>CM028136.1:285185000-287624375 GCA_016271365.2 Neoceratodus forsteri
GTAAATCACATCACCAGAACAATCCCTGCCAGTACTCATCCACTGCCTACAAATCATGGAACTACTGACAGAATATAAACTCAGTGAGGACAAAACTGAAGTCCTACAGACCACAGCAACTGTGCCCCTTCAGATGGGACAGACCAGGTGTAAAATACTTGGGAATCTGTATAGGGGAAGATTACAAACCCTACACCAACTAACTTGCCCCTTTCTAGAACAGGGAATAAGAAAAGATTTGCAAAGACGGGCTCCGCTGCCTTTTCATCTTTTTCACCGAGTACAATAGATCTGCATCGTTGTTCTCCCACAATATTCATACCTCTTTTTCCCTCCCCATTCTCCCAGGCCATGGGGACTTCTGAAAATAGAATAAATGAATTTCCAGATTAGTATGGGTTGGATGAGAGACAGAGACTCCCCTATAGCAGACTTAAGCTTCCTAAAACAAAGAGGGGCTGGCCCTTCTCAGTCTTCAGCAGTACGCACAAGCAGCATTCATTGTTAAGGCACATAATTAGATGGATAACCTCACCCACTATGCCCTGCTGAGACAATCTAGCACTTAATTTCATGAATGCATCAGTGCTTTTCCAACTCTGTGGTTCCCAGGACCGACTCTCATCTCGAACGTTACCATTCTGTCTCACGAATACTCTCCTGTACCGTGGTGTTCCTTATTTTCTGCAAAGCAATATAAACAGGGAGTTCGGTGGCTTAGTATCCCGGCTTTTAACTCTGGCTTTTTCCCGGCAAAACTGGATTATAATGTAGGTTAAGGGCACAGAAAGGTTTGAAGCATTTGTTCCAGTATTGCAGTAATGGACAGTTTAAAAAACCTTCGCCCAGTTAATAAACAAATATAGGTTGGCTGCTAAGGATCAGATTCCTGTAGATTTGTCGCTTTCTTAATTCTAGAGTAATGCTAGAGGCGGGTAATTGAGTCTCTCCCCAGCCACTAGATCTTTGGGGACTCCCCAGATTACAGCTGAGTTCCTCACCACCAGGGACTTATCCTGCTGGAGGAAATGTGACTACGAAGTAGCTACTCGCACGTAATATGATCCTGTCCCCTTCTTTCTTCCTTCTGGTCACTAATAGACAGGAAAACGTCTTATTTGGGGTCATATGCCCCAAGCTCACTCAGGCGGAGACCCACCACTTCTTTTGCGAACACCGACCCGAATGCCCTGAGGCCAAAGTATTAGATTCTGTACTACTCTTGTCATTATGCCGTGTCTCGTAAATGATCATTATGACTATGTATAATGAAATATGTGACTGCTTATCAGTACCTTATTAGTACCCTCCTAACGACAATTGAAAAAAACTACATACAGAGGTTCCACAGTTAAATAATGGGAGGACGTAATTGTAAGTGTTTATACACTGGAAAAGTTCACTGCCCAACTACCACATTCAGAGCCTAAGCCACAAAATTGATGGAACCTATGGCTGCCACAAACTATGGATAAACGATCAGATATAATCTAGGAAGAGAGCAATGAGAGGTAGACATGGGAAGAAGTAGATTGTCGACAACTCCTTCCTTATTGATGCATTAGTGGAATACACTAAGGCCCTCCCCCCTGCTAGAGCATAATGTAATGCTGTGGCTAGATTATAATCTTACCTGCAGCTAAGCATATATATTTCAGTAATATGTAAGGCTGATTTCTGTACTTGTTGTTCACACATGATATGTTGTACTGTTGTACGAGCTGCCATCGGTACAACTTCAGTAAAATTTAAGTTATCAAAGGAAAAAGACTTTTCTGTTTACCATGACATTTTTTGTGTTTAGTCTTTATTCCCCTGACTGCCCAGCCTTGGGCCAGCTACCTACTAGGCTACCTCCTAGCTCTATCACAACCCAGATCCCAGAGAGCTCCCTTTATCTGCCCCGTCAGAAACACTCCCATGGTAGTGCCTTCGAGAGGTAGCCAAGCCAAATCTCCTTCAGTCCTTCGTACTGGGCAGGCAGTGCAGAGCACAAGTGAGCTAGCCTTATCTTGCCGGTGTTGGTTCCCCACCTTGTCCCCTCACCCAGTGAGGCTTGACTGTAAACAAATGGCACACTATGCAGCAGTCGTGTACGCCACAGAGCTCTTGCATATTCCCTCCCCGATTGGCTCAGGCCTCCAGCAAAATAACAGGTAGCACTCATGTAGTGGGGAACACTCATTTACCCACCCAGAAGAAGAAGGTGTCCTATGGGATGCTCTGCCTTCCTCCCCTGCTGCGCCACGTCAGTGTCCCAGGCTTGTAACAGAACCTATGTCTCCAGCATTGCAAGTAGCAGCTGTGCTGCCACACTGGCTGGCCATACGTTACCATGAGATGTTTAATAAGACTCCCATTGCGCAATTTCCTGTCTTCATAAAATTATTCAGAAGAACTCTCCTTGTCCGCCGCCAGTTAGACAGTGACTAGCTGGGTTCTTAGTATGGTCCTTAGTAGACAGACAGGCCCACTGCTGAAACAGGTGGCCACATGGGAACTAAAGCTCTTACAAGTTTCATACCACCACATTCTATCGACATATACTACCCTTATCTGGGGCCTAGTTACTACTTTCCACTTACCCAAAGAGTGGTACTCTATGAAGGAGATTGGCTCCTGGATGATAGGAAGGTTACTCACAGTACCTGTAACTTGATCTTCTAGAGTATCTCCTCGATAGAGCAACACTCCTACACCAACCTTCCACCACACTCCAGGGCATTTACTGTATGTGTATATTGTCTGTCTGACCTGTTTATTCATCGTAGTGCAAGGGCTGAGTAGGCCTTTATATGGCAGTAAGGCATTTGTATGCCTTGTTGTGTTATGTTTAGTGTTTTAAAAAAATTGAAGTAATTTGTCATTCAGCAATTTGTCTTCCTCTCCTCCTCGGTAAAAAGGCACTGAGGTTTTTGGGATACTAGCCGACAGAAGTGAGAAAGAAATAAGTTCTTTATCTGGAACTGGAACCCTGTGAATACCATTCCACTGTGCTACTAGCTGCACCACTAGGACAGCTGAAGACATGGGACTCTCAGAGACACAAGTTCTTCCTCAAATGCACAGCTTGGAGCTATATAGATCATTAATTACATTGAATCCACAAGGGTACGATGTGCCTATATGTGAAATACAGACAGACAAATGAGACATAAATTTATTTATTTATAGAGGATTCGGAAAGCACCTTTGAGTCAGATACTCCTTTACAAAGGTTCCACGTCACAGAAATTACACGCTAAAAAGACAATTACATTGTTGAATAAATGCTTTACCGGGGATTTGAACCAAGATTGCTTGGAATATTGTTACACTGCACTCCCAGCTGTACCATCAGGACAACTGGAGACCCGAGACTCCCAGAGCACCAATTCTTTCTTAAATGCACAACCTGGAGCTATATACATTTTAAATTGCATTTAAACCACAGGGGTGTGATGTGCATATAAATGGAATATAGACATACGTGGAAAAAGAAGTGCCCTAGCTATATTTGAACCCAGGTCACTCGGAGTACCATTCTACTGCACTACCAGTTGCACCACCAGGACAGCTGTAGATCTGATGGAAAAATTGGTGTTTCTGGGAGTACTAGGTCTCCAGTTGTCCTCATGGTACAGTTAGTAGTGCAGAGAAACAATAGTCTGAGCAGCCTCTGTTTAAATCCCAGCTAGGGCACTTAATCTCACTTGTATTTGTATTCCATAACTGCACGTGTCGCCCTTGTGGTATAAATGTAATTAAAAATTTATGTTGCTCCAGGTTTTGCATTTGAGAGAGAGTTGGTGTCTCTGAGAATCCCGGATCTCTAGTTGTCCTCGTGACGCAGCTGATAGTACAGCAGAATGATATTCTGAGCAGCCTGGGTTTCAAATCTCAGCTGGGGCACTTATTTCTCACCTTCTTTCTGGTTGTGTTCTATATGTGTATATAAATATATATAGAATAAATGGACAAGGGTGGTATACAAGAATGTATACCCATCAAGGTGGTAAGTTAGGGTAATAAGGCCATGAGCCTGAAGGGTGAGTGGCTTCATTGTCCTAATTAGTCTCCCGAGATGGTATACTTCGGAGTGTTCCACCCTTACCCATTGTTTGTTGAATACAGTACATTTTATTTTTATGGAGATCACATTTGCGATCGTGTTATGGCACCTGAAGGCCTCTTGCAACAAGGAGGTAATGGTGTGTAGAGAGTGCAGGTAGGAGTTTAGGGGATTTCTAGATTTGGGAAGGTTTTGTGCATCTCTTTTTCCAGGCTCTTTTGCAGCTTGTTAATTGGTTTGACTAGCTTTCTAATGATGTGATGATTGTGTTGTTGGCATTTTCCCAAAGGGTTTAATGTAGTGTAAGTATATACTTTTTCTTAGTGTAGGTATATACTTTTGTTTGATTAGTGTAGGTATATAGTTCTAATTGATAATTTAGTTACAGGTATACAGGGAAATAAACAATGGCCTTTTGTATGGGGAAAATTCCCCATCCATCACCCCCTTGTGGATAAACTACGGCAGTTTGGGTTGGCACTACCTAATATGCTGACTGCATGCACATGGTGCTGTACCCCTGGTACTGGCGGCCCCAAAAGTTCTGGTTCCTGCGGGTCCTAGTGCCTTTGGCTCTAAGAGCAAAGAGTGTTGCTCTATAGAAGAGATTCTAGAAGATCAAGTTACTGCATTCAAGTCGGCCCAGTGGAGTTGAGGGTCGAGGCGCTGAACTCTACACCTTGTGTTGCTGGGGGTGGGGAGCTGGGTTGAGCCGCCATTAGGTAGATCTCCTCTCTGGGGGAGGGAAGGGTGCTGTTATGTGTTTGGCGGAAGCCATGTCTCTGCACAGCTTTCTGCCTGGACCATGGCCCTTCGCGCCACACCCTCTTTGGGGGGGGGGGGTAGGGCTTCCCATAGCTACTTCCGTAACCATGAAAAAAAAAACACACAGCCTGCCATGCCCTGTGATCCTCGCAAGGGGGGAACAGAGCAGATGGTTGGTATGCCGCCACCGAGCCTCACCAGCAGTCAGGGAAAAATGTCCCCATAAACATTTTTTTTTTTTTTTGGAAGCTACTGCATTCTTTTATTCTACTACAACCAGGTGCCTATCATTTATGAAATATATACACACAAAAGGAGCCTAAGAGCTTCTGAAAGGTGCTGTAGAAAAAAGGGGGAAAAAGGTTTTCAAGTCAATGAAAGATATGATTTGAGGTGGATAGTTCTGAAGAGCTGGTAGGAACTATTTTTAATGCATGTTTGGCTTATCATACCTTTATTATTTACAGTGCTGGTGTTGGCAGGACAGGCTGCTACATAGTGACAGATGCCATGCTAGAACGAATGAGACATGAGAAGAGTGTGGATATTTACGGTCACGTGACTTGCATGAGAGCACAGAGAAACTACATGGTCCAGACAGAAGATCAGTATATTTTCATCCATGAGGCCTTACTAGAGGCAGCCACATGTGGAAACACAGAGGTTCCCGCAAGGAACCTGTATGCCCACATACAGAAGTTAACGCAGGTACCACCTGGAGAGACAGTCACAGCAATGGAACTGGAGTTCAAGGTCAGTATACCTACAGCCTAAAACAGCTTGAAACGCTTTCAACTTTAGGTAATCACAGCAGGAAGAGTGAGTTCGTAATATCATAGCAGACATTGGTTGAACACTGCTGTGGGACATTCACAGATGCTTTACAGCCTCACTGTTAAGAATGAATGTTAAGCCAAGCATTAATCACAACAGAGATTTTCATTGTTTAGGACTTATAACTGATTTGGCACAACACTTAAGTGGGGGAGCTCGCTGCAGTATTGCAGCCCTTTTACTATTAGTAGTGTCACTGTGCATGCTTGTAAATTATGAAGAAGGTCTTCATGTTATTGGAAAATTGTTGACATTGGCATTGCACTGCTGTGGGGAAGCTTGCAGTGATGTCTCAGCCCCTGTGCTGTCAGGGGGTGACGATGTGAGTGCTAATTACACAGGAGAGTTCCATGGTATTGGAACCATAGCTAGCTTGCACTGATGGGGCTTTTTATGATGCGAGTGCTTGTACAACAAGCAGTATGTACACAGGAAGCCTGGAGAGTGAAATGAGTTGTGTTTAGCTAATTTGATGCTTTTGAAATTGCACTGCTCATTTTCTTGACAAACTGATTCATTTGTTTACAGACTGTGAATGGATGTGCAAATAATTTTGTTATAGTTTTGTGTAAATTCGCTTTGTCCTCTGCAGTGAATGTTTGTCCCATCAACCCATGAACTCGGAGTATGTTTGTCCCACACTGACACTTCAATGTGTGTATGTGCTCCACATTCACCCGTGAGTGTCCGTGCTCTATCTTGACCCTTGAGTGAGTTTACTGCATACTGACCTTTGCATTTTTTGCTCCATGTTGACCCAGGAGGTGTGCTCCACATTGACTCTTAAAGTGTTTGAGGTACATTGACCCTTGATGTGTTTGCTCCATATTGACCCTTGATGTGTTTGCTCCATATTGACCCTTGAGGTGTTTGCTCCATATTGACCCTTGAGGTGTTTGCTCCCTTTTGACCCTTGAGGTGTTTGCTCCATTTTGACCCTTGAGGTGTTTGCTCCATATTGACACTTGAAGCATTTTGCTGCATATTGACCTTAAGGCGTTTGCTCCGTATTGACCCATGACTGTTTGCTCCTCATTGACTTGTGACTGTGCTTGCTTCTCATTGACTTGTGACTGTTTGCTCTGCATTGACCCTCAAGTTGTATTTCTGCCCCTCATTGACCCTTGAGTGTGTTTTTTCTCCACGTTGTCCCTTAAGTTGTGTACTAGCTCCCCATTGACCATTGTAGTATTTGCTCCACATTGACTCATATACTGTGTGTTTTTACCTCACACTGATGCACGAGTTGTGTGTTTGCTTCACATTGACTGTCAAGTTGTGCTTGCTCCACGTTGACCATCAAGTGTGTGTTTGCTCCCCATTGACCCTTGAATTGCGTGTGTAGTCCCCACATTGACCCACAACTTGTTAGTGTTTGCTCTACATAGACCCTTGAGATGTTAGTGCTTGCGTTACATTGACCCTTGCTGCATCTTGTTTCCTCCATATTGACTCTTGGGGTTTGTGTGTGTTCTCAATTGGCTCTTGAGTTGTGTATTTTCTCACCACTGAGGGGTGTGTGTGTGTTGTGCATGTTAACTCCCCATTGACCATTGTATTGTTTGTTTGCTCCACATTGACCCATGTACTGTGTTTTTACCTCACAATGACGCACAAGTTGTGTATGTTTGCTCCACATTGACCCTTGAGTGTGTATGTTTGCTTCACATTGACTTTCAAGTTGTGCTTGCTCCACACTGACCATCAAGTGTTTGCTCCCCATTGACCCTTGAATTGTGTGTGTTTGCCCAACATTGACCCACAACTTGTCAGTGTTCACTCCACATAGACCCTTGAGGAGTTGGTGCTTGCATCACATTGCCCCTTGTTGCGTCTTGCTTCTTCCATATTGACCCTTGGGGTTTGTGTGTGCTCCCTTACCATTGTGTGTTAACTCCCCATTGAGCATTGAGTTGGGTATGTTAGCTCCCCATTGACCCATGAGTTGTGTGTTTACTCCACACTTACTCTTGATGTTAGTGTTTGCTGCACATTGACCTTTGTAGTGTCTGTTTGCTTCACACTGACCCTGGGGGAGGTGTATGTATGTGCTCCCTATTTACCATTTAGTTGTTTGTCCCGCATTGACCCGTGAGATGTGGGTTTGCCCCACATTTTGCTTGAATTACTTTTTGCCATCCCCACCTTTGAAGTGGGGAGATGGACATGATGGACCTACAGTAAAGTCCCTTCTGTCCTTAAGTTACTGTGTTACTATGTTACATTAACCCTTGAGTTGTGCGTTTGTCTACCTTAACACTTCAGTTATATGTATTTGCCAAACTTTGGCTTTGAATTATTTGAACTTGCAACTCTTTGATCCTTAAGTTCTTTTTGTTTTGTTTTATTTATATATATATATATTTTTTTTTTTAGTTGCCCATTTTCTCCCCTGGTTCCGTGGCCCCAGCACACAGGCAACATGTGTGCGTGGAGGCACATGCATGCTCCATGATGCCGGCTTAGCCCCTTCCGCCTCTCCCAGTGGCTAATGCCGGAGCTCCCTAGATTGGCACCACCATCATCCTCCACCAGGTGGCAGCCAGTGACTGGGAAGCCTCCAGTCCCTCCCAAGAGGAGAGCCCACCTTCGGGGCTCAATGTCGCTCGTCACCTGCCCTGCCCCCGCCAACCTCTGACTGCTCCAAACCAGGCTCGCTGATGCAGTGTGGTGTGGCATCCAGCGCCTCAGCCTCAGTGCCACCAGGCCAATCCTTAAGTTGTTAAGTTTGCCCCATTAACCCTCGAGATATGTGGACTTACCCTGCACTGACCCTCGAGTTGTAAGTGTTTGCCCTACATTGACCTTTGAGTTGAGTCTTGGCACATCACCGACCCATTAGTTTCTGTTTTTACCTCACATTGACCCTCTAGTTGTATGTGTTCTCCCCGTTGACCCCTAAGTTGTTTGTATTTGTTCCAGATAAATGTATTCAGATTATTGAAGGGGTAAAGAGAGACCATTCAACAAATGGTCATTTGCAATGGTGTTCTGGCCAGAATGAGTACAGAACTAAAACATGGTATGCACATATTATAGAAAGTTAAATTCCAACCATTAAATACAACATTACAACCAGATGAATACAAAAATGTGTTTGGAATTCTGTATTAAAGGTCAGAAAGGACTGCAGATGTATCATATACATTCCCTCTGCTTCAGTTTAGGATTGACCCTTAGGTGGTATACATTTCCCCCAGTTGACCTTTAAGTTAGATTTGACACCTTACAGCAGGTCTGGTGGTGTGGAGGGCTGAGGTGCTGGGCGTCTTACCTCCTGTCATGCCTGCAACCTGAGTTTGGGAATTAGCTTGGGTCTGTCAGGGTGGGAGAGGATTGAACAACCAGGGGATTGCTGTCCTCTGCCGAGGAGGGGAAGCTTCTTTGCCCGGCCTTAGACTATAACCATGTGGAGGTCTTGTGGCATTGCAGCTTTAGGTGGCACAAAGATGGGGACTGCAATAATGTGATATGAGTATACTTTTGCATGCATTCAGCCACTTGCAGGGAGAAAATGGTGACAGGAACTTAAAAAAACCCTACGTTCCTGTCCCTGGATCTGCCCTGATGCCCAGAACCCTGATCCCCTCTGAATAATGTTACGGGGGGGGAAGGGGGCTTCTGGCTCCGCAACCGCCATGGAGGGAAGTCATGGGCATGCCTTAAAGAGACCACGTGAATCCGGGTGGAGGTAAATGCTGGTTCGAGAAGGTGGGTCAAGGCTGAGTAGCAACCCAAGCCACATGGCAGAAAAACCTTAATTTCAAAAAAATGTTTTGCTTGCTGCACATTTACCTTAGTTATATGTGCTGGTCCATCAGAAATCCTTGAGTTTTGTTTGTTTTGTTTACTCTCCATTGACCTTTGTGTATTTTTGGCTCCACATTGACCCTTAAATTGTTTGTGTTTGCTCTCCTTTGACCCTTGAGTTGTGTTTTCTCCATTGATGCTCGAGTTGTGTGTCTTTTGCTCCCCATTGATCTTGAGTTGTGTGTCTTTTGCTCCCCATTGACCTTGAGTTGTGTGTGTTTACTTCCGTTTGACCTTTGAGTTGTGTGTTTTCTCTCCACTGACCTTTGTTTTGGGTGTTTTTGCTCCACATTCACCCTTGAATTGTTGTACTCTCTCTCAATTGACCCTTGAGTTATGCATTTACTCCTCTTTATTGACACTTGAGTTGTGTGTGTTTGCTCCACAGTGATCTTTGAATTGTTTTATGAAATGGGTATCAAAATACAAGCAATTTGATTGGTCACTGACCATGCGATAAAGTGTCTAATGCACAGAAAAAAGGTCTAGCACTGCCTGCAGCCTCATGCTTCACTAGTCCCCCAGCTGTACATTAGAACTAACACGCACCCCGTTGTGTCTCATTGCTTACTGAGCCTGCTCCCCAGTGACCCTTGCGGTGTGTGTTTACCCACCATTGGCATTTGAGTTGTTTTTTTTCCTCCACATTGACCCTAAATTTGTTTTTTATTTGCTCCCCATTGACCATTGGGCTATGTATATGTAATCAGTTTTGTTAAGTAAAACCAGAATTGTCTAACATTTCTTCTTCTAACCTCTGTAGCGACTGGCCAATTCCAAAGCACACACCTCACGCTTTATCAGTGCCAACCTCCCTTGCAACAAGTTTAAGAACCGTCTGGTGAACATCATGCCGTATGAGTTGACAAGAGTCTGTCTACAGCCCATTCGAGGGGTGGAAGGCTCAGACTACATCAACGCCAGCTTCATTGATGGATACAGGTAAACCCCACCTTCTTACCAGCTCACACACATGCACATACACTTGTGAATCTGTTACAGTTGCACACACAAATGAGAAAGACAGAAACCACTGCCCACTTCATATAAAAGTTTTCAATTTTTCTTTGGGTTTGGGCTGCATCACCATTTGATATAGTTCTGATGCATTACCCACAGTACTATGAGTTTCTTCATCATAGAGAGGTAGTCACCTTGCATTCTAAGGACAGGGTGATTACTCTTAAGGAGACAGCCAGCTGTTGTACATCTCAAAAGAACGTACCAGGAAAGATAAAATGGTTGAAGGCAAATGACATCAGATGAGAAGCAACATCTGCTGCACCGCTGATCCTCCTTGTAAGGCTTTGATAGGTAATTAAGTGTTTTGTGAATTGGAAGAAGATGACAATAGTGTGCCTTAATGGAGCTGATAACCAGAATACTGCAGCCTTTTATCATTGTTGCCTCACAGCAAAGTTAGTGGCTGCCTGTTTCTATCTTCAACTCTTGTCCTTTATACTGTATCTTTTTATGTTGATTGCACACATGCACAAGAAACATGTTGCGGCAGGTTTCTGCAGAAGCAGGTTGTGGAGGCGTGGCACTGTTGTGCCCAATGCCCCCACAGCCTGCAAAGGCTTGTCCCCCATCGCCGTCGCACGCTGCTGCTGACACTAGTTCAGCCAGCAGTGACACAACTTTAAAACAAATTAGCCACTGCAATCAGGGGCCCCTTCATCATTGCAGCGTCAGCCATCCGCTGCAATGAGGGAGCGACCCATCATTGCAGAGCGGGATCTAGCATCTGTGGTATTGTTTGTGAACATGGCGGCAGCTTACCGCTGTATTCACAAACAATATGTACCCCCCCCCCCAATGTTTATTTGCCGACGGGGGAGCCCTCCCTGTCGGCAGAAAGGAATCTCTTTGTTGTTTGCCGACGGGATGTCCAGTCCTCGCCTGCAGAAATAAAACTCTTCCTTTTTGTTGTTTGCCTGAGGTTCTCGTCAGCGCACCTGTTTCACCAGCAGGGACTGGGTCTCGTCAACAGCTTCTGCTTTCCAGCATTCGGCAAGGTCTCTATTTTCTGCCCCTTCTCGGCCCTCTAGCATTGGTCAGGCTGTGGCCTCTATGGACTTAACCGGCCTTGCCACCACCATCGTGGTACATCTCTCATCGCAGCCCATTGGTCCAGACATTGGGCGTTGCTTCTCAGGCTTCAAGCTCACGTCCTTATCCACAGCTCAGGTCAATCCCTTTAGTGATGTCCCCCTCTCGCATGGGGTCCACAGGGTCCGTCCTCCTTCCTTCAGCTTTGTGGATGGCTCCTGCTGTCGACATTGCCTCTGTGGTCAGAACGGTGTTGGAGGTCATGCAGGTGTTAACAACAGCCTCCACTCCCTCGTCTCCATCGTGCCCTCCCAGAAAGAGGGTTCACCATGAATCTCCCATTCTTCCCTCCTTCCCAGCCATTGAGGAGGATTATTTGGACTATATGGGGGAGGAAGAAGAGGACCCAGCAGAGAATGATGGTGTGCGTACCCCCTCCAATGTCTCTACTTTGTCCTCAGTGGGGGAGGATCCCTGCCTCTATACTCCCTACTCTCCTCCAGATGACCCCAGTTTCTTAGACATTATTGACCCAGTTATAGCATGTCATGGGGTTCACAACCACCGAACGAGACCAGCAACGCTGAAACTTGGCTGACTATTTGGACTTACCTTAGGACCCGACAACTGTGGTTCCTCCACTTATCCAGGCCTATCAGGATGCCATCTCTGCAGCTTGGCACCATCCTTACACGGTCCCTCCCATTTCTAAGAAGGCAGATTTCCTTTACCAGGTCCCTGCAGACCGTCCCTTTTTTGCAGTGGCTCACCAGGTGGATTCTGTGGTCATAAATGCTACACATTAGACCAGGCATCCCAAATACTCGAGTACTCCGGCTCCTGACAGGGAGTCCAGAAAATTGGACTTGATGGGAAAAAGAGTATATGCCTCATCCACCCTGGTCAGAAAACACTTTGGGATGCCACCTCTGAAGCAGCAGCAAAGATTCCGTAATCCACAGACACTGACCAGTTGCTAGCTACCCTTAAGACAGGCGCTAGTTTCACTCGGCATCTTCTCCATTCCAGTTATGATGCCGTACACGCCTCTGTGCGTGCCTCGGCAACTGGTATTTCCTTCTGGCACCATGTGTGGCTCCGCGTCTCAGGTTTTACACCTGATGTACAACAGTCCAGTTTAAATGTTCCCTTTAGTGGGCACAAGCTCTTTGGCACAGAAACAGAAGGAATCCTTAATGACTTGCAGGCCTCGGGACATACTCTCCGTATGGTCCACACAATGTATCCGTTTTCTTCTCAAAGATGGCCGTTTCAGTCCTTTCAGTTTTGTTGTGCCCCTCACCAGAAAGGCCCGGCCCGCCAACCAATCAAAAAACTACCCGCCCAGCCTCTTGGCAGTGCCTCTGCCTCAGCTACCAAGGGCAGCAGAGCCACCCCTACCGCGGCCACTGCCATTCATACCTACAAACTACACAGGTATATAGAAAATAGGTTGAGGGGACTTTCTCTTTAGAGAGATTTCAGGCTCTGTTAGCAAAGTTTAGTATGTATTTTATTTATTTGTTTACTTATACCTGCAAAAACTTATATTTCATATTTGCACATACCAGTTGACTATATAACCACACTAGGGAGGATGAAAATACAAGGTGTGCTAGAGCTGCATGATGTATGCCATCCTGCCTGTAGAGAGCAGATGGGGGGCATTTGCAGTGAGCAGGTTGCTGCGCTGAAGAGGCATGTTGCCAGCTTAGAATGGCAATTGGCGGTACCACAGGGGAATAGGGAGGAAGACTGGCAGTGGAGGGTCCAGAACACTGGGAGAGATGCAAACCTAATATGTTATTATTGCTGAAATGTACACCATGACACTGTTTTCTGGTCCACAAGTTCAGGAGCAGCATTGCCAGCCTTGAGTGGCAGGTGACGGTACTATATGAGCACAGTACTAAGGTTCATACTAAGGTTTGTAAGAGCCAGGGGGCTTATGTGCCCATAATGCTCTTGGTGATACTAATAATAACTAATCAAGTTACTGGACAATATATATACTTATCAGGTGATTTTTAAACATATTTTTGGAACTGCTAATGACAATATCCTCCGGTAAAGAATTACAATGAAATGAGAAGAAAGGTGGGAAAGAAGGCTAGGGGCATGGGCACTAGGCCAGGAGAGGGATGGTTTACTGGGGTAGGGTGGGTAATGAGGAGGGCAACAAGGGGGCTTTGACCTCCAGTAGGCGAGGTGGATCCGAGTAGAGAAGTGGGTAGAATGCATATTGATAAGAGAGCACCATCACAAGTGTACATCAGCAGCCGGTATTGGCATCTGACTGGCCAGGTTGAGAAGGGTCAGCTGGGGTCAGCGGTGGTAGACCAGGCAGCAGGACACTCAACCTGCCAAGGGAGAGGAGTGGAGTGACAAAGTAATGGTCACTGGAGACTCCATTGTTAGGGAAGTGTGTGGGGTTGAAGGGGCGCTCCTAGACAAGAATGGTGTCTCGGGGAAAAGGTGAGTCTTAAAAGAATTAGTCATTCCCATAGAATCCCACTCTTTGACTTCAATTAGCAAGTTGTGAGAAAGTCCCCTGGACTAGGGAGATTGGAAACCTAGGACTCTAGATATTTCCTGGAGTGGATATCCAAAGCATAGTGTTTAGTGAAAGTAAGAACACTACTCCAGGTAGCGGCCTTGTATAACTTTGAATAGGGACTGAACATAGCAAAGCCACTGAAGTAGCTATTGCTGCTTGCAAGTTACCTTTTGTCTACCTGAAATGCGAGTCTAGTGAGCACTATGCAGGACCAAGCAACACACCTGTAGGGAGGAGTAGACCATTGTCCATGTTGCCATGAGCGACACAGAGTGCACAGGTCCCCAGGAGATGAAGAGGTCATCCATGGAATATGGGAAGCTCCTTAGGGGAAAAGTTATCCAAGGTGATCTTTTCTGAGCTCCTACCATTTACTGGCTGTAATGGGAGGAGTCTGAAATAAGGGTAAATTAAGTTGGCTAACGGCCTGGTGTAAGAGGGAGAGTTTTCTTTTTCTAACTAGAAGGCCTTCTGATGCAAGGAATGACTACACCTGTAATGGACTGTACCAGTGACAAAAGGGAGTTGGGAGAACTGGCCTGGAGAATCAACAGGGTAGTTAAGATGGATTTAAAATAGAGTATTGGGGTGGGAAGTGGTGCACAGGTTCACCAAGGACAGGAGGCAGACACAGGGTCAGTGAGAGAAGGGCAACAGAGCTGGGAACTGCAAGAAAGGGTAGACACAAGGCTGGGAGTGAGGAAGCATAGAGGCAAAAATTCTCCCCTGCATGCAGGCTGTTATGAAGAGTGCACCCAGCAAAATGGATAAACTTGAAAGTGTGATGCATTTCGAAGGCCAGGACTAAGTGGCACTTACAGAGACCTGCTTGAGGGAAGAAAATGACTTGCACACAAGGATAGAGGGCTTACGCTTTTCTAAAGGCATAGGCCTGACAGAACAAGTGTGGACAGCACCCTTCATAACGTTAGGAGTCACTGTAGAGGACAAGGAGGACATGAGTTGGGAAAATTAACAGAATCCATCTGGATCAAGTTAGGGGCAAAGAAAGGCACAAAGAGTCACATTGGGGTGTGCTACATGACTCACAGTAGTTCAGCAGTGCCTGGTGCCCAGCTGGTTGGGAAACAGTAACAGCAGCCAAATTAGATGCACTGGTGAACCTGGGGGGAAGTCAATCTCCTGGGCATAGACTGGCATTTTGAAAAGGCTAAAGGCTGAGACTGACTTTCTGTCCACTTTGAAGGACTGCTTCCTAGAATGGCATGTCCAAAAAGGGACTAGGTTTATAGCCATCCTTGAATTTGTTCTCAGCAGTGGAGATGAGATCTACAGTGTCCACATCTAGTAACCAGCGGGAGGCAGTGATCACAACTGGGTAACCTGTTTCCTGGTGACAGGGAAGACAAGTCAGGCCTCAGCCATCAGGACCTGTAACTTCAGTAAGGTAGACTGCCAAGATGAGAGAATCTGGTGGCCAAAGGTCTGGAGAAGCTGCCCGAGGCTGGTGTTGCAGAGCACCTGCTGAAAGTGTTTGAAACAACTGCACAGGTCTGTATCCCTGTAACCAATAAAGGAAAATGGGCCAAGACGTGCCCCCCTGCCCCCGGCTCAACCACGGACTCGAGCCAAATGATCCTACACAAAAAGATCTGTAACTGCAGAAAAGAGACAGGATGCCTCCTGGCAAAAGACTAGTGTAAGAGCAACACTGAGGTACTGCAGAAATAGTTAAGTAAGCCTAAGAAGGTCATAAACCAGGATGGCAGTAGGAGCTGCAGATAATACCAGATCCCTTTCCCAGTACATAAATGGAAAGAGGAAGGTAAGGGAGGCTCTTGGGCCCCTTAAAACAAGGGAATGGGGAGGAACCTGTGCATATTCCAGGGACAGTGACCAGGAAGTGAACATGGGCAGGGCCATGGACATAGACATAGTCTGTTTGGACTTCAGTAAGACCTTTGACACTGTCTTAAGCTTCTGTTTAAAGTTCACCAGTACAGTATACATGATGCATACACAAGGTGGATTGCTAACTGGCATGGGCTAGAAATTAAAAATCATGTGATTTCAGCCAGTCAACACGCAGAGTTACGGTACCTCTCATCAGTGTACAGTGTACTGTTATGTCAGACCACTGAGGAGGGAACAGTTCACTTCAACTCCAGGGGAAGGAGAGCATGATAAAAAGAGAACAACAAAATATTACAAATCACTCTAAACTCCAGTAATTTATTATCAGGTAATAGAGCCTTCAAGGGATGTCTCATGATATAAGGGACTCTTCTCCTGAGATTCACTCATTTTGACCTCTCAGAAACCTTCTGTCCCACATGGAGAAGACGGTATTCCACATTTTCCACTGAGACTTCAAACCATAAATTCTTAGAGCAGCTGACGCCGTCAGGAGAATGTTACCAAAACATACGTAGTCACAGTCCAGCTTGTATTTTACATTAGTTCTGTATTCCTCCTCCCCATAATTCATGACTGAGGTCATCTGCATGAAAACAGGATCTTTGCTCCTGAAGAGTTCATCTATTCATGTTGCTGTCTCCATACCTGCGGTCATAATGCACTGCTTGTGACATCACTCTTACTCCCATGGCTACAGACTGTGATCTAACAACAGAGGATTATGACTTGAAGTAGGGAGTCTGCTACAGAGGCAGATGAACCCTGAGGGATAAAGATCACGTATTCATCATGCAAATGTTCTTGTAATAAATACTGAGGAGGAGGAATCTTTAGAATGTATATGGAATGGAAGCTGAATTGTACCTCATTATTATGTTTTTCAAAGTATTTTTTTGAAGGCGTCAAATATCTGTGATGCTCAGTTGTCAGCAAACATTATAAATATCAGTACTGTTACATACACAGTGTTCTGAGCTAGCAGTGTCATGTTTGATAGTATGTCAAACATTTTGCCCATTTGTCACACACTGGAGTGAAAAAATCTTAAGTGATGGCGACCTAGTGTCCCTTCTGATGTTATAGTATTGCACTATGTTACTGTGGTATTGTTGATATGTTTGGTGCATGGTATTTCCAGTTTAAAATAGAACTGTACTTGTTTTAGCTAAAGGCGAATATTTGTAGATGACACAAAGCCAACGTTGGTGGTAGATTCTAGGGAAGAGGAAGCCGATATGGAAATGGACTAGGGAGAGGGCCAGCAAATGGCAAAATGTACTTCGGTGTGGATAAGTGTAAAGTCCTTCAATTACATCCAAAGAATTCCAGGTGTGCTGGGGTATTGTTTGTAGACTATAAAATGGGGGAGGTGGGTCCTATTTAAAGATTATAAAATGGGTTTTAAAAATCTTAAAACCTCTTTTGAATAAAAAAAAATACTAACCACACATCCCTTACTGCCGTCACAAACATTGTCTGCCATCTTTACTCACTTAAAACCTTTAACTAGGCCCTAAAAATAAAATAGCTTTAAATTAAAAAAAATATATATTTAAATGTTGTTTGCCCTCATAATTCTTCTCTTAAGTGCACATACATACATTTTAAAATGTATTACTACACTACATACAGTTTTAATTTCCAGTGTTTCTTTGCTGACCATGGAAAAATCCCCTACTAATCCTTACCTGCTTACCATAGAAATATCTGCTGTTTAACCTGCTACAGATGGCTGTTTAGTGTAGGAAAGGTAGAAAAGAAACAAGATGGGGAAAAGGGAGTAAATATAAAGAAAGAGGAGGAGAGGTGAGGAAACATGTAAATGCAAGTGCATTGGGGAAAATAGAGGGTTTAAAGGCTTATTTAAAAAAATGTATTTAGCTGTGCGTAGTATTTCAGACTAAGGTGGAATGCCAGTGCTGGGATGTGCTGGCACTGTTTTGTTGTAGTAGATAAATGTTTAAAAAAAAAAAAAAAATCATTAAAATGTTTTACATTATTTTTAGGTATTTTTTTCGCCACCCTCCCACTAAAAAAAATTGGACCCCTTTTTATAATTAAGTAATTCCAGGGTGTGCATTGTTGTAGGATAATGGAACTTCTCGGGTAGTTGAAGGCATTCGCCAATGCCTCGTGCCTCAAGTAAACTACTATCAGCAACAGATCATGAAAAGGACTTTTGGGGGGGGGGGATCATCATTGATGGGAAGCTGAAGCTGTCACAGCAGTGTACTGGCTGGCCTTTATCTGCCTTCAGTTTCTGTGTATCTAAAGGTGTGTTTACCCTACCTAGCTGTTTGTTTGCATTGTGGTGCAGGCTGAGCTGTACAAGCCGCAGCGATGCAGTTCTATGTGTTTACACAAGTTTTCTGCATCAGTGCACGTGAATGTCCGGCATTTTAGCAGAATTTCTAGTGGGGCCGGCAAGCAGCACTCCCAATACTGACAGTTAAGCAATATGATAATGTAAACTGAAACCAGTAGGTAGTGTAATAATCCGACACCCCCCACACTCCTCAGATGCTTCTGTTTTGCCACCTGGCTAACTTCATACTACAACGTGTCATTTGAATGGGATGGATGCTGTTAAGTGTGGGACATGTTATTGGAGAGCAGGAGAAGGAGAAAGTCCAGAGAGGGTATTGCTAAGATCAAAGGGGATAAGGGGGCATGTGAGGAGCAGGACCATATAAAAGCATCCATCTTAAATAGATACTTCTGCTCAGTATTTACTGAGAAGAAGGTAGGGCAGAGCCCATACCTCAGCACCACGGACTCGGGGTGTACTAGTCCCTTCACAAAAGAAAGGGTCCTACAAGAGCTCGCTAAGCTCAGGGTGGACAAGGCAATGGGACCTGATGGCATACTTCCCAAGGTACTAAGGGAGCTAAGGGTGGAACTAGCAGAACCATTATCAGAACTGTTTAGTAAGTCTCTAAGCACAGGAGAGGTCCCAGAAGACTGGAGAAGGGCTCATGTGATCCCACTCCACAAGAGTGGTAGCAGGGAGGAGGCAGGGAACTACAGACCATAGTTCCATAGTAGATTACAAGTTCAGTGAGCATGTGGCCCTTTGATGAACTCGCCACCAATTCATTGGTGGAACATACATTTCTTATATTTCATAAAGTTATCCAAGTTGACCTTAAAGTACTCATGTTTGGACTATCTGTGACATAACATGGCAGCATGTTCCATTTTGTTATCACCCTCTGGGTGTTGTAATTACTTCGTTTAATTGTGCTATTTGATTCACCCATTAATTTCTGCTTATGGGATCTGGTACTGGCAATACCTGGATTCACCAGTCAGTTTTACCTCAGTAGTGGGGAAGATTATGGAAGCACTCCTTAAGGAAAGGATAGTGCAGCACCTAGAATTCATAGGAGCACAGGATCCAAGACAGCATGGGTTTACAACAGGAAGGTCCTGTCAAACTAATCTCATAGATTTCTTTGACTGGGTAACCAGAGTGGTGGACCAAGGGGGAGCAGTTGATGTCGCCTACCTTGACTTCAGCAAAGCTTTCGATACTGTTCCACATAGAAGATTGATTGATAAGCTGGGTAGGCTCGGGGTGGGTCAGAAGTTGGTCAAATGGGTGGCAAACTGGTTGACGGGCAGAAAACAGAGAATGGGGTGGTAAACAGTATACAGTCAGAAGAGATGCAAGTCACAAGTGGGGTACCTCAGGGATCAGTCCTGGGGCCAGTCCTCTTCAGTATCTTCATCAGTGACATTGCAGATGGACTGGAGGGTAAGGTTTGTCTGTTTGCAGATGACACCAAGATTTACAACGGAGTAGATGATCCAGATAGGGTGGGCAGAATGAGAAGAGATCTGGATAAACTGGCAGAATGGTCGGAAGAGTGGCAACTGGGGTTTAACGCAAAGAAGTGCAAGATCATGCACATAGGGAAGAGAAACCCTGAAGCCACTTATAGGTTGGGAGGGGAGTTGCTGGCAGTCACAAGGGAAGAAAGAGACTTGGGCATCATCATCACAGATGACCTGAAATCATCCAAGCAGACCACTAAAGCAGTAGGTAAGGCTAGGGGGATGTTGGGGTGTATTAGTAGGGGTATCACAAGTCGTAAGAGAGGTAATAATCCCTCTTTACAAGACACTAGTTAGGCCCCATCTGGAGTACTGCGTGCAGTACTGGAGGCCACAGCTTCACAAGAACATTAACCAAATTGAGGCAGTCCAGAGAAGGGCAACCAAAATGGTGCAGGGACTGCATCAGAAAACATAGGAGGACAGATTACCGGAACTCAATACGTATGCCCTGGAGCAAAGGAGGGAGAGGGGTGATATGATTGAAACATTTAAACACCTTAAGAGCATTAGCAAGGTGAAAGAGTCGAACATGTTTCAATACAAGACAAGCATTTGCCATTGCCGAATGTTGTCTTGCTGACATTGGCATAGGTAGCGCAGGAGTTGAACAGATGCATAATAGGAATGGCAGTGAAATATGAAAGTGACGTCAAACCCCACATCACCCTACAGAGACTGACAGGCACTGAGGTGTGCCTTTGGGCATCAGCTGTAATGTTCATGGCATTTCAGCTCACCCTACCCTGCAGTGTGAAAATATCACGTTGTGCCTTGGGGTCCTCAGGCCTTACGCTCACCCCATTCGGCCGTAACGCTCATGGCATTTACCTCACCCTATCCTGCAGACACCAACAAGTGCTGAGGTGTGCCTTGGGGTGTTCGGCTTTATAGTCACTGCATTTCATAAGGACATAACGCTGAAATGGGTGCAGCATAGGAGAATGGGGTGAACTCTGGGGCTGAAGAGTCCAAAGCACACCTCGATGCCGGTCAGTGGCTTGGGGGGGGGGATTGGTATTTTTTTTTTTTTTTTATTTAAAATCTGGTTTCGGAAAGGCACACTGAGCCAAGGCTCGTCTCCAGGTGCAACCCAGGTACAAGTGTACACTGAGTTATACAGAGGTACAAAAGTGTTTAGGAATACAGGCGGTATGTACAAACAGTATTACAGATAACAGGCATTAAGTACAACATCAGAAAAACAGTAGAGGCATTTAAACAATTTGGTATGGCATGAGCATGACAGCCGGCAATGCAAAGACACATCCCTGATGCCTGGCGGTCTTTACAGGGTGGGACGTTATAGTTAGAAACCCTAATGCCCCAGCCGGTTGTTGGTATTTGCACTACAAATTTGCAACACAGCATTTTTGTGACCCTCACCTCATGAATAGTGGCACACTGATTTTGTTAATCTGTCCCGAATGTTGATTTCTCGCAGCGACCACACCATTCTGCGCCAGATGTGGGAAAACACCATTCGGGCAGGATGTGAAAAATGACAGCTGTACTGTTCATAAGGATGTGTACAAAACTGACAATGTTGAAAATGTTGAGTGAAAATATTACAGATTGTCGAAGTTACGAGTGTGTGTGGAAACTGCGCAACGCACGCTTGTAACATAGTCATTTTATGGACTTTTGTCACCAAATTTTCAACATAGGCATTTTAGGACCTTTGCTCATGAACAGTGTTGCTGTGATTTTCGTAATCTGTCCCGAACACTGATTTCCCACAGCGATTGCACTATTCTGTGTCGGTAGTGCGAAAATGCATTTCGACGTGTGAAAAATGACAGCTGCACTGTTCATAAGGAGGTGTGAAAAAATGCCAGTGTTGAAAATCAGGAGTGGAAATATTACAAATTGGCGAAGTAACGGTACGTGGAAACCGCGCAACGACAGCTGCGAATACAGTCATTTTTGAATATTTTCACCATTCTGTAACATAGGCTTTTGGGAGGCCACCTCATGAATAGAGACACTGTCATTGCGCTACTCTGTCCCAAAAGGTGATTCCGCCGCAGGACCATAAAATCACCTTTGGACCGAATAACACCATGACAGTGACTGAATTCATGAGGAGGGGTCCCAAAACCCGTGGTTGAAAATTTGCGGCAAAATTCCCAAAATGCCCGAGATGTGCACCAAAGTTGAAAAACCTTATTTATGCCATTATACAGCTTACCGGCATTTCTTCAGTTCACGGTCGGTTTTGAAGAGTGCAGACGGTTCCTGGTCCACCAAAGATCGTCCACGCTGGGCTCCGGAGGTAAGTATGGGGGTGAGGGTGTGGGGAGGCAGGGTGCGAGAGGGTGAGTGCGGGTTGGGGAAGGCACACAGACTCAACAAGGGACCGTTTCTGTTTACAGGGTTAAAAAAAAAAACATCGCGGGACTTTTTTTTTTTTTTTTTAGGGAGCATTGGCATGCTGGGGTGGGCTCCCAGTGTGCCACATGTGTGTTTGATGGGAAGGGGGTCTGTAGCCGACGGATTGGGCACCCCGCCAACACATGCAGAGTTGGGGAGTCGATGAGTCGAGGGGGATCGGGCACCCCTCAGCACACAAGAAATGGAGTACATTATGCCGATGGGGATTTGGCATCCCCGTCGGCAAGTTAAATTGGGGGGCATGCTGACAGGGGGATTGGGCACCCCTGTCGGCTTTCAAAGGGACTGTGAAAGACGGCGGCTGTCCCTCAGCTTCAGTGGGGACTATGAGAAGCTGACGGGGAAGCCGCCACCATGTTGTTTGACGGGGACACCAGATGAGGCAAGCAGTAATTGGCTGCTGCAATCAGGGACCACCCCGTGGCGGTCTCTGATTGCAGTGGCTAATTTCTTTCAAGGGTGGTGCCATGTTTTCTGAACTGCTGCCATAGCGTGGTATGCCATTGGCGCCACAGAGCCTGGCCACATAAAGCAGTGGCGCCATTGGCTGCAGCTGGACAGCGCCTCCGAAACCTGCTTCTCCATTGAAGCAACCACAATATGTTGTCTCCACTGCGTGTGCAAGACAACATAAAAATAGCAGGACAAGAGGACACAGCATGAGATTAGGGGGAGGCAGATTAAGGGGTAATGTGAGGAAGTTTTTTTCACAGAAAGGGTGGTGGATGCATGGAATGGCCTACCTCAGGAAGTGGTGGATATGAATACAGTGCAGGGCTTCAGACAGGCATGGGATAGGGATAAGGGAGCAATACAGATAAGTATGAATAGATAGGCCATTGACAGAGCAAATGCCGAAGGCACATTCATAAGGTAGAAAAAGAAATGGGCAGACTGGATGGGTCTTGCGGTCCTTATCTGCCATCAACTTCTATGTTTCTATGCTGTGCTGTATGGGTGCAGGTGGAGCAGCGTGTTTACGCACTTGGAAAAAACATCTACATCAGTACACGATCCCACCAAAACAGATCGTGGTTGCCACAACAGAGCGACCTACAACGCTCTACAAACAACCTGGGCCAGGATTCACAAAACTTTACCCCAGTGCAAACCCAGTTTTGCGCCAAGTTAGCAGTCACAGAAGCCTGGTTTGCGCTGGGGCAAAATGTCGAGGGGGTGGAATGCAAATGAGGTGGAGGGGACCTGAATATTGACACTGTCCGATTCACAGAGCATCTGCTCCGTGAAGGGGCCTTTTGCTCAGTCTCCTTGCGTGGGCCAAATACCCCCGACCAAAACTTTGCTTTATCCCATGCAACCCCTTTTAGTTGGCGGAGGTACTGCAGTGGCACCCCCACCAGTCGCCAGCATGATAGTTAGTATATAATTTCCCTGGTGCTAGTGTTTCCTCCCTCCATCCACCTATGCCTAACATTTCTAGAAGTACTCCCTGGTGTCCAGTAGTACATGCTCAATGACAGCTCAGTCGGTGGCCAGCTGTGGTGGAGTGCGGAGGGTTGTGCTGTTCACCGGGTTGGGATGGGTGGAGCGGGGTGGTGGGGCACTACCTACCAGAATAGGGGGTCCGCTAGACATCAGGGAATGGAATAGATTTCATATACAGAGAATCTGGAATAGGGAAGGGGGTCCACTAGATGCCAGGGACTGGGATATATTTTTTCTGTAGTTTATGTACAAGACATCAGGAATATGGAGGGGGGGAAACAGTGGACATCGGGGAATGGTATCATTGTCATCTGCAGGGGCTCGGGATGGGGAGGGACCACTGGACACCAGGGTATATGATAGGTGCGGGTGGCGGGAGGGACCACTGGACACCAGGGAGTACGTCTGTAAAGGCAAGTGCATGGGTGGCGGGAGGAACCACTGGACAGCAGAGAATACTTCTGTAAGGATGGGCATGTGTGGCAGGAGGAACCACTGTGCACCAGGGAATACTTCTATAAACGTTGAGCATGGGTGAGACCACCGACACCAGGGGAAATCACTGTATGCGATGGGGGGTGCTAGCACCAGGGAAATGATATACTTTCAGGACAGCAGGGGGAGGGGGACCACTAGCACCAGGGAAATTATATATTATCGGGCTGGCATGTGGGGGTGGAGTGGCCACTAGCACCAGGGAAATTATATACTAACGGGCCGGTGATCAGCGGGGGGACCAGTAGCACCAGGGAAAATTATATAATTATTATCGGGCAAGTGATCAGCAGGGGGGTGGGGAGCAAAACTCCGGCGCAGCCTATGTTAATGTGCCCATAATGGGCATTCAAATGGCCACATAGCACCTTGCATGCCTAGTGGGCTTGTTTGCATAACTGGTTTTGTGAATTCGAAATAGCACACCTGTGCTATTAATTGCGGAGCCATTCTCCAGGCTGCATGTCGGGTGGTAGGGGCCCTAGTGGGGGTAGCAGTAATGGGGTTAGCACTGACTCGTTCTGGCCTCTATTCACAGCCGATAGCAGGTGCTGCGATTCAACTGTGAATAGCGACCTTTGACATTTCGGCAGTCGCAAAGCGCATGGAAACTTTTGCACTGTGCTCTACGATTGATTATTTATTTGTTTATTTATTTTAATCTAGCCCCTGATCTGCACTGCTCATAATGGTGCAGATCAGGTCGTATAAATGGGCCCTAAGTAAAATACACTGAATGCTGGGCTGCATTAAAAGTGGCACAAGGATGATGCGATTGATAAGGCCGCACCTGGAGTACTGTGTGCATTTCTGGTAGCTACAAAGGGACATGGTGGCAATCAAGAGGGTGCAACAGAAAGTAATTCAGATGATCAAGACAGTTGAGAGGTTAAGCTGTGGGGAACTTCTCGACAGGCTTAGCATTTTTATCTCTGGAAAAGAAATGTTTTCATTTTTAAAAAATTAAAGAAATTAAATGACATGGATGAGGGGAAACCTTTTCAGCTTGTTCAAGGCATTAGAACTAGATGACGTACCCTACGATCAGGGCCAGAGTAAGGCAACTTGAGGCCCTAGGCCTAAGAGAACTCTGGGCTACCTTCACCACAACCATGCCCCTTCGTCATGACTGTGCCGCTTTGTCGTGATCATACCTTTTAGCCATTGCATATCAGTTACTGAAACTTGAAAAAAAAAGTCTTACTGTCCCTAAAAAGTGGCATAAATATAAATAACCTAACTAAAATGCTTCAAAACTGATGATGCTAATAGTATCAGTGTGGAAAAATAACACCAGTTAGAGTTTTGATCAGTTGGTCTGGTTAAAATAATTTTTTGGATGTGAAATGTCATAAGTTGCACTTTTCCAAAGGCCCCCCAAAACACACGTGTGTGCTCACAGTCCGGGTGTTGTCATTTTATCTTGTCAGGTAGTATGAACTAGGATGTGTGGGAGATTTGTTTGGTGGAGAAGGGACCCATCTCTAAAAGTGGCTAGGTCCAAGGTGGTGTAGGAGTTAAGTTGGTGGTTTACTAGAGTAGTCATGAACTTTAGAGATTAAATTGGAGCGAGTGATTGTTGGAAGACATCATTCCCAGGATCAAACATTTCTGTTATTGATAAGTAAGTCAGAATCAATAAATGGCAAGATTTACTGATGGGAATCTGGAAATTATTTCATTAGTTCACCCTGAAAACTGAGCTATATCAAGGTCAGAACTTCAGTATGAGTGAGATGAGGGAATTTTAAAAAAAGTATGATATGTAATTGTACCATTGAAACACCAGATTAAATATAAAGTATACACAGTGAATTGCACTGTTAATCTTTTTATATTTAAGAGTAAGACTTGATTGTAAGTGGCGATTCTAAATGGGAGTGCGAGACAAAGCAAAGGAAATGGGCCAGTTCACACCTTGAAAGCTAGCCTGGCCAGAGCCCCCTAAAGCTATGGAGTGCACTTAACACCTAATCAAGGAGGTGAAAGTTATGTCACAGTTCAGACCCTGCCTTGCTCAGATTAGCTCCGTGGCCGAGTCCTTTACAAAAAAAAAAGAAAAAAAATGCAGCTCAGGCAGAAAGAAAAGGATATATAGTAACTATATGTTGGGGGGTTACTGGGGGGCTCCTGGCAGATAGGGCCCCTAGGCCTGTGCCTATGTTGCCTATGCCTTAATCCAGCCCTGCCTGCGGTTACGGGAGAACAGAAGTAATGTGAGGAGGCTTTTTTTTTTCACCGACTGGTAACCCTGTGGAACAAGATCCAAATAACATGTTGCCAGTGGGGAGAACTGAATCTTTTGATCTTCGGTTGTGTCATTGCCTTATAAAGAATAACATTACTGGATACAGCATTTAGTGCATTAAGGAGGAGAGGGCCACAAAGAACCTCATAGCAGTGTTAGGATACCCAGGAGGAAATGGTGGATCACTTGACCTCGGGTCCCAGAGGTTTTTGGCACTGACAGTTTCCTCTCAGTAGCGTCAAAGTCAATTATTGTTTCTGGTAGCATTTCCCATGCAACAGTGGCTGCGGGTAGTTCATATGATACAGAATGCTGCAGCTGCCTGGATGGCAGCATACTCCATTTATCGGTTCCTTCTGTATGTGCTGAAACAAATAAGTGTAAGGTTCATTTTCCGGGAATTCTTCGCAGTCACTTGGTGTAACATATTGTTACATTTTTGTTATTTACAGTGCATGCCACTTGGTTGCACATGGATATATGCACATATAGAATAATGCATGAAGAAGTGTGGTTAACGAGGATTTTATGCACACCCGAGGTGTGCAATGCCCCATAAACCCCAAGGACAAAGCCCAAGTGGTTTATCTGGGCATCGCACACCGAGGATGTGCATAAAATCCGTGTTTACCCACTTCCCCATGTTTTATTTTTTTATATTTGCCATTTGAAGAAAGGCATACAAGAAATAGTATGAAATACCTAAATGGAAAATGCCGAACAGATTGAAGAGACACAAGAACAAACCGAAGAAGATCCCGTGATAGCCCCGCCTGATGCAGAGTCAGCTGACTGCTTCAGATGTCACATTAGACAGAGAACTAACAAGATGCAGATGGGGTACAGTTCTGTATCGTTTGGTGGTAAGAATCGTGACGGAGTTGCCATTTTTTATGTTTTCTTGCAAGACTTTTACTAGAAAACTGTACCCGGCTTTCATTTCATTTCATTTTACTATCAGAAGCGTGTCATTTGCGCTGGCGTTTTTTCTGCAGGAGCGCGAGCGGACAGCCAGTGAGAGGAGACTGTTGTGCAGGTGCTCGGGACGGGTGCAGAGAAAGCTATTTTTTAGAAAGGTGGTAAACATAACTCCGTTATTCACACATGTGAGTAAAAGTGTTTATGAGGTTGTGCCAGCAGTTGATTATTGGCACTAACCAGTAAATGTATTCTAGTTATGTGCACAAAATGACATGCCCCAGTCCCAAGCCTGTGTTCTCAGTGATAAAAGATTTGCTTGTATGGATACCAGATTTGAGTTGTATGTACACTTTTTTCCTATAGACTAGCTTCTCAGATAATACTGTCAATCCTACCTGTTAAACAGGTGCTAACTGTTCTTCCAGTGGTTGATGACTTGTACAGTTTGGTTAATTTCAGCTTTGTCTGTCAGAGCCAGCAGCCATGGAGGAAGATGAATTAGTATGTTTTAAATGAGTCTTGATACATTCAGTAATGACAAAACTGAGCAGCAATTGAGAGAATGCATGTTACTGAGTGGCTTTATTGATTTCATTATAATTTCAATTGTATACAATTTCGGCTGTGTGAACAAGAATGGGATATCTAAAACATGTGCATACATCAGGAGTTGACTGTACTTCAGAATGTTTTCACATTATAACCCTTACCAGTGGTATTCCATCAGGATTGTTTATTTCTTATCATTCCAGGTACTCTTGTTCATGTTAATTCTGCCACAGAGACCTCTGTCATGGCTGTAAGAGTGGGCTCACATGTGTTGTTAGGGTATGAGAACCGCAAACTGAATATGAGCCGTTCTTATACCCTAAGAATGTAAGTGCCACCACTCTGAAGTGGCAGTATTAATATATGATTGCTTGAGATTGATCAATAATATATTAATTTTATAAACACTCCTGAAGAGGCCCAATTCCAGGGCATCTGCCCATTAGACATTTCTTACAAAATAAGAATGTGTCACACGCAGGGAAAAGGAGCGCTTCAATTGGTCGAAAGCACACCCCTAGTCCATAATTACCATAAGGGGGTGTCGCATGCTAATTTTCCAAAAGTCCAGTCGGCAAAGTACTTTTACAACCCAGGTTTCTCTAATTTTCTGCCAAGTAAATGATTCGGTTTTTATGATTTATAATGACAATATGTTTATACGAACAGTTGCTGTTTTTCTTAAGGTTATGAGTATTTTCTCACATCCTGTTTGTGCCAGAACTTGAATTAATGCAATTTATCATATCCCCTACTGTTTTCTGCCATCTTATAAAGTTGCCTGAAATTGACTTTAATCCTCACATTCCTAGTTACAGAACCCTCCTGAGGCAGCAACTTTATTTTCAGCATCATCCATCATATCTGGCGAGATTTGAGTGATGCACAGATGTAACATCAGTATTCAACTTTTTAGCATGCTTTTGTGTGCATGTAGCTCCCTCTAGTGGTCAAATCACAGTTTACAGGGAAATATAGAAATCTTTTATAGTATCCAGGGGAAGGATAGCAACAGCAGTAGCAGTTTGCTAAACTGCAACTGGAGCAGAGGCTCCGATGCCACTTTGTTCTTGGAGTCCACACTTAAGATTGCAGTCGCGCTCTTGATCCCTTTCTTGACATTGATGCAGACAGGTTGATGAGTTCTTCCTCATCATCCAGCTTCCGCCACTGACATGGGGTCCATTGTAGGTTGGAAAAGGCAGCCTGACAGCACTTCGTCTACAGAAGTTTTCCCCGGAGTCAAAGTCGTGTGGCGTTACCTGCAGTTATGCATCCCAAGGCCCCACCTACACCTTTGCCAATTGTGCTTCAACAACCTATACATGTTTAGCTCCCACCTCCACACTGGTGGGCTGTCTGACCAAGGACTCCAGCCCAGAGTCCAGACTTCTTCCTCTCCTGTAAGATCTTCCAAGAATAGGTCTTCACCACTAATTCCCACTTACAGGTCTAGTCCGAGGGCACTGGAACCTACAGGGGCAAAGCTTTTGCCAGCTGGCTGATAACCATTGCTGGCTCCCTCACTAACCTCAGTTCTCTTATCCCCACCACTGAGTGCATACTGTGGGAGCACAGAGCCTCAATTCACATCATTACCACTTTTTCTGTTTTCGTCACCATTATTTTTTCTTTCTTTGTGGTGGCGCCTGTGTTTTATTTCACTGTGATACCCACGTCCCATAAAAAAGGGATTAGGTCATCAAGGAAAGTCTTGCCAGTCACCCAGTATGCATCTTTGCCCATGTGTCAAACCGATGACTGGGACTGGCATCAGATCTTTGCTGCCTGTCTTGCACAGGAGCACAATATGGGTACGTTTGATGCCTACTTCTCAGTGTACTGTTGTGCCCTCGATAACCTTGCATCATGGTGGGGGTTGTCCAACCCCCAACTTCCAAGGTAGGCCTCACACATATGCTTCAAAGAACAGGTCATTAGGTCTTTCCCCTAAGCCACTTCGTGAGATCTCTGGTTCCATGAAAGTATTGAGTTCTCAGTCTCACCGCGCTGAGGCATTGGAAACTCATTTGGATGGGTCTTGTGGACAGAAGATTGGAAACGCAGGTGGATGGGTCTTGTGGACAGTCGACTGCAGACCCTCCACAGTCTGCCTGCCCTGAGCAGAAGATGTCCCTGGTGGTGAGGACACAGCTATACACTATTTACACTGGTGGACACCTTAACATTATTCTCTGGCATTGCCCATGCTCTTGTCATGGTTTGTGCTGATGACGAAGCAGGTGTCACCAGGAACGATGGCCTCTCCTGACAGTGTTTGCAGTATCAGGATATGGACTAACACTGAGGCTGTTGTCCACTCTGTTGCCAGTTCGGCTGTCATCATCCATGGTGTCGCTAGTAACACCGAGGAGGGTTACAACACTGGACATGGTGACGGCCATGTTACCAGTCCTGGGTCCGTCTCTGGGAGAGATACTAAGGACGAGGTTGTCCTCAACTGTACAGTCGTCCAGAGCACTGACGAGGGTGATCAATCCATGCACACTGTGAAAGTCTGCACTGAGGATGGTGTCAAGAGCAGTGCCATCCAAGGTGATGGGGATGACTCTGTTGCTGAAGCTAACAGCGGTCCTGATCCCAGTGCTGGAGGCGGCACCAACTCAAGGGGTTGAATTGTGGCCTGTAGGTGGAGATTTCTCCAGAGCCATTGGACATCATTGCCAGCAAGGAGGATTGGAGTTACCCTGTGGGACCTGTATGGTTCCACTTTCCTCACGTAGGGGTTCTGTTCATGGGGATCGATCAGGTCACTCCTTGGATGAAGGAGGACAACCTTTGGGCAACTCTGCTAGGCTCTTCCCTTGGGTAAGGCCCCCTACACAATTCCATAGCTCTGGATGAGGCCCCAGAGACCTGGAGTCTCAGCCTGTTATACAGGGACCTCCTTGTTTCCTGGAAAGGATGCCTTAATTGATGGGCCCCTGAGGGACCTGTAACATGAGATCAACACTGGGCATGGGTCAGTGCCTTAGGTGATTGGTATAAGGAGCTAGACAGGGCCCAGTCCAAGCCCTTCTCTCCAGTACCGACCTGTTCTGGAGGCGGCACCTCATCTCCATCTACCTCGTCTGAGTGCAATGAATCATCTGTCCATCTCCCTTCTGCTGCTCATTATGTCCTGCACCAACAATTCCTGGTGGAGATGATCCAGGCACTTAACCTTTAAGCCCTTACAAGCTATGATCTGGTAGCCCTGCCATTGGGACTTCTTGGAATTCCCAACATCAACAATGTAGTCGTTCCTTCTTTGGCTGTGGACATGAAGGCATCTGGGGCAGTGTGGAGGAGTTCCCTCTCCAATCCAGCCATCCTTCATTCGGTATTGCACACCCACAGGGTCTGCAAGTGAGAAGCCGTCTTTCGGATGAGACATTAAACCGAGGTCCCATCTGCCTGGATTGGTGGTAGTTCAGGTGGATGTTAAAGATCCCATGGCACTTATCGAAAAGAGTAGAGGAATTTTCCTGGTGTCCTGGCCAAATTTCCCTCATTCACTCAAAATACCACCAACAGCTTAATCTGGTTCAAGGTCAGTTGGCATTCATCTGTATCCCCCTCCCCCGGGTCGTGCCTGAAAATAGGCAGGATTTGTCTAGTGCACTTACCCGGTCAACAAAAACTAAATAAAATAAAAATACTTCACCTCACTGCAGGGCTTCAAGTACTGCAGACCCCATTGGGGCCACAGAGCTTTAACATGACTGCACCCCAGCTGCAGATTCTGCTGTCACATGGATGCTCTTGGGAGGAAGGCTTTTACCTCTACATGCACCTTCATGTGTATTTCTACACATCAATCACATATGGTGACCTATAACCATTGCCTGTAGTTGCAGCTATACAGCCCGTTCTAGGAGCATGGATATGTTGTTCTATCCACACTTCTTGGCATTGTCCCTTTCCCCTTTAAATCTACCGGAAGTCTTCAAGCTGGCTCCTCTCACTCACGCGAGTGGTATAGTCCTCGGCTTTGCTCCGTGACGCCAGATCTTCCTTTCCGCTGGAAGATGAAGGTTACCTCCCTTGTGCTCTCGCATTTCGTAGGCCCTGGCTTTCAAAATTGTCGGTTTTACTGAAGCTCAAACTCGTCCGAGTTAGCGATCGTGCTGTTTGCAGCATTGATCAAGGAGGAGAAATCTTCCACGGAATTTCACTGGTGTCCCTGCGGCCAGAAGATGTCGCGCAACGATCCCCGCCTCACATGCATCTACTGCCTAGGTGTCGGCCATTATACCTTGTCGTGTAACTTTTGCTTGGTCTTCCATCCCAACATCCTGGATGACTGCAAGGCATGCCTGAAGCTGGAGAGACCGGAAAAAAGGAACCCTCTGGTAAAGTCGAAGGAGGCTAGGTTGGCAGTATCCACGGATGCGGGCTCCGCGAGCAGCTGGAACTGATGAAGACGTTTGAAGAAGAAGCCGCTCGTGCTTCGGCCAATCAAAGCTTCTTTGTTCCTCTGAACCTAGGCTCCACCTTTACGGAATCTTTTAAGGAGTTGTGCCAGTCTCTCCCCACCCGGGGTGAGGCGCCCTCGTGCTCGCACTCCTCCCATTCTCGGAAGAGAGACAAAGACCCGTTGTCTCGGCGAAGACATTCCTGGGACCGAGAAAGGTCCGAGTTCCAGGAACACGCGGTCTTGACCTCTGTTGAGATCGCATCCTTGGCGGCCGGCTTCTCGGATTTTCCATCTGGTCAGGGGACCGAGGAAGTGGCCGACGAGGTTGAAATTATCCTTGACCCGATTGACCCTTTGTCGACGCCCATGGCCGATGACTCATTAGAATGGACTCTGGTCCTAGTATTTCCTGATGAGGAAACCTAGCCCGCTGATGTCCCCATCAAGGACCTGGTTCTGGACCCTCTGGTTTAACTGATCACCCCGGTGTCTCCTGATCGACCGAGTCGGCCTCCTCAGTCGAGATCCAGAACCCCCTCGGCTGAACAACCGAGGAAGAGCCATAAGTGCTCGAAAAAGAGGTGACGCCACAGGTTGTCCTCATCCTCCTTGGAGGAGGAGGAGAGGCTCCGAGGGAAACTCCGGTGCTATGAGGACCTTACGTGGCAACAGCTGATCCTGACCGGGCAGAAGCCGGCTCCGCCACCCAACCCGGCCATTACTTGGCTCTCACCTCCCAGGCCGAAGCCGATGCCTCAGGAACCGAAGTCTCTGGTTCCTCCGCCCATGGGGCAAGCCCGTCTGCTGGCTCGGCCTATTCCGGTCTCTCCACCTATTCCGGTGGAACCTCCACCTAAGCAGCCTACAGGAGGGGCTCCCTCAAAAGAGGACCAACCAGACAACGGACTTCCCCAACGTCTGTCTGTTAGTCACCCCGGACCTGCCTCGGCGGGTTAAGGGTGATTTAGGCAGTAGACCACTGTATCACGACTCTTTGGACTCAGATGTCACTGTGCTCCACTCTCATCCGAGGGATGATGAGTCTTCCGTTGGCACAGGGATGGAGGAAGGCCCTTCCTCCTTCCAAAAGATTCTCCATCTCATTTCTGATTCCACGGGAATGCCCCTGGAATCTATTCAGAAAAAGGCAGAGTGCCCTCTCACAGATATTCTAAAGAGAGGGGTTACCCTGACGGAGGCCTTTCCAGTGGCCGAAGCCATTGTTGGCCCAGCCCTTGAACTTTGGCAGCTCCTTGCCTCATGCACAGCACCATCTGCCCACATGGCCCGCAAATACGCAGTGCCCATGGGGTCCCTTGCAGGGTTCACAGAGCATCCTTCGGGCGAGAGCCTGGTGACTGCCTCTGTGTTCAGATGTACTGGTAGTTCGACCGACACTGACCGACCTCCGGACAAAGAGTCCAAAAATATGGACCACACTGCCCGAAAGGTCTATGTTGCCTCTTCTTTGGGCCTTCATCAGGCCAGCTCGGCTGTCATTATGGCACACTTCTGTCATGCCCTTCTCGGGTCATTAGACAAAGTCCTCCCTCATTTCCTTCAGAGGTGCAGACCATGGTCAAGCAGATCCATGACCAGAGCTGTGCTGTTGCCAAACAGCAGCTCCAGACGGCCTTGATATCGGAGATTCTTGTGCCCGCTCGATGGTCGCTGCAGTGGCCTCTCGCCGCAGGGCTTGGCTGAGGCTTTCCTCCTTTCCGGCGGATACTCGGCACAAGTTAGCTGATGTGCCTTTCCCGGGGACCGACTTGTTCGGTCCAGGAGTGGCTGGTCACCTACAGTGCCTAGAGCAGTCCAGTGCCACCTTGGATGCCACTTCTGCCAAGGGTTCTTTGGGAAAGAACCAGCAGCAGAAGAAGAAGCCCTTTCGGCACTCTTCCCCTGCGGTTCAGCAGCCCTCCTATCAAGGAGGACAGCAGCAACAGCATCAGCAGCAGGCTCAAGCTTGGCGCCCTTGGCCCAAGTCTGAACCCCAACAGGCCCGCAAAGGAGGCCAAGGCTCAGGTCCCGGAGCCTCCTCCAAGCCTGCTCAGTGATGGGATGGCGTGGCCACCCCTATTCCCGTCACGCCAGCTCTGGGTCCTCCCGTGGGGGGCCAGCTCTGCCACTTCCTTTCCGCCTGGTCCGCTATCACTATGGACCAGTGGGTTCTTGAAGTGGTCGATCAGGGACTGCCTCTAGAATTCGAGCAGTACCCTCCCAGCCAAGCCCGCGCCTCTCAGGAAGATCAGATTTCCGCATGCACCCAGTCGACTCTTCAAGACGACATTTCTCAGCTCCTCCTCAAGGAAGCAGTAGCTCTAGTGGTGGAACCATCTACAGACCCAAGCTTTGTCTCCAGGTACTTCCTGGTGCCCTAGCGGATGGGGGGCTGGCGCCCCATTCTAGGTCTCCATGACCTGAACCAGAATCTCGGGTCATGCACCTTTCGGATGGTCACTCTGAACCAGATCGTACCATTCTTGGAGTGAAACATGGTTTTGTTCACTGAATCTGCAGGACGCATTCTTTCATGTCCCAATCCGTCCGTCTCACCAGCAGTTCTTCCGCTTCAGGGTCGAAGGGACCCTGTATGAGTTCTGAGCCATGCCGTTCGGCCTGTCATCAGCCCCACAGGTGTTCACCAAATGCATCGCAGTGGTGGCAGCCCATCTACAGCGTTGGGAGATCAGGATTTATCCTTACCTCGATGACTGGCTCCTAGCAGGTTCCACCCAACAGGAGGTGGAGAGGTCCAGGGATCTGGCCCTCCAAACCTGCTCCCAGCTCAGCCTCTTGATCAATGAGGCCAAGTCGGAACTCGTGCCCTCGCAGGTGATGGGCTTCATCGGGGCAGAGCTCGACTCTTGTCAAGCCAGAGCTCGGCTCCCAGCGGACAGGGTGGAGGTTCTCTCCTCCTTTGCCCAATCATTTTTGGTTGGACACTTGCACCCTGCCCAGGACTTTTTGCGCCTTCTGGGTTACATGGCAGTGTGCGCCTCAGTGGTCCGTTGGGCCCAGTTGCACATGCACCCCCTCCAGTGGGAGCTGGCCACCCAATGGACCAGCGACACGGTCATTTTGACCTGCTGGTCACTGTAACCCAGAAGATGTGGGATGCTCTCCAATGGTGGACCGCCCCAGACCTGTTGCAGGAAGGGATCCCGTTTGTCCACCCTGAGACGATGGTCATTCTTACGACTGATGCCTCCCTCATGGGCTGGGGAGCCCACATGGGGGACAACAGGGCCCATGGGCTCTGGACCCCCGAGGAGTCCCGATGCTACATCAACCTGTTGAAGCTCAGAGCAGTCAGACTGGCACTGTCAGCTTTCGCTCCTCAGCTCCGGGGTCAAATGGTTCAAGTCCAGACTGACAATACCACGACCATGTACTACCTCAGCAAACGGGGCCGCACGCACTCCCGTCTGCTGTGCAAGGAGGTGCTCCGCATCTGGACACTCGTGAGCCGGTTGGAGGCGGACCTCCTAGCCATCCATGTGGCAGGAGTCTTGAACCAGCTGGCAGATGCTCTCAATCGCATAGGCCAGACATACCACAAGTGGTCTCTCCATCCAGAGGTAGCTTACAGTCTGTTCTCCCGTTGAGGCAAACTGTTGGTGGACCTGTTTGCCTCCAGGGAAAACACCAAGCTGAGGCTGTTTCATGCCTGTCCCCCTCAGCAGGGCTCGCTGCAGGGGGATACCTTCTTGAGGCTGTGGACTCCAGGCCTCTTCTACACCTTATCTCCATTTCCCTTGTTCCACAGGGTGCTCCTCAAGGTGAGGAGGGACAAAGCGCAGGTGATTCTGGTAGCCCAGACTGGCCACACCAGTTCTGGTACCCAGATGTCCTCAGTCTCAGCAACAGGCCCCCGGGGTGGCTTCCAGCACGCTTGGACCTGATCTCAGTCAACCAGGGGATGGTATTCCATCCAGACCTTTAATCCCTGTACCTCACAGCCTGGTACCTGAGCTGCTAGAGTTCCAGGTTTTGGGTCTTTCCGAGGATGTCCTCACAGTGGTAGAGGCATTCAGAAAGGAACTGACCAGGAAATGTTATGCCTTCAAATGGAAAAGGTTTTCCATTTGGTGTCAGGCAAGGGCCTGTACCCTCTGTCCTGTCCAGTGACTAACATTCTCGACTACCTTTTGTCTCTGTCCAAAGGGGGTCTTCTGTCATCGACCCTGAGATTGCACCTGGCAGCCATCTCTGCTTACCGGGTGTGGGTGGTCTGCCGACAGCGCAGGAGACGGTGGTTGGGCACTTTTTCAAAGGCCTGGATCACATATCCCCTCTGGTGCGTGAACCTCCACCTCCGTGGAATCTACTGCTGGTACTGGCAAAGCTCATGGGCAAGCCATTCGAACCAATGCACAAGTGTGAGCTGTGTCTCTTGTTGTGGAAGACGACCTTCCTGGTGGCTGTTGGGTCTGCCAGAAGGACTGGGGAGCTCCAGGCGCTCTCGGTGGACTCTCCTTGTCTAGTCTTCCACAGGGACAAGGTTGTTCTGCTCCCCCACCCAAAATTCCTTCTGAAGGTGGTGTCAGAGTTTCACTTTAATCAGGTGTTGACTCTGCCGGTGTACTACCCTAATCACACCTCTGAGGCCAAGTACAGGCTCCATACTTTGGACTCGGGAAACACTCTCCTGTTAGCAAGGAGAGGAAGGCGGAGATTCGGGGAGAGGTTCGCCAGCTGTTTGTCACCTACGCTGAGCCGCTTCTGGCAGACCTGAGCAAAGCGGACGATTGCTCGATGGATAACATCTTGCATTAGTCTGTGCTACGAGTTGGCAGGCAAGAAACCTCCCAAAGGGATAAGAGCTCATTCTACCCGCCATACCGCTGCATCGGTGGCTGCTTCCAGGGACATCCCTATCCAGGAAATCTGTCAGGCTGCTACCTGGAAGACAGCAAACTCCTTTATCACCCATTACCACATCGACCTTGAGTCACGCGGGGATGTTGGTTTTGGGACTTCAGTTCTCCAGTCTCTGTTTCCCAAGTAGGGGGTGTTCTCCTTGCCTCCCTTCTCCCGGAGAACTGCTAGGAGTCTGCCAATAAATGTGGATGAACAACATATCCATGATCCTAGAAAAACAGGTTACTCACCTGTAACAGTAGTTCTAGGAGTGGTATATGTTGTTCATCCATTCGGACCAACCCGACCTCCCCAACTGCGAACACACAAACCTGGCTTCCAGTGGGCTAAGATCTGGCATCATGGGGTGGAGCCGAGGGTTATACCACCTGGGTGGGTGGGAGGAGCCAGCTTGAAGACTTTCCGGCTGATTTAAAGGGAAAGGGACTCTGCCAAGAAGTGTAGATGAACAATATATGCCACTCCTAGAACTACTGTTACAGGTGAGTAACCTGTTTTTTCAGATTATTGCTGTTAGTATTTTTTAATTTTATTTATTTTAGTCTTTGGTAACTGGGTAAGGCCCACTAGGCACAAGTACCTGTTTTCAGGGGTGACATGGGAGCACTGGGCAGTTAAGTGACTTGCTCAGAGTCGCACAGTATGCAAGTGGAGGTTGTGAGAATCAAACCCAGGTCTGGTCTGCTGGATGTACCAAGCTCGTTCACAGCTCATTACTCTAACCTCTAGGCTATACTGCCACCCGCTGTGTATGGGGAGGTGAACACGATAGGCCACATGATCTTAATTCATCTCACCAAACCTGAATGTCTGGTTTAGAGCAGCAATGTCTGGTCCCATGGGACAGCTACACTGAGGATCTTTTGAGTCTGCAGTGGCTGATGAGGTTACATGGCCCGTCCTGTTAGTTTATCAGGTGAGACAGAAATCTGTCCTCAGTGTGGTCTATGTGTGTATCGCACTTGGAACAACGTTAGTCATTCATAAATCCTGGCTGAGTTAGTGGGTAGCTTGTGTTACATGTGATGTTACCTGTCAGTGGTTGCCTCTGATTATTTTCCTCCTTTCCTCTTACAGGCAGCAAAAAGCATATATCGCCACGCAGGGACCCTTGGCTGAGACGACAGAGGATTTCTGGCGCATGCTGTGGGAGCACAATTCCACCATTGTGGTGATGCTGACAAAGCTGAGGGAGATGGGAAGAGTAAGGAACATTTGTCAGTCCTCTTCTAACAGATGCTAAAACTATGCTTGACAGATTTCTAAATGAAGATGTTACGCAGAGCTTTGAGGTTTCATAATCCCTTTGCTGTAGATTTGTTTAAGCTTCATACAGTGCTGATTAACAGCAGCATTTCGAGTAGGGATTATTCCTTAATACTGCTGCCTGTCTCAGTTCTCTCTAGGAGGCATTCCTATCCTGTGGCCCCTGCTGGAAGGGGGTGACAGAGTAACCAAGAGCTTTGATTCTTGTTGTGTGGTCAGAGGCAAACTTTTGGGATTACCCCAAGTTAGCTGGTTTCATTTTTTTACCCTAAGCTCTAAAGGGTGGATGGTGGGCTTCAGTAATTTAAGTATTAAAAGCAAAGAGGAACACAGTTCTGGAACTCAAAGAAGGACAAGACATTGCTCTTGGTGTCCTTGCCCGTCCAGCAGCAGATCCGAGATGCAACCCCATACCTCGTTTAGGATAGGGATGGAGATTATCTCATTTGAGGCATGGAAAGTTGGTTTTGACCAAGATAGGTTTGTTACTTCCAATGGTTGACTGTCAACTCCAGAGCTGGCAGCCCCACCCAACCTTCTGGTACTGGCTAACCTGTGTACCCCACACTGCATGCTAAAAAGACACAGCACTGCCACCAGCTTCTCAGGGCAGCATGATCTCCCATATTTAGAGTGTTTTCCAGGGATGGGAATCATTGCAGCATCCCCATTTCATATTTGCTTACCCTCACAGTTCTCATTCTGTACATTGCTCTCTTATACTTGTTTTCTGTCCCCCTGGTCTTTACAACCCTCTTTTTATGTAGCCATTCTTCTGTTGCAGTGTTATAGAGGCTCCATCCATTGACATCATCGGTTGCGGTCATTCAGTGGCTCCTGATGCTGATACCCCTACTTACATGGGTTGCCACATTGAGGTGCTGCTTCATTTGCATAAATGTAGCAGCCCATGCAAGTAGCGGTATCTTCATCAAAAGCCACTGACAGATTGAAGCCGATGACATCACTGTTGGGCGCACCTATAATGGTACAGTAGGGAGCTACATACAGAGCTGGTTTTAAAGACCTGTGAGGCAGAAAAGAGAGATAAGAAAAGTACTAAAGGAGAACGGGCATAAGCACATACAAGCTAGAAATGTTGCAACACTTTCGTTTTCCCTTCACAATGACTAAACTGCCTACATTTATTTGGACCCCAGTATATATTTTTTTAATTAATTTTTTTGTTGCTGTTAACCAGATAGGTCCTTGAGCCGCATGTGCCCATTTTCAAGAATGACCCTAGGTGAAAATATGCCGCAAGCAAAAAAAAGAAAATACAAAAAAATCATACGTAGCATAAAAAAATAAAGACTAAGATTGATAGTTTTATGTGCAAACATTCAAACAGTTGAAGTGCAGTTTCAGACTTTTTTTTTTTTTAGAGACAGTATTGTGCACTTTTGGAGTACGATAGAAAGTGAATTCCATAATTAGAAACAGAATCTGTCTGCAAAAAGAGACTGCTGGTCCATTGTGCCCTGGTGGAATGTCCCGCTTTGCGTCCCCTCCTCCCCCCAAACCCTACCCCAAGACCTACTTGGGACTGTGAGTCCTCTTGCTGTGTCCCAGCTGTAATTAAACTCATTTTGGGTACCTGCCCCAACCACTTTCATGGCTTCACCACCCTTTTTGTGAAGTAGAACTTTCTCTCATTCCTCCAGCCATGCCCTCTGGTTACTGTGCCTGTTTCTAAAAATAAGATCCTCACGATTTACCCTGTTTATACTCATCAGAAACTTTTATGTTTTTATCTTGTCCTCCCTCTTACTTCTGGCTTCCAGCAAGAACATATTCGGGGCCAGCAGTCGTCTTCCTAGGCTCTGCCTTGCTGGCCCGAGATCTTCCTGGTGACCCTTCTCTGTACTGATTCCAGCCCATATCCTTTCCCAGGTCAGGACTCCAAAACTGGGCACATTATTCTAGGTGAGGCCTCACCCTTGACCTGTGCAGGGGCAGTATGACTCCACATATTCTGCAATCAAAGCCCCTCCCGATATACCCTACATCCTTGTTGCCTTACTGTATGCCTTATTGCATTGGCTGGTTTACTTGAGGGAGTCACTGATGATGGCACTCAGATCCCTCTCCTCTGTTGTTGTGACCAGCTTAACCCCTCCCATCCAGTATTCTGTGTGGTATTAAATCTCAAGACTGTTTATTGTGTTTCCTAGTTTAGTGTCCTCAGCGAAGAGATGCATCTTCCCCTGGAAACCCTCTCCTATGTTACTAGTGAAAGTATTAAAATGGGTCAGGTCCCAGGACTGATCTCCGCAGTACCCTGCTTGTGACCTCCTATCTCCTGGTTTGGCCCTGTTTACTACTAACCTTGGTTGCCTTCCCCCTAGCCAGTTCCCTACCTACTTAGCTTAACCCTTCTCTACTCCTAAGCCCTCCAGCTTTTTCAGCAGCCTCATGTGTGGCACAGAATTGACGGTTTTGCTTTAGTTGAAGTAGAGAAAATTAAACGCCTCTCCTCAATGTAATGCCCTAGTGACCCAGTCAGAAAACTGCATCAGGCTGATCTGGCATGACTTCACCACCCGTGCTGCTGGACATCCTGCAGCTTGTTGTCCTTTGAACAGGCCACCAGGTTTTCCTTTTCTGTGATCTCCACTAGTGTGCCTACAGTGGAAGTAAGACGGACCGGCCTGTTAAAAACTTTTGTTGCTTATCTGCAGCGAGTATGTTGTACTTTCGTTGTTAAAATGTTTATTTCAGAAATGTAGTAGCTGTGTTAGTCCAGCTGATGATGCAGAAGAAAAAAAAACAAATATGCTGCAGTTTATTATGCTGTCTATTGGACCAACAAAACTACACAGTTACAGTTTTGTAAGTCCAATAAAAGGCATCTGTAACTCCTAGCAATGCAGATATCACGTGTATTAAGATAGTGTACTTTGTCAAATAGGCAGATAACTGATCATATACTATTCTTTCTAGCAACTTTAACATGAGAGAATCAGCATTGGCTGTTAGTTAACAATAGTGGAAGCATTTCCACCCTTATAAAATTGGAGTAATAGATGCCTGCTTCCATACTTTTGGAAGTGACTTTGTAAATAAGGAAAAAATAACTGGCATTCCTGTAGGAAAAAGCTACTCTTCCATAGCTGTTTATTTACAAGGCCCTCATCAGTTCCATCATGGTCTACCCTAGTTAAGTATTCTTTTGATTACTGTATCTTAATATCTTTCTCTCTCAACAACAGTCATTTGCTTAAAATAAAAATTGGGTGTCTTCAGCATACTGTAGAAATTCTATCAGGATCCTGATAAGGTGATCGTTTCTTTTCTGCTTAGAAAGAAGTGTTTGCACATTTCATAAAGTGCTCAGACAGGCAGCAATAGCAGCAAATGAGGTGTGCAGGCCAGCACCTGCTAACAAATCCTTTCTGCATCTCTTTCCTCACTAATCATCACTGCATGGTCTTGTGTTTGATGTTTATTAGGAAAAGTGCCATCAGTACTGGCCAGCTGAACGCTCCGCCCGCTACCAGTACTTTGTGGTGGATCCCATGGCGGAGTACAACATGCCACAGTACATCCTGCTGGAGTTCAAAGTCACAGATGCTCGAGTGAGTAGCCATGCTGCAGACCACAGTCCGTCTGCTCTTCATTTTGTGGAGGAGATAGGATAGCCTAACTACTGGCAGGTGTCAGGCTTCAAAGCTGAGAAAGGCTTTATTTAAGTGATAATGTGCTAGTTGGCTCATACAAGGCAATAATGTGATTGCTGAGTGAATAAAGTACAAATCAGAGGCTGAGTACTTTATTATCATGAGACAATTACCTTATTACAAAGGATAGTGAAGCAACTAGCACATTATCACTACTGTGCTTTATGTGTTGTCCCTGTGGTTGTTTTTTTTTTTTTGTTATTCATTGGTAGTCAGGTAAAGCCCTCTAGGCACAAGTGCCCATTTTCAGGGGTGAACTGAGAGCACTGGGGTGGTCAAGTGACTTGCTTAGAGTCGCACAATATGCAAGTAGAGGTTGTGGGAATCAAACTTGGGTCTGCTGGATGTACCACGCTCATTCACAGCTTATTACTCTGACCTCTAGGCTATACTGCTAGCCCAAAAGGAAAATTACATGCAAAAGTTATAAAAGCACATGTTATGCATTGGGTTTTTGTTTCTCTGATTCTTTCTGACATTTGCTCCCTATGTCTGTGGTAAGGTTTTTCTTTCACTTTCCCTGCCAGTTTTATAGCCCCTTGGGGTCGCCATGCAGGCTTCTTTTATTGCCTTTGATGTGTTGGAATATTCCCAGAATTGCTCTGGAAGTTATGTCAATTAGACCTACGACCTTCAAAGGTGCATTGGCTTTATCATCACCTAGTGAGTGCACTTTACAAAGAAAATTGACACACATCTGTAATAATATTAGTCGTCACTTTGACTTCGGCTGGAGAGGGAGGTAAGACACTTTTTCAAAGTGATCTAGTTTTAGAAGCAGTTGCAGTTGGATGTTGGGACTAAATTATAACTAAGATCCTGAGCTCTTTGTTTTTAATTCCAGGTCTAACTGGCATCATTCCCAGAGGCATTCTGGGAAAATTCCAACAGCTCAAAGACAATAAAAGAAGCTTGCATGGCTACCTCCAGGTGCCATAAAACAGGCAAGGAAAAGTTAAAAAAAAAATCTTGCCCCAGGCACAAGGAACAGAAGGCTAGAAACAATTGGAGAAACAAAAAACAAATGCACATTTTTTGTTTTTTTTAAATAATTTTTGCATGTAGTTTTCCTTTAAATTTGTACTAACTCCGCTTCACTCCTCCCTCCCTGCACTTCACGTTTACAGCTGCTGCTATGAGAGCAGACCAATCAGAATGTAAGGTAAGACGATGTCACTACTGTAGTATCATTTTATTGACAACAGAATGACTTTTATGAGCTCTCAGCAGTCATTTTATTGAACACAAAATGACAGTTGTTGTGGAATACACTAACTCCGGGCTTGTGATTGGAGGAGAGGGTCCACATGTAGTATAATGGGTAATAAAAGTCATCTGGGTTGTTTACTTTGCAAAGGAAATGAAAATTTCACAGCATTTGCACTCCCAACTGTGTGATTAGGACGTAAATATTTATTGCCAGTAACCATCAATAACATGCAATTTTAAGCTTACAGCCTCTGTAGAGGAGATGTCCCTCACATGCAAACTACCCAAACAGTTTTGCACAGATGCACTTGGATTTCACCCTTCACTGCTCTCCCACTTAAATAACACAGCCTTAATGTGACGTGCATATACAGTAACTAGTAACGTTGATGTGTAAAAGGCAGGGAAGATGGTCATAAAATCTTTAATGTGCAAAAAGATTTACAAAGATAAAAGGGAGACATATAAGCAAAATTAACCCCTTCCCCCTTAAAGGAGATAGGAAATGATTTTTACATAGTTAATTCCCTTCTATCTTCCTTCCATGCCAGTTATGTATTCTGATATGCTTTGATGACTTTTTTGATAAATAATCTAGCTTTGGGGTGCCCTCAGATCTACACAGAGTTCAGCTCTCCTCACCAGCTACTGCTCTTGATTTTCATATTTCTAAGACACACTATGACAACAGAAACTCCCATTCCATGCTGTTCATCTGAATGGCCTGGAAAGGTGTTTGTGATGTCATGGAATGTTCAGGCAGTATGAAAAGAGAGAGCAGAAACTGCTGAGGAGAGAGGGATCCAGGGTCCCTAAAAAGGCATCACAATTAGATTATTCGTTTAACAAAAAAGGTCAAAAACATTGAACACTGGGTAGCCAATAAAAGAACTAGAAGGCTTCTTGAGATGTGAAAACTGTTTCCTACACCTTTAACAGTCATTTAAAGAGCTAGTATACTGCTGAAACTAATATTATTTTTTTTAAATTAGTCAACCATTACCTTTTATATCTGAGGTACTTTTTCTTTTCCCTTTCGTTAATTAGAAGATTGTTCACCTGATGTTAGGTGTGATGTGTGGGACAGCACTCTGCCAGGCAGCTGACATATCTAGCTCTGTTCCCACACACACACAGACCATCAGCACTGTGATCTCACTGACTGTGATATCAGTACTGCTTAGGAAGAGCCACTCAGTAACTACCAGGTCAGTCACCTGTGTTGTCACAGTCAGTGAGATCACAGTGCTGACGATGTAGTGGTGGGGACAGAGAAAGATATGTCAGCTGTCAGGCTAAGAGCTGTTTCACACACCCAGCACAATATTATCACACAGAAGATTTTCTAATGAGCAAAAGGAAAAAGAAAAATACTTCAAAAATGAAACCGTTCCAGCTGACTACTTTTATTTTTTTTTTGTTTAGACTTTCTTTACTCCGGTTGCCCGCCACTGGGGCCCCAGTCAGGCGAGACCCACCCGAGTGGCTCTACTGCCCTGCCTGAACCCTCCAGAGAGTAATCGGGGACAGAATCCTCTCCAACCGATCCCCAAAGCGGAGAGGACCCGGGTGAGTCAACCAGAAGGGCCAGCGGTGGACATGTGAGCCACCCCCTCGGATCTGCCATCATCCTCCCAGCGGCTGGGGTGTTTCTTCCTTGCTTGGTTACGTTGTCTCCAATGCGCGGACATACAGTGATGTCACCGCGCAGAGGGCACACACCTGTCCCCTCTTGTAGACGTCTGCCGCTGCCTCCCCCCAATGCAAGTCCCCACCTCCACTTGCTGTGTCCCCAGTCTCCACTGGGAGCCGCTACAGGGCATGAAATCCCAGGAACCCACCCAAGGAGAGCAGTCCTCCGGACTCTTGATCCTCTCCTCCCTCTGCTGACCCTCGGCGCCTGAGTCCACTTCCAAAATGGGTCACCGATGTGGCATGAGGTGTGGCGTCCAGCGCCTGAACCCTCAACGCCACCAGGCTGGCTACAACTGACTACTACTTAAAATAGAAACGTAGAAGTTGACGGCAGAGAAGGACTGCAAGGCCCATCCAGTCTGCTCATTTTTTGTACCTTATGAATGTGCCATAGGCCTGTACTCTGTCAATGGCCTATCTATTCTTACTCATCTTTATTGCTCCCTTATGCCTGTTTGAAGCCCTGCACTGTATTCATCTCCACCACTTCCTGATGCAGGCCGTTCCATGCATCCACCACCCTTTCTGTAAAAAAGAACTTCCTCACATTACCCCTTAATTGGCCTCCCTCTAATCTCATGCTGTGTCCTCTTGGCCTGCTATTTTTCTTATATTGAAACATGTTAGACACTTTTACCTTGTTAATGCCCTTAAGATGTTTTAATGTTTCGATCATATCACCTCTCTCCCTCCTTTGCTCTAGGGTATACATATTCAGCTGTTACTCTGTCCTCATATGTTTTCTGATGCAGTCCTTCACCATTTTGGTTGCCCTCCTCTGGACTTCGTCCATTTTGTTAATGTCCTTGTGCAGGTGCAGCCTCCAGTGGGTTTACAACAGGAAGGTCCTGTCAAACTAATCTCAGATTTCTTTGACTAGGTAACCAGAGTGGTGGACCAAGGGGGAGCAGTTGATGTCGCCTACCTTGACTATAGCAAAGCTTTCAATACTGTTCCACATAGAAGATTGATTAATAAGCTGGGTAGGCTCAGGGTGGGTCAGACATTGGTCAACTGGGTGGTCCTCTTCAATATCTTCATCAGTGACATTGCAGATGGACTGGAGGGTAAAGTTTGTCTGTTTGCAGATGACACCAAGATCTGAAACAGAGTAGATGATCCAGATAGGGTGGACAGAATGAGGAGAGAGTTGGATAAACTGGCAAAATGGTCGGAAGAGTGGCAACTGGGGTTTAATGCAAGGAAGTGCAAGATCATGTGTGCAGGGAAGAGAAACCCTGAAGCCACCTATAGGTTGGGAGGGGAGTTGCTGGCTATCACAAGGGAATTAAGAGACCTGGGCATCATCATCATCACAGATGACCTGAAATCATTCAAGCAGACCACTAAAGCAGTAGGTAAGGCTAGAGGGATGTTGGGGTGTATTAGTAGGGGTATCACAAGTCAGAAGAGGGAGGTAATAATCCCTCTTTACAAGACACTGGTTAGGCCCCATCTGGAGTACTGCATGCAGTACTGGAGGCCACATCTTCACAAGGACATTAAGCAAATTGAGGCAGTCCAGAGAAGGGCAACCAAAATGGTGAAGGGACTGCATCAGAAAACGTGACCAGAGTGCATGAGTTGTTATGTCATAGTTGGGGTCTGTGACCGCAGTGCATAACAGACAGTGACAATAAGTAAACACAATTATAGTAAGTTGTTGGTCAGTTGTACAGGTCGTGGCACGTCACAATGCCTCGTGATATCAGATCTGGACTGCAGGTTGCAGTTACAGATGTCTGAGAAGTGGGCCTGTAGGAGAGATTTCAAGGTCATTGGGGTGGAGGACTGCCTAATTACTGCAGGGAGGTCATTCCAGAGTTTGGGCAGCCGATATCTGAAAGCTGATTGGCCCTTTGAAGTGTGCATGAAAGGGATTTGTAGTAGTTTTGAGTCAGAGCATCTCAGGGAGTATGCGGGGGTTGAGTTGACAGGACAGAGCTGAGATGGGGAGCGAGTTGGACCACTGCTTTACTATGAGATTTATGCAATGAAGCTGACGCCTGGAGTGCAGCAAGGGAGAGCTAGGCACTATATAGGTCGCTGTGGTGGGGGCATTCTAGGATGAGCCGACAGAAAGAATGAAAAGGGGTCCAAGTTGGCCAGGGTGGATGGGGGGAGGGGGGAGTGCGCTGTAGATCACTTCTCTGTAGTCAAAGGTTGGGAGAATCATTTTGTGCACCAGTTCCCTCCTGACCGAGGTAGGTAGGCAGCCTTTGTTGCGGCATAGTGCGCCTAGTTTTGGGTGTAGTTTTTTCTATGGGGAGTCAATGTGGACGGAGAAATCTAAGTGACGATCAAGCCAAACTCCCAGGTACCTAAAGGAGGTGCAAGATTCCAAGGTGGTTACGTCCAGTGTATGGAAAGCGGGGGATCAGCTAGCCAGGAGAGTCTAGGCTGTGTGCCGAATGTTATGGAGACTGTTTTCTTTGCGTTTAGGACAAGTTGGTTTGACCTAAGCCAGGTTTGAACGGCATCAAAATCCTGCTGTAGGGCAGAGTTTAAGACCCCGCTGGATGAGCCAGAGGCGTATAGAACGGTATTGTCAGTGTTCATTTGTATAGCTGAGTTGGAGTATGTCAGTGGTAGGTCATTTAGAAATATGGAAAAGAGAAGGGGGCCCAGGACAGAGCCCTAGGGGACCCCCATGGTGACTGGGAGCGAGGGGATACGTGTGGGCCAATTCTTACTGCTTGTTTCCTGCCAGACGGTGGCTTGGAACCAGTTGGTGGCTAGATCGGATAGGCCTGCATCGTGCAGTTTTGTGATAAGCTTGGGGTGGGAGACGGCATTAAATGCTTTTGCCAGGTCATTGAATATGGCTGAGGTGAGGAACCCTTTGTCCATATCTGAGGCTATATCGTTAGAGAGTCTTAGTAGTGCTGTGATGGTGGAGTGAGATTTGAGAAAGCCCGATTGGTAAGGGGTGAAAAAGGAGGTGGTATCGAGGAATTGTGTGAGTTGGGAGAGGGCTAGGTGTTCCTGTAATTTGGCCAGAATTGGTAGAAGGGAGATAGGGCGGTAGTTTATGGGCGCAGATGGGTCGCCACCCTTTGGTAGCGGGATGACTACTGCCTCCTTCCAAGCTGTTGGAATTTGTGCTGAGGAGAAGGAAAGGTTTAGGAAGTTGGTTAGGGGGGCTGCAGTGGCAGGGGCTGATAGGTATAGGAGTTTGGCGTCGAGTCCTAAAGGGCATTTGCCTTTATTTGGGTCAAGGGAACATAGGGTGGCTAGGACTTCTATTGTGGTGACTGGACGGAAAGAGAACTTGGTGGCGTGGGGGGAATGCTGGGCGGACGCGGGAGGGTTGGGTGCAGTGATTTGTAGGTTTGTTAGGAGAGATTTAGCACAGTTGGTAAAAAAGGTATTGAAAGCTGAGGCAACTTCACTTGGCTCAGATACATTTTTGCCCTGAATGGTTAGGGTAGGGGTGGGCGGCTGGACAGGTGGAGTGAGTAGGGTTTTAATAGATTTCCAGAATTTGGATGGGTGGCTAAGATTAGAGGAGAGGGTTACCCGAAAGTAGTTCTTTTTAGTCTGTCTTATGGCTTTAGTACAGTTGTTGCAGAGGGTACGGTAAAGCTGCTGGGATTCAAGGGCGCCTGTTTGCCTTTGCTTTTTCCAGGTCTGGTCTCTGGTGCGACATCTGGAAATGATGTCGGCAGAGACCCAGGTGAGATGGGTTTCCCTAACCCTTTTGCTTCTTAGGGGGGGCGTGATAGTCCCAGACAGCAAGAATTTGATTTCTGAACATGTCGAAAGCATGGTCGATGGAAGGTGCCAGTTGGATGAATGACCAGTCGGCAAAGGCGAGGCCATCCAATAGGGAGTTGCGGCAGAGGGAATTGTACGCTCTCATGAGGAGGATCCTTGGGGAGGTGGTTTGTAGGTCTGTGCACCTTTCTGATCATGTAAATTATGTGGTGGTCGCTCAGTGGATCAGGTAGGAGGCCAGCTTTAATAATCCTGTGAGGGTGTGTTGTAAGAGCCCAGTTCAGGAGGGGGTGGTTCTGAGATTTTGGGTTGAGGCGGGTGGGTTGCTCAATTTGTTGGGAGAGGTTAAGGGACTTAATCTTGCTACACAGTTTTGAGCAGTCTTTATCTAACCAGTTGTAATTAAAATCCCCGAGGATGTGGAGCTCACCGGCTACAGCCATATCTTTAAGAGAAGCTAGGTGGTCTATGATGATACATGCTGGGGTAGCAGGGGCACAGTATATCCCTGCCACATACACTGGTGAGGTATGTGGCAGGACAAGTTTTATCATCTTGGTTTCAATATGAGGAGTGTGTCCAAGGAGCTGGACTGTGGTGTACTGGAATCCGTTGATATATACATGGCAATACCACCGCCTTTCTTGTTGCCTTGTTGGTCCTGCCTTATTACTGTGTAGCCGGGCATGGCTACTTCAGAGTCATTCCTCCATTAAAGTGCACCTTTCGGCAGTTTCAGCCCATCATACACCAGTGGAGGGCAAGAACATTGCCCAACTGGACTTGCCTTGCACCTTTCTGTGCAGCATGATGCATCTAAAACCTACCATTAGAGAGCCTATTCCCCCTTGGGATCTTTTGTTTTTGTTAGAGAAACTTACCCTGCCCCATCTGAGCCAGCTGTGGACTGTGAGCTTCGCTTTTTGTCATGGAAAGCGTTATTTTTAGTTGCCATTACTTCTGCCTGGAGGAGTTCTGAGCTTCAGGCTCTGATGTGTAAAGAGCCATATTTGTTTTTCCACAAGGACAGGGTGCCTTGGAGACGCAGTCCTAAGTTTCTTCCCAAGGTGATGTCCAGATTTACCCTAAACCAGGACATTCACTTGCATGTGTATTATGTATGCCGATTGGGGATAAGCCCTTCTGCAAATGCTAGACGTCCATTGGGTGCTGCATTGTTATGTTGATCAAACCCGATCTACTAGAAAATCAGACCAGTTATTTGTCTGTTTTGCCCCTAAGTCCATAGGAGCACCAGTGGCTAAACAGACGCTATCCAAATGGTTAGTGAATTGCATCACTTTCTGTTACAACAAGTATGACAAATGGGGGTTGCCACATCATTAACATCCCTAAGGAATGTCTCCACAGCAGACATTTGCACTGCCGCTACCTGGAGCTCAGTACACACTTTCATCAAGCACCACAGCATATACATTGCTTCTTGGCAAAGAGCAGGCTTCGGCCTAGCCGTCCTTCAGGGACTCCTCTCATGATCGCTTTTGCTGACCTTGGGTTCCACTGCCCTTCTGACTTAAGTCTCCTCTGTACTGCTTAGTGTTCAGTCCTTAAGGTGTAGCCTACTGCAAGAGCTCCAACTCAAAGTAAGATAGTACAGTAACATAAGAACTTACTGTAACAGTAGATCTTCGAGCAGAGCTCTTGCAGCAGGCGCTGCTTTCCCTCCCTCCTTCCCCCTCAACTTTTGTTTCACTTCCTCTGTGTGGGAACAGTTGAACCCCCTTGGTTCTCCATTTTTTTCTGTGAGCCTGGTCTCCGGCAGGAGACCTGAGGTGGGACTGGGGACCGTCCTCTTTATACCATTGGCTGAAGTTGGGGGCGGCCCCTGGTAAGTACTGATAGCTAGAATGTTTTGGTGGGGTCCTAGTGCATGGCGGCATTGTTCTTAAAGGAGAACTGTGCTGAATCTGTAAGTCAGTTTTCCCAGTAGAATCTGTTTTTTAAATACTGGTTCAAATTCTGTTATTACTCTAGCTATCCAGGCTTTTTAGCTGTCCCAGTGGGTGTTTCTGATTTACATGCTGCTGGTACAAACCATTTTAGAGCTGTATGATATAGTTTATGTCCCTGTTCTATTCTTCTGTTGTTGGTACAATGCATTCATGTTCTAACACAGAACTCTGCAGCTAAGAGGGACATAAACAGTGGCGGAGCTAGAGGGGGCTGGGGTGGTGTCTCCTGGCTGCCCTAGTGTGAGTAGTGGTGCCCTGTCACCAACTTTATTCATTGTTTAGTGCCCATTGTGGAGCCCGTGATTGACTGAATGCCCTCTCGCTCCGCCACTGGACATAAATTGCATAATACAGTTCTAAAAATGGCACTTAGCACCAGAGTGCAAAGCAGGGACACACACTGAGGTTACTAAAAGGCCTGTATAGATGGAACAATAACAGAAATTTAACTAGAACTTAAAAAAAAAAAAGCTTCTGCTGGGGAAAAATGACTTATAGATTTAGCGCAGTTCTTCTTAAAGGTGTAGCCTGCTGCAAGAGCTCTTCTCAAAGATCTACTGTTACGGTAAGTTCTTATGTAACTGTACTTTTTAAGAGGCTCCCCAGAGGCATTTAGCAGCAGAAAGTGTTACAAAGTTGTGGGTATTAGATACAGTATTCATTCGTGTATAAGGTGCACCAGTTGAATAACGAATCTGAAATGTATTCGACCAGATAAGCAGTACAGAGTTCAAGATGGTCTCTCTCTCTCTTATTTGAGACTTGGGGATGAGGTTGGAAAGTAAGGAAAGGATAAGGAAGATGCAAAGTTACACCACCAAAAATCTGTACAGAGTACAGGAAGTAGTGCTAACGTTAAAATTGATGCAGGAGCGTAAACAGCAAACTTGAATAAGGTAAATAAGGGACATTTGTGGTACAGTGCTTAAGAACTATCCTGGGAGGCCATAAACATAAAAAAACACTGAGGTGCATTAGCAGTTCCACAAGTATGGAGGACGAGCCAGACTCTTTAGCGATTGCAGGGATTGTTTAGAAACTTTAACACAACATCAGAGGTCATCAAGGGGAATGGGCCGCATCTCAGCCAGCTTCTAACTTGCCAGAAAGGTCTCCCATCTCGAGTTGTGCTTCAGTCAGGGACGAAAAACAAGTGGAAAAAGGTTGTGTTCTTATGGATGATGCCACCATGCACCCCACCTCGTTGTGGTAATTGAACCTCAGGGTTTACTCTTTAAAAAAAAAATTACTTTTTTTAAGTTGCATATTAAGGCAAGGAGGCTGTGTACCTTGTACTCTCAAGTTTCTGCTTTGTGCCTGATACTGTTTTCATTTACGTAATCCCACTTTACTTTCTGGTGTTGGTAGGATGGCCAGTCCAGGACGATCAGACAGTTCCAGTTCACAGACTGGCCCGAACAGGGAGTGCCAAAAACTGGAGAGGGATTCATCGATTTCATTGGACAGGTGCATAAAACCAAGGAACAGTTTGGGCAAGATGGACCAATCACTGTGCACTGCAGGTAGGACTCTAACCTAATGGACCAATTACTCAACTCTTGAAGTAAAGCTCAAATCTAGTAGTCCAGTCACTGTGCTCTGCCAGTAAGGCTTAGACCCAGTAAACCAATCGCTGTGTACTGCATGTAGGGCTCAAACTTTAATGCCTCAGTCACTGAATACTGCATATTGACAAAGTCAGACCTTAATCTAATGAAATCATAATAGTCTGTTTTGTTTAACGCAGTCTATTAAATAAAACAGTACAGATGCACATATATATTCCATTCAGTCATACAGTAGGTTGGTGCAGTGAAGTAATATAGTAAGGGCAGACTCAATGGACCTTTGGTCTCTGTCTGCTGTCAGATTCTATATTGCTCCAATGATAGAACAGGATATGATGAAAATCCACAGCATACAGGAACAGTATAATTCCCTGTTATGCATATAGCAAAGAGAGCCGTGTACATTGGAGAATTCCTTAAGGCAAAGCAAATGTTTAGCCTTGTTACTAATCTATAAAACCAAGGTTTAGTTTTCTACTTCATAACCCCTGAGAATCTTATGAAAACAAAACAGAGAGCATACTTTTCCAGTCCCCCAGAGGGCAACCATACTTTAAAGAGTTCGGTGTAAGTATTCCTGTGCCAGAAAGGAAGGGGAAAGTGTCGTCAGAGAGAATATGGAAAAGAATTTAAGAAAAGATTTTGGGGGGGGGGGCACACATTCAGCTTGCATCTGTGCCAAGCAGCTACTTAAGCCATGGGCCCTTAACTTTTTTTTTTTTTTGTTTTATTTTATTTTTTTTTTTTTTTTTTTGGCCTCCACTCCTCTCGTCTACCAATCTGCCTCTGGTCACGGACCCCAGGAGCCCCGGTCACCGGATATCGCCGACTCCCCTCGGTCATCCCTGGCTTACCCCCCAGAGAGCGGGGCCGCGGCTCGGACCCCTCCCCACACCGGACCGCGGGCCTTATAACTGGTCGGGGGAACGGCTCCGGTGACCAATCAGGGCGTCCCCAGGGCAGAGCGTCATCCAGACGCTAGGCGTGGAATTTTACGCCCCCCTGTATCCCCACCCCCGAGGAGGCGGGGACGTGCAATGACGCGAGCGTCTGCCCCGCCTCTCCCGGACGTAAGCGCGGCAGCGTGGGTGTTCCCAGCCTCCACTAGAGTCCCCATCGCCCTGTAGCTGCCCCAATCCCTGTCCTCGAGAAGGAGAGCAGTCCATCGGACGCCGATCTCTCCCCCGCCAGCCCTCCGGTGACTGGGGTCCGCTCAACCCGGTCGCTGGCGCCGTGCAAGCGGAAATCCACCGCTGTGCCGACGGGCCGGCCTTTTTATTTGTTTTAAATAATTAACTTATTTGCATCTTACTGACGAAAATACATTCAAACACTCTGCTACTTTAGTGAGTTCTGCAAGCATTTGTGTATGCAATGGAAAATTCTCTGACTCCAATGAAGCAACAGGTGTCACTTTGCCGCTGTTGAGAGGGCAAATAGATTACCATGTGCATGTTTATGCTTTGGAAGCAGAGACCTATCTTCCAGTATCCAGAGTAGTGGAAACAAGGGGATACAGATACTGAAAATACAGTTACAGTATTTGGTCCCAAAGAATTTGATATTGGCACAGTACCAAAGGATATGTAATGTATGCCTGGAGATTGCCCACATACCAGCACTTGTCCTCAGATATCAGGCTCATACACAAATGTTTTTCAGGAGTGGGGTGCCACCTAGTTTTTCTAGATCTTCTGTTATAAGGATGCATGGTGTAAGCAGTAGTCCCAACACTTACCCAAGTGTCCTGACTAACGAGTGTGTGCAAGTCTTGTTATTTCGGTCTGTTTTCCAGTGATAGCTCAGTATATTGTTGAATAAAACTATACATAGGTGCACTCCACCACTATTCCTAGCTATCCAGCTATTATATCGGTCATCTCAGCACAAGGAGCTTTATAGCCCAGACCTAGCCATTTTTAAGTGTATATCTCAATTTCAGGTATTTCTGCAGATTTTACTATGGGCTGAGAAAACAACCACAGAGGCATTGTCAGAATGGATGACAGGGTTAGTGTACCAGTCATCCGTAGTTTTCAAGCATACCAGAAATTAATCCAGTCGACTCACTGAAGTGTGCCTAGATGATCAAAAAGTGAAATCGTGGCCACTCGGGTAAAGTACTCTCTAATAGTCGACTAGATTAAGTTCAGAGCTGAGCAAAAGAGCCACCTCCCTAGCATTTTTATGACATGACAGTACCCGAGTTATGGGTGACTTATCTAGTAATGGGTCCCTGGCTATGTTAAATTATCCTCCTACAATGAGTTGTGCAGGTAAAGATGGATTTGGCCAAAGAAACAAATTTATGCCATCCTCATTTGGGGCATTTATGTTCATAACTATGATCATGGATTATTTAATAGCCCCTCCCTACCATAATCCAGTGCCCCTCCCTATCTACCAGTATTTTGTCTACAACCATAGGGCAACATTTACCAATAAGAACAGACACACTCTAGACCAGCCCCATGGCATGGAGGGCTGAGGCACGTAGCGACTTACCTCCTGCCACACTGGTGACCCAAGTTCGGTCATTTGGGGGCTGGCCGGGAGAGGGAGGATTGAACATCCCATTGGACTACTCTCCTCCATCGGGGAGAGAGGTTGTGTGACCTGCTGCTTGCTTGCTATCTGGAGGTGCCCGAGTGGTAGCACAATTTGGGCATGCAACTAGTCCGCTAACACAGGCATTGGAGGACATCTCTGTGGAGGCAGAGCTTGTCCGTTACACCATTTCACATGGACGGCTGCATGGGAAATGGAACACCAGGAGGAAAACCCCTCTGGCCACAGGATGATGTCCATACCTTCACTAGCTCTACACTGCTGACCGGGAGAAGTCTGCCATGGAAACGAAAGGGTATGTCCCAGAGTGGGCAGGTGGTGGGGCTGGCCAGGGGTGTAGGAGCAGAAAGTGCTGATGAGAAAAAAAAAAAAAGGAATAGACATACAATGCCTTTTAGCAGTATAAGTACTAGAAAATTCTGTTTTAACTTGGTTCCTTGCCAGTTTGGCTACTTCTGCTTTAACGCTTCCAGAGGAGGGCAGTGTCACTCCTAAGGGACATCAGATGTGATAGTATATTGTGCCTTTTAATGGGATATTTGAGCCCCTGTACATTTCATGGCATATACTTTAAATCAGTCATAGAGAGGAACAACTCTACCCAGCAAGCCCGAATGAGAAAGCTTCCCAACTGTAGTGGGAACAAGAAAAAAGAACACCAGAAATTAACCTTGCTGTATGATCCACCAGACCAGTGAGAGGCTCCATGGAGTACTAGAGCAAGGGGGAACATAAGCTCTCAGCTGTGTAGGCGAGACGTCCCACAAGTGGTCTCTCCATCCAGAGGTAGTACACAGACTGTTCTCCCACTGGGGTAAACCTCAGGTGGATCTGTTTGCCTTCCGGGAGAACACCAAGCTGAGGCGGTTTCATGCCTGCCCCCCTCAGGGCTCGCTGAAGGGGGATGGCTTCTCAAGGCCGTGGACCCCAGGCCTCTTCTATGCCTTCCCTCCACTTCCCTTGGTTCGCAAGGTGATCCTCAAGGTCAGGAGGGACACTGCTCAGGTGATCCTGGTAGCCCCAGACTGGCCTCGCCAGTTCTGGTATCCAGATCTCCTCGGACTCGGCTCCAGGCCTGCATGGCGTCTTCCAGTACGCCTGGACCTGTTATCTGTCAGTCAGGGGAAGGTATTCCATCAGGACCTTCAATCCCTGCACTTGACAGCCTGGTTCCTGAGCGGCTAGGGTTCCAGGCTCTGGGTCTCTCTGAGAATGTACTTACAGTAGTGGAAGCATCCAGGAAGGAGTTGACCAGGAGGTGCTATGCCTTCAAATGGAAAAGGTTTTCCATTTGTTGTCAGGGTAAGGGCCTGGACCCTTTAACCTGTCCAGTGACTAGTATCCTAGACTACCTTTGGTCTTTGTCCAAAGGGGGTCTTCGTTCTACGACCCTTAAGGTGCACCTGGCAGCCATCTCTGCTTACCGGGCACAGGCCGGTCAGCAGACGGTGGCACAGGAGAAGGTGGTCTGGCATTTCTTTAAAGGTCTGGACCACATATCCCCTCCGGTGTGTGAACCTATACCTCCGTGGGATCTACTGCTAGTATTGGCAAAGCTCATGGGCAAGCCATTTGAACCAGTGCACATGTGTGAGATGTCACATTTGTCATGGAAGACCGCCTTCCTGGTGGCTATCACGTCAGCCATGACCAGGGAGCTCCAGGCGTTCTCGGTGGAGTCTCCTTACCTTGTCTTCCACAGGGACAAGGTTGTCCTGAGCCCCCACCTGAAATTCTTCCGAAGGTGGTGTCGGAGTTTCACCTTAACCAGGTTGTTGACTCTGCTGGTGTACTACCCCAGTTACACCTTGGAAGCCAAGTACAGGCTCCATACTTTGGACCTGAGACGAGCGCTCTTACTGTAAGGAGCGGACGACTGGAGTTTGGGAAGAGGTTCACCAGCTGTTTGTCACCTACGCTGAAGCTGCACCTGGCAGACCTGCAGCAAAGCAGACGACTGGCAGGATGGATTACATCCTGCATTGATCTCTGCTACAGGTTGGTGGGCAAGGAGCCTCCCAGAGGGATAAGAGCTCATTCTTCCCACCATACCGCTGCATCGGTGGCTGCTTCCAGGGACATCCCTATCCAGGAAATCTGCAGGGCTGCTACTAGGACGTCAGCAAACGCCATCACCCAGTACCACATCGACCTTGAGTCATGCAGGGATGCTGGTTTTGGGGTTTCAGTTCTCCAATCTCTGTTCTCCAAGTAAGTATTTCAGAGGAGGCATTTACCTTGCCTTCCTCCTCCCAGAGAACTGCTTGGAGTGTGCCAAACAGTGTGGATAGAACAACATATCCATGATCCTAGAAAAACAGGTTACTCACCTGTAACAGTAGATCTTACTTCGAGAAACAGCTCTTGCAGCAGGTTACACCATTAGGACTGAAGCCGGCAGGCGCCAGGATCCCACGGAAAAATTCTAGCTAGCAATATCCAGCGGGGGACTGCCTCTGACGTTGGCCCCTCCCCGACGTCAGGCATCACATAAAAGGGGGCAGTCCCCCAGCATCCCCATTTCTTTTCCCGCCAGCATCGGCCTCACGGAAGCCTGCTCTACTCTATGACGCGTGAAATCTTCAATTTAAATAAAACTTTACTCCATGTCTGTTTCGTCTACTCCTTCTCCCGACGGACATCCTTCTAAGTGCGCCGGCGGCAAGCAGATCCCCTTTGCAGCCCATCATTCTGCCTGTGTCAGGTGTCTGGGCCTGGAGCATGACACCCAGGCCTTCTCAGTTTGCCAACAGTTTAATAGCAGGACCCGGATCTGCCGCCAAAAGGCCCTTCAGGGATTCCTCCTCGAGGAGAAATTGAAAAATATGGAGAAAAGACCTTCCTCCAAAGGGAATCTTCTCATAAATCTAAGAAGCATCGGGACTCAGACAGAGCAAAATCTCCAAGCAGGGCCTCAGAGTCCAGGACCAGCTCCAGCTCTGCCCGGTCCAATAGATCTCCTTCCCGGGCTCGCTCCCAGCCTCCCCTTGTAAAGGTAAGATCTTCAGGGGGCTCCTCCGCCTCCCTGCACCTGCTCAAGACCTCTCGGGCATCAGATGCCTCTAACCCTGCTCCTTGGGACAGGCATAAAAAGTCTTCCTCCAGATTACGAGGTGTATCTGACCGACGCCGGGACACCGACTTCAGGTCCGTCTCCCAACCTCCCAAGAAGACTTTCGAGCTGACGTCCCTTAAGCGGACGACGGAGTCCAAGAAGGTGTCCGGCCCAGCACTCGAAAGACGACCAACTACTACACCAACGCTGGTGGACACCGGACATCAGGGGGCCTCAGGCAAAGAGGCTACCGAGCTGCCAGATGACCAGACGGGTGACACGGAGGACACCGGCTTGCCCAGGGAGCCGGATCCAGTGCTTCCCCGGGACCTGACGCCCGAACCCAACGACAGGCCCACACTGACGCCGGGTCCATCGTCCGGTATGAACATCCAGGAGGTGAAGGATTTGTTCACCTTCTGGTGGGAAACCATCAAGAAGGACATGGTTCCCTCTAAACCTCAGCTTCCTCCACCACTTCCACCTCCATCTCCTCCAAGGGGTGCCGAAGGTGACAGACCCTCGACCCCCAAGGAGCCTACTCCGCTTCCTCGGGGCTGATCAAGAGACAGGAAACGCCCTTCACGCTCTCCCTCAGGGTCCTCGAGCCCGAAGCGACCCAGGGGCAGATGTCGATCATCGGGAGATGACTCCAGACTGGATACATCCGATATCTCCAGGTCTCCATCTCCTTTCAGTCCCCCATCACCAGACCCACGGGACCTCCCAAGGTCGCCCCCGGATGATCCCTCCTTTTCGGAAATCACGAGGCACATCCAGGACAATATGGAATGGGAGACTGAAGAGCTAGACCCCGAGAGACAACACCTTGCCCGTTACCTCAGGCAGAAAGACCTGAAGCCTGTGGTGGTCCCAACTTTGGTGGACACCTTTACGGACATCACCAAGGCAGCGTGGAAGCATCCGCATTCCACACTGGCTGTTCGAAAGAAGTCTGACCGCCTTTACAGGGCTCCTACGGAGGACCAGTATTTAGCGCAACAACCCCTGGCCGACTCTCTGGTCATTACTGCATCTCATGACAGGTTCCAGCGGCCTCAACATTTGAGCACCCAGCTTCCGGACCAGGAATCTAAGCAGTTAGATTCCATGGGAAGACACGTGTATGCGGCTGCTACATGCTCTATTAGGTCTTTGAACTATCTGATGCACATGGTGCAATTTCAGAACGCCCTCTGGGATCAGGGCCAAAACCTTCTTAAAGATCTACTGGATGGCGAAAAGAAGGAGGAGCTGCTAAACCTCCTCCAAACTGGGTCTGACGTGGGGACCCAGGTTCTCCGAGCCGCTTATGACTCAGCGGACTCGGAAGCCAGGGCAGCAGCTACAGGCATTTGTGGAGACACTCGTGGCTGAGGGTCTCCGGATTTACACCGGACGTCCAGAAGAATCTCCTGGACGTCCCTTATAATGGAGTGGTCCTCTTTGGTGAAGAGTCCGAGCAGGTCATCACCAAATTACAGGACGCTGGGAAGGCAGTCAGGACTGTACAGGCCATGTACAGACCAGAATCTGGTTCCTTTCATAGGAACCAGAATCGTTTTCGCGGCCGCTAAGGAAGGCAACAGCCACGTTCCGGCCAGCAACCCAGGGGCAGTTTCGGCCATAAGAATCAAGCCAGGTTCCCCTCGGGCCAGGGCCCAAAGCATTCAGAAGCAGCCCAGCCCGTGGGGGCAATCACCACCACAGCATGACTCCTTCCCGGCCCTCGCCCCTCCTCTGGATCAAAGGGTCGAGAAAGTCGGGGGTTGCATCTCTCATCACCCTTTAGGATGGCAGAGGATCACCTCCGACCGGCGGGTGTTGCAGTTGGTCGAATGAGGCCACTCTATAGAGTTCCTCGATCACCCACCATCCAGACCTCCCCTGCTCTCCCATTACTCAGGTCAGCATGCTCTGCTTATTCAGCAAGAGATCTTGGCCCTCCTACACAAGGAGGCCATAGAACATGTTCCATTGAACCAGAGAGGAAGCGGTTACTATTCCCACTTCTTCCTGGTTCCAAAGAAATCAGGGGACTTGAGCCCGATTTTGGATCTCAGTGATCTCAACAACTTTGTGCAGTACAAGCATTTCCGCATGGTGACCCTGCCGGGTCTCATTCCCATGCTCAAAGAGGGCACATGGCTGGCGTCGCTGGACATGCAGGATGCTTACCTACATCTCCCGATCGCTCAGGCGCACCTCAGATTTCTGTGCTTTGAGTTTCTGGGACATCACTACCAGTTTCAAGCCCTCCCCTTCGGACTGTCTTCGGCACCTCGGGTGTTCACGAAGTGTATGGCAGTCATGGCAGCAGCTCTCAGGAGAAGAGGCCACTACGTGTTTCCATACCTAGACGACTGGCTCCTCATGGCACCCTCATGGGAGGCCCTGATGTCCGCAATACAGGATACCTGTTCCCTCTTCCTATCGCTGGGCATCACCATCAGTCAGGAGAAGTCGTGCCTTGTTCCGTCTCAGAACATGCACTTTATAGGAGCGGTTCTGGACACAATTCAGGGAAGGGCATTCCTTCCCCAGGACAGGGCGGAACGCATCAGATCCCTCATAAGTGACATAAAGGAAAAGAAGACAGTACCAGCCCGCACCGTCCTTTGCCTGCTCGGACACATGGCAGCTGCCATTGCGACGGTTCCCCTAGCTCAACTCCATATGTGGGTTACCCAGTGGATGCTGAGAGCACAATGGGACCAAAAGCAGGATCATCTGCAGCATCCTGCCCGGATCACGAATGCAGTCTTCTGAGACTGGCATTGGTGGCTCGTCCCAGACCACCTCTTGACAAGGGTCCCCTTCACTGTGCCACCTCCTTCAGTGACTCTCTCCACGGACGCCTCAGGATCCAGATGGGGAGCTTACCTCAACAGGGTCAGGACTCGAGGCTCCTGGACATCTCTGGAGTCCCATCTTCACATAAATATTCTGGAGATGAGAGCCATTCTATACGCCCCACAAGCATTCCAGACGGAGATTCCGCCGGGTACTCTTCTGGTTCAGACAGACAATACCGCGGTGATGTCCTATCTCAACAAACAAGGAGGCACTCATTCCTACCCCCTTTGCAGGGAGGCTCAGAGAGTTTAGAACTGGATATTGCAACACGGCACACACATTATTGCAGTACATGTTCCCAATGTGGACAACACTATCACGGACAGCCTAAGCTGATCACAGGCCAGGGTCCACGAATGGGAACTGCTTCAGGAAGTCACAGAGGACCTGTTCCACAGATGGGGGACACCAGAATTAGACCTCTTCGTGTCCCCATTCAATGCAAAACTGCCCAGTTTCTGCTCGCTAAATCCAGGGCCTGGTGCTTTCTGGCGAGACGCATTGTCCCTCTCTTGGACGGGCAGGTTCCTTTACGCTTTCCCACCCTTTCCTTTGATCCAGAGGGTTCTATTGAAGCTCCGTCAAGAGCAAGTATGCCTTATTCTAGTAGCACCCTTTTGGCCCAGGCAGATTTGGTTCCCTCTCTTACATCAGCTGGCCCAGGAACCTCCGGTGCCTCTGCCATTTTGCTCTCACCTTCTGTCCCAGGAGACTGGCTCCTTGGTCCATCCGGATCTTTGGTTTCTGACCCGACATGCCTGGCTCCTAAGGACATAGCAGTCCTGAGATACGGGGTCTCTCAGGAAGTTGCGGATGTTCTGGTGGCAGCCAGAAAACCCTCTATTCACGCTACTTACGCCATGAAGTGGTGTAGCTTTTGTATTTGGGCTCAGGCTCGAGTATTGACCCCATTGGAGTGTTCTGTAAGGTCTGTTTTAGAATACCTCCAATCCCTCTATGAGGCAGGACTTGCCTATTCCTCCATTAAGGTCCATCTATGCGCTATTTCAGCGTACCATTCTCAGATAAGTCACAGGCCTCTAGCTCAAATAGAGGCTTCTCGTGCCTTTTTGCATGGCATCCTGCACTTGAGACCTCCCATCAAAGACCCAGTTCCACCTTGGGATCTTCCTTTTGTTCTAGAGCAGCTATGCTGCCTCCTTTTGAACCAGCCGAGGATTGTGAGCTGCATCTCCTCGCTTGGAAGATGCTCCTTTTAGCTGCTGTTACTTCTACCAGAAGAGTTTCTGAGCTTCATGCACTCATGTGCAAAGATCCTTATTTGGTCTTTCACAAGGACAGGGTGTCCTTAAGAACAAATCCTAAGTTTCTTGCCAAGGTGGTCTCGGCTGTCACACTCAACCAGGATATAGACCTACCGGTGTATTACCCGAATCACGGTAACAGGGGGAAGCCCTGTTGCAGACTTTGGATGTGCATAGGTGCCGGAGATATTATCTGACCAGAACCAAAGCCCATCAGACTTCGGACCAGCTCTTTGTTTCCTACGCACAGAGGATGACTGGTGCTCCTGTTTCTAAACAGTCGCTTTCTAGATGGCTGGTAAAGTGCATTATGTTTTGTTATCAGAAGCGCAATAAACCCTTACCGGGACTGGTGAAGGGTCACTCTACTAGGGGGGTGGCTACCTCCTTCGCTGCGCTTAAAAATGTCTCCACTTCAGCAGCGACCTGGAGCACTGTACACACATTCATCAGGTGCATCAGTTTGGATATTGCCTCTAGGCGCAGAGCTGGTTTCGGCTTGGCGGTCCTTCAGGGACTTTTGTCTTGAAGCTTGGAGTTTTCCTCCTATCCTCCTCCCGATAACAACTTGGTCCCTTACTGCTTGGGAATCCGTCCTAATGGTGTAGCCTGCTGCAAGAGCTGTTTCTCGAAGTAAGATAGTACAGTTACGTAGGAACTTACCGTAACAGTAGATCTTCGAGAACAGCTCTTGCAGCAGGTAGTTTCCCTCCCACCTTCCCCTCTGGAGGTTGAGTCTTCTGACCTAGTTTCTAGGCTACAGTGTCTTTTGATGCCTTCTGCAATCCTTCCTTTGGAAGCGGATCCTCGGTTTCCCCTTCAGATGTCATTCTTAGGCCGGGAGTCTCCAGCGGGAGAACTGGGGATGCTGGGGGACCTCCCTCTTTTATGTGATGCCTGATGTCGGGGAGGGGCCGACGTAGGGGGCGGTCCACCACTGGATATTGCTAGCTAGAACTTTTCCGTGGGGTCCTGGCACCTGTCGACTTCAGTCCTAGTGGTGTAACCTGCTGCAAGAGCTGTTCTCAGAGATCTACTCTTACGATAAGTTCTTACGTAACTGTACTATCTTCTATGGAATGGTCTCTTGCAGTAGGTTATTACTCTTGGGAGGTTCTAGCAGAGGGCACTGTTGCACAGCAGCTTCTTCAGCAGTCTTTTACCAGGGACTGCCCACACATGACATCACTTCCTTGCTCCTTATATAATTGTGGGTGGTCCCTGGTATATGATGATACAGATTCAGAAAGTCATGGGGTTCTCCACTACTGAACAAGAAAAACAGCAACGAGGAGCCTGTCCTAGTCATTCCTCCATTAATACCTACTTATCAGAACGCCATTTCTGATGCGTGGCATCAGCCTTTGGCTGTAACGGCCATCCCTCGTAAGACTGACTGGCTATACCAAGCCCCCTTGGACCATCAGTATTTGTCCACAGTGCCTACGGCCCACTCAGTGGTCATTGCGGCCTCTCACGACTGCACTAAAAAGCCTAAACATATGAGTTCTTTACCTCTAGATAAAGAATCCAGATGACTTGATTACCTGGGCAAGAAGGTCTTTGTCTCTGGCACCATGAATATAAGGATCCTAAACTATATGGGCCACATGGTGAAATACCAGCGTACCGTGGATACCTCGGCCATAGTCCTCATTAACAAATTACCTCCTTCCCAGGACAGGGAGTAGTTGCTACAAATCTTGTCAACCATGATGTCCATTTCTCGCCACCTTCGGTCAGGCTTCAGTGTGGTTGATACTTCTACGTGGCTCTCAGCCACCTGCATCGCCCTACACCGCCATGCCTGGCTTCTGGTATCTGGCTTGACACCAGATGTCCAGCATAAAGTAGTTAATGCCCCTTTCTGTGGAGACAAATTATTTGGTCCTGGTACCCAAATCATTTTGGATGACCTCCAGGCTTCTGGACATACCTCCGAACGGTTCACGGCATGTACCATATGCCACGGAACCAATACTCGCACTACAATAAAAGAGGTAACTGTTACAAGTCCTCTAACCAAGGTGCTTTTCGAGGACCCGGTCAAAACACAAGAGGCAATTCAACTGCCATGCATCCCTCTGGAGGGGCTGGCAACTCCAGTTCTCCGTGACCTCCTAGGGCTTTCCCCTTGTCTCCTCATCCAAGCCTCGGAGGCAGTAGGGGGTCATTTTGCCCTTCATTTGGAGGTTTGGCAGCAAATAACGACAGATGCATGGGTACTCCAGATTATTCAAACTGGACATGCACTGGAACTAATTTCAGTACCACCTCCACTTCCTGCTTGGAAGGTTCAGTAGCCTCAGATACACCTTCCTATAATCCAGGAGGAACATACCGCCCTCACTAACCAAGCAGGCTATTGTTCCCGTGCCATTGTCACAACAGGGTTTTTATTCCCATTTCTTTCTGGTACCCAGGAAAACTGGAGACCTCAGACCAACACTAGATTTGAGAAACCTAAATCAGTAACATAGAAACATAGAAGTTGACGGCAGATAAGGACTGCAAGGCCCATCCAATCTGCCCATTTCTTTTTCTACCTTATGAATGTGCCATCAGCCTTAGCTCTGTCAATGACCTATCTAGTCATACTCATCTGTATTGCTCCCTTATGCCTATCTCATGCCTGTTTGAATCCCTACACTGTATTCATATCCACCACTTCCTGAGGTACAGTAGGCCATTAAATGCATCCACCACCCTTTCTGTGAAAAAGAACTACCTCAAATTACCCCTTAATCAGCCTCCCTCTAATATTATGCTGTGTCCTCTTGTCCTGCTATTTTTCTTATATTGAAACATGTTAGACTCTTTCACTTTGTTAATGCCCTTAAGGTGTTTGAATGTTTAGATCATATTACCTTTTTTCCCCTCCTTTGCTCTAGGGTATACATACTGAGTTCTGTTAATCTGTCCTCCTATGTTTTCTGATGCAGTCCCTGCACCATTTTGGTTGCCCTTCTCTGGACTGCCTCAATTTGGTTAATGTCCTTGTGAAGGTGTGGCTTCCAGTACTGCACACAGTACTCCAGATGGGGCCTAATCAGTGTCTTGTAAAGAGGGATTATTACCTCCTTCTTACGACTTGTGATACCCCTACTGATACACCCCAACATCCCTCTAGCCTTACCTACTGCTTTAGTGGTCTGCTTGGATGATTTCAGGTCATCTGTGATGATGATGATGCCCAAGTCTCTTAATTCCCTTGTGACTGCCAGCAACTCCCCTCCCAGCCTATAGGTGGTTTCTCTTCCCTATGTGCATGATCTTGCACTTCTTTGCGTTAAACCCCAGTTGCCACTCTTCCAACCATTTTGCCTGTTTATCCAGATCCCTTCTCATTCTGCCCACTCCATCTGAATCATCTACTCTGTTGCAGATCTTGGTGTCATCTGCAAACAGACAAACCTTACCCTCCAGTCCATCTGCAATGTCACTGATAATATTGAAGAGGACTGGCCCCAGGACTGATCCCTGAAGTACCCCACTTGTGACTTGCATCTCTTGCGACTGTATACCGTTTACCACCACACTCTGTTTTCTGCCTGTCAACCAGTTTGCCACCCAGTTGACCAACTTGACCAACTTCTGACCCACCCCAAGCCTACCCAGCTTATCAATCAATCTTCTATGTGGAACAGTATCGAAAGCTTTCTGAAGTCAAGGTAGGTGACATCAACTGCTCCTCCTTGGTCCACCACTCTGGTTACCCAGTCAAAGAAATCTATGAGATTAGTTTGACAGGACCTTCCTGTTGTAAACCCATGCTGTCTTTGATCCTGTGCGCCTATGGATTCCAGGTGTTGCATTATCCTTTCTTTACATCCTGTACAAACATTTTTGGATAGTTACCTTAACATCAATCTTGCCTTTCCTGTGCCAAGGAGATTGGATGTGTGCATTGGATATGAAGGATGCGTATCTGCATATACCTATTCATTCAGCCCATTAGCAATACCTACGCTTCCACCTGCTAGGCCAGAATTACCGATTTCGGGCTCTGCCCTCAGGCCTTTGATCAGCCCCATGGGTTTTCACCAAATACCTAGCCGTGGTTGCCGGGGCCTTGAGAAAAAAAGGTCATTTTCTTCTTCTATTTGGACGATTGACTAATAAAAGCAGACACCAGGGAACATCTGCTATCCTCCCTCTCGGAGACCCTTTAATTGTTCCACGATCTCGGGATTACGGTGAACTGGCCCAAGTCCAACCCTCATCCACCCAATCACTTCAGTATATGGGGCTATACTAGACATGACTGTCTCCAAGGCCTATTTGCCTCCTGCTCATCAGGATACCCTAATTGGCCTGACCTTAAAATTCAGTCACGAAAGTTGGTTACTGACCAGCTTATGTTGCATCTCCTCAGGCACATGGCCGCAGCCATCCAAACCGTGGAGTTCGCACACCTTCAGGTGCGTCCTATCCAATGGGTTCTACAAGAGCAGTGGTGCCAAAAAACAGGGCAATTCCAAGACCCTATCACGGTGACTCCAGCCCTCAAGTATGCTCTTACATGGTGGACGTTCTGCTCCAGTCTCAATCAGGGCATGCCCTTTCGCGCGTCCCCTCCTCACCAAGTTCTGACAACAGACGCATCTCTAGAAGGTTGGGATGCCCATCTCGGTCCATATCGGACCCGGGGCACATGGCCTTTAGGTTACTCCCGTCATCATACCAACCTTCTGGCACTGCATGCCTTCAGTCTGCATTTGACCCCAGGTCATCTGCTGATTCAGTCGGACAACAGGACGGCGGTCTATTACCTCAACAAACAAGGGACACGCTCTCGCCCCCTGTGCATGGAAGCAATCAAGGTGTGGCGCGAAGCAACGAAACAGCAAATGACGCTCACGGCCACTCATCTTGCGGGCTGTCACAATCAGTTAGCGGACCTTCTGAGTCACCAGTCCTCGGCTCATGAATGGAAGCTGCTTGACTCAGTCCTGCAGGATCTCTTTCATCTTTGGGGCACCCCACAAATAGATCTGTTTACATCCACAGAAAACCACACGCTCCCCAAATACTTCTCCATTATCCCAAACACAAGGGGAAGCTCTACAAATGCTCTGTCCCAACCGTGGACAGGACTCTTCTTATATGCTTCCCCCCCGCCCCACACTCCCTTTTGTGCTTCGAACTTTAATGAAACTACAGATAGAGCCAGCCACGATGCTTCTCATAGCTCCTGTGTGGCCTCGACAGACATGGTTCCCACTTCTGCAGCAGTTGTCGATAGTGGAATCTGTTCCGTTGCCATTCAGGCCAGACCTCTTGATGCAGTGCCAAGGCTTCCTCCTGCATCCCGGTCTGAAGACCCTCTGTCTTCTTGCTTGGCTCCTGAAAATGTCTTCATAAATAGACTACAAGTCTCATCTCAGGTAGTTGATGTTCTGCTTGCCGCCCGGAAGCAGGCTGCCAGGGATACTTACAGTTTTAAATGGAAACGTTTTTCCATTTGGTCCGCTTCCTATTCGCTGGACCCTTACTCTTGCTCTCTTACGAAGATCTTAGTCTATTTGGCCTCCTTGTTCTCGGAAGACCTCGGCTATTCTTCTGTTAAGGGCCACTTGGCCGCCATCTCTGCCTTCCATGAACCGTTGGATTGTCGGCTTTTGTATCAACACCATCTGACTAAGACATTCTTGAAAGGCATATTATATCTGATGCCTCCTATAAAGCAACCCATTCTTCCATGGGATCTGAATTTCATGATTGAAAAACTAACAGTGGACCCCTTTGAACCATCTACCTCTTGTGACCTGCGTTTCCTCTCCTGGAAAACGCTATTCCTGGTGGCTATCACGTCTGCTCGAAGAATTTCCAAGCTTCATGCCCTCATGTGCAGAGAACCTTATCTTATTTTTCATAAGGATCGGGTCATGCTGCGCACTAACCCTTCCTTTCTGCCTAAAGTGGTTTCGTAGCAAACCTTGAATCAGTCCTTGGAGTTACCGTTTTTTTACCCTGAGTACTCCAATCCAAGAGAACATCTTCTGCATATGATGGATGTCCATTGCATCCTTCGTTACTATACTAGTCAGATGAAGTCCCTTCGCAAAACCTCACAACTGTTTGTCACCTTTGCCCCTGGCTGTGAGGGTCTTCTGGTTGCAAAACGCACTCTCTCTTGCTGGCTCGCCCATTGCATTACTTTTTGTTACAAAAAATACAGTAAGCCCTTACCAGGTCATGTCCAAGCCCATTCTACTAGAGCCGTAGCGGCCACAGCGGCTTGTTTCAAGGGTGCCTCCATTACTGATACTTGCAATGCAGCCACCTGGTCTACCATCCATACCTTTGCCAGGCATTACAATCTGGATGTTGCCTCAAGACGCAGAATGGCCTTCAGCTGAGCCGTCCTTCAGGGCATCTTGTCATAACTGTCCTCCCACATGGACATAACTGCTGGGAACTCTCCCAAGAGTAATAACCTATTGCAAGAGACTATTCCTTAGAAGATAGTGCAGTTACGTAAGAACTTACAATAACAATAGATCTTCGAGATATGTCTCTTGCAGTAGGTACAATCCCACCCTCTGTCCCCCTGCCTTCCCTAACAGGGAAAATCCAGATCTAAGGACTTAGGGTCGGGACTCATTGGTACCTTGGTTTCCATCGGTCCTCGCTTTTGCGAGCTGAAACCGGCGGGGAACAGAGGATACCAAGGACCACCCACACTTATATAGTAAGCAAGGATGTGATGTCATGTGTGGGCGGTCCCTGGTAAAACACTGCTGGAGAAGCTGCCATGTGACAGTGCCCTCTGCTGGAACCTCCCAAGAGTAATAACCTACTGCAAGAGACATTCCTCGAAGATCTACTGTTAATAAGTTCTTACGTAACCACTCTTTCTAGGCGTGGTATATGTTGTTCATCCACACAAACCCACCCGACCTCCCCGGCTTCGATGCACAACCTGAGCTTCCAGCGGGCAAAGATCGGGCGTCATGTTACAAAGTCAACCTGGAAAAAGGTTTACTGCTAGGCTCGAAGCTTAGCATGGATTAAAAAAAGACCACTTCTTATGATATAGAAAACCATCATGAAATGTTGAGTTGGACAGTGTCCAGTGAGCCAAATAAAACACAGATTGAATTGAAAGATTGAGACAAAGTTTCATATTTTTCTTCTTGGTAGGGTAGGGGAATTTACCATTAGGAGAGGGTTGGGGTGGGATAGATGTGGCATTGGAGTTGCTATTAGGAGCTGGGTTGGGTTTGGATGTTGAGGCAGCAGGGATCTGAAATTTTAGGTTGAAATGCGTGGCAGTGGAGAGGATTTGATACTTAAAATGGGGTGGGGGTGGGTCATGGAGGTAGATTGAGAAGTCCAGACTCCATAAAGTACTCTGGTCATGCTCTGATTGAGGGGAATTGGTAATGTAGAAGGGAGCACAAATTATTCTAATAAGTTTGTCCTCCTAGCAGGCATGTTATAGTGAGGTTGTTCACCCAGTGTCATTACTCCCACAGCCCCTGGCCACTGCAGCTATTTTTTTTTTATTTTTCTGTAGTATTTATTCCCCTTTTCTAGAGAGGTCGTCCTCTTCCTAGGTGCCCCATCCCCATCTTTCCCTTCTCTGACTCTTACCTCTGTGTAATCTGGAGGCCTTACCTACGTAAGGATATAGACAGGGTGGAGACAGTTCAAAGGAGGGCAACCAAGATGGTACAGGGTTTGCATCACAAGTCCTACAAGGACAGGCTGAAGGACTTGAATATGTAATCTCTGGAGGAGAGGAGGGAGAGGGGAATATGATAGACATACAGGTATCTCACAGGGAGGAACAAGGTGCAGGAAAACACTATCTTTCAGAGAAAGATATGTTCCAGGACAAGGGGTCATGGGATGAAATTGGAGGGAGGGAGTTTCAGAGGTAACGTGAGGAAGTATTTCTTCATGGAAAGGGTGGTGGACAAGTGGAATGTCCTGCCAGAGGAGGTTGGGGGGGGGGACAAAATGATTCACGGGATTTAAGAATGCATGGGATAGGCATTGGGAATCCTAGCTCTTGGGAGGGGGAGGGACAGCCCAGTTCAAGAGAAGCTTAAAGAGGCAAAATTAGATGCGCAATTGGGCAGACTCGGTGGGCCAAAGGCCCTTATCTGCTGTCAGTATCTACCTACGTGTTCCAAAGGTTCACTGTGCAGCTCCTGCATCCGTGGTGGCCTCCGGTGTGGGGGTTATACAGTGACCCACATCTGGATTGGCTGATGTTAGGGGTCAGTCTAGTCAGCAGGGTCAGAGGGGCAACACTGTCACGCTGTGGGTGTTTTAGCCAATCAGGTTTGCTATAGGCACTTAAGTTAACATTCATTCATGCCATTACTGACATGGTCACTTGACAGAGCATGTGCTATGCACTGGAAAACAAGTTTTCTTCTTCTACAGGTCATGGAAAACCCAGATTTTCTTGGGTGGTGGTGGGGTGTTATCTGAAACATTGGCATATAACTGCGTGTGAAGAGGCAGAGGAGTGTGTTTTGGCACACGAGAGGTGAAGGAGGTGCAGGGTAAATCAGTATTACAGGTACTGTATATGAGTTCACCATGATGGAGAGGGGAGGAAAGGGGGTGCTAGCAGGGGGATTCATTATAAAAACTGAGAGCTGGGGAGTGGCAGCGTATAGCACAGTGGGTGGGGGAGATGGAGTTTAAGCCATTTTGGCCTTTTTTGGTGCCAAAGGCGTCCATAGGGCCACAATTTGTATAGTTTTCACTGGCGTAGTGCCTGCTTCATCTGGAAAATAGGCAACTCCCACAGGTTCACGGCACAAAATTGGGCACTTCAGTGGGTGAAAACTGTGCAGATTGTGGCCGAGGGTGAATTGAAGTTGTGCGGAATTCACAAAACATTGCACAAAACTGATTTCATCAACTTCGCCCACGCTTTAAAAAAAAAAAAAAAATATATATATATTTTCATCAACTTCGCTCGCTGTCACCTGCCACTGCACCAATAGGCTGGCTCCTTGTAGCTACTTAAAACTAGCATGTGTCAATTCCGAAATGTTTGCTGGCTTGTATTTGCTGCATAGTTATTGGGTAGGAATTTGAGCTGCCTGGGACACAGTTGGGAGGCAGTATAGCGCAGTGGTTTAAAGCTCTGAGCTGCAAATCTGGTGACATCCAGAAGACCAGACCTGGGTTTGAATCCCACAGCTTCCACTTGCATACTGTGTGACCCTGAGCAAGTCACTTAACTTCCCTGTGCTCCCAGGTAGCATCTGTAAAAAAAGCTTTCAGCTTAGTGTGCTACTCCTATAACACAAAAAAAAAAAAGGGGGCCAGATATCCTGATGTGAGGCACACAGAAACTGAACCTGACAAGATGACAGAGAGTTTTGATGATCCTATGGTGCGAAACAAGTAGCAGTATTATACCAGAGGAACACAAAAAAAAAATATCAAAAATGGGGCAGCGACTTTTAAATACAGTATTCACTTCATTTACTGCTAAGAATAGTGTAAATACACACAGAATTATTTTTTTGGGGGTTAAATGCACACCACTTTGGAAATGAGGTACTGTACATTGCAGCAGAGGTTAATTCTTGCTTAAGCACAAGTATCTTCTTTGCCCTTTCTAGTGGTTGCTCAAGTGAACGTTTAAGATGCCATGGCAGTTTTTGAGAAAAGTAAGGGATATTCCTGGTGTCCAGACAAATTTCTCCCTTTCAGTAAAATAGCACCAACAACTGAATCTGGTTCAGTTTCAGCTGGTTAGCATCTGCAACCCACCCCCAACCTATGAGGCAAAAAATAGGCAGTATTGTGTAACCCTCATTTCCCAGTCAACAAAAATGAAATAATTAAAATGTGGTTAACATGAAAAGTTAAAGATGTTAGGTACAGAATTAAATATTCGCAATTGGGTAAAACATCAACAAGAATAAGTGATCTTACTTCGAGAAACAGCTCTTGCAGCAGGTTACACCATTAGGACTGAAGCCGGCAGGCGCCAGGACCCCACGGAAATTTTCTAGCTAGCAGTATTCATCAGGGACTGCCTCCGACGTTGGTCCCGCCCCCGACGTCAGGCATAGTACATAAGGAGGCGGTCCCCTAGAATCCCCTAAGTCTCTTTCCCATCGACTACCGCCTCACGATCGGCCTCTCTCAGTCTTACTCTAGCGCACGACGACTAAGAACTTCTCATAGTAGTTTTATTAGACTGTCGGCATCTCCAACTCCTTCTTCTGAGGGACACCCTTCCAAGTGTGCCTGCGGAAAACAGATCCCTTTCAAGGATCCTCATTCTTCCTGCCTGTAGTGCTTAGGCCCGGACCATGACACCAAAGCCTGCTCCTTCTGTCATGGGTTCAGCAGCCGCACCAGGATCTGCCATCAGAAGGCACTTCAGGGCTACCTTTTGGAAGAAAAACTTAGCAGAATGGACAAGGAACCTTCCTCCAGAGGTGAATCTTCCTTGAAAGCCCACAAACACCGGGACAAGCACCGTGAGAAGGCAAGGTCCAGATCCCCGAACCAGGCCTCTGACTCGTGTAGCTCATGCTCCACAAGACTTGACCGCTGTCCCTCCAGGGTTCGTTCTCATCCCCCTCCGATTAAGGTCAAGGCTACAGGCGCTTCCTTGGCTTCGCTCCAACCCATAAAGACTTCCAGGCCATTGGCTTCCTCCACTCCCTCCCAGGCCTCTTCTAAGTCTTCTGACCATCACAAGTCTTCCTCTTCTGTCCGACATCGGGACCCTGACTCCAGATCGGTCTCCCAGGGGTCCGAATCCTCCAGTTCAAATCCTCCACTCAGGAAGACAAAAGACCTGACATCCCTAAAGTGGACACTGGAGCCGAAGACATCAGCCAAACAGCAGACGTCGGCCAGGCGTTCGCGGACCCGAAGACATTGGCCAAGCGACCGATGTCAGCCTCACACTTGCTGGAGCCGAAGACTGCCCAACCAGTCACCGGTGGACACCGGTCGCAGGGACTCCAGGGAGGAGGACACGACATTGCCTGAGGACCAGGCAGGCGACACAGAGGACTCCGGGCTTTCAAGAGAACCTTTGCCCACGCCAGAGACACCTGTGGACCCGACGCCTGGCCCAGGCAACAGACCACTGGCACCAGGCCCGTTGTCAGGCATGAACATTCAAGAGGTCAAGGATCTCTTCACTTTCTGGTGGGACACTATCCGGAAAGATGTGATCCCTGTAAAACCTCCTCCTCCTCCTACTCCTTCACCTCCTGTGCCCCCTCCTCCACTACAGGGGCCAGCAGACAACCACCAACCCCTAAGGAACATACCCCACCTCCTAGGGGTAGATCTAAGGATCGGAGAAGGCCTCCCTCAAGATCTCCCTCAGGGTCTCCCAGCCCCAAGCGACCCAGACGTCGTCGGTACACTCCATCGGGGAGGACTCCAGATTGGACACCTCTGAAAACTCCAGATCTCCTTCTCCACTCAGCATCCCATCACCTAACCCACAAGACCTACCCAGGTCACCTCCGGATGATCCCTCCTTCTCTGAGTTTATGAGGCACATCCAGGAGAATATGGGATGGGATTCTGAAGACCTCGACCCTAAGAGACAGCGTCTTGCCCGTTATCTTAGGCAGAAAGATCCAAAGCCTGTGGTAGTGCCACCCTTGGTGGACACCTTCGCGGACGTCACCAAGGCTGTGTGGAAGAGTCTGCACTCCACCCCCGCTGTGCCGAAGAAAGCTGACCGCCTGTACAAGGCCCCGAAAGAGGACCAGTACTTGGCACAACAACCTCTGGCTAACTCCTTGGTCATTACGGCCTCTCATGACCGGTCCCAACAACCGCAGCATATGAGCACACAGCCACCGGACCAGGAATCCAAACAGTTGGATGCCCTGGGGAGGCGCATGTATGTGGCTGCTGCATGCTCCATCAGGTCTCTGAACTAGCTGTCACACATGATTCAGTTTCAGAATGCCCTGTGGGAACAGGGCCAGGACCTTGTCAACAAATTACCGGATGGCGATCAGAAGGCGGAGCTCCTAAACCACCTCCGCACAGGGTCTGATGTGGGAACCCAAGTGCTACGAGCCACATATGATTCTGCGGACTCGTCTGCCAGAGCTGCAGCTTCAGGCGTCTGTCTCCGGAGACGCTCTTGGCTCCATGTCTCCGGCTTTACCCCGGACGTACAAAAGAACATTCTTGACGTCCCATACAATGGCGAAGTCCTATTTGGTGAACACTCGGAGCAGGTCATCACCAGACTTCTGGATGCCAGAAACGCAGTTAGATCCATGCAAGCCATGTACAGATCAAGGCTTGGCTCCTTTTGTAGGAACCAGAACTGTTTTCACAGCCGGCAACAACGGCAGCAGCCACATTCCGGCCAGCAACAAAGGGGCACCTTTCATCGTAAAGCCCAGGCAGAGGCCAGCGTTAAACCAAACTGGCCTAGCCTGCAGGAACCAGTGCTGCCACAGCATGACTTCTTCCCGGCCACTGCCCCTCCTCTGGATCAACGGGCACAAAAGGTTGGGGGTTGCATCGCTTGCCACTTTTCAGGGTGGCAGTCAGTTACCACTGACCGGTGGGTTCTCCAAATGGTCAAGAAAGGTCACTTCATCTAATTTCTCAACCACCCACCGTCAAGACCTCCCCTGCTTTCCCATTAGTCAGGTCAACAGGCCCTGCTCATACAGCTGGAGGTGCTCGCGCTTCTCGAAAAAGAAGCTATAGAGCACGTACCGCGGAACCAAAGAGGTGCAGGTTATCACTTCTTTCTGGTTCCCAAGAAGACGGGGGACTTCCGTCCAATACTGGATCTCAGCGACCTCAACGCTTCGGTCCTATACAAATGCTTCTGCATGGTGACCCTTCCAGGTCTGATACCCATGCTCAAGCAGGGTGCCTTTTTAGCATCCTTGGACATGCAGGATGCTTACCTGCATATACCCAGTGCTCAAGCGCACAGGAAGTTTTTGCGCTTCGAGTTTCAGGGTCACCATTATTGGTTCCCAGCCCTCCCCTTTGGACTGTCATCGGCACCTCGGGTATTCACGAAGTGCATGGCGGTCATAGCTGAGACTCTGAGGAGACAAGGCCACTACATGTTCCCCTAGCTGGACGATTGGCTTCTCATGGCACCCTCTCGGGGAGGCCCTGATGTCCGCCATTCATTATACTCGGTCTCTGTTCGAGACGTTGGGCATCATTATCAATCAAGAGAAGTCACGCCTGGTGCCGTCAGAGATTCTGCAGTTCATAGGTGCAGTTCTGGACACCGTCCAGGGCAAAGCTTTTCTACCCCGGGAACGAGCAGAACACATCACATCCCTCATCAGGGACTTTTCGGCCAAGAGGACCATCCCAGCCAGACAGGTCCTTTGCTCGGACATATGGCTGCGGCCATTGCAACAGTCCCACTAGCCCGTCTCCACATACGGGTGACCCAGTGGATGTTACAGGTCTAATGGGATCAAAAGCAAGACCATTTGCAGCTCCCAATTCGGATCACGAAGGCCGTAATCCAGGATTGGCAGTGGTGGCTAGATTCAGAGAATCTATTGGTGGGGTCCCCTTCATTACGCTGTACCCGATTGTGATACTTTCCACAGATGCCTCAGGGCTTGGGTGGGGAGCACACCTCGACGGTGTCAGATCTCAGGGCCTGTGGACAGCCCAAGAGACTCATCTCCACATAAATATCCTGGAAATGAGAGCAGTTCTTTACGCCCTGCAGGCTCTCCAGTCGGATATTCCACTGGGTACTCTTCTGTTACAGACAATTCCGCGGTGATGTATTACATCAACAAACAAGGAGGCACCCATTCCTACCTGCTTTGCAGGGAGGCCATGAGGGTGTGGGATTGGGTTCTACAACACGGCGCAAACCTCAATGCTGTTCATGTCCCAGGGGTGGATAACGTCATTGCAGACAGTCTGAGTCGCTCTCAGGCCAGAGTCCATGAGTGGGAACTACTTCAGGAGGTAGCAGAGGATCTGTTTCACAGATGGGGTACACCAGAGTTAGACCTTTTCGCGTCCCCATACAGCGCAAAACTGCCCAATTTCTGCTCGCTAGATCCAGGGCCTGGTGTTTTCTGGTGAGATGCGTTGTCCCTCTCCTGGGCGGGCAGATTCCTCTATGCCCCCTTTCCGTTGATCCAGAGGGCCCTTTTGAAACTTTGCAGAGAACAAGCGACACTGATACTCATCGTGCCGTTTTGGCCCAGGCAGATCTGGTTCCCTCTTCTACATCAGCTGTCCCGGGAACCTCCAGTGCCTCTGCCAATCAGCTCTCACTTACTTTCTCAGGAGGCGGGCTCCTTGTCCATCCGGACCTTCGCTCACTGAACCTGCACGCCTGGCTCCTAGAGACATAGCCATTGTGTGATACGGGTCTGAAGAGGGTAGCAGACGCTCTACGCTGCCAGAAAAAACTGGCCACTCATGCTACTTACGCCATGAAATGGCACAGATTTTGCCTCTGGGCTCAAGCACGGGGGTTTTCGCCAATGGATTGTCCAGAAAGGTCGGTCCTGGACTACCTTCTGTCTCTTTTTCAGACAGGCTTGGCCTACTCCTCGATAAAAGTACACCTTTGTGCCATCTCAGCTTATCACACTCCTATAGGTCAGCATCCCATATCCCAGTTGGACACGGCACGAGCCTTCCTGAGAGGTGTCCTGCACCTTAGACCTCCGATTAAGGATCCTGTTCCGCCTTGGGATTTACCCTTTGTCCTGGAGCAGCTTACGCTGCCACCTTTTGAGCCAGCCGAGGATTGCGAGCTACGTCTCCTTACATGGAAGACGTTGTTTTTAGTTGCTGTTACTTCAGCCAGAAGAATTTCGAACTTCACCCCTGATGTGCAAAAACCTTATTTAGTTTTCCACCAGGACAGGGTATCCCTGCGGACTAATCCGAAGTTTCTGCCTAAGGTGGTCTCGGCTCTCACTCTTAATCAGGATATCGATCTACCAATGTACTTCTCTAAATATTCTAATCGAGAAGAGGCCCTGTTGCACACTTTAGATGTGCATAGGTGTCTTTGATACTACCTGACCAGAACCAAACACCATTGAAAATCTGATCAGCTTCTTGTCTCCGTCGCCCACAGGATGATGGGAGCTCCCGTTTCCAAACAGTCGCTGTCCAGGTGGCTAATACATCGTATAACGTTCTGTTACCAGAAGCATAACAAACCCTTACCAGGTGCAGTTAATGGTCATTCCACAAGAGGGGTGGCTACCTCCTCTGCGGCCTTAAAGAATGTGTCCACCTCAGCCATCTGTGCAGCAGCCACTTGGAGCACTGTGCACACCTTTATCAGGCATTATAGCCTGAACTTTGCATCGAGGTGAAGAGCAGGTTTTGGTCTAGCAGTCCTTCAGGGACTTCTGTCCTAGGCTTCGGTTCTACTAGTGATTTCTACCTTCCCTCCTCCCAATGGTGAGGGATTTCCAGTATTGCTTGGGAATCCGTCCTAATGGTGTAACCTACGCAAGAGCTGTTTCTCAGAGTAAGATAGTACAGTTACGTAAGAACTTACCGCAACAGTAGATCTTCGAGAACAGCTCTTGCAGCAGGTACTCCCCCCTCCCCACCACCACCACCACCACCACCCCCGCTGGAGGTAGATTTTTGTTCAGACATCCTTCTCCTAGGATCAGGTGTTCTCAACACCACTCTGATTGTCATTTGATGGCGGATCCTCAGTCTCCTCTTCTGATGTCATCCAGCAGCTGGAAGTCTCCGGCAGGAGAACTGGGGATTCTGGGGGACCGCCTCCTTGTGTACTATGCCTCACGTCGGGGGCGGTCCCCACTGAATACTGCTAGCTAGAAAATTTCCGTGGGGTTTTGGCGCCCGACGGTTTCAGTCCTAATGGTGTAACCTGCTGCAAGAGCTGTTCTCAAAAATCTACTGTTACGGTAAGTTCTTACGGAACTGTACTTTACTCGCACCTAATATCCTGCCTTTGTCTTCCATTAGTAAATAAATTTTATATGAAGTGCACAACAAGACAAAATAAAAGCATTGCACGCTGAACTCCCAGAGTCCCCTCCCCCCTTTACTGCTTGGACATCTTATCACATCGCATAGCCAGATCAGCGATACTCTTTCAAACTAATGGATACTGTATAGGATTCCGTACTGTATGGTACTATGCATGCAACACAGATATGAGGATTAGAAAAAAGTTAAATTGCAAGTGTTCTGTGTCAGAGACTTGTGTGACAATTAGATGTTTTTGGTGCAGTATTAGCTACCACTAAGCAATTCAAATCACAAATTGTAGTGAGAGAAAAAAGTAATGTGACCTACGGGGAATTGAACCCAGGCCCCCGGAGTACCAACCCAGTGCTCTAACCACTGAGGCACAGGATTACATAGTTGGACTGGGGGTTCCTTGAAACACTTCCTTTCTCTGGTAGTGCATATCCTGCAACTAGGAATAATCAAGATGACAGATGTTTTTGGTGCAGTATTAGCCACTTCTGAGAAATACACATCACAAATTGTAGTGAGAAAAAAGATGATGTGACCTACTGGGAAATGCAGCTGCCCACTTATAGTGGGTTAATAGCTGCCCAGGTGGGGCTTGTTTAACTCTGAGCAGTTTAGAGCCCTGGAGCGGCTTGTAGGTAGTTGCTTGCTTGGAGCAGGTCAGTAACAGCTGAGGATGGACTTGCTTAATTTAATGTGCCCACTTTAAGCCAGAGGGGCTCTCTGAATTGATTTTTAATTTTCTCACTCCACCAGAGTTGATCCGGGGGTGTCAGGGGCACAGGAATGGTTCCCAGTCGAGAACAAGCTTGTTAATTAAATAACACAGTACCTTTTAGGGCCTAGGCAAAAAAGCCCCCCTTTCCAACTAACCCCAAATAAAAACTAGTCTGTTCCTTAGGACGTAGCATGAAAGTAATACAGTTATAAAATGTTTAAAAGCTGCTGCTACACCCTTGGACTCGCAAGACGCAACACCTTACCCCAGCACATAGTGTGACAGTGGCACAAGTTCAGTACTGACAGCCATGTTGTAAGAAAGACCCATTTGTTAAGGTTAACAAAGTGTAGTCCATAAAAATGGCACCACTTGAGATTTACACAAAATATATTTAAATGCCCACAACATAAAGCTTTTTTTTTTGGGTGGGGGCACAGTTTATTGTGCACACAACTAGTAGTTGCCAAGGTAGCAAACTTTAACCTCTTGTTTCCTTTGGTGTATATACTCGAGGCATAAAATAAGTGGGTTTGCATCACAGTTTGCAACCCAAAAAATGGCAATAGCAAATCAGTTTCATGCTTGATTAGCAGCGATTGCTGATCAATTTGCCTAGCTGAATTTTTTGTTTTGGGGGTGAGGTTGGTTTGCCTCCATTTCATATGCTGGATATCCTTCCTACTACCGTTCTGTCCCAAAACATTACTGGTAACGACTTGACTGATTTTTTTTTTTTTTTTTTTTTTTTTTTTAGTTGTTTGTTTGTTGCATTTGGTTTTTTTGGCCAGTTGGTGATCCTGTTGAGTTTGGTAATGCCCACCCTCCTGCCACTCAGAAAGAGAGCAGAGAGAGATGGCAGGAAGCGTGGCACAGGAGAAAGGTTAGAGCTAACATGTACATGTACGAAGTTCCCAGGTGGAGACAGCTGTGACTGCAGTGATCGCTGTAGCTGAGAGGTGCTTGAACCTTCTGACCTGCCCAAGCAAACCCAGTAAGTGTGTTGGAGCAGCCATACAGTATGTGGGGAATTTTCTTTATAGCTCTGTCACTAGGGGAAGTTTGGGTGTTGTTAGTTGGTTTTCTGTACATTGCCAGTTGGGGATTTAGCAGACATGGTCGTCAGTCTTGTGCCCTTCAGTGTAGATGGAAACACCATTCAGAAAATGTAATGTTATTAGGAGCGTAAAAAATAGAGCACTGTGGCTCTGATGGATGGCATTGATGGGAGGACAGTCATGATGTAGGTTTTCTGGATTTTAACTCTTGGCACACTAGTGACAGGTCTGTCGCAGGAAGCAGAGGAGAAGATCAATGAAAACTGTGAACTAAATCTGTCTGTTTTTATTTAATTTGAATGGGGCTTTAAGACTGTGCTATGCTGACTGCAGCTGGGGGGTGTACATTGAAACTAGTCAACCTTTAACAGTTAAAGCAGCACTACTAGATAAAAAAAATCAGATCTTTTGCAACAGTTTGTTTCCTGTGCTCTATTGAGCACTTACCTGATAATCTTTCTTGTTTTTGCTGTGCTATCACCCTGTAATTTGCTCCATTTTTCTTTTTGTTTACGTTTCTCCCACCCATCATGTTGAACTGGAACCCTCTGCTGCCAACTGCATATGTGCATGACTCGCAGCACTGCATAGGGACAGTGTGAATGTGCAGCACAGGGTCCCACAGAAGCAAAGGACATGATATAACGTTAAGGGGGATTTCGGCTGTAAATTAGGCAGCAGCCATATTTACTGTAGAGCCACAACAATGGAAATAAATTTTAAATATCTAAAAAAAACTAAAGATCGCTAGAACAAGTATTTGCAGTTATGGAAAGCCAAACTGTGACTGCATGCTTCCAGCCAAAACACAGAATTTTGATAATCACTTCCTGATTATCTGGCACTGCTGCTTTAAATGCCCTGTAATTTATATCTAGTCATAAACTGAAAGTTGGGGGTACAATTTATGTGAAGTACCCTGCAATAAGAGAAAAAGAAAAGGTGTGGTGTTTAGTGCAGCCTTTCTGTGAGTGGGGGTTCTAGGTAAAGACGGCACAGGAAAGTTGGGTACCAGAAAGTTCACCACCAAAAGTTTGGTGCAGAGGAAAATTAAAAAGAAGGACATTTGATCCACGCAGCCACGGATCACCACTCCAATGAAATTTCAGGTACAGTATAAGCATAGATTTACTATTACAGCACCACGCTGCCATGGATCACTACTCTAGTGAAATGTGTGGACCAAATTTCCAGCTTTTTAATTCCCCTGCCCCAAACTTTTCTGTGGCCGACTGTCCTGTTCCAAACTCTCCTCTGCCATATTTGTCATCATGCCCCATCAGTGGGGGTGGGGTGGAGTGGACACCTGGTAGTAAAGTGGATTGCCCTGCTTTACACTACACACCAAAAATCTGCTTGTAAGTAGTGTAGTAGTACCCAGTGGTCGTGTCGAAAACCAGAACGGGAGTGTGCCAGCCCCTGTACCTTTTTTTTTTTTTATTTTAAGTTCATCAGAGACCAAACCCACTGGAGTAAACTGTGACACTACGTTTTTATTTAAACTGTCTGCTCTGCCTTGAGTAGAACAATATGCAAAATAAATGGAAAACTTGATTAAACCATCAAATATACAACTAGGTATACGCTACAGTTAACAGTAATCATTTTTAGAGATTGCACCTCAAAACAGATTGCTAATCATTTTTTTTTATTAGCAATCCCGCTAATCAAATTTCTGACACTAATTTATGCCTCGATGTCATTCTTTAGAGACTTTAAACTCGTATTTCGGAACCCTTTTTGTTTTCTTGTTTTTATAGGTATCATTTCTGTAAAGTACCGTTTTTTTTTTTTTTTTGTTTTGTTTTTTTTTCATTACCAACTTTATAGCAGTAATGTGACAGAAAAAAAGGTGTCAATGCACACTCAGAAGGGGTGCAGTGAAGTCCTTCCGGGACTTTAAATTGATTTTACAGCAGTTTTACAAGGAAAACTTAACTCATTTATCTGTAGCTAATTACCCAGTTTGCTTTTTATAACATTTTCATTATATTGAGCAAAATGGGTAATCACTCAGCTACACGTAGGGTAGTCATAATTTTCATTTTAAAAGTACTGTAAAATCAATTTAAAGTCCAGGAATATACAATCAAATTCCTTTTTATTTACATACTAAGCAACCTACTGACTGGCCAATCGCCAAGACCCAGAATTCAGGGCCGAGCATGCAGGTATACCAGACTTGCCATTCTTACCCCGATCCAGTAACTTAATGCATGCTAAAGACATACAGCATGGCTAACTAACCTTCTTCTTTTTCTTTAGACCAAGGCAGATCTCTGGGTGTGGACTTTTTAATGTGTAGCATAGCCCCCCTTCCTTCAGCAGAGATGCTGGTGGCAGTAAAGGAAAGAAAAACTTTCAGTGGTGCTGCCATTTTTTTGTACTGGTTGCAGCCAGGCTAATACTGTTTCATTCAGTTCCCTGATTTGACTTAAAAAACACACAAAAAAAGTATACCAGTCCAGTATGATTGCTTCACTGCAGTGATCCGAAAGACGTCACGACAGTGGTGCTACAATGAGGAAAGGACCAGCATTGTAAACCTCCTGCCAGCTGACTTACTGAATACAAACTAGGCAGTCAGCAGAGAAGTAACTGCCCTTTTTTTCATGGTAGCTATACTAGCTAATAAAAAAGGGATTCGGGGGCATTTATCAGTAGCAACCAATCAGCAAGTGAACCTGGACAGAGTTCCAGACCCCTGATATGGAAGCACTCCTACCTGTTGCTGCTATTGACTTTTTCTGTATAGTACAGTCACTAACTACAACAGAGATCTACCACCGAACCACATGCTTCTTGGTGCTGCTCCCCCCGGCTTATCAGTCTCGACTTACAGTAAGAATGACTGCGTAATTGTTGCCCCTGTTTTCTCATGTTGCCTGTACTTCCAAACGGACTGAGCTTGTGCATGCAAATGGACATGCTTATAAATTATGATGCTGCTCAGCTGCTTGCTGGGCAGAGCCATGCAGATGAAACTATGTAGCCACTCTGTTATAGGTGTGGCTGGCTCCTTTCAGCTACACTAAGTTTCCTGCCATAAGCAGCAGAACAGAGTCATGATCAGCCTCGCTGAACATAGGCCTGTCACTGTCAAGCCCCATGCAGCCTGAGCTGCATTGGATCAGACAGTGACATGCCTCTTAAAGCCCTAATTGTAACAGTATGTTTGCTTCGCGCATGCATGTGGAAGCAAACACAAAAACTGATCCAGTAAACCACACCAGGGTAGGGTAGCTACTGTCAGTGTCATCATTAGGAGTTCTGCCCATGTTAGGGGCTTTTCAGAATTCTGCTCATCTGTAGTAACACCACCATCGTTGGCCTGGGTTAGAGTTTCCTTGACCTAGAACTGTTTTGCGGTTTCCTACAGGCTGGCAGTCTGTGTCAGAGGAGACAAAAGGCCACCCACTTATGCCCACGTAGTTCTGATGTTGAGCTGTAGAAATTCAGGTTGGTGCATGGCTGGATAACTGGATAATTTGTGTTTAAAAGTCTTGCTGTGTTGGCAGAGATGTCCATATTAGGATCATGTAGATAGAGTATGCGCGAGCTGTGGATTGGAATGTCACTGCAAATCTTGATGTTTACAATGTTTTCCTCCTTCTGTATTTGGGGTGTAGATGAATGCCTATAGATCTTCTATGCTGCAGATGCTCAAATATAGAATGTTTATCATGGGGCAGAGACTCTGAGTGCGGCAGAAGCAAGTGTAAGGAGGCCAGCCCGGTGGCGCTGAGAGTTGTGGTGCTGGACGCCACACCAGTGACCCGGGTTCGGGAACAACCTCGGGCCGTCAGGGGTTGGCTGGCGGGGCAGGAGAGGACTGAGCGTCAGTAGGACTGCTGTCCTCTCCTGGGGATGGGAAGTGCAGTCTTCCGTTGCTTGGGCGACCTTTGGCAGTGGATGGTGGTCGCACTCTGTGGAGACCACAACAATGGGGTATGGGGGCTGCGGCGGACGTCCTGTGGGCGGGTGCAGGAGCTCGCCCATCACGTGCTGGACATCATTGCACATCTGAGCACCCGGGAACCAAGGAAATGAGAAAAACCCTGGCACCCGGGTAGGTGAAGGCCTAACCCAACCACTCTTACCGTCAGGCCCACCCCATCCAAATTCCAGCTTCTCTATTCCCTCTGGCGGCCACTAGGCACTTAGATAGAGCGCCAGAGGAGTTGGCAGCCCTTACCCAGGGTGCTCAGAGCCGGGTAGTCGGCCAGCCGGAAGAGGAACTGGAGGATGGGCCAGTCGGAGGTAAGATTGGTAAGGGGATCTCAGACAGAGCGGGACAGTGGGTCAAGATTGGGGGCAGAGCTGGAGAGAGACCTCTGGGACCAGCGAAGGAGTAATAAAGTCTACAAAAAAAAAAGCCAAGTATCAGGGAAGGTTTTATGGTTCCGTTGTCAGGTCCGATACCTTTTTGCGATGTATCTAGTGTTGCAAGAATAAGTGGAGTGCTGGGGGAAGGTTACTTTATCTATTTCTAGTTGGTGCTTCTTTGCCTAGGTGAGGACAGTGGCGATATGATGTGGCTGCATGGGGACCGATGGTGAGCCTGTACCTGTACACAATGGTGCAGCATGAAACTGAAATGTTCTGATTTAGGTAGTCTTGAGTAAGGCAAGCTGCTGCTGGCACAGCTGCTCAGTGGTTTAAAACATGTGGCGGGTGGGCCACTAGCGATGAAGAATAACAGCCACCAAAACAAAGGGCACGTACCACCACATTGGCTTCCGGGTGCCTTGGGGGTTTGAAACGGAGGATGAAAATAAAATAAAAGGTATCTTGTGGTTTCTGCAAAGCACATTCTAAATGTTGTACTGTTTTCTGCATTGTATAATGATTTAGTCAGTGTGGGGAGCCGATTATCCACATTTCCATTATTGTACAAAGCTTCTGTACTACCAAACAGACTGAGCCTATACCTGCCGACGGCCGTGCTGATAATGATGCTGCTTGCTGGTTGGCGTCATACAGATGAAACGATCCAGTGGTTCTGTAATAGGAGCGGCTGGCTCTTTTCAACTACACAAAGTTTCCACCTGCAAGCAGCAGAACACCATCATGAGCTTAGCTTAGCTGATCATAGGCCTGTCACTGTTGAGCCCCCTGCAGCTTGAGCTGCATTGGATCCAACTGTGACACGCCTCTGAAAGCCCTTATTGTAACACTAACAATATGTTCACTTCGTGCATGCACTCGCAAGCAAATGTAAAAAGATTCAGTTGATCTGCACCATTGACAGTACAAATGACTAATAAGAAAAGGAGGCAAAAACTGTGGAGCCGCACTGTGTACTGGGTGCTCAATGACAGTACTAATAACTGAAAGCTAAACAGTCATGGCATACCAAACACACAAAATAAAAGTCAGCAAGCAGATGCTTAATCAAAGTTTAAAATATTTATTTTGGCTACCACAGCAGCAGTGCAATACCACCTGAAGAATAACAGCAACCTTCTAACGTTTCAACCAATCTTGGTCTTTAACAAAGGCAATGCCCCCTAGTGAACACTATGTTTAAATACAATGTTCCTTAATCACTTAATAACAACTAAAGTGCTGGTGCAATACTGAAACCATGTGCAGATTTCAAAAATGCAGTCGAAACAGTGTGTAAAACAGGAAAAGCACAAACATTCATCTCCCTCACTTATTTCAATTAGATACAGTCCTCTATAACCACAGAAACCTATTCCTGTCCTATTTAATTTACAGACTGTGTTATAAATGGTCTAACGTTTTTTTTTGTTTGTTTCCCTGGAAGAAACTTCCTTACATTCTTTTTATAAACTTTGAAAACAGGACCATTACCAGGATTACTGTGTTAAAACATTTTTTTGATAACCCATTTATGCTGGTAGAAAGGCAGGGAGGAGAAGAAGAAAAAGAAAGTGTATAATCAATTACCTGACTAGATTGTAAGCTATACAGAGAGAGAAAATCCCATGTTAAAGCTCTAGAGTGGTGGGATTCAAACCAGACTACAGTCAAAACTGAACTGAGTTCCACCAATAAAAGTTGGTAGGCTCCCCAAGTTCCCTCCATGCAATCCCTGTGGGTGACATCACTGGCCAGTTTATGTTTGATAACTGTAGGAAATGGCTACTAGCAGCCTGCCTAAAATTTGGTGGTAGTTTATTTATTTATGTATTTATGACTTTGATAACCGGGTGAGTGCACTGTCAGTGCACATACCTGCTTGTTCTGAGCACTGATCATGGATATGAAACTGGGGGATGATGGGAGTAGGATGGTGCTATGGAGAAAAATAATGGAAAGTGTCTTCTTTTTGTTCGGCAGTGCTGGTGTGGGGCGAACTGGAGTATTTATCACCCTCAGTATTGTACTGGAGAGGATGCGGTATGAAGGGGTAGTCGACATGTTCCAGACCGTGAAGACATTGCGCACTCAGAGGCCTGCTATGGTACAGACAGAGGTAGGTTTGATGTTGGCTTTCTTGCCTGAACCCTAGTGATAAGTGGAAACTAATTGCAGTTTGGAATGCTGTATAATCTGCTGCAGGTAAGAAAAAGTTATGTGTGGGGATGTGGTAGGTTATATGCCTTTCCCCATATGTAATGCACTCCCCAAAACACACCAAAGCAAGTGCGTCACAGCTGCTTGGCATACCTTTCAAACTTTCATTATCAAGATCTGGGATACTGTCCCTAGCAAGAAGATCAAAAGTCTATGATAATCACTGCTTTCACGTCCACAAATTGGTGTTGAGTGAGCAGTGTAGGACATCAGTACCTTCTCCATGTGGGACAAGGGAGCTTCTGAATATATTGTGAAGGCCTGCCTGTCTTGATGTATGGCAGATGTGGGATATGCCACTTGTGGTTGGCATGTTTAAAATAAGAAGATTCCATGACCTGGTAACTACAGTAGGTATGTTGGTTTGGGCTCCCACAAACCGCGCCCCCCCCACACACACACACCTCTTAGCTAGCACAGTAACTTAGTACTGTGTTGCTGGAAGAGACTTTTCATAGATTCATAGAACTTGACAGCAGAAAAGGACCCCGTGGTTCATCCAGTCTGCCCCTTCCCTCCTTCCTACCCGCCTCCACCTTGAGTACCCATGCCATCCCCCAGTAACCCTTTGTGCTCCATCTTGTCTGCATTGTGATCAGTTCCTGATTTATGCCTTGCTTATAACGTGAAGAACTTTGAAAGCTTCAGTCATGTCCCCCCTCTCCCTTCTGGTCTTCAGTGTGTAGATGTTAAGGTCCTCAAGCCTGTCCATATAGAACTTCTCTTGTTAACCCTCAGTCATTTTTGTTGTCCTCCTCTGCACTGCCTCAACCCTATTCCTGTCCTTTTTGAAGTTCTGCTGCTGATTCTCTCTCCCCCCCCCCCCCCGCGGACCCTAGCATCCTATTTGTCTTCTTCACCGTGCTGACTACTTTTTCTTCTGCTATTAAAACCCTGAGATCCTTCACCTCTGTCATTTTTTCAAACACTACGTCTCCCATTCTAGGGACGTCGATATGGTCTGTCCACACTTCTTGGCATGTCCCTTTCCCCTTTAAATCTCGCTGTAAGGTCTCAAAGCTGGCTCCTCCAACCCACCCGGGTGGTATAACCCTCTGCTTCGCCCCATGACGCCAGATCTTCCTTTCTGCTGGAAGATTCAGGTTGCCTCCTTACCGCTCCCGTGTTCTGTAGGCCCTGGCTTCATCTACTTCGGATTCTCTGAAGGTTAAACTCGTTAGAGTTAGTGATCGCAACTTCATCATCTCGACTGTGATGGAAGATAAATCTTCCCCCGGTGTCTGTGTGGCCAAAAGATGTCTTGCACAGATCTGCATGCCATGTGCGTCTACTGCCTGGGTGCCGGCCATGACACCCAGGCATGTGAGATATGTCTCGCTTTCCACCCTAACGTCCTTGATGATCATCTCGCATGTCTCAAATTGCGTAGGGTGGGGAAACAGGAACCGGCCAGTCAGACCAGGGCTGCAGGCGGCCCCACGGGCTGCAGGGTCCGCTGAGCAGTTGAAGTAAATGCAGGTCTTCGAGGAACAGGCGGCGAGGGCTGCAGAGCTTTCCTCTGACAATTTTTGTTCCTTTAAATTTGGGCTCCACCTTCTCAGGCCCCTTTCGGGAGATGTGCCAGTCTCTTCCCCACCTTCGGGCTCGCATGTCTCCCAGTCCCGTAAAAAGGACAAGGAACAGAGAGATTCTTTGTCTCGGCAAAGATGTTCTTGGGATCGAGAGTGATCTTGGTCCCAGGAATCTCTGGTCTCGACCTTGGTCGAGACTGCTACTTTGGCCGCTGGCTTCTCGGCCTGTCATCTGGTCAGTCGGCCAAAATCTCGATTGACAACGCGGTTGAGATCACTCTCAACCCTGTCGATCTGTTTGAGGCTGACAACTCTCTTACTAGGACCCCGGTCTTACCTCTCCCTGATGAGGAAACCCAACCCGCTGGCAGTCACATCGAGGAGCCGGTCCCAGACCAGAGAAAGTCACCAGTTCCCCTGGTGTCCCCCAAGCAACTTAGTCAGTCCCCCCGATGGTCAAGGTCTCGGACTCCGTCAACCGATAGGCCAAGGAAGGTGCATATGCTCTCTAAGAAAAGGCGACGCCAACATTTGTCTTCATTCTCCTCTGATGAGGAGAGGCTTCAGCGGAAATTTTGTCAACGCTACGAAGACCTGATGTGGCAACAGCTGATATTGTACGGTCAAAAAACCCACCACGGTTTCCACACCATCCATTACTTGGCTCTTGCCTTCTAGGCGGAAGATGACTCGATCTGAGCCGATTATCTCGGTTCCCCAGCCTGTGGAGTTGGCGAAATCCACCCTGGTTCGGCCAAAATCGACCTCTCCACCGATGGTGGAGCCGCTACCTAAACAGCCTTTGGGAGGGTCTTCCTCACAGGTTATCGGTCACCCTTATGCTTGACCACCCCAGGCATGTAGAAGGGGACCTTGGTGGCCGGCCGATTCACCCAGATTCTTTGGACTCCGTTGACTCTGACCTACACTCTCATCTGTTGGATAATGAGTCGGTGGGCAGTCTCTCAACGGAGGAAGGCCCTTTGTCCTTTTTGGGGATTCTACGCCTCATCTCCGAATCAACGGGGATGCCCCTGGAACTTATTCAGAAATGGGCAGAGTACCCTCCTATGGAAATCCTTAAGAGAGGGTATACTCTGATGGAAGCCTTCCGAGTGGTTGTGGCCATTGTCGGTCCAGCTTTAGAGCTTTGGCAGCACCCTGCCTCCTGTCCTGTGCCGTCTGCCTGGATGGCCTGCAAGTATGCAGTGCCAGTTGGGTCCCTCTTGGGGTTCACGGAACATCCCTCTGCGGAGGGTCTGGTGACCACTTCCGTGTTCAGGAGCACAGGCAGCTCAGCAGACCCAGACAAAGAATCCAAAAAATTGAATCACTCTGCCAGGAAGATCTATGCCGCCTCTTCTCTAGGCCTCCATCAGGCAAGGTCAACTGTCATCATGGCGTATTTCTCCCACGCCCTTCTGGGCTCTTTGAATGAGGTTCTCCCTCATCTCCCTGCAGACCTCCAGACTACAGTCAAGCAGGTCCGGGACCAGGGTCAGGCCATTGCCAAACAGCAACTCCAGACAGCCTTGGATCTCGGGGACTCATGTGCCCATTCGGTGGCAGCTGTGGTTGCCATGCACCGCAGGGCTTGGCTGAGACTCTCCACCTTCATGGCGGATACCCAGCACAAACTTACCGATGTTCCTTTCCTGGGCACTGACCTCTTCAGCCCAGGTGTGGATGGTCACCTGCAATGGATCGAGCAGTCCAGTGCCACCTTGGACTCTGCTGCTTCTGCTCAGAAGGATGCTCAAGACACCAAAAAGCAGCAGAAGACAAAGCTATTTCAGCACCCTGCTCCTGCGACTAAGCAGCCCTCCTTCCACGGTGGGCAGAAACAGCAGGCACAGGCTTGGTGCCCTCGGATCAAGTCTGGGCCTCCAGCGGCTCGTAGATGGGGAGGTCAGGGTTTGGGCGGCTTCCAATCCGGACCCCCTTTTTGCAAGCCTGCTCAGTGACAGGATAGGGGCTACCACCCCAATTCCCATCATGTCAGCTGAATCCTACCATGGGTGGGCCGGCTCCACCACTTTCTTTCTGCCTGGTCTGCTGTTACCACGGACAGGTGGGTTCTAGAAGTGGTCGGCCAGGGTCTGCCTCTTGAATTCGAGTGGTACCCTTCCAGCCGCGCCCCACGGGAGGAAAGGGTATCAGTCCACACTCGGTCGGCTCTAAGAGACTACATAGCCCAACTCCTCCTCAAGGAGGTAGTGACCCGAGTGACAGATTCCCCAGTCGACCCAGGGTTCATTTCCAGGTACTTCCTGGTCCCGAAGCGGACGGCCGGGCTGGCACCCCATTCTAGATCCGCACGACCTGAACCAGTTTCTCAGGTCACGCACCTTCAGGATGGTAACTCTGTCCCAGATCATACCATCCCCGGAGCAGAACACGTGGTTCTGCTCACTGGATCTTCAGGATGCGTTTTTCCACGTCCCGATCCGTCTGTCTGACCAACTGCTCCTCCACTTCTGGGCAGAGGGAACCCTTTATGAGTTCCGAGCCATGCCATTTGGCCTGTCATCGGCCCCACGGGTCTTCACCAAATGCATTGCAGTGGTGGCAGCCCACCTCAGGCGTCGAGGGGTCAGAATATAGCCCTACCTCACCAATTAGCTCTTAGAAGGTTCCACCCAGCAAGAGGTGGAAAGGTCCAGGGACCTGGCCCTCCAAACCTGCTCTCAGCTTGGCCTCCTGATCAACGAGGCCAAGTCGGAGCTTGTGCCTTCACAGGTGATATGCTTCATAGGAGCAGAGCTTCACTCCTGCCAAGCCAGAGCCCGGCTCCCGGCGGACAGGGTGGAGGTTCTCTCCTTCTTTGTCCAGTCATTTCTGGTTGGGCACTCGCGCCCTGCCCAGGACTTTCTGCCCCTTCTAGGGTACATGGCGGCCTGCACCACCGTTGTTCCGATTGGCCAGTGGCATATGCACCCCTTCAGTGGGAACTGGCCACCCAGTGGACTCAGTGCAACTGTCACTTCGACCAGCTGATTACTGTGACCCAGAAGATGTGGGACGCTCTCCAATGGTGGACCATCCTGGATCATCTGCAGGAAGGGATCCCGTTTGTCCGCCCTGAGCCGACGGTCATCCTCACGACTGATGCCTCTCTCACGGGCTGGGGAGCCCACATGGGGAACAACAGGGCCCATGGGTTCTGGACCACCAAGAAATCTCGATTGCATATCAACCTGCTGGAGCTCAGAGTGATCAGACTGTTGCTGTCAGCATTTGCTCAGCAGCTTTGGGGTCAAGTGGTTCAAGTCCAGACGGACAATACCACGACCATGTACTACCTCAACAGAAGGGGCGGCATGCACTCCTGGCTGCTGTGCAGGGAAGTGCTCCGCATCTGGACCCTCGTGCGCCGACTGGAAGCAGATGACCCAGCCTTCCATGTGGCAGGAGCCTCGAATCAACTGGCGGATGCTCTCAGCCAAGTGGGTGAGGCATCCCACAAGTGGTCTCTCCATCCAGGGGTAACTCTCAGCCTGTTCTCCCACTGGGGCAAACCATTGGTGGACTTGTTTGCCTCCCGGGAAAACACCAAGCTAAGGCTGTTTCTTGCCCGCCCCCCTTAGCAGGGTTCGCTGCAGGGGGATGCTTTCTCGAGGCCGTGGACCCCAGGCCTCTTCTGCGCCTTCCCTCCATTTCCCTTGATCCACAGGGTACTTCTCAAAGTGAGGAGAGGGACAAGGCTCAGGTGATCCTGGTAGCCCCAGACTGACCCCGCCAATTCTGGTATCCAAATCTCCTCAGCCTCAGCAACAGGCTCCCAAGGCGTCTTCCAGTAAAGCCTGGACCTGATATCAGTCACTCAGGGGAAGGTATTCCATCTGGACTTTCAGTCCCTGCACCTGATAGCCTAGTACCTGAGCAGCTGGAGTTTCAGGCTGTGGATCTCTCTCAGGATGTACGCACAGTAGTGGAAGCATCCAGGAAGGAGTCAACCAGAAGATGCTATGCCTTCAAATGGAAAAGGTTTTCCATTTGGTGTCAGGGCAGGGGCGTGGACCCTCTGTCCTGTCCAGTGGCTAGCATCTTAGAGTACCCTTGGTCTCTGTCTTCAGTCTACGACCCTTAAAGTGCACTTGGCAGCCTTCTCTGCTTAGCGGGCGGTGGCCGGTCAGCAGACGGTGGCGCAGGAGAAGGTGGTCTGGCTCTTCTTCAAAGGCCTCGATCACATATCCCCTCTGGTGCGTGAACCTCCACCTCCATGGGATTTACTGCTGGTTTTGGCAAAACTTATGGGCAAGCCATTCGAACTGATGCACAAGTGTGAGATGTCACACTTGTCATGGAAGACCACCTTCCTGGTGGCCATCACATCAGCCAGAAGGACTGGGGAGCTCCAGATGCTTTCGGTGGAGTCTTCTTACCTGGTCTTCCACAGGGACAAGGTTGTCCTGCGCCCCCACCTGAAATTCCTCCCGAAGGTGGTGTCAGAGTTCCATCTCAACCAAGTGATGCCTGTGTTCTACCCGAACTACACCTCGGATGCCAAATACAGGCACCACACTCTGGACCTGAGATGAGCTCTCTCCTATTACAAGGAGAGAACTGAGGAAATTCGGGGAGAGGTTCACCAGCTGTTTGTCACCTACGCTAAAGCTGCACTTGGCAGACCTGCATCAAAGCAGATTATTGGCAGATGGATTACATCGTGCATTGATCTCTGCTACAGGTTGGTGGGCAAGGAGCCTCCCAGAGGAATATGAGCTCATTCCACCTGCCATACCGCTGCATTGGTGGCTGCTTCCAGGGACATCCCTATCCAGGAAATCTGTCGGGTTGCTACCTGGAAGACAGCAAACACCATCATCGCCCACTACCACATCAACCTTAAGTCACACTGGGATGCTGGTTTTGGGCCTCAGTTCTCTAATCTCTGTTCCCTAAGTAGGGGGTGTGCGCCTTGCCTCCCTCCTCCCGGTGAACTGCTAGGAGTCTTCCAAGAAGTGTGGATAGAACAACATATCCACGTCCCTAGAAACACAGGTTACTCACCTGTAACAGTAGTTCTAGGAGTGGTATATTTTGGTCATCCACACTGACCCACCCGACCTCCCAGGCTTCGACGCACAGCCTAGCTTCCAGCGGGCAAAGATCTGGCGTCATGGGGCGGAGCCGAGGGTTATAGCACCCGGGTGGGTGGGAGGAGCCAGCTTAGAGACCTTCCGGCGAGATTTGAAGGGGAAAGGGACATGCCAAGAAGTGTGGATAAACAACATAAACCACTCCTAGAAACATAGACTTTGATGGCAGATAAGGACCGCTTGTCCCACCTAGTCTGCCCATTTCCCTACCTACAGGATACGCTACAGATCCTAGTTAACCAACAGCCTATTACTTCCTACCCCCCACAAGAATTGCCTTATGTCTGTCCCATGCATTCTTGAATTCTCCCACAGTTTTAGACCCCACAACCTCCTCAGGAAGGCTGTTCCATGTGTCCACCACCCTCTCTGTGAAAAAATACTTCCTCACATTGCCCCTAAACCGTCCCCCCTCTGTCTTCAAATTGTGTCCCCCTGTTCTTGCACATCTTTTTCTGAAAGATGCTATCCTCTTGGACTTTGTTGATTCCACTGAGGTACTTAAAAGTTTCTATCATGTCCCCCTTCTCCCTCCTTTCCTCAAAGGTATACATATTGAGCTCCTTTAGTCTCTCCTTGTATGGCTTCTCTTGCAGACCCTGCACCATTTTAGTTGCCCTCCTCTAGACTGCCTCCATCCTATGTCCTTGCGGAGATGGGGTCCCCAGAACTGGACGCAGTACTCCAGATGGGGTCTCACCAACTGTCTGTACTGAGGGATAACAACTTCCTGTTTTCTGCTGGTGATGCCTCTCCCTATACATCCCAGTATCCCCCCAGCCCTCCCTACTGCCTTCTCACATTGCTTGCTAACCTTAAGGTCATCTGATATGATTACCCCCAGGTTCCTTTCCATTTTTGTTGTTGTTACTACCTCCCCCTCCCATTGTGTAATCTTCTCCTGGGTTTTTGTTTCCCAGGTGCATTATTTTGCACTTCTTTGCATTGATTCCAAGCTGCCATACTTCTGACCATTCCTCCAGCCTTGCCAAGTCCCTTCTCATCCTTTCCACACCTCCTTGTGTATCAACCCTGTTGCAGATCTTTGTGTCATCTGCAAAGAGGCATACTTTTCCTTCCAATCCCTCTGCGATGTCACTTATAAAGACATTAAAAAGGACTGGACCCAGTACTGAACCCCACTAGTAACACCTATTTCTTCAGAGTAGACTCCATTTACAATTACTGGGTCTGGCAGTGTAGCCTAGAGTTTAGAGGAACGAGATGTGAACGAGCTTGATACATCCAGCAGACAAGACCTGAGTCTGATTCTCACAACCTCCACTTGCATACCGTGTGACTCTGAGCAAGTTACTTAACCGCCCAGTGCTCCCAGGTCGCCCCTGAAAACAGGCACTTGTGCCTAGAGGGCTTTTCCCGGTTACCAAAGACTAAAAAAAAAATATATATATATCTTCTGTGTCCTGTTGTCTAGCCAGTGTTTTTCCCAGGCTGGTTAATTTGATTATTAATCTTTTGTGTGGAACTGTGTCAAATGCCTTGCTAAAGTCAAGGTAGGCCATGTCCACAGCCCCTCCCTGGTCTACTGCTTTGGTCACCCAGTCAAAGAAATCAGATTCGTCTGACATGACCTTCCCGCTGTGAACCCATACAGCCTTGGGCCCTCTGCCCCACTGGCCTCTAGGTACTCAACAGTTCTTTCCTTCAGAAGTGATTCCATCACTTTCCCTACCACAGAGGTCAAACTGACAGGTCTGTAGTTTCCTGCCTCTGTCTTGCTCCCACTTTTGTGAAGGGGAATCAAATCCGCCTTCCTCCAGTCCTCAGGTATCACACCATCCTCCCGTGATTTGTTAAAAAGGGTAGTCAGTCGTGTCACTAGATCTTACTTCGAGTGGGAGCTCTTGCAGCAGGCTATAACAATAAGGACTATGCCGCAGGCACTAGGACCCTCTGGTGAAAACTTCAGCCAGCAGTACACAGCAGGGACCGCCCCCGACGCCGGCCCTGCCCCGACGTCGGTCTGGGTACAAGAGGCGGTGGACCCAGCTCCACCTCAGTTCTTTCCCGCTGCGTCCCGCACATAAACAAGGAAGAATAGCTTCTGCTTGCCAGTTAACAGCAAAAACTCTTCAATCAAGACAGAAAACCCGCATTTGAACCGTTTTTTTAGACGTTTTTTTCTTCGATTCTACACCGACGTCAGACCGCTGTCCGTCGACTTTTTAACCGTTTTAGACGTTTTTTTTTTCTTCAGGTTACCGACGTCAGCTGTTGCTCGACGGTTTTTGTGAAGTCCGATGGATGTCTTCTCGGGCGTTGGCCTCACCGGAACACCTGAATAAGTGTGAGTGTGGGAGGCAGATCCCGGCCAAGGACGGCCATCGCCGCTGTGTCTTTTGCCTAGGCCCGGACCACGACACCACAAACTGCTCCGATTGCCAGGCCTTCACCAGCAAGACCCACATCCGCCGCCTTCAGGCCCTGAAAGCCTTTTTATTGGAGCAGAAAATGGATCTGCACTCCTCGGAGGGGAAATGGAAAGAGAAGAAACGGCACAGCAAAGACCGTAGTCAGTCCCGGCACTGGTCCCGCTCTCACTCACGGCCCTCTCCAAAGAAGGCCCGTCCCTCGGGATCAGGAGAGCACCCCAAATCCGCTCAGGCCAAGGCTGGCCCTTCGGGGGAGAAGCCAGCTAAGCCTAAGGTGACCCCGCTAAGGGTCACCACGAAGCCCTTGGAGGTGCATGCTTCAGCCCCACCTCTCAAGGCACCGGCGCCACCTGCTAAAGGCACGCCTCTGGAGCCCAAGGACTCTCCGGTGCCCCGGTGGCCCCCATCTTCGGTACCTACACCGGCGCTGGTTGAAAGGCGGTTTGAGGGATTGGCTGTGGAGAAGCCGGACGTCCCTGCGCCCAAGTCCTCCTCCCCGGGCACCCAGGAGAGCTCTCCTGCGCCCCCTGAAGTCCCGGATACTTCCTTTCCGAGCAGGCGGCAGAGATTTTCATGAAGGACGGGCTCCAGGAACTGTTTTCCTTCTGGTGGGGGCAGGTCCACAAGCGGTCCCCCCCACCTCCGTCGCTGGCCCAGACACCGGTACTGGACCCAGCGGAAAAACCACAGCCGGGAGTTGAGCCTTTCCCGTGGAAGTCACCGGAGCACCCGCCTACACCTCCCTCTAGGGCTCGTTCCCACACCAGGTCCGGGGACCACAGACGACGCTCCAGGGACTCTGGTGACTGTCTGTCCAGGTCACGCTCTAGGAGCCTTTCTCGGTCCTCTAGGTGAAAACGCTCCCGACCGACGTCGGTCTCTGCTCCGTCGCCAGTCCAGGGACCGGAGTCGGTCTTCGGGCCAACGTCGGTCCCCTAGCTACCGACGACAGCGGGAGCCTGGTCACACGGAAAGGTCAGACTATTCAAAATCCTATAGTCGATCTTCCTCATCATCGTCTTCCTTGACTTCCTCTCTCAGTCTGCAGCGCTCCCCGGGAGAGAAGGACCAGCCTTGCTCGTCTCCAGACAATCCTACCTTTATGGACGTCATGAGGCACATCCAGGCCTCCAATGAGTGGGAGACGGAGGACCTGGACCCGGAACGCTGGAGGCTAGCAAAGTATCTGAGGCAAAGGGAGCCTAAACTTTTGGTAATCCCTCCTTTGGTGGATACGTTCCAGGACCTCACTAGAACTAACTGGAAGCATCCGGCTTCAGTCCCGGCTGTTCCAAAGAAGTCGGATAGGCTGTACAAGGCCCCGAGAGCAGAAGCTTTCCTCACTGAACACCCTCAGGCGGACTCCTCTGTGATCACGGCTGCCCATGATAAGTCCAGGCAGCCGAGGCACCTCAGCTCTCAGCCTCCAGACCCGGAGTCTCGCTATTTGGACCAGGTGGGCAAGAAGGTATATGCTGCTTCCACCTGTTCCATAGTTTCCCTCAACTTCTTGACGCATATGGTCCAGTACCAGAATGCGCTTTGGGAGAGGGGACAAGAGCTGCTGAAGGCCCTTCCAGACTCTGCCCAGAAGACGGAGCTCCTGGACGTCCTAAAATTGTGCTCAGATGTAGGCTCCCATGTCCTGAGAGCCTCGTATGACACGGCAGATACAGCAGCCAGGGCAGCCGCTTCTGGGGTGTGCCTACGGCGCCATGCCTGGTTCAGAGTCTCCGGCTTTCACCAGGATCTGCAGGCCGGTATCAAGGATTTGCCCTTCCAGGGTACCGTGCTGTTTGGGCAAGAAACGGAAGCCTTGATCTCTCGTCTCCAGGAGTCGGGCAAGTCTGTCTGGTCAGTCCGCCAGATGTACTGCGGTGACCAGCGAAGACACTGAAAATGGCCTTTTCGTATGTCCTCAGGCGGTCAAGGCCATGCCTGTAGCAACCAACAGGGTCAGGGAGGAGGCTTTCACAGGAGATCTGGGAACCAGCAGCCTGGTGGAGCTCCCTCCCGTGGGCCCAAGTCCTCCCAGGCCTCCCTGCCTACACCCGGCTCAGCCCAATAACTCCCTTCCGCCTCCCCCCCTCCACAGGAAAATCCAGGGGAGCCAGTTGGGGGCCGCTTCTCCCTTCATTTCGAAGGGTGGAAGTCAGTAACTGCGGACCAATGGGTCTTAGACATCATCAGGAGGGAACACACGCTGGAGTTCAGAGTTTCCCCGAACACTCCACCAAAGCTCTCCCGTTATCCTCCTCACATCCTACTAATAGAAGGAGAGATCCAGACCCTCTTGCAAAAAAGGGCAATAGAGATAGTCCCCTTGCATCAGCGAGGACAGGGGTTTTATTCACACTTTTTCCTGGTTCCAAAAAAAAAAAAAGGGCCTTCGTCCCATTCTGGACCTCAGCACTCTAAATCTCTTTATCAAGTACAAAAAGTTCAGGATGGTGACCCTCCAAGGACTGCTTCCTCTGCTGCACCAAGGAGACAGGCTCTGCTCCCTAGACATGCAAGATGCGTACATGCACATCGGGGTCTACCATCCCCACCGGAAGTTTCTGAGGTTCCACTTCCAAGGGAAGCATTACCAATTTTGAGTGCTTCCGTTCGGCCTCTCTTCCGCTCCGTGAGTCTTCACCAAATGCCTAGCAGTGGTGGCTGCGGCTCTAAGGCGCATGGGGCACTATGTGTTCCCCTACCTCGACGATTGGCTGCTTAAGGCGCCCCATCGAGTAGGCCTTTGCCCCACGCAAAACTCTATACTCTGTTCCGAGGGCTGGGATCACCCTGAATTCAGTGAAAATCGCCCCTGAGCTCAGTCAGAAGTCGTCTTCATCGGAGCGATCCTGGATTCCATCCAGGCATGGCCTTCCTCCCCAGGACTGGGAGATCGCCTCAAGGGATTGCAGAACTGATCTCCACAACTCCTCAAGTTCCAGCTCGAACTTCCTCAGGTTACTGGGGCACATGGCGGGCGCCATCCCTGTCACTCCTTGGCCCTCCTCACATGAGGGTCCCACAGTGGATGCTCAGGTGCAGTGGGACCAAGGCTATGACGATGTAGACTCCGGTCAAGATCTCGGGCCAGTCAGGAGAACTTTGCTTTTGTGGATGGACCCCAGGAATTTAAAGAAAGGGGTCAGCTTTGTCCGAGCCACCAGTGTCAGACCCTGACAGCGGATGCATCGGACCTGGGTTGGGGGCGCACCTGGGTGCTTGATGTAATGCAGGTTTGGTCACCCGAGGACGGTCCCCTTACATCAATGTACTGGAAATGCGAGCGGTTCTCTATGCCTTACAGGCCTTTCAGGAGGACGTGGTGCCAGGCTCTCTTCTGGTTCAGACAGACAACATGGCGGTCGTCTTCTACATCAACAAGCAAGGAGGTACTCATTCGTACCCCCTTTGCAGGGAGGCGATGAGAGTCTGGTACTGGGCACTGGAGCGGGGCATTCTGCTGTCTGCAGTGCACATTCCAGGCGTCCTCAACTATCTGGCCGACAGCCTCAGCAGGTCGTGATCCAGAGCGCACGAGTGGGAACTGCTACAGTCTGTAGCAGACCAGCTCTTCCACAGGTGGGGTCTTCCAGAGCGGGACCTCTTTGCATCACCACGCAACGCCAAACTGCCAATGTTCTGCTCGCAAGAGCACGCACCTGGAGTTTTCTGGCCAGACGCGTTATCCCTTTGCTGGGCAGGGAGGTTTCTCTATGCTTTTCTGCCCTTCCCTCTCATTCAGAGTGTGCTGCTCAAGTTACAGGCAGAAGGGGCCCAAATGATCCTCGTAGCCCCCAGATGGCCTCGGCAGATTTGGTTCCCACTCCTGCAGCGGTTATCAACGGAACCTCCAATTCCGCCGCCCATATGCTCGCAGTTACTGTCCAAGGACCAAGGGCCGCTGGTCCACCCGGACATTCGCTCCTTACACCTACATGCTTGGCTCCTTCAGACGTAGCTCAACGTAGATACGGGGTTTCCCTGGAAGTGGCGGCAGTCCTAGGTTCGGCAAGAAAGTCCTCTACCCGCTCCGCCTACGCTATGAAATGGAAACGTTTTTGTCTTTGGGCATCGCCACAGCGTTTGGATTCTGTCACCTGCCCAGTGAACTCAGCGTTACAGTATCTCCTCTCCTTGTATCAAAAGGGCCCGAGTTACTCCTCTGTCAAGGTGCATATGTGGGCTATCTCTGCCTATCATGCTTTCGTGGGAGATAGGGCATTGGCGCAATTGGATGTCGCCCGCACCTTTCTTAGAGGAATTCTGCATATGAGACCTCCCATTCGGGACCCTATCCCACCCTGGGACCTCCTTTTTGTTGGAGAACTCACCTCCTCCTTTGGAACCAGCAGTGGATTGTGAGCTGCTTTACCTTCTTGAGGGTTTGTTTTTAGTTGCTGTTACCTCAGCTCAAGGGTTTCCCGAGCTTCAGGCTCTGATGTAAAGAGCCGTATTTAGTTTTCCACAGGAAAGGTTCTCAGAACGAATCCTAAGTTTCTTCCAAAGTGGTCTCAGAGTTGACCTCAACCAGTCGGTTGACCTTCCTGTTTATTTTCCTTCCCCTTCCAATAGAGGGGAGGCTCTCCTCCACACACTGGATGTCCACAGGACTTTGAGTATTACCTCAAGAGGACGGCTATGCACCGTCAATCGGAGCAACTTTTTGTGGCTTTTGCGCCACAATGCTTGGGTCGACCGGTGACCAAGCAGACTATCTCGAAGTGGATAGTTCACTGCATCTCATTTTGTTATGAGAAACGCAATAAGCCCCTACCGGGCCCGGTCAGGGGTCACTCCACCAGAGGAGTGTCTGCTTCATTCGCCACCCTGAGAAATGTCTCTATAAGGGACATTTGTGCGGCCGCCACCTGGAACTCTGTGCATACCTTCGTCAAGCATTGCAGCTTGGATATTGTCTCCAGACGCCGAGCTGGCTTTGGCCTAGGTGTTTTGCAAGGGCTTCTGTCCTGAGGCCTCTGGAGTCAGCATATTCCACCTCCTGGGGTCGTCTACCTCTTTGGTGTGGGACAGCTTGGTATTCAGTCCTTATTGTTATAGCCTGCTGCAAGAGCTCCCACTCGAAGTAAGGAATGGTACGGTTACGTAAGAACTTACGTAACAGTAGATCTTCGAGAGGAGCTCTTGCAGCAGCATGCCATTCCCACCCGCCTTCCCCCGAGGTGCAGATCCTTCTTCATTTACATCTCCATTTATCTTCTACAGTCGCTTCGTCTCCTTCTCTTGTCAGGCCTTGTTCCGGGCCTTGGCGGGAGAACTGAGGTGGAGCTGGGTCCGCCCCCTCTTGTACCCAGACCGACGTCGGGGCGGGGCCAGCATCGAGGGCACTCCCTACCGTGTACTGCTGGCTGAAGTTTTCACCGGAAGGTCCTAGTGCCTACTGCATAGTCCTTATTGTTATAGCCTGCTGCAAGAGCTCCTCTCGGTAAGTTCTTGCATAACTGTACTTTCTCCCCTTAATTCTTTTAGAATTCTGGAGTGAATTCCATCAGGCCCCATTGCTTTGTCCACCTTCAGTTTTAGGAGTTCTTTCAGAACCCTTTCTTCTGTGAAAGGACTGGGATCGACCCCCCTGTCCAGAGTGCTTCTGTTAATTGGATTAGGCACCTCCCCTTCCTTCTCTTTTGTGAATACTGAGCCAAAGTATTCATTCAGTATCCCTGCTTTTTCAGTGTCCCTCTCTGCCCACCCACCGTCCATTCTGTTCAACCTCACTATCCCTCCCTTTGTCTTTCTACGCTCCGTGATGTATCTATAAAATGTTTTATCCCCCTTCTTAACAGAGTTGGCTATCTTTTTCTCAGTTTGGGCCTTCTAACTTCCCTCTGTGCTTTCTTCTGCCTTAACTGGTACAGTTCTCTGTCCTGCTCCTTCTGTGTTTCCTTATACTTCCTAAATGCTATCTTTTTCTCCCTAACCTTCCCCGACACCTCTTTTGAGAACCATAGTGGCTTTTTCTTTCGTTTTGATTAAACAACTAAAAAAAAAAAAAAAAAAATTTGCTTCACACAAAGGCTTGTTGCCTCTGTGATGGCAGTTTTGATGTTTCCCCATTGTTGCTCCACCCCTCCTTCTAGCCTGTTTGCTAGTGCTTTTCTAAGGCACTCTCCCATCTTGCCAAAGTCAGCCCTCCTGAAGTCCAGTACCCTCACTTTTGTTTGGCTTGACTCTGTAGCAAAGTTTATTGTAAACTACTCTGGTGGTCACTTGTTCCCAGTTGGTTACCCACTTCTAGATCCGAGACCCTCTCACTGTCCCCGTTTGAGAGTACGAGGTCTAAGATTGCTCCCTCACGAGTGGGTTCCAAAACTAGTTGCCTGAGGCATGCCTGGAGCACGAATGGCCCTGTTCTTGGTTGTGGCTGCAGCAAAGGTGCGCCAGTTAACATCTGGCATATTCAGGTCTCCCATCAACAGTATCTCCCTTTCTAGGGACATGGATATGTTGTTCATCCACACTCTTAGCGGTATCCTTGCCGCTTTAAATCTTGCGGAAGGTCTTCAAAGCTTGCTCCTCCCACCCACCGGGTGGTATGCACTCAGCTCCGCCCCATGGCGTTAGATCTTCCTTACCGCTTGAAGCTCAGGTTCCCTCCTTAACGCTCTGCGTTAGCGACTGGTTCCCTATTTCTCCGTTTGCGGATTTAAAATAATATTTTGCAAAAGACTTCAGTCTTCGATCCTCTGTGGCTGCGATGGACCGATCGACTCCGGATTCGGAGATGCCCATGCGGGCAGAAGATGTCTCGGACGATCCACACCACGTGTGTTCACTACTTGGGCCTTGAGCACCACCGCAGGCTTATGACCTGTGCTCATCTTTCTCGGCCTACGCCCTCGAAGACCGTGATGCCCGATTGCAACTGGGCCGTCCCGGTAGTTGCCTCTCCGTGAAGTCCAAGGAGGTCTGGTTGGGGTGTGCTCGGCGGCGGCTCGGCTTGGATCAGCTCGAAAGCGGATGGTCGCCTCAAGAGGAGGCGGCGGGTGATATCTTCCTCGGCGCTGCATTTCTCCCGCCCTCTGGTTCTTCCTACACGGCTTCTTTAAGGAGCTTTGTCTGTCCTCTCCACTAATGGAGAAGGGCCTGCGTCTGGACCTTATTCTCGGTCAAAGAGGACAAGGTGAAGTCCTCCGTCGACGCTCTGGGGCAGGAAAGGTCCCTCTCGGCCGTCGACCGCCGGCTTGTCGATCAGGCTGGCTTCGCCACTGGCCTCACGGTGTCCCCACAGGTCAGTTGACCGAGACTCCACTGATGAGTTCTAGATTTTCTCGACCCATTGGTGAGCTGTGCGCCTTTAGCAGCCGAGATCTCTCCCTGTTCCCCGGAGGAGTTGAGATCCTGTGTTTCGCTTGTGCCTCCGGTTCTGAGCCCTCGGATGGACCTTCCGAGCCAAGGGAGTGCCGGTTCCGCCGACACCTCCCTGACCGACCCTGAATTCTGGGACTCTGGGTCTCGGTCTCGACCTCATGTCCAGCTGCTCCCCACCGTCATAGGGGGGTCTCGTGTCTGGGCATCATGAAGGGGCGCGGCCGGCTGGCCCCGCCCTCCTCCCTGATGAGAGGGAGGTTTGTGTAAATTACGCCGACGGTACGAGGATCTATGTTGCAACAGCTCCTCCTGCTGGAATAAGCCGATTCGGCCTTTCCTGCCATTAAGGGTTGTCACCGAACGTGCCGACAACCCCCCACTTGTCCGAGGAGCTATACCCGTCAAGTTGTTCCGCTAAAACCAGCTGCTCCACCGATTCGGTGGAACCTCTGCCCCCACAGCCACCATGGGGCTCCGACCATGATTCTCGGCCTGCTAAGGGTTTACCCATCAGCTGTCAGTTACCCTCACCCGACCCGACCTCGGCAGGTGAAGAGTGGCTCAGGCCAGAAGCAGCTCTTCGAGGACTCTTCCGAGTCCGAGACGATTCCTCCTTCTTTCCGCGACTGGACTTGGAGTCTTCAGGAAGGTCAGTCAATGGGACGATAGCCCGTCGTTCTTCCTAGGACTGCTCGCTCATCTCGAGTCTACCAGATGGAGCTCGAACCCGCTTCCAAGCGGGCCAGGTATCCCTCACGGAGATTCTGGACCGAGGGATTCTCCGGCGGAGGCCTTTCCGGTGGCGGAGGCCATAGTGGGTCGGCACTGGAACTTTGGCAGCGCCTGCTTCCTGCCCTGCGCCCGGCCAGGATGGCCAGGAAGTGTCACGGTCCCTACGGTTCCTTGTCCGTTTTTGAACACCCTCTGCTGAGGGTTGGTTACCGACAGCGTTTTGGCGCACGGCAGCGCCGAGGGATGTGGACAAACCTCCTGACAGGAGTCCAGAAATGGACTATGTCGGGCTAAAAGTCTATCTGCCGCCCTCTCTCGGCCTTCGTCAGGCCAGTTGGCCGTCCCTCATGGCACATTTTTTCTCATGCCCTGTTGGGCTCCCTGGATGAGGTCATCCCCTCATCTTCCGCCCGATCTGCAGACTACGGTTAAGCAGGTGCGGACCAGGCAGGGCAGTGGCCAAACAGCAGCTCCAGACTGCTTTGGATGTAGGGGACTCATGTGCTAGATCGGTGGCGGCCGAGTGGCTATGCGTCGGGGGCTTGGCTGAGGATATCCACCTTTACTGGATACCCAGCACAAGTTGGCGGATGTTCCCTTTTGGGGACTGACCTCTTCGGCCCTGGGGTGGAAGGTCACCTGCAGAGGGGATGAAGTCCATGCTACCTTGGACTCGGTCTCTTCCGCTCAGAAGGACAAAGGCCGCAAACCACAGCCTAAGCCCTTTCGTCCTTCTGTGCCCGCGGCGCCCGGCCCAGCAACGTCAGGGCCAGCAGGCTCGCCTTGGCATCCCAAACCCAAGCCGTCGGCTTCCTCCAACAGGAAGCAGGGAGGAAAAGGCCCAGGAGGTCCCTCGGCCGGTCCCTCCTCCAGCCTGCCCAGTGACGGGCTGAGGGGTGTCGCCCCATCCCGCCACTCACTTCCTGGTCCCCGTGGGGACGGCCCGCACTTCCGCTCCGCCTGGTCCGCTGTTACCACGGACAGGTGGGTCTTGAGGTGTGGAAGAGGCCTGCCTCTGGAATTCGAGCAGGCACCACCCTTCAGAGCCGCCGCCTCGGGCACTGGATCCCCAGCTCTCACTGGCGGCCTGTCGAGTCGACATCCTCCCTCCTCCAGAAGGAGGTGGTAAGAGAGGTGGTGGACCCGCCTTCAGACCCAGGGTTTGTGTCCAGGTACTTCCTGGTTCCGAAGCAGACGGGGGCTGGGGCCCCATTCTCGACCTACACGACCTAAACAAGTTCCTAAGGTCTGAACCTTCAGGATGGTCACTGGCTCCAGATAATACCATCCTTGGAGCAGCGGCGTGTGGTTCTGCTCTCTGGACTTGCAGGGCCGCGTTTTTCACGTCCCTATCCGTCCGTCTCACCAGAGATTCCTTCGCTTCGGCAGAAGGATCTCTCTTCGAGTTCCAAGCCATGCCCTTCGGCTTGTCTCCAGCTCCAGGGTCTTCACCAAATGCATGGCAGTGGTGACAGCATTCCCTGGGCGCCGAGGGGTCCGGTGTACCTTACCTGGACGACTGGCTGATAGCAGCTCCTCCAGGAAGGAGGCGGAGTGGTCCAGAGATCTGGCCCTCCAGGTCTGCTCTCAACTGGGCCTCCTTATCCAGCGAGGCCAAGTCGAACGTTCGAGCGAGCAGGTGATTTTATTCATCGGGCGCAGCTCGACTCTCTTCGAGCCAGCGCGGCTCGGCGGACAGGGCCGAGGTTCTTTCCTCCTTTGCCCGATCATTTCTGGTTGGGCACCATTCGCCTGCCCGGACTTCCTGCGCCCTGTCTCATGGCGATGCCTGTACCAGCGTGGTCCGTTGGGCCTGCTGGAACATCATGCCCTTCAGTGGGACTGGCCAGCCAGTGGTCACAACGCTTGCGATCCCTTGGACCAGCTTGTGTCGGTGACACAGGGGATGTGGAATGCTCTCCAGTGGTGGACCGTTCCAGATCATTTGCAGGAGGGCATCCGTTAGTCCGCCCGAGCCGGCGGTCTCTCGTCGACCGATGCCTCTCTGATGGGTTGGGGTGCCCATCTGGGGAACACGGGCTCATGGCCTCTGGTCCCAGCGGAGTCCGATGCCACATCAACCTGCTGGAGCTCGAAGCGGTCCGCCCTAGCTCTCACCGCCTTTGCTCCGTTCCTCCGGGGTCAAGTGGTCCGAGTCCAGACGGACAATACCACGACCATGTACTATCTAAACCGCCAGGGCGGGAGCGCTCCATGCTTCTATGCAAGGAAGCTCTCCGCATTTGGTCACTGTCGCAGCCTGGAGGCGGATCTCCTAGCCATTCACGTGGCAGGAGCCTCCAACACCCTGGCCGATGCCCTGAGCCGGATAGGGGCTGCATCCCGAGTGGTCTCTCCCTACGGAGGTAGTACAGCATCTGTTCTCCCTTTGGGGCACACCTCAGGTGGACCTGTTTGCCTCCATGGAGAAGCGGCTGAGTCTGTTCCATGCCCCCCCTCAGCAGGGCTCGCTGCAGGGATGCCTTCTGAGGCAATGGACCTGGGCCTCTTTTGCGCCTTTCCCCCATTTCCCTTGATCCACAAGGTGCTTCTCAAGGCGAGGAGGGACAAGGCGCAGGTGATTCTGATAGCCCCAGACTGGCCTCGCCAGTTCTGGTACCCAGATCTCCTCAGTCTCAGCTCCAGGACTCATGGCAGCTTCCAGCTCGCCCGGACCTGCTCTCAGTCAATCAGGGAAGGTGTTCCATCCGGACCTTCAATCCCTGCACCTGACGGCCTGGTTCCTGGCTGCCAGAGTTCCAGGCTTTGGTCTTTCCGACGGGGTCCTCAATGGTTGAGGCGTCCGTGCAGTCGACCAGAAAATGCTATGCCTTCAAATGGAAAAGGTTTTCCATTTGTGTCAGGCAAGGGCTTGGACCCTTCCTCCTGTTCCTTGGCAAGCATCTTGGACTATTTATGGTCCCTTTCTAGTCAAGGGCTTAGGTCGGCGACCCTAAGGGTGCACCTGGCAGCCATCTCTGCTTACCGGGCGCGGGCCGGGAAGCAGTCGGTGGCGCAGGAGAAGGTGGTCTGGCGCTTTTTCAAAGGCCTTGATCACATTTCCCCTCCAGTGCGGGAACCCCACCTCCGTGGGATCTACTGCTGGTACTGGCAAAGCTCATGGGCAAGCCATTCGAACCTATGCACAGGTGTGCTCTCTCTCACCTGTCGTGGAAGACCGCCTTCTTGGTGGCTATCACGTCAGCCAGAAGGATGGGAGGCTCCAGGCGCTTTCCATCGAGTCTCCTTACCTGGTCTTCCACAGGGACAAGGTTGTCCTGCGCCCCACCGAAATTCCTTCCGAAGGTGGTGTAGGAGTTTCACCTTAACCAGTGTTGACTCTGCGGTGTTCTACCCCAATCACACTCGGAGGCGAATATAGGCTCCATACTCTGGATCCTAGAAGGGCGCCGCTTATTATATGAGCGCACGGCTGAAATCTGGGAGAGGTTCCCAGCTGTTTGTCACCCACGCTGAAGCCGCATCTGGCAGACCTGCAGCCAAGCGGACGATAAGCAGGTGGGTAACCTCCTGCATAGATCTCTGCTATGTTAGCGGGCATGGAGCCTCCCAGAGGATAAGAGCTCATTCTACCCGCCATACTGCTGCAGCGGTGGCTGCTTCCAGGGACGTCCCTATCCAGGAAATCTGCAGGGCTGCTACCTGAAGTCAGCAAACACCTTCATTACCCACTACACATCGACCTTGAGTCACGCCGGGATGCTGGTTTTGGGGCCTCGGTTCTCCAGTCTCTCTTTCCCAAGTAAGTATATGGGGTGTCGTCTTGCCTCCCTCCTCCGGAGAACTGCTGGAGTCTGCCAATGAGTGTGGATGAACAACATATCCATGTCCTAGAAATACAGGTTACTCACCTGTAACAGGAGTTCTAGGAAGGTATATGTTGTTCATCCACACACCCACCCGACCTCCTCCGGCTCGACAGACAACCTGAGCTTCCCAGCGGGCCAGATCTGGCGTCATGGGGCGGAGCCGAGAGTTATACCACCCGGGTGGGTGGGAGGAGCAAGCTTGAAGACCTTCCGGCAAGATTTAAAGCGGCAAGGATACTCCCAATGAGTGTGGATGAACAACATATACCATTCCTAGAACTCCTGTTACAGGTGAGTAACCTGTATTTCTCTGCCATCCTAAGGATGCCTTCTATCATAGCCTGTGTTTCTGTCTTCTGGTTCCCAACCCCTATGTGCATAACCACATTTTTTGCATTGAATTTAGTTGCCAGACCCTTGACCATTTTGCCAGTCTCTTCAGATTGTCCCTCAGTGTCCTCACCCCCTCATCGCTGACTAGTCTGCCACAGATTTCTTTTTCTGTATACAATTTTATAGTATTTTTGTAGGTGTTTTTTTTTATTCCCTCTCCCAACCGAGGCCCCTTCACACAGTTGTGCGTGCATATAGAGGCACGCATGCACACTGTGGTGCCAGTTTAGCCTCTTCTGCCCCCCCGCGCTGCAACCCTCTCCTGCCTATGCAACCCACGGACTTCCAACCGTGGTGTGTAACTATGGGGGCGAACCCTCCTCACCACTCGGGAGAGAATAACAGCCTACCAGCTTGCACAGTCCTGCATGCGCCCCCATGCTAGCACCCCAATGACCTGAGATCATTCCCGAACTCGGGTCAGAGGAGTAGCGTGAGGTAAGGCGTCCAGCACCTCAGCACCTCAACCCTCAGCGCCACCGGGCCGGCTACCACATATTTTTATGTCATCTGCAAACAGGCACAACTTACACTGAATCGCTTCCCAGTTTTGCAAATTAAGATGTTGGTTAATACTGGGCCCATATACTAATGCCTGGGAAACCTCACTGGTAACTTCTTTCACCTCTGAGAAATTTTCAGTTAAGACTACTGAATTCGCCTGCACAGCCAGTTCTAGATTCATCTTTGGAATTTTTATCCCCCACCCCCAGGTCCTCTAATTTCTTACCCATTCTCCCATGTGGGACTGAGTCAAAGTCTTTGCTAAGTTCAAATAAGTTAAATCCATTAACTGTCCTTTGTCTGCTGCCTTGGTGACCCAGTCAGAGAAGTCCATTGGATTTGTCTGACTGGACCTTACTGTTGTAAATCCATGCTGTTTTTTGTCCAGGAATCAACTGGCACCCAGAAACTGCATCATCCTCTCCATAATAATGGCTTTATGTATTTATTTATTTTATTTTTATTTATTAGATCATCAGTTTACAGACACATGTACATGTAATGTGCTCACTGTAGACTTCGGACTAACTGGTCTATAGTTCCCCAGTCCATCCTTTCACTCACTTTTGTGCAGGGGTACATCAGATGCCCTCCAATCCATTGGCACCACTTCTGTTTCCAGTGAAGAGGTGTGTGAGTGGGGCAGCCAGCTGCTGCTGCCGGATTAAATTTAGTCGTTTGTTTTTATTACACAAAAAATCCCTTTAAGCAAGTGCCTATTTTCAAAGGATCTAGCGTCAAAACATCTACATACATAAATGAATTATATACGAACATATGAAATTTGCCAGTAGATAAAGGCCTAGTGGTCTATCAAGTTTGCTCGAATGTACGCTAGCACCCCTCCAATGCTTTGCAGCCCTCCTACCCTCCCGCCTTGACCCTCCTCTGCGGTGTCCCAGCCCCTTTTGAAGCAGCCTACTGTTCTACTGGATACCACTTCTGCTGGTAATGCATTCCACCCAGCTACTACCCTCTCCATAAAAAAGTGTCTCCTCATCTCCCTCCTGAACCTTCCTTCCTCCCTCCAGCATCATATCATGGCCCTGGGTATCCCTCCCCTTCCTTACTTTGAACAGCCTCTCCGTACCTGTCTGGCTTATTCCTTTCATGTACTTGAAGGTGTCAATCATATCCCCTTGTTACGCCTCTCCTCCAGCGAGTACATGTTCATCTCTCTTAGCCTCCATATGGTAAGTCTCCCAGCCCCTGGATCACCTGTGTCACCCTGCGCTGCACCCCCTCCGTTAATTTAATGTCCCTCTTCAGATACGGGCACCAGTACTGCACGTAGTACTTCAGGTGCTGTCTAACTAATGATCTGTACAGTGGCAGAATCACCTCTGCCATCCTCGAGGATATACTCCTTGCAATGCAACCCAACATTTTGTTGGCTTTTGCAGCTGCCTTCCTGCATTGTGCTGAGTTGTTCATTGACCCTGTAATGAGCACCCCCAGGTCCTTCTCCTCCTCCTCTGTCTTGGCTAGCTGCACTTCCCCTAGCTGGTAACTCCTCCTTGTTTTTTTTGGGGTTTTTTTTTAACCTAAAATACAGCTCCTTGCACTTTTTGGCATTGAGCCCCAATTGCCAGGTGTCCGACCAGTTTTCTAGCTTTGCCAGATCATCCTGCCATCCCCCTAGGTCGTCCACCACTGCTCACATCTTGGTGTCATCAGCAAACAGAATGGTCTTGCTCTTGCTGCCCAATGATATGTCTGCAATGAATATCCCAAGCAACACTGGTCCCAACACTGAGCCCTACAGAACACCGCTCATCACTACCCCTGGGGATGAGAGCTCCCCACCCACCACCACCCTCTGCCTTCCCTGAAGCCAGTTCCCTGCCCATCTCACTAGCTTTGCACCTGCCCCTGTGCCTCCTAACTTGCTTCCCAGCCTCCCGTGAAGCATGGAGTCGAATGCCTTACTAAAGTCCAGGTTCAGGACATCCACTGCATTCCCCCCAACCCCGTCCAATTGCCTAGTTACCCAGTCATAGAACTCCCACCAGGTTGGTTTGGCAGGATCTGCCACTTACGAAGCCATGCTGCCTGCTGTCCTGTAGCCCTTTGGCCTCCAGGAGGGCCACCATCCTCTCCTTCAAGGTGGTCTCCATCAGCTTACCCCCCGATGGATTTGAGGCTCACCAGTCTGTAGTTCCTCGGCTCATCCTTAGGGACACTCTTGTGCAGGGGCACCACATGAGCCATCCTCTAATCCTGAGGTACACACTCCGAGTGTAGAGAGCCATTGAATAGGTCTGCCAAAGGTCCCGCCACGACCTCTGCCAGCTCCTTCAATACCCTGGGGTGAATGCCATTTGGGCCTGGTGCCTTGTCCACCCTCAGTGTCCTCAAATGCTCCAGAACCCTGCCCTCCGTGATTTCCCTATCCATCACCCCCTCTTCCTGCGTTCTTGCCCTCCCTCCCCCACTGGATATCACCCCCTTTCTCTTTAGTGAATACCGAGCGAAGTAATTGTTTAGGCGCTTCTGCCTTATCACACCCTGCTTCACTCCCCATATGGTTCTTACAGCTCATTTTCTCCCTGATGTACCTGAAGAAGCCCTTCTCCCCCATCTTAATGCCCTGTGCCAGTAATATACAAAATGTAAGAACAAACAAAAAAGGCTACATTAGCGTGTGGTTTGAAAACAACACTAAACAGAATGGTAATATTAAATGCAAACTGAAAATAGAAAATAGACTAAGAATCGAAATTTCGACCATAGGTCATCTTCAGGAATTGTCTAAAAGTAAAAAAGCTAAGTCAGTGGCCACCAACTTTGTTTTTTCTTTTTTTAGGTAATTCCTGAAGAAGGCCTATGGTCAAAATGTCGATTCTTACTCTATTTTCAGCATGCATTTAATATTACCGTTTTGTTAAGTAATAACAGTACAAAATTACAGGGGTAAGAATCATTTTCCTTTAGTCCTTTAGTGTGCAGCCCATGTGGGCCAAGTGATTTGTCAATTTTCAGAGTAATTTAACCCCTTGGATCCTCTTCCCCCAGTGATCAGCTCCATGTTAAATTTGACATCATCAGTCCCACCCTACCCCCACCTGTACTTTTGCCCTTGAGGCTTCTTTATGGTAGTGGCCCCTTGTTCTCTACCATTAGTACCAAGTAAAAATTCACATTTAGTATTGCCCCCTTATCCTTCTCTGCCCACACTTCCTCCTACTTCAGTCTAACTATACCCCCTTGGTTTTGCGATACTGCCAATGTAGCAGAAGAATGCTTTATCCCTTTTTTACCCCAACCCTTATCCTCTCTGCTTCCGGCCTTACCTTTGCTATACCTTTTGTTGGCATCTGTCATCTTGGTCTGATATACTTTTCTGTTTTCATCTGTTTTTGAAAGCCTTTCTTTTTTCTCTCTCTGCCTCCTTTCTGTACCAGATAGGTTTTCTTCCTCTATTGTTGTTATTGTCCTAATACAGAGACTCGCTGCTTCTAACATTCTTTTTTTTTTTTCCTTTTTCATTGCTTCTACTTTCTCCTGGTTGGCTGTACAGCCCAACCGTCCTCCCGGCCCATGCCCCCGATATCAGGCCGACTTTCCCCCTTATCCCCCACGGCTTACCCTCTGTGGCAGAGTGGTGAGAAACCCCCCAACTCAACTCACCTGAAAGGATCCTGACTGGGGAAGCGCCATTCAGGGTCATGCTGCGGAGGACAGAAGCTCATGCTGCCCGACCAGGAGCCCATTTTCCTTGTTCTTGGTGTGTGGTCCCCAGAGGTGGAGTGTGCAAGGATGCCACACACGTTCCCGTACGCGCACCCCATTAGGTGTCTGCCCGCCTCTTGTCCCTGTTAGTTGCAGCGTCGATGTGCCAGCCACCGCTAGGGTCCAGGCATGCACAGACGTCTGGTCACCCCCTTCCTGGAGAAGGAGAGCTATCCCTGTGATGCGCAATCCTTCTCCTCCCCTGCCGACCCCCGACGGCCTGCGCTGACTCCTGAGCATGGGTCGCCGGCGTGGCGCGAGGTGTGGCATCCAGCGCCTCAACCTTCAGCGCCACCGGGCCTGCCCCCCTTTTTTTTTTTTTTTTTAAGCAAGTTGCATTTACTGTCCACCCACCACTGCTGCCCCCGCCAGCTTCTCCCTAACCTGTTGCCTCATTCTACCAAAATCCATCTTTCTAAAGAACTGTATAAAGCCTTTGTTCTAGGGATGTGGATATGGTGTACTGTCCACACTTCTGGCAGAGTCCTTTTCCCTTTAATTTTGGGCCAGAAGGTCTTCACGCTGGCTCTTTCCACCCACCCAGGTGGTGTCCTCCTCGGCACTACCCAGAGACGTCAGATCTTCCTTTCCGCTGGAAGCATCGGATTCTCTGTCGCAGCTCTGTGCTAGATGTAGGCCCTAACTTTGAACAACTCAGTCTTCAGGCTTTTCATATGCTTTTTCCTTCTGTAATGGAGCAACTCGGTACAAAAACTGGCCCCGTCTTCAAGCACTGTTCCACCTGTGCTCAGAAGATGTCTCGGACCAGTCAGCACTCTGTTTGCTAGTACCGTTTGGGGCATCCAGCATGATCTGCAGGCCGGCGGCTTGTGTGCTACTCTTCAGGCCTGTACTCTGCTGAACCGTTATGCCGATCTTATTTTGGGTTGCCTGGATAAACGGGACCCTTCAGTTAAATCGAAGGATGTCTGTAAAGCGGTTTCCATGGCAGCCGGTTGAGCACAGTAGCTCGCCACCTCCAAAGAGGCTGCGACCCAGGTAGCTTTAGCCATGTGGGCATGGGTGCCTCATTTTCCAGAGTGTTTCAGGACTTATGCCAGTCCCTGCCCACCCTCGAGGAGGGCCCCTCCTGGGGGGTCCAAATCCTCTTGGAACAAGTCTTAATCCTGCTGCAGGTTGTGGGATCGGGAGATGGTCCACTGCTCTCATTCCTGTGCTTCTGCTGGCTCAGCAGCCATCAAGCAGTTGGCTTTGGCCAGCACATCTACCCAGGTCCAGGCCGCTGGCCCCACGGAGTGCCTGTCGAGCTTGTCAGCCGAGACACGGGTCGACCAGCCATTCAAGATTTACCTTGACCCAGTTGACCCATTGTTGCTGCACAAGGGGGAGGACTCACTTTCTAGGACACTGATCCTTCCGCCTCACTCTCAGGGAGGGTCGGACAGCATGATGAGCCAGTTCCCTTCCCTCAGGAGCCCAGCCTTTTGGGGTTCCTAGGCTTCCTTCACCTTCCCCCATAATGCCATTGCGTTGTCAGTCAAGGTCCAGATCGATGTCTCACAGCTCTCAATCCCAGTCGAAGGGCTCCCAACACTCCCATCAGTCCAGTTCTAGACCGTCCCGGGGGGACACCGTCAATACTCATCATCGTTTTCATCCTCAGAACAGGATCGGCTCCTCAGTAAAATACAGTGCTGGTACAAAGAGATCTTACTTCGAGAGGGTTCCTGCAGTAGGTCATAACATGTAAGACTGCGCACTCTGGCATCAGGACCACATGACAAACTTTTGCTAGCAATGTCTGGCGGGGGATTGTCCACTCAACGTCACCTGACTGACGTCTGCGTGACCCTGTACAGTGGGCGGTCCCAGCGCCTGCCTTCCAGTCCTTTCTCACCATCGGCCTGCACAAGAACCTCGTGGTAAACGTTGCTCCAGTCAGTCGCCATTTTGTTCTAGTCCTTTTTTTATTTTCTCTAAGTAGTTCGCTTAATTTGTCTTTTATGTCTTCTCCACCCAGGATAAAGAAGTGCGAGAAGTGCGGCACACAGATTCCTCATAAGGAAGGCCATTAACTCTGCCTTTTCTGCCTAGGCCCGGGTCACGACACCAAGGCCTGCCCAGACTGTAAGCCCTTCAACCAGGCCACAAGCAAACACAGGCAGCAAGCCCATCTTCTGAAGTCCAGGATGGTCTCCTTAGAGCAAGAAATGCAAAAGTTGAGGGCATCTGTTCTTCCACCTCTTCAAGGGCAGAAAAAGAGAAGCACCGGGAGTGAGAGTGTCTGGAGGACCGAGAGTAGGTCTCCTCCACAAAGGCCACTGGCCCTAAGACTACTGTCTCGCCGTCGGACAAGGCCGCGCCCCCACTGCCTTCTCTGGTGGCAGTCCAGGCTTCTTCTTCATCAGGTTCTCCAGGTACTTCCTCTACTTTCAAGCCCATCAGGATGGGCTCCAGACCTGGATCCTCGACCGTTGAGTCGCCCGCCGGGACCCCCGGCAGTTGCACTGTCTCCACTGGTAAGCTGGACTCAGGTTCTTCCGGAGCCCGCCTGGTCATCAGCAAGACGGATTCCTGCTCTGAGGGAACCCGCGCGGCACTAACCAGTAAGTCGGTCGGAGGCTTGCCCTCCGCCCGGATGGTGCTTTCTACTTCTTCCATGACTGATGAGTTGGCCGCAGGGGACTCTGGCAACAGCCCGGTCGAAGTTTGCCTGTTGGGGGCTGACGTCGGATCATCTGACACCTGGTCGAGCTTGCTGACCTCTCATGGCCAGCCCTCTTGCCATGTCCCTCCTGGGCAGGAATCTTCCCCTCCACCTTCCCCGGTGGAACCTCCTGTACCCGACCTTCAATCCGGGACAGAGGGGGAAGTGGGTCCTCTGGATGTGGTGCATTCCTCCCCAACTTCAGTACAGGTTATCTCCAAGACTCCCATGGATCCTCTCCCTGGGAAGCTGACATCCGAGTCGGACCCTACACCGACTCCCAGGCATCTTCCTCTCCCATTGGGCTGTACCTTAGCCCCGATGCCAGAGGTTCCTCCATCGGACTCCGTGCCTCCGACACCTGATGCTCTGTTGGACTTTTTAGATCAATTACCATCGGAGCCACCATCAGGTACCCTACGGCAGCCCCTGATGCCAGCCAGTCTGATGCCAGGTGTCCCGATGCTTGCTTATCAGGTGCTGGATCCCTTTCCAGGCCCTTCAAGGCCTCGGGGACCTCCCCTGGATCAGCTTGGCGTTCCCCAAGGTCCTCCTTTCAGCTACCCGCATTATCCGGGCTTTCCAACGCCAGGTTACCCGCTGTCAGGCCCGACATCAGCACCTTACGCCCATGGTTGCTACCTTGGATATCAGGCACCAGGCTATGCACCGCCCTCTTTTCAGGGGCCAGGATACCTCCCCTCATTCGGATGCCCTCTTTACTACCAGCCTCCTCCTCCCGGCCTCAACCTCAGCAGGACCTCCAGGCCATGTTCCAGACCTGGTGGCAGGAGGCCAGATCACAGTTGGTATCTGATCTGGACAAGACTGCCAGCCCCGGTGGTTATCCCCACCCCTCACTCTTTGTCACCCGTGGGTTCTCACCATTCGGCCATGGTGCACATTTTAGGAGGGGCTACTCAGAAGGTCACTTTAACGGGAGTTAGAACCTCTGACAGGGGAATCCTCGAAATCCAAGAAGGACTCTTCTTCGGGAGAACTATCCAGAACCACGGGGGCTAGAGGTAAGGAGTCACCCAGGTCACCTCCAAAAGACCCTTCCTTCACAGAACCCCTCCATATCCTCAAGCAGATGAACGGATGGAACACGGAGAAACAAGACCCCAAACGCAAGCGTCTAACAGAGCATCTAGACTTGGAAGAGGTGTCACCCATTCCGATTCCTCCTTGGACTGCCTCCCATGAGGATCTCTGCTCTACCATTTGGCAGTTGCCTCCCTCGATCCTGGCCATCCCCAAAAAGGCGGGCTGGATCTGTCACACTCCGGAGGGTGTATCCCATCTGTGCTCTCAACCCAAGGCTGATTCTGTCGTGATAGCTGCAGCTCACGATTGTGCTGCTAGGCACAAACATATGAGCACCTCTCCTCCTGTTAAGGAGTTGAGGCAGTTAGACCAGTTTGGGCGCAAGGTCTATGCCTCTTCGTGTGCTCTGCGTTCTTTGTACTACATAGCACACATGGTGTCCTATCAGAAGGCCACTATGGCTAAACTCGAGACTAGACTTGAGACCGTGGAGGATTTGGACCTCAAGACTGAACTCACTAAGGCCCTGTGCTTGTTCTAGATCACTTGTAGACATGCACTGAGAGCCACCTGCGATTCTGAAGGTGCAGTTGCTCGTGCCACGGCAGTGTGCCTCAGTCATCAGGCCTGGCTAAGTATTTCTGGGCTTTCCCCAGACATGCAGGCAGCAATTCAGGATGCCCCTTTCGAGGTTCAGTCCTCTTCGGGGAAGACACTAAAGATATTATTATGGGTCTACAGGACAGTGGACAGGCCCTTAGATCTGTCAAGTCCATGTATAAAGGGGGCTTCAAGTTTAAACAGCCCTTTCTGCACCAGCAGAAGTAGCAAAACAAGCAACCCTTCTCCAGGCATCAGACCAAAAGGATAGCATCGGGGTCAACTGTCACCTCCCCCCCCCCCCCCAAAAGGCTCAGCGAGCCACAGGAGAAAACCTCCCCTCCTGCTCCTCTGCCTGCTGACTTGTACAGTCCTCCCCCTCCTCCACCTCCCAGCAGCGTGGAGTCAGTGGGGGGAGGGGGAAGATTTGCCCTTCACCTCGAAGAGTGGCAGGGCATCACATCGGACTCATGGGTGATACAACTAGTAGCAAAAGGGCACACCATCGAGTTTCTGGAAAGGCCTCTAGACTCGCCCCCAGGATGATCTCATTATCCCTCAAACCAGGTTCCTCTGGTAAGGGACGAGATACTGGCTCTAATTCAAAAATCGGCCATAGAACCAGTACCTTGGGCACAGGGGGGAAAAGGGTTCTACTCCCATTTCTTCCTCTTCCCCAAAAAAACAGGTAACCTCAGGCCCATACTGGACCTCAGCCAGCTGAACCTTTATGTAGAACACAAAAGGTTCCGCATGCTGACTATCCAGAGACTCCTGCCCTTGCTCCAGACTGACCACTGGCTCTGTGCACTGGATGTGCATGACGCTTACCTACACATTCCAATTTTCCCCAGCCACCGCTGCTTCCTGCAGTTTTTCTTCCAAGGGGAGCACTTCCAATCCAAAACCCTCACTTTTGGCCACTTCTCGGCACCCAGGGTTTTCACCAAATGCCTAGTGGTGGTGGCAGTGGCACTCTGCCGACAGGGGATCTACGTGTTGCCGTACCTAGATGATTGGCATCAGCAGTTCTGCCCAGGAGCAGCCTAGAGGAGACTCTGTCTTCCATCCTGGACTTTTTTGCATGACTGGGTATTACCATCAATTACCCCAAGTCGTCTCTGGTCCCCTCCCAATGCCTCCAATTCATTGGAGCGGTATTGGACACGGTCCAGGGCAAGGCCTTCCTCGTATCAGACAGGGTGGATACTTCACAGGAGCAGGCCAGACTGGTAGCCTCCTCCAGCTGTGCCCCAGCCAGGGTGATCAATCCTTTGGCCAGGCTGCACATGATGGTCACCCATTGGACGTTAAGGATCCAGTGGGATCAGCATATGGATGACCTGGATAATCCTATCCTGGTATCCAACGCACTCAAGAGGGACCTCTTGTGGTGGCAGGATCCTCTGAATCTTTCTTGGGGGACACCCTTCAGGCCCACCCCTCCCTCTTGGACCCTCACCACAGATGCATCAGGTCTGTGTTGGGGAGCCCGTCTGGGAGACCACCAAGGGACGTGGTCCTAGCTGGAATCCTCTCTCCACATAAACATTCTGGAGATGAGGGTAGTCCTGTATGCCCTTCAGGCCTTCCAGTCCCTTGTTTCTACGGGAACACTGCTGGTACAGACCGACAACATGTGTGTGGTCTGGTACTTCAACAAGTAGGGAGGCTCCCAATCGTACCCCCTGTGCAAGGAGGCGATGTGGGTCTGGTATTGGGCAGTCCAGCATGGTATGCATCTCACAGCCATGCACATTCCAGGTGTTCACAATGTCCTGGTGGACAGCCTCAGCTGATCCTCAGCTCAAGCTCATGAATGGGAACTTCACCAGGAAGTGGCAGAACATCTGTTCCATCGTTGGGGGCATCCAGAGGTAGATCTCGTCACCTCCCCATTCAACACAAAACTTCCCAGGTTTTTCTCACTCGTTCAAGAGCCTGGTGTTATCCAGCTAGACGCATTATCTCTCTGTTGGACAGAGAGATACTTGTACGCTTTCCCTCCTTTTCCCATTCTGCAGAGTGTTCTGCTGAAGCTTCAGGCAGAGGAGGCTCAAATGTTGCTGATTGCCCCCCTCTGGCCCAGGCAGATCTGGTTTCCACTTCTGCAGCAGCTGGCATTGGAACCCCCAGTACCTCTTCCGCACAACCTACTAATGCAGAAATAGGCAGACTGGTGCATCTGGGCCTCAGGTCCCTGTATGTTCATGCGTGGCTCCTTCAGACATAATTGTTTCACGCTTTTGAGTCTCTGAGAGAGTCGCCCAAGTCCTGGTGGAGGCTAGGAAGCCTTCCACTAGGTCAACTTCTGCTGTGAAATGGAAGCGATTTTCCATTTGGGCGACCTCGAAGGGATGGGGACCCTTTTCCTGCCCGGTGCCCCAGGTAATGGAACACCTTTTGCACCTGTCTGACTCAGCACTCTGCTACTCTTCGTTGAAAGTTCACTTGTCCGCAGTCTCTGCCTGTCACACTTTGGTGGTTGGGAAAATGGCCGCCCAGTTGAAGGTCTCCAAAACCTTTTTGAAGGAGATCCTCCACTTGAAGCCCCCCATCCGCACCCCTGCCCCACCTTGGGATTTTAATTTTATTTTGGAAAAGCTTACGTTGCCCCCTTTGAGCCGGCAGTAAGCTGCGAGATGCGCTATTTGTCCTGGAAAGTGCTCTTTTTAGTTGCGATTACTTCTGCTTGGAGGATTTCTGAGCTTCAGGCCCTTGTGTGTAAGGAGCCTTATTTAATTTTTCACAGAGACCAGGTGGCTCTGTGCACAAATCCTAAGTTTCTTCCCAAGGTGGTTTCTGAGTTCACCATAAACCAGACAGCTGAACTGCCGGTGTATACCCTATTTATTCTAATAAGGGTGAGGCTCTCCTGCACACGTTGGATGTGCACAGGATCTTACATTGTTATGTTAACAGGACCAAGAATGTCCAAAAATCAGATCAGTTTTGTTTCTTTCACCCCCCACCACCACCACCACCACCACCCCAGGCTCTGGGGTTGGCAGTCTCTAAGCAGTGCTTGTCCAAATGGTTGGCTAACTGCATCCATTTTTGTTATCAGAAGTACAACAAACCTCTTCTTACAGGGGAGGTCCAAGGCCACTCTACTAGGGGTATGGCTGCTTCCACTTCCTCAAGAATGTTTCCGCAGCAGATATTTGTGCTCCAGCAACCTGGAGTTCGGTCCACACTTTCACTAAGCATTACAGTCTGTACATTGCCTGTTGGCGTAGGGTGGGTTTCGGCCTAGTCGTCCTGCAGGGCCTTCTGTCTTAGATCTGCTCTGGTTTTTCTGCAGACTTTCCTCCTCCCTTGCTTCAGTTAGTCTTACTGAGTGTGACTGCTCGGGATTCAGTCCTACATGTTGACCTACTGCAGGAACCCTGTTGAAGTAAGATAGTAGAGTTACAGAAGAACTTACCATAACAGTAACTCTTCGAGAGAGGTTCCTGCAGTAGGTCACCTTTTTCTCTCCCTCCTGCCCCCAGCTTTTCTGCAGGTTTTTCTGGATGGGCTCCAGGTTTTCATCCACTTCTCCTGTTGCATCCACTTTGGGTCTCCGGCGGGGGAACTGAAAGGCAGGCGCGGGGACCGCCCACTATATAGTCCCTTGTGATGTCGGTCTAAGGCGTCCAGTTGGGCAGTCCCCCATCAAACATTGCTAGCAAACGTTTGCCGTGAGGTCCTGATGCCAGAGTGCGCAGTCCTAAATGTTGTGACCTACTGCAGGAACCTCTCTCAAAGATATACTGTTACAATAAGTTCTTACGTAACTGTACTTTCCTTTGGCAGCAGTGGCTTCTTGGCACAGGCCATGTGCCCCACCGTGGCTGCCAGAGCCACAGCTCAAGCTGGTTCCGCCGGTCAGGCCGACGCCTGCCTCCCCACCCATTCAGGTGGAACCTCCACTTCTGCAGCCTAAAGATGGGGCTCCTCCAAAGACTGCGCGCACAGCAGCTGGGCTTTTCGGTTGGCTCTTGGTGAAAATCACACAAGCCGATGAACCTTGTATCATCAATGGGGAAATGGGTGCTCAGCCGGTGTTTGAGGAGTCCTCTGATTCAGAGGACACCTCCATACACTTCTGTAGGACCCCGGGGTTTAACCGTGAGTCCAGGGAGGATCTTGCCACGGAACAGGGGCCAACCTCCTTATGGGCCCTCCTGCATTTGATTTCCGACTACATGGAGATCCCACTGGAACCTGTCCAAAAGCGGGCTAACCACCCCGTCATGGAGATCCTTAACAGGAATGATTCCCATGAGGTTGCCTTCCCTGTCTCGGAGGCTATCCTTGGCCCCACTTTGGAGCTGTGGCAGTATCCTGCCTCCTGTCCGATGCTGTTGGCCCGTATGGTCTGCAAGTACACATTGTCTACAGTGTATCTGTTGAGGTTCACCGACCACCCTTCAGCTGAAGGACTGGTTGCCAACTCGGTGTTTAGGTGCACAGGTAATGGGGACATCGATAAACCCCCTGACAAGGAGTCTTAAATTTATTTATTTATTCTTTGGTAACCAGGTAAAGCCCACTAGGCACAAGTGTCTGTTTTCGCTGGCGACCCGGGAGTACTGGTGTGGTTAAGTGACTTGCTCAGAGTCGCACAGTATGCAGGTGGAGGTTGTGGGAATCAAATCCAGTTGGATGTACCAAGCTCATTCACAGCTCATTACTCTTAACCTCTAGGCTCTACTGCCAGCTCCTGGTTGGACCACACAGCGAAAAAGGTCGATGCAGCTTCAACCTAGGCAGGCAGATGCGGCCATTATGATGGCCAACTTTGCCCATGCTCTATTGGGTTCGCTGGACCAGGTTATTTGCTGCCTCCCGGCTGACATGCAGTTTCACAACCAGTGATGCACTGTTGCTCAGCAGCAACTCCAAACAGCCCTGGACATTGGCAACTCATGTGCCAGGTCAAGTGGCCTCTGCGGTGGCTCTGCACCACAGGGCATGGCTGAGGATACCAACTTTTACACCCGAGACATTGCACAAATTGGCGGATGCCCCCTTTCTGGGCACCAACTTGTTTGGGCCAGGCGTTGATGGCCATCTCACTCGTATCAGGAAGTCCAGCACCACAGTGGACTCCATTACATCTTCTCAGAAGGACGTTAAGAGTCAGAAACAACGGAAGAAGCCCTTTCAGTTTCGTCCCTACTCCACGCCTCCAATCATACCACCACAGCCCCATGCAGGGCAACAGCAGGCCTGGCTGCCTAAGCAGAAGCCAGCCTTCTCTGGCGCCAAGACATCTGCGGGCAAGGGCCCGCTGCTCCCTCAGCCAGCCCCACAGCCACCTCCAAGCCTGCCCAGTGATGGATCGGGGGGGGTGTCATTCTCCTGCCCATCCTGTCTAGCCCAGGAAATCCCTTGGGGGGCCGGCTCCGACACTTCACTTCCGCCTGGTCCGACATTACTTTGGACAGGTGGATGCTCAAGTTGGTATGTCAGGGGCTGCCTCTGAAGTTCAAGACTCTACCACCTAGCCAAGCCCTTGCCCTACAGGAGGATGTGGTCTCCGTAGACATGTTGTCCACCCTTCGGGAGAACATCGCCCAGCTCCTCCAGAAGGAGGCAGTGGTCTGTGTCCAGGATATCGCAGCCGGTCCAGGGTTTGTCTCCAGATACTTTCTGGTTCCAAAACAGATGTGGAGTTGGCGCACCATACTGGATCTGCAGGACCTCAACAAATATCTGCAACCACACAAATTCCAGATGGTCACTGTGAATCAGATCATTCCATCCTTGGAGCAGGGCAAGTTGTTCTGATCCCTGGACCTTCAGGACGCCTTCTTTCACATCCCCATCTGTCTGTCCCACCAGTGGTTCCTGCAGTTCTGCATGCAAGGGATCCTGTATGCGTTCCAGGCCATGCCTTCCGGCCTTTCCTTGGCCTCCAGGGTCTTCACCAAGTACACAGCAGTGGTGGCAGCTTTTCTGCAGCACCAGGGTGTCCGGGTGTACCCCTACCTAAATGACTGGCTGTTGAACGATTTCTCCAAATCAGAGGTGGAGCGATCAAGGGGTCTGGCCCTTTAGACTTGCTCGGCCTTGGGCCTCTTAGTCAACAAGGCCAAGTCAGAACTTGGTTCATCACAGGTCATCAGTTTCATCGGGGCAGAGCTCGACTCCCTTCAGGGCAAGGCCCAGCTCCCAGCAGATGGGGCGGAGGATCTTACCTCCTTTGCCCAGTCATTTCAGGTTGGGCAATTGTGCCCTGCCCGGGACTTCCTGCACCTGCTGAGGTACATGGCAGCTTGCACCAGCGTGGTCTGGCGGACCTGCTGGAGAATGCACCCTCTACAGTGGGGACTGGCCTAGCAGTGGCCTCTGTGCCTCGGTCACCTCGACCAGCTGGTCACGGTGACTCAGCTGATGTGGAGCCCTTCCCAGTGGTGGCTGGTCCCAGAACACCTTCAGGGAGGAGTCCCGTTTGTCCGCCCAGCACCGATGGTCATTACTGACTCCTCTCTGATGGGTTGGCAGGCTCACCTGGGGGCTTATAGAGTCCACAAGTTCTGATCTTCCAAGGAGTCCTGATGTCACATCAACCTATTGGAGCTCCATGCAGTGCATCTAGCACTGACTGCGTTCGCTCTGCATCTTCGGGGTCATATTGTCCAGGTTCAGATGGACAACAGGAAGACCTTTAATATTGAGTCTCCCTAAGACTTGAACTGGCCCTCCCCTAAAGAATTAAGAATAGCCCACATGAATATCTGTAGCCTGCGCCCCAAAATACATGAAGTCAAGGGATAGATGGAACTGTACAAACCAGACATTCTGTCAGTTTCAGAGACATGGCTAAAGCCACACATCCTAACGCATGAGATAGAGGTCACTGGTACTACACGTTCTGGAATGACAGGATAGGTAAGAAAGGGGGAGGTGTACTCATGTATCTAAAGGGCACACTAGATACGGTGCTCACCTCACTCCCCTACACTGCTTGCACAGGTGGCAAATCTATATTTATCAGGAGCACACTGGGCCTCACCAAGCACCTAAGAGTAGGTTGCCTATACCACCCTCCTAAAACTGCTATTCAAGCCTTTGAGGATCTAATCAAGGCAACAGCAGAAAGTGCCACTACTGAACTGCTAATACTGGACTTCAACCTTAACTGGGCCTCTAACACTGAGCAGAGCTACAGAACTTCACTTCTGGAGGCACATCTGGAGCTGGTCATCACTGAAACAACTAGGCTTAACGCCAAGACCGGTAACCACACCACACTGGACTGGATGCTGACATTCAATCCCCTAAACATCCAGGTGGCTGGTACTCTGGCGGACGCCTTGAGTGATCACTTGTCACTCTTTTGCACTTGGAAAAACAGAGCACCCAAGGTCCCTCCTAGGCTTCTTGCAGCTAGAGACTTCTCAAAGTTCTCTGAGGATGTCTTCTGGCAGCACCTCTATAAGACGGACTGGAGCCCCATTCGGCGACTACCTAGCCTAGATGAAGCTCTGGAGTACTTTCAAAGCTCCTTTATCTCAGCAGTCAACCAGTTTGCTCCTCTGAGGACGCTAAGAACCAAAGGCAGCTGTTACAATTGGATTTCTCCTGAGTTGAAAAACATGATGATGAGCCGGGACAAGGCCTGGAAAAAATACAAAACCACAAATCTCCCAGAGGACCTGGTGACCTACAGAACCCGGAGGAACAAGTGCAAACAAGCAGCCAAGACTGCGAAATGGGAGTATGTCAATCGCCTTCAACAGTCCAGCCTTGCAGACCCCAAATCCTTTTGGTCATGCATCAATGCCCTGATAAAAGGCAGCGGCATGCCATCTCAGGGTCCAATACAATACAGTGGCTGCACTCATACTGATGGGAAAGAAATGGCCTCTCAGCCTTTAACAAGATATTCACGAACTTGGAGGACTACAAGGCAAGCCTCCCCCCAAGACCCATGGGACAACAAAGCACGGACACTCAGAGCCCAGACAGACAACTCTCTCATGTAAGGCTGGTAAGGGCTAAGGAAGTGCTCCCCCTGCTCAAATCCATCAAGGAGAAATGTTCAGCTGGACCAGATGGACTGGACCCAAAACTGCTAAGGGCAGCTGCTCCTGCCATAACGCTCCTGGTCACATGACTCATCAACAGGTCACTAATTGAAGGGGTGGTACCTAAAAGATGGAAGCAGGCAAATGTGGTTCCCATCCATAAAGGGTGGCCCAGAGAGTCCATGTGCAACTACAGGGCTATCTCTGTACTATGCACGCTAGCCAAAATCCAGGAAAGACTAGTCTACTGCCAACTCAGAGACTACCTGGAAACTAACAAACTGCTAGAACATACACAGCATGGATTCAGAAGAAGCCATGGGACAGACACAGCCCTCATCAGGCTCTCGACTGAATTAATCACTGCCTTGGACAAGAGTACCCCCACGGGGGCTGTCTTTATAGACCTGACCAAGTCCTTTGACGTAGTAGTAATTCTTGACCTTCTGCTAAGCAAACTAGGTAACCTTGGGCTCAATCGGCACTCCCTAGCCTGGTTTGCTAGCTAACTGATGGAGCGTTCCCAGCAGGTCAGCTGGAGAGGTGCTATATCTGAACCACTCATTCTCAAGGAAGTGGCACCCCAGGGATCCATCCTGGGTCCTCTCCTATTCACACTATTTGTCAACTACCTCAACAAACGTTGAGGAGGATGCTCGCTGGTCCAGTATGCAGATGATGCAGTGATCTACCGATCCTCAACTAGCACAGCGGATATTGGGGCCCACCTCCAATCAGACTTTGCATCACTAGAAACCTGGCTGGCAGAAAACAGGCTAATCCTCAATGCCACAAAAACAAAGGCCATGGTCTTTGGCCCCAGAACACTGGGGCAGGACCGAACCTCTTTACTCAATAGTCTCCTCTATGGGTACTTCTATTGAGGTTGTGAAATCCCTAAAGTATCTGGGACTGAAACTGGACCAAGGCCTTACTCTGAAGCCTCATGTTGATCAGGTAACCAAAACTCTGCACCACAAACTGGGCCTGCTCTACTGCCTGAACACTTAGTTAGTCCCTGAGACTAGGATCACAATAGCCAACAGCATCCTGCTACTAACCTTGACCTATGCTGCCTCTGTCTTGCAGGGCCTGGGAAAACAGGAGCTCACCAGAATGCAGGTACTATACGACAAGGTGGATCACTTCGCCACATCGTCTCGCAAAAGGAGACACCACTATGAGGCACTGGTCTCCCTTAAATGGCCATCTCTTACAAGTCGACTGCAGTACCCATTGTCATGTAGTGCATATAAGTTGCTCAACAACCCCCTGACGGTCTGACTGGGCTGCTGGTCCCTAAGAGTACGGACAGACAGCTCCGAACCACTGGGAGAAATCTCCTTGAAATACCTTGGGCTAGCACTACAGCAGGTGACAAATCCGTCACCCATGCAGCCCCGGCAATTGCAGGACGTGACCTCCTTGGGAATCTTCCAATATGGGCTACAGGCATATCACTTAAGGAGTAGCACTTGCACATGTGCAAGAACACTGAGCGAGAGAGACTAGTTGACAAACCTACACTGGCCCAGGCCAGTCCAGTCCTCTGCCAGGTGGAGCCACACCATCCATTGCCCTGATTGTCTACTAATGTCCATTCCCCATACTAATTACTCTTATTCCTAATGTGTGAATGCTTAAACTACACATGTACTAAAGACCTGACCTCAGCACTGTGACAACCAGACTTTAACCTGAAATGGTCAAATGCTTGCTCTGTACCTTCTTTGTATATGAAATGTTCTACTGTGTAACTAACTCCAGGTCGCCCCTGAAAAAGGGACCTTCGGGGCTCAGTGGGCTTACCCAGTTATCAAAATTGAATAAATAAATATACTACCTCAACAAGCAGGGCAGGACGCATTCCCTCCTGTTATGCCGGGAAGCTCTCCGCATGTGGACCCTCGTTCGCAGCCTGGGTGCCAGCCTTCTGCTTCTTCATGTGGCTGATGTGTCAGTCCAACCACCTGGCAGATGCCCTCAGTCAAGTGGGTGAGGCGACCCATGAGTGGTCCCTTCACCAGGAGGCAGTTGACCACCTGTTCTCCCAGTGGGACACTCCCCAGGTCAATCTCTTTGCCTCTCAGGAGAACGCAAAGCTGAGGCTGTTTTGTGCCCATCCCACTCAGTGTGGGACACTGCTGGAGGATGCCTTTGCGAGGCCATGGACTCCGGGCCTCATGTATGCCTTCCCTCCCTTTTTCCCTGATCCACAAGGTACTGATCAAGGAGCAGAGGGACAAGGCTCAGATTATCCTAGTGGTGCCAGGCTGGCCACGTCATTTCTGGTACCCCGATCTCTTCGGCCTTGACTACATGCCTTCGTGGCATCTGCCTGTCTGTCAAGACCAGCTTTCATGCTCTCAGGGGAGGGTCCTGCACCAGACCTTCAGTCCCTGCATCTGACGGCCTGGTTCCTGAGCAGCTACAGTTCCAGGTTCTCAACCTGTCCTGTGCCTGACTGTTCTCCTGGTCGAATGCCAGCTACATCACTTCTTACCACGATTTTATTTATTTATTTATTTTAGTTTTTGTTGACTGGGTAAGTGCACTAAACAAATTCTGCGTATTTTCAGGCACGACCCGGGGGAGTGGGGATACAGATGAATGCCAACTGACCTTGAACCAGATTAAGCTGTTGGTGGTAAGGCTTTCCTGCCCCAACGCCTCCATGCGCTTCGAGAGTCTAGGGTGTCACTGGACATGCTGTCCTCCCTTCAGCTGGACGTTATTCAGCTGCTTGCAGAAGGGGTAATGGTCCCTGTCCCAGATGCCCTGGCCAGTCAGGGTTACATGTCCAGCTACTTCCTGGTCCCAAAATGGCCGAGGGGGAGGGCTGGCAACCCATACTGGATCTTCACAATCTGAACCAGTTCATGTGTAAATGCAAGTTATGGATTGTCATCCTAAATTAAATGTTCTATCACTGAAGCAGAACATGTGGTTCTGGTCCCTAGACCTCCAGGATAAGTTTTTCCACATTCCCGTCCATTCATCTCACCATCGCTACCTTCAGTTCCAAGCAGAAGGGATCCTATATCAGTTCCAGATCATGCCCTTCGGTCTCTCCTCAGCACCCAAGGTCTCCGCCACATGCATGGCAGTGATAGCCCACTTGCAGCACTTTGGGGTCAGAGCCAACAGACTACAGGACCCAAGGCAGCATGGTTTCATTGGGGGTCATGCCAGACCAGCCTCATTGATTTTTTTTTCGACTGGGTGACAAGGGAGGTGGATCAGGGGAGGGCATTGGACGTGGCCTTTCTGGACTTCAGCAAGGCCTTTGACACTGTGCCACATAGAAGGCTATTAAACAAACTGGGGAATATAGGAGTGGGCAGGACAGTAGTGCGGTGGGTAAGTAATTGGCTGGGTGGCAGGACACAGAGGGTGGTGGTAAATGGCTGTCACTCCACAGAGGGAAGAGTGACCAGTGCTGGGACCAGTCCTATTTAACGTCTTCATTAGCAACATTGCGTAGGACCTAGAAGGCAGAATTTCCCTGTTCACTGATGACACGAAGCTCTGTAACAGAGTGGACATGCCAGAGGGTGTAGACAGAATGAAGAGGGACCTGCAGCAGCTTGAAGAATGGTCAAGGGTTTGGCAGTTGAAATTCAATGCAAAGAAGTGCAAGATAATGCATATAGGGCACAAAAACCCTGGAACATGTCAGTTGGGGGGGGTGAAGATTTAGCGTACACCAAACAGGAAAGGGACCTTGGGGTTATCATCTCTGATGACCTCAAGGTAGGGAAACAGTGCGATAAGGCAGCAAGTAAAGCAAATAGGATGCGGGAATGCATAGTCAGCGGCATCACCAGCAGGAAAAGGGAAATCATAATTCCACTATACAAGACACTGGTGAGGCCCCAACTGGAGTAGAGTGTACAGTTCTGGAGACCTTACTTATGTAAGGACATAGGGTAGAGAAGGTTCAGAGGAGGGCAACAAAGATGGTACAGGGATTGCATCACAAGTCCTATGAGGACAGGCTGAAGGACTTGAATATGTACTCCCTGGAGGGGGGGGGGGATATGATAGACATACAAGTACCTTACAGGGAGGAACAGGGTGCAGGAATACACTATTTTCCAGCGAAAAAGATGTTCCAGGACTAGAGGGCATGGGATGAAGTTGTAGGGAGGGCGATTTGGAGAAAACATGAGGAAGAATTTCTTCACAGAAGGGTGGTGGACAAGTGGAACACCTTGCCAGAGGATGTGGGGGCTGAAACAATTGCGGGATTTAAGAATGCATGGGATAGACATAAGGGAATTCTGGAGGTCAGGGGTAAGAGGCAACAGACTTCTAGAAAAACATAACGTGAACTTACAAGCTTACATGGTCAGACTGGGTGGGCCATAGGCCCTTATCTGCCGACAGTGTCTATGTATCTATGAGAATATTCCTACATGGACAACTTCCTGTTAGCTGGTCCATCTAGAGAGGCCGTGGAGCTGTCCAGATGTTCCAAGACTTCGGCCTGTTAGTTAACCCGAACAAGTCCAGACTGGTACCAGAGCAGGTGATTAAGTTCATCAGGGCATAACTAGACTCCCTGCGGACCAAGGCCTGGGTCTCTTCTGACCGGGCACTGGATCTTGCCTCCTTTGCCCAATCATTTCCGGTTGGACTCTTGCACTGTGCCTGGGATTTCCTGAGGCTGCAGGGGTATATGGCGTCCTGCACTAGCATGGTCCATTGGGCCTGCTGGCAGATGCACCTCCTCCAGTGGGAGTTAAGCTGTCAGTGGTCCCAGCACCTAGGCTACTTGGACCACCCGGTCACAGTGATTTAGCATGTGTGGGATGCCATCCAGTGGTGGCTAATCCCAGAACACCTGGATGAAAGAATCTAGTTTCTGCACACAGAACCAACTGTCACACTCATGACAGACACGTCTTTGATGGGTTGGGGTCGTACCTTGAAGACCACGGAACCCACAGGTTTTAGTCATCCCAGGAATCCTGTTACCCATAAACCTGCTGGAGCTCCATGCAGTGCATTTGACTGATGGAATTCTCACTGCTAGTCAGGGGTCAGGTTGTGCAGGTCCAGACAGACACTACCATGATCATGTTTTAGCTGAACAGGCAGGGCAGAACCCACTCCCTTCCCTTGTGTTGGGAAGCAGTCCGCACCTGGACACTCATGCACAGTGTGAGTGCAGATCTCCTGGTGATCCATCTCGCAGGAGAAAAGTCAGCTGGCAAACACTCTCAGCCAGGTAGAAGAGAATGTCGCACAAGTGGTCCCTGCATCAGGGGGTGATGAACCACCTGTTTTTTCAATGGGGCACACACTTGGTAGACCTGTTTGCCTCCTAGTAGAATGTCAAACTGAGGCTGTTTCGTCTCCACCCCACACAGTCTGGGACACTGCTGGGTGATGCCTTCATGAGGCCCTGGACCTCTGGCCTCATATATGCCTTCTTTCCCTTCCCCTTGATTCAGAAGGTCATGGCCAAGGCCTGGAAGGAAAAGGCACAGATGATACTGATCTCTCTAGACTGGCCACAGTAGTTCTGGTACCTGGATCTCCTCCGCCTCCGCAGCAGGCCCCTGTGGAGACTGTCTCTCCACCCAAACCTACTGGCCAGGCAGCAGGGGCAAGTCCTGCACCCAGACCTTCAGTGCCTGCACCTCATGGCTTGTTTCTTGAGTGGCGGGAGTTCCAGGCCTTGGGTCTCTCTGAGGTCCTCCACATTGTGGAGGCCTCCCGGAAAGAGTGAGCTTGCAGATGCTGTGCCTTCAAATGGAAGAGATGTTTCTATTTGGTGGTCGGGGCAAGTGGCTTGACTCCTTGTGTTCCCTTTGGCATGCATCCTGGACTACTTGTCCCTTTCCTTGCTCGACTTGCACCTGGCAGACATCTCTGCTTACCAGGCATGGGATGGTACACAGACTTTGGCCCAGGAGAAGGTAGTTGGGCACTTTTTCCAGGGCCTGGACCACTTGTCCCCTCTGGTGTGTGTGTACCTCCTCCACCATGGGACTGAACTGCTGGTATCGGCAAAGCTAATGAGCAAGCCTTTCGAGCCAGCACACAGGTGTGAAATGTCGCCTGTCATGGAAGACAGCCTTTTTGGTGGCCACTACTTCAGCCAGAAGGATTGGGGAGCTCCAAGCATTCTTGGTGGACTCTCCCTATCTGGTCTTCCACAGGGACAATGTCATCCTTCGCCCCAACCCAAAGATCCTCCCAAAGGTGGTGTCTGACTGTAACCTCAACCAGCTGATTAACCTACTGGTATATTTTTCCAGCCATCTTCAGAGGCTGACCACAGGCTCCCCTACCCTGGATCTCCAGTGGGTACTTTCCTATTATGTAGCGCGCACAGCTGGAGTTCGGGGGCAGGCTTGCCAGCTGTTTGCCACCTACACTAAAGTTGTGTCTGGCAGACCACCAGCAACGTGGATGATTGCAAGGTGGATCACATCTTGCATTGATCTCTGCTACAGGTTGGTTGGTCGGGAGCCTTAGGGATTAGGTCTCATTCCACCAGACATACCTACACTGGAGATCTGAAGGACTGTTACCTGGAAGTCAGCACACACCTTTGTTTCCCACCACCAAATTTACCTTGAGTTACACTGGGATGCTGGTTTTGGGACCTCAGTTCTCCAGTCTCTGTTTTCCAAGTAGGGGTGTGCACCTTCCCCCCCTCCTCCTGGAGAACTTCTAGGAGTTGCCATAGTGTGGATAAGTGAGCCATATCCATGCCCCTAGAAGAATAGGTTACTCACCTGTAACCATAATGATATGGAGTGATGTATGGTTCACATAAGCACAACCCACCCAGCCACCCCGGCAAGTGGCACCTGATGTTGCTTCCAGCGTACAAGATCTGACATCATGGGGCAGAGTCTGAGATATACACCCCAGGTGGTGGGAGGAGCTTAGCTTAAAGGCATTCCAGCCAATAGCATCGTTCCAGTGGAATTGCCAGAGTGTGGATGTGAGCTATGTACCAGTCCTAGAACTATGGTTAACGGTGAGTAACCTATTCTTTGTTTCTTCCTTGCACCTTGACTGCCTAATAGAGCTTTCAGTATCTAACAGCTCCTCTTCCAACAGCTTCCTGACTTGTGTATGGAGCACTTGATAACTTTTTTTTTTTTTTTTTAAAGACAGTGCCTTGTGCCCCCACCACCACCACCACCACCACCACCACCACTGGCCAGTCATGGAGTAGTACTAGAGCTGGCTGTGAAGGCAGTGGCTCATTGGGGCGCCCCTGGCCAGGTGAAGGGCACAGCTGTGTCAGTCTGGATTTTGACCATTTAAAGGGGAATTAAAAAAAATCAGGGCTGGCCCACTCACGACACCAGTGACCCAGGTTTGAGAACAAGCCTAGGTCATCAGAGGGCTGACCAGGGAAGGAGGATTAACTCATTATTTCCTGGACAGCCATTTTGTGTCAAGTTAAACAATGGATATTTTGGACTTTTTGAAGTAATTTAAGCATCCCACAGGACGCTCTCCTTTTCCTGGGAGGGATGGGGGACCACTTCTGCATTTAGCAGCCACCTGGGTAACCAGGGGTGGCGATGTAGGCAGGGAATGCAGTTCTGGGGCTGGAGACTGCAGATTTGTTAGATGGATGTGTACACTTTGTGTGATCACATTCATCAGCCGGCATCTCTATAACAGAAAAAGAGGAAAAACAGCCGGGCCATATGATGGCTCTGGGCAGCCTGCAGACCTTGCATCCCACTGACTTAGGCACACTCTGGGAACACCAGATAGATTACTTCTGGAGGTAACTGGCCCAGCCCAAAGTCCTCCATCATGGGGAGGAGATACTACAGGGCTACACTCCCAGAGCCAGGTAAGACCTAAGAGTTGGTGGCGGAGATGGGTTTGGGGCTGTCTGAAGCCCTGACGCTGACTGAAGGGGGGGGAGCATAAACAGATTTTTTTTTTAATCTGAACCCATTTCGTTCTTTGTTTATGGCTGTCACTTCCTGCAGCTTGATGACTTTAAAGGGCCACTTCTGCACGATAAAAAAACAGATATCCCTACAGGAAGATATTTCAGGGACATTGCCAAGTAGGGATTAATAGTTTTTATAGTTTAAAAAAAAGTAGATGCTGCTCCAGCCTGGTAGCACAGCAGTAGCGATACTGCTCACTAAACTGGCGATCCAGTTTCAGGAATAGATTGGTTGATTGGGAGCTGGCTGGAGGAAGGAGGATCAAGCATCCTAGGGATAGCACTGCTGTATTGATCTAGGGTGGCAGCACACACCAGACAGTACCTGCAACCTGGCTAAAGCCAGGTGGTGGTGCATTCGGAGGTGCCAGGTTGGAGATGGGACACCGCCAGATTCCAGGACGAGTGTGCAGATGACAGTGCATCATTGTGTACTGACTCACCAAGGGATAAAAATGGAGAAAAAATCCCTGGCAAGCAGGCGGGATGATGCTGGCAACCTGCGGGCCTTGTACCACCAACTGTGACACCCGCCTACCAAGTGATCTAGGACAAGTGTTGGCAAGTCCCAGGGTAGTTACAGTATGTAACAGGGCTGAGGGCTGTGGCAGAAGAGGACGAGCCAGGGTGCCCTAGAAGAGAAAGTGTAAATAATAAAAGCAAAAGAAAAAATAAATATTGGCTAACCTGATAGTGAAGCAGCTGGTGAGCCACTTACCATGCTGTTGACCCAGGTTTTCTGTCTGAACCCGGCACATTAAACCAAGCCGGCAGGAAGAAGGACTAAGTGTCCTGGAAGATGTTATCCTTTTAGGAAGGCTGTAGATCCTGCTGCAGTACCGATGCTCGGATACTGTAAGCAGCATTATGTGGCAGAGGAAGACACACAAGCTAATGCATCTTGCATGTAAGAACCAGGGATGTTGTGTGTCCACCAAGTGGCTCCTCCTATTCCTTCCAGTCCTGGAGATGGCCTCAGGTGTCTCCCACCCCTATTGTTAGCAGCTTGATCTAGGGTGCCACCTGCTTCAGAACTGATTTGCAGAGCCACACCCTAGAGACAATTAATGGCAGTAACTCTGCAGTGGATTGTGGTGCAGCATCTTGGGGTCCCTGGTGCACCAATGCAAAGAGACTCCCATGAACATGAATAAGGCTAGGCTGTAGCTAAAGGAGGTCCTACCCAGTTGACAAAAGGAGAATAAACAGAAGTTGAGGAAAAAGCAGCCTACGTTATTTATGGAGGGGGTTAGTAGTTATACAGCTGCTGTAGTGTATCTTGAACCTTTCCACCTGTCTGATCTGTTCTTTCTGTACTCTTTGCAGGACCAGTATCAGTTGTGCTACAGAGCAGCGCTGGAGTACCTGGGCAGCTTTGATCACTATGCAACGTAATTGATGCATTCATCCCATTCCGAACCTGGAATCTTAAGGAGAGAGATGAAGGGGGGGTCCTTCTGAGCCATATCCAATCATTGTTCACTCCTCTACAGAATGCTGTCTGCGGGCTGTTGATTTCCTGTGACCAACCAATCCAAACGCAGTACTTGAGGATATAATGTTCATTGCCAGAAAGTAATCAACCAAGACAGTTCTTTTGATTTCTGCTCCTCTCCCATTTCTTTCTGAGACCTGCACCAAGAGATCTCCCCATCTCAGCTACACAGCATCACGTAGCAATGCTTAACGTGTCGGGTTCCTTTTTTAATATATATAAATATATATATATATATATAATAAGTACTATTTTTTTTTAATAATCATTTTAAAAAAATCAGTAATTTTTTTCCCTATGTCTTAATGTCTTGGCGAGTTGGGAAACGAAACATCTGGATTCTTCATTTGCTTTTAATCTTTTTATTAAGTTTGTTTTTTAAAATAGATTACGTTGGTAACAGACCTGCCCATTTTTGTGCAGTTCTGTGATTGACCTTGGTGACTGGAAAATAGTTTAAAAAAAACACTGACTCTATGCTGCTGTCTCATCTGATCTAGAATATTAAATTCCTTCGAACTGGAAGTCAATAATTAAAGGGGAGAGCTTTAGCCTTTTCTCTTTCAGGTGACTGAGTTAAGGAAAAATACGCAATGTACGATCATAAGAAAGAAATTCAGTACCACAGGGGGAAAAAACCTGTTAGAGTGTTCTCTGAGTGTCTATGTTCCAGATTTAAGTTTGATGGTTTCCAAAAAGAAAGTTACTTTCACAAAAAAAAAAAACCCACTTGCTTTGAACTACTGGTGTTAATGAAAGAACAAAGGAAGGTTGTGGGTTTGAAGTTGGAAAATAGAATGAAGATAGAATGTGGCCTTCTGTGTGGCTGAGCTAAATGCTGACGAGGTCAGGTGTCGTAACTGCGCCATCTGCCATATAAAGGACTACACACTCTGAAAGTGACCACTGTCAGCAACCAGCTGTAACAATATTATTGGAATCCGTGTTAATTAGAAGGGAATTACGAAGTCAGACGCTCAGCCTCTTGGTTTCTTTATCATTTCTGCTGTTCTGCGAATGTTTAAATTAGTTACAATATCGTACTTGCAAGTAAATTTGGGACTTTCTAATGAACCAATGTGGAAAGACTACTGTGCTTGAGTTAATGGTACTATATAAATACTCCTTAGTATATCAAGCTTGCACTACAAAAAGGGTGCAAACAAGTGGGTGGTGGAAGGTTTATATATATGAATATTATCAAATATATTCCGAATGTTAAAACACGAGTCGGAATCGATTGAAGAAAGGATTTTGAAATGTTGGAGAAGCGTTCATTTTTACCTTGTGTACGCATAGTGCTGTAGGGATTTCACTGTTGTATACACAGTCTGTTTTCTATTTGTTAATAAAAAAAAGAATTACGGCATCATTGCATAATTCTTGATGTTAATAAAGTTGAATAATTGGGTTTTATACATTGTGAGTTCACAGTGTCTTGTGTCTGCCTTGTTTCTGTTTGTTTATATGGGAAGTACTCTCCATATCACTAACATTCTTTCTGTCGCTCACTCACTATCCTGGATGCGATTTACTAGGCTGTGACATGAAATACTTAATTTGTGTCCTGCATGGTTTAAAAGAGTATCCCTCAGTCCCACTGAACTTTCCTATTCCTTGTTCGGTGTTTTTTTTTTTTGTTATATATTCCTCCAGTTTCTCAGGCTATTCCTTCTATCTACCCAGTCTTCTTATCCCCCAGGGATCCTACTTCCCTACAAGCCTTTGCTAAGCTTTCCTGGTCTTGGCACCATTGGGCAGACCATGGAGTAACCAACGCTGTAGGGGCTACTTCGGATCAGCAGTAGATTTTGCAAGGATGTAGAAGAGTCTGTGAGCCCTTATTTAATATGTTTTTGGGGGGGTGCTTAATCTGCCCTGATACTGGCTAGCTTGCTAGTGTTTTTCTTTTCTAACCAGTCCCTTAAACTCTTATTCATGTCAGCCTCATGGTGCAAAGGGTTGAGGCATCTGCGCTTCACCTACCACCACGCCCGTGAACCAGGTTCAGGAACAGACCTGGGATACCAGGGGTCAGCCAGGGCAGAAGAGGATAGATTATCCAGAGGACTGCTGTGTTCTGCCAGGGAGGGAGGGTTACATCCCCCAGCGTTAGTCTGGCCCTTCGTGTCTGCTAGGAGTGTGGCAGCCAGGGACTGTTTGCATGGGGTTGCCGAGTGCCAATGCCCCTTGTGCGGTAGCATGCGTGGGGACATCTGGGTGGCATTGCACGTCCACTCCCAAGGGGAGAAAATGGGGGGGGGGGAGATGGATTCCTGGGCAGTCACTGACTTCCAGTCACCCGGTAGCCCTGCATCTAACCTAGACCACGCTGCCTCTGCCCAATGGTAAGTCCTGATGGAAAATCAGGAGATGGGGTTGGGGTGATTGGCGTCCTGAGGGGCTGCTCAGAGTTGGGGAGAAACAGCACTAACTGCAGCAAAAAAAAAAAAAAAGTATCCTCCCCTCCAAGGATGGAGTTCAGCTTGTAGGGGGAGCCGCGCAAAGTTCAGAGGAGAGAAAAGAAAACAGCAGATGATGTAGAGCAAAGAAATAAATAACCGTGAAATAGAAAATGGTTTCTTCTAGTTGGTATGGCACCCGGGTTACACTTTTGCACATAGCCTGTGCCTGCATTGTGTCCAGAACCTTAAGAGGATTCAAACAAGTTCATTCACTCAGCTAAATGTGTGATTTAAATTGCTTATCGGTGGCTAATGCTGTACAAAAAAAATCTAATTGTCATGCGTGAAATACAGTAAATGTTAAAAGTATTCCAGATTTGAGAATATCAACATTTTTTGCAACCAAAGTAGATAAAAACTTTCTTCAGTGCTCAAGCAAACTGGAAGAGTTAACCAATTATTCTGATCAACTTAACCCTATACTAGAATGGGCAGTAAGGAGTACAAGTGAAACATGGACAACACACCATTAGAAGAAACAGTTAAAAGATGACTACATTTTTTAATTACCTGAATTCCTTCTGCTCAGTCACATTTTTGTGCAGCTATCTGGGCATGTGTGAAGTCCTCAGAAAGCCCACTGGTTAGAACATCAGCTGCTCCACTTCATCTTGTGCCCTAGTCCCTCCATGCCTCAAATCTTTTTCCTTTATATAGTAAATTTGTTGTTGTTGTTGAACAAAAATTATGGGGGAGAGGGGTGCTTGAATGAAGACTGACAGAAACCTTCTGAAAATTCAGTATCTTTTATTAATTAATTTTCTCACAAGGCTATGATTTTCAACGTTTTGCATGAAAGATACAGGCTTCCTCGGGAGAACACCTTTTCCCTAATTACACACATATATTATTTACAAAACTGTCCATCACTTAGTCTTTTAAATAATTTGTTTTATATATCAGAATTTTATGTTACGTACTGCTGATAAATGTTTATAATGATTTCTAATTTCTAATAATATTTGCATTCATAATTAGGGAAAAGGTATTCCCCTGAGGAAGCCTGCATCTTTCAGGATGAAACATTGAGAATCATGGCGTTGTGAGAAATGAATGAATAAAACATAAATTTTCAGATGGATTCTGTCTTCATTCAAGCACCCCTCCCCCATAATTTGTGTTCAGCGGTTATACAGCATCGGGGTGGCAGCAACTGAAGGACTTTTTTTAATTTCTCATGGTACAACTGAGCTGTGCTCAGGACTTTGCTGGTTCTTTTTTTTTTTTGGTCAACAATTCTGTCATCATTTTTCTGCTGCACTGCGTGGCTCTGAGCATTCCGTTCCCAGTTCGTATGGTGTGTGCCAAATTCTGAAGTTTCTATGGGACTGGTCAGCATGGCTCTAAACAGTAGAAAAGTGGATGCCCACAGTTCTGTCTTCAAATGGTATAACCAGTAAAACAAGATGTTCTTCCTTAGAATCAGTTTTCTCTATATAATCCCTCTATTTGGTCTTTGTGCCAGAGGTGACAGGACCCCGCAGGAACTAGAACTTTTGGGGCTGATAACACAGATGCCTAGCACTGCACAGGATCTGCGCACCCACAAAGTATATAGCTGTGCTGGCCCCAACAACCTTAGATCTTACTTCGAGAAACAGCTCTTGCAGCAGGTTACACCATTAGGACTGAAGACGGCAGGTGCCAGGACTCCAAGGAAAAATTCTAGCTAGCAGTATCCAGCGGGGGTCTGCCCCTCGTCGACGTCAGGCATTACATAAAAGGGGACGGTCCCCCAGCATCCCCAGTTATTTTCCCACCATCAACTTGCCAGCATCGGCTTCACGGATGCCTTAACAGATAAACGATGCGTGAAATCTTTAAATATCTTCCTTCAATAATTACTCCATGTCTACTTCTCCTATTCCTTATCTCGAAGGACACCCCTCCAAGTGTACCTGCAGCAAGCAGACCCCTTTTGCCGATCATCATTCGGCCTGCGTGAGGTATTTGGGCCCGGAGCACAACACCCAGGCCTTTTCAATATGCCAGTAATTTCATAGCAAGACCCGGATCCGCCGCCAAAAGGACCTTCAGGGGCTTCTTCTTGAAGAGAAACTCAAGAAAATGGAAAAGAGACCTTCCTCCAAAGGGGAATCCTCTCATAAGTCTGGGTAAACACTGGGACTAAGCATTGGTACGCGGGTAGGTCAAGATCCCCGAGCCAGGCCTCAGAGTCTAGGGCCAGCTCTACGCAGTCCAATTGATCACCCTCCCGGGCTCGTTCCCAGTCACCCCCGGTTAAAGTAAGGTCTTCAGGGGGCTCCTCAGCCTCCCTGCACCCACTGAAGACTACTTGGATGCCTGACTCTTCCCAACCAGAATCCTCGGACCGGCAAAAGTCCAAGTCTGCCTCCAAAGCAAGTGGGGCATCAGACCGACACCGGGATACCGACATCAGATCCATCTCCCAATCTCCCAAAGCTCCGGAAAGGAAGACCTCGGAGCTGACGTCCCTTAAGCGGACATCAGAGGCGAAGACGGCGTCCGACTCAGCACCTGCCAAACGGACTACAGAACCAACGCCTGCACCACCGACGCCGGTTGACACAGGATGTCAGGGGTCTTCTGGTGAAGAGGCTACCGCGCCGCCTGACCAGACAGGTGACACGGAGGACGCCGGCTTACCCAGGGAACTGTCGCCAGATCCAATGGTTCCTCAGGACCCGACGCCAGACCCACACTGATGCCAAGTCCATCGTCAGGCTTGAATATATAGGAAGTAAAAGATCACTCTACCTTTTGGTGGGAGACCATTAAATAGGACATGGGTCCCACCAAGCCTCTTCTGTCTCCACCACCTCCTCCTCGAACCACTGAAGGTTCAAGACCCCCAAACCCTAAGGAGCCCACTCCGCCTCCTAGGGGCAGGTCGAGAGAGAAAAAGAGATGTTTCTCAGGGTCTCCTAGCCCTAAACGACCCAGAGGTAGAGGCAGAAGATGCTCTCTGGGGGATGACTCCAGGCCACATACGTCCAAAACTTCCAGGTCTCCATCCCCCTTTAGTCCCCCATCACCAGACCCACGAGACCTTCCCAGGTCACGACCGGATGATCCCTCATTTTCAGAAATCATGAGGCACATCCAGGAGAATATGGGGTGGGAGACTGAGGATTTGGACCACAAGAGACAACGCCTTGCCCGTTATCTCAAGCAAAAAGATCCGAAGCCTGTGATGGTTCCACCCTTAGTGGAGACCTTTACAGACGTCACCAAGGCTGCTTGGAAACGTCCTCATTCAACTCTGGCAATTTCAAAAAAGGCTGACCACCTCTACAGGACTCTGTTGGAAGACCCATATTTGGCGCAACAACCCCTGGCCGATTCCCTGGTCATTACAGTTTCTCATGTCCGGTCTCAACAGCCTCTGCACCTGAGCACCCAGCCTCCAGACCAGGAGTTTAAGCAATTGGATTCCATGGGAAGACGCATGTATGCGGCTGCTACATGCTCTATAAGGTATCTGAACTACCTCACACACATGGTGCAGTTTCAGAACGCCCTTTGGGAACAGGGCCAGGACCTTATGAAGGACTTCCCGGATGGCGAGAAGGCTGAATTGCTCAACCTCCTTCGGACTGGGTCAGACGTGGGGACCCAGGTTCTCTGAGCCGCTTACAATTCAGTGGACTCGGCAGCCAGGGGAGCAGCCTCAGGCGTTTGTCTCCGGAGACACTCTTGGCTGAGAGTCTCCAGCTTTACCCCGGACATCCAGAAGAACATCCTGAACGTTCCTTATAATGGAGCTGTCCTGTTCGGTGAGGAATCTGAAAGGGTCATCACCAAGTTACAGGATGCCAGGAAGGCAGTCTGGACTGTACAGGCCCAAATCTGGTTCCTTTCATAGGAACCAGAGCTGTTTTCATGGCCGGCAACGATGGCAACAGCCACGTTCCAGCCAGCAACCCAGGGGCAACTTCGGCCGTAAAAGTCAAGCCAAGTTCCCCACGGGCCAGGGCCCAAAACACCCTAAGGCCGACAAGCCCACAAGGTCCAACTCCACTACAGCATGACTCTTTCCCGGCCCCTGCCCCTCCTCTGGATCAGAGAGTCGAGAAGGTCGGGGTCACATCTCATCACCTTTCAGGATGGCAGAGGGTAATCTCCGACCGGTGGGTGTTGCAGTTGGTAAGTCAAGGACACTCTTATCGAGTTCCTCGACCACCCACCATCCAGACCTCCCTTGCTCTCCCATTATTTGGGTCAGCACGCCCTGCTCATTCAGCAGATCATCTTGGCTCTCCTGGACAAGGAAGCCATAGAGTATGTTCCCAGAGAGGAAAAGGTTATTATTCTCACTTCTTCCTGGTTCCAAAGAAAACAGGGACTTGCGCCCGATTTTAGATCTCAGCGACCTCAACACTTTTGTGTTGTACAAGCGCTTTCGCATGGTGACCCTTCTTGGTCTTATTCCCATGCTCAAAGGGGACATATGGCTGGCATCACTGGACATGCAGGACGCCTACCTACATCTCCCAATTGCTCGAACGCACCAAACATTCTTGCGTTTCGAGTTTCTGGGACACCACTACCAGTTCCGAGCCCTTCCCCTTGGACTGTCTTCTGCACCTCAGGTGTTCACGAAATGTATGGCAGTCGTGGCAGCAGCTCTCAGGAGGTGAGGCCACTGTGCGTTTCCATACCTAAATAACTGGCTCCTCATGGCACCCTCATGGGATGCCCTGATGTCCACGATTCAGGATACCTGTTCCCGCTTCCAATCGGGCATCACCATTAACCAGGAAAAGTCACATCCTGTCCCGTCTCAAAATCTGCAGTTTACAGGAGCAGTTCTGGACACCACTCGAGGGAGGGCATTCCTTCCTCAGGACAGGGCGGAACACATCAGATCCCTCATAAGGGGTACATTGGAGAAGAAAGCTGTACCAGCCAGGACCATTCTTTGCCTGCTCGGATACATGGCGGCTGCCATTGCAGCGGTTCCCCTAGCTCGACTCCATATGCGGGTCACCCAATGGATGTTACAGGCCCAGTAGGACCAGAAGCAAGATCATCTGCAGCATCCAGTCCGGATCACGTAGGCAGTTATCCGAGACTGGCATTGGTGGCTCATCCCAGACCACCTATTGACGGGAGTCCCCTTCACTGTGCCTCCTCCTTCAGTGACTCTCTCCACGGATGCCTCGGGGTCCAGATGGGGAGCTCATCTCAACAGGGTCATGACTCCGGGTTCCTGGTGGTCTCTAGAATCTCACCTTCACATAAACATTCTAGAGATGAGAGCCGTTCTGTATGCCCTTCAGGCCTTTCAGTCGGAGATTCCACCGGGTACTCCCCTGGTACAAACAGACAATACTGCGGTGATATATTACCTCAACAAGCAAGGAGGCACTCATTCCTATCCCCTTTGCAGGGAAGCCCAGAGGGTGTGGAATTGGGTACTACAATATGGCGCACAAATAATTGTTGTACATGTTCCCGGAGTGGACAACACCATCGCGGACAGTCTAAGCCAGTCGCAGGCCAGAGCCATGAATGGGAACTGCTTCAGGAAGTCACAGAGGACCGGTTTCGCAGATGGGGGATACCAGAATTAGACCTCTTCACGTCCCTATTCAATGCAAAACTGCCCAATTTCTGCTTGCTAGATCCAGGGCCTGGTATTTTCTGGTGAAATGCGTTGTCCCTCTCTTGGACAGGCAGGTTCCTCTACACCTTCCTGCTCTTACCTTTGATCCAGAGGGTTCTGTTGAAGCTCTAACAAGAGCGAGCGTCTCTCGTAATAGCACCCTTTTGGCCCAGGCAAATTTGGTTCCCTCTCTTGCATCAACTGGCCCAGGAACCTCCAGTGCCTCCGCCATTCAGCTCTCATCTTCTGTCCCAGGAGGCAGGCGTTTTGGTCCATCTGGATCTTCGTTGCTGAAACTGCATGCCTGGCTCCTAAGGACATAGCAGTTCTGATATATGGGGTCTCTCAGGAAGTTGCAGACGTTCTGGTGGCAGCCAGAAAGCCCTCCATTCATGCCACGTACTCCATGAAGTGGCGTAGATTTTGTATCTGGGCTCAAGCTCGTGGCTTGACCCCACTGGACTGTTCGGAGAGGTCAGTTTTAGATTACCTCCTATCGCTTTACGATGCAGGGCTTGCCTACTCCGCCATCAAGGTACACCTATACGCCATTTCAACATACCATTCACCTGTAGGTGACAGGTCTCTAGCTCAACTAGAGGCTTCCCACGCCTTCTTGCGTGGCATCCTGCATTTGAGACCACCCATCAAAGACCCGATTCCACCTTGGGATCTTCCCTTTGTTCTAGAGTAGCTTACACTGCCTCCTTTTGAACCAGCTGCAGATTGTAAGCTGCATCTCCTCACCTGGAAGACGCTCTTTTTAGTTGCTGTTACTTCTGCCAGAAGAATTTCTGAACTTCATGCACTAATGTGCAAGGATCCTTATTTGGTTTTTCACAAGGACAGGGTGTCCTTAAGAACAAATCCTAAGTTTTTTCCCAAAGTGGTCTCGGCCATCACACTCAATCAGGACATTGACCTACCAGTGTATTACCCCGATCACTCTAACGGGAGAAGCCCTGTTACACACTCTAGATGTGCATAGGAACCTCTGATACTGTCTGGCCAGAACCAGAGCCCATCGAAAGTCGGACCAGCTCTTTGTTTCCTTTGCACTCAGGATGCAAGGTGCACCTGTGTTTAAGCAGTCGCTTTCCAGATGGCTAGTGAAATGTATCTCGTTCTGTTATCAGAAGCGCAACAAACCTTTGCCGGGACTGGTAAGAGGTCATTCTGTGAGGGGGGTGGCTACCTTCTTCACTGCGCTCAAGAACGTCTCCACATCAGCCATCTGTGCAGCTGCAACCTGGAGCACTGTACACACCTTAATAAGGCATTACAGTCTGGATATTGCCTGTAGGCGCAGAGCAGGTTTCGGCTTGGCTGTCCTTCAGGGACTTTTGTCCTGAAATCTGACCAAACATCTCTCCTGTCCTCCTCCCGATATGGAAATAGTTCCCTAACTGCTTGGGAATTGGTCCTAATGGTGTAACCTGCTGCAAGAGCTGTTTCTCGAAGTAAGATAGTACAGTGATGTAAGAACTTACCGTAACAGTAGATCTTCGAGAACAGCTCTTGCAGCAGGTAGTTTTCCTCCCACCTTCCCCTCTGGAGGTCGACTTCTGACCTAGTTTCTAGGCTATAGCATCTTTGACACCATTTTACTACAAACCTTCCTTTGGAAGCGAATCCTTGGTCTCCCCTTCAGATGTCACCTTTGGGCCGGGAGTTTCCGGCAGGAGAACTGGGGATGCTAGGGGACCGCCCCCTTTTATGTGATGCCTGACGGGGAGGGGCCAATGTTGGGGGCGGTCCCCTGCTGGATACTGCTAGCTAGAATTTTTCCGTGGGGTCCTGGCGCTTGCGGCTTCAGTCCTAATGGTGTAACCTGCTGCAAGAGTTGTTCTCAAAGATCTACTGTTACGGTAAGTTCTTAAGTAACTGTACTTTCCATTTTCCCAACTTTTAAGTGCAGTACTTTCCCATTTGAGGTGCAGAACTTCAGTGTGTCTACAAATAGCATTCTATTCTACTTTATCCCATTTCTATTAACTTGTATAACCAAGTTTGTTTTTAAAAGTCTGGGTAATGTATTTTAATCAAGTTTTCTCACAGCCTTACAAAATTCGATGAGGTTCGAAAATCATTATGGAAGGTAGGGCGCCCGATAAAGCAAGCTGCTGTGGCAGTAAGTCTGTTTTGGACCACCACACCTCTCTGGGAAATTGCTCTGTTACCAGACAGTCTCTCATGCACGAGAATAGGCAGATATTACTTCAAGAGGGCTCTTGCAGTAGGTAATTACATATAGGACCGATGCCGGCAGGTGGCAGGACCCCACGGAAAAATTTCTAGCTAGCAGCCCCTGGTGAAGGACTGCCCCCACGTCAGGTGACCGGCGTCAGGAGATGTCTGTAGAAAGGGGAGGTCCCTGACGCCTGCCTTCCAGTTCTTTCCTGCCGTTAGCTCGTGCAGCGCCTCACGGAAAAGTTCGTGCTTCATCAGCCCCATCTTCGTCATTTTTTTACCAAAATAATTGCTTTTTTTCGACTAACGTCAGTACCATCATCGGTGTATGTCGTCCCCTACACCCTCCGAGCACAAAAATAAGTGCGATTCGTGCAGCGCCCAACTACCGCACAAGGACGGCCATTCCCTGTGCCTGTTCTGCCTAGGCCCTGATCACCCAGTCGAGAGTTGTGCCAGCACTGCCTCAGCTTCAACGCGGCTACCCGGAAAAGGCGGCAGCAATCCTGGAAGCCCATATTTTGAAGAAGAAAATGAGTTCAATGGAAAAGGAGCTCAAAAAAGTGAGGCAGGCGTCCACTTCCCCCGAAGGCCATTGGAAGGAGAAGGAGAGGCACCGAGACAAGGGCTCCTCTACTGCGTCTCCCTTGGGAGTCGCTGGGACACAGGTACCATCCCTTCCGGGGGACCGCTCCTCGACGGCCGCCTTGGAGGTTTCCGAGGAGGCGTTGACCTGACCGTCTGGCTCGCGCTCGGGCCTTGCGGGCGCTTCTGGACAATTGGAGGCCTCTGCCTTGGTTCAGCCGCAGGCTTGCGGCCTACCACTGCGGGTGACTCCAGTAAGTCGGGCGTCGGCTCCTCCGACGTCCGCCCGGAGAGGGCCAGTAAGATGCCTGACCTTTCGGGGCGGCGCGCAGCCTCCACTCCACCGGACCAGGCCGATCCCTCTACTCGACCTGCCTCTGGTGATGGCTCTCATAAGTCGCCGGCTCTTCCGGCGCCCGCTGGGAGCTCGCTCTTAAGCCACATGTCAGCTCGTCCGACGTCCGGCTGGTGAAAGAACTGATGAAGGACCCTCCCACGTCCGTCGTACCTGGTTCCCTGCAGCCTTCGCTGCCGTCTGGGGACACAGAGTCTCCCCAACACGACCCCGGGGATTTCTCCCCTCCATCCCCGGGCGAAGCTTGGGACCTTCCTCCTCCGTCAGTCCTTCCACCATCTGGTGTGTCGTATCTGAAGTCTGCTCCTTGGATGCCGGCTCCGACGTTGGTACCTCCGATGTCAGGGCCTCCGACGTCGGCCCTGATTCCAGCCCTACCGACTCCAGGAGACATCCCGCTCCCGTCGGGCCCTCTGCCCTCCAATGTGGACCCGCCTGCGAGGCCACCGGCCGGGCCGTCTGCTCCGGCAGCGCTCCTGGCTCCCGGGTACCCTCCATCCTATCCGACGCCGGCATACCCGGGACCATAGTATCTGGCACCACAGTACCCGACGCTGGGCTTCCCGACATCACAGTACCCGACGCCACAATACCGGATGCCGGGCTACCCGCAGCCTGGTTTTGGATACACTCCATACGGTTATAACCCATATCCTTATCCCCCGCCTCCTCCTCCTCCACTGCCCTCGCGGCCGCCGGTGGACCTGCAGGAGACTCTGGCCTCCTGGTGGGCTGAGGCTAAGGCTCAGCTCGCCAAAGAGGTCGAGAGCCGCCTTCCGACAATGGTTCCATTCCAGGTTCCTGTACATCCGAGGCAGCACACTCCCTCACCACCTCTGGATTCCAGGTTTCTTCCATCTGGATCCAGAGAGGGGAAGGACACGCTTCCCTGGGACTTCCCAGGGGGTCCGTTCCTCCCCTGGGTCTGGAAAGGGAGTCTTCTTCCTCTTCATCCTCTTCTTCACCCTCTGACTCCTCAGATTCTTCCAACGGTTGCTCCGAGACAGACGACGAGCCACGCTTTCCATCAAAGCCCAGGCCAAGAACTCCGACGAAGACTCCTCCGGGGGATTCTTCTTTTACGGAATTGCTTAGGAAAATCCAGGAGGTTCATCAGTGGCACTCCCTGGAACCAGATCCTCAGTGTCTGAAACTCCTGAACATCTAGATCTGCCCATGACAGCTCCCACCTTGGTGCCACCCCTGATAGAGTCTCCACGCCAACCTCGTTACCACCATATGGAAACAGCTGTCGGTTTTAGCCCCACTTCCTAGGAAGTCAAATCGGCTATATCAGGCTCCAGAGGGTGTTGATTTCCTGGATTCTCACCCTCATGCCGACTCGGTCATGATTAGAGCAGCTCACGGCCGGTCGGCAAACCCCAAACATCTTAGCTCATCACCACCTGATAAGGAATCACGCCTTCTGGACCAGTATGGGAGAAAGATTTACACTTCCTCCACACTGGGGATCAGGGCCCTGAACTATGTCGGCCATATGGGGGACTACCAGAAGGCCATTCTGACTCGGGTGGAAGCCAAACTGGACTCTCTGCCTGACTCCCAAGTCAAGCACGAGTTGGCTAATCTTGTCTGCTCGTTCAGCCAGTCGACACATGCTTCATGCAACAGACGATGCAGTGGACAGTGCTGGGTGGAGCTCAGCTTTTGCTGTAGGCCTACGTCGTCATGCTTGGCTCCGTGTGTCAGGGTTGGCCCCGGAGGTGCAATCTGCTATCCAGGAAGCACCCTTCCGGGGGTCGGTGCTTTTCGTGGGTGATATCAAGGACATCATCACCGATTTGCAAGAGAAGGGGACGGCACTGAAGTCGGTTGATTCTATGTACCGTCCCCATCAGCAGCAGCGCCGTCCCTTTCGCAGACAGAATCAGCCAAAAGCGAAACCCCAGGGAAGGCGGGCCACAAAATGCTGGGCCCCCACAGCTGCTAAGCCCCCCCCCCACCCAAAAAGCAGCGGTGCTTCAGCTGTGGCACTGCCCTCACCGACTTGACTCTTTCCTCTCCCACTGCCTCCGGACTCCCGGAGGAACCGGGTAGGAGGGAGGTTTTCCTCCACCTTCTGGGATGGGAGGGATAACCACAGATTCTTGGTGCTCCAGCTCATAGCAGAAGGACACTCTGTAGAGTTTCTTCAGAAACCACCCCGCCACCCCTCTGAAGTCGCTGTGATTCTTGGGAACATCTCTTGGTCCAGGAGGATATTTCTGCTCTTGCTGAATCAAGCAATAGGACCCATCCCCTTCATTCATGCAGGAGACTGTTATTATTCCCATTTCTTCCTGGTGCCAAAGAAGGACTCGAGATCTCAGACCAATTTTGGATCTCAGTTCCCTGAATCTTTTCAGATACTACAAAAGGTTCAGGATGCTCTCTTGCAGAGCCTTCTGCCCCTCATCCGCCGGGTCAATGGCTGTGCTCTGGATACAGGATGCTTATCTGCACATTCCATTCACCCATCTCACCTCAAATACCTTCATTTTGCATTCCAGGGGACCACTACTCAGTTCACACGCCTGCTTGGCTCCATCTCGGCCCCAGTGTTTACAAATGCCTGGCAGTGGTGGCAGCCCATCTGCATATCAGGGGAGTGCAGGTTTTCCCATACCTGGACGATTGGCTCCTGGCGGCCTCGTCCAGGGAGGAACTCCTGCATTTCCTCTCCCTTACCCAGCAGGTTTTTGCCTGTCTGGGTATTACCATCAGCCATTCCAAGTCTCATTTGGACCCATCCCAGAGACTACAGTTTATTGGGGCGATTCTCTATACGACCATGGGCAAGGCCTTCCTGCCTCCGGATAGGGTGTCCACCCTCCAGACCCAAATAAGTTTGCTGTCTGACCGCAGGATGGTCTCTGCGAGGTCGGTCCTTCACCTTCTCGGGCTCATGGCGGCTGCTATCCCGACGGTTCCTTGTACTCTACTCCACATGAGAATTTCTCAGTGGACACTACGCTCTCAATGGGATCAACTAGTGGACGATCTAGATCACCCAGTTCTGGTCTCCTCGCCGATGCTTCGAGACTTGCAATGGTGGATGGTTCGAGAGAACCTGTTTCGGGGAGTTCCTTTCTTTCGTCCTCTCCCCTCCCAGACCCTAACCACAGACGCCTCGGGCAAAGGTTGAGGAGCCCATCTAGGCCCTCATCGGACCCAGGGCTCCTGGTCCAGCTAGAACAAGCTCTCCACATCAGTGTGCTCGAGTCGAGGCAGTGTTGACGCTCTCAAGCCCTTCACCAATACATCCTTCCCACACCTTGCCATCCAGACGGACAACGTAAGTGGTGTAGGTACATCAAAAACAGGAGGACTTTGTCTCACCCTCTTGCAGGGAGGCAATGAGAGTTTGGGATTGGGCAACACAACATGACCTTCACCTCACGGCAATTCACGCTCCGGGAGTTGATAACTCTGGCAGACGAGCTAAGTCGCTCTTCTGCTCTGACTCTGAAGTGGGAACTGACCAAGGGGTCCTAGACAATATCTTCTGACTTTGGGGAACACCGTAGGCTCTACCTGTTCGCATCCCCTCTGGACCCAAAACTTCCCCTGGGCTCTGCTCGCCTGCTCCAGAGTGAGGCACTTTTGGAGCGATGTCTCGTCTCTAGACTGGAAGGACAGATTCATCTATGCCTTTCTCCACCCACTTCATCCTACCTAGGTCTTGCAGAAACTAGCTTTCTAAGGAGCACGGTGATTATGATCGCCTTTCTGGCCCCAGGCAAGTTTGGTTCTCTCTCTTCTAACAATACCAGAGGATCCTCTCTTCCTCTTCTTTTCTTGAGGTTTACTGACCCAGGATCAGGGACCCTGGTCCATCCAGGCCTAAATCCCTTCAACTGCATGCATGGCTCCCTGCAGACTTAGCTCAATCTCTGTTTTTGGAGTGTTCCCAAAAGTGACGAGATTTTGTGGAAGCCAAAAACTCCCATCGTAGATCCACTTATGCCATGAAGTGAAAAAGATTCACTATCTGGGCTGCTTCCCAAGAATGTGGAACCCTTCTCTGTTCAGTGGGGTTTGCTAGAGTATCTACATCATCTGTTTTGACCTGGGTCTCAGTCATCTTTCTGAAGGTACATATGTGCACTGGTCTCGCCTACCATGTTCCTTTGTAGACAAAGCTATTAACTGGAGGTCTCTAAACTTTCTCAGAGGGGTCCTCCATTTGAGGCCCCCATCCAGTATTCCTGCTCCCCTGGGACTTGAACTTTGTCCCCGAGAAACTTACTCCTCCCCTTCTGGAACCTGCAGCTTCTGTGGATTTGAGGTTCCTTCGTGGAAGACTCTTTCCTGGTGGCTATTACTTGCTCGGAGAATTTCGCGCCCAGGCCCTGATGTAAATCTCATACTTGATTTTTCGCCAAGGAACGTGTTGTTCTTCTGCATCTAATCCTAAGTTTCCTGAAGTAGCAGAGTTTACCTAAATCGTCCATAGAGCTACTCTGCCTTTTTACTCAGTACTCTAATCAAGGGGAGTATTTACTTCACGCTATGGATGTTCACCAGATTCTGAGATACTATACCACCAGGACGAAGGATCTCAGAAAGACTGATCAGTTGTTTGTCTCTCTTGCTCATTGTAAAAGGAAGGCAATGTTTCCAAGCAATGCTCATCTAATGGTTGGCTCATTGCATCTCTCTTCTGTTATGACAATACAAGAAGACCCTCCCGGTCGGGTAAGAGGCCACTCCACCAGAGGAGTAGCTGCCTCAGCTGCTTGTTCAAGAATGTGTCTACTGGTGACATCTGTGCTGCTGCCACCTGGACTTCCCGTCCATACCTTTACTAAACACTACAGTTTGGGCGTTGCCTCTGGCCCTGAGAGCAGGCTTGGGCTGGCTGTTCTGCAAGGCCTCTTATCTTGAGGCTTGCACAGCTAGAACTGTTTTTGGGAGTAGCTTTCCTCCCGGTGCCTCTCTTTCTTCCAGACTGCTTGGGATTCAGTCCTATATGTAATTACCTGCAAGAGCCCTCTCAGTAAAATAGTACAGTTACGTAAGAACTTACGTAACAGATCTTGAAGAGCTCTTCTGATAAACTATCTCCGCCTCATCCCCTAGGCTTTTCAGCTCCTTTTCCAGTGAGGGAATATCCACTCCTCTCTCGTCCGGCCTTTCTGGCCCGTGACGGGAAGAACTGGAAGGTGGGCGTCCGGGACCGCCTTTATACCGGCGTCTCCTGGCGCGGTCACCTGGCGATGAGGCGGTCCCTGCGCCGAGACTGCTAGCTAGACATTTTTCCGTGGGGTCCTGCCACCTGCCGGCATCAGTCCTATATGTAATTACCTACTGCAAGAGCCTCTCTCGAAGATCTACTGTTATGGTAAGTTCTTGCGTAACTGTACTTTCTCTCATAGCAAAAAAAAAAAAAGGATCTGGGACTGCTCAGCTTCATCCTCGCAGAAAAAGAAAAAATGACAAGTTAGGTCCAGATCTATTTTTTAGCACTCTGCCCCATGGCAGTTGTCTACATTTGGATGTGAGAGGAAAAGGGAAGTCCTCTCCTTCACCATCATCAGTGACAGAAGACACAAAGCTGTACTTCTTCACATCATTGGTACCAGAGCTTATGTCTACATTACCCCGGCTTCCTTTGAGGGGAGGATACTTTCATAGCACATCTACAAGTGTCCTCCCCGTTACCAATATTTTACTGGCCTCATGAAAACCAGCGACCAGGGAAAAACATGCCAAATGGAAACGCTTTTCCATCTGGGCTGCTTCCCGATCACTGGATCCTTATTCCTGTCCACTGACGAAAGTCTTGGATTACCTGCCCTCGATTGCCGAGACAGGATTAAGCTGTTCCTCTATCAAAGTTCATTTGGCCTTTATTTTAGCCTTCTATGAACATCTTGATAGCAGATTACTGTATCTACATCATCTAGCGGAAATGTTTCTAAGAGGAATGTTACAGATTAAGACCCACTCCTCTGAGGGATTTCAGTTTTCTAATAGAGAAATTAACTCTTGAACCCTTTGAACCAGAGGCCACTTGTGACCTCCGTTTTCTTTCTTGGAAAACACTATTCTTAGTGGCTGTCACTTCAACTTGGCGTATTTCTGTGCTTCATGCCCTCATGTGTAGAGAACCTTACTTAATTTTTCAGAGTGACACTTCGTACCAACCCTTCCTTCCTACTTTAGGTAGTGTCTGAACACACCTTAAATCAGTCCCTGGAGTTACCAGTATATTATCCTGAACACTCCAATCAAGGTGAATACCTCCTACATACCCTAGATGTCCATCGTATATTACAATACTATACTAATCAAACTAAATCGATTAGGAAGACCTCTCAACTTTTTGTTGCCTTCGACTCAAGCAGGGAAGGTCTCCCGGTCACTAAACAGACCCTCTCCAATTGGCTAGCACACTGTATAGCATTTTGTTGCACAAAATCCAACAAGCCATTACCAGAACCTGTCCAAGCCCATTCTACCAGAGCTATGGCCTCTTACAGATATCTGCAATGCAGCTACCTCGTCCATAATTCATACTTTCATGAAGCAAAGGCAAAAAGGATTTTTATTGTTCGGCAATCATGCCATTACAATTTAAAACAAGTACATATAAATAAAATCAGCAAACAGCTTTGGAAAGTACATCCAAATGTGTCATATACTGTAATACATATCAATTAATGCTGACATGTTATTCCTTCCCTTTAAGTCATTCAAGCATTTACTGGGACATTATTTTCGGTATCTACAATTGATCTCTAGTAGTAGTATAATCTCATTAAAACCACTTAGAACATCAAAGAAAAAAGACATTCATTTATAAAATCCAGCAATAGCAGCAGAATTCTTAAAATAACAGACGCCATAGAGTGAGATGCCCATTTTTCAGGTGAGAAACCATTTATAGAACATTAATCCCCTTCCAATATACTGTTCACTTTTCTGTACAACTTTGTGGGTACACTTTTACTGGGGGATAAATTGTGAAATACCAGGGCTACTACAGCCCAATTAACCCACAGTATACCAACCTAGCAAGTGCAATGAGGCACTTTCAATTAAATTTGATACCATAGTACCAACCAGGCTGCCGTACTAGTCTGCCCTAACTGTAAAAGTCTAGGCTATCTTTCCAGTAGCCAATCTGAGATACCTACTTGGGATACAAGTGCACATGCACCCATATGCTAGCAAGATGTAGATACATGTCTGAGATAAGCCCAGTTTACACCAAGCTCCCCAGATTCCATGCGTTAACCACAGAGGTTCCATGGCAAACTGGACAGAGGTAGTATTTAACAAAGGTATCCCTCCTTACTTAGTGGGCTCCCTACGCCAGGACCCTTTCTCAAAGGACTACTCTTGTGGATAAGGTGTGAATTAGTAAATTTACTAATTTTTTCCTGAAATAAAATTAGAATAAGAAATTGATAACAGCAGGGAATTGGCAACAGCTATAAAAGTTGCCAGTCAAACCCATATGCTAAGCATGACTACATATAAAAACATACATTGTATAGCATCCTAAGTACACAGTCTTGTATATATCGCTATTAAATAAAATTATGGCTCCATTAAGTTTGAGTCCGTGAACTTATGAGACAAGCATTCAGAGCTCCATTGACTCAGGAGTCCACAATTTGTACCGTTCCACAGACAGAAGAGCAACTTAGAACCACTAGAATAATCTTTAATAATCCTAGAGCTCTAGAAATGAACATGCTCAATAAAAATGCTCACTTAAAACAAGTCCAACCTTGTAACTTTATATCATTAGTTTCATGAAATGAATTAACTGTGTTTTAAACATTTTTCCTATTAGATTGTAATAACACATAGCAAAATAGGCACTTTAATGGCTCTGTAAGGAGTCCCATAATATAGCGTTCCTTTTTATATTTTAAAGTGATCTCTGCATATCAATGAGCAAGGTTGTGGCTCCCTTGTGAATTGTAGTCCATTTATTTTATGTTCATTTTGTATTTGAGGCTTCTTTTACTCTGGAGTCCTAAGGTTTATAAATGAAGCTAAGAAATTAATTTAAGGAGTCAAATATTCACCTTCAGGAATTCTAACACATTCTGTGACTCTGTACCTCAGCTGTTGATAATTTCTTTTGGTTTATGACTTAACCACCAGGTATCTACAAGATGCTGAAATCCTTTCTCCTACAAAGTCTCTTTATGCTGCTCCTGCTCTCAGGAAATGTTCACCCCAACCCAGGACCACCTGGGCAGCCAGCAGTGGCACCAAGCAGAAGGACAGGGACACTCACCATGGCATCCATCAATGCCTGCAGCATCCTCAACAAACTTGACTCCCTCCAAACATGGATCCTACAGCACAACCCTGATGTCCTCTCAGTTGTGGAAACATGGCTAAACCCTAAAATCCCTGATACCTCAGTCTCTATCCCTGGCTACTGCATTTTCAGGCAAGACAGGATTGCTAAATGGGGCTGGGGCTGTGCCATCTTTCTTAAGGATACCCTTATGGGTAACATCATCCCATCCCCTAGCCTGAGCAACTCCTCTCAGGTCCTCACAATCAAAATCCTCCTTGGTGCACATAACAAGGAACTCACTGTCATCTCAGTTTACCTACCCCCAAGAGACCAGGCCACTGGCTTCCATAGCATCATGGAATATCTAAGGGTCCAGCAACATAATTCTGAAACCATAATCATGGGTGATTTTAACATTAACTGGCTCTCCGCTGAGGCCGCTACCTATAAGGATGCAGCCGCGGTACATCACCTCACTCAACTGGTCAATGCCCCCACTAGGTGTAACTATAGGACGGGCTCCCTTACTCTTCTAGACTGGATTCTATCTAACTGCCCTGAACGCATCTCCAATGTTTCTGTACTCCCGGATACAATAAGTGACCACTCGCCTGTCATCTGCTCCAGGTCGAACAAATACCACAAGCCCCCTCCTAAGCTTATCTATGCCAGGGTTATCAAACAAGGGCACCTCCAGCTGTTAAAATCCCATCTAACCAGGCTGAACTGGGCAGTGCTTGACTCCCTCAGTGACACCAACAAAACTCTGGACCTATTTATCAAACGTTTCAACGAAGCCAGTGACATCTATGCTCCAGTGAAAAAGGTGAAGGTCAAAGGACAGACCAACCCCTGGGTTACTACTGACCTTTTAACTCTACTCAAGCACAGAGATCACCTCTGGCATTGTGCTCGTGCAACTCCGATGCAAGTAAACATACAATTATACAAAGCAGCCAGAAATTATTGCACTTTCGAAAATACGGAATGCTAAATGCAGCTATTACAAAGAGGCTCTGACAAACTCTTGGGGCCAGGGAAAAAAAATTGTGGAACAACATGAAAGAACTCACAGGCAAGGATCCTAAAGCACCACCCACTATGCTCAACCTTCATGGCACTCCTACACTCAACCTAGGTACCATCACCAGCACTTTTAATAATGCATTTACAAACCTGGACAGTGTCCTTCCACCAAATTTTTTCGATGACCTCCCCTCCAGCTCCTCCCAAGTTACCCCCCAACTAGGACGTACAACCCCAAAGTTTTTTTTTTAAGGAGGTCCCACCACAAGTAGCTAGAAAATACATTCAAAAGGCCATCGGCAAACAAGGGTACAGTGGTGACTCCTTGACCTGAAACTGCTGGCACAAGTCCTCGATGAAATCTTAGAACCACTTACAAAGATCTTCAATCTCTCGCTTAGATTGGGCCATTTCCTCTCTCTCTGGAAGAAAGCCACTGTCACACCGGTTCACAAAAGTGGAGATAGGACGCTCCACACCAATTATAGACCTATCTCACCCTCCCCCACTATCTAAAGCGCTGGAGCGAATAGTGTCGGACCAACTAGTTGAATTCCTGGATAAGTACAATGTACAGTGCCCAGAGCAGCATGGCTTCAGAAAAGGGCACAGCACCACCACTGCACTACTGGAATTTACAACCTTCATCCATGCCATGCTTGACAAAGGGAATTGTGGAGGGGCAGTATTTATAGACCTTACCAAGGCATTCGACGCAGTTAACCACCCCCTACTGCTCAAGCAACTGTCCTCCATTGGGATCTCCAGCAATGCCCTTCCATGGTTCACCAGCTACCTTGATAATCGGATCCAACATGTAAGGATTGCAGGGATCTCTTTGGATGAGACACCGGTCCTCTCCGGAGTCCCCCAGGGGTCTATTCTGGGCCCTCTACTCTTCTCCCTTTTCATCAACAATCTCCCCAGTGCCTGCCACCAAAAAATATTACTATACGCAGACGATGCAGTCCTGTTTTCCAGCCACCATGACATTACAGTCCTTGAATCCCAGCTGCAGCTCGACTTCGAGTGCATTGAAGACTGGTTTAGTTCTCATAAACTTGTCCTGAACCATAGCAAGACTAAAGCCATGTCCTTCTGTAACCGACAGAGCAGGCACAACTCTCTGTCCCTCACCAATAAGAACCAAGCTGGGAACCCACTCACACATGTCAAGGAGTTCAAGTACCTTGGTATTACCCTGGATAGTACCCTCTCCTACAGTCGGCATATTGACACTGTTGCCAAGACCGCCAATATACGGATTGGACTACTACACAAACACAAGCATTGTATGCCTGCGGATGCCCTTAACCTAGCCATCTACAGCTCTGTCACCTCTATCATTGACTATGGCCTTGCCATCTATGGCTCTGCCTCAACAAGTACCCTCCGCAGGATCTCAGTTTCTCTCAACAAAGCTTGTAGACTACTAATGGGTGCGGCCCGACAAACTCACACCTGTGACCTCTATGCACAGGCCAGCTGGCTACCCCTACTCAGCAGAATACAATACCAGACCTGCTTACTTACCAAAAAGATTCTCCTCGGTCTCATGCCACCTGATGTTAGCTCACTCTTTAATACCTACAGTGGCACTCAACAAACACGTGGTGCCCAATCTCTAACCTTTCAGGTTCCTAGATGTCGTACCTCCATGGGTCAGCGGTCCTTTATCTATAGAGCTGCTCAATGGTTCAATTCCCTCAATAAAGAAGCACTGTCCTCTACTACACTTGGTCCCTTCAAAAGGAATCTCAAACTTTACCTCACCTCTACCACTCATTGTGACTGCTTCTCTGAACAGAGATCTCTCTAAACACCTCCCAGCTCACTCATGTCTCACAGCCCGCCCTTTCCCAGTCTCATTCCCTCTGGCACCGGGCCTTCCTTGTGACTCCTTTCCTGCTTTGCATCTCCACTGGTACAAGACATTTTCCACCACCATCGGACAGTGGCCAATTAGCCTGCCAACTTCCTCTCCCGGTCGCACGCCTGCAATACTAACTGCCTATGGTGCCCTCTATCTCTTATTGTTACCACAGCCAGTTGCCTACTCAAGCTGCTCGTTATATGAATATTTTCTCAAAGTATGTTATAACTGTTTTTTTCATTTAGTTGTTTTGGTTGTTTATCATGTATTCTTTTACTACCTCTGTATGTATGTTGACCCTCATCCTTTGACGTGGAACCTTTGTTAACAAGCAGTTTCTGCTCAAAGGTATTTGTAATCCGAGAATTTAATAAATAAAAAAATATATAGTGATTCTAACAGCTCCCAAGTGTAGAAAGGTTTTGCCATCAGCGTTACACCCTTAGCTTCATTTTTATAAAGTTTGCAAAATGTTTGCAGGATACCAAAACCATCTAGTGCATGACCAATGTCAGTGCCAGCACATATATTCACCAAATTTAACGGACAATCAACAACTCTGGTGTCTATGCTTTAGAGTCTCAGAAATAAAGTAAAACAAATCAGAGTCATGAAAAGTCTGGAAGAAATTTAGTAAGGTGCTATAAAATATTGCCGTCAATTAGGTTCCATTGTTTAGAGCTTTCCACATAACGTTCAAGGACTCACGGTAACAGGTTCAAAACAGAATTTTTAAATGTGGAATGGGCAAGGTAATTAACCACTATTAGCCAAAAGTTTAGGAAAAGGTACCTCTATGGGGAAATACCCCAATCCAACTTCCATGTCGCTTAAATCGGCATCTAAAGGGATCTGTAAAAATCATCACAAAGGAAGGTGCCACTAGTCTGGCTCTTAAAACTCCGGGAGAATCAAATCTGACAAGTAACCTTTCTCCCTATCTCATCCATCTGGATCTTAATTATTCCAAACACAGGCACAACTCTAACTGCGCGTCTTCTTTGTCTGCAGAAATCTGGAGGGGAGAAAAGAACAGTTAACGCTCGACTGAGCCTAATAACTCAAGGCCCTTACCAGGCTAAAGGGTTACTCCCTTTCCCCAGGCAACCACATCTTACCTGTTGTAAATTACAGAAAGCATATCAGCACATTCAAATGGTAACTTTCATGTTTCCTTCCATATTCCGCCTGAAGCACATTTCATCGAACCAAAATCTGATAAAATCAGTTCTTTCTCTCCCATTTACCATGGGGAATTAGAAACACCGGTTCTAGGATCATGGATATGTTGTTCATCCACACTTATTGGCATGTCCCTTTCCTTTTTAAATCTTGCCAGAAGTCTTCAAGCTGGCTCCACCCACCCACCCGGGTGGTATATACCTCAGCTCCGCCCCATGACGCCAGATCTTCTTTTCCGCTGGAAGATACAGGTTGCCTCCCTTGTGCACACGCTTTTTGTAGGCCATGGCTTTCAATACTTAGGTTTTACCGAAATTAAAACTCATCTGAGTTAGCGATCGCGCTTTTGCATCGTCAATCATGGAAGAGAAATCTTCTCCAGGATCTCGCTGGTGTCCTTGCAGCCAGAAGATGTTGCGCACCGATCCTCATCTTACGTGCGTGTACTGCCAAGGTGTTGGCCGTGACACTTCGTCCTGCAGTTTTTGCTTGGCCTTCCATCTCAATGTTCTGGATGACTGCCTGGCATGTTTAAAGTTGGGGAGACTGGAGACAAGGAATTCTCCGGTGAAGTCAAAGGAGGCTAGGTGGGTGGTTTCCGTGGCTGCGGGTTCCGCCGAGCAGCTGGAACGCATGAAAACGCTTGAAGAATAAGCCACCTGCACTTTGGACAATCAGAGCTTTTTTGTTCTACTCAACCTAGGCTCCACCTTCTCAGGTTCCTTCAAGGAGTTGTGCCAGTCTCTCCCCACACGGGGAGAGGCGCCTGCAGGCTCGCACTCCTCCCAATCTTGTAAAAGAAATAAGGAACCGAGCATGTCTTCATCTTGGTGAAGACGCTCTTGGGACCGAGAGAGGTCTCAGTCCCAGGAGCATGCAGTCTCGACCTTTGTCAAGATTGCTTCCTCGGCCGCAAGCTTCACGGACCTTCTGTCAGGCCAGCCGACCAAGGATGCGACTGATGAGGTCGAGATTGTCCTCAACCCCATCGATCCACTGTTGCAGGCCCCTGTCAACGACTCCTTGGAAAGGACTCCGGTCCTTGTCTTCCCTGATGAGGAGACAAACAGCTGGCGGACCTCTGCCTGAACTTCAACCGTTCACTTCTTATAATAAGAGAGTGCTTGTCTCGGGTCCAAAGAATGGATCCTGTACTCGGCCTCCTAGGTGTAATTGGGGTAGTACACCGTCGGAGTCAACACTTGGTTCAGGTGAAACTCTAACACCACCTTCGGAAGAAATGTTGGGTGGGGACGCAGGACAACCTTGTCCCTGTGGAAGACCAGATGGGGAGACTCGACAGAGCGCCTGTAGCTCCCCAGTCCTTCTGGCTGATGTGATAGCTACCAAGAAGGCTGTCTTCCACGGCAGATGTGACATCTCACACCTGTGCATTGGTTTGAATGGCTTGTCCATGAGCTTTGATAAAACCAGCAGTAGATCTCACAGAGGTGGTGGTTCACGTACCGAAGGGGAAATGTGATCCATGCCTTTAAAGAAATGCCAGGTCACCTTTTCCTGTGCCACTGTCTGCTGACTGCTGACCAGCCCATGCCCGGTAAGCAGAGATGGCTGCCAGGTACACCTTAAGGGTCATAGACAGAAGACCTCCTTTGGAGAGGGACCAAATGTAGTCAAGGATGCTAGCCTCCGGACAGGGCAAAGGGTCCAGGTCCTTGCCCTGACACCAAATGGAGAATCCCTTCTATTTGAAGGCATAACACCTCCTGGTCGACTCCTTCCTAGATGCCGCAACTACATTGAGTACATCATCGGAGAGACACAAAGACTGGAACTCTAGCTGCTCAGGAACCAGGCTGTCAAGTGCATGGATGGTAGGCCCGGATGGAATACCTCCTCCTGATTGACGGAGAGCAGGTCTTGGTGTGCTGGAAGATGCCTCGGGAGCCTGGTGCTGAGACTGAGGAGATCTGGATACCAGAACTGGCGGGGCCAGTCTGGGGTTACCAGGATCACCTTGTGGACAAAGGGAAGTGGAGGGAAGGCATAGAAGAGGCCTGGGGTCCATAGCCTCGAGAAGGCATCCCCCTGTAGTGAGCCCTGCCGAGGTAGGCGGGCATGAAAGAGCCTCAGCTTTGTGTTCTCCCTGGAGGCGAACAGGTCCATCTGAGAGATGCCCCGCTGGGAGGACAGGCTGTGAGCTACCTTTGGATGGAGAGACCACTCATGGGATGCCTCACCCGCATGGCTCAGGGTGTCCGCCAACTGATTCTGGGCTCCTGCCACATGACTAGCTAGGAGATCTGCCTCCAATCGGCTCATGAGGGTCCAGATGCAGAGCACTTCCCTGCACGGAGGCCAGGAGTGCATGTTGCCCTGTTTGTTGAGGTAGTACATGGTTGTGGTATTGTCCAGCTGGACTTTGACCACTTAACCCCAAAGGAACGGAGCAAATGTAGTCAGCACCAGCCGAACTGCTCGGAGCTCCAGCAGGTTGATGTGGCATTGGAATTCCTCAGGGATCCAGAACCCGTGGACTCTATGATTCCCCATGTGGGCACCCCAGCCTATGAGAGGCATTGGTCATGAGGACGACCATCGGCTTAGGGCGGACAAACAGGACCCCTCCCTGCAGATGTTCCTGGACTGTCCACCACGAGGGTGTCTAACATCTTCTGGGTCACAGTGACCAGCTGGTCAAAATGACCATGTCGCTGAGACCACTGGCTTGCCAGCTGCCATTCAAGGGACGCATATGCCACCAGGTCCATCTGACCATGGTGGTGCAGGCCGACATGTAACTCACTAGTTGCAGGAAGTCCCAGGCAGGGCACAATTGCCCAACCAGAAATGATTGGGCAAAGGAGGAGAGAACCTCTGCCCTGTCCGTCAGGAGTCTGACTCTGGCTCAGCAAGAATCGAGCTCTGCCCCAATGAAGCAGATCACCTGCAAGGGCACGAGTTCCGACTTGGCCTTGTTGACCAGGAGGCTGAGGCAGGTGTGGAGGGCCAGATCCCTGGACTTCTCCACCTCCAGTCTGGAGAGACCCTCTCTTAGCCAGTCGTCGAGATAGGGGTACACTCTGACCCCTCGGTGCCAAAGATGGCCCGCCACCACTGCTATGCGTTTGGTGAAGACCCTGGGGGCCAATGACAGGCCGAACAGCATGGCTTGGAACTCGAGGGTTCCTTCCACCCTGAAGCGGAGTAACCTTTGGTGGGACAGATGGATTGGGACGTGGAAGAACACGTCCTGTAGATCCAGTGAGCAGAACCACATGTTCTGCTCGAGGGATGGTCTGATCTGGGACAGAGTCACCATCCGAAAGATGCGCAACCTGAGAAACTGATTCAGGTCATGCAGATCTAGAATGGGGCACTAGCCCCCCATCCATTTCGGGACAAGGAAGTACCTGGAAACGAATCCTGGGTTGATGGGGATCCATGACTCTGACCACTACCTCCTTGCAGAGAGCTGAACAAGTATGGGCGGATAACTTTTCCTCCCATGGGGTGCAGGCTTGGCTTGGAGGGTACTGCTCGAATTCCAGAGGCGGCAGACCCTTGCCAACCACTTTTCTAAGACCCACCTGTCTGTTGTGACAGCGGACCAGGCAGAAAAGAAGTGGCACAGCTGACCCCCCATGTGAGGATGGGGTGGATGCCCACATCCCGTCACTGCGCTAGCTTGGAGGATGAAGGGCAGGCGGCGGGGCCGCTGGGACCTCTCCCTCTGGGCTTATGATTTGTCAAAGCCCCACACTTGGGCTGAGGGTGCCAAGATTGAGCCGGCTGCTTGGCCGTAGGGGCAGAAGGCCAAAAAGACTGCTTCTTCTGTTGTTTCTTAGAACCCTGGGGTTCTTTTTGGGTGGAAGTAATGGAGTTCAAGGTGGCATTGGACTTCTCATTATGCTGGAGGTGACCATCGACTCCTGTACCAAACAAGTCGGTACACGAGAAGGGAACATCCACCAGTTTGTGCTGGGTGTCTGCCGCACAGGTCGATACCCTCAGCAAGGCCCTGCAGCGCATGGCGACTGCAGGTGCCACTGAGCTTGCACAAGAATCCCCGATGTCCAGAGCCATCTGGAGTTGGTCTGAAGGTCCAGAGAGTCCAAAAGGGCATGGGAGAAGTGTGCCATAATGACAACAGAGCTCACTTGTTGGAGGCCGAGCAAGGAGGCAGCATAGACTTTTTTGGCTGCATCGTCCAATTTTTTGGACTCTGTCCAGAGGTCTATCCGTATCTCCTGAGTTGCCCGAGCACTGGAACACAGACTCTGTCACCAGTCCCTCAGCTGAGGGATGCTGTGTAAACCCTGAGGGGGAGCCAATGGGAACCGTATACTTGTGGGCCATATGAGCGGAAGGCACAGGGCAAGAGGCTGAATGCTGCCAAAGCTCCAAGGCCAGACCAACTATGGCCTCAGCCACTGGGAAGGCCTCAGACGGAGACTCCCCTTTTCTGAGGATATCAGTTTGGGTATTCAGCCCATTTTTTGACAAGTTCCAAAGGCATCACCGTTGATTCAGAGATGAGATGGAGGATGCCCAGGAAGGACATGGGACCTTCCTCCATTGACAGACTCATGGAATCGTCATCACGTGGACATGAAGGCAGGTCTGAATCCTCAGACCCTGAGTCTGGGTAAAGCGGCCGACCACCAGAGTCACTTTCGACCCGGCGCAGGCGGTCGGGATGGGGTGTCTAACGGTGCGTGAGGCCCTGATTGAGGCTGCTTAGGTGGTGGCTACACTAAAATGGGTGGAGAAGCCAGCTTCGGCCAAGCTGGGAGGGTCTTCACCAGCTCCGCAGGCAGAGGAACGGTGTTGACCAGCTCCAGAAGAGTCAGCATCGGCCTGGAGGGCAACAGCTGCGTGATGGCCAGAATAGAAGCCGGGGTTGACTTTGGCCCAGGCAGCATGAGATGTTGCCATATGAGGTCCTTGTAGCGATGATGCAGCTTGCGTCAAAGCCTTTCCTCACCTGAGGAGGATGTGGACGAATGGCAGCATCACCGCTTCTTGGAGCGCCACTTGTGAGATTTCTTTTGCCTGTCGGTTGAGGGTGCCCAAGATTTAGAAGATGACCATCAGGAGGGGTGGGGACCAACAGAGCTTCTCAAAAGGGGCCGGGGAGAACCGCAGCTCCTCCAGATCAGGGACTAGACCACGGGTGGAGTCCCAGCTAGCTGGGTGGTCTCGTCGGTCGGTAGGACTGGAGTCCTAAATAAAGAATTGTCAGCCTCATCAGTCAACAGGGTCGATTATAATTTTGATCTGGTCATTGTCTTGCATCTGAGCCAGCTGGCCTGATGGGGGTACCATGAAGCCAGCAGCCGAGGTTGCAGTTTCAACCAAAGCTGAGTTAGGAGACTCCTGGGACCAAGATCGCTCTCTGTCCCAAGAGCTTTGGTGTTGTGAAGACTCTCCTCTCGATCCTCTGTCCTTCTTGCGGGACCAAGGGGTGTGCGAACCGGATGGGCCCTCTTCTTTCATAGTGAGAGACTGACACATATCCTTGAAGGATCCAGAGAAGGAAGTGCCCAGTCTGAACGGAACAAAAACTGATACAGAAGGTGATTGCTTGGCGGCACGAGCCGCCTCCTCGAAGGCTTTCATCTGCTCCAGTTGGTCAGCTGATCCTGCAGCTGTGGAGACCACACAGTGGGTATCTTTAGTTTTGACCGGCAGGTGCTGTTTTTCCAGTCATCCAAGCTGCAAGCATGCGTGGTGATCATCCAAAACTTGCAGATGAAAGGCGCAACAAAAATCGAAGGCCTGCGGGTCATGCGCATGGCCCCGGCAGTAGACGCACATGGAATGCGGATCAGTATAGGACATTTTCTGCCTGCAAGCACACCGGTGAAACCAAGGTGATGACTTGTTCTCCATCACGGTCGCAATCACGAATTTACATGGGAAAACTCAAACAAGTTTTATTTTCTGTAAGCTAGCCGAAGTATTAAGCGCCAGGGCCTACTCAACACGGAGCAGTAAGGAGGGAACCTGAATCTTTCAAGCGGAAAGGAAGCTCTGGCATCAAAGGGCGGTGCCGAGGCATATGCCACCGAGGTGGGTGGGAGGAGCCAGCTTTTAGACCTTCCGGCAAGATTTAAGGGGAAAGGGACAGGCCAACAAGTGTGGCTAGAATAACATGTCCACAATCCTAGAACTGTTTTCAGTTGTTTTGTATTTCATTCATCATCTTCTCTATATGCCACTGAAGAACACAGAACCTTTTTTCCGATACTGTTCTGCAGCTACAAAATCTACAGAGACAGCACACTATGTGTGTGTGTTGTTTAGGCCTATCTCACAACATGAGGGCCTGTGAGTTCTGCCTGAATTTCAACCAGGCTACAACGTGACACAGACATTAGAAACCTTTCTCACCCAAAAAGCATTAAAAGCTATTGAAAAGTCTACAGGTTCTGCTCCTGCTTCTCCCTCACCACTGACCGAGAAACAGTTATTGAAATTGAAAAAGAAAAGATAATCGTCAAGGTCCTCCTCCTCTTCTGGCCATAAGCACAAGCACAAAGATAAATCTGCTTTGTCGACTGCTGGCCCGGTGGAGCTGAGGGTTGACTCGCTGGATACCACACCTCGCACCACGCCAGCTACCCAGGTTCGGGAATGAGACTAGATAGCCAGGGGTCAGCAGGGAAGGGGAAGGATTGAGCATCCGGAGGACAGCGCTCCTTCCTTGAGGGGATCCAGGGACTATGCCTAGCACCGTGGAGACCAGAGACACCGCAATGCTTCAGGGCCAAAATAGAGGGTTGTGGAGTCATGGCAAGACGTTCCCTGGTATCACTGCACGTCGGGACTCCACCAGGGTGAAGGGGAGGGTGCAATGAAGGAGGAGGAAAAACAAGAAAATCCCTGCTCCTGGAGATAGGCGAAGGCACCACCCTACAGCCACACTCCACCAGCTGAACTCTTCCAGCTCCTGAGCTGAGCCCAGCCTGGCCTGAATTTGTAGATAGAGCACCCTGGGAGGATAGGGCAGCCCCATCTCAGGAGGGCTCAGAGCTGAGGGAATAGCCGGGCTGGTGCCAGGTTGCTGGCGAGTTTCAGGCACGTAGGAAGAGCTGGCAGTGAGTGGATGCCCGAGAGAGTTCTCCGGGGCTCAAGCGGAGCCAGAAATAGCTAAAAAAAAAAAATAAAAAAAAAAATCTGCTCTGCTGACTAGGTCTAGGTCACTATTGAAGACAGGTATGTCCTTGTCGGCATCCGCTCCGGTAGTATTGACCACAGCGCCCCCCCCCCATTGTTGCCAAGATAGCAGTGTCGGGGCTTGTTTCAGACACTATCATACCTACTGTGAATTGTACATTTCTGCCATCATCAGGCTGTGTCACTTCGATGCAAGTAATCCTGGATCCTTTTCAGGGTGACGTCAACTCCCACGCTATGCTGGCGTCATGTTTCGACCTGTTACGTGACCGCCTACAGACACTGCCACTGGTGGTAGTTCTGCCATCAGCAAGGCTGCCTGCACCAGGGCTTTTATCGATGGAATCTAGAAGCATGCTAACAGTTCCTCCTCCTGGCCGGCCCAGTGGCGCTGAGGGTTGAGGCACTGGGCGCCACACCTCGCGTCATGCCAGTGACCCGGGTTCAGGAACGAGCCCGGGTGCTGGGGGTCGGTGGAGGGAGAATCGAGCGTCCGTGAGACAGCTCTCTCCCTGGCGGGGATCCCGCGCAGAGTGACCCCCGTGGAGACCGGAGGTACTCCGCTGTTGGGAGCACAAGCTCGAGCCGAGGCAGACGCCTGCCAGAACGCGGGCGGAAACCGCGCACACTTACGGCCATTGGCTGCCAGTGCACACCTGCCGCTCGGGAGGAAAGGAGGGTACTGGTTGCGGGCGGCATGGATGGCTGCCTGCTGGACTTTCCCAGTACCTGCAAGTGGCAATACTGGATCCGAATGGGTGGGTTGAGCCCAGAGGGAGTGCTCCCCACCCCCACCGCCACGGGGGGCAAGCCGCGTGGGTAGCCGCGTGGCCTAATTAGGTGGCCGGGGGGTAGACCAAGGGGACGGCGGCCGGACAGACCTGCGGGGGATGCCAGGACGTGCCAGGTAAGCAGATCAGTTGGCCCTGGGGGGACAAAAAAATTGAAGCAAAAAAAAGTTCCTCCTCCTAAGCCACCACCAGCATCGCTGACTCCTTATGTGGATCCCATTGTTTGTGATGATGAGGTGGGATATAATCCTGACCTTATAAACATTGAGGGGGATATAGAGAAGGAATATGAGGGTGCGGGGCTGTTTGAAGAAGATAACCTCTGCATTCCAGCTCCACCCTTTCATCCTGCAGCAAGGGCTGTGGTTTACACACCAGGTTTCCTCCTAAAGATCCCTTTTTCAGGCTATACTTTAGCAAATGCAGTCTACCATGGGCTTTGCTTTTAATAAGATTCCACTAAAAGGAATCTTGGGAAGTTTTAGGAGGTTTCTTGCACACCTTCCATTATAGTTCCTCCTGTATATCCTGCACTAGCAGATGCTACCTTTGCTGCTTGGCATAGGTCCAATACCCTGCCTGCAGCTCCAAGGGAGGCTAATAAGGAGTACCTTGCTCTGCCTGCCGGGCTTTATTATGCTGCATAGCCTGAAACTGACTCTGTAGACCTTATGGCTGCTCATGATCGCTCCGAAGCCCCTTGGCACGTAAGTTCTTTACCTCCAGATAAATAATCTAGGAGGCTGGATGTAATGGGCAAGTCCATATATATCTCAGCATCCGTAGGAATGAGGAGTGCTAATTACCAGGCCCATATAATAACATATCAGAATAGCCTCTGAAAAGCTGCACATACTGCAATTTGGGCTTTACGTGTTGGTCCTTCCAATACCAACTTGCTTAAAACCATGTCGGCTGGTTTTGAAGTTCGCAAACATCTGCTGTGTTCAGCATATGATGTGTCAGATGCCTCTTCCAGGGCTGCGGCCGCTGGTATTTGCATTAGATGTTATGTCTGGCTCAGAGTAGCTGGTTTTGACACTGATGGCATACTGAACGAATATTTCTGCTCAGTATTCACAAAAGAGGAGGGGGAAGTGCCTAATCCAATTAACAGAAGCACTCTTGATAGGAGGGTCGATCCCAGTCCTTTCACAGAAGAAAGGGTTCTGCAAGAACTCCTAAAACTGAAGGTGGACAAAGCAATGGGTCCTGATGGAATTCACCCAAGAATTCCTAAAAGAATTAAGGAAGGAACTAGTGAAACCACTGGCTACTCTTTTAATAAATCATGGGAGGATGGTGTGGTGCCGAGGACTGGAGGAAGGCGGATGTGATTCCCCTTCACAAAAGTGGGACCAAGACAGAGGCAGGAAACTACAGACCTGTCAGTCTGACCTCTGTGGTAGGGAAAGTGATGGAGTCACTTCTGAAGGAAAGAATAATTGAGTACCTAGAGGTCAGTGGAGCACAGGATCCAAGGCAGCATGGGTTCACAGCGGAAGGTCATGTCAGACTAATCTAATAGATTTCTTTGACTGGGTGACCAAAGTAGTAGACCAGGGAGGGGCTGGACATGGCCTACCTAGACTTTAGCAAGGCATTTGACACAGTCCCACACAAAAGATTATTAGTCAAATTAACCAGCCTGGGAGTGGGTCCCAGGGTGGTAGCCTGGTAAAACATTGGCTGGACAACAGGACACAGAAGGTAATTGTAAATGGAGTCCACTCTGAAGAAAGGGCGGTTACCAGTGGGCACCGAGGGTTCAGTATTGGTCCAGTCCTTTAATGTCTTCATCAGTGACATTGCAGAGGGACTGAAGGAAAAGTATGCCTTTTGCAGATGACACAAAGATCTGCAACAGGGTTGATACACAAGGAGGCGTGGAAAGGATGAAAAGGGACTTGGCAAGGTTGGAGGAATGGTCAGACGATGGCAGCAGGATTCAATGCAAAAGTGCAAATAATGCACCTGGGAAACAAGAACCCAGGGGAAGAATACACAATGGTGGAGGTAGTAACAACAACAAAACAGGAAAGGGACCTGGGGTAATCATATCAGATGATCTTAAGGTTAGTAAGCAATGTGAGAAGGCAGTAGGGAGGGCGGGGTATACTGGGATGTATAGGGAGAGGCATCAGCAGCAGAAAACAGGAAGTTGTTATCCCTCTGTACAGACAGTTGGTGAGACCCCATCTGGAATACTGTGTCCAGTTCTGGAGACCCCATCTCCCCAAGGACATAGACAGGATAGAGGCAGTCCAGAGGAGGGCAACTAAAATGGTGCAGGGTCTGCAAGAGAAGCCGTATGAGGAGAGACTAAAGGAGCTTAATATGTATACCCTTGAGGAAAGAAGGGAGAGGGGACATGATAGAAACTTTCAAGTACCTCAAGGAATCAACAAAGTCCAAGAGGGTAGCATCTTTCAGAAAAGAGACTTGCAAGAACAAGGGACACAATTTAAAGATAGAAGGAGGGCGGTTCAGGGCAATGTGAGGAAGTATTATTTCACAGAGAGGGTAGTGGATGCATGGAACAGCCTTCCTGAAGAAGTTGTGGTCTAAAACTGTGGGAGAATTCAAGAATGCATGGGACAGACATAAGGCAATTCTTGTGGGGGGCAGGAAGATATAGGCTGTTGGTTAACTAGGATCTGCGGCCTATCCTGTAGGTAGGGAAATGGGCAGACTAGATGGGCCTAGCGGTCCTTATCTGCCATCAAAGTCTATGTTTCTATGTTTCTATGATGTACAGAAGGTTGTTTTGAATACTCCTTTTAAGGGCTCTAAATTGTTTGGAAGTGATGTTGAAGATACATTTAGTAGTCTACAGTCCTCTGAAATGACATTAAGGTCTGTAAAATCCCTTTACCCTACAACTAGAGGGCATGGTAGGGATCTTTTCATAGGCCTGCTGGCAGAGGTAACCATACCTGCCGTCAGCAGGGCCATGGGTCCCGGATCCCCTGACCTGTGGTGCCCATTCAGAAGCACTCATAGGAATTGGACCCCAGCAGTCCTGCCATCTCTGGTTCTGTCTGATTCCCTTCTGCCCCCTCCCCCCTTCAGCTATTGCATTCAGGGTTAAAGTGGGGAGAAGGATCTCCCTGCATTTAAAGCAGTTGAAGGAGATCGCTATAGACAATTGGATCCTAGAAATAGAAGAGGGACATGCTCTGGAATTGATAATGATGTTACTAGTGATGCCTTCAGATCATCCTCTATCCCTTTTCTCTAAACCTCCATGCCACTTGTACTTTTTGAAGAGGAAATCCAGACCCTATTTCAGAAGCAGGCTATAGAACTGGTTCCCCACAAGAGAAGATCACAGAGTTCTAGATATTTCCTAGTCCCAAAATGGACAGAAGATCTATGTCCTGTACTGGACCTCAAGAGACCTCAGTCTGTACACTGAATACAAAAAGTTTCAAGTGGTGTCTCTGCAAGCCCCAATTCCCCTCTTGCAAATGGGGGACTGGCTTTGTTCACTGAATTTAAAGGATGCATTCCATCACATCAAGATCAGAAAATGCCACAGACAGTATCTCTGCTTCATGGGACAAGCACCGTCAGTTCAGACTGTTGCCTTTTGGCTTATCGACGCCGCAGTTCTTTACCACATTCTTAGCAGTGATTGCAGGGAAGGGCTTTATGTCTTTTCCTTATCTGGACAATTGGCTCTTGAAGGCTGGTTCCAGAGAAGCTTTTTTTCACACCCTTTCCCGAAAGAGACAACTGTTTGAAGCCTTAGGGATAACAGTGAGTGTGCCATAGTAAATGCTGACACCATGCCAACACCTGTAATGCATTGGGGTGGTACTGAACATGGAAAAGGGGTATGCCTTCCTGCCAAGGGACAGGGCAGACACCCTTATTGCTCAGGCTCATTTGGTTCACAGGAGCCACTTCATCTCTGCTGGGACAATGTTGCGTCTCCTGGACCTGATGGCTGCTGCCATAGTAACAGTGTAATTTGCTCAGCTTTATATGTGAATCCAGCAATGTGCAGTGGGATCAGCTGACAGGCAAGTTGGAACAAATTATTTTTGTCAATTCCCCACTTTGTTGACCATTACTATGGTGGGTGGACTGCAGCAACTTACTCAAGGGCATTCCATTCCCTGTACCAGCTCCTATACAGATCCTCACCATGGATGCTTTGGGCTCCAGTTGGAATGCTCATCTCCACTCCTTCCAGATGCAAGGGTCCTGGAACAGAGTGGAAGCCAAACTACACATAAATATCTTGGAGATGAGGAGTGTTCTATACAACCCCCAGGCATTTCAGAATCACCTCTGCCCCAGTTCTCTGTTAATCCAGACAGTGTCAGTGTCATTCACTACGTAAACAAATATGGAGGCACTCACTCCTATCCCTTACGCAGGGAAGCAATGAGAGTGTGGAACTGGGCAATGTCTCACGACCTTCAGCTGTCGCCCATGTTTCTTCCAGGTCTCCCAAACATCTTGGCCAGTGGGCTAAGAAGGTCCGAGTGCCTGGCTCATGAATGGGAACTGCTGCCACCATGATAAACAATCTCTTCACAAGATGTGGTCATCCAGAGTTGGACCTTCTTGTATATCCACACAATGTTAAACTGCTGTGTTTTGCTCACTCTGTCATGGGCCTGGAGTTTTTTGGCAAAACGCATTGGGCAGATGACTTTAAGCTAAGCTCCTCCCACCACCTGAGCAGTATAGCCCCCAGCTCCACCCTGTGACATCAGATCTTTCTTTCTGTTGGAAGAACAGATCACCTCCTTCACAGCCTCCACATAGGTTTAGTGCATCATAGGCGAACTTTGTTTTAGAAGTTTTTTTGATTTACTTAACCTGTTCTCTTGCTTCCTTTGGTCCCCCTTGTTGATGTACAATGGAGCATTGGAAGCTGAGGTTCATATTCTGCATCCAGTGTTGGCAGAAGATGTCGTCTGACCCGCACTACACGTGCATGTACTGTCTGGATGGGCAACACAACGTGACCAGGTGCGGCCTTTGCTTAAGCATGCTTCCAGAATCCCTCAAGGACCCATCTTTATTTATTCCATTAATTTGCCCTGGGAGTCTAGTGGCCCCCAACCATGATCCCCGACACCTGTCTTTATTCCATGAATTGCCCTTGTAGTCTAATGGCTACCCACACCCCCACCATGATCCCCGACACCCATCTTTATTTATTCCATTAATTGCCCTAGTAGTCTAGTGGCCCCCCCCCCACCCAGCAGTGCCTACCACCCCACTCCCCCTATCACGGTACTGAGCTGGTGACTGGCTCAGCCCACTGCTCACCTCTAGGCTAAGCAAAATGACTGTTTGCTACTATTTTATTTTTTGCTAACAGGTTTTTGTTTTGGGCTCAAAGGTGTTGCTGTCTCCTTCTCACATTGAAGGAGCTAATTGCTTTCCTCCCACAGCTCTTCCAGGGGAATTGGAGTGTAACTGGGAGGTGGAGCTGACAAACTCTTAGTAACTTCTAACAGAGGGAAGAGTTAAAAGGTCAGGTTAGTTGGTGTTTTTGAGGTGGAAGACTAGGTATGCTGGCAAAGGCACCTAGCTTCACCTGAGCTCTTTTCTGCTAGGTTTGCTTGTAAGGACAGAGCAAGGAACAACATTATCAGAGCAAAGAAAAACAATTAGGCTTCTTTTGGCTCAGCAGATTTACTGTGTGTTACTATTTGCTTTTGTGCTTACAGGTTGTGTTACTGTTTTTTGTTTACATTTTACTGCTTTATTGTTCTTTGATTCAAATTGCTGTTGCAGGGTATACTTTCTGCTGCATTGTTACAGGGTGTGCCTGCAGGTTTGTTACTGTTTTATGCTTACAGATTACTGCTGTAGTCTTCTCCGATTCAAACTGTTTTTTGTAAGGTATATCTTCTGTTAGTGTTCTGCAGGTTGTGCTTACAGGTTTTGTTACTTTTTTTACTGCTTTATTTTTCTTTGTAGCAAAGTGTTGTTTGCAGAGTATATCTTCGGTGAAATTGTTACAGGTGGTGTTTACAGGTTTTACAGTTTTTTTTATCTATCATTAGGCTAAGCTTTCAGGGCTACTTACAGGAGCACATAAGAGATACAGACTGAGGGATTATGACTGCATTTTTTGTTGTTGGTTGATTTTTCTGCTCTTACCTCCTTGTTTCTTTCATCCGTGGTTCTTTTTCGGCAGCGGAAGAAATACAGGTGAGGGGATACAGGCAAAGTGGGCAAGCATTAAGGATGCAATACTTGAAGCAACATCCCATTGTGTTAGGGAGAAAAGCAAGAGCCAAAGAAGGAGGAAACCACTTTGGTTCTCAAAAACAGTAGTAGAAAAGGTCAGAGTCAAAAGGATGGCCTTCAGGAAATATAAAGGAATGCAGCGGGATGAAGACAGGGAGGCATACCAAACTTCCCTAAGGGAAGCAGGGAAGGCAGTAAGGCAGGCAAACGCCCAAACCGAGGAAAAACTAGCACGAACAGTAAGAAAAGGGGACAAGACTTTCTATAGATACATTAGTGAAGGGAGAAAGTTCAGAGGGGGTATTGCTAAGATCAAAAGGGATAAGGTGGAGTGTGTGGAGGAAGACCAAGGAAAAGCATCTATCCTAAACAGATACTTCTGCTCAGTATTTACTGAGGAGAAGGTAGGCCGAGGCCCACAGCTCAGAACCATGGACACAGTGGGGAGGGAAGCATCCACAAGTCCCTTCACAAAGGAAAGGGTCCTACAAGAGCTCGCTAAGCTCAGGGTGGACAAGGCAATAGGACCCGATGGCATATATCCCAGGGTACTAAAGGAGCTAAGGGTGGAATTAACAGAGTCATTATCAGAACTGTTGAGTGAGTCTCTGAGCACAGGAGAGGTCCCAGAAGACTGGAGAAGAGCTCATGTGATCCCGCTCCACAAGAGTGGCAGCAGGGAGGAGGCAGGGAACTACAGACCAGTCAGTCTTACCTCAGTGGTGGGCAACATTATGGAGGCAGTCCATAAGGAAAGGATAGTGCAACACCTGGAATCATAGGAGCACATGATCTATGACTGCATGGGTTTACAACAGGAAGGTCCTGTCAAACTAATTTCATAGATTTCTTTGACTGGGTAACCAGAGTGGTGGACCAAGGGGGTGCAGTTAATATTGCCTACCTTGACTTAAGCAAAGCTTTCGATACTGTTCCACATAGAAGATTGATTAATAAGCTGGGTAGGCTCGGGGTGGGTCAGAAGTTGGTCAACTGGGTGGCAAACTGGTTGGTGGGCAGAAAACAGAGAGGTGGTAAATGGTATACAGTCAGAAGAGATGTAAGTCACAAGTGGGATACCTCAGGGATCAGTCCTAGGGCCAGTCCTCTTCAATATCTTCATCAGTGACATTGCAGATGGACTGAAGGGTAAGGTTTGCCTGTTTGCAGATGACATCAAGATCTGCAACAGAGTAGATGATCCAGATGGGCTGGGCAGAATGAGAAGAGATCTGGAAAAACTGGCAAAATGGTCAGAAGAGTGGCAACTGGGGTTCAGCGCAAAGAAGTGCAAGATCATACACATAGGGAAGAGAAACCCTGAAGCTACCTATAAGTTGGGAGAGGAGTTGCTGGCAATCACAAGGGAAGAAAGAGACTTGGGCATCATCATCACAGATGACCTGAAATCATCCAAGCAGACCACTAAAGCAGTAGGTAAGACTAGAGGGATGTTGGGGTGTATCAGTAGGGTATCACAAGTCGCAAGAGGGAGGCAATAATCCCTCTTTACAAGACACTGGTTAGGCCCCATCTGGAGTATTGCGTGCAGTAATGGTGGCCGCACCTGCACAAGGACATTAACAAAATGGAGGCAGTCCAGAGAAGGGCAACCAAAATTGGGCAGGGACTGCATCAGAAAACATACGAGGACAGATTAATGGAGCTCAATATGTATACCCTAAAGCAAAGGAGAAGAGAGAGGTGATTTGATCGAAACATTCAAACATTTTAAGGGCATTAACAAGGTGAAAGAGTCTAACATGTTTCAATACAAGAAAAACAGCAGGACAAGAGGACACAGCATGAGATTAGAAGAAGACAGATTAAAGAGTAATGTGAGGAAGTTCTTTTTCACAGAAAGGGTTGTGGATGCATGGAATGGCCTAACTTAGGAAGTGGTGGATATGAAAACAGTGCAGGACTTCAAACAGGCATGGGATAGGCAAAAGGGAGCAATACAGATGAGTATGAATAAATAAGCCATTGACAGAGTAAAGGCCAATGGCACATTCATAAGGTAGAAAAAATGGGCAGACTGGATGGGCCTTGCAGTTCTTATCTGCCATAAACGTCTATGTTTCTCTGTGACCAGCCACCAACTGAGTTACGAATGAGTGCATACTTAAAAATACTCATAAGTACATGCTTATTCATAACTCAGTGGGCAGCTGGCTCTGTACCGTGATGGGGGAGCAGGGTGGTTGGCACTGCCGGGGGGGGGGAGATCACTAGAATACCAGGGCAATTAATGGAATAAATACAGACGGGTGTCTGGGATCATGGTGGAGGGGTGTTGGGCCACTAGACTACCAGGGAACATTGTTACACATATCTACGGGTGCATACCTTTCAACCTTTTGTCACCGGAATGAGAGGCACGGACCCCCAAAATGAGGGACACAGACCAACATAATGAGGGACACAGCCTCAGACATGGTGATACAAGCTCAGAACACTGAGGAAACCATTGGCTTTACATGTACAACATTTATATTCTATGTAGCTTCTCAGTATATTATTACTGTCTGCTTTAAAGTCTGACTTTACAGCACAATCTCTGCATATGCAGCACCTTTGCCATGACGGATGGCTGAGGGACAGGGCAATTGTGAAAGGTATATTGAGGGATGTCCCCGTAATGAGGGACACCTGAGAGGTATGTACGGGTGGCGGGGAATTTGATTGGGGGGGGGCACCACACTAACCGCGGCAAACTGTGCTAATTATGTCTATGTATGTATGTGTGTGTATCTATATATATATATATATATATATATATATATATATATATACACAGAGAGAGAGAGAGAGAAAGGGAGTGCAAGAGTGATAGATATAGACGTATATACTGTGACATTCCTCTACAGTGTCCTTCTTCCTGGGGATCAGTGTCCCTCTGTTTCCCTCATTACAGTGTTGTATGGTTGGGAGGTTTGCACTGTGTTAAGCCTGCCAACATCCATTGCCTGCAGCTACCAATCTGTTTTCAAGTCCAGCATACAGGTGGAACTGTGTGCACCTCCCAGCCTGTGGATTTTGACCTGTAGTTCCAGTCCAGCCTACAGGTGGAGCTGTGTGCACCTTGCAATAGTGCTGGGCAATCTTCATGATAATGTATGCAAAGCAAGCCAGAAGGAGATGCTAATGTGGCTGTTTGCACATGGATTGCCTAAGTAGGCTCATTTGCATAGGAGCATTGAATATAGCAAACTTTTGCCCGTGGGAAAGTGTTAGCACAGGGCTAATGTGTTTGCTCTGGGCTAACCTGTCACTTGCGTAGCATAGTTCTGCCATGTGTGACCTGCATTGACAGTTACTGTTGTACAACACTCCGTTACTTTTTTCTGTTTAATTTTCAAGAAAATCATGGTTTACATGTACATGTCAGTTGGTTTTCATCTTATTACATGTATTGGACATCATTAATACATAATTTAATCCAAACCATAAATGTTACCTCTTCAATAAAGGAGAGTTAATCATTAGAGCCTGATATTTTCTTAAACAAGTGAACCATTCTACCTATGATTTTACTTCCTATTTTGTTAGGGATCTGCACTGATATGTGCCTTATATGCTATAATTTTTGACAATTTCCAGGAAGGGATCCCATACATTGTGAAATATTTCACTTCTATTGTTTTTAAAGTAGTGTATATGTTCTAGCATATATAAATCTATCATCAAACTAAACCACTTCCTTATTGGAGGTGGTCTAGAATCTTTCCAGGCCATCAATATATATTTCTTAGCTTCAAGATATGTTAATGAAAATAGTCTATATATCACGCTTTCTAAATTATATGGTTTAAGATTGTTCCCTAAAATAACAGTTAAGGGGTCCCTTCTGGGTATGATGCCAGTGGTCTTTTCTAATACATCAAAAATTGTATCCCAACATTTTGTAAGCTTCTTGCAAGTTAGAAACATATGAATGAGGGCAATACTCCATTACTGTCACTCAACTGGCCTGCTACTGCAGCTCTGCCTTCTTCCACCTCTGTGTCCACTCTGAGCTGCTGTTGCATTTTGATCTTCCCTGTTGCCAAATTCAGAGCTGTCTTATTTCCTGGGCTATTTCTGCACTGCATTACCAGCCCTGTTTGCACTGCTTCCTTTGCATGGTATATTCCGCAGGTTTAGCCCCAGGGCTATTCCTTTGAATATAGCGTGCTAAAGGTTCTGGGCTATTTTAGCATGCTGTGCAGTGCTAACTTTGCCCCAAGGCTAAGTTTTGAATATCTGGCCCCATGACTTACATGCTGTGATGTGCAGTTATTGATTATTTTGTTTTTTCTTCTATTTTTTTTTTGTGGTTTTCCTTACTTCCATGTGCTGAAATGTGGTAATGTGACTGCTGTCAGAAACACTAAAGCGTTGGGCATGTAGGAATAACCAAGATCTTTTTCTGTATGTGAAAATCCTCTCACTTGAATTTAATTATTCTTGACTGCCACCTTACACTTCTGTACTGAATCTTACACACCGTGGTGTTGCACACTGTACACGAGTAATAATCACGAGATGCAATTGTGACATTACAAAGCAAAAAATATGTTATTATTGAACCGGCCGATAAAGGCGGTGCAGTGGTTCTTTGGAACAAATTGGAATATGTGGCAGAAACTTTGTGACAACTTCAGGATGTTTATTTTTATGAGAGAGTAAACCAGGATCCAACAGTTGATATTAAATATGCCATAGATGAAACAATAAATGCTGCCTATAATAATGGGATTATTACCAAGAATGTAAAATAGTTTTTAATTACTGAGTTTCCTGTGATGGCAACATTTTATCTTCTACCTAAAGTACACAAGTCCCTAGATAAGCGTCCGGGTTGCCCAATAGTTAGCGGCCTTGGTTCTTTAACAGAACCCCTGTCTCAATACTTGGATTCGTGACTGAGACCATTGGTAGAATGTTTACCATCATATGTGAGAGATACCAAGGATATCTTATGGACTTTAGAAGACAAAACTTTAAAGGAAACATTTCTTTTGGTAACTCTGGACATTGAGGCCCTATACACCAATGTTCCACACGGTGGAGCTTTGGATGCTGTAGCCTTTTATTTAAGGGGAAGAGGGAATGAAAATGTCCCTTCTATTGAATGTTTGTTGAAATTATTAGAATACATCCTGAAATATAACATCTTGGTGTTTGATAAATGCATTTATAGCCAAATCTCTGGCACTGCTATGGGGGTGACATGTGCATCTTCTGTAGCTAATTTATATGTGGGATTCTAGGAAAACGATTTTATTTGTGAGTGTGCTAAAAATCTATTTTTTTGCAAAAAATATAATGTGGAAGCAATATATAGACAATGGGCTACTTGTTTGGGATGGTTCTGAACAAGAACTGGGAGAGTTTATATCTTTCTTACACAGTTCAAATGACAATTTGCCTTTCACCCATACCTGTCATTATGAGCATGTCTCTTACTTAGATTTAGTAATTTCTTGATCAGCAGAGGGTCAAACCTTTAAAACTGAAACTTTCGGAAAACCTGTGGATGGCAATACTACTCTTTTAGCATTGAGTTGCCACCCATCACATGTTGTTAACAATATACCTAGGGGTGAATCTCTAGCTATGAAGAGAAACTGTACCAATAATGACAGGTATGAGCAGAAAGCAGATGAATTACAACAGAGATTTTATGAAAGAGAATATAGTGTGAAGATTGTAGATAATGCCAGACAGGCTGTACAAAATATAGATACAGAGTTTTTATTACAAGAAAGAGAAGGAACTCCTGAAGTTTCTAATTTAAATAGTAATAGAATGAATGTTGTGACTACAGATTCAGCTCAATCAAAAGATTTTGCGGCCATCATAAAAAAACATTGGAGTGTTTTAACAGCAGAAGAACATTTGAGAGATGTAGCCAATGTCCAACCTAGATTTCAGTATAAAAGAACAGCCAGTTTAGGAAACCAGCTAGTCCACAGCCGTTTTCAGGATCAGAAAGTAACTACGTACTGGCTGACTAGACCTGTTGGTTGTCATAAATGTAATAATCGTATTTATTGTAAATTTATCAAAATTGGGAAAGAGTTTAGAGTGGGTAGTTTGGAGAAAACATATGACATTAGACAACTAATTACATGTGCCACGTCGGACGTGATTTATCTGGCTGTCTGTTCATGTGGCTCTTTCTATGTAGGAAAAACCACACGCTGTTTTAAAATTAGAGTCGGGGAACTTCAGAGGGCTATAAAAAGAAATTATATCACATATGCTACTGCACAACGCATTAGTAAAAATAAAGATGCTGGACAACACACTTGAATATATGGCTATAGATAGAGTGAATGTTAATCCACGAGGTGGCAATTACAACAACTTAGTTTTAAAACGGGAAACTTTTTGGATTATTACTTTACAAGCTCACAAATCTCCCGGTTTAAATACTGGTTTTGAAATTAAGCCATATCTAGAAAAAAGATAAGATATACGAAGGGAAAACTTCAGGTTGGGTTTTTGTGAGCTTTACTTTTCTCACCCCCCATCATATTTTTATTGTTTTTAAGTTCCTTTGCCCCATTAGTTTTACACTGAGAGGTTAAGTCTTGCAAATATGCTTTATTTATAAATGTTCTTAATATTTAAAATAACATTGAGAAATGTGTTGAACTTGTGTTTCATACTGATTCTTTCTGAGTTTCTAGAGTGCTTTTAGGAATTGAAAGAATGTTTCTGATATAATGATTGAATAAGTGGAACCAATTAAGTTTAATTATGACATCATAGCATTTAGACTTTAAAAAGCTATATTTGTGAATATTTTATTGACTTTGTCTTTGAGAAAGGGTCCAGTGAGGGACCAGAAACACATTAGGCACTTTTTAAATATGTAATAAATGTTTTGTACCTTTTAATTTTGGTGTGCAGCGTCATATGTGGTGGTGAGTGCCTGAGCTTTTTTGTATTTTTATCTTATGTTTGAGTGTGAGCACCCAGACCTTGTGCATGCCCTGTTTTGTGCTTTCTTGGAACTGTAATACACTCCAGACCTCACTGAGTGAATGAATCTGCTCATTTTGAAATTATCCACAAAGACAAATAGAATGCTGCATGTGAAAAGATCTATTATTTCCTTTTAGTTTTGATACTTCTATCAATATATTTGTTGACTGTGTGGTGGAAAAAAAAACAGTTGCATACGTTAATTTAGTATTTAATGAGTTTTTGTATATATTGTTTTTCAGTGTCACATCTTCAAAACCCGGTTAGGGTACAGCTCCGTATTAAAAAAAAATTAAAATAAATACACAGTAGGAGGAATTCAATATGCACTCAGCTATTTCCTATTAAAATGTGCATTACCAAAAAAGTTTCATTGCTACAATTTTGAAAAGTTCAGAGATGATACCACTGCATAATAGAGTGATTTTAAATAAACACAGCTTAACGCATTGACTGCTGATGACAGCAGTTAGCACTGGCTAGCATCAAGTTAAATGTGGATTTTTTTGGGTCATAAAAATGTTTAAGTTTTTAGGTTAGAACAAGTACCAGATTAAATGTGGATTTCTAACAGAGACTGAGCCACGTGTTTGTTAATTTTAAAGATTTGAGAAATGCATTTTATCTCTTTTATCAAATAGTAATTTTTGTTTTCACCTGTGATGCGCTCCTTTCATTTAGATGTAATGGACTATGTCCATTTTATTAAAGGAAGGCTGAATAATTTGATGAAACATGGAAGGAAGGTGTGGGACCCCCCCAAATAAAAGTGGAATATAAATGCAGTTTAACAATGCATGATTCCACATTGCATTGATGCAGTGGGAGTACCATGTGGCAGTGGACTGTTGGTGTATTTTACAAAAATTCTTCATGTATAATATTGCACTCATGGACCTCATATTGACATTTATGCCCATCACACCTTACTAAATACAGAAGCTGTCTGTGCCTCATCCTTTTTACCTGCTCTGTTTCAGCAGTATATACAACTCATTAACTCAAATTTGCATACTGGCAATTTATGACAGATTTTGATTGACACTAAGTAATGTTCACTCCTCAGTATTTCCATTTGTGTTAACCTTGCATGTAGATCAGTCATCCATGCCAGAATATTGAAAGGCAGATTACGAGCACAAAATGGGACAGTGATTAATGACTAAGAAGTGGGTGATAGTGGGGGGCTGGCTAAAAATGGCATAATGAAGGCACAACTATTGATGCAATGAGCCATTTGTGTTTATAAATAACAGAAACTGGTGTACCTGTGCAGACAACCTGACTATGATTGCATATATGATCACTGGCATATCTAAAGGATTGCTATTGCCTTACACACCCATTGGTGCAGTGCTATTAAATGACTTCATAGACATCCGACCACCTTTGTACCATTCCCTATCAGTTGCCTGACTGTTTATGTTGCTAGATTCATCAGCGCTCTAGTGGATCCACTTCTCCATTCCTCCACCCTCCACTTGTTCACCTATGTATGAATCTGCATTTCCTGTCTGCCTAGATATTCCCTTATCCCCAATTACCACACATTCGTTACTAATGACCTATTTCCTGGCTGTGTAGTGGTACCTCCACTGTAGCCCCAGTTACAGAAATATATCCTAATATTGAAGTCCCACTGACCCACCCACCTCTGCTCATCAATTACAGTATTTATAGCACTGTCAAATCCAGTCCACCCCCCCCCCCGAGTGTCCCTGTGGGCAAAGCATATTGTCTGCACTTACTCTGTTCAAATGGACATCCCAACCTATGAGATCACCACAGCATTAGATGCCACGTCACACTTTCAGTTATCTCATCACCATCATAATCTCCTAGCTGCCTGATACAGCCAAGCAGTGGCTGACAACAGTGTTAGACAAATGTGGGTGAGTGCCACTTGCTGACAGAGAGACGTATTCCTCACAGGCTGGGTGTTGGGTTGAGGGGTTGACCAATGAACTACCATGGGGGCTGGTGCAGGTGGTGGTTTTGAAAAGCAGTAAGGAAAAAATGAAGATTGCCTGACCCACCAACTAAGTGGTAACAACCCCAACACCCCAAACAAAAACTAAAAAAAAAAAGTATATTACAAAATTGTACTGAATTATTCAAAGCATAAGTCAATGAACAACTTGATCAAATCAGATAACTAGCAAGAGAAACAGACATTTTATGATGTCTATTTGAATCATTTGTTAATTCACATTTCACAATAAAATGATCACACACTTGTACCAATTTCAGGAAACACAGAAACATAGAAGTTGACGGCAGATAAGGAATGCAAGGTCCATCCAGTCTGCCCATTTCTTTTTCTACCTTATAAATGTGCCATCGGCCTTTGCTCTGTCAATGGCCTATCTATTCATACTCATTTGTATTGCTTCCTTAAGCCAAAATGTTGTGATATAAACACCTCTAGATTATGCATCCAATGTCTACATCTGTTTAAAATAAGAAAGGCACCACTATAAATATGAAAAATTAGCACTGATGGTAAACAAGAGATCAAATTGCTATAAATAACTGCTGAAATTAATGTTTAGGTCTCATACATATGAAAGAATATTCATGGAAGTTAGTTGGTAAAATGTTTTGTGGTTTGTTTCACAGACAGTCTCCTGCATGAAAGCCAAAATGGGATCACTCAGATGCATTTATCAGTGTACATGCAAACAGCTTTTGATCTATAATGCATAAGTAATCTAATAAAAATATTTCACTACGGCAGTCAGTATCTTTCCTGAATTTACATTCGTCAACTATATTGTTCATGCTTCAAAATCGCAAAGAATGATGTGAAATTATTCTATGCACCAAAATGCCCATGAGATTGTGGTGGCCACATTACACACATGTCTGCAGCTTATGAATAACAGATTCTGACAGGAACACAAATGACAACTGCCTCTAAAAGATGAATGCAAAAAAAAAACAACAACGGTACAGAACAATTAGCTCTTTCCTATGGGGTCACCAATAATATAAATAAGATAACATCTGTGGCTGCAGCTTACACATCAGAGGATCAAACACAATGAATAAATGAGAGCATCCTAAAGACTGTATATTGAACGTTCCCTAAAGCAGTAACATTTCAGAATAATTAAAATGAAATCCACCTAACTTGCTGCACACCTAAACTGACAGACTTACAGTGCAGTACTCAGCATTCATTCACTTCTGCGCTAGGGACACAAATGAATCAAAGGGGGGGAAATAAAGCTAAACTAGACTAATGCTATAGTTCCAATAAGCAAGAAACAGAAATAAATCAGGCTGTCAGGTCAGAGTCGGAGACTGACAACACACAAAGTATAAAAAAAAAAGAGAGACTCAGCACCAATACTGTACTGTGGTAATATCTACATTCAGTGCTAATGTTCACTGGATCATAAATTATAGAACTTTCAGACACTGATACATGTGAAGGTTAGTGGGCAAGACAGATGCACAGACTCAGGTAAAAGGTGTAGAATGCACTTTGTGGTATTTATTTTCCAAAATAAAATAATAAAAATACAGAAAGAAAACAGATGATTAGTCCTTCAGTTCTACAAAAACAGTGCACAATTCCCCCAGTGCACAACTTCCAGGCTTCATTCCAGCCAAATTGATTCCTAGTCTAGCACATAAAAACTTGCATGTATTATGAGTGGCTTCCTCCACAACAGTCAGGTCTCTACTGACTGATTTATTTGACTCATCTGTTTTGCATCTCAGGAGGTAGACTTTTATCCCTGCCAACTGATGATGTCAGCACCATGTGAGCTGTCTGACTCACAATTCTCTAAGTAAACACATGCAGGCTAGCTCATCCTAAATAAACACAGATAGGCTGACTCATCTGACCTTTACACACCTCTGCTTTACCTAGGAGAGAATGTTTTGTTTTTGGCTTCTTGCAAACCCAAAGCAGTTTACGCAAAATAAAACACCGAGTGCAAGGCTCTGTGTTTCAATTCTTTCTCATTACTTACATTCTCTCTGTGTCTGCCTGCAGTACAGCACAGGAGATGACAAGCAACTTACTGCTTCTTTTCTTACTTACATGTTCCTTATATAGTACTTGGGAGAAGGAGGGAGAGACTACAAGACTGATAGTGGCCAGATTTCAGCCTGTAGCTAGAACAATAAACTTACTAGAACAGGACAGTGTGAAAGAAAATGTAGCACAATTCAGACAGGGGCTCCGATGTCACAATACATAAGAACAGTACCAAACTAAACTGAAGTTCAAAACAGACGGAATTGGAATGACTGTGATACATGAGGATTACCCTAGAGACATAGCCAACATTCTTTTTTTTTTTACACATTTGTATTTATGCGTCTTGCCGGTCAGCCCCCATCCCACTGACCCCCCAGCCCTGTCCATCGGAATTACCAGCACTTACCTTGCCCTGCCCAGGAGTGGCACCTGCAGGGAGTCAGTCTTCATCCTGCTGACCAGCATATTTTTCCCCTCTGATTTTCTCCCAGGGGCCCTGGGAGTATGCACGCATACACCTGGAGGTGCACATGTGCCATACAAACCCAGTTCTGACCCCTTTCCCCACCCCATAGCTAATGCCTAGTCAGTCTCGAGCCTGTGCCACCCCTAGCCTCCACTGGGGGTCACCATCAGCTGAGGGATGCAACACTTCCTCCCCGGAGAGGAGAGCTTGCCTGCCAGCAGCTCTATCCAGCTCCCCCCATCCCCCCATGCTGACCTCCAACTGCCCAGACTCATTCCTGAACCCGGGTCGCCGGTGTGGGTTGAGGTAAGGCACCAGTGCCTCAACCCTCTACGCCACTGGTCTGGCCATAGCCAACATTCTGATTTACTGAAAGTAGCCAAACGGAATTTTACTCAACTCGTCAGACTGCGTGTCAAACAGAGAGCAACAATGTAATCTAGTTTCTTTCAACAGACCTCAGTAAGTGCCGGCAGGAAGGTTATTAGCTAATTTGCCATATGAACACATCATTTTGCTGTCTTTACTTGGAATTGTTTTGGGGCTTTTAAAAATGTAAAACCTTGTTTGGTGTGCTTTTAATGGTGCTGTTTTTTCTTTGCTGTCTTTACTTGCTGCAAATTTTGTTTTGCCTTGTGCTTCTTGCCCTGTAGTTTGGGGGAAGGGTGCTAATTATCTGACCTGTAACCTCAGCTACATGGTAACTGGAGGTGGGACTAAGTCAGATTTGAGGTGGCAGGTTGAGATTCGGTTTCTCAGAAGAGGCCAGAAGGGAAGGATCCAGATTAATTTCAGTGCAGTGCAGTAACTGCTCTTTGCTGTTTTTGTTTAACCCTAGATTTGTGTTCTTTTAGTGGTGCTGTTTTCCTTTGCTGTCTTTACTTGAAATTGTTTTGGAGCTGTTGAAAATGTAAAATCTAGTTCGGTCTGCTTTTAGTGGTGCTGTTTTCCTTTGCTGTCCTTACTTGGAATTGTTTTGGGGCGGTTGAAAATTTAAAACCTAGTTTAGTCTGCTTTTAGTGGTGTTTTCCTTTTCTGTCTTTACTGGCTGTAAATTTTCATGCACCCTCTCTCCCTCGCCCCCCCTCCACTCTTAATTATATGCCCTGTTAAATCTGATTGACAGGGAATAGCAGGGGTTTTGGAGTAGGAGTGGTATAAGGGGGAGGAAGCCCACCCTCGGTACAAGTGTTTTGACTCATTTTTTGTTGTTATTTTCTTCTTTAAAAAAAAGTGTCTGTGGATCGGTGGCAGGATTTTCTGGACAGTAAATTACTAAAGAGGGAACTACAAGGAGAGCTTTAGTAACAGACAACTACTGGAATAACAGCATAAGTGCAGTATAATGTGGGGAGTGGTGCAATGCGGTGGATGTGGGGCAGCCATATTCAGGCAGACCTTCTGGGTGCTGAGGTGCTGCCCTATCTTCAGGCATCTCTCTGAACTGCAGGATGAGTTAGCCAGAGTCAGAGCAGAAGTAAACTGTGTCAGAATTACCTTTGCCCCTAACCAGAGACCACCCAGTCCAACACTGCTGCTTCAAAGGATGCCAAGAATGAGGAGCACTTGGATGAAGGTGGACTCGGTGAGGGTTAGGGTGGTTGGGCAGAAGCACATCGCAAATCCTATTCCACTCCAGAACTCATATGCTGCACTGGCAAATGGGGACAACCAAACAGAGGTACCCAGAGAAGTGGAAAGGAAGACTGTGGAGGTCACCTGAGGAGAGCAGTGGACCCCAGAGGAGGAGGAAGCGAATCCTGGCGGGGGACTCTATCAATAGAGGGATCCAGCTAGGAACACACAAGGGGGAGGACAGGGAGGTGAGGTGTCTACCAGGTGCCATGGCATGGAGGGATGGGAGGAAGATCCTGGGGATTGCCATGAAGGCAAGACGGGAGGATGAACTGGATGCCATTATCCACCTAGGTACTAATGACCTGGCAAATAGGGAACCTAAGGAAGTCCAGGAAGAGTTTAGGAAATTGGGGAGGAGTCTCAAGCAAGTAGGTACGTCTGTCACCTTTTCATAAGTACTACCTGTGAGAGGCATGGGAGAGCATAGGGGCGCACACACCAGGAACTTTAACACATGGTTGAAGAACTGGTGTTGCGAGGAAGGCTTTGGATTCATTGCTGACTGGGGACCCACCTGGAGGGATGGGAGTGTGTTCAAGCCTGATGGCCTACATCCATCCTGGAGGGGAATCCAAGCACTCAATGATAAGTTTAAATGCTATATGGACAAGAATTTAAACTACCCAAAGGGGTGGCAGGCCAGCAAGGAGGGTGCCTAATTGCCCACCCCCCACAGCTAGCAGTGGAGCCAGCACAGGACAAAGCAGCAGGTAAAGCAAATAGGATGCTGGGATGCATAGGCAGGGGCATCACCAGCAGGAAAAGTGAAGTCATAATTCCACTATACAAGACACTAGTGAGGCCCCACCTGGAGTACAGTGTACAGTTCTGGAGACCTTACTTACATAAGGACATAGACAGGGTAGAGAAGGTTCAGAGGTGGGCAACAAAAATGGTACAGGGATTGCATCACAGGTCCTATGAGGACAGGCTGAAGGACCTGAATATGTACTCCCTGGAGGAGAGGAGGGAGAGAGGGGATATGATAGAGATATACAAGTACTTTACAGGGAGGAACAGGGTGCAGGAATACACTATTTTCCAGTGAAAAAGATGTTCCAGGAATAGAGGGCAAGAGATGAAGTTGGAGGGAGGGCAATTCAGAGGAAATGTGAGGAAGAATTTCTTCACAGAAAAGGTAGTGGACAAATGGAACACCATGCCAGAGGAAGTGATGGGGGCTGAAACAATCATGGGATTTAAGAATGTATGGGATAGACATAAGGGAATTCTAGAGGTCAGGGGTTAGGGGCAATAGACTTCTAGAAAAATGTAAAGTGAACTTACAAGCTCAAATGGGGAGACTGGGTGGGCCATATGCCCTTATCTGCCAACATTGTCTATGTATCTATGTATCTGATTATGTGCGTTTTGAAACTAAATAACCATTGGTAAAACAAATACATAGGAGCTGTTTAAATCGGCATTTGTTGATGTGCTCTGCAATGACTGAAAACAGTGAAGATTTTTCTGTCCCTGTCAGCGAATGACATCATTTTGGTCTAGCCTGCTGCTTCAGCAGTTAAGTCCCTGACTGACTGAAGAAACTGTTGTACTTCCCAGTCAGAGCAGTCTGTAGAGCTAATTGTTTTCACTTCAAAGTTTTTATTTACTCATCTGGTTTGTGTTTAGATAGATTAGCTTAAAATCTATCATTCTGTTCTCATTAAAAAGTTGATCATTTGAGTTTCAGTGCTAAACTGAAGTGGTATGAATGTTTATGAGACATCACTGTGTCTGTATCACAGCTGTCAGTTCTTTCTCATCAAATCGCTGTATTGTTTACTGGCTATATAACACAGGGTAGTTTAATGGATATAAAATAAACTAATTTTTCAAATTCATAGAAGTAGCATGTCTGATGTATCCTCCATAAACAGGTTCATGTGAGAACAATTTTTTTTTAATGTCAGACTGACAAACAGGTGTCTGCCACACTCTGCTACGTCAGGAACATGTACTGTATGAACTCACAAAATTCAGTTCTTTGTGGGTTTCTGTGTGAAAATACATCATATGTACGTGTATAACTAGAAATACTATATGGCATCCTGATGCCCCTGTCTCCTGCCTGACAACTGAGGCAGCAGCACTCTGCTGCTCCCTTTCCCCTGTACCACAAGCCCATGTCTCCTGCCCCCATTTGAGGCTGCTGCACTCCGCTGTCCACTTTCTTCTACACACAGTCGGGGCTGCTTCACCCTGCTGCCTCCTACACAAACAGTTGAGGCTACTGTACCCTGCTTCCCTCTATCCTCCACCCCCATAGTCAAGGCCAATGCACCCTGTTGTTTCCGTTCCTGTCTCCACAGTCAGGGCCTGCTGCTTTAAGCTTGTCCAGAATGAGTTATGTGCCACAGTGCCAAAAGCTTTAGCAAGATCAACATACAGTGAAGCCCACCAGGATGAAGTGCAGCACTGCAGAATTCTGCAGTGGAGTTACTGCAGTAAACAATGCAATTTCAATGGGAGTTAATCCCTTTTGTCATGCAGTAAACCTATCACACTGCGCTTCATACTGGTGGGCTTCGCTGTAGATGGTTGAGGTGATCAGTCCGTGAGCCATACCTGAGAGGATGGAGTCAGTGAGCCTGAGGAGTGAGATGGAATGGAGTGGGATTTCCTAAACCCAGACTGGTAGGGGGTGAAGGAGGAGCAGGAGTCAAGGAAAGGAGCTGAAATTGTACAAGGTGTTACTGTAACTTAGCTAGGGTGGGAAGGAGAGAGATAGGATGGAAGTTATCAGGAGAAAAAGGATCACCGCTTTTAGGGAAAGGTATGACAGTAGCCTGCTTCCAGGCTTCAGGGACAGTTGCAGAGGGAAAAAGGTTGAGGATTAGGCAAGTAGGCAGTGCGATTGCAGGGTCCGAGAGAAGCAGAAGCTTAGGATGAAGGCCACAAGGGCTGCCTTCCTTGTGAGAATTAAGGGATGCACAGGGAGTGGCAGAAGCACCTACAAGCAGGTGGAAGATCTTTTACTATGCCTCGACTCAAAAAACAAAATGCAGGCACAGACTGCCTAGACTCATTTTTCCTAAAATTTGGCTTCAGACAACTATAGCCCATCTCTTTAGATCGCTCTCTACCAATGACCTTCCCCTAATCTGGAAAATGGCACTCATTATACCACGATTCAGATCCGGTGATGTATGTAAATTAAACAACCACAGACCCATATCCATCTTACCCATCCTGGTCAAACTCTTCGAAAAACTCATTAATGCTCAGTTATGGGAATATTTAGAACAATCAAACTTTATGCCCATGCAGTCTGGGTTCAGACCCAAATACAGCACAACTACAACACTTGCAAAGGTCACCAATGATTGGCTATCAGCCCTAGACTACAGACATATCACAGGAGCTATATTCCTTGACCTCAGTAAAGCCTTTGGCACAGCTGACCACAGCATACTTTTACACAAGTTACAAGATCTAGGAATAGGGGCCACTGCACAGTTATGCTTCTCAAACTATCTAATTGGTAAACAGCAACAAATTAAAGTGGAGGACTCCCTTTCTTCCTGCACAACATTAATTAGAGGAGTACCACAAAGATCAATTTTGGGGCCCCTGCTATTCATGATCTATACCAATGACTTAAACAGAAATATCAATAAGGCTAGCATACACCTCTATGTTGATGACACTGTTCATATTACTCAAGGTATACACTGACCTCCATTCAGAATTTGACAAATAAAAATCAAACCTTTACCATGACAAACTATTAAATGCAGAAAAGACTAAGGTAATGTTCTTCTCATCCTCTATTCCTACCCCACCCAATACATCTGCCCCTAATATAATTACCCTCTTAAGTGACATATTCTAGGAAGTTGATAGCTTAAAATACCTTGGACTATGGCGGTACAGTAGATTGTCCTTCTCAACACATATAGAGGCACTGTGTAAAAAACTTAAGAATTGGGCTAAGCTTCTTTTACAGAAATTAGAGCTGTTTACCACTGACCACTTGAAAGAGGCTAGTGCAAGTTACATTTCTCCCATTATTGGATTACGCGGATTCAATTCATGGTCAGTGCTCTTCCTGTTTACACAAACTGGATGTACTTTACTACAGGGCACTAAGATACATCTCCACTTTGGCTCCAAGAACACATCATTGTGTCCTATACGAGACTGTGGGATGGACATCACTAGCTGCAAGGAGATTAAAAAACCTATGCATGTGGGCCTATAGAGTAACTACAAAAGACGTACCACATTATATCACAGATCTTTTTATTAGGTCCCACAGCAGCTACTCACTAAGGAAGAATAACTATATCCTCTTTGACATTCCAAGATTTGCTACCCATTATGGAAAACCGACAATAAGTAGTGTCATTCCTACAATGTAGAACACAGTGCAAAATTCCCTCAAACTTACCAGCCTGGTCAGCCGTACTATCTTCAAATCTCTGATAGACAAGTTTTGTAACAAATCTTGTATGTGTAATGGCACAATTAAATGACTGTTCATTGTTTACTGTATTTAAGGATATCATGAGTTGTATGCTATATGTATTTTCCAAACTTTTTTACTGTACTCAAATTGTTTCCCATTGTATCTTATTTTATTTTCATGCTACAGTGCTATAATCTATCCACAGATCTGTAACATATATACATTGCTGTACAGTATAGTACTGTCTCTTGATTTACATTGTATATTGTTTTACCCAGGACCTCCCTGAAAATGAACTTGCTCAATAGAGCCTTATACTTGTGAAATAAACTAAACCAAACTAAATTAAACAGAAGGAGAGAGAGGAGGGGAAGACAAAGTGAGGGAAGAAAAGGGGATGGGGAGGAAGGGATGAGAGAGAGGGGGCACAGATAGTGAAGTACTAGTTAAAGGAAGAGAAAACAGCCGAAGGGTCAGAGATGAGGGAGTCACCAACCTTGAGAACAGGGGAGGAACAGTGGGTTGGAAGGCAGAAAAGGGAACAGATACCCTCCCAGAATTTGGAGGGGTAATTAATGTTGTTCTGGTTTATGGATGCAAATTACTCAGACTTCACAAGTCTGATGACTTTAGTACAGGCGCTGTGAAGGTGCTGATATTTTGCCAAAGCAGCCAGGGAGCCAGTGATCTTAAATGAATGCCAGGCGAGGTTGCTAGTATGGGGGTAAATCATCACCTCAACTTTTATCTAGGGACGATGAGAGCCCCATACTCTGGTTTTCTTCGGGGGTGCATGGCAATCCCATGCAGCTATAAATTTGAACTGAAAGTGTTGCAGAGCAAAATTTATATTATTGGCTGCAGAGATGGAGAACCAGTCAGATCCCCATAGGTCTACTAAGAGGGAGGGACAAGTCCAGTGACCTAAAGGACCTGAAAAGGATGAATTTGGGGGGGAGGGCAGCCTTAGGATGATGTGTCTTACATACACAGTACACCATATGATAGAAACATAGAAATTGATGGCAGATCAGGAGTGCTTGGCCCATCCAGTTTGCCCATTACTTCATACACTATTACCACAGACCACGCCCAATCTGCAGCTCTTTCTCCCTCTCCCTTCCTTTTCACTATGATTCCCTTGTGCTTATCCCATGCATTTGTAAACCCCACCAGTGTTTCTGCCCCTACCACTTCAGCTGGAAGGCTGTTCCAGGAATCCACCACTCTTTCTTTGAAGAGGTACTTTCTCACATCTGCCCTGAATCTACCCTCCTCCAGCTTCATGGCATGTCCAATTGTTCTTGAGCACCTGTTCCTCTGAAAAATATGCCTGTCCTGTACCTTATTTACCCCATGAGGTATCTGAAGGTCACTATCATATCACCTCTCTCCTTCCTCTGTTTCAGGGTGTACATATTGAGGTCCTTTAGTCTCTCCTCATAGGGCTTTAGATACAGACCCTGCACCATTTTATTTCCCTTGTCTGGATTGTCTCCTCTCTCTGTGTTCTTCCAGAGATGTGTTCTCCACAACTGGACACAGTACTCTAGGTGGGGGTCTTACCAACAGTCTATACAGAGGCTATATCACCTCCCTCTTTCTGCTAGTGACGCCCCTTCCTATGCACCCCAGCATCTCACCAGCCCTCCCTACTGCCTTGTGGCACTGCCTGGCAACCTTTAGGTCATCCAATATGATTACCCTAGGTCTCTATCCTGCTTGGTGGTTGTCAGTATCACTCCACCTATTTTGTAGTCTACGTCTGAGCTTCTGTGCCCCAAGTGCATCGTAGTACATTAGTTGATAGTCAGCCCTTGTTGGTGGTTGATGTTGTTAGGAACCTTAGCATTTTCCTTGATGGCTGACTTACCCTCCAACAACAGGTGCTATCGGTCATTAGATCTGGGTTTTTCCATCTCCAGAATATCGCCAGGATCCAGCTGTTCTTGATGCCTGCTGATCTGGCCATGGTTATCCATGCCTTTGTCACCAGTGGACTAGAATACTGTAACACTCTTTACCTAGGGCTGTCTGGAGGATTGATGTGTTGACTGTAGCTAGTGCAGAATGCCACGGCCAGGATGTTGATGGGTGCCTCTATGAGGGACCATGTCACTCCTGTTCTGCACACTCTACACTGGCTGCCTATGAGTTCACAAATCACCTTCAGGATATGCTTAACTTACAAGGCCCTACGTGGTTCCGGACCTGACTACCTTAAAGAGCTCCTGGTTCCGAATCGGCCTATCAGCCCCCATGCTCTGCCGAGGCTGGTCTGCTCTTTGTACCCTCCTCTTGTCTAAAGAGATCTGGTGATAGAACATTTGATACAGCTGCTCCATCTTTGTGGAATTCTCTTCTGCCATACATTTGTGTAGCCAGCATGGTTGAGGCCTTTAAAGCCTCCTTAAAGACATTTTTATTTGAGAAAGCTTTTTGTTTTATTTATATATATTTGATGTTAAACTTTGGGGATGTTTTATTGTGCAGCGCTCTGAGCCCCTGAATAGGGCGCAGTATAAATAAAATTTGCCTTGACTCCCACCTTGACGTCTGCAACACGGTCCCTGTTAGTGAGTACCAGATCCGGTATTACCCCATCACAAGTGGGTTCACTGACTAGTTGCCTGAGGAGCGTCCCCAGCAGGGAGCCCTGGATGTCCCTGCTTCTAGGTGAAGCCACTGCTGGGAGGCTCCAATCTATGACTAGCAGGTTGAAGTCCCACATCACACCAGCACTTCCCCCTTTTCTACCATCTTGCCAGTGGCTTCCACCAGAACTGTATCTAATTCCTCCCCCTGTGCTGGAGGCCTGTAGATCACAGTACCTCTGCCTTCTCCTATATTCCCTGTAGCTCCACCCTTTTTTATGCTTTCCCTCACATAAAGCACCACACATCCTCCTTTCCTTCCCACCTGGTCCTTACTGAACAGAGTAGAGTCATGTGCCAGTCATGGTTTTCAGTGCACTGTAACTCGGCAATGGCCACAATATCCAGTTCGGCCTCTGCCATGATGGTCTCTAGGTCCAGAATCTTATTTCCTAGACTTCTAGCATTCGCATACGTGGCCTTCCAGATTTGTTACCACTTTGCTTGTTTGCTTGTTGCCCCACTTTTTTCCTTTTTTCCTTCCCTCCTACCCACTTCTCTTTTTTAATACTCCTGTTTCTCACCCCTTTATCTCTACCACCCTGTTTCCTTTATTAATTTGCACCCTGGGGTATTCCTCTCTCCTTGGGTTCTTCTTACTCTCTACTTCAGCCTGTGGGGGGCATTTATGACTCTCCAATACCTTCCGCCACCTCTCTTGGCTGGTTTAAATGTTCATTGAAGTAACATTTAAATGATCCACTAAGGACTGTGGTTCCCCCTCCTGGATGGATGCAAGCTACCACCCCTGTATAGGCCCTTATCCTCCCAGGTGAGTCCCCAGTCCCCAAAGTAGCAGATCTCTTCCTCTCTGCACCATTCCTTCAGCTATGAGTTGAAGGCCCTGGTGTGGAGATCCCTCTCCTATCCTCTGTCATAGACAAGCAGCACCTCAGTGAAAGACACTGAGCAAAGTGTCTTACTGGGAGATTAGGCAGAACTAGAAAGTTTAGGAAATGGACAGTGTAAGCTGGCAGTACTAGCCACTAAAACAGCAAAACTGGGAATACCTACTTATTGGAAAGAAGAACTCCCCCAGTCTTTAATGTGTGGCTGCATACCATGAAAGACTGAATGGCCTTGGAAAAATGAATTTATAAGGCAATGAGGAGAGAACATATATTTGAAGCCATTTGGTACCCATTTGAGAAATACAGTATATTGAAGCCAACCCAATCGATGGTAGTGCTCCAGAAAGGGTAGTAGCTTCCCCAAGCTCCGTTGACTAAAGGATTATAACCCAAGTAAGAAGTTGGAAAAGAACTGAGATAACATATGAAAGAAGCAGTGACAACAGTATGAAGTCTGTAATGTAGTTTATTACAGTTTTTTTAATGTTTTATCAGTGTGATTGTTTTTTACTGTAAATGTTACTGATAATCAACTCCAGATTTTTATCATCCATGTTAAAGTAGACAGCATGACAAGAAAGTTCTTTTGTATCCTGCAAATGCACTTTATTAATATATACTTTGTCTTTTCTCAATAAAATATATTTAAAAAAAAAGAAACCCATGTCCTGTGACAGATTATTGCTTATTAGAAAATGGCTTTAAAAATACTCTATGTTGATTGGCTAAGAGCCCAGTGTAGGCATGTATTTATTTTTCAACAATGCCTGCTGTAAAATAAGTCCCAGCTGGCACTGCCCAATTACCTAAGGATATCCTTGTGCCCACCTCCCAAATCAAAAGGAACTTGGCTTAGCGAGTGTCTCCCCATAACTTACAGACTAGGGCCCCCAAAAAAGACACACATGCAGGAGAACAGCAAGCTGTGCAATGATGTCCCACACAGTCACAGTGGTATTTAATAATAATTTTCTCATTTAAAAAGTAAAAAAAAAAAGTTTTCAAATTGTAAGTGGCACTTTGTTAGTAGCGGTAGCACATCTCGTGGTCAGCACAACTGTAACACATTGTGGCTTCCCTTAGGTGCACCCATGGTCGAAGCAAGCACAGTAAACTAACATTTATTTTTCTTCTTTATAACATTACATTTGAAACTGCAGTATCACCGTGCTGTAAATCTCCTCTGCCCGATGTACTCTAGCCTATTATCCAACTCCCTTACACAGCGCAGAGTCACGAATCCAAAAGGAAAAAAATAAAATGAAATAGAGCACCACTTATTGATGAAAACAAACCAGTAAATAAAACACAGCACCAGTGACCTTTGCACAACTAAAGGAAACAGTCAGTAAAGAAAAGTTTACTTAACAGGGTACACAATTAAGCAAATGTGAAACACTCCAGTGCTCTCTACTGGCAGCTATACCAGTGCAGGGACTACTTTAACAACAGAATGAGTTTCAATTGATTTCTAGTTATTTATATATAGGAGATACATGATGGCCAGGAGTAGAATATGGAAGATATCTGAATGAGTGGAAAGTGACCTTGGGTTACCACATGAGTGGTGGAGCGTAGCAGAGCCACGAGTGTTAGGTAACCCGAAGTCAGTCTCCACAAGTTCAAATATCTTCCATATTCCACTCCTGGCCATCATGTATGCGATTTATACACTAGGGCCAGGGGTATGTAGTGGGTTTGTATGTTATTTTTGTATTGAGTTATTTTTACGTTGAAGTGGTTCTGTGGTTGTTATTTCTTTCATTGGTTTTATTCCGCTTGCATTCTGTGCTATTAGGAATAGTTTGCTTTTGGTTTTGTAAATGGACTTGGTGGCAACGTTTTCAATGGTGTGTTTTGTGAGTGGGTTGGTTTTCGATATTGTTATTGGTTGTCTGTGTGTAGCATACTTGCTGATTGGTTGTTTGCGGGTGTGTGGGTGGGATTTATTTTATTTTATTTATTTTATTTAGTTTTTGTTGACCGGGTAAGTGCACTAGACAAATCCTGCCTATTTTCAGGCACGACCCAGGGGAAGGGGATACAGATGAATGCCAACTGACCTTGAACCAGATTAAGCTGTTGGTGGTATTTTTAGTGAATGAGGGAAATTTGGCTAGGACACCGGGGAAATTCCCCTACTCTTTTTCGATAAGTGCCATGGGATCTTTAACATCCACCTGAACTACCACCAATCCAGGCAGATGGGACCTCGGTGTTACGTCTCATCCGAAAGACGGATTCAGTGGAGTTAGTAATGGTGGAGGTTTGTTGGCGAGTGTGTAGTTTTGCAGTGCTCAGGTAAGTTTTGGTTTATTTCTGTGATATTTGGGTTTATTTTATTTATTTTTTGTGGGTTGTGATTTTTTCTATTCTTCTGTTGTGGTTTGTACAGTACTTGGTGTATTTTGTTTCTGCCTGGTTTACTTCACCAGAGTTCGGGGGTGGGGGTGGGGAGAGGTTGTCATTTGACTTCACCGAGGGAATTTTTCAATATTTGCAGCTGCAGCCTTCTGAGCCTATGTTTTACTAGCCCATCAACCACATCATTTAAAACTAGATGGGATGCTTATACAAAACAAATCAAAATTTAGTGATATAGCTGGTGAGCATCAAGGATGAAAGTCCATCAGCTCTGTACCTATCCTATGTATCCTATACATTTTGTAGTATTTATATCGTTCCGAAGTTATTTTTGCTATGGAGTCTGCTGTGCTTTTTCTCTACTGTGTCCTCTGACTTCTGCACCATTCGGCTTTTTTGCACAGTAGGTATGTGACTCTTTTAGTGTTCCCTGTATTGCATGGTTGATTTTTATTTGATGGAGTCTCAGTATTGAAGTAGTTCGGCATGGAAAGATCAAGCTGAGTAAGGGTACTGATGTAGGCACTGTTGGAATATCTGGCATTTATTTTCACACTGCATATGTTATGACAGATTTATTCCACTGCAGTGAAAACAATTATTTTTAGTTGTTGAAAATACACCTCACCCCTATTGTATAAATAAATATATATGTGCGTGTGTGTATGGGATACTTTATGGCCGGTCATGGAATACACTGTTTATCTGAATGAGTGGAGAATGACCATGTGCAGTGACAGTCCACCATGAAAGAGCGCCAGGACATACCTTCCTATATTGAGTTGGATTAAAATAACACAGACATATCATAAAGTTGCATCACATACCTGTCAATGGTCCAAAATCCTGATAATATCTCCAGTGATTAAAATCCATGACCTGAGTCATTCCAGTGAAGTTAACCAGCTGCAAGTCCCAAGCTGGGCAGACAGCAAACTCACTAAAATGCTTAGGTGATGAGAACCAGACATATCTTACACAAGCACAAAAATAAATACACACGTACCCAGGACAAGGAAATAAAAAAATAAATAACATTTATTTTCCTCTCCAAAACCAAAAAAACATGTAAGAATCCTCACGTCTGCAACACGGAAGTGCAGCAGTAGTCTCCACAGAAACTCCGCCCTCAAGCACAAAGCAACCAATAAAACAACACATTATCGCACATAAAGCCCAAACAACCAATAGCATAAGGTACCTGTAGAACCTATAATCTCTGCGTAATCACATCCATCTCATGGCACCAACCAACAGAAAACTACAACTACCCCTTATTCATAAAACAAAACTAAATCCATTGATAAAATCGCAGCACAATGATGCACAGCCACCAACATAAAAAATAACACCACTTAAACTGCACATATTCTCTCTTACAGAACATAAAAAAAAAAAAACAAGAATAACACACTCCAGCCTTATTGTATAAATTAAATACATGATGGGCTGGAGTGGAATATGGCAAATATCTGCACTTGTGAACAGTGACCTCACAATGCTTTCACTCATGGCTCTGCTCTGCCACTTGTGAGGTATCCTGGGGTCACTGTTCACTCATGTAGATATTTTCCATATTCCACTCCTGCCCATCATGTAATGCATATATATATATATATATATATATGCACGCATACATATTATCAATACTGCACGGAAATATCACATGTAGCCCATTTTCTAAGTGCAATAATATCCACCAGAGTGGGTGGTATTGGGATATACGAGACCCTCCAGGAGCTATAAGGCCCTCTGCCTGTGGTGTCAGGCCTCATTATGCCCCTGGGCAGTTCAGTATATCCCAATACCGCCCACCCTGTTGGGTATTATTGCTTGTATAAAAAATGCAATAAAATATAAGTTAAAAAAGATATGTTCTATTCTGTTGAGGAGTATAAATATTCAGAATATGCACTGTGTAATTATTTGCCCATGCAAAAATCATCCATGCAATAAATGTTAGTTGTGAGGTCAATGGGCAACTGGTCAAGAATATAATTAAATCTCATCAGTATATCTACAATCTAAAATAAAATAGTATGTTCAGTTTTGTTTTCTTACCTTTATTTCTTGTTAGAAGGTGCTGAAGATTGTTCATTCTTGGGCAGCTTATCAGGTGTCCACTCTTAAGATGCAAAGGAATAGTGAAGGTCTACCTGCAAAAGAAAGGTAGGGGCAAAAAATGTAAGCTTTCAAAACAAAATGGGCAGGATTTTCAGATGGCATGATGCAGGCCCTGCACCTGATTTCTGATGCAGCCTGCATCATGCACACCTATGTCCAACATTTTGAATGCTATTTTCAAAGGTTTTGAAGGATTTGGGACTGTCCCTGTGGTTCACAGCATAAAAATGATGCATGAGACATTTATTTTATGCATGCATTATTTGTTTGATAGATGCATCATTTGATTGATGCATGTGTCATTTATTGTGACGTATGCATCATTTTCAGGGAGGACTTTGCCTCAGTTCTGGAAGTGAACTGAAGGGCATTTGAAAGGAGATGCAAGGCCACTGAAGGACTCCTAAAATCCTTCCCAGTGTAGTCAGACAGCAATAGAAGATTTAATTTTCCCTTCCATTCACTTAGGGTCTTCTGCAGTGGATGGATCTGTCCACTAGATGGTGTAATTGGATCAGCTATCAATGCAGTATTTGCGTCTGCAAACAAATAAAACCAGGGCACTCACCAGGCAGGAAACTGGCTCAGAGACAAAGAGATATGTGCAAAAAAAAAACTTTATTAATGTGCAGGTGCACCACAAATCACTCACTGGTTTTATTTGTTTGCATTTGCTTCAGTTACCGCTTACCACATGTATCCCAGCTGTCCCTGTTTTTCTTCTGTCAGTATTTGTGTCTCTAAGCTGTTCACAGAGCCCTGTGGTGTAGTAGTAAAGGCGTCATGAAGTAGTTCTGACAGGACAGCTTTAGCGTTTCTACAGCATGTACCATAAAATCACCTACTGAGGTTAGAACCCTGGTCATCTGCTTCATAGGTTGTGATTTAATCTCTACAACACAAGAGTTGCTATCCATGTCTGTGTAGCTTGGTAGGAAATTGAATGTGTGCTTGGATGGCAAGTAAGTAATATTTAGTGTTTTCAACAAGAGAACTTGGTTTAGAGGGACTTATAGAGCAACTTTGCACTTCAGCCCGTATTTCCAGAAATATGATGTTTCAGTTATTTACAAAAAAAAATGCTTTTTAGTAGCTTTTCATGACCATTACATTCAAGGTACAATTGCAAAGCATGAGTCATTATATCAGACATACAAGGAGGATAATTATGATAGTTTTTTATTTACAAAGTAGAGGCACTAAACAAAACATATACCTATTTTCAGGCACAAACTGGAAGATCACTACATTGGAGACTGTTGCAACAATATACAAGAGGGTCTATAAAATTACCCAGCAGTGGTACAGAACAAAAATGCAATATGCAGTAGGTATAATGCAAGGTACAGGATAATGTACATCAGTAAGACACAAAATAACAAATACAGGAATAGGTCATATACAATATAATTGGTAATCAGCATTACAAACAAGTGCACCAATTGGAAAGTTTACTACTGTTCCTAAGCAGCCACCGCAAGTTCCGACCGAGCCCCCGAGGCTTCCTCACCCGGATCCGAGCCTCCTTGGCTGGGTAGATGCTTAAGGCTCCGGCGCCTAGGCGGTGCTCGCTCTCCAGACAGTACTCCTGAGGACCGCCGCCGCAAGTTCCAACCGACCCCCCAAGGCTTCCTCACCCGGATCCGAGCCTCCTTGGCTGGGTAGACGCCTAAGGCTCCGGTGCCTGGGCGGTGCTCGCGCTTCAGACAGCACTCCTGAGGACCGCCACTGCAAGTTCCGACCGACCCACTGAGGCTTCCTCACCCAGATCCAAGCCTCCTTGGCTGGGTAGATGCTTAAGGCTCCAGCACCTGGGCGGCGCTCGCTCTCCAGACAGCACTCCTGAGGACCGCCACCGCAAGTTCCAACCGACCCCCCCCCGAGGCTTCCTCACCCAGATCCGAGCCTCCTTGGCTGGCTAGACGCTTAAGGCTCCGGCGCCTGGGCGGTGCTCGCTCTCCAGACAGCACTCCTGAGGACCACCACCGCAAGTTCCGACCGACCCCCCGAGGCTTCCTCACCCCGGATCTGAGCCTCCTTGGCCGGGTAGATGCTTAAGGTATGACCGCTGATCTCCACTCCAGCCGCCTGAAAAGGCGATTGCTGATTGGCTGCCTACAGTCCTAGGCAGCCCCCGATTGGACTGCTTGCCATCCAGCTAGGTGCCGATTGGTGCGCCTTTTCCATTGACTTTTGCTGGGACTTGTGGACTGTTTCTCAGCCGGGCTCCTCGCTGGGGGAAGTAAGGGAGTGTGTGTTCTAGGGGTGTTTTTCATTCAGAAGCCGCTCTACTCTCTTTAGTCTCTGGACAAAGTAGAGTTTTAAAGAGGGACTGGTGTTGCCCTGATACCTGCCATGGCTGCTGAAATTTGTTTTTTGTTTTAGCCACCAAATGAAATGTATAGGAAAGTTGTTGCTTGTGTATACCTAAATGTGACCTTGCTTCTAGTGTGAAATCTGTCCTTATTATCTAATTTCTGTCTTGCTCACACGCACCCGCACCTCAGGTACAAGTAGCCGTTGCAGAATCTGCTCCGCTGCCTCTCGACTCCCCCCACCATCGCCCCCTTCTTAGTCTTCTCTTTGTGTTTTACTTACCCCCCACTCCTGGCCAACCTGGCTGCTATCCTCAAGCGTTTCTTTTGTTAAAGCTTAAACGATTCCCCCCACTCCCCTGTAAGTATCCTGCCTCCTGCCACCCGCCCTCGTCCCACCGATTGCCTGGGACACTATTTAAGTGCTGTTTTTTTCTCTTCCCTTCCCCTTAGGCTCCAGCGCCTGGGCGGCGCTCGCTCTCCAGACAGCACTCCTGAGGACCGCCACCGCAAGTTCCGACCGACCCCCCGAGGCTTCCTTACCCGGATCCGAGCCTCCTTGGCCGGGTAGATGCTTAAGGTACGACCGCTGATCTCCGCTCCAGCCACCTGAAAAGGTGATTGCTGATTGGCTGCCTACAGTCCTAGGCGGCCCCCGATTGGACTGCTTGCCATCCAGCTGGGTACCGATTGGTGCACCTTTTCCATTGACTTTTGCTGGGACTTGTGGACTGTTTCTCGGCCACGCTCCTCGCTGAGGGAAGTAAGGGAGTGTGTGTTCTAGGGGTATTTTTCTCCCACCCCCACCATCCCCTCCCAGGCCTCCTTTAAATACAGTGTAGCTCCACCCACTCTCTACCTAAAGAGCCCTTACTGGTTAATCTCGTCGAGTGGGAGGTGGCTGTATCTGGGCTCCCTGCAGTGATCTGTTTCCCTCTATCTCTTTCCTGATCATTAGGCACAGATAGTGCTTAACCCCACAGTGGTTTATGCTGACTCCTCAGCTCAACAGTGACTCAAGAATAGCTGCTCTAGCGACCTTCTGCGGCTACGTATACCACAGCCCTCAACTTCTACACAATATGGCTTGCCTTATCTTTATACTCCTAATGTTGGGAAGGTGCACAATGTACACAACAGTACCCTATCCTAAGCCAGAGGCCACCGCAGTCTGAGAGTACACAGTCATAGTCCCCGCTGCATCACCATATTGTTTCCCTACCCATAATCTGCCTCGCTCCTGCTCTTATCGCCACCCGCATTCCCTGGCCCTACTGCCCTCACCTATGTCTCTCCGTGCACTCCCCCTGCTAGCCTCAAACACCCAGGCCAGCATCATCTATGCCCTAGCCATGCGTACCGATATGAAAGAACACCACACAAGAACCCAAACAAAAAGAACCCATTTCCACCTGACAAAATTCCTCAAAAAACTGCTTTTAATTCTCCTCTTTTGCTCGGGCAATGTCGAACTAAATCCAGGCCCCCCAAGTCAAATCACTTCTCCATCAGAGTTCGCAGCTGCTCCTGGGATGAAACTGATGATGGTCAACATCCTAAGCCTTATCAAAAAATGTGACCAGCTTCAAGTCTGGGCAGCCCACACTGACCCAGACCTGATTATTATTACAGAGTCATGGTTGAAAAAGACCAACAATGATCCACAAATTACAATTCCGGGTTTCAAACTTTATAGAGCGGACAGAGAAAAAGGGGGTCGCTATATACACCAAATCCAAATACAACATTAGCAGCATCTCCTGCAAAACTAAGCCCAAGGAATATGAAATCATCACGCTCAAACTACACCTCCCATCCACTGAATGCATCACAATTATAGGTGGCTATAGACCCCCTACAGGTGGCACAGAAATTATTAACGTGCTAAAATCCCTAACGATGGCTGCCAATATGGAAACAATAATCCTAGGGGACTTTAATATGGACTGGTTAACAGCTAAGTCCCACCCCCTTAAAACCATCTCCGATGAGCTAGGTCTTACATGAAATAGTAGCAGAACCCACAAGAATAAATGCCTCCAACCCAGCCAACAGTTTTCTCTTAGATATTATCCTAACTTCCCACCCCCACAAAATCTCACATCATGCGGTGTTCCACAATGATATGAGTGATCACAATATCGTTGTCTGCACAAGATCCCAAATCAAAACCAGGAGTCCATCTAATTTCAGAATCAAACGCTCATTCCGTAAATTCAATCCACTAAATTTCCTAACCGATCTAGCTGCGACCAGGTGGCAAGATCTATACCTGGCCAAATCCGCAGATACCACAGTCGCTGTTCTAAATGACATACTGACAACTCTAATCAACAAGCATGCTCCCCTCATTAAAATGAGGGTGTGGAAAATCATCCACCCGTGGTTTACCCAAGAGCTCAAATCGGCACTTACCATCAGAGACAAACTATGGGCTAGAGCCCGGCTCACAAAGAACCCAGCAGACTGGCAGGCATTTAGAACTGCCAGAAATGCTTGTGTTAAAAGTGTACGGACTACTAAAGCAAATTTCTATATCTCCACACTGGAGCAGGCTAAAGGGAACTCACAAAAAATCTGGAAGACATTAAAATCTATTGAAGGCCGTGCGGCTGCTCCTTCCCTTCCCACCAAGATTCTGGCCAAGGATGGGATAGTTGAAAATAAACTGCAAATCCTAGAAGAACTTAACCTCCATTTTGCCACAGCCGGATTGGCATTTGACTCCTCCCCTTATGCTAGCCGAACAAATGGCCACACCAGACCAGATGCTATGCATGCTACCCCAACTCAACCCTTCCAGTTGTATCAGACTAGCTATAAAGAAGTCGAAGACTTAATCCTTAACCTAGACACCAAGAAAAGTGCAGGGGCCGATGGCCTGGAGTCATTCTTCATACAGCTAGGCTATGCCCAGCTCACAGCTCCAATCCTTCACATATTCAACCTCTCTATTACCACAGCCACTGTTCCATCATGCTGGAAATCTGCCCATGTTCTCCCACTCTTTAAATCAGGAGACCCCTGTGACCTGAACAATGACCGACCTATCTCCATCTTGCCTGTACTATCCAAAGTGTTGGTAAAACTCATATATAACCAACTAAATAAACACCTTGAAACACACTCTCTACTAAACCCGGCACAATCTGGTTTCAGGTCGAAGCATAGTACAATCACAGCCTTGGCTAAGGTCTCTAATGACTGGATCCATGCAATGGACTCCAAGAAAGTCACGGGTGCGGTCTTTCTAGATCTTAGCAAGGCCTTCGACACTGTAGACCATCACCTTCAAATCGATTGTCTTGCACACATAGGTGCCACCCCAACCACCTTACAGTGGTTTACCAGTTACCTTACGGAAAGGATTCAAAAAGTCAAAGCCGACGGCCTACTTTCTGCCCCACTTTCAGTCACCAGAGGAGTCCCTCAAGGCTCCATGCTGGGACCAATCCTTTTCTCCCTCTACATTAACAACCTTGACTCCCACATAAAGACATCCAGCATACACTTCTTTGCGGACGATACGGTACTATACACATCAGCCTCGTCCTATCTAAAGTCAGAAATGCTCCAAGCTGACTTCTGTCAGCTAAGAAAACAACTCATCAATGCTAAGTTGCTCCTAAATGCCCAAAAACTAAAACTATGATTTTCTGAGACTTATGCTGGTTGACCCATTACCGCTCTCAACTAAAACTTTGTGGAAACCTCGCTAGGTGAACCCCTGGAAGTCGTAGATAAATTCAAATACCTAGGTATGTGGATAGACAATAAGCTCTCCTTCCAGGACCACATCGAGGATCTTTTATTTATTTATTATTTATTTTTATTTATTTAGCTTTTGTTGACCGGGTAAGTGCACTAGACAAATCCTGCCTATTTTCAGGCACGACCCGGGGGAAGGGGATACAGATGAATGCCAGCTGACCTTGAACCAGATTAAGCTGTTGGTGGTATTTTTAGTGAATGAGAGAAATTTTGCCAGGACACCGGGGAAATTCCCCTACTCTTTTCGATAAGTGCCATGGGATCTTTAACATCCACCTGAACTACCACCAATCCAGGCAGATGGGACCTCGGTTTAACGTCTCATCCGAAAGACGGCACCTCAGAAATGCAGCACCCCTCTCATGCTGCATTACAGTGTCAGTACTGGGATATTAACCCAAGTGCCAGATGTGGGAACTGAACCCACAGCCCTCTGATCTCCCGGCCTCAGAGGTGAGTGTGCTACCTACTGAGCCACTGACACTGCTAAGGAGACTTAAAGCACGTCTGGGTTTCTTCCACAGAAATAGGGCCCTCTTTTCTCTAGCAATCCGTAAAAGACTGGTCCAAGCAACTTTCCTTCCCCTGCTTGATTACGGAGACATTATCTATATCATCATCATCATCATCATCATCATCATCATCAAATCTTTATTTATTCAGGCGAACATCATTGAGCAAGGCTTATTTACAAGATGGACCTGATAAGGTCAAGGTTCAATAGCTGATACACAACAGATACATCATACACTTATATAAGACAGTTATACATACAGGGGAAAATAACGTTTATAAACACAGTGATGTACAGTAAATTCACATGATAAAAACGGTTACAGGAAAGTTAAGCTAATATTTACAGTATGTACAGTATATACATATCCCAGTGGGGGGGCATGGCAGACACTCAACATAATGTAATACTAGGATGGTGAAGGTATTACTGGGTGCCATAAGATGGGGTGTCTGTCTGGAAGGACTATGCCATATATGGTTTGGAAGGGAGATTTGTGAGATGACAATGCTAGCTCTAGTGGTAGCAATTGCATTTCTCTTTGAATAAGACTGTACAATGCTGTTTAAAGGATGCAAATGGAATGATATTGGACAGTTTTAGGGATTTTTGTAGGGTGTTCCATGCTATAGCTAGAGAATAGCTGATTGCTGCCCTCCCTAGCCTGGTGTTGAATTTGGGCAATTTGAGCAGGATGATGTTGTTGCTTCTTAGGGCATAGGAGCTAGGAGAGGTCTGGGTGAAGCAGTCCAGGATATAGTTTGGAAGTTTTTTTGACAATGCTCTGTAAATCCATAGTGCTGCATTTCTGTTCCTTCTGAGGTGAAGGGAAACCCACCCAACTGCAGCATAAAGAGAGCAATGATGAGTATTAGATGGCAGATCTGTAATGAACCTTATTGTTCTATGATATAAGGTATCCAACTTGTGATGGTAGGAGATGGGGCAGTGACTATAAAGGAAGTCTGCATAGTCAACAACTGATAGAAAAATGGCCTAGACTAACCTCATCTTTGAGTCTCTGTTTAAGAAGGATTTTAATCTATAGAGAAGGCCAAGCCTTTGGCGAAGCTTTTTTAACAGTTCTTCTAAATGATGAGTGAAGTCAAGTCTGTTGTCAATCCACACACCTAGGTATTTGAAATTTTATACATACTCCAGATTTTCTCCAAGTATAGTGCATAGCTGGGGGAGAATGATTGGAGAGGATGTGCTGGTGGGGCTTTGATTTGTGAACATCATTACTTTAGTTTTCTTTGCATTTAACAGAAGCTTTTTCTCATATAGCTGATATTGTAGCAAGGAGAATTCTGTTTGGTAGGATTTCACTAGCAGCTGTAGGCATAAGGGTTGCTGACATACAGAACGGTGTCATCAGCAAAGAGGTGTACAGAGGAATTGTAAGGGTTGAATCAATGTTATTTATATAAATGGCAAAAGGATAGGACCTAGAATAGAACCTTGGGGACTCCTCTTGACAGTGGTTTTAATGGGATAGGTCACCTTCAGCTTTTACCTGCTGTGACCTACCAGTGAGATAGCATCTGAACCACTTAAGGGAGGATGGATCTAGGCCAATGGAGTACAGGGATGAAAGTAGTAGCTCGTGGTCCACAGTATCGAATGCTTTGCTCAGGTCCAGGAATACTGCACAGACATTATTCTTTTTATCTAATTCGGATTGCCAGTCATTTGTGACCTTGGCTAGTGCAGTGATAGTGCTATGCTTGGCCCTGAATCCAGATTGAGCTGGGTTTAGGAGGTTAGCATTGTCAAGATACTCCTTAACTGGTTACTCACTAATTTCTCCAGCATCTTGGATAGCACTGGTAGAATGGAAATGGGCCTGTAATTATTAAGATCCATAGGGTCCCCTGATTTTAGAAGGGGAACCACTTGGGCTGTCTTCCACAGTGTGGGAATAGAGCCAGAGTTTAGGGATAGGTTAAAGAGGTGTGTTAGGGGGACAGCAAGTACATGGCATGCAATCTTTAGAAAGTAGGGGTCCAGAGAGTCTGCCCCTGTGCTTTTTTTGGTAAGTTTTTTTTCCAGTTGCCATAATAGATCCTCTACTTGTTTCAACAGTATAGATTTGAAGCTGAAGGAAGAGTCAACTCTCTGATCACCAGTGTAATGGGAGCTTAATTGTTCCTTCAGGAGGTTAGCTGGAGAGGTGTCAAAGGCAAGGCCAGCCGTTGTGAAGTGGTTATTGAAGGCGTCCAGAATTTCCATTTTGCCAGTGATAGGGCCATAACTGTTCTGTAATTGAGTTGGAAGGGGGGTGTTTGGCCCTGCCCCACCATACCCCTTGATGGTGCCCCAAAACCTAGCAGGATTATGGTAGGAAGAGTTGAGTTCGGCCAAGTAGAAGGCAGCCTTTGCATCCCTAACTTTCTTGGTGCATCTATTCCTGGCTTTCCTAAAGATCATCCAGTCATTTGCATTCTTGGTTTTTCTTGCCATTTTCCAGAGTTTGTCTCTCTCCAGCAGTGCAGCTTTGAGGTCAGCTGTAAACCAACGACAGGATTTGTTTTTTATTCGGATACTAGAGATTGGGGCATGGGTGTTAAGGGCATTTATTATAATGTTATTTAGCACCTGCTGAGCTTTTTCAACAGAATGGGTAAGATAAAACTCTTGCCAGTGTGGAGAGTAAGCTAGATCATGCAAATATCCTTCAATATTGATGTTTTTCTTGGATCTCCTCTTGAGAAATTTTGCAGGGCTTGTTGTTATGCTGGTGGATCTTACCCCTGCGATGGGGCAGTGATCACTTATATCGCAGAGAAGCACTCCAGCATGTGTGAATAAATGTGGTTTATTCACTAGCATGATATCAAGTAGTGTGCTGTTATTACTATTCCTTGCATTAATTCTTGTTGGTTCATCAATTAGCTGTGTGAACCCATATGTATCACAGAATGATACCAGAGGTGCAGCTTCCTGGGTAAGCCTCCCCTACCCTGAACCTAGCAAAACTAGACATACTATACCACCGTGCTATCCGCTTTATTACCAACTCGGCATATAGGACCCACCACTGTGATCTTTATACAGCAGTTGATTGGTCTTCCCTGACCACCAGACATCTCCTCCATGCTGGCATGTGGACCCTCAAACTGCTACTTCACAAACTGCCAGCATATTTGACGTCACTTATAAATATCTCACACAGCACCTGCTCCTTAAGGAAATCCAACCTTGTCTTACTAGATGTGCCTATGACACGAACTGTAGCCGGACAAAGGGCTGTCTCATACTCTCTACCAAAGATTTGGAATCAACTACAACCCATGCTGAAGCTAACCAGTATTATATCAACTAACTCCTTCAAAACATTAGCATTCTCCAAAATAAAAGACATATCTAGATGCAACTAGACCTCAATGCCTAATCAGCTCCACAATTATTCACTGGCCCTCCATTGTATAAATCAAAAGTGCTACATAATATAAGACTAGGCCAACTCTGAATTGTACAGCATTGTAATACAAAAATGCCCATTGTATATACCTCCTAAATGTATATAATTATCCACATTTTGTCCTTCACCGTATATCTCCTAACAATGTATTTATGTATCGTATATGCTTATGACTCAGGACCTCCTTGTGAATGAGCTTGCTCAATGGAGTCTTTCCTGCAATAAACTTGAACTTAAACTTGAAAAAAAAAGCAGCCAACAGACAAGTACATGCAGAGGCCTTGATTAGGAGGGAGCAATACCCAGTCCCGAAGGCTTGACTAGACGTATACAGTCAGACCATAGCTTGGAAGGAGTTTCAAAGTATAGGGGCAGAGTAGGAGGAGAACATTTCTCCTAATTTAGTTCTGGTTCTGGGGATGGTCTATGAACCAGGGACTTTGAGATAGGAGACTGTCAGGCATAAGAAGAGAGGAAAGGGACAAAGTGGTTTGTTTAGTTACAACATTATGTACAACACTACTCATTATGAGTTTGAGCAAGGCAGGTGGAGGAAGCCAACCAAGTCTGGAATACAGGGTACAAAGGTGAGTGTATCTGTTAGTGACCAATGCCAAATGATCAGATATTACTGTAGGCCACATCCCATTTTAGCAAGCTGAAAGTAGACAGTCACCCTGCAGGTCAATTTGGGAGCAGAATGCCTCGTTCGATGGCTATATCAGGCTTTCGGAATGAGGTTGTCTTTTATCTTTCATTTTTTGTACACTTTATTTAAAATTTCAGCATGACAACAGTTCTCATGTCAAAAATATTTGGAATATAACAAACAGAGTGAGCATGTATAACATACTCTTGAAGATATGGAGGGTAAAAATAAAATTCAGTATGACCACTATCTTACACAAATTCCCCTCCCCAACCTTGGAGTCCTGTATAATAGTCTTACACTTGAAGAAAAAGATGGAGAAAAGGTAGTGTGGGGTATTTATTTTATCTGAGCCGAAGTGTTCCTGGAATGTCAGCTCTCAGAGGCTCCCAATGGGGCTGCAGATTCAGAAAGTAGGGAACCAGGGGGTATCCAACGCCTCCTCTAATGGACCCCAGAGCTTCTGGTATTTATCCTCCTGACCCAAGGCTTTGTATTGCAGGTGCTCTAGCTTCATACAGTATAATAACAGTTTTGCCCATTGGGCTATTGTGGGTACAGACTCCAACCACCAATGGTGAGCTAGTGCCTGCCCACAATCATGACCATTTGCGACAGGGATTGGTTCAGCCCCTATCCTCCCCGAGACCCCCCAGACAGACCTAGCAGTACTTCCACAGCACCCACTTCCTGTGTGTCACTAAGTACCCATAAGTACCCATTGCATCAGGGAAATAATGTCTCTCCAAAATAGAGATACCTTCGGGCAGGCCCAGATGTCTTTTATCTTAAAGGAGAGTCCCAATCTAGTGTTTGATATTCATGCTTCCTTGTTACACATTGGAGGGCAAATCTATAGCTTATTTGTGCTAATGTTGCAACCTGTGTAACCATTAACTACTATAAATCCATTCAGCAATTAGCCCCTGACTGCAACATGGCTGTGCTCAAAAGTCTGTTAATGATGTGCAGACAGTGGTTGGCCTGGTTGAACTGAGGGGTTGGCCTGGTGGCACTGAGGGTTGAGGCACTGGATGCCACACCTCATGCTGTGCCGGGGACTTGGACCAAGTAGAAAGTGAGGTAGCTGGATGAGAATGGCAAGCGATAACTACACAAATTATACTGACATTTAGTTTTCTCATCCTAGATATAAACAGAAAGAGAGCCATTGTAGCACAGGATATAGCTTCCTTCCTCCCCATCTAGCAGTGTACCAGAAATGCCTTGTGGGTGGCCATTTTTTTTTATATTATTGTTTATCCCCTGAAGCTCGGTCTGCTATCATTCAGCCGCCATCTTCTGCACCCCATGCGATTCCGGCAGCTCACTCGCACAAGGCTGGCACACACGCAGTGCCCACAACGGGACCCCCAAACCGGCCACCAGGCCTGGATCCAATACCAAATCATGATTCTGCATGGGTCCAAGGGTGCTCAGAGGACTGGCCATCAAGCTGCCACAACCAACCTCAATTTTCCACCGTATTTTTACTCCCTCTTAGGAGTGTGGATGTGCCATGACATCTGTGCACACCATGCTGATGTCCACTGCAATCCTCCCTCTCCTGCATTGCAGCTGTATAGCCCCGATCTCCATCGGAGGCTGCAGCAGCATGGTGCTAGCCCAGAACCCACCTCAGGGAGAGGAGAGCAGTTGATGAACGCTCAGTCTACTCCCTCCCTGGTTGACCCCCGACGACCCGAGTCCATTCCCAAACCCGGGTCGCTGGAATGGTGCGAGGTGTGGTGTCCAGCACCTCAACCCTCAGCACCACCGGGCTGGCTGTGGGCAGCCATTTTAAGTTCAAATTACCCAGAAACATAGAGTTGTTACAGAGTTGTTGAACTGAGGCTGGCGCAGGACATCAGGGATGGAGAAAAGGACTTCTTCAGATACATACAGGAGAGAAGGAGCTGCAAGGATCAGGTAGTTAGGATTAGGAAGGACAGGGTGTGGGCAGAGAAAGGGGTGGATCAGGCAGAAGCACTGAATGAGTACATTTGTTCTGTAGTCATGAGGGAGAGTGGAGGGCAGTTACCACAAGGGGTGGGCAGTGGGGAGAGGGGGTAATGGACAGGGTGATCACAGAGGGTAGGGTATTGGAAGGGTTAAGGGCTCTGAGGGGATAAGGCACCAGGACCGGACAGCATACACTCCAGGGTGTTGAGCGAAATGGTCGAGATCCTGGCTGGACTGCTGGCAGAAATAACAGTTACGTAAGAACTTACCGTAACAGTAGATCTTTGAGAGAGGTTCCTGCAGTAGGTCTTCACACATAGGACTGCACCCCCTGGTGTCAGGTCCACATGGCAAACTTGTAGCTAGCAATCTTTAGCAGGGACCCTCCCCCATCGTCAGGTGATGCAACGTCAGCTTGACTATAAAAGGGGCGATCCTGCACCCGCCCTCCAGTTCTTTTCCACTGGAGACCTAAGAAAGGAGTAGAAAAGAGGAGTAAAAAAGACTTCAGTCACCTTGAGCCCTGGAAGTCAGAGACCTGGGCATGACGGAAGGGAAAATAACAGGAGCTGGGGGTAAGGTCGAAGGGAAACTAGACCTACTGCAGGAACCTCTCTCGAAGATCTACTGTTATGGTAAGTTCTTATGTAACTGTTCTATCTTACTTTAAGAGGGTTCCTACAGTAGGTCTTCACACATAGGACTGAATACCAAGCAATCAAACATAGAGCAGGAGTTGGAGATGAGGCTCCAGGAGGAGGAAATGTCTGCCAACTAAGGGACTGTCTTGAAACAGTAGACCTTGCAAAACCGCAAGGCTGAAGCCAGCCAGATGCCTAGAGGCAATGTCCAGACTGTAATGCTTAGTGAAGGTGTGGACAGAAGACCAAGTGGCCGCTGCACAAATGTCTGCAGTGGACATATTCCTGAAGAAGGTGGTAGAAGTGGCCACACTCCTCGTGGAGTGACCTTTGACCGCCCCTGGAAGGGGTTTATGGTACTTCTGGTAGGTGTAGTGGATGCAGTTAGCCAGCCACCTGGAAATGGTCTGTTTTGTGATCGCCTTGCCTTGACACTGGGGAGAAAAGGCAACAAAGAGCTGATTTGATCTACGAACCTCTTTACTCTGGGGGGTATAGTACCTCAAGATTCTGTACACGTCTAACGTATGCAGGAGATATTCCCCCCTGTTGGAATGCTCAGGGAAAAACACTGGCAATTCAAAACTCTGGTTCAGAGTCATTTTGGATGCAACTTTCAGGAGAAAGGAAGAATTGGTCCGAAGGACCCTGCAGTCCTTGTGGAAAATTAAATAAGGTTCTCTACACACTAGAGCCTGAAGCTCTGACACTCGTCGAGCTGAGGTGACAGCAACTAAAAAGAGCATTTTCCAAGCTAGGAAATGCAGCTCGCTGCTAGTTCAAAAGGGGGCAGTGTGAGCTTTTCCAACATAAAATTGGGATCCCAGGGAGGAACAGGATTCCAGACTGGAGGTTTTATATGAAGGATCCCCTTCAGAAAGGTTTTAGAAACCTGTAGCTGAGCTAGGGTTTTGCCCTCCACCGGAAGGTGGTAGGCCGACACCGCAGAGAGATGGATCTTCAGCAAAGAATAACTGAGGCTCATTTCCAAAAGATGCAAGAGGTACTCTAACACCTGGGAAGCTGAGCAAGAGAATGGGTTCAAGCCTTTGGAGGTGGCTCAGATAGAAACTCTCTTCCATTTCATGGCCTATGTAGATCTAGTAGACAGCTTTCTGGCTTGTACTAGAACTTGAGCAACCACCATAGAGACACCATAGAGAGAAATCGCCATGTCCACAGGTGCCACACATGTAGATGGAAAGATCTGAGGCTTGGATGTCCCAGGGTGCCCTGCTTCTGGGATAGAAGATCGTGGGAAAGAGGCAGAGGTACTGAGGGTTCCAGAGCCAGTTGTAACAACGGAAACCATATCTGCCGAGGCCAGAGCGGGACGATAAGGATCATGTGAGCCCCCTCTGCTTGGAGTTTCAGAAGGACCCTCTGCAGCAGAGGAAAGGGAGGAAAGGGAGGAAAGGTGTAAAGAAACCTTCTTGTCCATGATGGAGATGGTGTGTCTTGCCAAAAAGCACCATGCCTGGGAACGAGCGAGCAAAAGCTGGGTAGTTTTGCGTTGGATGGGGAGGTAAACAGATCTAGGTCTGGTTGACCCCATAGAAGAAAGAGATCTTCCACTACCTCTTCTTTTAGTTCCCACTCGTGAGCCCTGGCAACTGATCAGCTGAGACTGTCTGCCAGAATGTTGTGAACACCCAGCACGCGGACTGCTGTCAAGTATAGGCTGTACTGAATCACCCACTACCACACTCTCATAGCTTCCCTGCCAAGGGGGTATGAGCGGGTGCCTCCCTGCTTGTTCAGATACCAGACAGTGGCCATGTTGTCTGTCTGGATAAGGAATATTCCCCGAAGGAGGAGCGACTGGAAAGCTTGGAGAGCATAGAGGACTGCTCTCGTCTCCAGAATGTTGATGTGAAGGTTCTCCTCTGTGGGGGATCAGGGGCCCTGTGTTCTGTGGTCCCCTAGATGAGCTCCCCAACCCATGTTCGAGGCATCTGAGGTAAGGGTCTGAGAGGGAGCCGGGGTTGGAAGGGGATCCCCACCAACAAATTGATGGGATCCTTCCACCTGAGGAAGTCTTTCTGAAGACTTCTGGAGATCATGACCTTTTGTTCCATGTCGTCCAAACGTTGATCCCACTGGATTCAGAGAGACCATTGGGTGACCCTCATGTGCAGCCTGGCCAAGGGGACTGTGGGAATGGCAGCTACCATGAGTCCCAACAGCTGAAGAACTGACCAAGCCATGGTCCACCGAGAAGACGCCACTAATGTGGCATGGGAAACAAGTGTCTCCACTTGGTCTAGAGGAAGAAAGGCCTTGGTCTGGATCGTATCCAGCACTGCTCAAATAAATTGGAGGCACTGGGAGGGTACTAGCTGGGATTTGGGAAGGTTGCCTGAAATTCCCAGACTGGAGAAAAGATCCAGGGTGATGGAGAGGGACTCCTTCAGGCTGTCCAGTGAAGGGGCTGAAAAGAGCCAGTAATCCAGGTATGGGAACACATAAATGCCCTTGCGGCAAAAAAACACAGTTACCACCACTAAGCACTTGATGAAAACCTGGGATGCTGAAGATAGGCCAAAGGGGTGGGCTCAGAGCTGGAAATGGTCCTGCAGGAAGGAGAACCTGAGGAAGCAGCAGTGGGCCGGAAGAATAGGGATATGAAGGTAAGCATCCTGCATATCTAGGGAGCACAGCCAAGTGTTCAGGAGGAGCAGGGGCAACAGTCCCTGGAGAGTCAGCATGTGAAACCTCTTATATTCCATGAAGAAGCTGAGCATGCTGAGATCTAGGAAGGGTCTTAGATCCCCCGTCTTCTTTGGAACGAGGAAGAAATGAGAGTAGAATCCCCTTCCTGTTAATTTGAGAGGCACAAGCTCTATGGCTGCTTTGCACTGATTTCCTGCCTGACCAGTGGGATCTGAGCTAATGGGTAAAAAGACCTTCCCAGTGGGTTTGAAGGAGGTTTCTCCAGGAACTTGATCGAGTGACCTCTTTGTATGATCTGTAAGACCCATATGTCTGCGGTGATGGCCCTCCACCCGTCAAGGTGGAGGCTGAATCTTACACCTACCAGTTCCTCTGATGGAGTGGGAGGAGGGGGGATGAGTCAGGATGTGGAGGGGGGTGGTGTCTTTCCTCCTGAGGCAGCTTTGGTAAACTTGGCCTGAGGAGTTTGGGCACCTGAACCAATGGCATGTAATTTGGTTAAATACTTGCCCTGGTTCTTGTTCCAATTCTGTCTGTGGTGAAAGGTCTGCAGACATGTTTTCTGCCTGGAACGATACATAGAGTGAATGTCCCAGAGGGACTTGCTGCTTTCCTGCAGCTCTGCAGAACTGGGCCCCTAAATGGTGCATCCAAAAAGGGATGATTGAATGTCCTGTGCCAGACCTGCCAAACACAGCCAGGCTAAGCGTCTGAGCATCTGAGGCAGATCCCTGATGCCGCAGCCCAAGCCACAGACTCTACGGAATCATAGGTGGCTCAGAGTGTGTGATGTCAGGATGACTTGTTCATCCACACTTTTTCCAGGAGTTTGGCCCTGAGCTGCTCATCAGGGATCTCCTGGGAGATCCTTATCCAGATCCGATAATGAGGACCTTTGAAAAGCCACCATGTGTGAAACATATTTCAACGACCTGATGGCGCAGGTGAATGAGGCATAGATTGTTCTGCCGAACTGATCCAGCTGTTTGGAGTCCTTATGTGGAGAAGCACTCAGGTGTTTGGGTTGAGCCGATCTGTCATGGGCAGTGATAATGACCATGGAGTTGGCCTTACGTTGTGCGGTGAGGTGAGAGACCCCTTCTGGGGGGAAATATGTCCTGTCTGCTTTGCGGAAAACAGCCAGAATGGAAGAGGGCTGTTGCCAAATGGTTGATGCAAGATCCTCGTGTGGTCCCATCCAAGGGGGGGGGACGAGGAAGGGATCCATATTAACGAGATCTAGGTGCACTGCCAGCCTCTTGCACAGGGGGTCCAATTCCTTGGATGCCCAGCCACAAGCTTTCTGGATGGCCCTTAGAAGCTCCCCAAAGGAAGGGTCCTCGGGGGGAGACTTAGGGGTTGACTTTGGTTGCAGTTCGACTGGGGAATGGGGTTTTCACTGGTTGATGTCTGAATCATCATCTGACTCTGATCGACAGAGGATCTGTCAAGTGACTTAGAAGATGAGACTGTGCTAAACACAGTGGAAATACCATGGTCAGACTGATCAGCCTGGGCCGGGCACCCTGCGGCTGGGCCAGAGGGCAACTTAACGGCAGTGCTCTGAACAGGCGATCTAACAACAACCTCTGAGGAGGCAACCCCCTGACTGCTCACCTCGGCGGGGGGGAGGAGAGAAGACGTTCGGTCCACCTGGGCAGATGAAGGCCCCACATGTGGGGTACTCACCAAAGTAGAAGTCCCACCTTGATTGTCGATGGATGCCTGGCTGGTCTTCCCCTGAGGAGAACGGCTCCACTCCTGGCATCTCTCCTTATCCTTCTTCTTCTTTCTCTTCTCAGGGGCTGGTGATGATGACCTTTCTCTCAGCTTCTGAAGCTCTTTCTCCATAGAGACCAGTCTCTGAGGAAGGTGATGGGCCTCAAGGGTCCTCTTGTGATGGGTGCGCATGGCCTGATTGAACCCCTGGCAAATGGCACACTCAGCCGAGTTGTGCTTAGGGCCTAGTCAGAGGACACAGCGAGAGTAGTCGTCTCCATGCAGGATCTGCGTGCCGCACTTGGAGCACTTCTTTTTGCTCCGAGATGACATACACCATTGCTGGATATTTTAGAAAGTGAAAAAAGACTTTGAAATGTCAAAAAATTTCGGAAAACTATGGTGAGTGACGGATCGCTGTTCTACCACGTCTGTCGAACAGTACTGAGCGATGGCTGGAAAGAACTGGAGAGCAGGCACGGTACCACTCCTTTCATAGTCATGCTGACATCATGTCACCTGACAATAGGGGAAGCGGGGTTAGTCCCTGCTGAAGATTGCTAGCTACAAGTTTGCCTTGTGGACCTGACGCCAGGGGGCACAGTCCTATGTGTGAAGACCTGCTGCAGGAACCCTATCGAAGTAAGATCTGTTTAATACCTCCTTGGACACAGGGTGCATACCGCATGACTGGAGGATGGCCCACGTGGTACCCATCCATACAAGTGGACCAAAGGATGAGCCGGGTAATTACAGGCTGGTAAGCTTAACTTCCATCATGGCAAAGCTAATGGAGACAATACTTAAGGAAAGGCTGGTGACCTTTGTGGAAGGCAATGGGCAGGGCCCCGTGTTTTCTGCGATTCTGCAGTTGCAACAGTGGCTGCAGAAATCAGGGCTGACAGCAGAAATCAGGGCTGCCTGCAGAAATCAGGAAAACTAGCCACACAGCTGCAGAAATGCTAGCTATGCTATGCGATCACACATACTGCTATGTTAAGTACTGCATGGCACACATGCTCATTAGAAGGGGCAGCAAACTAATGCCATCCACTACAAAGCCGAAAGCTAGTGGCTGCATGGCATCTTGACTCATGCTGGCTCTTGTTACATAACTCCATCCAGCCAGTATTGGGGGTGACGCAAGAGTAGCAGAGCTTGATTAGGTCCATGGCAGTTATGATTTGCTGCTGTGTGGGTAGCTCAGTCATGTTATTTTTTCATCGTGAGGCAGCTCATGGTGCATGCTGAATCCTTGGAAGATGAATTTGAAAGGAAGAACCGGAAGGTGAGCTGTAGTCAAGAAGTAAGAAGATTCAGTGGTGCCCGTGGAGGTGGGATTGATCTCAGTGTGGTGACAGGTATCGGAGGAGGAGCTGATTGCAGAAACATAGGGCTGGCAGCAGATTGAGCATAGAACTCGATCCCCACTGGTGGACATCGATAATAGTTTTTGATTTGTGAGCCGCAGTTCTGTACCTGTAAGTGTGCCAGTAATTTATTGGTTGATTTGAGCCTGCAGCCTAAGTGGTGGCATCAAGCTCAATTCTTAAGGAGGGTCAATGTGCCCAGCTGCAGCAGAGTTGGGGACCAGAGTATACTAGAACTGGAACAAGCAGGTATGGAAAAAAATTGGAATGGAGAGTTTCATTGCTGCTATACATAAGCAAAATGAGGGTCACTGACTGAAGAACACCACAACCCCATGAGTTGTGAGCAGAAGAGAACATGCTAACCAAGATTTCTCCAGCTTAATAAGAATGACTTGCTTGCATTTTTAGTGTGTCCCCCTAAAGAAAAATCAGGAGTTAACAAATCCTACAGACACTGCAAGGTACACCTTTCTTCACTGTTATAGGAAAACAATCCCCCCAACACATAGATTTGTACATTGCACTCAACATGTTTGTTGAAAGGCAGCTGGGGTATTCCTAGTTTAAAAAAATAATAATCTAAAAGAGCGTTGATCAAAATCAGAAAAAAATGGCTTTTAAGTTGGAATCTCTCTTTATATCTGCTAACTGTAAATATAAACCAGAAGAAATCCAAGCTGGTTTTGCCTTATGTGTAGTTTTAGCTACATGTGTATGTCCTCCTCTGATTATAACCTAGGAGAACAGTAAAGACCACCAATTTCCAGAAGAACAGATGAGCCTTCAAATTTGGGGTGGAAGCGGAAGTTCATGAAAAGAGAACACTGATGCCCATGGCTGTGGCAGGTTTGGGTTATTGCAGTTTAATATTTGTGATAAGAAGACTACATGCTGTTAAAAGGCCTGCTGTTCCACTTTCAGTGTAGCAGAGTGGTTGCACGAAGGCTGTCAAAGGGTTAACAAAGACTTACTCCCTTTGAAGGTATGCTGTTTAGCCACAGTTTATCTGCTGCAGAATGACTGCAGAATCAGCAGTTGTGCTGCCGCAGAAAGTATGAGGTCCTGCCGCAGAATGTAGGTCCACTTTGCCACAGTAAACACGGGCCCTGACAGTGGGCTCCAGGACAGTCACCAGCATGGGTTTGTCTCTGGAAAATCCTGCCAGACAAACCTAGTTGAGTATTGCAACTGGGTCATGAGGGAATTGGGTAAGGGTCATGCGGTAGATGTCATATACTTGGACTTCAGTAAGGCCTTTGATTTAGTGCCGCATGGGAGGTTGGGAGGGAAGTTGAGATACGTGGGGGTGGGGACTAAGATGGTTAAATGGATTGAGAATTAGCTGCAGGGGAGACAGCAGAGGGCAGTGGTGGTGGGGGGGGGACACTCATCTCCAAGGGCTGTGATGAACAGGGTGCCATAGGGATCAGTACTGGGGCCAGCGCTGTTTGTAATATTCATAGTGGACATCTCATATGGCATCAGGAATAAGATCAGTCTATTCGCTGATGATACCAAATTGGGGGTGATGGTGGACAATATAGCAGGTTGGCAGGGGCTGCAGGATGACCTGACCAAACTGATGGAGTGGTCGGAAGCGTGGCAGTTGGGGTTCAATGCAAAAAAGTCCTGTACTTTGGGGCAAAGAACCCAAGGAGGGGTTACCAGCTGGGAGGGCTGCAGCTAGGTTCCACCAAGGAGGAAAAGGATCTAGGGGTGGTTGTAATGGGGAAGATGAACAATAGAGAGCAGTGTAGGAGGGCGGCAGCAAAAGTCAACAGGATGCTGGGTTGTATCATGAGAGGGATCTCCTCCAGGAGCAGGGAGGTGATCTTGCCTCTCTACAGAGCACTGGTCAAGCTGCACTGGAGTACTGTGTGCTATTCTAGCACCCATATCTGAAGAAGGATGTGAAATTACTGGAAGGGGCGCAATGCAGGGCAACAAGGATGATCCAGGGATAGGAGGCCAGACCACATGAGGAAAGGCTGAGAGAGTTGAACATGTACTTCTTGGAGGAGAGAAGGGACCGGTGGGATATGATTGAGACCTTTAAGTTCATGAAGGGGATAAACAAGGCAGGCACTGAGGGGATACTTAGGCTGAGGAGGGGGAGGGACACAAGAGGGCATTAAATGCAACTTTGAAAACTGTAAATTGGCAGATTGTTCATTACAAGCATCCACTGCCCCTGTGCGTGTGTGAGTGGGGAGGTCTGCACTCACTGTTGGATTTCCTTTGCCACAGCATGCATCCCCTGTATAGGAAACATAGTACAGCAGTAGTATTACAGGCTGCCAAGCAGTAGACAATGGGGTGGGGGGGGCTATGTTTGATCACCAGAGTGGACCTTTTTTTTCTTTCTCACTACAATCTATATAGTATTAGAGAAACTGTTAAATGACATTGCTGATGATAGTGATAGACTTTCAACAAGGTCTGAAGTTCTCTATTGCTGATAATTTGAAGAATTCCAGCTCAGACTTTGAGGTTTAAATGCCACTTGGGAAGCACTGCTTTAAACAGACAGCCTGTTAACTGTGAACATCCACTGTAGCTGTGTGTTCCGGGGGGGGGTGTCTGCATTCACTGCTAGATGTCCTTTGCCACTGCTTACTTCTCCTGTGTAGGATGTTTAGTACAGTGGTATAGTAACAGACTACCTACCAATAGTTATTGGGGGCCTGGGTTTGATCCCCAGCACAGAACATTTTTTTTCATTCTCACTGCAATTTATGTGTATGAGAGCAACTGTTAGATGTCATTGCTAATGATAGTGATAGATTTTCAGCAAGGTTTGAAGTTCCGTATTGCTGATAATTTGTAAAGTTTCTGCTTAGACTTTGAGGTTTATATGCAACTCTGGAAACATTACTTCAAACAGACAGACTGTTAATGACAAAAATCCACTGTAGCTATGTCAGTGTGTGTGTGTGTGTGGGGGGGGAGTCTGCACTCACTGTTAGATGTCCTTTGCCTCAGCATACATCTCTTGTCTATGGAGTTTAGTACAGTAGTAGAACTATAGGCTATCAAGCAGGAGAGAGTAGGGGCCTAGGTTTGATCCCAGAGATAAATGTTCTTTTCTTTCTACAATTTATCTAGTAGGAGAGAAATAGTCTGATGTCATTGCTTATAGTGATTGACTTTTAGCAGGATTTTTGAAAAATCTTTATTTAGTGTTCAGAGCATGGAACAAGTGATATCAATATCCTTTTACATATGCATTTCCATGAAAGATTATAAAACATTCTATAACATTGACCATGGAAGTATCACAAATCATATACTATATTAGGGGTTATTCTCCTTCAGATTAAATCAATAGTTTTCCTGGGACTGAACATGTCCAAAAACTTAGGGCTACTGTGAGTCTTGAGGCCCAAGCTGCTCCAAGTTCATGACCTCAGCTGTTTAATAATCACTACAGGCAGAACCCTGATCAGGGCACCTCAAAACCATCAAGGAACAAAGGTTTCATCTTCCTATGATATATTAAAACCCAGCTGTGCCACTTCAGCTCAAACTGTGAGTCCTGACCCACCTAGTGTGCTGTAAGGGGTTCCGTGGTATATATATCATTAATAATATCATGCCACATTGCTATAGTTGGGGGATATGGCTGATACCACAGGCGAGTTATCACTTTTTTTGCAGCTAAAATATAGAGGTGTTCTAAGGATTTAGAGGAAACTCAAATACCCTGAGGAGGGATAGCTAGAAGCACCATTTCTGAAGTTAGCAACCGATCCATTCCCAGCAATCTAGAAAGCCTGACTCCAATCTGCTGCCAAAAGGAAGCAAGGACTGGGCAGCCTCTGAAAATATATGTGTGAGTGGCATGGGCATTCCCACAATGCCACCGGCATAGTCCCAGATGGGAGAGGAAATATTTGGTGAGTGTCACAGGCGTGTTAAAATATCTATCCCTACACTTCCAAGAACATTGTTGCTTGTACAGACTGAGAAGACTTCAATAGATGGGGTAGTATATTTTAACCAGACCTCGTAAGAGATATTTAACATTAATTTGGTGTTCCAAGCCTTAAATACAGATTGTGTAGAATATCCAAGATACTCTTGCAACACTCTATATACCATTCCAATCAAATGAGGTTCCTGATCCCTGTTAATAGTGTCCAACAAAATTTTAAATAGCAAGGGAAGGAGTTCTGGGAGGCGACTACTCTGGACTCCTTTATGCTGTAATGTAACGAAAGTGTTCTCTATTGGTTAAGTTATAGCATGACTCAAAATCTGCAAAGGGGTGAACTCCACGAGTGTTCAGAAACTAAAAATGTATGAAAGACCTAATTGGTGCTATCTACGAAATGTGTGGTCAATCCGAAACAGGAGTAATTCAGTTTCTGCCATTAATAGACATAGAGGTAAAAAATTAAAAATTGGAGCTAAAGAAGGGAGGGCACATAGGTGAAACCACACCCAAAGAATCTGTATGGTATACTGGATAAATTCCCAAAGATTTGGGAGATCCGTCAGTGGAGCAAATAATATTTCTCAGGACCATATAAGTCATTAATAATAAATTCTATACGTTTCCACTTTGAACTGAATTTGGGATTCAGCCAAAGCAACATAATATGCACCATAACTGCGCAAAAATAAGTCAGTCTGGGAGATTTAACCCCCGACAAGGGCAGTTGAAGGAGTGTCCATCTAAGCTGAGGTCTTTTCCCATTCCACACAAACTGCGATAATACCTTATTCCAAGATGTAAGTAAAAATGGGAAGGAATCAAGGGGAGCATCAGAAATTAATAGATGCATGATGATAACCATGGCTGTAACCTGCTCACACACCTGAAACTACTCTGTAACTCAAGTCTTTCTCTGTATGAAAATATGTATTGTTATCCCAGGTCACCCCTGAAAAAGGGACCTTTGGGGCTCTGTGGGCCTACCCGGTCACCAAATTTTAAATAAAATAAAATTAAATAAACAAAATAAAGAACACGGGGTAAAATATTTATCCTAATAACATCTGTCCTGGAGTAAAAGGATAAATGTAGTTGGGACCAGCTATGTATATCCTGTTCGATGTTTTGCATTAAAGATCAAAAGTTAACCAGCTCTGGTTGTTGAAGATTTGGAGTAAAGTGATTCCAAGGCATTTAATCGTAGTTCTTGTCCAATATAAAGAAAATGTGGATTTTAGTATTAGTGAGGGTACAAAGTTCAATGTTAAAACTTCTATTTTGGTTATATTCAGTAAGAAGCCAGATGCTTCCCTAAAGTCACGTAATAATTGTCATACAACAGGAACCAAAGTTTCAGGTTCTAACAACATAAGAAACACATCATCAGCGTACAATGAAATCTTGAAAGTCTCACCTCCCAGAGGGACATCTTCCACCTCTTGTGCCTGCTGTACTGCAATCACCAGTGGTTTTATGTATATAGTGAAGAGCAAGGGGGACAAGGGACACCCCTGCCCTGTGCGAACAGGATCGGAGTCGACAAAGAACCGTTAATTGAGATGTAAGCTACTGGTGAAGAGTATCTATTCTGGAGCCGGGTCAGGAACCCCTCAAGAAACCCAAACACTCGTAAAGTATTCCATAGGAATTTCCATATCACTCTATCAAATGCTTTGTCAGCATCTAGGCTGACTAAAGCTGCAGGAATGGAACACTGAGCAATATAGTTCATTAAGTGAGTGGTATGCCTAATATCGTCCATAGTTTGCACTGCTAGCTGCTCATTTATGACTGCAAAGCTTGCGAGCCAGAGCTTGCACCCCTGTGGGGCCTCCCTCAAAATGATAATGCCTCAAATACAGCAGCATGGTTTGAACTCAATAGTCCAAACTCACCTGTATTTCTGATTTAACCTGTCTAATGCGCTTTTTAATCTGGTTTGCTCCAGCGGTTTGTTCATGTTGTAGGGCATGCAGTTTGTTCAGAAAATCCTTACATTTTGTGTTATTTTGTTTTGTTTTTATAAGGCTGTGAGTGCAAATATTTCTCCCCCGTATCACCGCTTTAATGGTGTCCCATACAATGGGATGCCCTGAACTACCTGCTGTATTGTTGCAACCATTAAAGTTTTGAAATGCTTCTCCCTTAACAATAAAGTATTAAAGCATCAGTAGGCAGACTTTCTGGTTTCATAGTTTCATAGTTTAATACAAGTTCAGGAGGCATTAGCCCATTAAGAACTCACCACCATCATGTCAATGGTGGAAGATGTATTTCTTGTTTCCCATATAAGAATCAAGTCTTTCCTTAAAGTGTTTTACATTCGTGCTTGTGACAATATTCACAGGGAGTTCCCCAGATCTAATTAATGAGTGAAAGGGGTGTGATCTGACAGTAGAGATGCACCAATGTCCAAATCTCACAGAACATCAGAATGTTCCACTCTACTGAAAAAATAATCAGTACGAGAATATGTATGGTATCGTGGGGAATAATATGTATAGGACCGTATTGTTGGGAAGAAATGGTGCCAGACATCAATTAAATCAAGATTAGGTAATTAAGCACATAAGTACTTTTTTTCTGCGAGGGCATCAGCCGATGCCTTGTAGGATTTGAAGTGTACAATTTGGGAGAAAGAATAACATTGAAATTGCCTCTCAGAATAAGGATCCCCTGCTGTAGAGCTAATAATTTGTTGAAAAATGTCTTAAATTTGGAGGGAGAGGCCTCAGGTGGAAAGTATACATTGCTAATGTAACCTCTACCCCATGAAGTAACCCCATCAGGATTACAAAACATCCAGTTGGGTCTGCATACTCCTACTTATCAGCCAATAGCTTTGGAAGAGTCTTACAGACCTGATAACAACAGTACTATAAGCAAGTGTTTTTTTAGCAGGCTCATCAGAAAACCTAATATTCTTCAGCTGAAGCTACCTCTGGCTGGAAGCTGCAACACTGGACTTAGGATTTGCAAGAAAGAGAGTTGTGCTCACAACAGAGGGAGGTGAACCTTACAATTGTCTTTAGTTTGTAGCAGATTCATCAGGAAGTTAATATTCTTCAGGTGGAGGCTACTTCTAACTGAAAGGTGAAATAAGGAACTTAGAATTATCAGAAAAGTCAGTCTTTCAATCAACAGAGGGAGGTGGACCTTAATTTACTTTTGTTACAATTGTTAAGATTTTCAGTGCAGGAAGAGTTTAAACCCAGAGGGACTGAATACTGTTTACTGTGTCTGTCCTTGTGCACAGCTAGCGTGTTTTAGGGCTGACTGCTTTCAAACCTACAAGTCACCAGAGCTGTTTAGGGCTGGGAAGGTTTACCTGTGTCTGACTTGGATGTTTGGATTTTTCTCTGTTTGATTAGCAGGGCATTTTCTCTGTCAAATTGTCGTGTAGGGCATCTTGCTGACAGGAAGGCACTTATCGCAGCGGCAGGTCAGAGCTTTTAGCTGATTGTTTCGTGAGGGCACAGTTTAGGCCCAAACCCTTCCCTCCCCTCTCCCACCCCTGGAAATAGTTCCTTTATACCTGGGGTTTTGACATCATTTCCTCAAGAGGGCAAGGTGCATTATCACTGTCATATCCTCTCTAGCACACTGCACTGACAATGTAAGCATACACAGTATATATACACTACCGGTCAAAAGTTTTAGAACACCCCCATTTTCCAGTTTTTATTGAAATTTAAGCAATTCAAGTCCAGTGAATACCCTGAAATGGTACAAAGGTAAGCGGTAAACTGCTAGAGGTTAAAAAAAAAAGTTTAGTTTAGCAAAAACTGCTTTAGAGAAATTGCAAAGAAAGCCAAGGTGTCAGTGAGTACAGTTTCCTACACCATCAAAAGGCACTTGAAAACTGGAGGAAACTCAGAAAGAAAGAGGTCTGGCAGACCCAAAGCCACAACAGAATCAGAAGACAAGTTTCTGAGAGTCAACAGCTTGCGTGATAGGTGGCTCACAGGACAACAGCACAGAGTGACTGGCACCCTGAACCAAATGGGCTACCACAACATTTTGCAGCGCCATGCAATACCCTCTGGTCTACACCTAGTTGGTCAGGGGTTCATCCTACAACAAGATAATGACCCAAAACATACCTCAGGCTATGTCAGAACTACCTTTGAGGAAAAGAACAAGATGGTAGGCTTCAAATCATGGAATGGCCAGCACAGTCTCCAGACTAAACCCCATCGAGCTGGTTTGGGATGAACTGGACAGAAGGGTGAAAGCAAAGCAACCTACAAGTGCAACACATTTGTAGGAACTTCTGCAACAGAGTTGGAAGAACTTCCGGAACAATATTTGATGTCCATTGTAGGAAGAATGCCACGAGTGTGTTCGGCGGTTACAGTATATCTGCAAAAGGTGGCTACTTTGATGAGTCAAAAATTTAGATTAAATTTTGTTAAAATGATTCTATGATTTCTTTTTTATCTCCAATTGTTTATTTGTTCTATGCTTTAATTTCAGAGTACATTGAGACATTAACCTGCGTAAATTTCAATAAAAACTGGAAAAATGGGGGTGTTCTAAAACTTTTGACCGGTAGTGTATATATTTCTATATAACAAACCAATCTCTCACACACACACACACATACACACACAAAAACAAAAAACCAAAAAACAAACAAACAAAAAAAAATAAACAAGAAGGTAGACAGACATGTGGGGAGTAGTGCAATGTAATGGCTGTGGGGCAGCAGTCTTCTGGGAGTCTTTCTGGAGGCTGAGATGCTGTCCTGTTTGCAGACAACTCTCTGCCCTGAGGGAGGAAGTTGCCTGTCTTCAGGCCACACTGGACAGTAGTAAGGGAACCTTTCCCAGGCCGCACTGGACAGTAGTAAGGGAACCTCCCCCATCCAGGGAGCACCAGAGCCACCACCACTACCTCAGAGGTTGCAAAGAAAGCACAGCAGTTGGACCACAGTGGGCTCAGGAAGGGTAAGGGTGGTGGAACAGAGGCACACCCAGTCAGCTGTTCCACTCCACAATCCATACATCATTCTGGGGGAGCACAGTTCCCCTATGGATGCACCCGCAGAGAAGACTAAGGAGGTTGCAGACAGCTGTCACAAGGGAGGCCCTCAGGAAGATGGCAGAGGACGCCACAGGGAAAGGAAGCAGCTCCTGGTGGGGGACTCAGTTATTAGGGGGATAGAACTGGGGGGAGCAGGGAAAATTGAACTAAGGTGCCTGCCTCGTGCCATGGCTTGGATGGACAGGAAGCACATCCTTAGGATCATGAGAACAGTTGCACGGGAGTCTGAGCTGGACATCATTGTCCACCTAGGGACAAATGATTTGGCTCATCATGAGATTAGAGCAGTGCAGAAGGACTTTGTAGAGTTGGGGAGGGGCCTAAGACAAGTAGCACACACAGTATCCTTCTCAGAGGTGCTGCCTGTCAGTGGCATGGGTGAGGCGAGGGTACTTTAGTATAACGAATGGTTGAAAAAATGGTGTAGAGCACAGAGGTTTGGCTTCATTGGGGACTGGGGTTCCACCTGGAGGGACACCAGCCTATACTGGCAGGATGGTCTGCATCTGTCCAGGAAGGGAACAAGTCTTTTGGGCAATCGGTTTAAATGCTTCATTGGCAAGCTTTTAAACTAGTCAAGGGGGGAGGCACTGATAAACAGCAGGAAAATCCCAGCCTCCCCCTACAAATCAGGGTACTAAATGAGAAAAAGACCAAGGTAGAAAGGTCAGTGGGGTATGCTGCTACAGAAGGTAAAGCCACAAAAAAATGGAGAGCAATGAGTACCAATGCCAGTAGGCTGGGTAACAAGCTTCCTGAATTAGTGGCCTTGATGGAGGAGGAACATCTGGATATCGTGGCAGTCACAGAAACATGGTACCCACAGAACCATGACTGGGATGTAAACATACAAGGATACACTATCTACAAGAGTGACAGGGAGGGTAAAAAAGGAGGAGGAGTAGCTCTCTACATAAGGGAAGGAATCAAAGCAACAGAACAAAAGGGTAAACAGGGAGGAGAAGAAGCACTGTGGGTCAATTTGGAGACAGGCTATGGCACCACAATCTGCATTGGGGTTGTATACAGACCCCCCCCCTTTCAGGGGGAGGAAATGGACAAAGAAATAATAGAAAGTATACCTAGTATGGCAGAAAAAGGGGAGATATTGCTGATGGGTGATCTGAATATGCCAGATGTTAACTGGAATGCAGTTGCAGCAGCCACTTCTAAGAGTGGGGTTATTCTAGATGCCCTACGGGGGGTATGCCTTAGACAACTAGTATTGGAATCCACTCGAGAGGGAGCAATCTTAGACCTGATTCTCTCAAATGGAGATGGAGAGAGGATCACAGATGTAGAAGTGGATAGCCATCTGGAAACTAGCGACCATCGAACAGTATGGTTCACAATAAACACTGCAATAGAGTCAAACCGTACAAAGGCAAAAGTACTGGACTTCAGGAGGGCTGACTTTGCCAAAATGGGTGAGTGCCTAAGGAATGCACTAGCAAATGGGCAGGAAGGAGGGGTGGAAGAACAATGGAGAATAATAAAAACTGCCATCACAGAGGTAAAAAGCCTTTGTGTGAACAAATAAACAACACTAAACGATGTAAGAAACCACTATGGTTCTCAAAGGAAGTGGCAGTGAAGGTTCAAGAGAAAAAGAAATCATTCAGAAAGTACAAGGAATCACAGAAGGAGCAGGATGGAGAATTGTATCAGTTAAAGCAAAAGGAAGCTGGGAAGGCAGTCAGAACAGCAAAGGCCCGAACCGAGGAAAAGATAGCCAACTCAGTTAAGAAGGGGGATAAAACCTTTTTTAGGTACATCAGGGAGTGAGAAGACCAAGGGAGGGATAGTGAGGCTTAATAAAGGGGAGGGGGGTGGGCAGAGGGTGACTGTGAAAAGGCAGAGATAATAAACAAATATTTTTGCTCAGTATTTACAAATGAAGAGATGGAGGTACCTAAAACAAACAATAGAAACACTCTGGATACAGAAGTTGATACCAGCCCATTTACAGAAGAAAGGGTTCTGAAAGAACTCTGAAAACTGAAAGTGGACAAAGCAATGGGGCCTGATGGGATTCATCCCAGAATTCTAAAAGAACTAAGGGTAGAACTAGTGACACCACTGACTACCCTCTTTAACAAATCGTGGGAAGATGGGGTGGTACCTGAAGACTGGAGGAGGGCAGATGTGATTCCCCTTCACAAAAGTGGGAGCAGGGCAGAAGCAGGAAACTACAGACCTGTTAGTTTAACCTCAGTGATAGGGAAAATGATGGAATCACTTCTGAAGGAAAGAATTGTCGAGTACCTGGAAGCCAGAGGGGCACAGGACCCAAGGCAGCATGGATTCACAGCGGGAAGTTCATGCCAGATGAATCTAATAGGTTTCTTTGACTGAGTGACCAAAGTAGCAGATCAGGGAGGGGCTGTGGAAATGGCCTACCTAGACTTTAGCAAGGCATTTGACACAGTCTCACACAAAAGATTAATATACAAGTTAGCCAGCCTGGGAGTGGGTCCCAAGATGATAGCCTGGGTAAAGAATTGGTGGGAGAATAGGACACAGAGGTAATAGTAAATGGAGTCCACTCTGAAGAAAGGGGGGTTACTAGTGGGGTACCGCAGGGTTCAGTATTAGGACCGGTCCTCTTCAATGTCTTTATAAGTGACATGCAGAGGGACTGGAAGGAAAAGTATGTCTCTTTGCAGATGACACAAAGATCTGCAACAGAGTTGATGCACAAGGTGGGTGGAAAGGATGAGAAGGACTTGGTAAGGTTAGAGGAATGGTCAAATGTATGGCAGCTTAGATTCAATGCTAAGAAGTGCAAGGTAATGCACCTGGGAAACAAAAACCCAGGGGAAGAGTACACAATGGGGGGGGGGGTGAGATACTAACAACAACAAAAATGGAAAGAGACCTGGGGGTAGTCATATCAGATGACTTAAAGGTGGACAAACAATGTGAGAGGGCAGTAAGGAGGACTGGGGGGATACGGGGATGCATAGGGAGAGGCATCACCAGTAGAAAACAGGAAATTGTTATCCCTCTGTACAGACAGCTGGTGAGTTCCCATCTGGAGTACTGCGTGCAGTTCTGGAGACCCAATCTCCGCAAGGACATAGACAGGATGGAAGCTGTCCAGAGGAGAGCAAGTAAAATGGTGCAGGGTCTGCACCAGAAGACATATGAAGAGAGACTTAAGGAGCTTAATATGTATAGCCTTGAGGAAAGGAGGGAGGGGGGGGACATGATAGAAACTTTCAAGTACCTCAAGGGAATCAACAAAGTCCAAGAGGGTAGCATATTTCAAAAAGAGGTGTGCAAGAACAAGGGGCACAATTTGAAGATAGAGGCAGCGGCTCAGAGGTAATGTAAGGAAGTATTTTTTCACAGAGAGGGTTGTGGATGCATGCAACGGCCTTCCAGAGGAGGTTGTGGAGTCAAAAACAGTGGCTGAATTCAAGCATGCATGGGACAGTCATAAGGCAATTCTAAGGGGTGAGGATTGAAAGAAGTAGGCTGCTGGTTAACTGGGATCTGCAGCTTATCCATTAGGTAGGGAAATGGGCAGACTGGGTGGGCCAAACGGTCCTTATCTGCCATCAAATTCTGTGTTTCTATGTTTCTATGTTATGCAGAAGGAATTGAATGGCCTGTGTGAGCATGATCATTACAGAGAGAGATCCCATTTCAGCCATAAGTGGGTCGGGAAATGCATATGCCAACACTGCAGTGACAACTTTACAGTGATGTTGTTGACAGTGGCAACATCGACGGATCACTGTAAGTCCACTTGGGACCCTGACACGGCTTCCCGGGGTCTTGCACCCTGTCCCCAAATCAGCTCCGACTTGGAGTTGATTATGATAAAATGCGAGGGGTGCAGGGGGCAGAGCCCCCCCCGCAAAAAACACTTTATTCTTCCAATGGCACAATACTGACCGCAATTGCGATTGACATGTGGGCGTCGTAACGTCGGATCAACATATTTTTGTCGAACTGGCGTCGTAGATCCCAGGAAATGTATGTGCCACTGCCCATTCCGTGGGACACAACACAGCAGAGCACTACACATGCACCTCTCTGAAACCACCCCATCCAGTGAAGTACCAAATTCCACCCGGTGAGCTCTAATCGAATAAGTCTGAGTTAAGAATTTCCCAGTCCTGCACCACTCTGAAAATTTAAATACAAAGCATATAAAACATTTCCACAGCAAAAACCTAAGTACCCTTACACCTCCCCCCAAAATTTGCATATTCCAAGCCAACAGGGCTAACAGGAAAACTTTTTAAAACTACCAAAAAACAGCTAACACTCCAGCTCCATCTCTGAAACTGAAACTGTATAAAAAAATTCCCTAGGCAGGGTGAAAAATATAGTTAAACTGGACTTCCAAGGTTGGGCGGGGAGGGAGTTAAAATTTCCCCTGTGTGCCCAGGGAATAGAGTAACAAAAGTCCCTATTACCCTGTGGCTGGAGGAAATGCCAGGAATGTTGCTACCTGGGCTTCCAAGGGGCCAAGCCCACACCAAACAATAAAGAAAAAATGATATGTAAGGGTTAAAAAAACAAAAATGACCTAGAGTGGGAGCAACAATCATCAGGTAAAACAAAAGACTGCCCCCCTTTCCCTCCTAATTAAGCAAACAGATATAATTACAGTGCTATGAGCACCACCTGAGTATATGAAACTAAGTAGTATCCACTCAGTTCTGAAACAGTCTCCCCATGGTGTAAATCCTAGCTTGCAAATGGAGTGGCCTTCAATACTCCAGAAACGATATGAATACAAGCATTTGTCAGTGCCGAATGTTTGCTTGCTGGCACTGGGATTGGTAATGTAGAAGTTACAGAGCTGCATAATAGGAATGGCAGTGAAGTACTGAACTGAAGCCAACCCCACCACCACCCTGCAGAGAGTGGCAGGCATTGGGGTGTGCCTTTGGGTCGTCAGGCATAACATAGAAACATAGAAACATAGACTTTGACGGCAGATAAGGACCGCTAGGCCCATCTAGTCTGCCCATTTCCCTACCTACAGGATAGGCCGCAGATCCTAGTTAACCAACAGCCTATATCTTCCTGCCCCCACAAGAATTGCCTTATGTCTGTCCCACGCCATTCTTGAATTCTCCCACAGTTTTAGACCCCACAACTTCCTCAGGAAGGCTGTTCCATGCATCCACTACCCTCTCTGTGAAATAATACTTCCTCACATTGCCCCTGAACCGCCTCCTTCTATCTTTAAATTGTGTCCCCTTGTTCTTGCAAGTCTCTTTTTCTGAAAGATGCTACCCTCTTGGACTTTGTTGATTCCTTGAGGTACTTGAAAGTTTCTATCATGTCCCCCCTCTCCCTTCTTTCCTCAAGGGTATACATATTAAGCTCCTTTAGTCTCTCCTCATACGGCTTCTCTTGCAGACCCTGCACCATTTTAGTTGCCCTCCTCTGGACTGCCTCTATCCTGTCTATGTCCTTGCGGAGATGGGGTCTCCAGAACTGGACACAGTATTCCAGATGGGTCTCACCAACTGTCTGTACAGAGGGATAACAACTTCCTGTTTTCTGCTGCTGATGCCTCCCTATACATCCCAGTATACCCCAGCCTCCCTACTGCCTTCTCACTTGCTTGCTAACCTTAAGGTCATCTGATATGATTACCCCCCAGGTCCCTTTCTCTGTTTTGTTGTTGTTACTACCTCCCACCCATTGTGTATTCTTCCCTGGGTTCTTGTTTCCCAGGTGCATTATTTTGCACTTTTTGCATTGAATCCTAGTTGCCATATATGTCTGACCATTCCTCCAACCTTGCCAAGTCCTTTTCATCCTTTCCACGCCTCTTTGTGTATCAACCCTGTTGCAGATCTTTGTGTCATCTGCAAAAGGCATACTTTTCCTTCCAGTCCCTCTGCAATGTCACTGATGAAGACATTAAAAAGGACTGGATCCAATACTGAACCCTGCGGTACCCCACTAGTAACCGCCCTTTCTTCAGAGTGGACTCCATTTACAATTACCTTCTGTGTTCTGTTGTCCAGCCAATGTTTTACCCAGGCTACCACCCTGGGACCCACTCCCAGGCTGGTTAATTTGACTAATAATCTTTGTGTGGGACTGTGTCAAATGCCTTGCTAAAGTCTAGGTAGGCCATGTCCACAGCCCCTCCCTGTCTACTACTTTGGTCACCCAGTCAAAGAAATCTATTAGATCTGTCTGACATGACCTTCCGCTGTGAACCCATGCTGCCTTGGATCCTGTGCCCACTGACCTCTAGGTACTCAACTATTCTTTCCTTCAGAAGTGACTCCATCACTTTCCCTACCACAGAGGTCAGACTGACAGGTCTGTAGTTTCCTGCCTCTGTCTTGGTCCCACTTTTGTGAAGCGGAATCACATCCGCCTTCCTCCAGTCCTCGGGTACCACACCATCCTCCCATGATTTATTAAAAAGAGTAGCCAGTGGTTTCACTAGTTCCTTCCTTAATTCTTAGAATTCTGGGGTGAATTCCATCAGGACCCATTGCTTTGTCCACCTTCAGTTTTAGGAGTTCTTGCAGAACCCTTTCTTCTGTGAAAGGACTGGGATCGACCCCCCTATCAAGAGTGCTTCTGTTAATTGGATTAGGCACTTCCCCCTCCTCTTTGTGAATACTGAGCAGAAATATTCGTTCAGTATTCCTGCTTTTTCACTGTCCCCCTCTGCCCACCCACCGTTCATTCTATTCAGCCTCACTATCCCTCCCTTTGTCTTTCTACGCTCGCTGATGTACCTATAAAAGGTTTTATCCCCCTTCTGAACTCAGTTGGCTATCTTTTCCTCAGTTTGGGCCTTTGCTATTCTGACTTCCCTCCCTGCTTCTTTCTGCCTTAACTGGTACAGCTCTCTGTCCTGCTCCTTCTGTGTTTCCTTATACTTCCGGAATGCTATCTTTTTCTTCCTGACTTTCACAGCCACCTCTCGAGAACCATAGTGGCTTTTTCTTTCGTTTGATTTGTTTATTTGCTTCACACAAAGGCTTGTTGCCTCTGTGATGGCAGTTTTGATAATTCCCCATTGTTGCTCCACACCTCCTTCTAGCCTGTTTGCTAGTGCTTTTCTGAGGCACTCTCCATCTTGCCAAAGTCAGCCCTCCCTAAAGTCCAGTACCCTCACTTTTGTATGGCTTGACCTCTGTAGCGAGTTTAACGTGAACCACACTGTTTGATGGTCACTTGTCCCAGATGGCAACCCACTTCTAGATCTGAGATCCTCTCACTGCCCCCGTTTGAGAGTATGAGGTCTAAGATTGCTCCCTCACGAGTGGGTTCCAAAACTAGCTATCTAATGCCTGCTACCTGTAGGGCATCAAGAATGGCCCTGCTCTTGGATGTGGCTGCAGCAAATGTGCTCCAGTTAACATCTGGCATATTCAGGTCTCCCATCAACAGTATCTCCCCTTTCTCTGCCATTCTAAGAATGCCTTCCATCATATGTCCATTTCTTCCCTGACATGGGGGTCTGTACACAACCCTGTGCGGATTGTGGTGCCCTTTCCAGTCTCCAAGGTGACCCACAGTGCCTCCTCTCCCTGTTTACTCTTTGTTCAGTTGCTTTTATCCCTTCCTTTACATAGAGAGCTACTCCTCCCTCTTCTCCCTGCCTGTCTCTCCTGTAGGTTATGTACCCTGGTATGTTAACATCCAGTCATGGTTCTCTGTGTACCATGTTTCTGTGACTGCTACGATATCCAGGCATCCCTCTTCCATTAAGGCCACCAGCTCAGGGAGCTTGTTGCCCAGACCACGGCATTGGTACTCATTACCTCCATTTCCTGATGGTCTTACCCCTTTGCCCCATCCCTGTCCTTCTTGCCTTTGTCACTTTCTCCATTTACCACTGCCCTTCTCCCTATCGAACCTCCATGTTGGTGTTTGCCACACTTACTACCGTGATTGTTTGGGGGCTAGGATTTTCCTGCTCCTTTCAGTGCCTCCCCTTGGCTAGTTTAAAAGCTTGCCAATGAAGCATTTAAACCTATCACCTAGGATCCTGGTTCCCCTCCCGGACAGATGCAGCCCATCATGCCAGTATAGGCTTGCATCACCCAGGTGTACCCCAGTCCCCAATGAAGCCAAATCCCTGAGCTCCACACCAGTTTTTCAACCACTGATTGAATCCCATGGTGCGGAACACCCTAGCCTCTCCTATGCCATAGATGGGTAGTACCTCCGAGAAGGTTACCGTGTGTGCTACTTGACTAAGGCTCCTCCCCAATTCCACAAACTCTTCCTGCACTTCTCTAATCCCTTTCTTAGCCAGGTCATTTGTCCCTAGGTGGACAATGACATCCAGCTCCCTCCCCTGTGCAGCTGCTCCGGCAATCCTGAGGATTCGCTCCCTGTCCCTCAAGCCATGGCGCCAGGCAGGCACCTTACCTCCCTCCTCTCCCTTCCTTGCCCAGTTCTACTTCTCCTAACAATGGAGTCCCCACCAGGAGTTGTTTCCTTCCCCTGCAGGGTCCCCTGCCACCCTCCTGTGGGTCTCCTTTGTGGAGGTTCCCAGCATCCTCCTTGGTCTCCACTGTAGGTGCCTCCATAGAGGAACCACACTTTGCCAGAATGGCATAGGAATTGTGGAGAGGTACAACTGGAGGGATGTGCCTCTGTTCCACCACCCTCACCTTCCCTGAGCCCACTGTGGTCCAACCGCTCCTCTTTCTTGGCGACCACGCCATTTCACCACATCCTACCCTGCAGACACTGACAAGTGTCACGGTGTGCCTTGGGGGTCTTTGGCCCTTATGCGCACCCCATTCCATCAGGAAATATGGTGAGATGGGTGCGGTATAGGAGAATGGGGTGAAGTTTGGGCTCAAAGAGTCCAAGACACACCTTGATGCCTCTCACTGGCTGCAGGGTGTGGATGGGGGTGGAATGGTATGAGCATGACAGGCAAGAATCCCAAGTCACACCCCTGATGCCTGTCATACTCTACAGGGTGGGGCGTTATGGTCGGAAACCCTAATACCTCAGGCATTAGTTGGTATTTTCACTCCAAATTTTCAACATGTTTTTTTTGTGACCCCCACCTCATGAGCAGTGGCAATATCAGTTTGTTAGCCAAAAACTGCTTTTGCACAGCGACTGTGGTATTTGGCACCACAGGTGCAAAAACACATTCCAAACAAGATGTGAAAAATGACAGCGGTACTATTCATGAGGAGGTGTAAAAAATGGCAATGTTGAAAATCTGCTGTGACAATCTTAAAAAAATTGGTGAAGTCACGAGCGTGCGTAGAAACTGTGCAACGCACACCCGTAATGTAACTAGTTTGGGGATTTTTTTACAGAAGATTGTTAACACAAGCATTTTGGGAGCTCCGATCATGAACAGTGTCAGTGTGATTTTCTTTATCTGTCCCGAACAATGATTTCCCACAGTGACCACGCATCTCTGCACTGAAAGTGTGAAAACACATTTCGGCCATGTTGTGGAAAATGACAGCTGTACTGTTCATAAGGAGGTGTGGAAAAATGCCACTGGTGAAAATCTGGACTGAAAATATTACAAAATCATGAACCTACAAGGGTGCGTGGAAACTGCGCAATGCTCACTCGTAACACAGTCATTTTATGGAGTTTTGTCACCAAATTTTCAACATAGCCATTTTAAGACCTTTGCTCATGACCAGTGTCACTGTGATTTTCTTAATCTGTCCCAAACATTGTTTTCGCACACCGACTGTACCACTGTGCGCTACATGTGTGGAAACACATTTTGGGCGAGATGTGAAAAATTGTAGCTGCACTGCTCATAAGGAAATGCAGTAAAATGGCACTGTTAAAAATCTGGTATGCAAATACTACAAATTTGCAAACTTGCCAGCGTGCGTAGGAACTGCACAACGTGCGCTCCTAAAACAGTCATTTTTGGGATTTTTTTCACCAAATTTTCGACATAGTCATTTTAACACCTCTGCTCATGATCAGTGTCACTGTGATTTTCTTAATGTGTCCCGTACATTGATTTTGCACACCGACTGCGCCATTGTGCACTACATGGGCGGAAACACGTTTTGGGTGAGATGTGAAAAATGACAGCTGTACTGCTCATAAGGACGTGTGGTAAAATGGCAATGTTGAAAATCTGGAGTGAAAATATTGAAATTTCGCAAACTTAGAGTGTGCAAGGAGGAACGCAACGCACGCTCGTAAAACAGTCATTTTTAGGAATTTTTTCACCAAATTTTCAACATAGCCATTTTAAGACCTCTGCTCATGAACAGTGTCACTGTGATTTTCTTAGTGTGTCCCAGACATTGATTTTGCACACCGACTCGCTGTAGCGCTACATGGAAACACATTTTGGGTGAGATGTGAAAAATGACAGCTGTACTGCTCATAAGAAGGTGTGGTAAAATGGCAACGTTGAAAATCTGGAGTGAAAATATTGAAATTTTGCAAACTTACGAGCGTGCGTAGGAACTGCGCAACGCATGCTCGTAAAACAGTCATTTTTAGGAATTGTTTCACCAAATTTTCAACATAGCCATTTTAAGACCTCTGCTCATGAACAGTGTCACTGTGATTTTCTTGGTGTGTCCCGTACATTGATTTCTCACACCGACTGTGCCATTGAATGCTACATGGGCGGAAACACATTTTGGGTGAGATGTGAAAAATGACAGCTGTACTGCTCATAAGAAGGTATGGTAAAATGGCAATGTTGAAAATCTGGAGTGAAAATATTGAAATTTCACAAACTTACGAGCGTGCGTAGGAACTGCGCAACGCATGCTCGTAAAACAGTCATTTTTAGGAATTGTTTCACCAAATTTTCAACATAGCCATTTTAAGACCTCTGCTCATGAATAGTGTCACTGTGATTTTCTTAGTTTGTCCCGTACATTGATTTCGCGCACCGACTGCGCCATTGTGCGCTACATGGGAGGAAACACATTTTAGGTGAGATGTGAAAAATGACAGCTGTACTGCTCATAAGAAGGTGTGGTAAAATGGCAATGTTGAAAATCTGGAGTGAAAATATTGAAAATTTGCGAACTTACAAGCGTGCGTAGGAACTGCGCAACGCATGCTTGTAAAACAGTCATTTTTAGGAATTTTTCCACCAAATTTTCAAAATAGGCTTTTTGAGAGCCCACCTTATGAACACTGGCAGTGTCATTTCGTTAATCATTCAGGAAAGGTGATTTTGTGCAGTGGCTGCGAAATCACCCTTTGGGCCCGAGTAACGCCATGACAGTGCAAGAATTCATGAGGAGGGGTCCCAAAAAAAACCATGTTGAAAATTTGGTGCAAAAATTCCAAAAAATGCCTGAGATATGCAACAAAGTTAAAAAGCCCTATCTATCCCATTATACAGCTTACTGGCATTTCCTCAGTTCGTGGTCGGCTTTGAAGAGTGCAGACGTGTTCTCGGTCCACCGAAGATTGTCGCGCCAGACTCCGGAAGTAAGTATGGGGTGAAGGGTATGGGGAGGTAGGGTGTACAGTGGTGAGCACGGTGGGTGCAGACACTGCGAGGAACCGTTTTGCTTTTCAGGTTTTTTTAACGACAACGTGGACGTTGCCATGCTGGGGTGGGCTCCCCAGCATGGCAGAAGGACGCTGAGGGGCGTGAGCCGACGGGAGATTAGGCACCCTGTTGGCCATGGCATCTGTTGCCATGTTGGGGTGGGCTCAGCGGCACCCTGTACTGGGGAGACAGTGGAGCCGATGGGGATTAGGCACCCCGTCGGTGTCAGCATGGGGGAGACAGTGGAGCTGATAGGGGATTAGGCACCCCCATTGGCCCATAACATCATTTTACCACACTGGGTGGGCTCCCAGCGTGTGCACCTGGATGCTTTGGGGGAGGCGTGCAGCCGATGGGGATTGGGCACCCCTGTGACCATAAAACATTGTGCCATGCTGGGTTGGCTCCCAGCATGGCACTTGATTGGGGGCATGGAGCCAAGGGGATTGGGCACCCCATCAGCCGTACAGTGTGGGAGGGGAAGGCACATGAGCACGAGTGAGTGAGTGCATGATCATGCGTGTGTGTGTGGGGGAGCTCTGCTCACTCAAGTGGAGCTCTCCCTTTCAACTGTATGCCACTGCATTTTCAGCTGTCATAGACAGCTGGAGCAGTGATTGGCGCTCTGCGACCGTGCCTGCAAACACACTGACTGAATTGAAAGAGGCTGACACACCTCTGGAAAACTCGTATGATGGCACTATGTTTCTTGCACATGCGTGCAAGCAAACATAAAAATGAGAAAATTAGGCAATAGGTGTCTCACACAAAGATTTTCCCTATCCTCTGTCTTGATCAAAACTGGATCAACACCCCCTCTCTAGTTAGTATGAGTAAGGCTAAAAAACTCAAAGAAACTACATTAGGTGGGGGTGGGGAAGGACTCCCCCGCAGTCATATGAGCCCTCCGCTTGAGTACGTCCTCCTTCTCCTTTCCATTTCCCGCCACTAAAGCAAGTGGCAACTTAATAGGACAGGAACAACACATCTGAGTGGTCACAAGAGGGCGCCACATTATTAATTAATAATGTAACAGGGGAAAGTGGAAGTCAAATTTTCAACATTCAAATAACAGCTAGCCAAACATCATAGTCTTGACAGTCATAATTACATCTTAGCTATAGCAGTCCAGCAGGATTAATTTCCATAAGGATGGAATAGCAAAACAACATGAACTATATTAAAAGGTGAGTAACAGAAAGCTGCAAATCTCCACTCCTGCAAAACAAGATCTCCATCTGTAAAAGTAAACACAGACATCAAGAGTTACTATGTTTAGGAAGGAGCGATCATGCATATGCAGTATATCTTGCTATACTTTAAGAGGCAAACAGTATTAGTCCCAGTGGATCGCCTTGACCGTCCTATACTGTTTGCCGACACGAGTAAAATAGCCCAGAAGAAAGTCTTACAGTGTGCCCAAGAGCTTAAAATGTGCACCTGAACCATAATCTGCTCAAATCATTACCCACACTCTTAAGTGGCTGCACTGATATGGAACATGAAGGCAAGTTCAGGAGGAGACTTGGCCCAAGGGGAGCGGACAGCCAGTCTAATAGAATTCTTTGACTGGGTGACCAAAATAGTAGACCAGGGCGGGGCTGTGAACGTGGCCTACCTAGACTTTAGCAAGGCATTTGACACAGTCTCACACAAAAGATTAATAAACAAGTTAGCCAGCCTGGGAGTGGGTCCCAGGGTGGTAGCCTAGGCATAAAATTGGCTGGACAACAGGATACAGAGGGTAATAGTAAATGGATTCCACTCCAAAGAAAGGGAGGTTACTAGCGGGGTACTGCAGGGTTCAGTACTGGGACCAGTCCTCTTTAATATCTTCATAAGTGACATTGTAGGGGGACTGGAAGGATGACACAAAGATCTGCAACAGGGTTGATACATGGCGGGGGGGAGTGGAAAGGATGAGAAGGGACCTGGGCAAGGTTATAGAATGGTTAAAAGTATAGCAGCTTAGATTCAATGCAAAGAGTCCAGGTAATGCACCTGGGAAATAAAACCCAGGGAAAGAGTATGTGCAATGGGGGGGTACTAACAACAACAAAAAATGGAAAGGACCTGGGGTAGTCATATCAGATGACCTAAATGTAGGCAGGTAATGCGAGATGGCAGTAAGGAGAGCTGGGGGGGATACTGAGATGCATAGGGAGAGGCATCACTAGTAGAAAACAGGAAGTTGTCATCCCTCCATTCAGACAGTTGGTGAGACCCCATCTGGAATACTGCGTGTAGTTCTGGTGACCCCATCTCTGCAAGGACATAGACAGGATAAGGCAGTCCAGAGGAGGGCAGCTAAAATGGTGCATGGTCTGCACCAGATGCCATACAAAGAGAGAGACTAAAAGAGCTTAATATGTATACCTTCTAGGGAGAAGGGGGACATGATAGAAACTTTCAAGTACCTCAAGGGAATCAACAAAGTCCAAGAGGGTAGCATCTTTCAGAAAAAGAGATGTACAAGAACAAGGGGGCACAGTTTGAAGACGGGGGCGGGGGGAGAGATGGCTCAGTGGCAATGTGAGGAAGTATTTTTTCACAGAGAGGGAGGTGGACAAATGGAACAGCCTTCCCGAGAAGGTTGTGGGGTCAAAAACAGTGGAGGAATTCAAGAATGCATGGGACAAATGTAAAGCAATTATAGTGTGGGGTAGGAGGAAGTAGGCTCTTGGTTAACTAGCGAAGCGCCCCCGTTACCCGGGGTTACTAGAATCCCAGTAAGACCTAGTGGTAGGCAGGGAAGGCAGCTTGTGAAACTCCAGTTAAATGGAGTTCACACTGTCTCACTTTGTTCTCAGTCTCAACTGAAACTGAGGGATGACATCACCATAGAACTCTCGCAGCTGCATGAGCCACACTGGAGTGCAGTTGGAAGTTAGGATAGAATGTTGAGGATTTTGAACAGAGTCTGTGCGCAGTCTTGGAGAGAGACAGCAGCACAGCAGTCTGTGTGCAGGCTCTCAGAGCTTTAAGCTCTGTTTTAGAGCTACTGTCAGGAAGGTGTGTGTTTCCACCGTAAGAGGAACACAGAAACTTATTGCTGAAGTGGTGGAGACTGCTGTCATTGGTCCAAGTGCCCCTCCCTGAGGGGGGGGTTGCCTGTTTCCAGGGGCAACCCTCCTGGTTCCGACTAAGGGAAGAAGCTGCCTATTTCAAGTCGTGCTGGGGCACCAGAAGCTCTGAGAGAGAAATTCCTGTGGAGGAATCAACTGTGGGGCACCTGCAACCAAAGGGTGAGTTCACTCTGACAGAGGGCCAATGTTTTTCACCTCAACTGTTGGAATATGGGGATTGGACTACTTAATCTGTAGGAGGTCTAGTGTAATAGACATCGCCAGTTAACTCAAGTAGGTTCAAGTCCTGCACCAAAGAGTGAAGTAAAGTGGGGACTGGACTGCTTAATCAGTGGGGGGCCTAGAGCAATGGGCTATGCCAAGTAAAAGTATGTTTAAGTCCAGCACAAAGGGAAAGCAAGACAAGCAGATGAAATGTGACATATGTTTAGCCTTAATCTACATTGCCAAGCTTTACAGTAGGAGGTGTTTACTGTCCAGAGAAATGGCCGGGTATGAATTGTGGAAGCAAGAGGTGGGAGACCCCTCCATCAGTAGTAACCAAATTCACCTCTACAGATTTGCTCTGTGGTACCTTTACTTTCTCTCAGGTACTTTACCAGTGCCTGAGGAAAGTACCCAGATGTGGGATTAAAAGAAAGTTTCCCTGATAGAGCTGAGGTGCTCTTAGGTGGTTTAGGGAGCCACCAGCAAATGTTTCCATGACATATGGAAGGTGTCCGAGTGGCTGGCAAGGGAACCGAACCAGGGAAAACCCAGAACAGTGTACAAGTTCGGGCTGTGTACCCAAAGCAGCATGCAAGTCCTGGTTGTGTGCCCGGTGGGTTCAGAGCCTGAGGGCTGAAGTGTTGAAGAAGTGTTCTTGATTCTTTTAATCTGTATTACAAGGAATGTAGCCCTGTGGGGGTCCATCTATGCTTTGTTTGTTCTGCTTGGATGTGAATAAAGCCACACTTTAGAATCCCATTGCTGGTATTGGACATTACAGTTATTGCTTCCTGTGTTCAGAGTTACTTGGGTGCCCCTGTGCAGAGTAGCCAAACCTAGCCCTTGTGCAGAGTAATCTCTTCCTTCCCGAACCCAGTTCCCACCTGGTACTGCTGTCAGATTCAAACAGCATACCACCTGTCGTTTGCCAAAAAGCAGGGGTAGGGGGCTTACACTAGGATCTGTGGCTTATCCAATAGTAGGGAAATGGACAGACTGCATGGGCCAAGAGGTTCTTATCTGCCGTCAAAGTCTATGTTTCTATGTTTCTAATTGTGTAAGAGCAAAATTACTGAAACTGGCCAGCAGAATCAGGCGGGGCAGCCGACTAGAACAAGGCCCGAGGACAATACAGCTCTGGATCCAACTCATATTATACAAGTAGCGGTGACAGTTAAGGGCTGAACTGTGTCACAGTGCTTGGCCTTACCAGGTCCAATCAAGCAACCACTGGCAGAACATTAACAGTAGCCCTTGGCTGCATGTTAGGAGATTTCAGGAAGAGCTAAACCCTGCAGACCACAATCCACCAGCCACCCCCATCCATCTGATAAAACCAGTCCCCCACCATCCCCATCCCCGTCCCCATCCCCCTCCTCCATACCGCACAGTGACTAAGACAAAACAGTCACAAAGATGTTCAGGTACAGTCCATGGAATCCGTACTGTGAAATGCCAATAGCTTCTCTGTTATATCTTGTTTATCCCGGGCCCACTGAGCTTGTTGTTGCTTCAAGCAGGATGCAGTTTGCCATTGTGAGGATTGCTTGGTGGCCTCCATCATTATTGTCTGCTGGTCAGGAAATTGTAGTCCATATTTGGTGAACTCCTCTCTTGCTTCTGATGCTTACTAGAACTCTTTCCTTCCCTCGTGGAACGACACCACAAGGCATGAAGGATAAGAGGTATAAACTTCAGGCCTTTGCCTTTGAGTGCCGGAAACAGGGGCAAATACTTTTGTCAGCTCCACATGGTGGAGGGCGTGCTAACATGTTCCAGATATACTCATGTTTTTTTTTTTTTGTTTTTTTTTATTTGTCCCCTGCTGACCGGTCCCCATCCACTGACCCCCCCATCACCACCACCGGATGACATGCCCGTCTTCACCTCTTGCATATTTGAGGTGCCAGCTGGCCCAGTGTGGTGGGGAGACCGGCTTCATCCTGCCGGTCGGCTTCTTCTCCTCCAGTTTATGTCCCACCCCAAGTGCGGAGCCAAGGCATGCAATGATGCCAGTGGCCGAGCTGAGCACGCTTCCGCATGTGGCATGCCGGGCGTCCAGCTCAGCTCCGACCCCCTTGTGTGGGTCCATTGTGCCAGCCCCCAGCCACTGCTAGGGGTCAGTCAAGCAGTGGACTTCGTCCCCACTGCTCCCGGGAGAGGAGAGCTGTCCTCTGGATGCTCGATCCTCCTTGGCCGACCCCCAGTGACCCACTTGCCCTGTGAACACGGGTTGCCAGCATGGCAGGAGGTTAGGCATGATACCTCAGCCCTCCACGCCACTGGGCTGGCTAGATATGCTAGTGTTTGGCCTAAAAAAAAAAAAGAGTGTTGTTTCCACCAACCTGTTAATAGTACCTGCTCCTTTACCACATAATTATGGAACCAGATAATTATGAAGCATGGCTGAGCTCTTGGGGATGTTGGTTTTGAGCCTAACACTCTATGTACCCTCTCAAATTCTAACGGTAGGTCAGCAGGGAGGTCTAAAGCAGTCTGTATGAACATGGTAATGAAATATTTTATGTCCTGACCCTCTGAACCCTCTGGCATGCAGTAAACTCTGATGCCCTTTCTGTGGGCTCTATTTTCAGTGTCTTCCTGCCTGGAGATGATTAGAACTTGTTGTTCCTAAAACTCCTGCAATGCCATCTTGAGATCATCTGCCCAGTTCTCCATGGTGGTTAACTGACGTTCAGTGTCATCTGCTCGCTGCTCATAGCTGTGCTATGTCCTTTCATAGTTCTGTGTAAAGTTGTTTTATCTCAGCTCTAAAGGAAAGGAGCTCTTGAAAGATTGTCTCTAACTTAGAAACATAGAAACATAGAAGTTGACTGCAGATGAGGACCGCAAGGCCCATCCGGTCTGCCCATTTCTTTTTCTAGCTTATGAATGTGCCATTGGCCTTTGCTCTGTCAATGGCCTATCTATTCATGCTCATCTGTATTGCTCCCTTATGCCTATCCCATGCCTGTTTGAAGCCTTGCACTGTATGCATATCCACCTCTTCCTGATGTAGGCCGTTCCATGCATCCACCACCCTTTCTGTGAAAAAGAACTTCCTCACATTATCCCTCAATCGGCCTCCCTCTAATCTCATGCTGTGTCCTCTTGCCCTGCTATTTTTCTTGTATTGAAACGTGTCAGACTCTTTCACCTTGTTAATGCCCTTAAGGTGTTTGAATGTTTCAATCATATCACCTCTCTCCCTCCTTTGCTCTAGGGTATACATATTGAGTTCAGTTAATCTGTCCTCATATGTTTTCTGATGCAGTCCCTGCACCATTTTGGTTGCCCTTCTCTGGACTGCCTCAGTTTGGTTAATGTCCTTGTGAAGGTGCAGTCTCCAGTACTGCATGCAGTACTCCAGATGGGGCCTAACCAATGTCTTGTAAAGAGGGATTATTACCTCCCTCTTCCGACTTGTGAAACCCCTACTAATACACCCCAGCATCCCTCTAGCCTTACCTACTGCTTTAGCTGTCTGCTTGGATGATTTCAGGTCATCGGTGATGATGACACCCAAGTCTCTTTCTTCCCTTGTGACTGCCAGCAACTCCCCTCCCAACCTATAGGTAGTGTCAGGGATTTTCTTCCCTATGTGCACGATCTTATGCTTCTTTGCGTTAAACCCCAGTTGCCACTCTTCCAACCATTTTGCTAATTTGTCCAGATCTCTTCTCATTCTGCCCACCCCATCTGGATCATCAACTCTGTTGCAGATCTTGGAGTCATCTGCAAACAGACAAACCTTACCCTCCAGTCCATCTGCAATGTCACTGATGAAGATATTGAAGAGGACTGGCCCCAGGACTGATCCCTGAAGTACCTCACTTGTGACATGCATCTCTTCTGACTGCATACCGTTTACCACCACTCTCTGTTTTCTGCCCGTCAACCAGTTTGCCACCCAGTTGATCAAAGTCTGACCCACCCTGAGCCTACCCAGCTTATTAATCAATCTTCTATGTGGAACAGTATTGAAAGCTTTGCTGAAGTCAAGGTAGGCAACATCAGCTGCTCCCCCTTGGTCCACCACTCTGGTTACCCAGTCAAAGAAATCTATGAGATTAGTTTGACAGGACCTTCCTTTTGTAAACCCATGCTGTCTTGGATCCTGTGCTCCTAAGGATTCCAGGTGTTGCACTATCCTTTCCTTAAGGAGTGTCTCCATAATCTTGCCCACTACTGAGGTAAGACTGACTGGTCTGTAGTTCCCTGCCTCCTCCCTGTTACCACTCTTGTGGAGCGGGATCACATGAGCCCTTCTCCAGTCTTCTGGAACCTCTCCTGTGCTCAGAGACTCACTAAACAGTTCTGATAATGGTTCTGCTAGTTCCACCATTAGCTCCTTTAGTACCCTGGGATTTATGCCATCAGGTTCTATTGCCTTGTCCACCCTGAGTTTATTGAGCTCTTGTACGACCCTTTCTTTTGTGAAGGGATTAGTGCACACCTCCCTCCCCCCTGTGTCCATGGTGCTGAGCTGTGGGTCCTGCCCTACTTTCTCTTCAGTAAATACTGAGCAGAAGTATCTATTTAGGATAGATGCTTTTATATGGTCCTCCTCCTCACACGCCTCCTTATCCCCTTTGATCTTAGTAATACCCTCTCTGGACTTTCTCTTTTCACTAATGTATCTATAGAAAGTCTTGTCCCTTCTTTTACTGTTCGTGCTAGTGTCTCCTTGGTTTGGGCCTTTGCCTGCCTTACTGCCTTCCCTGCTTCCCTTAGGGAAGTTTGGTATGCCTCCCTATCTTCATCCTGCTGCGTTCCCTTATATTTCCTGAAGGCCAGCCTTTTGGCTCTGACCTTTTCTGCTACTGTGTTTGACAACCAAAGTGGTTTCCTTCTTCTTTTGCAGTTCCTTTTCTCACTAACACAATGGGATGTTGCTTCAAGTATTGCAACTTAATTTTTGTTTTATGCTTAGGTGTTCTGGCGGTCTTTGGTGCATCGGAGAACTGTAAGGTGGCCTCCGAAGTGTGTGAAATCTCTGTGTCAGAGACGTCTAAGGGGGATCCGTGGCCATCATCTGCTGCTACTTCCATTTTTCAGTCAGGTAAGGGCCCTTTTGATGATATCCCCTTCCTCACTGCAGAAAAATCTTGCACAGGGGAATTTTTGGGAGGGAGTTGAGGGTCTTACTGATTAAGCAGCCACATTGCTGATGATGTCACTGGAAGTTGACTTTCAGCAGGATTTGACATTCTGTACTGCTGATAACTTGAAAAGTTCCAGCTCAGACTTTGAGGTTTAAATGAAACTTGGGAAATGGCCAGCTGCCAAACAGGCAAGATGTGCTACATTGAGCTCTACACATGCTACAGCCAAAATCTATGACATTTAGAAAAATACCTTAACAGATTCTTTGAAGATCAATACCATTAGAAACTCCAAGACCAGCTAAACGAATTGGTATCAATTTTATACATTAAAATGGGCTGTAACTCCAGAGGAGTCCACTCTAAGACTGCACAGCAGACAGTTGGAGGGGAGCCACTGATCACATCCATGGGAGAGGAGTATAGCCAAAAAGGGCTATCTGTCACTTCACTATTAGGCAGACCAGTTACCTGGCAAATACTGCCTAGTAGCAGAAGTCACTATGTAAGCAGGTTCAGGCTATGGCTGATAAGGCTTCCTCTAGGCTATCAGCTGACCTGGCAGAAACTGCAAGATTTAGTATAGAAGCATCCAAATACTGTACCAGTTTCAGATGGCAGCAGATGCCAGTGACACTGCTGCCAGGTGGATGGCACTCACAGTGGCTCTCAGAAGATTTGCATGGCTCAGAGCCACCAACCCCACTCAGGATACCCAGGCAAAGGCCATGGGCGTTCCTGTGAAAACAGCTCCCTATTTGGGGATTAGATCCAGGCCATGGGACCTAAAACTGGAAGCCCTGGATACCAACGTCACTGTCCTTGATTCTCAAGTAACAGTGGTCCAGAGCAATGCCAATGAGGGGACAGATGCTGCAACTAAAGCATTCATGGCTGTGGATGGCATAGCAAAGAAAAATACAGTCCAAAGACACCATCTCGAGCATCTGGGAAATCAAGCCTGATGTGCCACTATTTGAAAGGTGGGCATACCGGAGGACAAAGGGGAGCTCAAGACTGTCACTCAAAACAGGCTGGAGGAACATTTAAATATCTTTCATTTCACCATAAAAAAAGCCTACCATAGAACTCTCTGCTGCACCATGGGTGAAGACCCCCTGGCATGCACCATAATGCTAATTCTGACTGACACCTGTGAAAGAGACACTCTACTGCAAGAAAAGCGAAGAGTGTAGATCATCAAGGGCATCAAGTAAGGCTGTTCCCAGACCTCAGCTATTCAACTAGGCTGAGATGCAAGTCTTTTGACAGAGTCTGAGCACAGCTCAGGGTCTTGGGGTTACAGCATGTTCTTATGCTGCCTGCCCAGATCAAGATAACTTATGGGGGTAAAACATTCATATACACAGACTCAAGCAGGTGGGAAGCTAGTTATGAAAATCTGTTCCAAATTTGCAGCCCAACATGAAGAGCAGGACAGTAACTCAAAGGACAGCTAAGTAAAATAAAATCTTCTTTAATTGGTGGGGGGTTTGGGGTGAAGGGGCTTAGGTCATGCAGTGACGAATTACTGTTTTTTTCTGGACTATAGCTTATTTGATACATCCCCTTGATGCTGATTAGTTGCTGTTAAAATGTTTTTGTTAGATGAGTTGCATATTGGGACTAAAACTATGGAATAAAATGGCAACTGCACATGGCTGACCCCCATATTCTTTCCTCCTCCGTCATTCTCCTGTATCTTTTTCCCCACCACCAATATGAGACAAATGCGTAAATGCCACTGCCATGATGGTGTCTCCTCAATATGTTGGATTTAAAAATAAACCACGGACTTGCATGCACAGATTGGCAGCTAGAAGAGTCAAGTTTCCTGGTTTGCCTGTCTAGCAAAGTTTAAACGTTATACACCTTGCTTTTAACCGCTATGGTTATCATAGAAACATAGAAAGGTAATGGCAGAAGCAGACCAAAGGTCCATCACGTCTGCTCTTGAGATCCCGAGATCCTAGGTGATCCTGGGTCCTAACTGGTAGATTCCCTTGCGGATTTGATTCTAGTGTACTCCTTATACCAACCCCTTTTGAATGGTGATATAGTCCTAGCTCCTACCACCTTCGTAGGTAGTTTGTTCCATGGCTCCACAATCCTTTCCAAGAAATAGTGCTTCCTAAGATCCCTCCTGAAATTCCCATCCCTCAGTTTCCATCAATGCCCCCTTATGTTTGAGTTGAGAGCCTTGGTGAATAGTTTAGCATAGGGTACTGAATTTAAACCACTCATTTACTTAAAGGTTTCTGTCATATCCCCCATCTGTCCTAGATTCAAGTAAGCAGATGTTTAACACCTCCAGACACCCCTCATACAGTAGTCTCTGAAACCCCTGTATCATTTTGGTTGACCTTCTCTGAATGATCTCTGTCCTTCTTATGGTATGGTCTCCAAAATTGTACGCAGTATGGGGTCTCACCATAGATCTGTACAGTGGAAGTATCACCTCCCTGTGCCTACTGTCAAATCCTCTCCCTATGCATCCCAGCATTTTGTTGGCCCTATTATAGGCTGCATTGCATTGGCTGGTTTGTTTAAGGCTGTCACTAATAATAACTCCTAGATCCCTTTCCTCCTTTGACTCACTGAGTTTGACCCCGTTTAGCCAATAGGTTGTTCTAAGGTTATTCCTGCCAATATGCATCACTTTACATTTCTTGGCGATAAATTTCAGCTGCCAGATATTAGACCATTGTTTTAACCTTTTTCAAATCATTTTGTATGATTCTCACTGCTTCTTCGCTGTCCACCCTTCTCCCTAATTTAGTGTCATCCGCGAACAGTGCAATTGTGCATGTGCGCAGCCACTGGGGAGTGAGAGGGACCTGTCCCCCTCAACTTTTTTAGCCTCCCATGATGTCCTTCTCAACTTTCAGGACTGGCAGGCTATCTATTTCATAACTTACAGCTGTCCTTTTTTTCACTATTTCCTCACAATTTTTAAGCTGTTTTGTGGTTGCCTCCCGAATCTCCCACTTCCCCTTGCTATCCTTGCTATATGGTCCATTCTCATAAAGTCAGGCTCTGCATGACAAAGTTCAGCATCTGATGCAGAAAAGTGCTTTTTTCAGTCCCTGTTGTTTTAGGGTGGGCTGGGCTATGGTGCAGCGTCCATCTCTCCATATGCGTCCTGATGTCACGCGCATGTGCCAATAGCCAGTTGGCTTGTTCTCCCATTATTCAGCCCACGAGTTTCAAGTATAGCCAAACAAGGAGTGGAGAACTCAGTCACTGCTATGTTTCCCTGGCTCCTTCCCAACACCGGACACCTCTCTGCCTCCCAGTCCCGTACAGCACCGGATGCTTTCCTGTCTCCCTGCACTGGATGCCTCCCTTCCAGCACTGCGATGCTTCCCTCCCAGCACCACTGAAAGAACTGTGGTGGACAAAGCCAAAGCAAGTTGAGGAGCCAGCCAGCAAACAGAGCCGAATTACAGCAGCCTCAGCAATGGACCCCGCCTCCTTCCCAGCACCGTCAAAAGTGAGAGAGAGATGCTCACACAGAAGTCCCAGTAGCTTGATTGGACTGGCGAGTCATTTAAATACTGTGAACAACTTTTTATTTTCATCACGATGTTGTGCTGCTGTGTGTGGGCTCTAGTGGGGTGTGCCTGGAGGGCCCGGGTCCAAGATTACTAAATGGATAAACAGATGGATACAACAGTCTTTGTTTTTGTGTGTGTGTTAACGATGTTCTGCTTCATTGGGCTCCGGCTGTGGGTGGTGGTGGTGGAGGGGAGTGATGAGAACCTAAGATGTTCTGCTTCTGTGGGCTCTGGCTGTGGGAGGGTGGGATGGAGACTTCGGGATGGCAACTTGGGCTGTGGGTCCTAGTTGCAGGAAACAAATGGATAAAACTAGTCTTTTTTTATGATGATGTGCTGCTGCTTTGGGCTTTGGCTGGGGGGGGGCCTTAGGTCCTGTGTCTAAGAATAAACGGTTAAACAGTCTTTTTTTTTAAGATGTTCTGGTTCAGTGGGTTCTGGCTGGGGAGGGGGGTGGGAATGGGGACTTGGGCTCTGGGAAATAAATGGATAAAACTATAAAACTAAGTCTTACTGACCTGACTTAACTTTCCCCTCATTTTAGGCATTACTAATGGGCATGCAAAAATCTCCTGATATTTAGTTATGGAATCCAGATCTCCCTCATTTCAGGGTTGTTGACTTGGAAGGCCTGATATTTTTTTAAACAATGCAGCTAAATATCACTGCAGTTAAACAGCCGAAGTTCAGGTCACATCCATCTCTCCCCAAAATTACAGACCGGGTCGTGTTACTCCACCCCTCCCTTTACTAACATCCCAGTTCCAGACAGTGTTTGTGAGCCAGTGGCACTTGTATGGCAACAGCAAGTGCAGTATGCACTCCCTTAAGTGCCATGGTGGGACATTCCTTCTGACCCACACAATAGTTATCGAGCGACTGCGACGTGAGGTTGAGACTGAGACTGGCTCAGCTCATCCTGATCACCTGACTCACTGCCAGAGGTTAAATTGAGCCAGAATGGTCCAGAATGCTGTTTCGCCTCCTTGGCATGTCGGCAGCTGCCACTAACGTTTACTTTCCAAGTGCTCGAGAACAGGAGAAGGTGAAACACACTGAACTGCGCATCTCCAACTCCTACCCCCCCTCAACACGGCCCAAAGATGGCAAATGTCTAGAATTAGTTGGCATCTGACAAATACCTCTATCCTCTCCCACACATAGAAATATACAAATTTGTTGGCAGATGGGGATCACTTGATCCATGTAGTCTGCCTGCTACCCCCTACTTAGTTGCCTGCTTGAGTATACCACAGTGTCTGTCCCATGCCCTCTTGAATAACCCTACTGATTTGGCACCCACCATTCCCTCCAGTAGGCTGTTCCATGGCTCTGCCACCTGCTCCGTGAAGAAAAGCTTCCTCACATTGCTCCTGAACCTCCTCCACTTGAGGCAATGGTCATGTCCTCTTGTCCTGCAGTAGTCTTTCACTGTAAAGAAGTTCTATACCTGCACCTTGTTGATACCCTTCATGTATTTAAAAGTCTCTATCATGTCCCCCCTATTTCTGCGTTGCTCCAGGGAGAATAAATCAAGTTCATTCAGTCTTTCCTCATAGGGTTTCTGGTGCAATCCCTGCATCAGTTTTGTAGCCCTTCTCTGAATAGATCAGTGTGTCAACCCTGTTGCAGATTTTGGTGTCATCTGCAAACAGGCACACTTTTCCCTTCAAACCTTCAGCAATGCCACTGATGAACACATTGAAGAGTATTAGTCCCAGGACCGAGCCCTGTGGCACTCCACTAGTTACCCTACCCAATTCTGACAGTGTGCCGTTTGCCAGTACCCTTTGTGTTCTCCCACTCAGTCAGTTTCTAACCCATGTCACTTTATGCCAAACCCTCATGTTCTCCAGCTTTTTGACCAGTCGCCTGTGTGGAACAGAGTCAAAGGCTTTACTGAAGTCGAGGTAAACCACATCCACGGCCCCCCCCTTGATCTATTTCTTTTATGACCCGATCAAAAAAATCCACCAGATTCATCTGGCAGGATCTCCCTGCAGTGAGCACGTGCTGCTTTGTGTCTAGCAGGCCACTCTTCTCCAGAAAAGTTACTAACCTTTCTCAAAAAAGTGACTCCCATCAGTTTACCCACAACTGAGGTGAGACTAACTGGTCGGTAGTTTCCAGGTTCCTCCTTGCTACCGTTCTTGTGGAGCGGCATAACTGCCTTTTTCTAGTCTTCAGGAACTTCCCCGCTCATCAATGACTTGTTGAAGAGCACTGCTAGGGGGGCTGGCAGTTCCTTCTCAAGTTCCTTCAGTATTCTTGGGTGTATCCTGTCTGACCCCATAGCTTTCTCTACCTTTAGTTTGTTGATTTCCTCAAGGACTCTTCTATGTAGGGACCTGTGTCTAATCCACAAACTGAGCAATCTTTTTTACATAGTGTTGGTCTGTTGCCATCTGCCTCGAGTGTGAAGACTGAGCAGAAGTACTCATTGAGAGCTTCTTCTTCTTCCCCTATTTTACTCCGTGTACTGCCGATCCTATTTTGTGAACCTGACAATACCTCCCCTTGTCTTCCTTTTTTCTCATATGTACCTATAGAAGGCTTTATCACCCTTCTTCACTCCCTGTGCTATCCTCACTTCTGTTTCTGCCTTCCCTGACTGTTTGTATTTTTTGAAGGCTTTTCATTTTTCCTTCACAATGGTTGCCACTTCTTTGAAAAACCAAAGTGGGTTTTTCCTGTTTTTGTTCTTGCTAACCTGTCGGGCACATAATGACGTGACTGAGGTTATTATTTCAAACATTTTAAAACTAAAGGGCACACCAAAGATTTCCTTGTTCCAAACTTCCTAGCAGGATGTATTTGGAAGCAGGACTCTGTGGTGTGCCCTTTAGATCCTTCCCACTAGGAAGAAGGTATAGTGGTTTAGATTAGAACTGGGAACCAGGCAGTACAACAACTGATGGGTCCAGGACCAGGTATTAGCAGACCAGAAACTGGATGCCCTTTTATTTTGGGCAGAATTAAATGAGAATCCTGCATAAACTAAACAATACTGCAGTAATTCTTCAATAAAAGCCCCCAAATTCGACTTCCGGTGACGTCACCCTCCTGATGCAAGCCTGAAATAACAGGCTCTCTTCGTAGCCGAAATAATCCTCTGATATTACTGCTTAAATCTGAGCAATATTATTCAAAAACACTCTCGGAGGTATTATAATGTCTAAAAGAGGGGAGAAAAACCTGAAAAAAATCCTTACGAATCACGAAGACGAAGGAATTTCTGACTTGGGCAGTGAAGCTTCACAGGCCTCGGCAGCCTCGCGACAGAGTGATGGCACCACCGAGCAGACTCCTCTCGGCACTCTACAGTGCCAAATGGCTATGGTTTTGTCAGAGCTTAGAGACTTTCGGAATGAATTCCGTTCGACCACTACAGCCCTAAGAACTGATATTGGGAAACTCGAGAAACAGCAAGAACAACTGGAACTGCACCACACAGAAACGGACACCAGAATTGACAGAGCAGAGAGGGCTATAGTCCAACTTAATCAATATGTGCAGTCATTACAGGAACGTGCTGAAGACGCCGAAAGTCGAAACCGGTGTAATAACATCCGAATCTCTGGGATCCCTGAGGGGGAGGAAGGTAACGATCCTCACAAATTTATTCACCTTCTTCTGAAGCAGACATTGGATATTCCTAGGATAACACCTTAGAGTTCGGCAGAGTACACACGTCACACGTTAAGCTAAAGCCATCCCCCGATGCCAGACCCCGAGCAATGTTAGTTCGTCTTTTACGTTTCCAAGAAAAAGAGTTGATACTACATACTGCCTGGAAAAAGGGTCAAGTCAACTACAAGGATCAGTGACTGTATTTCGAAAACGATTATGCCCCCGAAACCATGGCTAGGTGCAGGGCCTATATTCCGATACTAAAGGAACTGAAAAAGGCGGGTATCCATTTCCGAACCCCCTACCCCGCTAAACTGATAATCTTTCACCCAGCTGGTCAGCTTATGTTTGCCTCAGCTGAAGAGGCAGCTGAAGGTCTAAGAAAATACCAAATCAATTTGCCAACCCCCCCAGAGGAACCACTAAAGGAACATTAGTGGCAAAGCTTGCTCAGCAGGCCTGGCAATCTGGAAAGCGGGATGACAGAAAACGTCAAGGGATAGAGGCAATCCGTAAGATTGCTGACACTCTCCGAGACCAGGCTAGAAGAGACACTTGAACTTCGTGCTGGAGGGACAAGCTGCCTTGGCAGACTATGAATATTTTACGCTCAGTGCATGGACTATGACCACTGTATGTTCCTTAGCAAGACTATCTGACAGCATTCTTGCCGATCGCTGAGCAACCTCTAATGCCTTGACCGAGTATTTCAGCAACTAACCCCCCCCCCTTTTTTGCGTTTGCTTTTTGCTTTTGCTTCTGGTACCTTAAGAATTAATAGCATACGCTCTTTATAAATTGACTCACACACCTCCCCATCTTAGATATTTCTTACCTCCTGATCCAGCGGTAGAGGGTGACGTGGGGAAGTAAACCGCACCATGAAGTGCTTCCTTTGGGCACTTAAGCTGACATCCATAAAGAGACTACTCTTTAGAGTTAAACTTATCTCACCATGCTTTAGCACAGCGTAATGATTCTAACCTGCCTAATACACTGTGCTCATATTGTAAGTAGGTGAGAGGTGTGTGCCACCTTAAGGTAGCCACAAGCTTATATTTAATATTGTTAACTGCTTGTTATTTGTGCTTTCTTCCCATAGAGGCATATAGTTGACATTATGGTGATACTTTCGCCACATTGCTGCGATTGCTGAAAACCCCTCGCCCTGAGAGTGGCGTTCCTTTGGAGCTTTGGGAGTACCTGATCACACCCACAAATCTATTAACTTTGAGTTCAACTGATCCCATTGAAGTATAAATCTAACTTGCTCTAACCAATGCTCTGGGTGGCACACACCATTCTCTTAGGGAAGATTAATCCAGAACTGAAAATATGCAGAACTGTTGACTCCTTTCTGCTGGAGTATGTAATGTTTACTTACCATATCAATGGTAGGCCAATGGGACCCCTTATATAACCTGCTCTACCTTCCTCTTTCCCTCCCCCCCCTTCCCTTTCGCCCAGTGCCTTTCTTTCCTTACTCTCTTACGATTCTCCCCTCAGGAGTTGCCCTCCCATTTAAAAGTAAGGCTAGCAGGAGAGTGACTAAACACCACCCCTTTCCTAGTTGGGCACTAGAAGTGCCATTGGGTCTCTTCTCCTAAGATTCCCTTCCCTTAGTGAGGATTACCTCACCCCCCGAGTGCCTTGGAAGCTCTCGGTACTTGGAAGTACCTGTTTACCAGTTACTTTAGAATATTGTAAAATGTTGACGTGGGTAACTTTAGTCCTGTTGACTTTGGCTAACCCCATATTAGCAACCATGCTTATGCAATTTCTGACTGATAAGAGTATAGCTCAATTTAGACTGTTCGCTCATTTAGGTTGTCAGTTTAAGGGCAACCGACTATTAGTTGATGTTTTTATGTTTAAATCCATTGAAAACTGTTTAAACTTCCAGATTATTAAGGACTTGTGATTGTGTCCAGTTAACTGCAATACCTACTGTATACAGGAATCGAGGCTTGTGGTACCTTTGCACCTACGTGACAGCTGGCTTATTGGTCTCCACTTAACCAAAAATCTAAAATGGAGGAGACCCCATTGAAATTAATTTCCTGGAATGTTAATGGGCTTTCCACCCCAGTTAAGCATGCCAGGGTTCTCTCACAAGTCAAAAAAATTAAGGCCGATATTATTTACCTACAGGAGACCCATTTAAGCAATGCTGAGCACGCAAAGTTGGGGCGGATCGCGAGGGGTGAAGTATTTAGTTCTTCCTTCAGGGGTGGCAGGAGAAGAGGAGTCGCCATAATAATACCACAACACATACCCTGGCAAATAGAGGCTAAGTGGACCGACCCGAATGGCCGGATGGTCCTTCTGCGTGGACGGATTGAGGGAACGGAGGTTACCCTAGCAAATGCTTACTTTCCACCAGATTCCTCTGTTGGTGACCTCAAGAGCTTACTAGACAAAATTACGCAATTTACCAAAGGCATACTGCTATTTGCAGGAGACTTTAATATTCTGCCTAGCCCAGAGAAAGACTCCTCTAATCCTAATACCCCACGGAGAACCCCTCAGCAGAAGCTCCTCTGTAGATTCCTCTCAGAGGTTGGGTGGGCCGACACTTGGCGCTTTATGCATCCTCATACCAGAAATTACACATATTATTCGCCAGTACACGAAACCTACTCAAGAATTGATCTATGTTACACACAAGTAGAATACTTAGATCGTTTAGTCGATGCCCAAATAGGAGATATTGCCCTATCAGATCACGCACATACCATAACAACATGGAAATTGGGCCTACAGAAGAGAAATGCCTTCTGGCGCCTAAACCCTTTTCACTTAAAGTCTAATCAGTTTAAAGACTTTATAACTGAGAAAATTTCTGAGATACTAGCTGACAACATGAGCCCTGACACCACCCCAGGCATTCTTTGGGACACCATAAAAACAGTTCTCCGGGGGCATCTTATAAAATATACCTCGTAACTTGCGAAGGATCGTAGACAGCATAGGGCCCAACTTGAAGAAACCCTGCACTTCCTACAAATACTACACAAGCAAGGTGATAACTCTGTGCTTCCACAAATTAAGCAGGTTAAACAGGCACTTGATAGGTTAGTACTACAGCAGACAGAAATTGCCCTGACCTTCCTTCGTCAGAGGTACTACGAGGTGGGACCCAGAGCTACAAGACTGCTGGCCTACCAAATCAGAAAACAGAGGAAGATAGCCAACATTACCACAATCCGACACCCAACAGGTGATAATCCCGTGAATAAACTTAACGACATAGTGGAGGCATTCACTGCATATTATTCGGTCTTGTATACCCCAGAATGTCACACTTCCCCGGAGCTAATAAAGAGGTTCCTACAGGACCTTGATCTCCCCAGAATTCTGCCTGAACAAGGTGAACAACTTTTAAGCCCCATCACAATGCAGGAACTTAACAATGCCATAACACGAGCTAAAACTATAAAAGCTCCGGGACCGGACGGCTATGGGGCCGAATTTTATAAAGCTGCAAAACAGCTCCTACTACCTTCATTACTGAGGACCTGTAACTCTGTCCTGCAGGGCGACTCACCACCTCCCACCTGGGCATACGCCACTATTACGGTTATTCCCAAGCCCGGGAAAAACCCTCAGTTATGCGAATCATATCGGCCAATTTCTGTGCTAAACACTGACTATAAACTATTCATGGGAATTATAGCTCGCAGGCTAGAAACTACTCTCCCGCAGATAGTTCATAAAGATCAAACGGGTTTCGTAGGAGGGCGTACCACTACAGATAGTATTAAAAGAACTTATCATATTATTCAAGAGATGAATAACTCGGATACCCCTGCAGCCTTAGTAAGCCTTGACGCTGAAAAGGCCTTTGACAGGGTGTACTGGCCTTTTTTGTACTCAGTCATGGAGGTTATGGGCTTCCCTATGTCGTTAGTTCAAGTCATCACAAACATCTACTCCTCACCTAGAGCCTGGGTACGAGTCACTGGACATCACTCTAGCCCCTTCCCCCTTTATAGGGGCACTAGACAGGGGTGCCCCCTGCCACCACTCCTATTTGCCCTGTTCATAGAGCCGTTAGCACAATTAATCAGGCAATCACAGGACATCTCCAGGATTGAAGTGGAGGGGGAAGAACACCGTAGTGCACTTTATGCGGATGATGTTCTCCTCTATATACGGAACCCGGCTAGCTCACTCCCGAAAGTTAAAGAATTACTAAACATATATGGACAACTCTCAGGTTATAAAGTGAACATCAAGAAGACCGAAATTCTGACCTTTCAATACTCACCCAATCAAATGATCCGGGAACAGTTTCCCTGCAAGTGGGACATAGGGAAGATAAAATACTTAGGGATAAACCTGACCAGAGATTTAAGAGACTCCTATAGACAGAATTACATCCCTTTCACCGCACGCCTTAAGGAGGACCTGGCTAACTGGAATACACTCCCATTGACCCTGTCCAGAAAGATATATCTCATTCGAATGGTTATTCTCCCTAGAGCGTTGTACCTATTTAACAACATCCCCATTACACTTCCTCGTTCTGTATTCCTGGAATGGGAAAAAGCCATAACGCACTTCATATGGGCAGGTTGTAGGCCAAGAGTTAAGCTAAAACTTCTAACTGCCCCCAGAGCCCTTGGAGGGTTGTCCCTCCCTGATCTTCGACGATACTATCAAGCTGCACATCTTCTTCATACGTTTGCTAGACAGATAGTGGATAGCGAGATGCACTGGGCTGAGCTTGAACAGGCAATTACACCAGATTTGGAATACTTCAACATATTATACTGAGGGACAACACGCTCCACTGATTATCAGAACCTGCCTGTAATTGTACAGCACAGAGTGTCCGCTTGGTATCAAGTCAGGAAACAGCTCTCAATTCTCCCCTTTATCCTGTTAATCTCCCCAATAGCGGTTTTACCAGATTTTCACCCTGGGAGACTGGATAATGCTTTTAAGCAATGGTCAAGTTACGGCCTTAGTTACTTGTTCCAAATTATAACAGGAGGGAGACTGTGGTCATTTCAGGAAATATAGACAAAATTTAGTCTGCCTAACTCACATCATTACAGGTACTTACAATTAAGGCACTACTATGGGTCCTTATCGGACGCTGTGCATATCCCTGAATGCTGGCCCCCCTTAATTATCTGCATGCAATCTCTGTTTTCCTCCCTAAACCAGGGACACCTAATATCAGTACTCTATCGAGCCTTGATGTCCTCCCATGTGGATAATTTGGTGGACAAACGCATAAAGTGGCAAAATGAACGGGGTGAACCCATAGATGAAAGGCAATGGGAACAGGCCTGCAGACAGGTGGCTCATACATCCAGCTCACATCAATGGCTAGAGTACTCCTGGAAATTCCTAGTTAGATATTTCTATACACCAGAGATCACTAATCATTTCAACCTTGGGAGCTCAGCTGCCTGCTGGCGACTATGTGGTGAAAGTAAAGCCCACCTAACCCATGTAATTTACACATGCCCGAAGTTAAGCGTATTCACCCAGGCCTTACAGCTTGAACTCCAAAAGATCTTCGGAATACCCTTCAGCTTACTCCGCAATTATTTATCCTTTTAATTTTCCCTGAAGACCTCAAGGATCAGGGCATTCGCAATCTTCTAGCTATCCTCCTGGCGGCAGGGAAAAAAAACATTACCAAATTGTGGTTGACTCCTGATCCCCCAACCCTTCGGGACTGGTGGGAGGTCTCTAAGCAAATATACCGTATGGAAAAAATAACCTACAGACTAAATGATAGAGAAGGCAAATTTAATTCAAGGTGGAATAGATGGCTGCTATATTATATGCTTATAGATTCAACATTTAGCCCATGAGTTGTTAACTCCTTCCCCTTCTTCACCTTCCCCTTCCCTCCTTTTTTCACAGCTTCAAAACTAGGATTAGACTGATATGATGATTGGGACCCCCGCCCCCCTTTTCCCATTCCTCCCCCAATTATATCCGAAACTCGAGCACTAGTGGGATGTTTATATTGTAGTAATCTAATTTACATTAATGTGAAACTCAACTATTATGCTCTCCCCATGCCTTACTGGGTCACTACCAGTTGCCTACATGAATTAGTTCATCATGGACCAAAATACTTTTGTCCTCCACTGCTTTACATGGAATATTGAATGTTATACTGAATATTGAATGTTTTGAATATAATCCGGTGTGCTCTGGAATTAATTTAATACTGTACCAGATCTTCAACTGTTTCAATCTTAATATGACTAATCTGTATACTCAGATAGGTATGATGCCTGCTTTTTACTTATGTATGGACACAATCGAACTGTGTGTACTGCTCATAAATCAAATAAAGAAGAGAATAATAAAAAAAAAAAAGGCCCCAAACTCACCACAGAGCATCTAAACCCCCAGAGCTCCTGGAGGCCTAGTGGTCCCCACAACCCAGCCTTTATATAAAACTCTTTCACTGGACATTGCAATAATGCTTATGGGGTGGTTGGTTGGTTGATGGCATTGTTAGTCAGCCAGTTGAACTTGCCCCCCCCCCACACATTTCAGCTGCAGACTCTTAAGTCCAGCCAGAGTCTCAAGTAAAATATTTTTTTCTGGAGTCAGGAAGATGTAACACAAAGTGCATTTTAGCTTCTAAAAAAAAAAAAAAAAAAACCTCACCCAAGCATCCTAAATCTCAGGCTTCTGGGGGCCTGCAACCCAGACCCTGGCCTTCATGTGTTGGATATTTGTAGAGTCATGTCCCCCCCAACCTCTTAGCCATGTTTGCACCCCTGCAATTGTGCCCTGGATACCTACTCCTATGTCACTGATGAACACATTAAACAGGCTTGGGCCTAAGACCGAGCCATGTGAGACCCCACTCATCACTTCTCCCTCCTCTGACATCTCCTCATTGACCCTCACCATTTGCCTCCTTCCATCCAACTAGTGTCCCATCCATTTCATGATGCAGCTTGCTATGCCCAGATCCTCCAGCTTCTTCAGCAAGTGTTGTGTGGTACCGAATCAAAAGCCTTGCTTAAGTTTTAAAATAGAGGAGGTCCACTGGCCGGCTACTATCCAATTCCCTAGATACCTAATCAAAGAATGTAATCAGGTTTGTCTGGCACGACCTGCCTGTAGTGAAATCGTGTTGTTTGTCATCCTGTAGGCCATGCTTATCCAAGTAGTCTACTAGGTCTTGTTTAATCAGGGCCTCCACTTGCATTCCTAGCACTGATGTGAGGCTGATCGGTCTGTAGTTATTGGCCTCTTCCCTGCTACCACCCTTATGCAGAGGCACCATGTTGGCTATTTTCCAGTCATTGGGTATAACTCCAATCTGGAGTGAATGGTTAAACAGGTGCGTTAAGAGGTCTGCTAACTCATTCGCTAATTCTTTAATTATCCTCAGATGTATTCCATCCGGACCAGGAGATTTGTCAATCTTTAAATGCTCAGGCACCTCCCTGACCCTATCTGAGGTAATACTTGGTGTTTCCATTTTTGGCACTCCCCTGCCATGTGCTGTAATGCCGCAGTCAGGCATTAGGCCATTGTGTTCTTTGGTGAACACTGAACAGAAGTATTTGTTCAGAACGATGGCCTTCTGTCTGTCCTCTTCTACTATACTATCCCCATCCCTGATTTTAACTACCCCTCCACCCTTCTTTCTCTTTTCTTGCAAATATCTGAAAAACTGTTTGTTCCCCTCCCTGACACCTTTAAGTATTTGAAGTTCCACAGCTGCCTTTCCTTGTCTCACTGCCGACTTAGTCTCCTTATTCTTTAGTATGTATTCCTCCTATATATCGTTATCTGGCTTACTTTTGAAGTTGTGGAATGCTTCCCTCTTGACCTTAATGGCTGTTCTAACTTGACTCGTAAACCAAATGGGGTTTTGTGTCTGTTTCTTTTGGTCACAGCCTTGTACATGCCTTTGTGGCCTCTGATGGTTTGTTTAATCATTCCCCAAATGTCTTCTACTACAAAATGTTGGTGAATCTTATTTAGTTTTTCCCTTACTAGTTCCCTCATTTTATCAAAATTTGCCCCTGTGAAATTTAGGACTTCTGCCCTTGAGTGGGATTTGACATCCTTCAGGGCTGTTTTAAACCAAACCGAGTTGTAGTCGCTATTCGCCAGCGGTTTTCCACTCTGACTGCCTCAAGTTTTTTTTTCCACGTTAGTGAGGACCACATCCAAGAGGTTGTTCTGACTAGTAGGACTGGTGACTAACTGTGTGAGAAAGCAATCCTGTAAGGCTTCTACTACTAATTGACTTCTTGATGATCTAGCCACCAGGATGCCCCAGTCCACATCTGGCATGTTAAGGTCTCCCACTACCACTAGTTCTCCTTGTAGTGACATTTCTTTCATTTCCTCCAGAAGCTCCTTATCCTTGTCCTTCACTTGATTCAGAGGTTTTTTTACCACCCTGACCTGGATTTTCTTTCCTGAGGATGAACTATGCTGAACCCACAGGGATTCCACTCCTTCTCTACGGCTCATTTTGCAGGATGTGGCCTCTATCCCCTCCTTAACATACAATGCAACCCACCCTCCCTTGACACCCTTCCTGTCTTTCCTAAAGAATGTGTACCCAAGATCTGCGAGATCCCAGTCATTGCTGTCAGATGCCCAGGCCTTTGTGACTGTCACAAGATCCATACAGGACTCCGCCATCCATGCCTGAAGGTCACTCATCTTGTTACCCAGGTTTCTGGCATTAATGAATACACCTGTCCACGAGCCAGCAGCTGAATTGTTGCTTCTTCCACCTGGTAAATTCCTGTGTTTTCCATTATCCTGAACCCTTTTTCAGTTCTTCAGTTCCTTTTTCTACTTATTCTGGTTGTACCTGTGGTGTGATTCAGTATGTCTTGATTGTGGGGTAGTGGTGACTAAGTTTCCATTTTCTAAACTATCACTGATAGGTTTCCTAGCACCATACTCCCCTTTGCCTAGTTCAAACACCGGAGGTGAACGTCGAACTTCTGTCCTAATGCACTTATTCCTTCCCTGTTTAAATGAAGTCCATCCGGCTTTAATAGTCCTCTATCCTTGAAGCTCCTCCAGTCACCTATGACATGGTAACCTTTTTTCCTGCACCATTCCCATAACCAACTGTTTATATCCTCAATTTCCTCCTCCCTGATTCTGTTTGTGTTGACACCTTTTCCCCATACTGGAAGGATCTCCGAGAAGATTAACGAGGCTGTCCATACTTCCAGTCGCTCCCCCAGCTTTCTGAAGTTTAGCTTGACTTCCTCCACTGTCTGGTTCATTAGGTCATTAGTGCCAAGATGGATAATGATGTTTATTCCTTCATCTGCCTGAAATATTATCCTCTCAGTTTTTGGGGTGTCTCTCTTTGTCGAGGCACCAGGGAGGCATCAGACTTTTAATGCAGATCCATCCAAGTGGGACTCAACTCCTCTAATCACAGAGTCCCTCAGAATGAGTGTTTGTTTTTGGATCTTTTTCTTTTGCTTCCCTTTGCGTCCCTCTGTAGCCTTCCCTCCATTCTGCCTTGTTTCCTCTGTAGTGTTTGCTTCAGATTCTGCTTCCTCGGACCCCTGTTTCCTGCATCCTCTCCAAGGCTGTGAAACGATTTGCAGTCAAAATATCTGCTGGTTGATTTGGATTCCTTGTCTGTCTGCTCCCTTCTTGTCCCACCACTTTCCATCCCCCTCGGCCAGCGGGCCTCTGGGGAAGGGGATGGGGGAGCGTACCCCAGTAATGTTGATGGTGCAGTCTGGCAATTTCTCTTCTCACCTTCTCCAGCTGAGCTCAGAGCTCACTCAGGTTCCTGCACATAGGACACTGCCCAATCCTCCATAGTAGTCCCCGGAACACAAGTGTCCCACACCTCTGGCAACTAACCACATCCATTGCTCCAGTAATGCACATCTTCCTGTACACAGCAGCAGAAATCCTCCCCTTACAGACCCTCTTCTCTAGAAGTAAGATTCTAGCTCCTTAGTCAGCTGCCTTCTTAGCCTTGCTCTGATAGCAAGATTCCGCATGCTGTTGTAGTATAACTGCACTAGGTCTGTGGTTGATGCCACATAACTGGACAATGAGTTACTTAATAATCCATGAAAACACTGTGCTAGCTTATATAGTTGTGACTTTGTGAACCTCAGTCTAATGGCCCTATATCTCCTCTTTTTAGAATATCTACAGAGAACATCAATCCCACATACATGGGAAGTTAAGCACAGCACAGCTCAGCACCATGGACACGGGGGGAGGGAGGTATGCACAAGTCCCTTCACAAAAGAAAGGGTTCTAAAAGAGCTCACTAAGCTCAGGGTGGACAAGGCAATAGGACCTGATGGCATGCACCCCAGGGTACTAAAGGAGCTAAAGGTGGAACTAGCAGAGCCATTAGCAGAACTGTTTTGTGAGTCTCTGAGCACAGGAGAGGTCCCAGAAGACTGGAGAAGGGTTCATGTGATCCCGCTCCACAAGAGTGGCAGCAGGGAGGAGGAAAGGAACTACAGACCAGTCAGTCTTACCTCAGTAGTGGGCAAGATTATGGAGGCTCTCCTTAAGTAAAGGATAATGCAACATCTGGAATCCATAGGGGCACAGGATCCAAGACAGAATTGGTTTAATAACAATAATAATAATAAACTTTATTTCTAAGACGCCTTTCAAAAACAAAGGCACTGAACAAATTTTAAAACACACCATACATCTCAATATCCTTAAAAATATAAAACAACAATAAAACAACTAATACAGTCAAGGAAGACTTCAACCACCAAACGCTTGCCTCCATAAATAAGTTTTCAAGGCCTGTTTAAATCCCTCCACAGTCGGACACTCCTGTAACTCACTGGATAGAAAATTCCAGAGGGCAGGGGCCACAGACATAAATGCCCGGGCTCCAGAAGATTTTAAACGCATCCTCGGGATCTCTAGCAACCCCTTGTCAGCTGAGCGGAGCGATTGCCCAAGGCGGTAAGGAACCAGGAGCTCTTTCAGATAGTCCAGTCCCTGTCCATGTAGGGCTTTAAAAGTCAAAAGAATGACTTTAAAGGTGTGTTGCCACCGTACTGGCAGCCAGTACAGTCCACGCAGCACCAGCGAGATATGACTGGATTGAGAGGTTCCTGTCAAAAGCCGGGCTGCTGCGTTCTGCACCAGCTGCAGGTAGCGGATTTCCGCCCCAGGTAGCTCTAGGTACAGGGAATTGCAATAATCCAAGTGCATGGACACAAAGGCATGGACCAGTGTAGGAAGATCACCAGATGGAACAAGGTGCTTAATCCTGGAGATATTCCTCAGGTGACAGAAAGAGGATTTGACGACGGCAGACACCTGAGAATGCAGAGTAAGCCCTTTGTCAAAAATTACCCCAGGTTCCGTACCTGTTCAGAGGTTGGTAGAGATAAGCCCCCAAGGTATAACCCCAAGGGGAAACCAACCCCTAACTCCCCTATCTGGCACGCCGGATCCACAACCAGCACCTCAGTCTTATCAAAGTTCAACTTCAGCCAGCTTGAATCCATCCACTCCTGGATTTCTGTGAGGCAGTTATTAAAGACTGAGAGAGCTCCATCCTGGTCAGGTGCAAAAGAAAGGCAGAGCTGGGTATCATCAGTATAGCAGTGAAACCTCAGCCCATACCTTCTTACAATGTCTCCGAGGGGCAGCATGTACACTGCGAACAACATGGGGACAATACCGAACCCTGAGGAACCCCACATGACAGAGAAACTGGGTCTGAGAAATAAACCCCAGACACCACTCTCTGTTCTTCCGGTGAGGTAAAATGTAAACAACCTGAAGACTACACCAGATAATCCACAGATGCATCTCAGACGGTTCAGCAGCACCCCATGGTCCACAGTGTCAAATGCTGATGAGAGATCTAGGAGAACCAAGATGGAACGGCTCTTCTGATCTCTAGCCATCAGAAGATCATTGAGAACCTGAACCAGCACTGTCTCAGTACTATGTCTCTTTCAAAAACCGGACTGGACGGGTTCATAGATGTCATGGATGGTCAAATGGTTCTCCAGCTGAATGGCCACTACTTTCTCAATCATCTTCCCTTAAAAGGGAAGATTTGAGATTGGTCTGTAGTTAACATGGCATTCGGGGTCCAAAGAAGCTTTCTTTAAGAGGGGTGTTACCACCGCCTCCTTCAGGGAGCTAGGAAACTCACCTGTTTCCAAGGAGCACCTGACTATCCATGTAAGGACTGGACCGATTTAATCAATACAACCCAAAATCAGGGAAGTTGGTCCGGGATCCAGACTACAGCATGTAGGGCACATACTCTGGACAATCTGCATGACATCCATGAACTCCGGTCGGTCGAAGGTATTCCAGGAAAACTGAGGTGCAGCAGCCACATGCTGGTCCACAGCAACACCCTTAGAGTGTGCTGGATGGAGTGCCGCCCTGATGTTGGCCACTCTATTTGCAAAGAATCGAGCAAGTGCATCGCACTCTACTTGCGAAAAGGCTTTTCACACTTGTAGGCAGGCTGGGTTACACAGTCTGTCCACCATGCAAAAAAGCTGAGCTGGTCGATTCTGAGCAATAGCAATCTCACTGGACAGGAATTCTGCCTTCTTACGGGAGATTGCAAATTGATAGGCATGATAATGCTCCATCAGTTTAAGGTGGTTGGCATCAAGGGAGGATCTCCTCCAGCAATGCTCTAACCTTTGTCCTAGTCTCCGCATCTCCCTCAAGATCCCATCAAATCATGGGGACCAAGGGCGAGGGTGAAGGCAAAGAGGACGAACACGGACAGGAGCAATGATATCCAGGGCCGCCGATATAGCCGTATTATAGGCCACCACGAGTGCTTCTGGGTCGCTGTTTGCTACTGGAAGAGATGATTGGTCAAGTACGACTGCCAGACCTTCAGAGCTAACATCTTGTAAAGGGCGATACCTGACCATCTCCACAGGGGTAGGCCTACGAAGGGGGCACTAAAACTAAACCCCACGGCGTAATGATCAGACCATCCAACTGATTCCACCCCCAAGTCAGAGGCCTCAATCCCCAGGAGGAAGACTAAGCCAAGGGACTGACCATGTTTATGAGTAGCAGTAGTAACTATCTGTGTAAGGCCCAGAGATGACATTAACTGGAGGAAGTGTTGTCCAAATGGTGAGAGTTTGTCATCAACCCAGGTGTTGAAATCACCCACAGCCATCAGTCTGGGCGATTCAAACGCCATGTCGATGACAAAGTCCACCACTTCCTGAAGGAAACACTTCTCATTACCGGGTGGACGGTAGGCGAGAGCGATCCTACAACCTACACCTGCTACCATGGTACACTCGAATGACTCAGTCTCCTCAACTGGTACACTCACAAGGTTAAGTTCGGTCTTGAAACAGACCACAACCCCCCACCGTGAGCCAATCTTGGGCAGTGAATCACTGAGTACCCAGCTGGAGTTAGAGCCTCCAAAATGGGGCCAGAATTCTCATCTAGCCAGGTCTTGGTGATGCAGGCCAGGTCCACCATTCCTAAAAGATCTGCAATAATTACAGTCTTGTTTTTAATGGACCTGGTGTTGCATAACACTGCCCGAGTTGGATGAACCTCCAAAGCCAGCTGAACCATCTGCCCACCAATATTGTTAGTGCCCTTGGGTATGGAAACCAGGCTTGGCGAACCACATTCCTGGTTCCATTTCGCCCCAGGGCATCTCCTGGATCTCACAACCCCGATGTGATGGCCCCATTCATTCAGCCTCCACTGTTCGTGCCCCCTAACACCCCTCCTCCCCTTGCGAGCAATACCCAGCACCCTACAGCACTAGTATGTTGTAAATTGCAAAGGGGGAGGAAAAAAGGGGCAGAGAGCGCAGAAAGCAGAGGCGAATAGCACACCACCATGGGGGCAGGCCTCCAACACATTCTACCAATCACTTTAACAGATGACTCTCACTTAACTAATAACCCAATCAGAATTAATGAACCCAATAACAAAAACACCACAATATATAAACCCACAACACTTAATAAATTAAATAACCCAAAACACTTATCCCCTATCACGACATAAAAAATCTTCACTAAACCCTCCCATATAAAAATTCTAAAAGAAAATTAAATAAAAATAATTCAATAACGAACTAAAATAAATTGGTCCAGTATGTTGTCATTAACAGATAATGAACTCAAATGTTATAATGACATCCAAAACAGAACAAATAAATGAACAGTCAGGGGTTCTTCAAGAATATCATTAACTCCCCAGGTCCTCTAACTGCCTCGGGGAATTATCAGAATACAGGCACTTTCACTGTTTGTCTGAGAATAATATTGAAGATAATTCCAGATCCAAGGCCCTCTCATGACCCAAAGAGCCGGACGAAATACAGGCACTCTCACTGCCTGCATAAACAATATAAATCAAATGGGATAGTAAAATTTGAGATCAAACCGTGTTCAGGAAGGCAGGAAGTCTTTAGCCCAGAAACCTCAGGACTTCATCCATACAGCTGAAGAAAAACCCATTACAGGGGACTGCAGCCGGAAAATATCCTCCGCCACTTCCTCGGTTCACCGATGATACCAGCCCACCAGCTGGCCCCCCGGGGAACCTAGGGGAATCGACAGCCCATTCTGCCGGTTACCCAACAAGACTATGGCCCAATTCCCCGAGCAGCCCTGGAATCCAGCCACTAATTACCCAGCAGAGTTTAATTCCTCAAGTCAGTAAAAATGGCGCTTGTGCCCTCAAAGAGCTCACAGTTGTAAAATCAATTGCTACAGGATGAAATCCAATCAAAGTCTCCACAACTCTTCTCCTGTGCTATATCGGTCCTACTCCCTCACTGTATCGCTGAATCGGTCCCATGCAAAGGATTCCAAATGCCATTCCTCAGAACGTCTTTCCTCACATCAGCCTGGAACACAGCCCGATACAAGTCGTGCCACAGAAACAATAAATTCTACTAAATGCAGGGACAATAATCCAATGAATCCTGCTGAATAAAATAACAGAGTTACAAAGTTCCTCATGAAATGACAGAAGGATTTTGGCAATACAAGTGAGTGGCCCCGATAAGCACAGAAAACATTAGACAAATCCAATATCACTCACCAAAACTAATGGCAAATAAAACCAACTGGCCGAAGGTGAACCAAATAAACATAAAATAAAAAAACAAAGTGAGGTCGAATCTTAGTTAAATCCTGGTAAAATTCTTGGTAAAAGTCTAATCAAACTGCAAAAACAAAAACAGCCTTTCCAGCACGCCCAGCCTGGCGGCCATCTTCCCACCCATTCAGTCGCTATTTACAACAGGAAGGTCCTGTCACACTAATCTCATAGATTTCTTTGACTGGGTAATCAGAGTGCTAGACCAAGGGGGTGTAGTTGATGTCACCTACCTTGACTTCAACAAAGCTTTCGATACTGTTCCACATAGAAGATTGATTAATAAGCTGGGTAGGCTCAGGGTGGGTCAGAAGTTGGTCAACTGGGTGGCAGACTGGTTGGCGGGCAGAAATCAGAGAGTAGTAGTAAATGGTATACAGTCAGAAGAGATGCAAGTCACAAGTGGGGTACCTCAGGGATCAGTCCTGGGGCCAGTGCTCTTCAATATCTTCATCAGTGACATTGCAGATGGACTGGAGGGTAAGGTTTGCCTGTTTGCAGATGACACCAAGATCTGCAACAGAGTACATGATCCAGATGGGGTGGGCAGAATGAGAAGAGATATGGAAAAACTGGCAAAATGGTTGGAAGAGTAGCAACTGGGGTTTAACGCAAAGAAGTCTAAGATCATGCACATAGGGAAGAGAAACTCTAAAGCTACCTATAGGTTGGGAGGGGAGTTGCTGGCAATCACAATGGAAGAAAGAGACTTGGGCATCTTCATCACAGCTTACCTGAACTCATCCAAGCAGACCACTAAGGCAATAGGTAAGGATAGGGGGATGTTGGTGTGTATTAGTAGGGGTATCACAAGTCGTAAGAGGGAGGTAATAATCCCTCTTTACAAGACACTGGTTAGGCCCATCTGAAGTACTGCGTGCAGTACTGGAGGCCACACCTGCCCAAGGACATTAATAAAATTGAGGCAGTCCAGAGAAGGGCAACCAAAATTGTGCAGTGACTGCATCAGAAAACATATGAGGACAGATTAACGGAGTTCGATATGTATACCCTAGAGCAAAGGAGGGAGAGAGGTGATATGATCGAAACATTCAAACATCTTAAGAGCATTAACAAGGTGAAAGTCTAACATGTTTCAATATAATAAAAATAGCAGGACAAGAGGACACAGCAAGAGATTAGAGGGAGGTTGATTAAGGGGTAATGTGAGGAAGTTCTTTTTCAAAGAAAGGGTGGCGGATGGATGGAACGGCCTAGCTCAGGAAGAGGTGGATATGAATACAGTGCAGGGCTTCAAACAGGCGTAGGATAGGCATAAGGGAGCAATACAGATGAGTGTGACTAGATAGGCCATTGACAGAATAAAGGCCTATGGCACATTTATAAGGTAGAACAAAATGGGCAGACTGGATGGGCCTTGCGATCTTTATCTGCTGTCAACTTCTATGTTTCTATCCTGTTTCATCTCTTTAAATATAAAGGGCTGGATATTCAAAAGGATTGCACCATGCGCAATAGGGTTGCGCCTGCGCAAGTCCGAAATTGCACCATCCTGCCATATTCAGCAGGAGGCAGTTGCACCCCCCAAGTCAAGCTGAGCAACAGCGCAATGCAAATGAATGCATGCTGAACTGGATAGGGAGAACCATGCATAAACTGCACAGCCCGATATTCAGCGGGCTGTGCGAAGTGTCTGAGGCGCAACCCCAACCTGCGCCTGCACAACTTTAGCCAAAAAAGGAGTAAGTTGAGGCCACCCACAGGTGAGCTGCCACATTGCAGGGTGCAGCACAGCAGCTACCACCTGTGGGTGGCCCTCAACCTACTCCCTGTGCCCCCTGCAGCCCAATCGGGGCATAGTAACCCTCCCCCCGACTGGCCTGATCGCGGGCATATGTTTAAAACACCCCCTCCCCGACTGGCCCGATTGAGGGCATATGTTTAAACACCCCCCACCCCCGACTGGCCCGATCATGGGCAAAAGTGAAAATTAAAACCCACCCCCCACCAGCCCGATCACGGCACCAATGTGTCCAATCCCCCAAGACCATATCCCTGGTGATCTAGTGTCCCCCCACCCACCCACCCACCCTGACCCCACCACCCCTCCCCGGCCGCGGCGGGTGGCAGCATCCACTCGCCTGCCACCCGCCGCCCGACTGACTGCGGTGAGGGCTGCCGCGCCCATTGGTGCAGAGCAAGAGCCAATGGGCGTGCATGCCGTACTGAAACAGTCCAGATATGTGAATAGATTCATTCACATATCTGGACTGCTGCTGACTAGGGCTGCAGCCCATTGGCTCTTGCTGACCAGCGTGCGCTCTGAGCTCGAGTCGATGGGCGATGGAGCGGCAGGCAGGTGGGATGCTGCTGCCCGCGCCGCCGGGGAGGTGGTGGGGCAGGGTGGGTGGGGTGGGGGGACACTCAGATCACCAGGGATATGGTCTTGGGGGAGGTTTGAACACTTTGTCCACTGACCACCGGGATATGTTCTTGGGGGTTTGAACACTTTGGTGCCCCAATCGGGCTTAGCGTCCACTGACCACCAGGGATATGGTCTTGGGGGTTGGACACGTTGGTGCAGCGATCGGGCTAGTGGGGGTGGGTTTTATTTTTCACTTTTGCCCGTGGTCGGGCCAGTCGGAGGGTGGGGGGCTGTTTTCAACATATGCCCACGATCGGGCCAGTCGGGAGGGGTGTTTAAACATATGCCCGCTGGACAATAATGGGGAGGGGGTGTTTTTAAACATATGCCAACGATCGGGCCAGTTGGGGCGGATTTTTAACTTATGCCTGTGATCAGGCCAGTCGGGGGATTTTTAACTTATACCTGATCAGGCTGCAGGGAGGCGTCGGTCCTGGCGGCTGCTCTGCCTGGCCAGGGCAGGCGCAAGTCCCCGGGATCGGTGCACCTGCATGCTAATGGCATGCAAATGGGGCCATAAATAGATGCAAATGGCCCCCTATGCCTTCTTGTATGAATTATGGCCCCATTTGCATGTCACCTTTGAATATGGAAATTTCATGATGGCCAATGGTACTTAATGCCACCGCAAGTTGATCTGCTCCACTCTGACCACTTGCAGTGGCGCAAGTTCCACTACGGCATGCACAGTGGCTGTGGCTGGGGTGATATTCAAAGGGTTGCTCATAAGCGTAACTCCTTTGAATATCGCCCCACCCACACCCCTGCGCAATTATTTTGTGCAGAGCAAGGGCTTGTGCCACAAAATAGCGCAGTTTGAATATTCAGCCCAAGGTCTATTCTTGTTCTTGGCAGATTTGGTCATTGTGAAAAGTATAATTCTTCTTGCATTAATATAACAAAATACCCCAGCCCACATGTAGTAATGAAATCTGAGGTACTAAAATGATTCTATCATTATATGTTGTTCATATCAAATGTAATTGTTGATTGTTCTCAGATGGCAAAACTTGTATTTGAACTTGTCTAAAATGCAATAAAATATAAGTTTAAAAAAAGATGAACAAAGTGGGTGATCTGATACCTTTTATTGGGCCAACAAGAGAGCTACATAATTTTAAGCTTTTAAACTGCTCAGAGCTCTTCATCAGAAAAATGACAAGCTTTACAAAGAACCCACTTTAAGTACATACAGTAGAACTGGTAAAAAAAAACTTTTACACAAGGATGTGACAGCTCTGTTGATACAGAAGGATAACTGGTATTATTCAGAGACAAAAAACTGTCTTTGAAATCCTAGTTGGGTATAAATCATATCCTCCCCATGGATGGAATGTGACAGCGAAAGGCCTGTAAATTGTCAATAGTTTAATTATCTCCCTGAAAATGGACTGTGTGTGCGTGCGTGTGTGTGTGTGCGCTCAGAAACCAAGTGTGTGTAAAAGTATGAAACCAGCAGACACAGCCTATGATCAAATATATAAATAGAGCCGTGTTAATGTTTAAAGGCTCACAAGAAATATATATATATAACAAATACGAGGCATAATATGTACATACAAATAATAATATGCACAGGAAGTGCCCATGTGCTATACCTGAGACATGAAAAAGACAGTTGTCAATTTAAATTCATTTTAAAACAGCCCTAAAAACATACCTGTCCACTAAATTAGCCTGCATCTGTGCCTAACTTCACATTGATACCCCTAAAATTCCACCAGCCCTACTCTACCTCTCCCTCTCCCTCTCCCTCACCTCCTCTAGTAAACCCACACTCTACCCTTAGGATTGTCCCCTATGCATTTGTTAACTTGACAATGCTTCTCTAAGCAGCTGAATGCATCTGTTCACAACTGTTAGTAATGGGCAGCCCGCCAGCACAGCGGTGGTGCTACCACTTGTGATGCCAGTGAGCTGAGTCAGGAGCAACCTTGGGTTGCTGGAGGGCTAGCCAGGGGGAGGATGATTGAGCACCTGATTGGCTGCTCTCCTCCTCTGGGGAGGGTGGGCTGCAAGTCCTGCCATTTTACCGCCACCTGGGTGACCACAGGTGGAGGTACAGTGGGACTGCAGAAGCTCGGGGGGGGGAGGGTGCTGGCCAGGATTCAGAGTGATGGCACATCTCAGCATGCCCCGCCCCTAAGATCCCCTTGAGTGCCAGCACTGTTGGGGAGAGAACAGCAACACAGGAAAAACCCTGCATTGTTTGCCTGTAGAAGGGACCCGGCTGCCCCAGACTCCATAACCAGGCTCCCTGGGAACTGGATGGACTACCCAATTGGGGCAGGTCCACCAGTGATCCTAGGGGTTACCTGGGGCAGAGCAAGAGGGATACCCAGCCTAGGGCTCCCCAAAGAGTGGAGACCAACATGGAGAGAAGGGAGCATAAAGAGTAAATAAATAAATAAAAAACTAACACAACCTTTATTTTAAATTGCCCTACTTGTATCCTCTTATAGTTTATTTGCACCTTTGCTATGGTTGTAACTTAGTATCCTTTCACTGTTTACCTGTAACATTGTTTTTTTTATGTAATTGTGTACCAATATTACTTACCTAAAAATGGCAAAGGTATCAACATACAGTAAGTTCAAAATGCCATAGAAATACATTACACGGCTCTGATCTTGATTCCTCAGTGCAGCAGATGTGTCCTGGTCCACAGAAGATGACTGCATACGACCTCAGGAGGAAAGTATATGGTAAGGGGGGTGTGAGGTAGTGGGTCCTCACTGGAAGGGTTAGGTTAGGGTTAGGGAGATGACAACGAGGAGGAGGGATGATTTTTTTTTCAGGTAAATAAAAAAGGTGTCGGGGAATGGTTTTCTTTTTTGCAGGTACACATAATAAGTAAATTTATTTTGGGACACTGGTGGTGGGCTCCCCAGTGTCCCACACTACTGGGGAGGGGAGATATTGTAAAGTCTGACACAGGTATTGGGACCCCTGATGTCGACAAACTTTCATTAAACAATGGGCAGCAGGGGTAGGAATCCCGGTGTCAGATTATACAAAAATTTTAATAAACTAGTTTGGGACACTGGGGGTAGGTTCCCAAGTGTCCCACACTGCTAGGGGATCTAGTAAATGTCTACATGGGGATTGGGGCCCCAAGGTCGGCAACCATTTATGAAGCAACAGGCTGCAGGGAGGTGGGGTGATCTGACTCTGAGGGTGGGCATCCCGGTGTCAGATTATTGAAAACATAAATAAATATAAATGATAAATAAATAGACTGTCACAAGGGATTGGGGTCCCCAATGCGCAGATAATGTAAGGCATAGCACAGTCAGGCTGATGGGGCTATAATGACAGAACCCCGTCCCTGACATACAAGTCATGACAACTGCCAGTTATACCATATGACACAGCTGTAGTTCAGGAAAAGGACAGCTGTGTCGTATAGTGCTTGCACTGTACAACACAGCTGTCATATAGTGAAAACTATACAACACAGCTGTCATTTATTAAATGACAGCTGTGTCATATACTGTAGTGTAACCAGCTGTTTTCATAAAAAAAAAATAGCTATCCGTAGAATGTTGATTTTTGAAACTGTGTATGCTCACAAACAGAAAGTACTAAAGTGTGAGACATAAAAACTACAAAAGCATGTACCTTGGGCCAAACTATCAAACCTAAATGTTTAAGGTTTCAACTCTTTATATTTTTTTCACTTATTGGAGAGCAAAAAAAGTCTTAAAAACTGTGAATTTTAAATGGTTTGCCATGTAACTGCCCCAGTGAACTGATCTACATGAAATTTGCAGGATAAAGAGATCCTGGCACAAATGCTGCACTTTTCAAATTTCATTTAAATCAGTTGAATGGGGCAAGAGATTAATAATTCGCAAGGTTGAGGTTTAACATTAAAGTGCCTCCTCAACCTAATATATAGGTGCGACGTCCTGCATTTATATTATATATATATATATATATATATATATATATATTTATAGTATGCCACTATAGTTAGGGTTGAGTAGGCACTAATGTTAAACCTCAAAATTTGCACTTTTATAACTTTGCAATTGTTCAATGGATTTGCACTTTGACTTTGGCAAGATGGGAAAGTGCCTTAGAAAAGCACTAGCAAACAGGCTAGAAGGAGGGGTGGAGCAACAATGGGGAAATATCAAAACTGCCATCACAGAGGCAACAAGCCTTTGTGTGAAGCAAATAAACAAATCAAAATGAAAAAGCCACTATGGTTCTCAAAAGAAGTGGCGGTGATGGTTAGGGAGAAAAAGACAGCATTTAGGAAGTATAAGGAAACACAGAAGGAGCAGGACAGAGAACTGTACCAGTTAAGGCAGAAGGAAGCAGGGAGGGTAGTCAGAATAACAAAGGCACAAACTGAGGAAAAGATAGCCAACTCGGTTTGGAAGGGGGATAAAATCTTTTATAGGTATATCAGGGAGCATAGAAAGACAAAGGGAGGGATAGTGAGGCCGAATAGAATGGATGGTGGGTGGGCAGAGAGTGACAGTGAAAAATCAGGGATACTGAATGAATACTTCTGTTCAGTATTCACAAAAAAGGAAGTGGGGGAGATGCCTAATCTAATTAACAGAAGCACTCTAGAAAGGGGGGGTCGATCCCAGTCCTTTCACAGAAGAAAGGGTTCTGAAAGAACTCCTAAAACTGAAGGTGGACAAAGCAATGGGGCCAGATGCAATTCACTCCAGAATTCTAAAAGAATTAAGCACAGAACTAGTGACACCACTGACTACCCTTTTTAACAAATCATGGGAGGATGGTGTGATACCTGAGGACTGGAAGAAGGCTGATGTGATTCCCCTTCACAAAAGTGGGACCAAGACAGAGGCAGGAAACTACAGACCTGTCAGTTTGACCTCTGTGATAGGGAAAGTGATGGCATCACTTCTGAAGGAAAGAATTGTTGAGTACCTAGAGGCCAGTGGGGCTGGGACCCAAGGCAGCCTGGGTTCACAGCGGGGAAGGTCATGTCAGATGAATCTAATTGATTTCTTTGACTGGGTGACCAAAGTAGTAGACCAGGAGGGGCTGTGGACATGGCCTACCAGACTTTAGCAAAGGCATTTGACACAGTCCCACACAAAAGATTAGTAGTCAAATTAACCAGCCTGGGAGTGGGTCCCAGGGTGGTAGCCTGGGTAAAACATTAGCTGAACAACAGGACATGGAAGGTAATTGTAAATGGAGTCCACTCTGAAGAAAGAGGGGTTACTAGTGGGGTACCACAGGGTTCAGTACTGGGTCCAGTCCTTTTTAATGTCTCTATAAGTGACATTGCAGAGGGACTAGAAGGAAAAGTATGCCTCTTTGCAGATGACACAAAGATCTGCAACAGAGTTGATACACAAGGAGGCGTGGAAAGGATGAGAAGGGATTTGGCAAGGTTGGAGGAATGGTCAGAAGTATGGCAGCTTGGATTCAGTGCAAAGAAGTGCAAAGCAATGCACCTGGGAAACAAAAGCCCAGGGGAAGATTACACAATGGGGGGGAGGTAGTAACAACAACAAAAATGGAAAGGGACCTGGGGGTAATCGTATCAGATGACCTTAACGTTGGCAAGCAATGTGAGAAGGCGGTAGGGAGGCTGGGGTATACTGGGATGTATAGGGAGAGGCATCACCAGCAGAAAATAGGAAGTTGTTATCCTCCTGTACAGACAATTGGTGAGACCCCATCTGGAGTACAGCGTCCAGTTCTGGAGACCCCATCTCCGCAAGGACATAGACAGGATGGAGGCAGTTCAGAGGAGGGCAACTAAAATGGTGCAAGGTTTGCAAGAGAAGCCATACGAGGAGAGACTAAAGGAGCTTAATATGTATACCCTTGAGGAAAGAACTGAGAGGGGGGACATGATAGAAACATTTAAGTACGTCAGTGGAATCAACAAAGTCCAAGTCTTTCAGAAAAAGAGATGTGCAAGAACAAGGGGACACAATTTGAAGATAGAGGAGGGATGGCTCAGGGGCAGTGTGAGGAAGTATTTTTTCACAGAGAGTGGTGGTGGATGCATGGAACAGCCTTCCTGAGATGGTTGTGGGATCTAAAACTGTGGGAGAATTCAAGAATGCATGGGACAGACATAAGGCAATTTTTGTGGGGGGTTGGAAGAAATAGGCTGTTGGTTAAATAGGATCTGCAGCTTATCCTCTAGGTAGGGAAATGGGCAGACTAGGTGGGCCAAGCGGTCCTTATCTGCCGTCAGAGCCTATGTTTCTATGCACGAAATTTGGTATGTGCTGTCCCGTGGGGTACATCTCTTAACCTGCCAAGTTTCATTTCGATTGGCTATGCAGTTTACATGCAGCACATAGTGAAAAAAGTGTAAAAGCCGCTTTTTTTTTTGCCAGTTTTTGCTGTTTTTTCCTCATCGTGCTGTGGCCACCCCATTTGGAATTTTGGTCTGAAGTGTTCAAGGTAGAAAGAGCTTGCTCCAAAGAACAGGCCAGTATCGGTTTGGTGAAAAAATAATAATCCATTCTAAAGTTATTCAATTTAGAAGTGTTGGGTTCTGAGCATGCTCAGTTCAGTCTTTTGGATAGCTGCACAGTTGCGAAAAGGGATTTGGGCTCATGAAAAGGGATTTTGACAGCTCACGAAGAGGGATTTATAAAATCCCTCTTCGTGAGAAACAATTCCCTCTTCACTAGATACCATCTTATTTTCATTTTTTCTGCCCAAACAAAACGTTATAACTTGCCCCAGGGATGTCTTCTGTAGACATTCAAATATGGGTTTTGTTCATGGAGATGTTCTGCACATTTCTGTGGCTCTGGTTTACTTTACTTTAGTCAAAAAATTGTCATTTTTAAATTTATAAATCCCTTTTCGCGACTTGCTTCCAATCCCTTTTCGCGAGCTGTCAAAATCTCTTTTTGCGAGCCGATCCCTTTTCACAAGCTATCAAAATTCCTTTTCATGAGATAACAACCATGTGGTCCTACCTCATGAAAAGGGATTGGCTCATGAAAAGGGATTTTGACAACTCGATAAAAGGGATTACTTTTTTGTAATCCCTTTTTGTGAGCTGTCCAAATCCCTTTTCGTGAGCCAATCCCTTTTCACGAACTGTCAAAATCCCTTTTTGTGAGTGGATGACCAGAAAGGGATTTTGACAGTTCATGAAAAGGGATTCATCTCACGAAAAGGGATTTTGACAGGTCATGAAAAGGGATTTCGGAACGTTACTGTTTCTTTTGCACTTCACTGCAAAGAAATGGTTTGGAATTAATGGCTGAAATTTTCAGGGTGGAAAGGACTTGCCCCACATTTGTGACTTTTGCTGGTTTGGTGAGAAAATCTCCATTACTTCCATAGTTATAACATTTCAAAGTTTGGAATTTTCCCATAGGATAACATTGTTGTGGACATGGTACCTTTTGGTGCCTATGTCTTGAAAACAGTACGAGATATGGATTTTTCACTAAACACAGCTTGTATAATAAGCATGCACGCAGGTTGCCAGAACATGATTACAACTACAGTGAAAATTTTTCCAATGTTGCTATGGTTGCTGAGATATTGCACCATTTGCATCACAAGAGTTACTTGGAATATCTCTAGGTTTGCACTGAGTTTCTACACTTATGGGTAGGTGGGAGTGCAGGACTACAAATGGGTACCATTTTGCAGTAATGGGACTGCAGGGCCCTCCCTTAGGAGAGAACAGTTCATTACACTGTCTCTACATTTATGGATGGAAGGGAGCACAGGGCCCTGCAGTCCCACAGGGAGATGCAACCACTAGGGCCCTGTGCTCCTACAAACATATAAGGGTAAGATTACACTTTCTCATAAAATAAGGAAATTCATTGTAAAAATATTTGTTAATGCATCAGTTAGGGTTGAAGTAACAAAAGTAGGGAAATGAGGTGTTAGGGTTTCAAACCCTAGCACACCCCACCCCTACCACCCTCCACACACCAACAGGCGTCAGGGTGTTTCATTGGGTCATCGGGCTTAACTTCCCCCCAGTCTGCTATACTGTTCCAACTCAGCTTCCTTACATATGGAATGGGGTGAGAGTTAGGGCCAATGACCCCAAGGCATGTTCTGACACCTGTTGATGTGTGGAGGGTGGGGGTAGGGTGGTGGGGTGGGGCAGTGTTAGGGTTCAAAACCCTAACACCTTATTTCCCTATTTTTGTTGCTTCAACCCTGACAGATGCATTAATGATGTTTTTTGCAATGAATATATATGCTTACAATAACAGCAATTACAAAATTTAAGGATAAACTGATGTTATTATAAGGCAGGGGAAATTAAAGTAATCTGATTGGCTGCCATGGTTCTAACAGGGTTACATTAACCCACGTTAACCTAGCATGTAGAGCCTGATAACAGTGGATGTTTTTAAAAATAGTAGTGTAACAAGTTCCAGTCATTGTCTGTGAAGCTAAATTTTTTTTTTCCAAAACATGGCTGCTCCTGGCACCTATCGTGTATCTTGCACAGACTGAGTGAAATGCTTTCATACATACATACATTCACTCACTGCCCTCAACTGCAAGAAATGTTTAGTTTTTTTGTTAAAGTGAAAGCCGCTTATAAGTTATATGCCAAATGAAGTGAACACTAGGTGCAGTTCAGCTGACAGTTGTTTGACTCGTGCTTTGGTGAGATTCAATTTTTTTAGTGCTGTTTCTCTTTATGCATTAAACAAATGGCGATTATTTCAGGTTATTGTGAGTGCTGGGGACATTTTGGACTTAATGAATCATAAACCCTAACATTCCAAGCGAACTGTCTCATACTGCGGGGGGGGGGTCGCGGGCACGGAGGCGGGCGAGGACAAAGAAAGATATCTGAACGCGTTTCTGCTGTCAGTTAACTCACGCTTTGAACAGACTGGATTGTTTTCCAAGACTTATGAACTAAGAGTGAGTTTCTGAAGCAGATGATGTGTTCACACAATGACATGGTGTATTTTAATAAAACGAGCATTGGAAAACCCTTTTGAAATTGGACTTTGGGATGAGAATGCACATGACAGTCAGACAAGCAGGTTATCTGACAGTAAAGCACATGTGTATTTTAAGTCCACTAAACTCAAACCTATCAAAAGTAAGACATGCATTTTCAAATAAAAATAAATACAATACTCTCGCACTGTAAGACACAGAATGGGAGCCATAACATGCATTCATTACAGCTCCCTTTCTGTTACATCGACGGATGCTAATATATACTGTATCACCTACGAGTGCACCTCTTTTTTTTTTAACTTTGTTTATTCACCTACACCCCTGGGCATCCTTCAGGAGTGCCCACATGGAGTCCGCCCTACTCCCAGCCTGAACCCCCGTATCTCTCCTTGATCCACTCCACCCAAAAGACTACAGGCAGGCTCGACCCCTGGTACCATCTCCGGGGCTGATTCCGCCCCCCCAGGCAGCTGGCTCTTAAGTGTGAAGTGCCTACCTGCTGTTATCAGGTCGGCCCTGGAGGGAGATCCTGGGTGCATCTGGGCCAGCATTTGGGATGTGGGCTAAATCCCCCGGGGCCACCGTCATCTCACTGACGGTGTAGGAGGCTTTTTCTGGCTTTCTTTTTCCCCTTGAAGTGTGGCTGACAAGGCAATGCTATGCCACAACTCTGCCCCTTTTGCATCCACTGCATCACTATGCTGGGCACCCCTGATCACCACCAGAGACCATTCCAGGAGCGATCGCTCTCCCCAGCCCTCCCCGGGAAGAGAGAGCAGTCTTACGGATGCTTGATCTCTTCCCCCGGCGCTGAGGTCCCGCAGCCCGGGCTCATTCCCAAACCCAGGTCGCCAGCATAGCGCGAGGTGCTGCGTCCAGTGCCTCAACCCTCAGCGCCACCAGGCCGGCTACTGGTGCACCTCTTGCTCTCACAGTTTAAACCCACTCCATATGAAATCAACTGAGACAGTTGTTAAAAACAATAAACAGTGAGGGGCTTGCTCTCCAAACACGTATTTTTCCGCACCTCACTGACCTTTGTGCTGCTTTCAAAAGCTGACTGATTCTGACAACGACTCTTGGCTGCTTTAAACACCTGCTGTCAGCTGGTCAGTCCTCCGCGATCCACTAAGTGGCTGTTATGAAAAAAATTTTTTAGAAGCAAAAACACTTTGGCTTGGCTGAAATTACTCATCCCTCCACTGATTGACTCACAGTTGTCTTTTCTGCTACTGTGTCATTCGGTCCATTTTAATCTACAACTATCCAAGATACGCTGCTTTCACAGATGCCTGCAATTACGGACAGAACCGTGGTTTCGCTATCACAGAGTTTTCTATAGCGAGGGTCCACTTTACATGCTGTCAGACAGGATACCACAGTCTTTCATGCTGTATATTAAATAGATACAGATTTTAAAAATGATTATGTGAAAGAGTATAAAAAGTAACTAGGGAAATACTGGAATGGGACACTTATTCTTAAATGGAGTTTTATAAACTTTATTAAACTGAATGTTTCTATAAGCGGAGGGACTATTTAACATCAAAATGGGTATGTTTGAATGAAATGTACCACGAAAATAAAAAAATTAAAAATTCTCAACATTGTAATACTAACAATAATGTATGTACAGGGGTTAAATTAACAGTTAATCACCCCCTTGGGGCAACATGGCACTTGGCTGCACCTCGTACCACATTACGCCCCAAAGGGGTGATTAACAGGCTGTTAATCTAACCCCTGTACATACATTATTGCTTAATCAATATCAGGACTTACTACAATAATATATATATATATATATATATATATATATATATATATGCAACCATTAGGGTTGAGTACCATGGTTAATGTTAAACCTCAAAACTTACACTTTAATAACTTTGCAGCTGATCAATAGATTTGCTCAAAATTTGGTATGAACTGTCCCATGAGGTAGTTCTTCGAGTTCAAGTTTATTGTGAAGGGATAGAAACCATTGAATAAGCTCATTTGCAAGGAGGTCCCTTGTAATACATATAAGACAGCAAAAACCGCAAAACAACACATACAGATTGATCATATTGTTGCAGTTCAACATAGAAGTGCTAGAGCGCAAATAACAATAACAAATAATGCATGATATACAGTAGTAAAATCAGAATAGCCAGTTAAAGGGCAATAGTAAACAATAAGTGCGTGGTTGAATGATTTCTTAGTCTAGATGCAAAGACAGATCAGACAAGAAGACAGATACTGGATAGGACACTAAGTTAGGGACATTTACGGGTGACTGATAAGATGTTGTTTATGATCTTCTTGAAAGCATTAATGGGCACTGAATTAGAGTTTTCAGTTTCAGCATAGATTGAAGTTTATTCCAAAGGGTCGGGAGTACATAACTCATGGCAGCCATACCATATCAGGAGCGGCATTTTGGCATTAGTAGTGAGATGTATCAGCATTTCCTAAGTGAATAAGAGTTATGCAAGCGATGTACGGTGGAAGTGATATATAGGGGCAGTTTATTTAGTAGAGCTTTGTACACCCAAATATACATATGGTTAAGTTTTCTGGTGGCCAGGTATGCTCAGTTTAATTCCTTGTACAAAGTACAGTGATGGGTTCTAGCCTTAGCATTGATTATAAATCGAATAGCGCAATGGTAGAGGGTATCTAGCTTATGAAGGTTTGTTATTGTGCAGTTATTATAAAATAATAACTGGTGACCCCCGATATCAACTCGTTTATGAAATCTGTAAAAAAGTAATGTCAACCTGCAAGTTGATATGGCAAAGTCATATCAACCTGCAAGTTGATATGGCTTTTATTGTCTCACGCTGGGTTGCATGTACCATGCTTGCCCATGAAAGACTCTGAGCTTTGTTTACTTAGCACCAATTATTATAAAGAGTAACACATATGAAGGTGTATGATCTACTGTTTTTTTACTCACCCTTGGTGTGTGACAATATATAAACCTCTCGAGCTTCACTCTTGAGGTTTATATATTATCACACACCAACATATGCATTATTCTCTATTTATATTTGCATAGTCTAGAAGTGGCATAAAGGTAACCTGTACAAATCTCAATCTGGAATCCTGGGAGAACAGGGATTTATTTCTGATGAAAAAACCCAAACTCATTCTTAGTTTTTTTGTGAGTGTCTCAATGTGAAGGGAAAAGGATAAGTCGGAGTCAAGCAGGAACCCCAGATATTTAAAGTTATCAACTACCTCGAGTGTGTCACCTAATAATGTAGCAAATGGGAATGAAGAATCAGGATTAGAACTAGCTGAAGAAGGATTAGGTGGATAGAAGAACATTATCTTTGTTTTTTGGCATTCAGCAAAAATTTAGAATGAATTAAATTATGCTGTAATTGGTTGAAATTAGATTGGAGAGCTGAGCAGGCTTGCGTCAAGGAAGGTTTTGAAATGTAAAGAACATCATCCATGAATAGATGGATGTTGGTGGCAAGTTTCTTTTTTTGTGTACTTTATTTATGATAGGACAAGTTCTTACATACCTCGTCTCCCATCTATGGAAGTTCCAAATATATTAATTTTCTTTGTACAGGTACCATTAATAACATTTATACTTGATCAGGTAAATAATTCTTAACCATATGAACTTTAAAGCAGTATGACTTGATTTAAAAGCTTCCTGACATGTCAGCCGATCCAGCAGGTTACTCAAAAGTATGGAAACCAGTCTCTCTGAATTGATTCCTCTAATAATGACCAGATCTCCTCGTATTTCCCCAATTGTCTCCTGACTTTATATTGTATCTTCTCCAGTTTCATTACTTGTATTAGGGAAGAGGCCCAGGAGGTCACTGTAGGAACCTGTGCCAGTCTCCAATATAGTGCAAGTTCTCTCATGCCCACTACCACTGCTATCCTCCATAATCTCTGACTTCCTCCCAGTTTACTATTATAGTAGTAGGCAGGCCCAGTATGGTTTCAGATGGGTCCAATCTTATATTAACATTTAGTATTTTGGATAGAATTTCAATTATTCCCATCCAGAATAACACGATCTTAGGATATTTCCATATCATGTGATAAAGGTCCCCTACTTGGACTACACATTTAGGGCAGTATGGGGAGGAGGTAGGCTCTATTATGTGTGCCAATTTTGGAGTGTGGTATGTGCGGTGCAAGAAATTATATTGTATGGCTCTAAGCCTATTGTTGACTGAGCAATTCAAGATGTTTCTCAAGAGCAGTTTCCAATCCCCGCCAGATAGACCCTCAGGGCACAGATCTTCTTCCCAAGCTTCCTTAACTCTCTCCATGGGGTCTGGAAAACCACCCAACAGTAATCTGTAACATTTGTTAAGGGCTCTGAATCTCCTAACAATGGAGAATTTTATAAAGAGTTCTTGCAATGGAGAGCGTTGCACCAGGAAACCAGTTTGTCTCATATGTGTATCTTGTGATCCCTCAGAATCTGTGTGGGATCTCTGAATTCTGCTACGTATTCTAAGGTACAGAAAGTAATGGGAGGGGTGTAGATGATATGTACCCATTAATGCTTGGAAGTGCCTCACCTTCCCATCTTTGAGGAGTTGGTTAAGTTGAAAGAGTCCCTGTTTATCTCACCTTTCTAATCCTCTTCTATTACCGAGTGTTAGTTTCTCCTTCCCCTGTAGGTACTTCACTAAAGTTATATCCGGTGACAGACCCGGCTTGTGACCCAACAATGCATGAGACCTCATCCAAGCCCGCCAAGTGGATTTCGTGCATGGGTTTATTATCACTGATGGTGCCCCCCCCCAGGCTGTTGACCAATAAGGAGTAATAAATATGGGGTCCCCCTTTCCAGCTCTTTCCAAGATGGAGTATCTTTTTCTGACCTCAACATATCCTGAATATGTGCCAGTTGGGCCGACAGATAATAAAGGTAAAGGTAAAAGTTAGGCAAATTCAACCCCCCTTGTTTTTCTGGTAACCACAAAACTTCTTTCTTGATTCTGGGTTTTCTCCCCTTCCATAGCAGTTGGGTAAAGACTCCTTCCAATGCTCTGATATATTTTCAGGGCAGAGATATTGGGATCGACTGAGAAAGATATAAAGCTTGGGGCAATATATACATTTTCTACAAACTTGCTCATCCCATTAGGGTGAGGGGAAGACTTCTCCAAGTAATGCAGTCTCTTTTAATTTTTTGGACTAATGGTGAGTAATTGATTGTTATAATTTGAGATAATCTGCTTGGTAACAATACTCTCAAGTATTTAATCTTCTTAGTAGGATTTATTATAGTCCCAGCAATTTCTATTGAAGTCCTCCTCTCTCCCAATGGCATCCATTCACTTTTGTCCCAGTTAATTTTGTGTCCAGAGGGCCATATACCTCAAATATCTTATTCAGAGCTGGAAAGGCCTTACTGGGGTTTTCCAAAAATAATAAAATGTAATCTGCAAATAGGGAGATTACATGATTCACCTTTCCCACCCAACGGCCCCTTATTTCCTCATGTCTCCATATTGCAGAGGCCAAGGCTTCCATTTTGAGCACATATAGTAGGGGTGACGGGGACAACCCTGTCTTGTCCCTCTGGACAGGGCAAATGGGCTTGATATTGTATTATTTGTTAATATTTGTGGTTGTGGGGAAGCATAGAGGGCACCTATCCAATTTAGGATATTCTCCTCCAGATCAAACTTTTGCAACACCTCAAACATAAATGGCCATTTGACCTGGTCAAATGCTTTTTCAGCATCCAAGGCCAGAAGACCTCTATGTGCCCCCCCCTTCTTCCATCTATGTATGATGTTGATAGATCTACAAAGATTGTGCTTGGCTTGACAGCCTTTAACAAAGCCCCCCTGATCATTATGTATCAACCCCGGTATCACTCCCTCCAATCTATTTGATAGAATCTTCGCCAATATTTTATAATCAGCATTAAGAAGTGATATGGGGCGATAGGATCCACACTTGGCAGGGTCCTTACCAGGCTTGGGGAGTACTGTTATTGTGGTCAACCTCTAAGAGTGTGGCAATTCTCTGTGTTGTAAGGCATTCTCTATTACCTCACCCATAAGGGATCCAATTACATTCCATGTGGCTCTGTAAAATTCAGCTGGGATGCCATCTGGACCTGGTGCCTTCCCTTTATTTATTTGACTGACCGCCAATTTAATTTCCTCTGTATTAAGGAGGGAATTTAGATCATTACCAAGAGTCTCATCTAGTTTTGGCAGAGAGATCCCCTGCAAGAAATCCTCCGGTTTAGCTCCCATCAGAACCTGGGTAGTGTATAATACTGAGTAAAAGGTTCTGAAAATTTCATTTATTTATTTCTGGTCATAAGTGGGGGTCCCATCTGGATGTATCATTAACAGTATTGCCCTTTCCGCCTTTTTTCATTTAATCATGCTGGCCAGCCATTTGCTGGATTTGTCCCCCTTGAAATGGTTGTATGATCTACTAATAACCGGGTCCCTCTCTAGCTTCCCATTAACTATTTGGTTCAGTTTCCCCTTTAATTGTTTTAATTATTGTATGAGGTGGGGTTGATGATTAGTCATGGCCCTTTTCTCTAATTCCTGGATCTCATTTAGTAGTTGTTCCTCTGTTTTTAGGGACTGTTTTCTTTTAAATGCTGCATATGAGATAGTTTCCCCTTGAATATAAGCTTTGAGGGCATACCAAACAAAGTTTATGTGGGTACCTTGATCTTTATTATTTGCAATAAATTCTGTAATTTTCCCCACTATGTGCATAATATATTCACTGTCTAAGAGTAGAGCAGGGTCCAGTCTCCATTGTGGCCCTCCACTCGACTGTTGGGGTACCACTATTCTGAGTAGTAATGGAGCATGATCTGACACTAAAATGGGGCCATAGCTAGAATGGAAGGGGGCCATGATCAATTGTGGGGAAAGTAAAATATAATCTAACCTTGTATACACTCAGTGAGAATATGAGTAGAATGAGTATTCTCTATCTCCTGGGTGGGTATGCCTTCATGCCTCCACTAGTAAATGTGCTTTAGTCTTTGATTATAAAAAAAACTGACTGGAATAATATTAAAAATGTTTTTGGAAAATTAGCTTAGGGGAAGCCTTTTGTAAATTAGGAGTAAACTCTATGTGGGAGGACTTAAAAAATAAATTAAAATTACTTATAACAAAATTGATTCCTACTCATAAAATCTATAATAGTAAGGGATTTATTCCTCACTGGTTCAGTAAAGACATTAAAAAACAAATCAGGAAGAAAAATAAAGCTTTTAAAAAATATAAAATTCGCCCTACGGATTTAAATCTTATCAAATATAAAAAACAGCAACGTTTGCTTAAATCTGTAATTAAGAAAGGTAAGATAAATTCTGAAAAATAAATTAGCTGTGAATAAAAATATGAAGGCTTTTTATGCATATATAAATAATAACAAACAACAAAGCAAAAGGATTTCCTCTGTAAGAATTAACAGTAAAACTATAAAAAATAATAAAGAAATAGCTGATAGGTTCAACGAGTATTTTGTTACTACATATCAGGTACCCAATGCTAAAATAAAAAACAATATAGGTGTAAGTAACTCGGATCCTATCCATATTTGCCAAAAATCAGTAAAATTCGAACTGTCTAAGATAAAATCATCTTCTTCCTCAGGATCTGATAATATTGGCTCTATTGTCTGGAAAAATCTTGCAGAAGTCTTAGTTGAGCCCCTGACATTAATATTCAATAAATCTATCTCTACTGGCGATATTCCCCTTGATTGGAAAAAAGCTGTAGTTGTACCCATTCTCAAAAAGGGTGATAAATCATGTTTATCAAATTATAGGCCCATTAGCTTGACGCCAGTTTGTTGCAAAGTTTTGGAGAGATTGACTAAAATCAGTATTGAAAAAGATATGCTAAGATTGAATTTAGAAGATATTACTCAGCACGGTTTTAAAAAAGGACTTTCTTGTAACACAAACCTATTGGCCTTTTATAACTTCTTCCACCCGGAAAGCCTGAGGCCATCTGACCCACCTGTTGAACACGGTGCTGGCAAACCTGATGCCACCTGTCCCACCATCTGTATAGGGTGCTTCCCCACCCTAGATCACCCTGATTTGAGTGCTGACATCCAGAAGTCCCTCCCTCCCCCCACCCACAACCTGTTGCCCACCCTGTGTAGCTTGCCTCTCAATTACCTGGCTCGGCAGAGGGGTACTGGTGACTTGTCCCATATGCATTTGCTGCCCAGGCCGGTACCACACAGTCATCTACCTCTTGACGAAATGTATGAGCCTGAAGCTTTTATATGTACCTAGCTAGCTTGATGTTTGTTGTTAAGTACTTTAGTTTTTTCCTTCCATGCCTGCACTTATTGCTATTCTACCCCTCGCCCCAATGTCACTGTCTGTTGCTCCTCTATGAACCCTGTCTGCCCGATGATCACACTGTACCTCTTAATGTAACCGTTGTTTCAATGCTAGGAAGGCAGTATAGTGCAGTGGTTTAAGGCTGTGAGCTGTAAATCTGGAGACCTGGGTTTGAATCTCACAGCCCCCACTTGCATACTGTGTGACCCTGAGCAAGTCACTTAACTTCCCTGTGCTCCCTGATTGCCCCTGTAAACAAGCTTTCAAGCTTAGTGTGTCTCACCTGGTTAAACAATTGGGGTGGGGGAATGCTTTGTGTGCACCCTGTCTACTCTGATTTGTACACTTGTAATCCTTCCGGGTCGCACCTGAAAATAGGCACGTGCTGTCTAGTGTGCTTACCTGGTTAACAAAAGCAAATAAATAAAATAAATAAACTTCATTAGTGTAAATTTGGACAGAGGTAAACCCATGGATGTTATTTATCTAGATTTAGGAAAGGATTTTGATACTGTACCCCATCATAAGTTAATTAACAAACTGATTAAACTTGGTATAAATAAAACTATAATAAAGTGGATTGAAAACTAGTTGTCAGATAGAGTACAGAGAGTGCGTATAAATGGTGTGTTGTCGGAGGTGGGTGAAGTGGCTAGTGGGGTGCCCCAGGGCTCCGTGCTGGGACCATTACTGTTTGGGTTGTATATCAGTGATATGAGTGTTGGGGTTAAATCTCATTTAACTAAATTCGCTGACGATACCAAAATAAGTGGGGTAGCAAAAACTATTGGGAATTTTGAAGAACTGAAAAATAGCCTGAGTATAATAGAAGAATGGGGTAAAATAAATGATATGAAATTTAATGAACAGAAGTGTTCAGTGATTCATTTTGGAAAAAATAACCCAACGTACTCATACTACTTAAATAACAAGAAGCTAAAAAGCAGCAAATTAGAAAAAGATCTAGGTATTTGGATTGATCCTAAATTATCCTTTAACATGCATATATCCAAAATGATAGGCAAATGTAATGGCATCATTTACTCAATAAAAAAAGGATTCATATCGAGAAATAAAGAGTGTTTACTCAAACTTTATAAAACTTATGTACTCCCCATACTGGATTATGGCTCCCCTAAATGGAACCCATATTTAAAGAAAGACATACTCAAAGTTGAAAGAGTCCAAAGACGTTTAACCAAATCTATAAAAGGTTTACAAAATATGGCATATGAAGACAGATTACTGGTGCTGAATCTGTATCCCTTGGAGCTTAGGCGAATTAGAGGTGATTTACTATTTTTGTACCACATCTTGGATGATGTAACATTAATAGAGCAATGTAGCATTGTTAGGACGTATAAAACTTTTAATTCAAGATCCCATGACAAACAAATTTTTATAAATATTTCCAAAACAAGTAGACATTTAAATTTTTTTGTTTCCAGAGCTTCCCATATATGGAATAGTCTCCCTAAACAAGTAGCAGAAGCAACTACTTTTGACTCTTTCAAAAGCGAGTTGGATGCTTATTTGCTTTTAAATGGTAAACATTATATTATTATATAAACCCACTAGGAGTGGGAGACAATTAAATGGGCCTCGGCCTACTTTGCCTAAATCTACCAAGTTACCAAGTTAGTGCTCTCCTAGAAATTAGATCCTGCAGGGCTGCCACACTTTTTGGATATGGTTTGCTTTTTACCCCCGAGTGGTCTAATTTAGGGTCCAAGTATGTATTAAAATCTCCTCCCACTATTAAATTGTCCTGGTAAGGGGCCAGAGTTACTCCCAGGTGTGTGAAGAAATTCGGGGAGTCGAAATTGGGGCCGTATACGAATACAAGTGTATACTCCTTTCCCCCTATATCTATCTCGGCAATTAAATATCTGCCCTGGGGGTCTACCTTAAAACCCTTCACTCTTTGTGGTAGGCCTGGTCGGATTCAAATGGCTACACCTCTAGCTTTAGATGTAAATGGTGTCACTAGCAGGACCCCACCCCAAGCATGGGCAAGTTTATCAGCTTCCTCTTTTGTAAGGTGGATTTCCTGTAGCAAGACTACATCTCCTTTTGTTTTTTTTATATATGACCATACCCGTTTCCTTTTAACTACTGTTTTTAATCCATTGACATTCCAAGACATGATTGCTAACTCAGCCATTGTCATAGAGAAAAAAAACCAATAGTGCAACCCGTAACTTTATACATTATCAAAAACAAACCAAGTATTTCCAGGTTTAGTTTGAACTGTCCTGTACTTTTTATTTTTAACCATCCCCATAACATTAACATGAGACCACATTAACACAACTTTTGTAGGATCTTGAACCCCCCAAATGGGTTCCATAGTCCCCCTTCTTGTAGACTAAATACCCTATAGATGAAATTCCCCCTTCCTGGTTTTTACACCTTAATGAACTCTCCCACCCTGAATGACCCTTTGTAAATATTCCCCTCCTTTTACCTAACCAAAATAAAAAGAGTCTAACTTCCTCTACTCCTCATGGAGTGAGCTGCCCAATCCATCTAAACAAAAAATATGGAATTTCTACTAACTAATTACATGCATCCCTCGTTGCTTTATATAAAAAATTTACTTGAGGGAAAGAAGCTGTGAGTGGTGATCCACACCCACCACAAGCTGGTGCTATACACTAAAGTTTCCAGCCTCTCTGTGCTCCCTGTTGCACTTGCAGCGCTCCCATCAGGGCTATGTCAGAGGATAGGTCTCCTTCCATGCCCAGACTGACGTGGGTCCTGACCCTCCTCGACATAAAAAAATAAAGTTTACAGTTTTAACAGAATTGCTCAACCTATTCTTATCCATATATCCCTAATAGAGCTCTCAAATGACAATTTTAAGATAACTTCGAGGCTATAGCTCATTTCTAATGTGTACTGTTCTTCGCCAGTACTCTCCCTCCCCATAATAACAATTTTGCTGCCAAGTTACCCCTCTTGTCTTTCCCTCCTTTGTACCACTTTTTTATGTTATTAAAACAGGGCAAGATTGTATTAATGAAACTCAGATGTTCTCTTCAACGTGGTCATGGAGGCTACCGCCCCCTCCCCCGGGCCATCCCCATCAGTGAAATTATATTATTTAATAAATTTGCTGCTGTTTTTAAGTCTTTGCAGCTCTGATAGTCCTGATGAGTGTTTGGGACCCGCCCCCCCCCACTACATAACTGGATAACGGTCTGTTCTAGGACTATCTTGTGGCCCAATTTAACAACAGTAAAATCAAGAACTTTGGGCCCAGCAGAGGCCAAGTTAGCATATATTGTTCAGTTTCTGGTAAAATCCCGCTTGCCCTTATTCAGGGGTGGGGGAACCTAGGATCCTGCTCGAGCACGCCTTTATAGGCCTCTGACCCCGGAGTTATGTGCCACCATGTACCCGCCCCTAAAACCCTTCCTTCAGTGGGCAATGTACTGCACAAAGATTAAATCCAAATAACTTGCAGTTCGATCCTTCAGTCTCCCTCGTTCTCAGCCCGGTTCTCGCCTCCTTCCTTTTTCAGACCTCTCACAAATTCCAAGGCCGCTTCTGGATCCGTATATGTTTGCTGTCTGCGTCCCTGCTGGCGCACTATTAAGTGCGCTGGATAGGCCATCAAACATGGACAGTTCAGTTTGTGTAAACATTTTTTTGCTTCCATAAAGGCCTGTCATCTCAACTGAAGTTGTCTTGAGAAGTCCAGAAAGATGCTGACCCTGGAACCCTGGATTGTAATCAGGGCAACCTTGCATGCTGCAGGTAAAATGGCCTGGCACTCATGAAATCGCAGGAATTTGACCAGTAGCTGTCTTGTTCTCTGTTCTGATGTGGATCACTGGCCTGGTGATCAGTGTGCCCTCTGAATTTCTAGGGTAAAATCTGGGGCTAACTGGAGTTGTTTTTTGAGCCAGTTCTTAATGAATACCAGGAAGTCTTTCCCTTCTAATCCTTCGGGTAGGCCCACTAGTCTAATATTGCAGCGCCTTTCTGTGTTCTCATGATCATCGATCACCTGCTTCAATATTTCTATGTCTTTGAGGGCTTGTTGCAAGTTTGTGGTTAGTTGGCCTGTAATATCTTCCTGTGAGCTAATACGTGATTCTGCCTCCGTGATACGAGTTTCGCGGGCATCCACTGTTAGAGAGGTAGTATTTACTAATAGTTGCAGATGTTGTGTTTGTGCAGTCAGGTTATCAAAACCTGACTGCATTCTGGTGCCCAAATCATATTTTAGGTCCAGAATTAACCTTTCCAGAGATTGATGGTTTGCCTCCATTGTGGAATTGTCTGAATAGGCTCCCGGGTCCTGGTTCTCAGCCGAGTCCTGGGCTGGAGATTTGCTAGGTGAAATCTTAGGCCTCATGGGGACAGATTGTTTAGGTCCCTGAGAAAACTTAAGTTTTGCCTGTTTTTTTGTAGATCTTGCCTGATATGAGATTGGAGCGTCCTTACAAGTTATAATAAGCAAAGTTTGGCAGCTATTAATGATGGATGCAGCAGATGTATTGTGGATTAGGGCGGAGTTCTCCTAAAACACCTCCATTCAGCTCCTCAGTTAGGCCATGCCCCTGGCGGCAAGTTTCTTGATGTGGCAAGTTTTGTTCTGGTTGGATGTGTGGATTCAGAGATCCGGAGAGTGCAAAAAGTCATAAAGTCGTTTTTTTGCAGTTCTTCCTCATCACCCTGTGTCCAGATGGTGTGGAATTTTGGTGTAATTTTTTATGGTAGAACCAGCCTGGGTAACAGAACAGACATGCCATGTTTTGTGAAAAAATATTAATCTGTTGCAAAGTTATAACAATTTTTCATTTCCCATTGTTTTCAATGGGAAAAGCACTTTTCAGGATAGAGGGAGAAAAATCGATGAATGATTTGCTCTCATAAAAAAGGATCACTCTTGCAAGACCATTTCTTTTTTGTGAGAACAAAATCCCCTTTTGTGAGAGAAAATTCCTTTTTTTGCGAGTCGCCATCTTGTTTTCCATTTAAAAAAAAAATAAATTTGCAAACCCACACAAATGAAGTTATACAGGTACACCAACCCATGTACCTTGATCATTGTGACTCCATTAGGTAGATTCTGACCTTATTTCATGGAACTGCAACCTTGGAAGGTGTCTTAATGCTTATTTTAATTCCTTTTTTTGTGACTCACTTACTTCCTTTTTCACAAGCTGATCTTTTTTCGCCAGCTGATTCCTTTTAGCGAGCTAGTGAAAAGGAATCAGATGGCAAAAAAGGATTTGGCTCATGACAAAGGAATCCTTTTTTGTGAACTCATGAAGAAAAGGATCCTTTTTCATTACCCTCCGATCAGTATCCCCACTTTTCTCATAATTGCCCTGGTGTTTGGTGGTATCCCCACCCTCCGATCACTGTCCCTACATTTTCTATTATTACCTTGGTGCCTAGTGGCATCGCCTACCCTCCGATCGGTGGCCCCACTTTATTTATTCTCTGGTGTCTAGTGGCACCCTCCCACCTCCCACCCTCTGATTGCTGCCCCCACTGTTTGTATCATTTCCCTGGTGCCTAGTGGCACTTCCCATCCTCCAATTGCTGCTCCCTATTTCTTGCATTAATTTTCCTGGTATCTGGTGGTACCTCTACCTTCCAATTACAGAAATAACCTGCAAAAAAGGAAACCATCTCTCAATTTTTTTTTAATTTTTTGTGATCTGTGAAAAAAAATGTCCATCGCCAATCACACCCGCACCCCCACCTGACCTCCCACTGTGCACCCACCTCCTCAAAACCCCCGTGATGTTACCACATACCACCACTCACCTAGCGAGGGCCCAGGTTTGTGACTTGCTCCGCTGATTGAAGACACGTCTTGCTGGAACCAGTGACTGCAATATAAACTAAGGTAACTGCACTTCAATGTGTTTCAATGGGGGGTTCAACCTTTTTGCCATAACTCAGCCATTTTTCATCATTTTGATCCCAAATTTTCAACATAGTGTTTTGAGGACCCCACCTCATGGACAGTATGCCTGTCATTAGGCAACTCCTACCAGAAAGGTGATTTCATGGTCAGTTGTCAAAATCACCTTTCCAGTGGGATTTGTGTAAAGACAGTCATATTGTTCATGAGGTGGAGCCATAAGAAGGCTATGTTGAAAATGTGAGGTCAAAATTTGAAAAACATGTCTGCATTATGACCATTCCTTGCAATCTTGCTATGCACGCTCATAACTTTTCCTTTTTTTTCTGTACTTTCTCTTTATACTCCCCCCCACGCCCCCTGTACTCCGCTTCTTCGGGAGTCACCTATGGCACCTTTCCCTGCCCTCTGATCTACAGCCTGAAGTGGGTTGGTCCCCCATGTAGCCTTGGTTTGCCCCTTCAGGCAGGGATGAGGTGGGGCCCATACATCCCGAGCTTCTTGTGTTGTTGGGACACCAGTCCAGGGCATTAGGGATCTGTGCCTGGTGCTCCATCTATCCAGAGCACAGAGAGCCATTTTTCTATTTTCTCTGCCTGACGTGTACCCTGATGTCAAGGTGCAAGTGCCAACATCTGTCATGCATCCCCCTTCTATGTGGTTGGGATTTACTGTGCCTCAGGCCTCTGCCTGTGGTCAGTCAAGCACTGAGCATTACTCAAAAGGATTTTTGGTGAGCAAATTAATGAGTGGTTTGGTAGTATTCCTAAATAACAAGATAACACTTCAAATATGCAAAAAAAGGCAAACATTTATTTGTCATTCAATTGTGACAATTGCAATAAAGTACTTACAGTATTTTTAATGCTTTAAACAAGTAAAAATATGCATTACTAACTACCATATAAATATAACCTACCCCAGTTCAATGTGTCAGCTACTAATAACCCCTGCACTTCGCCAGTATGGCTTCCTTAGGGGTGCAGTTCTATGACCCCATGTGTCTTTTTATACCCAAAGTGCACGTGCTAATTAATTAAAATCGCACTGAATAGCTGACTTGAAAACCCTACCCCTTTAAAGTGGCAGCAACCCATTCTATATTAAATACATTACATCTATACATATCAATATTTTAAGCAAGAGCTAATCACTATGTCTAAATTTTTAAATACTTTCACTATTCACAAATGCTAAATAACAGTGTTCCTAGTTCATTTAATCTAAATTATTGACCGCATAACATTATTTATAAATATATTAAACCATGCTTGCTAATCACTTTTGTATACAATGGTATATAAAAGCCATAATCTGACACTGTATTTAATTCATGTTGACTTTCATAAAAACGCACTTGAAAAAAATGTTTTTCTTGTTTTCAGCAGATGCTCTGCTCTTTGTAAATAGTGACAATATCGGAGGGAATCAGCTACTGAATTCAATGAGTAAACAAGTTAACTGTACAAACAAACTGTGTGATTATCAAGCCAGCAGAATCTGTGTGCAAGCACTGTAATTTTTTTTTGCAAAGAAGGACTGTGAGTTGTTAGAGCAAGTGCAACAAACAAAAATTCTGAGCGTAGACTGTGAGCAGTGATAATGATTTCAGCAACAGTAGATTTTTCTAAGCAGAAAGGTATTGTGAATTGTATAGTGAGAATGCAGCAAACAAGTATTCCTGTGCAAAGAAAGATGTGGGGCTTACAAGTGACTTTCAGCATGTGTGAACAGTTTTCCTAAATTGATGCTGATCGCAAAGTCAAGTTTAAAATCATATGTATATGCTGAAATGTACCAGCAGAGCAATCGATTGCAGTTTTAGGCAAATTCAGCAGTCAGAAAAGGTTGGAAACACAGTTTTAGCAAGTGAACAAAGCTTGATGCATGAGGAAAAGTTACCCTAGCCATTACAGGGTGGGGTCAGCAATATAAACACAGCAGCAGGGAGCCATTTTGTGAGACAGTAAGAGACTAGTGAGCAATTCCATAATAACAAGTTTGTGTGTGTTTGCTTTCAGACATGGCTTCGGGAACTCCCCAATATCTGGATCATGCCTGAGCTATGATCGCAGAGGAGGTAGCAGCACTAAGAGAAACAGAGAGTGCTTTCTATGGTGAAAGGTTTCCTCCAGATGTAGCAATCCCTAGCTATCCAGTGAGACTGTGCATAGTGCGTCTAAAGGCTGGAAGGGATGTGTTTCTAACACCCCATTGCTCAGACTGCCTTGTGAAGTATGGAATGAGCAGGGGTGCAGTGCCAGAGATGGCATCAAGAATTCGATTGGCTCCCACGTGGACCTGAGTAGGGGATTCTGCCTGCAGTAGCATGCAGCACCGGGTTAAATCTGTTGGGGAAAAGTTCCACAGAGTGTGTTACAGAGGGAGAAAGTAAAATTGATGTTGGTCCACTGCAAGGGCAGGAACAGAGAGAGGTTTCCACACCTATGTCCCAGGTGGACAGTGCAACGGAAGGATCCGTGGACCCGTGGAACCAGGGTTCAAGTCCTAGCCTAGTGGGGGATGATGAACTGCAAGAGACACTGAATTGGGAGGTGTCTACCTCTGCACCCAGTGAGGAGTGGAATGTCTCAGGAGTGATGACATTTGCTCACTCTACGGCTCAGATAATGAGTGAGGAAGAGGAGTATGAAGAAATGTATTTTCATGTTGAGGGCTCAAGTGAGTCGCCTTAAGCTCTTGCCTCAGAGGAGCCAGAGACAGTTGGAGAAAGCTCTAGTAAGCTGCCCACAGAGATGGCAGGGAACAAGTTATTTCAGTCTTTAAGTATGTGACACTGGCTCAACCAGGATTGGCCACCCCCAAGCCAGGCCATGGGCTGCAGACTAGTGAAGAGTAGCAAAGAGGAGAGACTGATACATAGGAGGGATGACGCCATCTATGGGAAGTCCTTTCCAACCTTTCCTCACCATGTCTGGGAGGAAATTGAACAGAACAGGCAATCCTAGTTGTTGGAAGAGGCAGCAAGAATTTGTACTCTGGTGCAGCAGAATGTGTCAGAGACAAAGTCATAAGTGATTGCCTTAAATTCTGGAGAATGGGCAGGACTCTGTTTATGGACACTATGCGAATCATGGATGGAGCTGGTAATGAGACATTCAACAACATCAACTTTGAACACCCAAACGGGGCCATTGTCTTCGCCCCACACCCTCAGTGGTACTACCCTTAATGGTGCCACTCCCTGTGAATATGCCCAGCATGCCTCAAGGAAGCGAGCAGTGGCAGCTCAAGTGTCTGTCATCTGAAGCAGTAGTGTCCATGGAGGAAGATGTAGCTCTTGTGGTGTCCCAGGATTCTTCAGGTGTATCTAGATTTGTCATCCCAGCAGTTTTCCTGTTCCATCGTCTGGCCTTCCAGAGGACAATAACCCAGCAGTTTTCATGTTTCCTTGCCTGGCCTTCCTGATGGCTTCCACCCAGCTGTTTTCCTGTTTCATTGTTTGTTTTTCAGAGGACATCAACCCAGCAGTATCCGAAGATACCATATGGTCTGAAAGGAAAGGGTCTTCAGCTCATAAAAGTAAGATGATCCTTTGTTTTTTTTGTTCTTCAAGGAACTGATAAAACCAAACTCTTTATTTACTTTACTGACTTTGCACAACACAACCTACATTGGTAGACTATCCATGGAACTCTATTTGTCATCAAAGACTCTACTCATGGATTGCAGTGCTATACAGGCCCAGTCCTGTCCAAGAATTGTTCTTCAGCAGGCTCCGGCCTAGGAGAGACTGTTGTGAGCTTTGTAGGGCCTTCTGTGAAAGGGTAAGATGCACCTCCCTCTCTTTTGTTAAAGGGTCCAGGATGTACTACCATCCCCTGTCATTGTCATATCTGTATTGTTATATGTTTATTTGTTGGGCTGGCCACCCACTTTGTTTATATGTTTCCGTTTTGTCATGTCTAAATGTCCGTCTCTCCTTGGTCTTTTCCAGTACATCCTAGTAACACTAAACTGCTATCAAAACAAATGTAATACAAATAATAAGGACGACAGCACTGCTGCCATGATTTTATAAAAGTAAAGAAAAGAAAGCAACCTGTCCCCTTGGTTCTGTGTGTCTGGAGCCTGTATAAACTCTCCATAGAAGAAATAAATAAATATGTTCCCGTTTAATTTGTATTTGGAACTAGAACAGTCCCGCAGGCCCCCCCTGCTTTAAAATTCCTGCTTTGAGTCCATATGTTTGAGGGTTAAGTGAAGAAAGCTCTCTGTATTCTAAATTGACAGGGCGTTATGGTAAAATGCCCCGAAAAAGCCCCGTTGTGCTGTGCTGTTAATCCAAGGGCTTGCTTGCGCTTTGCAAGCTTTAAAAATAATTAAAGAACCACCTGGTCCTTTCATTTAGCTCTGCAATGCTCATTTCGGCAAGAGCTCTTTAAAACACAATATTTAAAGGGCAGAATCGCCATAGAGTACTTGTATGGCAGTGCGATAGTGAGAGCGCCAGTAAAATAATTACCACGGCAACGTTCGCACTATCGTGAAGGAATTTAACCTTCTAGTGTTCCTCACACTTATGTGTTTATTAAATAAATTAGCAGGGTATGCTGTACATACCCTCCGGAGGTGAAACAATGAGGTTTTAGGCTATTTGGGAACCTCTGAAAAACGAAAGCTTTTCTGTTTATCCTGCCATTCTAGAGCACTGAAATGACTCCTCCCTCAGCTGCAGCAGTTCTCCTAGGAGCCGGCCAGCCAAATGTGAGCTACCCTTATGCTACAGCTGGGAGGGGGTTGTACTTCCTGATGACAGTTTGGGTCTTAAAACTCCTTTTTGTTTGAATTGTATATATATATTGTTGTATTGATTTAAAGGTCTTTATGCATTATAAATAACATTTTTGCACAGTATTTAAAAGAATAATGTTTGAATGAAGAATCAGGAGCAGAGTTAGATAGTCATATGTCCATGAATAGTACATAACCTGTACACCTTGAACAGGCAGTCAGTCAGTAGAATGTGAAGCTGTTAACATCCTATTAAAGCTAGCTGTTTCTAGCTATATTGCTTTTGGTTTATTTGCATTTTGCCTCTCTTTTATTTTGCCGCTTCCAGTTTGCTGTATATTGTACAAAATAAATATTTTATTTTGCTGCTAATCTGCCTCATTGGTCCATCATTACCCACACAGTCTCACACCTTCCATCCCCAAATGTGTTGTATAAATGTCTAGTTTCCTTTTTTCATTTTGTACTTTTATAGAAAAATATTTTTGGGATTCTTCAGTGTTCAGGTGGAGGTTTAGGCACTGTGTGTAATGCAGAATATGTTTTTGTGTTTTCTTGTTTTGCAAGTGTTCCTGAGGAAGAGAAGAAGAGGATGTTGGGGCGCATTCGAGTTCCTCTTTTCTTAGTGTTTTTTAGGATTGTTTATGGTTAACAGGGTGTTAACATGTTTTTCTTCACAGGTAGATTGTGAGATTGTGGGGACATTTTGGGGAAATGTAATGTAATGTACATTTCCTTTGTTGTGCATAGGTACCCTGGGAAGTTTGGGGGGATAAGTTCCCTGGTAGGCATCTTAGTCAGATAGATTTTCCCTAGAGAGCTAGGGGGATAGGCAGACTGGTGGTCCTGAGCCAGATAGGGGTCACTAATGTTGTCTAGTAGGGTATGCTTCAAGCAGTTTTCTTGGAGCCATTGAGAATCCATAGATAGATCATAGGATAGGGGCTGAAGTTTCATCAGCCAGCCTCTGTTCCTTTAGTGTTGCCTGCCTGTGCCTGGTACATGGTAGGGGAGGGCCTGATCACCCTCCCAATAGGTAATACAAAGGGTAGGATGGCCTGGTGCCAGGTGGGGATATAACTGCAGACAGTCATTTGCCTGGCAGGGGTGAGTGTAACCACCCAGTCCCTGGGGGTTACTAGAATCCTATCAGTGTCAGTGCTAGATAGGGAAAGGCAGCTGGTGAATAACTAGTTAAATGCATTTTTCACCTACTCATTCTCTTGTTTACTTGATCTCAGCTGTGAAGAGAGGGAGAGAGAGTGAGAGATGAGGTCATTAGAACTCTTGCAACAGCATAAGCCACAGCTGGCTGTGAGTGGGGAGTTTTAGAATCTTGAGTTAGTTGGTAGTGAGCAGTAGTCAGTGGTATCTGTAGTTGGAAGTGAGAGGAGTGAGAACTGCCAAGCTGCAGGCTCTGACAGGAGAGCCTGTTTTCTTACCCTAGTCCTGAAAGTCTCCAGCCTGCCAAGGGAAGTGGTGGAAACCATTGTCTACAGCAGGATCTCCTGATTTTAATCCCCAGAGAGCTGAAAAGGACTGCTAGGAAATGGATCCATGGGGGAATGCCCCATTTGATCCAGGACAATTTGAAACTGCCTGTACTGTTCTAACGGTGATTAGATTTGACTTTGTGCTTCCTGAAGAAAGTACCTATGCTTTGGTATTTCTCTCGTTAAAAGGGAAAGGTACACCAGTTTCTGTTCTGAGTTTGAGACTTTCCTCAGTGTAAAGTTGGCTGGCAATTGTGGGGTCCAGAGGCAGACTGATCCACATTGTTCAGGACTTAATTTGTTACACTCCCAGAGTAGTGTTTCTTAAATGCTGGATGCAAAAGTTCATTCAAAGATGCATTTACCTAAGTGTGTTCAAGAAGTTTTAAGGAGCTGGGTATGAATTTGGAAGCAAAGGGTGGGCAGCCCCCCATCTGGAGTAACCAGTTCAGCACTACAGGTTCTGTAAGGATGCCTGGTTACTTCAGACATAGTGGCCAATGTCTGAAGAGAAGTTTACCCCCTGGAGTGGGTTGTGCTAGTAATGAGCCCCGGTGTGCTCAGTTGTGGCCAGTTGCCACTTAAAGAAGTTTTTAAAGTCCTATGCCATATGGGAAATTTGTGCTCAGTTGTGGCCAGCTGCCACTTGAAGAAGTTTTTAAAGTCCTGTGCCATATGGGAAGTGTTCGCTCAGTTGTGGCCAGTGCCACTAAAAGAAATGTTTATGTTATGGCCAGTGCCACTGAAGAGAATTTAATGTCCTATGAAACATGGGAATATGTAAAGTTTCTGTCAGATACAGTCGTTTTGTTGTTCAGCCAATTCCTTGTGCCATGATGTGTAAACCTTGGGGGGTCCATCTTTGCTTTAGAGATCATCTTTTGGAAAAAAGTCATACTCTGGAACCCCAACTCTGGTTTGGACAGTCATGTTACTGCTTCCTGCATGGAGTTATTGGGTACCCCTCCAGAAGTATAGGTCTAGCATAGCCCTAGCAAAAAGTTCTCTCCTCAGGACCTGGGTTATTGGTCATAAGTATTGCTTCTGTACACCCCCACCTCTTTTGACCTCTAGAAGTAATGAGCCTGGAATGCATTCCCAAAGCTAGGGATGGTACCATTTCCGGAGTAGTTTGCGCCCAGTCAAGGGTACCAGGGTAGCTAACTGTGTAAAGTAGTGGGTGAGGGTGGGGGCAGTTACATATAGTTAGGGTTGAGTAGCCCATTTAAGGTTAAAGTGTGAAAGTTTTCAGCTTAATAACTTTGCCACCGTATGACAGATTTGCCTGAAATATAGCAGACACAGAGCAGTACCATAGATATCTGGCTCTGCCAAAGTTTCATACCAGTCGAATATACAGTTGCGGAGCTATAAAGCACCGTTCCGTGTCACATTTACCCTTTTTTGCATATTCTTTGCTCGTGCATACAGGTCGTATGGTTTGTGTGGCCAATCCATGGATAGTCTTCAAATGTAGGTTTTGTGCTAGTCGTGCAAACCATGAGATCTGTAGGCATGAGCAAAGAATGTGCAAAAAAGTGTAAATATGGCTTTCTATTGCACTTTATAGTGCCGCAACCGTATATCCAACCATTGCGAAACATGGTATTGCTCCATGCATGCCACATTACAGGTAAATCCGTCATACAATGGCAAAGTTATTAACCTGCAAAATTTCAGACCTTAACCTTAAATGGGGTCCTCAACCCTAATTATAGTGGTACTACCGTGCCACTATACTATATATCAGCAATTAAAAATTTAAGACTTTCAAAAACTTATAAAAAACACTTTAGTTAAAGAAACAAACCAATGTAAAGACTGTGGCAAATAAGTTAACGAAAAGTAGAAACTTTAAGCAACAGCTCAAGTTCTGAGTAGGTGGGGTAAAAGCTGATAACCTTAGGTTTCCAAGGTTAACTCTCTCAGAACTAGCACGTAGCAATTAACCAGAGGTTAGACAAAGGGGGGATTGTTGTCATAGTGCCTCTAGAGAAACTGAGGTATTGTAAATTGAAATCATGGAAGTGCCCCACTGAAAGTACTAATTCAGACTCCAAATGAATACAGTGTTAAGTATTGTTATTAAATTATTACAAAAAAAGAAAGTATTTAGTGCAATTCAGAGGTAAGCAAAACTGTAGTGGAAAATAATAAAATGTTCAGTTTTTTGGATCAGGTTTTCAATGCTTTTTGTTAACCTGTATCTTCATTAAACGAATGGAACACTTTTTTTCAAAAAAAGAATTACATTTTTATGGAAAAATGAATTTGTTTTGTGGGGCTAGACAGGAGCTCTAATTTTATGCTGCTGGCTCCATTAGTGTGTCCTGTGCCTCCACTGAGTCAGATTTCTGATTGCAGGTTGGTTGTGGCAGGGTGACATGGCAACCAAGGGACCAACTGGGGACTTGTTAGTCCAAGAGGAAGTATTGTCTTAAGGGGGTTGCACAGTAAGGATAAAAGGCAGCCACTCTTAATGGGTCCCACACACGTTGGTATCCCAGCACATGAGTACAACTGCACCAGAGTGGAACAGGTATGAGACTGGCATCTTAGGCATCAGCAGAAGGAAGCAGGGAAGTGGGGGACTCTGCCGGTCGACTAAGATAAAGTACCTGTTCACTAATGTGTAACATTCGCTGCAGGGAAGGGCAGAAGGTAAAAGGTAGGTCAAAACTGGGCATAGGAGCAGTACCCTATCTAGGGTAGGAGTATAAAGGGATTTAAACAGGGTACAGGTGAACATTAATTGCAACCTGTGTAGGGTCGGGTAGCAAAGGTTGTTTTTTTAAACCAAGAGAGAGGTTTGGGGAAGGTGAAAGTGCTGCTACTACAATAGGAAAAAGCAGAGAAAGGTAAAGGAAGAAGGAAAACTCTTCAGACAAGAGGGAACTACTTGTTGAGAGGGGGTAGAAGGAGATAATCCCTAAAGGTACAAAGGGGCATAGCAAACAAAAAAAGGTAAAACTAGAAACATCCTATCATAGAAACATACAAAGTGATGGCAGATGGGGACCAAAGATCCATCTAGTCTGCACTGATCCCTACCCACCTCCTTAGAATTTACTTGCTGTTATTCCCCCCTGTGTCTATCCCATGCTGATTTGAATTCCCTAACTGTTTTGGAATTAACGACCCCAGCAGGTAGGCCATTCCATGAGTCAACCATCCTTTCCGTGAAGAAGGACTTATGCATGTCACCCCTGAATCTTCCTCCTCGTAATTTCATATTATGGCCTCGTACTCGTGGAGCTATTGACAAGAAAAAGATCCTGGATTTGTACTCTGTTTATATCCTTTCGGTACTTGAATGTCTCTATCATATCCCCCCTAATTCTGCGTTGCTCCAAGGAGTACATGTTCAGATCGTCCAACCTGCTTTCGTAAGTCATGTCATGGAGCCCTTGGATCATTTTTGTTGCGTTCCTCTGTACCGTTTCTAATATACCAATGTCCTTTTTGAGATTAAGGCTTCCAGAACTGGACACTGTACTCCAGGTGGGACCTCACCAGAGACTTGTATAGTGTCAGGATCACCTCCTTCCTTCTGTTTGTGATGCCTCTTCCTATGCATCCTAGCATTCTGCTAGCCTTTTGTACTGCCTACCTTCAAATCATCTGAAATGATAACCCCCAGGTCCCTTTCCTGCCGAGTGGATGCTATCCTCCACCTCCCCAGATAGTAGTCTGTCCCTGGATTGTACCTGCCCAGATGCATAACTTTGCACTTTTTTGCATTGAATTTTAACTGCCACGTACTGGATCATTTTTGTAACTTGAACTGGTCACCTCTCATTTGCTTCACCCCCCCTGTGCAGTGTCTACTCTATTGCAGATCTTTATGTCATCTGCAAACAGACACACCTTCCCATCTAGCTCCTTTGCGATGTCCCTGATGACAACACTGAAGAGCAATGGTCCCATGACGGATCCCTGTGGCACACCGCTGGTCACCTCCCGGTCCCCTGATTTTGCCCAATTTATCATGACCATTTGAGTTCTCTGATCTAGCCACCTATTCACCCATGATATCACTTCCCTCCCTACCCCTGTATGCTCAAGTTTATTTATCAGCCTTCTGAGTGGGACTGAGTTGAAAGGCTTTGCTAAAGTCAAGGGAGATAACATCCACTGCAACCCGCTGGTCCACTACTATAGTAGGCGAGTCAAAGAACTCGATCAGGTTTGTCTGGCAGGACCTTCCTGCTGTGAAGCCATACTGTTTGTCATCCTGTTGGCCTGTTTTCTCCAGAAATGCTATTATTCTTTTTTTGAACAGCGATTCCATTATCTTTCCCACTACTGATGTGAGACTGACTGAGTGGTAATTTCCTGTATCCTCTTTGCTGCCACTCTTGTGTATGGGGATCACTATCGCCCTTTTCCAGTCTTGGGGAACTGTTCCTTCTCTTAGTGATCTGCTAAGTAGATTCACCAGAGGTGCAGCCAATTCATCATTGAGCTACCTCAGAATACATGGGTGGATTCCATCTGGACCCATGGACTTATCCACCTGTAGTTTTTTCAATTCTGTGTTTACCCTCTCTTCTGTGAATGGACTTGTGTCTATCCCCTTTTCCCGATTTTTATCCCAGTTTGGAATGGGTCCCTTTCCAAGTTCTTCTCTTGTAAATACAGAGCAAAAGTACTAATTTAAGACTTCAGCCCTTTCTCTATCTCCCTCCACCCTCCTCCTATCCTTACCTACAAGCCTGACTATCCCTCCCTTATTTTTCCTTCTTTCGCCTATGTACCTGAAGTTCTTTTTGCGCCCCTTGACTCCCTTTGCTATTTCTCCTCTGTCTGCACCTTTGCCGCTCTGATCACCCTACTTGCCTCCTTTAAGCTAACCTTGTATGTCTCCCTACCCTTGCTGCTGTTTGAGCCGTAGTATTTTCTGAAAGCTAGTCTCTTTTCTCTTACTGGTGCTACTACTTCTGTTGTGAACCATAGTGGGTTTCATTTTTTCCTTGCCTTACTAACCAGTCTAGAACATTTCTCAGTTACATAGATACATAGATACATAGACAGAGTCGGCAGATAAGGGCCTATGGCCCACCCAGTCTGCCCATTTGAGCTTGTAAGTTCAGTTTGTTTTCCTAGAAGTCTGTTGCCCCTTACCCCTGACCTCCTGAATTCCTTTATGTCTATCCCATGCATTCTTAAATCCCGTGATTGTTTCAGCCACCACTTCCTCTGGCAGGGTGTTCCACTTGTCCACCACCCGTTCTGTGAAGAAATTCTTTCTCATGTTTCCTCTAATCGTCCTCCCTCAACTTCATCCCATGCCCTCTAGTCCTGGAACATCTTTTTCACTTAAAATAGTGTTTCCTGCACCCTGTTCCTCCTGTAAGATACTTGTATGTCTCTATCATATCCCTCTCCCTCCTCTCTCCTCCAGGAGTACATGTTCAGTTCCTTCAACCTGTCTTCATAGGACTTGTGATGCAATCCATGCACCATCTTTGTTGCCCTCCTCTGAACCTTCTCTACCCTGTCTATGTCCTTACGTAGGTATGGTCTCCAGAACTGTACACTGTACTCCAGGTGGGGCCTCACTAGTGTCTTGTATGCGGAATTATGACCTCCCTTTTCCTGCTGGTGATGCCCTGCCTATACATCCCAGCATCCTATTTGCTTTACCTGCTGCCTTGTCACACTGTTTCCCTACCTTGGGGTCATCAGAGATGATAACCCCAAGATCCCTTTCCTGCTTGGTGCATGCTATATCCTCACTCCCCAACTGATATATTGTGCCAGGGTTTTGTGCCCCATATGCATTATCTTGCACTTCTTTGCATTAATTTCAACTGCCAAACCCTGACCATTCTTCAAGTTTCTGCAGGTAGCCTTCTCATTCTGTCTACACCCTCTGGTGTGTTTACTCTGTTACAGAGCTTTGTGTCATCAGCGAACAGTGAAATTCTGCCTTCTAGGTCCTGCACAATGTCACTGATGAAGATGTTGAATAGGACCGGTCCCAGCACTGATCCCTGTGGTACCCCACTGGTCACTCTTTCCTCTGTGGGTGACAGCCATTTACCACCACCCTCTGTGTCCTGCCACCCAGCCAGTTACCTACCCACCACACTACTGTCTGCCCACACCCATATTCCCCAGTCTGTGTAATAGTCTTCTATGTGGCACAGTGTCAAGGCCTTGCTGAAGTCCAGATGGGCCATGTCCATCGCCCTCCCCTGATCCACCTCCTGAGTCACCCAGTCAAAAAATTCAATGAGGTTGGTCTGACATGACCTCCCCCTGGTGAAACCATGCTGCCTTGGGTCCTGTAGTCCATTGACAACCAGATGTTCTACCAATCTCTCCTTCAGTAGTGCTTCCATGATCTTCCCCACTACTGAGGTGAGGCTTTCGCTAGTACTTCTTTTATGCTTGCCCAATGTTCCTCCACCTCCCTCCTGCCTTCTCCTCAACGATATCCCTAAAGCTTTTTTTCATTTGTGCAGTCTGTTCTTCTGAAGTCTAAGACCCGTGTCTTAGGGTGGCTCAATTTTTTGACTGTGTTGACCTTGAATCAAACAGATTTGTGGTCATTCGACCCCAAGTGGCACCCCACCTCCACCTCCCTTACCTTGCTGTTATTGTGTTTTCTCTAGTGGGAGCTGTGATGTGCTGATTTAGTCCAGCCCCTCTCAGGGTGTGTATGAAATTTCTGCTTCTAGGTGTAGAAGCAGTGCAAGAATTGTAGTCTGTATCTGGGTGATTGAAGTCTCCCATCAACACGACATCCCCCTTTGTCTGTCATCTTTAGTATGCTTTCCAGTATGGCTTTGTCTGCTTCCGCCCCTTGTGAGGGAGATCTGTTTATGTCTTTTCGACTGATGGGAGGTAACCCTACTCGGGTTTGGGGGGGTGGTGACCATGGACTTGTTTCCTTGGTCCTGTTTGGCTACCACCTCTCCATTCTCTAGTTTAAATGGTTGGCGAATACATCATGTTTTTGTCCTAGTACTCTTACCCCCTCCTTGGTGAGGTGCAGGCCATCGAATTTAAAATAAGCCCTCTCCTAGAAATTATTCCAGTCACCGATGAAGATGTTGCCCTTCTCTGTGCACCATTTGTGGAGCCATGTGTTCAGTTCTTTGATTTCGGCTTCCCTAATTTTTCCTGAGCCCTTTCCCTTCTCCCATACTGAGAGTACCTCAGAAAAGGCTAGGGTGGATGAAAAAGAGGTCAGCCTATCTCCTAGTTCAGAGATACAGTATGTGCCTTGGTTTGTTCCACTGATTGGTTGGCAATATTATTTGTCCCTATATGAATGCCAATGCCCTTGATATCTCTCTCCCTACACACAAAGTGGTGGTAGAACAGAGGCACGGCCCTCCAGTTGTACCTCTCCACAATTCCTATGCTGTTCTTTTTTTTTGTACTTTCTCTTTATTCTCCCCTCTCCTCGCAGCTCTTCCCCTCTTTGGGAGACACCTATGGCCTTATTAGCCCTCGCTCACCTACCTGGTGACCGGTGCAGTCCGTCCCCCATGGAGCCGAGGTTGTACCCCCCAGGCGGGTACGGGGTGGGAGCCCTTACACCCCGATGCTTCTCTGTGTTTCGTCGGCACACTGTCTCCGGGCAGATAGGGGCATTGAAGGTTGGGGCCTGGTGCTTTGTCTACTGGGAGGCTGTAAGTTTTTTTTTTTCCTGCTGTTCTGTCGACGTGCCAGGTCCCCTGAAGTCAAGGCACTGAAGCACCAACGTCTGGCACGTCGCCCCCTCTGTTTGAGCATCGGACTTACTGTACCTCGGGTCTCCACCCGGGGCCAGACAAGAGCCGAGTTCTAGTACCCCCCTCCCCCTGGAGTGAACGAGCAGTCCTTGGGATGCTCAAGTCCTCCCCTTCCCGGCTGGTCCTCCAGCTTCCGGGCTCATTCCCGAATCCAGGTCGCTGGCGTCGCAAGCGGAAATCCAAACGCTGAGCTGGCAGGCCAGCCCTATACTGTTCTGGCAAAGTGTTTTTCCTCTGTTGAGGCACCTGCAGTGGAGACCAAGGAGGATGCTGGGAACCTCCACAAGGCAGACCCACAGGAGGGTGGCATGGGACCCCACAGGGGAAGGAAACAACTCCTGGTGGGGGACTCCATTGTTAGGAAGGCAGAACTGGGGGAGGAAGGGGAGAGGGAGGTAAGGTGCCTGCCTGGCACCATGGCTTGGAGGGACAGGGAACGAAACCTTGGGATCACCGGAGCAGCTGCACAGCGGAGGGAGCTGGATGTCATTGTTCGCCTTGGGACAAATGACCTGGCCAAGAAAGGGATTAGAGCAGTACAGGAAGAGTTTGTGGAGTTGGGGAGGGGCCTTAGACAAGTAGCACACATGGTAACTTTCTCGGAGGTGCTGCATGTCTATGGCGTAGGTGAGGCTAGGGTACTCCACACCATGGGATTCAATCAGTGGTTCAAAAACTGGTGCAGAGCTCAGGGATTTGGCTTCATTGGGGACTGGGGTTCCATCTGGAGTGATGCAGGCCTATACTGGCATGATGGGCTGCATCTGTCCAGGAGGGGATCCAGGATCCTAGGTGATGGGCAAACATTTAAACTAGCCAAGGGGGGAGGCACTGGAAAGGAACAGGGAAATCCTAGCCCCCCCAAAAAAAGTCAAAGTAGTAAGTGAGGTAAACACCAAGATAGAGATGTCGATAGGAAGAAGGGTGGGGGTAAATGGAGAAAGTGACAAAGGCAATAAGGACAGGGATGGGGCAAAAAGGAGTAAGGCCATCAGGAAATGGAGGGTAATGAGTACCAATGCCCATTAGTCTGGGCAACAAGCTCCCTGAACTGGTGGCCTTGATGGAAGAGAGATGCCTGGATATCGTAGCAGTCACAGAAACATGGTACACAGAGAACCATGACTGGGATGTTAACATACCAGGGTACATAACCTACAGGAGAGACAGGCAGGGGAGAAGAGGGGTAGGAGTAGCTCTCTATGTAAAGGAAGGGATCAAAGCAACTGAACAAAAAAGTAAACAGGAAGGAGAGGAGGCACTGTGGGTCACCTTAGAGACTGGAAATGGCACCACACTCCGCACAGGGGTTGTATACAGACCCCCATGTCAGGGGGAGAGAATGGACAAGGATATGATAGAAGGCATTCTTAGGATGGCAGAGAAAAGGGAGATACTGTTGATGGGAGACGTGAATATGCCAGATGTTAACTGGAGCACATTTGCTGCAACCACATCCAAGAGCAGGGCCATTCTCGATACCCTACAGGTGGCATGCCTCAGACAGCTGGTTTCAGAACCCACTCATGAGGGAGCAATCTTAGACCTTGTACTCTCAAATGGGGACAGTGAGAGGATCTCAGATCTAGAAGTGGGTTGCCATCTGGGAACAAGTGACCATCAAACAGTGTGGTTCACGATAAACTCAACTACAGAGTCAAGTCATACAAAAGTGAGGGTACCGGACTTCAGGAGGGCTGACTTTGGCAAGATGGGAGAGTGCCTTAGAAAAGCACTAGCAAACAGGCAAGAAGGAGGGGTGAAGCAACAATGGGGAAACATCAAAACTGCCATCACAGCGGCAACAAGCCTTTGTGTGAAGCAAATAAACAAATCAAAATGAAAGAAAAAGCCACTATGGTTCTCAATAGAGGTGGCGGGGAAAGTCAGGGAGAAATAGATAGCATTCCAGAAGTATAAGGAAACATAGAAGGTGCAGGACAGACAGCTGTACCAGTTAAGGCAGAAGGAAGCAGGGAGGGAAGTCAGAATAGCAAAGGCCCAAACTGAGGAAAAGATAGCCAATTCGGTTAAGAAGCGGGGTAAATCCTTTTATAGGTACATCAGGAAGCATAGAAAGACAAAGGGAGGGATAGTGAGGCTGAACAGAATGGACAGTGGGCGGGCAGAGAGGGACAGTGAAAAAGCATGGATACTGAATGAATATTTCTGCTCAGTATTCACAAAAGAGGAGGAGGGGGAGGTGCCTAACCCAATTAACAGAAGCACTCTTGACAGGGAGTTGATCCCAGTCCTTTCACAGAAGAAAGGGTTCTGAAAGAACTCCTAAAACTAAAGGTGAACAAAGCAATGGGGCCTGACGGAATTCACCCCAGAATTCTAAAAGAATTAAGGGGAGAACTAGTGAAACCACTGACTACCATTTTTAACAAATAATGGGAGAATGGTGTTGTACCTGATGACTGGAGGAAGGTGGATGTGATTCCTCTTCACAAAAGTAGGACCAAGACAGAGGCAGAAAACTACAGACCTGTCAGTTTGACCTCTGTGGTAGGGAAAGTGATGGAATCACTTTTGAAGGAAAGAATTGTTGAGTACTTAGAGGCCAGTGGGGCACAGGACCCAAGGCAGCCTGGGTTCACAGCAGGAAGGTCATGTCAGATGAATCTAATTGATTTCTTTGATTGGGTGACCAAAGTAGTAGACCAGGAAGGGGATGTGGACATGGCCTACCTAGACTTTAGCAAGGCATTTGACACAGTCCCACACAAAGATTAATAGTCAAATTAACCAGCCTGGGAATGGATCCCAGGGTGGTAGCCTAGAATAAAACATTGGCTGGACAACAGGACACAGAAGGTAATTGTAAATGGAGTCACTCTGAAGAAAGAGGGTTACTAGTGGGGTACATGAGGTTCAGTACTGGGTCCAGTCCTTTTAATGTCTTTATTAGTGACATTGCAAAGGGACTGGAAGGAAAAGCATGCCTCTTTGTAGATGACACAAAGATCTGCAATAGGATTGATACACAAGGAGGCATGGAAAGGATGAGAGGGGACTTGGCAAGGTTGGAGGAATGGTCAGAAGTATGGCAGCTTGAATTCAATGCAAAGAAGTGCAAAATAATGCACCTGGGAAACAAAAACCCAGGGGAAGAGTACACAATGGGGGGGGCTAGTAACAACAATAAAAATAGAAAGGGACCTGGGGGTAATTGTATCAGATGACCTTAAGGTTAGCAAGCAATGTGAGAAGGCAGTAGGGAGGGCTGGGGGTATACTGGGATGTATAGGGTGAGGCATCACCAGCAGAAAATAGGAAGTTGCTATCCCTCTGTACAGACAGTTGGTGAGACCCTGTCTGGAGTACTGTGTCCAGTTCTGGAGACTTCATCTCCGTAAGGGCATAGACAGGATAGAGGCAGTCTAGAGGAGGGCAACTATCCCTTTCCACTGTGGCCCTAGGGAGACATCTGACAACTATTTTTATTTCTTTGGTATCATTTAAGTGTGATTCAACTCCTCAAATCATGGAGTCCCCCACAATGATTAGCTTTTTTGTTCCATTGGTGGGAGTGTTTGCCCTAGTTGATTTGTCCTGATGGTGTGTTTGGTGCGGCTGCGCATCATTCCTTTGGCTCAAGTATGTGCCTGTTTCCTTTCCTGACTCAGTCACTTATGAGATCCTAATTTCTTGGTTTGAGCATCTACCTGGTTCCTTGCATGACTCAACCAGAGGGGCAAACCTGTTTTGTAGCTGGGTAATTGTTTCATGCCTATTTACAGTTTGGTGAATCGTACTGCAGTGGGCTTTGCCCCTTTCTACCACCTGCCAGCCCCCCTGGATGGACTGTTCTTTGCGGGAGATGGACAGTGCCAGGGTATTGGTTGTGCTTAGGTGGTTGGCAAGTCCACGGCGCTTGGTTTAGTTTCTGGTTTAGCTGGGATATTTTTGTCCAAGCATCCCGGAGGTGGGCCCAGATGTCATTTATGGCCCAGCACATGGGGCAATGTCCTATTTCCTGGACCAAGACCCTCCGAAAGAGTGATCTGCAGCAATTACAATGCACATGGTTCTATCTTCTTGTGATGTACTAGAACAGAACAGTGTTTGTGGACCAAAGAAGGCAGTCAGAAGGCTTGATGTGTTAAAGAAGATATTAGGGCTTGTGTGTGGATGGAAAACAAGAGAAGGTTTTTCCTATGAGGGAACAATTTGTTCTATGACAGCAGAGTTAGGAAAGAAAGTAATTTTTTTTATGCCCCTTCCTGTTTTCCAGGAAGAAGTGGGTGGCTCTGGGTGCCTATATAGGAGTAAGGGTACAAAAGTATTTCCAAGTAACACAGGGAGAATAAGAATTGGGTATGTTGGGTTTGCTGGAGAATGTTGCAGTGCAGTGCATGTGGGACAGCAGTTTTCAGAGAGAATTTCTGGAGACTGCAGTGCTTCTCCATCTGCTTGCACCTCTCTGGGTTGAGAGAGGAGGTCGCTAGACTCCAGATCAACCTGGCAAGGATTCAGGGGACCTCTTCCCCCACTTAGGGGCACAAAATCTGCCACCATTACCTCAGAGGATGCCAGGGAGGAGGAGGAACGTCTGGGCTATATTGGGCTCTGGAAGAGTCAGAGGGGTCAGAGGTACATTCTTCAACTGGTACCACTATGTAATTCCTGTGACGCTCTGGCAGAGTGGGACTACCTGGAGGAGGCACCCATCATAGTGACCAGGGAGGATATGGCAGTCCTCGATAATGAAGACAGTAAGGAGGGTGGTAGAGGACCCCAGAGGAGGAGGCAGCAACTTCTGGTTGGGGGAATCAATTGTAAGGGGGTAGATTTGGGAATAAGTAGGGGGGAGAGGGAAGTTAGGTGCCTATGTGGTACTCTGCCCAGAGTGATGGGAAACAGATCCTGAGAATTGCAAGGGCAACAGGATGCATGGGAGAGCTAGATGTCACTGTCCACCTAGGGACTAATGACTTGGCTAAGGATGGGGCTGGGATAGTGTAGGGGGAGTTTAGGGAGCTGGGGAGGGGTCTTAGACAGGTAGCACACTCAGTGGCTTTTGCTGAGGTGCTGTCTGTCTACAACAGAGGAGAGGAGAGGGATCTCTGCACCAGGAGCTTCAATTCATGATTGAAAGAATGGTGCAGAGAGGAGGGGTTTGGCTATGTTGGTGACTGGGGACCCACCTGGATGGATGATGGCCTGCATCCATCCGGTAGGGGAACCACAGTCCTCACTGAACAGTTTAAATGTTACTTTATGAACATTTAAACTAGCCGAGGAGGGGTGGCAGAAGAAATCGGGGAGGCAGAAACTGCCCCCCACCGAAATGCTGAAATAGAGAGAGGGGAGAGGAATCTGACACAGTGCAAATTATTAAAGGAAGCAGAGTGGTAGAAATGAAGCAGGATGGGAACAGGAGCATTAAAAAGAGAGTGGGGAAGAGAGAGGGCAAAAAGGAAAAAAGGGTGGTAACAAAATCTGGAAGGCCATGTGTGTGAATGCTAGAAGTAGAGGAAATAAGATTCTGGACCCAGATTCTGGACTTAGAGGCCATCATGGCAGAGGCAACCTGCATACTGTAGCTATTACAGAGTCATTGTGCACTGAAATGACATTGCCATACCAGGGTATTCTCTGTTCAGGAAGGACAGGGTGGGAAGGAAGGTAGGGGGTGTAGTGCTTTATGTGAAGGTAAGCATAAAAGCAATGGAGATACAGGGAATACAGGGCAGAGGTAATGTGGATCACCCTGGAGATAGGGAAGGGAGCAATTATTTGCAATGGTGTGATCTACAGACCTCCAGCACAGGGGAGGAGTTAGGTAAGGTACTGGTGGAGGTCATTGGCAAGATGGCAGAAGAGGGAGGAGGTGCTGCTTCTGCTGGATGTAGACTGAAGCCTCCCTGCTGTGGCTTCAGCTAGAAGCAGGGACATCCTGGACTCTGCAGGAGACTTCTTCAGGCAACTACTCAATGAACCCACTTGTGATGGGGCAATACTGGGACCTGGTTTTTACTAACAGGGAAAGTGCTGCTGACATCAAAGTGGGAGGCCACCTGGGAACCAGTGATCATTGTTTAGCATCAATATAAGGATGGCTGCAGAATAGAACCACACAAGGGCGCGAGGATCCTGGGCTTCAGGAGGTTAGATTTTATAAAGATGGGTGAATGCCTCAGGGATGACCTGGCCAGGGAAAGGACCTGAATGGGGTGGAGGAAAAGTGGGCAAAGCTAAAGGGGGCTTAATGAAGGCAACAAACCTCTGTATCAACAAGCAAGTGAGCAAAAGCAAGATGAAAAAGAGATTGCTGTTGTTCTCAAAAGAGGTGACTGAAAAGATAAAGGCTAAAAGGGTACCATTCAGAAGGTATAAGGAGATGTATAGGGAGGAGGATAAGGAGATATATCGGAGAAACAGAGGGGAACAGGGAAAGCAATAAGAAGCACAAAGGCTCAAACTAAAGAGAGAATAGCCCAGGCAGTAACGAAAGGGGACAAGACATTGTTTAGGTATGTAAGTGAAAAGAAGAAGACCAGGGGAGGGATTGTAAGGTGACAAAAGGAAGGGGATATTGTGTAGAGGGGGACCAGGAAATGACAGACATGCTAAACAAATACTTTTGTTTAGTGTTCACAGAAGAAGGAGAAAGGGAGGAATCACAAAACGGTAACAGGAATTTTGAAGGGAGGGAAGTGGACACTAGTCTTTTTTTTGGAGAAGAGAGTCCTAAGGGAACTCACTAATCTGAAAGTGGACAAAGTAATGGGGCCAGATGGGGTGCATGATCATCCAAGGGTACAGAGGCTGCTCAAAGAGGTACTAGCTGCACCTCTGACAGTCCTATTTAACAGTTTACTGGAAACAGGAGTGGTCTCAGAGGACTGGAGGAGGACCAATGTAGTCCCACTTCACAAACGTGGTAGCAGAGAGGAGGCTGGCTATTATAGGCCAGTCAGCCTGACATTGGTGATGAGAAAGTTAATGGAATCACTGCTTAAGGAGGAGATCACATGATGCAGGGCTCCTGGTAACGGCGCTGATTTGGAGCTCCCGCTGCCTCGCACCTATCTCGCCTATTTTGAAGGTTTTATTAATATACTCACCAATCAAAAAGTGAGCTAGGAAGTTTTGACTACTGTTGGGTCTGATTTGTATTGGTTTTGTGGCTTGTAAGTCGCGATTTCTGCCGTTTATGGAGGCCAACATGAAGCAGGCCTTGCCAAGGCATACTCCACCAGCCTCTCCAGAAAAAATGCCTAAGAAGCAACATGCCCAAGGAGCAGGTTCTGACAAGCCGAACCCTTCATCCACAGCTGTTACTCCGTTATCGGAAGATCGTTTCCTTCAGGAAATGCTCCCTTTTAAAGAATCACTCTCTGATATATCGGCGTAGCTGAAATCTCTTCGTAATGATTTAACTGGCCTCACACGTCGGGTGGGGGATACGGAGGCCCGATCGGTCTCGCTAGAGAAATGGAGAGAAAGGATTAATCCGGAGATATCCCATTTGCGTCAACAGATTCACAAGCTTCAACTGAAGACGGAGGATTTGGAGGGCAGGAGTCGATGGAATAACATTTTGATTCTTGGTCTGCCTGAATCAGAGGAAGGCCCCAATATTATTCTTTTTGTACAGAAGCTTCTACAGAAATTAGTAGGCCCTTCCCCTCTCAGTCCTAGTTATCAAATTGAGAGGGCTCATCATTCTCTTAGACCTCGGCCTCTTTCAGAAGCTCCCCCCAGACCTATTATTGTGAAGTTCTTAAGCTATTTAGAGAGGCAGCATGTCCTCAGTAAAATTAAAGACCTGCAGAAAGTCATATGGGAGAACGCAACTCTCAGGCTTACTCAAGATCTACCCCGGGAGACGCGCCAGAAGCGAGCTGCTTATCACTCTACAGTCAGCAAATTAATATCTGCTGGAATCCCCTTCAGGATGCAATACCCGGCTAAGTTAAGGGTATCTGTGCATGGCTCCTGGTTGGCGTATGACACTCCTGAACAAGCAGCTTCGGACTTAGCTACACGGCTACCAGATCTCTTTAAACAGGACTGAACTGTTATAATGATGACCTGTCTTAATTTTGTTTAGATTGTTAATGATATGCTGAACCTGGTTTGTTTTACCTGTTGAGGTGGCATGGAGCATGCTGGTTCGGTGGGCTCTGAGGGGGATCTCTGGTCTCAGGTAGGGTAGGCCCAGATGTGAGCTTGGGTCTCATATGGGAACTTTTGTTCATGGTGGGAGGTTGCCTGGGGACGGACCGTCTGGTGCACTCTTGGTTCCCTTCCTCAATTTGTTCCCCAGGATTGGTGCGGCGTAATATTAGGTCAGTTCTTTGGGACACAGTTGGAACCTGTGGGTGGGGTCTTTCTGATAAATGCAGATTACTATCAATGTTAGTCTTTTGGGATTGTACTCTGAGGCACCTCTGCGCATCGTTGGTCAGAGTCTCTATTTTTACAATGACCCGGTATGTGGTAGGCCGCTTTCTGGTCAGGACAATTTGGTTCAGGGCTTACATGTTGGTTTTTACTACCTTGGTTGAACTGGTAGGGGGGCTAGCGGTTGGTGTTTGGCAGTGAACATGGTAGAAGGAAGGTTTACATGTGCATCCCGATCTTCCCTAGGTGCCTCCTCGACTTGATCTAGTTTTAGGTGGCAGTGCTGGATGTTCGGTCCTCTCCATGTGGTGTGAGGCTCTCTAGTATTGCCTCAGGCACATTAGGGGTTAGTCCCCGTTTTCCGTTGGATTGGTGGGCCTCCTGCAGCATAAAAGACTTAGTATTAAAGGTTTGTTCCCCTGATGGTTACTTGTTGGGGTTAATGGGGGGAACCTATTTTCTTCCCAATGGCCCTCAGTACCATGAGTGTGAGGAGTCTGGTCGGTAATCTGGTCACATTTACCGTTTTCGTTAGACTCTCTGTTAGTAGGAGGGTGTTAGGTGTAATAGGGTGTGAAGGGTCAGGGCTAACTATTGACTGTTAACTGTTTTTTGTTGTTATATTTGGGCTTGGACAGCTGGGCGACTTCTGGTGTGGCAGGTTTTTTACATGCCTGGGTAGTCTGGGTCGGGGTATATTCCTTTTTATTTTTAATTTTAAGGGCACTACCTTGATCAATTTATTAGGAAGGTGAGGGTGGCCTGGAGTGTGGAGGGGTAGGTGATTCTTCAGTGCCGCTCGTTTTGTGGAGGTGTCCGCCCCTGGTCAATTAGTTTTAAGGTCAGTGTGCCTTTTGGTTGTTTATATTCCTAGCTTGGGTTGAGGCAATTATCTCAGTTATTTCAGGGAAGGGGGATGGGGGGTGCGGGAGCTCCAGTTGGAGTAAGACCGAGTAGACTGCATAGCGTACTAGTTAAAGGGGGAGATGGCATCTTGGTTCTCCTTTGCTTGGTGGTTCCCATTATTAGTTGTTTTCTCTGCCTAGGTTTTGGTATTCTGACAGGGAAGGTTTTAGTGTGGATAGAATATTTTCTTAGGTTTTCTTGTATTATTGGGACATTTAAGGCCGTCAAGGGTGGGTTATGTGTTACCGTATTAAACGTTCACAGATATTTTACATTTTGGATTGTAAGTCTATTGTAAATAGTTTTGGGGTTTCATTGGGGGGGGGTCTCGACGGTTTTCTGGACTATTGTCATTTCTTGTCATCATAGCATTTATTGTCTGTATTTTGTATTTGTGGCTAATTGGGGGGTTCTTATGTTTTCCAGGACTGTTGCTATTTTCTTCAATACAGTCATTAATGACAGTTTTGTATAGAAGGCTAAATGGGGTGGGGTTGGGGCATCTGGGGTTTACATATTGTTTGAGTTTTGTACAACTATGTTGTAGCAGAGGGTTGAGGCGGATGGAGTGTGCCATAAGGTTTAGTTTATGTACAGTTGGGTTTATTATTTAAGATGTTTTGCAAGATTAAATATGGCTTATAGCCCTGTGAAGGTTGTAACATGGAATGTCAGAGGAGCAAGAGACATATCGAAAAGGTATCAGATTCTTAAGCATTGTGCCCTTTTGAATGCGGGTATTATTTTGCTTCAAGAAACGCATTTGGTTAGTTCAGAAGTATTTAGGCTACGTAGGCAAGGAATCTCTCAGGTGTTTGCGGCTGGTGATTCCTCCGCGAGTCGGGGAGTAGCCATATTAATTAGGAGGAATATCTGTTTCCAGGAAGAGATGGTCCTCACTGATCTCAAAGGGAAATATGTATTGGTCAAAGGGATTTTGAATAACAGTACTGTGGTTTTGGGTTTGGTATATGGTCCGCCAGGAGGGGATCCAGATTTCTTAATGGATCTGGCTAACAAAATAGTATCATTTCTACCCTTCCTTTTGATTCTGGGGGGGATTGGAACATCCCGCCAACCCAGGATTTGGACATATAGATAGAACTTTATAGTACTGTGTCCAGTTCTGGAGACCACATTCTGGAAGGTGGTTCAAAGGAGGGCAACTAAAATGGTGCAGGGTCTGCATGAAAAGCCCTACAAGGAGAGACTAAAGGACCTCACTATGTACACCCTGGAAGAGAGGAGGAAGAAGGAGAGGGGGGATATGATAGAGACCTTTAAATACCCCACGGGGGTAAATAAGATACAGGAGGGAAGTATTTTCAGAAAAAAGGTGCTCAAGAACAAGTGGTCATGCTATGAAGCTAGAGGGGGTTAGATTCAGGACAGATGGGAGGAAGTACTTCTTCACAGAAAGAGTGGTGCATTCCTGGAATAGCCTTCCTACGAAGGTGATTTGGGTGAAAGCAGTGTTCGGGTTCAAGAATGCAAGGGATAGACATTAGGGATTCTTAGTGGAAAGGAAGGGGCGAGTGAGAAAGAGCCGAAGATCAAGTAGGGTCTACAGTGATACTATAGGTAGGGGGAAATGGGCATTCTGGATGGGCCAAGCAATTCTTATCTGCTGTCAGATTGTATGTTTCTGTGTAGCAGAGACAGAATGAGCATAAGCCAAAGGTCACAGTAGCAGAAGTACCCCATAACTACTTAGCCTGACTCAATCATAAACCTGTTCAAGCCCAAATGACCCTATGAATCAAAGGTAAAATATAATCGATGCAAAACATAATGTCAGCATGGCTCAGTTGGTAGCACATCCGCCTCTGGACCAGAAGGTTGTGGGTTCTCGTCCCACACCGGGATTGGACTTGCACCTAAAAATTGCTGGCATTCGAGTGCAGTATTGAGGGTTGCTGTACTGCTGGGTGTGCCGTCCTTTGGATGAGACATTAAACCGAGGTCTCTTCTGCCCATTCTGGTGGGTGTCCAGGTGGAAGTAAAAGAACCCAGGACACTCTTCGCAAAGAGTAGGGAGCATTTCCTGTGTCCTGACCAACATTCCCCTTCCCATAAACTGGTTCATGGAACTATCCAGGCTGTGTGTGGGTGATGATGTGTGATATGGCTGCCACCACACATTCAGTCACTTCACTACCAATCTAGCATTGCTTGGAAAGCGCTTTGGGATACACTGTGTATGAAAAGCGCTATATAAATGCTAATTCTTCTTCTTCTTCGGTATACAGGCATATGTGAATTACCAAAGTTATTAAGCAACACTGCTCAGGCTATATCAAAGGGAATTAAAGAGTCAGTCAGGAATTTACGCCATTAGGCAACATAATAATAAATACAATAACTGTACAGACTGAAGAGAGTAAAGCTGGACATGTAATAACATGAGTAGCAGGAAGAGACAAAAACAAAATGGAATGAGAAAAAGGAATTACACATATTAGAACAGAGAAGAGGGCAGAAGGAGTAAATTAGGCAGAACAGGTAAGTTCTTTTAAGTTCAAGAGGACTGGGTCTATGGGTAACAGGTAGACCCTCCATTAACTGCAGCGTTGTGCATCTTCCTTCAATCAGGAAGGAAGAAAACTGGTTATCAAATGAAAATGTTACAGAGGGGAACACAGTGCCCTCTGACCATTCACCTCACTCTTCATTAGACACTCCTTACACCTCTGCCTGTGGAACCCTTGGAGTCACTTGGGCTTCATCACCAGGTAAATCATCACTGTTTTCTGGCTGTGGGACAGATCTGAGCCCAGAAGCAACCTGGAGTAGACTGCAAATCCAGCAGAGAATCCTTACTATGCACTGATGTACTCAAACATGCCTGTCACAAATCCCTTTGGCCCCAAGGATCTGCCTGAGGTTCGGGTGTCTTTGCAGGTGCCTCCTGCAGTTCTACATCATGAAAATAATATATTAGAAGATAAAGTAAGGGATAGTGTGATACAGATTTGACATTACCAAATAATGCGGCAGGTGTAGCTTCCCCTATGACCACAGCTACCTGGGTGTTAGGAGCCAAAATGTCAGCATTGAATTTGATGGAGCAAGGAGGGCAGACACACAGAAAGGAGACTGCCTCTTGTCCCTGAGCAATAGTTTACCCTTTGAGAAAAGTGGTCTGTGAAAAGTGCCATGGTGCCAAAAACAAATGTAGTGTACCAGTAATGGTTCTGGCAAGCAATGAATCTCTGAGTTTTAAACTGTGGATGGCTCCTGTTCAATTGCACAAGAAACTGCTGCAAAGTGATGCAACCCCCCCCCCCTCAAAAAAAAAAAATAACAGTTTGCATTGGCCAGTTTAGCACAAGTTTGGTCCATGGAAAATAAAAATGCAGACAGCACTACAAAAAAATGAGATCGTGTCAGCAATTGTGCCGCAAATTTGAACTGTGGGAAAAAAATATTGTGATAAAAAGTCAGTTTGCTTCAGCAAAAATGTTGCAACTGCAATGGCAGAATGAGTGATGCAAGCAGTACAGGTGCAAGTGCATGCATGCATGCCATCAGCAGCATCGGAAAGTGATGTGCATGGAGTTCGCTCCAGTCGGCTGAAAAGAGCAAGAGAAATGGCACTCACACTCACAAATGATTCCGGGAACTTTTGATGGTGAAAATAGTAACAAACAGTTAAGAACACAAAAAAGTAGAAACCTCCACTGAAAGAACACTACGAGTCAAAATACAACACAAGGCTGAACCTAATAGGAACATACCAGGCTGCAGTTCAACGGATGGGGAGGAAAACTGACCATTAAAAAAAATTCCCAGACTTGCCATGGGCACCTGGCTAAGAAAAAGCAGATCACATCAATATAAGAATTTCTTCTATTATCTCTTACAGTCTCATTTTCTGCAAAAACAGGCAAAGTGGCACTTCACACAGACCTTCACCCATGAAGCCGTTTGTGAGAAAAAAACAGGCTTCCAATTTAAATTGAAGACAGGCATGACTGAATTAAGAGACTACTGGCTATAGAAGATAACAGTACAGTATTTGTCTGCAATAGTTACTTTTAGGAGAAAAAAAATAAAATGTATTGTGGTACTTCCTGTTGCCCTGCTGAAAGGGGAGATGTCACTGTACCCTAGATTTGTAGATGCTGGACAAGTTTATCCACAGATGGAAGTTTTGTATAGAAATGCCAAACCGGATCTTTCCACCCCTGGAGGCCATGGTATGGTTCTGCTCCCTAGACCTTCAGGGTACGTACTTCTACATCCCAATCTGTCCTTCAGACAGTTCTTCAGATTCAGAAAGGAAAGAACTCTGTATTAGTTTAAAGCCATGCCAGTCAACCAGTCAGTGACTCCTAAGGTGATTACTATTTGTGTGCCATCAGTGTCAGCTTTCCTCAGACATAGGAGTTCCTACTTTGATGACTGGCAGGTCACTGCAGGACACAGAGTGGGCCAGGGACTTGGCCATCTAGTTGTTCCAGCAGCTGTGTCTTCTAGGCAACCTGGATAAGTCTGAGCTGACTCCGAAACAGGTGATTGTGTTCATCGGGGTGGAACTAGACTCACAGCAAGTTAAAACATGCCTACCTCCAGACAGGAGTGAGGATCTTTCGTCAGTTGTCTGATCATTTGGGACTGGGAAATCATCCGAGATTTCCTCACGTTCCTGGATGTCAGGCCACCCGGATGTTGCAGTGGCAGTGTGTCCCAAGTTTGGGAGTGTACTCAAGTCATCCCATCGGGCGGCATGCCGGCTGAAGCAGCTGCCAAGAGGCAGTGTATGTTGGCAGTGGAAGGTTGGTGGCAGGTTCTGATACCACAGTGATCCCTGCTGAGGGACCAGGAAACTTGCTTCAAGTTCTGCTGAAGGGGCATGTAATGTGCTCTAAGGCCAACTTTAGCACAGTCCTCACCATAGACAGGAAGGTGGTTGTGGGAGAAAATCCTGGCTGCCATCTACATGATGGCCCTGGCCTGAGCAGGCTGTATCGCTGTCTACAGAGTATATCCCTGAATGACGATGACAGTAGGGCTGAGATAAAATGTATATATATAAAAAAGCTCCTGGACTTTGTGGCACCTATCAAGCCCATAATCTGTTAGGCCTACTGGTGTATGAGGGCCATCCAGGGGAAGTGGTCCCAGATGCTCTTAGACCTGGTTTGACCAGTCTGAAACATAGATTTTGTCAGCAGAAAAGGAGCACAAAACCAGTCTAATCTGCATTAACCCTATCTACCTATCCAATGTGGTGGCAAGGGGCCATATGCAGCCCCAGCTTCGACCACCTTTTCTTTTAATTATACCTATGTGCCTGTCCCATGCATGCTTGAATCCCATCAATGTCTCTGCCCTCACCACTTCTCTAGGCAACCTGTTCAATCTATCCACCACTCTGTCCGAGAAGAAATGCTTCCTCTCCTCCCTTTTGAAATTGCTGCTTACTAACTTCAATTTTTCCCTTTTGTAATCATGCTTGTGATCAACCTAAAAAGCTCCTCACATTCCACCCTTTTTTTGCCCAAGAGGTATTCAAATATCTCAATCATGTCCCCTCTGGCTCCTCTGTTCTCTAAAGAGTACATGCTGAGACCCTTCAGCCTTTCCTTGTAGGGCATCCCCTACTCCTCCTGTATCATCTTGGGTGCCCTCTTCTGCACAGCCTCCACCCTGTCAATGTCCTTTCTAAGGTAAGGGCTCCAGAACTGCACACAGTTCTCAAGGTGGGAGCAAACCAATGACTTGTACAGTGGGAGTATAACCTCCCTCCTTCTGCTTGCTATCCCCCTCTCTATGCACCCCTCATTCTATTTTCTTTCCTTACTGCTCTGAACACTGGACTTCTACTTTCATGCCATCCATAATGGTAGCCCCTAGGTCCCTTTCCTCTAAGGTACATGTCATGACATCCCCTAAAATCCTTTACTCAGCTCTAGGCTTTTTGTGTCTGATGTGCATGACTTTTCACTTTTTTGGCATTGAATTCCAGTTACCAAATTCTGGACTACTCTTCTAGCCTTTCCATATCCCTCCTCATGGCCTTCATTCCCTTCATTGTGTCCACTTTGTTGCAGATCTTGATGCTATCTGCAAATAGACAGATTTCTACTTCTTGCCTCACCCATATGTCCTCTATGAATATATTGAAGAGTACAGGACCCAGTACCAACTCCTGGTATACTCTGCTCATAACCCCCATCTCCCCTGAGAATTCCCCATTTGGTACTACCTTCTGGGTTCTGTTCCTTAACCAATTTCCCACCAATTGGGTTATTCTGCCCCCAGCACTTAGGCCTTTTAACTTCTCTAGACCACATTGACAGTTCACCCCTCCCCCGCCCCAGCCCACCTACTTTATCACTTGGCTGAAATATTCTATTAGATTCTTTTGGCATGATCTCCCCTGGTGAATCCATGATGCATACTGTCCTGTAATTCATTAGATTCCAGGAATTCTACTAATTTCTTTTTCAACAGGGTCTCCATCAGTTTCCCCAGCACAGAGATTAGGCTCACTGACCTGTAATAACCTGGTTCTTTCCTGCTGCTGTTTCTGTGTGGGGAGGAAAATAGCCATCCTTCTTCAGTCCTCTGGGACCCCTCCTGATTCCAGAAAGCTGTTGAACAAGTCCATCAGCGGGGATACCAGGACCACACCTGGTTCCCTTAGCACCCTTGGGTGCAATCAGTCAGGCCTAAGGCCTTGTCAACCCTTAGCACCCTTAACCCTTTCAACATTCTGTCTTCTGAAAATTTGTTTGAGTAATCCAGCTGATGTGGGACACAATCCTTTGGTGGTTGTCCCCACGAAACCTCTCAGATGAAATTCCAGTTGCTCAGCTGGAGCCCTCAGTTGCTGTAATGAGGGATGTCTCCCTAGTTGATATGTGGTGCAGTTGGTGGACTGTCAATAGGGTGCACAACATTTGGTCACCATGTGAATTCAGAATGCACATCAACCTGCTAGAGTTCTGAGTAGTGCACCCGGTGCTGTAGGAATTTGCACTGCTGGTCAAGGGCTGAGTTGTCCAGGTCAATGTGACCACCTCTACCTGAACAAGCTGGGTGGCACACAGTCCTTTCCACTGTGTTAGGAGGTGTTGCAGGCATGATCCCTGGCTCATTCACTGCAAGTGGACTTAGTGGCACTCTATGTGATGAGTGCAAGCAACCAGTTAGAGGACATTTTCAGTCAAGTGGGGGAGCTGTCTCATAGTGGTTGCTGCAGACACAGGTGGTACTGTGGTAGCTTGGGACTGGCCCCATCAATTTTGGTATCAGGATCCCCTCAGCCTCAGCAGTAGGCCACGTTGGTGGATCTCACTCTTGCTGAGCCTGCTCACATAGTCCATGGGAACAGTCAGTAACACAGACTTGCAGTCCCTGCACCTGGCAGACTAGTTACTGAATGGCCAGAGTTCCAGGCCCTTGAGCTTTCTGAGACAGTCATTGATTGCTGGATGCATCTTGTAAGGAGCCAATTGGCAAGACTTACAGTTGTAAGTGGAAGAGGTTCTCGTGCCAGTGCACAGAGCACAGTCTCCATGTTCCTGCTCAGTGAAGCACACTCTTGACTACCTCTGGTCTCTGTCCTAGTCAGACCATATATTATTGTATAACTCTAACTTATGTAAATTCAAAATGAGCCATTCCATCATAGCTCACTCAAAGGGTCATATCCCCAGATCACTCAGCAATATAAGGTGGGGGCACATCCCTCTAATGTTGTGGTATAATTTGGCTGTGATTGAAGCAGCATTAAGGCAAAAGTTTTGAAGTCTACTAAAGTTTGGATTCTCAGGGAAAGGTCAAGGAGAATGAGTTTAGGGTCCCTAGGCACAGGGCCTGCGACGATTGTCTGGCAGACTTAAAGGACATCATGCAAAAGCAAACAGGGACAGAGAAAGGGGAAATTGTTTAACCAGGAAAGGCATACTAAGCTGGAGCTTGTTTTCAGGTACTGTACAACCTGGGAGTACATGGACGATAATTGACTTGCTCAGAGTCACACAGTATGCAAGTGAGAGCTGATGGGATTCAAAGCCAATGTCTCCAGATTTGTAGCTCAGTGCTCTTAGCCACTACACTATACTGCCACCTAGGGACTGCTCCTAGAATGGCTGGTGCTCAATGTTTGTCATCATGCACATACACATAAATCACATAGTGACATGAGTTATGTCACCATGTGATTTATGTGTTTGTGCATTTAACACATGGTGTATAAGTTTCTTGGTGATCTCTCTTTTTTTATTTATGTTTATTCATTTTGTTGTAAGACGGATAATTAATATAATATAAATAATCCGGGTCGCCCCTGAAAAAGGGACCTTCGTGGGCCCAGTGGGCCAACCCCATCATCAAAATTCAATAAATAAATAATATCCAGTTTCTCATACATGGAATAAGATACACATATAACAATAATTCATTGCAAAAAATTATGTTAATGCAGACATTAGGTTTGTAGAACACAAAGCACACAAGGAAGGGAAATGAAAAACATTAGGGATTTGTGTCTCCAGAGTATTGGTGAATCAGTGGGGGGGTCTTACTTGCGGTTGTCGAACCTAATGCCCACCCCCTCGCAGCCCATAGCCTTCTGTCTGAAGCACCAGATTCAGCTCCAACCTAATGCCTAATAGCGATACAGTATGGCCAACATAATCTGTCAGAGCTTTCTTTACACAGGACCCTACAGGCCCTGCATGAAAACAACACATTTGACCTCATCTGATCAGGGGAGGGGTTGGGCATTAGGGTTGACAACCCCAAATAAAACCCCACCACTGATTCACCAATACTCCAGAGACCCAAATCCCTAATGTTTTTCATTTCCCTTCTTTGTGCGTTTTGCGTTCTACAATCCTAATGTCTGCATTAAAATAGCTTTTTGCAATGAATTTCCCTTCTTTTTCTGATAGTGGAATTGCATCCTCATTTGTTCAGTGGACCTGTGCGAATGAGATAAGTACAAAATTGGAGGCACTTCTGACCCAGTGCATGGACCCAGCAGGCCCCAGAATGCATGTCGATACCTTGTGGGTCAGATTCCCTGACTCACTACAGGGTGTGGTGTCTGTGCCAAAACATTGTTCTGTCCCTATCCAGGCTGGGGCTTCCCCATTAGCCTTGTTCCATTCAACCAGCACACTGAGTTCACACCTGAACTCAGTTCACTGGCACGTAAGGCAACGTGTTCTCCAGTGGTGTAACAGACATCCCCTGCAAACAACATTACTTAATAAATTCTTTGCTTTTTAATATTTTGATCCCAAACTTTCAACATAGTCTTTTTATGACCCCACCTAATGAACCCGGTAGGTGAAAATGTTCAAATTCCTGCCAAAACGCCATTCACACCACAGGTACAAAAACACATTTCATCCAGGATGTGAAAATTGACAGCTGTAATGCTCATGAGGTGGTGTGAAAAAATGACTATGTTGAAAATTTGAGGTCAAAATATTAAAAATTACCAAAGTTATGTGCGTGTGTAGAAAAATTTCAATGTGCGCTCATAACTTGGGCATGTTTAGGGAATTTTTTCACCAAATTTTCAACATAATCTTTCTGGAACCCCACCTCATGAACACTGTTAGTGAAACTGTGTTAATCGGGCCTGAAAGGTGATTTCGTTCAGCGACCGTGAAAACACCTTCTGGTGCTGATTAACGAAATGACACTGACAGTGTTCATGAGGTGGGGTCCCAAAAAGGCCATGTTTAAATTCTGGTGAAAAAATTCCCAAAAATTCAATTCAATTTTTTTTTTTACCAAGAAATACACCATTGAGATACTCATTTGCAAGGTGGTCCTGGAGGGGCACACAAAATATAAAAAAAACCCACTACAGATTTATACAATAGTTCATATAATACAAAGGATAATATATAACAAGGTAGACAGTCAAATTACTCAGATGTTACGTATCTATATAAGTGCAAACAGCTAACTGCATAATACAATTGGAATAGGAGGAAGTAAGGGGGAAGGTAGAGCTTGATCCATAAAGATGGGGTAAGGCATAGTAGAAGATCAAATAGTAGGACAAGGGGAATAAAGGTGTAAGGGAGAGATGCACAGAGAACAGCAAGGGCAGAGACAGACAAGTGTGTTATGGCAAAGTTATGAACATAAGTTCAAAACGTTATTGAAATACATTATACGGTACTTGCCTGTATTCCTCAGTTCATAGTTCTGCATCAAAGAGTGCAGACGTGTCTTAGTCCACAGGGAATGACAGTGTTCAACCTCGGCTGGTAAGTATAAGGTAAGAGGGGTGAAGGGTGGTGGGTGCTCAGTGAGAGGGTTGGGATGGGGGGAAGGGGACAGTGATGACAAAGAGGGAACGTTTTCTTTTTTTCAGGTAAAAAAAGACACAACGGGACGTTTTTCTTATTTACAGGAATGAATATGAGAGTGGAGGGTGGGTGTGTGTGTGTGTGTGTGCCACCAGAAATCATGGAAATGAAAAGAAAATATGGGGCTGGCAATTGGAGGGCAGGGGGTGCCACTAGACATCAGGAAAACAAAAAGAAATAAATGGGAACACAATTGGGAGATGGGAGTACCACTAGACACCAGGGAAAATGGAAATTAAATGGGGCCAGCAATCAGTGAGTGGGTGGGGGTACCACTAGACACCAGGGAAAAGGAAAATAAAACAGGATAGCAATCAGAGGGTGGGGGGTGCAACTGGACAACAGGGAAAAGGGAAATAAAACATGGCCAACAATCAGAGGGTGGGGGGGTGACATTAGACACCAGGGAAAAGGGAAATAAAACAGGACAGCAAGCAGAGGGTGAGGGGGTGCAAGTAGACAACAGGGAATAGGGAAATAAAACAGGACAGCAATCAGAGGGTGGGCAGTGCCATTAGACATTAGGGAAAAGGGAAATAAAATGAGGACAGCAATTGGAGGGTTGGGGTGCCACTAGACACCGGGGAAAGGGTAATAAAACCAAGGACAGCAATTGGAGGATGGGCAGTGCCACTAGACACCAGGGAAAAGGGAAATAAAATGAGGACAGCAATTGGAGGGTGGGGGGTGTCACTAGACACCAGGGAAATGGGGAAAACAAGGGGGACAGCAATCAGAGGGTGGGGGTACTAGTCACTAGGGAGAGGGGAATAAAACCGGGGACAGCAATCGGAAGGTGGGGGGAGCACTAGACACCAGGGAAAACATAAAAAAAATGTGTGTCATATCATATACTGTGGTGTTCTGCTATATGAAACACCATTGTATATGATATGACACACATAATAAAATACGATAACAGGATATAAGGGGAGGGTGATGGGGGTTGGGGGAGGGACCACTTGCCACCAGGGAAAGCTTTATTACATATTGGGCAGGTAATTGGGTGGGGAGAGGGACCACAACCCACCAGGGAAAAGGTTCTTACATCTCAGGGTTGTTTTTTTCATTATGTATGTTGTAACATATACTGTGGTGTTGTGCTACACGACACACCTCAGTATATAATACGACATACATAACAAAATATGACAACAGGACATCACAGTTTAGCAAAAATTCAGCTAGCCTTAGAATGTTGGCTTTTTAAACTGTGCATGCTCACAAACTGATCTTTTTTCTTAAATAATTTAAAAACTACTAGCCCCCAAAACATAAAAAACACAAAAGCACGTACCTTGTGCAAAACTAAACCAGAAAGTTTCAGCTTTCAAATCCTCATATTTTTCAATTATCAGGGGGCAAAAACATCTTAACATTCTTAAAAATGGTAACTTTTTTAATATATATTTTATTCCAATTTTAAAATATGTTTACATATGTCAAAGAAAACAAAACAATTACAAACAATCGTTCTCCTTCTTAAACATTCAGCATAATACTAGACCATAAGGGAGGAGAAAAGAAATAAGAAAATGTTATGCACTATTCAACTCTTGCTGCTTTTTACATATATCAGTTCATTTTATTTTTAAACGCTAGTCCCCCCACCCGGTTTACCACAGAACCTGCATAAGGAACAGGTGGAGATACAATAGTGTTATCCCTTGCATTCTTGTACAACGGTCGGGGGGGACCTCTATAGGAGAACAATCAGAATGTAAGGTCTCTAATAACTTGTTAGGCTGTTCAGTGACAGAAGGTGTAACCTGTAGGGAGAATAAATCATTAGAGAAAACACAATCATAGAGATTACTATTTAAACCATTATGCAAATAGGGAATTGAGAAGGTAAATTTGACCTCATTCAGAGACTGACCCCATTTGAGTGTATAAAGGCACATTAGCCAACATTCAATAACACATTGTTTAAACTGTTGTATAAACTGCAAAGAACATGAAGCACAATAATTGGTAAGCTTCAACATTTAAAATAATCAGAATGTCACCATGAGGTTGTCTGGCCCAGTCTTGGAGCCATTGTGCTCATTAACCAAGGTTAAAAGAAAGTAACAGAGCCTCAAAGTGGTGGAATTCCCACCAAGGCAAATAAGCCTGCAGCTGAACAAATGTTAAGGAAAGAAAATACTACCACAACTCCAAGGAATTTAAACCTTGGTGTTTGCAAAAAACAACAAAATAGCACCAGATAGTGAAACAGTAGTGTGAGAAGGCACAAGCACTGAGTCGTGGACAAGGGAAGCTGAATTCAAATATAGTAAAGCATAATTTGCTGGCCTGCCAGCATAGCTGCAAGGCATCTGCTTGCAGCGCCGACATCCTGGGTTTGGTAATGGACTTGGGAGTTGGAGGGCCACCTGGGAGAAAGGTTGAGCATCCAGAGACTGCTCTCCTTCTCCAAGGGGAGGGAAGAGTGTCCAGTGCTATGCGGACCTGTGTCAGAGACTGGGGGTATCGCCGCTGCCGGCGCCACATGTTCAGGGGGCAGGGTGGATGCTGGTGTCATTGCACATCCCCAACCCCAGGGATCCAGCATACAGTAAAAAATGCTGCCTCCATTCATGATGGCCCCCGCCTCCGCCGCTGCTCCCGTTGAGACTAATGCCCACTGGAGTTGGGGGGGGGTCCTGCTCCTGTGACCCCATCCTGGGGGGTAAGCCAAGGCAAAAGACTAAATTCCTTGGGGAGAGGGTGCCCACCTTGTGGCCCTGTCCAGGGGGTAAAACCTGGGCATAGGGGGGCAGCGAGCAGGGTGGGGGGGGCCAAACCCGCTGGTAGAAGGAGAGGGAGACTGGAGGAAAAAAAAATATAGTAAAGAATAGTAAAATAGCTCATGACTCAATCCTCCTCTGAACCAGGCTGGTTGGTGGTAGGTGTGACCCTTTGGCAACAAATTTGGTCTCTGCCTTCTCAGTCCACTGACCAGCATCCTCGGGATTGGTAAATTTCCAAGTCTTGCCTCTGTAAATGATCCAGAGAAGAGCTGGTAGCAAAAAAGAATGCATAATCCCCAAGGCTCTTAATTTCTGCCTCACAGCATCGAAGCCCTTTTTCTGGGCTCTCGTTTGATATGACAGGTCAGGCTATATTTTTATACCCACACCATTGATTAACAAAGGGTATTTGGCATGAGCTGCAGCTAGGATGAGATCCTGCATCTCTGACTCCAAAGTGCACAGGAGAATAGTGTGGGGCGGGATGGGGTCTGTTGGACGAACCCTGGGATTGATGTAGTACGCTTTGTGAAGGGAGGACTACTGGAAATATTCAGGAAAAGAAAGGTGTGCCTAATGCCAAGCCTTAAGGTAAGGCAGCAAACTGAGCCCCTTGGCCCTCTGTGGGACTCCCATTAGCCAGAGGTTCGTGGCTCTGATTTTGTTTTCCAAGACCTCCATCCTGCTATGCAGCTGCCCATTTTCTTTTGTGAGGGAGGCCACTGTAGTCATGGCTGCCCGCTTATCTGAATCAGCAACTTTAGCTGATAAAGTTTTAATAGCAGTGTCCTGCATTTCAAATTTTTGAATTAAAGTCTCCATTTTCAAGTCCATGGCCTGCAAGTACTTGAGTATGGGTTGCCAAAGTGGGTTGGACTTAGGTTGCTGGTTGCTAGCATTAGGGCTGCTGGTGGCTCCCGTGGCCCTGCCAGGTGCAGACAAGGAATCTATCGTCGGTCCCTGTTGTGCTTCAGGACGACACATACTAAATCTGATATCAAATTGTGCAGGAATGAACAAGGAATCAATGTATCCCAAAATAAAGGCAGTTTGAACAGTTCATCTGAAAGGTAGTGGCTATAATTCCTCCTCACAGGAGAGAGCTGTAACAAAGTGCATCCAAGCCAGCCTGGTGGCGCTGAGGGTAGAGACACAGGATGCCACACCTCGCACCATGCAGGCGACCCGAATTCAGAAGTGAGCTTGGGTGCCTGGGGTTGACAGGGATGGGGCGAGGATTGAGTGCCCGCAGGGCTGCTCTCCTCCCCCGGGGGTAGGGTGGGGAAAGTTCGGCGGCTCTCAGTGGAGATCAGGGGAACTTCAGTGCGTTGGCTGCATGTCAATCAGCATGGATGACGTGGGCATGGTTGTCGTGTGCCAGCGTGTTATGGGAGCACTACGCAGGGGGAGGGGCACCAAGAACATGGAAAAACTCGGCCCCGCGGGGCAGGCGATGGCACCTGACCCTATGCCCACCGCCGGATCCACCCTGCCTGGCCTTCCAGGTCCTCCTCCCGGGCTCCACTCCTACGGCCAGAGTCTACGTGTAAGAGTGCCCAAAGAGGGGGGGGGCCGCCCCACTCTGGAGGGGTTAAGCTGGGGGTGCTGGCTGTGGTGGGGGGGAGAGAGGAGGCACAGGATCAGGGGAACTTCAGGCGGTCAGGATCAGGCAGAATGCCTGAGAGAGAGAGAGGCTCCGTGGGCCATGACCGGAAGGAAAAAGATAAAATAAAAAAAAAAAAACACAAAGTGCATTCAGCCTAGAAGATGGCTCTGCAGTCCCTCCCTCAGAGGGCCTCTTATGGCTATAAGAGTGTTGCTTCATGTGTTCTTAGGACGTGAGAACTGCGAACTGAAGGCATATAGCCCAGATCTATGTCGGGGCAGTGCTACTGGACCTTGCACTGCCCTGACATGGCACTATATCCAGTTGGATGGTGCCAGTGTGCTATCCAACTGAATATCACATCTTTGGAGTCGTGGGCAAGGGCAAAACCTTTGCACTGTGCTTTTGCCCATTTTCCAATATAGGGCCCTGACTAGCTAGAATACCTCCACTGATCTATAATATAAACTGAAGTGACCATGGAGTGTCAGATTCTGTATTATATTTTGACTGCAGTTTTAGCCTGGCTGAAGGATTGGTCTGACTGCCTCTCTCAAGTGAAGCAAATGCCTAAGTTAGATTGATTGAGTTCATATGTGGACTTAAATTGTTCTAATAAACACAGGATGTTAGAGTGGGGATGGATAACATTGGGCAGTGCATTTATGTCATTTGTTTGCCATAAAGACCAGTTGTCTACCTGTGTGTGGGGGCTGTACCATAAGAGGCGTGGTAAGGAATTAAACAGCTACCAATGTAGTATATTAGTAATCACTGAGCAGGACTTCCAGGTGTAGTATAAAACTGGATGCTAATAAGCATGTCTATGGAGACCAAAGAGCAAAGCTTCTGACAAGGAGATTTTGAGGCCTAGCTATCCTGGCTTCTGTGTAAGGGAAGTACAGCACAGGGCTCTAATAGTTTGGCTCACCACAAAGATATGATGTTGTAATGCAAAATCTGGTAGAGAAAATCTTCCCTGGGTTCGAGTATGTTGTTATTTCTTTTTTTCCATCCATTATTTAGCCCCAGGTTGCCTCTGGCCTGCTCCCTTCTCTCTGGTCCCCCTGCCCCATTACTCAACTTCCCTGGCACTTACCTTTTTGCTGACATCCTTAGCTTACAGGGCTGTGGCAGGGTGCTCAGTTGCCAGTGCAGGGCCTGCGAGGGCATGGACATCACCCTGCGGCCCGAGGTGTTTTTCCTCCATGTTTTTTTCCCCTAAGCCACACATGTGCAGTGGTGTAACAGATGAGCTCTGCCTCCATGGAGATGTCCTTGATCACCTATTTGTGGCTGTCTTCTTGTATGCCCAGACTGTGCTACCACCTGGACACCTCCAAGTGGCAGGCAAGCAGCAGGTCACGTAACCCCCGAGGGAGGAGAACAGTCCTTCAGATGCTCAATCCTCCCTTGCCTGGCCAACCTCTGAATGACCTGAATCTACTCCCAAAGCCAGGTCACCAGTGTGGCAAGAGGTAAAGTGCCTCAGCCTTCCACGTCATTGGACCAGTGTTGTAATTTCTTAAGACCCAATATGGACTTTCTCTAATCACATAAAAATGATCATATAGATCAAGCTATTACTTTGACAGCCTTTGGAATTATTGCCACCAATAAGTGTCACAAAACATAATTAAATTTGGGTGAAGTCATTAATATAAATGCTTGAGTTTTAAGCTGTCGGCACAGTGATAGCACTACCGCTCGAGACATCGGTGACCCAAGTTCATGAGCGTGCCCTGGGTCATCTGGGTCTGTCTGGGTGGAGGAATGCTGTGTGTCTCATTGGACTCTCACCTCCTCCGGGAAGGGAGGGAGGGTAGCTGTCCCCGCTGCTACACTGACCTCTGAGTGACCACAGGTGGCAGTGTGGGTTAAAGTTGCCAGGGGAGGGATGGATATTGGCCAGACCTGGGATGGCACCATGCCTCCACATGCATGTGTGACTATTGGGTCTCCTGTGTGCTGACTACTGTGAGGTAGGTGTAACTTAAGAAAAATGGCCCCTGTGCACAAGGATGAAGGAGCACCTGGCACTGACCTGGATCTCACCTGCCTGCCTGCCCCACCCTCCAGCTTCCCAATTAAATGAAGGATTTTTGAGGGTTCACTGCCCACCTTGTCTCCTCCTGGGGGTATAGCCACAGCTCCATGGGGGAAGGCCTAAGTGCTGGTTTGCAGGTAAGGTGAAACAACAGCAGCATTGATGCCTTGGCGATTCCAGAAGTTTGCACGCAAGTAGTAGAGTTCAAGTTCAAGTTTATTGACAAGAAAGCTCCATTGAGCATGCTCATTTACAAGGAGGTCCTGTAAGGACAGCGTTATACAACCGTGTATGATAAACAGACATAAACAGAAATATAAAAAAAATAATGCTTGAGTTTTGCCACAAATGGAGAGTAGAAGACTACACTACTGTGTAAAATCTAAATTAATTTGTTGTGCAGTGGGATTAAGGTTTCATTTAGAAAGCTGAGATACATTGGTTGACAGGCATATTCCTAAATTTGTAATACCAGAGGGCTAAACTTAGATACCTCAGGTACAGCAAGTAGCATTAAAGTTCAAAGAAACAGGGGAGGGTTTCTGTCATAAGTTAGTTAACTTGTATCCAGAGAATGAGGAAAATTCTTAGTTTGCATAAGTAATGGGAAAAGGTTCAAGGGTCTGAGAGAACCCATATCAAATAAATCAGCATAGGTCGCCCCCTTGTGCTACTGACTGCCATTATGCCTTTAAACTGAGCTGAGTCTCCTGTCTTACTAACAGCTTCAAAGCTAAAATAAACACAAGTGGAGACAGGGGACAACCCTGAAAAGTGCCCCTGCCACCCAGCCCTGCAGCGCAGAGGGCTGAGGCACTTCAAGTGCCTTACCTTTCCAATGCCAATGATCCGGGTTCGGGAACCAGCTCGAGCCATCAGGGGTAGACTGGGGGGGGGGTGGCTGACAGAGGATTGAGCTGCCGATAGGCAGCTTTCCTCTTCAGGATTGGGAGGTAAGGTCTTCCTGGCTCTTGGCTGCCACTGAGTGGAGGCTCGGTGGCAGTGTCAGACAAATGGGGGGCTGGCACTAGGCCAGGTGGGCGGATGGGGTTGCTGGTTCCGGAGTGCATACGCACCTTCACATGCATGTGTGTCTGTATTGCTGAAACCCCGAGACGTAAGGGGAGAAAAAAGGGAAAATGGCAGTCACAGGCTCAGTGAAGCCCTGCTTATTTATTTATTTTATTTCGTTTTTTGTTGACCGAGTAAGGAGTACTAGTCATGAGAATGATTATTTTCAGGCATGACCCAGGAGGTTACAGGAAGGACATTACAGGTAAAAAGACATCAGATTATATCAAGATCCAAGAACCAGGTGATAAATACATTAGAACAGCTAAGACAATAAACAAACAAATTCACATCAAAGGAGTTAAAGCAAACAAGGCAGAACAAATGCAGTAGTGCAACAGAACAAAGCAAGCAAGTAGCAGTGCAAAATTAAATAGCCTAACACAAGACTATTGGATAGGAGGGATTTTAACAACATTTGAGAAGTAAAGGGCAGAAATGACTGCATGGAATATAATCATTGAAGAGCATGGAAAGCTAGTGCAAAGAATAGAACAAATTAACTAAAGTACAGAGGGTTCTGGAGAAGGAGGTGGGGGGAGCTAAGGCTGGGAGGGCTAACTGAGTGCAGGGATCAAGGATAGGGTGTAGGATATAGGGAGGTGAATTAGGGGCCAAAGAGGAGAGGAAGGGGACAAGGTAAAAGATGAGGGGGGGAGGAGGGGGTAGGTGAGTTTGGGGAGAGACCAGGGACATTAAGGAGCACTGGTAGGCTGTGTCAAGCCTACAATGGAGTAGGTTGGAGAAAGCAAGGGCACCAAAGAGTTGGGAGAAGAGGGTAGAATGGGGGTAGTAGAGATGAGAGAAAAGATGGAGGGGGAGCAGCCAGATGGAATATGCAGCAGGGTAGAGATACTAGATACATAAGTATGCTAGTAAGGTAGGGGGGCAGGGATTTGTAATGGTTCCGAGGGTAAATGATCTAGGGTGGGTTAAAGCAGGTACATCTAGCAAGGTCAACAAGCAGCTCTCGGTGCCTTTTTGAGAAGATGCAATGGCTTAACACCTCACGTTTCTCGTGCCCACTCTCGCTCCATGCTGCCACCAGTCTGCTGACCCACAAATCTAGATGCTAGGTCTCTGGGTGGGGGAGGATGGCCTTCCCCTTCCCGGCCCTACCACGGGGGGGGGGCAATCTGTGAGGGATATGGGGCTTGGTGGACCAGGGAGGCAGTCGCGGGGCAAGGGGTACAGGGACAGGACTGAGAAGACACCTGTGACATTCCTGGATGATAAAAATCTTGATTTAAAAAAAAGGGGCCCCTGCCTAGCAAAGAGTGGGTGGAGGTGACATTGTTAACTTGAACAGGGGCTCTGGCACCATTATTTTATTTATTTAGTGTTTGTTTACCAGGTGAGGTGGGCTAGACAAACATTTGCCTGTTTTCAGGCACAACCCGGTATGTATGAATCCACTGTCCACTGTAAAAAGCATGCCAACATTAAATTTACTGCGAGCAGTATGCAGATAAGGTCACCACCCAGTCAGATGTCTTTTCAGCATCTTCAAACAGAAGTGCGAGCAGGGGAGTGGCAAATTGTGCTTTATGGATGCTGTTAATCACTCTTCTCAAGCTGTCTGCTCTATGCCTCCCCTGCATGACCCTCACCCGATCAGCATAACTCTTAACCTCTCAGCATTAAAAAGCACGGCACTGGCCTTCAAAGTTCAGAGCAAATTTTATTTATTTATTTATTGAAATTTCGGAATTACAATCCTTTGAGTCGAAGACTCCTTTGCAAAGGCTCCATGTCAGTACACAACAGAACATTACATCAATACATATTGTACATAGTTCTCAAAACAGAAACTTACATTTTGACAAATTGTACATAAAATCACAGTACATGGTATTTACTTTGATTGGTTACCATCTCAAGGGTTGTTAGAGGACCCTGGGTCATCAAGGTCTGATAGGACAGATTAACGATTCAGAGGGACTTTACTAAGCCCTTCGTTGAGGTATAAACCCCGCAAGGTTGTAGGCCTTGTTCTGCAATTATGGAATAAGCAAGATTTTTATCACATTCAGCATAGGGAGGACTGTTGGTAACAGCCACAGGTCTTCAAGTCTAGAAGAAGTCTCTTGATTCTAGTTTTTAATTGGCCAAGACTAGGGGCCAGTGAGATGGAGGATGGTAGGTTGTTAAGCCAGAGGGGAGCACGTTAATGGAAGGACCTTTGCCCTAGTGAGATCCTACAGTGGGGGACTATGAGGGAGGTGCTTGCTTGGTGCCTAGGGGTACTCCTATGGGGGCTGGTTGGATGAGGGGGTGTAGACCATTAGGTGTAAACTTCATAAGTATCTTTTTGGCTTGAAGGCAAGTATGGTATTTTAGTCTCCCTTCGAAGGTCAGCCAGTCTGCTAGCTTATAGAGCACACATGTATGGGTTAGTCTTTCACTGCTTGCGACCAGTCGGCAGGCTTTGTTGAGGGCTAGACTGATGCATTTAAGGGCTGTTTGGTCAGCGGCACCATAAATTATTATCCCATAATTGACCAACGAAAGGACTGAGCAGGTAACAGCCAGCCGTAGGGCCTGGGGGGTAAGGCAGTGTTTATGTCTATATAGAATCCCTAGTTGGGTGTTAACAGAAGAGGAGAGGTGTTTAATGTGGATGTGGTAGGTGAGGGATGTGTCCAGTGCAATACCTAGATATTTGAAATGTGGGACCTGTTCAATGTGGATGCCCTGTGAATTTGAGATAGATAGCAGGGAGTTACTGAGGGGGTTTTGGCGGTGAGCAAATATCATAGATTTCGTCTTGTTGTAGTTTAGTATTAATCGATGGTTGGTGAACCAGTATTCTAGTTCTCTAAAACAGCCTTGAAGGGCATTTTGGAAAGAGTTTGGGTTAGTGTGTTTCCAGTATAGTACGGCATCATCTGCATAGAGCAATAGTTTTCCACTGCAGGCCTGAAGGAGGGAGTTTAGAAAAAGAGTAAACAGTAGTGGGCCAAGTATTGACCCTTGAGGGACACCCGCTAGAACTGGTTGCTTGGAGGAGAGGGTGTTGCTAAATTTGACTTGCTGTGTCCTGTCTGTGAGATAGTTTTTGAACCAGGAGATAGCTTCAGGGGCAAAATGGAGTGAGGCGAGAGAGTGGAGAAGTAGTTCATGATTGACGGTGTCAAATGCATTGGTCAGAGCCGGCCCGTCGGCGCAGTGGTTGGATTTCTGCTTGCGATGCCGGCGACCTCGGTTCGGGAGTGGACTCGGGTCACTGGAGGGCCAGCCGGGGGAGAAGGCTTGAGCATCCCAGGACTGCTCGCCTTCTCTGGGGGAGGGAAGGGGCCAAGGCCCGCTGCTTGTCTGACCCCGAGCGGAAGCTCGGGGTACAGCAAGTCCTGCTTGCAGGAAGGGCTGTCTGAGATGCTTGGTGGATGTCGGCACACAGCGTCTTGACATCAAGGGCGCACATCACACGAGGGAGAAACACTGGAGGAAAAAAACCTTACATCTCTAGGAAGACGAGGCACCAGGAGCATGCCCTCAATGTGCCACCACATACCTAGACTGCCTTGCCCGACACAACCAGATGTGTACGGGGTGTACGGGCCCCACCGCGGCTCCATGGGGTGCAAGGTAGGGTGGCTGGCAGAGGGATGACTCCCAGGTGCCTCCGAAGGGTCAGAGATGGTGGGAGGTAAGAGGGAAAAATAGAAAGTAAAAAAAAAAAAATGCTTTGGTCAGCTCAACATAGATAGCCCCTGCTATTGACCCCTGTTCTAGTGCTTCATGAATGTATGATGTAAATTCGAGTAGGGCTGTGGTGGTGCTGTGTCCCCTTCTGAAACCATGTTGTTCATGGCAAAGCAGGTTGTGTTTGTCCAGATATTTGGTGAGCTGGTCTGACACAATTTTTTCGAGATCTTTTGAGGGGGGCGAGGAAGGATAGTAATGGGTCTATAATTACCAGGGGTGGTTGGATCCCCATTCTTTAGGATTGGTGTGACAATTCCCCTTTTCGAAAGAGCAGAGATTTCACCTAGATGCAGTGAGCAGTTGAGTAGTTTGGTGAGATGAGGCAGGGTCTCATCAAGGGTGAGTCAGAGAATTTTGAGGTCTAGGGAGTCGCTGCTATAGTGCGAGTTGCGCAGGGCTTTAGAGAGGTAGCGTTTAGCCTCTTTGCAGGAGATGATTCTCAGCCGGAAGGGAGGGGGTGTAGATGTAAGAGGGGTGACAGAGGGGCAGTTGGTGATGGGGTCAAAGAAGTTTTGGGGGAGGATGTGACTAAGGTCAGAGAAGGAGATATTTAGGACATTGTATATGGAGGAAGGATCATGAGAGAGGGTTCCCTTGATTTGTAGTTGTGTTGGGTCAGTGGAGATGGATTTTCTACAGAGTTCCTTGACGTTGTTCCAGAAATCTTTCCCAGATCCCCATGTGGAGGTGAAAGCTTGCTTATAGTAAGTTGCCTTATCTAGCCGAATAGCCCAAGTGCATTTATTTCTTACCTCTCTGTAAAGCTGCCTATCTTGGGGAAGCTGGCAGTTCAGAGCCCTATGCCAGAGGTTATCTCTGTGGTGCATCAGTTCAAGGAGGGTCTGTGTGATCCATGGGGTATCCCTGGTTTTTATGACCTGTTTTGTGAAGAGGGTAAATATGTCACAGGCAGTGCTGAAGGTGGTAATAAATGAGGTGAGCGCATCGTCCACCGTCTGTGCATTGTGGACTGGTGACCAGTCATAGGCGGAGAGATACATTTTGAGGCGAGAGAGGGCACCTTTTTTGAGGTGCCTTTGGATGGAAATTTTAGGTCTGCTGGGAGACTTTTTATTTGTCCACCTGCAGGAGACAGGATAGTGGTCACTTAGCACGTTGGGAAGCACTTTAACTTTGGAGAGGTGGTTTGGGAGGTTTGTAAAGATAAGGTCAATAAGTATGGAGGACCCTGATCTAGGGTCATGCCTAGTGGGTGACTGAACTACCTGGGCAAGGTCGTAAACTTGGACAGTGTCTTTGAAGGTAGCTGACACAGGGGATAGCCAATTCACATTAAAGTCACCCATAATAATCAGTTCGCTCTTATGAGGGAACTATGTGACACTGGACAGGATAGAATCAAAGGCGTGTTTCTGGTTCGAAGGGGGGATGTAGACTGCCATAATGTATAGCGGTTTACCAGGAGTGCCAAGGGTAATTTTGATAGTTATAGCTTGGGCTCCATGCTCAGGCGAGGGAAGGGGGACTAAGAGGGATTACAGACACGTTCTGGCATAGATGGCACAACCCCCTCCGGTCTTGCCTGTCCTATCAGCTCTGAAAATGGAGTAGTTACTGAGGGAGATAGAGGCATCTGGGATATTTTTAGAGAGTCAGGTTTCAGCTAAGGCTAGGATGTCAGGGGAGTGCTGGTCAATCCATCCTTGGAGCGGAGTTAGCTTTTTAGGTAGACTACAGATGTTAAGGGAAGCCAGTAGTAGGCAACCATGCTTGCGCTCCTTGGGGACACTAGTCAAGGGAGGACCTAGATTGGAATGTACAGCCCCTGAGATAAAAACATAGAAACATAGACTTTGATGGCAGATAAGGACCAGTTGGCCCACCCAGTCTGCCCATTTTCCTACCTATTGGATAAGCTGCAGATTCTAGTTAACCAACAGCCTACTTCCTGCAACCCCCCACTATAATGGCCTTATGTCTGTCCCATGCATGTTTGAATTCCCCCACTGTTTTAGACCCCACAACCTCTCCAGGAAGGCGGTTCCATGCGTCCATCACTCTCTCCGTGAAAAAGAATTTAGTCTCACATTACCCTTGAGCCGTCCCCCCTCTAACTTTTAATTGTGCCCCCTTGTTCTTACACATCTCTTTTTCTGAAAGATGCTACCCTCCTGGACTTTGTTGATTCCCTTGAGGTACTTAAAAGTTTCTATCATGTCCCCCCATCCCTCCTTTCATCAAGAGTATACATATTAAGCTCTCTCAGTCTCTCTTCATATGGTTTCTGATGTAGACCCTGCACCATTTTAGTTGCCTTCCTCTGGACTGCTTTCATCCTGTCTATGTCCTTGTGTAGATGAGGTCTCCAAACTGCACGCAGTACTCAGATGGGGCCTCACCAACTGTCTGTATAGAGGGATAACCACTTCCCTTTTCTACTTGTGATGCCTCCCTATGCATCCCAGTATCCCCTGCTCTCCTTACTGACTTCTCACATTGCTTACCCACCTTTAGGTCATCTGATATGACTACACCCAGATCCTTTCCATTATTGTTGTCATTAGTACCTCCCTGCTATTGTGTACTCTTCTCCTGGATTTTATTTCCAGGTGCATTACTTTCACTTCTTTGCATTGAATCTAAGTTGCCATATGTCTGACCATTCCTCCAACCTTGCCAAGTCCTTCTTATACTTTCTACCCCCTTGTGTATCAACTCTGTTACAGATCTTTGTGTCATCCACAAAGAGGCATACCTTTCCTTCCAGACCCTCTGCAATGTCACCTATAAAGACATTAAAGAGGACTGGACCCAGTACTGAGCCCTGAGGTACTCCACTAGTAACCCCTTTCTTCAGAATGTGTTCCATTCACTATTACCTTCTGTGTCCTGTTGTGCAGCCAGTTTGCTACCCAGGCTACCACCCTGGGACCCACTCCCAAGCTGGCTAACTTGATTATTAATCTTTGTGTGAGGGACTGTGTCAAATGCCTTGCCTATAAAGTCTAGGTGAGCCATATCCACAGCCCCTCCTGGTCTATTACTTTGGTCACCCAGTCAAAGAAATCGATTAGATTCGTCTGACATGACCTTCCTGCTGTGAATCCATGCTGCTTTGGGTCCTGTGCCCCGCTGGCCTCTAGGTACTCAACAATTCTTTCTTTCAGAAGTGATTCCATCATTTTCCCCACCACTGAGGTCAAACTAACAGGTCTGTAGTTTCCTGCTTTTGCCTTGCTCCCACTTTTGTGAAGGGGAATCACATCTGCCCTCCTCCAGTCCTCAGGTACCACCCCATCTTCCCATGATTTGTTAAAAGTGTGGTTAGTGGTGTCACTAGGTCCTCCTTAGCTCTTTTAGGATTCTAGGGTGAATCCCATCAGGCCCCATTGCTTTGTCCACCTTGAGTTTTAGGAGTTCTTTCAGTACTCTTTCTTCTGTAAATGGACTGGTGTCAACCCCACTATCCAGAGTGCTTCTACTGTTTGGTTTAGGCAACTCCTCCTCTTCTTCTTCTTTTGTGAATACTGAGCAAAAGTATTCATTCAGTATCTCTGCCTTTTCACTGTCTCCCTCTGCCCACCTCCCCTCTCTTTTATTAACCTGCACTATCCCTCCCTTAACCTTTCTATGCTCCTCAATGTACCTATAAAAGGTTTTATCCCCCTTCTTAACTGAGTTGGCTATCTTTTCCTTGGTTTGGGCCTTTGCTTTTCTGACTGCCTTCCCCACTTCTTTCTGCTTAAATTGATACAGTTCCCTGTCGTGCTCCGTCTGTGATTCCTTATACTTTTTGAATGCAGCCTTTTTCTCCTTAACCTTCCCTGACACCTCTTTTGAGAGCCATAGTGTTTTTTTATTCTGCTTTGTTTTCTTTATTTGTTTCACACAAAGGCTTGTTGCCTCCATGATGGCAGTTTTGATTTTTCTCCATTGTTCTTCCACCCTCCTTTCTGGCCATTTGCTAATGCATTCCTCAGGTATTCACCCATTATGCAAAGTCAGCCCTTCTAAAGTCCAGTATCCTTGTCTTTGTATGGCTTGTCTCCATGGTTGTGTTTATTGTGAAGCACACTGTGCAGTGGTTGCTTGTTCTCAGATGTCTACTGACTTCTAAGTTTGTGATCCTCTCTCCATTTGAGAGTACCAGGTCTAATATTGCTCCCTCAGAGTGGGTTCCACCACTAGCTGTCTAAGGCATGCTCCTGTAGGGCATCGAGAATGACCCTGCTCTTGGATGTGGCTGCAGTCCATGTCGCCAGTTAACATCTGGCATATTCAGGTCCCCATCAACAGTATCTCCCTTTTTCAGCCATTTTGAGAATGCCCTCTATCATTTTCTTGTCCATTTCCTCCCCTTGAGATGGGGGTCTGTATACAACCCCTGTGCGGATTGTGATGCCATTCCCTGTCTCCAAGGTGACCCAGAGTTCCTCTTGTCCTCCCACTTTACTTTTTAGTTCTGTAGCTTTGATCCCTTCCCTTATGTAGAGAGCTACTCCACCTCCTCTTTTACTCTCCTTGTCCCTTCTGTAGATTGTGTACCCTGGTATGTTGACATCCCAGTCATGGTTCTCCGTGTACCATGTTTCTGTGACTGCCACGATATCCAAGTATTCCTCTTCCATCAGGGCTACTAGCTCTGGAAGCTTGTTTCCAAGACTATGGGCATTAGTACTCATTGCCCTCCATTTAATGTTGGCTTTATCCTTTTTTACCCCATCCCTGCTCTTATTGCCCTTGTCCATTTTTCCATTTGCCCCTGTCCTGCCCTCTGTCAAGCTCTGTACCTCAGTGTTTACCCTACTACCTGCCATGTTTTTATGGGGAAGCTTGAACTTTCCTGTTTCCTATCAGCACCTCCCCTTGCCTAGTTTAAAAGCTTGCCAAGGAAGCCTTTAAACCTGTCACCTAGGAGTGTGTTTCCTTCCTGGACAGATGCAGACCATCATGCCAGTATAGACCTTCATCTCTCAGGTGGACCCCAGTCTCAATGAAGCCAAAACCTTGTGCTCTGCACCAGTTTTGCAACCATTCATTAAACTGCATGGTGTGCAGTACCTAACTCACCTGCCATAGACTGGCAGCACCTCTGAGAAGATTACCGTGCTTGCTACCTGTCTAAGGCCCTCCCCAACTCCACAAATTCATCCTGCCTGCACTGATCTCATGCCTAGCTAGGTAATTTGTCCTGGGGTGGACAATGATATCTAGTTTCCTCTCCTGTGATGCTGCTTCTGAAATCACTGAGGATTTGCTTCCTGTCCCTCAAGCCATGGCACCAGGCAGGCACCTTACTTCCTCTCCTCTCCCTTCCCCAGGTCTACACCCTAACAACTGAGTCCCCTATCAGAAGCTGTTTCTTTCCCCTGTGGTGTCCCTTGCCACTCTTTTGTGGGTCTCCCTTGTGGATGTCCCCAGCATTTTTCTTGGTCTCCAATGAGGCTGTCATCATAGAGGAACCTTGATTTGCCAGGCTGACATATGATTTGTGTAGAGGTGCAACTCAGGGGCAATGCCTCTGTTCCACCACCCTCACCCTCCCCGAACCTACTGTGGTCCATCTGCTCTTCACACCTGGCAACCTCTGAGACACTGGTTGTGGAACTGGTGCTCTTTGGGTGGGGGAGGCCTCCTTAGTCCTTGCCAGTTCAGCCTGGAGGTGGGCAACCTCCTCCCTCAGAGCTGACAGTTGCCTGCAAATAGGGCAGCAATGCAGGTTCCAGAATCTCTCCCGGAAAATTGCTGCCCCACAGATAAAAAGGAGGAGGAGGAGAGCTTGCCAGAGAGCAGCTTTCCAGATCAGTTTGGATACAGTGCAATGGAAACGTGGATAAGTGGGTATTTTGGTGAGCTTAGTTGGTATGGGGATGGCACGGACCAGTTGGGCTAACAGGGCTGGGGATAAGGAATGGAAAGGGCTAAATGGTGGGTGTTTGTATGGGGGAAGGGGTTCGTGCCAGCCAGGTACCATTTGCGGTGCAGCTAAGGCTAGGGGTACAATAAGGAGAAAGGATTTATGTGACATGGTAGAGGTGTATTTCTGAGGTGGTGAACAATGAAGTAGATATGGGGGACCCAGGAGAGGGGCTTTTTCACGGGGGTGGGGTAGGGTGGGAGTGAGAAACAAGCGTCAGTATTGAGATTGTTTGGGTTAGGAACCAAAGATGCTATTCATGTTGTAAATGTAAAATGTTAAAATTGTAATAGAAATGAGAGGTGCCCTCTAGTGGTGTTCAAGTATAGGCTGCAGATGGCAAAGTGGGCTGATTGGTTTCAGACGATCATGTGATCGTCACTATAAACCCGATGTCGACCAAGGGTGGTGGTGGTGGTGGGGGTGGGGACTAACTGCAGAGCTAAGCAAGAGACAGTAGCACTGAAAGTGGCAGGCTCCTTGTTTGAAAATCCCGGGCGTACTTGCGTTCAACTTCGGTGGGGGAGGACAGCTAATTTCAACTTCGGTGAGGGAGAGCTACTGTTGAGACCCTCGCGACCTCTGGCCCAGCTGTGGACAAGGGAACAAGAATAATACAGTATGTTAAATAGCTACTGACGCCTCAAAGAAAACTTTGAAAAACATAATAATTAGGTAAAATTCTGCTTGTATTCCATATATATTCTAGATTTCTTCTCCCCATTATTTATTACTGAGGAAATGTGCATGAATACATGATTTTTATCCCTTACAGTTACTTTAAAGTTAATCCGCCTCTATTGCTTACTCCCTACTTCAAGTCAGAATGCTCTGTTGTGACATCACAATCTGTTGCCATGAGAGTAACTGTGATGTCACAAGCAGTGCATTATGACCTCAGGTAGGGAGACAGCAACAGAAATAGATGCACTCTTCAGGAGCAAAAATCCTGTTTTCATGCAAATGACCTCAGCAATAAATAATAGGGAGGAAGAATAAAGAACTAATATGAAATACAAGCTGAATGTTATCTAAATATTACGTTTTGTTAAAGTTCTCCCGAAGGTGTCAGCTGCTCTTTAATGAATACTGGTTCCCATATGTTTAGTGTTAAAGAATGTTTATATTAAGTTAGTTCAATATTTTAATAGTTTGTGTGTCCAGAAATACAGCAAAGAAGGTGGCTTCCCGAAACACTACAAGTGCCTCCATGCGTTCAACAATTAGTACATTTTGGGGAGCGGAGCAACGTGGCATACCGGGAAAAAAACTCTTATGCTAGGTCAAGTTTGTCGTCTGCAAAGAGACATATTTTTCCTTCCAGTCTGTCTGCAATGTCACTTATAAAGACATTAAAAAGGACTGGACCCAGTACTGAACCCTGCGGTACCCTGCTAGTAAACCCCTTTCTTCGGAGTGGACTCTGTTTACTATTACCCTCTGTGTCTTTAGTTCAAAAAGTTTCACAAGGGAAGACATACTGAGCTGCTAACAGTTAATTTCCAAATTCATCCTGGGGGTAAGAGATGTGGAAATTCATGTACAGCAAATACAATATATCAAGGAGCATAATCAAAAAATTGAAGACAAATCAGTATGACAGATTACGTGATGGAACTACTCTTACAGAACAATGAACAGGTAATGAAGGAATAGATTGCCAGGGCAAAACTAGTTGGGGGAGGGGAGGTAAGAGTCATGGACAGTTGCAGGAGGGAGAACAGTCATGAAGGAGAGACTTTAAGGAGAACGCAGAAGAGGCAGAGCAAACTGACAAGGGAAGGGAGGGCCAGAGTTTAGGAAAGCGGTATGAGAAGCAGACTGATCTCAGCAGTAGATTTCCTAGAAGGAATAGTGAGGGATTAGGAAGTGTTATTGTGCAGAGGGTAATAAGAAGCTGAAGGAGAGGATAAGAGGGATGTAAGGTAGGAGGTAAGGGAGCCAAACCAGAATTTAGATACAAAGGAGACACAATGGGAAAAGTGCCTGGCATCAACTGAAAGGGGAAAGGCTATCCATCAGCGATGCCTGCCTGGGAGCTCTGGCCATCAGATCCAACAAATCCACCCATGGATGTGTCTTTCCTCGAGACAGTTGCCACTCTGGATCTGGGGATTACTGGAACTTCCCAGAGAAGCATGCCAGCCCAGGCCACACTCCACTTACTCTGGTTCAGACATGCTACGTGTTACATTGGATGCCCATGCTTTGTGACCCCCTAGTAATGGGTACTTACTCAGGGTCAAACACCTGGCCTGGCTGTCACCAGCACCCAGTTGTTGCTAATCCCACCTGCTGTGAACGTCTCCATACCATGAATTTACCATCACTAGATTGGCATCCCTAACACGTCCCCAGCCAATGTCCAAGGGGCCCCTATCATAATGCTAATATTAGGTCACATACATCTTGTAACTCTGAAGTGAAGATATCAGTGTTGTCAGACAAGTGAACCCCATCCCTGTGCAATAGACCTTAGCATGCCCTGATGATGTGGAAATTGTGAATTATCCATCCTGATGCCGCAAGTGAGAGCGAATCAGGACACCTCCTTATTCACCTCTTTCTGTGCCTTTTCAGTCATGGACTGCTTATCGGCTTCCTGCCAGCAGAGTCACAGATTATCATTGATCATAACACGACCATGCCTGAAAGGAGCTGCCCCAAAAGTGCCATACCTGTCTTTACCTTTTGTATCAACTGGGGGACTGTATGGCATATGAGGTCACTGCCACCTAAATGCACCCTTAACCCCACTGAGGGTGAACTGCACAGGGCTAAATGATGTACCACCCCTCCCAGCTTATCCCATATCAACTCCACTTTTCCAAACTACTTGGGACTTTGACTGGATTCCCAGTTGTATGTGATATGTTCAGGACTTGGCCCTTTCATGTGCTTTCAGATGTTGGAATGGGCAACAATCCATATAGTTGGTAATCCCGCATGTGTGCCTAAAAGATAGAAATAGATATGAGCCTTCTGCTGTGTGTGCCACTTTATGCTGTTGGTACCTGTTCAAATATTTTGACCCAACACCAGTCATCTGTGGCCTAATGTAGCCTTTATAAGCATCTGTCCCCCATCTGCCCACCTCCTTTATTTGGTTCCCTGACAAGCCCAGCCTGGCTGCCTGTGTTGCAGCCCCCATCCTAAATGAGTGTGTGTTGAAACATTCTGTGTCCCTGTGTGACAACCATATCCCTTCTCTGAGAATTGGCACAAACTGTGCTCTTGTCACTGGTTTTCTGTTCTAGTAAGCAAATAAGTGCCCTTTCTACAGGCCTGGATGCCACATGAGCCTTCAGGCGGTTCCAAGAGCAGATGACCCCTACCTCTGCCCTCAGTAAATTTATGGTTCTGGGTGGTCTCTCCTGGTTGGATTTAGACCTGCATAGACTGAAAAATATCCTGTCCTGCAACAATGAAATGTAGGCCAGCTGATTATTATTGTGCTCTGGTACCAATTTCAGCATCCTGAAGACCCCAAAACATGTGTAAGAGAAAACAGTCTTAAATAGTGATCCTTCATGTGCAAAACTGCATGCCAGTCCCATTATCCCCAATGGGGTTGTCAGCTCCTGCAACCCTATCAATTTTCTGGTGTCCTATATTCTGTCCTGGGATCTGGCCTACACCTCGAGCATCTTTTTGGTAATAAATGTGTGCGCTGGATCTGGGAGCCCTTGAGAATTACAGATAAAAGCTATCCCCACAAATTGGGCCCTAACTGCCACCGGAGACCTACCCTGTTGGATGAATGTGCATGTTGCCTTTGAACATCCTGTGGTAGGAGGATACTTACCTCCTTGCCACAAAATTTGGTAAAGGCGGAGAAGCTTGCTAAATACTTTCTCCAGGTTGAAGGGGCAACAGAGCACTGAACCAGTTCCATTGTTTTTGGGCTCTAATGTGCCATACAACCTCTGAAATATGTGTAGGTGTTGTGCTGCCATCCGGTACCAGCAGGCAGAAGCACTGTAACTGTAACTGTGACAAGGCATCAGCAATGATGTTGACCTTACCCAGGAAATGCTGTGCTCTGAATGTAATGTTCAGTTGGAGGCAATGCAGTACAAAAATTCTCAGCTGTTGCGTGACTTCTTCAGACTTTGAAGTCTGTGAGTTTTTAATGTTAGCCATTGTTTGGTAGTCTATCCTGAAAAGTATGTGCTGGTTTGCCAGCCTGGTTCCCCTGACCTCTGTGGTGATCAGTATGGGGAAATTAGTTTTTTCTTATTTTTGTTCTATATTCTGTTTATCTCCCAGATCTCTACCGCAGCCCCCATCTGATTTGCCCCTCAGCCCTGTTGCCCAGCTCCTCCGGGACTTACCTTGAGCGTTGTCCTCTGCCACTGGACTATGGTTGTGCCCAGCCAAAAGTGCGGAGCCTGTGGGGGGGGGTGATGGACATCCTGCTGCCTATGGTGGTTTTTCCACCATTTTCCTCCCTTCCACCATCGTTGCTGGGGTGCAGCACATCAGCGTGTGCATGTGGAAGTGTATGCATGCTGCAGAGTCCCACAACACCCTTCCTTCATTAGTGTCCCCAACCCATTCTGCCCTCATGCCTCCACCTGGGGGCAGTCATTTGACGGGACTACCAAGCCACCCTCCCTGGGAGAGGAGAGCTGTCCTCTGATGCTTGATCCTCTCCCTCCCCAGCCAACCCCCAACAACCCGTGCTCACCACTGAGTCCTGAAAGAACACCCCAAAACCTATATCCCTGATGCCTCCATGACTAACCATAGCTAGTGGCTGTCCCCAAGGTGATTCTGTCTGATCGACATACCATTGAAGTTGCATGCAAAAATTGCCCACACTTGCAAGGCAGCCTTAATACTCTTTGTTTCTCTAATGTGGTGGTATGGTTGTCGGCTCCTTGTTGTTGCTACCTCTAACCTCCTTAGGAATGGTCTGCTAAGGGAAATCATCCTACAAACAAAATTCAAATGTGCTATCAGTGACTGAAGCTTAGCCAAGGTTACAGTTTCAGCCTGAATCAGCTCAGGTAGTAAGTACCACAATGTGTAGTCACTTTCTCCATAGGCAACCTCAACACTATTTGGACAAAATACAATTTGATCCCTAGGTACATAAGTCTGTTCATTGGGCCTTCTGTTTTTGAGGCACCAGAGGGACAGTGAAAGGGTGCATCAGTGGGCAGAACCCCTCAAAGTATAGTATCACTACGCTGCTGTGTTTGTACCATGCCCAGAGAGAAGAAATCACTCAAATAATAGGTGATGAGTGAGTTCCCCGTCAATTGCTTGGTTGTTCATTCCAAGAAGGTAGCAAATCTCTCAGCAGAGGCACAGGAGGCAGAACATCCCATGAGCATGGCCTTGTCAAAATACCACTTTCTGTTAAATGTGAAGCCCAAAAAGTCAAAATCCTCCAGTCTTATGGGTAGTAGGCAGAATGTGGATTTGATATTGCTGTTCACCATTAGAGTCCCTCACCCTGATCCCTGAACCAGGTGCACTGCATCATCGAAGGATGAGTACCTGACCGTACTGTTTTCTGGACTGATGAAGTCACTGACCAAACTTGGGGTACAAGAGGTGGTGGATTTGGCAGTATTCCCTATTACTTTTCTTTGGTACACCATCCAGTGGTGATACCCCTAGGGACTGAAATGGCAGTGAGTCAAATGGTCCCATTACTCCACCTGCCTCAGACTGTTTCTGGATTTTGACAGCTATGACCTCTGGGAGTGCTGTGTCTGATTTTAAATTGCATGCAAGAGAGTCAAGCCTGAGACCACACTGTATGGAATTACAAACAGTGAGTAAAACCATCATGTAAGTAACGTGCCATTATCCTGTTGGGATATTATGCAAGGAATAAGCTAACAATGTTTAGTGGTGTCCTAGCCAGACTTCTGTGTTCCTTGTGTTTTTCTGAGCTTGGCTATCCCTTAAGTGCAGTTTGGGCCCCGACCCTTGGCAACTGGTAACCCTGTGCTTCCACCTGACATTTTCTACATTCATGTTTGTATTTGCAGTGTCCAGCTCCAGCAAAAAATGGCACCAGCACCAAGCAAAAGATAGTGATCCACTTATTTCATTCCACTGCAGTGCACAGATACCAAATTACACTCATGTGGTACAGCATAGCAAGGACAGGATACACAGAACTGAATGCCCTGACTGGTTTTGTGCATGTGTGCTTCCCCAGGGAGGCCAGTCCAATACATTATCAATAATTTTATACTGTATGTACTCTAAAGAGACATTATCACAAAATATTACACCACTCACCCCCTCTTTCTTTCCCTCTCACCTAATCACCTTTCCCCTTTCCCTCCTGGTGTTGCCCCTACCCCCATTCTCATACCTGCTGCCAATATCCCTTCTCCCCACTCACCCCTTCCGCTCACCTTTTTTCCAACAGTGTCCCCTGACTTTTGTCCCTTTCCACCCCCCCCCATTCCTGGTACCACCTCCTCTTCCCGCATTGCTACTCCTTCCCTGTCTTACCCTATCCCCTCCTACTCCCTAACCTCTCTCATCTTCCCATGTTACTGCCTGGCTGCCATTCTCCCACTTTCAAGTTGACCTACCACCTTTCTCAAAGGCCTAACCTGCCTAGGTATAACCAACCTACGCTATTACTCAGTGTTCTTTTTCTTGTTGACAAGGCTTGTTTTGGCTGCATTCATAAATGTATAACTGTGTCTCTGTGCTACAGTCATAAATGTATAACTGTGTCTCTGTGCTACAGTTATTGTAAACTTAATCTAGGTTCTTTGACTTAGCATTTAACTTAGCTCTAATGTTTTATCATTCCTGTACATATATTGTTATCTTTTACCCTACTGTGTAACCAATTTGTCATACCTATCTATGTAATTTGCCTATCTTTGTAATTCGGCGTGGAACCTTTGTAAAAGAGCCCCTGTCTCAAAGGTGTTAATCTGAAACCTAAATAAATGAATAAATGAATGTGCAAAACCAAAAATGACAAATAAAATAAATAACTAAAAGCACTGACTAAACCAGGTTGTGAAGATTAATGCATGCTATGCCAACAATTACTGAAAACATTCATATAATTATGAGGGTACCAACAGGCATCCCATAGTAGTAAAAGGCAAGGTAATATTATAACATGGGAATAATATCAAAGGTTCCCACATTGCTTCTAAAAAGGAAAATAACCTCAAGTGCTGTATCAAGCAGTATCAAAACAATTAATCACAGTGAGGTCACAGAGGTCATGTGGAGTGCGAAATGCTTATCTTCTTACATATGTGCAAAATTATTGAGCAGTTTTGTACATATCAAAATCCACCTAAAGAAATTGTTCAATTTCTTGTAGTTTTACATCCAATTTAAAAAAAAAATAGACATTTTAAGCTTCTCTTTGCTAGTGACCCCCCCAACCGCGAGAAGGACCAATGCGAAAAGGACATCAGAATCTGTCCACTGGAGTCAGCCCAATGAGACGACTAGCAGCCAGCCACTCTGCTCCCCTGCTGATCTGAGAGGATCACGTGGATCCCTGCTCTTCAGATCCCAGGTACACTTGTATTGTGTGGGGTTGCATGGTGGAGTGGAGCTAAGTACATCTGTAGATTGAGGGTTGCATTGTGGTGGACAGTTAATCCTTCCAGTTGTTGGAGGGTTGCACCATGGTGGGGGTTTAATTCCTTCAGTTGTTTGGTGAGTGGAATTATGGTGGTAAGTTAGTTCCTTCAGTTGTTTGGGAGGTTGCACCGTGGTGGGGGTTAATTAATTCAGCTGTTTGGTGAGTGGCATTGTAGAGGTGAATTATTTTCTTCAGTCATAAGGGAAATAGTGCTGCCATCAGACAGGGGCAAGATAGAAAGAAGAGGAACCGTGAGAGGGAGAATGGAGCAGAGGGAACAAAGAAGAGGAAGGGGTAATGGGACCAGGGAAACAGACTGGGGAAGTCTGGGAAGGGGACAAGGTAGTGGGGCAGGCCAGAATGAGGGTCAGTGGAGGGGGGGCAAAGGAATCAGGGAAGTGGGGAACAGAAATCAATGGGGAGGAAGGATCGTGGGATGTAATAACTGTGGAAGGGCAGTATTCATGAACACCCTGTGGAGGATGGGGGCGCAGTCTGTATAAGGCTGGAGAGGCTAGAGAAAGAAGTACTAAGGCTAATGGGGGAAGTGTCAAAGATGATGAAGGGGCATATTAGGTCGGGAGGAGAAGGAATGTGGAAAGCACAAAAGACATTCAGGAAAAGAAAAAAGATGGGGGAGACAAGAGAGACGGGGGGAGTCAGGACAAGGGGGCAGGGTGGGTGACACAGGTATGGGAAACCAACGGGCAAGGAGAATAAGAGAAGGAGTACAAGGAGATGTAACACAGTAAGCTCAGATGGAGGCTGACCTCCAACAGAAGGGTCAAAGGAGAGGAAGGAAGAAGGGGATGCACAGTTCATGGGTACAAAGAACAAAACGGCTGGGGAGGGTGATGGAGAAATAGGTAAATTGGGGCAAGAAGGGTTGAGTACAGTGGAGAACATGGGGGGAGAAACAGCGACAATAGGAGGGAACATTGTGCAGGAGGAAGAAGGAGAGGAGAAGGGGGAAGGTGGGGATGGGAAGAAGGGAGGTTTCTTGCTGTTGGGGGACTCGATACTAAGAGGGGTCAGGTGGGGCAGCATAGGGGAGAGGTACAGTAGAATATGGGTGGAAGCCATGCCAGGAATGAAGGCAGAAAGGGTGGGGCTAAAGTCTGCAAGCAGGGGAAGGGAAAGGCCTCACCTAATAATACACCTGGGGATGAATGACCTGGCTGATGGCACAGTAGAGGAGGTAAAGAGGAGGCCTGAGGAACTGGGACCTCTGTGTGAGGGAGCAGGCAGATCTGTCACGTTCTCAGAGGTACTTCCTGTTCCCAGGGCAAGTATGGCAAGAAAAGGAAGAATTCAAAAGTTTAACAAATGGCTGGGGGCCTGGTGTCGGGAAAAGGGGTACGGGCTGGTAGGAGAGTGGGGGTGGGACCTGGGAGAACAGCAGTCTGTACGTAAAAGAAAGACTGCACCTAAATGAGGAGGGAAAAAATTTACTGACAGCAAGGATAGGGAAGCACATTGAGGAGCATTTAAACTGGGGGGATAGCAGGATGGGTATAGGAGTTCAGAGGCCTAGTGATGTGAAACCAAATGTGCTTACCCCCGTGATAGCAAGGTAGGGAGGAAGGCAACTACCAAGGGAGTGGAAATAGGGAGAGAGGAGGGGGAAGGTAGAGACAAGGGTTGGAAGGTGGTAACACTAAATGCTAGGAGTTTGGGGAATAAGGGGGCAGAACTACAGGCTCTCCTTGAGGAGGGAAGGGTGAACTTGGTGGCTATAACTGAGACATGGGCCACCCAATCCACAACTGAGACATGACAGTTCCAGGGTACCGATTACATCAGAAGGATATGGAAAAGGGGAAGGGGAGAGGCGAGGTGGCGCTGTATGTAAAGGAGTGATTAAAATGTGTAAGGGAGACGAGGGAGATACAGAAGCACTGTGGGTGCAACTACAGGATCTCAAAAATAGATCACTAAGACTGGGGGTGATGTACAGGTCACCCTCTCAACCTGAAGGGATGGACAGGGTACTGGCAGAAGAGATCAGGAGGAACTGCAGGAAGGGGGGGATGGTGATAGTAGGGGACTTCAACCTGCCGGAGGTGGAGTGGGACACACCTACCACGAAGAACAGAAGGGAGCAGGTAATGCTGGATGCCTTCCAGGAAAGCTTTCTAGTACAGTTGGTCAAGGAACCAACTAGGAAAATGAACACCCTTGACCTCGTACTTACAAACGGGGAATGGACGAGGGATGTGAGGATGGAAGAACCACTGGGGGGGGAGTGACCACCAGACCGTATGGTTCTAGTTACAGATGACTAAAGAGAGGGGGGCATCTGGCACAAGGGAGCTGGATTTCAGGAACGCCAACTTTAAGATTATGAGGAAAGTGGTACAGGGGTTCCTGTGCAAAATTCAACTGGGTATGGACACACAACAAAGGTGGGGACTGATAAGACGGGATAGTGGAGGCAACAGAAACTTGCTGTAGGGCCCAGACTAAGAAGGCTAGGGAAAAGAAACCCAGCTGGATAAGCAAAGGGGTGTTAGACAGGGTGAGGAGGAAAAGGGCGGCTTACAGGAGATACAGAAAATTGGGGAGGGAGGAGGATAGGGAGGAATATCTGCAAGAAGCAAAGGAAGTGATTTGGGGGGGTAAGGGCAGCAAAGGTGGCACAGGGCATAAAAAAAGGGGGAAAAGAATTCTTTAGGTACATCAGGGAGAAAAGAAGCTGTGAGGACCAAATTATAAGAATTAAGAAGTAGGGGGATGGGTGGAAGAGGGGGGTGAAAAGGCAGAAGTGCTCAATGACTACTTCTGTTCAGTCTTTATGAAAGAAAGGGAGGGGCGCTACCCATAGTAGGAGTGAGGATATAAACAGATGGGGGGGGGTGATGGATAGAGAAATCACAGTGGGGAAGGTGCTGGAGGGGTTAAGGGCATTGAGAGTGGACAAGACACCAGGACTGGATGGAGTACATCCAAGAGTGCTGAAGGAGCTGGCAGAGGTCTTGGCAGGACCTTTGGCAGAATTACTTAATTCATCTCTAGACACAGGATGCATACCCCATGACTGGATACTGGCTCACATGGTTCCCCTTCACAAGAGTGGATCCAAGGATGAACCAGGGAACTATAGGCCAGTAAGCCTAATGTCCGTAGTGGGGAATCTAATGGAGATCATCCTAAAGGAGAGACTAGTGGCACTACTGGAGGTAAACCGGGTCCAGGACAGGAGGCAGCATGGCTTTGTCAAGGGCAAGTCATGCCAGACCAACTTGGTGCAATACTATGACTGAGTGACTAGGCAAATTGATGGGGGCCATGCAGTGGATGTCCTGTACCTAGACTTCAGTAAGGCCTTTGATTCGGTATCGCATGGGAGACTTGGAAGCAAGCTACGAGGCACAGAGGCAGGAGCAAAATCGGTGGGGTGGGTGGAGAACTGGCTAAAAGATAGACAGCAGAGGGTGGTGGTAAGTGGGAAATACTCATCTCCTAAGCCTGTGACAAGCGGTATTCCACAGAGGTCGGTGTTGGGGCCAGTGCTGTTTGGCATATTTATTGCAGTCATCTCAGAGGGCATCAGCATCAAAATCAGCTTATTTGTGGATGACCAGGTTGGGTGGCAGAGGCTACAGGAGGATCTGGCAAGGCTAGCGGCATGGTCTACAGTCCAAAATGGTAGTGCGTGCAAAGGGTTTACCAAGTCGAGCATGAAATAAAGATAATTTCAAAAAATCACTATTACAAGGAAACTGTGAAAAAGAGTATTTTACTCATATCTCTCCATGCTGCAATGTACACTAACAGAATATCTGAGTTAAGCTCAAACATACCCAACCTCATCCACACACAGAGTTGTATGACAATTCCATCTCATGGGAGGAAATGGACAAGGAAATGAGAGAAAGTATCCTAGAATGGCAGAAAAAGGAGATATTGCTGATGGGGATCTGAATATGCCAGATGTTAACTGGAGTGCAGTTGCAGCAGCCACTTCTATGAGTGGGGTTTTCTAGATCCCTACAGGACATGTCTTAGACACACTAGTATTGGAACCCACTCGAGAGGGAGCAATCTTAGACCTGGTACTCTCAAATGGAGATGGAGAGAGGATCACAGATGTAGAAGTGGGTAGCCATCTGGGAACTAGCAACCATCGAACAGTATGGTTCACTATAAACACAGCAGTAGAGTCAAGCCATACAAAGGTAAAGGTACTGGACTTTAGGAGGGCTGACTTTGCCAAAATGGGTGAGTGCCTAAGGAATTCACTAGCAAATGGGCAGGAAGGAGGGGTGGAAGAACAATGGGGAATAATCAAAACAGCCATCACAGATGCAACAAGCCTTTATGTGAAGCAAATAAACAAAACGATGTAAGAAACCACTATGGTGCTCAAAGGAGGTGGCAGGGAAGGTTCAAGAGAAAGAGAAAGCAATCAGGAAGTACAAGGAATCACAGAAGGAGCAGGACAGAGAATTGTATCAGTTAAAGCACAAGAAAGCTGGGAAGGCAGTCAGAACAGCAAAGGCCCAAACCGAGGAAAAGATAGCCAACTCAGTTAAGAAAGGGGATAAAAATCTTTTATAGGTACATCAGGGAGCGAAGGAAGACCAAGGGAGGGATAGTGAGACTTAATAAAGGGGAGTGGGGTGGGCAGAGGGTGACTGTGAAAAGGCAGAGATACTAACAAATATTTTTGCTCAGTATTCACAAATGAAGAGGGGGAGGTACCTGAACCAAACAATAGAAACACTCTGGATACAGAAGTTGATACCAGCCCATTCACAGAAGAAAGGGTTCTGAAAGAACTCTTAAAACTGAAGGTGGACAAAGCAATGGGGCTTGATGGGATTCATCTCAGAATTCTAAATGAACTAAGGGTAGAACTAGTAACACCACTGACTACCCTCTTTAACAAATCATGGGAGGATGGGGTGATACCTGAGGACTGGAGGAGGGCAGATGTTATTCCACTTCACAAAAGTGGAAGCAGGGCAGAAGCAGGAAACTACAGACCTGTTAGTTTAACCTCAGTGATAGGGAAAATGATGGAATCACTTCTGAAGGAAAGAATTGTTGAGTACCCAGAGGCCAGAGGGGCACAGGACCCAAGGCAGCATGGATTCAATAGCAGGAAGGTCATGTCAGATGAATCTAATTGATTTCTTTGACTGGGTGACCAAAGTAGTAGATCCGGGAGGGGCTGTGGACATGGCCTACCTAGACTTTAGCAAGGCATATGACACAATCCCACACAAAAGATTAATATACAAGTTAGCCAGCCTGGGAGTGGATCCCAAGATGGTAGCCTGGGTAAAGAATTGGCTAGAGAACAGGACACAGAGGGTAATAGTAAATGGAGTCCACTCTGAAGAAAGGGGGGTTACTAGTGGGGTACCGTAGGGTTCAGTACTAGGACCGGTCCTCTTCAATGTCTTTATAAGCGACATTGCAGAGGGACTGGAAGGAAAAGTATGTCTCTTTGTAGACGACACAAAGATCTGCAACAGAGTTGATACACAAGGTGGGGTGGAAAGGATGAGAAGGGACTTGGCAAGGTTGGAGGAATGGTCACATGTATGGCAGCTTAGATTCAATGCTAAGAAGTGCAAGGTAATGCACCTGGGAAACAAAAACCCAGGGGAAGAGTACACAATGGAGGGTGAGATACTAACAACAACAAAAATGGAACGGGACCTGGGGGTAGTCATATCAGATGACCTAGAGGTGGGCAAGCAATGTGAGAGGGCAGTAAGGAGGGCTGGGGGGGATACTGAGATGCATAGGGAGAGGCATCACCAGTAGAAAACAGGAAGTTGTTATCCCTCTGTACAGACAGGTGGGGAGACCCCATCTGGAGTACTGCGTGCAGTTCTGGAGACCCAATCTCCACAAAGACATAAACAGGATGGAGGCAGTCCAGAGGAGGGCAACTAAAATGGTGCAGGATCTGCACCAGAAGACATATGAAGAAGGACTTAAGGAGCTTAATATGTATAGCCTTGAGGAAAGGAGGGAGAGGGGGACATGATAGAAACTTTCAAGTACCTCAAGGGAATCAACAAAGTCCAAGAGGGTAGCATCTTTCAGAAAAAGGGTGTGCAAGAACAAGGGGCACAATTTGAAGATGGGGGCTCAGAGGTAATGTAAGGAAGTATTTTTCACAGAGAGGGTTGTAGATGCATGGAACAGCCTTCGGAGGAAGTTGTGGAGTCAAAACAGTGGTGGAATTCAAGAATGCATGGGACAGTCATAAAGCAATTCTAGGGGGTGGGGGTAGGAAGAAGTAGGCTGTTGGTTAACTAGAATCTGCAGCTTATCCATTAGGTAGGGAAATGGGCAGACTGGGTGGGCCAAGCAGTCCTTATTTGCCTTATCTGCCATCAAATTCTATGTTTCTAGCGCCTCGACTCGCACAAGTCTTCAAAGGGGGTGCTGCTTTTTTTTTTAGAGGCATGGTCTGACAGATGGCAGCAGGGGTTCAATGCAAGAAAATGCAAGGTACTGCACTTCGGAACAGAAAATCTGAGGAGAAGCTACCATCTGCAGCTGGTGGTAACAGAAGAGGAGAAGTATCTGGGGGTGCTCATCATGGGAGCAATGAACAATTCCGCACAATGCAGAAAGGCAGCAGCAATGGCCAACAAAATGCTGGGGTGCATTGCAAGGGACATTACCTAGAGAAGAAAGGAGGCTATTCTACCATTATACAGATTGTTGGTTAGACCCCACCTGGAATACTACGTGCAGTACTGGCACCCATACCTAGAAAGGGACATTAGGCTACTGGAAGGGTGTAGCGTAGCGCAACCAAGATGATTCAGAGCCTGGTGGAATTGCCATATGAGGTCAGACTAAGAGAGTTAAACATGTACACGCTGAAGGAGAGGAGGGACAAGGAGGACATGATTGAGACCTTCAAATACATGAAGGGGATAATCAAAACAGACACAGAGGGTCTATTCAAGAGGAGAGTGGGGAGAGACACTAGGGGCCATGACATGAGACAGGAGTGGGGTAGATTCAGGAGGGAGGTGAGGAGGCATTTCTTTATGGAGAGAGTGGTGGAAAAGTGGAATGCACTACCGGCTGAGGTGGTGGCATGTAACACAGTGGAATGCATTAAGAAGGGGTGGGACAGAGCAAAGGGGATGGTAAAGAGAGGGAAGGGGAGGGGGGTGGGGCAGCTGCTGAATAGGGAGCTAGCTGTAATCTCGAGCAGCCTAGATAAACCAGGATGGCCTTTTGCTGCTGGCGACATTCGTATGTTCTTTTTGAGAGGTTGCATTGCGATGAGGAGTTAATTCTACCAGTTGTTATTCTCATAGTTCTCAAAGTTGTTTTTTCTCATATTTGTATCTGTGGTATAGCATGAGTACCTGACAACTCCAGGGTCATATTTGTGATACTTGAATCATACACTGTCACTGTATCTTACATGGTAATGCCTATAAAAGCTAGTTGATAGTAGATTCACCCAATCTGGGTGTGGAGTATGATCTAAACTAAATTGATATTAAGTTTCTCTTCCGGGACTTCCGGTGACGTCATCACACTGATGGCAGCTTTGGAATAGAGCTCTGATCTCCCCAACTAATAAAAACCCTCAGATCAGCAGACAGAACACTTAAAAATTGCTAAAATAATAAAAGAAATATATGGGGGACATAAACCAGGCAGATCCCACGGAAAAAAGGGAACAAATATAAAGGATGGAGGAGAATTGCCACCAGAAAGAGATACCAGCAGAAGCGCATCCCCTGCTAGCAGCATGGCATACGACCTAGATATAGACCAGGAGATGGAGCACCTCTCGAGATCAAGATTTGAAATAATTATGGCAGAACTGAGAGCCTTTAGAGCAGAAACTAAATCGGAATTTCAGGTCTTAAATTCGAAAATGCAAGAGATGGAAAGAAGGACAGAAAGATCGGAACAATGAATAACAGAAGCAGAAGAGGAAATAAGGGAAGTGCATACTGCGGCAGACTATCTTGTAAATATGCAAGAAAAATTGCAAGAGAAACTGCTAGACTTGGAAGCATGATCCCGTAGGGATAACATCCGAATCTATCGCCTCCTGGAGGATGCAGAGGTGGGCCGTATGGAGGATTTTATGTCCGACTTATTGAAAGATGTATTAGAACTGCCTGCTACCTTTGAATTTAAAATCGAGAGAGCCCATAGATCGTTAACAAACAAGCCAACGGACCCTCGAGCAAGACCACGTTCAGATGTGCTGAAATTATCAAGCTATAGGGACAAGGAACATATACTCCATACTGCATGGCAAAAAAGACTTGTGAAATATAATACTGCCAGATTATTATTTGATCACGACTACCCGGTGGAAATAGCTAAGAAAAGAGCTGCATATTCACCAATTCTCAAAATACTGAGGAAGCATAAAGTGAAATTCCAGACACCATTCCCATCGAGATTGAAAATTATGTGGGACACAGGCGCAATAGTATATGAAAACCCAGAAACAGCATTGCGGGAACTGCAGCAAAGAGGATGGGTTGCACAGTTGGAAGGAGAGGAAGCGCAACACCCAAAACCGGAAAGGGCACAGTGGAAGAAGATAGTAAGGAACAGACAAGGCCGAAAAACTCATCAAACAGTGCTGTAGTCACTAAGAGACGTACGAAAACTGCTAGATAGAACAACGGAGGAGGAAGAGAGGCAAATGCAGAGAGGAGACACCTGAAAGGTAGAAGAAAATAACTGGGACTTGAAGTAAATGACAGAGTAGCGTTGTACTACAAGGAGAGTAAGAACTTGGGAAATCATGGATTTTAGGCAGAGCCCATACCACAGCTCGATCACCCTGGACTGGTTTAACAAGAGAGACAAGACCCGAATGAACTATGAGAGACTGGACAAATAAAGGAAGAAATAACAGGAAAGGGGGGAAAATTAAAGGGAAATGGGGAGTGGGGAGGAGAGGGGCAGAATAAAAGGGGGGGAGTTCTGAAGAAAGAAAGATACTGCACTCTTTTATTAATATTTAAAGAAACAATCTGGAGGTCATATGAGGCCATTAAGAAATCGGAAAGATAAAGAATGGGGGATAATACGTAGGATGTGTGGAGGCATCCTACTCATAGAGGGCAGTCTTAAGCGAGATAGGGAAAGGAATAAGGACCTTAAGCTATGGAAAGTAACAATGATGGGAAGGGAAAAGACAAAGGAGAGATCCGAATAGCGGAAATGGGGGGGGGGCGTAAATGTGAAAAGAGGCTAAGAAATAATATAATAGGAGAAGAAGGGCAAGGAAACAGAGGAAGAAATGGAACAGCAGTAAGGGGTAAATGAGAACACAAGAAAGGATAGAAGGTAGAATACGAACTATAAAGGGGGAATCAAGGGACAGAGTGAAGGGTAATCATTATTGAAGGGGGTAAAACTAAAAGGGAAAGGGAAGGAATCAGTACCAGAAGAAATAGGGCAAGGAGAAGTCCTAGGGAATAAAGAAGGGAAAGGGGAGAGAAGATGGAGATGAGGGCTAATAAAATAAAACAAGATCTCAAAGAAAGAGGGACCAGGGGAGGAGAGATTCATGTGGACTCCTTCGACCCTCCCACTAAGGGGATCTCCTGACAGGGAACTCCCTTTAGGAGTAATAGAGGAAGTAATTATACTTCCTCCAACCTTGGAAGCGATTTTGTAAATAGTTGCAGAGTTGAAACGTTTAGCATTGTTATGTATGTTTTAGATGTCGTTATAGATATAGTGGTGCATAGGAGACGAATGAGCATAAGAACGAGAAGATTACAGAAGGAACAAGGAATGCAAGAAAGGGGAAATGGAATATATAGAACGCAGAGTAAAAAAGCCAGAATGTGTCATGTTAGAATATGAATAGTCAAAAACAAGTAAATGTATGCTCTCTCAATGTTATTGGAATCAACAATCCTGTAAAGAGAAATAAGGTATTAGACCAAATGAAGAGACAGAAACCAAACTTCCTACTATTACAGGAGACACACTTAAGCAAGGATGAACACAAGAAATTAGCAAAGTTTGGGTTTAAAATAGTAGTAGCCTCATCATACAGAGGGGGGAAACGAAGAGGGACAGCAGTATTAATTCCACATAATACTCAGTTTCAACAGACAGATGTATATACGGATAAAGAGGGACGGCTGGCATTGGTAGTGGGTAATTTAGCAAGACGCATGATTACAGTAGCATCAATATATATACCACCAGGAACAGAAACAAAAGAAGTGAGGAAGTTATGTCAGATAATAACAGAAAAACAGAAGGGAACCCTAATCTTCGGAGGAGATCATAATATGATATATGATTCTTTAGATACATCTACAAAACAACCTCCCAAGAGAAAGGTACCACAGAGGATGGCCATCAAATATTTTCAAGACGTACAGTAGGTAGCTATATGGCGATATAAACACCCTAATATAAGGGCATACACTCATTATTCAGCTCCACATAAGATATATACACAAATAGATTATTACCATATTTCCAGGGATTCTTTATACATGGTACAAGAATGCCAAATTATTCCTACCCCCATTTCAGACCATTCAATGTTAACCCTTAGATTAGAATGGCCGAGTGAAAAACGAAGGACTTTGTGGAGGTTTAATAATTTTTTCCTGAATCATAAGAAATTTAAAGAAATGATAGAACAGAGGATTTCTCAAATTATCAAAGAAAATGAAACCCCAGATCTAAAAAAGGTAACGTTATGGGACACGATAAAAGTGGTATTGAGAGGGGATATAATTAAATATACCTCATATTATAAAAAACAACAAAATCAACAGCAAGAAACTTTAGAAAAACAACTGAGGGAGGCACAAGAGAGACATGCAGCGGGAGAGACAAGCTGTGAGAGTATAATACAAGAAATTAATGGTAAGTTACAGCATATAATAGATGTTAAAACAGAACAAGCTTTACAATATTAAAAACAAAAATATTATGAAGGGGGACCGAGAGCCACTAGATTGTTGGCACATAGACTCCGTAGAAGAATAATTCAAACAACAATTACACAGATTAGAGATCCGGGGGCAGCTAGTGAGACTACCACCGTTGATTGAGAAAGCTTTTAGAAATACTACAGAATTTATACACTCCAGAAAGGAAACAGACATTAGTAAGACCGAGATTTTTGAGAGGACTAAAATTACTTAATCTCACATATGAACAACAACAGGGACTAATATCCCCAATTACAGAGAAATAATTAAATAATGCCATTACGAGTCTTAAGACCCATAAAAGTCCCGGCCCTGATGGATATACAGGGGAGTTCTATAAGTGCTTTTGAGGGAAATTGATGACTCAGTGTCAAGGAGACATTTAAAGAAATACAACAGAATAAGAGTTGTCCAGATACATAGAGATATGCCACCATTACCAGTCTGTTGAAACCGGGAAAGGATAGTACAAACTGTAGTTCTTATAGACCGGTCTCAGTATTAAATATAGATTATAAATTATTTACATCTATTATGGCTAGAAGGATACAAGGATTTTTACCCAACCTGATAGATCAGGATCAGACAGGGTTTGTGACAAGTAGGCAAACACAAGACGACATTAAGAGAACATTGCATGTACTGCACTATGCCTCCCTGTCTGAAACACCCTTCCTGTTCTTAAGTTTGAACGCAGAGAAGGCTTTCCACAGGGTGGTATGGCCTTTTCTGAGATTTACAATGGAGAAAATGGAATTTCCAATAGAGTTCAGAGAGATAGTAGATTCCTTATATGACAACCCTAAGGCATATATTAAAAATAAATGGCTCAGTTTCATCACCAATAAACCTTAAAAGAGGAACCAGACAGGGATGCCCCTTGTCACCCCTTCTGTTTGCGATATACCTGGAGCCCCTGGCACAGGCTATAAGGCAGCATAGAGAGATAATGGGGATACAATTAGGGGGAGGACATCATAAATTAGCTCTATATGCAGATGACCTGCTGATATACCTAACGAATCCAGAGAGATCATTGGGGCCACTTTGGTCAACATTAACAGACTTTGGAGAATTAGCAGGCCATAAGATTAATGTCACTAAGATGGAGGTACTGGGAGTGAATTATAAACCATCAGATTGGGTGGAACCCCATTATAAGTTTAAATGGAATACCCCTACACTTAAATACCTAGGTATTTGGCTGAGCCCAGAGTATACAAAATGATATGATCTTAATTATAAAAAGCTCCTAATACAAATGCAGAAAGACATAGATAAGTGAACATTGATCCCTATACCATTCATACAGAAAATAGAAGCAGTTAGAATGGTATTGTTGCCATGTTTTCTATATTTGGCACAAACCATTCCTATTGTAATTCCAGAGACATTTTATAAAAAATTAAACAAGAAAATAACACGATACATATGGGGGAACCAGAGACCAAGAATAAGACAATCAATATTACAACTCTCAAAAGAAGAAGGGTGTCTCTCTGTACCAAATTTCAAATATTATTACATAGCCTCCCAGATCCGTACGGAGATATATTGGCTGCACCCTAAATATGATGCAAAGTGGAAAGAAATAGAATTAGCAGAAGAAGATCTAAGAAGACCACATGGGGCTCTGCTTACAGACAAGGGAGATAAAGAAGGGGTAGATGTTGATAACCCCTACACAATGTCAACTTTAAAAGTTTGGAGACAAATGTTGAACACCAAGAATATGCTGGAATGGAGGCCCATGTTCCATTTACTGATGCACATAGAGAATTTTTTAACAGCAAAAATGGACCTGGGGTATAGGAGATGGGAAAGGAGGGGATTACACATAGTGTACCAATTCTTTAAAGAGGGAAATGTAATGAGCTTCTCAGAAATGGAAATTAAATATGAGATAACACAGAGAGATAGATTTCGATTCTTTCAGATTGGGGATTATATAGAAAGTATCAGGAAAGAATGTTGGACACTATATCCCATACCCAAGATTATAGATATAACACAGAAAAGCTTAGATGGTAAGACAGAGTTAACTCACATAATATCTTACTTATATGTGGCAATAAGAGAAATGGAAGGGGACTCAGCTGGTTCCATTAAGAGAGCATGGGAAAAAGACTTAAATGTCATAATAACAGGAGATACATGGAGAAATTACTTATCATATATACATAAAAGTACATCATCACCATGTTGGAGAGAATTCACATGGAAAAATGCTGTCAGGTTTTTCAGAACACCAGCAATCCAGATGCACTTTAATAAGAGGAAGGGAGTGGCATGCTGGAGGAGATGTGGCGAAAATCAGGCAACACATAGGCACATTTTTTTGAGGTGTCCAATAATACAACCTTTCCTTGATGAGGTACAAGAGGCGATTAAGAGTATAATCTCGCCTTCTATAATATTGAATGTACCTTTATACTTCATACTGGATTTTCCGGAGGAAAGTAAGGATATCAGGACAAAGAAACTCTGCTAATATTGATTTTAGCTATTAAAAAAAACATAATAAAATACTGGATGTCTCCAAACCCATTCCAATTAAGACAATGGCAAAATATAGTAATAGATATATATCAAATGGAAAGGCTGACAGCATTGACAAATGAGAGATATGCTCAATTTGAGATAATATGGAGAAGGTGGATATTATATATTACCCCAATGAGAACAGACTTTGTACCCTGAAACTGTGAAAAGACATGTCAGGAAGACTGACTTTGATATGAATATGTTTAGATGAACATTATACAGGAGAGAGCATGTTCAGACTAAAAGATCATAAATGAATGAAATATTCCACAGAAATGAATGTAACAAACTGGTGAAAACACAAATTAAGTCCAAAGCATGTATGTAGGTTGTAAGTTTTTGAAATGAAAAGTAAAAAACTTGAAAATAAAGTTTAAAAAAAAAAAAAAGTTTCTCTCTCACCAGTGCAGTTCCTTGTAGGATGTGGTTCAGGAGTGAGGTGCTCAGTTGTGGGGACTGTGGAGCGTTCCTCTTCAGGGATATGCTCTGGAGGAGGGGTCGCTGCCCCTTCTGCAGGATCATAGCAGACCTCCATGCTTAGCTGGTAGCAGCAAGGATAGGGATATGGGGCCGGCCCAGTGGCAGAGAGGGTTGAGGCACTGGACGCCACACCTCGAACCACACCAGCGACCCGGGTTCGGGAATGGACTCCGGTCACTGGGGGCTGGCAAGGGAGGAAAGGATTGAGTGTCTGGAGGACTGCTCTCCTCTTCTGGGGTGGGTTTGGGGAATGCGTCACCTTGCAGCAGCCCCCGGTGGAGATCGGGCGCACTGCAAGAGGACTGCAATACTTGTGAGACCAGAAAACCGGAAAATCCACACTGAGCTCAGCCGGATGATGACTGCTGGCTTGCCCGCTCCTCCTCCGATCTCCTATGGAGCCATGTCCGCCTCAGCAGCGTGGGGCCAAAATTGCATGTGCTGGCTTGTCTCCCCCTGGTGCTTTCCCCCTCAGAAGAGAGGGACCCATCCAGTGAAAGGATATGCTGGATTACCCCAGCGGCTGCGATATAAGGTAAGGAGGCTCAAGGGAGAAAACGGAGGGGTGTGGGAGCCATTAGCAGTCTGAAGGAATGGGTGTGCTCAAGGCACGTATGGGGTAAAAAAAAAAGGATAGGGATATCTCAGCTGCAAACTCAACTCAGCAGGAGCTCACCCCCACTCCCCCAGAGACCCACTGGGCCAGCAGAGTAGAGGGTGGTAGGGCACGGGGGGGCAGCCATAAGGTTGTCCAGCTCAGTACCATCCAGATGGCGAATCACTTTGGACCCCTGGAGGAGGTTCAGGTTCCTGACTCCACCAGGGGTGACTCCAGATCAGTCAAAGGGAAGGGGAAGGACAATATTTTGGCATTCAAGAGGGGCAAGGCTGACAAGAAAGTTCTAGTGGTCAGGGACTCAGTGTTCAGGGGGACAGACAGGGTGATAGGGGAGGAGTCAGATGAGAAGAGGTTGGTCCAATGCCTACCTGGAGTGTCATCCAACTGGGATTTAGACAGAATAGGGAGGATGGTGTAGAAGGGAAGGGGAGCTAGGGGTGCTGGTACACCTGGGTACCAACGATCTGGCTAACCAGTCTGTGGAGATGGTGAAGCAGAACTTCTAGAGACAGGGGCACAGATTGGTGGTGCACTAAGCCTCCCTGGCCTTTTCTAAAGTCCTCCCTGTGTGGGGCAGGTAGGGGAGGCAGGACTGGATTTGGAGTGCTGAAATACAGAAGGTTAACAGTTGGCTTAAGGGGTGGTGTTGATACATGGGGTACCACTTTATAGGGGATTGGGAGGAGTTCTGGGACAGGAGACTCTTCATGGGTGATGGCCTTCATCCGACGAGTAAGTGGGCCAGCGCACTGGGGCAGAAGTTTGATGTGTATATCAGATGTTTAAACTGATTGTGGAGTCCAGGTCAAGGGGATCCACGGTGAATGGTGAGCAGAAACTGATCCTGGATAGTACTCCCCCACATCCAGGGGACAGTAGCAGCAAAAACAGTACAGGGAACACTGTAGGGTTTACAGGACATAAAGAAGGGGCAGTTGTGAATGGGAAATCAAAAGGCATAAGCACAAACAAGGGGGGGGGGAGAAAACATGGAAAGCAGAAGAATAGTAGCAGAGTTAGAGCAAGGGTCAAATGGAAGGGGGTATGGCTTAATGCCAGGAACCGAGGTAACAAACTCAGCGAGCTCCTGGCACTGATGGCAGATGCTGAGGTGGACCTCATGACCATCATGGAAATGTGGGAAACAGATAATGACTGGGAGATGACAGTCCCTGGGTGTTCACTGTTCAGGAGGGATAGAAGAACTGGTAGAGAGAGAGGAGTTGCCTTTTTTGTCAAGGAGGGCACTGAAGTGGCAAAAGATGGATGCATTGGGGGTAGCAATGGGACGCTGAGTCAGTATGGATGCAACTCACAGCAGTCTCAGGCAGGAATGTGTGCTTAGGGGTGATCTATAGGCCTCCAGGGCAAGGGGAGGAAAGGGACAGAGAACTCAGGGAGGAACTTAAGAGAGAGGTAGCAAAGGAGGAAGTAGTGGTTGTGGGTGACCTGAACCTGCCTGACATCAACTGGGAGGTCCCAATGACCAAGAGTTCCAGGAGTCAGGCATTGCTGGACACCTTCCAAGACTGTCTACTAGTGCAGTTAGTTAAGGAACCCACCAGGCAAACTGCAGTCCTTGATGTGGTGCTCACCAAATCAGAGATGGTGGGTGCTGTGGGAGTAGGGGAGCTGCTAGAGAACAGTGACCATAACTCTGTGTGATTTGAATTGGCTGGGCAGATCCTATGAGAAGTGCCTCAAGGCACTAAATATGTTCTCATTGGAAACCAGAAGAGAGAGGGGAGATATGTTAGAGACCTTCAAGTTCCTTAAAGGAGTTAACAAGGTAAACTTCAGGAAATATTTACTCAGAATACCAACTTGAGGTCACATGGTCACAAGTGGAAATTAATAGGAGGGAGGTTCAGGAGGGATGTGAGGAAGTACTTCTTTATGTAAAGGATGGGGGAAACTTGGAACAGTCTGTCAACCGAGGTGGTAGGTGCGAACACAATAGAGAATCCAAGCAGACCTGGGATAGATTTAAGGGAATAGTGGTTGCCTGGGGGCGGGGAGTGGTTGGGGTGACAGGACCAAGGAGGAGAATGGTGAAAGGACAGGGAGAGTTATTACCCTGGAGGAACAGAGAGGTTCCAAGGAAGGTTCCAAGGATTATAGGGAACTTGGGCAGACTGGATATACCTCTGGTCTTTTTCTGCCATCATTGTCTATGTTTCTATGTTAATACAGAGGTCACGGAAGTAAAATGAAGTGCAATATGCTCATTTCATGTCAAGTTTTAGAAACGAATATAATTTTTACAAAAATTAAATTGCTGATTTAGAAACATAGAAGTTGACAGCAGATAAGGACCGTAAGGCCCATCCAGTCTGCCCATTTCTTTTTCTACCTTATAAATGTACCATCGGTTTTGCTCTGTCAATGGCCTATCTATTCATACTCATCTGTATTGCTCCCTTATGCCTATCCCATGCCTGTTTGAAGCCCTGCACTGTATTCATAGCCACCACTTCCTGAGATAGGCCGTTCCATGCATCCACCACCCTTTCTGTGAAAAAGAACTTCCTCAAATTACCCCTTAAATGGCCTCCCTCTAATCTCATGCTGTGTCCTCTTGTCCTCCTGCTATTTTTCTTATATTGAAACATGTTAGACTCTTTCACCTTGTTTATGCCCTTAAGGTGTTTGAATGTTTCAATCATATCACCTCTCTCCCTCCTTTGCTCTAGGGTATACATATTGAGCTCCGTTAATCTGTCCTCATATGTTTTCTGATGCAGCCCTTGCACCATTTTGGTTGCCCTTCTCTGGACTGCCTCAATTTGGTTAATGTCCTTGTGAAGGTATGGCCTCCAGTACTGCATGCAGTACTCCAGATGGGGCCTAACCAGAGTCTTGTAAAGAGGGATTATTACCTCCCTCTTCCGACTTGTGATACCCCTACTGATATACCCTAGTTTGCGTATTTACTAGTCCAATTCTCAGAGCCCACACACAGATTTTGGTAGGAGACCAATGTTCTCATGATGTGCTCATGTGTCTAGAAAATCAAAAAAAAAATGCAAGATTTCAAATAGGAGGCAACCAGAAATGCAAACAAGGATAAAGAACTGTGTCAAAACCAATGTGATGCGTGAATTCAGGACTAGTATACCAGTCATTCTACTCAGACAGACACAATATACTAAGGCAATTCCAAAACCGTGTAAATATGACTGAGAGGAGATATGGCTATCTGTGGACAAGGCTAATCCAGCATGGATTTACATGAAATTAGCAGGTGATGGGGGGTTTGGGGGTTTCACTGTAAACATTACTGAAAATGGCTTATCAGATCTCTAATCCAAGATCAGATAGTGCTCCAATAAAACTGAAAGGAGTAGAGTTTATGCCACAGGTTCATAATTTGCTTTACTACTAAAAATGGAGTCCAATTACACATGCCATTTAAGCCTGGGTGCCACAGTGCTCCAAGCATATACATCTAGCGAGTCCCCCTTTGTAAAATCAGATTCTCAGCATCGCCTCCCCTCTTGTCCAACAGTACTTTTTTGATAGCACAGAAAGTAAAAAAGTAATTCTGGGGGTCCCTGCTTTCCAGACTATGTTTACATAAGGCATTAGACATATCATTGTTCCTTATACAGCTCAGGTGCTCACCAATTCTGATTGTGAACACCCTAGAAGCCTTCCCCTTGTAGAATGAACCACACTTACAAGAAGTGCAAGAAGGACAGGGATGGGGCAAAAGGGGGTAAGGCCATCAGGAAATGGAGGGTAATGAGTACCAATGCCCGTAGTCTGGGCAACAAGCTCCCTGAGCTGGTGGCCTTAATGGAAGAGGGATGCCTGGATATCATAGCAGTCACAGAAACATGGTACACAGAGAACCATGACTGGGATGTTAACATACCAGGGTACATAACCTACAGGAAAAGACAGGCAGGGAGAAGAGGGAGGAGTAGCTCTCATGTAAAGGAAGGGATAAAAGCAACTGAACAAAAGAGTAAACAGGGAGGAGAGGAGGCAATGTGGGTCACCTTGGAGACTGGAAGGGCACCACAATCCACAGGGATTAGGTACGGACCCCATGTCAGGGAAGGAATGGACAAGGATATGATGGAAGGCATTCTTAGAATGGCAGAGAAAGGGAGATACTGTTGATGGGAGACCTGAATATGCCAGATGTTAACTGGAGCACATTTGCTGCAGCCACATCAGAAACAGGACCATTCTTGGCCCTACAGGTGGCAGGCATTAGACAATAGTTCGGAACCCACTTGTGAGGGGCAATCTTGAACCTCGTGCTCTCAACAGGGGCAGTGAGAGGATCTCAGATCTAGAAGTGGGTTGCCATCTGGGGACAAGTGACCATCAAACAGTGTGGTTCACGTTAAACTCAGCTACAGAGTCAAGCCATACAAAAGTGAGGGTACTGGACTTTAGGAGGGCTGACTTTGACAAGATGGGAGATCCTCAGAAAAGCACTAGCAAACAGGCTAGAAGGAGGTGTGGAGCAACAATGGGAATTATCAAAACTGCCATCACAGAGGCAACAAGCCTTGTGTGAAACAAATAAACAAATCAAATGAAAGAAAAGCCACTATGGTTCTCAAGAGAGGTGGCTGTGAAAGTCAGGAAGAAAAGATAGCATTCCGGAAGTATAAGGAAACACAGAAGGAGCAGGACAGAGCTGTACCAGTTAAGGCAGAAAGAAGCAGGAGGAAGTCAGAATAGCAAAAGCCCAAACTGAGGAAAAGATAGCCAACTCAGTTAAGAAGGGGATAAAACCTTTTATAGGTACATCAGCGCAGTAGAAAAAGACAAGGAGGGATAGTGAGGCTGAATAGAATGAACGGTGGGTGGGCAGAGGGGGACAGTGAAAAAGCAGGAATACTGAACGAATATTTCTGCTCAGTATTCACAAAAGAGGAGGGGGAAGTGCCTAATCCAATTAACAGAAGCACTCTTGATAGGGGGGTCGATCCCAGTCCTTTCACAGAAGAAAGGGTTCTGCAAGAACTCCTAAAACTGAAGGTGGACAAAGCAATGGGTCCTGATGGAATTCACCCCAGAATTCTAAAAGAATTAAGGAAGAACTAGTGAAACCACTGGCTACTCTTTTAATAAATCATGGGAGGATGGTGTGGTACCCGAGGACTGGAGGAAGGCGGATGTGATTCCCTCTCACAAAAGTGGGACCAAGACAGAGGCAGGAAACTACAGACCTGTCAGTCTGACCTCTGTGGTAGGGAAAGTGATGGAGTCACTTCTGAAGGAAAGAATAGTTGAGTACCTAGAGGTCAGTGGAGCACAGGATCCAAGGCAGCATGGGTTCACAGCGGGAAGGTCATGTCGAACGAATCTAATAGATTTCTTTGACTGGGTGACCAAAGTAGTAGACCAGGGAGGGGCTGTGGACATGGCCTACCTAGACTTTAGCAAGACATTTGACACAGTCCACACAAAAGATTATTAGTCAAATTAACCAGCCTGGGAGTGGGTCCCAGGTGGTAGCCTGGGTAAAACATTGGCTGGACAACAGGACACAGAAGGTAATTGTAAATGGAGTCCACTCTGAAGAAAGGCGGTTACTAGTGGGGTACCAGAGATTCAGTATTGGGTCCAGTCCTTTTAATGTCTTCATCAGTGACATTGCAGAGGACTGAAGGAAAAGTATGCCTTTTGCAGATGACACAAAGATCTGCAACAGGGTTGATACACAAGGAGGCGTGGAAAGGATGAAAAGGGACTTGGCAAGGTTGGAGGAATGGTCAGACGTATGACAGCTAGGATTCAATGCAAAAAAGTGCAAAATAATGCACCTGGGAAACAAGAACCCAGGGGAAGAATACACAATGGGTGGGGAGGTAGTAACAACAACAAAACAGGAAAGGGACCTTGGGGTAATCATATCAGATGACCTTAAGGTTAGCAAGCAATGTGAGAAGGCAGTAGGGAGGGCGGGGTATACTGGGATGTATAGAGAGGCATCAGCAGCAGAAAACAGGAAGTTGTTATCCCTCTGTACAGACAGTTGGTGAGACCCCATCTGGAATACTGTGTCCAGTTCTGGAACCCCATCTCGCAAGGACATAGACAGGATAGAGGCAGTCCAGAGGAGGCAACTAAAATGGTGCAGGGTCTGCAAGAGAAGCCTGATGAGGAGAGACTAAAGGAGCTTAGTATGTATACCTTGAGGAAAGAAGGGAGGGGGACATGATAGAAACTTTCAAGTCACCTCAAGGAATCAACAAAGTCCAAGAGGTAGCATCTTTCAGAAAAGAGACTTGCAGGAACAAGGGACACAATTTAAAGATAGAAGGAGGGCGGTTCAGGGCAATGTGAGGAAGTATTATTTCACAGAGAGGTAGTGGATGCATGGAACAACCTTCCTGAGGAAGTTGTGGGGTCTAAAACTGTGGGAGAATTCAAGAATGCATGGGACAGACATAAGGCAATTCTTGTGGGGGGCAGGAAGATATAGGCTGTTGGTTAACAGGATCTGCGGCCTATCCTGTAGGTAGGGAAATGGGCAGACTAGATGGGCCTAGCGGTCCTTATCTGCCATCAAAGTCTATGTTTCTATGTTTCTATGATGCAGATGAACAACTGATGAAATGCCATATTTTCCAATCTTTCTGGTTGTTCACTGACTTGAATGCGTTAGTTTTCTGAACTACTTCACAATACCAGCAATGACAGCATTGGTGACTGACAACCCCTTAGGGGGATCAAGCAACCGCATTGCTCTGGGAACAGAGTGGGTTATAGGCTATGTACCAGGATGTCATGCAGGCTAGGCCCAAAGCAATACACCATTCTAGGTAGAGTGTCAACTGTGCCAAACAGTAGTAACTCAGTTTGCAGGATGTTCAAATTTCAGAATATAACATCTTTAACCTTATTAGAGTGGCTGTTGTATGTGATAAAATTCAAAGCAGCATTTCCCTAGTACAGTATCATGCTGATTATATACCAACAAGCTGCTCCTGTCAATATTATCTGCATTTTGTTTAGCTTTTTCCACAATATCAGCCCTATACCCTTGTACATAAAACATTACTATATTTCTGTGTCATATTTCTGAAAAGCTACCCTCAAGAACTGGGTATTAGGTATGTTGTCCACAAGGTGGTGTGGGTGGCAACTAGAGGGCAACAGCAGAGTATTTCTTTTTTTTGCAATTTCTATTTTAAGCCCCCTCATTACTGGCACTGGCACCCAACTCCCCACCGAACACCGCGATCCCCTGAGGGACCCCCCATGGAGTCTTGGCTATGCCCCCCAGGTGGGAATGAAGTAGGGCCTCCCCCTTAAGCCCCTCATACCTTATATCTCATCAGGTTTCTCTTCATGGGAAGTGGTACTGGTGGGTGAGGGTCAGTATTCGGACCCTTTCATTGGTGTCCCACTGGGGCTGAGCATTTTTTCATGTACCCCCTGGAGGTGTGATGTGCGCTGACGCCAAGGCATATGCTGATGTCCATCATGCCTTCCCCCTAGACCAGACTCAGGCATGCTGTACCTTCTGCCACCACCAGAGGCCAGGCATGCCTCAAGTCAATGCCCCCCAGGAAGAGACGAGCAGTCCTCAGATGCTCAAGCCTCCTCCCCGACCGGCCTCCTCCGACGACCTGGGTCTCAGCATACTAAGACCAGCGCTATCACTGCGCTGGTGGGCCGCCTAACAACAGAGTATTTCTGTTTGTGCTCTTATGGTACAGATCCATACTGATAGTGCCATCCACGTCTTTGGAGATCATTAAATCTCAAAAATGCTCCCTGGTTTTGTTGTAGTCAATCCAGAATTTTAAACTGCGATTAGATGATTCCAAAAAAACAACAAAGTCATGAAGTTCTACAACATTTCCCTTCCATATTAATAGTATATTATACATACAGTACTGCCACGGGTCAATCTTGGAATAGTAGGGGTTGACCCTGGGGAGCAAATTACATCTCTTTCCCAGATACCTAGGTTGAGATTTGCATAGTTGTGGGCAAAGGTTTTCTCCATTGAGGTTGCTTTCACCTTTTGGTAAAACTGGTTCTGAAACAAAGAGCATTAGACATATCATTGTTCCTTGTACAGCTCAGGTACTCACCAGTTCTGATTTTGAACACACTAGAAGTCTTTCCCACGTACAATGCACCACACTAACATTGACCTCCCACAGCCAATAGCACGCCACCAGGAAGGGAGCAGGTTCTGCAAAAAAGCAGCCACTGCCAATGTGTTCTACACATTCGTGTCCAGTGATTGAGTGGAATAGCAAAGGAGAGGAACAGGTGATTGGAGTCATAGGCATCAGCAAAAGGAAGTGGAGAAGTGGGGGACTCTACTGGTCAGCAAAGGCAAGGCGCCTGTTCACTACTGTGTAATAGTCACTGCTGGGAAGGGCGGAAGGTCAAAGATAGGCCAAAACTGGGAATAACAGCAACACCAATCTAGGGTAGGAGTATACAAAATATTTAAACAAGGCACAGGGGAATACAAATAGAAACAAACAAAAAAGGGAAACACTGGAAACACCCTATCAGGGGTAAGGGTACAAAAGTATTTCCAGGTGACACAGGGAGACTAGAGATTGAGAATTCTGGGTGTGGTGCAGTGCAGTGGCTGTGGGGCAGCAGTTTTCAGGGAGAACTTGTGGAAACTACAGTCCTGCCCCATCTGCACACACCTCTCTGGGTTAAGGAAAGAGGTTGTTAGACTCCAGGTTGCGTTGGCTAGGATTCAGGGGACCTCTCCCACATCCAGAGGCCACCAAGTCTGCCACCATTACCTCAGAGGATGCCAGAACGGAGGAATGGCTGACTATGGTGGGCTCTGGAAGGCTGGGGGTTGGGGGACAGAGGCACATTCCTCAACCAGTACCACTACATAATTCCTGTGCCACTGGTGGAGCGAGACTGCCAGGATGAGTTATCTACAGTAGTGACCAAGGGGTATGTAGGAGTGGAGACCCCAAGGAGGGTGGTAAAGGACCCCAGAGGAGAAGGAAGCAGCTTCTGGTGGGGGACTTGATTGTGAGGGGGGTATATTTGGGAATAGGAAAGGGGTGGTGGGTTAGGTGCCTACCCAGCACCCTGGGCCAGAGGATGGGAAGTAGATCCTGATGATTGCTAGGGTAGCAGGATGGGAGGGAGAGCTGGATGTCATTGTCCACCTGGGGATTAATGACCTTACTAGGGATGGGGTTGGGATGGTGCAGGGGGAGTTTAGGGAGCTGGGGAGTTGTAACAGACAGGTAGCTCACTTAGTGGCTTTTGCTGAGGTGCTGCCTGTCTATGACAGGGGATAGTAGAGGGATCTGTGCACTAGGAGCATCAACTTATGGCTGAAGGAATAGTGCAGAGATGGAGGGTTTGGCTACACTGGGGACCCACCTGGGAGGATAATTTATTTATTTATTTTAAAGCTTGTGACGGGGAGAGGCACACTGAGCCATGGCTTGTTTCCAGGTGCGACCCAGGGGAAAGGGAAGGGGAATATGTGTATAGATGTAGACAGACTTACAGAACCAGATTAAGCTGTTGGTGGTATTATTAGTGAATGGGGGAAATTTGGCCAAAACACCGGGGAAATTCCCTTACTCTTATAGAGAAGTGCCATGGGATCTTTTAATGTCCACCTGAACAACCACCAGAACAGGTAGACAGGGCCTCGGTTTAACATCTCATCTGAAAGACAACACCTCAGGAGTGCAGCACCCCCTCATGATGCACTTCAGGGTCAGTACTGGGATTTATCCCATATTGCTGATGTGGGGCTAGGACCCACAACCTTCCAGTCTTCCAGCCTCAGAGGCAAGTGTGCTACCTGCTGAACCACTGACACTGATAAGGGACTATACAGGAGTGATGGCCAGCATCCATCTGGAAGGGGAACTGCAGTCCTCAGCAGGGGGTTTAAATGTTACTTCAATTAACATTTAAACTAGCCAAGGGCAGTAGCAGAAGGAATCAGGGAGTAAGAAACTGCCCCCCCCACCCCTACAGACTGAAGTAGAGAGTAGGAAGATCCTGAGGGGAGAGGAATCCCCCAGGGTGCAAATTAATACTGGAAGCAGGGTGGTAGAGATAAAATGGGAATGGGACAGGAGCATTAAAAAGAGAGAGCTGGGAAGGAAGTCAAAAAGGAAAAAGGGGGGCAACAAGCAAAGTGGAAACAAAATATGGAAGCCCATGTGTGTAAATGCAAGAAAGCCTGGGAAATAAGATTCTGGACCTAGAGGCTATCATGGTAGCTGTCAACCTGGGTATCGTGGGCAGCCCATTACCAAATCATGGTGCACTGAAAACCATGACGGGACATGGCCATACCAGGCTATACTCTGTTTAGGAAGGACTGGGTGGAAAGGAAAGGAGAGTATGTGGTGCTTTATGTGAGGGAAAGCATAAAAGTGACAGAGATACAGGGAATATAGAGGGAGGCAAAAGTATTGTGGGTCACTCTGGAGACGGGGAATGGAGCCCCTATTTGCACTGGAGTGATCTACATACCTCCGCCCCAAGGGGAGGAATTAGATAACGTATTGGTGGAAGCCACTGGCAAGATGGCAGAAAATGGGGAGGTGCTGCTGGTGGGGACTTCAGCCTTTCAGATGTAGAGTGGAGCTTCCTAGCAGTGGTTTTAGCTAGAAGTAGGGACATCCTGGACTCTCTGCGGAGGGGGGGGGTCCTCAGGCAACTAGTCAGTGAACCCACTTGTGATGGGGCAAGACTGGACCTGGTACTAATCAACAGGGACAGTGTTGCAGCTGTAAAGGTGAGAGGCCACTTGAGGACCAGTGATCACCGTATGATGTGGTTCAATATAAGGATGGCTGCGGAATCGAACCTTACAAGGATGAGGGTCCTGGACTTCAGGAGGGCAATTTTTATAAAGATGGGTGAATGCCTCAGGGATCACCAGAGGAGGATGGCTGGGGGGGAGGGTGTAGGAACAGTGGGCGAAGATAAAAGGGAGCATGGTAAAGTAAGCAAACCTCTGCATCAAACAAGTGAGCAAAAGCAAGAGGAAAAAGAAACCGCTATGGTTGTAGAAAGAGGAGGCTGAAAAAGTAAAGGCAAAGACGATAGCATTCAGAAGGTATAAGGAAATGCAGAGAGAGGAGGATAGGGAGGTGTATCAGAGAAACAGAGGGAAGCAGGGAAAGCAGTAAGGCACACAAAGGCACAGAATAGCTCAGGAGGTAACAAAAGGGGACAAGACATTTTTTAGGTATGTAAGTGAAAAAAGGAAGACCAGGGGTTGGATTGTATGGTTAAAAAGAAAAGGGGGGAACTGTGTAGAAGGGGACCAGGAAAAAGAAGACATCCTGAACAAATACTTTTGTTCAGTGTTCACAGAGGAAGGAGAAGGGGAGGGGAGACAAAAAGTAACAAAAGCTTTGGAGGGAAGCAGCTGGACACTAGTCCTTTCTTAGAGGCAAGAGTCCTGAAGGGGTTTGCTAATCTGAAGGTGGTCAAAGCAACGGGGCCAGATGGAGTGCATCCAAGGCTACTGATCGAGCTCTGGGAAGTATTAGCTGCACCTCTGGCAGTTCCATTAAACATCTCACTGGAAACAGGAGTAGTTCCGGAAGACTGGAGGAGGAGGGTGTAGTCCCAGTACATGAAAGTGGTAGCAGGGAGGAGTCTGGCAATTTTAGGTCAGTCAGACTAACATCAGTGGTAGGAAAGTTAATGGAATCACTGCTGAAGGAAAGGGTTGTGGAATATCTTTATTTTTATTTATTGATACTAGGAATAAGACCTTTGAGCTATAAGCTCATTTACAAAGGTTCTGCGTCGGAGAAGATAGGTAAACATTAAACAAAGTGATTACAATGCAACAGGACAGATATACAGTATGTTATAAAATAAATAGTGGTATAGCAGCACATACATTGGGAAGGTTACATATAATTAAGAACAGTAGCCTATATTGGCAGGGAGAAATACTATAATCTAAGGAGGTAGCACAATGTATACATTCAAGTTGCAGTGCTTGGATTAGAATATTAATTGTGAAGGGGTAGAACAGAGACAGGTAGGAGTAACGGGCAGCTTGATAAAGCATTGTCATGATAAGATGGGGGCAAAGAGCAGCTAAAGAGTAGCATTGTGAGAGGTGAGGAGAAGGGGGGACAGGAAGGTGGAGGGAAAGGAGGAAGATGTCAGAGTAGAGGAGGAGGGGGAATAAGGGACAGGAAGAGGAGGGCCAAGGGAGTAGGAGATGAACAGAAACCAGTGGGTTATAAGGCCTGAGGCAGCATGGTTTCACAGGGGGGAGGTCATGTCAAACAAATCTGACAGATTTCTTTGACTGGGTGACCAAGGAACTAGATCAGAATGGTGTGGTGGATGTGGCCTGCCTAGACTTCAGTAAGGTGTTCAGCACTGTTCCACATAGGAGACAAGTAAGCACGCTAGGTAGCTTAGAAGTGGGTGCAAAGGTGCTAAACTGGATAAGAAATTGGTTAGGGGATAGGTGACAGAGGGTGGTGGTAAACAGAGTTCACTCCAGGGAAGGGAGGGTGATCAGTGGGGTGCCTCAGGGATCAGTGCTGGGACTGGTCCTCTTTCATGTCTTTATAACTGACACTGAGGAGGAGCTGGAAGGGAAAGGCTGTCTCTTTCAAAGCAGGAAAGAGAGCTGGGGGTAATCATATTGGATGACCTAAAAGTGGCCAGGCAATGCGACAAGGCAGTAGGGAGGACTAGTGGGATGCTGGGGTGTATAGGGAGGGGTATCACCAGCGGAAAGAGGGAGGTGGTATTGCCTCTGTATAGATCACTGGTAAGACCCCCACCTAGAGTACTGTGTCTGATTCTGGAGACCACATCTCCAGAAGGACACAGAGTGGAAGTAGTCCAAAGGAGAGCAACTAAAATGGTGCAGGATCTGCATCAAAAGCCCTACAAGGAGAGACTAAAATACTTCAATATGTACACCTTGAAACAGGGGGGAGGGGGGGATAGAATAGAGACCTTTAAATATCTCATGGAAGTAACAAAAAGGTACAGGAGGCGAATATTTTTCAGAAGAAAATGTGCTCAGGAACAAGGGGAGGTGTTATGAAATTGGCAGGGGGTAGATTCAGGAGAGATGTGAGGAAGTACTTTTTCACAGAAAGAGTGGTATATTCCTGGGACAGCCTTCCAGTGGAGGAGGTGATGGTGGCAAAAACAGTGGAGGGGTTCAAGAATGCATGGGATAAGCACAAGGGAATCATAGTGGAAAGGAAGAAGGGAGGAAGAAAGAGCTGTAGATCAGGTACAGTCTGTAATAATAGTGTAGGTAGGGAGAAATGGGCAGATTAAATGGGCCAATGGTCCTTATCTGCCGTCAAAGTCTATGTTTCTATGTAACACAGAAGTGTTGCATGTTAAAACATATCTAGCACATTCCTCCAAAACTGATTTATTCTCTGATGATAGATTCATGCTGTTGAGCGAGTCCCTTAAAGCACATAAGCCCTCTCTTATTTGATATACAAAGACTAAGTGTTTATTGTTACCAATAACCATTCACTGTTTAACTGTAAATCATCAAGGATGTTAAGAGCATTAGTGGTGTCCCTAATGTAAGATGGCGAGATTTGAACCATGTTCTTGATGTGGGCATCTATGTACTGGGACAATGGTTCCGTAATGGAACCAGTTCCAGCAACTATTGGATAGCTGGTGGGGGAGACTACCAGTGACTTGTGTCTTTCAGTAAGATGTAAACTGTACTTCTAACAGGGTATGGTACTTGCAAGAAGTTAGCCACATCAGCAGAATTACACCCTTCTCTAGAGCTGTATCAATGAACTGATCTATTTCAGTTCTGAGCACATTTGTAGGGTCCTGTGTTCTACTTGGATATATATACACTGCATCAGAATAAATTAAGTGGGTCACTATCCTTTGCTTAGTATTGGTGCCATTTTTTTATGGAACTGGACTGTTGTATATAAACTTGGCACAACTAGTGAATGGAACTTCCTTTCTGGCTGACTACTAAAAAAACACTGTCTGCTGTTAAAAACCCAGCATGCACCTTTGTGGTCCCCTTTATAGCCCCTCGTATCCTCCGCCATGCTCTGTCATGTTCCCACATAACCACTATCCGTGTAAATGACCACATTTTGGTTTTCCCGCATGACTACTATCAGTGCAAGTGTCCCACATGACCACTAGCAATTTAAGTGGCCACGTTTGGTTTATCTTGTGTCATGTACCTGGCCTAGAAATCCCCATGCATTTTTTCACACCAGCTACTACTCTGCCTAACTATTTTCAGTTTTAACTGTCTTATAATATTTAAGTCAAGTGTAATCCCCAGGTGGTGCTATCCCAAGAGATTCTACCCCTGCCTGCATGACCAGATGCAGGTTGAGGGGCCCAGGTACTAGAAACGGGTGCCTCCACGCGGAGGACAGGGTTAGTAGTAGCACAGCTGACCTGGGTACAGCCCTCCAGGACACTGTTACCCCCCTCTTTTCCCTCTAGTGGCCTAAATAATTCACAGAATACACAATTGCAATTTATATCTGACAACGGTTTTAACCCCAGACTTGTTGCACTTACCACCAGGACTGGTTCAGCAGACTTGGCCCTGGAGACTCCCTGTAAAATAGGATTTAGCACAACAACCAGCAATATTTCAATGCTGTTTGTACAGAGGTACACCACAACCAGTTTCTTTTTTTTTTTTATACTTCCTTTATTATGGTAGGCCCGAAAGGGCTGAAGAAATCATGTCCATACATATAGATCATACATCTATTACATAGGTACATAAAACATATTTTGGTGACATCACAGTGCGTACCTACACATTAGCTTTTTACTGAATAAAAGCATATGATGATCTGGTTAAAGTAAACTACATGTTCTCAAAAATTTGTCAAATAGTACTGCAAATGTTCTTATCTATTACTACTCGATGCAGATATTAACAGACTGTACAATGCACTGAATAAAACAATAGAAAAATATATTTCCTTTTTTATTTTTATAAATTCTTGATATGAGAGAGAGAGAGAGAGAGAGAGAGAGAAGGGAGAGGGGGCCCAGCTATGCCTAATTAGGCATCTAAATGCAAATGAGGCTCATACAAGAGCCATCTAGTCCACCTGTTTTGGTACGAGGGTTTGTTGGCGAAGGCTGAATGTAATCCTTTCCATTAAGTGAATATTGTCTACTATGTCTGTCCAATCTGCTATGGGGGGGGGGGTAGCTCTCTGTGCCTATTTCTTAGTAATGGCCTTCAAAGCAGCTATCGTGAGAACTGACCATAAGTATGTTGCCTCTCTTCCCCGTATCTCCTTTGGTCTAAGACCTAAAACTAGATGTTCAGGCCCGGGGGGATTGAAACTGGAAAATTTCCTGGAGATAGTGTTCTATATTTGTCCAGTACTCCTTAAGTATTTGACATGTCCAAAAAATATGGGCCTGTGAAGCTGGGGCGAACCCACATCCCCTCCAGCAGTTTGAACCAGTGTTGGTGCATAGTGCACCACCTGTGCAGGAACTTGGAAGTACCTAGCTGTCAGCTTCCAGCCATATTCCCTTCAGAGAGGGGCCCCTGTTGTCCGCCATGTAGCTTGCCACACTCCAGCCCACTGTTTCTCTGAAAGAGTGATCCCCAGGTCCGTTTCCCACTTAAGTTTAAGTTTTTCAATGGGAAGGGTCAGATCTGTTAAATACCTTTGATACAACAGGGATATGGCTCCTCTCCCACCCCCTGAAAACCAAATACCACGGAAAGGGGGGTCCTCCACCTCCACCTGCGGCCGGGCATACGTCTTCTGAAGGGCAGGGACATAGTCTCTGATCTGGTAGAATCTTAGTTTATCTCGTGGGAGAAACCCAAATGTCTGCCTGGCTGCCTCAAAAGAAATAGGGTTATCTGCAGATAAAATCTGATAAGGAGAGTGAAATCCTTTCTTGGCCCACTGTTTAAACCACAAATCCAAGGTGGCAGCTGGGAAGAAGGGGTCATAAGCCCACCATCGAAATTTCCACAATTGATTTCTTATGGGACCACAGGTTATGCCTCTCCTCCATCCCTCCAGGACAGTCCTAGTCCCTGTATAACAAGACTCGGGTAACCCAACATCATCATGGAGTAGGATAGCAGGAAGGGGAGGGTCAGCCTCAACTGCCAAATCCATTCTCTTCCAATGAGAATCAAAGCCAGGACTGCCCCATAGGAGAGCCACCCGCATTTGGGCTGCAGCTCAATAGCCCTGTAAGTTAGGGAAAGCTAGACCACCATGGGCCTGTGGGGCATACATAAGGCCTCCACAAATCCTAGGATGGTCTTTGGCCCAAAGAAATCTGAAAAACATGCCCTGTCATATGTTTAATTCTCTTTGAGAGACCTGACAGGTTACACATTGAAATAAATAAAGTAACCTTGGCAGGGCATTCATTTTCAATGCCTGTGTCTTAGAATATATAGATAAGGGCAGGAGAGTCATTCTCTGGACATCCATCCTTAATTGGGTAATCAAAGGCGGATAATTAAATTCCCAGAGCCTGTGGTTGCTAATCCCAATCTTAATCCCTAGGTAACTCATCTGATCTAGGTCCCACCTCATGGGATACCTGTTCCTTAAATCCGGGGAAGGGGTAAAATTGCAACTAAGTACCTCTGTTTTAGAGCAGTTCAGTTTGTATCTTGAGAGGGAGGAGAATTCCTCTAACAGCCGAAACAAAGCAGGGATAGAGAAGTCAGTTTCTGTAAGGTACATACCTGTAAGTACGTCGTTGGCATATAGAGCCAGTTTATGCTCAAAGCCATTCAGTGTTATTCCCTTTATATTCCCATTCTCCCTGATAGACTGAGCAGGAGGTTCTATATATATAATGCAAATAGCAATGATGATAAAGGGCACCCCTGTCTTGTACCTCTGCAGAGTTTCAGAGGTCTATAAATGTGGCCATTTGTACAAACATAGGCAGTTGGGGAGTGGTATAATTTGCTTATTAATTGTATAAATTCTCTAGGGAATCCAAACCAAGAAAGGGTTGCCCCCAAAAAGCTGCAATCAACTCTATCAAACGCTTTTTCAACGTCAAGAGTCATTAATAATGCTGAAGTAGAAGAGTTGTTAACATGGTCAATAAGGTGGGTGGTTCGTCTCAGATTATCCTGAGCTTGCCTACCCGGGACAAATCCATTCTGATCTAATTGTGTGAGATGGAGAAGATACTGTTGTATTCTTTTGGCCATAATGGATGAAAAGTTCTTATAATCAGTATTTAAGAGGGAAATTGGGCAATAGGAAGCACTTCTGGAGGGGTCCTTTCCTGTCTTGGGTATCACAGAAATCAGTGCTGTGGCCCAGGAGGATGGAGCCATGCCCCTACCCTCCCAAGACCTCAGAGAATACTCTCTAAACAAGAGGCTGGAACGTCTCTAAAACATTAGTGTGGCTCCCCTAGGAGCCCGTGCCAGTCCCGGGCATTTCCCTGTCTTCAGGGCTCCCACTTCCACTTTAAGTTCCTCTGCCGTTATTGGGTACATCAGCACTTTTGCCTGGTCTAGTGATACGGTTGGTAATTTCAGGTTATGAAGGAAAGATTCAGTCTTCTCATCAGGTGGGGTGGGTTCCTTTTTGATATAATTGTTCATAAAACTCCCAAAAAGTCTCAGCTATCTCAATTGTTTTATATACCAGTTTCTGATGTCCAGGGTGCCACACGTTCGTGATTGTGGCCCTCACTCTTTGTGCTCTCAGTCTACTGGCTAGTAATCTAAGTGACCTTAGGCCACCCTCGTAGTAGTTCTGCTTTAAAAATAACAATTTCTGTTCTACCTGCTAATCTAATATTTGGCCCAATTCCCCTTTAAGAGTCTTAAGTTGCTGTGCTACAGTTCTGGAGTATTTCTGTTTTTGCATTCCCTCTAATGTTTGGATTTGCTCACTGAGGGTCTTCCATCTCCCCTCTTTCTCTCTCTCTTCTTCCTTACACCAAGCTGTATAAACTTCCCCCGGAGAACAGCCTTGGCCATGTCCCATAAGGTGGCACATAACATTTCCTGTCCCTCATTTTCTGTTAAAAAACACTGGTATGCGTCTATAATCTGATCCTTAACTGCCGTATCTTTAAGCAAGGAGACATTAAGTCTCCAGAAAGTGTTTCTTCTAAATCCTCCCAGATCCAAACTCGTATAGAGTGGAGCATGATCTGAGAGGAGAAAGTCCCCTATCCAAGTATCCTGTACCCTAAAAATCTGTCTCTAGGTAGCAAGAAGTAGTCCAATCTGGAATACATATTGTATGTGTCAGAAAAATAGGCATAGTCCCTTTGTTTCGGGCGCTGGTAACACCAAACATCTAAAATACCCAATTCTCCAAGCAACTTATGGACCTTCCTTGCCACTGGATGGGACTTTCTTGGGATCTGGGAAGTACTGTCCAGGGCAGGATTCAAGGTCAAATTCAGGTCTTCTCCACATACCAAGATGCCCTCCGCCCACTCCTGGAGAAGGAGGAAGAACGATCTATAGTCCCCATAAGGGGTATCCGGTTGGAGATACACAGAAGCAAGTGTTATTAATTGTCCCTCTAGTTTGCCCTTCATGAGAGCATATCTACCCTCCCCATCCACCTTTTCTGCTAGTTTTTCAAAATGGGACTTATGTGGAATAAGTACCATAGTACCTCTGCGTCTACCCTTTTTATATGAGGAGGCCGACATCTCCCTAAACCCTAGCTTCAGGAATTTACTGTGCTCCCTCTCAGATAGATGTGTCTCCTGTAGAAGCACAAATTCTGCTGTCAACTTTTTAAGCTGAGCTAAAATCTTGCTATGTTTAACTGGACTTGTAAGGCCATTTAGATTATAGATGCATACCACCGTGCCAAAATTAGCCATTATGTTTTAAAACAAAAGAGAAAAAAAAGTAACACAGCAGTTAAGACAGGCTCCCCAGATCTCCCTCTTTGGATCCCCCTCCCCCGAAAACAGTGCAACATATCTCCATCCTTAAACAACATATTAACTATATAACAATCATCATTGCCAACTGGGCAAAAACCTTTATGGTTTACCATTAAATTACTTCCTAGGTAGAAGATCCAGGTTTATAGGATCTTTATCCGAACTCCCTTCCCCACTGTGGAAAGGGAATTAAGAGGGGGGATATAATTACGCTCTCCAAATGGAGGGCTCCCCCCCTAGAGCTTCAGTGATGTTAATTATTATTTAGCTCCTTGCAGTGAGTATCAGCAGTTGAATCAACTAGAAATCGTGTGCCCAAACTGCCCTTGACACTCCTAGTAAAAGGACACCCTGCCTGTTCTGTAAGAGTGTTACTTAGTCAGGTTGTTTCTATCAGCAACGTATAAAACTGTAGGCCAATCGACTTATGCATTATAAAATTATATGAACATACTTTACTAATTCCTGGTCTCTGGTAAGGGAGTAATGGGTAACACAGCCACACCCCGCCAGAGGGGCCATTAAGTAGGCCTCATGAGGAGCTCCCATCCGCGCACAGGTCGAGCAGGAAAGCCATAGAAATGAAGATGCTGCATACCAATCATCTGATAGCCCCCATATTTGTGGGGTTGGTAAAATACTAGTTTAATTGTGGGAGACCAAGCAAGCACGGTCATAGGCACGTTTAGCAGTTTAAGGGACTGAACCTCAGCAACACTTCCCTAAATTGACCCAAAGCCAAGCCCCACAAACGGAGGGAAGCTAACCGTCCGTAGTGAGGCCTAGCCCTGAGGACTTCCTCGAAGAGGTTACCAATAAAGGCCCTATAAGTCCCCTGCAATCTAGCTGAAACCTTTGTTCTTTGTGCCCCACTGACCACTGCTTAAGTCAGATCACCCCATTAATATTTCCAAATTGTATGGGGGAGATGAGAATTCTCGATGTGGTTTCTTCACCCGCACCCGTCAGACCCAAAAAGCTCCCAGGCCCACTCGATCCCCCCGACGAGGGAGCCGCGCCCCCCAACCATCAGTCTACATGCTATGAAGATACCGAATGGTATATTTTAAAAACTAGTACATCCTGACATTATGTAATGTGTGCAATTGAATATTTTGTCCTCCATTTTAAATGAGGTTTAATCTCTGGAACCCTTTATAAAGTCAGAGTTATTTTCAAGATATGCCCCCGTAAAGTTAAGCCTGAAGAGATCACAAGAAGCAAATGAGTGAAAGATACTACGCCTGAAAGCGCTCTGGTAATTTGGGAGTTTGCTTCTTCTCTGGCAGTGTCCGTTTTTGGTGCAGTCTGTGTTGGCTCTTTATTCTGCCCTCTCGAGCGTTTCTTACTACGTAGGGAGTCCCACAAGGCGGAAGCGGTCATGCTGGGCTTTGCGCCCTGTCTTTTAGTTCCACTGTAGGCCCAGTCTCTGGTCTCCAACTGTCTGCGTTGTGGTAGATTGGCCTCCTCACCCTGGGGTTGTATGCCCACCGAAATCAAAAAGTCCCCTGCTGCTTGCAAATCTTGAAAACGTCTCATACCATCGGCCAACTGAACCTTTAGGCGTGCTGGATACTCAACGAAAGTCCTGATATTCTGCTGCTGTAACTGTTTAACCACTGTGAGTACTTTTCTCCTTGGGAAAGCAGCTGTGGTGTAAAATCGTGGTCCAAATATAGTCGAGTGTCCCCAAAGTGAATCATTTTTTTTGACCATGCTAACTGCAGAATCTCCTCCTTCACTCTATAATCCAGGAATGCCAGAACTACCGAGCGTGGTTTCGCCTTGGGGTCCCGGGGTTTTGGGATCAGGGATCTATGGGCTCGAATTATGTTTAGAGCTTTGTCTGGAGGGAGACTAAGAATCTTGTGGAGTCGGAGGGGGGAGAGAGGATCGAGCGTCCCAACGGATGCTCTCCTCCCTCTGGGGTGGGAAACCAGGGGTGCTTCTAGCACCCGACACCCCTGAAGCCGGTGACTTTTGGGGCACCGGCGGCTCTACTAGAGTTGGGGAGGGGGGACACTGTTTCACGCGCAGCTGTCGATGTGCGTCAGCACATCAGCAAGTCTGGACATCAGTCCTAAGCTCAGGCATCTCAGGGGAATGGGAGAAAAACAGGGGGAAAATGAAACACCCCTGGCCCTACAAGCGGATGAAACTAGGGGATGGGATGCTGTGTGGATCACCCTGGCGGATGGAGTAGGAGGAGCTATGAGGCCTCCTCTGAAAGCTGTGGGAGCCAGGCAAATTACAAAAAAAAAAAAAATCTCGTGGAGAAATGAGTCTATGAAAGTGGTCATTGCACCAGTCTCAGTGCCCTCAGGGAGCCCATGAATCCGGAGGTTATTTCTTCTATTTCTATTCTCTAGTTCTTCTAGGTGTGCTTCGAGTTGTTGGGAGTGATGGTATAAGTCCAGAAGGGCTTTGTTATGTACATCAGTGGTGGTGGTATAATCCGTTAAGGTTTCCTTAATTTCCCCAGCTCGTTTGGTTAATGTGGCAATTTCTGTACATTGGTCTGAGACCTTAGCTTCTAATCGCTGGAGCATCTGGTTAATTTGTTTCAGGGTTTGGCAAAGTTCTCTAGATGTGATCGCACACTCAGAATCCTCCCTTGGGGTTTCAATGCTTTGCCCGAGCGAGAGACTCTGGGATTCCTGGGCCCTCTCGGTGTCAACCGAAGCCGGCATTTTTGAGCTTTTACTTGCTTGATACGTGGAATTATCTCTCCAGCGATTTTTCGGAGGCATCAGATAATCTGAGATTCATCTTTTAGTTGACAGGATGATGGATTAAGGTTTAGATGTCCGTGGATTGTTATGTCGATTGGCGGAGCTCGTTGTTTAGGCTGCCATTAGGTGGGTGTCCCAACCGGAAGTCCACCACAACCAGTTTCAATGCAAAAAGATTTAGATCTGATTTATTTAAGGGGCAGTAACAAGGAAGGGGCAGAATCTGGTGGTTGATTCAATATCTGAAAGATTTAGGTTATAAGGCATGCACTTTAAAGTCTCTGTATCACAGTCACGCACACTCTGGGTACCCAGTTGGAACTATGGCTAGCCTGAAGCATTGTCCAGGGTAAGCTGGCATTGCAGCTGGTTGGGGCCCTGTGATGGAAAGAAAACATTCATGCACTTAACCCACAATTTGTAATCTGGAGCCAGATGGCTCAGTCCTAAAATGATTAACAATAACAATTAAATCAGATGACACACTCTGATTTGAGCTTTGTTTGAGGGAGCTACCCTGGTGTTTACTCATGCTACCCAGTACAGGATGCAGGATGGATGAAATGGAGACCTCTGGCTGAACAGCTGGATGGTCAGGAGAAGCAGGGCCCACACGATTCACCATGGTGTCGTTCCTGTTCATGATGTTGAGCAGGGGGCTAATCCCGGGGCTGGTCTCCCATTGATGATTTTCTCTGCGGCATGAGTAGCTGTCTGATCCAAGGTGGCAGGACCCAGACTGGGTGAACAATTCAGATAACAGTCCGGTAGTTGCTGGATACAGCTTCCAGCAAGCATGACACAATCAGGCAGTGGGGAACCAAATCGTGACCCACTAACAGCATTCAGCACACTTGTAGTAAAGATAAAGCAATACTACAGTTCGGATGACAGTCCGGTTGCAATATACATTGTCTCCGTGCAAACCATATGCACTGCGGTTGTTTCAGATGTCCTGACGGGCTGATCGCATAGAAGCAAATCTTCGGTCCTCTTCAGGTAAAAAGGCAGTCACAATTTGGTAATTCTGGTCACAATACTCTTTGGATGCAGTCCGATTTCTTTTAGATCAAGACTCCCTCACAAGGGAAGAAGAGGTAGGCAGGCCAAGCACAGCCTTCCCACCAGTTTCCCGTGCTATTACGCAGGAGCAGCTGCTCGAATATCTCGAGCTGTTCACTCTTCCAACTCCAAACTCAGACTGACTCACTGCTGCAGGCAGTTTGGGACTTTCCCAAAGATCCAAAATGTTTGATTCGTTGATTCATTTGTCTGTCACAGCTAGAGCCCTCCCTCCAGGTCCATTTAGGCGCCAAAGTACAAAAACTACAATTCCTACAGAAATTCACTCCCACAAAACCCCCGGGGACAGACTCCATTTTAGGATCCCCAAAGGTACTGATTGGTCCAAACTAGCAGTCCAGAACCAAGATGGTGGTGCATACAGTAGCAGAAATGTCCATGCTGCAAAGAAGAGAAGTTAGACAAACTACACTATCATTATTAATAAAGCAGATAAACAGATTCTAGTAGGGCTCCCTTTGTGCAATTAGTGATGGCAGAATGGAGTGATAACACTGCAGCCCGGGTGGGACTCAAGCCTGAAACTACTCGGCCCCTACCCAGATTAATTATACACTACGAAACAGGCAGCTCTTAAAGAGATAGGCATGGAGGCTAACAGGGCACTCACATGAAAACACTTTTAAACTGTCAAAGACACAGAACGCCAGCCTGGCAGTGGACATTTAGGCAAGCCCAAGGAAGACTTTTGGGAACCCCCATTTGTAGGGGGGGGCTACACAAGGATTATCATCGAAGGACGTGTGAGAAAATTGTATATGCGCCTGTATTTCACTAATGGGACTGCCTTCTCTGAGTATTTCATGCAACAGATAGCTATAACAAACTCTGATTAGAGACAATATGACTGAAAAGTGATACTGTATTTTACAGGGATTAGGAGTCATCTACATGGAAATTCTTCAGGAGTCTTGACAATATCTATGAAAACTAAAAATCCACCGAGCATGAATCTAAGTATGTCAGAAATACATTTTTGCCAAAAAAATTATACGATGACATTTTTTGTCAACTAACAAATACTGTTGGTTTAAAGAAATTATCCTGATTCTAATTTTGCCAAATACTAACCTTGAACTGCTTCGTAACAAAGATGAGCGGAGGCCATGCCAGGGATGACAGTTCAAAGAGTGGGACAATCAGTCCTGAAATATGCTAGAAGCGGAAGGGAGAGACCTCATTTAATTCTACATGTGGGGATAAATGACCTGGCTGATAGTACATTAGAAATAGCCCAAAATAGGTTTGAGGAGCTGGGAACTTTATGCGAGGGGGAAGGTAGATCAGTAACTTTTTCTGAGGTATTACCAGTGCCCAAGGTGAGCACGGCTAGAAAACAAAGGATCAAGGAATTTAATGACTGGTTAGACAAATGGTGTCACACCAAAGGGTATGGGTTAGTGGGAGGATGGGGACAGACCTGGGAGGACAGTAGTCTATACGGTAAGGATAGACTTCACCTAAATGAAGTGGGCAAGAGGTGCTGAAATGGAAGCTTGGGGAGTATATTGAGGTAGATGGACATTTAAACTAGGAGGGGGGGGTGGCAGGTAGAGGGAGGGCCTACAGTGGCCACGAGATGGGAAGCAGAGCAGGCTTACTTCCCAGAACAAGGGCGATGTACTAGGTAGAAGCAATAGAGGGGATGCTGGAAGTGGAGGGCAGAGGGATGGGGAAGAAAAGGTAAAGGGATGGAAGGTGGTCACCATGAATGCTAGGAGCCTGGGGGATAAAATGAAGGATCTACAGGCCCTTATAGTGGAGAGGGAGGTGGACATGGCAGCAATAATGGAAACATGGGCCACCGAATACCATGACAGGGACCTGGCCGTCCCAGGGTACAGAATATTCCACGGTGATAGGGAAAACAGGAGTGGGGGGAGTGGCTTTATACATGAGGGAGGGGCTAAAGTGCAATAGGGAGAGAGAGGAGGAAGATGAAACGGAGTCATTATGGCTGCTAATCCAGGATTCCAGGACTAGGACTCTCCGGATGGGAGTGGTGTACAGGCCACCCTCCCAGACAGAGGAGTTGGACAAGGAACTTGTGAGGCAGATTACAAAGCATGCAGGAAGGGGAGTGTGGTGGTTGTTGGAGACATCAACCTGCCAGGGGTTGATTGGGGAACCCCAGCCACCAGCAGTAAAAGGAAACAGGTACTACTGGACACCTTTCAGGAAAGCTTCCTGACACAGGAGGTCAGTGAACCAACCATTGGGGGGGGCACCCTAGACCTAGTGCTCACAAATGGGGAATTTGTGAGGGATATTGAGGTGGACGAGGGTAGCGGGGAGTGACCATCGTTCAGTATGGTTCAGGTTGATGATGGGCAAAGAGGGGGTGGCATCCAATGCAATGTTGCTGGATTTCAGGTGGGTGGATTTTGCAAAGATGGAGAGGTAGTGAGTGGGTACCTGGCTGGGATCCAGCCTAGTATGGGCATGGACAAGAACTGGGAGCTGATAAAGAAGGGGATAATAGAGGCTATCAATTCCTGTAGCAGGACTCGGAATAAAAAGGCCAAGGCAAAAAAGCCAAGCTGGATGTGCAGGGGGGTTGTGGAAAAGGTGAGGAGAAAAAGGGTGGCCTTTAGGAGATACAAGAAATCGTGGAGTGGGGAAGATTGGGAGGAGTACCTGCAGGAGGCAAGGGAGGTGACAAGGGCAGTAAGAAGAGCAAAAGCCTCCAAAGAGCTCAGGCTGGCGCAAGGCATAAAGGAGGGGAAAAGAGCTTCTTCAGGTACATCAGGAAGCTGTAAAGAACAGATAGTAAGGATTAAGAAGGACAGGGGATGAGTAGATAAGGGGGAGAAAAGGCAGAAGCACTCATTGACTACTTCTGCTCGGTATTTATGAAGGAGAGAGGGGGAGTACTACCCAAGGGGGGTGGGGGGACAGTAAAGGCTGGGAAGGGAGTAACAAACGGGGGGATCATGGAAGCTATAGTCCTGGAGGGCTTGAGAGCACTGAAGGTGGAGAAGGCACCATGGCCTGATAGCATTCACTGCAGGGTATTGAAGGAGCTAGCAGAGATCCTGGTGGAGCCCTTGGCAAGCCTACCCAATGCCTCACTGAATTCGGGATGTATACCCAAGGACTGGAGGTTGGCTCAAGTAGTTCCCCTGCATAAGAGCAGCCCTGAAAATGAACCAGGGAACTATACACTGGTGAGCCTCACATCCATTGTGGGGAAGCTAATGGAAATGATCCTGAAGAAGAAGCTGGTGCCCCTTCTGGAATACAATGGGCTGCAGGACAGTAGACAGCATGGCTTTGTCGCTGGCAGATCCTTCCAAACCAACCTGGTAGATTACTATGACTGGGTGACTAGGCAGATGGACAAGAGCTATGCAGTGGAGGTCCTGTACCTGGACTTCAGCAAGGCATTTGATTCAGTGCCACATGGGAGACTTGGAATAAAACTTGCCAGCACAGGGGGTGGGACCACAAATGGTGGGATGGGTGACAAACTGGCTGCAGGGAAGGCAGCAGAGGGTGGCGGTGGAAGGGGAACTCTCATCCTCAAAGGCAGTAATGAGTGGGGTTCCACAGGGCTCGGTGCTGGGACCAGTGTTTTTTGGGATAATTATTGCAGACATTTCCATGGGCATCAAGAGCAGGATCAGCCTGTTTGCCGATGACACCAAGATAGGGGCGGTGGTGGATGACATAGAGTGGTGGCGGGGTCTGCAGTAAGATCTGAAAAAGCTAGAGATTTGGTCAGACACTTGGCAGCTGGGGTTCAGTGCCATAAAATGTAAGGTGTACTGCATTTTGGAGCACAAAATCCAAGGAGAAACTACCAACTGGGGGGGGGGGGTGTAGCTGCCAGAGACTGAGGAGGAGAAGGATCTGGGGGGTGGTCATCATGGGATCAATGAACAACTCAGCACAGTGTAGGAAGATGGCAGCAATGGCCAACAAAATGCTGGGTTGTATAGCAAGGGTAATAACGTTGAGGAGAGAGGTGGTAATTCTGCCGCTGTATAGATCACTGGTTAGACCTCATCTCGAATACTGCGTGCAGTACTGGTGCCTGTACCTGAAAGGGGACATTAAATTACTGGAAGGGGTGCAGCACAGAGCAACTAAGATGATCCAGGGACTGGGGGACTTACCGTATGACAGTAAGCTAAAGGAGTTAAACGTGTACTCACTGGAGGATAGGAAGGACAGAGGGGATATGATCGAGACATTCAAGTATGTGAGAGGAATAAACAAGACTGGTACTAAGTGGCTATTCAGGGCAAGGGTGGGGAGGGACACTCGAGGCCATGACATGAGATTGGAGGGGGGAAGGTTCAGGGGGGAAATGACAAGACACTTTTTTATGGAGAGGGTGGTGGCAGGGTGGAACACGTTACCAGTGGAGGTAGTAGCCTGTAAAACAGTGGGCTGCTTCAAAAGGGGCTGGGACAGGGCAAGAGGGAGGATAAAGGGAGGGGGCGAAGAGGGAGGGGCAGCTGCAGAATGGGGCTGCTAGCTGTATAATCGAGCAGACTCGATAGACCAAATGGCCTTTTTCTGCTGGCAAATTTTGTATGTTCGTATGAGCAAGTTGGAAAGACTAGGGCAGTTTCTGTCAGTCCCCTGGGAGCTGCAGAATGTACATAAAAACAAAAAAAATGGCACACTGGTTTGGGATCATGAAGCCTGGCTTTGGGTGCAAATAAAAAAAAAATGGAAAACTATCATAGTTGCTAAGAAGTTCAACATCAGTACTATAAGTTAATATGGCCTCAGCCTCAGTTGGGTGTCTCAGACGCATAGTGTGAGATTTGGATGAGAAGACTGCGACGCCAAAATATACCATCACTGACCGCTCACACCCCAGGCCACACACGTTCAATCCATCCACACAGTCCAAGCCTTTCTACTTTAACAACAGCACACTGACTACCCCTTCCCCTCAATCCCAAGTCAGTCAGACCACATAGTCCATTGTATGAACTGTGTGGCCCAGCTGGATTGGGACTGAGGAGAAGGGAGCAGCCAGCACATGTTTGTCAATAAAACAAAACTCAAACCACGTAGATGGGTGAACCAAGCACAGCATCAAAAGGCAGGGGTAGTCAGTGATGGTAAACCTCCACCAATCAAAAATTCAATCCACGCAGTGATTGCTCTGCACCACCCACACCTGACAGAAAACCCACCAGCAGCAACTAATTAATGTGCCCAGTGCCTCACCATGGGGGTGGGGGGTGGGGGTTGGGAGGATGCCGGACAACCAAAGAATCAGCAAAAGCAGTGTGTTCCCAAAGGCAGAAAAATGCAAGACAATGCACTTCTCCAGCCTGGTTCAAGTGCCAGCCTCCAGACTTCCTTAGCCAACTGCCTATGCTGGTGTACTACATCCACCCACACAACAAGTTGGCCACAAAAATCCAGAAGTCAACACCCAAACTGGATTGGGGTGGCACCCCATCTCACCTCCTCCCCTACGCAAAAAATACCCCACCCCACCCCACCTCCTCCCCCATACAAAAAATTAAAGACACTAACCCCAGTGCTTCCCCAGTTATTTGGCAACAGCCCTGTCCAAAACAACAAAGCACCAATGACATCTCTTGCTGGCTGCCAAGGGGTTCTCCCCACACTCAGATGATACTGATGAGCCACTGTGCAGAACAAATTCCTAACCAACAAAAACATACCATCACTATTCACTGATCACCCCAAACCCCATGCCAGGCTTATCCATCTATACAGTCCAAGTCCCTCCATATCGACAAAAATATACCGATTGGACTGCCCCCTTCCTCTCTGTCCCATTTCAACCAGGTCACACAGCTCATCCACCTACACAAAAACTTTTAAGAGTCAGCCACAAAAATACAGAAGATCAAGGTTGAACCAGACTGGAGAGGTACAGTATCCTGCTTTCCCCTCCCTACTTTAAAAACATATTAATGTTACTGCTTCTTTAGTTTGCAATGCTATACAGCGGTCCTCCTTTATTTATTTATTTATTGACATGTTTCACCAGGAAGGCACACTGAACAACAAGTTGCTCGTCTCCTGGTGCGACCGGGGGAAGGGGTACAATGAGGGTAAGAAAAATACAAAAGTATACAGATAATATGAGTTGGAGGACAGGTACAAGTACAGTTACGTTAGCGGACATATTGCCGCTGGACAAATCATCGCGGACAATATGTGGCGGACTACTGGTCGAAAGGACTGAAAGGCGCCAGTCAGTATGCCGAAATTTAATGTGGTCACGACCAACAAAGGGGGAATTGTAATCGTCGAAATACGGACAAATAGTCACAACTAAATGAATAAGTTTCAAACAGTTTATTCATTAATTAAAAGCATCAATCTAGCAAAAATCTATTCATTGTTACATAGCAATCATACAATATGTTGCAACTAAATGAATCAGTTTCAAACAGTTTATTCATTAATTAAAAGCATCAATCTAGCAAAAATCCATTCATTGTTACATAGCAATCATGCAATATGTAGCATTCATTTTTTATGACAGCATAAATAGCATGACAAGTAAGCAAGTATTATGTGCAAATGAAGCTATGCAAATGAAGCAAGTATGATGTGCAAGTAAGCAAGTAATATGTGCAAATGAAGCTATGCAAATGAAGAATCCCCTGGTGTACAACGTTTCTTGTCGGCTCCTCTGAATCTGCGGCTCGCTGTTTCATGACAGCTCGAGCCACTAACACCTCTACACGTCCGTGAATGGGTGCATGATTGTGTTCTGAGGGAGGTAGTGTGATAGTGTCACCCAAGGTATGGAGACGGGCATGGCAAGTTCTCTGTTCGCATCGCCAAAATATCTTGCTGTTTGCTCTGTCCTTCTCTTTGGTATACAGAAAATTATCCAGGGCAAGCTTTTGCTTGCCTTTCTATGTCGGCTCATATTCCATTGCAAGCAGTTTGTTAGATGGCATAAACTGTTGTGCCTCAGAATATATAGAAACCTGGAAGTGGTGCAGATTTGTATCAGAAAAAAATGGGAATAGGTTCCAGCCGATACAGTATTATGGAGATTGTACTATGTCTCTTTAAATTGATGCGGATGTTGGGGCTGAAATCAGTGATGCACAAAACTGACCAAGCAGGAAGTGAAGGAGTGTAAATGGTAGTGCAGACTGTAACCAATGGCACAGGCATTTGGAAGAAGTGTCTAAATTAAATTTCATGGGGTGGGTTATCCTATGATACTGTAAAGTGTTTTAGTAGTGTAAGCATTAGCACCGACTGCAAACAGAAGCGCAGGCCTTGGGAAGCATTACAAAATGTCGCAATGTTACTATTGTTTTTCATCACGGGGTAATTCTACAAATGTGTGCCAAAATGTCCGTGGCCTAAAATCCATCGACAGATCGTCTTTTTGATGTATATACCACACCATATTAACCGCGCTGATTAATACCGCGGTGTTTTGTCCGTATGCCGTACAGTAACATTGGAGCATATAGTCGAAATAAAACACAATTGGTAAGCAGTACAGACAATGCAAGAATCGATTAAATACAGCTATGAGTAGTCAGAGATCAGGATGCGGTAATACCAACAGGTCAAATACTGCAACAATACAAACATTAGTGCAATGATGTTTTAAGTGCTAGTCACAAGGGCATCAAACCAAGTGCTAATAAGGGAGTAGGCAATCATCCTAGAATGGGGTAGGGAGGGTAGTAGCTAAGAAGAGCTGTAGGAGGTGAGGAGGGGAAAGACGAGGTGGGAAGCCCGCCTAAACCTAATTCCCCTTCAGGATGCTGAGAACCCTGCAAGGGGGGGGAGGGCAAGAAGCTGGCGAGCAAGAGCAATGTTCAAAGGGTAAAGATGTTGACAGCAGCCCTCCAAAACCTAGTACCCCTTCAGGATGCTGAGAACCCTGCAAGAGGGTAAGGGTGGCAGTTGAGCAGGAATGAAGTAAAAGGAATTAGGGAGGATTAAAACAGGTGCAGCTGGAAGAGAGGGAAAGTATGAAATGCAGACCCTAAGGAATAGGAGCTGGCGAGCAAAAGCAATGTACAAAGGGGAGAGGATACGGAGAGCAGCCCACCAAAACCTAGCACCCTTTCAGGTTGCTGAGAACCCTGCAAGGGGAACAGGGTGTTGGTTGAGCAGGAATGAGGTAAAAGGAAATTAGGGAGGATTAAAGCAGGTGCAGCTGAAGGAAAGGAAATTATGAAGTGCAGACCCTGAGGAATAGGTGGAAGAAGAGTGGCATATTTGCGGTAGGAGAGCATTCCAGATTTTAGGGAAACGGTGGGAAAAACCTGACTGGTCAGTGAGGGTGGATCGGCATGGGACCATCAGAGTCCGCGTGTCGCTGGAACGCAGGGAGTGGGAGAGTGGGGGTGAGGTAGAAGGGAAGCTAAGAGGTAAGGGGAGTTCACCAAGCCAGAATTTGGAGGTTAGTTTGGCACAGTGATAGTCAATGGTTAGATGGAGGGGAGGCTAAGGCATGGTAAAATTCACAGTGATGAGTACGAGAGGGGGTGTCGAGGGCAAAGTGGCAGAAGGAGTTGAAGAGGGTGTCCAATTTGGTCAAGGAAGATTTGAGAGTAGCACCATGGACTATGTCACAGTAGTCAAAAATAGGGAGTATCATCTTCTGTACAAGTTCACGCCTCGCAGTCAGTGGGATGCAACTACGGTTCCTGTACAGGGCACCAAGTTTGGGGTGCAGTTTCTTCAGGATGGTATCAATGTGTACAGAGAAGTGAAGGTGTTGGTCCAGCCAAACCCAAGATATCAAAATGAGGATGAGTCCTCAAGGATTGTCCCATCAAGGGTGTGGAAGGAGGGCGGGCAAGTAAGCCTAGAGAGTCTCTGTCTGGTGCTGAAGGTCACTGAGACTGTCTTCTTGGCATTAAGGGAGAGCTGATGTGAGGCAAACCAGAGCTGGACCTGATTGAAGTCATGCAGTAAGCTGGATTGCACTGCAACAGGGTTATTGCTGGTACTGTACAAGACGTGTCATCAGCATACATATGGATAGAGGAGGTAGAGCAGGCTGTGGGGAGGTCATTGATGAAGAGGGAGATGAGCAGGGGGCTCAGTACTGAGCCCTTGGGGACACCAGTATTGATGGGGAGAGGAGGTGAAGTTGAGTTAGAGATTCTTACTGATGGAGTCCTACTGGTGAGGTAGGATTTAAACCAGTTTGTGGCAGACGAGGCCAGGCCTGCTGCAGAGAGGGAACTAAGGAGCAATGTTTGAGAAACAGTGTCAAACGCTTAGCTAGGTTGACAAAGATGGCTGAGGTGATCAGGCCAGTGTCCATCCCTGTAAGGATAGAGTCAGTGATCTTGAGGAGGGAGGTAGTGGTAGAATGGTTCTTCTGAAAACCAGACTGGAATGGGGTGAAAAAGGAGGCATCAGAGAGGAAGGTTGATAGTTGGGAGAGAAAACCAGATGTTCTTGAAGTTTAGCAAGAGTTGGAAGGAGATAGATGGGGTGATAATTGCCAGGTGCAGAGGAGTCACTGCCCTTAGGGAGAGGAAAGATAACAGCATGTTTCCAAGGGGTAGGTACCTGAGCTGACCTAAAGGAGAAATTTTGAATTAGGGAAATAGGGTAGGCAATAGCAGGAACAGAGAGGTAGAGAAGTTTGGGATAAAGGTAATCTGGTGAGGTACCTTTTGAGGGGTTAAGGGAGAGAAGGGCATTTAAAGCATCATTGGGTGAGATAGTGGAGAAGGAGAAAGTGGGCGAGTCAGTCTCAGGAGGAGGACATGGGAGGGGTGGGAGGTGGGGGAGAACTAGAAGAGACTTGATGCAGGATGTGTAGTAGGCATTAAATTTGTTTGCCACCAAGTGGGGTCAGATTCCAGGAATTGTCAATTATAGGAACGGGCAGGGGTGTCGAAGGAGGGGAAAAGAGGACATGGACCACCCATCAGAATTTGGAGGGGGTATTGATGTTTGTGTGGAAAGCGGATTTAAAATAATCAGCCTTTGCCAGTCTGGTGGCTTTGGTGCAGAATTATGGAGCATTCTATACGTGGTATAGTTGCTGGAGAGCATAGATGATTTGTGTTTTTTCCAGGCGCAGTCATGTTCCCTTAGGCAGGTCATTAATTCGGGGGTTATCCAGGGGAGGTGAAGCCCACAAACTCTGGTCTGTCTGAAAGGAGAGAATGTGTTCTAGATGGAGATAAATTTATCCTTGAAGTAGGCGAGGGTGTGATTGACAGAGGGGGAAGAAGACAGAGGGGCCCAGTCAGTAGAGGCCAGTTCAGACTGGGGGGCAAGATCAAGGGATTTAAAGGAGCCAAGATGAATGATTTTATGTGTGGGTTTCGGTTGATGGACCTTGCAGACCAGGAAGATGAGATTGTGGTCACTAAGGGCATCAAGGAAGATACCTGACTTGATGACACGGTGTGGATGAGTAGTGAATGCCCAGTCGAGCAGGGTGTTATTTTGTGATTTATGGTTTGGACGTGTGGGCTCAAGGATAAGTTGAGTGAGGTTGAGGGCAGCCATATCATTCCGTATCTTATTCATCTTAGGTGTCAACCAGTTTAGGTTCAGGTCACCCAAGAGGAACAGCTCACTGGATTTTGGGATGGAGGAAATAGAGGATATGAGTTCAGCCTATAATTAAAAAGTCAGAGGTGTAGGATGCCACAAGAGTTTGGATGAGATCAGTTTTGTGTAGCAGGCTGCAGATACTCAGGTGGAGAAGTTTCAGGCCATTGGGGAAAACTAAAGGGGTCGGGGAGCAGGGAGCAATTGTATTTGGGGTGATAGTCGAGGGACCTAGTGAAGGAGGGCCTGGGTTTGGGTGGATATTACCTGAAGAGAGTAGGAGGATGGTTATGATAAGGTAATGTAGTTTTGGACTTTTGTATAATAGTTTGGAGTAAGGAGAGGGATGAGGTAGATGTGGGGGATAGAGAGAAGGAGAAAGAGAGATGGAGGTCAGTAAAGAAGCTAGGAGGAGAAAAAAGAGAGGCAGGAGGGAGTAAGGGAAAGTACGACCAGAGTACAAAAGGAGCAGAGGGAGTAATTGCAAGGATTAGAGAAGTATCAGGGTGAGTAGGTGGGAGAGAAGTAGAAGAGGGTGAAAAGAGAGAGGGAGAGATGAGGATCAGAACCAGGAAGGGAGGCAGTAGGAAGAATGGGGAGAGGGGTAGAAGGTAGAGAGTGGTTGCTGTTTTTTTTTTTTATGGAGGTAAAGAGACCTAACTAGGTTGACTAGGAGAGTAGTCAACAGACTGTTGAGCAACAGCAGCTGAACAATGAGTGACAGTGCCAGCAGGAAGCAGCAAGGCAGAGCAGCCCTCTAGTGGCAGGAACTGATAAACTGCTAATGCAAAATTAGGGACTTAGTAATTCACAACCTCTGGTCATGTGAGTAGAACAGATAAGAAAAAGCTCAGAGGGTGGGGAGCCGGTGCAAAGCGCCAACGGGATTTAGTCGGATTGCCGGTAGAAATAGCAGTGGAGGTGGCGGCCGCTCTGGACCTGCACCACCACTCAGAAGCTGTCCTCAGCTGGGAAGGGGGGGTATCCGTGGATGGGACTCCTCGCCTGAAAAGGGATGTAACCCCCCTACAAATGGGGGTTCCTGAAAAGTCTTCCTTGAGCTTGCCTAAATGCTCACTGCCAGGCTGGTGTCCTGCATTTTATCAGTTTAAATGTGATTGCCAGAGAGTGCCTGTATAGCCTCTGTGTACTGTCTCTTTAAGAGCTGCCTGGATTGCAGTCATAAGTAATCTGAGAGGGAGCTCTGTTGAAAGATTTAACTATTTGCTAAAAATCATTTAGAATGATAATGATAATGTAGTTTGTCTAACCTGCCTTCTTTGCAGCAAGGACTGTTTTGTGCATCCCCACCACTTTGGCCTGGGACTGCCAAATTGGACCAATCAGTACTAGTGGGACCTAAAATGGAGCTGCACTACAGGAGCTGTCTGGAGTCAGAATCTGTAGGAATTGTAGTTTTGGGCTTTTGGTGCCTTTTTTCACCTGAAGAGGGAGCTCCTGTTCTGACTGACAGATGAATCAGCCAACAGAACCTTTTGGATCTTGGAGAAATTCTCAGGCTTGCTGGCAGTTAAGTCAGATCTAAGTTGGGAGTTAAAGAAGAAACAGCTCGAGACAGTCTCTATGGAAAGGCCTGAGTTTTGGCCTGCATGCCTACCTGCTGCCCCTGAGAGGGAGAAGAGAATCAGTTTGGACTGAATCTGGGTTTGTGAGAATGAAGTAAGCCACTGAATTGTGACCAGGATCAACCTGAAGAAGACCGAAGATTTGCTGAATGCATCGGCCTGTCAGGATTTCCAGCTACCTCTAAACTCCCGGTGTGTGCAGAGACTTTGCAATTGTGACTGGAGAGTGGTTTGCCTGGTATGGTAGAATCCCTTACATGTAAATATGCTGTGTTAATAGTTGGTCGTGATTTGGTTCGCCACTGTTTGAATTGTGTTCTGCTTGCTGGAAGCTGTATCCAGCTCTACCAAACTGAATCTGCATTCATCTCCATACGGCCTGGGCCTTGCCACACTGGTCCTGCTAGACAATCCCACTGCACAGAGAAAGCCATCGACAAGAGACCTGCCTGGGGATCAGCACCCTGCTCCATGCCTGAACAGGAACGATGCCTCAGTGAATCGTGTGAGCCCTGCTTCTCCTGGCACTCCAGATCAACCACCTGCAGTCTCAATTTTCGTCCAGCCTGTGTCCAATCTTGGGTATCGTGAGTAACCATCAGGGTAGCTCCCTGCAACAACAGCTTAATCTAAGTGAGTCATCTGATTGTCTTGTTGTTTCTTTTCTTTCCTGAACTGAGCCCTCTGGCTCTGGATTACAATTAGTGTGTGTGGTGCATGTTGTTTTCTTCCATCACAGGGCCCCAACCAGCTGTGATGCCAGCCTACCCTGGGCAACGATCCTGGCTAGCCCACCTCTTCTTCACCTGGGTACCCAGAGTGTGTGACTGTTTATGGACCCTGAAGTGCATGCATAACTGATTGATACAGCCTTTAAGCAAATTAACCTGATTATGCCCCTCCCTTGTTCAAGTCCCTTAAATAAATCAGATCTAACTCTTTTTGCATTTACCCTGACTGTGGTTCCAGTTTGTGCAAGAGTACTGTACTGCTGTTATTTGCTGTGTATAACCTTGTTTTGCAGGGGGTCCCCAGGGTCGAGCCAGAGGAAAGCACTGATGGTAAGTGCAAACAGTGTGGGTACTTGTGTGGTGTATCGGGGTATTGTGAAAGTGATTATTGTGTATTGTTCTGGCCACTAGTAAGGAAAGAGGGGGGGTTACAGTGTCCTGGAGGGCTGTGCCCAGGTTAGCTTGACCACTACCAACCCTGACCTCTGGGTGAAGGCACCCATTTTAGAACTCAGGCCCCTTAAACTGCTCCTAGCCAAGCAGGCAGGGGAACTAGCCCTTGGGATAGCGCCACCTATGGGTTACAGGGAAAAGAAGCAAGGGTTCAATATGGGGGACTTAATTAGGGGGGTGGGTTCCAAGCAAGACAGTAGAGAACAGGGATCTGGAAGGACAGAAGGAGTGGAGACAATAGGCAGTGGGGGTGGCAGACAGGGAAGGGGGCACGTTGGAGTGAGTTTGGCATGATTAGCAAGTGAAAAGCCTTCTTTGCAGGGTTACACAGCAAATAACTGTCAACAGAAGAAGTTGCAGATTTGACAAGGGACTAGGAAACCACAGGCTACAATTCAAAATTGCCCAGACTGAATAATTTCAACAGGGAGCTGTAAACACCTTTGTACTTATTTAAATCACAGGCTACAATTTGAAATTGCCCAGACTGAATAATTTCAACAGGGAGCAGTAATCACCTTTGTAGTTATATCTAGCAAGGAGCTGTGACCACTTCAGCTTCTTAGTTAAGCAAGCAGAATAATTAAATTAAACAGAGAGCATTAAACATTTCAGACTTTACAGTCTTGAACAGTTTCCTAACTAGCTGCTAAGAAATTAAACAAAGTAGAAATCCCCACAGACTCCACGGTCCTGACCCACAGACTAGCTAGCTGTGAGCACTAGAAAAAACTCCAGTGTAAAAAGAAATGGCAGACTTGCCAGCCGTGAACACTACAAAAAAAACCTCCAGTGTAAAAAATATAGGCTGCGCTGTGAGAAGCGAGGAGCTGAGAGATCCCTGCTGAGAAACCAGACTAGTGCTGGGGAAGACTGAAAGCTAAAGCAAATAGTTTAAACACTTAGGCACAGGCTTTACAATTAACAGGCTTAAAATGGAAGATAGGGAAGCAAGGCAAGAATCAGATCCAAATTCCCTTCAGATTCCTCAACCCAAAGCTGGCAGGACAGAGCTAAAGCGCAGTAGCCAATAGGGGGAGTCCAGGAGTCCGAAGCTACCAATCAGGACTTGGGGGTCTTGGTGCCAAGCATTTTGTATTTCTCTGTACCTTTCCCATTGGGTTGCCGATAGAAATAGCAGCGGAGATGGCGGCGGCCGTTCCCGACCTGCAGCACTGCTCAGAAGCTGTCCTGGCCTCACCACCCCCCAACTAGTGAAAACAGAGGGGTCTCCTTTTTGCTTCGGTTTTAAGAATTCTTGCATTGTTTGCCAAGAGCCATTTACTTAATTTTAAATGCAGACTCCAGATCAAAGGTACAAAACATTTACTGTCTCAGACTTTTAAAAAGCAAACTCCTGACTGGAACTGACTGAATCTAAAGAACAACAACATATTTATTAAAAAAGAAGTAGCAGAACTCGGATCTCACAAGAAGCAGAAGGGCAGCAGAGCCAGAACTGAGTAAAAAAAGCAGAGGTGGAGAGATCTTCTCTCTTGTGGTTGTTGCAGTCGAGTGGTAGCAGAAGGTGCAGCAGCCATTCGGAATCAGGATTGAAGAATCTCGGTCGGGAAAAGCCGATAGAGATGCAGGTGTTTTTATCCTGCCTTGAGAGCTCCACTGATGCCAAAATTTCAGTTCAGAATAGGCAGTGGTTTTGTGTTATCTATGGTACCATGGGTACCCCTCTCCTCGCTAATGGCTGCTGGTGCATCCGGTCCAGCCATCAGCTGGATGGTACTTCTCCCACTCCTGAACCCCAGTCCCACACCTTGCATGGTGTAAGGAGACCCAGAGGCTATTTGTGTAGTTCCGTTACAGATAAAGTGAAAGGACTCAGCCAGGCTGAGTCACAGAGCAGCAAGCAGGAAACAGAGGTGAAAAATGACTGCCAACTATGCATGAGAATACCTACATTGCATCACCCTTAAGCTCTGTGACAATTGCATAAAAGCGGTGACAAGACTGTCATGAATAACTACAGGCCAATATCCATCCTCCCCCCTCTATCCAAAGCACTGAAATGGATTGTGGCTGATCAGCTCACGGAGTACCTTGTAAAATACAGCCTGCAATGTTCCCAGCAGCATGGCTTCCACAAAGGGCACAGCACTACCATGGCACTCCTCGCATTCACCACACATATCCATCATGCACTTGATCAGGGCCAGTTGGTCGGTGCCTCTTTTATTGACCTGACTAAGGCATCTGACACTGTCAGTCACTCCATTCTCCTCGAACAATTATCCCTCCTTGGTCTTTCAAGTGAAATCACCCTGTGGTTTCAAAGCTACCTCAGTAACCGGACCCAACAGGTGAAGATTGGTGAATTCCTTTTGTCATCCCTACCAATCCACTCCGGAGTACCCCAATGTTCTATCCTGGGTCCCTTGTTATTCAGCATATTCCTGAACAATCTCCCTGCCTCCTGCCATGGCAGAATGTTACTGTATGCAGATGATGCAGTAATCTTCACTTGCCACACTGACCCCACCTCCCTTCAGCCTCAACTACAGAAAAGTTTCACAGAAGTGGAAGACTGGTTTTGCTCACATAAACTCATCCTTAACCACAAAAAAACTAAAACAATGTTGTTCCATGGAACCCACAAGTACAAGAACCATGAGCTCATAATTAACAACCATGCCCGTTGCCCTTGAGCAGGTGGATATGTTTAAATATCTGGGCCTGACCCTTGACTGCTCCCTCTCGTACACCAAACACATTGACAATATTGCTAAAACTGTGAACTCCCGCATAGGGCTACTATACAAGCATAAACATTGCCTAATGGCTGAAGCCTTGAACCTCGCTATCCAGAGCTCTGTTATCTCAACTATTGACTACGGGCTTGTTATCTATGGATCCGCTACTGATACTGCACTCCAGCTCACAGCTGTAGCCCTTAATAAGGCATGTAGACTCCTTATTTCAGCTGCCCACCTTTCTCACACATGTGACATTTATGAGCAGGCTAACTGGCTCCAGTTATCAGGCAGGCTAAAGTACCAGACTTGCATCCTAGCTAAGAAGACATCACTGGGACCCTATGCCCCCTTGAGTACAATCAATATTGACCCTGAAGCATGTCCGCTGCTTAACTAGAAGATCGGACAGTCTAACCTTTACAATACCTCGCTGCCAGACCTCTCAAGCTCAGCGTTCTTGCCTTGTCAGAGCCTTCACCTGGTTCAACTTGCTACCTACAGAAATCTCCAACATTGCCATGATTGGTGCTTTTAAGTGTAAACTACGTCAACACCTCATGGCTAGTGCCTTCTGCGATTGCTTCTTATGATCCCCTCCAGGCATACTACTCTCAAGCATCCCTCCTCACTGCCTCAGCTCCTCCTCCTCTCCTACCCCTCATTACTGGGTATAGGATGAATCTGTCTCCTCTTCATTTTGAAACCCCCCATTCCTTCTCCCTTGCTATTTCCCATCTAACAGATACCCAACACAATGTCCTCCCTATTTCTCCTCTCCTCCCTCTCCCCCTCTCTCTCTCTCTTTCTCCCATACTACCCCCTCACCACCACTCTCCTTTCTCTTTTCCCACTAATCCACTCCTAACAAAGCTTCACTGAGCCACCTATGACTTGTACTGTATAATTAACTCCCAACACAATTCCTTGACAATGTCTTTGGCTGCTATTATTGTAACCTTACTTGTCTTTTTTTTTTTTTGTAAGTTTCATTGTAATGATCATGTTATGTTTTGTACCTTATTGTCCTTATTGCCTTGACGTGGAACCTTTGTAAAAGAGCCCTTGGCTCAAAGGTGTCATCTGAAATACAAATAAATAAATAAATAAATAGTTTCAATGTTGTTTGTGGGTGGTGCTATGCAAATATCCTCATGCATATGTAGCAATCACTCTCATCCTCCGTGTTTTCTTCATGACTCAGCCAGCTCATTCTCTCACTTTGAAAGGGATTAGATTAGAGCACATGTAGCACCCACTTTCATCCTGTGTCTTCTCCGTGACTCAACTAGCTGATTCTCTCACTTTGTCAGGGACTAGAGCATATGTAGCAAGCTCTCACTGCCATCTTCCATGTCTTCTCTGTTACTCAGCTGGCTTGTTCTCCCTGTCATCCCCATAACTCAGTCAGTTCCTTCTCTGACTTTGCAGGACCAGAGCAAGAAAACAGTGTGGGTATGTGTGTGTGTGTGTGTGGGGGGGACGGACACCACACTGTATTGAATGGTAAAAATGCTGAATAATTCCAGTCTGGTGGAGGGACATACATATCCACAGCCGTGTTGTATTCACAGTCACATATTACCAAATCTCCCTTTTCAGTTGGTGTGTTTGGAAACATGCCAGACATTCCAGAACCCTCTTGTTATGTACTACTCTACATAATAGCAATATGCCTGTATAGTTTCACTATTTAGCCATATAAAAGGACTACTTGTAAAAAAGCAGCGGTGAAGTGTCATTGACTGGACATATCTGATTGACCCCTGCACATGTAACCTGCCCCTGGCCCTCAATTTGTCTAGGGGTCCCAATGATATAGAGGTGGCCACAGACCCGAACACTTCCTGGCACTTTCGCCACGAGAATGGGGAAAACTGGGTGGCCTTATCCATTAATGTCTTTTCTCTCATGTAGACCTTCCCTTACCCTGGTAGCATCTCTCCACTACAGGTGGCTTCTCCGCTGCTCTTCCGTAAGGGGGGGGGGGGGAATCATTTTCTCGAAAGCAAGAAATAATGTTAGCAAGTGGATTTAATTCATTTTTAAATAATCACTTGCCACAACCACAATCACACGAACTGTAAAACTTTATTTTGGACATGGAAATGATTGCATCCAAAAGTTTACTTTAAATGAAACCAGGAGCAGCTCCTTTGGGCTGAGAGACAGTAAAAAGAGTACAACGGCCTTTGCAGGGCACATTTAGTTCAACCAAAGCAACCAAGATTTTTTAATACAGGCCTAAATCATAGACCACTCTGGCTCCACTTTTACCTTTCCCTTGGGCAGAGATCTCACACTTATTCAGAACAGCTTTCCTTCCAAACAGACTTCCTACTGCTTAACCTCCTATCAGGGGACTGCCTTTATTTATTTTATTTATTTAAACTCTTGTTAACCAGGTAAGTGTACTGAGTCAAGGCCCTTTTTCATACATGACCTGGGGCTAAATAATAGCCGAAGATGGTACAATTCAAGTTAGATGCTTATAAGACAAACATATAAAGACACAACTTACACTGAACACTTACAAGAGAGTTGCTTACGATAATATTTCTTGAGGTTCCGTTTAAAAGCTGCATGACTAAGTATCTTCATAAAAATAATTTGATAAGGAATTACAGTTACTAGCAGCACACACTGTGTAGGCTCGCCCACCCATACAGATCGACACTCTGGGGACAACAAGGGAAAACGTTTTGTTTGATCTTAAAGTTCGAACTTCCTTTTTGATTTCAAACAGAGAAAAAAAGGGAGGGGGTGGAATCTGTACCCTGGCGAAATACCTTATCGCTTAAACAATTTAAATTATATTCACAACTGAATTTGGGTGGTAACCATCCCAACGATTCGTATAAAGTGTAATAGTGAGTTCGGTATGACAACCTTAACACAAACCTACATATTGCATTAAAAGTAATATTTAGAAGAGATAAGTCAGCTTTTGATACTTGCGTAAATAAGAAAGAGTTGTAACTCAAAGTTGATAAGAGAATACTTTTATCAAGTGCAGTCCTGGCAGGTAACATTAAATTGTTTTGAAGTTTAAATAATACCCCAATTTTATTATTGACTTAATGACAGATAGATTTTGGCACGGGGTCATAATGTCGCAAGACATTATGCCGCATGCAAAAAGCACGCTGCCAGTACAGCGCGATTTCTTGCATGCGGCATGTCTTTATTTTTGCAGGGGCTCTGCCCTCTGTGCCCCCCAAACCCTCCCCAATATTTTTATTTTATTTTATTTAAAATTTTGGTGACTGGGAAAAGCACACTGAGCTGAGGCTCATTTCCCAGGTGCGACCCAGGTACAGAGTGTACAGAGAATAACATCTAGATAAAATACAACAGTATGTACAGACATTTTACAATATGCAAGCACTATATACAGACATACTACAATAGTGAATATGACTACAACAGTATAGTATAATTAATTTCCCAGCAGGAAAAAAGAGTGGAAAGAGGCAGGGTTACTGTCGGGGGTTAGGAAAAGTAAGTAGAGGCTGCAGGGGCCTCTATTGCATGCTGGGAATGTTTGAGCATTTACGGCAGTGTGCGGTGGGTAGAAACTTGAGGAGTAGAGTAAAGGCAGGACGAGAAGAGGCCAGCCGAATGTTGGAGGGAAGGTTATTCCATAGAAAGGGGAGACGATATGAAAAGGCAGCTTGGCCAGTGAGAGTGTATGGGTGGGGCAGGTGGAAGGTGAATGGGTCCCTGAGGCAATATGGATTCTCAACTCCGAGGAGGGGGATTAACAGTGAAATCGCACAAAGTGTGAAAAATAAAATTTACTTGTGTCTGGGACCGAGAATCAAACCCGGTCCCAAACATTTTGCCTACAGCCCTTACTGCCAGTGGCTTATCACGTAGAGCCATGGCAGCTGCTCAGCAGAGACCCATCCCAGCAGAGTTCTTATCCTCTGCCTGGGACAGCGAGAGGGTGCAATACCGCACACAGAAGCATTCACGGTATTGCACCCTCTTGCTCACATTTACAGCACTATTTTGGTTTAGTGCTCATGTCATACGCTATTAAGCTATGACATATTGACCTGGTAGGACAGATTTTATATGCAATGAAAAGTTTAAGTATGGATCCAATTATATTCCCAAATTTTTAAAACAATCCACCTGTTCATGGTGGTCACCAGAGTTATCCACAATTGCTAAAGGAAAACATTTAGCAAATTTTGATCTCAACCCAAAGACCATACATTTTGTTTTCCTACTATTGAGTAGGAGTTCATGTTTCAATAATCAATCATTTAAAATAGAAAAATCGGCACCCAGTGTCCTGTTCAATGTATCCACTGAGGGGGAGTTGTGGTGCAGTATTATATCATCTGCATACATCAATATATGGGTATTCAATAGTGCAGATGGTAAGGAATCAATAAATAATGAAAACAAAAGTGGCCCCAGGATAGAACCTGGGTGGAAGCCCTGTTCCATTAGTGCAATGCTTGGCATCACACCCCCACAGCTCACCCTCAGTGGACGGTGCAATAGGTAGCTGGCAACCCATTCACATGGGGATTCATCCAATCCAATGCTCCTCAGTCTCCCAGGCAGCAACTGATAGTTTACCAGGTCAAAGGCATTTGACAGGTCCATGGACATAGCACCAGTAAGCATGCCATTATCCATCGCTTTGCTGATGTGGTCCATGAGCACTGCCAGCGCCATGCCCGTATCATGGTCCTTTCGGAAACTGTGCTGCCCAGGAGACTGGAGAGCATTGGAGTGGAGATATTCCGACAGTTGATCACTGACAATTTTTCCCAAAAATTTCCCCAAGGTAGGCAAGAGGGATATTGGATGGTAACTGTCCACATTATGCCTCTGTCTACCCTAAAAAAATTATATTATTACCGTTTGTTTCCACTGAGGTTGAAACTGGCCAGTAATCAATGGGAGGTTAAGCATTTTTTTCAGTGGGACACAAATATACTCTACAACTAATTTTAAGAACCAGGGCTCTAAGCCATCTCCTCCCGAGCTTTTATGTACTGCAGTATTGTTTAGCATTTTCAAAACTTTATTATACTTAACTATGCGGAAATAAAAAGGAGGCCATAGTTGATTACTTGATGTATTATTATTAGTTAGATTACAATTAACAGTTTGGTTGAAGCTCTGTATGTATTCAGACAAGTTAGTAAATTTATTTAAAAATGTTTCACTGATCATCAAAGGGTCATTTATGGTTTTGCCTTTGTCATTCAAAGTTATGGAAGATTGCTACTCCTCCCATTCCAGCCGAGCAAAAGATTATTACTCCTCCCATTCCAGCTGAGCAAAAATACTTGACCTCAGGGTGATTGCAGCCTGAGCCTCCAGCAGCTGCTCCCAATAATTTAACCATTACAGTTCACCTGAGCCAAAAACGGTGCATCTACCTCCTTTCCCTCTCTGACCCAGCTCCAGGCTGCTCGCCAGGCTTAGCAGTGGCTCCACCCTTTCCATATTATTCCTGTTCCCCAGGAGTCATGGTCTTAATGGGTCTGATGGGCCTGCCCCAGACACAGGCACAGCAGGCCCCATAGTGAATCCCAGACCACACGCCCCTTGCTGAAACTATTTCTACTGGCAGAGTGCCACACAGGTACGGCCCACTGGATCTGCCACCTCCAGTTCCGGCGACCCTGCTGCAGCCCTGCCAGCACTACAGCAGCTTCACTGCCAGGATGTCCCCTACCAGAAACAGTGTACTGGGACCCCTGCGTTGCAGAGGGATTCTAGCACCTTTCCAATTTTCCTTTTTGCTTCCAGTCTTCCCCTCCAACTTGCAGCTGATGAAACCTCTTCCTGGACCCCCACAGCTGCAAAATCTCTTGCCAGCCCTCCCTCAGAGACTATACCCCTGCTTGCACCGATGCTGCTTTGATGACTCCTAGGCCAAGGTGAGGGGGAACCCCACCTCGGAACACTGGTCCTACTCACTGCTGCCAACTTATCTCTCTTCCTGGCCCAGGGCTTAAATAATGGCTGTAAACACTGCCCCCAGGTGGCAGTAAAATGTAATTGCCTAAAAGCACTACAGGGAAGAAGGGGCCCTACACAGGGAGTGGGGGGATCCAAAACAGAGGCTAGTAAGCCCATCCGTGAGGGGAGATTTACACACAGAACAAATACAGTTCCCTGAAGAGCGAGTAGAAAACCAGAACTGATTTTACTGTTAAGGATAACAGGCAGTTACTTGTGTTTGCTACGGTCAAGATTAGACAACTGCTACAACTGCTACTATGTCTGTATTAAATATAACAAACTGCCAAGGGATGATGGGAGCAGGCTGATGCATGATGTTTACCATGGGCTAGAAGGCTGAGAAGCCACAGTCTCCCACAACTGGGAAATTCAGAACCAGGATGCTGCATTTCGCATTAAGTAGTACCGCTGGAGTAAAGAGTTTGTTGTTGGGGAACGCTAAACCGCTGTCATCTACTCTCTATAGACTTGTTATTTTTACCCGTTTGGTATATATGATTTAAAAATGTGAGCAGCAGTGAGCAAGGCTGGTAGAACGGCAACAGTTGCCCCGCTGTGCAGCGTTAAGGCATTAGCTTCATAAAAACAATATTGACAAAACTTGGAAGCAACTAGAGAGTCGAGAGAGAGATGCATATATCCCACATATCAATGGAGAAAAGTCAGATGAAGCATGAAAAATGAGGACAGCAATTACGGGCTAATATTCTCCAGAGAAGAGCGTGGTAAAATGAAGCAAATGAACGATGTGGGTATTGTATCTCCATTTCTTCAACTCTCAGTCTCCTATGATTTATTAAGAACTTTGAGTAAATCTCGCTTTCAGAGTATGAGTCTGTGGAAAAAAAAAGAGGAGGGGGAATATAAAAAGGTGCTAACTGCTAGTTGCCTAGAAATTTCAAGGAATTAAGAAGCCAGTATTCAAGGGGGCAAATCTTCAAATTTAAGTTTGAATGTTCTAATCCTGGAGCCAAGAAAACTGAGAAGTTGCAGAGAACACAGTTTTGGGGGAGCTCTGTCACCTAAACTATCAAAAATAATGGAAGAGGACAATTCAGCAAATAAAAAAAGACTGGCAAAACTGTTCCACAGCTCTTCAGCACAGAAAAAAGAATTATAGACGGATAGTGAGAAAACGTTATTTATTTATTTATTTGCTTTTGGTAACCAGGTGGGTGCACTAGGCATAGGGATGCCTATTTTCAGGCATGACCCGGGAGGATACAAGTCAAATACATGAGCAATACAATGTGACGCAGCACATAGAAAAGGTAAACAATTGGAAGGAGGTCAGAAATACAACAACTTAGCAACTGGGAGAAATACAAAGTTGGACAATGTCAAAAAATAAACAACACAGTTAGGAAAAAGTCAAAAAATATAAACAAGTGCCAAACAAGTACAGTACTGGTCCAAACTGGTATTATGTACAGTATACAGTAAGTGCCGATGCGAGGCTCTAAGCATAGAAAAGTAGAAAAGAGGAGGAGGAGGAGGAGGAGGAGGTAGGGAGCAGGGAAAAAGGGGTGAGAAGCATGAAGGCATGTAGGGGAAGGGTAAGAAGGAGAGTGCGGGAAAGCCGAGGGTGAAAGATAGAGGGGATGGATGAGCTAAGGTGGATGAAAGCATGTGCAAGGATTTGAAGCCCGTAGATGTTCGCAGTGGAATTTCTTGAAACCAGCATGAGTAAGAGCTAGGCGAATAGCTTGAGGGATAGAATTCCAATACTTAGGGGCAGCATAAGAGAAAGCTCATGCACCCATAGTGATTTTGCGTCTTGGGATGAAGAGAGGGGCTTGGACATTAGATCAGAGACCATAGGAGGGAGTTTGGGAATGTAGCAAGGAGGCAAGGGATTGGGGGAGGCCTGATCTAGTTATACCATCAATTAGACAGCCGTAGGACTGGAGTCGGTGAGCAGCAGGGCTGGGCCATTTTAGGTCAGCATAAAGCTGACAGTGGTGTTTGAACCGTGGTGATGCAGAGGCGTAGCGGCAGATGTTATTATAGGTGGTGTCCCACTTATGGAGGGAGGTCTTAGATGCACCTAGGTAAGTGACTGAGCCATAGGCCAGGGCTGGGAGCAGCAGGCCTTGTACCACGGCAAGCCTGGCTGATGGGGTGAAGGCATAGCTAGTATGGTAGGCACCTCCGATTTTAGCATTAACTGATTTGCAGGTGGCTGTGATATGGAGGTCAAAATCCAGGGATTCATAGAGATGAATGCCCAGGTAAGACCTAGGGTATGACCCTTTAGAAGGGTTCAGTTCTTCCTCTGCTATAGGGACTAGCGGAAAAAAATTAAAACAACTGAACTTGCCCTTTAAAAACTGCTACTCCCCCACAGGCACAAATAAACAAAAAAAAGGTCTCCTAAACTGCAACAGGACTCAGAAAAAAGAAAGAAAAAGAAAGAAAAGGGAAAGGCCCGGCCACCCAAATGAAGAATATGGCTAGCACAGACAATGAAAGCACAGAAATAATTAGTGGAGAAGAAACAATACAAAATACAGAGACAGACACAGAAGGGGTTGCAACAACAAAAATATATAACAACAAAGATAATTCCAGTATGGTCCCCTCTACATCTACAGTGGATGAAACCCCACCTCCGTGGGCTCAAAAACTTATGGAGAACCTCGTTTCGCTACAGATAGTGGTGGGAAATTTACAGCAGCTTCCTGTCACCTTGGAGTCACTTAACCTAATAATGGCCAGAATGGAAAAAAATGGAAGTAGAAACTAAAAGAATAAACAAGCTGGAAGAGAGGCAATCTAAAACAGAAGATGAGATAATTCCCATACAAAAGGACATTATTACATTAAAGAAGAAGTACGGAGTTGGAAATTCAGCTAGATGACCAGGAGAACCGTTCAGGAAGGAACAATGTTAGAATTTTTGAAATACAGACTGGCTGGGAAAAGGAATCAACATTGCAGGACATAGTAAAAGATTTCTTCTCTGCTTTACTTGGCCAGGCCCACTTGGTTCCTGTTATAGATAGACTGCATTGGCTATCCTTTAAAAACGATAACATATCCTGCCCTGTACTAGTGAAATTCTTGACTTCAACAGGGAAAGATACCATAATGCAAGCATTTTATAAAAACAAAAATTTCAGATATAAAATAGGATAAGCATAAATCTAGATTATTGAATAATATGTTGAGATTATACCCACAGGTTGGCCAGATATAAGACATTTGCTAGACTAGATTATATGTTCATTTCAAGAGTGCTTATAATTGAATGTGTGACCATGGAAGCGTCTATTGAACCACTGTTGATTTCAGATCATAATATGGTAGTTGTTAAACTGTATGTGAGCATATATAATAAACAGAACAACTGGAGATGTAATAACATGATGAAGGAACAAGATTTCATCGTAAAACTTAAATTACAGATTCAGAATTTTCTAATGGATATTCAGATACAAAAAGATAATATAATTAACAGTTGGGATGCATTAAAGGCCACCATTAGGGGGCATATCATTTTAGAAACAGTATGGAGAAAGAAAGATAAAATGCTAAAACAAAAATATGTAGAAGGAGAGCTTAAAATTTTAGAAACAGAAGTAAAGAATGAAGAGGTGGCCTTCTTTGCAGATGATATTCTCGTGATGGCCCTCTCCCCAGAGACTTCCCTCCCGGCCCTATGGGAAACCCTGGAACATTTTACTGAAGTCTTGGGTTTTCAGTTGAATGTAACCAAAACAGACAACCTCTTGCTATATTTTACCACGTCCCAATCTCTTAAAAATAAATACCCTATAAAATGGTATCAAACAAAGTTCAAATATTTGGGCATTATTATCCCTAAGAATTTGGAAAATTTGGAACTACTAAACTATGAACCCCTGTCGGTGCAAATCTAGTCAGATTTATCTCTCTGGTCCAAACTACCTTTAATCTTCTTCCAGAGAATAGAGTCCATCCGAATGATCATATTACCAAAATTGTTGTATCTATTTCAGAATATCCCCACTTTTCCCTCCTCCTTTTACTTTAAATCATGGGATAAAATTATTTAAACTTTTATTTAGCATGTCCAAAGACCCCAGATCAGGATGTCCTTGCTGCAGCTTCCGCTGTCCCAGGGTGGGGCCAACCTACCAAATTTGAAACTTTATGCCCTTGCAGCATTTTTAAAAATATTAACCCTATGGCTGGCCCCGACTTTTGAGACTCCTTGGAAGGACCTAGAATTTGCTTTAAACAATTTGTACGATATCACAAAGATAGCCTTGGCCTCGGTAACCAGGATTTCTTCCCTGAAAGACTTTACAACCTTTCCTGCCCAGATTTTAAAACAATGGTATCTGTTAAAAAACATTGGGGTTTTAGGGACTTTTTTTTCTTTCACACCTTCATCTCAGAGGACGACAAGTTTCTCCCTGCTACTATAGACCATACTTTTGCAAAGTGGAGAAGGATGGGACTCCAATATATATTAGACAATTCCTTTCCTGGGAGGGTATTATTTCATTTGAAATACTTAAATCAACCTATGGTTTACTAGATAGTGACCTCTACAGATATACTCAGGTCAAAAACTACCTTTTGAGACAGAGGGACATGGTGCTTAAACTACCAGACCCTGTCCCCCTATTCTAGAAATATCTGGAAGACGCCCTACCTGGACACACTTGGAGACACCTGGTGGGACACCTATACCATTTCCTTAGGGGTGGGATGGGAGACTCATCGCTTTCAATTTTAAAAAGCTGGTGTAGGGATCTTGATATAGAGATTTCAGATCAGGATTGGATACAAGCTTCCCCACTGGCCAGCAGGATAACTCATTCAACTGTATGGTGTGAATACACCTGGAAATGTCAAGCTCAGTTCTTCAGCTTCCTGGCCATTCTCTCCAAATACCCCCCCCCCAATTTGGGAAGTGTTGGAGGAACTGTATGTGCCCACATGCCAACTTTGGTCATATCTTCTGGCTGTGCCCACAGTTAACACCTTATTGGTGTAGAGTACAACAAGAGATTTTGGATTGCCTGGGTGAGAGGATAGAGCTAACCACTGAGGTGGTTTTACTAGCCTTATTCCCCCCCATCATCCATCTTGGCACTGAACCTTGTTTCCTGTTTATATATTGGCAGCCAAAAAGGCTATAACACTATGTTGGGTGTCATTAGAAGCCTCCATTATACAAGATTGGAGGGGGGGTGGTTTCTAATATTTATTACATGGAATCCCTCACAGCTATATTACATAACAAAAAAACAGGACATGAGGTGTTCTGGAGGCCATGGGTGATGTATATATCAAGGCACGACCCTGATTTTATACCCTGAGATACCATAGTACCGTAACTTTAAAGGCAGGTGGAAACTCAAGTCAGAACATAATATACAGGGGCAGCCTTCACTTAGAAATTTCAAGCTGTTGACATGGGAAAGACCTTATAGGATAAGGTATAGAAAGGGGTGGAATGCTGGTGATTGTAAAATAATAAGCACAGTCATATTGTAAAAATGTCATTTTACTCAGAAACATTGGCTTAAACTTATAATCATTAACTCCTTACTGTACACAGTACTGGTAAGAATTTCTATATTGTAAGCCTATATAATTAACTGTAACAGAAATGTGGTCACATACAGTCAATAAAAAGAAATTAAAAAAAGTAGTAAAGAATGGAGCTCAGAATAAACAGGAAGAATATAATGAATTAAAGAAATTAATACTTCAGTATGTAGTCCAGAGGAAGAAGAGATTTTATATTACAAACAATTCTGCAAACTACAATTAACTCAACAGGAACAGGAAGAGTTATGTGAAATCACAGAAGTAGAAATATCAAGTACTAAACACAATATGACTAAAGAGAAGTGCCCTGGCTTAGATGGTTATACATTAGAATATTATATAGCTCTGGAATCAACTATGTTACCGATCCTGAAATTATTATTTAACCAGATCCAAGAAGAGGGCCGTTTGCTGCCTACATTTAATCAGGTATATATAACTGTAGTTCCCAAATCAGAAAAGGATCCCAAAAAGGTTGAAAATTATAGACCAATCGCAATTCTAAATGTTACTTACAAGATATATACAAAAATATTAAATAACAGATTAGCACCATGGTAATCATCTTATCCATAAAGATCAATCTGGATTCATTCCCGTTAGATTAATTCAGACCGGTTTATATAAAGTTAAATTCTTAATGGAATAACTACAAAAATTTCAATTAGGTACTATTTTTCTTTCTTTGGATGCAACTAAGGCATTTGACAGATTGGAATGGGAATATTTGTTTAATATACTCGAATGCTATAAGATCCCAGTTCAATTAATTAATCACATTCAAACACTATATAATTCACCGATAGCGAAAATAAAAATTCATAATTCATTTACCAAATTTTTTAGTTTAAAAAGAGGGGTAAGATAGAGTTGTCCCCTTTCTCTAACATTATTAATATTGGCTTTGGAAATCTTGCTTAATGAAATAAGAGGAAATGACAAAATTATTGGCATTAAGATAAAAAATGAAGAATTAAAAATTAACGCATACGCGGATGATTTATTACTTACGTTACAAAATCCAGCAGAGAGTTTAATGGAAATGAAAAAAGTTATTAACAGATTTTCTAATTCTAATACAGAATAAATGAAGCTAAATCAGAAGCCATCATTTTTGGCTCTATTCCAATAGACAACATTAAAACAAGTATTAATGCTAAGATAAAATAAAAAGGAATACGTTATCTAGGGATAGAGATTTCCAGTTCAATTCAGGATTACATTGCCCTGAACTTTAATAATTTGGTAAGTGATTTAAAGAACAAACTGCAGGGGTGGAGCCATATACCTATGTCTTTATGGGGGAAAGCCAAGATATACAGATGTTAGCTTTGCCTTCCCTTATTTACAGATTACAATCAATAATTACTTTCATACCAAAAGAGTGGTTTTGTAAAATCAAAAACATTTTTTCATAATTTATTTGGAATTACAAATCCCCAAGAATAGCATGGAATAAGTTATGTTTACCTAAGATGTCAGGAGGCTTGGCATGCCCCGACATCTGGAAACATTATACAGCCTATATACTGAAAATTTTGATAAACTGGTCTCAGATGGATCTAGAACAGATAACCACAATTAATACCTAAATTACTCATATATTGCAATACTCATATGATGTTAGAACTGTCCTTTATGCAGCAAATAAAAATATATCTTCTCAATGTATTATTATTATTAAAAACATGGCCAGAACAATAAGCAAATTTGGAGAAAAAACTAATTGGTTAATGAAATATTCACCAAGGGCAAGAATTTGGGGGAACCCACATTACACACTGAATGGGGAACAATTATCAGACAATCAATGGGGATAAAGGGAATCCATACATGGAATGATATAATAAGCCATGACAAATTAATCTCCTGGGTAGAGGCTAAAACCAAATATGAATTAGAAGATAGGAATAGAATATATCATTATCAATTGTGCAGTTTATACAAAAAAGATTTTAAAAGATAGGAAAGAGTACCCAATAACAAGAGAATAGAAGATGAACTTTGTAATTTATTGCTCAAAAACAACAATAATAAACCTAAGTTATTTCAATGGCAGTCAATTTATTAACGGACTCTACACAAAAAATTTACAGTAACTCTATAAGTAAATGGGAACCAGAATTCAATTGCTCATGTACAGAAGCACAGTGGGCACAAGTGTATAAATAAGTCCAGGACTACAAATTATCAAGGGACAAATCAATTAAAGTTAAAATACTGAACAGGGCCTACTACACGCCGGATAGACTGTCTAAATTGAATTTAAATATTGTTTCAAACTGCTGGCACTGCAGTCAACAGGATACGGATATGTTGCATATATTTTGGAACTGCCAGTTAGGCGAAGTGTGGTGGGCCCAATCCTGTATGTATTTGCAACAGATAGGATATAAACCAAAGGAGTTCTATGATTATAGATATATAGTACTGGAAATGTAAAGTATTATGCAGTACAATATGAAACAGATTATAATTACTAAAGCTAATTTAATGACTTTTAAAAGGCTTATTCTTAAGAATTGAAAAGAATCATTGATAACCATGTCCTTCCCAGAGTATGGGAATGGAAACAACTATTCATTGTTTTTTTGTATAATTATAATTTTTTATGTTGGCTTGCATGCATGCGAAAGCAACATCTTGCCACGGTGCGGGTTTTGAAGTATGGCTGCTCTTACAGGTGAAATGCAGGAGCCGCATCAGTAGGCACGTCCCTCATTCCCCAATCAGCCTGGCATGCCACCGCCACTACGTAATCATAATGGGCGAAGATATCAGCAAAGGTCCGCTGGTAATTGTCATACCGCAGCGTCCTTTAAAGCTTGACGCGCTCGCCGGCTATTATGATCATGGTCGGCGAGCCGGAGGCCGCCACGGTTTCTGACATCGGGTGCCCAATCCCTTCTGTCGGCAACCCCCGTGTTTGTGTGCTTACCGGGGAGCCCACTCCCTGTTGTCATCCCCCGCAAATGTGGGAATGCTGAGGGGTGCCCAATCCCCTCGGCTTGCGCCCGCTTTTGCACGCAGATGGGGAGCCCACCCGTCGGCATCACCTCCCTAACTGTTGAATGCCGAGGAGGTGCCCAATCCCTCGGCTCACGCCCCCTTTTGTTTGCCGGGAGGGTGCTCTAATCCCCGCCGGCATTGTTCTTGTTGTAGCGCCTCGACGAGGGTGCCCAATCCCCATTGGCTACTGACACCACCCCCAACAAAACCCACTTAGGTGAGAGCCAGAGTCCTGTAATACAAAAACTGTCCCGTGACGGTTTCGCTTTTTTTTGTCCACCTGCAAAAACCCATCCCTCGTAGTCTACATGTCCCCTCCCCCACGCACCCACCCACTGCGCACCCTGCTTCCCTCACCCCCATACCCCCATACTACCGGACTCTGGCACGACACCTTCCAGAGACCGGGAACACGCTCTGCACTCTTCAAAGCCGACCGCGAACTGAGGAAATGCCGTAAGCTGTATAATGCAACGAATAGGGTTTTTAAACTTTGTTGTATATCTCAGGCATTTCTTGATTTTGGCACCAAATTTCCAACATGGGGTTTTGGGGCCCCTCCTCGTGAATTCTGTCACTGTCATGGTGTTAATCGGCCTCGGAAGGTGATTTCGCAGTCACTGCACGAAATCACCTTTTGAGACCCATTAACGAAATGACAGTGCCAGTGTTCATGAGGTGGCCTCTCAGAAAGCCTATGTTCCAAATTTGGTGGAAAAAATCCAACAAATGCCTGTTTTATGAGCGTGCATTGCGCAGTTGCTACGCAGGCTCGTAACTTCGCACATTCGCAATATTTTAACGCCGTATTTTTAGCATTGGCATTTTTGTGCACCTCCTTGTGAACAGTACAGATGTCATTTTCCACATCCTGCCCGAAATGTGTTTCCGCACTTCCGGTGCACAATTGCGCAGTCACTGTGGGAAATCAGTGTTTGGGCCAGATTATGAAAATGACAGTGACACAGTTCATGAGGAGAGCTCCTAGAATGCCTATGTTGAAAATTTGGAGCTGATACTCCATAAAATGACTGTGCTACGAGCGTGCGTTGGCAGATTGCACGCATGCTTGTACTGTCGTGCATTTGTGATATTTTCACTCTGGATTTTCACCATTGCCATTTTTACACACCTCTTGATGAACAGTACAGCTGTCACTTCACATATCCTGCCCAAAATGTGTTTCTGCACTTCCGGCGCAGATTAGCATGGTCGCTGTGCAAAATCACTTCTTGGGACACTTTGAGGAAATGACAGTGACACTGTACATGAGCAGAGGTGCTAAAATGCCTATGTTGAAAATTTGGTGCCGAATCCAACTGTTAGTGCTGCAAGCGGCTCTTGCATATTTCCCACGCACCTGCAGCTCCAAGTAACTTTCGATATTTGTATGCCACATTTTCAGCACTGCCATTTCATTACACCTCCTTATGAACTGTGCAGCTGTCATTTTTCACATCCTGCCCAGCATGTTTTCCCGCACTGCACTAATAAACACCCACAGGGATGCCCTAATGCCTCTCACTCTCTGTAGGGTGGGGGTGGGTTGGCATCAGTTCAATACTTGACTGCCACTCCTATGCTGCATCTCTCTAACTCCTGCACTGCCAATGGCAGCAAGACAACATTCGGCATTGACAAATGCTTGTTTTATCATGGGATAAGGTCTGAGTTTTGTTTGCTAAGGATATTCAAGGCTGGACTCACGTAGATTTCGCTTTATGATAAGACCCAAATTAAGACAGCTGTAAGAAAATTGTTTATTGCCAATCTCCCTTTGCTGTGACAAACTTCTTGCTTGTTGTTTACTTAAATGGAAGAGACTGTGTGTAATCTTTGCCTCCACTTGTGATTGTTTTTATGTATTGTACTAATACAGCTGAAAATAAATAAAATATATTGGAAAAAAAAATATAACAAACTGCCAACAGAGGCAGTTGTGGGCTCACAGTTCGGTACATTTCTTATTAACAATGCCAGCCACTACAATTTACTGTTGCTTGCGCAGCTCCTTGACAGCAATAAATATGCTTTTAAACTAGTTTACTATTTTTACCTAATCTATAACTTTTAATCTTCTGGACCGCATTTTAAAACGTTTATAGGACCGTGGATTCTCTTTGATACTTGCCTGATCCAAATCACACTTGTGATACTGTACTGTAATGTAATCCTCCAAATGTCCTGATTTTCTGTAGAATTCAAAATGCGACCTACCTCCTATGATGATGTCTGCTTTCTCAGTTGCATTGTGTGTTTGTGATTTTTGACCCACTGACATGAATAAGAAGCCCCTGAAAGAAGGGATTGGAGTGGGTGCCGACATGAGGCACTGTCAGGCTGTATGTTTCCAAACCCATTATGTGAACAAATAGCAGAAAAGTCAGCCTGCCAGAGAGAGCTTATGAAACTCCACAACTGTACCAGAAACTTTAAAAATCTCTTGCCGCCACTTTCCTTCCCTGAGTAGGTCCAGACATCATTAGCAAGATGAGAGAGGCTCCCTGTTCTTCTACTGGTCCACAAAGGCTGTCCCTGAAGCTGCACTGCACTGCACATGCAAAACATTCCTTCATCTAAAAATACTGAACTAACTGCAGATTTTTGTGATCTCTTTCTAAAACGCCACCTATTTTCTGCTTGTGACACGTGTCAGCTTCCAATGTATAAAGTAATACAGTATATTCTTAGCATGGAAAAATAACCTTTAAGCTAGGAATTGTTTCGGTGCTGACAATGAAGATGCGTTTGTTTGTACTCACTTATTTATTGGTGCCCATCTCTCTCTTCATCTGACCTGCCTTTTGCAAGTTATCATGTGCCACCACTGGCCACAGCAAAACTGCCTGCTGACAGCCTGCTGGAGACAGTGGATTCAGTGGGAGAACAATGGCCAGGTGTTCAGCTTGCTGAGTCTTGGTACTGAGTACAAGCGCCCATTGAGGAAGGAGGAAGATGCCCAGTGGCTGGTCCACAGTGGGAACCCTGTGGTGCTGCTCACTACTAACAGCAGCAGCATGTCAGAGGGGGGGAGCCAGGCCAGCCCTGGCCTCTGCAGTCTTTCCGCCCAGCAGCAACAGCAGGTACCTGGAGGCAGCCTTGCCCAGACAATCAGAGGCCAGCTGCTGGTTCCAGACCAGCTATGCTGGCAGGGATGGGTGGGAGAGGTTGTCATCAGAAGCCCAGAGAGGCCAGGGGGAGCGCAAAGCCCCAGCACAGGCCGGACATGGAGAAGTAGCAGCAGCGACATCTGGAGCTAACCCACAAATTATACCGGAGGACCAACAGTTAGTAACAGCTCTCTTCCTACAAGGAGTAATACGAGACTGAGCTCAGATGAGGAGATGCTGGGTGATGACCCATACAACCCTTACAAATATTCTGATGACTGCTACTACAACTACTATGATGTCTATGACAGACCTAGGGAAAGCGTGCCCAGGCTAGGCTATGGGACAAGGTACTTTCTGTGTTGATTGCTTCAATGGTGTTTGTGAGTGGTGCTATGCAGATATCCTCATGCATATGTAGCAATCACTCTCATCCTCTGTGTCTTCTCCATGACTCAGCCAGTTTATTCTCTCACTTTGTTAGGGACTAGAGCATATGTAGCACTCACTCTAAGTGTCTTCTCCATGACTCAGCCAGCTCATTCCCTGACTTTGCAGGACCGGATCAAGAAAATAGTGTAGCGGTGGGAAGTAACCACATTGTATTGAATGGAGAGGATGCAGAGAGATTCCATTCTGGTGGAAGGGCATACCTGTCCACAGCTGGGGTATGTTCGCAGCTACGTTGCCAAATCCCCCTTTTCAACTGGCGTGTTTGGAATTGTTTCAGACATTCCAGAGCCCTGTTTTTATCTAATTCTACTATGTAACAGCAATATGTCTGCATAGTTTCACTGTGCAGCAGTAAAAATGCCAAAAGCCACTGCCCAATTTTCATAAGTTTTTGGGATCCTAGGCCTGCATGGCATGTCATATCTGCCCTGTTTGTTGTTCTCATTCCTCTCAAAAGTGAGAACATGTCGATGAACTCCCCCTTCCATATTTTTCCCCGGAAGGCATCTGATAGGTGATCACCCAGCATGTCATCGACACCCGTGTACGCCCCTTTTACTTTCCCTTTATACTTGGTCCCCATTGTGGCCAGGATTTCTCCCATCAGGGACAGCATCATTCAGCCTCACTGGTCTCATTAGTGGCAGGCAGTTGTGGGCCAGTGGATATTCCTCCCTTTTCCACTAATGGCGATGCTACCTGGTTAGGTATGGATCCTGGCACTGGTGCCAGAGCTGTACCAATCCACACCTGAGTAACCGACTCTGGGCATGTAGCTTCGATGCTGGCCCTCTCAGCCATCAGTGGTGCCTGATTGGGCCTGCTGGGGTTACTGCTGGCCTAAGACCAGCTGTCACCATTGGTCTTTTCTTTTTTTATACTATATGTTTACTGTTTTTCATAGTTCACATACAAAAAAAAGAATGCAGACTGAGAACATATAAAATAGCAATACATTCAGTGAGGGCTCCACTCCTCTTAATACACTCGTGGATACCGTTCTATGTCACAAGATACATTATGGGGGGGGAACCTTAACAATAATATAGACGATATGTCAGTAAATCCATAAAGAGCTGTTTTATGGAGTCCATGAGCTTTATGGCTATTAAAAAATAATTTAAATCAAAACAGGTCCATCAGTGTCTTTTTTCCCCTAAACCGAGAAAAGATAGAGATGCCATGCTAATGCAAGATTTAACACTTTTTAAGTGTAAATATGTATAGAGTTAAACAAAGTAACTTGTATTCACTGAACCTCTAAATATTTAGTACTCAAAAATACTCATAATAATAATAATGCCAACAGTGGTGAACTGTAATAGCTAAGCAAACTTTTTCTATAACCACCTGAAAGGATTACAAAGTGGTTACAAAACCCTCAGAAGCAACAACAAAGTTCCTTGGAAAGAGAACAATCAAAACAGCAGTGTGGGGTGAGAATGAGTAAACTGAGTGTCAGCCAAATACTCTGTACCTGGGCCAAGAGGGGTTGATATCCTTCAAGTCGGGGCATCAGAGTTTGAATCATCCTGCATATCAGGTTGAGGACAAGATGCGGCATGCTTTTGAGCCCATTTAAGGGCATCAGCTGGGTCAGTAAACAAAAAGACTTTGCCTTGAAATACAGTTCTGAGTCGCGCTGGGAAAACCATACCATGTGCGATGTTGGCTTCACAGAGCATTGCTCTGACACCATCAAAACACTTCTTTTTTTGTCTGGTGGCAAAACTCAAATTCGGGAATCTAGCACAAGCACAAAGTCTCTTGTTCCCACACCATCTGTCACTGCAACGATGGTCCATGGAGCTTCAGAATTGTCAGGCCATCCTTGCTGTGTGACCCAATACACTTTCTGAAAGTTAAGCGACCTGTCCCCTAGCTCCTCCCCAAACTGCTGTTGAAACCACTCTATCAGGAATCGAGAAAGATGATCTCCCTCACACCCCTCCGGCATCCCAAGAATGCACAGGTTAGCTGCCCGAGCTTGGTTCTCAAGCATTTTGATCCTAGTGTGCAGGTGGGTGTTTTCTTTTATCACGAAGGCTGCGGCCTCCCTTGCTGATTCCAACTTCTTCATGGCTTCTGATGTGGCAGTTTGCAGGGCACCCACTAAAGTTTCTAAAGTAACCACCCTGTTTGTCAGGATATCAAACTCATCAGACAGCCCTGAGGCTGAGTTGATTAGGTGATTAATTGTAATACCCAAAGTTTGTAAAGTCTCCTCAGGCTGCTCAATTTCTGCCATTGCCGACCATGTGGTCAGAGCCGTTGCGATAATCTCGGTTTTAGCACCCTCCTGCTGCTGCTTTTCTTTCTGAGACTTTCCCATCTTGTTTCAAACGCCTTCTGACTGCAGTACAAACAATTTATTCTTTACAGGAGCCAATAGAAAATGTCTTTTTGAACTTATATCCTGAGGTTAGTTTACGAGCTCTAATCTTTAGCATCCATTTTGCTTGGGTTCCACAGTGCCCCCCTCACCATTGGTCTTTTTATGGGCAAAGCCACTCCCCTTCCCCTCGTGAGAGGATGGGGAGGTCATTCTCAATATCTTTCAGTTTTTCTCAGAGTGCTACAAGAACTGCTTTCCTCTTCTTTTTCTTAGCATTGGCAAAACCAGTTTGACTGATTTATGCTTTATGCCCTAATTCAGTTCCCCCCAGCCCCCCCAACTCTAGTCCACTCTTCCTTGCTGTAATAGAAACATAGAAACATAGACTTTGACGGCAGATAAGGACCACTAGGCCCATCTAGTCTGCCCATAAACAGCAGTGTCTTATTCACCCTGCATTTTTATTGCTGCATTTTGCACTTTACTGCTGAGTTGCTCTTCTAATGCTATGTTCTGCACAACTTGTTCACTTTGTAACTTATTAAGTCTTCTTTTATTCTGATTGATAATACTAACATACTAAAATGCCAGCAGAGCGGGACTCATGGTCTATCGAATCTGCTTGAGAGTCAGTACCTGTGTTGGGCACTGTTGCTGCCCTCCACGCCCCCTTGGATCCCCCCAACCCCTGTCTGAGGTATCCCCCCAGTGATGGCATTATATCAGCTTCACTCTCCTCCTATAACTGTCCCAGCCTCTCTTGAACTCCTCCACAGAATCCACTTCCACCAGCTCCTCAGGCAATGCATTCCATGGTTCCACCACCCTCTCAGTGAAGTAACGCCTTTTTCTCTCACCCCTGAGTGTCCCTCCTTCCAGTCTCCAACTGTGCCCCCCGGTAGCCCCTCCCTCTTGCTGGAACACCCCATCTAGGCTTACACTATTTACCCCTTTTAGTTACTTGAAGACCTCTATCCTGCCCCCCCCAACTCTCCTCTCCTCCAGAGAGTATAAGTTGAGTTCCTCAAGTCTCTCCTCATAGGACCTATCCTCCAGACCCTAGATGGCAAGGCAAGGCAAATTATATTTAAGAAATGCCCATCCCGGAGGCCTGCGCGCCAAACATATTAAAATTTCATACAACAAACCATAATAAATACATAAACACCATGCTTTTGAACATAATTATACAATATTCCAACAGTTAAAACAAGATTTTGTATAAATACTACCCTCAACAGTAGCAACTAAACTCAGAATAGCCGAAGGCTAACTGAAGCATAAAATTCTGAAAACGGGTAAGGACTATAAAACACAGTCCGGGAAGGCCTGATTATACAAGAAGGCCTTGAGGTGGGCTTTAAATACCTCCACAGAAGGGGCCTCCCTAGCAGCTGAAGAAAGCGAATTCCACAGGACAGAGGCGGCGACACTAAATGCTCTGTCGCCAGCTGTTTTTAACCTCGTCCTGGGAATCACGAGGAGACCCCAAAAGGAGGCGCGGAGGGAGTGGACCGAGACAGCAGGTGTAAGAAGGTCCTTCAGATAGCCAGGGCCCAGGCCGTGTAGGGCCTTAAAGGTGAACAAACCCACTTTAAGAGGACCCTCCACCTAACCGGCAGCCAGTGCAGTTGACGCAGCACTGGAGTAATGTGACAGTACTTAGGCTGTCCTGTCAACAGCCTCACTGCTGCATTCTGCACCAGCTGCAGTCAGTGTAGGGTACCCCCAAAGACCCTGAGATAGAGTGTATTACAGTAGTCAAGCCTGGACGTCACAAAGGCATGCACCAAGGTGGGGAGGTCCAGCGATGAAACTAGGGACTTTATCCTGGCGATATTCCTCAGATGATAAAAACTGGTACGGACAACGAACACCACCTAAGACTCAAGTGTCAATCTGCTGTCAAGAATAACGCCCAGATCACACACCCTAGAGGAGGTCTTCAATGGTACGGAGCCAAGAAAAAGCCCTGTCTCTGCACCAGAGGCCAACCTATCATGCCCTCTGTTTGACTCCACCACAAGTACCTCTGTCTTATCAGGGTTCAGTTGCAACCAACTGGAGGCCATCCAGTCATTGATCTCAGCGAGGCAGCTGTTAAGCACTTCCACTGTGCAAGATGTTCCAGGGGCAAAGGAAAGATACCCTGTATCATCAGCAAAGCAATGAAAACCTGGACTGTACTTCCTAATGATCTCTCCCAGGGGCAGCATATACATGGCAAACATAAGACCGAACCCTGGGGAACTCCACATGACAAGCGGCTGGGGAGGAGGAGGAGAAATTCCCCATCACTTCCCTCTGCCTCCTGTTAGATAAAAAATACTCAAATTTGCAGATGACAATGCTGAGGAGTTCATAGAATTCCCTTAGGTGGTCAAGTAACACTTGATAGTCCACCATGTCATACGCTGAAGAGAGATTGAGGAGAACAAGAATTGTTCCCTCCCCTCGATCTCTAGCCCTAAGGAAGTCATTATGCACCCAAACTAGCGCAGTTTCTGTGTTATGCCTCACACAAAACCCAGACTGGAGTGGCTCATACAGATCATGGGCCATGAGATGCTCCTCAAGCTGAAGCGCCACCACCTTCTCCACAATCTTACCCAAAAATGGAAGATTGGAGATGGGACAGTAATTTGCCTTGACGTCAGGGTCCAACAATGTTTTTTTCAGAAGGGGTCTCACCACTGCCTCCTTCAAGAGATCGGGAAAGACCCCCTCTGACAAGGAACACTGGACAATCAAGGCAAACACCGGGCCAACTGAGTCAACACATCTCATTAAGAAATTATTTGGCACCAGGTCCAGTTCACAAAAGTTGTGCCAAAGCTTGGACGCAACCTCAGTGACCTTAGCCACCTCCACCAGTCTAAACTCACCTCAACCAAGCAGAGTGCTCTCTGGTCACCCATGTCGACCATTGTCAGCCAAACTCTGGCCCACTGGCGGAACCCCCTGCCTGACGGCAGACACCCTGTCTGAGAAGAACTGAGCAAACTCCTCGCACAAGGCGTTTGAAAAAGCTGCCTTCGGTTGTAGACAGGAAGTATGGAGAAGCCTGTCCACAGTCTAAAAGAGCACAGTTGGTCAGTTCCTCCTGGCAGCAATCTCCCTGGACAGGAATTCTGCCTTCTTAAGGTTGATTGCCCCCTGGTATGCACCGTAGTGCACACCTAGGGCCAGTTTGTCTACCTCCAGGCCAGACTTCTGCCAGCAGCGCTCTAACCTCCGACCCAAAGTCTTCATCACCTTGAGCTCCCCATCATACCAAGGGGACTTCAAGTGAGAAGACCTGGGTCATACACGGACTGGTGCGAGGGAGTCAAGTGCACCAGACAGCGTCTTATTATAGGCATCAACTGCTGCGCACACACCCCCAACGTATGCACTGTCCACATTAGATAGGTCAGCCACCGCCAAAAAACCCTCAGGGGTCAACCCCATCAAAGGGCGATAGCTGACCATATCTGCAGGGGGAGGGCTGTCAAGGGGGGCCCGGAACAGGAACTTCACCGTGTGATGATCGGACCAAACAACCCGATCAATCCTGAGACTACTGATCTCAAGCCCCAGTGAGAACGCCAGGTCCAACATGTGGCCACCCTGATGGGTCGCAGAAGAAACTCCTTGCGCAAGGCCCAGAGATTACATCACCTGGAGGAAGTTGTAACCAAGTCGAGAAGATTCGACATCAGCCCAAACTTTCAAGTACCCCAGCACTAAACATCTGGAGGCCTCCAATGTTTCCCCGATGATGAAATTGGCCACCTCCTACAAGAAATCTCCCACTGCCCCAGAAGGGCAGTAAATCAGGAGAATCAGGCAACCTGTGCCCGGACCACCACGGATGGCCACACATTCAAATGAATGTGGTGCTCTCACTGGGTGCAGGGTGAAGCCCAGCTCGGATCTAAAACAGATGGCTACGTCCTGCCCCTGTGTTCTGCTCTGGGCAGTGCACTATGGTATACACGGGAGGGATGGTGGCCTCTAAAACCGGGCCAGCATCATCACCAATCTAGGTCTCCATGATGCAAGCCAGATCGGTTGAAGAAACCAAGTCCGCTATAATTGCAGTCTTGTTTTTGACTGATCTAGCATTGCAAAGCACCGCCCGCAGGGGACTGGTGGACAGTGCAGCCCCACTGGTTGCCTGCCCACTCAGTCTGGTGGGAACCCTGGTGACGGGAACTAAACATGTCTGGCCTCTCTCTAGGACCCGTCTAATCCCAGGGCGCCTTCTGCACCCTACTACCTTGATCCTACCACCAGCCGCAGTGAATGGGGCATCCCGACCCGATCGAATCATGCGATTCCTCCCTATTCCAACCTCCCTACAGCACCTTGCTGTAGTAACAGACACTGGGTGGCTGAAAAAAGGCCATCGATCACGCAGCTGGGATGCCCCATACACTAACCTGGACCGCCCCAGGCCCTCATACCTTCCCAGACACATCCCTCCTAACTATGTAATCCCGAACTCAAAATACACAACCCACAAACACAGTCTACAAAAAAACTCAGTACCACACACTCCACACACATACACATACAAAATAACTAAAACCCCAAACTACTCCTCCCCCAAAATAACCCAATCAAATACACTAATTTTTTAAAATACCAAAGCACACTCCAATCACACCTGAGAATGACTAAAACAAAAAATAAATAAAAAGGGAGAATCTCAATAAAGTACAATGTGCTGTGAAAAAATACTCTTTCCAAAAGAAAAAACAGTCAAAATATGTAAAATAGAAAACAGTACACGAACCACATAAGCTGAGTGAGACTAGCAGATAATCCAAGTGAAGGTAAACGAGTCAGAGATAACCAGCCCAAAGTCTCAGAATGGAAAAGAGAAGGCACTCAGACTGCTAGTTTCCAGCAGAGATCTTAGTAATCACAAAGTCCCAAATCGTAGTTTATTCATAAAGTGCAGGTTCAGCCAAAAGGTATCCCACTCCTCTCATGAGTGGAAACCAGGCTGAAATTTGGAAAATAACTCTTACCAGTCGCAGCCACCAAGCCTACGTTCTCACTGGGCTTGCAGATGGGGATAAACTGCTGGGTCAGAATGGACACCAAGCCAGTGCACCAGTCCAGGCTAAAGGGCTGAGAAGAAGATCCACTTCGATAGAAGCAGTCTTAATAATCCCAGGAAGAAACCTCAACAAGTCATACAAAAGTACGGGTCACAGGAAGGCCATTCCTTACAGCCTCGGCACTCACATAATTGACTCCAGGACTAAAGTAGACAGCAGCCGACAATCGAGGTCGACCCACAAGGCAGCGAAGTTCTTACCTTTGCACCGTGTCGGTTACCCTTGCTGCCTGCCGCTGCCCCTTCAGCCAACTCAGTCACACCAGATCACTCCTCCTCAGATGTAAAATAGGGTAGTCGAAGTCACCATTTTCCTGGAAATGCCAAGGAATCCTCCAAAAACAATCAGCCAAACTCCACCTCTGCTGCACCCTCCGAAATCATCACAGTCCTTTTAGCACTACCACCGACCGGTAAGAAGAAGTTTGAACCCGCACTTCACAAATGTAAAGCGGTTCACGGCACAGAGCACTCACAATCCTCACTAAAAATAAAAACTTTGCTCCTAAACCTGTCTCACTATTTTTGCCCTGCCTAACACTTCGTCCCTACACTTTAACTAGCTAAAATAAAAACAAAGACACAGAAGTTTCAAAGGATTTGATTCTCCCGAAAACAATTTCAGCTAAATAGCATTTCAAAGGCATAAACAGGAGCTCTATCAGAGCTGCTGCTGACTGCAGCCCAGCACAGCTGCCATCAGAAGAGTAGATAATTCTAGTTGACCTCCTCTGGACCCTCTCCAGGAGTGCAATGTCCCTTTTTAAGTCCGGATGCCAAAACTGCATGCAGTATTCAAGGTGTGGTCTAACCAGGCAGTTATACAGAGGGAGAATCACATCCCAGCTTCTTGAGGTTATCCCCCTGGTGATGCACTCCAGCATTTTTTTTTGCCTTGGCCGCAGCCCTCCTACAGTGTTCAGAGTTGTTCATTTTGGCATCCACTACCACCCCCAGGTCTCTCACCCCAATTGAAGCCTGCAGTGTATCCCCTCCCAGAGTGTACACATGCACTGGGTTCCTAGACCCCAGGTGAAGAACCCTGCATTTTCCCACATTAAATTTCAGCTTCCAGGTATGTGATCACCTCCCAGTGCCTCCAGGTCCTCCTGTAGGGCTACTCTACCCTCTTCCCCATCCACTACTACCCCCAGCTTGGAGTCATCTGCAAAGAGGCTCATTTTGCTCCTGATACCTTTTCTGATGTCTGAGATGTAGGCATTAAAAGAGGAGTGGGCCTAGAACTGATCCCTGCGGGACCCCACTAATGACCCTCCTAGGGGATGAGACTCTCCCCCCAACCACCACATTCTGAGTATGCCCAGATAGCCAGTTCCCAATCCACCTGACCATCAGTTTCCCCAACCCCATTTTCCCCAGCTTACCCAGCAGCCCAGTATGAGGTACCAAATTAAACGCTTTGCTGAAGTCTAGAAAGAGGACATCCACCGACCTACCATCATTTTTTCAAGGGCTCATCCAGGATTTGAACTCAGGATCTTTCACACCCAAAGGAAGAATCATTCCCCTAGACCAACAAGCCACTTATATTTTTTTCAAGGGCTCATCCTGGATTATACACATAGTAAAAGAATGACAGTAGAATCCTAGTAAAATACGGAAATTAGATTAACAATCACTGGTGCAACTCCCAGAATTTTAAGTCTTGAAATGGAATTTCACTACTTTAATCGCCATAAATCAGTGGTCTTGTATATGAGTTTCTAAAGTAAGGAATTTTGAATCTCTCAGTAATGAGCAATGAAATATTCATCGTCTCTCTCCTATCACGTTATTATCTAAAGGAAAACAAGATATAACAGGGGCATGATCAGAGAAACTTATATTCTCACCAGCAGCTGTAGTAATCCCCTTTATCAAATTATGAGTTACAGTTAGTTAAGCTTGCTATAGGAGCAGTGATCACCTTAACAAAAAGTGAAATCTTTGGCATTCAGATTAAAGAGCCACCAAATATCTAAAAGACCTAACTCCTAGCACAATTTTGAAAGTTGCACACAGGTTTTATTTTTCTGAAGTTCCTACAGAGGGCTTAGATTTTTTCAAACTCAACCATTATAGTATTCTTTTCTCCTGCCATAATAAAATCAGGGATTGCAATTTGAGAAATCTGTTCAGCAAATTATAAGAAAAACTTGGGGCTCTGAGACCTAGGATCATAGATGGTAAATAACAGTACTGTTTCCCCATCTAGAGCACCTTTTACCAAGATAAAACTTCCATCCGCGTCACGTACACTTTTCCGTGAAACACAAGTTTGGCTGCCTCGGGAGATGTTATGTGGGTTTCTTGAATGAAGTTCATGTCTGCCCAGAGGCCTTTAAGGTGGTTTAGTACCACAGATATTTTTTTTAACAAATATTTATACCCCATGACTGCCAACAGGTGCCCTTCAGTCCCACCCTCCCTGCCTCGTCACCCACCTTCCCTATGACTTAACTGGCTCTGGGAGAGTATGCCACAGATTGCCTCCCATGGTGGTGCCAGAGGAGAGATTGGCCCCCGGCACAGTCCAGAAGTCTGGAGCCCTGCGTAGTTGGTGGTGTGGGGCCTGTAGAGGGTTTGACACTTATTAAGCTGGTTGGGGAATTTCTTCTGGTATTTCTTCCCCAGGACCACCCAGCATGCAATGATGTACAGCATGTGCATACCTCTGTACACATGTATCAGCGTTGGAGGGTGGCTGTCCCCTTATTGAAGTGCTGTCTGCTGTGCTACCACCCAGCTTCTGCCAGGTGACAGACTGGCTGCAGGACGCCTGACCCCCCCCCCTTCCCTGAGAGAGGAGAGCTGTCCTAATGCTTTATCCTCCCTTCACAGCCAGACCCCAAGTGATCTCAGTCTGGTGCGAGTGACAGTGCTACCACTGTGCTGCCAGGCCAGCAATCTTAGTTCTCCTTTATGGCATTATCTCACCCTTTGATTTTCCAGGACACTGTCATGTACAATATCTTATTATATGCCATCAACATTTATAGAGTTAAAAATAAGCCACGCACCCCAGACACACCCCAGACTCAGCAAAAAGAGAAATTAGAATGGTGATTTGCATACCATACCAAAACAAGAAACTTAAAACGAAACAGTAACAATGAACTGTAGATTGGTACCATGTGACACATGGCCAGGTCGTACCTGAAAAAGGCACCTGGTGCCAGCGCATCTATCCGGTTATCAAAATAAATAACTAAATGAATAAACTTGGGTGCCCCAGGAATCATCAAGGCATCAGACTGACTTGTACCAAGGCAGGGAGGCTATCCACTGCCAGTAGCTCAGACAACTATTGAAGAATGCAGTGGGCTGATGCAACAGTGTGAGTCAGTAGGATGATGCAGTAGTGTGACAAAGAAAGTGAGCACCAGGGGAAATGCAGCTGCCACCTGCTACCTTTCTTCTTGACTCATGGCACACCAGTCTGTTGCCAGAAGAAGGCTTGCAAACGGCTATGCATGCTACCTGAAACAGCCATGGCTACTCACATCTCACATGAGCAGCTGCGCCCTGCTTCATAAATAATGGCCCAGAACACACCTGCCAGCCTGGCCAAAGTGTAGGCATCACTTTCTGGTAACTGCAGTTTCATTTGGTTCAAAAACCCTTAAGATAATATAAAAAATTATATATAAAATAAGGGTTTAAAAGGAACCTGGGATTCCAAATGTCGTAAGAATGTGCCTTCTGTGGGTTTGTCAACTAATTTAGCTGGTTTAGGAATGAACTCTTTGGTACTTAGGATTTACAATTAAAATTAAAATTGCTTCATTGGTTTTAGCTACTGAAAGGTATTTTTATTACTTTAAATTTGTGAACATGTGTTAAACTAAGATAACATGGTTGCACTTCAACAAATCAGACTCCAAGATTGTTCCTTAAACAGGGCTGATAATGCCCCTAAAGTAAGGCCTGTAAGGTCTGCATAACTATCTTTCCCTGATAAGGGCCTCTTGTTGCCACATCCCTAATTTCACAGTTCTACATTCTTTCAGTAAAAGGGCCTTCTTATAATATGGACTTTACATTAAGTGTTGCAAGTTTAAATGCAGTGGTGAAATTGTAGTATCTATTCACAGATCTGGGGACCTTCCACCCTTCCAGCAACAGTCCACAAAGCTGTCAGCCTCAGGTTTCTGAAATATGTGTAGAAACAAATGATTTGATACCTTTTATTGGACCAACATGGATGTTACAGAAAAGAACAAAGTGCTCTAGCTTTCAAACCTACCCGGTCCTTCTTCAGAAGCTCTATAGCAGTTATTTTGAAAATCCCATACTATTAACACCAGATTATGTTGAAGAAACAGAAATAATTCTCATTGGTTTAACATATACATTTAAAACATAACAGAAGATTACGTCAGAGAAGCTAATTAACACCAATATGCTTTTAACTGAGGAGCCTCAGAAGGGCAAAGGTTATCAAGAATTCTCAACAACCAGAGAGTTCTTCTCACATAAATTTTAAAATGTCTCAGTATGCTAAGAAAGCATTCAAGTGATAAAAAAACCCTGGAATAGCATTCTCTCTAATACATGTAAGATGAGGTTACAACTCACATTCCAAGTGCCCTGGTGTATTAAAGAACAGATAATGAGAGACAAAATCCTGAAATTAGGTATAACTGCAAGTTGAAAAAGAGCCCCAAATTAAACATATACCTATATACATGATGCATGATAGTATCACTTGTAAGTGTAAGTGCCAAATAAAAATACTTGTCAATGACCCCCAAGAAAATGAGACCATGAGCCTGATAAGTGCAGATTTCAACACAGGGTCAGTGTATAACAAAAATGCACAGAATCGGTCTAAGGAATCTAAATGAAAACTTCCAAGGATGAAATCCTGCAGGCCCCCTCCTTTTTTTTTTCTTTCCTTCCTTTTCTCTCCCTCTCTCTCTCTCCTTGGGAAAGATACTGTAACTAACAGGAATGAGATATACTGTATATACAAGAGTCATAATACAGCATCATTCACACCAATATTAATCGTTACCCAAAGGAATTACACCTTTTATGAACCTCCAAGTAAATGAAATATGCATCTTAATATGAGCAGATTTAAAAATGTGACAGTGTGTAATCCAACCACTGACAACTAGTAGAAGTAGATGTACACTATATGTAAAAACTAAGTGTCCTAGCCACAAAACAATTGTCCCATGCCACACTCCCCCAACACAGTCGTGTGTACATACACCACACCACACACACACACACCCTGCACACCCCACACAGCCACAACACACAACAAATATAACAAACACAACCCACACATACCACACCACACCGCACACACACAAACAAAACACACACACACACACCATACCCACAACACACAAAAACACAACACATGCAAAACACACACAAATACACACATACATCAATACACACACACAAACACACACTCACACACACACTCACCATAGTGTTAAGGTGAGAAGTCAACATGTAGATAACCATAAACTTACAAAATCAAAGGCCCGCTGAAGAACTAAAGTGTTTATGTCCATCTTTTAAAGTAAAGGTCTGTGTAAGTTTAAGTGGAATAATATGTCATATAACCAACATCAATGTTTAATCAATCCGCCACCATATTGAGAAGTAAAATAAGTCTAATTTCAGAAGCCCATCTCTGTTGTGTACTGTTGAAATGTCCTTTTAAGACCATCACAGACATATCTGAGGTTGAGTGGCCATCCTGGGAGAAGTGCTGGGCTACTGGTTTCTCAGTCTTCTTGTGATTAATAGAATGTCTGTGTGAATTCATTCTAGTGCAGAGTTGTTGGCTTGTCTCCCCCACATAACCTGTGCGAGGACATTTCTTGCATTGGATAAAATAGACCACATTACTTGATGTACATGTATAATTCCCCTGTATCCTGAATAGTCTGTTTTGTGATGTAACCACACAGTCTGAAGTGGAAATGAGGTTACATGTCTTACATGTGCATTGATGACAGGGTCGTGCACCATATGATGTCATGGTATTCTGTTCCGGTTCAAGTTGACTCCTAATAATCAGGTTGGCTAAATTAGGTGGTTGTTTAAAAGATAGTAGTGGTAGTTCTTGAAAAATACAACTAAGAGTTTCATCCTCACTAATTATTGGATGGAGACCCTCAACAATCTTACGCAGAAGTTCAAGGTCAGGATGGTATGTGACTACTCAGGGTATTCTGTTGGTAGTCATCCATTCCTTATAGTGCAGTAGTTGTTCTATTGGGACCTGTGTTACACGTTCCACTGCTCTGTCAATTTCCCTGGACGAGTGTCCCTGCTCAATAAAGGTGTTTTTCAACATCGCTAGATGTGTGTCTCTGTCTTCCTCATTTGAACAGAAGCGGTGATACTGAAGTGCTTGACTATGTATGACAGATTTCTTTGTGTGGCTCGGGTGATTACTTTTCTTGTGTAAGTACCTCTGTCTGTTTGTTGGTTCCTGTAAAGACAGGTATGTAGGGTTCCATCCTTAATAGTGACAGTGGTATCCAGAGAATGTATACTGATGGCAGAATATTCCAGGGAAAGCTTTATAGTTGGGTGGAGGTTATTAATTTCCCGATGAAAATATTTGAGTGTGTCAGTGCCCTCTGTCCAAATTATAAACAAATCATCAATGTAATGGAAATAAGCGAGTGGTTTACGTTTACAGTGCCTTAGAAAATCCTCCTCCAAATTCACCATAAAAAGATTAGCATACTGTGGAGCCATCCTGGTTCCCATTGCTGTTCCCATAGTTTGAACAGAATGTTTACCATTGAAGCTGAAGTTGTTATGTGTTAGAATGAATTCAATGAGTTTACCCACAACGCCAGGGCCAATGTTGGGGTCCAATTCCTTATCATGCAGGTATTTGAGGCAGGCTGAAATGCCATCTGTGTGTGGAATATTACTGTAGAGGGAGGTTACATCTATGGTGGCTAAAAGGGTATCAGGTGGTAAGTCCTTAAAACCAGAAAGTTTACGCAGGAAGTGAGTAGTGTCCTTGATGTAACTATCCCTTTGTATAACCAGTGGTTTGAAAATAGTTTACAAACCCTGATATCCCCTCTGTCAGGGTGCCATTACCAGAGACTATGGGTCTACCAGGATTACCAGGCTTATGTATTTTAGGAAGCATGTAGAATGTCCCTGGCTTAGGTTCACTGGGGATGAGGGCCTTTAGTTTGTCTTGGACATGGTTTGGAAATGTTCCAATTAACTCCTGTAGTTCTCTTTTATATTCTGTAGTTGGGTCACTTCCCAGTACTTTGTAGTAAGTAAGGTCACTTAGCTGCCTGTTGGCTTCCCTAATGTAATCTTCCCAATTCAATATCACCACTGCAGAGCCTTTATCAGCTTTTTTTATGACAATGTTATGGTTCGATTTTAGTGTTTGTATAGCCCTCCATTCCAGTGGAGAGAGGTTGTAACGGGCCTGTTTCTGCCTATTAAGAATCTCACCAGTAACTCTCTGGCGAAAGCAATGAATGTATTTGTCCAGTTTAACACTGCGCTGTTGTAGGTGCTGTCTTTTAAATGAGACATTAAATAAAGGGCCTGTAGGCTGGCCCGGTGGCGCTGAGTGTTGAGGCACTGGACGCCACACCTCGCGCCATGCCGGCGACCCAGGTTCGGGAATGAGCCTGGGCCACCGGGGGTTGGCAGGGGAGAGAGAGGATTGAGTGTCCGGAGGACTGCTCTCCTCTCTTGGAGGGGATCCAGGATCAAGCCCGGCATCGCAGCGGCCCCCAGTGGAGACCAGAAGCACTGCAATGTACAGGGCTCACTTAGTGGGTTGCAAAGCCGTAGCAGATGGACTGGCTGCCACACGCCCAACACTGGGTCCTCTCTCCGCCCCTTCGGCTCCTCGTAGATCTCAGGGCAATCTGGATTTGAGATAGAGCACCAGGAGTGGTTCGGTGGCCTTACCCTGAGGGGCTCGGAGTTGGGGGTCTTGCCTGGCGTCTCAAGGGGCAGTAATATAGTTGAGAAGGAGAGGACCACAGTGGGCGGTAGAGCGGACCAGTGAGTCAGGGTAGCCTGAGAGAGTTCAGGGGAGAAGGGAGATGAAAAGAATTAAAAAAAAAAAAAAAGGGCCAATCTGCCTGTTCTGGTGGTTGTTCAGGTGGATGTTAAAGATCCTATGGCATTTCTTGAAAAAAGTAGAGGAATTCACCCTGATTCTTTGCCAAATGTACCCTTTTTCAATAACAGAAGATCTTCATCTGTCCCCGGGATGAGGCTGTAAACAGGATGGTCAACAAAAACTGACTAACATATAATATATATTTACTATTTATGAACATATGGACATGCAAAAATTGTCAGCAGAAGAAGGCCCAGTGGTCTATCAAGCCTGCTCATATTGCAGAGTCCTGAGTGACAACTAAGGGTTCACTCCACTTCTCAGCTGCTATGCTCCTTTTTCCCACCCCTGACTCTTCTCCTTTACCCTATCCCACCCTCTTTTGAAGCCATCCACTGTCTCCAGTGAGACCACCTCCTCAGGTAGCTCACTGCACCCTGCAACCACCTTCTCCTTGAAGAAATGCTTCTTGAGCTCTCTCTGAACCTTCCCTCCTCCAGTATAAGGCAATGTCCCCTTGTAATTCTGTTTCCACTGAGACAAGCCTTTTTGTCAGTGACCTTTAACCATTTTTGTTACCCTCCTCTGGACTGCTTCTAGCAAGTTAATGTCCTTTTTTAGGTAGGAATGCCAGTACTGCACACTATACTCCAGGTGTGGCTGCACCAGTGATCTGTACAGTGGTAATATGACTTAATCCCACCTGCTAGTGATTCCTCTGGCAATGCAGCCCAACATTTTATTGGCTTTTGCTGCCAGTCTTCCTGCAGTACGAGAAGTGTTTCAAGCCATTAATGATAGTCACCCCCAGGTCTTTTTCTTCCTCGGATTTAATTACTAGGACCCCTTTTAAGCTGTACTCTGTTCTTGGGTTCTTGGCATGTGCATGACTGATTTGTATCTCTTTGCATTGAACCCAGGTTGTCATATTCCTGCCCACCTCTCAAGCTTGGCCAGATTTTCAGTCCTGTATCCCTTCTGCTATAGCCACCCTCACACATAGCTTAATGTCATCAGCAAACAAGCAACTCTTGTCTTTTCTGTAATCTCCAATGTTGTTAATGAATACATTAAAGAACACTGGCCCAAGTACTGAGTGCTGCTGGACCCCACTGATGACTTCCCTAGAACCTTTGAGCTCCCTTGCTCCCACTACCACCATGTGGGTCCTGTTCTTCTGCCAGTTTGCCACCCATGCAGTGAACTTCTCCCCTACTCCCAGATCCTCCAGTTTTTGATCACCCTCTTGTGGGGCACAGAGTCAAGGGCCTTGCTGAAATTCAAGTAAATGATATCAACCACCTGGCCCTTGTCCATTGTTTTTATCATCCAGTTAAAGAAATTGATTAGGTTTGTTTGGCATGATCTCCCAGCCATTAACCCATGTGGTCTCTTGTCCTGAACACTGTTTTCCTCCAGAAAACCTACTAGCTTTTCCTTAAGGATTACCTTGATGAGCTTACCCATGATTGAGGTCAGACTGACAGGTCTGTAGTTGCCCGGTCATCTCTGGGTCCACTTCCATGGAAGGGCACCACCTGGTCATTCCCCAGTCCAGTGGTACTACCCCTGATTCCATCAAATTAACAGGCCTTCTAGGGGTAGTGGTGGTTCCGCTGCTAGTTCCTCAGCACCCTAGGATGGATACAATCCAAGCCTGGGGATTTATCAACCTTGAGGGTCAGTAATCCTTTCTTCACTCTATCCTCACTGATCTTTTCATCTGTGCACCCCTCTTCTCCCATCCTCCTCCCTTGCAGTGCCAGGCCATCCCTCTCCTTCATAAAGATAGAGTAGATGTAGTCATTCAGTACTTCTGCCTTGTCCCCACCGTCTTCCACCCACCCCTTCCCTCTCTTTAGCCATACAATACCATCTTTCTCGTCCCCTCTCTCTATAATGTACAGAAAAAAGTTTTTAACCCTTTTTTAATCCCTTCCGCTATCTGTAATTCTTTCCTTGCCTTGGCCAGTTGGACTGTTTTCTCCACCTCTTTGGCCTTACTATTGTACTCCTCCCTGTCCTCATCCTTCTGAGTCCTTCAGAACTTCCTGTAAGTGGTGCTCTTATCCCTGTCTGCCTGGGCTGCCTCAGTGCCAAACCAACTGGGTGCCTTAGCCCTAGAGTTTTTCCCCTTTAGCCTGACACACTCACTTGTGGCTGCCGCTATCCTTTCCTTGATGATGGACCACTTCAGATCCACCTCATCCCTTCACTGAGGCTTGCCAGGTGCCCCCTTAGCAGATCCCCTATCTTCCTGAAGTCCACCTGTTTGAAGTCTAGGACCTCAGTCTTTGTGTTTGCCTTCTCCCTCCTGATGTCCAACTTGAACAACACCATTCGGTGGTCGCTCCCTCCCAAGAGCTCCTCAACCTGAATATCCTAAATTTGTTTCCTGTTTGTCAGTTCCAGGTTAAGGACTGCTCCCTCTCTGGTGGGTTCTATGACACCTTTGGTAAGGAATCCATTCTGCACCACATCCAGGAATAACCAACTCTTGGTGCAGGTTGTGGAGGGAGTCTTCCAATTTACCTTGGGCAGACTGAAGTTCCCTACAATCATCACCTTACCACTGCCAGCAACCACCCTGATTAAGGACCTCAACTTCCTGTTCCTTTCCTCCTCCTGGCTAGGTGGTCTGTAAATCATTAACCCCAATTTAGCCTGCTCAGACGGAGAGGGCCTGCCTGCCCCTCCATCCAGAGACTCTGGTCATGAAGACCAAGTCTGATCCCTATCAGTTTAAATCAAGGCTCCCAGCCATGTACTGTTTCAGCCTGCTCCTAAGCACCCTGGAACCCTCCCCTGCAAAGGTGCAGCCTATCAGGTGCATACAGGGTTTTGTCATTCCAGGTTCCCTTGCTGTACTGGCTCTAGGTATCGGTAGTGATTCAGAAAAGGTAACTGATCTAACCACCCCACTATAGATCCTCCCCACTGCCATAAACCTCTCCTGCACTACCCCCACCTCCTCCCCAGTGAGGTAGTTTGTTCCTAGATGAATTATTACATGAGGTTCCCCCTACCCCATGTACAAGCTGACGACCATTAAATTTACATGCTCTTCCATCGTCGTCTGCATACCCACCATCTTCCTACCCGTGTGTGCATCTCTCATCCCCTCCCACCCAGCATACTCCTTTCACTATTGAGTCACCCAGGATTGCAACTCTTCCTCTCCTATCCCTCTTCCCTTTCACCCACCACCACACTGCCTGCCTCTTGAGATCTCCCACTGTCTGTCTGCTCCCCTCAGCCTTTTCCTCTGACCTTCTCTCCTCCCCTCCCTACTAGTCTGACTGACCTACTCACTGCCCTCCACAGCCACCCCACTTACCTTCCTTCCCTTCCCTTCCCGGTTCTGTCCTGCCTTCCTGTTCACCCTACATTGGTCCTCACCTCCCCATCCTTCTGCCCACTCCTGCCACTCCCTACACTGGCCCTCCCCTCCCTATCCTTTGGCCCAATCCTGCCACTACTGCCATTCACTTCTTCACCCCATTTTGCCTGTCTAACCTCCCTGGATGCACTGTACTGAACTGGACCTCTCTCCACCTCTGTCCCCCCCTTCCCTTCCCAAGTCAATGGGGGGAATCTATTCCACACAGGTACCACAGTAAGTGCTCCTACTCCTGCTCCTCCCTCCTCTTGTTGACTGATACTGCTGTAACCTCAATGTCCTTTATTGTCTTATTGTTTTATGTCCCGGTCCAACTTGAAAATGAGCTTGCTCAATGATGTTCGCCTGGTTCAATAAAGATATTGATTGATTGATTGATTGATTGACTGACGTTCCCCAGTCCTTCGACTACTCTCCACCCCCCCCAGGCTTTCTCAACCTCTAAGGCAGAGAAGCCCAAGGCATCTGGGGCCACCAGTCCTCAGCCTTCCCTTGCCTGCCTGCCATGTTCACCTGGACCATCTCCCACCCCGACCCTACCTCCTTCCTGTCCCAACTTCCACTCCTCCCCCCTCACTAGCCTACATAACTCCTATCTAAGCTGCCTCCCCTCTGCCAACAAGTGGTTCAGACTCCTGCACATGCCCCTCTGTTTCTTTTGTGGGCCTACCCTAAATAGGATGAAGCTACAATCCCTCTGTTTCCTTCCTGCATAGACCTACCCTAGATAGGGATTATTATAGACTCTGCTATTGCCTCCGTAGGCCTACCCTAGGTAAGATGTAGTAGTACCCTCCTTGTTTCCTTTGTGGGCCTACCTTAGATAGGGTGAAGCTGCAAACCCTCTGCTTTCTTCCTCCATAGGCCTACCCTAGATAGGATGTAGTAGTAGCCACTTTGTTTTCTTCCCCATAGGCCTACCCTAGATAGGGAGTACCACAGGCTTCACTATCCATGGTCTCTATAAGCCTTCACTAGTTCTGTCCCCCGCTCTCACTTTCACTATTATGTAGAGGGACCATGTCTGCTCTCTTCCAGTCCTCCGGAGACCACACCTGTTTCCAGTGAACTATTGAATAAGGCCATCAGTCAGGCAGGTAGCACCTCCCTGAGTACCTTTAGTACCCTTGGATGTATTCCATCCGGTCCATAGCCTTGGCCATCTTCAGAGCTGCAAGTCCCTTCTTCAGGACTCTTTCCTCTGAAAATGGAAAGGAGGTAGGGCTACCAGTATACCTTTTATTTTCTGCCAACCTGTAGCCTACCTATCAAGATAAGCCCTATTTGTTTTCTGATATGGAGGCAATAATGAGGTTTGTGGAGGCCTGTAAAAAGAAGCAGGAGTGTCCACTTTAAGAGGGCCTGGAGGAGTGAAGCACTGACTTCAGAAGATACAGGCTTTTTCTTGTTTATAGGGACATTGTTCTACACTGGATTGAACTATCTACTTTGGGATTCTTAGTTTTGCAATGCCTACACATTACAGTTGGATAAATATGAACATACGAAACTGCCAGCAGATACAGGCCACATGGCCTATCAAGTCTGCTCAAGTGTGCAGCTAGCCCCTACCCTACCCCCCTCACAGTGACCCTCCCCCTCACTTTGTCCCATCCCCTTTTAAAACTGGCCACCGACTTACAGGATACCACCTCCTCAGGCAACGCGTTCCACATAGACACCACCCTTTCTGTGAAAAAATGCCTCCTCATTTGTCTCCAGAATCTACCCCCTCCAATCTCAGACCATGCCCCCATGTGTCCCTCCCTTCCCTCATCTTAAAAATCCCCTCAGCAGTCTTGATTATACCCTTCATATATTTAAAGGTCTCATTCATATCCCCCCTCTCCTCCAGGGAGTACGTGTTGAGCTCCTTCAGCCTCCCCTCGTACGGTTTGTCTCCCAATCCCAGGATCGTCTTTGTTGCTCTTTATTTTTTAAAAGATCAACTCTACACCTTAGCATGTGCTTTCATAAATAAGATGTTTCAGCAACAGAGAATACTTTTTTTTTTCATTTTGAATGTTCCTTTCCATGATTTACAGCATATCTTGGCAGTCTAGCTAAAAAGTCTGTATAGAAAACATTTGCCACTCTCCTGTTAACCTCACAGTGCCTTTGTCTATGACATCATAGTGCTCACCATGACAACAGACTGTTGTCACAAACAGCAAATGTGTGGTTAGCAGGGTAGAGTTGGATACATTTTGAAAGACTCAGTAAAATCATTGCTGCATTATCTACATTATTTAGTAGACCAAGAGCAAGGGAAAGCAAAATCAAATAACTAGAAAACAATAAAGTTGAAACATAATTGGTGTATATCTAGCTTTTAAAGAGCTGGTGACACGTTTAGGTGAACTTTAATAAAACATAATATTTAGACACTGTCCTGCTTGTATTTCCCATTAGTTTTGCATTTCTCCTCCCCATTATTATGTTTGCTTGCATGCATGTGCAAGAAACATAGTGCCACCATACGAGTTTTCATAGGTGTGGCACCCCTGCTTCCAGTGCCCTCAGCGTTTTTGCAGGCATGGCCGCACTGCACCAATGAATGTCCCAGCTGTCTATGACAGCAGTTCAGATTGCAGTGGCATACAGCTGAAAGCAAACAACTGCTACAATCAGTGGTGGTAACGTTTCAGGCAATTTGCATACTGCCCTACCGCCAGCAGTATGCAACTGCCTCCACATAACCACTGCTGATTGTAGCGGTGGTTGTATGTGTGTGCCCCCTTGTTAGTGCTGGAGCAAATGCCCAATCCCTCGGCTCATGCACACTCCCCCCAAGCACACTGTATGTCCAATGGGGTGCTCAATCCCCATTGGCTCCAGTGCCCCTCCCCCAAAAACAAACTTCCAGGTGCCACACTGGGAGCCCACCCCAGCATGGCAGAAGTCCAGTGTCCTCATCTGTCCCCCCCATACTGTATGGCCAATGGGGGTGCCCAATCCCCTGTTGGCTCCACTGCCCCCCAAAACTTCCAGGTGCCACGCTGGGAGCCCACCTCAGTGTGGCAAAAGTCCCACATTGTCCATGTAAAATAAAAAAACCTGTAACAAAAGAAAATGGTCCCTCGTTGACTCTCTTGCCCCCCCTCACAACCCACACCCACCCTCTGCATACCCCACCTCCCCACAACCCCCTCACCCCATACTTACCGCCAGAAGCTGATGCGACGATCTTCGGTGGAGCGGGAACATGTCTGCATTCTTCAAAGCCGACCGCGAACTGAAGAAATGCTGGTAAGCTGTATAATGGCATAAATATGTTTTTTTCAACTTTGGTGCATATCTCTGTCATGTTTTTGAATTTATGCACCAAATTTTCAACATGGGATTCTTGAAACCCCATCTCATGAATTCTGTGATTGTCATTTGATTATTCAGTCCCGAAAGGGGATTTCACAGTCACTGCACGGAATCACCTTTCAGGACTGATTAACGAAATGAGTGTCACTGTTCATGAGGTGGGCTCTCAAAAAGCCTATGTTGCAAATTTGGTGAAAAGATTCCCAGAAATGACTGTTACGAGCATGCGTTGCGCAGTTTCCACGCACGCTCGCAAATTTGTGAATTTGTAATATTTTCACTCCAGATTTTCAACATTGGCATTTTTTCACACCTCCTTATGAACAGTACAGCTGTCATTTTTCACATCCTGGATGAAATGTGTTTTCGCACTTCCAGCACAGAATAGCACAGTCGTTGTGGGACATCAGTGTTTGGGACAGATTAAGAAAATCACAGTGACACTGTTCACGAGCAGAGGTCCTAAAATGCCTATGTTGAAAATTTGGTCACAAAAGTCCATAAAATGACTGTGTTACGATCGTGCATTGAACAATTTCTTCGCACCCTTGTAACTTCACAAATTTATAATATTTTCACTCCAGATTTTCAACATTGGCATTTTTCCACACATTCTTATGAACAGTATAGCTGTCATTTTTCACATCCTGGTCGAAATGTGTTTTCGCACTTTCGGCGCAGAATAGCGCAGTAGCTGTGGGAAATCAGTTTTCGGGACAGATTAAGAAAATCACAGTAACACTGCTTATGAGTGAAGGTCCCAAAATGCCTATATTGAAAATCTGGTGAAAAAAATCTCCCAAATAATTGATTACGGGTGTGCATTGTGCAGTTTCTATGCACGCTTGTGACTTCACCAGTTTTTTTATATTTTTGCTCCATATTTTCAGCATTACCACTTTTTTACACCTCCTCATGAATAGTACAGCTGTAATTTTTCACATCGTGTTGGAAATGTGTTTTCACACCTGTGGCGTTAATGGCGCAGTCACTGTGCAAAATCACCTTTCGGCTAACAAACTTATAGTATCACTGTTCATGCGGTGGGGTCACAAAAAGCCCATGTTGAAAACTTAGAGGAAAAATACCAAGACATGCCCAGGGCCTTAGGGTTTCTGACCATAACGCCTTACCCTGTAGGGTCTGACAGGTGTCCGCTCTACCCTGTAGGGACTGACAGGCGTCAGGGGTGTAACTTGAGATTGTCAACAGCAATGCTCACGCCATTCCGCCCCCATCCCCACCTGCCACTGCAGCCAGCGACAGGCATTGAGGTGCACCTTGGACTCTTTGGCCCCAGAGTTCACACCATTCTCCTATACTGCACCCATTTCAGCGTATTTTCTTATGGAATGAGGTGAATGTAAAGCCCAAGCACCCCAAGGCACACCTCAACACTTGTCAGTGTCTGCATGGTAGGGTGAGGTGAAATGTCATGACCGTTAAGGGTGATGACCCAAAGGCACACCCCAATGCTTGTCTATCTCTGCAGGGTGGGGTGGAGTTGGTGTCAGTTCAATACATCACTGCCATTCCTATACTGCATCTGTCTAACTCCTGCACTTCCACTGCTAATGCCAGCAAGCAAACATTCGGCATTGACAAATGCTTTATTACTGAGGTGATTTGTATGAAAACAGGATTTTAGCTCCTGAAGAGTTCATCTGTTCTTGGTGCTTCCTGCCTACCTGAAGTCATAGAGCACTGCTTGTGACATCACAATGGCTCCCATGGCAACAGACTGTGATGTCACAACAGAGGATTATGACTTGGAGTAGGGAGTAAGCTATAGAGGCAGATGAACTCAGAATAAACTCTAAGGGACAACAGTCATATATTCAAACACATTTCCTAGTAATAAGTTATAGGGAGGAGAAATATATCAAATATAAATGGAATGCAAGCAAAATTGTACCTAATTATTATGTTTTTTAAAGTTTTCTTTGAGGTGTCAGCAGCTCTTTAAGCTTTTTATTGTAATAAAGAGTTGCTCTTTAATATATCTCAGTTCAAGAAATGTGAATGGTAACCAGTCACTGGGTGTTAAGGGTAGGGTGGGTGTTGGGGCATGTTCGTGTAATGATGAAGCTCTTTAGGTTTTCTTTTTTTCTCTTTCACAGCACTACCACATTGGTTAGTATCAGGGATGCTAGGGTGGCATTTCTGTTTGCTCATGCCCTGAATAATGTTGATGATATAAATTATCTTTCTAGCAAATTTTCTTCAAGGGGGTCTTCCCATCTGTATCCCAGCATCCTATTGTTTAAATGGCATTCCAAATATCTGGTCTTGTTTTTATTTCTCTGCAGTTGGGAAAGAGCATTATAATGTTGGGAGGTTTTCATTTGCTCCGAATGGTTTCTTTTATAATCAGATGCTGCATTCTGTGTTGGTGTGGGCATGTGCTATGATCTATCTGATACTGCTGGTTTTTTTGGTAATAGAGTCATGTATGCATTGTGTACAATTGTGAAAAAGCACATAAAAGAAAGTTTAAGAAAAACAAGTAAAAGGTAGGAGTAAAACAGTGTAAAAATGTAACAAGTAACATTTAATATGCAGCAAAACAGTTTGGTAAAGTGCAGCAGAACTAACATATGGAAATTGCATACAGATACAACTCAAACTTTTTTTCAGTTCTTTGGTAACAAGGCAAGGCCCATTAGGCACAATGTCTCTTTTCAGGGAGCACTGAGTAGGTTAAGTGACTTGCTTAGGATCACACAGTATGCAAGTGGAGGCTGTGGGTATTAAGCATGTCACTGTAAAGGAAGTTAGTGATTATACTAAAAAGGTCTTGGGAAAAACTAGAATGGATGGGGATACAGTTGACAAAGCTACTGATTCTAGCCCTTGACGCACTAACAATTCCCCTGGCTAAAATCTTTAATATGTCCTTAAAGCTGGCCCAGTGGTGCTGAGGGTTGAGGTGCTGGACGCCACACCTTTCACCACGCCGGCGACCTGGGTTCAAGAACAAGCCCAGGTTGTCGGGGGTCAGCAAGGGAGGACTAGGATAGAGCATCCACAGACAGCTCTCCTAGTCCTGGGGTGGGCTGGGGAAGCACACCATGCTACAGCGGCCCCTGGGGATGCCCAGAGGCACTGCAGACGCAGGTGCCAGCAGAGGGGGAGTGTGGTGGACGTCTGCACATCAGTGCATGGACATCATTGCATGTCAGTGCTCCATCAGGGATCTACTGGAGGAAAATGGCTGGGCGTGACCAAAGCAGCTTGATGGCTGTGCCCTGTGGTGCCGGGAGGACTGTCATGGAATTGTGCTGGGGAGGGGGTCCAGGGCCAGCTCAGCCAGGCAGGGCATAGGGGAGCCCCCAGTGAGTCAGCGACGGCCGTACCGGATCCCCCCATCATGCGAGTGAGCCTGCTGCTATCTCGGTGGGCAGGACCGGCGGCTGGATGCCCCTGCCAGTAAGTCACTGCAGCAGGCGTACAAACTGTAATATGATAAAAAATAATATGTCCTTAAAACTCTCTCAGGACCCTGAACATATGGTTACTTCTGTGCACAAAAGTGGGGATTGCACTAATGTGGCCAACTACAGGCCAATCTCTATCCTCTCCCCCATCCAAAGCTGTGGAAAAATAGCTTCTGACCAATTAGTCTCCTACTTAAATAAGTACAACCTGTTCTGTAAACAACAACATGGCTTCAGAACACTTCATAGCACCAGAACCACCCTTATCAAGTATACCAACCATCTGCACATGGCACTTGACAAAGGGCACGTGATAGGTGCTACCTACACTGACCTGACAAAAGTCTTTGACCTCATAAACCATCAATTGCTGCTAGACAAGCTCTCTGCCCTGGGCCTCTCTACTGAAATCCTCACTTGGTTTCAGTGCTACTTTACCAGGAGGACACAGAGGGTAACGGTTGAAGAGGTGCTCTCGAATGCTAAAACTATTACAGTTGGGGTCCTGCAGGGGTCTATACGTGGCCCTCTGCTCTTCAGACTTTTTTTTAACAATCTTCCTGATGACTGCCCTTCATCCAAGATGTTGTTATATGCAGACAATGCTGTAATCTATAGTAGTAGCTCTCAGATGGGGAACTCTCAAGTGATCTCCAAAGTAGCTTCAGGTCTCTTGAGGACTGGTTTACAAGCAACAAACTTGTTCTTAATTATAAAAAAAAAACAAAGACAATGCTGTTTGCAGGGCAACATCACAAGAAAAAGGTCTCCCCACTGGTTATCCTTAATGCATATGGTGCTGCTCTGGATCAAGTCGAAACATTGAAATATCTAGGAGTCACCTTGGATGATACCCTTACATCTGCCTCTCATGTTGACAATATTGCTAATCTGACCAACCAAAAACTTGCAGCGCTGTACAGGCAAAGACTAAATCTAATTGCTGATGCAAGACATACGGCAGTGTCCGGCATGGTCCTCCCTCTCATTAACTATGGTCTCCCAATCTATGGTGCAGCCTGTGATTCTGTCCTTAATAGGATAAGAATGTCTGCCAACAAAGCCTGTTACTTTGTTAGTGAGTTTGACAGATTAACTCAAACTTGCTCCCTGTACTCTCTCACTGGCTGGCTTCTACTTCAGGACAGGCAAAAATGTCAGATTTGCTGCTGACTAAAAAAGTCCAGCTGGGTCTCACCCCAGTTGCAATCAGTGACCTTCATCATCTGGTCAATAATAACTATTCCACTAGGAGCATGTCCAGACGAGCCCTAGAAGTCCCTTTTTGTAAAACAAGTCAAGGTAAACACTCATTTACAGCCCGGGCTGCTTGCTGGATGAATGGACTCCCAGAATCCATGGTGGGTCTCCCTAAAATTTCACAGTTTAAAACCTCCCTAAAAAAGAGCTCACAATGAAATCTACCTGCTGTTGTTTTAAAAAGACTAAATACTCCTTGTTTTATTTGATTACCTACTTTTTTGCCAGTAGCCTGACTTATCTGTTGCAAAATCCTTGACTCTAACCCCACATGAAAATTACCAGAGGCTATCTTTCAGTACTGTTTTATAATGACTTATGCCCTTATTTGCTTGTTTCTTGAATCTGTTGGATCTTATTGTTAGGGTTATCTGATATCTTCACCAGTGTTTGTTTGCTCCATTGTCTGTACCTGACCAGGCTCCACTGGAGCTGGTATCGTGCATGTCCTCTTAAATTGCATCATAATACTATATTGATGTGGAACCTTTGAAAAAGAGCACTTGTGTTCAAAGGTATTATCTGAATTTCTAATAAATAAAAAAAAATAAACCCAGGTCTGCTGGCTGTACCAAACTCATTCATAGCTTATTACTCTAACAACTAGATTATAGTGCCAGCCCCCAGAACTGGCCTTTACTAGCTAGCTGGTACTTTAGTGATTATGTTTAGACACCTGTGTGTCTGTGTCAGTGTGGGCAGACTGTCAGCAAGTGGAAGATGATGGGGACTGTAGTCCATGCTAAAACAGAAGGACTACAGACCCGGGCACCACCGCTGCATTTGACAGTTACAGTTCCACAGATATTGCTTGCTGGGGCTAATTTTAGGGCTTTTGCAGTCTAAAAGGAGACATTATGTTTGGATGAGAGGTGTGGTGGTCACGTGACCTTACTTCTGCATTCTCAATAAATCTCGCCCCAGTGCGAGCGGGCAGCTGTATTTGTGAAGACTCCTTGCATGAGAGGAGTGCAGCATTATCTGTACTAACTAGCTGGTGCTTTAGTGATTACTTTTAGACACTCTGTGTGTCTGTGTCAGTGTGGGCAGACTGTCAGCGAGTGGAGGATGACAGGGACTGTAGTCCTTGCACAGATAGAGGGACTACAGCCCCAGATGCCACCGCCGCATTTGGCTGCTACAATTCCACATATATTGCTTACTGGGGCTAATTTTAGGGCTTTTGCAGTCTAACTAGTGCAGTGTTAAGCACAACACAAAGATCTGCAACAGAGTTGATATACAAGGTGGGGTGAAAAGGATGAGAAGGGACTTGGCAAGGTTGGAGGAATGGTCAAATGTATGGCAGCTTAGATTCAATGCTGAGAAGTGCAAAGTATGCACCTGAGAAGATTGGGGGGGGGCAGCTCAGAGGTAATGTAAGGAAGTATTGTTTCACAAAGAGGGTTGTGGATTCATGGAACGGCCTTCCGGAGGAGTTTGTGGAGTCAAAAACAGTGGTGGAATTCAAGAAGGCATGGGGCAGTTATAAGGCAATTCTAGGGGGTGGGGATAGGAAGAAGTAGGTTGTTGGTTAACTAGGATCTGCAGCTTAGCCATTAGGTAGGGAAATGGGCAGACTGGGTGGGCCAAGTGGTCCTTATCTGCCATCAAATTCTATGTTTCTATTAATGCTAGACATTTAAAAATAAGACATTGCTTTTGAGTGAACAGCGTAGCAGTCATGTGACCTTACATCCGCATTTTCGCCCATATACTGTAAATCTCGCCCTGGTGTCAGTGGGGCGAGCATGAGCCGGTGCAAGCCGTCGCCACATGTGAAGATGCATGCTAAGACACACACAGTGCATCTGTGCATATCTGCAGGTGTCCACAGGGGCAGCAGATCCATTAGGTATCAAAATATCTGATAAATCATCCTAATTGTTTAGGCCAGGGTATGCTGTAATATACTTCAGGGAAATGGAAACCACAATAACAGAATTTAAGTATGGTACATGGGGGACTAAATGCAATAACTGTGTTAATGTCACTATAGAACTGTGTAACGAATCAAGTGCATATATATGCAAACAATGTAAATAAATAAATGAACTGAAGTCTATCTGTGGTCTTGAACTACAGATTGTTGGTTTACAACAATTTGTAGATGTTGATATTGGATCATAGAGTGAGACATCATGAGTTGATAACAGATGTGAACAAGTAAATAAACATATGAGAGAGAATGAGAATGCTTGGTGTCATGTATATGTAACCACCCAGTCCTCTATGGTTACTAGAATCCTATCAGTTATTATTGTTAGGAAGGTAGCAGGCAGCTGGCAGGGAGCTCATTAGAGGCTCCTTACATAATGACATCACTGTTTACTCAGCTAGCCTGAGGGAAGAATGATTAGGTCATTCAGAACTCTCACAGCAGCATAAGCCACACTGTGTGGACAGCTGCTCTGGGGAGCTTAGAATGTTCATTCAGTAGTTAGTTGCAGTTAGAGCTTGAGTTAAGGAGGTGAGAGTGGCAGAAAGACTGCCAGTTGGGCTCTGAGAGGAGGGCCCAGCATTTCTCACCATAGTGGAGTATCATTACCAGCTTCCAGTGAAGTGATGGAGGCCAGTTCTACAGCAGGTTTTCCTGATTTCTACTCCCTGTGAAGTGGAAGGAACTGCTTGTTCTCAATGGACTCAAGAGGCAATCCCCTGAAGGTTCTGTGTGTGTTTCAGCTGCCTTGGAAAGGAATTTTTGAGAGTCTATTTGATCTGCTACCCAGGAGAATGCCTTCTTCTGTTGTTCCATGCCCAGTGGACAGGACAACCAGTTGTGAGTACTGTTCTAGGAGACAAGATCTTCACATACTTTAGAGGAATCATGCTTTGGAGTGTGTGCTCATCGATAAGACTGGATCACACCTGTCAGTGCCTTTAGTTCACCCAGGAGTGTGAATGTTCTGTTAAACTGTTCACCCAGGAGAGTGCAATTAATCCTTGGTCACTCCAGTGAGTGACGGATATGCAAAGTGTGGGACCTCTGGCATGTCAGTGGGAAATGGGGGTTTCAATGGTGTAACCCTGAAGAATGGCAGAGACTGTCAGTTGGGGCCAAGGGTGGGAGGAATGCAATCTAAGTGCTTACAAGGCAGGGCTTCCTGGTTCATAAAGGGCACCAAATATACCTGAGCGAGGGCTGCAGGTTTAGGTGTGTGGCTGAATTTCACATAATTGCACCTATGTTTGAAGAAAACTTCTGAATGTGTGGCTTAGGTTCACATAATGGCACTCATAGGAAGAAAATGTTTGGGTGCATGGCCAGGTGTCCACTAATTGTACCATTTGGAAATTGGGAAGCAGATGTTCTTTTTGTGTGTTCGTGAACTGTACTGCATGCAAGGAAAGTTCGTGAAATGTACCAGCCCTGCCTAGACTGACCCTTGGGTGTCCGTTTCTGCTTTAAATTTCCATCTGTTGAATAAGGCCATACTGCACACTCCCAGTTACTGTTCTGGACATTTTGATTATTGCTTCTGGTTGTTGGATTTACTGGGCCCCCTCAGCAGTTTAGATCTAGCATATGCCTAGCAGCCTCCATCCAGGACCTGGGTTGTGATTTTACACAAGGTTCATGTTGTTTTGTTCTTGTACCCCCAACCCTCTCTTCCTCTAGAAAATGAGCCAAGTATGCATTCTAATGCCAAGGATGGTACCAACCTTTTGTAAAGTAAAATGGTATGCCAGTATGTGAGTACCAGTTTTCCAGATTTTAAGGGGGTGTGTGCTTACTAGTTAAAAAGTGGTATGGGGGGTTACAACAAATGGGGGCTCATCCAAGATATTTAATTTGGGCAAGAGTTACAAAAAATATCTGGTTGACCAAAATAAATATGTTTTGGGGTGAGAGGCATGCTGAGGGTATGTCTAGGATATTCCTGTCTGGTGGCGGTGCACCCATACAAAATATTGTTTACCAGAAAGCAAAGTTGTGCCAACAAAAATGCTTCCTGAAAGTCTTTTTCTGCCTGAGTTTCTGTGGAAGGGAAAGAGGAAAAATATGCTGTTTGTGTGTTTGTTTTGAAAATGTGGACTGAGCAATGATTGCCCTTGCCTTCTAGTGAAAGCACTTAAAAAACTGTTTAAAAGTTACACATTTCCAGAGAAAAGTATTTATGGACTTAAAGGACGGTGTTTTCTAAGTGCTCAGAAAGTTTTCAAGTGTGTACAGTGAAAATTGGGAGGAGTCGCTAAGGAAAATGCACCAAGTACTAAGTGAAAATGCCTTAAAATGCTTGCCCCATTGAAATTTCAAGCCGAGAAAAAAGTGACAGTTTGCAGTCTAAATTTTGACTTCTCGATGATTGCCCTGCAGGAGTGTAGCTGAGAGAGAGAGAGAGAGAGAGAGAGAGCTCATTTGCATGGTATTGTGTGATTGGTCCCAGTGCACCTAAGCCCTGCTCTTGCCTGAGTCTCAGCATTGTGGAACATCCATGGAAGAGCAGCCTGCAGTGTGCAAGCAGTGTGTAGTTCATGTGGCAGGCAGGAGGAATTGCTTACAGCAGAAATGCTTCTATACCAGCAGTTTTTCTGACTTTGTCACAGTTAAACTGGGCTCAACCCATATTCCAACCAACTGGGGAGTGATCAAGGCAACCGTAACTATGATTGGTGGGACCACCAGCCTATTTCACGTCAGAGACCTTCCATGAGTCAGCAACAGGCTGTATTACATTGATGGTGAAAACCAGCTACTGCCTGCAAGTACCCTGTGCAAAAGTAAATGACTGTGGTGGTAAGATCAGAAAATTGTGTAAGAACTTGAGCAAATGCAGCAAAAGTACTGAAAGACAGAGCTTTGTGAACAGTTAAATCTTGGTCTGTGTGTCTGAAAGTTCTGCTTTCAAAGAAAGTACATTTTAAGACAAATGATCTCTCTGGTCCAAGTGTTAGTAAAGTAATGGATTGAGAAAAAGTAAATTGAACTTGTGCTTAGAGAAAATCAGTTGAAATGCAAAAGATCCAGTCAGAATTCTAGCAATTTTAAATTGAGTGTGATGCAAAGTTACAGTCACCATATTGGTGTGTAGCCAGCAATGTAAACAAAGCAGCACCATTTTAGACCAACACAGTAAAAAAAAAAAAACTGCGCACAGCAGACGGGAGTTGGTGTGCTGACAACAGGTGCTACCTGTAGCAGTACTCAGCAATAAAATGAAACAGTGAGAGCCCTCACAGAAAAAATCAAAGTTTAAGGCACACCAAAGCTGTTTCAAACATTTATTCAAAACATTCAACAGGTAATCCTGATAGTGGCCTGAACTGCTAAGCAAAAAAAAACCACTCTGCCCCGGTGCTTCGAGACCACGTCTCTTCATCAGGGGGCGTGGTTAGACCAATGTTTCAAATAAAAACAAAGTTTCAAATGGTTTTCCTAAGTATTGTGGAATACAGTTGCAGCAGCCAGGCAGCCTATTAGTGAAATTTACTAGTGTGTTAAAACCAAATCTCAGAGTGATTACAAAAGCAGTAATTTTGGGACTTGTGTGTTTAATTTACAGAACATGGCACAGCAACCCCCTCACTACCTGCTCCATGCCAGGGCGTGGGTAGCCCAACAAGAACAAGAACTAGCCAATTTTGAGAAATTGTATGACTGTTTGTCAGCCCCCGCTGAGGTGGCTTTGATGAACTATCTGGTTAACGTGTGTGTAGTATGCCTAAAGCCAGGAAAAGATGTTTTGCTGATTCCGCATTGCACAGACTGTAGAATGCAATTTGGGATGAGCATGTCAGATGGCACAAGACTAGCTAAAACAAAAGGCATCCGTTTAGCTCCAACTTGGACACAGGCAGGGAACCCTGTAGAATCAGAACAACAGCAGCAGGCTGGGTGCAGTGAGAGAGACCCCATAGAGTTTGTAAAGGAGTTCTTGGACATTATCTGTGTCAATGCTTTGCAAGGCTCAGAGGAAGTTAAGTGTTCCATGCTGCAGAGGGTGGAATTGGATGCTGCAACTGCAGGTTCAGCAGATCCGTGGGTGGAAGGCCCAATTCCAAGCCTCGTGGGAGAGTCCAAGGTGGAGGAAGCATGTTGTTGGGAGGCCAGTGCCACCAAGGACAATGGAGAGTGTACAATTTCAGGGGTTGGTGCAATCACCAGCTCCTGGGCAGAATGTGTGGAAGAGGGAGAAACTGCAATGGCTGCAGTGGGACCTAGTGAGTCACCATTAGCCTTAGCTTCCATGGAGCCTCCTGATGTCTGTATGGAGGAAGGCTCTAGAGATGTGCCCCTGAGTGCAGAGGTGGACTGTTTTTACTCTGCACTATGTTTTCATAACTGGCTCAACCAGAACTGCCCACTCCCAAGCCTTGCTTCTGTATTGGAGTTAGTTAAAAGCAGCAAGGAGGAGAGAACTGTTCATAGATGAGCTATGGCCAAGTATGGACCTTCGTACCCTTTCTTCTCTCGCCAAATCTGGGAAGAAATTGAGAAAGACAGGCATGCCTAGTTGTGGGAGGAAGCTTGTGCCAAACTTCACCTTAGAGTAAACTAGTGGGTCCGAATTAAAGTGCATAATGAGAGCCTGCAATTCTGGAAGCGTAGCAGGACCTTGTTAATTAGCTCTGTGAGAGTAGTGGACAAAGCTGGCCAAGAGACATTCTACGATGTTACTATGGTGCATCCAGATGGGGTGACAGTTAATGCCCCACATCCTGAGTTGTACCACCCTTGAAATTGGTGCCATTACTGTGAAATTGTGCATGCTTGCCAAAAGTGAATGCAGCTATGCCAGCTCAGCCATCTGCCACCGAAGAGGCAACAACCCAGGATGGAGGTGCCTTTCTTCTGCTGATCCAGGTTCATCTGCAGCAGCATCCAGGTTTGGCTCCAGCAGCATCCAGGTTCATCAACCCAGCAGTCGGAGAAGATTTCCAGTCCAGGTTCAGTAGAAGGTTGTGGAAGCATCTGATCTGAAGATTTCGTCTACCCAGCAACCGAAGATTTTCAGGCCACAGGTCCAGAAAGGTGATGTTGACATCCTTTTGTCACCTAGAACTGGTAAGAAACTTTCTTAAATTTTAATTTGACTGTTTTCCTGCAATTGAAGATATCCATGGAACTGTAATTTCCAACACACTATCCATCTAGACTGCAGCGTCTGCAGGCTTTGTGCCTGTTCCAGAACTGTGCTTCAGCAGGCTCCGGCCTAGGAGAGACTCCATTGGTACTGCCTCGGCACTCTGGACTCTTCTTTAGTTTCGGACTTTGCAGGGACCCCCCCATAAGTTTTTATGTTTTCTAATTTTGTACTTTTGCAGAAAATTCTTTTAAAAAATACTTTTGGGGCTTGTGCAGTATCAGGTGGGAGGGTTTTGGTCACTGTTTTTGGTACTACAGGTTGTAGTTGTGTGCAGAAATGTGTTTTGCAGTATTTCCTTTTGCAGGTATTCCTGGAAGAAGACAAGAAGACCTGAAAAGGATTTTGTGGGACTCATTGGAGTCCTCATTTTGTAGAGCTGTTAGGCTTGTGTAACTGTGCAGTAAAATGTCTAACCTTTTTCATTTTACAGGTTTGTTGGTGTAAAATCGTTTTTGGGTTTGGGTGTCTGGTAGGTAGCATACGTCATATAGCTTTTCCCTAGAGGACTAGGGAGGAAGGCAGGTTGGTGGTCCTGATTCATAATAAGGGTTACCAATACTGTCTGTTAGGACATGCTTCAGGCAGTTTCTTGGAGCCACTGAGAATCCATAGATAGTACATTAGTAGGATAGGAACTCAAGTTTCTTCAGGGGCCTCTATCCTTTGGTGTTACCTGCCTGTGCTTGGCATATGGTAGGGGTAGACCTGATCAACCCTCCCTGCAGGGAGTATCAGAGGCAGGATGGCCTGGTACTAGGCCGTGTACTGGCTGTGGACAGCCAGTGGTCTGGTCACAGTGAGTGTAACAACCCAGTCCCCTGGGGTTACTAGAATCCTATCAGTAGTATTGTTAGGAAGGTAGCAGGTAGCTGGTAGGGAGCTCATTAGGGGATTCTTACATAAAGACATCATTGTTTACTCAGCTAGCCTGAGGGAAGAATGATAAGGTCATTCAGAACTCTCGCAGCAGCATAAGCCAAACTGTGTGGCCAGCTGCTCTGGGGAGTTTAGAATGTTCATTGAGTAGTTACTTGCAGTTATAGCTTGAGTGAGGAGGTGAGAGTGGCAGAAGAACTGCCAGTTGGGCTCTGAGAGGAGGGGCCCAGCATTTCTCGCCCTAGTGGAGTGTCATTTCCAGCTTCCAGTACAGTGGTGGGGACCAGTTCTACAGCAGGATTTCCTGATTTCTACTTCCTGTGAAGTGAAAGGAACCGCTTGTTCTCAGTGGACTCGAGGGGCAATCAGGGATGTGCCAACAACTGTAAGGGCTTCCCTGCAAAATATTTTGTGGGGCCCACCTCCCCATCAATAAATGTAAAATAACCATTAGCGCATATGAAATTTTTACAGCGCAAGTTTTTTTGTATCAGTCCTGCTGAACATACATAGTTTGTCCATGCTGCCCCCCCATCCCACTTGCTGGTGCCATGATCAAAGAACTGAACAAAGTAATTTGTTCCCGCTCTTCCTGGGGACACTAGCACCAAGATTAGATGTTTTGAGTAAAGGGCCCTATTACTTTTTTTTAATCTGCCATTTTTCTGCTCCTCTGGTCAGCAGCCCCATTCCAACCGACCCCCCCCAGCCCCATCCCCCGGAATATCCGGTGCTTACCTTAAGCCCGGCATGGGAGCAGAGCCTGTGGGGAGTCGGTCATCATCCTACTGCTGCCTGCATTTTTCTGCCTCCAATTTTCACCCAGGAGCCCCAGGAGTAGGAGCGCATGTGCTTGGAGGCACACATGCACCCTATGGCCCCGGTTACAGCTCCTTTCCCCCACCCCATGGCCTAATGCCTGGCCCTCTCTGAGCCCGTGCCACTCCTAGCCTCCACTGGGGGTCACCATTGGCCGAGGGGTGCCGCATCCCCTCCCCAGAGAGGACAGCCTGCCTGCCGACAGCTCAATCCAGCTCTGCCCTCCTCCCCCCTGCTGCCAACCTTTGATGACCTGGGCTCGTTCCTGAACCCAGGTTGCCGGCGTGCCGCAAGGTAAGGCGTCCAGCGCCTCAACCCTCAGTGCCACTGGGCCAGCTAGTGGCCCTATTACTTCTTTGTTCTGTACTTCCCCCCTCCCAACCAACCAACCATGTGAAACTGGAGATGGAATCTTGACACCACTGCTGACAACCCCAATTTCAAATAGATAAGCAATTTCCAAAGAGAAACTTACAAGTTTGTCTGTGAGAAAAGGTTTTCTTAATGCTGACCTTTGAGGCAGTGGGCCCCCCTAACAGTGCGGGCCCTACTGCAACTGCAGCTCTTGCACTCCCCTGGTCACTGCCCTGGGGCAAGCCCCCTGAAGATTGTATGTGTGTTTCAGCTGCCTTATAAAGGAATTTTTGAGAGACTGTTTGATGTGCTACCCAGGAGAATACCTTCTTTTGTTGTTCCATGCCCAGTGGACAGGACAACCAGTGGTGAGTGCTGTTCTAGGAGACAAGATCTCCACATACTTTAGGGGAATTGTAGTCTGGGGTGTGTATGTTCATAGATAAGGCTGGATCACACCTGTCAGTGCCCCTAGTCCACCCAGGAGAGTGACTGTTCTGTTAAACTGTTCACCCAGGACAGTGCAGTTTATCCTTGGTCACTCCAGTGAGTGACAGATATGGAAAGTGTGGGACCTCTAGCATTTCAATACGAAATGAGGGTTTCAATGGTGTGACCCTGAATAATGGCAGAGACTGTTGGTTGGGGCCAAGGGTGGGAGGAACATCATCTAAGTGTTTACAAGGCAGGGCTTCTTGGTTCATAAAGGGCACCAGTTATACCTGAGCAAAGGGCTAGTGCTGCAGGTTTAGGTGTGTGGCTGAGTTTCACATAATTGCACCTATGTTCAAAGAAGAATTCTGAGTGTGTGGCTTAGTTTCACATAATGGCACTCAAGGAAAGAAAATGTTCGGGTGCGTGGCCAGGTGTCCACCAATTATCGGGAAGAAGATTTTTTTGTGTGTGTGCATGAACTGTACTGCATGCAAGGACAGTTTGTGAAATGTGCCTGTTCGGTCTAGACCGACCCTTGAGGGTCCACTTCTGCTTTAAATTTCCATCTGTAGAATAAAGCCATACTGCACAATCCCAGTTACTGTTCTGGACATTCCAATTATTGCTTCTAGTTGTTGGATTTACTGGGGCCCCCTCAGCAGTTTAGATCTAACATATGCCTAGCAGCCTCCATCCAGGACCTGGGTTGTGATTTTTACACAAGTTTCATGTTGTTTTGTTCTTGTACCCTCCACCCCTCTTTTCCTCTAGAAAATGAGTCAAGTATACATCCTAAGGCCAAGGGTGGTACCAACCTTTTGTAAAGTGAAATGGTATGCCAGTATGTGGGTACCAGTTTTTCAGATTTTAATGGGGGGGGGGTGCTAACTAGTTAAAAAGTGTCCTGGGGGTTACATGTACAATATTCCTACCCATGAAAAGAAAAGGAAAGAAAGAAGGGAAAGGGCATATCCTATTGAATTAAACAACAGATTTGCACCACTCATCAGGGTTTTAAATAAATGATTTATTATAGCAGTTTTTTTCTTGGGACAATACTAACTGTTCAGAAAGTAATTATGTAGGATTTCTAGAAGTGTTATGTTTGTTAAACACAGTGAGGCAGGTGCTATGCATTTTCACAATGTATTAGCACTTTTATGAGCAAACAGCTAATCAATTTTTAGAGTTAAATAAAACCCTGATCATGACTTTAATGGATAAAAATGAGGACCAGGCAGATGATCTGATACAGCTGGCCTCTAACAAGAAACAAGGCCTTGATGTTAGGGAAATTAATTCTATAAGTATAACAGATGATACAAAGGATCAGGTTGGACAATGTTACAATGCCCAAGATTCCCCACGTAACCAACTGATTATCTTTCCCCATGTAGAGCCGGATCAGGGAATGCAAATAAGCACAGTGATTAATAATCAGGCAGGGCCTAGTTACACATCACAGGAAGCCTGGGACAATCGGAAATTAACTACCCCCATACTGCCTGAACAGGGAGTTATAATGATTACAAATACTAATGACCAGGCTGAACCTATGAATACCTTACGAGGTGAAGAACACAATCAAATAATGCTCCCACCTTCACTACCAGATCAGAGTAATTCAATAAATGATGCAGGAATACAAGAAAGAGCTAATAGGCAAATATATGTCCTGGAAGACTCCATGATTAAATATACAGATTGTTATACAACTCAAGGTGATAAAGAAAATATAGCCAATTGTAGCTTTTCTGGAGCAACTATCAAGGATATAGGACGTATGCTACCCAATATATTAAAACCTCCAGGATCAAACCCCTTAGTGGTGTTGGATGCTGGAACCAATAATACTAAAAAAGTCTGTAGATAAAATTCTTGAGAAATATAAAGAAATTAAGAGATTGATGGATATTAGAAGGGGGGAGTCAAACGTATCTGAGATATTACCAGTACCTAAAGCCATGTTGTCACATATGGACAGTTAGCCCCCGGACATTTTGTCACGGAAAAATGATAGTGGAGTATTGGTAGCAATGTAAGGTCGATGCTACTATAATTATCACGTTGAGATGGACAAGGAAAATAAAGCATCTCAATAATAAATTAAGGTTATGATGTCTACAGAACAATGTACAATGCATCAAAACTTAGGAATTATTAGATGGGCGATTTGATCTATTTGCATATGATGACTACACCTTAACAAGAAAGGTAGTAGGTACTTAGAGAACATCATTAAAAAAACACATCACAAGTAGAACTTTAAACTCATTAGTAAGTGGAGAGGGGATGGAACGACTAATTTTATTGTGACTAATCAAAACAATCCATTAACACCTAGTACGAGGAATAATAAATGCATCAAATTGATCTATCCTAATGAAATCAAGACTGTATTAATAAATGCCAGAAGCCTAGTCAACAAAAAAGATAAGCTAGAATTGTTATTACTAAATGAGCAATGTGACCTGTGTGCAGTCACTGAAACCTGGTGGCATGATAACGACTGGTGTCAGCATATTACAAGTTACAAACTATTTAATAAAAATTGGGTGGGAAGGAGCGATGGAGGGTTTGCATTTTATATTAAGGAAATATATGATGCCTATGAGATCATACCCTTATTGCCAATAACAATGAAGTGGAACAGCTGTGGGTTAACTTCATGCAACCCCATAACAAAAAAAATACTATTGGTGTATGTTATAGAGCCCCTGGCTCAGCGGTGAGGATAATAAGATCTTCCTACAAGCAATTAATAAGAGAGATCCAAGTGGCAAAGTTTTAATCATGTAGGATTTTAACATGCCTACTATTAACTGGAGACAGCCTGAGGATGCTACAGAATTGGAGAAAACCGTTATTGACCTAATAATATCTATTGATCTAGAACAATATGTCCTAGAGGAACCAATATATTAGACCTGGCTTTTAATAATATAAAAAACAAAATATCAGAATGTAAAGTAAGGGAACCACTGGGGTCAAGTGACCACAACATGGTTGAATGTAAACTCAACAACCTAGTACCCATACATAACGGAGTAACAAAAGCTAAATGATGGAATAAGGCTAATTATAATTCAAATAGAAATTACTTGAATGAGTGGGATTGAAGTAATGAATTGAATGATGTCAATGTCGCATATGGACAATTAACCCCCGGACATTTTGTCGCGGAGAAATGATAGCGGAGTATTGGTAGCAATGTAAGGTTGATGCTACTATAATTATCGTGCAGCTACTGTCGTCGACAGTACAGTAGTCACCTATCACAAGTGTTTAAAAATGCTGGATTAATTGTGCTTGTGCAACAGTATAACAAGTGTTTAAAAATGCTGGATTAATTGTTCTTGTGCGACAGTATAACAAGTGTTTAAAAATGCTGGATTAATTGTGCTTACTAAAATCAAGGGAAAAAACAACTGGTCATCTTGCTGAGGTGCAATGCTAAACATGCTATCACAGAACCAGTGATGGTGATCTCTGAGTACTTGAAGGTCAGACTCACTGGCAAATATGACCATGTCTTTTTCATTTACCCTTAGAAATTCCTCTCCATTTACTGTCTGTGCAAACTGAGACATGGCTGTATCAGTCGGACCACATAATTGCCTCTGTCTGTGCACGTCTCTGCGTAATGTTTCCTGGCTAGGCAGCAGGTGTGCATGATTCACATCTATGGCTTCCAGTGCTTGCATAACAACATTGCATGTGCACTCTTCTGATTCAGCAGCCTTTCACTTCATGCCACTTCTAGCTTTTATAACTAGTGCACAACCATGTTGGGGAGCATGATTATGCTTGGTTGGAGCTTTCAATATAGAGTCGCCCTTCGTGTGCAAGTGTGACCTGCAAGTACGAAGCTCGCAGCACCAGATAACATTTCCTTCTGACCCATCCTTCTCCTTAGTGTACAAAAAGTTGTCTAGACACAACTTATGCTTTCCTCTCTGTGACTCCACAAACTCCATATTGGAACAGCAGTGACTGCAAGCTCACTGACAGACATGACTTTATATAGCCACTAATTATCTGGAGACTGGCAAATGATGTCATCATATGAGTGACCCTTTCCTATATCTATGGTGTTGCTGCACTCGTCATACTCGTATAATGTCTGCGACAGAGAAGTCAAAGAGAAGTGGAAGAGAAAGCTTTGAACATAATGGAGAAAGATCGATCAGGTCAGGTAAACAAAATACATTTAATAACACAATACACAAGCATGGTTATTTGGTTGCAGTAAAGATGTGGCTATGAAATGACAACGACGAACTTGAGAGCGGTGATTTATTATCCGCTGTCACTTGTCTGCTATGAGTTCACAGCAACAAAATTGCAGGCGACGAGTTGTCCGTGAACCATCAATGTACATAGTACATGGACAGTCATCAAAAACAGAATAGATTTATGTGTAAAACAATTTGTACCAGAAAAAATTAAATATAACAAAAGGGGGAAAATTCCTACATGGCTTAATAATAATATCAATAAACCTACAAAAAAAAGAAAAGAGTAGATATCAAATGCAAAAAAGGCCCATTACAGATAACTTGCAAATATTTAAAACAACTGCAACAAAAGCTAAAATGGCAATAAAACAAGTCAAAAGCAGGGAGGAAGAGAGGATTGCAACTATGGCAACAGATAAAAATACATGTTTCAACTATATTAATAATCAGCACAAGGGATCTAATGGAATAGGCCCTCTAAGCATAGATGGAAAAACTATCTCAGATGAACTGACTATGTCTAAGGTATATAATGACTGTTTCCTTGGTACCTACCAAGTAAAAACTAATAAAACAAGAACACTAGTACACCCTGAAGCTGATGATGGAAAAGTAATACACTTCGATAGAAATAACATTGCTGATAGGCTGAATAACCTTAAAATAAATAAATCACCAGGACCCGATGGCTTACATCCACAACTCCTCAGAGAACTAGCCCATGAACTATCAGGTCCATTGTCCACTCTCTTCGAGGAATCACTAAAGACTGAGGTAGTTCCAGATGATTGGTGTAAGGCAGATATCATACCAATACACAAAAAGAGGAATAAATCCGACTCACAAAATTACAGACCATTCAGTCTAACCAGCATTATAAGTAAGATCATGGAAGGTTACGTCAAAGATCACCTCGAAAAGCATATTAGGACATCAGGCCAAACTGACATAACACAACATGGTTGTACACAAACAAGACCGTGTCTGACAAATCTGTTGTACTTTTTTGGACCAGATTAGTAGGGCTTTGGAGACTGGTTTTCCAGTAGATGTGCTATATCTGGACTTTTCCAGAGCTTTTGATTTTGTTCCACATGAAGCATTAATAAATAGTTTGGTGGCTATGAACATCAAATATCCTATAGTCAGATGGATATAAGCTTGGCTCAATAACAGGCAGTAGTGTGTCAGCATTAGGGGCTATGTGTCGGATTAGGCAAAAGTGAGACGTGGGATGCCCCAGGGCTCTGTGTTGGGTCCTGTCTTGTTTAACATCTTTGTTTCATCCTTGCAGACTTTCAGAAACTTGAGGATGGTTAAGTTTGCAGATGACAAAAAGATTGGAGCAATAGTGAGGAATAAGGAGGATACAACTGCATTCCAAAAAGATATAGATATACTAAGCGAATGGGCAACTAAACATAAAATGAAATTTAATATTGATAAATGAGTCGTAATGCATTTTGGCAAACATAATATCCTTGGTAAATATACATTAAATGGAGAAATATTAAAAACGGTTGACAATGAGAAAGATTTAGGGATTTTGGTTACCAACAACCTAACCTTCGACAATCACACAATCGAATCGCCAAAAAAGCCAACAGAATGATTAATTGTATACTCCGGCATATTAAAAGCAGGGATAACGTAGTATTAATGCCACTATACAAAGCTTAGGCGAGACCCAACTTGGAATATGGAGTAAAGTTCTGGAATCATAGGTAAAATAGAGATGTAATATTGCTTGAGAAAGCCTAGAAAAGGTTAAGTAAAAAGCTCAAATGTTGCCAACACCTAGGCTATAGAAACATAAACCAGAATTTATCATTATTCTCATTAGAATACTGTAGACTCAGGAGTGACCTTTGTTTGGTCTATGCTGCATTCAGAAATCAAGACCTATGGGAATGCATAGGCCTTGAAAGGAAGGATACGCTCATTTGTATTAAAGCCCATGGATTACAACTAAGGGGTGAGCATTGTAGAACCAACAGGAGAAAATCATGGATTAACCAAAGGGTGGTAATGCCATGGAACAGTCTTCCATCTGACGTAGTTGATAGCGAATCAATTTCTATATTTAAGTATAAATTAGATTCCTTCTATGCAGCTAGGAAATATTCATTTAAGACAGTTAGGTCTTTAATGACAAGACTGTCTTGGCGAAAGCCATTGTCTTGTATATGAATTTATGAAACTTAACTTATGAAACTTAAATGATCCCATAGGGACCTCCTGAACTAGGAGTGATAGTGGGTGCTGTGGACAAATGACAACAGAGAGTTCCATAACCTAGGGTCAGTGACACTAAAAGCCTTGTTTCCTATGTTGGCAGATGTTTTGCATACAAGTAATGATTTGTCATTGGATCTGAGAGGACAGGTTAGGTGGGAAAAACCTGAGAAGAGCTGCAAGAGAAGCAGGGGCACCAAGCCTGATTACTTTGTCTGCAAAGTATCCTAGGGCAAACAGGTGACTACTAGAGGGACTAATCAGCCAAGATGGTTTGGGCATAAAGCTGTTACACACCCACACTAGTATAGGGGGAGAGACTGGCAAGAAGCTTCCATGGGTCATCGCAACTTTCAGACAGAAAGGTGAGTTGTTAGGGGAGGAAAAAAGGGAGTACACAGGAGATTACATGGGGTGGCAACAGGGAGGTGTAAGCAATAAGGTCTGTAAAATGTTAGTTTGAAGGTATCGACAATGATTTTTGAGTTACTACAGTTTACACCGCCAGTGAGTACGCCATCAGGGTGCTGCCGAGATGTGCCTCCTACAATGCCTGATGGTTCTCCATAAAGATTTGGGATCTGTAGCTGTTGCTAACAGAGTTTCATGAAAGTATTCACATTTGGCTGTACACATTACTTTTTTTTTTTTGCAAGCATTATGCAACCTTGTATACTCAAAGAGATTGATGGGGATTGAAAGGCTTTGTACTATTGCTTGTCTCCCTGTTTTTTGAGTTTAAGAATAGTCTAGGCTTTATAGTTACTTGAGAGTATAATTGATGTACCAAGAAATATACATTATGTGCACTTCTGTCTGTATGGAAAAAATTGACAAAAGGTAATTGTATCTATTAACCACATGAGCAATGTTAAAATGCTCAAAGTTATAGATGTATGTTATGTTTGAATTTCAATTAATAAAAATATTTTACAAAAAAAAAAGGGTCACTGTGCAACCATTTGGTAGCTGTGCCCCTGACCCTCCTCTGTATAAAAGGTGGAAGAGCCTCATGAAGGGATGCAAAGGTCTGAGTGAAGGCAGGGAGGGCATCTGGGACAGCGGCATAACATAAGAACATAAGAAAAGTGTCGTCAGATGGGGACCATGCGATCCATCTAGTCTGCCCTAGAAACTACTCCCCCTCCCTATGCAGCCTTCGTCCTAACTTGTCCTTTATGTCTGTCCCTTGCAAGTTTGAACTGCCTGATTGTCTTTGATGCTACCACCTCCTGGGGCAGGCTGTTCCATGGGTCTATCACTCTCTGTGTGAAGAAGTACTTCCTGAGGTTGCTTTTGAACCTTCCACCTACCAGTCTCATATCATGCCCTCTTATACATGCTGCCCTGTTCTGTTGAAATAGATTGCCTGTCTGAGCTACGTTAAATCCCCTCACGTACTTAAATGTTTCAATCATGTCCCCTCTGTATTTTCTCTACTCAAGGGAGTATAGGTTCAGCTCTCTGAGTCTTGCTTCATATGACCTGTGATGCAGTCCATGCACCATCTTAGTAGCCCTTCTCTGCACCATTTCCAAATGATCAATGTCCTTCTTGAGGTGAGGTCTTCAGAACTGAACACAGTACTCCAAGTGTGGCCTCACCAAGAACCTGTAGAGGGGCATGATAACCTCCCTCTTTCTACTATAAATATCTCTACTTATACATCCAAGGATGCCACCCACTTTCTGTGCTGCTTTCTCATATTGTTTTCCTACCTTTAATTTGTCAGTGATGATTATGCCGAGATCTTGCTCTGTTTGTGTCTCCTCAAGCTGATGTCCTCCCAGTGTATACTTTTTTCCAGGGTTCCTCTTTCCCAAGTGCATTACCTTACATTTTTTGGCATTAAATTGTAACTGCCAGTCCCTGGACCAATCCTCTAGCCTTCTTGACTTCAGCAAAGCTTTCAATACTGTTCCACATAGAAGACTGATTAATAAGCTGGGTAGGCTCGGGGTGGGTCAGAAGTTGGTCAACTGGGTGGCAAACTGGTTGACAAGCAGAAAACAGAAAGTGGTGGTAAACAGTATACAGTGAGAAGAGATGCAAGTCACAAGTGGGTACCTCAGGGATCGGTCCTGGGGCCAGTCCTCTTCAATATCTTCATCAGTGATATTGCAGATGGACTGGAGGGTAAGGTTTGTCTGTTTGCAGATGACACCAAGATCTGCAACAGAGTAGATGATCCAGATGGGGTGGGCAGAATGAGAAGAGATCTGGACAAACTAGCAAAATGGTCGGAAGAGTGGCAACTGGAGTTTAATGCAAAGAAGTGCAAGATCATGCACATAGGGAAGAGAAACCCTGAAGCCACCTATAGGCTGGGAGGGGTGATGCTGGCAGTCACAAGGGAAGAAAGAGACTTGGGCATCATCATCACCAAAGACCTGAAATCATCCAAGCAGTAGGTAAGGCTAGAGGGATGTCTGGGTGTATTAGTAGGGGTATCACAAGTCAGAAGAGGGAGGTAATAATCGCTCTTTACAAGACACTGTTTAGGCCTCATCTGGAGTACTGCATGCAGTACTGGAGGCCACAGCTTCAGAAAGACATTAACCAAACTGAGGCAGTCCAGAGAAGGGCAACCAAAATGGTGCAGGGACTGCATCAGAAAACATATGAGGACAGATTAACAGAGCTCAACATGCATACCCTAGAGCAAAGGAGGGAAAGAGGTGATATGATTGAAACATTCAAACACCTTAAGGGCATTAACAAGGTGAAAGAGTCTAACATGTTTTAATATAAGAAAAATAACAGGACAAGAGAACACAGCATGAAATTAGAGGGAGGCCAATTAAGGGGTAATGTGAGGAAGTTATTTTTCACAGAAAGGGTGGAGGATGCATGGAACGGCCTACCTCAGGAAGTGGTGGATACGAATACAGTGCAGGGCTTCAAACAAGCATGGGATAGGCATAAGGGAGCAATACAGATGAGTATGAATAGATAAGCCATTGACAGAGCAAAGACCGATGGCACATTCATAAGGCAGAAAAAGAAATGGGCAGACTGGATGGGCCTTGTGGTCCTTATCTGTCATCAACTTCTAAGGTCAGCTTCCATGTTGTCTGCTCCTTCCCTTATGTCCACTCTGTTGCAGAGTTTTGTATCATCTGAGAACAGGCAAACCTTCCCTGTTAGTCCATTCGGTTTGCCTGCTATAAATATGTTAAATAGGATCGGTCCCAGTATTGATCCCTGTAGGACGCCACTGGTCACCCTACCCTCCCTTGACAATGATCCATTGACTAGCACTCTCTGGGTCCTATCATTCAGCCAGTTACTGATCCAGCTGACAATCTTCTGGCCAACTCTTGTATGTTCCAGCTTGTTGGTTAGCCTTCTGAAAGGGATGGTGTCAAAGGCCTTGCTGAAATCTAGGTATGCAATGTCCACCGCCCCTCCCTGATCCAATGTTCTAGTGACCCAGTCGAAGAAGTCGATTAGATTGGTTTGACAAAGGCATCCTGCTGTGAAGCCATGTTGCTTTTGGTCCATTTTTCCAGTATCTGTTAGGTATGCCACTATCCTCTCTTTTAGTAGTGACTCCATCATTTTCCCCACAACTGAGGTCAAACTGACAGGGCAGTAATTTTCTACCTCTTCCTTGTTTCTGCTCTTGTGTATTTTCCCACTGTCTAATGACTTGTTGAAAACTCAGCAAGCGGTGCTGCCAGTTCCTCTCGGAGCTCCTTCAATATCCTAGGGTGTATGTCGTCCGGTCCCATGGTTTTTTGCACTTTCAGTTTATTAAGCTCTTTTAGGACCCTCTCCCTTGTGAAGGGGCTAGTATCTGCTCCCTGGGTATCTTCCTTTGTTCTGTTCAGTGTGGGACCTTTGCTACTGTCTTCTATGGTGAAGACAGAGCAAAAGAACTTGTTTAGCACTTCTGTCTTGTCCTTGTCACTCTCTGCCATCTTACTTTCTTTGGTTGCTAGCCAGACTATTTCTCCCTTAGTTTTTCTTTTTTCTCTAATGTATCTAATGAGCTCTCTCTGTAAGTTCTTTAAACCACTTTCCTAACACCCCCCACCCTTCATACCTTTCTGACAAGGCTGGCTAGCTGCTCCTTCAGCTACACCCTACCTCTCCCAGTAAGTCCTCCATACCTTTTCCTAACCTCCTCACTACCCCTCCCATCAATTCAACATGACCAGCTGGCTGCTCCTCCCTCTGTACTGGTAGCCACTGTGTTATAGTATTCTACTTCCTCTCTGACCGCCTCGACCTTTACCCACCCCCTGCTGCCTCTACTCGCACCCTTGTGTATTACAATTGTCAGTTTCATCCACTCAGTTCTTCTACTGTTCTATGATTTATCTGATGTATTATAGAATTATGATATATTATATTGTATATATCCCATATATTGTGTTTCGTTTTGTACCTTTGATGTGGAACCTATGTAAAAGAGCCTTTGGCTCAAAGGTGTTAATCCAAGAAGTTTCAAATAAATTGTTCAAAATAAATTGTATCTATAAAGGTTTTGTCGCCCTCCTTAACACCCTGTGCTATTTTCTCTTCATTCTGTGCTTTTACCCTTCTAACAGCTTTCCCTGCCTCCTTTAATTTTTCTTGTATTCTTCCATGTCTGCTTCATGTTTTGTTTGCTTGAATTGTGTAAAAACCTTTTTTTTTTTCTTTGATTTTGGATGCTACTTCGTGAGACAACCAGAGAGGTCTCTTCCTTCTTTTGGACTTGTTGATCTGCTTAGAGCATATAGTTGTTACTGTATGCAGAGCAGCCTTCAGAGTATTCCAGCAGTCCTCTACATCTCCTGTGATTCCTCCTTCTAGCATGGATGCGATAATAGTTCTCATTTTGGGGAAGCTGGCTTTTCTGAAATCTAGTACAATACTTTGATTTTGGTGTGACTATTTTCCTCCATATTGTTCACAGTAAACCAGACTGAACTGTGATCACTGGTCCCTAGATTGGCTCCCACCTCTGCTTCTGGGATCCTTGTGCTGTTTGTCAGCATTAGATCCAATATTGCTTTGTCTCTGGTGAATGAGTTCACCAGTTGACACAAACCTGCTCCCCTTAGTGCAAAAAGGAACTCTTTGCTCTGGTCTGAGGATGCTGTGTATGAGGACCAATCCACATCCGGTAGATTGAAGTCCCCCACCAGCAATAACTCACCCGTCTGCCATCATCAAGATGGCTTCCATGAGCTCCTTGTCTACGTTGGCCTCCTGGGATGGAGGTCTGTATATGACTCCTACCTGGATAGGGGCTTTGTCCCTAGCTCCTAGTGTAACCCAAAGGGCCTCTGCTTTGGTATGCCACCCTAACAGTGACATTTCTAAGGCAACATGCGTCGATCTGAACAATGGCACAATGCTGCCATAGAAGTGCCGCTGGAAGGAGGCAACCATTTCCCCCGACCTGCACCCTACTCCCCGAACTAACTCCGACCTGGAATTAAAATCCTTTAGTTTGGGGGGTGTGAGGGGCTCAGAGGGTGAAGACCCCCAATGTAAAAAATAGAGCCAAACTGTGCAGCTCCATGCTGACTGCAACTTGTAGTCGACATGGAGCCAGTTGCCGTAATGCTGGTCACGATCTTTTTTGATGCACTGGCATGGTAGAGCCCTGTGCTTTACTGTGTTTTCCCTGGATTTCTGTTGCACATATGTCATCTCTGACATATAATGCCACCCACCCCTTTCTTTCCCTCATGATCTTTCTGGAATAACACATACCCCGGGATGCCGACATCCCAGGAGTGATTCCCAGTGAACCATTTTTCCATAACAGTGACCCAATCTAATTGTGTATCTGCCATTACGGCTGTGAGATCAGGGATTTTGTTTGGCAGACTGCAAGCATTGACTCGCATTGCCTTCCATCCCCTTCTGTTTTGGTCATTTGCATTTTTAATATGTTTTGGTTGTGCAATTTTGTTGAAATGCTTGGTCTGAGTCTGTTTGGTGTGATGTTGGTCCGAGTATGATTGGTGCTTCCTTGTGATGAACTAGTTAGTGATGGGGAGGGGCATTTGGCAACCCTTTTTGTGCTAGGGGTGCCTGTGCCCCCCCGTCCACCAGTTTAACTGACCGATGTGAACGTCAAATGTTTGCCCTAGCTCTCGGATCCCCTCCTTTGAGAGGTGTAGGCCATGAAATTTAAAGAACTCTCATTCCCAGAAGTCCCGCCATTTTCCAATAAAGTGGTGACCTTTTTCCTGGCACCAGCTCTTTAGCCACGTGTTTAGCTCAGAGATGTCCCCTTCCCTGATCTTCTGCCTGTTGTCTCCTTTTTTCCAGACTGGCAGAATTTCAGAGAAGGTGATAGTGGATGAAAGGGAAGCAAGCTTGTTGCCCAGCCTGGTGAGGTTTTGTTTCATTTTCTCTACTGACTTACTGGCTAAGTCATTCCTACCTATGTGGAGAATGGCATGTGTGTCTCACTCAATGCCTCGAATGATTTCCTTTATATGATTGGTGTCCCTCCATGCCGATGTTCCAGGAAGGCACCTTACTGAAGATGAAGCATGGTCCTGCTGGAGGTGAGTCTTTACACTCCTAATCATTGAGTCACCAATTATTAGTATCGGTTTCTTTTCGTCCTCTTAAGTGGATTTAATTGTGTGCTGTACCTCCAAGCACTGCTCTGGGTTCACATAATTTTTTATGCTCATTATGCTGTTTGTCATGGTAGAGAACGCAGTGTACCTATTCGATGTCTGAATGGGTTTGGTATCTTCCTGTAGTGAGGATTTTGTGCCAGTTGTATGAGTCCTGACCTGTTCCCTGCCCCCTGGCCTGTTTGTCTTTTGGGGTGGGGTACTGCTATAGTGTGCCTTGAAGCTAAAGGTTTTACACTGTTGCCCAGTGGGGGCCAATTCAGTATATCATGGAGGTATTTTATCTCAGCCCGTGCTGGACAGTGCCCCACTCTGTAAATGAAGTCCTTGGTAAAAAGTGTGCCACAGTTATTGCAGTTCAAGAGGTTCATAGTGGCCTTTATTCCTCTGTTTAAGTTCCTGGTGAGAGAAGTAGATTGCCTAGAGGAAGTCTTTGGAGGAAAGAAAATGGATGCCTGCTATTTTGCTATTTCGCTGGGATGTGTATCTGCTCAGTGGGGGGGGGGTAGGAGGTGACTGTTGTCCTGAGCTGTTATGGAGGAAAGAAATATATGAACAACTAGAGGTAGAAGCTGTGAGTGGACCAAAAGAATTTATATATATCTATAGATCAGTGACCAGTGATAGCTCAGTGAAGCTCCACAGACAGTAAGGCTAGGGGCTGGACCATACTTGGCACATGCCTCCTAGGGTTGCCCTTTGTGTCTGAGCTGTTGCTTCTGGTTGTTTCTGGTTGAGAGCTTTCTATTAGCTGACCACTATTACAGTTGTAGGTACAGCAGTCAGTGAAGATCAGCAAACAGCAAGGCTAGGGGCTTGACTGCTTTTGGTATTTGCCTCCTAGGGGTGCCCTTTGTGTCTGAGCCCTTCGTGTTTCAGCTGTATGTATGTATGTATGTATGCCCTGCCCTGCCTTTGTAATTAGTAATTAGGAGAGGCAGGAAGGGGGCGGAGCAATGTAGACCCTATAAAGGAGGATAACCCGGGGGTGGGTTGGCAAAACCTTTGTTTCTACTACCTGTAAAAACAATCAGTGATGTTCTGCTTTTTAGATGTACCAAGCCCTTGTTACATCAACTGCACATAAAATCAAAGTACACACAGAACTGATAGGATGGAAAGGAAACTTGTTTGTATATCAAGGGGGGGGTGGAGTAAGTGTTCCAACAGCTCCTTATGCTGAGAGAGCAGCCGCTGGCTGGGTTTGAGCAGAGCGAGCAAGAAGAGAAGCTTCCTCAGCAGAGAATGGAGCCTGGACTGTGCACTCCAAGGATGATTCGGGTAGAACTGCTGTCAAGGAATCCCTGCTTCTGCACCTGTCGGAGTCTGCCTTCCCTCCATGAGTGGTCTCTCTCCCAGTTGGTGAAGATCAGTGAAGCTCAACAGACAGCAAGGCTAGGAGCTGAACTGCACTTGATGTATGCCTCCTAGGGTTGCCCTGTGTGTCTGAGCTGTTGCTGCTGGTTGTTTCTGGCTGAGAGCTTTCTGTTAGCTGGCCACTATTTCAGTAGTGGATACAGCAGTCGGTGAAGATCAGTAGACAATAAGGCTAGGGGCTGGACCGCTCTTGGTGCATGCCTCCTAGGGGTGCCCTTTGTGTCTGAGCTGTTGCTTCTGGCTGACAGGTTTCTATTAGCTGAGCACTATTTCAATAGTGGGTACAGGTGATTTACATACCACAGCCAGGAATACTGGGTAAGTGTTCCAACAGCTCCTTATGCTGAGAGAGCAGCCACTGGCTGGGTCTCAGCAGAGCAAGTGAGGAGAGAAGCTGCCTCAGTGGAGAAAGAAGCCTGGACTATGCACTCCAAGGAGGATTCGGGTAGAAATGCTGTCAAGGAATCCCTTCTTCTGCACCTGTCGGACTCTGCCTTTCCTCTGTGAGTGGTCTCTTTCCCAGTTGGTGAAGATCAGTGAAGTTCAGTAGACAATAAGGCTAGGGGCTGAGACGCACTTGGTGTATGCCTCCTAGGGTTGCCCTTTGTGTCTGAGCTTCTGAGAAGAGAAGACATGGGACCACTGCTGGCAAAGTCAGAAAGAAAGACAGCCAGGTCAAACTTGGATTAATCTCTGAGATATATGATTTTAGGTGGCATGTTTGGTGGTTTAATTTTCCATAAACAGTATATAGGGAGTGATCTGTAATATATACCCCTATGGTTAGGGTTGAGTAAGCAGTTTAATGTTAAACCCCAAAGTGTGCATGTTAATAACTTTGCAACCGTTCAACGAATTTGCATGAAATTCAGAATGTGTAGTCTTAGATGGTAGATCTCTTGATATGCCAAGTTATGTTTTGATTGGATTTGAGGTTTTGTGCAGCAAAGTGCCAAAAAACACGTTTTTTGCTTTTTTTTGCCCATTTTTGCTGATTTTTGCCCATCACACTGCAGCCACACTGTTTGGGGAAACCTCTTTCTACCCTGAAAATTTCAGATCAAAATTCCAAAGAACAATACAGCTTTGGTATGGTGAAAAAAATATTAATCAGTTCCAAAGTTATTTATTTATGATTTTTTTCCCTCCTGGATGCCTGAGCTGCTCCCCCATCGGGGGACATCCAGCCGCCACCCGCCTCTACCTCTGCCTCGGACACCGGACTCTGTGGCTTCCCCCCAACAGTGGGGCTGCAGGGAGGGGCTCCCGTGTACTCCGTGTGGGCACGGATCGAGGTTGGTGCCCAGGCGAACCCTGCAGATGGCTATCAAGCCGCTCTCTTCAGGTGCCATTTTTTCCTGGTTTTCTTGCCCAAACAGTGCATGCTCAGACAGTGTCCCCAGTCTCCACTGGGGGCTGCTGCTGAGCAATGCATCCCTGGATCCCACCCCCGGAGAGGAGAACAGTCCAGTGGATGCTCAATCTTCTCCGTCCCCTACTGACCCCCAGCACCCCGAGTCTATTACCGAACCCAGGTCACGGCATGGGTCGAGATAAGGCACCAGCACCTCAACCCTCTATGCCACTGGGCCAGCATTTCCAAAGTTATTTAAGTTTGAATTCTCAGGTTGTGAGCAATGCTCAGTTCAGTCTTTGGAACATATGTATGTTTTACGAAAGAGGGATTTGCCTCGTGATCAAGGATTTTGTCACCTCACCTTATGTTACCTTTTGTCACCTTATAAAATCCCTGTGCATGAAGAAAAATTCCCCTTTTACGAGCTGCCATCTTGTTTTGAATTTTCCCACAAATAAAACCTTACAACTTGTCCCATGGATGTGTTGTGAGGTGATTGAAGTATGGGGCTTGTTCAGGGCGATGCCCTGTAAAACCCACGGCTTTGGTTTACTTTGGTTTTGTGGAAAAATGCTCATTTTAAATTTTTAAAAGGCTTGGTCGTCACTCACTTCCAATCCTAGTTCGTGAGGTGACAAAATCCTTATTTGTTAGCTGATCCTTGTTTGCGAGCTGACAAAATCCTTGTTTGTTAGCTGATCCTTGTTCGCGAGCTGTCAAAATCCTTGATTGCGATTTCCGGACCAGAAGTCCCCATCTCGCGAACAAGGATTGGCATGCGAACAGGGATTTTGTCACCTCAAGAAAGAGGATCGGCTCGCTAAAGGGAATTTTGACAGCTCGTGAAAGGGAATTGTTTTTTTAAACCCTCTTTCACCAGCTGTCAAAATCCCCTTTCAAGAGTTGTCAAAATCCCCACTCATCAGCCGATCCCCGTTCATAAAGTGTCAAAATCCCCGTTCATGAGACGAAGACCAGATGGTCAGATAGGGCCATCTGGTCCTCATCCCACCTCACGAACAGGGATCAGGTTACTAACAGGGATCCACAGTGGTGGATTTCCCCAATCAAAGAAACTGCCCCAGCACTTATTCTTTAAATGCCAACATCGGGATGCCAAATCCCTGTGTTGGCATGTATCTCCCCCCCACTAATATGGTACACTGGGAGCCCACCCCAGTGTGCAAAATATATATATTTTTTTTTATTAAATTTAAATGCTTTCAACACCAGGATGCCCACTCCCGGTGTTGGATGATGCCCCCCTCCAAAGCTGGTAGTCTTGAATTACCGACACGGGGTGCCCAATCCTCATGTTAGCATGTATCCCCTCACACTAATATGGCACACTAGGAGCCCACCCTGGTGTGCCCAAATATGCAAGATTTAAAAATAGGTGTAAATAAAGAAACTCATCCCCGACTTTTTTTTTTAAACCTGCAAAAAGAAAATGGTCCCTCATCGCCTCTCCAGTCCCCTCCCCAACCCCACCCTCCACCGAGCACCCACCTCCCCACACCCTCCCTTACCCTACCTACCTCTGGAGGTTGGAAGTAGCGATCTTCTCTGGACTGGGACACATCTGCACTCTTCAAAGCCGAACCGAAAACTGAAGAATCAAAGGTAAGCGCAGTCGATGGGGGTTTCAACTTAGGTTGATATCTCAGATACTTTTAGGAATTTGAGTCCCAAAGTTTCAACATGAGGTTCTTGGGGCCTCACCTCGTGAACACTGACACTATCATTTCATTACTCAGTCCCGAAAGGTGATTTTGTTATCGCTGCATGGAATCACCTTTCGAGCCAATTAGCAAAACAACAGTGTCAATGTTCATGAGGCGGGGTTCCAAAATGCCCATGTTGCAAATTTGGTGAAAGAATTCCCAAAAATGACTGCGTTAATGAGCATGCGTTGTGCAGTTTCTATGCATGCTTGTAACTTTGCCAGTTTTCATATTTTCTCTCCACATTTTCAACATTGCCATTTTTTAACATTTCCTTATGATCAGTACGGCTGTCATTTTTCACATCTTGTCTGAAATGTGTTTTTGCACCTTTGGTGCATGCAGAATGGTGTGGTCACTGTACGAAATCAACTTTCGGGATGGATTAGCAAAATCACAGTGCCACTGTTCATGAGGGGAGATCGCAAAAAGCCCATGTTGAAAATTAGGTGAAAAGATTTTAACAAATGACCATGTTTCGAGAGTACATTGCACAGTTTCTATGCACACTCGTAACTTCATCAAATTTTTCATGTTTTCACTCCACATTTTCAACATTGCCATTTTTTCACACCACCTCATGAATAGTACAGCTGTAATTTTTAAAATACTGCCAAAAATGTTTTCCCTCACCTGTGGTGCAGAATGGCATTACAGTTGCGCAGAATTACATTTTGACAGGGATTTGAAAGTTTTCTGTACTGTACCAAAGGACCCGACACTTCCACTGTGACATATGGATACTGTTTTACTATCTCGATGGAGGGATTCGAACCCTGCGCTCCCACAGTAAAATAAAGATACTATTATACTATCTCAAAAAGTGAGGAAACAAATCGAAAAAAACTTTGTTACTGCATCAGTTAGGATTGAAATGACAAAAGTATGGAAATGAGGTGTTAGGGTTGAGCCCCTAACCCCCCCACCCTACCACCCCACCCACCATCCTCCACACACCAACAGGCATTGGGATGTGCCATGGGGTCATTAGGCTAACTTTCACCCCGTTCTCCTATACTGTACCATGTCAGTCAGTTTACACATGGAATAGGGTGAGAGTTGGGTCTAATGACCACATGGCACACCTCGATGCCTGTTGATGTGTGGAAGATGGAGGTGGGGTGATAAGGTGGCGGGGTTGGGGCTCAACCCTAACACTTTATTTCCATACTTTTGTCGCTTCAACCCTAACTGATGCATTAATGAAGTTTTTTGCAATATATATATATATTTATTAATGCAATAGGGATGGACATAAATGGAGTGTGATAAATCTGTTTATCTAAGTAACTGTGTGGATAAATTTCAATTATCCACATAGTTACTTGTTTATCCACACTAACCATATTCAAATTTGAATAACTTTAAAATGAATAAAGATAGCATGGTACTGTGAGCATGAAAATTGTTCAGCACAAAATTATCTACAAAATGAGTGGTGTTTCATTTATAGATACCTTATAGATTTTTTATAATTAGCAAACAAAAAAAACAGAAGAAAATTACATTTGTGTTCACTTTTTTGACAAACAAATGCAATAACTTTAAAATGAAAGATGATAGCCTGGTACTATGAGCATGGACTTTGTTCAGCACAAAAATATCTACAGAATAAGTGGTGTTTCATTTATAGATACCTTTACATTTTTTTATAATTAGCAAAAAAAAAGGCAGAAAATTCAATTTTCTTTTCACTTTTTCAACAAACAAATGTGAATAGCTTTAAAACGAAAAAGGTAGCATGGTACTGTGAGCATGACATTTGTTCAGCAAGAAATTTTCTACAAAATGAGTTTTTGTGCATACTGAAAATACAAAATACACTTTGAACCACAAAATTAGTGGTGTTTCATTTGATAGCAACTACTATACTAGGGGGGGCATACACTAGGAAACTTAACTGAGATCCCAGAAATTAGCTTTAAAAAAAAAAGATACACAGTCAAAAGCAAATGTCCCTGCACTGACAGAAAGCATCCCTATTGCATAAATGAAATATACAATGGTGATCTATCAGATAAAAGATTTATCTACACTTGTGCTGCTTGACCTCAGACACCTCACTCATGGCTTACGCCACTCGTGAGGTTACCCGAGGCCAAACAGCACTTGTGTAGATAAATCATTTATCTGACAGCTCACCATTGTATGTATATATATATATATATATATATATATATATATATATATATATATATATATATATATATATATATATATATATATATGTGTAATAAGACACGACGGTGTGCATTATGTTGAGATAACCGCATGCCCAGGGGTGTAGTGTGGCATGAGGCACTTGTGCTGAGTGCCTTCAGCCCCTGGACGTGTGATTATCTCAGCATAATGCACACCCCTGGAGTGTCTTATTGCACTTATAAAATGGGAACCATTCGTAAAAAAAAATGAAGATTACAAAAACAGTTCATATAAAAACAGCAAAAAAAAATTAAAACTGGATTTAAAATAAAAAAAACAAAATAGTCCCTTTTACAACTTGTACAGCTGTAACTGTTGCAGGTTGGACCAACTATGTTGTGCTGTTGTGAGCAATGCACTCCTTGTCATTTTATCATTTGATCAGCTGAACTGTAGTTTCTTTTTCATCGTCATCTTGGATGCCATGGAGTGAGAGAGAGAGATGGGGTAAACTGCACGATGTAGTTCCAGTGAGGGAGGGAGAAAATGAAGCAGCACCTCTCAGTAAAGATAGATAGCTAATGTGTCTGTTTCGTTTTTCAGTCACCCTTATGAATGTGAGCAAAGCGCTGTGTTGCCGCTGGCAGGAGAGAGCGAGAAAGTGCTGTCGCGAGTTACAGGAGCAGAGACTGGAGAGCGAGTGCTGTATAGATGTTTCTGTGTGTCAGGCGAGAGTGAGAAAGCACTGTTGGGAGTTGCGGGGACAGAGACTGGACAGTGAGTGCTGTATCGATGTTTCTATGTGTGACAGCACTTCAGTTTGGTATTTTACTGAAAAAGGGAAGTTGACAGGAGGTGGCTTGTCTGAAAAGCAGGAAAGGATACCCTCACTCTAAGTCAAGTGGGCTACTGGTTATGAATGGGGGGAAAAGTTGATTTATTAATCCTGTTTCAGGGTATTGGGGGGGCAGTTATAAACATTTGAAAAGAGAGAGTGGCATCCAAAAGAATAAGCTGTCTGTTCAATTTGTTGCTTTTGGTATGTGGTCTAAGCCATTTTAATGAGTGAGACAATGGCGACTTCAAAATCTAATAAAATTCTAAATCGAATGCCTAAACTGAAATCACAGAGCCATCACTTTCTGTGCTCAATCTGTTTTGCTGGGACTAGTTATTTATAGTGCGGTATTGTCCTATATTGCACTATAAATAACCAATCAGAGCACTCCATTGTTCTTTCCCATTTTATAAGAAAGCAATAAGGCACAACAGGGTGTGCATTATGCTGAGATAACTGCATGCCCAGGGGTGTAGTTAGGCATGATGCACTTGCACCATGTGCCTTCAGCCCCTGGAAGTGCGGTTACCTCAGCACAATGCACTCCCCTGTAGTGTCCTATTGCGCTTATAAAATGGGAACAATTAGTGAAAAAAAACGAACATTACAAAAACAGTTCATACAAAAACAGCAAAAAATTTTTTTTACTGGATTTAAAATTAAAAAAAAATAGTCCTTTTTACAACTTGTCTAGTTTTCACTGTTGCAGGTTGGACCCACTATGTAGCGCTGTTGTAAGCAATGCAACCCTTGTCATTTTATCATCATTTTTTTTTTTTTATTGTCATCTTGGATGCCATGGAGTAAGAGACAGAGATGCGGTAAACTGCATGATGTAGTTCGAGTGAGGGAGGGAGAGAAAGAAAGAAGCAGCACCTCTCAGTAAAGATAGATAGCTAGTGTGTTTGTTTTGTTTTTCAGCCACCCTTATGAGTATGAGTAAAGCACTGTGTTGCCGCTGGCAGGAGAGAGCAAGAAAGTGCCATCGCGAGTTATAGGAGCAGACACTGGAGAGTTAGTGCTGTATAGATGTCTCAGTGTGTGTCAGGAAAGAGCGAGAAAGCATCATCAGGAGTTACAGGGACAGAGACTGGAGAGCGCAAGTGCTGTATTGGTGTTTGTATGTGTGACAGCACTTCTGTTTGGTATTTTACTAAAAGTGGGAAGTTAACGGTTAGGTGGTGACTTGTTTGAAAAGCAGGAAACTGCCCTATATGGTGGTCAATGGGACACCTTCACGCTAAGTCAAGCGGGCTACTGGTTATGAATGGGGGGAAAAAGTTGATTTATTCATACTCTTGAAGTGTGTGTGGGGGGGGCAGTTATAAGCATTTGAAAAGAGAGAGTGGCATCCAAAAGAATAAGCTCTCTGTTCAATTTATTGCTTTTGGTATGTGGTCTAAGCCATTTTAGTGAGTGAGACAAATGGTGACTTCAAAATCTAATAAAATTCTAAATCGAATGCCTAAACTGAAATCACAGAGCCATCACATTCTGTGCTCAAGCTGTTTTGTTGGGACTAGTTGTTTATAGTGCAGTATTGTCCTATATTGCACTATAAATAACCAATCAGAGTACTCCATTGTTCTTTCTCATTTTATATATACAGTATATATATATATATATATATATATATATATATATATATATATTTATACAATGGGGTGAGACTTAGTCCAGTGAGATAAAACAAGTTATTTTCACTGCAGTGAAATAAATCCTGATGACATCAGCAGAGTTAAAATAAATGTTGTTTATTACACCCACGAAACCTGTGCTAAACCCGCGCAAAGCCATGCAAATTTTATATTTTGCAACAGTGAGGCCCCCATTGTATAAATGGGATACATGATGTGCACTTGTGTGATATGGGAAATATGTTCAGTCTTGTACACTGACCTCTGAAACCTCACTCATGGCTTTGCCACTTGTGAGTTGAGAGGTCACTCTAGAGGAGTGAAAATATTTTCCATATCACACTCATGCCCTTCATGTATCCCTATTTATATATATATATATATATATATAATTGATTTTTTTAGATTGATGTTTTATTGAGTTTTCATCACCTGCAACATAGTGAACATGACATTCCGTTTATGATGTTCACTCCTAAGGCCTCAAAGTGTGTCTTGTTTAAAAAATACATTTAATAGTTGACCACTTTCTGTAGAGACTGGTGATGTAGCTGGTAGTTTGAGTCTATCTTTTTTTCCTTTTAAAAGTAAAAAATATTGCTGGCTCTGTGACGCCAAGTGAAGGGGTTCACTCGGCATGCTAGTGACCCGGGTTCACGCCCCGGGCCCGGGTACCAGGAGCAGAGACTGGCGGGGGGGGGTTCAGAGCATCTACTGGACGCTCCCTCCTGGGGGTTGGGTCTGGCCTCTGCACCCTAGGGCAGATTGGCGATGTTCTTGGGGCATGTGGTACTTTTACACACCCCCCCATACGTCCCTGCCCATGGTTGCCATGCTCACGCATGGCCAGGAACTGTGAAGGGTAAAGGTCGAACAAGGAAAAAGGAGCTCTCTGCCTGACTGGATGATGGGCGCCAGCCCCGCCACCACGAAGCCCCAGAAGACAGTCCAGACCAGCTCCACAACACCCAGGATACGTAGGAGTGGCTGGTAAGGTACCTTCCTCCTTGGAAGAGAGGGACCCTCCCAACAAAGGGTTACATCGAGTTACCTGGGGGATTGCAATGGGAGCTGGTGGCTGGCGGCAGGGCTCAGAGGGGAGGTCAGGACCTTCGCATTCTGAAGGAGTGGCCAGACGGGGGAGGCTCCACTGGGAGGAGCATAAACAGAAAATACAAAAAAAAAGTAAAAAAACAGACTGTTAACCATTCTGGTGTTATCACACAATAATGTGTTTGTTTACATTCCTTGTTCAGTTCTCACTGTAGCTTTCCTGAACTTGGGAACACTTCAACACAGTCTAGCCACTAATGATACAGTGGGAAGAGAGGAGAGCAGACTATTGCTACACAAGTGACTGCACTGTTTCAGAGTGTTCCTAATGTTCAGGAAGTATGCAAGAAGAATAGATCAAGAGTTTGAAACAAAACATGATTGGGTATAATTACATGATTCGCATGCATTTCAGTACTACTCTAAAAGGAAGCAGATAAAACAACCAGCAAAAACAATGAATTTCATTGAGATTAAGCAATCAGAAAATGTGGGTTTTCAACTAGAAATAATATCATGAAATATGGCTGACAGTGTCCCTTTAAATGCTGTGATGTTCACCTAGGTAACTTTATCATCCAATAGTTGTTGACACTATACAGTAAAGTTGGTTTATATGGACTTTGTGATTCCGCTAAGTAACCTTGCTAGTACACTGAGTGGTTGTACACCCCATAACCTTAGAGATAGGAATGGCTATTAGTTAGGCCCTGTCTATGTTAGTTGCGGGATGGTAGGTACTAGCACATGGAATAATCTGTGCTTAATACTTTGACATTAGGCGAGTTAAATGATACTACCTTTTTAATACATAAAAAACTCATATAACAATTACTGCTGAATATATGTCTTTGAATAGTCAATTAAACTACCCCCTATTGGCCAACTGAGCCTGGCTATGGGGATTTGAACCGCTAAGCCTTGTACCTGTAGCAGTATGCCTTGGAATGCATGTCACTTATGGTTGAGGTAAAGTGACTCTCTACGTAAAGAACTAACTCAGATTTATAAATATCAGCTGGTTAGTACTGATGTCACAGGGCTGAATAGGTGTTTATTTTTTTAATTTTATTTATTTAGTTTTTGTTGACCGGGTAAGTGCACCAGACAAATCCTGCCTATTTTCAGGCAAGACCCAGGGGAAGGGGATACAGATGAATGCCAACTGACCGTGAACCAGATTAAGCTGTGTTAGTAGTGGGTGGTTGGGTACTATTTGTGTGATGGTGATTAGGGCATCAAGTTGGCCAAATTTGTTTAGGTATGCCTGTTGGGCATGTCTCAGACCATATACAAGCTTTTCCAGTTGGAGATATTCCAGTGTGTCAGAGAGTCAGGTCAGGGGGCGTGGGTCCAACCAAAAGTGCAGTATCAGCCTCTTGACTGTGTTAGTCATTAGGTAGATTCCATGTTGACAACTTGCTGCAACCCTTGTGTGGCCCATATCTCCGACCATGCAGGTATCTGTTTCTATCAGCTCTTAGTAACCCAGAGTAGCATTCAGCTTGGATTTAATTTCTTGCCAGAATGTCTGGATCAGGGGGCATTGCCACAGCAGGTGTATTAGGCAGCCCTCAGGGTGGTCACATTTGTAACATTCAGCAGTAGGTATTTTTTTAATTTTGTGGAATTTTGGGGGGGAGCTTAATACATGTTGCTAAGGATCTTGAATTGTTGAATTTTTAAATCTGCTGGAGAGTTGGCCTGTCTGGTGTCCATATTTTGTTCCAGTCCCAATTTGTAGTATTCATTCCTAGTTCTTTACTCTACCAGTCCTTCATTTCTGAGGCCTTGCCATGTATGTGGGCTACCAGGAGGTTGTACCATGTAAAGACAGAAGTATGGGTTTTGGAGTTGTGATAGCAGTACTGTTTCTCACTCTGAGTTCTGTGTTCTTGGGGTTCTAGTGCCCCAGTTTAGAAGCTGGGTGTATCGATATGCATCAGAGGGCTTTAGAGTGTAGCTTTGTCAGAATGAAATGAAACCTGCACCTTGGAGAACAGCACAGACGTTTTGAATCCCTTCCTCTTCTAGTGGAGCCACTGAACTCTTGCTCCTGCTATAAGTAGATTTCAATTACCCCAGATGGGCTGTTCAGCACTTCTTTCAAGGGTGCACTGGGTATTTGGGCATTTTTCAAAACGTTTGTGACTATTTTTGTGTACAAGCCAGAGGTGTGTCTACTAAGGATTGTAGGGCAGGGCCAAATAATACAGCTGTTAAGTTGGTGTCTGCTTGTTTACATAAATAAGTCTTGTTCAATCGTTGCCCCTTCCAGGACATGTTCCGGAGAGGGGTCTTTTATCCCAGTTCCCTACCAATATGACACATTTTTCAGCGTAGCGCAAATAGTATATGGTTATGTCCATAACCTTAATGTCCCCTTTTTCTGTGAGCCTGGCTAACCTTTGTGTGACATGGATGAATAAGACCCTGTCCCATTTGTTATGCAGAAAGAGTTAAATACAACTATCTATTCTATCCTCTCCTTTTTTATCTCTTGTCTGTCTGGTTGCACAACCAATTGTTCTTGTGATGCCTAGGAACTGATAACTCTGACAGTCTTGCGATTCTCCACCTCTCGCTATTCTCTGCCTTCACTTGCTGGTTCTGCCTTTTCTTCTCCCTTGTGCATCTGTGGTTATAAAAATGTATGTGACTCCTTGCATGAAACTGTAAATGATACTGAGATTCCCTACTACTTGTAGTTTGAAACTGTATAGAGTTATACTGTTGTAATGATTGCAAAAAGTTATTTGGAACTCAAGGGGTTAATCTTGAATTACAGCACAAACTTTTGAAGAGCTATCAACAGGAGGCCAGTTCTGGGACACCATTTTCTATTTAGTTGCACCTGCAAGGAAATTGACATAGTTCTAACATGTTTTATGAGAAACAGGATGTCTGTTAAAGAGCTGAGGTTGATCTCCCGACCACTATCCACTGCCTCTCATCATGCCGCTTTCCTAGCTGACCGGGCATATCCCTTAGCTGGGAGGGGGCCCCTCCCATGGAGGGGACCAGGAGGGGAGACTTCTCCAGTGCCTGCCAGCACCTTCCTTCAATTCTCACCAGGGGTGGCGAGGATGCAGTACAGGGTGATCCCAGGCTTTGTGGTGATATGAGAGTGGGCTGCCATCATCCGGATGGCAGGGGGGCCATTTTCTTTTTTCTGGTTTCCCCACCCCCTTGAACGCATGCTACAGCGTCCTGGTGTGATCACGCATGTGATGTGTGGTCACCCACACCGCAAAGTGCAATGCCAATACCAGCCACCAGGAGCCACCAAAGGACGGTGCATTCTTGGACCCCCCCCCCCCCGGGAGGAGAGCATCCAAGGGATGCTCTGGAGCCCTCCTTGCCGGTCTCCACTCCTGTCGTCCCAGGCTCAGGAGCAAACCTGGGTTGCCAGCGTTCCAGGTGAACCCCTTTGCCTGATGCCATGGAGCCGGCCCATGAATGTCTATTTTAATGGAAGCTGTGATTCTCTTAATATTTTGTGATATTGTTTCTTTTTTTTTTGTATCACCTGTTTATTGAATTTTATCAAGAAACAAACATCAATCAAACAAACAACACAGTAGACTTACACAAGCCAGGATAGTTAGTGCATAAATGAATAAAAATACACAGGACTAAAAAAGGTATTACCCTCTCTCAGACCGCCCTCATAAACAACATACTGTACATCCATTTGGCTCCATACCATTTATGAGGTTCCAAAATAGATTCCTACTATTCATAATAAATAAGTAAATAAATAACTCAAATGCATATACAATAAGGAATAAAAGGAAAAAATTATTACATAAGATAGAGACAGAACACCACCTATGATTGACTAATACATCACATTATATAAAAAGAATTCAAGTAAGAGTCAGGCACAGTATCCATGTATGTCAGTAAACAAGATCAAGTGGGATGTGGAGGGCGATACGGCCTCTGCCACTGACATCACCAACGGGGGAAGCCTCAGGCAGCGCTGTACAGCAGTGGCTGGGGAGGGTGTCAGGCTCCAACACACAAAGGTAGGATGGTAAAGGCCATGGGACACATCCCGGCACAGGAAAACAAGTAACAGAGTGTTCTACTGGATGATGCCCTGTCGTAGTAAGGCCGCTTCAGGCACTGGTAGGGTATCAATATATGTTCCCCAGGTGCAGAGAAAAAGTTCCTCTCTATCATGCAAAATGTATGTTAGCTTTTCCAAGGCCAGGGTCTGCAGGACCAAAGCCTTCCACTGAGCCGTGGTAGACCTATTATGCAATACCCATGTTTTCTGGATACATTGGCAGACCAAAACCAATAGTACCCTCACCGGCCTAGGGTATGGCTCACATCCCCTCTCTCCCAGATCTTCGCCTCCAAAGACTAGGGAAAGTGGCACGTCAGCTATTTGCAGGGAGAAGGTGAGGGATAATTCTTCACAATTTGTGACCAGAATGAATGTACTGTAGTTTCTGACACTCCCAGGAACAGTGGATATAAGTGCCAAGTACGGCGTTGTATCAGCTAGATATAGGGGAAACCGCAGGATTGAATTTGTGAACTATGGCCGGAGGGCAATACAATCAGTGCAGGAATCTAAATTGTGACTCCTTATATTTGTTACAAATCAAAAGACCCATATGTAGTGTAAGTACTGTGGACCAGTTCTCATCAGAAATCATCACCCCAAATCCCACTCTCATAACTCTTTGACCTTCCGTACAGGTTCAGGAATGAGTCCCTATCCTGGTATGCCATTTGTGCTATTAAGCCCTTTGGGGATATCCAAGCACGAAACACAGCCTGTTCCAAGGGATACAGAGCAAGCAGACCCACCGGATCTCTGTTTCTGTTCTGCCTAAATGCTCGGGCTTGAAAGTATCTGTACCAATGGGTTTTATTTATTTATTTATCAAAGCGTTTCACCAGGAAAAAACATACTGAGAACAAAATAGTTTGTTTCCAGATGTGTCCTGGAGTAAAGGGGAGAGGGAAAGCATAAGAATAAGGTTGCTGGGATTCCAAATTGTTCCCCAAGATCAGTTAAGGATTTAATCCCAGCATTAGTATATAATGCTATATATATGTCTATACAATTATAAATATAAAAGACATATAATATTTATGTCTCCTCTTCTAGCCAATTCACTTCCGTCTTTTGTAGCGCTATATCTAAAGCCTACGAGACTGTGCTGCTGCAAATCTTTCTCCCCTTCTCCAAACCTATCTTTGTAGCAGGTGCCTACTGCCATCCTTGCTCCAAACCCAACATAGCTACTGACCTCATAGCCACACTAGCTAGCCACTCTTCTGCTGGTGAATTATATATTATGGGAGACTTCAACATAAACTGGTCTACCATACCTAACAAAGTGCTAAATGCTATACATGCGCGCTCAACCTAACCCAAATTATCCAAGATCCGACTAGGCTAAACCATAAGACAGGTAACCACTCCCTCATCGACTGGGCCCTTACCACTCACACACATAGGGTCATCAAATCGGGTACACTAGCAGATGTCTTCAGTGACCATTGCATGGCTTTCCTGGTGTGCAGAGTTCACGAAGTCAAAGTCCCCTATAAAGCTTTACAAATCCGTTCTTACAAATCCCTGAACATTGCCCCGCTTCTTTACGATTTGGCCAACACTAATTGGGCACCTATATCTGCTGCCAGAAAGCTAAATGTTGCAGCCGAATACTTCTGAGACCGATTCCTTGAAGTCTGAAATCAACATGTACTGTTACGCCGGGTTCGCGTCCGTGGAAACCACCTCCCCTGGATCTCTCCAGAACTCATTGCTTGTCAAAGGGCGTGTGATGCAGCCTGGAAGCTCCATAAAAGTACTATGCTTCCTAAAGATTATGAGGCCTACCGTGTCCTCAGAAACAAATGCACAAAAGCCACTCGGTTGGCCAAGGCTGAGTACTTCAACTCTACCTTTAATGCTAACATACACAACCCATCCAAATTCTGGAAGGTAATTCACTCTCTTTTCTTCCCTCAGGCTCCCCCTCCCCCCTTCTAACTAAACAATACTGTCATCTATGACCAACCTAGTGTTGCCGCAGTTTTCAACTCGCATTTCACCTCATGCTCCTCTGCTTTGCTAGGCTCCCTCCCAACCATAAACAACTTGTCCTCCACATCTACTAGGAGTCCACCAGCCCCACTGCTCAGTTTTTCCTTCTCTAAAATCCTGACAATTGACATGCTGATGGCCTTGGAGGCCCTCAACCCGCGCAAAGGTAACTCCCCTGATGGATTTGACCCAAAGTTACTAAACCTGTCTGCCTCGGCCATTGCTCCCCCACTGACTGCCCTTCTCAACCTCTCATTTCAATTGGCGGAAATTCCCCTTGATTGGAAATATGCAATCGTCCTCTCCCTCCCAAAGGGTGGCGATTCCTCCTCCTCCCCCGAGAACTACCACCCTAGTTCTCTCCTCCTGATGTTAGCCAAACTACAAGAACACCTAGTCCTAGACCAACTATCCTTGTACCTCTCCGACATTAATTTCTTCACCCAATATCAGTCTGGGTTCCATAAACATCACTCCACTAATACCTCGCTACTCCGAATCACTGATGCAATCCTGATGGGCATGGACTGTGGTGACATCACCACTGCCATTTTTATTGCTCTTGCTAAAGTGTTTGACACCGTATCCCACTCCCTCTTGCTCTGCTCCCTCTCATCAGCCAGGCTGTCTGAACACGCCATAAAATGGTTCAGCGCCTACCTAAATGACCGCTCACAGTCTGTAAAAATATCCGACTACATCTCCCCTCCTCTACCCATATGCTCTGGTGTCCCTCAAGGGTCTATACTAGGCCCAATTCTCTGCTCCATTTTTCTAACTGACCTGCCATCTGTCAGTGCCTCATCTTCTATACATATGTATGCTGATGATAGGGTTCTTTTCGCCTCAGGGTCTTCACCCATGGATGTCGCCTCCAGGCTCCAAAGTGATTTCAATAATGTCCAGAGCTGGTTTCAATTTCACCAACTCTTCCTAAATGCCAAGAAAACTGTGTCCATAACATTCGGCATGCGCCAGAAACTGTCCAAACTCCCATCTCCCCCCTCTTTCACTACCCTCAATGGGGCAACCATAATTACCACCGAGTCGTTCAGGTACCTAGGTGTTTGGTTGGATCAACATCTCACTTTCTCAGCCCACATAGATGCCATAATAAAAAAGCTTCACCCCAAACTCTGCCCCTTATACAGAAACTGCTCTTGCCCTCCACACCAGGCAAGACGTGAACTGATCCAAAAAAATGATCCTCCCAAGTTTTGACTACTGCGATATCATTTATTGCTCAGTTCCTGCCTCCTCCTTAGCTAACTTGAATACCCTCTTCAACTCCTTCTGTCAGTTTGCTCTGGATGCACCTCCCCTTACCCACCACTGTCACTTGTAACGAGCTTTAGCCTTCCCTTTCCTGACAAATAGGCGACTACATCACCGTGCAAATTGCACATCTAAGTACTGACTTGGTACACTCCCTCCCTATCTAAATTCCCTAATCCCCCTCACCCACTCCCTCTCGACTTCTAAGATCCCATGAACACAGAACTCTGACGGTTCCCTGGAGATCCACCTCAAGTGGACAGGCCTCCCCCTCCTATCAGCTCCCTAAACTGTGGAATGCTCTTCCTACTCAAATCCAATCCTCTTCCTCGCCTGGCTCATTAAATCAAGCTCTACACAACTTCCTCTCTTTCCCCTAGCTCTCCCCCTTTGCTTGTCTCTCACACCCTGCCTGTTGCCCTGGTTGCCAAACCGCAACCAAATCAATGCACTTATAGTTCAGAGCTAATCCCGGCTCCTATTATGTATGCTTGTTTTGTTTCAGCTCTCTCTCTCTCTCTCTCTACCTATCTATACTGGTCTATCTCCTGAACCGGCTGACCTAGCCCTAGGCTCTCACTCGCTTCTCTACCACTTTGTTATCTCACCACCACTTGTCTGCTCTGTGGTACTATAATCTGAAGTGAGTTAGTCCATTGGTCCCACTTGCTGTTATGTTACCAGTGAGTCTGTCACTCCAAGAGGGTATAACTACACGATTTTACTCTACTCTACCCTGCAATTATTTGTTCTGCTTGCTAATGTTTTCTATGCTATTGTGTAATTTGTGTGTGTTCATTGTTACTATGTAACTCCCTTCACCCTTTCCCCCAGGATGTACCGGGAAACGAGCAACTTGTTGTTCAGTGTACCTTACCTGGTGAAACTTTTCAGTAAATAAAATAAATAAATCTCCTACATAATGAATTCCCCACTGATCCCACAGAGAAAACCTCAGGTCATGAAGCCCTGGCAAGAAAGCATTGTTCCCAGCAAGAAGTGTCAACTCCTCTCCTACTTCCCTTTTCCTCTTAAGTTGTTCTCAAGCCTCCAGGGTTAATTCCACCAAACAGTTCTTATTCTGAAGGCAACTGTATGCCTACCTATCACCTGGATCTAAATAGGAAGCTAGTCTAGCAGGGGCTCCCTCCTCCTCCAAATCCACCCAAATGCCTCTGGTCCTCGGTTAACCCAGTCTTGAATATATCTGTGTTGTATGGAATGGAAGTACCCCTTTAAATCCAGGAAATTCAGTCCCCCATTAGCTGTGCTCCCCTTTATCCTCTGTAAACTCATCCTGGGTCTTTTACTTTGCTACTGAAACTGGTTAAATTCCCATTCCAACCTTTTAATATTCCCTTGTGTAATCCCCATGGGGAGCATTTGTATAACATACAAGATGCGAAGCAGCATGTTCATCTTCAAAAGATTAATACAGCTCATCCAGGATATATGTAGAGCCCACCAGCACTCTAGATCTGCCAAAATATCATGGATCAGAGGCTTGTAATTCAAAGTATACAGACCGGCCACCTCCCATCCCACCTTAATATCCAAATAAGTAAACCAATTCCCCACCTCCTTAAGACCCCAGGTGTTATGCGGACTTTCTCTAGTCCCCCTGCCTAATCTAAGGAGCTCTGACTTCAAGAAACCTAAGTTATACCCAGAGAAAACTGCAAAGTCCCACACTAGCTCTAGTAAGACCGGTAGTGAAGTTTCTAGTTTCATGACACACAATAACAAGTCATCTGCATGTAAGGTTATCTTGTGTTGGTGCCTGGATTGACCATCCCCGTGCTCTTCCTGAATATGGATAGCCAAAGGCTCAATGGCCAGTGCAGGGAGGAGGGGGAGAGGGGGCACCCCTGCCAAGTCCCTCTCTGGAGAAGAAAGTCCCCAGATCTCTCTCCATTCATCTGGGTCTGTCCTTGATATAGAAGTTTAATGGCCCTAGGTCATAAACTCGACAACACAATAGCGCTGTCAAAAACAGTGAAGGAAAACCAGTGAAATCAAAGGTAGCACTCTATAAAAACAGTGAGCAATATCATAGGGGGCTCTGCATGCCACACACCCCATTAAGGGAGGGCTTTGCCCCCGAAACCCCCAACTAAATATAATCACCTCCGTGGGGGGGAGGCAACTCAGGGATACGGAGAAATCTCGGGGAGGGAAATCATTGAGGAGGGGAAGGGGGAACCCAGCATGACAACTGGGGGTGGGGGGCCAAAAGTGCATGGTGGGGGGGGGTAGAAACATTAAGAACAAAAGTCAGAAGGGGAGAAAAAAGCAAAAAGCAAAAGTCCTGCCCCTAGGAATCAAACCCTGTCCACTGACATTCAGCTGCCCTCTGCTGTCTGTGGCCCTACTCTCTGTGCAATGGCAGCTGCTCAGCAGCACACCACACAGAAAATATTTTATCCTCTTCTGTCTGATGGCCAACAGCTACAGGGATAGTGCTAACATTACCTGCACTATACTATCCCTGCAGCTGTATTGCTGGATGCTATTCTTCCAGCATGGATTTTCCTGTGCTATAATCCCAGCAACATTCTGACCAGGTACCAAGTTTAACCATGTCGATATATGAATCCCCCAGCCCAAATTGCCCCAGTACTTCAAACAGATAAGGTCACTCTATGCAGTCGAAGGCTTTCTCAGTGTCCATGGACAGCACCACTACTTGTCCAGGATGCCAAGCACACCAGTGTATTACATTAAGGAGCCACCACATGTTATGGCATGATAACCACCCTTGCACAAACCCGGTTTGATCTGGGTGTACCAACAACGGAAGGAGGGTCTCCAACCACTGGGCAAGGACCACTGCATACAATCTGAGGTCACAATTCAGGAGCAAGATGGGCAGGTAGGATACACATTCCAGAGGATCTTTGCTCGGGTTTGGCAATACACAGATCAAGGCTTTCTGACGCAAAGCAAGTAAGGAGTGGGAGGCCTTCTAAGAAGGCCACAGCCTCCTGCTCTGTGCCCATACGTTCTTTTTTTATCATGACTACCACTATTTTTGTGACTTGCTGCTGGCACCCATCCGATCGACTCCCCCAGCCCTGTTCCCCGGAATCACTAGGTCTTACCTTATGCCCCTCGCTCTGCAGGGAGTCAATCTTCACCCTGCTGCTGGTGTGTTTTTTCCCCCTCCATTTTCTCCCAGGGGCCCCAGGAGTAGGTGCGCATGCTCGTGGAGGTGCGCATGCGCCTTACGGCCCTGGTACTGACCCCTATCCCCCACCCCATTGGCCTAATGCCTGGCACCCTCAGGGCCTTAACTGCCCCTAGCCTCCACCAGGAGGCGGCCATTAGTCGAGGGTAGCCACCACACCTCCCCGGAGAGGAGAACTGCCTGCCGGCAGCTCCATCCAGCTCCACCCACCCTGCCGACCTCCGACAGCCCCGGCTCGTTCCCGAACCTGGGTCACTGGCATGCTGCGAGATAAGTCGTGCAGCACCGCAGTCCTCAGCACCACCGGACCGGCATGTACCCATACATTCTGATTGATACAAGTGTGGATAAAAGGTGTGGAAAACCTCTTTGGTAGCAGCCTCAGTATTCTCTACCTTACCATTATGTCCCCTCACCATGGGAATAGTCATTGATCCCTTCATGCTCCTCAATAACCGTGCCAGGAGACCCCCAGCTTTATTCCCCCACTCATAGATTCTTTGATGGGCATAGAAGAAGGAAGTACTAGCTTCCCCATCAACAACAAGTCCAGAGCTCCCCAGGCAGTCAGCATCTCTCCCACAATGTTGTTTCTGAAGGTTACATATGAATAGTAATTCCTCGGTACTGGATATAGTCTGGCTTCCATTGCATCCCATGTTCCTGTACCATGTTTCTCCAACATTTGTGATTGATAGGGAGAATGTTGGACTTATCATTGTTCAGTTTGTACTGTAAGAACTGGCTGAATTTATGGATGCACTGTAACACAGTGAGGATTGAGGTGGAGGGATTGCACAATGTTAGCAGGACATTGTCTGTGTTGGCTAGTAACTTGTGGGTGTGTTCTCCAGTTTTCATACGTAGTATCCATGGATCTGTCTGTATCTTCCTAAGAAGGGGTTCCAGGGCCAGGTTAAATAATGAAGGGGACAGGAGGCATCCTTGCCTTGTACCACGTGCAAGCAGAATTCTGGGGATAACAGACCATTGCTTTAAGGTTGTTACTGTATACAACGGTTTGACCAGAGATGTGGTGGACAGGGGAAACCATTGATCTACAAGATCTTGAAGTGGTACAACCATTAAACCTGATCAAACATCTTCTCAGCATCTAGCATGATCATGATAACAGGGACATCCATCTTCTTAGCTTATCTTGTGAAATAAAAGACCCTCCTTGAGTTGTCTGAAATGTGACAGGCATAAATCCCGTTTGCGTGGGGCTGATCAGGGAAGGCATCACTTTCAGTATTCTAGTGCCAGTAATCTTTGCTAGGGCCTGTGCATCAATGCTGAGAAGTGTGATTGGGCAATATCCTGCACAGGTACACTGATCTTTATTTGGTTTGGGCAATACGATAATGATTCCGGTCATCATTGTCTCTGGCACAGAACTGGATCAGGTTGCTTCAGTGTAGATCTTATGGAGTACTGGAACCAGTATGTCAGCAACTGTAGCATAGAAATCAGGGGAGTAGCCATCTCTCCTAGGTGCATTCCTTCTTGGATTTCTAATACTGTAATTTCCTTATCGAGAATCTCTGCTTGTTCCCTGGATAAGGCAGGAATCTGGATCTCTGCCATAAAGTTCTCTATGAGGGTGTCTGCATCTATGGTTTCCAAACTGTAGAGTTTTTGGTAAAACTGGCAAAATTCTGCATTAATCTTTTCTTGGTCTGTGAGCAATCGTTGGGTCTCACTCCGTTGAATGACTGTGATGATGGATTTAGCATGCTCCTATTTAGCTGAGGGCTTGGATTCTAGTGGATTTGGGTCCACTTGCTACATAATTATGTTTTTTTTTTCTGTATGAGAATCCCATTGATTCCCTCAGTTCTTCATTATATTTTCTCCTATTTTCTGTCCATTCCATCCAGAGGATGTTTGAGGTATCCTTGTCCAATTTTGATGCTGTCTCTTTGATGGTTTCTAGCAGCTGGTTCCTCATTCTCTTTTTTTGTCTTGTTGGTGCACATAGAAATCAGCTTGCCCCTTAGGGTGCATTTGAGTGACTCCAATAAGATGGCTTAAGATGTGTCTGTGGGTTTGTCATCTGCTAGAAAGTCATTAATGAACTCTGCAATCTCTTCTCTGCATGTCTCTTGTGTAACCTCCATCTGGTGGCATGGTGGGTGTCATCGTGTATTTTGATGGTAAGTTATACCTGTGTATGGTCTGATTTAGTCATTGATAGGATTTGTACCTCTGGAAAGCCAGGTATCAAGTCTTCTGACACTATCCACTAATCAGTTCTAGAACTGGTATGATGTACTGAGGATCTGAAGGTATAAGCCATATCAGACAGGTGTAGGAGGCGTCATACATCCCTGAGATTGTGATCATTCATCACACCTTCTAGCATTCAGACTGCTTGCAAGCATGATCTATTGGGATTTGTGCTGTTTTTCTGGGGGTCCAGCACTAAAGTCAAGTCCCCTCCCAGCAGTATGGAATGGACTGTGTAATTAAGCAGGGTCATAACCAGTCCATGTAGAATCCAGAGGCATCTGCATTCAGTCTATAAACACTGACAAGAGCTATTTTATGAGATCCTGTCATCATTATTACCAGTAGTACTGTGCCTGTATCACTTCACCTGGTTTTCTGGAGGGTGAATCCCAGCGCCTTGTGGATTAATATTAGGCCCCCCCTTCTGTTACTAATGCCTGAACCAGTGGAGATTCCCACCCACTGCCTGCACATTTTCAGTGCATCTTCTTTCTTCATGCGGGTTTCCTGCAGGAAGTAATATATTTCTTTAATCCCTGGTAGTCTAGTGGCACCCCCTCCTGCCCAATCACAGTGGCTGTCATAAACTAATCCCTTATCTCAGGTAGTCTAGCAGATCTCCAACCTCACCCAATCCGATTCATACTAAAGCATCCAAGTCAGTCCCCCCAAACCAGTACCTCCCACACACCATTAGCACCCCATCTCCCATGGTGGCCAGCACTTATCCTTCACTCACCACCATGACTGGCCACCAACTGTCCTGCAAGTCTGGTATCAATAGACAGTTTAACTCAGAAGTGCATGCCCAGACTTGCTACTTTTTAATTTCTCCCAGGACACATCTAGCAATGAGTGGTTACCAGCTCCGTAAAAGGAGACGGAGGTATAGGGGACATACTTACAGTAGTCTGAGAAATGAATTCTGTATTTTCAAAATTTTGTCAACCGCTTCCCAGTTCCATAATTGAAAGGCGTAAAGTAATTGGGTATTAATTTTGGCAATATATAATTTTAATGCCTTTTTGGTCAATTAGTTATTTTTGACTCTTATAATCCCATTCAGTGAAAGATTAGCCACTGAAGCGAGGGATTGGTTATTAGAATGCCAGATTCAGAGCTTACTGATTGGTAATGCCTCTGACTAGAGAGTTCAGTGGGTGGCGCTTACAGTGCCAGTGAGAAGGGTGCACTGGAGGTCACTTACCTCTAATTGTTTGCTAGACTGCCTGAAGTGGCAAGTACCTCACACAGTACAGCTGTTGATGGATCAAGCTTTTGTTAGACCAACTCATCTCAATCCCCAGTTGACTGGTAGCCTCCAGGGTCGGGCCCATGACAGCAGTGGAGATCCTGGGGAAGGGTTCTGGATGAAGTTAGTTTAGATTGCTGTAAAATCCTGGGAGTATATAGGGGACACACCAGGGGGTGGGAGAACTTTAAGGGGCTTCCCCTCAAGAGAAGTCATTGGTGGTGTTGCAGTGTAGGGAGGGTCACACATAAGATGGGGTGTTCATCTTTTGGGGTGTTTGTAGTGGCCTTGTGCACGAGAAGAAGGATGATTAGCATGGGTTGTTAGTGCGCAAAGGTTCCACTCTTCACATGTAGAGACTGCCACACATCCAAGGCCTTGTATGCGCACCCTCACTGCACCAATCTCAAGCCACCTGCTCAGCTATGTAGGCAGTCAGTCGGAGGTACATAAAGGGGTAGGGGCCCACTATCATGTGTTCACAGCACAGTTTACTCTGTGTTAAAGGCCAGTGGAGAGTGCACAAGCAATGCAGGACACAACCCTGCTGCAGTGTGTATGTATCCTTTTCCACAGGCTACCTTGGGTCCACTGGGTGCCCAATCTCTCTCTCTTCTCAACATGCCCCCAACCTTCAAGCTGGCATTGTTTTTTATAGTCTGTCTTTCCAGCACCTCCCCTGGACCTGACCTGATAAATTATTTCTTTCTCTCTTAATGTGAGTATTCCTCAAACTTTCATCATCCTCTGTTAAGGAGGCTGGGATTTACAAAGCAGTAGTAAAGTTGTTCTCTGGACTTTTGAACAATGTATTGTACATCAGTGGTGGAGAAATTACCAGAAACCCTGTTAAAAGAAAGGCCGGTAGAATATCTTGAATCCAGTGGGTTGCAAGACCAAGGGAAACATGGAGTCATGAGGAGGAGGTCATGCCAGGCAAATCTGATCTATTTCTTTGACTGGGTAACCAAGAAAATTGATCAGGGAAGGATAGTGGACATGGCTTACTTGGACTTCAGCAAGGCCTTCAACACTGTGCCACATAGAGACCGACAAAGAAACTGGACAGTCTAGGGGTAGGAGCCAAAGCTGTAAACTGGGTAAAAAACTGGCTAATTGATAGATGGCAAAGGATGATGGTAAATGACACTCACTCTAATGAGGGGAGAGTGCCCAGTGAGGTGCCACAAGGTTCAGTATTGGGACTGGTCCTACTCAATATCTTCATAAACAACATCACAGAAAAACTTGAAGGGAAAGTATGCCTTTTTGAAGCTAACACCAATATCTGTAATAGGGTGGACACTCAAGAAGGAGACAGAAAATGAGTAGGGACCTTAGAAAACTTGAGAAGTGCTCAAGGGTATAGCAGCGGGGGTTCAGTACCAAAAAGTGCAAAATCATGCACCTAAGGCATAGAAACCCAGGAGCTGAATATAAAATGTTGGGGGGGGGGTGTTCTTTCAGTCATTAAGTAGGAAAGGGACTTCGGGCTTATAATATCTGATGACCTCAAAGTCACAGGGCAGTGTGACAGGGCTGACTAAGACCCTATCCCATTTACTATGCAGAAAGAGTTAAACATAAAGATCTGTTCCATCTCTCCTTTTCTGTCTTGTCTGTCTGATTGTGGAATCAAATTTTCTTGTGAGATCTGGGAACTGATCACTCTGATTATTTTATGATTCCCTCCCTCCCGCTATCTCCCTGCCTTCACTTGCTGTTTCTATCTTTTCTTCTCCCTTGATTATCTGTGGCTACAAAAATAAATGTGGATCTTTATGTGAAACTGGGTTCTCTGGTTTGAAAATGTATACAGTTACAGGTATATTGTTGAAATAATTTCAAAAAGCTATTTGGAACTCGGGGTTAACCTTGAGATGCAGTTTGACCTCCATGAGCTAATCTGCAGAGTTGTCAGCAGAAGATTTGTTCTGGGCAGCAATGTTCTATTTTGTTGCACCTGCAAGGAAAGAAACTGATAAGAACTCTGATACATTTTGTGAGAAACATGATTACCAAGTTCAGGACGCAGAAATTAATTGCCAGGCAAAGACTCCTTATAAAAAGAGCAATCTTTTGTTAAAGAGAAAGACTGAGATTTGAAATTTAAAAAAAAACTCGGAGGAAGGATTTTGTTTTTTCTGTTTGTACTGCCTTTGTAAAGAGCTATCTTGAACAATTTTATTTAATTTTACAGTTATTGACAATAAAACATTACTTGTGAATTTTATAACTGCTCCTGATTTTCCTGTGCTTCCTGATCTGTGCCTTGATGACAGCAGGGTCAGTGGGGTGCTAGGGTGCAATAGGGAGAGGTATCACCAGCAGAAGGAGGAAGGTGGTATTACCACTGCATAGATCATTGATGAGACACCACCTGGAGTATTGTGTCCAGTTCTCAAGGCTGCACCTCAGAAAGGACATGGATAGGGTGGAGGCAGTCCAGAGGAGGGCAACTAAAATGACTGGTGGGGGTCTCCCCAGTGAGTGATACCTCCCTCGTCCTGGAGATACCACTCCCAATGCATCCCAGGATTGCACTGGCCCTACCCACTGCTTTGTCACACTGCCATGCTACTTTGAGGTCATCAGACATGATGATCCAAGGTCTCTTTCTGACTTAGTGACTGACAGTATCCCAAGGTCATCAGACATGATGATCCAAGGTCCCTTTCTGACTTAGTGACTGACAGTACCCCCCTCCTCCCCATACTATACTCAAGTTCCTGGGTTCCTGTGCCTTAGGTACATACTTTTGCACTTTTTGGCATTGAACCTCAACTGCCATGTTTTTGACTACTGCTGGAATTTTCTAAGATCCTGATGCATTCTTTCTACCCCTCTTGATTGTCCACACTATTACAGATTTTGGTATCATCTGCAAAGAGACATACCTTCCCTTCCTGTTCATCTGCAGTGAAAATTATGAAAACATTGAAGAGGACCAGTCCCAGTACTAAGCCCCGCAACAACCCGCTGGTCATGCTTCCTTCCTTAGAGTGAGTGCTATTAACCACCATCCTATGTCGCCTATCTGTTAACCGGCAGTGATTTTTTTTTATTCTTATTTTTTTTATTTTATTTTTGAAGTTACTGGGTTGTTTGATTTGCATTGTGACCTTTTTGACCCTAAGGTTATGTAATTAAGCATATTAACTTTTTTGACTTTAACAAACTGTTTACTTGATTAATGCACCCCATCTCGTTCTGAGACCAGGGGTATGTGCTAGCTTAACACAGTACCATAACGGGGTACTGATCAATGAGGAGTCAAAACTGACCAGATCCTATTTTATAAAGTAGGTTAATTAATTAGTAGTTTCATTCAAGTTGTAATTTGTATGCACTATATATGATGGTTGCAGGGGCAAAATTAAGTTTTGCAGCCACTAGCCAGCAGGACTAATGACTGGGAAAATCCACTAGTCCCACAGACTTTTCTCAGGCCTGACTGGTGTACTTGTTGAAACGTTACCTTCTTCAACACAAGCCAGCAGGGCTAGTTAAAGGACAATGTTACTAACCTGATACAAAATCTACTAGCATTTGATTAGAGGGCCAGAGCCAGGGCCAGTTTTGACCCCTTATGGTTTGCCATGGAGTTCCTTAATTGGATTCAACTATGCTGCTCTATTGGAAACTGTCATACAATGCACCTGCATTCCATAAACGAAACTACTATAAATTTTACTTATGTTACATGTTTGTTGGAGTACAAGCTCTGCGGGAGAGTGGACACAGTTGAAGGGATACAGGACCTAGAAGAAGATCTGGAAAAGCTGGGGAGGTAGTCCAGGATCTGACAGCTAGGCTTCAATGCCAAGAAATGCTAAGTTATGCATATTGGAGCCAAGAATCCCAGGACAGAGTACTACCTGGGTGGAGTCCGAGTAGCTGCATCAGAGAAGGAGAAGGACCTAGGAGTGATGATCACTAGTGACCTGAAGCACTCCACACAGTACAAGAAAGCAGTAGCAAAGGCAAACAAGATGCTGGGATGCATATCTAGGGGGATCAATAGTAGGAGAGAGAGGAGGTTGTACTGCTCTTGTACAGGTCACTGGTAAGGCTGCATCTAGAGTATGGAGTTCAGTACTGGTGCCCACACCTCAAAAAGGATCTTAACCTGCTGGAGAAGGTCCAGAGGAGGGCTACAAAGATGATAGCGGGTCAGCAGGGTAAGGCATACGAGGAGAGGTTGAGGGCACTGAACATGTACTCCCTGGAAGAGAGAGAGAGAGAGAGAGAGAGAGAGAGAGGGGGGGGGGACATGATTGGGACCTTCAAGGTCTTGAAAGGGATAAATAAGGTTGATAAGGAGAGTCTCTTTAAGTTGAGTGGCAACCATAACAAGAGGGGGCACAGTCTTAAGCTGGAGGGTGGGAGGTTTAGGAGGGAGGTAAGGAAGCACTTCACACTTGGAATGTGCTGCTGGAAGAAATCATCTCATTGAAGACAGTGGGCAGCTTTAAGAGAGGCTGGGATAGGCATGGGGGAAAGTAAGGATCATGGGTAGGGAAAATGGGAGGAGTGGGGAGGGAGGGCAGGGACAGTAGCTCAAGCTGTGGACCCTGCAATACGAGGAGACTTGATAGACCAAATGGCCTTCTTCTGCTGGCTTCCTCGTATGTTTGTATGTTCATATAACTAAATGCCTTTTGCTCAGTCTTTTCTGATCTTGTATTTTCTACTGTAATATTCTCCAACCCTTGCACATCTTTTGACTTCAGCTGCACCGATTGTGTCTTCCTGTAATTTGTTACAGTATTTCCATTACTGCCATCATTGCCCCTTCCCCTAGGACACATCTGTAAATGAGCTGCCTGCAGCTCAGTATACTCTTTTGGTGAAAATCTTTAACAAAATATTATATAAGGTTGGGGCAAAAATATAGCCCTGATAGACTCACTGCTTATAGCTAACATGTTTCTGAGAATTACCTCTTTGAGCCAACACAAATGTAAATGCAGGTGCCTCTATAGTATTCTCAAATGAGGACAAGTGCACGAGGGTCTACTGTAATTTTGTCCACAAAATGGGGGACCTAGAGGCAGTGGTGGGGACGGACGATACAGATCTGATAGCGAGAACTGAAACATAGTGGACCAAATGCCACAGTAGGGAAGTGGAACTACCGGGGTGAAGTCTATATAGGAGAGACAAGAAGGGAAAAAAGGGGGGGGTTAGCCCTATACGTAAGACACAGAATAAGAGCAATGGGGAGCAGGGATGGGCAGGGATCAGCAGAGATCCTTTGGGTCATGCTAAGTAAGAGGACAGGGAGACAATAAGGATAAGTGTGGTCCACAGACCGCCAAATCAGGGTGAGGATGTGGATAGGGAGATGGCTAGGGAAATACAAGAGATGGCCGGTAAAGGGAAGCTCCTGGTGATAGAAGATCTGAACCTATCCGATGTGGACTGAGGAATCCCAACTGCTACATCAGAAAGAAGCAAAGAATTATTGGATTCCATGCATTATCCACCAGCTGGTTAGGGAACCGATTAGGGGAGGGGCCATACTGGACCTGGTTATGACAAATGGGGACAGTATGGAGGATGTAGAAGTTGGGGGAAATCTGGAAAATAGTGACTACGGGATGGTAAGGTTTAGCCTTCGGGGGGGGGTCAGAAAAGAGCAGGTCTACCACTAGGGTACTGGATTTCAGGAAGGCAGAATTTACGCTTGTTTTCAAGTAATAGCAATTGAAGTCAACAAGGGAGGTGTTAGAAGTAGCCTCAATTAAACTCACAACAAAGTGAAACATTTTCTCTTTTTTTAAAAACACTTTTAGAGAATACTACTGTTCGATTAGTGGAGAATTAAGTAGTAATCTAACAATTAACACGTATTTCAATAGAAAGACTTTGTGCAACCAGATTTTAATCATGTATGTTTTGCTTTTGATGTTGTTGGTATCGTTGCCCTGCACCACAGACCATGAAGATTCCATAGCAGTGCAGGACAAGAAATCGGGAGCCTTTTGGTCCCCACAAACTTTTCTAACTAAGGTGTTGGGATTAGTTTGAATAGAAGAAATAAGTTCTCAAATGCTTGGAGAAGTTATGGCCTTGGTAGGAGAGCAACGATTCTAAACCCTTATGTTTTGCATAAAAAGTTCCAGGGGCAACAAAGAGGTGTTCTAATGCTTTTATTAATGCTAGAGGGTGATGTGGAATTAAACCCGGGACCTGAGGCTGAAACAATAAAAATTATGCATGATAATGCACGTAGCTTAAGAACAAAAATGGACTTTTTGAACTTGCTGATTGTAGAACATGCCTCTGAAGTATTAGGGCTCACTGAGACTTGATTAACAAATAAAATGGATAGAAACATAGAAACATAGAAGTTGACGGCAGATAAGGACCACAAGGCCCATCCAGTCTGCCCATTTCTTTTTCTACCTTATAAATGTGCCATCGGCCTTTGCTCTGTCAGTGGCTTATCTATTCATAGTCATCTGTATTGCTCCCTTATGCCTATCCCATGCCTGTTTGAAGCCCTGCACTCTATTCATAGCCACCACTTCCTGAGGTAGGCCATTCCATGCATCCACCACCCTTTCTGTGAAAAAGAATTTCCTCAAGTACCCCTTAATTGGCCTCCCTCTAATCTCATGCTGTGTCCTCTTGTCCTGCTATTTTTCTTATATTTAAACATGTTAGACTATTTCACCTTGTTAATGCCCTTAAGGTGTTTGAATGTCTCGATCATATCACCTCTCTCCCTCCTTTGCTCAAGGGTATACATACTGAGCTCCGTTAATCTGTCCTCATATGTCTTCTGATGCAGTCCCTGTACCATTTTGGTTGCCCTTCTCTGGACTGCCTCAATTTGGTTAATGTCCTTGTGAAGGTGTGGCCTCCAGTACTGCACGCAGTACTCCAGATGGGGCCTAACCAGTGTCTTGTAAAGAGGGATTATTACCTCCCTCTTTCGACTTGTGATACCTCCACTAATACACCCTAACATCCCCCTAGCCTTACCTACTGCTTTAGAGGTCTGCTTGGATGATTTCAGGTCATCAGCGATGATGATGATGCCAAAGTCTCTTTCTTCCTTTGTGACTGCCAGCAACTCCCCTCCCAACCTATAGGTGGCTTCAGGGTTTCTCTTCCCTATGTGCATGATCTTGTACTTCTTTGCATTAAATCCCAGTTGCCACTCTTCTGACCATTTTGCTAGTTTATCCAGATATCTTCTCATTCTGCCCACCACATCTGGATCATCTTCTGTGTTGCAGATTTTGGTGTCATCTGCAAACAGACAAGCCTTACCCTCTAGTCCATCTGCAAGGTCACTAATGAAGATATTGAAGAGGACTGCCCCCAGGACTGATCCCTGAGGTATCCCACTTGTGACTTGCATCTCTTCTGACTGTATACCATTTACCACCACTCTCTGTTTTCTGCCCGTCAACCAGTTTACCACCCAGCTGACCAACTTCTAACCCACCTCGAGCCTACCCAGCTTATTTATCAATCTTCTATGTGGAACAGTGTCAAAAGCTTTGCTGAAGTCAAGGTAGGCGACATCAACTGCTCCCCCTTGGTCCACCACTCTGGTTACCCAGTCAAAGAAATGCATGAGATTAGTTTGACAGGACCTTCCTTTTGCAAACCCATGCTGTCTTGGATCCTGTGCCCCTATGGATTCCAGGTGTTGCACTATCCGTTCCTTAAGGAGTGCCTCCATAATCTTTCCCACTACTGAGGTAAGACTGACTGGTCTGTAGTTCCCTGCCTCCTCCCTGCTACCACTCTTGTGGAGCGGGATCACATGAGCCCTTCTCCAGTCTTCTGGGACCTCTCCTGTGCTCAGAGACTCACTAAACAGTTCTGATAATGGCTCTGCTAGTTCCACCCTTAGCTCCTTAAGTACCCAGGGATGTATGCCATCAGGTCCCATTCCCTTATCCACCCTGAGCTTAGCAAGCTCTTGTAGGACCCTTTCTTTTGTGAAGGGAGTAGTGCTCACTTCCCTCCCCCCCCCCCCCGTGTCCATGGTGCAGAGCTGTGGGCCCTGCCCTACCTTCTCTCCAGTAAATACTGAGCAAAAGTATCTATTTAAGATAGATGCTTTTACAGGGTCCTCCTCCTCCTCACATGCCCCCTTTTCTCCATTGAGCTTAGCAATACCCCCCTCTGGACTTTCTCCTTTCACTAATGCATCTATAGAAAGCCTTGTCACCTTCTTTTACTGTTCGTGCTAGTGTTTCCTCAGTTTGGGAGTTTACCTGCCTTACTGCCTTCCCTGCTTCCCTTAGGGCAGTTTGGTATGACTCCCTATCTTCATCCCGCTGTGTTTCCTTATATTTCCTGAAGGCCAGCCTTTTGGCTCTGACCTTTTCTGCTACTGTATTTGAGAACCAAAGTGGTTTCCTTCTTCTTTTGCACTTCCATTTCTGTCTAATACAATGGGATGTTGCTTCAAGTATTGCAAGCTTAATGCTTGCCCATTTTGCCTGTACCCCCTCACCTGTGTTTCTTTTTGCCAGGGCTAACTTAACTCTGTTGGCCATCTTATCAAAGTCAGCTCCTCTGAAGTCCCATATTTTTGCCTTGGAATGGGATGATTTAGATGTAGTGGCCAAATTGAACCATACCATGTGATGGTCACTGGCCCCCAGGTGACTTTCTACCTGGAGATCTGTGATCCCTTCCCTGTTAGTCAGTATTAGATCTAGGATAGCCCTGTCTCTTGTGGGTTGTTGTACCAGTTGTTTGAGGCCCTCCCCCTGCAGGGAATCCACCATGTGTCTAGTTCTGGCAGATGTTCCTGCTGGTATTGGCCAATCTGTATCCAGCATATTGAAGCCTCCCATTATCAGAACCTCCCCTTTAGCTGTCATGTTTTGTATATCTTCTAACAGTAATGTGTCTATGTCCTCCCCCTGGTCTGGGGGCCTGTAGACAACCCCGGTTCTTATGGCTGTCCCATTTCCTGTTTCAGGTGAACCACAGTTCTTGTGGCTCCTTATGTGTATGCTGAATTTCTGTAGCTTTGATATTTTTATTGACATACAGGGCCCTCCACCCCCTTTGCACCTCGGTCTCTTCTGAACAATACATAGCCAGGTACTGAAGTCTCCCAAGTGTGGTTACTGGTAAACCATGTCTCACTAATTGCTACTATGTCCAGTTTAGCCTCTGACATTATTGCCTGAAGGTCTGGGATCTTATTTCCAGGCTGTGAGCATTTGTGTACATGATTTTCCTTTGGCCAGATTTCGTGTGTTAGTTGTTGGGTGAGGTTTGGCATTTCCCTCAGCGTCGTATGGGGAGACGGACCTTTTTTCTTACCTGGTGATGCAAATGAACTGCAAACATGCTGAATCCCTGTTTGACCACTAGCTGAGGGGGGAAGGGTGTTCTGACAAGCAGCAGAAAAATCCCAGCCTCTCCCTACAAAACAGGGTACTAAATGAGAAAAAGACCAAGGTAGAACGGTCAGTGGGGGATGCTGCAACAGAAGGTAAGGCCATCAAAAAATGGAGAGCAATGAGTACCAATGCCCGTAGTCTAGGTAACAAGCTTCCTGAATTAGTGGCCTTGATGGAGGAGGAACATCTGGATATCGTGGCAGTCACAGAAACATGGTACACAAAAACCATGACTGGGACGTAAACATACCAGGATACACTATCTACAGGAGGGACAGGGAGGGTAAAGAGGGAGGAGTAGTTCTTTACATAAGGGAAGGAATAAAAGCAACAGAACAAAGGGTAAACAGGGGAGGAGAAGAAGCACTGTGGGTAAATTTGAGACAGGCAATGGCACCACAATCCGCACAGGGTTAGATACAGACTCTTCTCAGGGGAGGAAATGGACAAGGAAATGATAGAAAGTATACTTAGAATGGCAGAAAAAGGGGAGATATTGCTGATGGGTGATCTGAATATGCCAGATGTTAACTGCGGTGCAGTTGCAGCTGCCAGTCCGAAGAGTGCAGTTATTCTAGATGCCCTACAGGGGGCATGCCTTAGACAACTAGTACTGGAGCCCACTCGAGAGGGAGCAATATTAGACTTGATACTCTCGAATGGAGATGGAGAGAGGATCACAGATGTAGAAGTGGGTAGCCATCTGGGAACTAGCGACCATCGAACAGTATGGTTCACAATAAACACAGCAATAGAGTCAAGCCATACAAAGACAAAAGTACTGGACTTTAGGAGGGCTGACTTTGTCAAAATGGGTGAGTGCCTAAGAAATGCACTAGCAAATGGGCAGGAAGGAGGGTGGAAGAACAATGGGGAATAATAAAACTGCCATCACAGAGGTAACGAGCCTTTGTGAAGCAAATAAACAAAACAAGACAATGTAAGAAACCACTATGGTTCTCAAAGGAAGTGGCAGTGAAGGTTCAAGAGAAAAAGAAAGCATTCAGGAAGTACAAGGAATCGAGCAGGAGCAGGACAGAGAACTGTATCAGTTAAAGCAAAAGGAGGCTGGGAAGGCAGTCAGAACAGCAAAGGCCCAAACTGAGGAAAAGATAGCCAACTCAGTTAAGAAGGGAATAAAACCTTTATAGGTACATCAGGGAGCAAAGGAAGACCAAGGGAGGATAGTGAGGCTTAATAAAGGGGAGGGAGGGTGGGCAGAGGGAGAATGTGAAAGGCAGAGATACTAAACAAATATTTTTGCTCAGTATTTACAAAGGAAGAGGGAGGTACATAAAACAAACAGTAGTAACACTCTGGATACAGAAGTTGATACCAGCCCATTTACAGAAGAAAGGGTTCTGAAAGAACTCTTAAAACTGAAGGTGGACAAAGCAATGGGGCCTGATGGGATTCATCCCAGAATTCTAAAAGAACTAAGGGTAGAACTAGTGACACCACTGACTACCCTCTTTAACAAATCATGGGAGGATGGGGTGGTACCCGAGGACTGAGGAGGGCAGATGTGATTCCCTTCACAAAAGTGGGAGCAAGGCAGAAGCAGGAAACTATAGACCTGTTAGTTTAACCTCAGTGATAGGAAAATGATGGAATCACTTCTAAAGGAAAGAATTGTGAGTATCTAGAGGCCAGAGGCACAAGACCCAGGCAGCATGGATTCAGGGGAAGGTCATGCCAGACAAATCTGATAGATTTCTTTGACTGGGTGACCAAAGTAGTAGATCAGGGAGGGCTGTGGACATGGCCTACCTAGACTTTAGCAAGGCATTTGACACAGTCCCACACAAAAGATTAATATAAGGTTAGCCAGCCTGGGAGTGGGTCCCAAGATGACAGCCTGGGTAAAGAATTGGCTGGAGAATAGGACACAGAGAGTAATAGTAAATGGAGTCCACTCAGAAGAAAGGAGGGTTACTAGCGGGTACCACGAGGTTCAGTATTAGGACCAGTCCTCTTCAATGTCTTTATAGCGACATTGCAGAAGGACTGGAAGGAAAAATATGTCTCTTTGCAGATGACACTAAGATCTGCAACAGAGTTGATGCACAAGGGTGGGGTGGAAAGGATGAGAAGGGACTTGAAGAGTTAGAGGAATGGTCAAATGTATGGCAGCTTAGATTCAATGCTAAGAAGTGCAGGTAATGCACCTGGGAAACAAAACCCAGGGGAAGAGTACACAATGGGGGGTGAGCTAATAACAACAACAAAAATGGAAAGGGACCTGGGGGTAGTCATATCAGATGACCTAAAGGTGGGCAAGCAATGTGAGAAGGCAGCAAGGAGGGCTGGGGGATACTGGGATGCATAGGGAGAGGCATCACCAGTAGAAACAGGAAGTTATTATCCCTCTGTACAGACAGCTGGTGAGACCCCATCTGGAGTACTGTGTGCAGTTCTGGAGACCCAATCTCCGCAAGACATAGACAGGATGGAAGCTGTCCAGAGGAGGGCAACTAAATGGTGCAGGGTCTGCACCGGAGGACATATGAAGAGAGACTTAAGGAGCTAATATGTATAGCCTCAAGGAAAGGAGGGAGAGGGGGGACATGATAGAAACTTTCAAGTACCTCAAGGGAATCAACAAAGTCCAAGAGGGTAGCATCTTTCAAAAAAAGAGGTGTGCAAGAACAAGAGGGCACAATTTGAAGATGGGGGCGGCTCAGAGGTAATTTAAGGAAGTATTTTTTCACAGAGAGGGTTGTGGATGCATGGAATGGCCTTCCGGAGGAGGTTGTGGAGTCAAAATCAGTGGTGGAATTCAAGCATGCATGGGATAGTCATAAGGCAATTCTGGGGGGTTGGGGTAGAAAGGAGTAGGCTGCTGGTTAACTAGGATCTGCAGCTTATCCAGTAGGTAGGGAAATGGGCAGACTGGGTGGGCCAAGCGGTCCTTATCTGCCGTCAAATTCTATGTTTCTATGTTTCTATGTTTCTTCCCATTCGACGTATGGGGTGCTGCACCCCTCTCCCCATTTGCTAGTTTAAATATTCTGCAAAGACGTCAAACTTCTGCCCCAATACACTTACTCCCTCCTTAGTCAATTTAAAGAACTTTTGCTCCCAGAACTGTTGCCAGTTCTCTACAAATCTGTGTCCTTTTTTCTGGCACCAGCCAGTGAGCCACATGTTTAGCTCCCCTATCTCCCCTTCTCTAACCTTCCATCCATCTGCCCCCCTCTCCCAGACTGGCAGGATCTCAGAGAAGGAAATGTCGGACAAAATGGATGATAGTTTGTCACCCAGCCTGGTCAGGTGTTCCTTGGTCTCCACAACTGACCGGCTGGCGAGATCATTAGTCCCTATGTGTACCAGGACATCAATGTTTTCTCCTGCTTTGTGAACAATTTTAGCAATGCTGTCAGTGTCTCTCCACGCTGATGTACCTGGGAGACATCTGACCATTACCCCTGGCTGGAGATGGGTATCAACTCCCCCAATCATAGAGTCTCCTATGATCAGAAGTTTTTTGGATTTCCTTTTTGCTTTTTTTGTTTTGGTTCCAGATTTGGGTGAGTTTTGTTGTGCTAGCTCCTGTGCTGCAGTGTCCTCTGCCCCTTTGTTTGATTTCAGATTTGATGACACAGAATTTAGTTTACCAGGTTAGACACTATATCAATCTGACAGACCGGGGGGGGGCATGTTATATATAAAAAATAGTTTAGGTAATATGGAACTAATAGATAAGGGTAGTGTTAGTAATATTGAATATTTAGTAATCAGATCGAACAAATTAAAAACAATCTTTGTAGTCATTTATTTATCACCCAATACAAAAATTTGACTCATTGAAACTGTAATTAATAAAATTAATAATGCTTCAGGTGACAGTTTGTGGGGGACTTAAATTGTGATTGGCAAGGTCCACAAGGAATGCAACTAAAAGAAATAATATTGGTATTAGGAGTAACACAGTACATAAAAGATCCAACAAGATACACTAACACTACAAGGAATGGAACTATACTGGATTTATTGTTCATGTCATTTTCATTAATTGTAAATGACTCCTGTGTCCTTCCCCCACACCTGACTGATCACAACTTGATTTGGGGTACAATAGCAATTTCACAAATACAGGTTTAATAAGTTACATGAATTATACTCGGATAAGAGACTATAGGAATTGTTCAGAAGATAGGTTCCTACATAGTATAGTACAGGAAAAATGGGAAAGATGTTTTCTTATCTCTATTTGGATTTATCGGTGCAGTATTTCACTGAAACCTTTAACAGTATCTGTGATTTACACACCCCTAAACAAGTAAAGAAAATGAAGCAAGCTAGACTTCATTGGATTAATGATAAACTGCTGAAAATTATAAGGGTTAAAACAGACTTTGGGTAAAAGCCAGGAAAAGTAAATTAGACTGTGATTGGACTATTTTAAAAAAAAAGTAGAAATATGTGTAGACAACAAATTAGGAAAACCAAGGTTCTATACTATTGAAATAAAATATCGTGAGAACAATCCCCATAAATTTTGGCAAAACATAAATAAGCTACTAAACCAGGAAGAAATGGTTACACAAAAAATTTCAATTTGAATGCAGAAGGGGTGGTAATAGAAGAGTTTTCAGAAGTAACTAAAACTTTAAACAATTTTTTTTTGTAGATCTACCAGGGTACAATAGCAAACCTGAAACATTAGATTTACATAATATTACCGCAATGGAAGATGACATGCTTAGCCACTCCCCCTTTAGATTTAGAATGTTGGGAATAGCCGAAGTATGTAAGGGTCTAAATAAAATTAACATACACAAATCTGCAGGACTAGATGGTATAGAGGGAAGATTTCTTAAAATGGCCGCAAATCAAATAGCTCCTGTCATAACCCAAATATTTAATTGGAGCCTGCAAGAGGGTCATTTCCTCCACATATGGAAAAAAAGTAAAGTAGTACCAATTTTCAAAGAGGGAGTCAGTTCAGATGTAAACAACTACAGACCCATAGCACCTCTGCCCATGTTAGCCAAATGCTTGAAAAGACATGTACATGTGCACATTATGGAATACTTGAATAAGTATAACTTAATAACACCCTTCCAGTTGGGATTTGAAAAGAACACTCGACAGCATCGGCCCTGCTTGAATTCAATAATTTGATTAATACCTCAACATATTCTGGTTTGGAAACTGCTGTCATTTTTATTGATTTGCCAAAGGCGTTCAACCTGGTAAACCACGCCCTCCTTCTGCAGACAGCTGAGAAGATGGGTATCTAAGAGGGGTCCTTGCATTGACTGCAGTCTTGCCTGGGGGACTGCACTCACAGGGTGTCAGTAATGGGTGATATGTCTCCAAGCAGAGACATAAAATGAGAAGTACCCCAAGGCGCCATCTTGGAACCCCTGTTATTCTTGATATTTAATAACAGCTTGTCACAGGTAGTGCGGTTCTCCCAGGCAAGACTGTATGCAGGTAACACTGCCTTAATAACAACTAGTGGTAGCATCCAGGAACTCCAAATGAGAATGCAGGCTGATTTTGACAATATGAGGGGGTGGTTTGCCAGGTCAGAGTTTATTTTGAATGTAAAAAAAAAATTGTTATATTTTGCTCCTAAACTAAGCACTTTCACAACAATTAACATTCACACAGGGAAAGACAGAATGTTAGAACAGGTTAATCTGTATTGTTTTTTGGGAGTCATATTTGATACCCATATGTCATTTCATGAGCGCATAAGAGTCCTTATTGAAAGAGTAAATGAAAGAATAGGAGCCCTCCGAAGAACCACTGGATGTTTAGGAATAGGAAGGAGGGACCAAAAGAAAGTAGCCAAACAACTATTATCCTTGTTGACTTAAGGGGATTTAATATATCATACTGCCAACAAACAATTAACTGCCAAACTTGATAAGGTACATTATCGATTAGCCAGGTATGTATTACAATGCAACATATGGACTCACCATTGTACTTTGTTAATTTTGCTACATTGGCAGTCCTTAGAAATAAATTACATAAGATCTTGGCAAAAGCTAATCTATCGATACCATGTGTTTTACCCAAGCCATTACATCAATAAAACATTGCTTAATGAGAATGGTCGAGCTAATGAGGACAGCAAAAGAACGGTCCATATAAATAAAATATCTCGTCCTTTTATTAGAAATAAACATGGAGAAAGAACTTTACAATTCCAAGCAGTTACATACTGGAATATCTTACCCTTTCGTGCTAGAACATCCATATCCATGGCTTCATTTATACAGGAGATAACTAGTTTAAAGTATTTTGATTGCACATGTAATTAACACACATATGTTAACATTGCAAATGGTTAAGTAAGTACAGGGAATTTACATTACTATATGTTTATTCTAATTCAGTAAACACTGTTACTGATGCAGTACATTATGTAAGCAATAATACCCAACAGGGTGGGCGGTATTGTGCTATACCGGACTGCCCAGGGGTGTAATGAGGCCCGACGCTGCAGGCGGAGGGTCTTATAGCCCCTGAAGGTCCGGCATAGCACAATACCCACCCTGGAGGGTATTATTAGCTAGAAAATGGGCACAGTAGAACAATATTAATTTTATAAAAATTGTTAACTAAATAATTAGTTTAATATGACTTTTGTAATAAAATAGTTCCTGTACATGGATTTAACTGGTCATCTTTTAACCCTCAACACACAGACACACACACGAGTTGTCTTCATTTGTTGGGAAATATGATTCTATTAAACAAACAGAGGAAGCACTGGTGTATGGCAACAGTACTGTGTTGGGCTGCTATGGAGAGCCTTCGTTCTGGTAGCTGTGTGTGTCAGTGTACTCCTTGCTATCTCAGGAGTGCCCCGTCGCTGAGCATGTGAATGGCAAGCAGCAGTACTGTGTTAGGCTGCTATAGAAACGCTCGTGATGCCCGTGAAAAAAAAAAAAAAAAAAACTTCACTGCTCATGATCATTTCTTTTTTATAATCTACACTCTCTCCATTCTTGTGTTTGTAGGGGCAGTTATGGTCCTTTTGGCTTTTGTTCGAGTACAACAGTCAGGGAAGCAGTTTGGACGGTAGGCGTGCGCTGTACAACACCGATTAGATAAAGCTGATAGGACTAACGGGTTCCTTTTCCTTTCCTTCACTCCATCCGCTTTCTTTCTCACTAAGGAGTGTTTGGGGGGGGAGGACTCTACATAAAAATGGAAACAGAAATAAAAAGAAATATGAAGAGCAGCAGCTTCCACTAAACACTACGGGGTTCTGGGGACCAGTAGCTCTTGCTAAGCGGGAGAAAAAAATGGCGGAGTTTTGAAATTTTATCGGGTACTTTATGCCAATAGAAAATTAGGCTGGGCACAATGATACAGGACTACGTGAAGGGGCTAGTACTTTTTATCTACTGGGCTCTGTTGTCAGATAGACCAGGGCTTTGGGTAAGGAACTGGCCAATCAGAAGCCAGGATTTTACAAGCCCATTTTCTAAATTGGAAATAGTTAGAATAATACTGCACTCCTAGACGCTCACTTGATTTCTATTAAATATTATAGAAGTATTTTAATGTGGATTATAACTTGACTATGTAGATTTGTCTTGTCTTGACTATGTGTTGGTATATGATCTGATGTACTAAGTTATGAAAGTATGTATTGTGTTTTGATACTTTGATAGCTTATGTATTTATAATGTGTAGTATGAGTATATGTTTAGGTAATGATAATTTTAACAGGGCTGTCTTGAAAACTGGGTTGTACAACCTAAATGACATGTCCTCCTGTATAAAAATAAAGTTTTTACTACTTTTACTACTACTTAGGAAGATGAAAGAAATTGTAAGGAAGGAACTTGAAGGGAAGGAGAACCTAGAAGGCATAAAAGAGCTGGGGGGGGGGCAATTAAAAGGGCAATTCTGATGGTGACAGAGCAATACATCAGGAAGGTAAACAAACATAAAAGAGGGTGGAAACCACTATGGTTTATGACAGAGGTGAGAGAAGTAGTCAGGGAGAAAAGGGAAGCGTTCAGAGCCTACCAAGCTTCACAGGGGATAGCAAACAAAGAAGTTTATAGGGAGAAGCTAAAGGAAGCTGGGAAATTAGTCAGCAGAGCCAAGGTGGATACAGAAGAGAAAATAGTGAGGGTTGCCAAAATGGGAGACAAAAAGTTTTTCAGGTATGTGAGTGACAGAAGGAGAAAAGGAGAAGCAAGCAGGGGATTATGAGACTCAAAGTGGAGGGGGGAATATGGTTGAAGGGAAGGAGGAAAAGGCAAATCTATTGAATGGCTACTTCACCTCAGTCTTCATGGTTGAGGAAGAGGGGAAGGGGCCAGAGTTAAGAAGCAGGGGGAGGGTGTGTAGGGAGATGGACACAAGCCCCTCCACTGAGGGTAGAGTACTGGAGGAGTTAGGAAAACTGAGAATGGACAAAGCAATGGGCCCAGGTCAAATCCACCCCAGGGTACTCAAGGAGTTAAAGGAGGAACTGGCGGCACCACTCACAAGGTTATTTAATTTGTCGCTAGACATGAGGAGTGTCCCAGAGGACTGGAAAAGTTTGGAGGTGGTGCCATTACACAAGGGGGGAGGTAAGGATGAATGGGGCAACGACCACCTAGTTAGCCGTACCTCCGTGGTGGGAAACCTGATGGAAGCACTCATAAAGGAAAGGCTGGTACAATACCTAGAGGGGGAAGGCCTCAAAGATGACAACCAGCATGGGTTCACAGTAGCAGGTTGTGTCAGACCAAACTAATTGAATTCTTTGAGGGAGTTACGGAGGTATATGATCAGGGAGGGGCAGTGGACGTGGCCTATTTGGACTCCAGGAAGGCCTTGCACACCGCCCCCCACAGGAGGCTAATAAGCAAGTTGGGTAGTTTGGGGGTTGGGAGTAAACTAGCAAACTGGGTAGAAAAACTGGCTGGGGGAGGAACTCAGAGGGTGGTGGTAAATGGGGTGCACTCAAAGGAAGGAACGGTGATGAGTAGAGTTCCCCAGGCGTCTGTGTTGGGACCCATATTATTTAACATGTACATTGGGGACATTGCTGAGGGCCTAAATGGGAAGATATGTCTGTTTGCCGATGACACAGAGGTCTGCAATAGGGTAGACACACCGGGGGAAGGGTGGAAAAAATTAGTGAGGATCTGACTAGGCTGGAGGAGTGTTCAGGAAGTGGCAACTTCAATTCAACGCAAAAAAATGTAAAAACTTGCATATAGGGTACAAAACCCTAGGGCAAAATACTGACTCGGGGCGGGACTGGAGGCTACAGAACAGGAACAGGACCTGGGGATCACAATTTCGAATAACCTAAAGGTCAGGAATCAATGCAATAGGGCGGTGGGGAAGGCAACCAGAATGTTGGCTTGCATAGGAAGGGGCTTTACAAGCAGGAAAAAGAAGGTGATCATGCCACTTTACAAAACAATGGCCAGACCACAGCTGGAATACGGGGCCCAGTTCTGGAGGCCACACTTGCAGGATGACAAGGATAAGTTGGAGAGAGTCCAGAGAAGAGCAACCAAGATGGTTCAAGGGATGCATGGGAGGTCATATGAGGAGAGGCTGGAAGAACTTAATCTGTGTACACTGGAGATGAGGAGGGAGAGGGGGGAGTATTTACTTATTTAAGAGATTTACCAGATAAGCATACTGAACGGGGTCCGCTCATTTCCAGATGTGACCAGGGGGTTACATAGGTCGAAATAGGTACAGAAGACACAACACTACAGTGGTTTGACAACGGGTTCAGTAAACAACACAATACAGTGGTATGTCAACAGAATGAGAGTGGATACATACAGGGAGAGATTACAACAGGTACAGAATAGGTGCAGGCTAGGTTGACCAATATTTGTCAATTACGAAGTTTGGTCCTCAGGTCAGAGTGCATAGTTTGCTATGACATGGTTAGGCCTAGACTTCCGGGTGAAACAGTAAAGCAGTAGAAATATAGTGACACAGTAGGAATTCTAGGCTTGTTACTTTAATTATAATTTAAGATCCGTTTAGATGCCCCTGGTGGCAGGTCTAGGCTGTAGGTTGCAGTTGCATACATCTGAGAAGTGGGCTTGTAGAAGCGGTTTGAGAAGCCTAGGGGATGTGGAGAGCCTAATGTCTGCCGGATAGTCGTTCCAGAGTTTGGACAGTCAATGTTTGAAGGCCAATTGGCCCTTCGAAGTGCGCATGAAAGGGACTTGGAGTTGTTTTGAGTCCGAGCCTCTGAGGGAGTGTGCCGGGGGGGGGGGGTTGAGTTGCCAGTATGTAGCTGAGATGGGGGGGAGGGCATTGGCCCAGTATTTGGCTATGAGATTAGTGCAATGTAGTTGACGCCGAGACTCCAGCGATGGGAGGGCAAGGGCGCTGTACAGGTCGCAGTGATGGGTGGAGGGTGGGCAGTCTAGGATGAACCGTCAGAAAGAGTGAAAGAGGGGGTCCAAGCTGGCCAAGGTGGATGGGGGGGCTGCGCTGTAGACCACGTCGCCATAGTCAAAAATGGGAAGGATCATTTTGAGCACTAATTCTCTTTTGACCGAGGTTGGAAGGTTGCCTTTATTGCGGTATAGTGCGCCTAATTTAGGGTGTAGTTTTTTCTGTAGCAAGTCAATGTGGGTGTAGAAGTCTAGGTGTTGATCGAGCCATACCCCCAGGTACCTAAAGGAGGTGCAGGATTCCAGGGTGGATCCGTCCAGAGTGTGGAAGACGGGGGGTGGGCTTCTAGACAGGAGAGTCTCGGCTGCATGCTGAAGGTTAGGGAGACGGTTTTCTTTGCGTTTAGGACAAGTTGGTTGGACCTGAGCCAAGCTTGAACGGCATCAAAATCCCGTTGAAGAGTAGAGTTTGTGTCCCCGATGGAGGGGCCGGAGGCGTACAGTATGGTATCATCTGCATACATTTGTATGGCTGAGTTGGAGCAGACCAGAGGTAGATCATTTAAAAATATGGAGAATAGCAGGGGGCCCAGGACCGATCCCTGGGGGAACCCCATGTTGACTGGGAGTGAGGTGGATACATGAGGGCCAATTTTTACTGCCTGCTTCCTGCCTGTCAGGTAGGCTTGGAACCAGCTGGTGGTGAGATAAGAGAGGCCTGCGTCTTGCAATTTTGTGATTAGCTTTGGGTGGGATACAGTATCAAAAGCTTTGGCCAAGTCAATGAATATGGCCGAGGTGATATGGCCCTTGTCCATTCCCGAGGAAATATCGTTTGTGAGCCTTAGTAGTGCTGTGATGGTGGAGTGTGTTTTATGAAAGCCCGACTGAAACGGGGTAAAGAAGGAGGTAGAGTCGAGGAAATGTGTGAGTTGGGAGAGGGCTAGGTGTTCTTGTAGCTTGGCCAGAACCGGTAGGAGGGAGATTGGGCGATAGTTGCCGGGAGCAGATGGATCACCACCCTTAGGTAGCGGGATGATTACTGCTTCCTTCCAGGCTGCAGGAATTTTTGCCGTGGAGAAAGAGCAGTTCAAGAGGTCGGCTAGGGGGGTGGCTAGTGCAGGGGCTAATAAGAAAAGAAGTTTGGCGTCCAGTCCTAGAGGGCACTTGCCTTTGTTGGGGTCAAGGGAGCGTAGGGTGGCTAGAACTTCAGCTGAGGAGACAGGACGAAAAGAGAATGTGGTTATGTGGGGGGTAGGCTGGGGTAGTGCGAGAGGGCTGTTTGTGGGTGGGTGGAATTGTTGGCTATCTAGGAGAGTTTTGGCGCAATTGGTAAAGAAGGAGTTGAAAGCTGAGGCAACATCACTTGGGGCTGATATATTGTTGCCCTGTATGTTTAGGGTAGGGGTGGGTGGCTGGACAGGGGGAGAGAGCAGGGTTTTAATGGTTTTCCAGAATTTGGAGGGGTGGCTTAGATTAGTGGAGAGAGCCCCCCGGAACTAGTTTTTATTCGCCTGTCTTATGGCTTTAGTGCAGTTATTTCGGAGGGTTCAGTAATGCCGTAGAGATACAGGGGAGTCTGTTAGCCTGTGTTTTTTCCAGGCCTGGTCCCTAGCCCGACATCTGCAGATAATGTCGGCAGAGACCCAAGGGAGATGGTATTCTCTGACCCTTTTGTTTCTTAGGGGGGCGTGATAGTCCCATATGGCAAGAAGTTGATTTCTAAACATTTCCAAAGCGTGGTCTATAGTGGGTGCCAAGTTAATAAATGACCAGTCGACGAGGGAGAGGTCATTTAAAAGGGAGTGGAGGCAGAGGGATTTGTATGCTCGCGTAAGGATTGTCCTTGGTGGGTGGTGGTTTGTGGGTCTGTGCACCTTCCTGGTCATGTAGACCATATGGTGATCACTCAAGGAATCAGGTAGGAGGCCAGCTTTAATTATCCTATGTGGGTGTGTAGCGAGAGCCCAGTCCAGGAGGGAGTGGTTACGTGTTGTAGGGTTTAGATGTGTGGGTTGTTCAATTAGTTGGGAAAGATTTAGGGATTGGACCCTGCTATGTAATTTGGAGCAATCTGGTGCTAGCCAGTTATAGTTTAGGTCGCTGAGGATGTATAGCTCACCGGCGGCAGCCGTTGCTTTAAGAGAGGCTAGATGGTCAGTGATGGAGTTCCCAGGTGTAGCAGGGGCGCAATAAATCCCAGCCACATATACCGGGGAGGTGTGTGACAGAACTAGTTTAATCATCTTAGTTTCTATATGGGGAGTCTGACCTGGGATTTGGACGGGGTGAAGTGGAGCCTATTTGATATATACATGGCTATGCCACCGCCTTTCTTAGTTCCTTGGCGGTCCTGCCTAATTACAGTGTACCCTGGGATGGCTATTTCTGCATCTGCATGGTGAGGTTTCAGCCAGGTTTCGGATATGATACAAATATCAGGTTGGAGGGTTTGGGTAGTGACTTGCAGCTCCGGGATTTTATTAAGTAAGCTGCGGATGTTAAGGTGGATTAGGCTTAGTCCCTTTGGAAAGGTTTGGGGGGTGGGGTTTGACGACGGGCCAGGGTTTGTTTCGATATCGCCTGCCAGGAGAAGCAACAAGGTGAGATAGCGTTTGGCATTGTGCCATATATTTCTAGGCTTAGGTCTGGAACAGGAGATTTGTGGGGTGTGGAGAGAGGCAAATGCCCCTAGATTACTTAGGGCAGATAGGCGCACGGGGAAAGAGGAGGGGATGACTGAGGAGCTTATGAGCCAAGATCGGGTGGTTGTGTGAAACTGGCTCACCATGGGAGTAGGTAGGGGTGGAGGGGAGGTGAGATCGAGATAAAGTGGATGAGGTCTGGGTTGTTTATGGGCTTATTTGATGGAGGTAGAGATGTGAGAGGCATAGCAATGGTTAGCACTGCAAGTAGGTAGAGGATCATGTTTGTGCAAGTGATGAATACAGGAAACAAGCTGAAATTTGGTATAGCGGCCTCTACTGGGGGATCTGATAACCTGCAAACCTGAAAGTGAGCTGATAGGTTTTGGCAGAGTCACCTGACCTCACAGCTGCCTATAAATTTGAGTGCCGACCAAGGGTGGTGGTGGGGGCAGTGGGGAGCCGGTGCGCAGCGCCGGCGGGGCCAGAATCATGGTAGAGCAGTACCAGCACGATGTGCTGAGCTCAGCTCAGCCGAAGATTCAAAATGTAGAAATGGCGCCAAATCAAACGAAGGAGCCCTGTCCTGGCTCAAAGCGATCGTTGCCTCGTACCTTGTATGGTTTCGGGGGGGGGGGGGTTCCGAATCTGTGTCCCAAAGACTGCTCCAGCAAAGCTCTCGCGACCTTGTGGGGGTTTCAGGGGGAGGGCAGCAGTCCCCTACCCTCGCGACCCACTGTGGAGAAGAGAAGAGGAGAGGATTCATTTATACAGCAGCAGGAGGGGCGGAGTTGCGATCAGGTTTGTCTTTAATCTGTTTCTACTGTTTGGAGCTATAGTTTTACATTGGGTTCCTGGTTCATTTATCAGCGCAGTACAAAGCTTACAAAAAGGCAGACAGTGCACTGAAAACGGTCCCGTTCATTACTAGAGTGTAGCCTGCAAGCCCTATAGGAATTCCTTGTGTGCAGTCTCAGCAGTGCACTCCAGTCGGCCCCCAAATCGCTGCCGCAGCCCTTGGCATATGCTTATAATAGAAATACAGCTTGCAGTTCCTAAACTGAGAGCCTATTACAGATTCAAATGTGCAGGGAGCAGGTTCTCAATACTTAGCGCTCAGGCTGTAGCCGCTTAGATACAGTGCTTAGTTTAAATCATAAAGCAACAGCTTACTTTAAATCTTTGAACATCAGCTTAGTTTAAATCTTTGAGCAACAGCTTAATTTAAATCTTTGAGCAACAGCAGGGAAGGCATTTTGATAAAGATTTGAAAGCGGAGGCTATAGTCTTTTGAATTCTATGCTGTGCAAGGAAATGAGAACAGTGCTCGGTTAAAAGCTCCTTCCACGACAGTGCTCGGTTTAAGCTCCTTATACAAATACAGGGAAGGTAGAACGTATTAGATGCTTAGAATCGCTAACTAAAGTCTATGAAATTCATTAGCTATGCAGATAAAAAGAGTACAGTGTACAGTTAAACTCTTTGAGCAATACAGGGAAGGTTAGGTTTTTTTTTTTTTTTTTTACATCGCAGTCTAACAGCACATGCAGTTCAATACTATGCTGGGAAATTAAGTACACGGTGACTCTTAAAGTACAGTGCCTATTTGCAATTTCTTAAGTATTTCAGGGGAAAAACAGTATAAAGGTAGTTTAAAAACAGTCTATAGATGTACGCCGACTGCAGTGCCTTTAAGAATCACGGCAGAGCAGTACCAACGCGATGTGCTGAGCTCAGCTCAGCCGAAGATTCAAAATGTAGAAATGGCGCCAAGTCAAACAAAGGAGCCCCTGTCCTGGCTCAAAGCGATCGTTGCCTCGTACCTTGTATGGTTTCGGGGGGGGGGTCCAAATCTGTGTCCCAGAAAGAGCTCCAGCAAAGCCCTCGTGACCTTGTGCGGGTTTCAGGGGAGGGCAGCAGTCCCCTACCCTCGTGACCCACTTGTATGGTTTCGGGGTTCTAAATCTGTGTCCCAGGGACAGCTCCAGCAAAGCCCTTGCGACCTTGTGGGGGTTTCAGGGGAAGGGCAGCAGTCCCCTACCCTCGTGACCCACTTGTATGGTTTTGGGGGGGGTTCGAATCTGTGTCCCAGGGAGAGCTCCAGCAAAACCCTCGCAACCTCGTGGGGGTTTCATGGGAGGCAGCAGTCCTCTACCCACCACAACCCACTTGTATGGTTTTGGGGGTTCTGAATCTGTGTCCCAGGGACAGCTCCAGCAAAGCCCTCGTGACCTCGTGGGGTTTTCAGGGAGGAGCAGCAGTCCTACCCTGCACAACCCACTTGTACGGTTTTGGGGGGGTTCCAAATCTGTATCCCAGGGAGAGCTCCAGCAAAGCCCTCGCGACCTCGTGGGGGTTTCAGGGGGAGGGCAGCAGTCTCACTGATAAAAGTGCAGTAGAAATTTGAACTAAATCATCTAGGCCAGGTGCCTTATTTTTTTTAAGAGTTTTAATAGCAGTACGAATTTCTCCTACACTAATTTCTTTTCTGAACTCTTCAGCTTCTTTACTATTTATTGTTGTTAAACATTTTTTATTGTTGACAATAAGGCCGATCATACACACATGGCAAGCTTCTTTACTATTTAGGTTACTAATACCTATATTCTCACAGAGTTTTTCAATAGACACTTCTGTTACAGGGTTTTGCTTTTTTATATAAACTGGAATAGCAGTCTTTAAATTCTTGATATCATTGAACCTATATATGAACTCATTATCTTCTTTCTTTCTGATACCATTAATGGTAGATTTTTTATTAGATTGTTTAAGTCTAACAGCTAGAAGTTTGGAAGCTATGGAGCCAGTTTCAACATAATTCATTTTTGCTTTTCTGCAAGTGAACTTTGCCTCCCCTCTTAACCCTTAGACTGCCAACAGAATTAGAACATATTGGAGTTCTGGATTGATATATCAGTCCGTGGCCCTGTAAGGCTTAATAGTTTATTATATCCATTTTTAATTTTGCCCATTTCCTCCAGGTTTCATAATGTATGTTATTAATAGTGATTTCTAATTCTAGTTTTTTTAATTTCCTCTAATTTTGTTTGTAACAGATTTGACTTTGTTTTTTTTTTTTTTCCAATGAGTGGACATAACAATGAGAATTCCCCTTATATAACATTTAAATGCATCTTAGGTTATAGACCAGTGTGTGTCATTAGTAGTAGTCAAAATGTATTTGTTCGATCAAAGGACCATTACAATAAAATAGAAAACCATATATCATTATAACATCATACATATATTAAATAACAATGAATACAGATATTATAAAACAGCACATTGTTTTTTGAACTTTCATCCATAATACAAAAATACAATAATACAGTGCAAAAAAATGCATCAACATTTCCAGCATAAAAATAACTTCTCATTCCACTAGTTTAAAAATTAACTAGATTTCACATACTCATTCTCATTTTTGTGATTGCTTCCAAGTACCTTGCCATGTTATATATTATATGCTCATCACTTGCAGTAAAAAAGACATTTAATAGGAGAGTTTGATTCGAGGTTGCAATGCCATGCAGCAGAGGTTTCAACCAATTCCCTCTAGCCACACTGTACCATGGGCATGCAAAAATAACATGGAAAATATCTTCCACTGTTGTGTCAGTACAGGCACAAAAGTCAGAATCATGTTCTACATCCTTATTATAGCTAACAGCCAGTACCCTGCTAGGGAACTGTTCTGTTCTAAACTTAGTAAATAACTGTCTCGGTTTTATATTAGTTAATACATCTAGATAGTCCCTGTAACAAAAATTAGCATCATACTGTCTTAACCAAGGAGCTGTGTGTCATTAGGATTGTTAGTTTTAAAAAAAAGTCTTTAATTTTCTCTTTTATAATTCATTGGAAATCTTCTCTTTTAATAAGAAAGTTATTAAATCGCCATCTTTTGGTTTTGGAATCAGGCATAAGAGTTGAGGACAAAGGATTGGGCTATGGGCAGAATAGACGCCTGTTTAATATTTTCAGTGTTCCCTTTTGGAATAAATATTTGATCAATCCTAGAACTAGATTTGAAAGTAGGGGATCAGAAAAAGTGTATTCTTTGGTTGATGGGTTCAAAATTCTCCATGTGTCTATTAAGTTAAGATGATCTTGAAAGTCTAATAAATTTTTATCCAAACAACTAAGACTATAGTTATTATTGGATTTATCAAGGATGGGGTCTTCGATACAATTATTGTTGCCAACCATTACTATGAAACTGTCCAAATATGGGATCTATTTGCTTAATATCTGAGTGAAGAGTTCATGTCCACCATTTCTTGGGCCATAGACATTTATAAAGGTTACCTTTTTCTCTTGTAGTATACCATGTACTGTAAGAAAATAGCCTTTTGAATCTTCTATTGAATTAAACAGTTGAAAATTAATCTTCTGTTAAGATCAAAACACCGGATTTGTTAGAATTGTCACCAGCTTCATATACACATGAGATATTTATTCTCTTTGCATAAGACATGATCTTTTTTTCTGAGATAGTTTCTTGAAGAAAAGCAACATGGGTATCATATTTTTTTAAGAAACTTTAGAACTTTATATCTTTTAATCTTCCCATTTAATCCCCTAACATTCCACGTAACAAAATTAAAATTATGAGACATAAATCAGCTATTTCTATTATGTAAAAAATGATTAAATAGTTTAGAAGCTTAATTTATTAAATCTGCTATAGATACTTTTCTACATGGGTCTAAGCTTAAGTTCTGAAAAGGAAGAAAGATGTTAGAATAAATGGAACATAAAGAAGAAAACTGAGGAAGGGCTGTTAATGACAAAGCAAAGCAGTAAACAACATTTTCAAGTAAAAACCTAAAATAGAGATTTTTTTTATAAGTCATAAAAATTTGTATAAATGATAAAATCTCCAGCTATGTCAAACTTTAAAAACACATAAAACTTATTTGGAATCTGTATCACCCCAAAACTTATGAGAACATAGAGGGATAAGAAACAACTTCTGTTTTGGGTAATAGTGTATGTAATTTTATCCATTCTTCCATGGCAACCCCCTCTACTATTAAATAAAAATTAGAGAAGTTAGCACAGTATAGAGAGCACAATATATAGAAGTCAGAACAACATCAATGGTAGCATATGGCAAGCCCCACATATGGATTAAATATTAAAAAGATCTAAAAAATACAAACTTAACCAGAAAGTCAATGCACCTGATGTTGGAATATTTGAACTCCAAAAAATATCAACCTTTGAGCTTTTGTATATAAGTTATACAGTAAATTATGCAAAAAGAGATTGGTAAAGCCTTGCTTACAATAATGTGACAAAAAAAACCCTGAAACGTACAAATCCATGGCAGGACATCTAGAGTTTCATCATTTAAAAATGTTGTTTTCTGTATGTGCAGGGTCATATCAGGACTTTTCTCTAAATAAATGATAATGAAGGTAAATGAATATGAATATTAGGGAATGGACTGAACATTACTTTAATATTAATAAAAATTATTTGTTTCCATAAATCCATCACTCTGACACAAGTACGAGAAGCTCTCTATTAATCAGTCCAGTTCTTAAATAGCTCTGTGCAAGTATACATTCCTAGGTAAAATATTCCTCCTTAGAGAAGTTTGGCCTCAGGTCTCACAATGAAATGGAATGTTCTGAACTCAAATTCAAAAGCTAAATGATAGTTAAGTAATATGGTGAAAGTTGCAAAAATTCCAAAGGAGTACACCACTGGACTGAAGTTTTCCTCTGTCTTTTCAAAAGAAAACAGCCATGACAAAACAGGACACTATGCAAATTAGGCTCAATGTAATCCAACAATGCAGCCACGATAGTGTACAGTAGATGACCCTGGAAAAATTCAAGTTAAGTTTTCACTAAAAATATCACCTGAGTTAACAGTTATAATATTAACGTACATAGAAATCGGAAAGCCATATATTCAGCATATTAAAATTCAGTGCATTGCCCCTTAGATATGCAGAGTGGATCGAAAAAAGCTTACCTAAGGTGATTATTTATGTTCAGGTTTAATTCAGTTCCCCACTGACCATTCATGTCTCCAAGGGGTTAAAACACCCCCCCTTCACGAAGAGTCAAGTGGTAACCTAGATCCCTCCCATCATCTCGAAGGGACCAATGGGCAGTATATTTAAAAAAAAATTCATTTCCTCTTCCCAATGACCCAGTAACAAATGTGGAGTGACTCTAAAAACTACATACATTTTAAGTACTGAAAATGAGGGATACTACACAACACAGTTATACTGTGAGGTGCATCAAACAAAATTTTGTAAAAACAGGTACCAAAACATACAAGTTACCATTATTGATCAACAAACAGGTCAGATTATTCAAAAATCCATTTGCTCTGGATTATTTGTATTAAGAGAAATGTCAAAGCCATTAAACAGTTTGAGAAGGTCTTTTTTTGGACCTACTTTTGCTGCATCAAAACTGTTGTACTGAAGAATACCTGTAGGAGCCCAAACTTTAAATTTCACTTTTTTTATACTTGTTAGCCAATGAGCAATACTGCCCATTTTCACTAGTGACAAGTGTTGTAACGTTCAACAATAAAACCCATTACATACAGAATTATTGAAATACATTATTACATAACACAAATGTCAATAACACACAATTAAAACGATCAGTTACAAGTGCATTCATTAGAAAATTCAAGCCACTGTTTCAATCTAGTTTTGAAAGAACTAACTGTTATACTACCAGTAATTTCATCTGGAATAGAATTATAAAAGGAGGAGGCCCTGTATGATATAGATTTCTGACCAATTGCCATTTTAAATGAGCTAGTCTACAAACATATCTACTCTGAGATCGAGTCCCCAGGGTGTTTAAGAATCTGGGGAACAATGCCTGGACCTTTGGGGGCAAAAGACCTATTGTACTTTAAAAAAAAATGTACCCATTTTAAATTAATCCTATTTTCAAGAGAAGGACACTTTGCTACCTTTAACAGATTACACTAGTGGGTTATTTTTTTATATTTTCTTTATTGTGCATAATTCATTACAAATACAATCACATATATCCTCTAAATTTCAGTTGAAACATGTACTTTTCTCTTTTACATTCTGACATTTAATATTTTGTTTGCTTTGGTTATTTGCCTCTTACATTTTCTGATCATTTTGTTGTCTTACTCCTTATATGCCTAAACTGTTATTTGTTTATAGTTAATTTTACAAAAACAAACTGTGTGACTTTAACTGTCCACTTGTGACAGCAATACTTTCCCAACTCCGTCTTGAGCATGTCCTCCCACTCTATTGTTAGGGTGTCTGTACTTGGTGTCGGGGGACCCAAATGGCCCCTCTCCTATGGTGCATTATTTTTTGGGTCCTTTTAGATGTCCAAGCCAGCCTGGCTTATTCTGTAATCTTTCAAGCATGTGTGTGAAAGCTCTTCTTTGATTTCTTTTCTGTGATGGCATGACCCCGTCCCCTATAGTGCCTTGGTGATGCTTGGGTTCTACTCCTTTGTTTTCCTCTTGGATTCTCTATGTTTATGTTCCCTACCAGTCTCACTTTCCCACCTTTTCTAACCCTCTTCCATCAGTATAACCCATTTTGTCCATCTTTCTAAATATTTCTCTGTTCTGTCTCCTATTGCATATGTGAGTCTTTCCAGCTCCTGGATTTCATTTATTGCTTTTACCCACTCTTGAATGGTAGGAGGGTCTTGCCTCAGCCATTTCCTTGTTATTGCTTTCCCCAGTGCAGTCACACAGATTGCCCATAAATAGAGTGCATTAGCTCCCCGCACTTCTTTGGGTGGTAGTCTCAATATGAGTTGCTGTGCTTTCTGGGGGGTAGTAATTTGGGATAGGGTTTGCAGTTTATAGAATGGTATCCAATACTGGACATTCTAGGAATATATGTGTGTGTGTGTGTGCGCGTGTGTGTGTGTGTGTGTAGCGACTTACCCTCTTCACAGTGTCTCCAACAGTTGCTATCCCTGTTTCCCGCCCAATGTGCTTTAACATCAGTGTCAGTGGCTCAGTAGATAGCACACTCGACTATGAGGCCGGGAGATCAGAGGGCTGTGGGGTCAGTTCCCACATCTGGCACTTGGGTTAATATCCAAATACTGACACTGTAGTGTAGCATGAGGGGGGGTGCTGCACTTCTGAGGTGCCATCTTTTGGATGAGACGTTAAACTGAGGTCCCATCTGCCTGGATTGTTGGTAGTTCAGGTGGATGCTAAAGATCCCATGGCACTTATTGAAAAAGAGTAGGGGAATTGTTTATTGACGAGGTGGACTTCATAACACAACAATACAAATAAAGAGAAACAGAAAAAATCAACAAAATTAACAAAATAGGAAACTTATAAATTCAATACCAATGGGTACAATTAATCCATAAATGTGCAACTTTGTCACTTTCAAAATGCAATAAATCCATGCATACAATATCATACAAAGACTGTCGAATATTAGCTAATAATTCAAGATGTGAGACCCACCTTTGGTGCAAAACCCCCAAACATCTGACTTGCCACAAATGATAACGAATAACAACAAAAACTTAATACAAGTTCTCTGTATATTTGGTACTTAAAACAGGATTCCCACCATACATAATATCAGAGTAAGTCAATTTAAGAAATCCCGGTTCTTTCCAAATAACGCTTAAAGTAGCCCAAAATTGTACCACAAAAGCACATTCAAGAAATAAATGATTCTGAGTTTCCACAATCTGTGCACAAGAAGAACGGGGACAATATCTATCTTCTAATTTTTTATGGAAATGGTTACCTTTTACACTAAGCCTACCAAAATTCCCCAACCATAAGCAGTCCCACATTCTAGAAGGGATACGAGGATTCCTTAAATGATGCAACACTACTGTCTTTTGTACAGAAGTACAAAATGGAAAGTCTATCACTGTATAATGAGCATTAGACAAAATAGTATGATAAACTGCCTTCCTATTTAAAAGCAAAAGATCCTGTGATCTAATTTTCCATTTAGTGGCCATCTTAAAACAGTCCATACCATAATCCGGTACAGGGGTCTGTTTACCTAATAACCTAATCTTACCCTGATCCCAATGCTGAATATTTGGTGTAATCCAAGCCAAAACCAGGGAACACCATATCCGAAAACCCGGTCTTAAGGCCAAACCAAAATTATAATCAAGAAAAATACTAAAATAAAAAGCAACTGGATTAATCATACCAACACCCCCTTCCATAATGGTTTTATAAGTAATATCACGTTTAATTGGGTTTAACCGGCATCCCCAAAGAGCCTGAAAAAAAAACACTAAATAATCTAGAAAATAATGATTGCGGAGGTGGAAATACATAACTAAGATATAAAAAAATAGGTAAAAGTAAAGTTTTAATCAAAAACACCCTCTTTTTTTTACTAATTAATCTACTACGCCAATCCTGTACTAAACGTTCTGCCTGTCCTAAATGTGTCAACCAATTATAGGAAGCCATATCCGGACCCCCAAAGCGGACCTCCAAAATCAATAAAGGCTCTGATTGGATCCGTATCCCCCCAAAAGAACCAGAAGGTGGAAGAGGGGTATTGCCTAAAGGAATACCAACACTCTTCTCCCAATTTATTCGGGAACCCGAAACAGCTGCATATGTCCTCAAAAGATTACAAAGGACCTCTTCCTTTGTGTCAGCCCCCAATGTAAGCACCATATCAGCAGCAAAAGAAATAGTTTTAACAAGAAAACCAATTTGTGGAACCAATATACCCTTAATATCAGGAGAATGGTGTAAAAGACGAATCAAAATATCAAACAAAAACATATAGAGAGGACTCAAGGGCAGCCCTGGCGCCTACTCTGTATTGCCACTGGACGACCATACCACCCATTCACAGTAGGACATAAGGTAATATTATCATAAAGGGCCTCAATCCAAGAAACAAAACTAACTGGAAAACCAAATGCCTTCAAAACTGCGAACAAAAAGTGATGTGAAATGCGATCAAAAGCCTTTTCCTGATCGACTCCCACCACTCACCCCTGAACCTGACCAGAATCAGCCTGCCAAAACAATTCTCGTAGTACAACAAGGTTGTCCTTAATCTGACAGCCAGGAACTGCACATGTTTGTTCCACACTAATCAAATAATCAGAAATCTTATTCAACCTGTTTAACAAAATTTTCGCCACAATTTTTCGATCAGTATTAAGGAGGCTCAAAGGCCTCCAATTATCAATAATATTCTGCGCACCCTTTTTATGAAGTAAAACCAACATTGCTTCCTGCATGGAAGCAGAGAAAGTGGAGGACTGTAACATATGGTTAAAAAGAACCACCAAAACTGGAGACAAATCTGCTAGAATGTGTTTATAAAAAGCTGCCCCTAACCCATCCATACCCCGGGGCTGCATTAGAGTTCAAGTGTTGGACCACTTGATTTACTTCATCCATAGTAACATCATGAGTCAACATAGCAATATCCTCTGACTTTACCTGGGGTAGAGATAGGGAGTGTAAAACCTGCTCCAAATCTCCACTAATCTCTCGACTAGCAAACAAAGCAGTGAATCTATCCTCAATAATGGATAAAATCCCTGCCAAGGAAGTAACACTCTGTCCAGAAGAAGTAAGCAATTCTGAAATAAACCTATGCTTAACCCTATCTTGACAATTCTTAAAGGGATCAATAGAAGAAGACCTAACCTGTGTGCCAAATCTTGTTTCTTGCTCCAATGATTTAGCCCTGGTATACTGAAGTGACACCATCTGAGTTTTGACTGTCTGAATCTGGGAACTATAATCCTGACTAGAAGTAGCAGCTAATGAAATCAAATGTTGTAAGTGCTGGCGTAACTTTAAATAATCAAATAATCAGACCGGCGCTTATAAGAGGCTAAGGATTGAAACAAAGCCCTCAATCATTTTGGTATCCTCCACCAAATAGAAATGTCAGAATAACAATCACTAACGAAAGTCTAGCTGTCAATGGCGTTGCCAGGCCTTCACTATTCTAGGCTGCTGTAATAAACCATTATTCAACCGCCATCGATTTTTCTTACATCTAGGTGTATCCTTCCAAGAAATCTTGGAATATAACAAAACATGATCCGAAAATTCCACTACCCGAATATCAGAGTCCAAAACCTAAAGAACGTGAGACACAAAGATGAAATCAATCCTGGTTTTCAAGGTACCTTTAAAGAAAGTATAACCACCAGTAGGATGTAATTTCCGATAAGAATCCTGCAGACCAGCAGTAAGTAGAATTTTATTCAATGCATTAGTGTCACAAAATAATTTAGAAGTCTGCAACCCTCTATCCGCTTGATGTAATCCACAATTAAAATCTCCCAACCAGATAACCAGACGTGACATATGCAAATAGGGGTGAATCTCTTCAAATAAAGAAACTCTAGCTGCTTTAGTTTGTGGGGCATAGATAGCAATAAGACGAAATCTATCATTATTATAATTAAAATCCAATAATAAAGTGTGTCCAGGGTGTAAATCAACTAATCGTGTAACTTGAAAATCAGGATTGGTAAAAAGTATTCTAATACCATCACAAGCATCAAGTCCAACAGACCAAAATGATGCTCCTAAAGGCCAGGCTCGAGATGCGGCTTGTAATTCACTATGAGATTTAAGTCTAGTATCTAACAAACAAAGGACATCACAAGCCACTGATTGGAGCGTAAACATAGTACTAGCCAATTTCCGCTTCCCCTTAATACTATTAACATTTATAGTGGCAACTGAAAGAGAGGACATAAAGAAAAGAAAAGAAGAAAAAATCACCCAGAAGACACCCTTCATTTTATCCTAGCTTTCCTACCTTGCCGAGTACGTTTAGCAATAGAATCCACACTCCCTCTTTCCTCAGTATCAGTATTGGATAAGAGAGAGGAGGTATCAGTACCATCTTCATCAGACTCCCTCTCCACCAAGACCGCAAACTGATTACCCTGTGCCCAGGTTACAGAAGGATCCTCCTTATCCTGTCCCCTAAGGATACTGGAGGCCTCACCTTTCTTCCAAACCTAGTTCTCTTTTTCGAAACTGGCCTAAAGCCCGTATCCTCAAACTGGGGGAGTGGGGGGGAGGCATGTCAGGAATTACAGCAAACTCAGTGGAAGGAATCGGGTCAGCTATGATCCCCTCCGATTCCACCTGTACATCCATAGTTACCGTATCCCTCAAAGGAGTAGGGGAAACTGCAGGGTTTGCTCGGGAAGCATCAGCCTGCATTTCAGAAACCCTGGGCTCCAGAACCTGTGAAACAGAAACAATGCCATGGTCTGCTATCGTTTTAGCATGCAGATGTTGGGCCTGGTCTATAATGCCCTCATGAGATGGGCAATCTTCTCTATTATGAGAAGCCCAAGGACACATGCCATAAGCATGTCCAGTATTCTCACAAAGTTTACAATGAAAAAGATTCAAACATTTAGCAGACCCATGCCCAAACTCCAAACAATGACTGCATTTAATAGTGTCACAGGCAGAGCTAAGATGAGTCCAAGATCCACACTTAAAACAGGACCTGGGTTGACCTACATAAAAAATAGCACCCCTATCTCTACCTAAATAAAAAGAACTGGGAAGATGCTTAGCACCAATATTCATAACAAACAATTTAACCCTGATCCTCCAACCCCCATCCCAGATTTGTTCACTATCTAAAGTGGGGGAAGGAGTACCCAGAACCTCACAATGTTGACGAAGCCAAAATAAAATATCCTCAATGTTAACCCCTGCATTTTTAAACATAACAGTAATAACTCGAACAGTAGGTTTGGTGAGGGGTATCACCTGAAAGGGGGACCAAAGAGGAATGTTCTTACAAACATTATACCTGGCCCAAAATCTATCCAAACTAGAAACAGTTTTAAAGCTGATATCGAAATTAGAATTATCAATGCTGATCAGGGCAAAAATCTCTGAAGAAAAAAACTTCATAGAACCTTTTAACAAGGCTCGAGCAATATATACACGGTCAGGTGCCTCCTTCAAACCGCCTTTCTATAAAAACCGAACAGCATTCCTGCGAGGCGCTGGTTCCTTCCTATGCTGAAACAAATCTGAGAGTTTAAAAGGAACTTTAGTACAATTTTCAGTAAGCTGTACAACACCTGCTGGTGGAGGGCCTATCTGTAAAGCCTCCACTACAATACTATCAGCTAAGGCCCCTGTGGCAGGTAAAGGAACCCCCCCAGTGTTTGGTAATTGCAAAACATCCTGCATAGCAACAGTATCAGTCTTTGTATCAGAAGATATAATTTGAGCAGGATCACTAAGATCAGTCACAGTAGCACAGTCCAAGTCCTTATCCCGAGTCAAAACGGTGGAGCTCATGCCTTCAATGTTGGTGGCCACAGAAACAGTTGCTTTTTGAAGCATCTTAAGATAAGACTGGTCCTGAGAGTCCGGGGACCAATTGCCAGAATCTGAAAGTTCCCACCCTGCATCCCGAAACGCCCATTGCGGAGACCAGGACGGACTGCCAGGGACAACTGCCGAAGGCAAGGCAGTACAAGGAGCCCTCGGTACCTACTTTTTCAACGCAGGAATAGATGAAACATTTTTACTCCAGCCGGGTGCATTTTGGTTTTGCGGCAAAACAAAAACCTCCGGAAGTAGAGAGGAACCGGCAGTGCACAGAGGTGCACACTTAGAAGGGCACACAGAAACTGATGCAGGAGAAAAGGGTTCCGCAGTAACGTTAGTCACAGCAACAAGGCCCGCGGGCTGTAGGCACTCGGGTGACGCAGAAGACCCAAAATTACTGCCAGCCCGTGGGGCCGACAAAATAGCAGGAGGTTCAGGAAAACAAACAGGCACTGTAGACGAGCAGAAAGTAGCAGAATCAGTATTTACCGCTTCCAGTGTTGAAGGTACGTCAGGAGTAGAAACAGTAATGATAGCAGGTAACACAGCAGAGGGAGAACTAACCGGAGGGAGCTCCTCCAATGCAGAATCCAAAGTTCTTAAAGCCTGCAAAAGCTTAGCCTTCTTAGTAGACAGTATCAATCTAGTGTTGCAACCCTCCGATGTCACAGACGTGGTCTCATGCTGTGCAAAAGATACAGACTTCGTATCAAGCTGCAGAATCTCAGAATCACTCAAGATGGGTGATTCATAATCAGCAGCAACTATCTCCACATCAGAAGCCTCTTGAAAAACAGGAACAGGGGATGAGGCCAGGACCCCTGCACCAGCAACATCCATCTCCTCCGAAGTTTCAGCAACACTGGCCATCTTGCCTCAGATGGCCAAGGGTCCCCCTACTGACAGCAATGCAGTAGGGGAATTTTATTGGTAAGAAATTGGGCTTCATTACATAAAAAATAACAAGACACATATTAACAGTTAGAACAAAAACAGGCCATAATCACACAGCGAGAAACAGGGCATCACAATTATTCCACAGAAGTTCAGCTTGGTGCCTAGAATAAACCAAATAATCATTTTTCTTAACGGAACATAAGGCTTTTTGAATATTACAAAGAACTTCAACCTTAAGAATAGTTTTTTGATGTAAAACCAATAAGCATCTAGCTTGCCATATGTAATATTGAACAATAGCAAAAATCACATACAGTGTTTCCACATGGTATATGCCATTAAGCAGTTCATTGGTACAAAACATAATTTGTTCATATGAAACATTAGAAAATAAAGGCTCCGACCAGTCTATAGCTAATGTAGACCAAATATCTGAGGAAAACGGACATTCAGAAAACAGATGTTGCTGAGTTTGAGGAACCTGAAAACAAGAAACTCTAGGGCAATATCTTAAATTCAAAGCTTTGTGCTTGTGATTATTATTCACCCCTAATCTATCATAATTGCTTAACAAACCATATCCCATATATAGGATGGTAACCTAAGATTATGAAGTTGCTGAAGTACCCAGGGAGCGGCTGAGGGCAAGGGGAAAGACTACTTCTTCCTGGGCCTCCAACCTCCAAATCCTATTATATAACATCAATCTGGATAAGACACAAAAATCCTGAGGAGAAGGTTCCAAGTTAAAGCCAATTTAAAACTTTCTTTCCATAGGCAGGAATATCGTGAGATTTAGAAATAATACCCTTGTAATGAGCATTCCAATTATCTAAACAAAAGAAAACCAGGCCATAAATACGACTTCCAAAAGGTATCCCCAGGTTTTAAAGCTTTACCAAAATTATAATTGAAAAAAGACTGTAAAAAAGACAACAGGGTGGATCATATTAACCCCACCTTCCTTAATAGGCCTGTAAGTAAACTCTTTTAATAGGGTTTAATCTGGATCCCCAGAAACCCTAAAAAAATCCCATTTAATTTGGTAAACAAGGTTATAGGTGGCGGAAACACATAACTAAGATATAAAAAAATGGGGACAACTAAAGTTTTAAGTAAAATGATTCTTTTTTTCTTCCCAATTAAGTGATGCTTCCAACTAGCAATCAAACCGTCCGCTTTTTTTAAAGCAATGTCCCAATTGTGGATTTGCATATTCTCACGTCCAAAATAAATCCCTAAATACTTAAATGCTTCTAATTTAACAGAAACGCCAGCATAAAAACCATTACTAGGAAGAGAGTCATGCCCTAGTGGCACACATATACTTTTATTAAGGGTTTATTTTAGATCCAGATACTAAGGAAAAAGTATGAAGGACCTGAACAATAGCATCTTGATGTGTTGTAAAATCGACTGTCAAGATCAAATCATCAGCATAAGCTAATGCTTTGATCAGTGGAGAGGAGGGAATACAAAGTAGGCCAACAATTTGGGGACAAAGTAAAATTGCTCTCAAAAGAGTATCAACATAAAAATTATAAAGTAGCGGACTCAGTGGACATCCCTGCCGTACACCACAAGCTAGGGAGATGGGGAATCCTAACCATCCATTGACATTAGGTCTTACCACAACGTCCTTATATAAAAGACGAATCCAAGAAAGGAATCGTACCGGAAAACCAAAGGCAGCCAATACTTGAAATAAGTAGTCATGAGAGACTTTGTCAAAAGCTTTTTCTTGGTCTAAGCTTAATATCCACCCTGAAATGGCTTTTTTTTCTCCTAAAGTGAATATTTCACATAATAAAATAAGGTTATCATAAGGATATCTTCCAGGGATGCCACAAGTTTGGGTAGAACTTATAATTTTGGATGCAATTTTTAGCATTCTGGATAGTAAAATTTTAGCAAGAATCTTATAGTCAACATTTAATAGGCTAATAGGTCTCAATTATTGACATCAGAGGATCCCTTTCTTTTGAAAAGTAAAATTAGCAAGCGTCCCTCATAGATTTAGCAAAGTGTCACAACGTAACATTTCATTATATAATAGAGTTAGAACAGGAACAAGATCTGTAGAAAAGGTGTTATAAAAGTGTGCGGTCAACCCGTCTGACCCCGGGGCAGAATGTGGACTTAAGCTGTGAATAGCTAACAATACTTCTTGTTCAGTGATATCAAGAGACAGCATATCTTGGTCAGATTTGGAAAGCTGAGGTAATTGCAATGAATTAAGAAAAGTTCCAGCGTTCACATGACCACCTTTGGTTCCAAACATATTGGAAATATGATGCTCTACATGCTTAACCAACCCTTCAGGTGACATAACTAACTCCCCAGTTTGAGATTTGAAAGATGAGATTAGTTTAGCATCTATTCTATCTTTACAGGCTCGAAAAGAATCAAGGCAACCTTTAGTAACACGGGTACCAAAACGAGCTTCTTGACCCAAAGAATCAGCTCGATTATACTGAAAAAGTCTCATTTGGGCACTAATCTCTTTAATTTGAGAGCTGTAGTCATATGTGGGGAACTAGCCAAGGAAATTAGGTGTTGTAACTGATGCCTCAAAGATAAATAGTTCAAATATCTGGTATTTTGTTTATCTGCCGCCTTTTTTTGGAAGATTTGTTTCCAACTTTGTTTAGAGGCCTCCCACCAATCCATCCCAGTGTCATACAATTCAACAACTGACAAACGAGCTAGAAACTCCTTATGCCAAATTTTAAGAAAAAAAGGATCATCTAATAAAGAATCATTAAGGCGCCAACCAGCTTTCCTGCAATGCGGGGCAGAGGTCCAGGAAAAAGAGGCGCATAAGGCAACATGATCCAAAATTCAATCCCACAGTTTTACAAGAGAGTAGTATCAGAACCTTGGACAAAAAAATAAAATCAACCTAGTATGCAATGTCCCTTTAAAAAGTAAACCCTCCAGATTTGTGAAAATGCCTATATGCATCCACAAGCCTTGCAGTGGAAACAATGTCATTTAAGGCTGTAGAATCACAAAAGAGTTTAGGGTCTGAAGGCCTCGATCTGATTGATGTAGGCCACAGTTGAAATCCTACCCATAAAAGTAATCTAGAGGTGTACAGATAGGGTTCAATCAAATGAAAAAGTGAGACCCTTTGGGCTTTAGTTTGAGGCGTAAACCTATTAACCGAAACCTTTCAGATTTGTAGGAAAAATCCAATAATAAGGCTCTACCTGGAGAGATGTCTACCAATCTGGATACATGAAATTCAGAATTAGAGAATAAAATGCCAATTCCATCACAGGTATCTGGTCCAATCGACCAAAATGAAGGGCCCGTAGTCCATGCTTTGAGGCTTGGTAGAGCTCTCCATGGGTTTTTAATCTGGTATCCACTAAACAGACAATGTCACAGTTAAGGTCTGTAAGTGTTAAAAAAAACCCTCCCAACTTTTTTTTCCCTTTAATGCTATTGACATTCAAGGAACAAATAGATAGGGAAGACATTGTTAAGAGGTGGATGGAGATTTACCCCTACGACTTTGCCTTGTACTCTTGGCTATAGGGTCAATGTTAGTACCATCTTCCCCATCAGGAAGGAGCGAAGTGAAGAAGGTGTCAGTATCTTCCCCAGAGTCTTTGTCAGAAAGATCAGTAGCTAAAACTGCAAATTTGTTAGTGGTTTGCCAAGTACAGGGAGTATTATCTTTACTGCGACTAACCACAGCAAGGCCCTTTCTAGTTCTTTTATGAGTAACAGTAGTAAAACTTGGAATATCTACGTCTAAACCTGTATGGGGGGGGAGGCATAACATTATCAGGTATTTTGGAGCTGGTAACTAGGGAAGAAACAGAAGAATCAGTAGAAGATACTGCTTTCAAAGAAGTTTGGGAATTTGAAATAGGGACTGTGGGAAGTTCTGCAGAATTAACTATCGGTAAGGGGGGAGAATCGGTATCCAAGGTTGAAGAGGCCACCTTTTGAGCCTGTAATTGTTGGGCAATAGTAATTAAACCGTCATGAGAAGGACAATCGTCCCTATTGTGAGATGCCCAGGGGCATCGGCCATAAGCATGGCCAGTTCCTTCACACAGGTTACATTTAAAAGAATTTGAGCATTTCGAAGAATTATGTCCATATTCAAAACAGTGACTACATCGTAGAGTGTCACAGGCCGAACTTAAATGAGTGTGTGAACCACACTTAAAACATGATTTGGGCTGTCCTGCGTAAAAAATAAAACCCTTGTCTTTACCCAGAAAAAAGAAATTAGGTAAATGTTTAGGACCAGTGTTGGTAGGGTAGAGTTTAACTCGGACCCTCCAACTGCCATCCCAGATTTGCTCACTGTCAAGATTAGGAACAGGCGGTTCAGAACTTCACACCGCTTATTCAACCAAAAGAATATCTTCAATATTTACTCCTTCATTTTTGAAAACAACAGTAATATTACTGACAGCTGGTTTAGTGAGGGAATGGCTTGAAAAGGGACCAAATAGGTGAGGACTGTAGCTTATCATATTGAGCCCAAAATCTGTCAAGCCCAGACATTTGTTTAAAGCTAATATCGAGTTAGAATTTCCTATGTTAATTAGAGAAAAATCTCAAGAGAAAAATTTCATTGACCCTTAAGCAGAGATTTAGCTACATATAAGCGGTCGGGGGGATTTCCAAACCTCCTTTATAAAGCAGTCTAACTGCATTCCTTCTTGGTGCAGGTTCACCTTTAGATGAAAATAAATCTGCAAGCTTAAAACTAGCACCATTAGATACTTTAGCAGAAGTATGCAGAGTGGGTTCAGAAAAAACAGTCTTAGTACCATTTAAATCATTACATGCTGTAGAATCAGTGGGTTTAGTATATTTACTAAGAGAATCAAGTCCTGTAATAGTCTTAAAAGGAGCCACACCCCGGGGTTTGTTGGAGCTCATGGTGTCCTTAACAGCAGAGTTTTTGAGCATATTCAAATAGATTGGGTCTTGAGAGTCTGGGGTCCAAACCCTTCCAACCCCCTTCTCCCAACCTGCATTTTCAAGCGCTTTGTCTGGTGACCATGCATTAGAAATGTCCTGACTGGAATGAGTAGGAGTCAAATTAGATTTCTTGTGGAAAGATGAACTTCCACGTTTAGACCAGCCTGGTTCTTTATTGGCAGAAAAGGAAAAAACTTCAGGAGTAGGGGGTTTCTGTGAGACGAGCAGAGGGTTTACAGGCAGACTAGAGGCACTTACTGCGGGTAAACCATCGCTAGGTTGTATGCGGGTGTCCGCTATCTCGGCGGTGCAAGTCGGCCTCAAGCAGTCCAGAGTGGGTTTGAGTCAGTCGACTACTGTAGTCGGGCGGTTCGCTAATCGCGGAAGAAACTGAGTGAATTCCACGCCTTGCACGGCTGGGGGCTTTCCAGATGCAGTGTCGCAGCAAGAAGGGCTTCGGGTAGGTGTCCGAGTAGATGCCTGCGCAGAAGACTCTATCTCGTATCAAGGAGCTGCAATTGCAGGACTAAAGCCAGGCGTTTCTCCTGAAGGCTGGAAACAGTTGAGTTAGCCCCAGCACAAGCAGGTACAGCAAAATCATTACCAGTAGTCGGTATGAGAGCGGAATCTGCTTCAAGTATAGTAGTGCTACTCGTAGTAACCACATCCAAGCAGCTAATCTATGGCCTCTAGTATAGGTAGCACAGGTGGGAGGCCCACTCCCCGAGCTAACAGCATCCATCTCCTCCTGGGGATCATGCGAACTGGCCATCATGCAACCAGCGCAAAGGCTCCACCTACACAGAGTAGGGGAATTTCCCCGGTGTCCTGGCCAGATTTCTCCCATTCACCAAAAATACCACCATAAGCTTAATCTGGTTCAATTTCAGTTGCTTACCATCTGTATCCCCCCTTCCCCCGGTCACCCCTGAAAAAGGGACTTCTAGGCCCAGTGGGCTTACCGGGTCAACAAAATTCAATAAATAAATAAACATGAGGGGTTATGAAAAACCTGGCTTTAATTTCCCAGGCCAATTCCTTCCATGTGGGTGCTGATGTTGTTTTATGTGTTATCCCCCATACCCTATCCCACTCTTGTCTGGACATCTGTATTTCCACCTCCTGTTCCCTCTTATTAATGATATGCTTGACTGCATCCTCTTTTAATGTATTTAGGAATTGGTATATTAAGGAAATAGCTCCCTTGGGTGTATGTATATTTAATAATTGTTCCACTGTCATAGTCCCTTCCCCTCCAGCTGTTCTTTCTGGTATTTTCTTTTTTGAGCGGAGATATCATTTCGAATTTGTAGATATCTATATCTATCTGACTCTGTCCAGGCAAAGGCCTTTTTACATTCCTCAAATGTGAGGATGTTGTCTCCCCTCATCATTAGCTTCGTATGACTCAGACACCTCTCTGCTTGTCTGGTAAACTATGGGTCTCCAGTCCCCGATGTAAATTCTGAGTTCCACTGCCACCAGGCATGCTTCCATTTCTCTTGCTTTACCTCATAGTGGGCCTGAAAATTGCTCTAAGGCCTGTAGTGTGACTTTTAATGCCTTGAGTTTGCATTCTTTGATCAAGTGTGTCGGCTTTTGTTGAAATATTATGGATTCTAGTGGTCTATGTGGCTACTCTGTCCCCTCTATCACATTCCAGTGCATGTCCTGCTGTGTATCTCCCCATTGTAAGGCCCAATGAATCTGTGTGGCTGCCCTGTGTGCTCCCATGTCTGGGACTACCCATCCCCTGGAGCATTTTTTAGCTTGCACGACACTTCATCTGACCCTTGGTCTTTTATTAGCCCATATAAATGTTTGCAGTTGCTTTTGTCTGCCTTTCAGCCATTGTGCTGAGAGATTAACTGGGGCATATTGGAACAAATACAGGAACCTGGGCAAGAAGTTCATCTTTGTTGCCTATATGCTTGCATATTGTGAGAGTTAGAACAAATTCCACTGTGCAATGTCATCTTTTATTGTTTTTAGTAGGGGTATGTAATTATCCTGAAATATGTGTTGGTTAGTGTTCCTTATTATTATCTCCATATATGTCATCATTTGTAAATTCCATTTCATTGGGTATTGTTTAAATTCCTGTGTGGGGGTGTACTGGAATGTGAGCATCTCTGTTTTATTTTGATTCAGGGTGCATCCTGCTATTTTGGTGAATTCAGTTATGGTCTTCATTAGTTTTGGGATGGAACTATCTGGGGATGTTAAGAAAAGCAGGGTGGCATCTGCATATAATGCTATTTTGTGCTCCCTATTAGCTATCCTAAGGCCCTCTAGCCCTCCTTTTTGGCATATTTTTTGTGCCAAAGGTTCCAAGTATAATGCAAAGACTAGAGGGGACAGAGGGCATCCCCGTCTTGTACCCCTGCCTAGATTTATTCTCCTGGATAAGTGGCCATTCGCTCTAATATATGCCTGTGGGCTTGCCTAGGTTTTTCTGATTATGTCTATAAACTCTGTTGCAAACCCAAACCTGGAAAGGACCCATATAGATGTTGCCAATCCACCTTGTCAAACGCCTTTTCAGCGTCCAAACTCATAATCACAGCTTTCTGTCTGTTTGTTCTAAGATGGCCTGTTATGTGCATGGCCCTTCTAACATTATCCGCAGCCTGCCTTCCAGCCACAAATCCTTTCTGGTCTATGTTAATTATATTCGGGATAATTTTGTCAAAGCGTCTAGCATATATGGACGCTAAGATTTTATAGTCTCTATTTAAGACTGAGATTAGCCTGTATGATGCACAGTTACCGGGGTCCTTTCCAGGTTTGGACAGCATCAAGATCACTGTTTGTTGCCAGCTCGGTGGTGCCTTACCTCCCTCCCATCACTTCTCCGTATACCCCATGTAGAACTGCTGTTATTTTGTCTTGAAAGTTTTTGCAAAACTCTGTGGGGAAGCCATTAGTGCCTGGACATTTCCCTGTCTTGCTAGCTTTTATTACCCCCAGAATCTCCTCCCCTATTGTCTCTCTCTCTCTGGAGTGTCTGACTCTGCTCTTCCGAAATCTTTTTAAGTTGCAGCCCCTGAAAGAAGTTGGTCAGCTGAATTTCCTCTGGCTGCTGGCTTGCCTGATATAGAGCTGTGTAATAGTCTTCAAACAGCTGTAGTATATCTGGTGTTCTATTTGTATAGTGCCCCATATTAGGTTGTCTTATCTTGGCTATATGTGCCTTTGCTCATCTGGCTTTAAGTCTAAATGCCAATAGTTTGATAGCTCTGGGCCCTTCCTCATAATATTTTTGTTGCGTGAACTGGAGATTTATTTCAATTTTATAATCCAGAAGCACATTTAGCTCTTTTTTCAGTTTTTTAAGTTCCTTTCCTCTCTCCCTGTTTCTGTGTTGCTGCTGTAGTGCCTCCAGATTTTGTATTTGTCTCTCAATATTATTTCATATCTCCTCTCTTTGCTTAAGTCTGGCTGCCAAGATAGCTATCAGTTTCCCCCTCATAACTGCTTTTGTTGTGTCCCATAGAATTCTCTTTGTTACATCAGTATTTCTATGATCCTGTAACGTGTGACCTATTAGTAATGGAATTTGCTCAGCCACTTCCTTGTGTTTTATAAAAGCTAGATTAAGTCTCCAGAACAAGGTCTTCCGGGTGGTCTGTAGCTGAACCTCCAAGAACACAGGAGCATGATCAGAGACCCCTATTGTTCCTACTGTGCATTTGACTAGCTTATCTAAGTTTTCTCTAGTCGTCAGAAAAATGTCCAGATGAGTACACATTTGATGTGCTGCAGAATAAAATGTGTGCCCCTGAGTTTGCCCCTGCATGTATCACCATGTATGCACCAATCCCAGTTTCTGGAGCAGGGCCTTCACCTGCTTGGCCACCTTATGCCCTGTTCTTGGGATCCAGGAAGTGCTGTCTAATACTGGATGTAGGGTGAGATTCCGGTCCCCTTCCCCCGCAAATTAGGGTGCCCTCTGCCATTTGAATTGTTTTTATTAGGAGAGTTCAGTAAAAAGTGTAGGGGGATCCTGGGGATGCACATACTGATAGCAGTGTTACCAGTTGCCTATTAAGTCTGCCCTTAACTATGACATACTGTCCTTCCCTATCTATTTTACTCGTTATACTTGAAAACGGAGTTCCCCTTGGAATCATTATAGTTGTACCCCTTCTACGGTCCGAGTCATTAGCTGAGGAGTATACTTTGGTGTAACCAAATTGTTTAAGTGTATCATGTTCCCCCGGGTCATGTGTGTTTCCAGAAGGAACACTATGTCTGGCTTCCCCTGTCTGACATATAGTGTCACTTTTCTTTTTCTTTATGGGGTTGGTCATGCCATTCACATTGAAGGTCATAACCTTGGTCGGTTGTGCCATCATCTGCTTGTCTTTCATTTGTTCCTCTTTTTTTTGCTTCAGGTGCCCATCTGAGGCCTAACAGAGTTGGGACAAGTACTATATCTAAAACTTTCAACCAGTGTAACTTTCCTTTGTTTGCCAACAAGGCATCTATACAGTCATAACCATTTACACCTCCTACCTCCTCTTCCAAGGTTGGGAGGGATTTTCTCATCCTTCCTTGCTCTGTTTCCTGGACTCCTTCTCCCCACTCCTCCTGGTCCCAGAGTATTTATTTTATTTATTTAGTTTTAGTTTACCAGCTAGGTGCGCTAGCCATATAGATGACTATTTTCAGGCACGACCTGGGAGGGTACAGGAGAACAACATGAACAGTACAAGATCAGGAAGTATAATATAAACAGTACAAAATCAGGAAGGAGATACCAATGGTGTAAAAACAAGATGTAGACATATCAGAAGCTTCACAATAAACTGTACACAGAGCATGAGGTGAACAGTACAAAATCAGGAAGTATAATACAAACAGTACAAAATCAAAGATTAGATACCCGGCCCGGTGGCGCTGAGGGTTGAGGCGCTGGATGCCACACCTCGCTCCATGCCGGCAACCCGAGTTCAGGAATGAGCCTGGGTCATCGGGGGTCAGCAGGGGAGGACTAGGATTGAACGTCCGACGACAGCTTTCCTAGTCCTGGGGATAAGGGGTGGATATATACCATGCTCTGCTGGTCCCTGGGGATGCCCAGAGGTACTACACAGGCGTGGGTACCTAGTGGGGGAAACATGGCAGACGTCTGCACGTTAGTGCGCTGACATCATGGCACGCCCATGCTTCCATTGGGGGATAAAGGAAAAAGGCAGCACAAGCCTGCGGCAGCTTGATGGCCGCAGTTTCGCAGACTGAACAATGATGCCCGGATGGCATGTGCTGGTAATGGTTCCTCACTGGACATGGAGGCTAAGAGGGGGGCCCCTTTCACAGGCGTAGCTTCATCTGCCAGTTGGGCATGTGAGCTTTGGGATCGGAGGTGAAGCGGAGAAGCAGTGGCTGGATGTGGAGCAGGGCTGTGGCTGCAGGTAGGAAAAACTGTTAAATGATAAAAAAAAAAGATTAGATACCAATAGTACAAAAATAGGATGTACTGTAGATAAATCAGAAACCATCACAGTAAACTGTACACAGCAAATAGCGGGGAACAAAGCCAGCTTATCATCAGCTAGTAAGTACTTATACAGAAAATTGGTGTAAAAAGTGTAGTTTAATGGGTACATCTGGGCTAAAATAAGATCCAATAAACAAGGAGGAGCGGTGACAAGGACACAGGAGAAGCTATAAGGTAAGTATGGGAGTAGCAAGATTGCAGTGGTAGGAGGGGAGGCACATGATAGTTCATAACAAGCAGAAGAAATAGGCAAAACAAGGGTAAGTGCAAGTTGCAAAGGAAGATGGGGAGATAAACAGGACAGAAAAATGGGAAAACAGTAGTAAGGACACAGCAGCAGTGTGGGTTAAGCAGACTCATAGAGAAGAGTAAAAGTCTAAGGGAGAGCTGGTCCACAGGTAAGAATAGGCTAGGGAGGATTAAAACACACACATGGGAATTATATGGATAGGAATTTTAGCAGTTCCTTTTTAAAGATAGCATGGGAAGGCGAAATGGTGTATGGCAAGGGGGAGAGAGTTCCAGAGATTAGGGGAAGCATGAGAGAAGGCACAGGAACCCTTAGAAGTTTTACACCTGGGTATGTGCAAGAGAGATTGCTCAACAGAACAAAGGCCATAGGAGGAGGACAGGGGGATAAGCATGGTGGCAAAAGATAAGGGGGTTTGGGATCTGATTACAGAGTCCATTAGGGAACTAAGTGAGTAGAGCCTGAGGGCGGGGGGTAATCAGCATAGAGCTGGCAGTGATGTTTGTGTCATGGGGAAGATAGGGCATACCGACAAATATTATTATACGTTGTATCCCACTTGCAAAGAGTCATCTTTGGCACATTAGCATATGCAGGAGAACAGTAAGTAAGAGCCAGAAGCAAGATGCCTCTAGTGATAGCCAATCTGGTAGATGGTGTTAGAACATAACTGGTTTTGTAGGCAGTCCCTAGCTTGATAGTAACAGACTTGCAGGTAGCCTGGATATGGGGATCAAAATCAAGGGACCCATCCAGCAGAACTCCAAGATATTTAAAGAACGTCACAGTCTCGATTTGGGAGCCGTCAGAGGAGGAAACCCTGAGCTGATGTTGACAAGATTTGAGTTTGGAGGTAGAGCCAAATAGCATGGCTTGAGTTTTCCCCACATTTAGGACAAGCTTATGAGCAGAGAGCCATGCCTGAATGTTTGAGAAGGCAGAGGATAAATTAAGTTTGATGTCAGATACTTTTCTGGAGCTAGCGTACGGGACGAGATCATCAGCGTAAAGTAAAGAAGAGCAGGTAGTGACTTCCTCGGTTATATTGTTGTTGATGAAGAGAGAGAGAAGAGGAAGGGGCCAAGGATGGATCCCTGAGGGACACCGACATTGATGGTAGTAGGGTCAGAGAGGGCTGAGTTAAATTTGACAAGTTGAGTTCTGTTAGATGTATAGCTTTTGTACCAGTCGACAACAGGAGGGGAAAAACCAAAAGGAATGGAGGGTGTCAAGGAGCAGGTGGTGGTTAACAAGATCAAAAGCCTTCGTAAGATCAATGAAGACAGCACCTGTTAAAAGGTTGGAATCCATAGCAGAGAGAGTATCATTGGTGAATTTAAGTAAAGCTGTAGTGGTGCTGTGGCCCTTATGGAATCTGTGTTGCTTATCAGACAGGAGGTTGTATTTTAGAAGAAACTCAATGGTTTAAGAGGCGACAAGCTTTTCAAGGATGTTGTTCAGTACGGAGAGAATGGCTATAGGCTGGTAATTTGAATTAACTTTTGCATCCCCTTTTTTGAATACCGGGGTAATATGGGCTATTTTCCATATGTCAGGGACTTGACTGTGGCACAGAGACAAAGTGAAAATTCTTGCCAGTGGAGCGGAAATAAAAGGAGTTGTAAATTTTAGCAGCCTTGGTTCAAGGCCATCAAAGCCGGTGCTGGTGCTGTCAGAGATTGAATTAAGTAGACTTAGCACTTCAGTCCTAGTTATGGATTTGAAATGGAATTGAGAGATCCCTGTACTGGAGTTTAAGGCACAGTAATGGTTTGCAGATAGTGATGAGGGAGAAGAGGAGGTATATTTGGATAGGTCAGAGAAATGTAGGTTAAAGGAGTTAGCAATATTGGTAGGATCAATCAATCAATCAAGTCTTTATTTATCCAGGTGAACACCATTGAGCAAGCTCATTTACAAGGTGGACCTGCATCACACAAGGTCAAAGAATACATTTATGTACAGGCGAAAACAAATAGGTATAGTTATATATAAGAAAGATACATACAGTGCAGAGTAAACAATATTAGGTAAAGGTTAGCATTCATATTCATAGCATTCATATTCATATTCATAGCATATTAAGAGAGAAATGGAGGTAAGTAAAAAATGAAAGCTGCGTAATAAATCAATCATGTTATCAAAACTTTTTTTTTCCTACCTCAGACATAGAAGAACGAGCAGGAGGTAGAGGAAGTAAAACTGACATGGGTGGGAATGGCACAGGGACAGTTTCACTACTAGGAGTGCTAAGTTGACAGGCTGGGGACACATAAGAAAGGGACAAGGGTAGAAGGGGTGAGTAATGAAGCAGTACAAAGGAATAATTTTTGAGGCTCGATAGGGGCCAGGATGAGATTTATGGTGAGACAGAGGGAGGTAAGCAGAAGACAACAACAAGCATACTAGGGGCGATGGAAGTAGTTGCAAAATTCTGTAACAGTTTTGGCATACAAAGTCTTGAACACAGCAAAACTAACAGGGGTGCTTAATTTCAATGATTTCTGTAGCTTGTTCCAGAGCGAAGGCAGCACAAAGCCTATGGCCGCTGTCCCAAATCGTGTACTGGCCCTCGGCACTTTCAAAGAAATCAGAGAGTAGCTTCTCAAAGCATAGTTGCCTATCAAACTTAGAGGCAGACAATCAGCAACGTACTGCGGAAGTTTATTGGTAATAGCTCTGAATGTCCGGAGAGCCGCATTACTATTACGCCTATGCTGAAGAGAGGTCCACCCCACGGCTGCATATAGGGAGCAGTTATAGGTGGAGAAGGGAAGGCCAGTTATGAATCTCAGAGCTCTGTGATACAGTATGTCCAGTTTTCCAAGGTAAGAGGCAGTGCATTGTCTATAAATAAAGTCAGCATAGTCAATTAAGGAGAGGAGCGTGAACTGAACTAGCTGCCTCTTGGCATCTGGGGTCAGGAGGCAGTTTATCCTAAAGAAGAAACCAAGCCTCTGCCTCAGATTTTTCAGAAGATCCTCTATATGTTCCACAAAGGAGAGTCTGTGGTCAAGCTAGACACCCAAGTACTTGAACTTTGTTACAAATTCCAGATTTTCTCCTAATAAAGTGGTGATGGGGGTAGAGAACCAACAATAGTAGGGTACGCCGTACAATTAGTTGGTGAGAATAACATTGCTTTTGTTTTTTTGGTGTTAAGTAACAGATTTTTGCTAAGGATCTGGCTCTGCAGCAGACTGAAGTCAGTTTACAAGTCTCCACAGGCAGCTTCAGGTGATGTACGGCTAATGTATAGCACCGTATCATCTGCAAACAGGTGAATGTTTGCCTCCTTAATGCCGACATCTATACTGTTAGTATAAATAGCAAACAGTAATGGGCCCAAAATGGATTCCTGAGGAACACCTCTTTTTAGGGGTTTGAGTGGGGAAGCTCCCCTTCAGCCTTGACCTGCCTTTCCCTATTAGTAAGGTAATCATGAAACCAGCACAAGGAGGTCGAGTCCAGGCCTATCATTTTTAATGTAGAAAGAAGCAGGCAGTGGTCGATGGTGTTGAAGGCCTTGCTAAGGTCCAGAAAAAGGGCACAGACAAATTTTTTTTTCTCTAAATCACGTTGCCAATCATTTGTTACTTTTGCCAGAGCTGTAATAGTACTATGTTTAGCTCTGAAACCAGACTGCATAGGGTTTAGAAGATTCACATTGTCTAGGAAAGTTCTCAGCTGAGCATTCACAATTTTTTCCAAGAGTTTTGACAGTATGGGGAGAAGAGAAATCGGCCTATAGTTATTTAGATCGCAGGGATCCCCTGATTTAAACAGAGGGATGACATGAGCAGTTTCCCATAGATGAGGGAGAGTCCCTTGTGATAAGGACAGGTTGAATAGGTGTGTGATTGGTACAGCTAGGACATGATATGCAATCTTTAGGAAGTAGGGGTTGAAAGAATCAGCACCAGCACTTTTCTTAGTATCCATTTGTAGGAGAAGATCTTCAACATCTTTCAAGGAGGTAGGTGAGAAGGAAAAGATTGCATTTGTGGTACTAGGTTCCAGATGCTGTGCACTAATATGAGAGCGTAACATGCAAGCGGGTGAATTGTCCAATGCTAGACCTGCAGTGGCAAAGTGGTTGTTGAAGGCCTGTAGGGTCTTCTTTCTATCATTGATAACAACATTGTCAGAGGTAATTTTTGAGGGAAGCACATTTCCTGACGTGTAACCAGACAGTTATTTTATTGTGGACCAGAATTTGGTAGAGCATTTTGAGGCAGAGTCTAGCTCTGAGCGGTAGAAGTTGGCCTTGGCCTCTCTGACCAACTTAGTACAGGAGTTTCTGGCTGTTCTGAAATGACACCAGTCTTCAGCTGTATGTGATTTGCAAGCTCTTTTCATTACAGTGAACTCCATTTAGTATCATGTCACTAGAGGTGTTGGACAAGTTAGAGCCGAGAAAAGTTTTTACGTGGGACCAGACTTTCCTGGGGTCACCAGCTGCATCCTGGAGTAGTCCTTTACAGTAAGAACTTTTAGCAATCCTAATCTGTTTTTTACATGGACTACACTGAGCCCTGTAGTTATTAAAATCAAAAAAATCCAAAAAGCCAGCACTCCAGGAAAACACAGACCCACAAATTCTTCAACTTAAGTTGTTGATATATTGAAACACAGTGAGGTCCCCTAGAGCCTCGGCAATGAGTCTTCAAGGGGGTGTGTACCATACTAGATGCAGTGTACTTTCAAACCATACAAATTCATGACATCACAATAATCGGGAGACCCACCAAACAAAAATGGTGATGTTCACGTGTATATAGTATTCACAAGAAAACATATACATAACAATTTCTAAATAATAAAGAGCAAATCTAGACAAATTTACAGGTAAATATCAGTTAAGCAATTCATTCTGACACCATTACTCTCTTTGAAATTTAAATCCTAATAAAAGAAACATCCTATGGTTCAAAGCAGGAAGCAAAGTCCAACTGCAAAACATCATTTAGGGATTGAGGTAAACAAGAAACAACAGTGAATGACATTATTTGATTAGAGATAAGGTGCCAAATCATGGAATTCGTTATATTATATTATATTATATTATATTATATTATATTATATTATATTATATTATATTATATTATATAGTGGGATCTCCAACAAGGGATACAGCAACACTTTTAACATATTTAGTAAACACCAAGGCCCAGATATTCAAAAGGGTTGCGCCATGCGTAACAGGGTTGCGCGTGCGCAACTCCAAAAATGCGCCATTCTGCGATATTCAGAAGGGCCAGTTGGCACCACAAAACATGCTGAGCAACAGCGCAATGGAAATGAAGGCATGCGCAACCGAGGGGGGCGGGTCCATGCATAAAGTGCGCAATGCGATATCCGAACACTTGCGCATGCGCAAGAGTGGCTCAGCCGGAAGTTGCGCAGTACCGGATTTGAGCCAAAATAAAAAGGCTCAAGGAAGCGGCGCAAGAACCCTAGCAGGCCACAAACTGGGGGAGAGAAGAGAGAGAGAGAGAGAGAGAGACAGGAGCTGGAAGGGCAGAGAGGGACAGTGGGTCCAGGAGGACAGAGAGGCCAGTGGGGGGTGCCCGGTGCAGTGGAAGCAGCAGTGGGGGCAGCGGGGTTAACACAGGAACAGCAGCTGGGGGGGCAGAAGCCAGGGAGATGGACAGTGTCAGCTTGCACATGGAAGCTGTAATGAGGGGGGTGAGACACCATGCTGCAGGGGGATGTGGCCGCGGAGGGGCCCGTCGGCGGTATGCCCCCGACAGGCGGTATCGTGCCCGCATCAGCTTCGAGCTGTACACAGACGTCGAGATTGTGGGCCAGTACCGCCTGAACAGGGCAATACTGAGACGGCTCTGCGAGCTGTGCAGTGATGTGATGCAGGCACCCTCATGACGGAGTCATGCTCTATCCGTGGAGACCAAGGTGACAGCCTGCATGTGCCTGCTCGCCACGGGCACCTTCCAGAGGCTGACAGGGGACACCACAGGCATTACACAGTCGGCCACGTCACGCATCCTCACCCAATTCCTCAGTGCACTGCTGCCTCATGCTGCGGAGTACATCCATTTCCCCAGCACCGCGGCAGAGCGTACAACAAACATGCAGGAGTTCCACAGGGTAGCACATATGCCTGGCATGCTAGGGGCCATAGACTGCACCCATGTGGCCATTCAGCACGCCACCTGGCCCCGACGGCCAGGCTTATCGAACCGAAGGGCTTTTCCAGTGTCAACTGCCAGGTGGTGTGTGATGCCACTGGGCGATTATCAATGTCTGTGCCACACACCCTGGAGTGGAGCACATGATGCCTTCATATGGCACCAGTCTGCACTGTGCCATCGATTCGAGCGGAACATCCCACGGGTCATCTAGTGGGTGAGTACACATGTATGGAATGCAAACTCTGGGCAAGGGTGGGAATGACACAGGTGCCATGGTAGTGGCACACAAGGATATGGGCAATATGGACCTGACATGACACTGATCTCCACTATCTCCACACAGGTGACTGCGGATACCCACTCCATCCCTGGCTGCTCACACCGTACCGGCGCCCCACGACCCCAGCGCAGCTATGTTTCAATGAGGCACATGCCGCAACACATAACATCATAGAGCGGGTGTTTGGGATGCTCAAGGCACGCTTCTGATGCCTGGACACCTCCGGGCGGAGCCCTACAGTACAGCCCACAAAAGGCCTGTGGGATATTCCTGGCCTGTTGCATCCTGCACAACATGGCCAAAGACCATGGGATAGCCGTACAGGTCCAAGAGGGGGACAGCGATGGGGACGCCAGTGGCGCCGGTGATGTGGGTGATGAGCAGCCCCCCCTAGGACGGAGGGACCCCCGACTGACCCGGCAGGCCCAGCTGCACCGGGACACCATTGCAGAAGAGCACTATGCCCAACACAGGTAAGTCAAGGGGGACATGTGCAGGCAACACTGTCCATGCGCAAACCACAGGTACACAGGGGAACACACCGTGCATGAAGGTCAGGGGAGTTGACGGTTCCAGGCATACTAACACACCATCAGAGAGGGGTGAGCACTCATATGGACACACACACACACCAGGCAGCGTACATGGGCAGCAGCACAGCACTGCGGAAATGACATTGCCAACACACAGCACCACCAACCACCCCCACCACCTGGACTGTCCACGTACATGTGTCAGGACCTGGGCACACTTGCACCTTGGTGTACAGTGCAATGCAGGCATCATCATGCACACGCATCTGTGGACAGCAGTTGGGAGAGTGTGCAGGTGGTCCATGTGTCAGCGTGGTGAGCAGAGCACCCAGCAGTGCACTGCCCACCATGACACACATTGCACACAGGGCAGCACCAGACAGGGCCTGCACTGGGAGACAGCTCAGTCAGGTAGCACTGTCCCACGGCCACCACGGATGCGTGAGCGGCCCCGCCATGTCCCAGCAGCACTGGCAGGCTGAGCAGGAGCCACATCGGGTGGCACTGGTGCACCACCAGGGGTCCCACTGCGCGAACGTGACCTTGCCCGCACAGGGGTCTGCATCCTGCCAAACAAACTTGCACCAGGGGTGCTCGGGATGCCCACAGCAGAACCCGGCATCGACAGGCCTGGTGTCGCACGATGCCGGGAACGGGGAGTGGAGAGCACACTGTGTGGGGTGTGTGGTACAGGGGCACCTGACAGTGTGGCCAATGTGTCCACCACAGAGACCACTGCCTGGGTCAGCCTGTCAATGGCAGCGGTCACATCCGTCTGCATAAGGACCAGCTCGGCTCGGTCCCGAGCACACTCCCTGCTATGCCGCTCCACGGACACAGACAGTGCCTCCATGGACCTTGCAACCCACCCCTGCAGCTGTACCGAGTCCTGCAGCAGGCGGGTGTCTTGGCGTCAATAGGTACTCTGCCCCAATGGCCTCGTGACCCCAGGGTGTGGATGGTCCTGGTGCACAGCACCCCTTGAGGTGGGCTGTTCGCCAGGACCAGGTATGGCAGATCAATGAGCGGTGGACATGTGCCACTGATTGACACCGTACCCCAGCCCTGGTGTGCGACTGCTGCTGCCGCCCCTCCAACTGCTGAGCCCCCAGGTCCACCTGTTCCACCTCCGTGCTGACAACAGTGCCAGACACCTGCACAGCCACTGGTGCTGCCCCACCGGTGCTGACAGGCACAGCCTGGGACTGTGCCAGCATGCTGGTACACAGGTGTGAACCAGGAAGGCCCAGGGGCACGTGCTGGCCTGCCATGTGTCCGTCATGGGACACACACCTATCACTGCCCATTGCAGGCCTGCTATCATCAATGGTGCAGGTGCGTGCCACTGCCATAAGGCACAGCATGCTGGCATACCTGCATGCCAGACTGCTGTGACACAGGCTGTGCACCCCTGCACCCGTATCACTGACACGGAGTTGTAGGCCCAGCGTGCATGCTGCGGTGCCTGCAGGCTGGTGGTGGAGGTGGATGGTCCCTCCTCCACATCCAGCAGGTCTGCCTCACTGTCTGGACCCACCACCACCACCGCCTCCTGCAGACGAACAGGATCTGTAACAGAAAGAGAGTACATGTGAGTGCATGTGAACAACAGCCCCCCCCAACAACACTACCATGTCATACCATGCAGTGATGGGCTTCCACCTGTCTGGAATCCTCCGCCTGGTACGCCCGCAATGGCACTCAGCTGCATGGCCGCGACCAGTGTCTCCTCTGTAGGGGTCAGCTGCAACACCACTGGTGGGCCCCCACCAGTGCCAGCATGTGCCGCCCTGAAGGCTGCCACCTTCTCCTTCAGCCTCCTGCGGTCAGTCCCCATCTTCTTTCTGCATTCCTGTACGGAGCGCTGGTGGCTTCCGTGCAGGTTGACGGCCCGAGCCACCCCCTCCCATGCAGCTGCACGCTCCTGAGGGGTGCCCCTCCGTCCACTCAATAGTGGCTCATCCTCCAGGTAGGCCTGGAAGAGGGCCTCTGTCTCTGCCGCGGTGAAGTTCGGCCTCCCCACGCCCGCCCGGCCCACACCTCAGCTTGGCTCTGGTCAGTCATGGTGATCTGTATGGGTGGAAGTGGACACCTGTCACTGTGCAGTCGACAGCATTTCCCCATGAGCATAGCTGCCCGGCCGGGCGGAAGCCCCCCACGGTTCCTCTCCGCATGGCAGATACTGATAGAAAGGGTGCCCTGTGTCCCTTTCTAAGTGCCCTTTTCATGCTCAGCCCCCTCAGCCTTTATCATCCTCCGGCACCCCTGCCCATGAGCATTGTCCTGAGCATCACACAGCATGTAACTCACCTCTCACCTGCAGTAACCAAATCTGGCCGGCACAACCCACTGTCGCATTTTTATAGCACAACACATGCAAATGAGGTGTGGCGCAACTTTAATGACATTCTAATCGTGCCACTGCGCCTTTGAATGGCTGATCGAATGATTTGCATATGTCGGCTGAATATCGTGTATTTGCGCTTTGCACAATACGGAAGGTCCGGCTGAGCCAATGGTACAGGTTTGTGGCTGCGTGCTACACTGCATTGCGCATGCCCAGACAGCTTACGCATGCGTCTATCGTGCTGCAGACCTGCTGAGCGCGAAAGGCGATTCAGGCCATGGCCACCATTGTGCCAGTGGCGCTACAGCACTGGGCACTATATGGCGCTGTGGCACTACTGCGCGATAGTCCACTGTGGCACTGGTGCTCAGCTTGGCAGTCGCGCAGGATGCCTATACATCCGATGGCGCTGTGCGTAGCCTTGCGTCATTGCCGTGACTTTGTGTATGCCCTCTGCCCTCTGGCGCTATTCGCATGCCATGTGTACGTCCCTATTGTGCTGTCTGGTGACAGCGCCATGTAAAGTGACGGCGCTGTTCGAACAGCGCGATTGGAGCTTGTGGTGGTCTATTGCGCAACAACCCATGTGGGGTCACGCCAGCAGGGCGCCTGGCTGCCTGCTGTAAAGTTGGTGCCATGGCTAGGAGGAGGGCGGTGTCCTGAGCCAGCTTGAAGTGCCAACCTGGTGGCCCAGGTGGAGCCACTGTGAGGCACTGTATGGTGAGGCCCCCTCACCATGCCTAGAGACCCGTGTGGCAGCAAGTGGCCACTGACCTGAGTGGAGTCACTGGCGGGGCGGTCTGCTGAGCAGTGCCGGCACCGGTACAGTGACCTCCGCCGGAGGGAGCCGGAACTCTTGACGCGGCTGCGTTCGCATGCCAGGCGGGGCGTGGTGCCTAGGCCAGGTGAGTGTACCATCTATGCACCTATATTCTCTGTAGGGTGTGTGTGTGCTTGGGTGGCTGTGCATAGGTGCCGGCTCGGACACGGTTGGCTGTGTCAGTGTGTGCAGCTGTGCGATGGATGGTTATGGCTGTGTGGGCAGGCACCTCACTGGGGCAGGGGCACTCTGCTTTTGAGTCACACTGATGTTTGTCTCAACATATGTCTCCACAGGCCGGATTTTGAGGGCGCCAGGCGGGTGAGGTGGGCTGTGCCAGAGCCCCGGTGCCAGGGGTGTTGTGCCCCAACCGCAGCAGCAGCAGCATCAGCAGCAGCGGCAGACCCAGCTGCTGGAGGAGTGTGAGTATCATTACTTCATGGATGCTATTGCATGCTGGGGGGCAAGACCACCAGCCATACCAACACAACCAAAGGGAGGTCATAATTCCACTATACAAGACACTAGTGAGGCCCCACACTGGAGTACAGTGTACAGTTCTGGAGACCATACCACGTATGGACATGGACTGGGTAGAGAGGGTTCAGAGGAGGGCAACACGGATGGTGCATGGATTGCATCACAAGTCCTATGAAGACAGGTTGAAGGAACTGAACATGTACTCCCTGGAGGAGGGAGGGAGAGGGGGATATAATGGGTACATACAAGTATCTTACAGGGGGGAACAGAGTGCAGGAAAACACTATTTTTCAGCGTAAAAGATGTTCCAGGACTAGAGGGCATGGGATGAAGTTGGAGGGGGGACGATTCAGAGGAAACATGAGAAAGAATTTCTTCACAGAACGGGTGGTGGACAAGTGGAACACCCTGCCAGAGGAAGTGGTGGGGGCTGACTTGGTCACGGGATTTAAGAATGCATGGGATAGCCATACAGGAATTCTGGAAGTCAGGGGTAAGGTGCAACAGACTTATAGGAAAACAGAGTGCACTTACAAGGTCAAATGGCCAGACTGGGTGGCCCATAGGCCCTTATCTACCGACACTGTCTATGTATCCATGTATGTAGGCACACACAGGTGACATGCATCACAGTGCAGTATCACAGCACGTCTGTGTATGCGCCACTGGTGGTCCAGGCATGCACTGGGCACATAGCTGTGTAACTGGCATCACACCACGCGTTGCCACATCACTTGCCAGCCTAGTTTGTACTGTGATTGACGTGGGCAGTGTGTGGGCGGTGGTGCATACTGGTGCCGCCTGTTTGTGATGGCCATGTGCATGTTCACTGTGGGTGGTGCATGCCATCACAGGTGCGGACATTGGGCTATATGGCTTGCAGGTTGGGTGGTGTTCAGGGTTGTGGTCAGTCACAGCCATTGATTGTGTTCCATTTTCCTAGGCCTCGAGGTTCTCTGGAGGATGCAACAGGATGTCCGTCGCCTCACAGAGGTCAGCATTGCAAACCACAGGATCCTGCAAGCCATCCGGAGGCATGGACACCATCAGGGCGGGATGGAGCAGGCGCCAGCAGGGAGGACCAGGAGCCGGCTGGGCGTAGCCCCATACCCTTCCCACTTCTCCCATCCCTACCACCCTGCCTTCCCTCTCCAAGTTTTAATCCCTCCCTCTTGAACACCCTTCCTTGTACCGTCCCCCCTTGTAAATAGTTTTTATTGTTCTTGTTGAAATATGTTTAATATACATTTCTATTTTGATATATGAATACTGTGTCGGTCTCTGATTTGCAGCTGGCTATGGGTGCTCAGTTGCAGGTGTGTACATGCCATCTGGGCTGGTATGATCCTGGGTATGTGTGTGTGTGTGTGTGCATGGGAGGTATCTCCAGCATGGCAGTGACTTTCGTTGGTCTTGCCATCTGCTGCCACCCAGTGCTGGGTGCACAGGGTGTGTCTGGCTTGTAGGCTTCTGTGTTGCACGGGGCTGACATGTGCTGGGGGAACTGCATGGGTTCCTGCAGTGCCAGTCACTGCACATGGGTGGTGTCTTGGGGTCACAGTGCAGGGTGTGCTGTGCATATGGGGGGCTGATGTGAACTGTGGTTGTCAACCCCCTGTGTGTGGCACTCTCCGCCTGCCAGTGGTTGTGCTGGGGTGTCAGGGCTCTGCTATGCTTTGTTGGCTTGTCCCCATGGGCACGTGAATCATCCGTCCCACCCCCAGTGATGCTGTGCTTGGGGTGTGCCGGTGTGGTGTGGGTTCTGCAGTGTGTTCCTGTGCCCATGTGTGGCATGGCTGGCGGTGGGCCCCAGCCTGCCTCCCTGGATGTGCAGTTCCATTGCTCTGGGGGGGCTGTGCTTGTGCTATGGCAGCTCTGGACTGCTCAGCTGAGCTTCCTGGTTGCGCCATGGCGCAACATTTTAACTCAGCTTCTCCTTCCTGGTTGCGCGATGGCACAGTATGTGCGATATTCAGACGTTGGTTGCTTGAGCAATTTGCTCTGCTCCATGTTTGAATATCGCACCTGTTGCGCATTTGCGCAACTGGTTTGTGCTTGCTCCTGCTGTTGCGCCAGTTTTGAGCGCAGTTTGAATATCTGGGCCGAAATCTCCTAACCTGGAAAAAATAACTTTTTAGAATATTTGAACCATACTTTGCTGTTTTAAACAAGGAAAGACAATGATATTACAAAATATAAAAAATTCACAGAATTATAAATTTACTAAATTACAGAATTACATGCTAGAGTTATTGATTGCAAGGTGTACTATCAAGAGAGAGATGCTCCAGGGTGAACCCTATATTTTCCTTTGATGAGTAGAAAATATAGAATAGTTATTAAAATTAGATGGCAGACCAGAGGCCCTATAATGCTTCCAGCAATTATCCCTAGCTTGGAGTAGGGATACAAGGTCTTTATGGAGCCATCTGGTTTGTTTACCATGCACTCGGCAGGTGATAAGGGGTGTATGCCTATCCTGCAGAGAGCCAAATATGTCAAGGAAGCAGTTTAGAGCTGACTGAGTATCACAAGCCCTGTATAGACAGGACCAGTCAGTGGATGAAATCTCCAGTAGGAATTTGCCCTGGTCAAGACCTGCAAAGTTTCTAAAGGTTAAATAACAAGGTGGTATAGAAATGTTAGATGAGGGGTTCCAAATGCAAAAGACAGGGGAGTGGTCACTTATGGTATCAGCAAGTGTGCCAGCAACAGGTATGCGGCCAACACAATTTGTCAGAACCCAATCAATCAGAGTACTGGAATTTGAGTTGGAGTTGACCCTGGTAGGTTCAGAAATTAGTTGGTGTAGGTTAAAACATTGAACCATGGACAGAAGGGAGGATTGTGACTTACCCAGCCAGTTAAGATTAAGGTCACCAAGAATAAGAACTTAATTTTGACCACAAGTAGGGCAGTCTAGCTGAATAGTTCTTCAAGGCCTGAGGGTCCGCTTTGTGGTGGGTTGTAGGCACAAACTTTGCGTAATTTTTTGGCACCTAGGCTAAGAGTGGCATGTAGGGATTCATGCAGGGTGGAAGCAGGGATAGGAGTGACAATGAGATTTAGATGAGTCTTACAGAGTAAGGCTACCCCCCCACTCTATTTGTGGGAGGGTCTATCACATCTGAGTAGGTTATAGCATGTGAGGGAGCAGACTGAGTCAGGAATGGAAGGCTTAAGCCAAGTCTCAGATATGCAAAGGATATCAGGTTTATACAAAGCAGTCCAAGCCTCTAGAGCAGCATGGTTACATACAAGGCTCCTGATATTAAGGTGAGCTACATGAGAAAGAGATACCAAAGCTTATGAGGAACAAACGGAGGAAGAAAAAGCCAGTGCCAGGACAGATATTTTTTAAAGGTATTAGCTGCAGGGTAGTAAGACCGATAGGAACATAGAATTTGATGGCAGATAAGGACTGCTTCGTCCACCTAGTCTGCCCATTTCCCTACCTAACGGATAAGCTGCAGATCCTAGTTAACCAACAGCCTATTTCTTCCTACCCCCCACAAGAATTGCCTTATGTCTGTCCCATGCATTCTTGAATTCTCCCACAGTTTTAGACCCCACAACCTCCTCAGGTAGGCTGTTCCATGCCTTCACCACCCTCTCTGTGAAAAAATACTTCCTCACGTTGCCACTGAGCCGTCCCCTCTCTATCTTCAAATTATGTCCCCTTGTTCTTGTAAAGGACAGATTAGGCTAAGAAATAGAAGAACTGTTGCAACAGATTTAAGAAAATGTTGGTCCTCAAGAGTGGCAGGATCTCCCTGTCACAGGCATTTGCATAAGACATTCTTGGCTCACAGTGTATTTTATTTAGCTTTTGTTGACCAGGTAGGTACACTAGACAATCTGTATGCCTATTTTCAGGTACGACCCGGGAGAGTACAATGAAAATACAGGTTCAAACAAGGTACATAACAACAAGAGGGGCAATGTACAGAGTTACAAGAGAGCAAGATAAACACCGATAGTATACAGTGCGTAGTAATAGTTAAATATACATATACATACAGAATAAATAGACTAACACATTCAATGGTAATTACATTGCATAAGTGACCCTATTTACCAGGGCTACTTACATAGAAACATAGAGTTTGATGGCAGATAAGGACCACTTGGCCCACCCAGTCTGCCCATTTCTCTACCTATTGGATAAGCTGCAGATTCTAGTTAACCAACAGCCTACTTCCTGCAACCCCCCACTATAATTGCCTTATGTCTGTCCCATGCATGTTTGAATTCCCCCACTGTTTTAGACCCCACAACCTCTCCAGGAAGGCGGTTCCATGCGTCCACCACTCTCTCCGTGAAAAATAATTTCCTCACGTTACCTGAGCCGTCCCCCCTCTAACTTTAAATTGTGTCCCCTTGTTCTTACACATCTCTTTTTCTGAAAGATGCTACCCTCCTGGACTTTGTTGATTCCCTTGAGGTACTTAAAAGTTTCTATCATGTCCCCCCATCCCTCCTTTCATCAAGGGTATACATATTAAGCTCTCTCAGTTTCTCTTCATATGGTTTCTGATGTAGACCCTGTTCCATTTTAGTTGCCCTCCTCTGGACTGCTTCCATCCTATGTCCTTGCATAGATGAGGTCTCCAAAACTGCACGCAGTACTTCAGATGGGGTCTCACCAACTGTCTGTACAAAGGGATAACCACTTCCCTTTTTCTACTTGTGATGCCCCTCCCTATGCATCCCAGTATCCCCCGGCTCTCCTTACTGACTTCTCACATTGCTTACCTGCCTTTAGGTCATCTGATATGACTACACCCAGATCCCTTTCCATTATTGTTGTCGTTAGTACCTCCCCTGCTATTGTGTACTCTTTTCCGGATTTTTATTTCCCAGGTGCATTACTTTGCACTTCTTTGCATTGAATCTAAGTTGCCATATGTCTGACCATTCCTCGAACCTTGCCAAGTCCCTTCTCATCCTTTCTACCCCCGCTTGTGTATCAACCCTGTTACAGATCTTTGTGTCATCTGCAAAGAGGCATACCTTTCCTTCCAGACCTTCTGCAATGTCACCTATAAAGACGTTAAAGAGGACTGGACCCAGTACTGAGCTCTGAGGTACTTTACTAGTAACCCCCTTTCTTCAGAATGTGTTCCATTCACTATTACCTTCTGTGTCCTGTTGTGCAGCCAGTTTGCTACCCAGGCTACCACCCTGGGACCCACTCCCAGGCTGGTTAACTTGATTATTAATCTTTTGTGGGGGACTGTGTCAAATGCCTTGCTAAAGTCTAGGTAGGCCATATCCACAGCCCCTCCCTGGTCTTTTACTTTGGTCACCCAGTCAAAGAAATCTATTAGATTTATCTGACATGACCTTCCTGCTGTGAATCCATGCTGCTTTGGGTCCTGTGCCCCACTGGCCTTTAGATACTGAACAATTCTTTCTTTCAGAAGTGATTCCATCATTTTCCCCACCACTGAGGTCAAACTAACAGATCTGTAGTGTCCTGCTTCTGCCTTGCTCCCACTTTTGTGAAGGAGAATCACATCTGCCCTCCTTCAGTCCTCAGGTACCACCCCATCTTCCCATGATTTGTTAAAAAGTGTGGTTAGTGGTGTCACTAGGTCCTCCCTTAGCTCTTTTAGGATTCTAGGGTGAATCCCATCAGGCCCCATTGCTTTGTCCACCTTGAGTTTTAGGAGTTCTTTCAGGACTCTTTCTTCTGTAAATGGACTGGCGTCAACCCCTACCCAGAGTGCTTCTACTGTTTGGTTTAGGTAACTCCTCCTCTTCTTCTTTTGTGAATACTGAGCAAAAGTATTCATTCAGTATCTCTGCCTTTTCACTGTCTCCCTCTGCCCACCTCCCCTCTCCTTTATTAATCTTCACTATCCCTCCCTTAACCCTACTATGCTCCCTAATGTACCTATAAAATGTTTTATCCCCCTTCTTAACTGAGTTGGCTATCTTTTCCTCAGTTTGGGCCTTTGCTTTTCTGACTGCCTTCCCCACTTCTTTCTGCTTTAATTGATACAGTTCCCTGTCATGCTCCATCTGTGATTCCTTATACTTTTTGAATGCAGCCTTTTTCTCCTTAACCTTCCCTGACACCTCTTTTGAGAACCATAGTGGTTTTTTATTCCACTTTGTTTTCTTTATTTGTTTCACACAAAGGCTTGTTGCCTCCATGATGGCAGTTTTGATTTTTCTCCATTGTTCTTCCACCCCTCCTTTCTGGCCATTTGCTAATGCATTCATCAGGTATTGACCCATTCTGCCAAAGTCAGCCCTTCTAAAGTTCTGTATCCTTGTCTTTGTATGGCTTGTCTCCATGGTTGTGTTTATTGTGAAGCACACTGTGCAGTGGTCACTTGTTCCCAGATGTCTACTGACTTCTAAATTAGTGATCCTCTCTCCATTTGAGAGTACCAGGTCTAATATTGCTCCCACCCGAGTAGGTTCCACCACTAGCTAAGGCATGCCCCCTGTAGGGCATCGAGAATGACCCTGCTCTTGGATGTGGCTGTAGTCCATGTAGCCCAGTTAACATCTGGCATATTCAGGTCCCCCATCAATAGTATCTCCCCTTTTTCAGCCATTTTGAGAATGTCCTCTATCATTTTCTTGTCTATTTCCTCCCCTTGAGACGGGGGTCTGTATACAACCCCTGCGCAGATTGTGATGCCATTCCCTGTCTCCAAGGTGACCCAGAGTTCCTCTTGTCCTCCCGCTTTACTTTTTAGTTCTGTAGCTTTGATCCCTTCCCTTATGTAGAGAGCTACTCTACCTCCTCTTTTACCCTCCCTGTCCCTTCTGTAGATTGTGTACCCTGGTATGTTGACATCCCAGTCATGGTTCTCCGTGTACCATGTTTCTGTGACTGCCACAATATTCAAGTGTTCCTCTTCCATCAGGACTACTAGCTCTGGAAGCTTGTTTCCAAGACTACGGTCAGAAAAGACTTGCCTGCTCCTGTTGGAAGCTGAAAAACTTGCTATACTGTAGAGAACAATGAGTCAGAAAAGACTTGCCTGCTTCTGTTGGAAGCTGAAAAACTTGCTATACTGCAGAGAACAAGCTAGAACGCATTTGAGGAACTGGGAACCTGGTAAAACATAATTTAGTTGGGGACTAGTTAGGAAGGTAAGCTACGCTTTCTACAGGAAGTTTCATTATTTTCTTATTGGCATTAAGAATTGCAGGATTCCATTAAAGTGTAGTAATTTTATAACCAGAGGGGGCGAAATACAACTGAAATTGCTTGATTTCTGTGCTAGACACATAGGATTTGGAAGGATATTTGTGCAATATTTTAGAAGTGTCCAGCTGGCTGAGCAGTGAGTTCGTTTTTATCCCTGGACTCAGTAGAGTGGTTTGTGTAGAAGCAGTGGCCTAGTAAATTGTGGTGTTGGTTGACTTACTATAAAGGCAATACTCACCAGGTGGTGGAGCAGTGGTGTATTTGATTGTTTCTAACAGTCACCAGTGCTGTGGCCTACCCACCCACCCTTCCCTCACCCCCGCCCACCCCAGGCATGGCATTTCCTTTATAGCCAAGGTTTTGACATCACTTCCTCAACAGATCTTGAGGCAGAACTGTCATATTCTTAATTACCCAGCACAGTGCATAAAGGGTAAGTACACACACACACAAAAATTATATATATTACTCATTGTATATTATAAGGAAGAGGGACATGTGGGGAGTGGTGCAATGCACTGGCTGTGGGGCAGCAATTTTCTGGGAGACATTCTGGTACCTGCGTTGCTGCCCTATTTGCAGGCAACTGTCAGCTCTGCGGGAGGAGGTTGCCCACCTCCAGGCTGAATTGGCAAGGACTAAGGAGGCCTCCCCCACCCAAAGAGCACCAGTTCCACAACCACTGCCTCAGAGGCTGCCATGTGTAAAGAGCAGATGGACCACAGTAGGTTCTGGGAGGGTGAGGGTGGTGAAACAGAGGCATGGCCCCCAAGTTGTACCTCTACACAAATCATATGTCAGTCTGGCAAATCAAGGTTCCTCTATGATGACACCCTCATTGGACACCAAGAAGAATGCTGGGGACATCCACAAGGGAGACCCACAAAAGAGTGGCAAGGGACACCATAGGGGAAAGAAACAGCTTCTGATAGGGGACTCAATTGTTAGGGGTGTAGACCTGGGGAAAAGAGAGGAGAAGGAAGTAAGGTGCCTGCCTGGTGCCATGGCTTGGAGGGACAGGAAGCAAATCCTCAGGATTGCAGAAGCAGCATCACAGGAGAGGAAACTAGATATCATTGTCCACCTCGGGGCAAATGACCTAGCTAGGCATAAGATCAGTGCAGTGCAGGATGACTTTGTGGAGTTGGGGAGGGGCCTCAGACAGGTAGCAAGCACGGTAACCTTCTCAGAGGTGCTGCCAGTCTATGGCAGGGGTGAGGCTAGGGTACTGCACACCATGCAGTTTAATGAATGGTTATAAAACTGGTGCAGAGCACAGGGCTTTGGCTTCATTGGGGACTGGGGGTCCACCTGGAGGGATAAAGGTCTATACTGGCCTGATGGTCTGCATCTGTCCAGGAAGAGAAACATGCTCCTAGGTGACAGGTTTAAGGCTTCTTGCAGTTTTAAACTAGCCAAGGGGGAGGTGTTGATAGAAAACAGGAAAGTTCAAGCCTCCCCCCACAAAACATGGCAGGCAGTAGGGTAAACACTGAGGTACAGAGCTTGACAGAGGGCAGAACAGGGGTAAATGGAAAAATGGACAAGGGCAATAAGAGCAGGGATGGGGTAAAAAAGGATAAAGCCAACATTAAATGGAGGGCAGTGAGTACCAATGCCCGTAGTCTGGGAAACAAGCTTCCAGAGCTAGTAGCCCTGATGGAAGAAGAACACTTAATACATACATTGCTGGCTTTGTGAATGATATGCAGCAAACAGTTTTGAATGCCCCTTTTAGAGGGACAAAACTGTTTGGCTATGATGTTGAAGAGGCCCTATGTGGCCTTCAGACCTCAAAAATGACTCTCAGGTCCATAAGATTCCTATATCCCACTCCTGCCAAGGGTCATGGGAAGGGATCCTTTCATCAGCCTGCTGCCAGAGGTAGCCGTGCCTACCATTAGCAAGGCCGCGGCAAGGAAACTGGCACCCTACCCCCATGTGTCCATACAAACGCACTCAAAGCAATTGTACTGGTGGCACTGCCTCCGTCTGTTCCATCTGTCTTCTGGATACATCCCCACCTCCGCTGCTACCTCCAGGGGTGGTTGTGGGGGGGGGCTGACTCTCCCTGCATCTAAAACAGTGGCAGGAAACTACTACGGACCACTGGGTCCTGGAGATAATTGCAAGGGGACATGCTCTGCAGCTGTCAGAAACCCCCCCAGATCATCCCCCACTGCCTTCCTGTTATCCTCTGGGTCATCTGTCCCTTCTGAAGGAAGAAGCCCACTCATTATTCCAAACAAGTGCTACAGGATCAGTTCTTCCTCGACAGAGAAATTAAAAAAAGGTTATATTTCAGATACTTCCCAGTCCCAAAATAGACAGGAGATCTGCCTCCCATGTTGGATCTCAACTTCTACATTGAACACAAAAAGTTTCATAGAACACAGAAACATAGACAATGATGACATTGATCCATCTAGTCTGCCCATGGTTGCCTGTCCTGCCACGAGACCTAGCATCTGTCTGGGGACCTTACCCCTTCCTTCAGCTCATCCTTTCAAATGGTATTCCTGCAAGCTCTGATTCTCCACTGCAAATAAGGGAATGGCTTTGTTCTCCACGTATGAAAGATGCATACTTTCATGTCAGGATCAGGAAATCCCACATGCAATACTTCCACTTTGTGCTGGAGGAAGAACATTACCAGTTCACAGTATTGCCTTTTGGCTTGTCTTCTGCACTGCAGGTCTTTACCAAATGCTTTACATTAGTAGCAGCAGACCTTTGCAGGGAAGGCCTGTATGTGTTCCTGTATCTGGACTACTGGCTTCTGAAGACCAACTCCAGGGAAGCTTTACTTCACACTCTGTCTTGGACATCATGGTAGTAAGTACGGTAAACACCAACATAGAGGTGGCGATAGGGAGAAAGGCAGGGGTAGATGGGGAAAGTGACAAAGGCAAGAAGGACAGGGATGGGGCAAAAAGGAGTAAGGCCATCAGGAAATGGAGAGTAATGAGTACCAATGCCCGTAGTCTGGGCAACAAGCTCCCTGAGCAGGTGGCCTTGATGGAAGAGGGATGCCTGGATATCGTAGCAGTCACAGAACATGGTACACAGAGAACCATGACTGGGATGTTAACATACCAGGGTACATAACCTACAGGAGAGACAGGCAGGAGAGAAGAGGGGAGGAGTAGCTCTCTATGTAAAGGAAGGGATAAAAGCAACTGAACAAAAGAGTAAACATGGAGGAGAGGAGGCACTGTGGGTCACCTTGTAGACTGGAAAGGGCACCACAATCCGCACAGGGGTTGTGTACAGACCCCCATGTCGGGGGAAGGAATAGACAAGGATATGATAGAAGGTATTCTTAGGATGGCAGAGAAAGGGGAGATACTGTTGATGGGAGACCTGAATATGCCAGATGTTAACTGGAGGACATTTGCTGCAGCCACATCCAAGAGCAGGGCCATTCTCGATGCCCTACAGGTGGCAGGCCTCAGACAGCTAGTTTTAGAACCCACTCGTGAGGGAGCAATCTTAGACCTCGTACTCTGAAGTGGGGGCAGTGAGAGGATCTCAGATCTACAAGTGGGTTGCCATATGGGAACAAATGACCATCAAACAGTGTGGTTCACGTTAAACTCAGCTACAGAGTCAAGCCATACAAAAGTGAGGGTACTGGACATCAGAAGGGCTGACTTTGGCAAGATGGTAGAGTGCCTCAGAAAAGCACTAGCAAACAGGCTAGAAGGAGGGGTGGAGCAACAATGGGGAATCATCAAAACTGCCATCACAGAGGCAACAAGCCTTTGTGTGAAGCAAATAAACAAATCAAAATGAAAGAAAAAGCCACTATGGTTCTCAAAAGAGGTGGCTGGGAAAGTCGGGGACAAAAAGATAGCAGTCAGGAAGTATAAGGAAACACAGAAGGAGCAGGACAGAGAGCTGTACCAGTTAAGGCAGAAGGAAGCAGGGAGGGAAGTCAGAATAGCAAAGGCCCAAACTGAGGAAAAGATAGCCAACTCAGTTAAGAAGGGGGATAAAACCTTTTATAGGTACATCAGAGAGCGTAGAAAGACAAAGGGAGGGATAGTGAGGCTGAATAGAATGAATGGTGGGTGGGCAGAGGGGGACAGTGAAAAAGCAGGGATACTGAACGAATATTTCTGCTCAGTATTCATAAAAGAGGAGGGGGCAGTGCCTAATCCAATTAACAGAAGCACTCTAGATGGGGGGGTCGATCCCAGCCCTTTCACAGAAGAAAGGGTTCTGCAAGAACTCCTAAAACTGAAGGTGGACAAAGCAATGGGGCCTGATGGAATTCACCCCAGAATTTTAAAAGAATTAAGGGGGTAACTAGTGAAACCACTGACGACTCTTTTTAATAAATCATGGGAGGATGGTATGGTACCCAAGGACTGGAGGAAGACGGATGTGATTTCCCTTTTCCCTTCACAAAAGTGGGACCAAGACAGAGGCAGGAAACTACAGACCTGTCAGTTTGACCTCTGTGGTAGGGAAAGTGATAGAGTCACTGCTGAAGGAAAGAATTGTTGAGTACCTTGAGGCCAGTGGGGCACAGGACCCAAGGCAGCATGGGTTCACAGTGGGAAGGTCATGTCAGACAAATCTAATAGATTTCTTTGACTGGGTGAGCAAAGTAGTAGACCAGGGAGGGGCTGTGGACATGGCCTACCTAGACTTTAGCAAGGTATTTGACACAGTCCCACACAAAAGATGAATAGTCAAATTAACCAGCCTGGGAGTGGGTCCCAGGGTGGTAGCCTGGGTAAAACATTGGCTGGACAACAGGACACAGAAGGTAATTGTAAATGGAGTCCACTCTGAAGAAAGAGGGGTTACTAGTGGGGTACCACAGGGTTCAGTACTGGGTCCAGTCCTTTCTAATGTCTTTATAAGTGACATTGCAGAGGGACTGGAAGGAAAAGTATGCCTCTTTGCAGATGACACAAAGATCTGCAACAGGGTTGATACACAAGGAGGCGTGGAAAGGATGAGAAGGGACTTGGCAAGGTTGGAGGAATGGTCAGAAGTATGGCAGCTAGGATTTAATGCAAAGAAGTGAAAATAATGCACCTGGGAAACAAGAACCCAGGAGAAGATTACACAATGGGGGTAGTAACAACAAAAGGAATGGGACCTGGGGTAATCATATCAGATGACCTTAAGGTTAGCAAGCAATGTGAGAAGGCAGTAGGGAGGGCTAGGAAACTGGGATGCATAGGGAGAGGCATCACCAGCAGAAAACAGGAAGTTGTTATCCCTCTGTACAGACAGTTGGTGAGACCCCATCTGGAGTACTGCATCCAGTTCTGGAGACCCCATCTCCGCAAAGACATAGGATAGAGGCAGTCCAGAGGAGGGCAACTAAAATGGTGCAGGGTCTGCAAGAGAAGCCATACGAGGAGAGACTAAAGGAGCTTAATATGTATACCATTGAGGAAAGAAGGGAGAGGGGGGACATGATTGAAACTTTTAAGTACCTCAGTGGAATCAACAAAGTCCAAGAGGGTAGCATCTTTCAGAAAAAGAGATGTGCAAGAACAAGAGGGCACAATTTAAAGATGGGGGTGGTGGTTCCGGGCAATGTGAGGAAGTATGTTTTCACAGAGAGGGTAGTGGATGCATGGAACAGCCTTCCTGAGGAGGTTGTGGGGTCTAAAACTGTGGGAGAATTCAAGAATGCATGGGACAGACATAAGGCAGTTCTTGTGGGGGGTAGGAAGAAATAGGCTGTTGGTTAACTAGGATCTGCGGCCTATCCTGTAGGTAGGGAAATGGGCAGACTAGGTGGGCCAAGAGGTCCTTATCTGCCATCAAAGTCTATGTTTCTATGGCAGTTGTTCAAGACTTGGGATCATAGTGAATATGCCAAAGTCTGTGTTGTCTCCCCGCCAATGACTACACTACACAGAGACAATCTTGGACACATAGGACAGAGCAGATAATCTGACTGCCCAAGCACAGTTGATATACAGAAGTCACTATGACTCTGTGAAAACAATGTTACATCTCCTGGCTGTGGTCACAGTGACTGTGCCACTGATCCTCCTCAATATGAGAATCCCTCACTCAGGGTCCAATGGGATCAACTGATGAACGAGCTAGACCAAATGGTTCTGGTCATGCCTCCACTTCGCAGAGCATTGCTATGGTGGATGGGTCATAAAAACCTATTAAAGAATATTCCATTCCTTGTACCAACTCTTGTATAGATCCTTACAACAGATTCTTTGGGCTCTGGCTGGGGTGCTCATCTTGGTCCTTACTAGATGAAGGGGTCAGGGACTAAGCTGAAGGCCAAGCTGCATATAAATGTCCTGGAGATGAGGGTTGTCTTGTACAGTCTCCAGGTATTTCAGAACCATCTGCACCCCAGTCCTCTGTTAATCCAGATGGACAACAGCAGTGTGATGTATTACATCAACAAACATGGGGATGCTCACTCCTATCCCTTATGCAGAGAAGCAATGAGAGTATGGTACTGGGCTCCATACCTCTCAGCTTTAAAAGTCATAGCACTGGCCTTCATAATTCAGAACAAATAGCCAGAATGTGTAGCACTTTCTTTAACGATTTGTGTATCCGGAAATAGTTCTAACATTATGAAGAACATCAGTAAACCTTTGCAGAGCAAGGGTAAATCTGAGTGTAAAAATCATAGCACTTTGCAAAATTCATAACAGTGGAGAGGTATGCTGGGCTCTGTCCAAAAGCCTCCAACTATTGGCCATGCACCTCCCAGGTCTCCAAAACATCTTGGCAGACAGGCTAAGCTGGTCACAGTCCAGGATTCATGAATGGGAACTGCTGATCTCCATGGTAAACTATCTCTTTACGAGATGGGGTTGTCTACAATTGGACCCTTTTGCATCCCCACACAATGCATAACTGCCGTGTTTCTGCTCATTCACTCCAGGCCCTAGAGCTTTTTTTTTTGGTGAGACGTGCCATCCCTCTCTTAGAAAGGGAAATTCATATATACACTTCCCCCAATTCCGCTAATACAGAGGGTTCTACTCAAGCTGTGGATGGAGAGTGTCACTCTCATCATCACTGATCTATTATGGCCTCACCAAATATGATTCCCACTTCTGCAACAGATGGCAGTGGAGCCTCCTGCCCCTCTACCTCTGTGCTGGGGTCTGCTGGCACAGGACAAGGGCTCCCTGGTCCATCCGGACCCAAAGTCCCTACATCTGCATGTATGGCTCCTGAAGACACGGACATTGCAATGTTTTGGGGTATCCCTTAAAGGTGATAGGAAATGGAGTTCACATGTTTTTGTTTCAGGAATAAAGTTTATTAAGTCAACAATTATGTCTATGTGTTTTAATATGTGTTGTCTTGTTCGTACATAATCTGTTTTATTGTTTTCATATTCAGACTTCCTTATCAGACTGCTGTGAGAGGCTTGATTTTACTTCATTATTGAAACAGTGCGTGGCAAGCTCTGATGTTAGCATGTCAGTGACTCCCTGCTTTAACACAGGAAGTCCTGCTTATGTAAGCACTGCAGTTCAACTGCTGTTTTTCCTGAATCCTGTTCGTTAATGTTTGAACTTTAGATTTACAAAACCAAGTCAATTTCTAAGACACATTTTAGATAATACCCGATATTTACATAAATCTGACTCATTACTTTTGTATATTTATAAATTAATGGCAGTTTTATACATGATTCCTTCTTTATCCGTGCATTAATAAGCCTTCTAATCTACTAATAAAGACTTCCTTAACATACTACACTTTCCTGATTCTTATTGAAACACTTGACTTCATGTTTAGAAACTAAAATATTTAAATATAGTGCTGTAAGGGAAAAAACAAGTATTTGAGAATCAGCATTGATGAAAGATAAATGTTTCAGGAGAACATGGTTTAAAGCTGAGAGTGGCCGTAGGAAGTAGACAGAGCTGTGTCAGTTGTGTTTATATCATGCAGCCTACTGTTCCATCAGTTTCACTTATTTAAGAAATGTAAATAGTTTCGATAAGGAAGCAGCATGTTTTTGGAGAGGGTGTGTGTGAAGGAGATAAGAGCCATCTATTGCTTCATTGGTTTGGAAAAGCAGAGAAACAAGAGTCGCCATTGGAGCAAGTAGGTGCCTGCATTTCACTTACAAAAAAATGTGTCACTTTAAGAACTACTGCACTGTACAGAAAACGAAGCAGCACGTGTTTAGAGAGCGCAGTGGGAGGGGTACGTAATGCATTTGGAGAGAGCTGAAGCCAATTCTTCTGAAACACTCTTCTGAAACAGCTTCCCTCGATGTAAGGAAAACCACTGAGTTACTGCATAACAAGACAGTCTGTAGCTGCTACAGCAAGGAAGCATGGTTCTATTCTCTGTGTTTGTTTTTCTTGCACTTCATCTAGAATATGTGGTGGATGTAGGAATACTGCTGGGCATGCAGGATAGTCGAGAGAATTTTGCCATTTGTTTACTGGACTCACTGACATCTAAGTGAGTTTCTGATGTCAGGAGTCAGTGATGGGTCTTGGAATGCAGCAGCCATAAAGAAACAAAGATCAGAGTCCTGGGGAAACTGCTGCTGTTTCTGCACTAGTTCAAAATGTAATACTTCAATGTTGGGGTTCCCCAGCAGCCCCCAGTAGGCACCCAGGTACCCCAGTAGTGTAGATGGCAGGGTGGGGGCCAAAAACATACTGTAGTGCAGGAGCCCCTGCTAAATAAACTGCATGCCTACAGTTTTAAAACATTTTTCCTCCTCTTTGCTGCAGCCTGCTCAGCTATGGCACGAGCTAGTGCTATTCTAATTCCAGCATGTGCTGGGCAGCTGCTTGCCTCCCTGGTCATTAGGGCCTTGGCATCCCAAACACCGGGGAGGGCTCCGTGGTGGCCAGTAATAGCTGTTTTTAAAATAGTGTGAGGTGGTCAGCAGCAGCAGCGGTTGGGAGAGAGCTTCCAGGTGCCTCCACGAAGAAAAGTAAAGAAAAGTTGAGTTTTGCAGCTCGTAAGGAGAGAGAGGATGCAGGGAGGTAAAAATAATTGGTAAAATGTACCTGCAGTCCTCCCCTCATCCCTGTAGTGTGGTGGCTCCCTGAAGTTTTCTGGCAGTCCATAGTTGCAGCAGGTCCCCAAGTACAACAGTCGGCAGGCGTCAGGATCTGTGGTGTTGGCTCTGTTCAGCTCCTTTTATTACTTTTAAAATTTAAACGTAAAATGTGTCAGTACCTCAGCGCTGGTGTGTTAAAGAGCTGCATCCTGGGAGCTCCAGAGACAGAGATAGAGAAGGCAATTCTTGTTGGGGGGTAGGAAGAAATAGGCTGTTGGTTAACTAGGATCTGCGGCCTATCCTGTAGGTAGGGAAATTGGCAGACTAGATGGGCCAAGTGGTCCTTATCTGCCGTCAAAGTCTATGTTTCTATGAGAGAGAGAGAGAGAGAGAGAGAGAGAGAGATTGGCCCCCAAGCCCTCGAGTCACCTTTCCTCTGCCTGCCTGAAGTTTCTTCCACCACAGTACCTCCCAACCTCTCGATCCAACTCTCTTCACCCCGGGCAGGGACGATGAGTTGGTGGCAGCACCAGGGAGCAGGTGCTGACCACCAGAGCTTTCTTTTTTGGGGGGGGATGGATCCTCTTCTCTTCAGGACCTGTCTGCCCCGCCATCCTCATGCTTAGGCTTGCTTCCCACTCCCTAATGGACATTGTAGGCAAGCCCAGATTACACGGTCGAGGTCATGAGCAGGACCCCCATGGTGCATAGAGGCAGTAGGCAGGCGGACCGGGCTGTCATGCTGGGGTTGGCGTTTTACATTGCTTCGCTGCCCGGGTCAGGGATGTGCAATGATGTCCAGCATCCATTCCGCCCCCTCTGTGCAGACTGGCGGGCGTCGCATGGTATCCCGACTTCAAGTTAGGGTCCATCATGCCAGACACTCTTCCCCTCCCTCCCCCCAGAGGACAGCAGTCCCCAGGATGCTCAATTCTTCTCCCCTGGTTGGCTGTCCAACTCCCTGGGTCTGTACCCGAACCTGGGTCGTCGGTGTTGCAAGCGGAAATCTAACCACTGTGCCGAAGGGCCGGTGTGTCCGCCTGAACTTTTAAATAAATAAAAAGTTTATTTTCCGTGCTGGGCACACAGAAGGACAGCTGCGAGTGGGGAAAGGCCAGGCCCCCTGGAAAAGGACTGCCTATAGGCAGGCAGATGCAAATGTATTAATTTATTAAAATACCCCCCACCCTCAGCAAGGCAGCAAGAAAGCAGGGGTGGGTTTTATGAAAGTTAAGCTCCCTGGAGGCAGAGTTTAGGGCCAGGCCGACCCTGTTAAAGGGGAATTGCTGTGTTATAAAAACATTTAAGATGAAAAGAGTTCCAGCCAGGGGCATAGGCACAATAAAGCTCCACTAAAAGCCCCAGAATTGTAGCCATATGAGCCAGGGAGGCTAATTGACAGGGCTAGCTAGCCCAAAAGCTTACTCTACATTTAAGAATAGTAAACAGAAAAGTGCAAGGATGGCCCCATCTAAAGTGATAGCCTCACTAGCCAAGTGGGCTAGTGAATTAGGGGCTGGTTAGCCAGAAGCTGTTTGTCTCTATTTTGTGCAGTTAATTTAGCTCCAGGTGGGCCATCTAGGGGAAGCCAGCCACAGATTAAAGGGAAAAGAACCACAGAGTGGAGAAAGGTGGCCAGTAGCCCAGCCATGGCTAGTATTTAAAGAGTGCAAAATTCTGCTATTTTAAAAGTGCACTCAGGTGTTAGCCTCAGCCAGCAGCAAGGGAAGGGGAGTGGGTACACGGATAGCTACCGCAGCAATGTAGTAACCGCAGTCCGAGCCAAGGGCTAGTAACCTGTATAACTGCCCCGTAGCTCTAGGCCAGGGAGGGCAGTTAGCGAGGGATCCTTAGCATGCCGGCTAGCTGGATTACCCTCAGCCATAGGATGATCCTCCTGTTAGGCTCCTTTGAACCCAAATGCCTGTGGGAGAGGGAGTGTACCCCAGGGTCCCCAATTAGCTACTTATATCTAGCATTTGACAGGTTTTCCCCTTGTATCACCTTCCTAGAGTTCCTGTTAGAGAAAATGTTTCTGTAGAACATTTTGAAAGTGAAATGCTGAACTGTGAAAAGGTAAAAACCTTTACTGACATTCAGACTGCATTTAAAGGGACAGCACCTGAATGTAACAGTGTAACTGCCTTTCATGCTCAAGCTTGCCTTGGTTATTTCAAAAGACTTTTGGATTAACCTTGAGTTTCTCCTGCATGTACTAAAGTGCCCTTTCTGTCTGAATGTGCCTTGTTCGCTCTGAAGACTGTTGGATTAACTCCGAACTTGCTTTTCTTGTCAAGAACTGCCCCGACTGCCACTGAACTGCCTGTTCGTTCAATTCTCTTGCTTTATACCAATCCTTCCATCCGATATCACTCTTCAGACTGTCACTAGCAGTGACCAACCAGAGACTGTGCCGGCGGTCCTTCTTTGGTTTCTTCCTTAGTCATCCCCCCTCATTGCCCAGTTTGATGTTTTCCACCAGTTTCAAGTGTCGTCTAGGTTCCGTGCAAGTACAATGATCAGTTTTTCATTTCCCTTTCCATCTGCATCTTGTTTTTCCTGGGATCCTGCTTTGGCCCACAGGTCTTCAGCCAGTTTCGTCTGTATCTTGTGTTCCCTGGGATCCTGCTTCAGCCCGCTCTACAGCCAGTTCCATCTGCATCTTATTTTCCCTGGGATCCTGCTTCAGCCCAGAGGTCTTCAGTCAGTTTTGTCTGCATCTCATTTTCCCTAGGGTCCTTCATTGGCCAGGAGGCTCTACAGTTGCTTGGGCTCTTGTTCTTCAGCTTTTCTGCATCTCGTTTTCCCTGGAGTCCCACTTCAGCCAGGAGGGTTTACCAATGTTTGGGTCTCTTGTGCATTTTAGTTCTTCCCCCCTTCATTTTTCCCAGTTCAGCTAAGCTGCCCAATGAAGTGCACTGGTGACCACCGCTCTCAGTCCTTGGTGAACACTACACTCTGACTTTTACTCTATGCTAGTCATGCTGTTATAGCATAATAGAATAATAGAATGATAGAGTGATAGCGTTATTGAATTACAGAAGTATAGAAAATAGAGTTGTAGGGTATAAGGTTATCGTAGAGTATAGAGAAAAGAGTTATAGAGTATAAAGCTCTGTAATTGCCCATCCTCTTTGGTGCTCTGCACCTAGTAAACCTTTTCCATTCTCTGACTTTATCTCCTGCCTCTCCTTACCCAAGCACTGCTACACCATCAGCGAATAAGAACCAGTGTTTTACAAAAAGACTGATCAAGCAAATAAATGCTGAAAACACACTATTTTGATTTAAAAATCACTTTATTACTTATAAAAAAAAACACATAAATAATATGAGCATTCAGATAAGTTTTGTAGAAGTAGAATTTATTTCTGATCTCCTTTAAGGTTGCTTATGTACTGATTGCAGCTAGAAAGCCTTCAACCATTCTTATTCCTTGAAATGTAAGTGATTCACTTTGTGGACTGCTTCTACAACTCTGGACCCATTTACATGTCATGTAAATGCCGTATTGGAATACTTGCTGTCCTTATTAGACTCTGGCATACAGTACTCCTCACTCAAGGTGCATTTAGCCGCTATATCAGGTTTCCATGCCCCTAGTGATTGTTGTATGGTTGTCCAATTAGGGATGTCTCATACACTTCTGAGAGGTATTCTACATACAAAACCTTCTATGCATAATTCAGTCCCACCTTGGCACTTTAATTTTGTACTTGAGAAACTAGCATTGGCTCCTTTTGAGCCAACTGCAAGTTGTGGCTTACGTCTCCTATCATGGAAAACATTATTTTTAGTTGCAATCACTTCTGCTCAAAGGCTTTCTGAGCTGCAGGCTCTAATGTGTGAGCCTCTTTATTACATTTTTCACAAAGAGAGTCTCTTTGCATGTGAATCCTAAGTTCCTACTGAAAGTGGTATCTGAATTTACACTAAATCAAATGATACACCTTCCTGTTTATTATCCTGAGCATACCAGTCTAGGTGACGCATTGCTCTACACTTTGGATGTACACAGAATACTCAGTTACTATGTTACTCGCACCAAAGACTGCAGAAAGTCCTCTCAGCTTTTTGTTTCATTCACCCCTGGAAAAGAGGGCACCCAGTGTCTATACAGTGTCTATCCAAATGGCTGGCACATTGTATTATGTTTTGTTATAGGAAGTATGGCAAGGAACTTCCTGGTGCTGTTCATGGTCACTCTACAAGGGGTATGGCCACTTCTGTTGCCTGTTTCAAAAATGTTTCTGCTGCTGACATCTGTGTTGCAGCTACATGGAGCACTGTCTACACATTGTCTCTTGCAGATGTGCTGGATTCGGGCTTGCTGTACTGCATGCAATACTTTCTGCCCTGAAATATTTATGGCTCTGTACCATCCTTTCACTACGGACTATTTGAAAAAGGTGTGGCCTAATGGAGGAGATATCCTCAAAGAAGACAGAAGAGTTATGTAAGAACTTACCACAATAGTAGATCTTCCAGAGCATCTCCTCCATTAGACCATGCTTTCCCTCCCTCCTTCCCCCTTCTGCTTCAGTGAGGATTACATCACATGCTGTACCTAAAACCTACTCCATGCATCCTTTACCAGCCCCATGCCTCTCCTTGTATGCCTGGGGCTGATCTTATCTCCTGGGTCCCAATCACTGGAGGACCTCCTAGGCTAATCTCCGGCAGAAAACTGAAGAGTAATGGGACCACCCACGCTAACATAGATGCAGACATGGTACATCATCATCATCAAAAGTTTACTGACTGACATCAAGTCATTAGAAAATAATATATTAAATATGGAAAAGAAAAACACTACACAATTATATATTTAAATTTCAAGCCTACTTCTCCATATTAACATTTTTACATTTAAACATTTAAGTCAAAGGATAAAAAGCTTGAAGAGCATTCATAAATTGGGGAGAGTTTAGGAGGAAAAGGTCCTTAGCAAATCCTGTACAATAACAGGATGAAACGGGACTCGTCTGGGTTCGGGTCTGGTTACCTAACCCACCATCCAAGTTATTGTGGCCTGTAATCCCAAAAATATATTTAAAAAAAATGTAATAAATAACAATAATAATAATACTAATGACAATAAAAAGAAAAAGAACTTTTAGAACAAGAAGCCAATAAAAGCAAAAAAGGACATTTCCCTCCCTATATTCTTCCAAGCAGATTATAATTACCTGATGCGGTCAGAGAACCTTGGTTGATCCAATACAGCATAATGATCCAAGTTTGACATCAGTAAAATCTTATAAGTTTAGACGATGCAAAAATTTTAAGAGATGATACAGTATTGTTATATCAGAGAAACTGAACAACACATTTACTATTTGGTCGAGGGGGAGATGGAGGTTGGCCAGAATTAGCCCAATCCAAAAAGCTCACATAAGCACAACATGCTTTAGATCATCATGTACGTCCATCTTGCATTTGCAAAACTCCTCAGTTACTCTGAGGTTAGATTCACAAAAACTCACAAAGTGCAGCGCTAAAGTTTGTGTTGCCCTTTGTGACAGCCCAGGTGGTAAAAAATACTATTTACACCCGGATAGTGTAGGGCACTATCTGACTGCGAATTGGGCTAGGTAGAGGCAAAGGTAACCCCATTACTGCTACCTCTAACCCCACTAGCACTGCCCCAACCTGCATGCCTGTAAATTAAATGGCCCCACAATGAAAAGCACTGGTGTGCTATTTGTGATCCACAAAAGCAGCCACGAAAATGAGCCCATTGGGCACGCAAGGCGCTAGCTGGCCATTTACAAGCTCATTATGGGACCATTTACACGGGCTGCGAGGGAGTTTTGCGCCCCCACCCATGCAGACTGCCATTTCCCTAATGAGACAAAACCCTCCCTGGTGGTTTAGTGGTCCCTCTCCCCTTCCCATTCTCCGTCCTGATATTAACAAATAGAATTACCTGGTAGTCTAGCGGTCCCTTCCCCCTCCCCAGTCTCTGATCGCCATCTCGATAGTAAAATAAATTCTTCTCTGGTAGTCTAGCGGTCCCTCCCTCCTTGGTCTCTGATCGCCATCCCAATAGTAAAATAAATTCTCCCTGGCAGTCCCTCCCCCTCCATCTCCAGTGCCGTCCCAATATTAACAAATAGTATTCCTTGGTAGTCCAGTAGTCCCTCCCCCACCCAAACACCCATCCAATCAATAAATCTCATTGGAGTCCAGTGTACCCCCACCTCATTCCCTTGGAATAAAACTAAAGTATCCCATGTCCCTGGTGGTCTAGTGGTCCCCTCCACCCTCCCACTCTTGCAGATAGTGACCTACCACCCGCCCCCCATCCCAAAACCCAGCCAGTGACTGATACAGTCCTCCTCCCACCACCATGGCCAGCTGCAGATTGAACTGTGAATGACAGAGTGCAGTATATGCTATGCGCTTATAGCATATACTGTACTCTGTTATTCACAGTTCAGTTGGCGATGGCCATGGTGGTGGGAGGAGGGCTGGGTTTTGAGATGGGGGGGAGCGGAGTTGTAGGTCACTGTCTGCAAGGGTGAGGGGTCCACTAGACCAGGGATACTTTAGTTTTATTCCAAAGGAGCGAGGTGGGGGGGGGAGGGATCACTAGACTACCAGAGAAGAATTTATTTTACTATTGAGATGATTAGAGAATGGGAAGGGGAGGACCACTAGACTACCAGGGAAGAATTTATTCTATCGGTACGGCGATTGGAGAAGGGGGGAGAGCAGACCACTAGATTACCATGGAAGCATTTAGTTTACTATTGGGATGGTGATCGGAGACTGGGGAGGGCCCATTAGACTACCAGGGAAGAATTTATTTTACTACCATGACGGTGATCGGAGAATGGGGGAAGGACCACTAGACTCACAGGGAAGAATTTATTTTACTATCAGGACGGCGATTGGAGGGGGACCACTAGACTACCAGGGAAGAATTTCTTTTACAATTGGGATGGCGACTGGAGACCGGGGAGGGGCCACTGGACTACTTGGGATACAGTGTTGTAGGTCAGAGGCTGGGGACGCCTTGCACTACCTCTGACAACCACTAAGGGTGCGAGGAGGTTTTCCTCTGTGGTATTTTCTCTATGCAAGGGAACCCCACAAAAGGCCTTTGCATGGAGAAAATGCTTCTTGAATGGGACTGCGCCCATATGCAGGTCACCTCCCCTCATTTGCACTGTGGATCCCTCAGACTTTTGCCCTGTTGCAAACTCAGTCTGCGGGTGCAAACCGGGATTTTGTGAATACCACACTGGGGCAAAACCCAGTTTGCGACAGGGCAAAGTTTTGTGAATCTAGCCCCTGGTCATTTCTGTCTAAAATGTACATAATTTACTTTATATAATTCCACCCTAAATCTAGTTATTATATGACAGTCATGTGAGTTTGCTAGATGCGATAAATAAAATTCCAAACCATGCTGAACCTTAGGAAACTTCTACTATGTATATAATTTCAAGGTACCAGTTCAAGGCAAATCCTGGTTAACTGCAATATCCCTATTTTTAGCCTTATCTTTTCTAGTAATCTCCCATCTGGATCAAGTATAAATTTCATGTAGTAGATTGCCTAACCCCACTGGTAGCAGTGCTTCTCTGATAAACTTAATAGTAGGCAAGGCCCCTGGAATTCTGCGGTTCTGCGGTTGCGGAATTTGCCGCAGAATTTGCATCATGCCGCAGAATATATACAGTGCCACAGAATTCATTGTTTTTGGTGAATTTTCATATAAATATACTGTTTTTCCATAGTGTCATGCTTTCTTTCCCACCTCGTTTATCCTGAAGCCCCTCCTCTATGCTCAGCATATGATGTCATCGATGACATCACATCATATTTAGCCAATGACAGGACTGCATTCTGCAGAGAAATGAATAAATCATGCCGCAGAAATCAGAAAATGCTGCCGCAGAAGTCAAGGAGCCCTGCTGCAGAAATCAGAAAATTCTGCCGCAGAACACCAGGGGCTCTGATAGCAGGGAAGATAAAGTAAGCAGCATTGTGCATATCCAATGTAACCCCTAGGTGGCGCTATCCCAAGGGCTACTACCACTGCCTGTTTGACTACGGATGGGTTGAGGGGCCTAGGTCCTATGGCGGGTGCCTCCACCCAGAGGTCAGGGTTTGTAGTGGTTAGACTAACTTGGTCACAGCCCTCTGGGACACTGAGACCCCCTTTTGTTCCCTCTAGTGGCTCACACAGTACACCAGAGTTACAGCCCCAATACCCCACGTATACACACTGTTCACTCATATAGATACCACTTACCCTCCAGACTGATTCTGCAGCACGACTCTGAAGACCCCTGTAAAGTAAGGTTAATCAATCAATCAATCAATCAAGTCTTTATTTAACTAGGCGTTCATCGTTGAGCAGAAGCTCATTTGCAAGATGGACCTGGGTGGAGCATGAACAATTGTATATACAGGTCAACACAGGTATTTACAAGGCAATACAGATAATACCGTTTACAGAGAGAAAGAAAAAGAAGTTCATATGTACATAGAATTATACAGGTATTGTACAGATTACAGGGTATTTACATACACAGAAGTGTCTATAGGAAGATAAAGCAGGTTATCCAAGGTTGCAGGAGAAAGTAACGGAAGAAAAAAAATATATATACACACCAGGTAGAGGCGAAGGTAGAGGGAAGGGAGGGAGGTAGGGGGAGAAAGGCTAGGAGGGCACGGTGCACAGAGAGGAGTTGGTAAAACGGGATGTAGAGAAGGTGGATAGAGAAAAGGAGTATGTGTGAGCCCCGGGATTGAATGCTATAAAGTACAAGGCATGGTAGGATGTCACAACCCAGGGTGGTGAGCTCCTATCCGAGGTTGGGAAAGGAAGGATAAGGGGATGGATGAGCCTAGTGTTGATAAGACAGGGGGATAAGAGAGAGAACAATTCGGCTTGTGAGGAGCAAGCTGGGGGGTCAGTACTTAAAATTGGGTCTAGGTGTGGCTATATACCAGTGCAGACACTGGTACTGGGTCTGAGTGGGTGAAGCAGTTACATACTTCTCTGATTGTACAGAAATAAAGCGTCTTGATGGCATTTATACCGATTAGAGTACTTAATTTAAGGGTTTTTTGTAGATTGTTCCATAAGGTAGGTAGCACGAAGCTTATGGCTGCCCTGCCGAAGCGGGATTTTGCTTTGGGTACTTTAAGTGTAATAGCTGAGTAACTTCTTAACGCGTATTTCCCAATTATACTCGGGGAAGACAGCAGGAGATATAGTAAGGCAGCTTATTAGAGATGGCTCTATAGGTCGAGAGAGCAGTGTTTCTGTGGCACCTAAACTTTAGTGATGTCCACCCCACTGCTGCATATAGGATGCAGTGATGCGTGTCGACGGCAAGTCCCGTCATAAACCTCAGTGCTCGATGGTAGAGTGTGTCCAGTTTAGCCATGTAAGAGTTGGGGCACTGGCTGTAGAGGAAATCAGCGTAATCAACCAATGATAAGAAAATGGATTGGACCAGTTGTTTCTAGGCATCTCTGGTGAGAAATTGGTTGATTCTAAAAAAACAGGCCAAGCCTTTGCCGAAGTCGTTTTAACAAGTCCTTGATATGTTCAATGAAGTAGAGTCTTTGGTCTATCCAAACTCCCAGATACTTGAATTTTGTAACAAATTCTAGTTTTTCACCTAGAACTATGGTAATTTGGGGAACTGTCCCACTGGACACAGGGTTAGCTGTACGGATGAAAAGGGAGAGGACCATCGCTCTAGTTTTTTGGCATTAAGGAGTAGCTTTTTTTGAAGGAGTTGGCTTTGCAAAAGGTTGAATTCTGACTGTAGGTCATTGCAGGCAGCTTCAGGTGTTGGGCGACTCACGTAAAGAACTGTATCATCTGCAAACAGATGGATGTTGGTTTCTTTTATACAGTAGTCCATGTTATTAATGTAGATTGCAAAAAGGGCCCTAATATAGAACCTTGAGGTACCCCTCTTTGCAGAGTTTTTAAGGGGGACAGGCCTCCTTCGGCTTTAACTTGTTGAAGGCGCCATGTAAGATAGTAAACCAGCGCAGAGAGGAGGGGTCCACACCTATGGTTTGAAGGGAGGAGAGGAGCAGACTATGGTCGACAGTGTCGAAAGCCTTGCTTAGATCAAGGAAAACAGCACAAATAATGTTTTTGCTCTCAAGATTATGCTGCCAGTCATTAGTAACTTTGGCGAGGGCTGAGATAGTGCTATGTTTAGCTCTGAATCCAGACTGCATAGGGTTTAGCAGTTCCCTAGACTCAAGGTGAGTCCTCAGCTGTGCATTTACAATTTTCTCTAGGGGCTTGGACAGGACCGGAAGGAGAGAAATTGGGCTGTAGTTACTGAGATCACCAGAGTCACCTGATTTGAACAGTGGTATGACATGTGCTGTCTTCCATATAGGTGGTAAGGTGCCCTGAGACAGGGATAAGTTAAAAAGGTGGGTGACAGGTATTGCTAGTACGTGGTAGGCAATTTTTAGGAAGTAAGGGTCAAGCGTGTTGGCCCCAGCACTTTTTCTAGTATCCAACTGAAGCAAGAGGTCCTCTACCTCTTTCAGTTAGGCAGGTTGACGCGAGAAAGGCGGCGAAGCTATCAGAGTTTCAGGCAGTTGGCTGGCAGTCTGGGAGCGAAGTATGTTTGCAGGGGAGTTATCAAATGCCATGCCTGCAGTAGCAAAGTGGTTATTAAATGCGTCAAGTATATCCATCTTTTTGGTTAATAGTCGAGTTGCCAGAGGTAATCTTGGTCGGGAGTGAATTTCCTGGGGAGTGGCCTAGCAGATCATTGATTGTGTTCCAGAACTTGATTGGGCTCTTTGTGGCAGAGTCGAGTTTGGATTTGAAGAAAGTGGCCTTCGATTCTCTGATTATTTTGGTACATAAATTTCGCAGTCTCCTGAACTGGTTCCAATTCTCTGCAGTGTTCAGTCTGCGTGCTTTTTTCCAGAGCTTATCTCTTTCTAGAAGCAGGGTCTTGATCTGAGGGGTGAACCATTTACAGGTTTTGGTCCTAGTTCGAACTTTAGTCAGGGAAGCATACTTATTAAGGGCCCTTGATAGAATGTTGTGGAAGATACTGTAAGCTGACGTAATCCTTTTGGCCAGGTAGAAATCTTGCCACTGAGGGGAGTACTTAAACTTGTTTAGGTAGGCATGTTCATTGAAGTTGCGCCTGGATCTCTTCATAGAGAACTAGCTGATGGGTGCTGGGTTGTTGGTGGATCTTACTCCCGCAATAAAACAATGGTCGCTGGTGTCCGAGAAGAAGACGTCAGCGTGGGAGAAGAGATGAGGTTTGCTCACCATTAGCACATCCAAAAGAGTACTTTTACTTGGGTTCTTCATGTTTGGGCGTGTTGGTTCAGTAATAAGTTGCGTCAGCACAGAAGCATGCAAGGGGGGGCAGCAGTGTTAGAGAGCCAGTCAAAGTTGAGGTCTCCTAAAATAATAGTTTCCGGCAGCCCCTGTCCCAACTTGTCACTTAGATATGACACAAGCTGTAGGCCAGCAGATGGTGGTCTGTAGCATCCTACTACACAGAGTGCAGTAGTCTGTTTAATTTCCACTTTGAGAATTAGGCATTCGAATTCTCTGGCAACAGATGCCGAGGATAAGCAGAAGGCAGAAAATTTGTTTTTAATGTAGATAGCTACCCCTCCTCCTCTGGCATGCCTATCAGCTCTGAACAAGGCATAGTTGGGGATGTTTACTTCTCTATCAGTGGTGCTGGGTCTAAGCCAAGTTTCGGAAATCACAAGTATGTCAGGAGAGATACGATTTACCCAGGTTTGTATTAAGGTTATCTTTTTAAGGAGGCTACATACGTTAATATGCAAGAAGCTTATTCCTTTTAAATTTGCTAGTTCTGCTGGTGAAGCAATAGCTTCTGGGGGGGCCAGGGTTGAGTTCTACGTTGCCTGAACATAGCAGGAGGATAAGTAGGATTTTTCTAAGAGCGCTAATTATAAGCTTGTAATTCCTGCCTTTCTCCCATCTAGTAGATCTGATGTTTTTAGGGACTGGAAAGTAGCCACCATAGAAGAGCTGATCTGTTGTTGCAAGAGCTAGTACCCCTACCGTAATAGGCGGGGAGGAGATAGAAGTCTGCGTGGTGGGAGGTGGGCCTTGTGGTGGGGGAGTGTTATAAGTACTACTGGTCTGTGTGGTCCAAGAGCAGGGTTCGAGGTATTGGTACTTGGAATCACAGCGGCAATTAAAGGATAAGTTGCCATGTGGTATACAGCACAAGGTGCTGTTGTAGACCAAACATGATGGTAGTTCAGGTGTCCAATGCTGGGCAGCTGGTATCAGCAGAAGAAGGGGCAGTACATACACAGCAAAACACAATACTGTTTCCATAAGTACCAACACCACAGACAGTATATAGTACAGCAACAACAAATCTGGTTTATTTAGGGGACAGTAACAAGGAGGGGGGCAATCAGGTTGATTTGGTTTGGAAATATTCAAATCACAGTACTGTGCACACATACAGGGTCTGAAAAGTCACACTCTGGGTACCCAGGTTGGGGGGGGGGCTAGCCAGGTCCGTTGCCCGGTAGGTGCTGATGGATAGGGCCCTGTAAAAGAAAATATATGCACAACACCCAGTTGTAATCCAGAGCCAGAGGGCTCAGTCCATGAAACAGTGAAACAACAAGAATCCGGTGACACACTTGTGATTGAAAACAAACTGCAGGGGAATACCCTGATTTGTACTCAAAACACCCAAGCTGAGGATCGGATGGAGAATGTCTCTCTGGATTGCCAGAAGAGCAGGGCATGAGGACAAGGTCCTTGTGACTGGACCCCACTGCAGTTGATAGCAAATGGATGTAGTCCAAATTAAGTTGGGGGCTTACTTCCAGCTTCAGCACACAATTCACTGTACAGGGGATTTGAAATAGTGATTCTCCACAAGCACTATGCACATTTATATGTAAAAGGAAAGTACTATACCAGGCAGGCTGCTCCTCGATCCCGATCGCAATTACTGCAAAATACCCGGGAGCACACACGGCAGCTTCAGTTCATGACAGACCGAGCGCGATTCAGCAATTTCTCCAGTCTTCTTCAGGGTGAGCCTAGTTTCCACACTTCTAGTGTTCTTTCTCCTCACAACTCGGATTCAGTCCAAACTGACACTCACAAAGGCTGCAGACCGAAATTCAGGGCCTCACACGTGCTTCCCATGCAAAACTATACACCGCAGAAGCACACAGCTCCTTCTCTCTTCACTGCCACAACTGATCCGATTTTTCCAGTCACAGAGCAGGGCATTTCCTTTAGCTCCACGCTATTCTGTTGGCTGATTCAGCTGTCACTCACAATAAGATTCCCTCTGTTGGTAGAAAAAGGTGCCAAGGTCTAAACTACATCTTCCAGAGTCACTGCCCATACAATCCCCTTATGGCTGGCTCAAAATTAAGACTCCAAGTTCCGAATCGTCCACAGGCTCCATTTTAGGGTCTTCCTATCACCCTGATTGGTCCAAGTCAGTTATTCAGAACCAACGTGAAAGAGCTACACTGAAACAGTTCGTGCTGAAATGAAAACAGGTTAGACAAACCACATTTTCTCAATCACTCTAAATGATTTCTGGCAAACAATTATATCTTTCAACAAGGCTCCCTCTGCACAGGTAGCAACGGCAGAAACAGAGCGAATTGACAGCAGCCCAGGCGGGATTCAGGCATTAGAACACACAGTCCCCCCATACAAACTAATTAAGTCTGAAAGCAGACAGCTCTTAAAGAGACAGTACATGGAGGTTCAAATAGCACTCGCTTGGAACCACATTTAAACAGCTCAGACGCCGAACACCGCCCGAACTTGGAGCATTCAGGTAAGCTCCTGGAAGACTTTTGGGAACCCCCATTTGCAGGGGGGTTACACCAATTTGTTCTTCCAGACATTGTCCGGGCAAACGCTCCTCGGGCAAGAGAAAGAGGTCCAGTGTAAATATTAGTCATGTCTCTCTCTCTTATCAGTGAAGAAAAGGAACATTTACTCAGCTCTGCTTTCAGCACCTCCACAGGGTCTGAGTTTGGAACAGAAAGCATATAACATTATATTTTGTTTAAAATTATCTATAAGGGAGCAACGTTCACGGAGACCCACATTTCAGCTGCATATACAATACTGTGAAAATTCCATTTACTGTACCATTTCCCAATTTATAGTTCAACTGACATGGTGCGTCATCGTAGGCAGTCCCTGGTTAGCAAAAGTTTCCGTGTGGTCCTAGTGCTGACAGACAGCTACAGCTCCAACTGTGGCTAGGGTTGCCACCTTTTAAGAAGCTCAGAGTGGGACATTTCTTACTGAAACATGATTTTTTGCAGGACAGTATGTAACCTCGACCAGTGCAATAGACTTGTTTTCTCTATATAGTCAGAATAAAGGCTAAGTATTGTAATTTGATTGGTTACTTTTATGGTTTCACATCATTTTAATGTATTTTAGTTAAGGTGCTACAGTTTTCTACAAGATTTAATGGAAAGTTAGAAAATATTTTCTCTACTAAAAAGTCAGGACATGTAGTATTTTTCATGTTTTTTTTTGCAGGACACAGCTGCCCAAATCAGGACTGTGCTGCGAAACTCAGGACAGGTGGTAACCCTAACTGTGGCCCAAGGGAGGAGATTCTCTCGAAGATCTAGTGTTACAGTAAGTTCTTACATAATTGTCTTTCCTGGTTTGCTCCTGCCCAATTTATTCAGATAGGTCTTACGGGGAAAATACTATGTACAAAAATAATTCAGCAATAAGGAAATAAGCAAAGCAATATACACTGTACAAATTACAAGAAAACACTTTGGAATAAAAATTGCCACACAGTAAATAACAGAAAAAAGGGGAATATACGGCCATCCTTTTACTATGCACTGCTTTTCTTGAGTCTTTGCCCTACTATCTCCAATATTGTCCAATTTCCCCAGCCCTACCCTGATATGTTACTGGCTGAGACCGCAACTACACTGCACCGAATCCCAAAACGTGTGTGTCTAGTTTGGTCGCCGTGCATCTCTCCTGCAAACCACACACCAGTAATGCATCGTGCTGGGTATGCAAATCCTAAAAAATGACAACTGTTTTGGTGATGATGATGCCTGGTCAACCTGCCCTATAGAGAATTTGCATACCTATGAACCTTGCACTGATTTTAGAATGTACACATAGGCATTGGACAGCTGCAGATCAAGCGCTCGAAGCCACTCAGGCTTCTTTCTTAAGGGCTGCGTGAACCAGTACGAACGGCATTTTTACCGTTTATATGAAACACACACTTTACTGGGTTAGGTGAGGCTCCTAACCATTCACCCTACCCATCCAACTTCTGTTTAAGTTCTAGTTATTTCTGAGCTCTATGGTTCCTACACGACAGCTGTGCAAACCCGATGCACTACGTTAAGAATTCACGCCTGTTGTTTATTGGCCGGTGTGAAACCAGCACTTCCGAGGTAGGCTACCGTTTCCAGATCTTCCTTTCTCATTGGAGTGAGGTATCGTCCGCCACCTTCTTTGCACCCATTATGGGGCAGGACCAGGTCGTGTTAACCGCCCATCATTGGCTGACAAAGCTACAAAGGGGCGTGGGCTGTGGGGGAAGGCGAGGTGCAGCAGGAGAAAGGCGATTTAATATGCGCATGCGCACAGCGAGATAATGGAGGACGAGCTTCTGAGAGGAAATTTCGCCTAGGCTGTCGGAGCGAACCAGGTAAGAGGACGGCTTTGGTGTAACAAGCAACCGGAACCAGACATTACCAGTTGTGCCAGAGCGGACAGCTGGACGGACACAGACGGGTTATCGCTCATTCACCGTTGGTTTCTCTTCCAATTCCCTGTGTTGCAGCCACTGCGCTGGAGTCCACGGGTCCGGGACGGCTCACACCCGGCCACCCGCCGGTGCCGCTTAATTCGGAGCACCACTCTGTGGAGCTGGGCCTGTTGGCCGGACCGTGATTGACGTTCTCCCGAATCCAATAAGCAACGCGGCAGCGGCCATGAAAACGCAGTGATTGGCTGAGTGCGGCGTCGTAGGGGGTCGCTCAGCGAATCAGTGGCGGCGGGCGTCCGACTCTTGTCAGTCGCAGGAGGAACAAAAAGAGAAACAAACGGTGGGCCGTGAGGGGGCGATTGGTACCAGTGTTATCGGAACCGGCGCTTACACTACCGGCATCGGAATCAACCGTTCGGTCTTCGTACAAAGTTTAACTGTAACTTGCCGTCCTGCCTTCGGCTCTGAAATCGTAGTTATCGATGCTGTCAGCTTCGCTTAAAACCCACCATCGATGAGACACTGATCCTGGGATTGGTTACATTGGTATCCCGCAGTGCTACACCTGGCCCTGGGGGAGTGAGCTATTAGCTGTGGTGTTCGTGCTGGTTACATCTGTACTCCACACACACTGGAGTGTCCATCATGCTGCGTCTCTGGTAACAGGCTGGTTTTGGTATGTCTGTAAGTTACTACTTGTGAGGGTCAGATGGTGGACTCTTAATTTCTGTGTTCGGGTAGTTTGGGGGTGGGGAGACTCATTGGTAATGATAGGTGTAATACTGGTAGGGGGAAGGGGCTAGTTTAGGACATGGATTGATGTTGGTGTAATCCTTTTTTAAGAGGGAGCTTGGGAAGACTCGTGGGGACCTACTGATTTCGATATTGGTGTAATGATTGTATAGATTTGTACAATATGCTAAATGAAGGTAGAAAACCACTAATAGCTTAATCTAGTTCACTATCAGTTTCTGTCGGACAAGGCTGAAAAACAGTAAGTGTTTTGTAAGTCCTCCTCGCTGGGCAACTAAAACTAGGTATAGTGTGGGACGCTGATGTTTGGTAGATTCTGGAAATTGACCCTCGAGCTCCCCCCCCCACTTGTGTCTGGTCATGGGATGGTAGTGGGTGAATCAATCCATGAAGGTATGCCTGTTGTATGCCAGGGGAGGGAGCTGAGTAGTGCTGTGGACATTGGAGCAGAGGCCAGTAGATATTCTTTGAGTCAGCCTCTTGCGGCAGGTCGTAACACATGGGATTACAGCTGCAGGCGTCATTTCCTCTGGATGACTTCTCAGCAGTTGATCCTGGGACCTCCCCTTAACACTACCACATGGTGTCTGCCTAACAGGTATAAAAGGGTGAGGAAGGTCCCAACTACTACTCAGTCCTCTTCAACCGCAACCTTCATGCAACAAGTCCTCCTTTGGAGCTCTGCTATCTGTCGTCGATGAAGAGTTCTACTGACCTAAACTTACCACAAACAAGTTTATATAATAATGATTTTGAATCCCTTCTTCTGAAGGTGTTCCTGTGATCACAGAATCACTAAGGAAGACCTCCATGAGGTCTGTGTTTGTGGCCTTGGTCCTGAACACGACTCCGGGGAATGTGTCTTCTGTAGCAGATTCAACAAGGCCCCAAAATGTTGAAGGCTTCACAAGCTCCGTGAGTTCCTCATGGAGCAAAAGGTTGCCTTCCTGGAGCAGCAGCAATGCTCCATCACGAGAGAATCTTCAGCGTACTCCTCGGGGTCTTGCCACTCTACGGGTGACCCCTCCACATCGACGGCACAGGGTCCTGGTAAGAAACATGCATCCAAGACGAAACATGTCTACCACTCCCTCGTCGACGACGAAGGCTTCACAAAAAGTAAGTATGGAGAAGGCTGCTCCTCTACACCATCAATGATTGTGGGCTTCTCTGTTCTCTGGTTGACTGCTCCTCCGTTGATAGTGGGTTCTGGGGTCATGCTACAGTTTTCAAAGCTGCCCCGTCCTTCCGTGCTGTCTAGCCATGATCCGTTGATGATACGATCGTCAGCATTGGCTTATAGCCCATCTGCGATCCTGTCATTGTCTAAGATAGCTTGCAGCATGTCGCCGATCCTGTAGTCGATGGCAGGAGCTTCAGGCCCATCGACTATCCCATCGTCTATGACCGGCCTTAACTCACATGGCTTAATGTTGGTGCCCTCATCGATGATCCTGGGGTCTTACACCCCTTGTCGACTGCTCCTTGTTTGGTTCCACTGCCTGCCTCTGTTTTATCAGTGGTCCCAATTTACTCTGTCCAGACTGCCCTGGCTACTTCCACTGGGCAGATGGCCGTGATTTATGTCCGGGCTGTAGTGAATACTATCATGGATCTGACTCAGACCCTGCACCCCCCCTAGAGAGGGTCCGGTTCTGGTCGCCTCCCTTTCAGCCTGCTTAGGCCCAGCGGACGACCAGCTCTTCTCCTGTCTCCTCAGGTGTTTACACTCAAGACACAGGCATGGACCCTTTCCTGCAAGACTGGTATCTTGCTGACCTGGAGGATGAGGATGGCATGGACCATGAAGATTTCCCTCGGTCCTCCTCAGCCGCCTCCTCGGTTCAGGGGGAACCTACACCTGAGCCCTCTTGTTCTGTGCCAAATGACCCAATGTTTTCGGACATTATGATCCACCTCCAGAAAACGTTTGGATTCCAGGGCACTGAGCAGGATGCTTCCAGAAAGAAATTGGCTCAGTACTTTGGTGTGCCGGAATGCCCCACTCTGGTCAATCCCTCCCTTTGGTGGATGACTTTGAAGAGGCTGTCGTGGCTGCATGGAAGCAGCCTGTCAGGATTCCCTCCAATCTTTGTAAGGGTGATAGGGGTGATCTACCAGAGCCTGATAAATCCTATTTCATGTCTCTGCCTCAGGCGGATTCAGTGGTGATCAGTGCCGCACATGATGGGTCCTGTAGGCCTCAGCACATGAGTGCACAGCCCCCAGATAAGGAGCCCAAGAAATTTGATGTTATGAGGGAAAAGGGTTTTTGCCTCGCCCACCTTGTCTCTACGTATACTTACATTGGGCACCTCCTGAAATATCAGGATGAAATCCTTAAAGACCTCCCAGGTGACAGTCCAGTCCCTCCTGGTGGGTTCTGTCCAGGAGGAGCTTACGGTCAGAATGTCTTCTGCGGCAGCTGTATGCCACCATTTGCTAAGGGCCACTTAAGATACCGGTGACACGGCTCATACGTCCTCTGCAGGAGTGTGTCTCGGATGACACGCCTGGCTCAGGGTGTCAGGATTTTCAGAGGACATACAGCAATCTGTCCGTAATGCCCCTTTTTAAAGGGGTTCAGCTGTTCGGTCCACAGACCCAAGATGTATTGAAAGACTTCAAAACTCCGGTTGTACCTTTCAGTCGGTATGAACCCTGCACTGTCCTAAAGCCAAAACGGCCTTTAGGGGCTCCTTGAGGGGCCAGCCCTACAGGGGCTGTCCCAAGGCTCAAAGACCACCTGCCAATAAGAGGGTACTTCAGTTACAATTTCCAGGTCCTAGAAATGCTCAGAAAATCTGTTATGTCCCTGCTGCTCCCAGCAGGGTCAGCCTGAAGGTCTTCCTCCAGTTGTGGGATTAGAGACCCTACCCACAGCCCTCGGGGGGGGGGGGGGCAGGTTTTCCCTGCACCTGCAAGGGTGGCAAGCTGTCTTCTCCGACCAGTGGGTCCTGCAATTGATCACGACAGGGCACACACACGAGTTCACAAGCTCTTCCTTTGCCACTCAGGGTCTTTCACTACCCCTCAGACTAAGCATTGGTCTTACGGACTGAAATCTATGCTTTGCTCTCAAAAAAAGGCCATCGAACCAGTTCCCATTCCTCAGAAGGGTGCAGTATTTTACTCTCACTTTTTCCTGGTTCCCAAATGGATGGGAGATTTATGCCCCATTTTGGATCTGAGGTGCCTCAACCTCTAAATCAATTACCAAAAGTTCTGAATGGTGTCTCTTCCGACATTTCTCTCTTTGCTGAACGTGGGAGATTGGCTCTGCTCTCTGCACCGAGCCCACAGACTGTTTCTCCATTTCATTTTTCAGGGTCATCATTATCAGTTCAGAGCCCTCCCTTTCAGCCTTTCCTCAGCCCCAAGGGTATTAACAAAATGCCTAGCAGTGGTCACAGCAGCCCTCTGCAGGGATGGCCTGTAGGTCTTTCCCTGCCTGGATGACTGGCTTCAAAAGTGTCCTCCAGCCAACAGCTGTTGCTCGCGCTTTCTCAAACCCTGCAGTTGTTTGCCCAGTTGTGGATAGTGGTAAACTGTCTGAAATGCAAAATGGAAATGGAAAGGCACACTGAGCTGAGGCTCGTTTTCCAGGTGTTGCCGGGAGATACAAGGAATACAAAACTGCAAATTCAGAATATTACAAACAGATTGGAATAGTAATGAGAAAAAAACAGATTATTACAGTACTTACAGATTAATTACAATATATACAGAAAGAAATATAGGAGACCGTACAAGGACAGTTAGATCAATACAGTACATACAGAATAATTACAAAATCTACAGAAAAGAAATAATGGGGGACTGTTCATTGGCAGCTTAGAGAAAATTAGAGTATAAAGGTTGAAAAACGTCAGGAGAGATGAGCTTTAACCAGACGTCCTAAGAGGCAACTATGGATTAGCGGGGGGGGGGGGGTAAGCTTAATTAGATGCTTGAGGGCATGGTGGGAAGGAGAGTCACAAAGTGTAGGGGGTAGCTGGCTCCAGTGGCGGGGGAGGCAGGAGGAGAAAGCGGCAAAGCCCGAGGAAGACCGGTTGTAAGGGATGGAGACGGTTGTCACAACCCCTCTCAGCAGGTCAGGCCCTCTGCTCCCACAGTGCCAACCTCCGAGCGCAGTATTGTGAACGGGGTAACAGAACAGGGTAACCCTCCTGTCTGTTTTGTGGGTCCGAATCACCTTTGGTCTCAAATTCTGGAGAGATTCAAACTGTGAACCTTCTGCTACCTTACCCAAATGAACAGCTTCAGATAATTCTGATCTTTGGGGAAATGCCAGATATCTTTCGCCAAGGGCACCTAACCAGGTATACAAAATTAACCCTTAAAAACTCTGTGAAAGACTTTAGATAAATACTTACCTTTTCCCAGTTTGGTATACCATTACGCTTATGAACAGTGTTGTCAAAATCTTAACCATTCGTGCATCACAGGCAAAAGAATTTCGAAGACACAGGCAGTCTCTTTAAAATAAGAGGTTTACTTAGAAAATGAATAAAAATGTAAAATATAACCACAGAACAATATATCTCAACGCATACAATCACTTAAAAGAACGAGGTTAAAAAAAAAAGTGCACACAAATTCCTACCACCATACAATTAGACTTGTCTGTCTAATGTAGCTATTCTAACAGTGCTTCAAGTACATATTATTTCTTCAGAGTCCAACAGGAATGTTTCTGAAAAACAGCCACAGCATAGTTAAATTGTCTTTGAACCTGCCTCTTCCATGATGTCACCTTAGCTCCTCCTTGTAAAATATAAAAATTAATACACATAAGATGTCCCAATACTCTGGAGGCATATTAAATCTGTGACATCAGCAAAAACGCGTTTCCAGATATGACCCTTTGATTTTGAGTCTTCCTGCTTTTCTCAGACATCAAAGAACCTTTATGACTAACTCTGCCATATGTCACTTAGGTGTAATATGCTTCTTACAGGTGAAATTGACCGTGCTTCCTGTGGCCGTCATAAAATGGATATTTTCGTTTCCTTTGGCATCAAAGCAAACTGGGAAGTTAAACACCTTACAGAGATCTGCTGTTTAACATATCCTGTCCTTTGAAGTGGGTGGGGGGGGGGTCATCCCCAGGAGCACAGGATTTCTCATGACAATCACACTACATTTTTATATTGCAAAAATCATAGAGCAAGCAGAACCAGTTGGCCAGGTGTCACAATGGTGTGGGGGTGATAAGAGTGCTGGGAGTAGGAGGGAGCAGGGGAGAGGGTTGAGGATGGGTTAGGGGGGAGAAGGTCCAATCAGCACTTGGGCAATGGATTTAGGGAATGGCGGTACCTTCTGTGTGTGTGGGGGGGAGGTTTAATGAGGAGAAAAGGTAGCAGTGGTGAATCGTAAGAGGGGAGTTTGTAGCGAAATGGCAGGAGTGGAGGCAGTATCTAGATGAGAGAACATGGTTGTGGGGGCCGATGAATAGATAATATCACCATAGTTGAATGGGGAGAATGGTCTTGGATAGCAGAACGTGACAAAGCTGAAGGGAGAAGGACTCTTTGTTTCGAAAGAGCACTCCGAGTTTGAGGCGAGGTTTTGCACACACAGTCGATGTGGACGGAGTAGTCGAGGTGCTGATCAAGCCAAATGCCCAGGTATTTATACGAGGATACAGAATCAAGGTGGAGCCGTTCAAGGTGGAGAAGGAGGGGTGGAGGGGAAGCTTTGCCAGTTTTTGGAGCGTCCCAAAAACCATGGAGACTGTTTTCTTGGTGTTGACCTTTAAGCTGTTGTCCTGAAACCAATGGAGGACGCAGGTGAAGTCGGATTGGAGGGTAGGGTAGACAATTGGGAGGGGTGGTAGCTCCTGAGGTGTAGAGGATGGTGTCATCTGTGTAGAGGTGGGTGTTAGTGTGTAGGAAGACATTTGGAAGGTCATTTATAAATATTGAAAAAAGTAGGCTGAAAATATATCCTTGAGAATGTCGTCATTAATGTTGATATTGGTGTAATTCCTAGTGGATGGGTGGAGTGGGGCTAGTGTGTGACATAGATTGATGCTGGTGTAATCCCTCGTTTGGAGAGGGTACTAAAGTGGAGCCACTGATATCAAATTGGTGTTTATCCATAGTGGGTATGGGGAATCCAGGGTACTATAAATATTTGTACAATATCCCAAGAGAAGGGGGGCAGTGTGGAATCTGCTTTAATTAAGAGGAGGGTGACTAGTGTGGGGCACTGATGTCAGTATTGGTAGAATGTGCCTTCTGTCTGTTAAACCACAAGTGTCCTCCTCCTCCTCCTTGCACCCCCCCTCCCCACACTTCTTCCTTTCTGCCCAGCCCTTCTCAGGGGGTTCATTTATCCCCCGTAACTCTTCAGGAAACCCTGCTTACTCCTTCCTCACTCACTTGTCTAAATCCAGTCCCAAAGAACCGGTTCCTAATTTTTCCATCTCTTGGCTCCCGCCATCACCTCTTCTCTTACTCACCTTCTCAACCTCTCCTTCTCCCTCTGCGCTGTTCCTCAGTCTTGGAAGATTGCTGAGTCTCTCCCCCTCACAAAAGGGGTGCCCCCCTCATTCCCCTGCCAAGCAACGTCTGTCCTAACTCGCATGTCTTGCCAAGCTGCAAGAGAAACTTTATTCTAGGCTTGTCAGCTCCCTCTACACTTTTAACTACCTGTCTCCTTTCCAGTTAGATTTTTTTGGAAGCATCACTCCACTGTCTCCTCACTGCTGTGGGTCACTGACTCCATCCTCACTGGGATAGAAACGTAGACATTGACTGCAGATAAGGACCGCTTGGCCCACCTGGTCTGCCCATTTCCCTACCTACAGGATAAGCTGCAGATCCTAGTTAACCAACAGCCTATTTCTTTCTACCCCCCACAAGAATTGATTTATGTTTGTCCCATGCATTCTTGAATTCTCCCACAGTTTTAGACCCAACAGCCTCCTCAGGAAGGCTGTTCCATACATCCACCACCCTCTTTCATGCATCCACCACCCTCTGTGTGAAAAAATACTTCCTCACATTGCCCCTGAGCCGCCCCCCCCTTCCCATCTTCAGATTGTGTCCCCTTGCTCTTGCACATCTTTTTCTGAAAGATACTACTCTCTTGGACTGTGTTGATTCCACTGAGGTACTTAAATGTTTATATCATGTTCCTGCTCTCCCTCCTTTCCTCAAGGGTATACATATTAACAGGGGCACATCATGACTGCAGTTTTCATTGACTTGGCCAACGTCTTTGATTTGGTGGCATGGCCCGCCCACTTCTCCTGGACAAGCTGAGCTCTGCTAGCCTCTCAGCTCCCACTGTTGACTGATTCTGTTCTTACTTCTTGTCATCTGCATTTGGTACAGGTTGGAGGTGCCCACTGCCAGTCCCCTCCCTTCCTGTTCAGACTGGGATACCACAGGGCTCCATTCTGGCTCCCCTGCTTTCCTCATTGAAATCTGCACCTGCAAGTCTCACAACTTTATCTTGTCACTTTTGCACCTTGGTGATTGTTCTCTGACTTTGTACCCCCATGTCTGCACCCCCCCCCCCTTCACACTTGGAAATTAGTTTTGGCTCGGTGTGACTTTCCTGGTTACTGATTTCAGATAAATAAATTGCTTCAGTAGATGCTCAACTGTACTATTCTTTACACGATTAGCTGTTTAATTTTATTTGTATTATCTGTTTTCAGAATATAAATAACATAATAGAAAAAGCAGCAGTTTGCAAGATGGCTTCAGAGTCTGAGTTTCCCAATCCGAGCTGTCGGATAATGACCTTCCGTCCGACTATGGAGGAGTTCAAGAATTTCAGCCGCTATATTGCTTACATTGAATCCCAAGGAGCACATCGTGCAGGGCTTGCTAAGGTAATTACACTGAAAGATGATAGTCAAGTGTGTTGCTCCAAGTTAGTAGGATCCCCCACTCCCACCGGGTGTCTCCTTATGGTATAAGAGACTCTGAGTGTGAGGCTTGGGTGAGAGAACCAGAAAGCTGAGTGGTTCTGGCTGCCCTGGCCTCCTGACAGGATCCTCTTAAACCATGAGAGATGTCCATTTTAGGTTCTTAACTTATAACTTACTCTAGCTAGATTGTTTTTTTTTTTGTTTGTAAAGTTTCATTATTTTTAATTTCAAAATTTAAATGAAACCAACCTACCTTGGCTGTGAAGTGGAATGCTCCACTCTAAACGTTCCTGCTTGAAAGACACTGTACACAGGACAAGAGGTACAGTAGCTTTGTGCAGTGATTGTCTGAAATCCCTCAAGTAATTTATAATGCATTGTACAGGGATAAAGCAATTGCATTAATTTGTGGGTGTGACCCTATGTCATGGTCTAGTTACCCACTCAGCCTGCACCCTACTGTTGTGATTTGAGAGAGGGTGCCAAAGTCAGGGTTACACCTGCTGTTTATTGCAATAGTTTAAACCCTAAAAACAGCACGCCATATAGTAGTCTAGGATCTAGCATATTTGTATACTTGTAATATATCCCTGCTTTTGTGATACAAGGGCTAAGAGGCAATGTAAACTGGACATAAAATGAGAAAAAAAGGAACAGATATTAACAGAATGTACAATAAGTAACAACAAAGAATACCACAGGTGTTTAAATGGAAGAAGAAAGACGAACAAGACAGTAGGTCCATTGATAGTGGATTAGGTAAAAACAGATGTGAAAATGGTTGCGGACAAATTAAATGCGTATTTCTGGTGTGTATTTTCTAAATTGGAAGGGTCGTATGCAAGGGAGGTGAATGATGCAAGCCATAATTAATACCTTGGAGGAACACAAACAAAATTAGATTTACCTTCGCCTCAGCAAGCATTAGAGATGCTAACCACTTTGGAGTTCAGTAAATCAGCAGGACCAGATGAGTTGCACCTTAGAATGCTAAGGGAGCTAGTGGCAGGAATAGCAAGTCTACTGGTGGTAATCCTTAACGAGATGCTATCCAAGGGTGCAGTGCCAAAAGATTGGAGGGACGCTATAGCATTACCATTGCACAAAATGAGAAATAATGGGAGATCTAACTGAAAAGGGTAAAATTAATAAATTGTGGGTTTGCTAAGGGATGGTCATGCATGACTAACGTACTGAGTTTTTGTAAACCAGTAAGTGAAAACGTGGATGTATTGTCTGACTTGCCCCAGTGCTTTTAGTCTTGTTGCACGTACTGAATAACGGGTTGAAATTGTTTTGCAGCCACTAGCCAGCAGGGCTAGTGACTGGCAAAATCCACTGGCCCAGTTGGTATACATACTGAAGTATTACCTTCTCCAGTACAAGCCAGCAGAGCTAGTTAAGTGAAAATCTTACTAGCCCAATACAAAATCTACCAGCATTTGGCTAGTGGACCAGTGCCAATTTGTGACCCCTGGACTAAGCCTAGTTATTGATGATAAAATAGTGAAATATATTAAGGGACTGTTTTAAAGGACATGAACAAGAAGGTGAGGATAAATGGGGTCATATTAGAGGAGCGGGAGGCATCCATTTAGGTTTTTTTAGGGCTTAGTGCTGGGTTATAAGTAAAGAAAAAGCTGAGAGGAACAGTGGACACACAAGAGCAGAAAATGTATTCCATTGTGAATGTAGCAGAGTGGTGTAAAGATGGAAGATTAAATTTAATGTGAAAAGTGCGTAGTTGAGCATCTGGAAAGGAGGAACACCAAAGTATGATTACTGTGATGGAGGAAGACTAAGTAACTGAAGAGGAAAGGCACTTGAAAGTTATGATTGAGGAACCTGAAATGTGGATTACACTGGGATGATGTGGTAAAAAAGGTAAAATGGATACTGGAGTGCATCCGGAGAGATTCAGTATGTCCAGAGAAGTGATCTCTCCCACTATATATCATTGGTGAGGCCACACACAGAATACCATTGCCAATTCTGTGCCATGTAAAAGGATATTGCAGAAGTGGAGGGAGTTTAGAGCCCCTGTCAGCATTAGGAAAACATTGAAAAAAGTAAGATTTGTATTCAACTCCATCCCATTTTGTTTATTACTTCACATATTTTCAGTAATTTCCCAATTTCTTTATTACTAAAAACAGTTACATGAAATCAAGATCCCTGTTCCCATAGACTATATCTACTCTGGCTGCTTCTCTAGACATGAGATCACAGCCCCATGTTTATGGCATCATATTTATCTCCACAACAACGTATTTTGATGTAATAAACAGAATTATGCCCAGTGTAGGCGGGCATCCAGAGCTAAAAGGGCAGAAATACTGTGTTCATGCAAATACCCTTAGTAATAAGGAAATAAGGGTGAGACTTGAAGAATAACATGCAAAAATATAAGCTACGTTTACGCTTGAATGTTAAATTTTTTTCAAAGTTGTCCCAACTGTGTCAGTAACTCTTTAAAGGAGGACTACTAAGCTGATTAAGGGGCTGGAGTAAATGACATAGGAAGATAGGTTGTTGATATTTGGACTTTTCTGGCCAGAAAAGAGATAGCTAGGTGTGACTTGATACTCATGTACAAGTTTATAAATCGTAATGCATTGTTTCACATGAATATTAAATTGAAATGGGAGAGCAGAGTAACTTGGGGTCACGGCTTGAAGTTTAAGGGAGATCAGTTTAGTGGAGACAAAGAAGATATTCTCACTCCAGGGGTCTTTTAGTATGCTTCACAATAGCAGTATGCCATCTGGGTCCAGCTGCCCCGGAAGTGGAGACAATATAAATGAGCTTAGTACATTGGCCAGTCAGATATGGTGTCTGCTAATGAAATGGTTAAGGCTTGGCACGTATATCAGACTCTACTATCTATGGGCAACTTCTTCAGTGCCCCTTCCGATTTGTTAGTTCCTCTATCAAACCCTGGCTATGACCAGGGTTTTTGTTACAAAGAAAAGTTAGCAGATGGCGAGCCTTTAGAGCCTGATGGGCATCCTGACCAAGAGTTTGGTACCCCTTCGAATGATCAGGAGGATGTCGGCCCTCATTTTACTTTTAATAAACTTATGGTGGACACCCTGGACCTTGCTAATCCAGGAGGACCCTTAACTGGAGGAGGAAGACTACGTGGAGATGATGGATCTTCCCCCTCTAGAAAGCTGATCTTGCCCATTCACAATGCCTTTAAAAGAGCAACTATAAAAATTCTCCAGAACCCTACTTCTGCTACTGGAGTAGAAAGAAAAATTGAGAAAAATATCAGCTGGGCAGGGCAAATGCTGATTTCCTTTATGTGCACCCAGACCATCAAGGAGTGGTACAGGCCACAGCTTGGGATAAGGAAAATGTACCTCTCGCCTCTCAACCTCCTGAAAAGGAGTCTTAAAAGCTAGATTCTATGGGCAAGAAATCTTATACCACTGCTTCATAGCTGCTTTGCCTTTCTACATATGTGGTGTATGCAGCTTGTTACCAGAGAGCTCTCTGGAAATCAGTTCTGGCCGTAGTGCAACAGGAAGGAGACACTATGGTTAAGAATATCACTGAGACAGCGAAAAGAGCAATTGAGGCCACTAAGTACCAGTTTCACATGGCTGTGGACAACAATGGCACAGCCTCATGGGTCATGGCACAAGCCATCTCCCTCAGGCGCTATACACGGCTAAGAACTACTAACCTTTCACAGGACACCTAGTTAAAGGCAATGGATTTTCCTGGTGAGGACAGTTTCCTGTTTGGGGATAAAACTGAAGCCTACATGAAAAAGGTGGGTGAATACAAGGCCATCTACAAGAGTAATACCGCTAAGGAAAAGCCCTCTACCTCCCAGAGGAGGTAGGGGCAGAGGTTATTTCCCCAGGGCTTTTTACCATATACCAATGCCCATGGATTTTTCACAAATGAGTGGTTTCTTCCCCCACCCCCGAGGGAGTGGAAGGAGAGGCCAGAGGAGAGCCAACTCTTCTGCTCCCACTACGTAAGCTAAACAGCAATCTGCCTGACTGCATCCAGGTCGCCTCCCCTTCCCCTGTAGGGGGCAGGCTATCCCACTTCCTGCACCAGTGGCAGTTCATCACCACAGACAAATAGGTGTTGGAGGTGGTGGGTCAGGGCCTTTCCCTGCAGTTCAGACTGTTTCCTTTTCTTCAAGGCCCCAGATGTTCAAAATCCCTAACCCCAACAGAGGTTACTGTTGAAGCTGGAGGTAAAACATCATCTAGATGCTCAAGCAGTGGAAAGAGTTCCTTCCCCCAAGGGCCTCTATTCAAGGTATTTTCTCGCTCAGAAGAAAAATTGGGAGTGGCGACCTATTCTCTCCCTAAGATACTTGAACAGGCACTTGCTGAAACCAAAGTTCAGAATGGTCTCTTTGACCCAGGTGATAAACATGCTGTGCAGCAGGGAGACTGGCTAGTCTCCCTGGACCTCAAGGACGCCTATTTTCATATCCTCATAAGGCCATCCCACAGAAAGTTCCTCTGGTTCGGACTGCCATCAGGCCACTACCAGTTTGCAGCACTACCATTCAGTTTCGTTTCCGCTCCCAGAGTCTTCACAAAGTGCCTAGCAGTAGTTGCTGCTCACTTAAGACAAAAAGTGTATGTCTTCCCATATTTATTTATTTAATTGTTTTACCAGGGAGGCATGCTGAGCAGATTACTGCTAGATTCCAAATGCGCCCTGGGGGTAGAGAGAAATAGGAAAGCATCAAACATATACAGTAAGGTCCATTACATGATATACATAAGAGAATGGGAGAGCATACAAACACACAGTAATGACAATTTACATGATTGCAAGAGAAACATTAGCAAGGTAGAGTACAAATTCACAAGCAGGTATATAGCCATGGCTTCAATATGGTAATAGATATAAGGTACATAGTTGTTGGTGGTGAACTTTTACGATAGGAGGAAAATGAGACAAGACAGGAGACTTCTGGGAAGTTCCATCGTCAGGTAGGTGGACAGAACAATGACATTTGGGAGTGGTGTATGTCAGTGGGAATTACCCTGATGCATGGGTTTCTGGATGACTGGCTGATAGTGGACAAGTCATTACAAGAAACTGCAGAAACCCTGAACCTGACAAGAAGCACTTTGGAGTCTCTGGGCTTCATCATCAACAAAGAAAAATCCCACTTCAAAAAGTCAGTTCAGTTTATGGACTTCACTGGAGCAGAACTTGACACCCTGCAAGGGAAGGCCTTCTTCCCTGTGGACAGGGTGCAGACTTCTGAACTTGGTAAACTCCTTTGTCCTAGGCATTGGCCAGACATTTCCTCAGACTTCTGGGTCACATGGTGTCCATGACAGCAGTGGTCCCAGGTGCCAGGTTCCAAATGAGGGACATACAGTATCACCTTGGAGCTCACTGGTCCCCCCCCCAAAAAAGGAGACTTTTTTTTTTAAACTAGTTCCAGTCTCCAGAACACTTCTTCAGGGTCTCAACTGGTGGAAGGACAAGGAAAACCTCAGGGAAGGGGTGATTTTTCAGCTAAAGCAACCTTCTTGGGTACTTAAAACAGATGCCTCCCTCTTAGGCTGGGGAGCTGTCTGTAGGAGCAGTTTATAAGTGGCACATGGACTCCCAAAGAGTCAATCAATTATTTGTATATTGGAAGGTACGTAAGCAAAAATGCCTGTTTTCCCAAACGTCCAGATGAACAAATACATAGGCCAATAAAATACATAGGACATACAATGAACTAACTACGACGTACAACAAAGTAAATAAATTATATATACAGGTGTATAGAAATATATTACATATACACAGGTGTATAGAAGTACAAAAAACTAACCAGTGCAAAATAAAACTAGCATATTACATGGGTAGAATTGTACAAGAGCCAACCAGAAGGCAGACCGATAAACAGAAATGTTTTCAGGTATTGTATAGGGCAGGAAGTTTTAGTGCACTTGGTGGGGAGAAGAAAAGTGTGGGTAATGTGGGGGGGGGAGAGAGACACTGGGATTTACTGAAGAGGGCCATGAAGGAGGCCCATCAGGGCAGCTGCAGGTGGATAAGGATGTGCTCCTTTAGGGAGGAGTTGAAGAGTATATGGACCTGCAAGCCTGGATTTCGGGGGGGGGGGGTAGATTGTTGCAAAGCTTTATTCCCTTGAAGGTAATGAAGTTCTGGGCATGCTTAATTCTGTAGAAAGGGGTGTCAGAAACCAGACTTGAGGCATCTCTAGTCAAATACCCAGGTGCTGTGAGTGGGAATAGGGAGATCATGTGGTGGGGGGGGAGAATATTGAGGTATATCTTATGTAGGAAGGAGAGCATCTTAAGATGGAACCTCCCTTCTAGAGTGGGCCACTCGAGGGAGGAATAAAGTGAGCAGTGGTGTGTTTTCCAGGGGAGACCAGTGACTGAACGTGCTATGCTGTTGTATGTGACTGTTAAGTTTGGAGAAAAGGAGGGATGAAGTAGGGGAAGACAGGACAGTAGCTCCGTGCTCGATAAGGGTCAGGAGTAGAGAGCTAGCGAGGTGAAGTCTGGATGCAGGGTTGAGGAACTTTCTAATCCTGTGGAGCAGACCATGTCTGACATGCACCTTCTTTGAGATTACCGATGTGGAGATTGTATGAGAGGTGGGGGGTAAAGGTGGAGACTTAAGTATTTGAATTCTGACACCTGTTCAGTGAGGTTGCCAGAATTGTCTGAGTTTAAAACCAGTGGCTGGGGCTTTCCTGGGTCCTGAGAAGAGCATGAGCTTGGTCTTTTTGGAGTGGAGGACAGGGCTGTTACCAGAGAACCAGGAGTGAAGCTTCATGAAATCAGACTGCAGATTGTGGAACATCGTGGCAGGGTTTTTGTCACTGCAGAAAAGGGCTGCATCATCAGCGTAAAACACAGTTTGAGTCCATTTACTACATCAGTCTGCTTGAACTCGGAGCGGTCTACTTGGCCATCAAGGCCTTCACCCCACAGCTCAAAGGCCACGCTGGTCAAGTGAGAACAGACAACACCACTGCCATGTTCTACATCAACAAGCATGGTGGCACAAGGTCCAGCAAACTCTGCAGAGGTTATGAAAATTTGGTCTCTAGCCAATTCCCCTGGACATAAATTTGTCGACGATTCATCTTCCAGCTAAGGACAGTACCTTGGCAGATGCCCTGAGTCTCATCAGTCAAGGTCAGCACAAATGGACCTTGAACATCGTGGTCCTTGCCACAGTTTTCAGAAGGTGGGGTGTTCCAGAGGTGTAGCTGTTTGCCTTCAGCCTCATCCACTGGCTTCCACACTACTGCTGCAGGCCCCCAGCTTTGGGAACCATCCCAGTAGATGCCCTAATCTTAGATTGGACAGTGAGGTTTCTGTATGCCTTCCCTCCCGTCCCTTTCCTCTGATATCAATCAGTCAGCATCTTTATTTGTCCAGGCGGGCACCATTGAGCAGGGCTCATTTGCAAGATGGACCTGGTCATACAAAAAATCATAGTACAGTAACATGGTAAAACATAATGCAATATTATATAAAGAAGGAAAATATACATATGTACATCAACATTTGAGTGAGAAGGCCTTTACAACAGATAGGCTCATAACTGGGTACAGCCGAAATGTTCACTTAAAAGGAGAGAGCGAGGCAAGAAGAGGGATACCAGCTTAGGAAGTAATTGCGGGGTTGGAGTAGTTAGCTGCCATATACAGAGTTCTTTTCAAACTCTGGGACCAGTCAGCCACTATGATCCTGGTTCCTCCAGACTGGGCAAAGGCAGCCATGGTACTCACTGCTCCTTGCCCTGTCAGTCAGGAAGCCCATTTGCCTGGTGGTGACCCACAGTCTCCCGAGCCCTCCTCAGACAAGGGTAGCATACCCTTACCTTCAGTCTCTTCACCTCAAGGTTTGGTACTTGAGGAGCTAGAATTCTCCGATTCTCAGTATTCTGAACAAGTATTTAAGAGCCTTTGTATGGCTGAAAAACCTAGCAACATAAAGACTTGTGCTTCCAAGTGGAAGAGGTTTTCTCTGTGGTGTAGGGATAAGTGGATAAACCCTTTTGGGCTGATCCATCTACCCTTCTGAACTATTTGGTATACCGTCAGTCAGCAGGCCTTAAGGCCTCTTCCCTCAGGGTACGCTTAGCAGCCATTTTGGCTTACCTCTCTACAGGGAAGGAAAATCTGTTATCTCACAGCCTGTCTTTAAAAACTTATTCAGAAGCCTGTTATATCTTCAGCTCCCATTTAGAGAACATGTCCCTCACTGGGATTTGAACTTCTGTATAGCCAATCTAATGGGGCTGCCCTTTGAGCCAATGGAGACTGCTGACTTGAAGTATGTTACTTGGAAGACTGTCTTCCTGATTGCCATCACCTCTGCTAGAAGGATTTCAGAGCGGCAGGCTCTGTGTACTGAACCAATTACATCATTGCCCACAGGGACAAGGTAGTCCTGAGAACAAATGGAAAGTTCCTGCTAAAGGTGGTCTCTGAGTTCCACCTTAATTAATCCATCACACTACCTGTCTTTTTCACAAAAAGCTGCACACCAGGTGGACGCAAGCTTGGATGTGAACAGGGCTCTGACCTGCAATTTGGACCATACCAAGCAGTTTTGAGATGCTAACATGCAGCTTTTCCTCACCTATGGTGAGGCTGGTAGAGGAAAACTAGCTACCAAGAGGACCATTTCGTGCTGGATTGTCTCTTGTATTCAGTTCTACAACAGCAAAGCTGGAAAATAAACCCCTCTGGGCCTAAGGGCCCATTTGACCAGGGGCACTTCTGCCACAGTGACAGCTGCAAGGGCTGTCGAAGCAGCCACATGGAAGACTGTACACATATTCACAAAGCATTTCTGCTTGGGTGTATAGTTAAGATGTGATGCCAAATTTGGCACAATGGTACTGCAGAGCATTTTTCCAAAGTAGGTTCTGTACCTACTTCCCAACTGCACTGCTTTTGTAGTCTGCTGTTGTGAAATGTACTAAAAGACCCCTGGGGTGATGAGAAAAAATTACTCATCGCAGTAGTATTTCTTTCAAGGTGTGTCTTGGTATGCTTCAATCCTCCCTTACATAACCTGACTGGGGATGGCTCTGCTTTCCTTTCTTTAGCTAGACTTTTTCTGATGCATTTTTATGCAAAAAGCCTTTCATAGTAGTTTGTTCTGGATTTTGCCTACTTAGGGTAGATTTTGATCTATTTTTTTTAGTCTTTTTTTAGTTTTTTTCTTATTGGGTACTGTGTTTTGCCCTTTTTTCAGCATTGGAAAAATTCTGGATCCCTTTAGGCTGACTGCTGGCCTCACCCCCCCTTCTGATTAGCCAATATAGTAAGCTCATTTACATTGTCTCCTCCTCCGGGGCAGCTGGACCCAGCTGATATACTGCTATTGTGAAGCGTACTAAAAGACACCTTGGAAGAAACAACATTGCAACAGTAATTTTTTTCTTATTTCAAACGGTGGCGGGCATGCCTTTGAAGTGGCTTGTTAGATCCTAGTAACTGCAAAGATACTAATTCAAAAAGAGGGTTACTACAACACATAAGCCCCAGCAGGGGAGGTAATAAAATCAAGTAGTGTATGTATTTGCGTATGTCTATTTTTTTGATGCTGAAAGGAGGGCTTGACTTATCTGGGTGGCCAGCCTCTCTGTGGGATTTGCCATGGTGAACCATTTTTTTTGCAATCATATAACATGATTTTTGTCACGAAGGCTGGTTATGTGGCTGATGTTTGTTACAAAACAGATTTTTCCATCCAATCTGGGCAGGAAAATAATTCTACAGTTGTGTTTAAAATAGACAAGGAAAAGGAGGTGGGTTGCCCTATATGTGAGGTAGACTTGCAGTGAGTATAATTCAGTAGTTTATCATAGGATCTCATCAGCAGCAGCAGTTTAATTTGTTACTGTACAGGGGGAAGTTTAATCTTTTAAGAATAAGCTCCATGCTTTTAAATAGATGTCACACACGTGCTGTATCACAATACATACTTGTATAACAGTACACTAGTTGAGCGTGGCAAGAGGACAGCTGCCAGAGATAAGCGGAAGTTTGTTCTGGCTGCCATCACTAGGGTGGAGTTTTGGTGGCTGGGGTATTTGGGGGGGGGGGGTTGTTCAGAGCCCGCTAGACACCAGGGAGTTTAAAGAGCTGCTTATGCAGCCAGGAGAACTTTGTAACTATAGTATTTGGATGCAGTTCAGCTTATATTTCACATTAGCTCTGTATTGCTCTTCCTTGTTGTTTGTTACTGAGATTATGTGCATGAAACCAGGATCCTGCTTATTGAGAGTTCATATTGCTTATTCCTTACATGATGGCATAATACACTGCTTCTGACATCACTGTTCTCATGGCAGCAGACTATGATGTCACAACAGAAGATTGTCTTCAGGTTGGGTATTGACTGTTAGGGGAGATGCATTGTAAGATATAAAAAGATCCTGTTTTTGTTCAGCTATCATGAGTAATAATAAAAAAGGGGAGGAGAAATTCATGAAAGATTTATGAAATACAAGTGGAATTGTCTAAATATTAGATTTTCCACAGTTTCCCCTGAGGTGTCCGTGGCTCTTTACGGGCACTGGAAATGAGAGGCAGTGCCACTGGATGCCACGGACTGTTAACAGCAGGCATTAGGAGTTGGTGCTTCTGGATGTCAGGAAGTGTTACTAATTAATGTGGGATCAGATGAGGGAGGGTGGGGCAACCAGAGGCCAGGGAAATGACAGTAAACGGGGGTTGGGGGGTTCCAGTGATATTTATTTATCAAGAGATTTACCAGGAAATGCATACTGAGTCATAAAGCTAGTTTCCAGATGTATCCTGGGGGAACGGGAGTATACCCTGCAAGGATAAGAACGAGCACTGACAGCTCAGACTGCAACACTGACAGCTGTGAGGAGAAAACTATGGATTTAATGAGGATTCATGCAGTGATAATGACATGGTATGTGGCCCTGTGTGTCGAGTGAAAGGTAATTAGCATTTTATGCACTAATATTACAGTTTTAGCGTGATTGTGTTTGGGCCATGCAAACTGCCTTTTCTAGGGTGGTTTTTGTGCACCTGCTCTGACCATGGTCTTTGCACTTGGGACAGTGTTAAAGCTTGGCTGTATTGTGTGCTGAGCAGGTAGGTATATTGGAAATGTCTGTGCAGCCCAGGATGTTTGCACAAGGTTTCCAACATACCTTGTTTTGTCTCATGCATAGTGCAGACACCCATAACTTTGAGCTACTTAGCATGTTTTGAATATGCTGCCCATAGTCTCTTGACTTTAAGTCTGTTGAGGAGCTTATGTACTATAAGTTGATTACGTACAATAAAAAAAATAAACAATAAAAAAAATACAATTATGCGACAGCTATTTGCTATAACCCAGTATGAACACAGGAAACTGCTATTTAATACCCCACAAACTACTGCAACCACATTTTTAGACACTCCCACAGTAGGCTGTCCACATTTCGGACAATCACACAGTAGGTTATTCACATTTTAGACACACCCACTTTAGTTCATTCACTTAGTCTGTGGGGGGAAAAAAAATTGAGGAAAAGATGCATTCACAGAACTTTTAAAATCCTGTGTTCAGAATTCCTAGTCGTATAGTAGTAATAACATTCACTTAGTTGAAGCATAACCTAAATAACTGGCTTATACGGTTGATTAAACGTCTCAGCCTTCAGCCTCTGCATTTAGTCACCCATATCAGCCTGTTCTTCTTTCACTTATGCTGGTAGACTGAATGTAGTCACTTAAACTATAAACATAAGCCAGAATTATTACATAACATGACCATGTCAAAAAAGAGATTTTTACGGGTCTCAAAATTAACTAGAAAAGAATGTTTATTCTTAAACAGAACTATCATTAATTATTTTATGTCCATTTACAAGTAACGTTTTTCATGCTATTTTATAATGCATGTAATTGTGCTTTGGAAACTAACTTCAGAAATTTTGGGCTTGGAAAGTTTTGTTTGAAAGCTTTGAGCCAACATGAATGGATCATAATGATACATTATTCAAGTGTCCATACTTGTCAATATAATACATTGTTTAAAAATAGCAATGATTTAGAATGTTTAGAAGCATTTTATGTTATATTGAAATAGTATCAGTAGGTCAGCTTACCTGACTTCAGGCTGTCATAAAAAAATCGAGTTTCTACCCCTAATGGTACCAAAGTTATCCCATTTTAAAGTAATTATATTTGGAAAGGTGCAACTTTGAACATTAATTTTTTGGTTTTTAAATGGAAGTTTGGAATCCGATTAAGAATCTGTCCTAGTGATACAGTTTGTGTCGCTACTATTGTGCTAGTATCGCTACAGTTCAGAATGCTTTTTCAATATATTACTGATGCATTTTTTTTATTGCGACAGCCAAAACACTGCATACAGTGTTGATGCAAAGAAATTGTATCAGTACAGCCTGTTGATACAACAGAATAGTATAGACAGACTGTGAATACTATTTTATTTGTACCGTATATAAAATTACATGACAGTTTAAAACAAAAAAAAAAATACTTTTCTAAATTTCATAGTTTAACAGTCACCTAATGAAAAGGGCTAACATTAGGAACAGTGTTCCTGAACTGTGGAGTACTACATGCATCAGTAACAAATAACCCTAGTACAATTGCAAGTGCATTCAATAGACTGTTTTCTGACCTGACTGTTCTCAATGTCCTTGTTTTCAGGTCCTGTGCCCCAGGGTGAGGTATGGTCTCCCTCCTCTGTTCCATCTCCCCACTACCCCTTCAATCTTAAAACTGATGGTAATTGAGACTGGTAGACTACTGGCCAGTCTCTCCCCTTATGAGTGCGGCATGACAATATGGAAGTGAAGGTCATTTTATTGGATGCTCCAGTCTCCCTTATCTTTAATACATACCTACTTGCTGGTGTGGTCCCTGATCCTTGGAAAATAGCTTGGGTTGTCCCTGTATTTCATCAAGGAGACCCAAAGTGTATTGAAGATTACCACCCTATAGCCACCCTGTCTGCCCTCCGTAAGCTTCTAGAGCAAATTGAGTAGTTCTGCAAATTTGATCTGCTCTCCCAGCACAGCATAGCCTGGGGCATTTACTTCTACTGCCCTTGATAAAGTAACCTTCAAAATAAGAGATGAGTACTATGGATCATAGTAAGCTTACTGTGGCAGTCTTTATAGAGCCCTCCAAACTGTTTGACTTGCTGGACCATAGACTTTGACAAGTTATGATCCTTTTAGCTGTTCGACCATGCACTAGCCTGGTTTGCCAAGTACTTGCAAGATAGACATCAGATGGTCAACTATGATACAATATTGTCAGAACCCACACCTGTTGAAGTTGGTGTCCCTCAGGGTTCTTTTCTGAGATCTATCTTATTTTCTTTGTTTATTAATAACCTCCCCTGAGTGCCTGCCCACTGCAGTCCCACCCTTTATGCTGATGTCAATTAGCTAGCTCCTGTGATATCAAGGTCATTCACTCCCAGCTGAATGATGACTTCCACCAAATCCAATTCTGGCTTTCTACAAATGGGTTGGTTCTTAACCTAAAGAAAATGCATATTATGCGCTTTGGCTCCTTGGCATAACATTAATTCATGCCCTGAGCCCTTGGCCATAACTAGTATGGGTAACTCTCCCATTGCTACTGCTCTATCTTTTAAGTAGCTTGGAGTTATCCATGATACCAAGCTTGTTTTCTCTCTGCATATCCCCAACATGTGTAGAACATTAAATAACAACAAGCTTGGCTTATAGGGCAAAACACATCCTCACTTTTGCATCGTGTCTTGTGTGTGCTAAAGGAGTGCTCCTTCAGCCATATTGTGAAAACCTCTTTGGCAAAGTGGGACAAAATCTGTAATAATGTCTGCCATTTTGCCCTTTCAGCAGCCTGTCTCACACACCATTGTGCATTTTCTGATAAACTGGAGTGGTTGCCCCAGTGAATAGTTGTGCATTTGCCATTGGTTGTTTCATTGACAGTGTTCAGAACTGCCACGTCTCCTGTCTTTTTTTTTTTTTTTTTTTTTAATTTTTGCACACATTTCATTATACTATTCATACACTTTCTTTTGTTGCCCATTGACCTATGCTGTAGTACTTTGTTAAAGCGACACATTTTAGGAGAATAACATTATTTGAGTCTTATACATATGTCTTGCCCAAATTAGAGTCAGTGAGGGCTTGTTTTATAATCAATCCAGTTACCAACCCTTACAGCTGCTATTCAGATGTCTTCAACTTTATGTATCCCATTCCGAAGAGGCGTTCTTATAATGTTCTTACCCTGATGTTTGTTTTAACTTCCCCTCCCTCCTTGCCAATTCACCCAACAGGTGGGGGGGAGTCGGCGAACTTGCATCCCCTCCTCTTGACCCCTCCACTGTTCTTATTTTAGTCCTTTCTTAGTTTTAGGGGGAAAAATACAAATCGATTGAAGTCTGGTATGTTATCCAGGTTTGCCACTTTCTTATATAATTTGGTCACCTGTGTTTGGATCCTAGAGCTGATTTGTTTCTGTATAATATATTTGTTTCATAACTTGTTTCCAGTCTATAATAGATGGTATTACATTAGTCATCCACCGCCTGGTGATAACCTTCTTGGCTGCCAAGTAAAACACTGGTACAAAGGTGTGTTTCCAGGCTGGAGAGTGATCGGGGTAAATATCCAACACCACCTGTTCTATTGTTAACTCAGTAGTTTCAGATAGACACCTCGAGAGTTCGGTCTGAAGCGCCATCCAGAATGGCATTAAATATGGGCAAGTCCAGAAGATATGACCAAGTGGGACGCATTTACAGCCGCAGTTACGCAAACACCTGCCATAATCCTCTGGCAAATATTTGCTGAGGACCTGGGGGGTACGGAAATACCTGATTCTGCACTTCCACGCGAACTCCTGCCACAATGGGGATGAAGTAATGCCACTTTTCCTGTCTTGATTATCTGAGGGTTGCTAATTTGAGTTACCCCACTAAGGTCTAATGATACGTCCTAGTAACTGTCTCAAAAACCCATACAGCTGTGGGGATCCAGGCCTTTGCTATTTGTGCACCCAGGCTTTGCAGCGCTTTCCCACTTGCTTTTTAAAGTACATCCTCTCACTACCTCTTTAGAAGGTCCTTATGGAAATACCTGAAAGAGAGCTTATCCTGCTCTTGCACATAACTACTGGTACATCTCCCGCTTTTAATTTTTTTCACTTTTTCGTGACGTCAGCTGCCCGTTCCACCTGGTCACGGACCCTCATGCTGTCGCTCCCATATCTGCCTCAGCTCCCCGTCACCCCGGCTTACCCCCCCAGGGTGGGGTTGCAGCACCGGGCCTATAGTGCTGCAGCCATCTGACCGGATTGGGGAGCGGGCCTGGGAGCTAATCAAAGCAGAGGGCAGGCTTACTGGCAGCGTGATTTTCTGGTTGCCCCCAGGGACGGGGATGTGCAGTGACGTCCTGCATCTGCCCCGCCTCTCCTATCTCAAGGTGCTGATCAGCCGAGATTCCCCTGGCCTCCACTAGGAGTCCCTTTAGCACCAGGCACTCTACCCCACCCTCCCCCCAGAGAAGGAGAGCAGTCCAAGGGACACTCGGTTCTTCTCCCCGGCCGGGTCGCCGGTGTCGTAAGCAGAAATCCAGTCACTGCACCGGGCCGGCCATATCTCCCGCACCTTTCTTGTGGACTGTAGTACTACCCGAGTTTATTTCCCAGGGCATTGGTTGTGCCTTTTGTGACATATGCCTGTACCTTTATTTGTTTTGATTATACTGTTGCATTCCATCAGTTGTTTTTTTTCTGGGCCTCAGCCATGCACGTTGTGTTTTATGCTTCTATTTATTGTACTGTTGAATGTAATATTATTGTACACAATAAGCTATAGTTTTGATAGTATGTATTGTAATTGGTTTGCTTCTTCACTTTGTAGTCTACTGGGTTACACCTAAAAATAGGCATTCGCTTGTCTAGTGTGCTTACCTTGTCAATAAAATAAATACTTCAGATAGCCTGGCTATTGGATTGCAGTAGTATTGTGTACTCCTAGGTGGGGAAAATGAATACATACCAGATAACTTATGGGGAGAAGACAGATACTATTATTGGTGAGAAATGGCTAATTTGAGCACATAGAGTAAATAAGGTGCCATTTGATTACCCAAGTCTGTCTCTCCCCCCCCCCCAAAAAAAAAAAACAGTCCCCATATATAATCCTGTACAATTATAAACTCTCAAGGAGGTCAGTAAACTCATGAAACGGTGCAACTTTTACTAGAGAAGTAAAACATACATGTGTTAGTCAAAGTCTGAGTGCACATAGTTCTTTTTGGTGGTAAATTCCTTACAGATCTCTTCAGCTAACTTCCCAGCATCAGTCGGGCCCCATAAAAGAAGAGTTTTGCCTCCATAGTGGATCTTCAGACTTGCAGGTAGTAAACAAATAGTGATCGACTCTGAGTTCTTGTAGCAGATCTCAGCCTACTGAAGCCCTTGCGATGTTGCTGGGTACTAAAATGAGATCTGAGAAGGAATGGACTGTCACCTTGCTGGACTTCATGCCACTACATTGCTTTGCTGCTTACAGATGTCTCATCTTGCTGTCTTATGTTAGTAGTAACCACCAACATCATGTATCAGTTTTCATCGTGGCTCTTTGTGGTGAATGCAGTGGGCACGAAGTACTTGTAGGTGAAAATTGAGGGATATTGTTTCAGGGATCCATCTTAAGAAGTTCTTGGTGTCGTCTTTCACACCTTTCATTAGTCCTAGCACCCTTACATGGAGTGCTTTATCAGCATTTTCCTGCTGCTCTGGTCTGACTCCTAGCACGCTTTTTTTTTTTTTCTTTGAGCAAACCTGTAGTTGTGATCAGGGGTTCCTCAGTGGACTACTTTGTGATTTTTTTTTTTTTTTTTTTTTTTTTTTGGTATCCACATGCATGGTTTCAAATTGCATATCCAGCAATGCAGTTCAGCTGTTGAACACCTCTTTTTGTCCAAATTTTTGATTTCCGAGCAGTCTGGACCCCTTAGAAGGTTCAGTCCGTGATGCTCTTGGAAGTAAGTTGTTCTGATGGGCCCAGATTATAAAATCTAATTTTATCAGGTTCCCCTCCATTAGTGATTCCACCCTTTCTGCAGTGTTGGTAACATTTTTACAGGTTGCTTTTCCTTCTAATGATGTCATTTTTGCTGGTATTTGTAAGGATTAAAATAAGTTTTAAAGTTACATTTCCTCCAAATAAACACAAGCTCTCACCCCATTTGCGCAATAAAGTTTTAGACTCTGCCCCAGATCGTATGTTCTTATGTTACATGTTGTAATTTTGTAACTATCTACTCATTAATGAGTAAAAACATGTTATAAATTTGTGTGATAGGAAAAAACCAGTAATTCTTATGCCTTTTCAGAGGTCCCCCTTTCTAATTTTGAAACTGCTCATTCCTTCTTCAGGGAATGCAGAGTTTCAAGATCTGATAGGCCAGATTTGAAAAACAGCCAGGCTATGAGTTGGTAAATATCACACATGCAACAGCAACAGGTCCATCTTTAGGCTCTCAAAGCTTTATACACACATAGTACTCTGGGGGATTAGCTGGGACCCCACACACATACTCATGGAGTGGGATGAGTGGATGTGGTATACCAGAAGGGTCAGGAGACTGACATACTCACTAACACATAGTAATACAATATCAAGGTGTCAGTAGATCCAATAAGTGTTTTTGTTTAATCATTTTACTAGTGGAAAAACTGTTGGTGTGTTCAAACATGGTTGGGCTAGAATGAAGGATAAGAAGGCGAAGACCCTGGAGGGACGGTTGGTCCCAGGGCTAAATAGGGGACTCTGGCAGACTAGACCGACCATTGGTCTTTTTCTGCAGTCATTGTCTATATTTCTGTGTAAATCGAAGTGAGCTGCCTTAACAGCTGATGTTTTGAGGGAAACCTCTTCTTCAAAGCTGGCAGTAACTGTTCAAGCAAGATTTTATAAATTTTGAATCGCTACATAGATACAACCCACAAAAAGCAAGTGCAAGATAATGTTATCGAAATGATACGTTAAAACATTTTTCTTGTAATGCAGTCCTGTTAATTCAGCCAGCCTGAAGACAAATAACATTGGATCCAAATTTTAATACTGCCGTGGTGAAGTTAACCAGTTCACCATTTCCTGAGTCATGTGCGTCTTTATTGCCCAATCAACTAAATATATTTAAAAATTTCAGACTGCACTACTAGAATTGTCATTCGATTCCGGAAGTGTTGATTAGAACCAGTAAAATTAGAAGTAAATTTAGGGAGATTGCGAGAATGACTTAGAGAGAGAAGAACTGTCATTTATATAGTGCTTTTCATACACTGTGTATCCCAAAGTGCTTTATAAGCAGTGCTAGACTTGTAGTGAAGTGAATGAATGTGTAGTGGCAGCCATAATAGCACACATCAGTGCCCACACACAGCCTGGACAATTGCATGAACCAGTTTTATGGGAAGGAGACTGTTATCCAGGACACTGGGAATGTCCCTACTCTTTGCGAAGAGTGCACTGGGTTCTTTTACTTCCACCTGTACACTCACCAGGACAGCACCAGGATGGGTAGATGGGACCTCTGTTTAATGTCTCATCTGAAGGATGGCACACTCTAGCAGTACAACACCCCCCCCACCCCACCAAAATACTGCTCTTGGATGCCAGTGTTTTAGGTGCAAGTCCAATCCTGATGTGGGACGAGAACCCACAACCTTCTGGTCCAGAGGCAGCTGCGCTACCAATTGGACTTCTCCTCCCCTTTTATTTATTACTGAGTAAATTTGCATTAATATATGATCTTTGTCCCATAGAGTTCTCTTAGAGCTCATCAGCGTTTATAGCTTACTCCCTGCTTCAAGTCATCATCCTCTGTTGTGACATCTGTCTTTTGCGATGGGAGTAACTGTGATGTCACAAGCAGTGCATTATGACCTTGGGTAGGGAATAACACATGGGAGTGGATGAACTCTTCAGGAGCCAAGATTCAGTTTTCATGCAAATGACCTCAGTAGTAAATGACTTGGATGAAAAATATAGTACTAATATGAAATACAAGCTAAACTGTATCTAAATATTATGCTCTGTTAAAGTTCTCCTGGAGGTGTCAGCTGCTCTTTAAGTAGATGAACAGCATTCTGTACTCTCATTCTTCATGTCCACTGAATTTGGGATGGTATTTTCCTTTCTTTCCAAGAGTTACCATTTTTTTTTTTTTTTAACAATTTGGTGTGTGTTTAGCAAGCATAGTCACACAATATAGCACAGATGGAGAATAAAAACAATTTCTAGGCAAAGTCAGTACCAGGCAGAAATATTTGACAACCATATTATGTAAGCAATAACCCATGACAGAGTGTGCGGGTATTGGGGATTAATCAACACCCCTGGTGCGTTGTGAGGCACAAGGGTGCAGCCGGAGTGTCCTCACAGCACCTGGTGTGTTGATTAATCCCCAGTACCAACACACCCTGGAGTGGGTTATTGCGCTTATACCATGGGGTTTACTCAAAAGAAGGAGAAAACAACATAAAGGTGGTTTCTTCCTATTTAAAAGACAAAAAAAAAAATGACTATACCCTGCCACCAAGAAAAGTAGTCTCTAAGAAATAATGCATATGTCACTGTTTTTTCCATACATACAAATGTCAGAAATCCAGTAGTGACAGGGTTTCTGACATTTGTGCTGAAAAGACATTCTGGTATAGTTAAACCCATACTGTGTGTGTGTGTGTGTGTGTGTGGGCCCCTCCCCGCACACACACACAGGTGAAAATGCAGTAAGCCAAGGATCCAGAGAGGGAGATGGACAGACACACACACACACACACACACACACACACACACACACACACACTGCAGAATTTCACCAGTGCCGCTCCTGATCTCCGTCTCACAGTTTGATTGAAACACTGTCACACCTACCGGAGCACACACAGTGCGGCTGTAAACTATGTATCCTTGATCTGTGCCTCCTGCACTGTCTCTGTAGATGCTGCCAGAATAGTGCAGCTCACTCAGACTGCAAGATGCTCACTTTCCCTGTAAGGTGGCACTAGTAGCGCAGATCACCTGGGGATGGTGAGTCATTAAGCACAACTATGCCAGCAGTCCTTGGAGAGAGCGACCAAAAGAGAAAATCAAACTGGAAACACATCAGCAGAAAGAGACTAAAGAACTACTGCCATCTGGTGAAGGAACATGTTATCTCTCGCTCTCGTTCTGTCTGAGGTATGTTTCTCTCTATGTCTTTGTGGACATTGCCAGAACAGTGCAGCTCTGTCCTGTGACGATTTTTAGAAGACGCGGTCTATCCCTCTGCAGAGTAGAACGGGGGACCCGAGGTCTTCGTTTCGGTACGGGGGCCAGGTAACAAAAACCACAAATATGCCAGCACACCTTGAATGGAGATAAAATTTAAGTGGGGACACACCAGTGGGGGAGAAAAGGCCACGGCCTCTGGGTAGGATGTCTTCCCGCCTTTTGTTTTCTCTCTCCAGTAATGGTCTCTCTCGCTGCATACCTGTACTGTTGGAGGGATGGGGGTGGGGATCCAATGGAATGGAGGACAGCAGTCCGACCTCTGCTGAGGGGCATCTCCTTCTTCCTGCAGGATCGGAGATGGGATACTGTTGTTTTGGTCAACTGGCACTGTGGATTGTCGGGCTCCTGGACAACCCTGACGCACATACTTCTGTGGTTGTAAAAGGTTTCGGTGCATTGCTCACAGAACAAGTGCGCGGGAGGAGTACACGATCCGTTGGCCAGGTGGGTTGTACCGAACTGCTCGCTAACAGTATATTAAAAAATAAAATAAAAAGGCGCTTTTATGTTTGTCTCGTCGGAACAAAAACCAGAACTGGTACAGCTCACTGATTTTTTTTTTTTTTTTTGCCTGGCACCTTCTCACATCAACTTTCAGTATATCGTGCATTATTGCACGGTCAGGTGCCAGGGCTCAGCCAATCAGCTATCCACTCCATATGTCCCGAGTCTACTGAAGTATACCCCCACCCCAGTATTCCATGTAAATCGGTATTTAAGCAAGAATAGAGGTCAGCTACTGCAGTAATGCATTTTTTGTGGAACAAAATTGTCCTTTTCGTCTGCCTTGTATCTCTTCTAAAACCATTTATTTGATAAGGTATTAAATTAAGCAGTAAGGCATGACAGGGTGTGGTATATCGTGGAATATTGTCACACCTTGGGTGGTTGGGCACGAGGCTGCAGGCCGAGTGTGTCCAGCCACCCGAGAAGTGACGATATCCCACAATACACCACACCCTGGAGTGACTTCTTGCTATTATGAACTGAGTTTCAAATTTTAATAAATAATACAGATTTTAAAACATTTTATGAATGAGCGTTTGGGTGGTGTAGGAGTACATTTCAAAAAAATAGTTCTGACAGTAGAGAGCAGGGAGGCTGGTGGCGCTGGAACTTTTTTGAAGCCGTGATGATGTAGCCCAATATGATCACGGCTTCCAAGAGCTCTGGGCCAATCAGATTTCTCGATTTATGATCCTCGGTTCATAGTCTTTGAATAACATATTTTGGGGTGGTGGTGGTGTTATTGCATTTTACTGTTATCTTGTTAAGCGCTCTGAGCCCCTGGATAGGAAGCTATATAAATAAAATTTGCCTTGCTTTGGCTATAATATTCAGTCAGTCCAGAGTTTGTTGAATCCAGTGCAAAAAAAACTTACAGCAGACATTAGGGTTGAGGAAAGTAAAGCGCACAAAGTAGGGAAATGAAAAAACATTAGGGTTTTGGGTCTTCGGAGAACTGGCAAATCAGTGGTGGGGTCTTCTTTGTGGTTGTCAACCCTAATGCTCAAACTTCCCCCAGCCTGTAGCTTCCTGTCTGAGGCATAAGGTACAGCTCTAAGCCAGTGGCTCATAGTGATGCAGTGTTTGGAAGTAGAGAGGGGTATGGCTACCCACATGTTGTTGATCAAAATCAATCATAGATTTTTTCACACAGGGCCTCATGTGTCCTGCATGAAGAAAAGAGATGATGGCTGGATCTTGTTTGCTCAGGGGAGGGGGTGTGCATTAGGGTTGACAACCCCAAGGAAGACCCCACCACTGATTCGCAAATACTCCCGTGACCGAAAACCCTAATGTTTTTCATATCCTCTGTGTGCTTTGCGTTTTTCAACCCAAATCTCTGCATTAATGTTTTCTGCAGTGAATATAGTTTATTTTTCTGATAGTGAAATTGTATCCTCATTTCTGCAGGTTCCTTCAGGGCCTGTGCATAATTAGTCCCGACCCAGTGCATGGACCCTTCAGGCCGTGACGCGTATGTCAACACCTTCTGCGGGAAGGCTCCCCGGCCTACCACAAAGTGTCCTGTGTGTGTGCCAGAACACTGCTTTGTCCCTCCCCATGCTATGGCCAGTGCTGCACGCCATAGCACCTCTTCTTTCCCTCCCCCCACCACCAGCTTAGCCCATTACGCTGAACTTGGGTCACTGGCATGCAAAGGCATTGTGGCCCTCAGTGGGCCAACAGACGTCCCTGCAAATGGTGTAACTATTTTATATATTTTTTTTACATTTGACCCCACAATTTCAAGTCTTTTATGATCCCTCCTTCTGAACATGACCGGTGTCATTTAGTAACGTACTGGACAAATTTTGTACCAGAAGTGCAAAATTGCATGTTGGCCAAGATTTGAAAAACAGCTGTGATGATCATGAGGTCATGTGAAAAAATGGCTACGTTGAAAATCTGGGGTTTACATACTGAATTACCAAAATTATTAGTGTGTGTGGAAAAATGACAACATACCTTCATAACTTTTTATTTTTAATAGTTTGATCTCAAATTTTCAACATGGTCTGCATAGGACCACGCCTCATGGGTGAAACATTTCAAACCCCTGCTGGATGTAATTTTGTGCCAGAGGTGCAAAACCATGTTTCAGCCAGGATGTGAACAATGACCACTGTAATGTTCTTGAGTTGGTGTGTAAAAAATGTGTTGAAAAGTTGGGGTCAAAATATTGCAAATACCAAGGTCATGAGTGAGCATAGAAAATTTTCAACGTACGCTTGTAACTTGGTCATTTTTACATATCTTTTGCCCAAGTTTTCAACACGGCCTTTTTAGACCCCGCCTAATGAACAAGGATGGTGAAATTATGTAAACCTGGCCTGAAAGGTGATATCCTGCAGTGACCATGAAATAACCTTCCAGGCCAGATTGACATAATTTTATTGCCAAGTTTGTTAGGTGGTGTCCCAAAAAGTCCATGTTGAAAAAAATTTGGGTGGGGGTGGGGTGGTGGTGCTGGATTAGAGTAAAAATGACCAAGTTATGATGAAATTTGAAAATGCATTGAAATACATTATTCGACTCTTGACATACTTCCTCAGTTCCGGTTCGGCATTGAAGAGTGAAGTTGTATCTGGACCAGGAGGATTAATGCTTTGGACCCTCATGGACCCTCAGCTGTGTAAGCATAGGGGGTGGGGTTGGGTGCTGGGGAGCGGTGGCAGACAATGAGGGACCTTTTTATTCTTATCGGAGGGGGGAGACAAAACGTGGGACAGTTTTCTTTTTTAGACCCCTCTGGCACCAGGGTTTGGGCACCCCAGCATCGACACTTGGGGGCACCAGGGGTGGGCACCCTAGTCTCAGACTGCTGGGTCACGTAGGGGAGGAGGTTGTTTAGTTTGACACTGGGAATTGGGCACCTCGATGTTAGATAGTATAAATTGCAGTCGGGGTGGTGGGACATAACGGAGAGGAGGGAGAAGGTACCTTCGATACTGGAGATGGGGCATGCCAGTGTTGACATGGCACTATGCCGACACCAGGGATTGGGCGCCCTGGTGTCTGCAAGTATAAATTAGGTTGGGGGGGAAATTATGGCAGAAACGAACCAGCACCAAGGGTGGGCACCTTGATGTTGGACTAATTTTAAAACTGGCACGGGATTGGGCATCCCAGTGTTTCTGTCAAATAAATAAAGCCGCTTATGTGGCTAGTGGTGGACATGGCCACCCACCGCATGCTCAGCAGGGGCAGGGCTGCACACTAACCGTAGCTCTGTCCCTTCTGAATGAAAGCAGCAGGAATGGGATTCACAAATGGGGAGCAGGCCCTGTTTGCCGATAAACGAGAGCATCTCCATATTAGGACAGCATGACTTAGTGTTGTTGCAGAAATTCAGTATCTTTATTAAACTGCAGTTTTTATAATAGCAGGGCTCACAAACAGAACAGTTTTTCATCAGTTTATCATAAATAACTACTTAAATTTAGGAGATTAAAAAAAAAAAAACCCACAAAAGCACACAAGTTGCCCATAAAAGCATACACCTTGGCCAAACTCTGTCAAACCTGTGAATGTTAGGTTTCAAATCCTACTAGTATTTTAGTTGTGCAAAAAAAATCTTTAATTGTGATTTATTTGTTGATTTTATTGGGAGGGGGGGTTCTGCTGACTCTCCGGCCCCCTCCAAAAAGTCCAAGAAAATGAAACACTTAAAACCTCAGGCTCCTGCATCTCAGGGGTTTCTACAGTGTCTCACAGCCTGCCATCTGCAGAGTAGACAGTTCAGGCCATGAAAGTTTTACAGGCTTTACAGGGTATCCTGCCTGTTCAACCTGCTCCTCCAAGGCCTCCTGCTCCAGCTCCGACCCCTGAAGTACAGGAGCCTAAATGTGAAGCTTATGATGAGATGGGTCCTGAACAGGATGAGCCCATAGAGCCTGAAATCTCACCTGAGCAGGAGTTCGGTTCTTCTCCTTGACCAGAGGATTTTTCATCTCATTTCTCTCTTTATGAGAAAAATAGTGGATGCCTTGGATTTGTCTACCTGTGAAGTTATTGATGATGAAGAGGAGGTCTAATATTTAGAGTTGATGGGTTGAACACCCACAAAAAAGGTATTTTTGCCTATTAAATTCTTTAAAAAAAGTCTTGTTAAAGATTTTACAAATTTCTAATTTTGTACCTGGTTACATATATATGAAATCTGATAAATACCAGTTGGACAAGGAAGGGGCAAAGTTCTTATACTCTGACCCTGACCATCAAGGTATAGTCCAGCAGACAGCCTGTGAAAAGGCGAGGGTCCCTCTGTCAAGATACTAACATACTAAAATGCCAGCAGAATAGGACTAACGGTCTTTCGTGTCTGCTTGTTTGGTCAGCCCCCACCCTGGGAGCTGACCTTGCTGCCCCCCTCATCCTCTCTGGCTTCTCCCTTCCCAGTCCTGGATATTCCCACTGCACAGGACTTTGCATCCAGAACCCTTCCCCTGTACCTGTCCCACCCCCTCTTGAACCCCTCCACCAGCCCCCTGGGCAGTGCATTCCATGTCTCCATCACCATCTCAGTGAAGTAGCACCTCCTCCTTTCTCTCCTGAATCTCCCCCCACTCCAGCTTCCACCCATGCCCTCTAGTTGCCCCCCAATCCTCGGGCGCCCTTGACTGCTTCTCCCTTCATGTACTAGAAGACCTCTATCATGTCCCCCCGGTCCCTTCTCTCTTCCAGTGTGTACATATTTAGCTCTTCGAGCCTCTCCCCATAGGTCCTGTCCCCCAAGCCCCAGATGATTTTAGTTGCCCTCCTCTGGACCCTCTTCAGGAGTTCAATGCCCCTCTTTAAGTGTTGCCTCCAATACTGCATGGAGTACTCGAGGTGTGGCCTCACCAAGCAGTTGTACAGGGGGAGTTTCACTTCCCTCCTTCTGGAGGTGATCCTCCTAGCGATGCATCCCAGCATCCTGTTGGCCTTGGCCGCTGCCCTCCTACAAGTCTGAGTTCATCTTGACATCCACCACCACCCCCAGGTCCCTCTCAGCCACTGAGATTTGTAGAATTCTCTCCCCCCGCGGGTGTACTCTTGGCCCCGGTTTTTGGCTCCCAGATGCAGTACCTTGCATTTCCCTGCATTAAACCTCAACTTCCACTTTCTAGACCACCTTTCCAGAGCCTCCAGGTCCCCTGTAGGGCCACCCTCCCTCCTCCCCATCCACCACCGCCCCTGTTTTGAGTCATCTCAAAGAGACTCATCTCATTCCTGATACCCTTCCTTATGTCGGAGACATAGGCATTGAACAGGAGGGGCCCAAGGACTGATCCCTGAGGGACCCCACTAATGACCCTCCTTGGGGATGAGACTATCCCGCCAACCACGACCCTCTGGGTCCGGTCCTGGAGCCAGTTGCCTATCCATCTGATCATCTGGTTCCCCACACCCATTTCTCCTAGCTTATTCAACAGGCCCCCGTGAGGAACAGAGTCAAACGCCTTGCTGAAGTCAAGATAGAGGACGTCCACCGGTCTACCCAGGTCCAAGGCTTTCGTCACCCAGTCATATAACTCCACAAGGTTTGTCTGACACGATTTCCCTGGGACGAATCCATGCTGTCTGTCGTCCAGGCATCCTGACTTTTCCAGGTCCCAGCTTAGCCTCTTCTTGACAATGCCCTCTATCACCTTGCCCGCCACCGATGTCAGGCTGACAGGCCTGTAGTTCCCTGCCACCTCCCTTGATTTCCCCCCCCCTGTGGATAGGCACTGTATGCGCCACCTTCCATTCCTGGGACACCCACCCTGTCCTCAGAGAGATGCTGAAAAGCTCCGCCAGGGGTTTCGTCAGGACATCCGCCAGTTCCTTCAGCACTCTAGAATGTAATTTATTTGGCCCCAGTGCTTTCTCAGTCTTAAGGGACCGGAGGGCTTCCCTCACACACTCTGCCGTGATTTCCACCTCTCTCATCCCCCTGCCTTGCCTTCTCCCCTCCTACCAGTGATGGCCCATCCTCTCCCCAGACCCGACGATCGGCAAGGGTCTCCCTCCCCCCTCAGTTTCACCATCTCCTCCCATGTATGATGCTGCCCCCCCCATTTTCCTTAGTGAAAACTGAGGCGAAGTACTCATTTAATACCTCAGCCTGCTCTCCTGGATCTTGTGCTCATCCCTCCCCTGTTTTTAATCCTGCTAATCTGCCCCTTCACCCTTCATTTTTCCCCAGTGTAGCTAAAGAACCCCTTATTCCCTCTCCTAATTTCCCTGGCCAGGTTCTGCTCCTTCCTTTCCTTGGCTGCCCTCACCACCCTAGTGGCCCTTCTGGCCATCAGCTCGTACTCCTTTCTATCCCTTTCACTCCTTGAGCACTTGAAATGCCTATAAGCCGCCTTCTTTCCCCTCACCACCTCCTGAACCTCCCTGGTCCACCAGCAGGGTTTACGGGCCCTACCACATTTTCGTCTTATTCTTGCACAGGTGCTGGTAGCATCCTGCACTCCCCTCCTGATTTCCTGCCTACTGTCAGCATCCATGTCTGGCCCAATCCCATCCAAATGCTTCTTAAGGATCCTTTCCATTTCCTTGAAATCCACCCCCCTGAAGTCGGTTGCCTCCGTCTTTGTGCAGCCTTCTGCCCTTCCTAGGTCCAGGCAGAACCAGACCGTGGCATTGTCGCTCCCCGCCAACGGGTCCCTTACCTCCAGGCCCCCAATCTGGTCACTGTCTGCCAAGACCGCATCCAGTATCTGTGCCTCCCTGGTCAGTTCCCCCACCTGCTGAGTTAGGAATGCATCCTGAAAGACATCCTACAACCTCTGTTCCCTGGCCACAGAGGAGGTCATAGTCTCCCAGTCCGTTCCTGGCATGTTTAAGTCCCGCAACACCACCACTCTTCCCCTGCCCAATTTGCAGTGTCTCCCAACATCTGCCACCAGACTCTCCTCCAGCGCAGGGGGTCTATACACCACTCTTATTTTTACTCTCTTGCCCCCATTTGTTATCAAGGTGACCCAAATCGCCTCCACAGTTCTCTCCGCCTCCTCCACTCCTCCTATGCCAGTGCATTTTTTTGACTACTATTGCTACCCCTTCCCCCATCCTTCCTGAACATGGTGTAACCCTCCAGGTTCAGGTCCCAGTCATGCCCTGCGGTGGCCCAGGTCTCTGTGACCGCTGCCACATCCACCTCTCCCTCAGTTAGCATCACCTGGAGCCCAGGCATTTTATTGCCCAAGCTTCTGGCATTTAGCAGGACTGTCTCTCATCCTTTCTGTATACTTCCATTTCCCCTGCCCGCGTTCCCATGGGGATTCTGTCTTCCCCCGGTCAGCACCTTACCAGTCTGCCTTTTCCCGCATTCCTCCAGCTTCCCAGGGGGGTGGAGACAGAGTCCCTCCTTTATCGGACCCCCCTCAACAGCCTTCTCTCCCATCCCTCCCCCTTTCACAAGTTTAAACTCCACCTTTCACCAGCGAACCCCTCTATTTTCAACTTAAGGATTTCCCTCTGCTCCAAATTGAGATGGAGCCTATCTCTAGCATATAGCCCCTTATCCTCTCAGGTCTCCCCCCAATCCCCCATCAACCCATACCCTCTGGCCCCACACCACTCCCTGAGCCACTGGTTTATCTCCCTGATCTTCCTCTTGTGTTCCCCACTAGCCCTTGGCACTGGCAGGATTTCCGAGAAGGAAATCGCACATTCTATGTCATGACAGACCCTGGCAAGCTCCCTGAACATTGCCTGAATCTCTAGCTCACTATTTCCCTCAATGTCATTGGTACCCAGGTGGACCAGTATATCCAGGGAAACTCCACAATCCTTTGCCAGCTGATATACCTCATGCTTGGCCCTGTGCACAGTTAGTCCAAGGAAGCATTTTGTTCTAACCGGGCAGGCTTCCCTCTGCCTATCCCATTTGATACTCCTGATCATGGAATCACCCAACATGATCACTCTGACCACCCCTTTTCCTCCATTTCCCCCCCCTTCCATGTCCCTCATCCTTTCTACCAGCCCCAGCCAGTTCCTTGCTCCTCCCCTATCTGGGTACCCCTCCTGCACCCTCCTTATTTACCCTGGCCACCCCTTCCCTCTGATCCTATGCCTCTCCTCCTCCCGAGTATTCTTTTGTACCTCCCCATCTCCTCCCTTCCCCGTCGCTGCTGGGACTGGTCCCCCCAAATCTGCTAAACTTGCCTGGCTCGTCCTCCCTCCCTCCCTTCCCGTCTCCGTTCAGCCCCTCCTTGCCTGTCATGCTCCCCTGGCATAAACCCTAGCTGCCTTTACTATATTCTCCTTGTACTTCCGGTCCTTCTCCTTGCCCTTTCCTCCCAACTGGTCCTTCTCCTTGTGCTTTCCTGTCTCTACCCCCTCCTTCTCCTGTTGTGATCCACCACTCCCCCCATTTTCCCCACGTTCCAAGTTCCCCCCTGTTCTTCCTGCTATCCGGCCCCTGCCTCCTGCCCTCCACTCCCTTTCCATCTCTTCCCACCCTCCTGAGAAGGATTCCAGAAAAATAGATGGAATGTCTAAGAAGGGTTATTTAGCTGCCTCCTTGGGTGTGGGGCAGGCTAATTACCAGGTTTATGCAGCACAGTATCATAAAACACTGTGACAGTCAGTACTGGCTATGTCGGAGAAGGTTCCCTCGCCCCTCTGTGATGACCTGGCAGAGACAGCTAGATTTGGTCTGGATGCTGCTGAATAACAGTTCCAGATGGCAGCTGGTGCCAGTGATAGTGCTGCGAGGTGGATGCCTCTATGAAGACTGGCATGACTTGGAGCCACTAATCTAACCCAGGCCTAGGCCATGGATTTTCCTGTGGAGAACTTCCTGTTTGGCAAACACACTGAGGATTACATGAAAAAGGTGGATGAATACAAGGCCACCTACAAAAGTAACTCTTCCAGGAACAGGCTGACCCCTTCCTATAGGCCTTATGGAAGGGGAGGCAGGGGAAGGTCCTCTTATGGGAGGCCTTTTTACCAGGGCCAAGCTGCTTTCCAGTGGCAGTCCTACCCACAGCAGACTGGGTACTTCAGATCTAGAGGCAGGAGGGGTTCCAGAAGGGGCTCCCAATCTGCCCAAGCTCAGGTACCCTCAAAACAAAATCCCTGATGAACAGGGAGAGAGATGCATGCCCCCTGGACCCCGCCACCATTCTGGTGTTACTAGAGAACCTAGATGGTACAGGCTGAACATGAGGTTCTTCTGGACCCAGGAATGTTCTGTGGATTGGTGGATTCCACGGGGCAGTTCAGCTAGTACAGTGTTACTTTTGTTTAAAGTTTGTGTAGTTAAAATATTACAGTTAAGTCCACAAGGTTATATTTTGGACTTTTGTTATTATACATTATGGTAATTATGTATTATAGGAAAGAATAAATCCCAAAAGGGAATAGACAGTCACGACTCACTAGCAAATAAGTCGGAGATAATAGTATTTCCCCAGGAGAATTTAAGGCTATGTACAGAGGTAGAGCTTTCTTGGAAAGATGAATGGCTCATAAGCACTTAAAAGTATATTCATTGAATGTGAATGGTCTGAGCAGCCCGGTCAAGAGATCTAGAATGATAATGTTAGCTAGAAAGTCAAACGCTGACATAGTTTATTTGCAGGAAACCCACTTAACCTCAGAGGAGCATGGGAAGCTCCGAGGCAGGGGCTACATGCAGGTTTTTGCCTCGGCTATGCCGGGGGGAAGGAGGAGGGAAGTTGTTATGCTGGTCTCCTCACTTCTCCCATTTCGGAAAATTAAAGAATGGGTCGATCCGGCTGGTAGACTAATTATAGTCCAAGGGATTTTATATAAGCAAGAATAATTAACTCTGGCCAACATCTATCTCCCGCCAGCTTCGAACTCCCTATGATCTGTCTCTTGCTGGACAAAGTGATGGAGATGACGAGGGGGACCTTGATCTTGGCAGGTGATTTTAATATTGCTCCAGATCCGGCTCTGGACACTACCAGGACTCGGCCCAGTGCACAACAGGCCTCACATAAATTTTTCAAGCGGTTTGTTGAGGGAGTGGAGTGGCTAGATACATGGTGGACTCTACACCCTAGAGACGAGGGGTACTCTTTCTATTCCGCAGTCCATGGGATGTATACAAGAATTGATGGTTACACCCAGAAGGAACAGCTCGACTCATTGGTCGAAGCCACATTGGGCCCTATAACCCACTCGGATCATGAGCCACTCATCATTCAGTGGATTCTGGGCCTAGAGAGGCGTAACACTGGATGGAGATTTAATACTGTACATTTAAAAAGCGAACAGTTTAAAGAGTTCCTTAGTGATAAGATTACGGAAATCATACGGGATAACTCCACCCAGGAGACCTCGTCAGCTATTCAATGGGACACTCTAAAAGCAGTCTTGAGAGGCCATTTAATAAAATATTCAGCCGGGCTAGCGAAGGCGCGAAAGGAAAGACAGCTACAGCTGGAACAGACACTTCAGTTCCTTCAGCTGGCTCACCAGCAAGGTGATGACTCAGTTCTTCCCCAGATAAAGTAGACCAAGAGCAATCTGGATTCTTTATGCCTGCAGCAAACTGAGGTGGCCCTTACATATCTCCAGCAGAGCTGTGGCGAGATTGGTCCTCGAGCCTCCTGGCTGCTGGCGTAGCGACTCCGTCAACACCGTAAACTGTCTACAATTGCAATGATAAAGGACCATGGGACTGGAGAATGTGATACTAAATTTAAAAACGTATCTCAAGCTTTTTGCCAATATTATAAAACCTTGTACACTCCGGACCATGAGACAGATCCGGTGCACACTGAGTCCTTTCTATCGGCCCTAAAGTTACCTACACTTAATCTTGATCAACAAAATCTCCTGGTGAGACCAGTTTCACTTGAGGAGCTGATGTTGGTCATTTCCAAGTCCAAAACCCAAAAAGGCCCGGGGCCAGATGGTTATGGGGCAGAGTTTTATAAAAGCTCAACTCAGTCTCTCAGTAAGCTGCTACTGGCAGTGTTTAACGAGGTCCTCTCCGGTGAATTCCCCCCCCCCCCCGTCTAGTTGGGCATATGCCACAATCTCCGTCATTCCCAAACCAGGCAAGGACCCTCTACAATGTGGTTCGTATAGACTGTTCTCTGTCCTTAACACGGACTACAAATATTTTATGTCCATCTTGGCCCGACGACTGTACCTCATTCTACCGGCTTTGGTTGGTCTCGACCAAACAGGATTTGTAAGTTCCAGGTCAACCTCGGATAATACCCAAAGGGCCCTGCATCTGGTCCACGAGATGCAATCCCGAGAGGATTCATTGGTGGTCCTCAGCCTGGACGCTGAGAAGACCTTTGGTCGGGTATCGTGGCCATTTTTGTTCGCCACATTGACCGCTATGTGCTTCCCAAGGTCCTTCATAGCCATTCTTAGGAAAATCTATGAGTCCCCAAAGGCATGTGTTAAAACATCTGGCCACTACTGTGAATATTTTCCCCTTTATAGGGGTACGCGTCAGGGCTGCCCCTTATCACCAGGCCTTTTTGCCATTTTCTATTGAGCCTCTGGCCCAGGTAGTTAGTGTCCCCTGAGATTTCGGGAGTGAATATAGATGGGACAGAGCACCGGTAGCTCTCTACGCGGATGACGTCCTGCTTTTCCTCACTAAACCCGAACAATCTATACCTTCCATTTTCTGCCCGTTGGAAGAATTCAGATCATATTCAGGCTACAAGTTGAATACCAGCAAGACGGACGCCCTCACCTTTCACTTTGCTCCCTCTGAAGCATTTAAGGAAATGTATCCTTTTCTCTGGGGGCTCTCACTAAGCTGAAATATTTAGGAATCTGTCTTTTGCATCGGGCCGAGGATGCTCTGAATAATAACTACCACCCCTTTACATCTCAGATGAAACAAGACCTTGATAGATGGAACATTCTCCCACTGAATATGCTTCAGCGCATTGAAGTGGTCGGAAAAACTCCGAGAGCTCTCTGTGTGTTTCAGAATGTACCCCTTAATTTGCCGAATAGCCTCTTTAAGGTCTGGAATAAGGCCATGGTGAAGTTCGTCTTGGCAGTAAGACGCCCTAGAATTAAGGTGGGGATTCTCCACCTCCCTAAAGCGCAGGGAGGTCTGGCACTTCCCAACCTAAAACTTTACTACTGGGCGTCCCACCTTTCCTTTATATTACTAGCGCCTGATAGGGTGACCTCGGCCTGATGGGCATCGAGGTGGTGTGCTCCTTGCCGGGAATACCAAAAAATGATCTTACACAAAAACCCCACCCTCGCTTGGCCGACCTGCTTGGGACCCATGGATTGTGTACCAAACACAGGTTTGGTATTCGATGCGAAGGGCTTTGGGGATTACTCCCTTTCTGGTCATCCTCTGCCCACTAGACCTATTAGAGGATTTTCCCCAGCTCTCTCAGACCACAGCTTTTGGAATTGGAGGCATACCCGTCTCTTACAGCTTTCGCAACTGCAGATGGGCCCCTATTTTAAAGAAGTCGGGGAGATCAACCGTGAATTTTGTCGACGCCAGTCAGATTTTTTTCGATATCTACAGCTTCGACACTATTTTGAATCCCTACCCCTTAACGTCCGCTCCCCTGAGGCACACCCACCAGTGATCCGAATACTTCAAGTATTAAAATCCCAGAGAATACCACATGCTGTCTCCGTGCTATACAAGTCCTTGTTGGAAACAAGGGGAGACACATCAGGGTTAAGGGAAAAATGGAACGAGGAATTGGGATCCCAGAGTACACCTCAACAGTGGGAAGTTCTCTGGCGTATGGTATCGCGAATCACCTATTCTCATTCCTGGAGGTTATTTTCATGGTAATTACTAATAAGATTTTTCCGAACCCCGGTAATAACTTCGCATTATGGTGCTACCCGCTCTGCAGCATGTTGGCGCCTATGTGGTGAGGCTATTGCTCGCCACTCTCACATCCTCTGGTCCTGCCCAAAACTGCAGTCTTTTCTGCAGGCCCTATTTGAGGAGTTAGAAGACCTCCTTGGGGTCGGACTTCCTTATAATGGCGATTTCTTTATCCTGCATTGTTTCCCTCCTGAAATTGTGTGATCCCCATACCCGATACCTACTAAATATCCTTCTTCTTGCAGCAAAGAAAGCTATTACTAAACGCTGGCTCACAGTTGAGCCACCTACCCTTTCGGGCTGGAGAGAGATAGTTCACCTCATATATAGAGCAGAAAAAATAACCCACAATTTAAATGATCAGGCAGAGCTTGGCTCCTTTAAAATGGAGGAGATGGATCATATATATTATGACCAAGGATCCTCACTTTGTGCCTTAATACAATATGTCCGCTGCCCGACTGCTCAGACCATGGTAGATGTGCCCCTGGTCCCAGCTTGGACCTTGAAAGGTATAACTAATTGGTCAAGCGGGGCTGTGACTGGAGGGGTAAGGGGTCTGGAGGAAATGTGTTATAAGGAAATGCTAGATGATTCTAGTCTGGGATAGCTGATAGAGTGATATTAAGGCATTTATCACTGGAACAAGAAGGTTATTACGATAGCTTTGTGAAATCTTATTAACAGACCTGTACCTCTGTACGTTGGATGTAATGTTTTAATGCACATGATGTATTGTGATTGTCAAATTGTGTAAAAACTGTAAAAATAATAAATATATTTACCCAAAAAAAAAAAAAAAATCCCTGACCAGTTGGTCAAGGTCGCCTCCCCAGTACCAGCAGGGGGGCAAGCTAACTTCCTCCAGACTTGCGTTTCCATCACCACAGACAAGTGGGTTCTGGAAGTGGTAAGTCCGGGTTTGACCCTATGCTTCAAATCTCTTCCTCCTTTAAAATCGAGAATTTTCAAGCCAGCTTCCCTCATGGAGGCAAAACTCTTCCAAAACAAGGTGCAAAAATTGCTCCACATGAAAGCAGTGGAACCTATGCTAGTGCATCTCAGGGGAAGGGGTTTCTATTTCATTTTCTTTCTGACCAAAAAAGAAAAATGGGGAGTGACTACCTATTCTGGATCTCCAATCCCTCAACAAATTTCTAGTGAAGCCAAAGTTCAAAATGGTCACTCTGTCATCCATACTACCAGTTATCCAGCAAGGGGATTGGCTGGCAACCTTGGATTTAAAGGATGCCTCACAGAAAGTGTCTCTGTTCAGACCCCTTTCATGCCATTACCAGTTCACTTCCCTTCCCTTTGATCTGACCTCAGCACCCAAGGTATTCACAAAGTGCCTAGCTGTAATGGTGGCACATCTAAGAAGGTCTGGTATTCTAGTTTTTCCCTTATCTGGACGATTGGCTACTTGTGAACAAGTCCCCACAACAGGTCTCGGACCATTTGCAATCAGCAGTGCATCTTCTTCAATCCCTAGGATTCCTGATAAACCAGGAAAAGTGTGTTCTTACCCCTGTTCAAGTGTTGCAATTCATAGGAGAAGATCTGGTTACAATCCAGGGAAGAGCTTTCCTCCCTCAGGACAGGGTGAAAAGTATTTTCGACCTGGCTGCTGCTTTCAAGCTAAATCAGCCTTGCCCAGCAAGACAGTATCTGCAGATTCTGGGTCACATAGCTGCAGCAACAGGTACCGTCTCGGTGGCATGATACAGAATGAGAGATCTGCAGTCTCACCTAAGATCTCATTGGTCACAGAAAAGAGACAAGATGTCGAAACTGATCCCAGTAATGAAGGCTGTTATTCAAGCCTTACAGTGGTGGAAACATTCAGACAACTTGAGGCAAGGTGTCCTTTCCAGAGGGAGGACCCTTCCTTTATTCTAACAACGGATGCTTCTCTGTTGGGATGGGGCACCCATATGGGAGAACGCCCCATCCATGGGACTTGGTCCAAAGCAGAGTCTCTTCACATAAATCTCTTAGAGCTGCGAGCTGTACTTCTAGCTTTAAAGGCCTTTGCTCATCTGGTGCAGGGTAAGGAGGTACAAGACAGGACAGATAATACCATAACAATGTACTATAAAAACAAGCAGGGTGGAACAAGATCAGATTCTCTACATGCAGAGGCCATGAAATTGTGGGACCTGGCATACTCTGTAAAAGCAGTCCTGCAAGCTATTCATGTCCCAGAGAAGGACAATATTCTGGCAGATGCCCTAAGCAGAATCAGTCCGGGTCACCATGAGTGGTCCTTGGACACACAAGTAATAAATTCAGTTTTCAGAAGGTGGGGTACCCCAGAGGTGGACCTTTTTTTGCCTGTAAAGAGAACCACAAGCTACCGCTGTTTTGTTGCAGGCCTCCGGCAAGGGGCACAATCCCAGTAGATGCCATGGCACTGGACTGGTCGGGAAGAAGCCTGTATGCTTTCCCCCATTCCCTCTCATTCTCGGAGTCCTGATCAAGCTCAGTTCTTCATCTGCTTTGATGATCCTGATCGCCCCAGACTGGCCCAGACAGCATTGGTACCCTCTCCTGTTATCCATGTCAGTATCCAAATCAATGCATCTCCCTCGGAGGCACGTCCTGTTGACCTCCCACCAAGAGAAATTGGGTAACCAAACCTCGGCTCCTTCAGTCTGAAAGCTTGGCTCTTGAAGACATAGTTTCAAATCAAAATCTTTCCCAAGCAGTTTTTCACATACTTAAGGGGTATAGGATATGTAGTTCTTCTGTCTTGTAGGCTGTTATCGAAATCTGAGATGTTGATGGAACGTTGCAATAGATAAGGGCAGCAGTTTGAATGTGTCCCGAGAAGTGATAGGTTCTGTTATTTGCATATAGTTCCATTTCTTTCCGGGCAGTTCTACTTAGGAGGGAGACTGCACACAGTTATGAATATAGAAGAATACACTGGAAGAAACAATATTACTAAGGTGAGTATTTTTTTCTTCTAGTCCACAGGGGATTTGAAGCCCATCCTGGACCTGAAGAATCTGAACTTTTTATATCCAGTACAAGACATTCAGGATGGTAACCCTGCAAGGCCTTTTACCCCTTGTGCAGCAGGAAGCCTGGATATGCTTCCTAGACATGCAGGATGCATAACCTGCACATAAAGGTTTGCACAACCCCCCCCACCCAAGGAAATGCCTCCGGTTCCTGTTTCAGGTGAGCCTTAACAGTTCAGTATACTGCCCTTTGACTCGTCATCTGTGCCATAGGTCTTTGCCAAATGCTTGGTGGTGGCAGCAGCCCTCAGGAGGTGGATAGGACTCTAGGTCTTTCCATATCTTGATGACTGGTTGCGAAAGTCTCATTCCAAGGAGCGACTGACTTGTACCCTAGCGTGTACTAGACAACTGTTCATCGCTCTAGGGATCACATTCAATCTGCCCAACTCAGTTTTGACTCCTTGGCAGCATCTCCAGTACATTGGAGCTATACTGGACATTGCCCAGAGAGCAGCATTTCTGCCCCAGGACAGGGCAGAATGTCTCAGCTACTTTACAGCAGCCAGTATGTCATAGCCAGGACATTCCTTTGGCTGCTGGGCCTGATGGCAGTTGCCATTGTCATGGTTCCCTTGGCAAGGCTGCAGATGTGGATCCCCCAGTGGACATTGAAGAGTCCAGAGGGATCGGTGCACTGACAGTCTAGAACAAGGGGTTCTAGTCTCCTTGCCAGTAAAGAAGGTGCTTCAGTGGTGGATGGAACCCAGCGATTTGCTCAAAAAGGTTCCCTTCCTGATCCCGTCCCCTCATCAGATCCTCACCACAGATGCTTTAAGGATGGGCTGGGGGGTGCATCTGGGGCCTCATCAGACCCCCCCCCCCCAATCTATATGGACTACAGTGGAGAGTTTCCCCCTGTGTAAACATCCTAGAGATGAGGGCGTTCTGTATGGCCTGCAAGTCTTCCAGACTTGCCTGTCACCGGGACCTCTGCTGGTGCGGATGGACAACATTAGTGTAGTGCACTACATAAACAAGGGGGGAACTCGTTCATACCCCTGTGATGGGAAGCGATGAGAGTTTGGTACTGGGCTCTAGACCATGGTGTAGAACTATCTGCAGTCCATGTTCCAGGCGCCCAGAACATCTTGGCAGACAGACTAAGTAGTTTGCTGTTCAGAATGCATGAGTGAGAGCTGCTGACCTTGATGGTGGAAGACCTGTTCGACAGGTGGGGTCTTCCAGAGTTGGACCTTTTTGTGGCCCCACTCAATGCAAAACTATTTCTTTTCTGCTTGCTCGCTCCAGAGCGTGGAGTATTTTGGCGAGATGCACCCTCCCTCTCTTGGAAAGGGAGGTTCCTGTAGCCTTTTCTTTCTTCCCTCTGATTCAGAGGGTGCTGATCACGTTTCAGATGGAAGGAGCAGCTCTGATACTCATTGCTCCCTTCTGGCTTCTTCAAATCTGGTTCCCCATACTGTAGCAGTTGGCAGTGGAACCTCAAGTACCCCTGACTCAGTGCAAAAGCTTGTTATCACAGGAGCAGGGCAACCTGGTCCATTTGGATGTTAAGACACTCACTCCATCTTCATGCCTGGCTCCTGAAGACATAGCCATGGCTAGATTTGGGGTAACCCAAAAGGTAGCTTACGTCTTGGTGGCTGCTAGGAAGCCCTCCACTAGTGCCACTTATTCCATGAAGTGGAAGCACTTTGCCCTGTGGGCTGCTTCCCATCACTAGGGTCCTTTCACTTGTCCAGCGAATCCAATTCTGGAGTACTTGCTGTCCCTCTCAAGACACTAGACTGCAGTACTCCTTCAATAAAGTTCGCCTGGCTGCCGTTTCAGCATTCCATGTGCCCACTGATGGCTGTACGGTGGCACAGCTGGAGGTGTCTTGTACGTTTTTGTGAGGCATTCTTCATTTGAAGCCTACCATCTGCAGTCCAGTCCCACCATGGGACTTAATGTTTTGCTGTAGAAGCTTACTTTGACTCCTTTTGAGCTGGCCTCGATATGTGAACTGAGTTTTCTGTTGTGGAAAGCATTATTTTTAGTTGTCATTACTTTTACTCGAGGGATTTCCAAGCTTCATACTCTGTGTGAACCTCCTTACTTGGTTTTACACAAAGACAGGATGTCCTTGCATACCCAGCCCTAAATTTTTGCCAAAGGTGGTGTCTGAGTTTACCCTGAATCAAACCATTCACCTCCCTGTTTATTTTCTGGAGCATGCCAATCCAGGGAAAGCATTGCTCCATACCTTAGATGTACATAGAATACTCTATTATGTTCACTGTACAAAGGACTGCAGGAAGTCCTCATAGCTTTTTGTGTCTTTTGCCTCTGGGGAAAGAGGGCGTACTAGTTTCCAAACCATGCCTGTCGAAATTGTTGGCCAACTGTATTACTTTTTGTTATAGGAAGTACGGTAAAGGACTGCTAGGGTTGTTTGTGGCCTTTCAACCAGAGGCATGGCCACTTCTGTTGCCTGTTTCAGAAATGTCAACTGCAGACGTCTGTATTGCTGCAACTTTGAGTACTGTCCACACTTTAATTTGGACATTGCCTCTAGAAGAAGGGCAGGCTTCCGCCTGGCTGTGCTTCAGTGCCTCCTTTCTTGGGTCTATACCCTCCAGACATTCAGGATGTCTCTCTGTCAGTACTACTTGGGACTCATTCCATAGGTGTGGCCTGATGAGAGATCCTTGAAGACATTGGTGAGTGACATAAGTACTTACTGTAACAGTAGATCTTTGAAAGAAACTTTTTCATCAGACCCTGCCATCCCCCTTGGCCTTGGGGATTCTTAGTCCCCCCCCTCCCCTCGGATGGTCTAGCTTCTGTTTCACCTTGCTTTCTCCCTTGGTCCCCCAAGAGGAGGTCCTCTGTGCATGGTCTCTGGCAGGGGAACTGAGGGGTGTGCGGTGCCACCCATGCTTATATGGTGAGGATGTTGACATATGATGTTGTGGGCAGCTCCTGGAAGATTGCTAGCAAAAAAATTTCCGTGTGGTCCTAGTACATGGTGGCTGTACTTCCATGGGTGTGGCCTGATGAGATTCTCATCTACTGTTACGATAAGTTCTTACGTAACTGTACTTTCTCCATGATTTCTGCATATATAGCCAGAGCTGTTTTTTTTTTTGGGAGGGGGGACTGGATTAGCCCTCAAGTGCTCCACTACCCCCTCTTTAAATTTTCTTTTAGTACAGCTTACATTGTATGCCCCTTGCAGGATCAACAACATTAGTTTATTGCAATTAATGAACTCCTTGACAGTTACCATGTCACCTGTTTTTAGGATTAATGAAAGTTGTGGTACTGGCCATGACAGTGCAGTACTTGCATTTACCACATTTCTTTGTACCAGAGGGGAGTCAACCGGGTAACTTTTTTTTTTTTTGTACTGTGGTATTAGTTGCACACTGTGTACCACGGTATCGCTTTGATTTCTTGCACTGCAGTACACAGTTCTTGGAGGGCAACCCACACAGACCCTCAATTTGGGTTCCACTTTCAGAATATCCAGTTTCCAAAATTATTCCCTCCATGGAAAAAGTGGTGACAGATTCTCCTTATCTTGGGGGACATTAACCTAAACTGGGATGGGGAAAACGTCAAGCAGTTTGAGGCCCTGCTTGCCACCAAATCCCCAACACAACTGGTAAGGGAGAGCCCACCCGTCAAAAGGCAAACTGCACTTCCTGCTCCCTCTTGGACTGGATTATGTCAAACCGTCCCGAGAGGATCTCCTCAGTAGGGGCCCTACCCGACGCCATATCGGACCACTCTCCGGTTCTGTGTATATGGAATATCCCCTCCCCTAAGGTTCCCCACAAAATCATCCAGGTTCAAAACTTTGCCAGATTAAACCCTGACCTGTTCTTGGAGGAACTCAGGCTTACGGACTGGTCAACAGTCTACAGAGCACTGGATCCCTCATCGGCCGTCGCCGCGTTCCACAACATCTTTGTGGATCTACAAGATAGGCATGCCCCTATCACTAAGCGTAGGGTCCGTGGGACAGCCACCCAGTGGCTGAAAAGGGGGTCTCCTCTCCCACATGCGAGCGAGAGACAAATGCTGGCATCAGGTAAAACGCTCACACGACACTGTCCTGTTGCAGCAATACAGAAAACTCAGAAATGAGTGCAAGAAAATGATCAGGGGGGCCAAAAGCGACTTCTGCAAGGCCGCCCTTCTCAGCTCTGCTAAAGACCCCAGACGGTTCTGGAGAACCATCCAATCACTGGTTGGCGGTCGCTCCTACTCCGGGGTCACTGACATGCTCATCGAAGGAGTCTCCTGCAACAATCCTCACGTGATTGCTAATGCTCTAAACTCTCATTTCACAGACCTCCCTTCTGCTCTCCGCTAGGGTCCTCAGCTAAAATTCTTAAACTGCCCTGCTCCCGTCCCAATGGGAGTCTGGTCTGACCGCCCTCCATTTTACCTAAGGGCGGTATTGGTAAGCGAGGTCGGTCTCTCCTTCTTGATCTCTCCAGAATGCTAGCCCTGGTCCAAGATCTGGAGCCAAAGCTTCTCAAACTAGTGCTCCCCTTATAGCCTCCCCGTGGCCCACATTTTCAACCTATCCCTTACAGGGACTGATCCGGATATCTGGAAGGTTGCCAAGGTCGTCTCTGTCCTAAGCAGGGCGACCCTAAAATCCTGGACAACTACCGTCCCATAGCTATCCTCTGCTGTCAGCAAGCTCCTGGAAAAGGTGGTCGCTAAACAAATCTGAGACATATCCACCCCATGGTCTGGTTGACCCTGGCCCAACATGGCTTTCAGAAGGGCACAGCACTTCCACGGCTCTCATCTCAGTCTCTTCCAGCATCAGAGCTGCTATGGATCAGGGAAAACTCTCAGGTGTGGTATCTATTGACTTATCCAAGGCGTTCGACCTCGTTGACCACGACCTGCTTGCCCTGCAGATGAGGTCCCTTGGTTTGTCCCCCACCGCCCTAAATTGGGTCTCTGACTACCTATATGGCAGAAAACAACTAACTAAATTCAATAAAGTCCTCTCTGCCTCCCGTCCTTTCACCTCTGGTGTCCCTCAGGGCTCCGTGCTGGGTCCCCTACTCTTTTCCCTGTTCATCAACAATCTCCCTGATGTTGTCTCCAGCTGCTGTGTCATCATGTATGCGGATGACCTGGTTCTCTTGGCCCACTCCTGTGATACAGCCACACTAAACAGTCACTTATCTGAAGACCTCTGGAACATCCAGGCATGGCTCTCCAACCATAAATTGGTCCTAAATCAAAACAAAACCCAGGCTGTGCTCTTCGGTTCCTCTGCCAAAATACAAGCCTCTTCAACTCCCCTACATATCAACTATGAAGATGGCTCCCCTCTCCCTACCGTGACCTCCCTCAAATATCTTGGAGTGGCACTTGATCCCCAATTGGACCTTGGTAGCCATATCCATAATGCCTGCAGTGGGGTAAACCGCAAACTGGGGATGGCCTACAGAACCAGTACAACCTCACTCCAGCTGACTCACTTAGCTCTTGCCGGGGGGTACTACTTCCTCCCTCAGCTACGACTCCCCCATATTTGCTCATACTTCTAAGACCCTCCTAACAAGTGGAGCACACGTACAACAACATCTTGTTGTTTTGCCGTGGCCGCCCCGCCTCACCCATCACTCATAGCTCACGAGAAGCTTGGCTGGCTATCCCCCAATCACCTAACTTTAGCACTGGGTGCCTGCGGAGTAGTACTTAGCTCCGCACCTCTCCTGAACTGGCCCGGCTTCTTGCTCCTGCTGACCTCTCCCCCTACCTGCTTAGATCCCAAGGCCACGGCCTACTAAGTGTACCTACTTCTTGCACCAACATAGGGGACCGGAGTTTTGCTGTCCATGGCCCTAGGCTCTGGAACTCCTTTACTGAAAGAGTCCGTACTGCCTCCTCTCACAAGAGTTCCGGACCTCCCTGTGGGATCATCTTAAGGTGGCTTCTTGCTGTGAATGTCCTAAGCCTCCTTAGCCTCCGGTGTCCACTGGTGCCGGCTTCTTCTCTCCTGCTCTGGCGTCACCACTCTTGCGCTATGTCCTCGTCCAAATCCCCCCTCCCTTGACCGACCGACGCTATGATGTTACTATGCTCATAATCCTCACCAGCCCTGTTGGTCATTGAATTTATCTCTAATTTATACCTTGCCCCAGCACTGTATCTGGGTGTACCTTCCACGTAAATGTAAAAACTGTAAAAATTCTTTTCTCCTGTTTTTGTACCTGAATGTATTCGTCTGAACCAATTACTGTATCAATGTACCTGTTGTACCCTTTTGTACTCTCCCAGGTCGTTCCTAAAAATAGGCATAAAACTTGTCTAGTGTACTTACCCGGTAAACAAAAACTAAATAAATAAATGGTTTTGCATGCCCCCTGCCCTGTCTCTGTGGGTTAAGAGCCTGTCCCTTGGAATGTTACCCACTTCCCTGCATGCTTTTTGTGTGACTTCCTCACCATGTCCTTTGTCTTGGAACATCTGCTTCATATCATCAGCCTCTATTCATAAAATTCTTGTGGGCTACATTTTCTCTTTATCTGCATAACGGCTCTTAAGTATGTTTACTGTGGTGTGTCGGAGGTGGCAACTGCTCTGTTGCAACAGGGTGTTGAGAGAAGTAGGTTTCCTGCATAGAGTAGTGCTGGCCCCACCATCCCCCTCCTTCCTGATAATTAAGTCAGGGAAAGTAACTTTATTGGAACTCCAGCCAAAGACGGATTTAAACCCTGATGTCTGATTCCAGATGCTTCTTAAAATCTGTAAGTTGCTCCTCTGTCTCCCGCCACACCATAATACAATCATATATGTACCGTCTCCAGAATTGTCTTACTCACAGTAATGGATTGTCCTCAGAATTGTCTTCCCACATACCCACTGCTAGCATAGTTGGGGGCGAAAGTTGTCCTAATTTCTATTTCACTTTGCTGGATAAAGAACTCCCTCCTAAAACTGAATCCATTGCATTCCAGGACACAATTTGCTGTATCTGATAGCATTTCTGTAGGGGGACCATTGTAGTCGGTTCTCTGCTTTAGAGACTGTTCCAAAACTAGCAGACCATACTCATGGGGTTGTTTGTGTACAGAGGCTCTGTTTTGAGGGCCACAAGAAAATATTCAAAATGTCCCCAGTGTCCTGTAGATGCGAATTCAGGTTACCCACAGTGGGCTTTGTATGGCAGTATGTGTATTGGGATAAGTGTTCTATAAGGCTGCCCGCCCCAGAGATGATTGGCCTGGGGGTGGGGGTTGCAAGGTCTTACACACCTTTAGAAGCATGTTTATAACCGGCCATAGGGGATGATCCACCTTCTCACTGGATGGCTCCAGTGGTTCCTCCTTTGTGGCTCTGGTTGCAGAGAATATATGGATGTTACAATAAATTTATTTATACACTCTCACTACTGAGCTTTGTATGGTGTCTGCATTAGTTGAACTGCATGTTGGATCCTTTCCTTAGGTGTGGCTTATGATTTACCCAGAATAACCCAATTGAGATGCAACACCTCATTTTCAGTGGGATCCTGCTTCTGTCCAGTATTATAGCTGGTAGCACTGAAGCACAAGATAGATTAATGGGTTTAGACAGAGACGTCCAGTGAACTGACTGACATGGTAGTTGTTGCTCTGTCCTGGGGAAATGTTTTATTTTCTTGTTTTTAGTTTTCAGCATTTTGGTAATTGTTACAATCTCCTGCTTTATCTGGCTAAACTGGGCTCTTGTCTGCAGCCCCGAGTGTTACAGCCCCAGAAAGCTGCAGAGTACAAATTTGATCTTGGGTCCTTGTATTATGTATTTTTTTGACCTCTTGTTCTTTGTTGATACCCTGCAGGTGATTCCTCCAAAGGAGTGGAAGCCGAGGAGGTGCTATGATAACATTGACGACTTGGTGATTCCGGCACCAATCCAGCAGGTAGTGACGGGCCAGTCTGGTCTCTTCACACAGTACAACATCCAGAAGAAGCCAATGACAGTCCGAGAGTTCCGCAGAACAGCAAACAATGACAAGTAAGTGGTTCATCAAGGTATCTGCCTATATGTCTTAGCCACAGCCTGTCCCCTTCATCTTGTGGCATCTGAAATTCCATAGCCCCCTACTACTGATGTCTTTGAACTGCAGTAGATTCAGTGGTGCCAGTAATGATTACATACACCGGAATGCTCAGAACAAGCTCTAGGATATGGAGGGAAGGGGCTTAGCTGGATTGTCATGGTTATGAAGGCTGCTAATCTGAAAGTGCTCAAGTATTTCATGTAGGGGACTTAATGCCATGTAGTATTTGTATGGCTAGGCCGGAGACATGACCACTGTATCTCCCATCTGATCAGATAAAGCTCTTAAATATACATAAAAAGATGAGAAATGGAAGCCCTGTTTGCACAATAAATGAAGGAAGAAGACATGTTTGAATATATTGCACAGGGAATGTTGTGGATTTGTGGAATAGACTTGCACCTAAACTAGTACTGGCCGAAACAGTCCTTGATTTTTAAGTTAAAGTAGAACTTCCTTTAACCAGCAAGGTGATATCTGAAGCACAACTTCTACAGAAAATACCAGTAGTGTGTTGGCTCTTGTAGGCAGTCAGTTGGTATGGACTGTCCTCACCTACTAGCTGGAACAGGTTGTAACAGTCTGAGAGAAGCCTTCGGAGATGCCCTTCCCAGATTTCCTCAGTATTTTACAATCTGTCCTAGCAGGTAGACAGGGCCACTGCTCTTCAGGGGATACCTTTTCCTCTCAGCACGTGGATTTTTCTTCAGATTTCTATAATCTTTTTCAATTCAGGTGCTGCTCTAGCATTGATCTTCTGTTAGAAGCAGCACAAAAGGATTATGTTGTCAGGATTGCTGCATATTGCTGAGGCGTGGTCTACAGGTTTGGAACACAGGGCTACAGTGCCTGGTAGGGCTGCTATAACCTACACTCTCCAGTGTGGTAGAGCCCATTTTTTTTCCCTGCCCCACAGAGCAGAAAGTAGCAGCTGGCTCTTTAAGAACTAAAATGGGACTCAGCCTACAACAATGTTTGCCACTTCGCTTCCACCCTCCTTACCCACAGTGTGACCTCTACAGCTTCCTAGAGTGGTCCCCGGAGAAGCCACGGTCCTTCACAGGTAACTTACTGATAACATTGTCCGCCTCTGGTTCCCTCCGCCTTTGCCCTTCCCTTAACCCTAGGGCCCCATCCTACCACCCAGGCCCAGGACAACCTAAGAACGCTCGCCTTAGGACCCGCACTTCTGCGGGTGATCGGTCCTTCCACGCTTATGTCCCCAAATTTTGGAACTCGCCTCCCAGAACCAGTCGGGCCTCCTCCTCCCATCCAGGCTTTAAAGCCTCCCTCTGGAATTTCTGAAACCTTCTCTTCCCCCACACCCTGCTCATAATCCCTACTCCATTGCCCCTCCCTCCCTCACCCTGGTTGGGTGGGGTCTCTCCCTCCTCCCACTCCCCACCTCTGCCCTACGCACTTTCTCCCTAGCTCCGCCCAGCAACCTGCCCATCCCGGCCTTTGGCACCTCCATGCTTGCACTTACCATTGTCACCGCTTACTGTTTACGCTTTAGCTTACTTTGTCCTAGAGCTAGCCTTTTTAACGCCTGTTGTGTTAGGTTACCTTCTTGTCTCCTCAAACTGACTAATCATGTACTCTACCTACCCGCGTTTTTGAGTTATTTCCTATGTTATTACCTGTATTTCCTCCCATGTATTTTCACAATTTACTGAACCACCTTTGTAATGCCTGGCTCTCCTATGGACTTTTCCCTATTCTGTAATCTGTTAATTGTATGTTGTCTGACTCCGGTAACTCTCCAGGTTCGCACTCATTCTGTAACTCTCTCCCGGGTCGCACCTGAAAATAGGCACATGGCTGTCTAGTGTGCTTACCCGGTTAACAAAAGCAAATAAATAAATAAAGGAGTGTCTTGTATTTTTGGAGTACTGTGAGGAGCATGTGCAGTCCTGTGGCATTTTTCACATGCGCAATGTATGCCATCTTGAAGGCCTCAGTTGCACTTGGGCAAGCAGTTGTCATCTTGGCACAAGTGCTGCATGCACAGTAAACGTGGTGGCTGTGTTTGTACAGTTGGCATCTTGGAGGGTGGTGCCCATCTTGCCATGGGTTTCAGTGCAGAATCACTGCTACAGACCCTCAGAGCACAGTGCAGTGGTCAGCCTTGTACCACAAAATACCACAATTGCTAGTTGAAATTGGCTGTTTGGACAAATGTAAGCTTCAGTATAGTTTTTCCTGCTCTTCATGGAGTCCTTGTAGGCTGTACTCCTGCTCAGTATGCAAAGACCTACAAAAGTAACGTAAGGATGTTAAAATCATCTTTGTGATGCAAGCCTAAAGGTAAACACATCAATCTCAGCTGCCACAAAAAAAAAAAACTGCCATTCCCTTACAAAGGGTACAAAGGACAGCAGCAATTAAGGACCCTCTCAGTCGAAAATTGTGATGAAGAGGGTATATGAAGTGGCAGCAGCCTCCATGTGGACAGCTTTTGCTTTGGCTTATGTTTCCAGGGCTGTGGCCTGTTGGCTTGTGGATGTTTTCTTCTGCTTTCTGCATGACTGTAAGGCAGCAGTACCCTTTTATTTGTGGGAACACCTTTTCAGTATTGCTCTGCATTGTCATTGGGAAGGTATTCACTACATATCAGTAGTGGACACCCCTGCTAGGCAATAATAGTACAGCCCAAATCTGTTCCAGCGGTATAGAAGCCTAGGGAGATGAACATTTCCGAGAATGAGCGTTACACCAGTCTTGCTGTACTACTCGAGGGGAGTAGCGGCCTAGTTGAGAGCTACGGTTTCTGTAGAATCTAGATATCTCAATTTTGTTTTTTTTTGGGGGGGGGGTTTGGAAAGCGTGACTCTTGGGCAGGTTGGAGCTACCTGGTGACACATTTTAGAAATCTGTGCCTGGTAAGCCAATGCTTGCAGATTGGCTTATTTTAAATTCTAACTGCAGTGCCTATAGGGCCTGACTGAGGACCACTTCCTATTAATAGGTTTTGGGGTTTTTGTTTTTTTGTTTAAAGACTGATGCAAATCTTCAGCCTAGTGCCTCTGGTGAGGTTATTTTCCTCCTTCTCGTAGCAACTCCTGAATAAACCTCCTATCTTGTATGTCTTTTCTTTTTCCCTGCCCACAGCACCTGGTAGCCATGATGTATTTTCTCTTTTCTTGTTTGAGTGAAGCTTTTCTAGTATTCATCAGTGTTCAGAAAAGGAAAAGTAGAGAAGGGGTTTTGAAATTTGACCAGCAAATGGGCTTGCCTATTGGGGCTATTTGAGAGTAATATGGATTCCCCTTTTGGGTCCCTGGGGCATCTGATCTTTTTCTCTGCTGTGTTTTCTGGGTCCTGTTTTGTCTAATCGTTTACCTTATTATCCTACCTAGATTATTTGCTCCAAAAGTCACCATTTGCATCTTCTTTTTCTTTTCCCCCCCTCCCTGTCTCTCGCTTGTTGACTGTGAGCCAGTGCCTCGGTGGTAGCAGCACTTCGCAGGCTGTTGGCCTTCTTTACCAACTCTTCAGAGTGGGGAAGGGTGGCTTGCATGTGATTTCATATCTGCATGATGCTTTATGCCAGTGCACAACCGGAGGCTCGCTGAAAGACGTACTTGGCTTTCAGAGCCTTTTTTTTTTTTCTTCCCCAGTCACATGGCGCATCAGCCTGGCAGGGACACTGGTAGGTTTGCATGGAGGTGCCCTTCCTCTTTCTAGGAAATATTCAGGACTATCCAGAAAGAAATCTGTCCCATAAGGTGGAACGAAGAAGCTGACTTGTTTACAGGGGCAGAGCATGCTGATAAATCACTATGACAAAATTATTGCACCATGGCTTTCTGTAGCGCACCCCATTGTCAATGGGTAATCATAACAACTGGGTATAGTGCACCCCTACCAGGGGAATGGCACAGCCCAAGCCTTTAGAATGTTTGGCATATGAGGATTACATGCTGCTGCAACTCCCCAGTTAAGCTTTGCCGTTCAAAGGGGACAGAGCTACTTTTCTCAAGAATTTTAAGTTTCAAGATTTTAAGACTTCATTTGGGGCTACAATTCTGCACTGCAGGTTTGGGCTGCCTGTTTCAGGGAGAACCCCTAAATTAAAATCATGCCTGCTAAGCTGCGGCTTTCCAGTTGAATAACCTGCCTTTTTTTCTCATTCCCGTGTGGATTAGGAGCCACTTCTGCCTTGCTGGGGTGTGTTAATGGTCTATATATTTAAAAAAAAAAAAAAAAAAGTACCACTGGTAGGTACAGTTATTTATTGGGACTGCAGGGTCTTTGGGGGTCCTTCGACTCTAGTCTGTTTTGCCTCCCCCAAGCCTCAGGTTTTGTATTTTGTACTTTTATGCAGCTAATGTGTGAATTTGGTACAATTTAGAGGTGTTTTGGAGATTTTTCACCTCAGCCCTCCGTTTTTATGTTTGAGCGGCTGCCATTAGGGCTCCTTTTTAAGTTGGGCTTCCCGCCATTGTCTAGAGAGTGTGCCCGTGGTGCAGCGCAATCCCCATAGACGCATTGCACAGAAATGCGCATACGTCTGCTCAAGCACACTAAGCGATGCATGCACCTGCCGAGAGTGCCACGCTCCTTTCTAGCACTTTTCTGAGCGTGCCAGTTCAGGATTACAGCTTGCCTTGCTGATTTTTAGCCCACAAGTAATGGGGATAATTATTATTACAGTTTTTATACATCCAGCAGTCCTGGGTTTGATCCCCACAACTCCCACTGGTAGCCCAACAAGCAGTAGGGCTAATAATGTATTGTTACTGACCTGTAGCAGTAGTTCTAGGAGTGATATATGTTGTTCATCCACCTGGACCTACCCCACCTCCCTGGGTTTGACGCACAACCACTGCTTCCAGCAGGCAAGATCTGGCATCATGAGGCAGAGCCGAGGGATATACCACCGTGGTGGGTGGGAGGAGCCAGCCTAAAGACTTCCGGCAAGATATTTAAAGGGAAAGAACATGCCATAACGTGTGGATGAACAACATATACTGTTCCTAGAACTACTGCCACAGATGAGTAACCAGTTTTTATTTATTTTGTTTTTAACTCGCAATTGTTAATTTAGCACAATTTTTCTAGGAGCGTGGATATGTTCTTCATCCACACTCTTTGCTGTGTCCCTTTCAGGATCACCGGAAGTCTTCAAGTTGGCTCCTCCCACCCGGGTGGTATATACCTCGGCCCCGCCCCATGACGCCAGATCTTCCTTTCTGCTGGAAGATTCAGGTTTCCTTCCTTGTGCTCACGCATTTCGTAGGCCCTGGCTTTCAAACCTTCGGTTTTGGGCGAACTTTGTATCTTTAGAGTTAGCGATCGCCTTTTTGCATCTTCGATTCTGGAAGAAAAATCTTCCCCCTGATTTTGCCGGTGCTCGTGCGGCCAAAATATGTCATGTACTGATCCCCACTCCGTGTGTGTCTACTGCCTTGGTGTTGGCCATGACACCTCGTCCTGCAGTTTCTGCTTGGCCTTCCATACCAAAGTCCTGGATGACAGTCTTGCACGCTTACAACTGAGGAGACCGGAGAAGAGGAATCCTCCGGTGAAATCTAAAGAGGCTAGGTGGATGGTTTCCACGGCTGCGGGATCTGCCGATCAATTTCTAACACATGCAAGTGTTTGAGGAAGAAGCGGCTGATGTTGCGGGCTCTTCCCGGAGCTTCTTCATTCCGCTCATCCTGGGCTCCACCTTCTCGGGTTCCTTCAGGGAATTGTGTCAGTCTCTTCCCGCCAAGGGGAGGCGCCTGCGGGCCCACATGCTTCTCGATCCCATACTCTGGATAAAGATCCAGCAAGTCTCGCCTTATTAAAGCAGCGCTTTTTGGGACCGTAGAAGGTCTCGTCCCAGGAGCACGTGGTTTCTCGACTTCGGTCGAGATCGCTTCTTTGGCTGCTGGCTTCTTGGACCTCCCATCGGGCCAGCCGACAGAGGATGTGGTCAACGAGGTAGAAAGAGTTATTGACCCAATAGATTCCCTGTCTCATTCCGGTCGACTGCTCTTTAGAGAGGATTGCGGTCCTTGTTTTTCACGATGAGGAGACCCAGCCTGCTGGAGTCCCCATTGAGGATCCAGTCCTGGACTCCGGGAAGTCACCGGCCCCACCTTTGTCCCTGACTGACAGTCGCCCTGCCCAGTAAGACCTCTCTTGAGGTCTCTGTTTCTTCTCTTTCATGTAACACTGCCGCTGTGTCACCCTGCCGGCGGGCACCCACCCCGGACAGATCAGTCTGTCTGCAATTCCTGTGCCGCAGACAGCCCGGTCGCGACTCTCTGATGGGACTACCTGTCGACCGCACAGTCTTTCCTACTTGCCTGTCTGGTTCCCTTGAGGCCCCCGGCGACTGCTCGAGTGTGCTCGCTGGAGATCCTTCATCCCTGCTTATTTCTTCTCCAAGGGATTCGCCATTTGGTCCCGACTTGTCCCTACCTTCGGGATCATTACCCGACCTGTTGTCTCTCCCAGAACTCCCCCCCCCCCCCAGGCTTCACTCTGACCCTGGACCTCCCTCCTCCATGAGGCCCGTCGCTGGACCAGGGCTGTCGGGCATGGAGCCTCCTCCTTTGGGACCGTCTGGCGCTACTCCTGATCCCCTGTCACTTCCAGTGGACCTGCGGCACCACTTCTGGCCTGTCCTCGGGGACCCTTGGGAGGCATTCTGGGGCCTGACCCCCACATTCCGTCGCTGGGCAGTCCTCAGATGGATCCTTCGTATCAGTCGTGGGGCTGTGTGCAGCTGACGGCGGGTTACCCTATGCCAGGTTATCCCACTTCTGGATACCCGACACCTGAATATCAAACGCCGGGGTACCCTACACCCGGATTCCACCTTTAGGCTATCCACCAGGGCTTCCCAGCCAACAATACCCTTATTGGCACTACCCGACTTACCAGGGGTATCCAGGGTGTCCGCCTCCTCCACCTCCTCCTTGTCTGCCGCTGCCTGATCAAGAGTCAGTTCTGGCGTGGTGGCAGGATGCCAGGACCCAGCTCATCAGTGAGATCAGACAGTCCCAACCGTTGGGGGCTATTCCACTACCTAGAGACCCCCTCCAATCCCTCTAGGCCCAGCTGAGGATTCACTTCCTGTGGGAGGGACTTGGCAGGACCCTACTCTTCCCGGTGGCTTCGAGCCCTCTGATTCAGACATGGATTCGGACATCGACCGTTCTGACCCTTGATATCCGGTCGAAGTTCCTCCAAAAGAATCTCCTAAATCCCTTCCAGAGGACGCTTTGTTCGGGGAATTGTTGAACTATCCAGGCAGCGGGAGGCTGGCCTTGCAAGGAGATGGCTCCTCAGTGCAAAAGATTGGCTGAGCACCTTGATCTAGCGATTACAGATCCTCTACCCATTTCCCCCCTGGATGGGCCCTCATGAGGACCTGGTCATTACCGTTTGGCAACAGCCCTCCTCCATCCCGGCTGTTTCCAGAAAAGCTGATAGAACTTACTTCCTTCCCATAAGGGATTTCTCATTTGACATTGCACCTGAAGGCCGACTTCATGGTCATCACAGCCGCACATGACCGATCGGCTCAACCCAAGCACCTGAGTTCGTCTCCACCAGACGAGGACTCTCTGCAACTGGACCAGTTTGGTAGAAAGATCTACTCATCTACTTCTTGCGTCTCATGGTCACTAAGTTATGTGTCCCATATGGTGGCCTTCCAGAAGGCATACCTTGCTGAGCTGGAGAGGGATCTTCAGACTGTCTCTGACAAAAACCTCACGGCCAAGTTGTTGGACAAAGTCCATATGAACAAGTCCTCTAGCTGTCACTCTCTCCAAGCCAAGTATGATTCCGTGGACTCAGTAGCTCGGGCTGCGGCCACGGGGGTCTGCCTTCGTTGCCTATCATGGCTCCGTAGTGCAGGTCTGGCACAGGACGTCCAGTCATCCCTTTTGGATGCACCTTTCAGGAGTTCCGTCGTCCTTTGGCGGTGACGCGAAAGATATTATAACAGGGCTGCAGGAGAGCAGATGATCTCTTAGAGACATACGCGCGATGTATCGGATGGGTCAAAAGAAGCAGCCGTTTTGTCACCAGAGATGATGGAATAAGACCCAGAACAAGCGTCAAGGCAAAAGACGCGCCACTGGCTCTGGAGCTCAAACCCCTCAGGCGAAGTTTGCCAAACTGGCCTTTGGAGACCAGCTCCCCTTGATGTCCAGACTCGCTCCCCCTCCTTCTGCTACCTCCATTCCCCTTGGAGGAACTGGTAGGAGGGAGGTTCGACCTCCACCTGGACGGGTGGAAGTCCGTCACCGCAGACGTATGGGTTCTTCAGCTCGTGCAACGAGGTCACACTATCGAGTTCCTGGAGATTCTACCTTCACACCTATTTACCCCCGGTCAGATCCCCATCGTCCACCAGGAAATCCAGGCCCTGCTGCAAAACATGGCCATTGAAACAGTTTCTCCAGACCAACTAGGAAGGGGATTCTACTCCCATTTCTACCTGGTACCAAAGAAGACGGATCTGCGACCTATCCTGGATCTCAGCACACTCAGCCTCTTCGTGGAATACAAGAGATTCCGCATGCTGACCCTTCAGGTACTCCTACCCCTGTTCCAGTCAAACGCATGGCTGTGCTCCCTGGATATGCAGGATGCTTGCCTACATATCCCCATCCTCCTGGTCCACTGCCGCTTCCTCCGGTTCTCCTTTCAGGAGAACCATTTCCAATTCGGGGCACTTCCTTTTGGTGTGTCCTCAGCGCCCCGGGTTTTCGCCAAGTGCCTAGCGATAGTAGCAGTGTTTCTCCACCACATGGGCATATACGTGTTCCGTACCTAGATGACTGGCTGTTTTCCGCCCCCTCCATGGACAGTCTGAAGGTCTCTCTCTCTCTCTCTCTCTCTCTCTCTCACTCCGTACTTGTTTGTCAAGCGGTGCATCTTGGTCAGCCTCCCCAAGTACCAGCTAGTACCCTCAGTGCCTCCAATTTATTGAGGCGCTACTGGACATAGTCCAGAGCAAGGCCTTTTTGCCATTGGATTGGGCCGAGACCTTAGCTTCCCAAGCCACTCTGGTGGCCAAGGCTTGATGGACCCCAGCACACTCGGTGTTCCGTCTCTTGGGGCTCATGGCAGCGGCCATTCCTACTGTCCCCATGGCCAGACTGAACATGAGGGTCACCCAGTGGTCTGAGTCCAGTGGGACCAACGGTTGGACTACATGAACCAATTGGTCGTGAGCTCCAACAGCCTGCAGAAGGGTCTTCTTTGGTGGCAGGATCTCACCAACCTGTTAGTGGGAGCTCCTTTCCACTCTCTTGCCCCTACTCAGACCCTCACATCGGACGCCTCTGATATGGGTTGGGGAGCCCATCTGGGGGACCATAAAACCCAAGGTTCATGGACCCCCCCCAGGAGAAGCGGCTCCATATCAGTGTCCTGGAGACCAGAGCTGTACTCTGTGCTCTCCAGGCCTTCCAGTCGTTACTCCTTCCGGGAACACTTTTGGTCCAGACAGACAACATGGCGACTGTTTGGTATCTCAGCAAACGGGGAGGAACCCGGTTGTACCCTCTGCAGGGAAGCAGTGAGAGTATGGTACTGGACTATTCAGCACAGTCTGTTTCTGACAACAGTCCACATCCCAGGTGTGCTACAACGTTCTGGCGGACAGTCTCGGCTGATTAGTAGCCAGGGCTCACGAGTGGGAATTAAAGCAGGCCATAGTCGAAGACCTGTTTTTTTGATGAAGTCGGCCAGAGCTAGATCTGTTCGCCTGCCCATTCAGCGCAAAACTACTCAGCTTTTGCTCGCTCGTTCCTGGCATGGTGCTTTTTGGCAAGAGGCACTCTCTCTCTTGGATAAGGAGGTTTCTATATGGGTTTCCTCCCTTTCCTCTTATTCAGAAGGTTCTGTTGAAACTTCAGGCGTAAGGGGCCCACTTAATCCTGATCACACCTCTGTGGCCTCAGCCGATTTGGTTCCCGCTGTTACAACAGCTGGCTCTAGAACCTCCGGTCCTTCTGCCATTATCTCACGACCTTCTGTCTCAGGAGCAGGGCACCCTGGTACATCTTAGCCTTCAGTCTCTCCACCTCAATGTGTGGCACCTGTGGATATAGTGGTTTCCCGTTATGGGATTTCTTCCCAGGTCGCTCAGGTCCTGGTAGAAGCCAGAAACCCACCTACCAGATCTACCTATGCCATGAAGTGGAAGAGATTTTCCATCTGGGCCACAGCTAGATGCTTGGATCCCTTTTCTTGCTCTGCCTTCCAGGTGTTTAGAGTATCTCTTACATCTTTCTGAGTTGGGCCTTAGTTGCTCCTCCATTAAGGTCCATCTTACTGCGGTGTCTGCTTACCACCTCCTGGTGGAGGGCAAAACCCTAGCACAACTAGAGGTTTCAAAAACTTTCTTGAGGGGCATCTTTCACATTAAACTACCAGTCCGGAACCCCTGTCCTCCCTGGGATCTTAATTTTATGTTGGAGAAACTTACTTTACCCCCTTTTTTGAATTGGCAGCAAGTTGCGATCTACGCTTCCTGTCCTGGAAGACTTTATTTTTAGTTGCGGTTACCTCAGCTCGAAGAGTTTCAGAGCTTCAGGCCTTTGTTTGCAGAGAGCCTTATTTGATTTTTCACAAGGACTGGGTGGTCCTGAGGACTAATCCTACCTTCCTTTCTTCCGAAAGTAGTTTCAGAGACAACTCTCAACCAGAGTGTCGAACTGCCGGTCTCTTATCCTCAGCATTCCAACAGGGGGGAATATCTGTTGCACACCTTGGATGTGCATCGGATTCTGAGGTACTATATCTCCCGGACTAAGGAGGTTCGTAAATCGAGCCAACTCTTTGTGGCCTTTGCCCCCCCAGTGCCAGGGCAAGGCCATCTCGAAGCAGACTATAGCTCTAGGTGGCTGGCTAACTGTGTCCACTACATTTGCCAGAAATATGGAAAGATCCTTCCGGAGGCGGTTAAAGGCCACTCCACCAGAAGCGTGGCTACCTCTATTGCTTTTTTCAGGAATGTCGACTGCAGAGATATGCACAGCGGCCACTTGGTCTTCTGTCCTCACCTTCACTAAACACTACAGTCTGGACGTTGCCTCTACGCGTAGAGCTGGTTTTGGCTATGCAGTTTTGCAAAGTCTTCTGTCCTAAGGCAGAACCTTAGTTGGCAGACATCTTCCTCCTCCCGGAACCTAGTCTCCGATGCCTTCTTCTTAGACTGCTTGATATTCAGTCCAATATGTGAAAATCTACTGCAGGAATCCTCTTTAAGTAAGATATAGCAGTTACGCAAGAACTTACCATAACAGTAGATCTTCGAGAGAGGTTCCTGCAGTAGATCTAGTTTCCTGCCCACCTTTCCCCAGCTCCTGGAAATGTTTCCTTTTCATCCTGACTAGCCCATAGGTCTAGATAGGGCACAAGGTCCAAGGAGTTGCTACTCCTTCCTTTCTACTTACCTTTCTTTAGGTCTCCGGTGGAAAAGAACTGGAGGGCGGATGCGGTACTGGCCCTTTTATAATCTAGCTGATGTCATGTCACCTGACATCGGGGGGGGGGGTCCCCGCTGATCACTGCTAGTTACAAGTTTGCCGTTGGAACCTGACGCCAGGGGGGCGCAGTCCAATATGTGAAGACCTACTGCAGGAACCTCTCTTGAAGATCTACTGTTACGGTAAGTTCTTATGTAGCTGCTATTACTTCTGCTCAAAAGGTTTCAGAGCTGCAGGCTTTAACATACTAACCTACTAAAATGCCAGCAGAATAGGCCTAACGGTCTTTCGTGTCTGCTCGTTTGGTCAGTCCCCAACCTGGGTGCTGACCTTGCTGTTCCCCTCGCCTTCTCTGGCTTCTCCCTTCCCAGTTCCGGATATTCTTGCTGCATTGGATTTTGCTTCCAGAACCCTTCCCCTGTACCTGTCCCACCCCCTCTTGAACCCCTCCACTGTCTCTGCCTCCACCAGCCCCCTAGGCAGGTCATTCCATGGCTCCACCACCTCTCAGTGAAGTAGCACCTCCTTTCTCCCCTGAATCTTCCCCCTCCAGCTTCTAGCCATGCCCTCTAGTGGCCCTTCCTCCTTCCTTGAAGCACCCCGACTGTTCCTCCCCTATTTACCTTCTTCATGTACCTAAAGACCTCTATCAGTCGCGGTCCCTTCTCTCTTCCAATGTGTACATATTTAGCTCTTGAGCCTCTCCTCATAGGTCCTGTCCCCAATCCCCAAATCATTTTGGTTGCCCTCCCTCTGGACCCTCTCCAGGAGGTTAATGTCCCGCTTTAAGTGTGGCCTCCAAAACTGCACGCTAGTACTCAAGGTGCGGCCTCACCAAGAAGTTATACAGAGGGAGTATCACTTCCCTCCTTCTGGAGGTGATCCCTAGCGATGCATCCCAGCATCCTGTTGGCCTTGGCTGCTGCCTCCTACAAGTCTCAGAGTTGTTCATCTTGACATCCACCACCACCCCCCAGGTCCCTCTCAGCCATGGGACTTGTCATTCCAAGGGTGCACTTGACCTGGGTTTCTGGCCTCCAGGTGGAGTATTTTGCATTTCCCTGCATTGAACCTCAGCTTCCACTTTCTAGACCATCTTTCCAGATCTTTCTTTAATGCGCAAGACTCATTATTTGGTCTTTCACAAAGACTGGGTGTCTTTGCACATCAGCTCTAAGTTTTCGCCTAAGGTGATGTCTTGAGCTTACCCTGAATCGAACCATCCACCTGCCTGTTTATTTCCCAGAGCATGCCAATCCAGGGGAAGCATTGCTTCATACTTCAGATGTACATAGACTACTCAGATGTTATGTTCATTACACAAGGAACTGCAGGACGTCCTCACAGCTTTGTCGCCCCAGGGAAAGAGGGCGTAACAGTTTCTAAACAGTGCCTGACCAGTTGGATTATTTTCTGTTATAGAAAGTACAGTAAGGAACTTCCTGGGGTTGTGTGGCCACTCCACAGGAGGAATGACCCCCTTCTGTTGCCTGCCACAGAAATGTCAGCTGCAGAGATTTGTGCTTCTGCAACATAGAGTAGTGGTAGTAGTAAAATTATTGTTCTGATATCTGACAAGGATAGCCCAATTTAGCCGAAGCTTATTTTCAGTGGGGTCCCACAGTACAAATAGTACGTTTCATAAAAAGTTTCAAATATACATATAAGAACATACAATAGTGTTTTTTACAGTATAATAAAGCACACATATAGGCACACGTTCTTCGACTACAACAAACTTTCAGAAACTTAGCAGCATTTATAATCCAGGATCTTGTAGCATTTTAAGATATTGTACTTTTATGCAGTCTTAAGTGGCCCGGTAAGTTATTCCATAACCTCGGACCCATATGTACAAAACTAAAGTTACTCCTTACAGTTTCATAACTGGTACCGTATACTCTATTCCCCTGCTGTAGGTAGACCCTTCCTTACACTCCGTTCCTCTATTAGATCTAACATGTAGTCAGGCATTTTTTGAAGTTGATAATGGTACATCAGTTGTATCATATATAGGTTATGTAGTTCTGTCAGTTCTATCCAGTCTAAAGCTCTGTAAAGAAAACAGTAAAGCATATTCCAAGGTACGCCTAGGATAAACCGCGCAAACCTATTGAATAAAACATTAGACCTGTGCAGCACCCCCAAAGACAACATCACTGAAGTCTAACAGTGGAATTACCATGGAATTCACTATTTTAAGTCTTGTGTCGGGTGGTATACAGCCTTTATGCTTATATAAGACCCCCAATTTCTTATTTAGTTTCCTGGTCGACAAGTTGGCATGCATATTCCATTTACAGTGGGAGTCTATCCAATCTCCCAAATATTTATAGGCGTTGACAAGAGTTGGACTGCAGTCATCAAATGTTATGTTCAGAGTTGGTTGACTTTGTATTTGTTTATTAGAAAACATGATTTGTGACTTTGAGGAATTTAACACCAAACCATGATCCTGAAAACAGCTTTGTAATTTGTTAATCTTTTTGCAACTTTTCTTGTATCTGACCAATAGACCTGTCTTCTATATAAAGTACTGTATCATCTGCATACAAGTGGTGCCGGACATGACTTGGTAGATGTCTGACACCATTTGTATACATGTTGAACAGCACAGGTCCTAATACCGACCCTTGAGGTGTTCCACATCCAGTAGTCCGATATTTAGATAAATAGTTGTTGTTCAGTTTAACTCACTGCTGTCTCCCTACCAGGTAGCCATGGAACCAATCCAATGCGTCCTGGCTGAGGCCTATAGATCTAAGTTTTTCAATTAGCATTACATGATTTAAGATGTCAAACACTTTTAATAAATCTGTAAATATAGCCTCAACCAGGAGGCCTTTGTCCATGGCTACCTGGGTATCTGACATTACTTTAACTAGCGCTGTGGTGGTACTGTGCTGTGCCCTGTAGCCTGATTGATATTTCTTGTATATTTTCTGAACTTCTAGGTAATTCTTTAATTGAGTTACTGCAATGTTTTCAAAAATTTTAGAGATAACTGAAAGCAGTGATATGGGCCTATAATTCCCCATGGTGTGTTTCTGTGCCCCTTTATATATTGGTATTACTTCTGCCCGTTTCCAGGCTAAGGGGTAGACACCACGTTTCAGAGAGAAATTAAAAAGATCAGTTACTAAAGGGCTACCACAGGCGCAGCAATTTTAAGTAGAATGGATAGGATCCCATCCGAACCTTGGGCCATATTTGTGTTTAATTTTAATAACTCCTTAAAAACCTGACCAACAGTTATAGTTTTAAAAGAAAAATGTGATTTTATTTTCTTCCTCTTGATCCTTTTTTTGTTTCTGCATCCTGGGAGTAATAGAGGTACCAGCATTAAAGTACTGTCCACACTTTCACTGAACACTAGAGTCTGGCCATTGCCTCTAGGAGGAGGGCAGGCTTCAGCCTGTCTGTGCTTCAATGCCTCATGTGTTAGGTCTATAGCATCCATCCACCCAGACTCTTTGTCTGTACTGTTTGGGACTCGTTCCCTATGGTGTGACCTGATGCAGGAGATATCCTCTATGAAGATAGTACAGTTACGTAAGAACTTGGTAACGGTGGATCTTCGAGAGAATTTCTTGCATCGGGCCATGCCGTCCCACCCTCCGTCCCCCTTGATCTTTGAGCTTCCCTTTCTTCCTGTCTCTCTTTCCAGGATGGCTTATCCTCTGTGTCTCCTTGCTTGGTAGTGGCAGCCTCTGACTCTCCCTTGGTTCTCCAGGAGAAGATCCTCTGTATATGATCTCTAGTAGGGGAGCTGTACTTTTCTTTGGTTCCCATTTATTCCCAGGAACTGGAGAATATCCTACTTGGCTACCATTGCTGCTTTTTTACTGTTGGGCTAGTAAACCACATTAGTCTTTCACTAATATTGTGGTTTGCTATTTCTAGCTATAAAGTTTACAGAGGATGGAGAGTTTTCACTTCCCGTTCCCGTTTGTGCGCTTGCAGTTTAATCGGTTCCTGTTACAGGAGCTGCAAATTGACATTTGTCACAGTTTCTTCAGTATGAGCCTCTTTTTTTTTTTTTTTTTTAACACTGTTGGACTCTTGTACTGTATCGTTTTTTGGAATTGTTTTATTATATCAAGGTTCCATTACATTGCCATGTCAGAAACCTCGTGGACCATCAAAAAATTGCAGAAATTGTTTTCAGTTCTTGGCAAGGGCAGAGACAACAGGTCAAGAGAAAAACAGCAGATTTACAGTGTACAGGTAGCATTTAGTGAGCGGGTAAAGGTATACAGGGCAGATCCAAAGGACAGGTGGGTCAGGGAAGGGGGAGAGAGCAGGGAGGGGAACTGGGTGAGCAGGTAAAAGGGGATGCGGAAGGCACCTTGCGTGCTAAGTGGTTAAGGTGGCAGCAGGGATGAAGGAGGCAGGACGGGGGCCTGGGTGTGGGGCGTGAATGGATGGTGGCGGTACATGGTCGAAGTGGGGGGAGAGAGTAGGTCAGGCAGAGCTGGAGGCAGGGGAGACACCACCTGCAGTGGGGCTATAGAGGGGTAAAAGGCGGCGTGAAAACAGGGCAGGAAAGGACATGATAGGCATCGGCGACCAGATGAGGAGGAGTGAAGCGGGGGAACATTTGGACGAGGCAGGGGGCTTACGGAATACATCTGGGTGAGGGGGATATGGTGGCATAAGCGGTAGAAGGCTACAGGAAGAGACCGAGTCCATGGAACCGCATGGCGGCTAGAGAGAGCTGAAGGGGAGGGGATCGGAGGTGAAGACGGCCACGGGGCGGCTTAAGCGGGCAGAACCACTCAAGAGGAGCCCGGGTTCATGGAACCGTCGGCAGGGAGAGTTAGGATGGCGGGTTTGAGGTGAGGTACAGCGGGGAGCGCCATCAGCGGCTGGAAGGTGCGGCAAGTACCAGGGTTGTGGTACTGTTCCCGGGCAGGAGTCGGTGCTCAGTCGGGGGGCTGCGGAGGTTAAGAGCAAACGAGGTCTAACTGGGGGTGTAAGCGAAAAGTCAGTGTTAGGGATATGGCGGCAGGGGCTGAGGGATGAGACTGTGTCCATGGAAACCGTGCACGCAGGCTGGACAGATCGATGAGTGTGAGAATCTGAGGGGGTGGCAGTGGTGGCGGTTTTAGCGGCGGAGCCTACTAGAGGAGCCAGGGTGGTAGACCATGAGGCGCGAGAGGCTAAAGATGAAGGGGTTGCAGGGGTAATGCGGTGTGAGCGGTTTCAGCGGCTGATGGTGCGGCTAATGTCCGGGTTGTGGAACTGTATCCGGGCAGGGAAACGGTGTTCAGGCGGGTGGGGGCTGTGGAGGTCCAGGGGCAATAGGAGTAGAGGAGGTCCGTTGAGGCGCTTTAGGCATTGGCTGCGCCAGTACCTGGCACCCCTAGATCATCAGTACAAATATTCCAGTAAGCAGCAGTAACACATAGAGGCAGTGCAGACAGCAATAACAGGTTAACAATCACGTTAGTCAAGATGCAGTAACCACAACAAAATTACACACCCAGACAAGTGCAAGTAGAAAGCACCGAAACGGGTCCGTTGGGGCGCTTAGGCATTGCCGCCAGTACCTGGTACCCATAGATCGTTGGTACAAACATTTCAGTAAGCAGCAGTAACAGGTACAATAGTGCAAACAGCAATAACAGGTAAACAATGCAGTAGTCAAGGTGCAGTAACTTACAACAAAATTACATACTTTAGACAAGGCAAGTAGGCTTCGAGGTTGGAGTTTGAATCAAATGAAGTGTATATGGGCAGAGACATATATCACAGTGTTAATGTTGTAAGTAAAATAGGGTAAGGAGTAGGAGGAGGTGGTGGGGCAGAGAGAGGTTGGCAGGACAAGCTCAGGTAGGGTCATAACAGGCACAGTGGTCCGTGGAAAGCAGGTGTTCACGTAGCTTGCGCTTAAAGAGATCGTGGGAAGATGTCAGCCTAAGGTCGAGTGGCAGGAGGTTCCACACTTGAGGGACTGTGTACCCGAATGCTCCAGACCCTTTGGAGGTGCGGCAGTGGGGGAATTTTAGTAGGGATTTGTCCGAGGATCTCATCTGACGTGGAGGGAGGGCTGGCTGAAGCAGTTCAGTTAGGGATGCTGGTCTGAGTCTAATGATGGAGTCGCAAAGGCAGCCCAGGTAGTATAGTCTGGTGGCAGAGGGGGAGAGCCAGCCAAGGTCTTTATACAGTTGGCAGTGATGTTTAAGTCTGGGGGCTTTTGAGGCATACCTGCATATATTGTTGAAAGTGACATCCCATTTTGTAGTGTGGATTTATGCATGGGTAGGATGGGAGCACAGTAGGTCAGAGCGGTAGGAGGAGACCCTGGCGATGGCTAGTTTGGTTGCAGGTGTGAGCATGTAGCTGGATCTGTAGGCAGCACCAGTTTGCAGTTCACAGATTTACATGTTTCTTGGATGTGCAGGTTTAGGTCCAGAGATTGGTCTAGCAGGATGCCCAGATAACGGAAGGAGGAACGACCTCAAGGGGTCCCATCCAGGTCAAGGACTTTAAAGGAGAGTGGCAGGACCTTATCTTGTAGGCAGTGCCCAGAAGCATCAGTTTGGTTTTGCTGGAGTTCAGTATAAAGGCGGTGGGTGTTTAGCCAGAGTTGGACAGCATGGAAAGCAGATGTCAGTACCTCGTAAGTTGGTCTACATTATTAGAGCTAGCATAGATAACCAGGTCATCTGCGAGAGTAGAGAGTCACAGACGCGATGCTGTATGGCAGGTTATTTATGAATAATGAAATAGAGAGGGACCCAGTATTGATCCTTGTGGCACCCAATGTTGATGGTAGTACAGTCGGAGATTGATGAGTTAAGTTTGACTGCTTGGGTCCTGTTGGTTAAGTAACCCTGAACCAGCTTATGACGGGGTGAAAAGCCAAATTTATGAAGGGTGGATAGGAGTAGGGGTGGTCCACGAAGTCGAAAGCCTTGGTGAGGTCGATAAAGATAGCACCAGTAAGTTGACTTTTGTCCATGCTTGAGAGTATCAGTGGTGAATTTGGCTAGCGCCATTGTGGTGCTGTGGTTTTTCCAAGAAACCATGTTGTGCTGCACATAGCAGATTCGATGTTTCAAGGAAATCAATGGTCTGAGTGGCTACTAGTTTTTCAAGTATTTTGCTGAGGACTGACAGAATAGCTATGGGTCTGTAGTTTGAGATCTCACTTTTGTTGCCCTTTTTGAAGATGGGGGTGATTCTTGCAGATTTCCAGATGTCAGGGAAGGTACTGTTGGAGAGGGAGAGGGTAAATACCTTGGCTAGAGGATAGATGAGATGGGCGGCCGCCTTTAGTAGGCGAGGTCAGTTATAGTATCAGCCAGGGTGCATGCCTTAGTAATGTGGTCAGGTCTGTTTGTGAGGATCCAGTCAATAAGCGTGCCTGATTGGGGGTTTATCATCCTGGTATTTTCAGTGATGAGCTGGTGGAGGTGGAAACTTTGGATTAGGGCTGCAGGGGAGCTGTGGGCAGGGCCCAGCCAGTTTAGGTTGACATCCCCCAGGAAGATGGCTTCGTTCGAGTTTATGGTTTATGAGGTTAGCTGGAGCAGTTCGTGGAGGCCATCCACCCCTCTAGTGGGTGGATTATAGAGACAGATAATGTGCATGTTTTTTGCACCTAGGGACGGGATAGCATGTAATGATTTGCAGATCCGTTGAGGGTTATGGACAGGAACAGGCTTAATGGTGAGGTGGTTTTTATAGTATATGGCAACACCCCCACCCCTTTTCGAGCCTGGCCTGTCCTGTCGCAGGATAGACTATCCGGGTAGGTGGCATTGGGCGTCCCTATGCGAGGTTTGGAGCACAATGCCCGTGGAGGCAAAGGATGTCAGGTCCAGCTACTTTGGTCCATGCCTCAAGCTTGCCATATGTGCCCAGGAGACTTCTAATGTTCATATGTGCAAACAGTAGACCTTTTTAGGTTTGCCAGGGAGTTGCTGTTAAGGAGGGCCAGGATTCGGTTCCACGTCACCCGCCAGTAGTAGGCGAGAGAGGCTAGGAATTTAAGCCACACTACATATAGATTCGATAGATGACCGTTTCTTCCTTGTTTGATGGTAGGTTGTGAGGGAGATCACGTGCACCATTCTTTAGAAAGAGGTAGTGTAGGGCGTGGTTTGGCATATTGTTTGGTAAGGAGTAGGTTAGAGAAGGAGAAATCACAGAGTGAGGGGTGTTGTGGTGTATGACCAGAGGTAGAGACAGTGAGGAGTAGTTTAGGCAAACCAGGAGGAGAGGCAAATAATGGGGGTTAGTGCTTGTAGTTTACCACACGGTGGCGGCGTGCACTCACGTAGGAGAGAGATGTTAGCGTATTTTTGTTTATATTTTTTTGGGTTAGGAAACAGAGTAGCAAGCAGAGCAGGGAAAAAAGGGAGTTAGTTTAGAGGGTGAAGCAAGGATTCAGCGAAGTGGAGGAGAATGAGAAAGGTGGAAAGAGAGAAATTGGGTTCGAAAGTGGGGGAAAAACCACGAAAAGGCAGGGCTGCTCTCAGGAGGGCTGTTGGCAAGGTCTTTCAGTCAGCGAGTATGATTAACACCCCGTGTGGTTATAGAGTATAAGGAACCAATGGAAAAGTGGACACTTAGTCATATGACCACCAAAATCCTATAAAGCTAAAGGGTGACCAGGGTGGGTGAGTGGGGGTGGTTGGGGAGCCGGCGGGAAGCGCTGGCGGGACCAGTATCCACAGAGGAGCTGTAACACTAGCCGAAAACGGCTCACCTCAGGCGGGGAGAGTGGCTTGCTCACAGCCCCCAAGCACGTTTAGGCAGTCCAGTAGCAAAGTGAAAACGTCCGCTTTCCGTGAACGGTGGGTCCAACTAGTGCCACCAGCCCTTACTGAAGAGAGCCGGTGGGAGAAAACATTTTAAAATTTACCTTACGGCTTTGCACTTTAGCGTATCGGGTGCCAGTGAGCAGCCGGTCTCCTGGTTCCCTTCCCGGCAAGTGGGCCCCTGAGGAGGCAGTGTTTTTTTTCTTCAGGGACCGCCGGACAACGGTGATCCCTGAGGCTTTTGAGGTGCGGTGGAGGTCTTGGGTCCGGGAGGAGAGGTCCAAGCCTGGTGGTTGGAGAAGTTCCTGAGGAGAGTAGCAGGGAGAGGCAGTTAAGTAGGCATAGATAAAGCTGCACAGACATCAGAAAGGCTTGGTAAAGATGGTTCTGATCATGGTGTCCGTCCGAAAGGGGGATCCCTGAATGCAGTAATGGCAAAAATAACCAGCTCTGGTCAGAGCCGATACGGCTGTGGAGAGCTTTTAGGATGCTTTTACCCATTATTTCTAATGAATTTGCACAATGCAGATCTGCTGAGAGGCAGCTTCAATGTGGTCTTCCTTTTACACAATTTTTACAATGCGTTTTCCTAGAATGTGCCTCCTGATTGCTATATATTTATCCTGGATAATTCACAGAAGACATGGCATCTCATCTTCAGTGGGGCTGTACATCTACATGTGATATTATTTAATGTATATATATATGTGTGTGTGTGTGTGTGTGTGTGTATATATATGTGTGTGTGTGTGTGTGTGTGTGTGTGTGTATATATATGTGTGTGTGTGTGTGTGTTGTGTGTGTGTGTGTATATATGTGTGTGTGTGTATATATATATATATATATATATATATATATATATATATATATATATATATATATATATATATATATATATATATACTATATAATACATATGTATATCTATATCTGTGTGTATATATATATATATGTATGTATATATAAAATATATATACTTTTTTTATCATTTAACAATTTGTACTTCTGTTTTGCAGAGCGGGCCACAACGACCGCTGGCGCCCGCACCACCTGGACCAGGTCTGGTTTACACTACTGCGTCTGACACACAGGACTTGATGAAGTTAATGGGACCCCCCCAGGGGCCCCCTTGACCAGGAACCAAGTGGCCACGCTTCTTGTGTCCGGGGGTGCGGGGCTTGTCCATGAGCCGCCACGGTTGCCTCACGATTTTTCCGCCATTGTGTTCCCAGCGGGAGCTGGATGTACAATGAAGTAAAATGCACTTGCATACAGATGACCACCGCTCTCCCTCCCCTTAGTATGCTCGCCACTGACAGTGCACCCAGCCTCCGCTAGGCGCCGCTGCAGAGCGACACATGCCCCAAGCCCACCCCAGAGGAAGGAGAGCAGTCATGGGATGCTCAATCCTTCCTCTCCCCTGGCGGTCCTAGTCCGTTCCCGAACCTGGGTCACCAGCACAGCGCGAGGCGTCTAGCGCCTCAGCCCTGAGCGCCACCATGCCGGCTACATCTACACAATATTATGCTGCATTTCATAAAATCAACACACTGAAAACAGTGTTTTACATCTGGATTAGGCTGCCCTGAAAAAATACATTATAAAAATGGTAAAATCGTGACCCCACTCAAAACAAGATATTTCATCTAATCTGGGACATTCTGAGTAAATATAGTGCAAAAAATGTGTAAAATGAAGATCCCTATGACAATGAAATGTAGCATCTCCTCTGCGCTATCCAGGATACAAAATATAGGGTAACAGATATTGAAAGGAAATTTACTGTAAACTGAACTTCACTGTGTTCACTGACATAAACAGTTTCTTTATTGTTTTATAACATATTAGATTGCAGTATTTATTTAGAGTGTTGTGGCCATGAGGATGGTGTATGTGTATTTTTTTTTTTTTTTGGCTTTAGCCAAATATATTTTTTCCCCGATAGTAAAAAATGACTGTGGATTGCTATATATTTAGCCTGGATAGTTCACAGAAGATCTAGCATATGTATGAGACGGAATTTATCAGATAGTGTCTTAAGAGATTAAAAAAACTGTGCAAAACTTTTTAGATTCGTTGCTGGGAAAGAGCGATATTTATTAGGTATGAATCTTTCTTGAAAGACTATCTGCCCAACTGAAGATTGTAGCAAGAAAATGTTTAAATGCTAAGTATTTAAATGTGGAAGTTGTTGCATTCGAAGGGGGTAAACAAATCTCCAGTTTACTAGGCAAACTATATTTAACAAGCTGTTTGTTTTCTAATGGCCATCTGATAAGCAGCTTGAAGTTGTCTCCTATACTAAATAGAAGGGAGTATTTTATTTTAAGTGGCATAGTGATTTCTAGGTGTGGAAGGATAAATTGAAAACTCCAAAAATGTGTTTCATGGTATTCCATTTTTCCAATTACAGACAGCAAGATGACTGTAGGCTCCGCCCACAGCCATAAAGAGAGTCTTTGTGTAGGTACTGGAAGTGGTGTCTGCCAAAACGAAATGAAAAGAAAATAATATCACTGCCACTCCTGCTTGGAGAAAGGAGCAGGCAGATGGCAAAGAAGAATTAATAGTAGGACATATCAAAAAAGGGGTAATTTTTCCAGGTGGTCCAGGCCATAGGAAGCTTGAAAAAGATACCTGCCACCCACCCCTCCCTAGGCTCAGGCTCCAGCCTATCTGCCTGTGGAGGAGGAAGACTAATATTATGTGCATATGGAGGAAGGTGACCCCATGGAGTTGGAGGGCACACCTGAGCAGGATTTCAAACCTCCTCATAGGCACAGTGGGGACTACTAATCTTTTTCCTCATTCATCAGACAGATGGTTGACACCCTCAACGTCTACTCCCCCCTTCCCCCACTAGACAGTGGAGAATGAAGAGGATTCTGAAATTTTTTTTTTTTTTATGGACACGTTGAGTAGCTCCACCAAGAAGGATATTGCTTCCCATATATAAACCACTTGAAGAGCAGCTGACAAGTTTTTGTGCTCTAGGTAGGCAACTTGTACCATGTAGCTGTGTACCCTAGGAGCTTTTTCAGCCATAAATCAATATTTTCTGCCCAGTGGTTTAAATTATTTTACTGTTAATGTCTGGCTCATAACTTCATGGTACAAGCTGAGTAACTGCCAAGTGCTGCAGCCCCGCCCGTATAAAAAGCATGATGATGTGAAGTAGTGACAGGGCTGCGTGCGCTCTGTGGAGAGTGTAATGGAGTCAGGGGAAGGGTCTGCCTAAATGTACAAAGATTATCTTTGCTAACACGTATACATGTGTGGAGCCTGCAGCCCTGTTCTCTACTTGGCGTCATAATTCTGCTGTTTTTGGAGGTGGGGCTTCTGCACTAAATTGCTGCTTGGCTCATACCAAGAAGGTACGAGCCAGGCTTTATAAGTAAAACAATGTTTAAATCGCTGGGCAGAAAACATTGAGTTATGGCTGAAATATCTCCTAAGGCTGGCAGCTACACGGTATGAGTTGCCTGCATGAAGCGTGTCAGCAGCTCTTTTAAAACGGCCATGGTAGAAATCATGGCTGCACAAACTTTTGTTTTCCTCAATATAGATTTCTGGCCCCAACCATCTCCTGCTTCTGCCATTTGGCACCACTGCCAGTCTCCAGTCCTGTCACTACTCCCCACATCGTCAGGCTGGCAGGGATCCACATGGCACAGGACCTGAGGATTGTGGGGACAGTCATGCGTGGCAGCTGTGCACATAGGGTATCTTCCCTTTTTTCTCCCCTTTGGTTCTGCCCTCCACTCTAGATATACAGCATAGCCTCTGTCTGCCTTGGATATAGTAGTACATGCCTGGCATGCTCCACCCCTTGTAAGGGAGCAAGCTCCCTGGGTCGCTGTGAGGGTCCGCCACAGTGCTAGTCTGGGCTCTCTCCCTCCTTGGCTTTATGGCGCTCCAGTTGGGAGCACTCCCCAGCCTGGCCGCCTAACCCATGCAGACCTGAGCCCGGTTCTGAATTCTGGTCACTGGTGTGGAAACACATAGCGCTACCACTGAGCCATCAAGGGGCCCTATGGCTGCACAGATTTATGCTGCAGCCATTGACAAAAAAAATTAAGATGTCCGGTGGACAAGCAGGGAGTGAAATATGTGTGTGCCATCCTGTTCATCATGGGGCAGTCCAAGCTGATGCTTGTGAAAGAGCAAAAATTACTGTCTTCTGCACAGCTCCCTGAAAAAGACTAAAAATTTGGATACTATGGCAAAAATGCTGTTTAGGCTAAGCATTTTATAAATTTGTTTTTTCAGAAGTTTAATGTATAGTACACGCTTTGATATTGACTTGCACTTTTATTTCACTGCCATGGCAACAGCGGTGGCGTCACTGATCTTACTATATTTAAATATTGTTATGCCTTCTAGTAGCTATGCACCCGGATAGACAAAAGGAATTGTAGGCATAGGGTAGAGGGCCAGAGATCGTGGAATTGATTTAGCAGGATCTGGGAATTAATGTTAATAATTTAAACAAAAAAAAAACTGGGGGGCAGACTGGGTGGGCCCAGCAGCCCTTATCTGCCATCACATTCTATGTATCTGTGTATCTGTGGTGACTTCTAGTAGCCTCACCCCCAGATGAAGAATCTAGCCAGAGTTGAAGTGCTGGGGCCAGAGCTTTACAGGACACAGGAGCTATTTTTTTTGGCAGTAGGAATATTTATACTTTCACAGTTTTGTTTTCATCTGCACTTGCAATTGGTAAATGCTGTATGCTGTTGTGACTGCTACAGTGCGGTTTGCACTACTAAAATAAATTGAGCTACAGCATTTCTTTTTCTTGTTTGTTTTTTGCCCTGAGTGCAGTTAACACATTGATATGTTGGAGTGTGAAGGCTTGTTGCCACAGATCTTACTTCGAGTAAGAGCTCCTGCAGCAGGCTACACCATAAGGACTGTGCTACCAGACACTAGGACGCCATAGAAAACTTCTAGCTAGCAGTACCTAGCTGTGGCCTGCCAGCCGACATCACCAGCTGTATAAAGGGGGCAGACCTCAGCCCCACCTTGGTTGTTTTCCCGCCGTCGACTCATGTGCTTTGGCGCCTCGGATGCCTCTTTGCTTTTGTTGATTGCCGTTTTCCTTCCAGTCAGAAAGTACCTTTCGTCATGGTTTATTCCTCTCGTTTTTTTTTCCCCATCGACTCTGTGTATGTCATCTCCATCTTCTTCGACTTTGTGATGGAAGTGCACGTGTCCGTGCGGGTGGCAAATTCCGTTGAAAGACGGCCACCTGAATTGCCTTTTCTGCCTAGGGCCTACCCATGACGTGCAGGCCTGTCCTGATGGCGTCAGATTCAATCAGCGCACCCAGACTCTTCACCAGAAAGCTTTCCAGTCCCACATGTTGGAGCAGCAGCTTGCCGCCCTTCATTGCCTGTTGAAGGTCAGCTCCTCGACCTCACGATCACAGACCTCCCACAAAGAGAAACATCGTGGAGGGAAGCACCATCGCAAGGAGAAGGAGCACAGTAGGTCGGAGGCCAGATGCAGTTCTCCTCATAGGGAGAAACACCCTCACTCCCACTCAGGCGAATGAGCAGATTCAGCCCCGCAGGCAGGTCTATCAGCAGGCCTGTTGTTTTCTAAAGCTACTGCCACCACAGCTTTCTCTGGTGGCAGCTCTTCGGGGCTCGGGCCTGCCGGCACATCCCTTACTCTTAGGCCTTTCCACCAGCCAGTTGTTGGCCTCTGGCGATGACTGGGGGCACCGGGATCATTCCCGCTCCAGGGAACGTTCCCCCAGGGACAAGCAGTTGGCTATCACAGCCAACACCCTAACTCCTGCACTTGACAGGTCGTCCAATAAATCTGGTGACCGTCTGAAACCGCTGCCCTCCCTGGTGTCAGACCCTACGACATCGGAAACCTCTACTAAGCCACACGTGCTTCGGGGACAGTCGCAGGATACGACCGAACATGTCACCGATGACTGACCACCCTCGATGGGTCACCATTGAAGTCTAAAACCCCGGCTGACCAGGCGACAGACCCTCCAACGACAGATGACCTGACATTGGACTGGATGGCACCCACCAGTCCTCATTAGACTCCAGAGGAGACTCCAGGCCCCAGCCACCCTCCCTCCGACACAGAAGAATCTCTGGACAGAACCCCTCAGGAACCTATGGTACCATTGGCAGAGGTGGGAAATCTCTTCTCCTCATGGTGGAATACGGTTAAGGGGGACTTGCTAAAGCGAGATGATCCTCCCCCACTACCACCTCCAGTGCCCCCGACACCGGTCCCGGACAAACCCATACTTTCGGATGATCATCCCACAGGACCTCATCCCTCCCAGTCAGTCATCTAGAGGATCAGATTCTGGTCATTCCAGGTGTAGGAGATGCACTAGCCAACATTGCCGTTCCTCCTCTGAGTGATCCTCCTCGGAGGACAGGAGCAGGAGTCTGAGAGTTGGAAAAGGTCTAGATCCTCTTCCTCAGACTCTTCTAGAAGCCGCTCTAGATCATCAGAGGATTGTTTTGGGGGTTCTCTCTGAAACCAAAGGGACCCTGGAACTCTCCAAGATCCCCACCTGATGATGACCCTACGTTCTTGGATGTTATGCATCACGTCCAGTATCTGAATCAATGGGACACGATGGAGATGGATCCGGAGAGGAAGTGGTTGCTTGCTTTTTTGGGGATGAGTGACCCTAAGCCACTAGTCATCTCTCCTCTAGTTCCCCCCCTTTCAGGATCTTACAATGCTAGCGTGGGAACATTCAGCATCTTTTTTTGCTGTCTCCAAGAAAGCGAACAAGCTGTATGTCTCCCAAGGCCGAGCCTTTTTTGTCTGAAAACCTGAAGGCAGACTCAATGGTTCTCACAGCAGCCCATGGCAGAACCAAGCAGCCAAAACATACGAGTTTCCAGACCTACGATAAGAAGTCAAAGAAGCTCAACCATTTTGGCAGAAGGGTTTACGCTTCCTCTACCTGCTCCATTAGATTATTACTGAACATCTTGGCACATATGGTGCAGTATCAAAAGGCCCTTTGGAGAAGGGCTATCAACCTGGCTTAAAAACAGCCAGATAATCCTTCCCGTACAGAGCTTTTAGATGTGCTGCAATCAGGCTTTGACGTAGGGATGCACATCCTTGGGGCTTCCTACAACTTGGTGGACACTGCAGCCAAGGCAGCGGCCACCGGGGTTTGTCTGAGGCGTCATGCCTGGCTCAGAGTTTCTAGTTTCAGGCAGGACCTTGAAGACTCCATCTTAGATGTCCCCTTTCATGGGTTTGTCCTCTCTGGGGAAGAAGTTCAAAAAAAAAAATCACCGAACTTCAGGACTCGGGCAAAGTAGTCCAGTCGGTGCACCATGTATATAGATCAGAGCCCCACCAACGGAAGTACAAGTCTTTTCGTTGCCAGGGCCAACAAAGAAAAGAATCAACAGCACAGAGGCCCCTTCAAGAAGAAGGCTCCTCATCGGGTGGGGGTCAGTGGTGCCAGACACCCTAAGTCTGCGCAACTCCCCCTTCACACCATGGGTCCCCTCGCATGACTCCCTGCCACTTCCCCATCCTTCAGTGGAAGAGATGGGGGAGGCAGTGGGAGGTCAGTTCTCTTCCTCTACCTAAGAGGATGGGCCACAATAACTTCAGACCAGTGGGTACGGGACATCATCGAGAAGGCTTATACACTGGAGTTTGCAGAAATCCCACCAGATAACCTCCAGTTCCTTCGACTCCACCCCACTCCACCTACTTTCTTCTTATCGCAGAAGAAATTTGGTCATTGCTCAAAAAGAGGGCCATAGAGCCTGTTCCTCTTCACCAACAAGGAACACCGGGTATTATTCCCACTTCTTCATGGTTCCCAAGAAGACTGGGGACCTAAGTCCCATTCTAGATCTGAGTTTTTTGAATCAGTACCAGACTTACCAAAAATTGAGAATGGTCACGCTACCAGGTCTGACCCCCCCCATTACACTAAGGGGACTGGCTTTGCTCTCTGGACATGCAAGATGCATACTTGCACATCCCGGTGTTTCCAGCTCACAAAAGGTGTCTGCGATTCACTTTTCGAGGGAATCTGTATCAATTCCGGGCTTTGCCTTTTGGACTCTCCTCAGCCCCGAGAGTGTTCACCAAATGCCTGGCAGTAGTGGCGGCGGCTTTATGCAGGCAGGGTCTTTTTGTTTACCCATACCTAGACGATTGGCTACTCACTGCTTCCACGAGGGAGTGGCTGATTTATATCCTCTTGGATACCTTTCAGCTATTTGCCCGACTGGGGATTACAATCGGTCTCCCACCCAAAGTCCTGGCCTTGGCCATCCCAATGCCTACAGTATATTGGAGCAATTCTGGATGTCAAGCAAGGAACCCCCCGACAGGGCCAGTCGGCTGAGAGACCAGGCCTCCAGAGTGAAAACGGCCAACTCAGTTATGGCATGGACAGTGTTGCAGCTCCTGGGGCATAGCATATGGTGGCAGCCATATCCACTGTACAGTTAGCACATCTACATATGAGAGTTCCACAATGGAACCTGACGGTGCAGTGGAACCAAACTGAGTACAGCCTATGCCATCCAAGCAATGTGTCGAATGCTGTCAAATGGGAACTCTCTTGGTGGCTGGCTTCACCTACACTAGAAGTGGGAGTTCTGTTCATGTCAGATTCACCGACCCAGATCCTCACAACGGATGCTTCGGGTCTCGGATGTGGAGCTCATTTTTAGAGTCATTGTACTTGGGGCACTTGGTCAAAGCTAGAAGTGTCCCTACACATCAGCATTCTGGAGATGAGGGCAGTTCTGTATGCTCTACAAGCCTTTCAGGCTCACCTATTCAAGGGTTCCGTACTTATTCAAACTGACATGTCCGTAGTCTTCTACATCAACAAGCAGGGAGGGACTTGCTCCTACCCTTTGTGCAGAGAAGCCATGAGAGTGTGATATTGGGTGATAGAGCATGGGATTTCCGTCACGGCAGTCCACATTCCAGGAGTTAAAAATGTTCTGGCAGATTAACTCTGTCGCTCACGCTTCAAGGGCAATGAATGGGAGTTGTCTCAAGAAGTGGTGGACAGCCTCTTCGGCAGATGGGAAAGTCCAGAGCTGGACCTCTTTGCGTCCCCGTGCAGTGCAAAACTGCCCAATTTTTGCTTGCTAGATCCAGGGCATGGAGTTTTCTGGCAAGACACATTGTCCCTTTGCTGGACAGGGAGGTTCCTGCATGCGTTCCCTCCTTTTCCTCTCATTCATAGAGTTCTTCACAAACTACAGGAGGAGTGTGCTATAATGATTCTGGTGGCTCCGCTCTGGCCACGACAGATATGGTTCCCGTTGCTTCAGCATCTGGCAGTGGGACCACTCATTCAGCTTCCAATTTGCCCACGTCTTTTCTCAAGAGATGGGAACGCTGGTCCACCCAGACCTGTGATCCTTGCATCTACATGCTTGATTCCTACAGACCTAGCCATATCCAGGCATAGAGTTTCTCAGAGGGTAGCAAAAGTCCACATGGAGGCTAGAAAACCCTCCACGAGAGCTACTTATGCCATGAAGTGGAAGCGTGTCGGCATCTGGGCAGCGGCACGCTCCCTGGACCCCATGCACTGCTCAGTGAATCAGATTCTCCAGTACCTCCTCGCACACTCAGATAAGGGGCTGGCTTACTCCTCAGTAAAGGTGCATCTCTGTGCCATTTTGGCTCATCACTTGCGTATCAGGGTAAGATGATAGCACAGCTGGATCTCGTGCATACCTTTTAAAGGTATACTCCACATCGAACCACCCATTAGGGATCCGGTTCCACCTTGGGATTTGCTTTTCATTTTAGAAAAAATTTAACGTAGTCTCCCCTTCAAACCAGCAGCTCAGTGTGATTTGTGTGTCTCCTCTTGGAAAGCACTGCTTCTAGTTGTGGTCTCGTTAGCCTGAAGAATTTCAGAGTTGCAAGACCTTGTGTGTAAAGAACGCTACGTGGTTTTTCACAGAGACAGGATGTCTTTGCGTAGTAATCCCAAGTTTCTTCCCAAGGTGGCTTCCAAGTTGACCCTCAACCAGGACGTTTCCTTTCTGGTCTACTTCCCAGAGTATTCTAACAGAGGGGAGGCCCTCCTTCATACTCTGGATGTTCACAGAATCCGCAGATATTACTTGGACAGGACCAAGGGAGTCAGACAATCTGAGCAACTATTTGTCTTGTTTGCTCCCAGATCTTTGGGAAAGCAAATAATGAAACAGACCATATATAAATGGTTGTCTAACTGCATCACCTTTGTCTATGATAAAACCTTACCGGCACCAGTGAGGGGGCATTCCACAGAGAGCCTGGCTGCATCCTTTGCAGTCCTTAAGAATGTTTCCACAGCAGACATGTGCGGCTGCAGTGTGGGACTCGGTACACACTTTCATCAAGCACCACACCCTGGATGTGGCTTCCAGAAGAGCAGCAGGGTTTGGGCTTGCTGTGCTCCAAGCCTTCTATCCTGAAAAAGTTTAAGTTTTCAAAGACCTTTTTGGTCTCTCAGTTATCCTCTTACAAATCCCTTCTTCCCTGGATTACCGGAGGGACACTGCTTGGGACTCTCTCCTTATGGTGTAGCCTGCTGCAGGAGCTCTTACTTGAACTAAGAGTACGATTACGTAAGAACTTAACCGTAACAGAGCTCGAGATGAGTTCCTGCAGCAGGCGCTATTTCTAGGGACATGGATATGTAGTTCATCCACACTGTCTGGCAGGTTCCTTGCCGCTTTAAATCTTGCCGGAAGGTCCTCAAGCTGGCTCCTCCCACCCACCCGGGTGGTAAAACTCTCAGCTCCGCCCCATGACGCCAGATCTTCCTTTACCGCTTGGAAGCTCAGGTTCCCTCCTTAACGCTCTGCGTGTAGACTGGATCCTATTTCTTCGGTTCGCCCGAAAATTATTCTCAAATTTTCAAGACTTCGGTCAAATTACTCCCTCGCGGCTGCGATGGACAAATCAACTCCCGGATTTTGGCAGTGCCCATGTGGGCAGAAAATGTCCAGGACGGATCCGCACTCCACGTGCGTCTACTGCCTTGGCCTAGTCCATGACCCTCAGGCCTGCGAGTTATGCCATTCATTTTCGGCCAACGTCCTGGAAGACCGCGCTGCCTGGTTACAGCTTGGGTGCCCCGAGAAGCGCTACCCGCCGGTGAAGTCGAAGGAGGCCCGTTGGGCGGTTACTGCGGCGGCTGGCTCGGCTGAGCAACTCGAGCAGATGATCGCCCCTCGAGGAGGAGGCGGCGGCACAGGCCGCATCATCCTCTTCCTCAGTTGTGGCATTTATCTCTCTCTCTCTCTCTCTCTCTCTCTCTCTGTACCTCCTATTCAGCTTCTTTTAAGGAGCTTTGCCAGTCCCTTTCCACGAAGGGAGAGGGGCCATCGGGACATTCTTCTCGGTCCAAAAAGAAGGACTCGAAAGGTAAGTCCCACTGTCTGCGTTCGTGGGAGCGGGAGAGGTCCCCTTCCCCAGACAGTCAACACTCGACTTCGGTCGAGGTTGCGGCTAAGGCCGCTGGCTTCACGGTGTCCCCGTCAGGTCAGCCGGCAGAGACACCCGTCGACACGGTCGAGATTTTTCTCGACCCGTCGGACGGGCTGTCGACTGGTGAAGCCGACAACCCTTCTTCACCGGTTCCCCCGGTGGAGACAGAGGACTTGCCTGCGCCTCTGGTGCCGGAGTCCCTGGTCAAGGCTTCCGAGCCGAGGGAAGAGTGGGTGTCCCCCGCTCCTTCCCAGACTCGTCCTCGGAAACACCGAGGATCTCGGTCTCGGACATCCTCTTGGTCCAGCCGATCTCGCCGACATCTGTGGTCTCGGCACTGAAGTAAGCGGCGCAGCCGCTCGTCCTCGTCTTCCTCCTTGGAAGAGGAGAAGCTTCAGCGCAGATTGCGTGTCTGCTACGAGGACCTGATGTGGCAGCAGTTACTTCTGTCCAGGAACAAGCCGTCGCCTTCCCCGGCCATCAAGTGGCTGTCACCCGAGCGGCCGAAACAACCCCTCGCTGTAGTCGGGGTGCCCAAGCCTGGGCCAGTTGTTCGGCCGAAACCAGCTGCCCCTCCGATTGTGGTGGAACCTCCGCCTCCACAATCGAAATTGGGGGCGCCGACCGAGGACTCTTGGTTGGGTCAAGGCCTGCCCCACAGGTTGTCGGTCACCCTCACTCCCGACCGTCCTCGGCAGGTGGAGGGTGACTCAGGCCCCAGGCAGCTCTTCACGGACTCCTCGGAGTCAGACGACTCCTCCCTGTTCTCCAGGCCCATTGACCTGGAGTCTTCCGGGGGCCAGTCGATGGACGAAAGCCCATCGTCCTTCTTGGGTCTGCTTCGGCTCATCTCTGAGTCTACCGGGGTGCAGCTCGAGCCCGTATCCAAGCGGGCCAGGTATCCCCTAACAGAGATACTGGACCGAGGGGATTCACCCACGGAGGCCTTTCCGGTGGCTGAAGCCATTGTTAACCCAGCCTTGGAGCTCTGGCAGCGGCCTGCTTCCTGTCCTGCGCCCTCGGCCAGGATGACCAGGAAGTATGCGGTCCCTACCAGCTCTTTGTCTGTTTTTTCGGAACACCTCTCCACCGAGGGGTTGGTCACCGATAGCATTTTTCGGCGTTCCGGGAATGCTAGGGATGTGGATAAGCCCCCCCGACAAGGAAAAAGCTGGACTATGCCGGGCACTAGGTGTACACTGTGTCCTGTCTTGGCCTCCGCCAGGCCAGCTCGGCTGTGCTGATGGCACACTTCTCCCACGCCCTCATGGGCTTCCTGGATGAGGTGATCCCTCCTCTCCCGGCCGACCTGCAGACCATGGTCAGGCAGGTACGGGACCAGGGAAGGGCGGTGGCAAAACAGCAGCTCCAAACGGCTCTGGACATTGGAGACTCCTGTGCCAGATCAGTTGCGGCTGCGGTGTCCGTGCGCCGCAGAGCATAGCTGAGGATATCCACCTTCACGGCGGATACCCAGCATAAACTGGCGGATGTCCCCTTCCTGGGGACTGACCTCTTCGGCCCTGGAGTGGAAGGTCCTCTCCAGTGGATCGAAAAGTCCAGTGCCACTCTGGACTCTGCCACCTCCGCCCAGAAGGACAAAGGCCGTGACAACAGCAACATAAGTCCTTTTGACCTTCTCGCCCTGCAGCTGTCCCAGCCCAACAGACAGGGCCAGCAGGCTCGCGCTTGGTACTAGGCCAAGCCTGCGGCTTCCTCTAATAGGAAGCAGGAGGAAGAAGGCCAGGAGGTCCCTCGGCTGGTCCCTCCTGTAAGCCTGCCCAGTGACGATTTGAGGGGTGTCACCCCCAGCCTCGTCACTCCCCCCTGGTATCCCCCCATGGGGGGAAGGCTCCGCCACTTCCTTTCCGCCTGGTCCGTTATCACCCCGGACTGTTGGGTGTTGGAGGTGGTAGGAATGGACCTGCCCCTGGAGTTCGAGCAGGCCCCGCCCTTCCGAACAGTCGCCCCTCGGGGGGCTACGGGGTCCGCAGCCTCTCTGTCAGCTCGCTGAGCCGATATCTCCTCTCTCGAAAAGAGGTGATCAGGAAGGTGGTGGATCCTCCTCCAGACCCGGGGTTTGTCCAGGTACTTCCTGGTCCCAACTTGGACGGGGGGCTGGCGCCCCATTCTACCTGCACGACCTGAACAGGTTCCTAAGGTCTCAGACCTTCAAGATGGTCACTCTGGCTCAGATAATCCCATCCTTGGAACAAGGCATGTGGTTCTGTTCTCTGGACCTCCAGGACGCGTTCTTTCACGTCCCAATCCGTCCGTCCCACCAGAGATTCCTCCGCTTCAGGGCAGAGGGATCCCTCTACGAGTTCCGGGCCATGCCCTTCGGCCTTTCCCTAGCTCCCAGGGTCTTCACCAAATGCATGGCAGTGGTGACAGCATTCCTGCGGCGCCAGAGGGTCCGGGTGTACCCCTACCTGGACGACTGGCTGATTGCAGCCCCTCCAGAACGGAGGTGGAGCGGTCCAGAGATCTGGCCCTCCAGGTTTGCTCTCAGGTTGGCCTCATCAACGAGGCCAAGTCGGAACTCGTGACAAAGCAGGTGATCCAATTCATCGGGGCAGAGCTCGACTCTCTACGAGCCAGAGCACGGCTCCCGGTGGACAGGGCCGAGGTTCTTTCCTCCTTTGCCCAGTCATTTCAGGTTGGGCAATTGCGCCCTGCCTGGGACTTCCTGCGCCTCCTGGGCTTCATGGCGGCCTGCACCAGCGTGGTCCGTTGGGCCCGTTGGTACATGCGTCCCCTTCAGTGGGGGCTGGCCAGCCAATGGTCACAGCACTTCGATCCGCTGGATCAGCTAGTGACAGTGACCCAGGGGATGTGGAATGCTCTCCAGTGGTGGACTGTTCCAGCACATCTGCAAGAGGGCATCCGTTTGTCCGCCCCGAGCCGATGGTCTCTCTATCGACTGATGCCTCTCTGATGGGTTGGGGTGCCCATCTGGGGGAGCACAGAGCGCATGGCCTCTGGTCCCCTTGGGAATCCCGATGCCACATCAACCTGCTGGAGCTTCGAGCGGTTCGTCTAGCCCTCACCGCCTTCGCTCCATTTCTATGGGGGTCAAGTGGTTCAGGTCCAGATGGACAATACCATGACCATGTACTACCTAAACCGCCAGGGCGGGACACGCTCCATGCCTCTGTGCAGGGAAGCTCTCCGCATTTGGTCACTTGTGCACAGCCTGGAGGCAGATCTCCTTGCCATCCATGTGGCAGGAGCCTCCAACACCCTGGCCGATGCCCTAAGCCGGATATGGGCTGCGTCCCATGAGTGGTCTCTCCTGCTGGAGGTAGTACAAGATCTGTTCTCCCACTGGGGCATGCCTCAGGTGGACCTGTTCGCCTCCAGGGAGAATGCGAAGCTGAGACTGTTTCATGCCCGCCCCTCTCAGCAGGGCTCGCTGCAAGGGGATGCCTTCTCGAGGCCGTGGACCCCGGGCCTCTTCTACGCCTTTCCCCCATTTCCCTTGATCCACAAGGTGCTTCTCAAGGCGAGGAGGGACAAGGCGCAGGTGATTCTGGTAGCCCCAGACTGGCCCTGCCAGTTCTGGTATCCAGATCTCCTCAGTCTCAGTTCCAGGCTCCCGAGGCGTCTTCCAGCCCACCCAGACCTGATCTCAGTCAATCAGGGGAAGGTACTCCACCTGGACCTTGAATCCCTGCACCTGATGGCCTGGTTCCTGAGCAGCTAGAGTTCCAGGCCTTGGGTCTTTCCGACGAGGTCCTCAACGTCATTGAGGCGTCCCGTAAGGAGTCGACCAGAAAATACTACGCCTTCAAATGGAAGAGATTCTCCATTTGGTGTCAGGGCAAGGGCCTGGACCCTTCCTCCTGCTCCTTGGCAAGCATTCTGGACTACCTGTGGTCCCTTTCTCAGCAAGGGCTTCGGTCGACGACCCTTAAGGTGCACCTGGCAGCCATCTCTGCTTACCGGGCGCGGGCTGGGAAGCAGTCGGTGGCACAGGAGAAGGTGGTCGGGCGCTTTTTCAAAGGCCTTGATCACATATCCCCTCCGGTGCGAGAACCTCCACCTCTGTGGGATCTACTGCTGGTATTGGCTAAGCTCATGGGCAAGCCATTTGAACTGATGCACAGGTGTGACATCTCACCTGTCGTGGAAGACCGCCTTCTTGGTGGCTGTCATGTCAGTCAGAAGGATGGGAGAGCTCCAGGCGCTTTCCATCGAGTCTCCCTATCTGGTCTTCCACAGGGACAAGGTTGTCCTGCGCCCCGACCCGAAATTCCTTCCGAAGGTGGTGTCGGAGTTTCACCTTAACCAGGTGTTGACTCTGCCGGTGTTCTACCCCAGTCACACGTCAGAGGCTGAATATAGGCTCTATACTTTGGACCCTAGAAGAGCGCTCGCTTATTACAAGGAGCGGACGGCTGAAGTTCGAGGAGAGGTTCGCCAGCTGTTTGTCACCTATGCTGAAGCCACACCTGGCAGACCTGCAGCCAAGCGGACGATGGGCAGGTGGGTCACCTCCTGCATAGATCTCTGCTATAGGTTGGCGGCATGGAGCCTCCCAGAGGGATAAGAGCTCATTCTACCCGCCATACCGCTGCATCGGTGGCTGCTTCCAGGGACGTCCCTATCCAGGAAATCTCAGAGGCTGCTACCAGGAAGTCAGCACATCTTCATTACCACATCGACCTTGAGTCACGCCGGGATGCTGGTTTTGGGGCCTCGGTTCTCCAGTCTTTATTCCTAGTAGGGGGTATGCGCCTTGCCTCCCTCCTCCCGGAGAACTGCTAGGAGTCTGCCAGACAGTGTGGATGAACAACATATCCATGTCCCTAGAAATACAGGTTACTCACCTGTAACAGGAGTTCTAGGAATGGTATATGTTCTTCATACACGACCCACCCGGCCTCCCTGGCTTCGACGCACAACCTGGCTTCCAGCAGGCTAGATCTGGTGTCATGGGGCGGAGCTGAGAGTTTTACCACCTGGTGGGTGGGAGGAGCCAGCTTGAAGACCTTCCGGCAAGATTTAAGCGGGCAGAACTCGTTAGGTGGATGAACAACATATACCATTCCTAGAACTCCTGTTACAGGCGAGTAACCTCTATTTCTAGGACATGGATATGTTGTTCATCCACACTCATTGGCAGTATCCTTGCCGCTTTAAATCTTGCCGGAAGGTCTTCAAGCTTGCTCCTCCCACCCACCCGGTGGTATAACCTCGGCCCGCCCATGACGCCAGATCTTCCTTACCGCTTGGAAGCTCAGGTTCCTCCTTAACGCTTCCGCGCTTAGACTGGTTCCTATTTCTCCGCTTATGGATTTAAAAATAATATTTTGCAAAAGACTTCAGTCTTCATCCCTCGCGCCGCGATGGACAAATCGACTCGGATTTCGGAGATGCCCATGCGGGCAGAAGATGTCTCGACGGATCCACACTCCACGGTGTCTACTGCTTAGGCCTTGAGCACGACCCGCAGGCTTGGCGACCTGTGCTCATCTTTCTCGGCCCACGCCCCTCAAGACCGTATGCCCGATTGCAACTGGGCGCCCCGAGAAGCGCTTCTCCGTGAAGTCCAAGGAGGCCCGGTTGGGTGTCCGCGGGCGGCGGCTCGGGCGGATCAGCTCGAGCGGATGGTCGCCTCAAGAGGAGGCGCGGGTCAGATCTTCCTCGGCCGCGCATTTATCCCGCCTTCTGGGTTCTTCCTACACGGCTTCTTTAAGGAGCTTTGTCTGTCCCTTCCACTAAAGGAGAAGGGCCTGCGCCTGCTGGACCTTTTTCTCGGTCCAAAAGAGGGACAAGGGTAAGTCCCTCCGTCGACGCTCTTGGGAGCGGGAAAGGTCCTCTCTCCGGCCGCCGACCGCCGGCTTCGGTCGATCGCCGCTTCGGCCACTGGCCTCACGGTGTCCCCGTCAGGTCAGTTGACCGAGACTCCCACTGATGAAGTCGAGATTTTTCTCGACCCATTGGACGGGCTGTCGCCTTTAGCAGCCGAGATTCCCCTCTCCCCGGTTCCCCCGGGAGGAGTTGAGGATCCCGTGGGCTCGCCTGTGCCTCCGGTTCCGGAGCCCTCGGATGGACCTTCCGAGCCGAAGGGAGTGCCGGTTCCGGCCGACACCTCCCTGCACCGACCCCGGAAATTCCGGGACTCTCGGTCTCGTCTCGGACCTCTTCGCGGTCCAGCCGTTCCCACCGCCAGGCGGTCTCGGTCTCGGCACTGCTGTAAGCGGCGTCTTGCCTCGCCCTCCTCCTCGGATGAGGGGAGGCTTCGCAATTACGCCGACGGTACGAGGACCTTATGTTGCAACAGCTCCTCCTGGCCGGAATAAGCCGACTCCGCGCCTTCCCCGCCATTAAGTGGCTGTCACCGAACGGCGACACAACCCCGACTTGTCCGAGGAGCTCATACCCAGGCCGGTTGTTCGCCAAAACCAGCTGCTCCACCGATTCGTGGAACCTCCGCCTCCACAGCCACCACTGGGGTCTCACCAAGGATTCTCGGTCGGCCAAGGGTCTACCCCATCGGTGTCAGTTACCCTCACTCCCGACCGACCTCGCAGGTGAAGGGTGGCTCAGGCCAGAGGCAGTTCTTCGAGGACTCTTCCGAGTCCGAAGATGATTCCTCCTTCTTCTCCAAGCGACTGGACTTGGAGTCTTCAGGAGGTCAGCCAATGGACTATAGCCCGCCGTCCTTCCTAGGACTGCTTCGCTCATCTCGGAGTCTACCGGGATGGAGCTCGAACCCGTTTCCAAACGGGCCAGGTATCCCCTCACGGAGATTCTGGACCGAGGGGATTCTCCGACGGAGGCCTTTCCGGTGGCCGAGGCCATAGTGGGTCCGGCACTGGAACTTTGGCAGCGCCCTGCTTCCTGCCCTGCGCCTTCGGCCAGGATGGCCAGGAAGTATGCGGTCCCTACCTGTTCCTTGTCCGGTTTTTCGGAACACCCCTCTGCTGAGGGGTTGGTTACCGACAGCGTTTTCCGGCGCGCCGGCAACGCCAGGGATGTGGACAAACCTCCTGACAAGGAGTCCAAGAAATTGACTATGTCGGGCGAAAAGTCTACGCTATGCCCCTCTCTCGGCCTTCGCCAGGCCAGTTCGGCCGTCCCTCATGGCACATTTTTCTCATGCCCTGTTGGGCTCCCTGGATGAGGTCATCCTCATCTTCCCGCCGATCTGCAGACTACGGTTAAGCAGGTGCGGACCAGGGCAGGGCAGTGGCCAAACAGCAGCTCCAGACTGCTTTTGGATATAGGGGACTCATGTGCCAGATCGGTGGCGTCAGTGGCTATGGTCAAGGGCTTGGCTGAGGATATCCACCTTTACTGATACCCAGCACAAGTTGGCGGATGTTCCCTTTTGGGACTGACCTCTTCGCCCTGGGGTGGAAGGTCACCTGCAGAGGATCGAGAAGTCCAATGCCACCTTGACTCGGGTCTCTTCCGGCAGAAGGACAAAGGCCGCAAACCACAGCCTAAGCCCTTTCGTCCCTCTGTGCCCCGGCGCCCGGCCCAGCAACGTCAGGCCAGCAGGCTCGGCCTTGGCATCCCAAACCCAGCCGGCTTCCTCTAACAGGAGGCAGGGAGGAAAGGGCCCAGGAGGTCCCTCGGCCGTCCTCCTCCAAGCCTGCCCAGTGACGGGCTGAGGGGTGTCGCCCATCCCTGCCACCACTCCCCTGGGTCCCCTGGGGACGGCCCGCACTCTGCTCGCCTGGTCCGCTGTTACCACGGACAGGTGGGTCTTGGAGGTGGTGGAAGAGGCCTGCCTCTGGAATTCGAGCAGGCACCACCCTTCAGAGCCGCCGCCTCGGGGGCTTCGGGATCCCCAGCTCACTGGCGGCTCGCCGAGCCGACATCACCTCCTCCTCCAGAAGGAGGTGGTAAGAGAGGTGTGGACCCTCCTTCAGACCCAGGGTTTGTGTCCAGGTACTTCCTGGTTCGAACGGACGGGGCTGGCGCCCATTCTCATCCTACACGACTAAACAAGTTCCTAAGGTCTCGAACCTTCAGGATGGTCACTCTGGCTCAGATAATACCATCCTTGAACGCAGCGTGTGGTTCTGCTCTCTGGACTTGCAGGACGCGTTTTTTCACGTCCCTATCCGTCCGTCTCACCAGAGATTCCTTCGCTTCCGAGCGGAAGGATCTCTCTTCGAGTTCCAAGCCATGCCCTTCGGCTTGTCTCCAGCTCCCAGGGTCTTCACCAAATGCATGGCAGTGGTGACAGCATTCCTGCGGCGCCGAGGGGTCCGGGTGTACCCTTACCTGGACGACTGGCTGATAGCAGCTCCCTCCAGGAAGGAGGCGGAGTGGTCCAGAGATCTGGCCCTCCAGGTCTGTCTCAACTGGGCCTCCTTATCAACGAGGCCAAGTCGGAACTCGAGCCGAGCAGGTGATTTTATTCATCGGGCGAGCTCGACTCTCTTCGAGCCAGAGCTGCTCCCGCGGACAGGGCCGAGGTTCTTTCCTCCTTGCCCGATCATTTCTGGTTGGGCAATTGCGCCTGCCCGGACTTCCTGCGCCCTGGGTCTCATGGCGGCCTGTACCAGCGTGGTCCGTTGGGCCCGCTGGAACATGCGCCCCTTCAGTGGGACTGGCCAGCCAGTGGTCACAACGCGCGATCCCTTGACCAGCTTCGTCGGTGACAAGGGATGTGGAATGCCTCCAGTGGTGGACCGCTCCAGATCATTTGCAGGAGGGCATCCTGTCATCCGCCCGAGCCGACGGTTCTCTGTCGACCGATGCCCTCTGATGGGTTGGGGTGCCCATCTGGGGAACACTGGCTCATGGCCTCTGGTCCCCGCGGAGTCCCGATGCCACATCAACCTGCTGGAGCTCCGAGCGGTCCGCCTAGCTCTCACCGCCTTTGTCCGCTCCTCCGGGTCAAGTGGTCCGAGTCCAGACGGACAATACCACGACCATGTACTATCTAAACCGCCAGGGCGGACGCGCCCATGCTTCTATGCAAGGAAGCTCTCCGCATTTGGTCACTGTGGCGCAGCCTGGAGGCGGATCTCCTAGCCATTCACGTGGCAGGAGCCTCCAACACCCTGGCCGATGCCCTGAGCCGGATAGGGCTGCATCCCACGAGTGGTTCTCCTGCCGGAGGTAGTACAGCATCTGTTCTCCCTTTGGGGCACACCTCAGGTGGACCTGTTTGCCTCCATGGAGAACGCGGCTGAGTCTGTTCCATGCCCAGCAGGGCTCGCTGCAGGGGATGCCTTCTCAGGCAATGGACCCCGGCCTCTTTACGCCTTTTCCCCATTTCCCTTGATCCACAAGGTGCTTCTCAAGGCGAGGAGGGACAAGGCGCAGGTGATTCTGATAGCCCCAGACTGGCCTCGCCAGTTCTGGTACCCAGATCTCCTCAGTCTCAGCTCCAGGACTCGCTGCAGCTTCCAGCTCGCCGGACCTGCTCTCAGTCAATCAGGGAAGGTGTTCCATCCGACCTTCAATCCCTGCACCTGACGGCCTGGTTCCTGAGCTGCCAGAGTTCCAGGCCTTGGGTCTTTCCGACGAGGTCCTCAATGTAGTTGAGGCGTCCCGTATGAGTCGACTCAGAAAATGTTATGCTTCAAATGGAAAAGGTTTTCCATTTGGTGTCAGGGCAAGGGCTTGGACCCTTCCTCCTGTTCCTTGGCAAGCATCTTGACTATTTATGGTCCCTTTCTAGTCAAGGGCTTAGGCTCGACCTAATGGGTGCACCTGGCAGCCATCTCTGCTTACCGGGCGCGGCCGGAAGCAGTCGGTGGCGAGGAGAAGGTGGTCTGGCGCTTTTCAAAGGCCTTGATCACATTTCCTCCAGTGCGGGAACCCCACCTCCGTGGATCTACTGCTGGTACTGGCAAAGCTCATGGGCAAGCCATTCGAACCCATGCACAGGTGTGCCTCTCTCACCTGTCGTGGAAGACCGCCTTCTTGGTGGCTATCACATCAGCCAGAAGGATGGGAGAGCTCCAGGCGTCCATCGAGTCTCCTTACCTGGTCTTCCACAGGGACAAGGTTGTCTGCGCCCCACCCGAAATTCCTTCCGAAGGTGGTGTCGGAGTTTCACCTTAACCAGGTGTTGACTCTGCCGTGTTCTACCCCAATCACACCTGAGGTCAATATAGGCTCCATACTCTGACTCCTAGAAGGGCGCCGCTTATTATAAGGAGCGACGGCTGAAATTGGGAGAGGTTCGCCAGCTGTTTGTCACCACGCTGAAGCCGCATCTGGCAGACCTGCAGCCAAGCGGACGATAAGCAGGTGGGTAACCTCCTGCATAGATCTCTGCTATAAGTTGGCGGGCATGGAGCCTCCCAGAGGATAAGAGCTCATTCTACCCGCCATACTGCTGCAACGGTGGCTGCTTCCAGGGACGCCCCTATCCAGGAAATCTGCAGGGCTGCTACCTGGAAGTCAGCAAACACCTTCATTACCCACTACCACATCGACCTTGAGTCACGCCGGGATGCTGGTTTTGGGGCCTCGGTTCTCCAGTCTCTCTTTCCCAAGTAAGTATATGGGGTGTGCCTGCCCTCCTCCCGGAGAACTGCTAGAGTCTGCCAATGAGTGTGGATGAACAACATATCCATGTCCCTAGAATACAGGTTATCACCTGTAACAGGAGTTCTAGGAATGGTATATGTTGTTCATCCACACCACCCACCCGACCTCTCGCTCGACGCGACAACCTGAGCTTCCAGCGGGCCAGATCTGGCGCATGGGGCGGAGCCAGAGTTATACCACCCGGGTGGTGGGAGGAGCAAGCTTGAAGACCTTCCGCAAGATTTAAAGCGGCAAGGATACTGCCAATGAGTGTGGATGAACAATATATACCATTCCTAGAACTCCTGTTACAGGTGAGTAACCTGTATTTTCCTTCCCTCCTTACCCTTTTGAGTTGCTCTTTGGGATTTGCTTCGGCACCTGCCTCAGAGCTCTCCTGCAGAGCAGCCTCGGTTTCCAGCGGGTGAACGCCCCCTTTATACAGCTGTTGACGGCAGGCTGACGTAAAGGGCAGGCCCCAGCTAGGTACTGGGGTAATGAGGGTAATGAGTACCAATGCCTGTAGTCTGAGCAACAAGCTCCCTGAGCTGGTGGCCTTGATGGAAGAGGGATGCCTGGATATCGTAGTAGTCACAGAAGCATGGTACACAGAGAACCATGACTGGGATGTTAACATAGTAGGGTACATAACCTGCAGGAGAGAAGAGGGGGAGGAGTAGCTCTCTATGTAAAGGAAGGGGAGAAAGGCAACTGAACAAGAGAGTAAACAGGGAGGAGAGGAGGCACTGTGGGTCACCTTGGAGACTGGAAAGGGCACTACAATCCGCACAGGGGTTGTATACAGACCCCCATGTCAGGGGGAGGGAATGGACAAGGATATGATAGAAGGCATTCTTAGGATGGCAGAGAAAGGGGAGATACTGTTGAGAGACCTGAACATGCCAGATGTTAACTGGAGCACATTTGCTGCAGCCACATCCAAGAGCAGGGCCATTCTCGATGCCCTACAGGTGGCAGGCCTCAGGCAGTTGTTTCAGAACCCGCTCGTGAGGGAGCAATCTTAGACCTCGTACTCTCAAATGGGAGCAGTGAGAGGATCTCGGATCTAGAAGTGGGTTGCCATCTGGGAACAAGTGACCATCGAACAGTGTGGTTCACGTTAAACTCAGCTACAGAGTCGAACCATAAAAAAGTGAGGGTACTGGACTTTAGGAGGGCTGACTTTGGCAAGATGGGAGAGTGCCTCAGAAAAGCACTAGCAAACAGGCTAGGAGGAGGGGTGATCAACAATGGAGAATCATCAAACTGCCATCAGAGGCAACAAGCCTTTGTGTGAAGCAAATAAACAAATCAAAACGAAAGAAAGCTCACTGTGGTTCTCAAAAGAGGTGGCTGGGAAAGTCAGGGAGAAAAGATAGCATTCAGGAAGTATAAGGAAACACAGAAGGAGCAGGACAGAGAGCTGTACCAGTTAAGGCAGAAGGACGCGGTGGGGGACAGAATAGCAAAGGCCCAAAGTGAGGAAAAGATAGCCAACTTGTTAAGAAGGGGGATAAAACTTTTATAGGTACATCAGAGAGCATAGAAAGACCAAGGGAGGGATAGTGAGGCTGAATAGAATGAATGGTGGGTAGAGGGGACAGAAAAAAAAAAAAAAAAAAAAAAAGCAGGGATACTGAACTAATATTTCTGCTCAGTATTCACAAAAGAGGAGGGGAAGTGCCTAATCCAATTAACAGAAGCACTCTTGATAGGGGGGTCGATCCCAGTCCTTTCACAGAAGAAAGGGTTCTGCAAGAACTCCTAAAACTGAAGGTGGACAAAGCAATGGGGCCTGATGGAATTCACCCCAGAATTCTAAAAGAATTAAGGGGGGAACTAGTGAAACCACAGTCTACTCTTTTTTAATAAATCATGGGAGGATGGTGTGGTACCTGAGGACTGGAGGAAGGCGGATGTGATTCCCCTTCACAAAAGTGGGACCAAGACAGAGGCAGGAAACTACAGACCTGTCAGTTTGACCTCTGTGGTAGGGAAAGTGATGGAGTCACTTCTGAAGGAAAGAATTGTTGAGTACCTTGAGGCCATTGGGGCACAGGACCCAAGGCAGCATGGGTTCACAGTGGGAAGGTCTTGTCAGACGAATCTAATAGATTTCTTTGGGTGACCAAAGTAGTAGACCAGGGAGGGGCTGTGGACATGGCCTACCTAGACTTTAGCAAGGCATTTGACACAGTCCCACACAAGATTAATAGTCAAATTAACCAGCCTGGGAGTGGGTCCCAGGGTGGTAGCCTGGGTAAAACATTGTCTGGACAACAGGACACATAAGGTAATTGTAAATGGAGTCCACCAAGAAAGAGGGGTTACTAGTGGTACCGCGAGGGTTCAGTACTGGGTCCAGTCCTTTTAATGTCTTTATAAGTGACATTGCAGAGGGACTGGAAGGAAAAGTATGCCTCTTTGCAGATGACACAAAGATCTGCAACAGGGTTGATACACAAGGAGACGTGGAAAGGATGAGAAGGAACTTGGCAAGGTTGGAGGAATGGTCAGAAGTAGGGCAGCTAGGATTCAGTGCAAAGAAGTGCAAAATAATGCACCTGGGAAGCAGGAACCCAGGGGAAGATTACACGATTGGTGGGGGGGAGGTAATAACAACAAAAAAGGAAAGGGACCTGGGGGTAATCATATCAGATGACCTTAAGGTTAGCAAGCAATGTGAGAAGGCAGTAGGGAGGGCTGGGGGGATACTGGGATGCATAGGGAAAGGCATCACCAGCAGAAAATGGGAAGTTATCCCTCTGTACAAACAGTTGGTGAGACCCCATCTGAAGTACTGCGTCCAGTTCTGGAGACCCCATTTCCGCAAGGACATAGACAGGATAGAGGCAGTCCAGAGGAGGGCAACTAAAATGGTGCAGGGTCTGCAAGGGAAGCCATACGAGGAGAGACTAAAGGAGCTTAATATGTATACCCTTGAGGAAAGAAGGGAGAGGTGGGACATGATAGAAACTTTTAAGTACCTCAGTGGAATCAACAAAGTCCAAGAGGGTAGCATCTTTCAGAAAAAGAGACTTGCAAGAACAAGGGGACACAATTTAAAGGTGGGGGGCGTGTTCCGGGGAATGTGAGGAAGTATTTTTTCACAGAGAGGGTAGTGGATGCATGGAAAAGCCTTCCTGAGGAGGTTGTGGGGTCTAAAACTGTGGGAGAATTCAAGAATGCATGGGACAGACATAAGGCAGTTCTTGTGGGGGGTAGGAAGAAATAGGCTGTTGGTTAACTAGGATCTGCGGCCTAGCCTGTAGGTAGGGAAATGGGCAGACTAGGTGGGCCAAGCGGTCCTTATCTACCGTCAAAGTCTGTGTTTCTATGTTACTGCTGGCTAGAACTTTTCCATGGAGTCCCAGTGCCTAGCGGCACAGTCTCTATGGTGTAGCCTGCTGCAGGAGCACATCTCGGAAGATCTTCTGTTACAGTAAGTTCTTACGTAACTCTACTGTACTTGCACCACGCTGCACAGAGGTTCATGGCACCAGTAACTTTGAAGCGGTTCTTAAAACAAGGCCATGGATTTTTTCCTTTGAGGGCAATTTATTATTTGTTGGAAAAAATGGAGGCCCATATGAAAAAAGTGGATGAATACAAAACCGTTTTCAAAAGTAACAGTGAGAAGGACGAAGCCTCTACTTTCTACAGGTCATAAGTCTGGTCTCCTGTGTTCTCAGCCGTCGATATCAATGCAGCCCTCTGCCACTTCACTGACACCTTTACCTAAATCTGGAACGCATGCCCTGCTAAAAAAAAGCCAGAGTCAAGCGTTGCCACCACCCATGGATTACGTCTGACCTTCTCACCTGATGCAGAACCGAGACAAGTACTGGGCTAAATTTAAAGAATCCCAGTCCCCTGCGCATCTTCAGCTTTACAGATCCGCCAGAAAAGCCTGCACCAAGGCCATCTGTCAGGCCAAAGCCTCCTACTTTAAATCCCAAGTACAAACAAATGCCAACAAACCAACTGACTTCTGGAACATTATACATGCCCTACTTGACCCTCCAGTAAATCATGCCCACTTAGTTCTCAATGTGGAGGGCTAAAAAATCTCTGACCCTTCCACTGTTGCTGACACTTTCAATAAATTCTTCACAACTTGTGCTCTCCCTGACCACCCTACTCCTACCTACACAGAACCCTCCCCCCCCCGACACAGGCTACAGCTTTCTCGCCATCTCCCCTATGGAAGTCTACAAAGCACTCATGGCCCTTAATCCATCAAAATGCAGCCCAGATGGGCTTGTTTGTTTTATTTTTTATCCTTGTAAGTCTGATGAGCATAACTGCCCGTCTTCACAGACCCCAGACTCTTCTGTATCTCGGGCCCTGCAATTGCCGCCCATTAGCTTACCTTCTTAACCTGTCTCTTACCCAGCACTGTCCCTCAGGCTTGGAAACTGGCACAAGGTATTTCTGCTTCACAAAGGTGAGGACCCTACTTCTCCTGGTAACTACAGACCCGTCTCTCTCCTGCCCTCACTTGCCAAACTGCTAGAGTCACTGATTTACTCTAGACTCTTGGAACATCTCACCACCTCTGAGATTCTGTCACCCTACCAATCTGGGTTCAGGAAACTGCACTCTAAAATATCTTCTTTGCTGCATGTTCACCAACACCATCCAGTCTGCAATGGACCATGGCCAGTTCACCGCTGCCATTTTTTATTGACCTGGCTAAAGCCTTTGATTCCATTTCCCACCACCTTCTGCTCCAAGAACTCCTTTCATCTGGCCTCTCTCCTTCTGCTGCTAACTGGTTCAAATCCTAGTTGTATAATAGACAGCAATCTGTCCTTGTAGGTAATGCTTTATCCTCCCACTTTGCCATTTTAGCCAGTGTCCCCCCAGGGCTCTCTACTTGGTCCTATTTTTTTCTTGGTCTTCATAAATGACCTACGCTCTGTCTGCAGTTCCTCCTTAATTCGCATGTATGCAGATGACCTTCTTCTCAGGTTCCTCTGCTACTGATGTAATTACACCCCGTCTTTGAAGTACAACACTGGTTCCAGGTAAACCAACTAAAACTAAACACCAGAAAAGTCTCCATGTTCTTTGGATCCAGGCAGAGGCTGACCAGACTTTAGTCAACCCCTGCTTTTGGAACATTAGATGGCTCCCTCCTTGACATTGTTCCCACATTCAAATATCTCTGGGTTTGGTTGGACAGCAATTTCAATTTCTCATCCCACATTGATGCCAACTGTGCAAAACTACAACCAAAACTCGACATTCTCTACCACCACGAGGAATGCCTCCCCATATCTATCTGCCGGGATCTAGTCACGAAAACAGTCCTACCTGCTAGACTATGCAGACACTGTCTATTGCTCCGCCCCTGCATCTTCCCTTGCTAAACTAGACACTCTCCTCAACTCTTTCTGTCACTTTTCCACCTCCCCTTCCCCCACTCACCACTGTCTCCTCTGCTCTTCTTTTTCCGTCAAGCCTGTATCCCACAGGCGGGATCCATAGCCTTTCCTTCATCGCTAAATACTGGTTTGGAACACTTCCTTCCTACCTCTCTTCCTCCTTATGTCGACAAACCCCTCTACATACTCCTATCATTGCTGAGACGCTCGCCGTTTCTCTCTCCCACACTCTCACACTAGGGCTGGTCAGGCAGCCTTTTCCTGTCATCTCCCATCTCTATGGAATCAACTTCCAAAGGACACACTCCACTCCCCTTCACTTACCTCTCTCAGATCCCTTCTTCGTCTGTTCCCTGGCTCAGTCTGCTTATGTCACTCTCCCCCCGGCCCATCCCAGTTCCCTAGTTCGTCACCATATGCTAGCTTTTCACCCTTGCGCTCTTTTAGCCTGGCAAACAATTGTTTGACTCTGACCCCCCAGATTTTGGTCTCCGAAGCACTTACTGCACTTACTGCAACTATCACCTGTGTTGTCTCATTATTGCACTGCCTCTTGTTGTAAATTACTATGTGTAATATTGTAATCATTCAAATGATCTTTTGTTATTTTGCAACTACAGTTTCTGTATCAAACAATGTACCCTTGTTGTATTTTTACCGTGTTTATTTCCATGGGTCGCTCCTGGAAATGAGCCATGGCTGTGTATTTTTCTCTGTTACCAACTTTTAAATAAATAAAATAAGGAAGGGGGTAGAGGCCTGTGCCTCTTACGCCCCCATATGAGCACCAGTTACAAAGATGTTACTATAAGGGAAGCGGGGTGGAGGGGAGGCTGCCAGGTATAATGCTGTAGCTCCAGTTCCTAAGCCCCATCCAGAAAAAAAAAAAAATCTGACCATTATGCTCAGGTCACCCAACCATTGCCAGTGGGAGGAAGACTGGCACACTACTTCCAATACCCACTTGTCTGTGGTAATGTTTACCCATTCCTGGAAGTAGTGTGCTTGGGGTGTGCCTGCAGTTCAGACACTTTCCACACTGGCAGAAACGCAGAATTTTCCCAGCTCACTCTCCACATTAAAAAAAAAAAAAAAGGCTGCTGTAGTTGGAAGTAAAAAAACAAAACAAAAAACAATCTGTTATTATTGAAAGCTGTAGAGAAAATCCCTGCCTCCCAGAAGGGCAAGGGCCTATTCTCAAGATACTTCCTAACCCACAAGAGAAATGGGCAGTGGCTACCCATTTTAGACTTCAGGTTTGTGAACAAGCATTTGAAAAAAATAGAAATTCAGGATGGTCACACTAAGGACAGTGATATCTCTGCAGAAAGATTATTGGCTGGGATCCCCGGGTCCGGAAGACTGTTTTCATAAGTCTGTCAGTCTCACAGAAAATACCTCAGATTCAGGCTGGGGAACTGCCAGTACCAGTTCATAGCCTCCCATTTGGTCTCATCTCAGCTCCAAGGGTTTTCACAAAGTTCCTGGCTGTGGTAGCAGCACATCTGAGAAAACAAGATGTAGTTGTTTCCTGCCTGGACAACTGGCTGGTCTTGGGGACTGGACCAAACAATAGGCATGGTGCTCAGTTCAGCACCTGGAGAATCTGGGACTCTTGATAAACCTGCTGAAGTCCCAGTTAGAGCCTGTTCAATTACTGGACCTCATAGGAACAGAGCTAAACACCTTGCAGGGGGAAGCTTTCCTCTTACAGCCCAGATTTGCAGCTTGATAGTAACAGCAGGTCAGCCAAAATCTGCAACAGACGTCCTACAGTTATATGGCACATGGCTGCATCCACAGCTGTGGTTCCATGGGCCAGGTTCCATATGAGAGATATTCAGTACTACTTAAGGAACAATTGGTCCCAAAGATGAGATCCATTTTCAAAGAAAGTGCCAGTGACAAGTACTGTGGAATAATTTGGAAGGAAAGAAAGCAACTTCACACAGGGCATGCCATTCCTTCAGCAATCAACCAACAATTATTCTTACTATGGATGCCTCACTCCTGGCATGGGGCACCCACCTGCAGGACCTCAGAGTGAGTGACACATTGAGCCTTAGAAGTCTCTAGAACACTTAAACCACTGGGAGCTCAGACCATGACTGCTAGCAATGTAGTTTTACTCCTCCCAGCTACAGGGCTAGACTGTCCAAATCAGGACAGACAACACCACAATGTACTGCATAAATAGTCGGTGAGGAACAAGAGTCTAAAACTGTGTACAGAGGCAGTGGAACCTGCCATGTTCCTTTAAAAGCACACACATTTGCAGTGCATCTGGAATAGTCCCAGAGGACACCCTTGTACTGGAATGGACAGGAGAATTTCTGTTGTCTTCCCACCATTTTCAGTCATTCAGAAAGTACTTCCGAAATCTCAGGAGGAAATCTGCAGCATTGATGATGCTAGCTCCAGAATGAGCCAGACAGGCTTGGAACTTGATGCTCCTGGTCCTGTTCGTCAAGAATCCATTAAGTCTGCCACTCGGTCACAATCTGTTGGCTTTGTCCCAGAGCAGAATATCATTTCCAAATCCAAAGACCCTACGACTGAAGGCATGGCTCTTGAGGAGTTCGAATTTTTAGGATTGATTCTCTCAAGGAAACCCACTTCCAGGAAAGCTTATTTCTCTAAAAGGAAAAGGTTTTCTTACCGGTGTACCCTCAGAAAAATAAACCCTTTAGAGGCAGGGTTGCCTATAATTCTGCAATACCTAGTACACCTACGATCATCAAGCCTATGGCCTTAAACTTTGAAGGTGCACTTAGCAGTATCGGTGTACATATCAGCTGGCAAGGAAAAGTCTTTGGCCTGACGTTATTTTCAAAAGGTTCTTCAAAGGCCTCAGTCACTTGCACCCACCAGGGAAGGAACCCTGTCCCACCCTGGGACCTCTGCATATGCCTTGCCCAGAGGCTCCCTTTGAGCCCGTGGAAACTGCTGACCTGAAGTATGTCACGTGGAAAACCATGTTCCTGGTTGCAGTGGTCTCTGTTAGGAGGGTAAGTGAATTGCAAGCCCTCTACACAGAACCAAATTAACGTAATCCCACACAGGGATGAAGTAGTTCTTTGAACCAATAGAAAATTCCTTCCTAAGGTGGTATCTGAATTCCACCTGAATCAGCCAGTGGCCCTCCCTGTACTCTATCCAGAGTATTCCAGTCCAGGTGAGGAAGAGTTAAATAGCCTATACCTAAAACGAGTCCCGTTTATCTTCATGGACCAGGCAAAAGACGTGAGGTCTTACAGTTCCCAGCTTTTTGTTACCTATGGTGTGGTGGCAAAGACAAACCAACTACAAATAGATCCATCTCCTTCTGGATAGTTTCTTGTATTCAATTCTGCTGTGAAGAAACTGAAAAAATGCCACCAAGGGGCTTAAGGGCACACACCACAATGGGTACCTCCTGCCTCTGTGGCATCCTCGAGGGGCATCTCATTGTTAGACATTTGCAAAGCAGCTACCTGGAAAATGGTACCTTCACAAAGCACTACTGTTTGTACATACAGTCTAGAAAGAATGCTAGCGTTGGAATTGCTGTCTTGCAGAACCTTTTTCCTAATTAGGTTCTAGACCCAGTCTCCCAAGTTACTTTTACTGAGTCTACATAAAGTGTAAACATTGAGTGCTGCCTGGTGTTGGAAGAAAAAAAAAATTACTCCTCGTAGTAATGTTTTTTTCTTCTTAAGGGATCATTCCCTATGTTTACTCGCTGTAACTCTGCCACTCTTCCAGAACTTGAAATTGTTTCAAGTAACAGTTGTCATCGAGGCACAGGTCAGGAAGCATAGGGAAAACCAGGAGTAGTTGTAAAATTCGCAAGAAGAGTTTTTTAGTTGTACTAGCGGTTACATAAAAAAAAAAAAAAAATTGTTCGGTATAACTATTTACAAAGGCCAAATAAAAAAGTTCATCTGAGTTTCTTCAATCTGTGTCCATCTAACTTGCAATTGTAGCTCAGCTCTTTTTAGAAGTCTTTCCAACCCCCATTCTTAATAAGCATTCTGTTTCTTCCAAAGTGTTCTTATATGTTTCAAGCAGGTGCTGTAAGAAGTGTCCCAGAGCTGAGGCCCCTTTTCCACAGCTCTTGCAAAGGCTTAAATTGCACTAAGGTAACCTATTGAGTTTCTAATAGCTGTTTGCATTCATCTCAAACCACAATTATATACGTTTCAACAGTAACACTATATAGTTTCTAAACTAAAGGGATCCCAATATCAGTTAAATTTCCACATAATGATTTGCATATATATATATTTTTTATTATTATTCTTATTTGTCCGCCTGCTGCGGTGACTAGCGGGGGCATCCAGCCGCCGGCCCTGCCTGCCGGGAGAGCACCAGGCTCACTCACATGGTGAGGGATCCGGCACGGCCGTCGCCGATCCGCTGGAGGATCTCCCCATACCCTATCCAGCCAGACTGGCTCTGGAACCCCCCAGTGCGATTCGATGCGAGTCCTCCCGGCGATGCAAGGCACGGCCATCAGGCTGCACGGTTGCGCCCAGCCATTTCCAGTTTTTTCTCCCATTGGGAGCACAGATGTGCAGTGACGCCTGTGCACATGCATGCTGACGCCTGCTGCGCCTCCGCCACACCAGCACAGTGGTGCCCTGGGTATCCCTAGGGCGCTGCAGCTGTGTGGATTCCCCAGCCTCCCCAGGACTAGGGAGAGCTGTCTCCCACGCTCAATCCTAGTCCGATCCGCGATGACCCGGGCTCGTTCCCAAACCCAGGCCGCCAGCATAGCGTGAGGTGTGGCATCCAGTGCCTCAACTCTCGGTGCCACCGGGACAGAATTTGCATATATTTTTATACTAGCAGATATGCAAGGGAGGAAAAGACAGAATAGCAAGGGATGACTGAGAGGCAAAGAATTGCGAGACTGTCTGGGTGTTCAAGTCCTAGGTCTCAAGAAAATTTGGTTGTGTAGGCCAGATTGTTGGGAGGCGGGTTTGTCTACAGGACTTCCTCTGGAGTATGACTCGGGGGTTCTGCTGACTACCTCAGACTGGGTGCAGAACCTGGGCATTATTTTTGATGGCCTGACCCTTAAATCTCAGGAGTCTGCAGTTGTCAAAACCTCTTTTTACCATCTGAGGAATATTGCCTAGGTGAAACATCTGGTTCCTCCTTATGACCTACCAACACTGGTCCATGCCTTCGTTACTTCCTGGCTTGACTACTGCAACACCCTTTACCTAGGGCTACCGGGGGTTGATATCAGTTGCTTGCAGCTAGTGCAGAATGCGGCAGCTAGGCTATTAACTGGTACTTCTAGGACCAGTCATGTAATGCCTATGCTCCGCAAACTGCACTGGATGCCAGTACAGTGGTGGATCTCCTTCAAGGTTGGTTTGCTGACCTATAAAGCCCTACATGATCAGGGCCCAAGTTACTTGCAGGATCTCCTTCGCCCTTACTGTCTCTCCCCCCCCCACACACCCTTTCTGATCCACATACAAGGGATTGCAAGAGGTTCCTAGTGTCTGTTAAAGTTATCTGAGGCTCTGTCTTTTGGTTTTGTGGCCCCAACCCTCTGGAATTCTTTACCTTGTCGGTTGCAAGATTTCCTAGCTGTCCAGAATTTTAAAGTTGCACTTAAAGATTATTTGTTTAGTCTGGCATGCCCAGATGTTTAAGCTGCCACTGTAATTTATCAAGTTTTAAATTGTTGGACCTCATTAATTTAATTGCTTTTGTCACGATCGTTTATTATGATTTATATATGTACAAGCGCCTTGGTTATGAGAAAGGTGCTTTTTACAAATAGATTGATTTGAGAAAGGAAAGGACAGATCCTTGCATTTAAACACTTTCTCCATAAGAACTGGGACAGGGTCCTATTCAACCCTGTCACATATACCCCTTCCTTAAGAAGGAACCTGTTTTATTAAACAGGTTTCCAAAGCTTTCTATTAATTCTCTAATAGTATTAGCTTCCAACTTTCAGAAATTAAACACATGTACATTATCCTTTTTTCTATAACAGTACAGCAAACTGTAAAGTTTAAACTCATACATTTGTTTTTCAGCCTTCAGAATCCTCAATTCGTGATCCATACCTTGACAGAAAATCAGCATTGCTATTCTGTTTACCAGATTTGTGTATCACTGTGAATTTAAATGGTTGTAGTGCCAGGTACCACCTTGTGATTCTGGAATTTTTATCTTTTGTTTGGTTAAGCCAACAGAGGATTGTGTTCTAAGTACAAAGTAAGTTCCTAGCAAATACAACTTCAGGGACTCCATGGCCCACTTTGCGGCTAAACATTCCTTTTTGATGGTGGAGTACCTTTTCTCTCTGTCATGCAACTTCCTATTTATGTACAGAATAGGATGCTCCTTTCCATCTATATTTTGACTTGGGACTGCACCTAGGCCTACCTCTGATGCATCTGTTTGTAACAAAAATGGTTTCTCAAAGTCTAGGCTCCTTAAAACGGGGGCTAAACATAATGTAGCCTTAATGGCTTGAAAAGCGTCATCGCACTCTGAGGTCCATTTCACATTATTTGGGAACCGTTTTTTCGTGAGTTCAGTGAGGGGAGTAGCTAGCTCGGCAAAGTTGGGAACGAATCTCTGATAACCAGCCAGCCCTAAAAATTACCTGACATGTTTCTTTGTTTTAGGGATGGGGCTGTTAGCTACAGCTTCTATTTTAGAAACCTCTAGCTTAACTTCTCCATTTCCCAACACATAGCCCAAACATCTGCTTTCCTGCATGCCCACTGCACTTTTGGTAGGATTAATAGTCAGACCTGCATTTTTGATAGCTTGGATAACTGCTTATAGATGTTCCAGGTGGCTTTTCCAGTCTGGACTGTACACCACAACATCCTCCAGGTATGCAACACAATCACCAGTGTGAGGTGATAAAATTACATCCATGTACCGCTGGAATGTAGCTGGTGCACCATGTAAACCAAATGGCATGGCGGTGAACTGATAGAATCCAGCAGGAGTGGCAAATGCAGTTTTGTCTCTGGATTATTTAGCTAAAGGTATGTGCCAGTAACCCTTGATGAGATCGAGGATACTGATCTACTTTGCACTCCCCAGTCTGTCCACCAAATCATCTATTCTGGACATAGAGTAACTCAAATTCTGTCACTTGATTGTTTCCTAAAATCAAGGTAGATTCTAACACCCCCTTCTTTTTTGTTTACAGTTACCATTGGAGATAACCAAGCACTCCTCGACTCTTCTGATAACCAGTTCTTTCATTTTTTTGTGTTTCCTTACCCACGTCGGCTTTTAACCACTCTGGTAACCTTGTATGTCTTTTGCCGGTTCCATGTCATTTGCATGCAAAACTTTTAAGCGTGGTCATGTTCCTCGTATGGATTTTTCAGCGTTTCACTGTTCAGAGCAGCTAATGTCTATATTAATAGCGTAGCAGCACAGATCTGAAATGCCTGCTTGACACTACCTCCTTTCTCTTTTGCACTCTGCCCTACCTGATGCCCAATATCTACACAGCAGCAATCACTCTTTACTGCCAAACATCACACACTATTGATCGGTCCCTCAGAACAGAGAACGAACAGCTTAATGCTTCCACATTCCTTTAGTCCTGTCCTTCAAGTACAGTTTTCAGGATACTCCTGTAGTCCATGACCTGACCCTTCTTTCTCTTACAGTGTACTTATTAACTTTCAACCCTCCCTGTCCCAACAGTCCGCAGACTTTTCAGAGATGGGACAAGAGGGCCAGACAGCATCTACCCAACCCTCCCTCAGGATCCGCCCAAGGTCCAACACGCTGTAACAGGTTAAGCGGTCCCATTCAGAGATGGGATGAGAGGGCCAGACAGCATCTACTGACCTGTTGAAAGAAACTAAGCCACAAACATCAGAGGATATAAAGTTCAACAGTCATCTTTTAGCCTCCATGAGTTCTCCGCATCACATGTGTGTATACTGCACTTAGAGCACCAGAACTTGGAGGACCCGCATTTTATACCCTCCTTTTGTTTCTTTTTGTTGCTGTCTCATTTTGTTGCCTAACTAATCTGCTTTCATCTGTTATGCTTTACTGTACAGGCATGTCTGAGTGAAATGGACTAATGTGTAAACAAATCAGGATGCTGCCAGCGTTACACAACGGTAAAATGAAATGTGCTGTGCCGAAGTGAGCTGTGCTTCATTATAATATTAACTGTTCAAAATACACTGAATTTGCAATGCACTGAGATGTACTTACTTTGTGATGGAATGATTTTCGCTTAATTGTTTCCGCTCAGTTGTTTGCGCTGAATTGACGTGATACCATCTTTTGCCTAATAGGGTGAGCATTCCTTGGCACTATCATGTGCTCGACCCCTTTTGCTCGGCCCGGTACTGTGGTAAAAGTACCAGGGGTTGAAATTGGCACTGGCCCACTAGCCAAATTCTGGTAGATTTTGCATTGGGCTAGTAAGATTTTCATTTAACTAGCTCTGTGGGCTTATACTGGAGAAGCCATACTTCAGTATGTACACTGGCTGTGCCAGTGGAAATATCTGTGGGGCCAGTGGATTTTCCCAGTCACTAGCCCTGCTGACTAGTGGTTGAAAAACTTAATTTTGACCCCTGAAGTACTGTTAAATGTCTTTAGTATGTTATGAATTTCTGCAGTTTGTTCTGAGGTGAAGGAAACATTCACCTTTACAGCATCAGCATTTACAGTTTGTTCCAGTCTATCATAAGCTACATCAATATCTTCCTTATCGGTTTCTGGTAAAACTAGCAAAGTAACTTCTGGCATTTTTTTCAACCCATTTCTTGAGGAGGTTAGCATGGTGTATCTTAGTAGGATTTTTCCTGTTGGGCGTCTCAAGCCTGTAGTTAACTGTGCCAGTACGTTTAAGAACCTTATAAGGCCCTTGCCACTTCATTAACAGTTTATTTTCTGCTGTGGGTAACGGTAGCAAAACTTTTTCACCTGGCTTAAAAACCTTTTCTTTCATCCCATGGTCATAATATACCTTCTCCTGATTACTGTGGGCAATTTCAACATATTTTGCCAGCTTCTTTCTTGGGGCACACACATAAGACATTATAGATTGTTTGAGTGGGGTTATCTTTCCACGTTTCTTTTATCACATCCAGTGGCCCGCTTGGCTGCCTACCATACAGCATTTCAAATGGTGAAAACCATGTTGTTGCCTGTGGTAATTCTCTGTAAGCAAAAAGTAGGTAAGGCAAGTATTGGTCCCAGTCTTTCCCTTCCCCTTTTACAAACCTTTTTAACATGCATGTAGGGTTTGGTTAAAACGTTCAACAAGGCAGTCTATCTGAGGGTGATGGGGGGGATGTTCTTGGGGCTGTGATACCTAGTAGTTTGTACAGCTTCTTGACTAATGCAGCACCAAAATTACTACCCTGATCAATAATCTCTTTAGGTATGCCCATTCTGCTAAAAAAAAATTTTGCAAGCTCTGCTGCCACTTTTGGGGCTGTAACAGTATGCATTAGAACAGCCTCTGGGTATAGAGTACCACAGTTGCATACTACCAGGATAAGTCTATTACCCTTTTTACTTTTGTGTAAAGGACCAACCACATCCATTGCAGTTCTCTCAAAATGCTCATCTATCAAGGGTAGGGGCACCAGGGGCACCTTGTCTTTTCTAGTGACTGGGGCTACTTTCTGACACACTGCACAAGAATTACAATAGGTAGCAACATCTTCAGGAATTCCAAGCCAGTAAAATCTGTACAGCAGTCTGGCAAGAGTGCAGTCCCTCCCTGAGTGACAGCCATAGGACTATCTGTAACAACTCTGTTCTATACTTCTGTGGTATAACCAGTTGTTCTGTCTGTTCCTGTGTCTGATGTTTAACCCAAACTCTGTACAGTAACCCATTACATTTTTTTTTTTTAAACATTGGTCCACCCTGTTTTGGTTTCACCCCCAGCTGCTTAAAATAACCCTGGAGAGAAACCTTGTTAGCTTGTTCTGAAAGAAAATTGCAATCAGTTATCAATTTAGTTTCAGCATTTTCATATTTTAATCCTTCATGTCCATCAGTCATTTGTTGCCACAGGTTCTTTAGGCATCATCTCGAGGACTGGACTGCTGCTGCTGCGATGGGTTCGGGGCCCCAACTGATAACCTGAAATTCGCGGGGTTGAGGCGCCGACAGCCTAATCTGCTCGGCGGACCTCCCCCGGTGCAAAGTGAACCTGACTGCCGTTTGGCGATACCTGGCTAGGACGTACCTGTTCCTGAAACAAAGCGACCGCCGAAAAAAGGAAAAGAAAACAAGGACTCTCACTCTTTTCCCCTCAAAGCCATCCCTGCTCCCGTGGTTGCCTTTGTTCTCCGATCCAACTTGGCGCCTTTTTTCGTCCTGGGCTACTTCGACTAGACAAGTGAGCCATTGGCTGAGAAGGGGAGTGACGACTGCAGCCAGCTGATAAAGGCTGCTTCCCCCTTCCCAGCACATCACCTCGAGGACTGGACTGCTGCTGCTGCGACGGGTTGGGCGCCCCCAACTGATAACCTGAAATTGCGGGGTTGAGGCGCAGACAGCCTAATCTGCTCAGCGGACCTCCCCCGGTGCAAAGTGAACCTGACTGCCATTTGAAGAAAGTTTCCTGCCCACCCGGCCCGTTCTTGTTGTGTTTATGAAGGGGATAGTGCTGCCTGCTGAGAGCCCCACTCCAATAGGAAGTGAAGAGGAGGAACAATGCCCTGGGCTAATCCAGCCCAACCTGGCTCAATCACAGGCAAAACCATCTGTGTGGGGGACATACTGAGCAATCCCTCACACTTACTGTATGACATTTACTGATAAATCTGAACTGAACTTCTAAAGTCTTCTTGATTTCTATTGCTATAAGTTCACTAACTATATCGTCCCAATGCTCTACTAAGACTGAAATGTGTGCCTACAGTATAACCTGCTAACTCTACCCTATTCTTTATTTACCCAAGTATGCTATAGCTGCCAGGTAGCAATTCCACTGGGTAAACTCTATCAACGTTTTATGTCCAACTTCCCTGCTAGAAGTCTACCACTGTGACAGTAACCCATATGACCAATAACCCTACCTCTATTGCTATCTGACCTGTCAGTAGTCTACCCCTGTGATTGTTACCTAGGTGACCTAGAATCCTACTGCTCACTTTGCTCAAGGGATAGAACTACTGCAGAGTAAAAGCTGCTGAACAGGAAGAGTATAAATCAGCACAACGCTACTGAGCGTCCCAGTACACTCTTGGGGCCCAGCCTGTCCCCTCGTAAATTACCTAGGTTCAGGTACTACTAGGCCAAGCTCTTGTAGTCTGACATAGCCACTCAAGGAGGATAATGCCTCCTCGACTAGCACTGAACGCCCGCACCTCGGGCCAGCCGAGGCCAATTAATGGTCTCCTCCTTGCTGCCCTGTACATCGCCTCAATCCTTTGGGTGGATTGGCTAGCTGGGAGACAAGCCCCTGCTGCACAGCCATTCAACGGTCCAGTACCACACCTGGTCTGTCACCCTTATAGCCCACCCCTGGCCGACAACCTGGCCCTCCTTATAGCCGCTAAACTCAGCAGATGCAGGGTTTGCTATAGGGCTACCCTCTTGCTGACATATAAACATAAAAAATCTAGGTGCCTCTCCCTGACCCATACTATTCCCCCTGCTCAGGACCTTGCTACTACGGGCAGGTGATATACAACCTAACCCTGGCCCTGGAGTTGATAATACCTCCATCTCGACCCCCCAGGACTAAACCTGGACTGGAACTAGAGGCCTGAGGCTAGCACACATGAACATTTGTAGTCTTGGGCACAAAACTCATGAACTACAAGCCTGGCTAGCCCTCTACAACCCTGATGTGCTGGCAGTCTCCGAGACCTGGTTAAAACCATCGATTCTAGATCATGAATGTGCCGCCCCAGGGTACGTCAGTTACTGGAAGGATAGAACCCTGAAAAAAGGGGGTGGGGTGCTTATTTATGTTAAGGCTACCCTGATCTCTGCTCACATTAACCTTGAGGTTACAATGCCCCCTGATATCGAGACTATCTTTGTACGTATCACCCTTGGTGGTGTTAAACACCTTAACGTAGGGTGCGTCTATAGTCCACCGAAGGGAGCTCTCCAGTCCGTCACAAAAAACCTACCAGCAGCGTTCGCTTCTGAGCTCGTCATCCTTGGTGACTTCAATGTGCACTGGGATACGGAGACTAAGCCCTCAATAACAGGCATGCTCCAGGAGGCTAAGCTCTCCCAGATAGTCACCCTTCCCACAAGGTATAACTATAAAACGGGGAGCCACTTGACAATAGACTGGGTACTGGTGTCTAACCCTGATAATGTTCAACTGGCTGGGACCATGGCGGATGCCCTCAGCGACCACTCGCCCACCTTCTGTATTTGGAGGAATAGGGCAGTAAGGGTCCCCGCTAGAATTCTCACGTCCAGGGACTACTCAAAGTTCCCGAGCACTAAACACTCTCCTGGCAACCTGGACTGGATCCTCAATAAGAAGTCTCCCTACCTTGGATGAGGTGGTCGACTTCTTAAACAGGTCAATCACGTGGGCTGTGGATCTCTTGGCCCTCAAAACCTACCGGTAAAGGGCCACTGCTATAAGTGGATCACCCCTCCCTTAAAGGCCTTGATGATCGCCGTGATAAAGCATGGAAAGTCCAAGGACACGGTCTTCAATCAGACCGGGTCCTTTAAGACCCTCGAAACCAGTGCAAACAGGTCACCAAACTAGCGAAAAAGGATTATTTTAACCACCTCCAAAAATCCAACCTCGGCAACCCCAGGACCTTCTGGTCCCATATCAATGAACTAACGAAGGGGAAAAAAAAAGTTTATCTTGGGCCCCATCATAGCTAATGGAATGGCACTACATGATGCGGCACAAATTGCTGAGACCCTAAATATGTACTTCACCAACCCTGATAGACCTGCCAGGAGTTTATCGGCACAAAAAAACCTGGCCGCCCCGCCGGCTCCTCAATCGCCTGACCGCCCACTCTTTCACTTGAGGCTTAACAAATAAAAGAGGTCCTGGCCATCCTTAAAACCTTGCAAATGACAGGTTCAGGAGGCCCGGACGGACTTAAAGCGAGACTGCTAAAGGAGGGTGCCCCTTCGCTCGCGCAGCCACTCACCTGGCTGATCAATAGGTCCCTACTCGAGGGTTATGTCCCTGAATTGTGGAAACAGGTGCACGTGGTTCCGCTCCATAAGGGAGGGCCTGCAGAACCTATTGAAAACTACAGGCCTGTCTCCTGCTCTGTACCCCTGGCAAAAATACAGGAGAAAATAGTGTATGCCCAACTCAAGGAGTACTTGAAGCTCACGCGCTTCTGTCCCCATTGCAACACGGCTTTAGAGCCAAGCATGGGACTGACACTGCCCTAACCAAACTCTCCTCTGATATACTCAAAGACCTGGACGCTGGATCCAGCACAGGGGCGGTTTTCATAGACCTCTCCAAGGCATTCGACCAGGTGGATCACAAACTACTCCTCCAAAAACTCCTCCATTTAGGCCTAGATGCCCACGCCCTCAGTTGGATAAAAAGCTACCTCACAGGTCGGACTCGGAGTCAGGTGGCAGGACAGACTCTCCAAACCTCAGTCACTAACGGAGGGAGTGCCACAAGGGTCCATACTCGGGCCCCTTATGTTCTCGTTGTTCGTCAATGAACTGCACAAGCACTGTGGATGCAGCAATTTAATCCAATCAGCAGATGATGCTGTTATTACATATCTTCCAATAACCGGTGACCTATCGTTCTCTCCAAAAGATATTTATATCATGGAGGTGGCTCATTAACAACAAAATGGTCCTTAACACAAAAAAACAAAGTTATGCTGTTCGGTCCGAGCCTTAGGACAAGACAGATCGCAACTTCTCCAACTCTCATCTCTCGATGGCAACAAGCTAAAGTTGTTCCTTCCACAAAATACCTTGGCCTCATCCTTGATCAAGGCCTCACGTTCAACAACACGTGGACCAAGTCACAAAGTAATTCACTCCAAACTTGGGTTACTATACCGGGTTAAGGATCTACTGCTAACCCTTGAAGCTAGGACTGCTATAGCAGCAGTGTCCCTACTTCCTACATTGACTTTTGCTGCTCTGGTCACACAGGGCATCTCGAAGCGGGAATTTAGTAAACTACAGGTCCTATACAACAAAGTGACCCGCTTTGCCACCCTATCCCACTCTAGAAGCCACCACTGTGAGGCGCTAGTAAAACTTAACTGGCCATCCTTCGAAGCACGCTTTAGCTACCCCTTGCTCTGTCTGGCCAAAAAGATAATTAGCCCTTCCCTCCCCTAGCCTCGAAGGACTCCTCATAGTAAAGAATAACCAGTGCAGCCTTAGGTCTTCGGGCCAAATGTTGCTAGAGGTTCCCAAGGCTAGGACAAAGGCAGGCCAGAAATCCTTCTCTTTTACTGCCCCGTCCTTATGGAACCACCTCCCACTGGAGGTGAGAGAAACCCCTACAGTGTAGTGCTTCCGCACCAGACTCAAAACTCATCTCCTAGCTAAAAGTGTATGCCAGTGCCACTGCACCTGACACTACCACCACGACCTATAATTCCACCCCCACCCCAACAAGGTAGTACTAACTTTCTTTTCTCTCCTCCTACCTCTACAATTAACCACCCGAATGCCTGCTTTGGGCCTACCTATGGTACCCTAATGTTGTTTGCATACCTGCTTGACAATTGTTTAATGCTCTAATTACAACTTATCATAATGATCTACAATAGCCTAATTACTACTGCTATGTGTAAACAGCCGAATACTGTATACCCATGATTACCTATGTTGTGTTACTGCATGAAGTTCATATATGTCTGTATTAGTATTCCCGGGTCGCTCCTGAAAAAGGGACTTCAATAAATAAATAAATGTCTTTTTTTTTTTTTTTTCCTGGACTTCCGGATCTTGGAGCTGTGCTCAAACAAGTCCAAGTCAGAATCACTGAAAGGAAGTGTCACCACTGTCTGAAATTTTCTTTGCCTGAGCTCTTTTCACCACAGCTACTGAAACATCAGGATTTACTCCTTTGATTAACTCAGAAAATCCTGGAAAGTCATTTCCAATAATCACATGTATAGGTAACTTGGGTACTACCCCCACTTTAATTTGGTGCAACACTCTTAATGGTCAGCGCCACTTGGGTGGTGGGATAGTATCGAGTGTCCCCGTGGATGCAGATGACACCAGTACCTGTTCCTTTTGTGCAGTGTGTTCCCAGCACTTCAACATGCACTGGGGTCTGTCTGCTTCTCGAATCAGTGAATCCCTTTACTGTCTTATCCCCCACCTTCATATCTGTTAAGTACTTGCCCCAATTTTCCAAGAACAAATCTGCTCCAGTGCCACACTCCTTACTACGGCAGTTTCTTGCAGTGTGGCTTGGCTCATTACAGTTATAGCAGATAACGTCTTTGGGGACAGACCTGTTAGCCCCACCAGAGTTCTTATCAGGCTTGGAGTTTAAATGGGGGAAAAAGAGTGTCTTACTGGTACTTGGCTGTTACCTCACCGCTGTGGTGTCTGTCTGGCCATTTGGTGGTCCTCGGCCAAAGAAACCGCCTTTTCCCCACTCTCTGGTCGGTGTTCATTTACCCAAAGCTGCACATCTGTAGACAGGATGTTGATGAATTGCTCCATGGCAAATGTGTCTATCTGTGGGACTGTTTTGCTCTCTGGTTGGAGCCATTTTATCAGGCGTTCTCAGAGTCGGGTGAAGGCTTTTCAAGGATTGTCGACAGAGTTGTACCTCAGAGATCGAAATCTCTGCCTGTAGGTCTCTCTCTGGAGAGGTCTTACCTTTTCAGAATTTCGCTTTTCACCAGGTCATAGTTTTCTGACTGTGCAGTGTCCATATTGCTGTATGCAAGTTGGGCTTTCCCTGTCAGGTAGGGTACCAGTCTGATTGCCCATTGGCAGGCTGTGGCAGCTCTTTCAAAAGTTGTCGGGTATGCCTTGATATCATGTGAGGGACGTAACTTTGTAAGTTTAATGGTTTTTAAGGCTTGTGTTGTGTTGCTTGTCTGGATCTGTGCCAGATCCTCTGCCTTGGATACCTTTTGCAAGGCATCCAGCCACCGCTGCTCCTGTCGCTGCATTTCTTCTTTTCATTGCGCTTCTGAACGTTGAAGCTCTTTTTCTCTGCTTCTGTCTTTTTGTTGTATAGCCCACCATTTGAAAAAGTCCATCAGGCTTTCAGGTTCTGTCACTGCCTGTTGTTTTTACATAACTTGTGCTGGCTGTACAATCTCAGCTTGGACTTCTGTCTCTGCTGGTTTGGCTGCCATTTTCCTGGTAACCACTCCTGGACTTGTTGCTGCAGAATCCATACCTTTCTTCATGCTTCCTTAGTACTAGGTCCAGTATCCACGAACAAAACTCCTGGCTTACAGTATGTGTGGCGTAACTCTCACTACTGACTCCACCTGTCGTTGAGGCACAGGTCAGGAAGCATAGGAAAAACCATGAGCAGTTGTAAAATTTGCAAGAACAGTTTTATGTGTACTAGTAGTTACATAAAAAAAAAAATATTGTTCAGTATAACTATTTACAAAGACCAAATAAAAAAAAAAAAAAAAAAAAAAAAGTCCATCTGAGTTTTTCTTCAGTCTGTGTCCATCTAACCTGCAATTGCAGCTCAGCTCTTTAGAGAAGTCCTTCCAACCCCCATTCTTAATAAGCATCCTGTTTCTTCCAAAGTGTTCTTGTATGTTTCAGGCAAGTGCTGCAAGAACAGTGTCCCAGAGCTGAGGCCCCTTTTCCACAGCTCTTGCAAAAGGCTTAAATTGCACTAGGGTAACCTCTTGAGTTTCTAATAGCTTTTTGCAATCCTGTAAACCACAATTATATACATTTCAACAGTAACACTGTATAGTTTCTGAACAAAAGGGATCCCGATATCCGTTTCATTTCCACATAATGATTTGCATATATTTTTATACCAGCAGATTTGCGAGGGAGGAAAAGACAGAATATCAAGGGAAGACTGAGACAGTGAGAGACATAGAATTGTGAGACTGTTGAGGTGATAATGTCCTAGGTCTCACGAGAAAATCTGGTTGCGTAACTAGACTGACAATAGACAGGAGAGGACAGATCCTTGCATTTAAAAACTGTCTCCATAACAACTGGGACAGGGTCCTATTCAGCCCTATCACAAGTGTTTTTTTTTTTTTTTTATAGAGTGTGCTTGAGAATTTGCTACTGTACTCCTACAGTTGTAAACTTGTTTGTATGCTAAAATTTCACAAGTCTGCTTCAGTTCATTTGGTGTTTTTAAACATTTTTATAAAAATGTTTCTAAAAACTTTTGGTAGGCTTTTAGCTAGTTAGTGTCACTAACTGCTGCTCTATTCTGGCTTTTAAAAATATCTGAGCAATGGCCTAACTGGAGCACGGATGCAGAGTTTGAATGTACATTCCAAATTCTAAACTCTGCATAGGTTCTATCCCCGGGGCATCACTCTTGCCAAGTGAGTGCATGAAGTGTAAACATAGTGAGTGATCCCTTAATGGCCACCTAAACAGCCTTTTCCAGGAATGCACCATTCCCAAAACCCTCTTCTGAAAGTGAAGCCCACAGGAGTAGTTTTAATAAATAAGCAGGTACCTTAAAATCAGTAGTTATATACATTTTCCATTTGGCAACTTTAAAAGAATTTCAGCAATCTGGGCATATTTTAAGCTTGACACGCCTATTGGACCCAGTGTCTGCACTGTATGTGCAATAGGGTGACGTCATTCTAGTGAGTCATGTAGTACAGTTGAATGAAACCCTGTGGTGCCTATTGTTTAATGTATTGCTGTAGCATTTTATGTTTAGCTGGTCACCTATATCAATATTTAACTTGTACGTTGGTCTCTATATACAAGTTAAATATCAATATAGGTGACCAGCTAAACATAAAATGCTACGGTGATGTAATAAACAGGCACCACAGGGTTTCATTAAGCTGTACTACATGATTTGCTAGAATGACGTCATCCTGTTGCATGTACAGTGCAGTCACAGGGTCCGATCGGTGCGTTGAGCTGAAAATATTTCCTGATTGCTGAAGTTCTTTTAAAGTTGCCGAAAATGTATATACAGTAACTACTGATTTTAAGGTACCTGCTCAAACTACTCCCTGTGGGCTTTCCTTTCACAGGAGGGTTTTGGGAATGGTACACTCTTGGTAAAGGCCGTTTAGGTGTCCTTCAAGAAGAAACATTACTAATGTGAGTAATTATTTCTTCTTGGCTTCAGAGATCTGTTCGGTCGCTACTTGGAGTAAGATCCTTACCTTCACTAAATCTTGGTCTGGATCTAGTTTCATCTAGCTGTCTTCTGCTGCCCTTCTGGTTGTGGTACACTGCCATGTATTTGGCCAGTGTATGGGGCTCTATGGAGGAAATATCATTGAAGATGGCTTACTTATCAGCAATAGTAGATCTTGGAGAGTCCGTTTTTTTATAACTCGCAAAACTCCCTCCCTCTGTCCCCAGGGTGAGGACTGCTTTTATTTTTTTAAATATGTATTTTATTTCTGTATTTGTTTACTGGGTGAGTGCACTGATCCAAGTAACAGTTTTCGGTCATGACCTGGACTATTTAGATGGTACAAATGTAAAAAGTATAATTACAGGGCACAAGATACAGTACAGGAAATGGGTACATAAAAATACAATACATTACAGTGTAGGAAAACTCCTGGAGCAGGATCTACATTAAAAACAGATCTAATGTGGTACAAATACAGTAAGGTGCAAAATGAGGAGACTGGTTCTAGACAAGTATTATTTTGCATACAGAGATAAAGTTTAGTAGTAGTAGGCTGATGCATAGCTACACTATGGGTAAGCAAAGACATGGTACACAATACCGTAGGGACTCTGGGAGGGGGGTATGTAGAGGCATCAGTGAGAACAGGCTAGAGAGAAACACCTCAGTTGGTTCAAGAGCTAGTTGGGGTGGCACTGGTGACTGTCAGCCGGAGGCAGGTAGGTGCAAGTGGCCGTGGACATTAAGACCTCTTTGTATCTTGATTTAAATAATCAGTGACAGTCCAGGGAGCGACGTGAGGATGGTAGGTGGTTCCATAGTTTCGGGGCAGCCGAGGTAAATGCTTTAGCACCCTAGCAGGTGGAGATATGGGGGACCTCTAATAGTAGGCTGGAGGAGTTTCGGAGATTGCGGGGGCAGTTTTTGGGAATGAGTGGGGGAAAAGGGTGAGTGGGCCCCATTTCTGAGGGCCTTGTCTATGGTGCAACCAAATCTAATAGGTCATTGCGAGACTTGGGGGGCATTTGAGGGATTGATAGGGAACAATGATGGGTAGAGTAGTGTGCCATGGGAGCGTATCTGCAGATATGTGATATGCAATCTAGTTGAGTTTGGACTGAGGTTTGTGTATACATTGGGGAGCAGTAGTCTGTAAGGGGAGAGACTGCCCTGTTCTATGGCGATACGGACCTCAAGACTCAAGCTGTACCCCACTGCTAATTTTTGCTTTATGCGCTTGATGATGTTTCCGATATTCTCCGAGAAAGTCAGAGAGGTTGAGGGTGATGCCCAGGTATTTAAGAGGATACCGTGTCCAGTGGTGGGCCGCTCAGAGATGATATGCAGAAGGTGACTCCAGTGCTGGAGATTTTGGTCAGCTTGTGTTTGGACCCCAAGAGCATGGCCTTGGTTTTATTTGAGTTGACCAGGAGCCTATTTTCAGGAACCATTCATCTGTGGCGCAGTAGTTTGAGGTGAGTGTGGTAGAGAGCTTAGCCAAGGATTTGTCACTCTGAAACACCAAGTCATCAGTGTATGGTATCATATGTGAGGCTGTCCTTGGTGAGGTAATTTATGAAAAGGGAGAAGAGTTGGGGGCTCAAGGATGGAGCGTTGGGAAACACCAGTGTTCACTATCATGGCTGCAGAGGTAGCTTCCCCAATATTAACCGTTTGGGACCGGACGATGTCATTCTGGAACCATGATGTAGTCTCCATGGAGCAGCCAAGACCCTTTAGTTTAACCAGGAGGAGGTTGTGGTGTATCAGGTCGAAAGCTATAATCTGGTCCATGAGGACAGTGCCAGTGATGTTCCCTATGTCCATATTTCTGAAGACATGGTCTGAAAAGTGCACCAGTGCTATGATGCTTGCGAAATCCATTTTGCTGAGGGCAGAGAAGGTTATATTTAGAGATGTACTTGGAGAGTTGGCGATGAACTTTTTTTTTTTTTTTTTTTGAAAAGTTTGCTGAGATGTGGTAAGATTGAAATGGGATAGTAATTCATTTTTCCATGGACTGTGGATCACCTGATTTGAAAATGGGGAAAACCTTAGCTTTTCTCCGAATTATGGGAACCGATAATGTGGAGAGAGATGGGTTAAAGACTGTGGTCAGTGGCCTGGCCTTGATAGGCTCAATCATTTTCAGAAAGTATGGAGAGAGAGAGAGGCCGGCGCTACCTGGGCTTCCCTGATTTGGGAGACTGAGTAGTTTATATGTTTGCCGGGGGAGATGGCCTTGAAATGGAAGGGTTGTTTGGGTTGTCTGTATGAGTGAAGTGAGATTGGCTAACTGGGTTTGGTGGGGGTAGTTTGGCGAGGTGGGTGGACAGATTAGTAAATTTGGTATTGAGGGTGTTCGCTACGTCAGTGGGGTTAGATTTGGGCCTGCAGAGGTCATTAAGTGTAAAGTGGACTGATAGGATCTAGGGGTAGTCAAAGATCCAATGGTGGACCAAAAAAAAAACGGCGGCTGCTTAGGTTGTCGCACTGGAGTTTCTGCAGATATTGTGCCTTGTGTGAGTATATCGGCTGTTTGCACTGGTTACGCAGACGTTTGTAGTCATTCCATAGTGAGGGGGATGAACAGGCCCCCTTGAAAACAGCCCATTTGATGTCTCTCTCCTTCATTTGATCAAGAAGGTCCTTGGGGAGCCACCTGGTATTTCCCCCACATACCCTATGGGTGGTTAGTGGAAAATATTTGTCCTAGATACTTATGAGGGCGTCTGTGAGGAAGCCAGTAGCTGAGGTTGCATCAAGTAGGGTGTGTAAGCGTGACCAATTTATTGCCCTTATGTAATTGAACAGGCGGGAGGTGTCATAGTTGAGAAATTCCGAAAAGACTGATATTTGGGAGGAGTCTGTGTGGGCTTGGAGGACCATATGCAATAAATGGGGTGGGGGTCACTAGTGGCATCTCACAGGGTGCCTGCTTGAGGGATCCTGTCTTCACGGTTAGTCACAATCCAGTCCAGTAAGGAGTGGTTTTGGGATCTATTGTTTGTTCGAGTAGGTAAGGTGATAACTTGGGAAAGGTTTAGTTGCTTGAGGAGGTCACTGCAGTCAGGTTGGGTGGTACTCTGCCAGTTTAGATTGAAATCCCCTAATACAATAAGCTCCCTTACACTGTACTAGATGAATCAAGTTATTTATTTTTACAAATCACTGCACTGTCAGTCTTGTAGTTGTCATTTTCAGAGTAGTAGCTAAGCTGTTTAATACTGTTCTTTTTTTCTTTAAACTGTTTATTTTATTTAATGCTTTTACCCCAGGACATATCTATAAAGTGATTAATTGTTTAGTGAACCTTACTTAACTGACAAAATTCAGAATGGATAAATCAATTGTTCTATTGGGCAGACTCCAGTAATCTACCTTCCTTTTCTCTCCTCTGAACGGCTGGGTTGGATTCCCTGTTGTGTAATGTTGAAGGTTTGTTTCTCAAAGGAAAGAATTGAAGGGTAGGGAAGGGCTGCCCACATTCTAGAGGCAGTGAACTGTCAGATGTACATGAAGACGTTGACATGAGCAGCCCCAGGTACAGAAAGGTTTCACACAGGGTCCTGTCACCATTGGCTTAGTCTAGTGTGTGTGGCTCTGGAGAAGATTCTGTCGATTTTACTGTTACAGGTAAGTAACAAATCTTTCCGGCTGTCATTGTTAGAGATGGAAACCAAATTGCAGTCTCAAAACTGATATTAAAAAAAAAAAAAAAACTGCATTTAGGGAGTTGGGTAGTGCATTGGGGCTGGAGTCCAAGACTGTAGTGACCCTGAAACTGAGCCGAGTGATCTGGGGGTCCCAGGTCAGGGAAAGACGGAACTGACTAAGGAAATGGCTACATACAGTAACCCCCTCACTATACCGAATCCCAGTATAATGAAATCTTGGTTATTATGAATGAGCTACGGGGCCCCCGACTGCATCAGGTGTTCCTCTCAACACCTAAGAAACTGAGTTGTATGCTAGTACAATGTAATGTACTAGTAGTTTGTGTAAACTAAACTGATTAGATTCTAATTCGTAACCTGTACAATACATACTAATAGCAGTTTATGCTGGCACCCCGATTGACTTCCGACTTCCTAATTGGTGTCTGCTACCAAGCTGCAGTTAAAACCACACAGTTCTGTAGCCTGTTCCCCGTGCTGACACAGCAGTCTGACAGAACTGCGACTGCCGTCTGTGTGTCTCTCTAATGCAAGCTGCAGTTACCAGCAGATGAAATTTAAAGTTGCACAGTCCTGTTCCATTGCCTGCTACCCATGCTGACTTCACACTGAGACAACTGTTTTGTCTTGTTTGTGCACTCTTTCTAATTCAAGCTACATAAAGTAGTAATCCAGATGAAACACAGAAACTGTCAAACTTACAAAGTGTGTGAAGCTGAGAAAGGCAAGCATCTGGGGAGGATGCAGCAGTGTATGTAGCTCTGTCTAGTCCGGAGTTAGACAGGCATGGGATAGAGTTTACAGAAGCAAGCAGTTGGGTGTGTGTGTGTGTGTGTGTGTGTGTGTGTGTGTGTGGCAGTGCACTTAGATTTAGATAAGCAAATAGAATTATTTAAATTATAAAAGATAAAATTATAAAAATGCTCTGGAAATGTACAGTACTTACACATAGTCAGGGGGATGCAGGTGGGAGGGGAGAGAGAGAGAGAGGCATGAATGTAGTACAGTACAGGTTATTTCAGCATCCCTCAATGTAACTAACAGGGAGATGTAATGAACGGTTGTTATGGCTTCCAGCTTGTTCGTTATAGTGAGGGGTTACTGTATTATCTGTTATGTTCGTTTCCGAATGACGGTTGCTGGATATTTTTATTTGCAGTCTTGTCAAAATTTGGTTTTTGTTTGAAGGTACTGCACTCCCCGCTATGCTGACTTTGAAGATCTTGAGAGGAAGTACTGGAAAAATCTGACCTTCAACCCACCGATCTATGGCGCAGATGTTAAAGGCACTCTGTATGATGAGGTAAACACTTTCAAGTTACCCCTTTTCTCTGCACATTGTTTCGTAACTTCATTACGATATTCTGCAGCCTGAACATTGTGAAGTAAGCTCTACTGGATGTGCTGAATTGGATTTGTCTGGGTATCCCAGCATGTCTTCTTTAAACCATAGGAATGTGCCTTCTACCAATTGCTCTTTAGCTCACTAGCCACATTTAGGCAGTTGCTGGGAGTAGCTCAGTTCAGTGGACATCTTCTGGCTTTGCTTCTCCCACCGGCACGGGGTCATAACCCCGCAAACAAAAAAACAGTGCGGTAGACAGTGCCCCAAGCATAATGCCACAACCATAAATAAGGTCAGTGAAAACACCAACTGGCACACAGTGCTGCAGACTGAGCTCAGACAAATGGGCAAGCATGGAAGATTTTTGTTTTTGCGGGGGGGGGCATGGCTGTGGCCCCCGCACCCCCTGATGTGGGGGGCTTTGACCCCCACACCCCCAGAACTATTATAATAGATTCCGAGGGATGTGGACTGCAGGGAGGGGGAACATTTGTTTATTACAAAAAAAAAATCAACCTTCTGAAACAGGAAATCCACACCCTGGTCTCCAGCAGTGCTAGTCTCTAGGTACTACTGCCTTAGCCACTCCGCTACAGGAGCGGCTCGGCCAGAGCACCACACATCATACTTGATCCCTTCCTCCACTTGGAGAACAGTGACGGGGTAGCAGTAATGCACTATTGCAATTCTACTCCTGTCACTGTCTGTATATGCACAGTTTTCACAGCACGGTTTCTTCCACGCAATCATTGCCTTGACATATTGACCCGGTACCTCTTCCACCACCCATGATGTTGGCCTCTGGTGCCACCTCCTTTGATATCAGAGCTTTCTTTCTGCTGGAAGGGATAGGTCTTCTCCTTTGTAGCTCAACAAGCAAGAGGGATTCTTTTTTTTAAACACTAATTTCTTGGCGATTTAACTATCTCTTTGATCCTTTTGATCTGTTCAGTGTTTCGTTATTCGGTTTCCGCTCCGTCGATGATGCAGAAGATGGAATGTAAAAGGCTGGGATTTAAAAGGGAGGTTCTAGGGACATGGATATGGTGTTCATCCACACTGTCTGGCAGGTTCCTTGCCGCTTTAAATCTTTCCAGAAGGTCTTCAAGCTGGCTCCTCCCACCCACCTAGGTGGTAAAACTCTTGGCTCCGCCCCATGACGCCAGATCTTCCTTACTGCTTGGAAGCTCAGGTTCCCTCCTTAGCGCTCTGCGTTTAGACTGGATCCAAACTCTTCGGTTAACCCGAAACTAATTTTAAAGTTTACAAGACTTGGTCTGTTTCTTCCTTCTGCGGCTGCGATGGATAAATCGACTCGGTTCCGGTGATTGCCCATGCGGGCAGAAGATGTCTCTGACCGTTCCGCACTCCATGTGCGTTTACTCCCTCGGGCTTGACCACGATCCGCAGGCCTGCGATTTGTGCAAGTCCTTCTCGGCCAGTATCCTCGAAGACCGTGCTGCCAGGCTCCAACTTGGGTGCCCCGAGAGATGTATTCCGCTGGTGAAGTCAAAGGAGGCCCGTTGGGTGGTTTCCGCGGCGGCAGGCTCTGCTGAGCAACTTGAACAGATGATCGGCCTCGAGGAGGAGGCGGCCCAGGCCGCATCTTCATCCTCCTCGGTCGCGGCATTTATCCTGCTCTCCTTGGGCTCCTCCTATATGGCTTCTTTTAAGGAGTAAAAAAACAAAGACAAGGCGCCGCGACAGCATGTGGTCTAAAAGCAAAACAAAATGGTTATATTAAATGCACGCTGAAAATAGAAAATAGAGTTAAAAATCTACGTTTCGACCTTAGGTCTTCTTCAGGAAATATCTAAAAGAGAAAAAAAACAAGTTAGTGTAGAGGAGAGGTAAAATGAGAGAGATATATATGTGGAGAAAGAAGAAGGGGGAGGCTAAGGGAGAAGAAGTGATAAATGGTAAGATTAAGAGAATCTGTGAAACAAAAAGGTGCTGATGGGAAAGATAAAACACAATGGGAGAGAAAGAGCTGGGGAAGTTCCCAGGTAGAGACTGATTAACAGGGCCTTGTAAGAAGGCTGAAAGGTGACAAATGTGTGAGAAGGAGACAGAAATGGAGACATATGGTGAAAATGAAAAATAAATCAGTACAAAAACAAATTGACTTTAGGGAAAAAAAGGGGAGGCTGAAAGATGTTAGTGGAAAATAAGTCTATCATTTAAAACAGAGGGCTGCTGGGAGCCAAGGCAGATGATCAGCTTGGCTTCCATGTTTTTTCTATGGTTAGGATCCCGGAAGCCCTGCTGAAGGACACAAACAGAAAGGTCATTGACATTGTGGTCCCTGGAGATAAAGTGGGATAGAATGGGTTTAGCAGTTTCACCATTCCTGAATGCTCTGTAATGTTCCCTGAAACGGTCAGCAAGACGCCTACCAGTTTCTCCAATGTAAATAGCTGAACACCTGCTGCAAAGAATACAGTACACTACATTAGTGGAGGTGCATGAGAACTCCTTGGTGATGTGAAAAACACCTGTAGGCCCCCGAATCTCAGTTACACTGGAAATAAATTTGCAGGTGTAGCAGCGAACCCTGTTGCAAGGTTTGGTACCTGGGGGGGAGGAACTGTTAGGAGTGGGTAGGCTGCTTTTTACCAGGAGATTGCGCAGGTTAGGTGGCCGGCGGTAGGAGGCCATAGGTGGTTCTGTAAAGGAAGCACCAATGTTAGGGTCAGTTTGCAAAATGGGAAAGTTACTAGTGATGATCCTGTGCAGAGAAGGTGTGCTCTGATGGAAAGGAAGAACTAGTGGAATTTGCCGTTGTTCTTGTGTGACAGTATCCCTCCTGCCGGGGTCAAGGTTACGAGGCATGTTACTGACCCGGGAGAGTGCTCTGTCCACTGTGCTTTTAGGGTATCCCCTGTTGATAAAAAAACTATGCATTATTTGGGTCTGCTCAGCAAAATCATCCTCTTCACTGCATAACCTGCGAAGTCTAAGAAACTGTGAATAAGGCAGGCCATTCTTGACATGTTTAGGATGGAAGGAGCTGTGGAGGAGGAAACTGAGAGTCAGTGGGTTTGTAATAGACTGATGTCTTCAGACCAGTGTTCTGGACTGACAGCTGGATATCCAGGAAAGGCAGTGTAGAGGAGGATACTTCAACAGTGTACTGAAGGGAAGGATGAGCCGTGGTGAACTTGTCAAGGAAGACTTGGAGGGTCTCCCTGGAGCAGGAGGTGGCCCCCCACACAGTCATCAATGTAGCGTTTGTAAAGTTCAGGCACAGTCCCTGTGAATGAGAGAAAAAAACGTTCCTCCACCCAACCCACAAACAGATTAGCAAAGCTAGGACCCATCTTGGTACCCATGGCAACTCCACTGACCTGCTGAAAAAAACTGTTATTAAAAGAAAAAGCATTGAGTGTTAGAACCAGTTCTGCCAGACGAGTTAGTGTGTGTGTGTGGGTGGTTGCTGGACTTCCCGCTTGTTCAAGAAATGCTGCAAAGCTGTCAGACCATCATCATGGGGGATCACTGTGTAAAGAGATTTGATGTCCATGGTGAAGATGAGAGTCACTGAATCTGAACCTGTCAAATAACTGGAGAGCATGGTTAGTGTCTTTAACATAGGAGGGCAGGGCTCAACAAGGGGTCTCATGAGGCCATCCAAAAAATGCGGAGATGTGGGATGTGGGGCAGGAGCAGGCAGACACTATGGGACGACCCGGGTTACCTGTTCTGTGAATTTTGGGAAGAAGATAAAACCTAGATGTCTGGGGATGCTGGACTATGAGTCTCTTAGCAGATGCAGGGAGCTCATTGTTTTCAATAGCAGAGGTGATGGTGGTGGTGACCTCCGTCTGATGGTCAGCAGTGGGGTCCTGTGGAAGAGAAGAATAAAACCTGGTGTCAGAGAGTTGCTGTGTGGCTTCCGTGATGTATAACTCCTTTTGCCAGACCACAACAGCACCTCCCTTATCAGCTGGTTTAATAACAATGTCATTCCTACATTGTAGAGATCTGAGGGCTGCAAGCTCACCAGGTGTCAGGCTGGAATGGTTGTGCCTGCAATGAAGATTAAAGTTAGTGGTGTTTTCCATGCATTGGTTAACAAAATAATCAACAGCAGCAAAACGTCCTGGAGGGGGTGTCCATGCACTTCGCTGGGGATTGATGTCATTGATAGTTCTGGTGATACCGTCATCATCTGTGGGAAGAGGAGTCATATTAGAAAAATGAGCTGCAAGGCGTACTCTACAATAGAAGCACTGCAGATCAACTTGAACCTGGGGTGCATCAAGATATCTGGGTGTGGGCACAAAAGAGAGACCTTTGCTAGGGAGTGAGTGCTCATCTTGTGTCAGGGGAAGGTCTGGAGGAATACAAAATACCAAATTGCTAGGTTGTGTCTGACTCGAGGGCTCATGCTGGTTGTTGATCTGCTGGGTGAGAGACTGGAGTTTTGCAGCTTTGGTATCCTTGAGAAACTGAAAGAGAGTGGAGTTAAGGTTCTGGATGCAGTGCTTAATAAAAGGAAGGTTAAGTGGAGCCGTTCGCTGCAGGAAATCCTTTTGCCTTTGAATGGTTTTGTCCACAGAGATCAGCTGTGTTTTGATGGAGAGAATGGTGTGCACGATAAGTTTCCTAGAGAAAGTTTTCAAAAGCTTGTTAGTAGAGAAACATCGTCTCAGATCCAAATGAACAAGGATGAAATTTCAAACAGAAACCTTTAGGAATAATACCCAGGTGGCGGCATTTGGAAAGAAACTGTAAGTGACTGCAGAGTTTAGTCTTAGAGCAAATGGCAGAAAATAATTCAAGAGAAGGCTTAGAATATGAGAAGGAATGCAGACATAGAAGAAATGAAGGAGCATTGCAGATAATTCAGAAGAGATTTCAGATTAGGCATAGTGGGTCGTAGCAAATGTAGCATACAAATTATAAAAAAACAAAGACAAGGCGCTGCCTCAGCATGTGGTCTAAAAGCAAAACAAAATGGTTATATTAAATGCACGCTGAAAATAGAAAATAGTTAAAAATCTACGTTTCGACCTTAGGTGGTCTTCAGGAAATATCTAAAAGAGAAAAAAAACTAGTTAGTGTCCTTTTAAGGAGCTTTGTCAATCCCTCGCCACGAAGGTGAGGGTCCATCGAGACACTTTCTCGGTCCAAGAAGGACTCGAAGGGTAAGTCCCACCGCCGGCGCTCGGGTGGGAGCGAGGTCCCTTCTCGGACAGCTGCCGACATTCGACTTTTGGTCGAGGTTATGCTAAGGTCGCTGGCTTCACGGTGTCCCAGTCAGGTCAGCCGCCGAGACACCCCGTCGACGCGGTCGAAATCTTTCTCAACGCGGGCCGGACGGGCTGTCTGCTGGAGAAGCCAACAACCCTTCTTCAGCGGTTCTCCCAGTGGAAACCGAGGACTTGCCTGCGCCTCCTGTGCCGGAGTCCCCGGTTAAGGCTCCCGAGCCGAGGGAGGAACGGGTTTCCCCCGCTCCCTCCCAGACCCACCCTCAGAAACACCGACTGTCTCTGTCTCGGACCTCTTCTCGGTCCAGCAATCCCGTCGACACCAGCGGTCTCGGCACTGAGGAAAGCGGCGGCACCGCGCATCCTCGTCGTCTTCCTCCTCGGAGGAAAGGCTTCGGTGCAAATTGCCTCGACGCCACAAGGACTTTAATGTGGCAGCAGCTCCTTCTGACCGGGAACAAGCCGACCCCGTCGCCTTCCCTGGCCATTAAGTGGCTGTCACCTGAAAGGCCGAAACAACCCCTCGAGGTTGTTGAGCCCAAACCGGCGCCGGTTGTTCGGCCAAAACCAGCTGCGCCACCTATTGTGGGGGAACCCCTGCCTCCACAATCTAAATTTGGGGCTCCGACCAAGGATTCTCGGTCTGTTCAGGGACTACCCCACCAGTTGTCAGTCACCCTCACTCCCGACCGTCCTCGGCAGGTGGAGGGTGGCTCAGGCCCTAGGCAGCTGTTCGCAAACTCCTGTGAGTCTGACGACTCTTCCTTGTTCTCCAGGCCCCTTGACCTGGAGCCCTCTGGGGGACAGTCGATGGACGAGAGCACATCCTCGTTCATGGGTTTGCTTCGGCTCATCTGAGTCTACTGGGATGCACCTTGAGCCTGTATCCAAGAGGGCCAAGTATCCCCTCACGGAGATACTGGACCGAGGGGATTCTCCCACGGAGACCTTTCCGGTGGCTGATGACATTGTTGGCCCAGCCTTGGAGTTATGGCAGCGGCCGGCTTCTTGTCCTGCTCCTTCGGCCAGGATGGCCAGGAAGTACGCGGTCCCCACCGGGTCACTGTTCGGTTTCTCGGAGCACCCCTCTGCGGAGGGGCTGGTTACCGATAGTGTTTTGTGGTGTTTCAGGGACACCAGGGTCATGGACAAGTGTCCCGACAGAGTCCAAAAAGTTGGACTTTGCCGGGCGTAAAAGGTATGCTGCGTCCTCCCTCGGCCTCCGTCAGGCCAGTTCGGCCGTACTGATGGTGAACTTCTCCCACGCTCTTGTGGGCTTCCTGGATGAGGTGATCCCTCATCTTCCGGCTGACCTCCAGACTACGGTCAAGCAGGTGCGGGATCAGGGAAGGGCGGTGGCGAAGCAGCAGCTCCAAACTGTTCTCGATATTGGAGACTCCTGTGCCCGGTCAGTAGTGGCCGCAGTGGCCATGTGCCGCAGAGCTTGGCTGTGGATTTCCACCTTCACGGCGGATGCCCAGCACAAGCTGGCAGACGTCCCCTCTCTGGGTACCGACTTGTTCGGGCCCGGGGTGGAAGGCCACCTCCAGAGGATCGAGAAGTCCATTGCCACCTTGGACTCTGTCACATCTGCCCAGAAGGACAAAGGCCGCCGGCAGCAGCATAAGCCCTTTTGGCCTTCTGCCCCTGCGGCACGTCTGGCCCAGCAACACCAGCATCAGGGCCAGCAGGCTCGCACTTGGCACCCCAAAGCCAAGCCTGCAGCTTCCTCCAGCAGGAAGCCGGGAGGAAAAGGCCCAGGAGGTCCCTTGGCCGGTCCTTCCTCCAAGCCTGCCCAGTAACGGGTTGAGGGGTGTCGTCCCCAGCCGCGTCAATTCCCCCTGGGTTCCTCCCCCCGTGTGGGGACGGCTCCGCCAGTTTCTGCCTGGTCCGCTATCACCACAGACCGCTCGGTGTTAGAAGCGGTAGGAAAGGGTCTGCCTCTGGAGTTCGAGCAGGCCCCATCCTTCTGAGCCGTCACCCCACGGGGGCTACGGGGTCCGTAGCCTCTCTGTCGGCCCATCGAGCCGACATTGCCCTGCTCCTCCAGAAGAAGGTGATCAGGAAGGTGGCGGATCATCCACCAGACTCAGGGTTTGTGTCCAGGTATTTCCTGGTCCCGAAATGGACGGGGGGGGGCCGGGGCTGGCGCCCCATTCTAGACCTGCACGACCTGAACAGGTTCCTAAGGTCTCGAACCTTCAGGATGGTCACTCTGGCTCAGATCATTCCATCCTTGGAACGAGGCATGTGGTTCTGTTCTCTGGACCTCCAGGACGCGTTCTTTTACGTCCCAATCCATCTGTCCCACTAGCGATTCCTCCGCTTCAGAACAGAGGGGTCCCTTTACGAGTTCCGGGCCATGCCCTTCGGCCTTTCTCTAGCTCCCAGGGTCTTCACGAAATGCATCGCAGTGGTGACAGCATTCCTGCGACACCGAAGGGTCCGGGTGTACCCTTATCTGGACGACTGGCTGATTGCAGCCTCCTCCAGACCAGAGGTGGAGCGTGTCCAGGATCTGGCCTCCAGGTGTGCTCTCAGGTTGGCCTCCTCATCAACGCAGGCCAAGTCGGAACTCGTGCCAAAGCAGGTGATACAATTAATCGGGCAGAGCTCGACACTCACGAGCCAGAGCATGGCTCCGCGGACAGGGCCGAGGTTCTTTCCTCCTTTGCCCAATCATTTCAGGTTGGGCAATTGCGCCCTGCCCGGGACTTCCTGCGTCTCCTGGGCCTCACGGCGGCCTGCACCAGCGTGGTCCGTTGAGCCCGCTGGTACATGCATCCCTTCCAATGGGGGCTGGCCAGCCAATGGTCACAACACTTCGATCCGCTGGATCAGCTAGTGACAGTGACCCTAGGGGATGTGGAACACTCTCCAGTGGTTGACCGTTCCAGCACATCTGCAGGAGGGCATCCCGTTTGTCTGCCCCGAGCCGACAGTCTCGCTATCGACCGATGCCTCGCTGATGGGTTGGGGTGCCGATCTGGGGGAGCACAGATCGCACGGCCTCTGGTCCCCTCAGGAGTCCCGATGCCATATCAACCTGCTGGAGCTTTGAGCGGTTCATCTAGCCCTCACCGCCCGCCTCCGTTTCTGCGGGGTCAAGTGGTTCAGGTCCAGACTGACACTACCATGACCATGTACTACCTAAACTGCCAGGGCGGGACGCGTTCTTACCTCTGTGCAGGGAAGCTCTCGACATTTGGTCACTCGTGCGTAGCCTGGAGGTGGATCTCCTCGCCATTCACGTGGAGGGAGCCTCCAACACCCTGGCTGATGCCCTAAGCCAGATAGGGTCTGCGTCTCACGAGTGGTCTCTCTTGCCGGAAGTAGTACAAGATCTGTTCTCCCACTGGGGCACGCCTCAGGTGGACCTGTTTGCCTCAGGAGAATGCGGCTGAGACTGTTTCATGCCCGCCCCAGCAGGGCTTGCTGCAGGGGATGACTTCTCGAGGCCGTGGGCGCCGGCCTTCTACGCCTTCCCCATTTCCCTGATCCACAAAGTTCTTCCTGGCGAAGGGACAAGGCGCAGGTGATTCTGGTAGCCCCAGACTGGCCCCGCCAGTTCTGGTATCCAGATCTCCTCAGTCTCAACTCCAGGCTCCCGAGGCGCTTCCAGCCCGCCCGGACCTGATCTCAGTCAATCAGGAGAAGGTATTCCATCCGGACCTTCAATCCACTCACCTGGCCGGCCCTGGTTCCTGGCGGCTAGAGTTCCAGGCCTTGGGTCTTTCTGAGTGGTCCTCAACGCTGTTGAGGCATCCCATAAGGAGCTACCAGAAAATACGCTACGCCTTCAAATGGAAGAGATTCTCCATTTGGTGTCAGGGCAAGGGCCTGGACCCTTCCTCCTGTTCCTTGGCAAGCATTCTGGACTACCTCTGGTCCCTTTCTCAGCTAGGGCTTCGGTCAACGACCCTTAAGGTGCACCTGGCAGCCATCTCTGCTTACTGGGTGTGGGCCGGGAAGCAGTCGGTGGCGCAGGAGAAGGTGGTCTGGCGCTTTTTCAAAGGCCTTGATCACATATCCCCTCCAGTGTGAGAACCTCCACCTCCGTGGGATCTACTGCTGGTATTGGCTAAGCTCATGGGCAAGCCATTCGAACCGATGCACAGGTGTGACATCTCTCACCTGTTGAAGGCTGCCTTCTTGGTGGCTATCACGTCAGCCAGAAGGATGGGAGAGCTCCAGGCGCTTTCCATCGAGTCTCCTTATCTGGTCTTCCACAGGGACAAGGTTGTCCTGCGCCCCCAACCGAAATTGTCGGAGTTTCACCGTAACCAGGTGTTGACTCTGCCGGTGTTCTATCCCAATCACACCTCGGAGGCCGAATATGGGCTCCATACTTTGGACCCTAGAAGAGCGCTTGCTTATTACAAGGAGCGGACGGCTGAAGTTCGGGGAGAGGTTTGCCACCTGTTTGTCACCTACGCTGAAGCCGCACCTGGCAGACCTGCAGCCAAGCGGACGATAGGCAGATGGCTCACCTCCTGCATAGATCTCTGCTATAGGTTGGCGGGCATGGAGCCTCCCAGAGGGATAAGAGCTCATTCTACCCGCCATACCGCTGCATCGGTGGCTGCTTCCAGGGATGTCCCTATCCAGGAAGTCTGCAGGGCTGCTACCTGGAAGTCAGCACACACCTTCATCACCCACTACCACATCGACCTTGAGTCACGCCGGGATGCTGGTTTTGGGGCCTCGGTTCTCCAGTCTTTATTTCTCAAGTAGGGGTGTGCGCCTTGCTTCCCTCCTCCCAGAGAAATGCTAGGAGTCTGCCAGACAGTGTGGATGAACAACATATCCATGTCCCTAGAAATACAGGTTACTCACCTGTAACAGGAGTTCTAGGAATGGTATATGTTGTTCATCCACACCCACTCCACAGCTCGACGACAAACCTGGCTTCCAGCGGGCCAGATCTGGTGTCATGGGGCGGAGCCGAGAGTTTTACCACCCAGGTGGGTGGGAGGAGCCAGCTTGAAGACCTTCTGGCAAGATTTAAAGTGGCAAGGAACCTGCCAGACAGTGTGGGTGAACAACATATACCATTCCTAGAACTCCTGTTACAGGTGAGTAACCTGTATTTACTCACCTGTAACGGGAGTTCTAGGAATGGTATATGTTGTTCATCCACACGACCCACCCGGCTTCGACGGACACCCTGGCTTCCAGCGGGCTAGATCTGGTGTCATGGGGCAGAGCCGATAGTTTTACCACCCGGGTGGGTGGGATGAGCCAGCTTGAAGACCTTCCGGCAAGATTTAAAGCGGCAAGGAACCTGCCAGACAGTGTGGATGAACAACATACACCATTCCTCGAACTCCTGTTACAGGTGAGTAACCTGTATTTACTTTATAGGTTTCATAGGTTGTCCTGAGCTCTTTAAAGACAAAAGTCCATTTAGCTTGCCATACTAGTACTTTACTATATTTTGTAATATAAATTAGTACCCTTTTTTATATTTTTACTCTTCAGATAATCAAGTGACTGCTTGAAAGCTAACATAGTTTGACTACCCACAACCCCAGCTGGTAATGCATTCCAAATTTTAACAACTCTTAATGAAAACCAATACCTTCTTGCCTCTGTATTAAATTTTTCCATGTTAAGTTGTAAATGATGGGCACGCGTATTATGAGACTGGTGTCTCAAGGTTAGTCCTAGTTGTTTCCAAAGCTCCTTATCCGATAGTGCTTGGTAAATAAGACACACATCCCCTCTCAACCTTCGATACTCCAAAGAATAAAGGTCCAGATTCCTCAGTCTTTCCTCATAATTAACACTTTGTACCTCCCTGATTCTTTTTGTGGCTCTGCGCTGAACCCTCTCCAGCGCATCTATATCTTGCCTATATCCTGGGGCCCAAAACTGTGAATAGTACTCCGCATGAGGGCGCACCAGGGAGGTATAGAGAGGAAGCAAAACCTCCTTTTTCCTACTTTTAATATGTCTATGTATACAGTTTAAGATGCTATTTGATCTCTTGACCACCTGATTACAATGCAAATGAGGTCATTGCTAACCATGATGCCCAGATCTTTCTTCCTTTACTACCCTAAGTAGCTGGCCATCCAAAAATAATCCACCTCTGGATTCCCCCACCCCCCAAGTGCATTACCGTACATTTGTCAATGTTAAAGGATGCCATATTCTCTATAGCCCAGGTGTCCAATTCTGCAAGGGCCTTCTGCAGTTTTAATGCATCCCTCTGACTATTTACTGGGAAACCTATGCGTGGTCGTCCGCAAATTTGGACAATCAAACATTAGTTGTAACCTGCATAGTAGAAATATAAAGATTAAACAAGCATGGGCCCAAAACGGATCCCTGAGGGACCCCGCTCGTAACTGGGCCCATTTAGATGATTTCCCAAGGACACATATCCTCTGTTTCTGCTCCCTCAGCCAATCCTGTATCCAATATACCAGTTTATGGTTTATTCCAAGTTTAAAAATAGTTTGTATTAATTGTTCATGTGGGACTTTATTGAATGCCTTCGCAAAGTCCAGGAATATCACATCCACAGAACCTCCCTCATCAAGTGTTTTACTTATTTTCCCATAAAACTCGATTAGATTAGTTTGACATGAGCGTCCCTTGGTAAATCCATGCTGTGTCACATCCCTAAACCCGGCTAATTCTACATGATCCATAACAAAATCCTTAATAATTCCCTCCAGAATTTTCCCAAGGGTAGATGTCAAACTTGTCTGCCTATAATTTCCCACACTTTGCCTAGAACCCTTTTTGTGAATTGGGATCACTGTTGCCTGTCTCCAGGCCTCAATAATTTGGGCAGTTTCCAGGGATTTTTGGAAAATCAATGTTATAGGCCCTGCCAGATTATCTGCCAATTCCCTCAATAGTCTTGGGTGTAAACCATCAGGTCCATAAGCCTTATTTGGATTTAGATTTCTTAGTCTAGTTCTGACTTCTTCAAACTCTATTATTAGATCTGATGGCTCCCTAGGTGGTTGATTCTGCACCATAGGCATATTTCCTACATTAAATACTGACAGAAATAATTATTGAACATATCAGCCATGTCCTTGTTATCTGTTATTAGTTACCAGCATCATCTTTTAATGGACCAACTGTACGTCCTTGTCCTTTTTTATTATTAATATAAGCATAAAAGCTTTTATAATTATCCTGCGTTTTTGTAGCTAAGTTAAGCTCATAATTCCTTTTTGCCTTAGCGATAGCTGCTTTTACTCTTTTTAATTGGTGTTTATAGATCTCCCAAGATTTAGGTTTACCACGTTTGGCCTTAACATATGCTTTATTTTTTTCTTGATTTGCTTTTTGATTGATGCTGTCATCCACGGTGGAAGGGAACCCCTAGTTTTGTGATTTCTTACTAGTTGGGATGTACTTATAAATCAACGCATTTTATTTTTTGTACTAAATATATCCCACATTTCGTGAAATGTATAATTACTTAATTCCAGACTCCAGTTCCAGTTTTCTAGTTCAGTATTTAAAGTACAGTAATCCACCTTATTGAAATCGTACAGTACTGTACTTCCACTAATACTATGGTAACCCTTGTTATATTCAAAGCTGACCATCGAGTGGTCACTATTTCCCAGAGGTACATCAACCCTACAATTTTCGATATTATCAGTCAAGTTAGTTAAGACTAAATCCAAGATATGGCTACCCCTAGTATTTTCATTTACTAACTGCTCTAGTCCAACTACCATAAATGTCTCAGGAATTTAGCCTCGTGCAGAATTAGTCTGTAATGTATTCCAGTTTATACCTGAAGATTGAAATCTCCCAGTATAACACTGTCTTCCTGGTTCACACATTTAACAAAATCCAATATTTGATTGTCATTTTCTGGACTACTAGCCGGTGGTCTATAGACCACAGCTATATTAATTTTAGACGATTGTGGGGAAATAATTTTAACCCACAAGATGTCAACCTGTTCCCACATGGAGCACTCTATACTCCGATGTTAAATCATTACATACATATAATGCAACTCCACCACCTTTTTTTATGAACCCTATCCTTACTATATAGAGTATAGCCTGGGATTTGTTTATCCCAGGTATCATCTATCCTCCACCATGTCTCCGTAATGGCACATATATGTATTTTATCATTATGTAATTTCCATCTTAACTCTTCCATTTTATTTGTGAGACTTCTAGCATTAAGGACTAGGCAATTCCATGTAGACTCCTGTTTGTGTAGTACTTACCGTTTGTAGGCCCTATATCCCCCCTAGTATTTAGTTTAACGTTTGTTCAATAAGCAGTTTGATTTTGGATGAAAAAATCCTTTTCCCATATCTAGTAAGGTGTAGTCCATCCCGTGAAAAATGATGGTCCTGGAAATCCTCCCAGTGATGCATAAAAATATGCCCCTCTCTATTACACCACCTTTTCAACCATCCATTTAAACTTTTTATACAATCCAACTGTCTTTTTCCTGCCCTAGGGACTGGTAGAATTCCCGAAACAATTAGGTCACATCCTTTATTTTTTAATTTTACCCACACACTCTCGAAGTCACGTTGGATCTCGGTGAGATTTTTTTTACCGACATCATTGACACCTACATGCAATACTGTCAGTGGTGCTTTTGTATTCTCAAATAACCCTGGGAGTAGATTTCGTATGTCCCCAATCCCTGCCCCAGGCAAAGCAGATACTGTTGTGTATTCCTTCCTATTTTTGCATAGTACCTGATCTGTTTACTTTAGCATGGAATCACCAATTACTAAAACATCCCTTAGTTCTTCTATATTTTCTTGCATGGATATATCAGGATGGGGAGGGACATGGGTATTCTGATTGCAGTTTCCATTTAATGGTATGTCAGGGTCAGAGTGGGGAAGGTCGTGGGAATTTGTACCATTTCTAGTTACCTTTTTTGATGTTATGGGCTCCTCCACTTTGTATAAATCATACTCGGTAGCAAGGGCTTGGTATCTATTTGGGGTCAGTATATTAGAACAGTCTCCTATATTCCTTCTGCCCTTCTTTTCCCTCGATTTTTCCCTGTACTATGTACCATTCATTTATGTCATAGTCCCTTTTTGCCAAATTTGTTTTAAGTGAACTGATATCTACTAATGGTGTCTGTTGTGCTGCATGAAGGTCAGTCCCAACTGTATCAGTAAATTGTTCTAAAGCTGAAATTTCTGCTTGTATTTTTACCCTGTTTTGCAGGGAGGTAATCTCTGCCTGCAGCACTTCAATTAAAATACAATTTTCACATATATACCCCTGAACTTCCTCCCCTTCATCATACATACGCATGTAGTACACTGTTTCATCTCCATCTCGCCTTTGTTTTATATTGATTTGTCCTCGTCCCAGTGTCACAGTGGACACAGCAGACATCTTGCTGGCAGCAGGCGTCTCTGCAGCGGTCTCTGCACCTGGCGACAGCGCACCCTGCTCTCGCTGCCTGCTCGCAGCAGTGGCGTTTCTAACTGCTGATATGCCCGGAAGTATCTGTGGGGTCATGCGGCAAGAAACACTAAAACTTTATAATCCCTCTATTTTATTTATTGCTCCGTGCGTCTACCTCTCATATGAGGCACAGGCACTGCATCAAGGTGTCCAGACTTAAAAAAGTAAAAGGTTATAGTGCAACTGTAGTTCTGACACGAGCTGTCGGACACTACCGCGCTCTCTTCCTGTTACCTAGCGTTGCTAGGAGACAGGGCTCCTGGTTAAGTTCAAGTTTATTGCAGGAAAACTCCATTGAGAAGCTCATTCACAAGGAGGTCCTGTGACATAAACACTTAAAGTACAAACACAGATAGGTAATAATATATACATGAAATGCACGTTACATGATACAGGCTGGATATACATACAAGGGTACCACATAGGGTGACCGCAGGTGGTAAACATTGATATGAAACAGGGAAGCGACTTACAGGTTGCATACTGATAAATGAAACATGATGACTGGTGTGTGCAATACATATATTTTGGCAGCTAGAACAAACAGACTACAATTGAAATGGGGGGGAGGAGTGATTTGATAGAGTAGCAGTGGAGCGTAAGCATAGATAAAGCCAGGAGTAGAAGGGGAAGGGAAAGCAGTTAATAAGATAAATCAATTATACCTTACCAGTGGATAAATATGGCACACATGGGGAAGGAAGAGACTTAATGACAGTTACAGGTGTCTTATTTTGGCTGAACTTAGCGATTTGTAGAAGTTTATTGAAACTGTGCTAGTTAGTTTCAATCACGGTGTACTTGGTTCCAAATGGAGGGAAGGGCATATGCAATAGCACGTTTACCAAAGGAAGTCCACGTTCTTGGTATGTCGAGCATAATAAAGTCAGATTTTCTTAACGAGTATGCACTATGTGAGATACTAATAAGGGAAGAGAGATAGCTTGGCAATTTCTGCAGGAGCAGTTTGAGTCCATAGCCCAGCATGGAGCAGAAGTCTAGTAGTAGAGGGATGTCCAACCAACAGCTGCATATAAGTCACAGTGGTGCGAGCAGTAAGGAGTTGGTAATGAACCGTAGCACGCAGGTGATAAAGGATGTCCAGTTTACTTAGATTTGCAAGAGTGGTGGAGGAATAGATTACATCTCCATAGTCGAGTAGGGGAGAAAAGTGGCCTGTACAAGCTTGTTTCAAGGGGAAAGGGGCCTATTTCTGTAGAAGAAACCTAACCTTGCTTTAACCTTGTAGAGACATCTTTGGCGTGGTCATTGAAAGATAATTTATTGTCGATCCAGATACCCAGATATTTAAATTTGGTTTCAACTTCCAGAGGCTCATTTAGCGTGGTGACAATGAAGTCTTGGGCAAGGGTATTGGAGGGCCTGTGACAGCACTGCAGGAGAATATCATCGCTTTAGTCTTCTTAGCATTGAGCAGAAGCTTTGCCTTTATTAGATTATGCTCAAGTTGTCGAGAACCGCTTAAGCACTCCCTTGACTTCAGATAGCGATAGAGCCAGGAAGTACAACACAGTATCATCTGCAAAAAGTGCAGATTGGACGTAGGTATGTTTAGCATCTAAGTCATTAATGCACAAAGAAAACAAGATAGGGCCTAAGATGGATCCTTGGGGGACTCCTCTTGCAACTGGCAAGGCAGCAGAAAAAAAACCTTCTGCCTTTACTTTTTGGAATCTTCCAGTTAGGTAGCTAGAGAACCACTGGGTGGTATGGTATGTGGCACCCAACTTTGCAAGGCAGTTGACTAATAGTTTGTGATCAACAGTATCAAAAGCTTTGCTGAGGTCCAAAAGACTGCACAAGTTACCTTCTTAGCATCTATAGCAGAGATCCAATCATTGGTTACTTTTGCTAGTGCAGTGATTGTGCTATGATTAGCCCAGAAGCCAGATTGAGCTGGGTTAATGAGAGAGAAGGTTTCAAGTGAGATTTTAACTGTATATGGATCAGTTTTAGAACTTTAGAAAGGATAGGCAATGGAGATAGGCCTATAGTTGTTTACATCGCATGGGTCACCCAGATTTAAATAGAGGAGGATATGTGCTGATTTCCAGCAGGGCGGCACAGTAGCAGATGTAATGGAAAGATTGAAGATCTGGAGAATTGGGGCAGTGAGATGGGTGTAGCCTGACCTTAGGAAAAAGGGTTCCAAGCCATTGTCCCCTGCGCTTTTTTTGGTGTCTAAGTTAAGAAGAGAATCTTCTACTTCTTTACAAGTTATCTCACACAGTTGGAAGGGGCTGGGTGCAGGACTAGATGTAGGGGGAGGGGTATGCTGGCTCACCGCAGCACCAGCATAAGGTGACGAGTCAAAAGCTAAACCAGCTGTGGCAAAGTGGGAGTTAAGTTCCTCCAGGATTAGGGACTTGTTTTCCACAATCTTGCCACTTGCAGCTATCTTTTTTGGGACAGAGGGGGCCATGGGCCGTCCTCCTATAGCTTTGATAGTCTTCCATATTTTCTGAGGGTTACCTTTAGCTTGTTCGAGAGTAGAAATATAATAGCTTTAGCAGAGCGAAGTTTTTTCACAGTTATTCCTGGCTGTTCTAAAGGCCTGCCAATCTGAAGATTCTTTGGAATGTCTAGCTTTAGCCCAGAGCTTATCTCAAGCTATAAGGGCTACCTTGAGATCCGAGGTGAACCAGGGGTTGGAATTGTTCCGTACTCTTACTTTGATGAAAGGGGCATGCTTATTTATTATTGTCGTGAGTTTGTCATTAAGGGTGTAAGCTGCCTCGTTGACATCTTTGGCTAGGTAGAGATCTTGCCATCTGATCATGCTCAGGTCAGATAGGAAGTTTACTGCACTGAATTTGCGAAAGGATCTTTTTGTTATAAAGATGGGTTGCGGCGGGGCCTTAATTTGAGATCTTATGCAAGCAACAATTCCATGATCGCTCATGTTGTTGTGAAACACTGCCGAATGAGATATTTTGTGTGGATGGGTGGTTAGTACCACATCTAGAATGGAACTGTTGGCAGTATTTAGAGTGTTGTTCCTAGTAGGCTCACTGACTAATTGCCCAAGACCTGATTCGTCACAAAGGGATTTGAGGCCGTGTGATTTAGGTGACAGCCAGTCCATATTTAGATCTCCTAGAAATATTGTTTCAGTTTTTGCATCTCTGAACATGTATTTCAAAGATTAGGACTTCATCACCACCAGGCGGGGTCTATATCCACCTAGGATAGTGATACATTCCGAGGAGGGAGATGAAGGCTCAATGAAACAACTTTCGAATTCCTTGGCTAGAGATTTGCAACTAATATTGGTGACCAAGTACTTAGATTTGGCGAGATAACCACACCGCCTTCTAGACTGTCTATCTGCTCTAAATAAATTGTAGCCCTGCAGTGATATTTGTTGATCAGTGTTCGTCTTTTTAACCACGACTCAGTAATTATGATAAGGTCAGGGTTAACGTGCAGCCTAGGCTTGCAGCTGTACAAGTTTTTTAGGCAGGCTTAAAATGTTGACCATCATTTTGAGACCTGTAGCCTCAGTAAAATCGATAGGCGAGGTAAGTTGTTGGGGGCAGGGTTGAGCTCCACATTTCCTGAGCAGAGAAGCAGAAGTATAACTTTCTTTAAGGAGCTTATAAGAATGGAGACTGCTTTTTATTTCTTCTGGCAACCCATATCGCAGCACAAGAGGCGGCACCACTGTAATGACAGTTGATCGTGATCAATGTAAGCTTGAGTAGACATAGGTGAGGACAGCAAGGGGTGAAGCAACCGGGGAATAGGCTAAAAGGGGAGAGGAGAATGACAGTGTCTGCACGGTAGACCGTTATAACATTAGGTATTGATAAGGTACATTGGAGAACTGAATTGCACTGTATTGCTGAAAACTCTGCACCTTAGGAGCAATAAAAACACAATAAGGAGAGCCATGGTCCCAGATTGAGTGGTCTCGTGATTTGTATTAGTGCAATATTTTCTAGGCAAGTAATTTTCCCACCTAGGTACTCACTTAAAACCTAGATGAGAAAATACAGCAGAAAGGGGAACAAGGAGAGCAGGAGCAGCTTAGTTAGTGGAGGGACTCAAGAGATATTCACACAGGGCAGTCTTATTGGCCACACTCAGATACTAATTATAGGTTGGCAGCAGTGAAACTAGGCCAATGAAGCAGTAATATGATATAGGAGGTGGATCATGAGTGTATTTAAAGGGGGCCTGGGAGAGGGGGGTGGTGGGGGTGGGAGAAAATTTCAGGTCAGAGCGAGAGCTGAGAAGTCAGAATTAAGAAGAGAACACTGTAACAGGCTATAGAGAAGGTGCCCCAATCAGAGCAAAGCGGGCGTACCAGTCACAATCCCCCTATGGCAGTGCAGCACCAATCTAGGGTGCCCAGGCGTGCCGGCTCTCTGCAGAGGATTCTATCGGTATGACAGCGCAGTGTAGGTAATAATAGGGTGCTCAGCGTCTATCTGACTTGAGTCTGAAGGGTGGATGGCAGACACTGAGGGCTTCCTGTTTTCAGCTGTAGAGCTGTCACACAGGCAGTTTTAAGGAAGTTGTCGGCCTGTTGAGTGAAGCTTAGGGGAACCTCAACTACAACCACCCCTTGTAGCAGCACCGGGAAAGAAGTAGAATGATAATGCAGGCCATATTGCCCACGAATGAGTACAGGGAGTTATGTAGAAGACCGAGAATCCCTCTAGTGGCAGGTCTGTATAACCCGCTAATGGAAAACTAGCCAAAAAAAAAGGTAGTTAGACTTATCGGCCAAGGCAGAGTGCTTGGATTGGGGGCTGCAGGAAGAGCAGTCGGACAGAAGAGGTGTAAGCACTTTAAAACAGTAGTAGAAATTACAATCCAGCTAATACAGTTGAAAAACTTCTAATAACACAGTTGAAATGTACTTAGTTCTATCGAAAATCTAACAAAGTGCCAGGTGTCTATAGCAGGGGAAAAGTCCTGGCCAATCAGAGTGGGTTTGCTGGAAGCACCCGTGTTCCGATTGGCTGCGCTGTTCCCGTACCTTCCAAGGAGCTGCAGGCAGGTGTCCTGGTCTTGGTCGGTGGCTGGCTGGGTGCCGGCCGACCGTGGGCGAGCTGAAGCAGCCCTGTTCAGGGGCAGGCAGCTTCCAAGGAGCTGCAGGCGGGTGTCCTGGTCTTGGTCGGTGGCTGGCTGGGTGCCGGCCGACCGTGGGTGAGCTGAAACCAGCCCTGCTCAGGGGAGCAGCTTCAAGGAGCTGCTAGGCGGGTGTCCTGGTCTTGGTCGGTGGCTGGCTGGGTGCTGGCCGACCATGGGTGAGCTGAAGCAGCCCTGTTCAGGGGCAGGCAGCTGGGGGCTAAAAGTTATCCCAAGGGGTTAAAAGTATATCCCAAGAATAAAAGTTTGAATCCTTTTGGCAGTACTTGTATCTGTTAGTAGGCTTTTTGTTTGTGCTCCCCCTCACTCCAAAACAATGCCAAAATACTTATTTTCTTTAATTTTACTTGCCGAACTAAAATGTTGGTCATGGATGTCCTCGACACGTGTCTCTGCCTGGTAGCTGATCGCAACATTGGACGGTGACTGCATTGCAAAGCTATGCACCAGGTGTCGCTGGCCGACCACTGGGTGTGTTTACCGTAGTGGACCTTCAGAACACAAACAGGTCTTGGCTGCTGCAAGGTCAGCAGCCCAGATAGCAGGCATGGAAGAGGATACAACGTCAGCAAGGTCTTCGTCATAACCTTGGCCCTGTAATGGCAGGTCTGGGACTCCTATCACAATTGCCCAGAGTTCAGGGACATGTACCTGACTCTTCAAAAATGTTTTGAGAACCCCCCCCTTTATAAGCATAAGCCTAAAAAGAGTCCCTGCTGTAGGTTGTGGGACAGGGAGCATTCCAATTCTTGCAGATTGCTAAATTAGTCCGACCGGTTGACCATGGTAGAGCTTTCAGTTGACGTGGAATGTGCGATGCTTCCAGTATGCCCCATTTGAAGTAGCTGACGTGTACTCTGGTCAGCACTTTGAGATTTTTCTCAACCCAATCAACCAGGAGTCTGAGATGGATGAGGCTTCGTCTCTTTCAAAGATCCTGGTTTCCCTGGGCCCTCCCTAGGCATGGAGGGGGATCTGTTGATGACCTTGGTATAGACTTGACACCAGTGGGATCCATTAGTGGTCCCTTAGAAGGTGCCTGCCACGGTTCGGGACCTTTTGGCAGCAAAGGGCCATTGCAAACATGGCTGTGATAAGCCTATGCTCATGTCCCTTTGGCCCTGTCTTGGTTGCCACCTGTTGTGTCCTTTGGGGGTCCTACTGCCCATGGCTTGTCCCGCTCGACTGATTGATTGTGGTGGATTCATAGAAACATAGACTTTGACGGCAGATAAGGACCGCTTGGCCCACCTAGTCTGCCCATTCAATTCCCCACCTCTACCCCTGCAGCTGTTGAAGGGAGGGGGGGCGCACATCAGTAAGGATTCTTGCTCAAGGTCCGGGTTGCTCAAGATCCTGTCATTGGTGGTCACCCCATATAGTATGGTGGCTTACACCCCCTGAGAAGTGGCCTTGGCCCTTACTTGGGGACTGAGGCACTGGTTTGGAGGGGGGAGTCTTTTGTGGCTTCCACAGCCTGTGATAAAAATGACCTAGACTTGTTGGATGGTTGGTTCTTGACTGGGGAGTTGATATAATTTGCTGCCGTTATGCAGCACCTATCCTCTGCTTTGGGCTTTCCTTTGGAGGCGGTCCAGAAGCATGAGTCCTATGCCCTGTCATCTTAAGGGAAGGACTCCTCTAGGTGTGGGTTTCTCCATGATTGAGACTGTCCTGGCCCTGTACTTGGGCTTGCGATTTTGGTCTTTTTCCCAAATTAGGATGCTCCTGCTATATTGATCCCGAGCACTGGGAGTCCATGGTGCCAGTGGAGACGCTAGATGCACTGCAGAGCAGTATTACTCGGCTCCGGGTGTGTAGTGCTGTTGAGCCTGTTCCGTGTCTTTTTTTAATACCTAAATGAATATGGGGCTTGTACCCCATTCTGAATCTGCATGATCTGAACAAGTTAATCTACATGCGTTACTGTATGGTAACTGTGCACAAGATCATGCTATCTCTGGAGGCTGGGGCATGGTTCTGTTCCATAGACCTCCAGAGTGACCTATTTTACATCCTGATCTGTCCGTCTGCACTGGTGGTAACTCTGGTTCTGCGTAGGTGGTGTGCTTTAGCAGTGGTAAAGTGCTTCTTTATTGTGGTGACCTGTTTGTCATTATGGTATACCCATATTGTGGACAACTGGCATTTTGATGGCATCGCCAGGGAAACTGTGAAGTGGTCCAGGGATCTGGCACGTCAGACCTTCCAAGACTCTGCTTCCTAGTCACTATGGCCAAGTCTGAACTGATATTTAAGCAGCTTATCCTGTTTACTGGAGCAGAGTTGGATGCCCCACCCCAAGCAGGGGTTTACTTGCCTGTAGACTGGGCGGTGGATCTTGCCTCCTTGGCCCGATTTATTTCAGGTTAAGCAATTGTGCTTGGCCTGGGAATTCCTCCTGCTGTTTGGGTATATGGTGACTTCGACCAGTGTGGTACATTTGACCCACTGGCATATGCACCCTCTCCATTGGAAGCTGGGGCACCAGTGGTCTCTGCACCATGGTCATCTGGACCAAACTAGTTCAAATGACACAGCTGATGTGGTACTCCGTTGAGTGGTGGCTGTGCATTAGGAACCTTGCTGGAGGAGTTCCTTTGGTCTGCCCAGAGCCGACCTTCACTTTGACCACAGATATGTCTCTGGTAGGATGGGGAAACTTTTTTCCTTTGTATCAGGAAGCGCTGCAGGTGGATCTTTTGGCAGTGCATGTTGCGGTGGAGGGCAGCCTGTTGGCTGATGCTCTGTCGTTTGGGTGAAATGTCTTATGAGTGGTCCTTTCATCAGTATTGGTGACACAGCTGTTTGCCCAGTGGGGAACACCTCTGGTGTAACCATTTTCTTCCTGGGAGAACATTAAAGTTGGACTTTTTTTCTGTGCAGACACCCTCAGATGGGAACACTGACGTGGGATGCCTTCTGCTGTCCCAGGGCCCCTGGTTTTCTGTGTGCATTTCCTCCCTGATCCATAACGTGGTTCTCAAGGTTCGCAGGGTCCAGGCGAACCATACAACTGGAATGCTACAGGCAATTCTGGTACAAGGATCTCCTCAGTCTCAGCAGTAGGTTCCTGAATAGGCTTCCTCTCTACGTAGACCTGCTGATGAGACAAGTAGGAATGATCCAGCATCCAGACCTTTAGTCCTTGGATGTCTTTTGCTGGTACCTGAGCATCTAGAGGTCATCTTTGAGAATACCTCTCCCATTAGGCCACATCTTTGGAACAATACCCGCATCGGTGCTGGGACCACACAGAAACTTTTGCTTGCCGTGGGCTTCCCAAAGCAACGTCATATGTCGGCGTCTGTCCAAACATGGACGGCCCCATATATACTGAGTTGTAGATCAACCTTCTCTGATCTGCTGAAGGAACTGTCAGCTAGTCGTTGCTGTTCATCATTTATTTTATATTTAACCCTTGCTGTGCCACGGACTAATGCATCAGTTCAGAATTCCTATATGTTCTCATTGTGCTGGCATCCTAAGGGTTAAGTGAATTTTTTCCTCTCTGCATGCTGCCAAAAGGTTTATTTCTCTATTGTAAGTGCATTGACTACAGGGAAGATTCCTGTGAAGTCTGCGTCTGTTGTTTAGGCCTGTCTCGCAATTTTTAGGACTTGGACTTGGTTTAGGTGCTGCTGTACCTGTTATGGCCAGTATGACGTTGGACCTAGGCTTGTCGTCAACACAAGTATTCACAGTTCCTGTCCAGGGCATTGTGGACTCTCAGACTGTGCTAGCATTGATTTCAGAAATGATACTACGTATATTGCCTGGATTACTTATACAGGCTGTACCATTAACTGGGCATGCGGGCGCTCTGTCCTTTTTGACACCAGCTACTAGCACATCGTAGGCCTCTCAGCCTCCACCAGTGTTGCCTGCGCATTCTGGGGCCCCGTTATCAACAGAGATGTCGATGATGAGAAAGAATACAATCCTTACCTCATGGTTTTAGAGGAGGATTTGGAGGGAGAACAGTATGTGGTGGGAACTTGGTATGTTGAACTGTGTATTGTTTCATAATGTGGAAATATTTACTGTGGATGGCATTTTTTTGGTTTTGATTCTTTCATTTGCATTTACTGTAATTAGATGATTTTGTTAATTCAAACAACATGAAGTCTTGCTGTATTCTGACTATTGCAGTGATCACCAACCTTTGAACTGCCCCGGAGAACAGAGTTAACTTTCCATGCAGGGCATGGAGCGCTGAGCTTGAGCTTGGTTGAAGCCTCTGTCTGCTGTTGTTTAAACTCCAACCGTCAGATTCTTTACTCCGCCTCACTGAACAGTCGCTCCGGAGATTTCTCCTTCGCTCGGTTCAAAAAAGTCGGTTAAAGTGTCATTTTTTTCACTCGGTTTCTACCGAATTTCTGCTACTGAACCTGTCGGTTTAAGTCTCTGTCTGTGGTACCGTGAGTACTAGCTAGGTTTTATATTAGTTTCTGTGTGGAACTTGTAAACAGTGGATCGTTCGATCTTACTTCGAGATACAGCTCTTGCAGCAGGTTACACCATTAGGACTGAAGGAGTCAGGCGCCAGGACCCCACGGAAATTTTCTAGCTAGCAGTCTTAAGTGGGGACCGCCCCCGACGTCAGGTGTAGTACATAAGGAGGTGGTCCCCCACAATCCTCAGTTCTTTTCCCGCCGTCGACAGCGCAAGCATCGGCCTCTCGGTCACTTTCTAGCGTGCGACGACTAGGAACTATGATGTTCTCTCTTTCTCATACGAACTTGGATTCATCTGATGCCCTCTCCAATCACTTCTCTGGAAGGTCACCCATCGAAGTGTGCCTGCGGCAAACAGATCCCCTTCAAGGATCCTCACTCAGCCTGCGTGCGTTGTCTAGGCCCGGAACACGACACCAAGGCCTGCTCCTTCTGCCAGGGCTTCAACAGTCGCAGACTAGATCCTCTGCCAGAAGGTCTTCAAGCGTTTCTCTTGGAGGAGAAACTCAAGGCTATAGATAGGGAACCTTCCTTCGGGGGGAGTCGTCAGGGAAGACCCATAAACACCGGGAAAAACACCAGGAGAAGGAAAGGCCCAGGTCCCCGTTGAGGAGCTCGGACTCCCGAAGCTCTGGCTCGCGGTCGGACCGATCTCCTTCCAGGGCTCAATCTCAGCCTCCCCCGGTTCAGGTCAGATCCTCCAGCGGCTCCTCCTCCTTGCAGCCTATCAAGACTTCCAGGCCATCTGCTTCATCCACTCCTTCTAAGGCCTCGTCCAACTCTGGGGAGCGCCACAAGTCTTCCTCCCGCCGTCAGGACACCGATGCCAGGTCGGTGTCCCAGCCTCCGCGTGGGTCGGACCCGGTCCCGCGTAAGACTAAGGACCTGATGTCCCTAAAACGGACGCCGGACCCGACGTCAGCCCGCCTGACTTTGGCCAAACATCACAGGCACTCCCAGGAGCCGGCTAGTCGGACACCCGTCTCCAGCCAGGCATTCGCCTCTCGGGGCGTCGGCTAGGGGACTGACGTCGGTTACCCCAGAGAGCAGGACCGCACCACCGTCACCTACCGACGTGGGTCGGAAGGTATCATCGAAGGAGGACACCACTCAGCCAGAGGACCAGGCGGGCGACTCCGGAGCCATTGGACTCCCACGGGAACCCTCCCCAGAGCGGGAGACCCCCAGGGACCTGACGCCCGACCCCGGCAACAGGCCACCAGTACCCGGCCTGTCGTCGGGCCTGAATTTGGCAGAGGTGAAGGAGCTCTTTACCTTCTGGTGGGACACAATCAAGAAGGATGTGGTTGCCACACACCCTCCTTCTACTTCGGCTCCGCCTCCACCTACTACTTCAGTGCCTGCGCCCCCTTCTCCACCCAAGGGGCCCGTAGGATGGTCACCAACCCCCAAGGAGCCAACACCTCCTCCTAGGGGCAGATCCTCGGATAGAAGACCTCCCTCAAGATCCACTTCAGGGTCACCCAACCCCAAGAGACCCAGATGACGCCGGTACACCTCGTCCGCGGAGGACTCTAGACCTGACACCTCAGGGTGCTCCAGATCTCCTTCTCCCATCAGCATTCCCTTCCCAGACCCACACGACCTTCCCAGGTCTCCTCCGGATGACCCCTCTTTCGCTGAGATCATGAGGCACATTCAGGAGAATATGGGGTGGGATGCTGAAGAGCTAGACCCCGAGAGACAGCGCCTTGCCTGCTACCTTCGGCAGAAAGACCCAAAGCCTGTGGTAGTGCCACCCTTGGTGGACACCTTTGCGGACGTCACTAAGGCAGCGTGGAAGCGTCTGCATTTGACGCCGGCAGTGCTGAAGAAGGCTGACCGCCTATACAAGGCCCCGAGGGAGGACCAGTATTTGGCGAACCATCCTCTGGCCGATTCCCTGGTCATCACAGCCTCGCATGACCGGTCTCGGAGACCTCAGCACTTGAGCACACAGCCACCGGACCCGGAATCCAAGCAATTGGATGTCCTGGGTAGGCGTAAGGATGCGGCTGCGACTTGCGCCATCAGGTCTCTAATTACCTCACCCACATGGTTCAGTTTCAGAACGCACTGTGGGAACAGGGACAGGACCTGGTTGAGAAGATGCCCGATGGTGGTCAAAAGGAGGAGCTTTTAAACCTCCTCCATACGGGTTCGGATGTGGGGACCCAGGTGCTCAGAGCCGCATACGACTCTGCGGACTCTTCGGCCAGAGCTGCAGCCTCAGGCGTGTGTCTCCGGAGACACTTTTGGCTCCGCGTCTCTGGTTTTACCCTGGACGTCCAGAAGAACATCCTGGACGTTCCTTACAATGGGGAAGTCCTTTTGGTGAAGACTCTGAGAAGGTGATCACCAAACTTCAGGGACCTTGGGGAAGGCAGTTAGATCTGTCCAGGCCATGTATAGATCTCAGCCTAGTTCCTTTCAGAGGGAACCAGAGTCCAGTTGCCGGGCACAAAGGCAACAACCGCGTCCCGGCCAACAGCAGAGGGGCTCCTTTACCCGAAGAGCCCAGGCCAAGTCATCCCCAGGCAGGGGCCACGAGTCACAAAGTCGGCCCAGCCTGCGGGATCTAACGCTGCCACAGCATGACTCCTTCCTGGCCCCCGGCCCTCCTCAGGATCAATGGGAAATGAGGGTCGGGGGTCGCATCGCACGTCACCTGCCAGGGTGGCGGTCGATCACTACTGTCAGGTGGGTGCTGCAATTGGTCAAAAAAGGCCACTATATAGAATTTGTAGGCCGCCCACCTACAAGGCCTCCCCTGCTTTCCCGCTACGCGGGTCAGCACCACCCTGCTTATACAGCAGGAAGTGCTCATGCTTCTGGAGAAAGAAGCATTAGAGCACGTTCCAGAGAACCAGAGAGGGCTAGGCTATTATTCGCACTTCTTCCTGGTTCCAAAGAAAACAGGGGACCTCCGTCCAATTCTGGACCTCAGCGACCTCAGTCTGTCTGTCGTTTACAAACGCTTCTGCATGGTGACCCTTCCGGGCCTAATCCCCATGCTGAAGCGGGACGCCTTTTTGGCGTCGTTAGACATGCAGGATGCCTACCTGCACATCCCAATTGCTCAGGCGCACAGGAGGTTCCTTCGCTTCGAGTTTCAGAGCCGTCATTATCAGTTCCGAGCACTTCCTTTCGGGCTGTCACCGGCACCTCGCGTCTTTACGAAGTGCATGGCGGCCGTAGCGGCACCTTTGAGGAGACAAGGTCACTACGTGTTCCCGTACCTGGACGACTGGCTTCTCATGGCTCCCTCCAAGGAGGCACTGATGACTGCCATTCATTGTACCCAGTCCCTTTTTCAGTCACTGGGTATTCTCATCAACTACGAGAAGTCACTCCTGGTACCGTCCCAGAAACTGCAGTTTATAGGAGCAGTTCTGGACACCGTCAGAGGGAAAGCTTTTCTTCCCGCAGACAGAGCGGAACACATCAGATCCCTCATCAGGGACCTGTCGGTGAAGACCGTCCAGGCCAGATTGGTCCTTCGCCTGCTTGGACACATGGCTGCAGCCATTGCAACAGTCCCGATGGCACGGCTCCACATGCGGGTAACCCAGTGAATGCTAAGGGTGCAATGGGACCAAAGGCAAGACCATCTGCAGCAGCCAATTCGAATCACGAATGCCACGATTCGGGATTGGCAATGGTGGCTAGATCCAGGGAACCTCTTCGCGGGGGTTCCCTTTGTAGCGCCGTCTCCGACTGTGACTCTCTCCACAGACGCCTCAGGGCTCGGGTGGGGAGCACACCTAGATGGTGTTCGATCCCAGGGCCTTTGGACAGCCCAGGAGTCTCATCTCCACATCAACATTTTGGAAATGAGGGCAGTCCTTTACGCTCTGCAGGCCTTCCAGTCGGAGATTCCACCGGGTACACTCCTGTTACAAACAGACAATACCGCAGTGATGTATTACCTCAACAAACAAGGAGGCACCCACTCCTACCCGCTTTGCAGGGAGGCCATGAGAGTGTGGGAGTGGATATTGCAACATGGCGCAAATCTAGTTGCAGTACACGTCCTGGGAGTGGACAACACCGTCACAGACAGTCTGAGTCGCTCTCAGGCCAGAGTCCACGAGTGGGAACTTCTACAGGAGGTGGCAGAGGATCTGTTTCACAGATGGGGCACTCCAGAGTTGGACCTTTTCGCGTCCCCATCCAATGCAAAACTGCCCAATTTTTGCTCGCTAGATCCAGGGCCTTGTGTTTTCTGGCAAGACGCGTTGTCCCTCTCCTGGGTGGGCAGATTCCTCTATGCCTTCCCTCCTTTCCCGTTGATCCAGAGAGTCCTCTTAAAACTTTGCAGGGAGCAAGCGACGCTCATTTTGGTAACGCCTTTTTGGCCTAGACAAATCTGGTTGCCTCTTCTGCATCAGTTATCCCGGGAACCTCCAGTTCCTTTGCCAATCAGCTCCCATCTATTGTCTCAGGAGGCGGGTTCATTGGTCCATCCAGACTTACATTCATTGAACCTGCACGCTTGGCTCCTAGAGACATAGCCATGATGCGACATGGGGTCTCGCAAGAAGTGGCAGATGTACTCTCTGCTGCTAGGAAACCGGCGACCCACGCAACGTACGCCATGAAATGGCGCAGATTTTGCTTGTGGGCTCAAGCGCGTCGTCTCTCACCGTTAGAATGTCCCAAAAAGCGGGTCCTGGATTACCTGCTTTTCTTTTTTCAGTCCGGACTGTCTTACTCCTCGATTAAGGTGCACCTTTGCGCAGTTTCGGCTTACCATGCCCCCATAGGCCATCGGATGGTGGCCCAACTGAACACTACTCGTGCCTTTTTAAGGGAAGTGCTCCACCTTAGGCCTCCTATCAAGGATCAGATTCCTCCTTGGGATTTGCCCTTCATCCTGGAGCAGCTTACGCTGCCACCTTTTGAACCAGCCGCGGATTGCGAGCTACATTTTCTGTCATGGAAAACGTTGTTTTTAGTTGCGGTTACTTCGGCCAAAAGGATTTCCGAATTGCATGCACTAATGTGCAAAGAGCCTTATCTAGTTTTCCATCAGGATAGGGTATCCCTGAGGACACACCCAAAGTTTTTGCCTAAGGTGGTTTCAGCCCTCACCGTTAATCAGGATATCGACTTACCAGTGTATTTTCCAAAGTGCACCAACTGAGGAGAAACCCTTCTACACACCCTTGATGTACACAGGTGCCTCAGATATTATCTGACCAGAACCAAACAGCTTGAAAGTCGGATCAACTGTTTGTCTCCTTTGCTGTTAGAATGAAAGGAGCTCCTGTCTCTAAACCATCTCTCTCGAGGTGGCTCATCCAGTGCATCTCTTTCTGTTATAAGCACAATAAACCCTTACCAGGTGTGGTTAAGGGTCATTCCACGAGAGGAGTGGCCACTTCCTTTGCGGCGTTAAGGAACGTCTCCACCTCAGCTATTTGTGCTGCAGCCACTTGGAGCTCGGTGCATACCTTTATTAGGCATTACAGCCTGGACATTGCATCGAGGCGAAGAGTAGGGTTCAGCCTAGCCGTCCTTCAGGGACTTCTGTCTTAGGCTCGAGTAGGGTTGTGATCCCTACTTTTCCTCCTCCCTGTGGCGTAAGATTGCCACCATTGCTTGGAAATCGGTCCTAATGGTGTAACCTGCTGCAAGAGCTGTGTCTCGAAGTAAGATAGTACAGTTACGTAAGAAGTTACCGTATCAGTAGATCTTCGAGAACAGCTCTTGCAGCAGGTACCTTCCCGCCCACCATTCCCCCTTTTTGTGGAGGCAGGTAAGTAGCCAAACATCCATCTTATGGGATGGGAAGTTCTTTTTTTAGTCTTGGCCATCTGGTGGCGGATCCTCTGTCTCCTCTTCTGATGTCATCCAGCGGCCGGGAGTCTCCGGCGGGAGAACTGGGGATTGTGGGGGGACCGCCTCCTTATGTACTACACCTGACGTTGGGGTGGGACCGACGTCGGAGGCGGTCCCTGCTGAAGACTGCTAGCTAGAAAATTTCCGTGGGGTCCTGGCGCCTGACGGCTTCAGTCCTAATGGTGTAACCTGCTGCAAGAGCTGTTCTCTAAGATCTACTGTTACGGTAAGTTCTTACGTAACTGTACAGTTTGAACCGATCAGGTTTGTGTTACAAAACTTCTGTCTTTATTCGAGTGTTGTAACAGGTCTGTATCGGTTCTAAAAAAAAAAAAAAACAGATTTGATTACATTTTTTTCCAAGACCCGTAACACGGTCAGGAACCGATAGGGGTGTCTTGCCTGGCGGATTGCCGAAAAAAGGGTAAGTTGTGTTTAGGATTGGCCATGTCTGAGAAACCCAAGAAAAAACGGGCCCACTGGGTTTCAACACTGTAGTGTGTGTGGGGAAGCCTTTGCTAAGGCTGATCCCCACACCACCTGTGTTTATTGTCTGGGGTTTGACCACCTCAATTCAGACTGCCAAATTTGTAATCTTTTTCCCAAACCTACCCTGGATAAGAGAGTAGGTAGACTGCAGGAAAGGGAGGCCGAGAAGTCCGCTGACACGGATGGCCAGCCCAGTTCGGTTCCGACCGAACCAGGAGTGCCCTCTGACCAGGGCGAAACTTCTTCGGTCAAAAGGAGAGCCGATTCTGAGGAGTCGGTTCCAGTTAAAAGAAAGAAAAGGGAAAAATCATCCAGTTCGGATCCACAAGTTTTCTCCGATCGCTGATGAAGTAGCCAAAGCGATAAGGATAGTTAAATTGCTAACTTCGGTTCCGGCCGAACCGGCACCATCTGTCAGGGGCTCGGTTCGGTCGGTTCCCCCGGTTCCGGATTATACTTTTAGAAGAATTTTATGAACCGGAGGAGGAGGGAGAGGATGAAGATGATGAAAGTCTGGATGTGCCTATTGACCCGGACATCTCCCCAGACAGATCTTCAGGTGTTTCTCCTCCTAGGCTTTCTGAGTCCCCCTCCCACTTTATGTTTTACAAGAAAGTGGCCGAGACCCTCCAGCTTCTTATGGAAGAAGCAGTAGAGGATCAGGAGGAGCCTGATTTTGTTGAGATGATGGACATCCCAGAGTCCAGGAGACTATCTATTCCCCTCCATAAATCTTTTGGGAAACAGACATTTAAAATTCTAAAAACTCCTAATTCCATACCTCCTGTGGACAGAAGAATGGACAAGAGGTATACCCTTTCAGGCTCGGACACGGAATTCCTTTCCCAGCAATGCAGCCTTGTTGGGGTAGTGCAGGCTGCTGCCTGTGATGAGGCAAATATTCCCTTGTTCCACACCCCCAGATAAGGACTCCAGGAGGATTGATGCCATGGCAAGAAACAGTACATGGCAGCATCTTTGGGACTCAGGCAGGCTAACTATATGGCCTACACAGCTAGATACCAGAAGTCCAGGTGGGACACTGTGCTGGCTCTAGCTAAGCAGGCCGCTGACCAGCTTGCCAAGGAGCTGGAGCGGGTGGCTGCGGATGGGATTGAGGCATCCAAGGTGCAATTTCATGCTGCTGTGGACTCTAATGATGTTTCATCTAGAGTCATGGCTACATCTGTGGCCCTTCAGAGGATGGCTTGGCTCAGATATACTAGCCTATCACAGGATACCCAGGCTAAGGCCATGGATTTTCCTGTCATTGGTAATTCTCTGTCTAGGGAGCAGACAGAGAACTACATGAAGAAGATGGACTAGTACAGGACCACCTACAGGAGTGCTCAGGCCAAGGAAGGCAGGAAAGCCACTCCTCCGACAACATTGCAGGGAAAGGCCCTTTCAAAGGCCTTTCTACTAAGTCCAGGCCTCCTCTTCTGCTTATGCTCAGAGGGGTTCTTTAGAGGAGAGGCAGACTGGTATGAGCAGGCCTGCTTCCACCCCTCAGCCTAAAGCCCCTTCCAAGCAGACACCCTGATGGGTCTGCCCGGGCCGATTCTCCAGTACCTGTAGGGGGCAGGCTGGCTTACTTTGCCCAGGACTGGAAGTCTTTAACATCAGACAAGTGGGTCCTAGAAGTAGTAAGCCAGGACTGGTTCTCAGCTTCAAAAAATTTCCCAAGATGAGAACCAGATCCTTTCCACCTGCAAATCCATCAGAGACCCTTGCCCTAGAGGCAGAGGTTTCTTCCCTCTTGGCTCTCAGAGCCATAGAAAGGGTTCCTACCCTACACAGGGGCAAAGGATTGTACTCCAGGTACTTCCTAATCCCCCAAAAGATAGGAGAATGGCGGCCCATCCTGGATCTGAGGTATCTAAACAAGCACCTTTTAAAGCCAAAATTCAAAATGGTGACTCTGGGAATAATTCTGCCCTCTCTAAGCCCAGGAGACTGGCTAGCCTTCCTGGACCTCAGAGATGCCTATTTTCACATTCCCATCAGGTGCTCCCACAGAAAGTACCTCAGGTTCGAGTTGCCCTCAGGCCATTATCAATTCAGAGCAATGCCCTTTGGCCTAACATCAGCCCCAAGGGTGTTCACAAAGTGCCTGGCAGTAGTGGTTGCTTTCCTAAGGAGAAAAAAATCTCCATCTTTCCATACTTGGACGACTGGCTCATAGTGGGTCAGTCTCCAGACCAAGTCAAGTCACATCTTCAGATAACTCAGCAACTGCTCACTTCCTTAGGGTTCCTCCTAAACCTTCCAAAGTCAGTTCTCGAGCCAGTACAGCTCCTCACCTTCATAGGGGCAGAGCTGGATACAATAAGAGCAAAAGCCTGCCTTCCCTTGGACAGGGCAAGGACCCTTATAGAACTGGCCTCTTCTTTCACCCTTCAGGTGTCTCGACCAGCAAGGCACTTCTTGCAGTTCCTGGGCCACATGGTAGCCTCTACAGCAGTGGTCCAGGGGGCAAGAGTCCAGATGAGGGACATTTAGTTCCACTTAAGAGCCTTCTGGTCCCAAAGAAAGGATTCCCTTACCAAACTAGTCCCAGTAACTTGAACCCTGATCCAGGCTTTGCAGTGATGGCAGGATCAGGACAATTTAAGACAGGGAGTTCCTTTTGTCACTCAGTCTCATTCACGAATACTCACCACAGATGCCTCCCTCTTGGGCCTGGGAGCCCACTTAGGGGATCTTACCACCCAAGGGCTGTGGTCACCTCAAGAATCTCTGCTTCACATCAGTCTCTTGGAACTCAGAGCAGTGTTTCTGGCACTGCAAGCTTTTTCCAAATCTGTACAGAACAACGTGGTCCAGATCAGAACGGACAATACCACAACAATGTGGTACATCAACAAGCAAAGGAGGCACTCGGTCTACGGCCTTGTGCACAGAAGCAATGACGTTGTGGTCTCTGGCCTATTCCCTGCAAACCTCTCTGATAGCAGTTCACCTCCGAGGGAAGGACAATGTCCTAGCAGATGCTCTCAGCAGGATATCTCCGGGCCACCATGAATGGTCCCTAGATGCCCTAATTTTGAAAGTAATTTTCTCCAGATGGGGCACTCCACAGATGGATCTTTTTGCAGCCCCAGACAATCACCAACTTCCTCTCTTCTGTTGCAGACCCCCAGTCTTGGGCTCAGTCCCCCTGGAAGCTCTGGTTCTGAATTGGGAAGGGAAGTTCCTGTATGCTTTCCCCCCTTCCCTCTCATGTTCAAGGTGCTAATCAAGATCAGGTCTCAACTATGCAAAGTGATTCTGATCGCTCCAGACTGGGCCAGACAGCCCTGGTATCCACTGTTGCTGTCCTTAGCAGTCCACCTTCCCCTGTCTCTTCCCAGGAATTACAACTTGTTGACATCCTCTCAGTGAAGGATTTGGTATCCGAATCTCAAATCTCTCAATCTCAAGGCCTGGCTTTTGAAGAGTTAGTTTGCTGATCTGCACCTCTCTCAGGGTGTTCTGGATATTCTTAAGGCTTCTCGGAAAGCCTTCCACCAGAAAGACCTACAACTCCAAATGGAAAAAGTTCACTATTTGGTGCTCTAATAAGCATATTTCTCCAGAATCTGCTGGGTTGCCTACAGTCCTGGACTATATGGTTCATCTTAATGGCTTGGGACTTAGACCAGCTACACTTAAAGTGCATCTGGCAGCTGTTTCTGCCTTCTTGTCAGTAGGCAAGCCCTCTCCTCTATCATCCCATCCTGTATTTTGTAAATTCTTCAAGGGTTTACTGCACACCAATCCTCCCTTCAGGGACCCTGCTCCTGCTTGGGACCTTAATGTTTGCATTGCTCAGCTTATGCAACCCCCCTTTGAGCCTTTGTCCTCTGCAGAGCTTAAGTACTTGACTTGGAAAACTGTGTTTTTGGTAGCCATTACCTCTGCCAGGCGCATCAGTGAATTGCAAGCCCTGTCAGTGGAACCTGATTTCATCTCTTTCCATAGAGATAAAGTGGTCCTAAGAACTAACAAAGCTTTTGCCTAAGGTGGTTTCAGATTTCCACCTTAATCAGTCTGTCTCTCTCCCTGTTTTCTTCACTGACCATTCCTCCTCTGGAGAGAGGAAGTTGCACAGCCTAGACGTTAAAAGGGCCCTTAGCTACTACATAGAGCGCACCAAGGATCACAGGTTTGAGTCCCTCCAGTTGTTCCTCACTTGTGGAGAGGTCGGTAAGGGCAAACCTGCCACTAAAAGATCTTTTGCCAGGTGAGTTGTCTCTTATATAAAATTCTGCTATGAAAAATTTGGTAGAACCCCACCCTCAGGCCTGAGGGCTTACTCTACTAGAGGTACAGCTGCTTCCCTGGCTGCTGCCAGGGATATTCCTATCTTAGAAATCTGTCAAGCAGCCACCTGGAAAACAGTCCATACATTCACCAAGCATTACTCTCTGGATATCCAGGCTAGGAGTGATGCTCGGTTTTAGCACAGCAGTACTTCAGAGCCTTTTCCCAAAGTAGGTTCTGTCCTCCTCCATGGAGGTACTGCTTGGTAGTCTGCAATAGTCAGAATACAGCAAGACTTCATGTTGTTTGAAAAAAAAAATTACTCACCTTAGTAATGTTGTTTCTTCTAATGGAGTCTTGCTGTGTTCTGACCTCCCCCCTGCCTCCCCTCTCAGAACCTGGGTTTTGGGATGTGGGTGGGCAGGAGCAGTGTTGGCACCTAGAGGTGCCCCTTTCTCACCTTCCTTTATTTTGGGTGTGTGTGGTGTTTTGATTTTTGAGTTTCCTGACTTGAGTCTTTGCTTTGAAACCAAAAAACCCTTTTTTAACAAATTTAGTTGCCAGTTGGCTAGTGTCAGTTTTACAGTTTCCACACACAACACCTAGTGAGTATAGCTCATAAAGATCTGACGGTTGGAGTTTAAACAACAGCAGACAGAGGCTTCAACCGAGCTCGAGCTCAGCGTTCCATGCCCTGCATGGAAAGTTAACTTTGTTCTCCGGGGCAGTTCAAAGGTTGGTGATCACTGCAATAGTCAGAATACAGCAAGATTCCATTAGAAGAAACAACATTACTAAGGTGAGTAATTTTTTCTTTTTGTTTATTGTACTTTAAAGTTATATCAAACATTAACAAATAAAGTGTGAAGAAAAAAAAAAAAAAAAACATCCAATAATATGAGTGCAAAATATTCCCAAACATACTCCACCCCAGGAATAACAGCAAATATCGTACTATAACTGCAGAAGATGACTCCTAGAATGGGTTCCGTCAGAGCCCCAAGCAGAAGAAAGAAAAATATTTGGCTACACCAATAATAAGAGGGGGTGGGGATAAGGTACCCGGTACAAATGTAAATAAAAGATTAGGCTAGTCTTGGGTGGGGGTTGGGGGACTTCTGTCCTTTCCTGGGGTTGACAGTAATGCCTGCAGAGATTTCCAGTTTTTGTAAGGTTGAGTAACACTGCGTCACATTTGCTATTGTTTTTTCACAATTAAAGGCTAACTGTACAACCTTATGCCACTTCTCTCTGGACGAGGCATTAGTATCCAGCCAGTGCCATAAAATTACTACTTTGCCAGTTGCTGCAGTTAGGGCCATATAACCTCTCCTGGGCCCAAACCAGTGGTCATGATAAAGTCTGAGAAGACGCACCTCAAGGGTAAAACTGTCTTACAAGCCCATGAGACGATCCAGATATTTCTGAATAGCTTCCCAAAAGTGCTAAATCTTAGGACAGTGCCAAAAATTATGAAGACATGTACCTTCGAATTCTCCTCATTTAACACATCAGATTCCCGTGGCCCAATTTATGTAATTTACTAGGGGCAAAATACAGATTATGTAAAATATTAAATTGCTGCATTCGAAACCTGTGTTATTTCAAGTACAAATATAAATCCCTACAAACCCTGTGCCAGTCTCTCATCCAGGGATAGCTTCAAAGTCAGTTATCATTTGGGGTATTTCCCAGTTGGGGATCAGGGATCCAGTGTTTGTAAGGGGAAATACAGTTGCGAAATTGGGAGAAAATACCTTGTCAGCAGAACTAGCCATTGAAGCACCTCACCATTTGCTGTTAACCGTGGTAGAGAACCCAAAAATTGTAAAATAGAGCTACGAAGCTGTAAAAATTAAGTAGTCCAGTCTGGTAGTTGATATAATAGTAGAAAACTATGACAAGAAAGACTGTAATTCCCCTCTGTTGGGTCCTGTAAAGAGGTCATTATCAGACCTCGCCAGAGTTAATACATTGTTAATAAAATGTAAAACCTTGTTTCTTGTAAATAGCAGCATATCGAGAGCACTGTGGAATCCCTGCAATTTTCCCACGTAAACATTTTTCTGCAGTTTTCGCAGTATTTTTTCCACATTTTTTCAGAGCCCTTGTTGATATTTAGAGACTCCCTATTGACAGCATTGGGGCTAACAGAAAAGGAAATTACGGTAAGTATGGAGGAATTTCTTTTCACAGACAAACCCACCCTCTAGTGATCTAGTAGTAAGCGTGTAGCCTTTCTTAAACTGTATCGAACAGCCTGTTAAGTCACTAATATATAACCTTTACAGGATGTGAATGAGTGGAACATTGGGCATCTCAACACGATCCTAGACACAGTTGAGAGTGAGAGTGGTATTACGATTGAAGGGGTCAACACTCCCTACTTGTACTTTGGCATGTGGAAGACGTCCTTTGCCTGGCACACTGAAGACATGGACCTGTATAGCATCAACTACTTGCACTTCGGGGAACCCAAGTCCTGGTAACCTTTTCTTCCTGGTTGGGGGTCGTATATTTTATTTTTATTTATTTCGCAAATCAGATTTACAAACCTTTGAGTCAAAGACTCATTTATAAAGGCACCTCGTCACAGGGAGGGGGGAGACAACATATTTGTGAAGTAGGACAATGGAGAACAATACAGGTGAGGCACAGAGGAGCATACAAAACAAGGCATTTCAGAGAGCAAAATAGGCGAGATACAGAAGAGCATACAAAACTAAACTATTTTCTGTCCCAGTGGCATATGCACCCTCTACATGTGGGGAAAAAAATAATTTTCCCAGTGGAGCACTCAGGTTACAGTGCGTGGTGTACAGACTACAGCAGCTATTCTAAGTAATCTGGTACATACGTAATACTATAAGTGACAGATTGGTTCAGAACGGTGCACTCAGAAAGCCCTGTAATGGGTATTTACAGCTCCGAGTGTCAGTGAGGTGTTTGCGTAGGGCGACTTTGAAGGGGCCAATTTTGGAGATGTTTGTAATGTGCGTGGGGATGGAGTTATATCGGGAAGGTGCTCTGTGGTGAAAAGACCTTTGGGCGAGTGTGGTCCTAGCTCTAGGCGCCTGGAAGGTGGCTTTGGTAGTATTGTGGGTGACGACCAAATGGGAGGCCCGTTGAAGGGGTGTAGTGACTCCTGAGGGGCAGAGCCCAAGTAGAGCCTTTTTTGCCAGTATACAGATGTGGTATTGCAGGCGTTCTTCAAAAGTGAGTATGTTTGAGGCGGAGTAGAGCTGGCATGTGAGAGTTCTGCTGGGGACACCGGTCAGGAACCTGCAGGCTTTGTTGATAGAGGTCTGGACTTTGGTGAATGCAGTGGGGTCAGCAGCTGCATAGGTAGGGAGTCCATAATCAACCAAAGACCGAATGGAGGAAGTGATGGCCAGCCGTAGGGCAAACTCAAGGGGGCAGTCTTTGTGGCAGTAGAGGAGTCCAATCCGGGCATTCATGGCAGAGGACAAAGAGTTAAGATGGACATGGAGGGAGAAAGCAGAGTTGAAGGTGATGCCCAGGTATTTGTATGTTGATACCTGTTCAAGGGGGTGGAGGGTGCTGGGAATGATGCGAAGGGGAGCATTTCTGGAGTTACTTTGGCGGTGTGCAAGAATCATAGATTTTGTCGTCTTGAGGTTCAGAACCAGACGGTGGTCGCGAAACCACTTTTCAGCTTGGCTGAAGGTGAGTTGCAGGGAGCTCGGGAGTGTGAGTGGGTCGGGGTGTGAGGCAATGAGGACTGCGACGTCGGCGTATAGAAGCATTTTGCCTGTGCAGGAGCTGGGGAGGGTGTTTAAAAAGAGACTGAACAATGTGGGGCCCAGGATGGAGCCTTGAGGGACCCCGGAGCGTACAGGTAGGGCAATTGATAGGATACCATTTAATTTGACCCGTAGCTGGAGAACCAAGCCAGAGGGCCAGATGAGAAGCCCAGCTGACGGAGGGAGTCAAGCATTAGTGGGTGACACACAGTGTCAAAGATCTTGGATAGGTCAGTGAACACTGCCCTGGCGATCTCCCCAGCATGAAGCGCAGAGTGTATTTGGTGGGAGAACTCCAATAGGGCTGTAGTGGTGCTGTGATCAGGACGGAAGCCATGCTGCTCCGGGCATAGTATGTTGTACTTGGATAGATAATCCACGAGTTGGGTGGATACTATTTTCTCCAGGGCTTTTATTTGGGGGTGGGGGATGGAGATAGGTCTGTAATTGTTTGGTAAGGTGCGGTCTCCATTTTTATGGATAGGGGTAATTTCAGCCAATTTCCATGCGCTCGGGAAGTGGCCGATGGAAAAAGGGATCAGTTAAGAAGGTCAGTGAGGGGGGCTAACATGACATCAAGTGTTAGGCGGAGTATCCTGGAGTCAAGAGGGTCGCAGCTTGGGTTGTGGGAGGAGAGGGCTTTTTTGAGGAATGGCTTGGCGTCATGGGGAGAGATGGTCCTGAAGAGAAATGGGGGACAGGAAATAGCTGGGTGGTTGGATGCATGGATAGGGTCAAAGAAATGGTCAGAAAGTGTTGTGTTGAGGCAGTCAGCAACACGTGGTAGGTCAGTATTAATTGTGCCATTAATAACCATCTGGGAAGGGGGGGGAGAGCGGGTCTTCCCATTAAGCTCCTTTATGTTATCCCAGAAAGCTTGGGCAGAGCCCCAGGATGAGGTCAGTGCGGTTTGATAGTATCTGGCCTTGACTTGTCTTATGGCCCAGGTACATTGGTTACGAATGGCATTATTGGCTTGCCTGTCAGGTGTCCTGCCAGACTCAACAGCAATGTGCCACAGGTTATCCCGCTGCTTCAGTTGCTGGATCAGAGAGGGGGGACATCCAGGCAGCATTGTATCTCTTGGAGCAGGTGTTGGTGATAGGAGCAAAAATGTCACAGGCCTTGCAGAAGGTATTGGTGAGGAAGGCTAGAGCAGTATCTATATCCATTGCGAGGGAGATCGGGGACCAGTCGAGCTGGGCAAGGTACTGTTTTAGCTTATTAAGGCCCCCGGGGCCGAAGTGGCGACGGGGGGTGGCTTTGTACTGAGGCTTGAACGTGGTGGAGGACCAGAAGCGGAGAATTGGCGAGTGGTCACTAAGGGAGTTGGCTAGGATGTTAACAGACTTGATTTTGTGTGGGCGGTTTGAGAGTACTATATCTAGGAGGGAGCTGGACCCACTTGATGGGTTAAATCTGGTGGGCTGGGTGACTAATTGCGATAGATCCAGGGCTGTGAAGCTGTCCTTAATGTGTGTTATATTGGAGCCAAGCCAGTTGATGAGGTCTCCTAGGACGAGCTGTTCAACCTTGTGTGGCAGGGTAGAGAGCTAGAGAGTGGATAGCTAGACTTTGTGCCCGTGGGGGTATATAGGTGGTTGTGAGGTAAAGAGGGCCACAGCCTGGGTCCGGTGTGATTTTTTTAGGGTGATGGCTTGGGCCCCGTGGTCGAGCTTGGGGGTAGGTAGTACGTGACCCAGGAGGGAGTCACGCAGGTAGACTGTACACTCGCCGCCACGCTTACCCACACAATCTTCTCTAAAAAGGGTGAAGCCGGGGAGGGAGATGCCAGAGTCTGGAGTTGATTGGGAGAGTCAGGTCTCCACTATGGTAAGAATGTCAGGCGTGTGTTGGGAGACCCAGCACTGGAGTGCAGCAGTTTTCCTTGGGAGACTGCAGATATTCATAGAGGCAATCTTGAGGCCATGTCCAGTAAGGGGCGATGGAAAGTGTGGGTCCCGGGTTAGGAGGTGGACATTCCCAGAGGCATGAGGGAGTAAGGTGATGAGACGGAGAAAGGGATTACGGTGGTTGTGGTAGAGGTGCTTGGGCAGATGCAAGGATCTGGGGGGCTGTGCAGGGGATGGGTAGGGAGTTAAGGGCAGGTATGGCTAGGACAGAGAGGGACCACCTTCCACTGTGTACTGGGGGCAGGGGGATGGACGTCGGTGGTGGGTGTGGGGGCGGTGGTGGTCCAGCGTGTGAAGTCGTTAGTGGTGAGTGGAAAACAGATGGGAGGGCTAGGAGCAGTGGGGGATGTGCCGAGGAGGCTGGGATTCTGGCAGATGTGCACTTACAGTGGTGCTGGAGAGATTCTTTGCAGGAATAGTGGGGGAGACAGGATCGTGAGGAGTAAAGCAAGCATACAGAACACTACTAGAGACTTATTTGTGTATGGGAAGAAGAGAGGGAGATACGTGTTGGCAGGCAGGATCCCCCTAGTGTTCGAGTATAATCTGCAGGTGGTAAAGTGGGCTAATTGGTTCTGCAGCCTCACGTGACACCACATATAAAACAGAGAGCTGACCAAGGGTGGTGGTGGTGGGGGCGGCGGGATCAAAACAAAGCGCCCTGTACTGCAGGCTGGTGCTGCTCCTGCAAGCGTGTGTTGTGCTGTCCGTACCTTTCCGGCAGTCCTGGGGGGTGGGGGGCGATTCTGTGAGGTGAGGGGAAGGCAGGCACTTCTTCAGCCCTCACGACCCTGGACCGGAGCTTATATAGTACAAATCTAAGAAGATCACAGGTTTTCCAGACCCTGGTTTGTTTTGTGTGCAGCATTACAGCAGTAGCCTGGCCCTGTGGTGGAATCTTAAATTTGACCGATTGGTTTGAGCCAGTACAGTGTATCAAACAAGGGTTTGGTTTCATTGGAAGTACAATAATTTTGTGGCAAAATTGATCAAATGTGGGGTAGGGTAGACTACACTTCTAAAGTGAAGAGTAAGAAGAAATCTTTCATCAAGATGAATTTTGAAAAGTTTTCGTAATTATTTGGCCTTTTTTCTTTGGAAGTCCAAACACAGTAGAGATGCTCAGCACCTAAGCCTAATGCTGTCCTCCTCCTCCAAAGTTGCAGCAGCAAGATTGTAGGCAAAATGTACAAGATGCACTCCTATTCCTGCTGCAAAATCAAACTTATTTATTGCGGTCAACTACAAACGTGAGTTTACTGGACAAAGAATAGCAAAACTCTACATTTGCAGCTGTGGATAGCTGTGAAATGTTGGGAATTGATGTTCTTTGTTCTACAGCTCCCATGTTTGTATTCTGCCTCAATAAATTTAATTACAAAAACAAACAATCCAGCACTCACCAACATCAAGTAGAGAGGCACAGGCTCCTAAATTCAGTATAAATTTGTCAGTTTTATTAAGGTGCCAGGATAAAACACGCTCTAACACGTTTCGGAAAAGTTCCTTTTTCAAAGAATGTGAAACCTCAGTAAATTGAACTTTTGTACCTGGAAATTGGAGTGCCTCTAATGATTTTTTTTCCCTCTGCATAATTTTGGAAGTATTTGGATGGAAGCCTATATTCAGTATACTATGTTCTGTTCAGCAGTGGGACAAAGGCAAGTGTCAGAGTTGTACTGGTGCAGTAGAAATAATCTCATCTCTTGTCCGTTTCATTACCTTTTCAGTTCAGGGCCTATGCCAGATTTCACTGAATTTATTTGAAAAGGGCAGTTGTGTTAGATTACAGTTAAAGAATAATAAAAACTATTTCCAAAATGATCTGCCATTTTTTTACAGTAACATTTCTTGCCTTTGTGCCGTTGCAGGTACACGGTTCCCCCCGAGCATGGCAAGCGACTTGAGCGCCTTGCTAAAGGTATTATTCTGATTTACCCTTTTATCCCTTATAGAGTGCTAAGATGGCGTACAGAGTTCTTGCTGGAGGCAAAGCCCAGTGAACTTGCTGTGTTTGTTGTTAGTTAATGCACTGAAACCTAACCAGCAATTTTATCTGAGAGGGACAGGCCTGTTCGAAGTGACTGGTGTTTTCTTGTTCCCAGAATGCTTGTGTTTTAATGTTTAAAAAAAAAAAAAAAAAAAAATCGGCCGTATTTTCCCTGCTGCATGTTTTAAGACTGAGGCTATTTCTCTTCAGTGGTGGCTAGCAATTCTTTCCTCCCAGTGGCCAGTGTACCATGTATAGCTAGTGTTCCTATTCTACTGGCCTTGTGCTGTTCAGTTACTGTTCCACCTCTGAGTATACAGCATTTCTTAAGTGCCTAATGGTGTTCCATTTTGCCTACCTAATAAAGCTAGGTACTGGTAATGCTGGGGGAAAGTCTGTGAATGAGGTCTGGCATAGCTGCTAACTCCTGCTGAGTTTCCAGGCCAGATCTTTATTGTTGCTCAGGACATCCACAGCTTGCCCCCAACGGGCATGGACTTGTACCACATGCAGTGGTGCATACAAGGAGTTACTTGGATACTTGGGGTTGTAGGAGTAGAAATGTACCTGACAGTACTACAAATCCACTGATCAGTGATTATGAAAAACACCCACCTGTATGTCCATTTCCCTGTCTAGCAATGACTTGAAACAGTAAAAATTAAATGGCTCTATTTTTTTTTTTTAATATGGCAACCTGTTCCACAGATTCACCACTCTCTGGGTGGAAAAAATCCCCTCTTTTCTTAGTTCTGTATGATTTAATTCTGATGGATTCCATGTACTTAAAATGTAATTTTGTTGCCTTTTAACAAAAAAGGTCAAATGTGTCAACACTGAGTAGGCAATAAAGAACTGGAGGGCAACTAGAGGTGTAAAAACGGTTCTAGGCTCATGGATATGATCTAGCCACACTTTCTGGCAGTGTCCTTTTCCTTTAAGATGTGCCGGAAAGTCTTCAGGCTGACTCCTCCCACCCACCCAGGTGGTAACTCCCTCAGATCCGCACCATGACAGTAGATCTTCCTTTCTGCTGGAAGAAGCAGGTTCCCTCCTTACCACTACCGTGTTGAGCAGGCCCTAGCACTTAAATTCTTCTGAATTACTTCCATACCAATTTCTATGAGTTTTGTCTTCAACTTGATCTTCGTTCATGACCGCGATGGATAAGTCCACTTCTGGGGTTCTGCCGCTGCCCTTGTGGGCAGATGATGTTCAGGACTGACCCACACGCCACGTGCATCTACTGCCAGGGGTACAGCCACGATCCTCAGGCATGTGGCTTTTGCTGCTCGTTTCACCCGACCGTCCTGGAGGTCCGTCTCTCCTGCCTGAAACTGTGCCGCCCAGTGTATTGGAACCCGCTGGTCAAATCCAAAGATGACCATTGGGTGGTCTCCACAGCTGTGGGGTCCACCGAGCAGCTTGCAGCCTTCGAAGAGGAGGCGGCCCAGGCCACAGTCCATTCCTTCTTGGCTTCTGTTTTCGTGCTTCTTTAGCTGTGATCGACTTTTACGGGTTCCTTCAAGGAATTGTGCCAGTCTCTGCTGACCTTCCGTCTGGGACCCACTGGCAAATCTAAATCTAAAAAGAGTCTACGAAAGAAAAGATTTGTTGTAGATTCTGGGATCGGGAGCGCTCTCGGTCGAAGGTCTTGGATTCCCGCAATTCTCTGAATTTGACTTCTGCCAACTTCTCGGCCTTGGCAGCTGGCTCCATGGTAGCCCTGTCGGCCGAGACGTTGGTCTAAGTCCCAGCCAAGATTTTTTTCTAGCTGACCGACCAGTGTCGACTGAAGAGGCAGATACCACCTTGTCTAGGATCCCAGTCTGACGCAGACCATTGGAGGGATGGATCAGTCTGCTGACCCGCCACTTCTGGTCCCTGATCCTGACCAGGAGGAGCCTCTGCAATTGCAGACTCCCTCAGAGCCCCGCCACCAGTGCCCCTGGTGGCAGAGGTCAAGATCTCTGTCTTCTTCCCATGAGTTGAGCGGGTCGAGCTGGTCCTGCTATCATTGGCGCTCCCACTCTCGGCACCATGGAAAACAGCACTGCCACTGTTCTTCATCTTCGAGTGAGAAGAGACTTCTGCGCAATTTGCGTCAACGCTGCGAGGACCTGATGTGGCAACATTTGTGTTTGCTGACGCTAAACCAACCCCGGTTTCTACGCTGACCATCACCTGGCTGTCACCCGAAAGGCTGAAGCTGACTGTGCTGATGGAACTGATTTAAGACTGTCCAGACTCTGCCGACTCTGGCTTCTCCGATCGTGGTGGTACCGCCACCAAAACAGCCGATGGTTGCCCCTCCGACTAAGGAGTCTTGGCTGGCCAAGGGGCTTCCCCATTGGCTGTCTGTTGCAGTCACTCCTGACCATCCATGGAGGGTCAGTGGGGACTTCAGCAGTCGACCGCTCTGTGACGACTCTTCAGAGTCAGAGGGTTCCTCCCTGCACTCCTGTCCGGTCAACATGGAGTCTGTGCTGGATCTCTCGACAGACAAAGGTCCATCCTCTTTCATGGGCCTCCTCCATTTGATCTCCGAGTCGACTGGTATGAAGATGTAGCCCATCCAGAAACTGGTTTGTTGCATGTTGACCGAGATCCTGAACTGGGGAGACTCTCTGGAGGCTTTCCTGGTGGCAGAAGCCATTCTTGGGCCTGCCCTGGAGCTCTGGCAGCACCCCACTTCCTGCGCTGCGCGTTCTTCCCAGATGGCCTGTAAGTATGTGGTGCCTACTGGTGGATCCCTTTCAGGATTCACAGAGCACCCCTCGGACGAGGGGTTGGTGGTCGACTCTGTATTCCGGCACTCCGGCAACACCGGGGATGTTGATGGGTCGTTTGATAAGGAGTCCAAGAAGTTGAACTATGCATGACTAAGAAGGTCTGTGCTGCCTCCTCGCTTGGCCTCCGCCAGGTGAGCGCTGTCCTCCTCATGGCCCATTTCTCCCATGCCCTGCTTAGGCACCTTAGATGGGGTGCTTTGTCATCTGCCTGCGGACCTTCAGACCATGGTCAAACAGGTCCGAGACCAGGGCTGGGCTGTGACCAAGCAACAGCTCCAGATTGCCATGGCTGCTCCGTGGCGGCCTCAGAGGCCATGCCCCACAGGGCTTGGCTGAGGATCTCGACCTTCACGGTGGACACTCAGCACAAGCTGGCAGATGTTCTTTTCCTGGGCACCGACCTGTTTGAGCCCGGGGTCGAAGGTCACTTCACACATATTGAAAAGTCCAGTGCCACTTTGGACTCCGTGACATCTGCCCAGAAGGATCCCAAGGGCTCCTAGCAGTATCAGAAATGGAAGCCTTTTCGGTCCACCTCCACTCCTGTGGCCAAGCCAGCCCAGCTTCCCAGCTGGCTCAGGCTTGGTGACCTAGGCCCAAGTCAGTGGCCTCGGCTGTCCATAAACCAGGAGGGAGAGGCTCTGGTGGCTCCTTAGCTGGGCCCTCCTCTAAGCCTGCCCAGTGACTGGATGAGGGGTGCCTCCCTAATGCCAGTCACACCTCCCCTGGGTCCTCCCGTGAGGGGGCCAGCTCCACCACTTCCTTTCTGCCTGGTCCACTGTCACCACAGATAGGTGAGTTCTAGAATTGGTGGGTCAGTGTCTGCCTCTAGAGTTTGAGCAGTACCCTCCTTGCCGAGCCCGCGCCCCATGGGAGGACTTGGTTATGGCAGACATGCTGTCAACTCTGAGATGACATAGCCCAGCTCCTCTGAAAGGAGGTCGTGGTTCCTGTCGCGGATCCTCTGGAACACTCGGGGGTTTGTCTCCAGGTGCTTCCTGGTGCCAAAGTGGATGGGGGGGCTTGTGCCCCATTCTAGATCTACACAACCTGAACAAGTTTCTCAGGTAACGCACTTTCAGGATGGCAGCTCTGTCTCAGATCATACCATCTCTAGTGCAAAACATGTGATTTTGCTCCCTGGATCTTCAGGACGCGTTCTTTCATGTCCCAATCTGTCCGTCTCACTGAAGGTTCCTCCGCTTTTGAGCCGAGGGAACCCTCTACAAGTTCCTGGCCATGCGCTACAGCCTCTCCTCAGCCCCCAGGGTCTTTGCTAAGTGCATTGCAATGGTGGCAGCTTACCTGAGGCACTGAGGGGTCCGGGTTTATCCCTAGGGAACATAGGGAAAGGGACATTGTTTAACCAGGAGTAGCACACTAAGCCAAAGCTTGTTTCCCAATGTGACCTGGGGGCACAAGAAAGTTAAGTGACTTGCTCAGGATCACACGGTATGCACCTAGGCGGCTGTGGGATTCAAACCAGGTTTCCAGATCTGCAGCTCAGAGCCTTAACCCGCTGTGCTATACTACCTCAAACTGCCCTGTCTGGATGACTGGCTGATAGCAGGTCCCTCCAGGCAGTAGATGGAGTGGTCCAGGGACCTGGCCCTCTAGACCTGCATCAAACTTGGCCTCCTGGTCAATGAGGCCAAGTTGGAACTCGTACCCTTGCAGGTGATCAGCTTCATCGGGGCAGAGCTAGACTCTCATAGAGCCAGAGCCTGACTCCCGTCAGACAGGGCGGAGGCTGTCTCTCTCTCTCCCCTCCTATACTCTATTATTTCAGGTTGGGCAGTTGTGCCCTGCCTGGGACTTCCTGTGCTTGCTGGGGTGCATGGTAGCCTGAACCAGCGTAGTCTGGTGGGCCCGCTGGAGTATGCACTCCCTGCAGTGGGAGCTGGCCAGCCAGTGGTCTCAGCACAAGGGTCACTTCAACCAGCTGGTCACCGTAACCCAGTGGATGTGGGACACCATCCAGTGGTGGTTGGTCCCAGCACACCTGCAGGAAGGGATCCTGTTTGTCTGCCCAGAGCAGGCGGTCATCCTGACAACCGATGCCTCTCTCATGGGCTGGGGTGTCCACCTGGGGGAACAGAGTCCACGGGGTCTGGACCTGTGAGGAGTCCTGATGCCACATCAATCTGCTGGAGCTACGGGCAGTTCGGCTGGTGCTGACTGCATTCGCTCTGCACTTTCGGGGTCAGGTGGTCCAAGTCCAGACAGCACCATGACCATCTACTACCTCAGCAAGCATGGAGGGGTGCACTCCCTACCCTTGTGCAGGGAAGCTCTCCGTGTTTGGGCAGCCTGGATTCGGATCTCCTAGCCATCCATGTGGCATGAGCCTCCAGTCAGCTGGCGGACGCCCTCAGCCAGGTGGGCGAGATGTCTCACGAGTGGTCTTTCCACCCAGAGGTAGTTCAGTCTGTTCTTCCAGTGGGGCACCCCTCAGGTGGACCTGTTTGCCTCCAGAGAGAACATGAAGCTGAGGCTGTTTTGTGCTGTCCCCGGCTGCCCCCAAGCAGGGAACGCTGCAGGGGGATGCCTTCTCGAGACCCTGGACCCCAGGCCTCTTCTGTGTCTTCCCTTCACTTCCCTTGATCCACAAGGTGTGCTTCTCAAGGCCAGGAGGGACAAGACGCAGGTGATCTGGTGGCTCTGGACTGGCCACGCCAGTTATGGTAGCCCGATCTCCTCAGCAGCAGGCTCCCGAGGCATCTTCCCCTATGCACGTACCTGCTTTCCATCAGTCAGGGGAAGGTACTCTTCCTGGACCTTCAGTCCCTGCACCTGACAGCTTGGTTCCTGAGTGGCTAGAGTTCCAGGCCTTGGGTCTCTCCAGAGATGTCTTCACCGTTGTGTAGGCATCTCGGAAGGAGTTGACCAGGAACGCCTTAAAATGAGATTCTCCATTTGGTGTCCGGGCACGTGGCTGGTTCTTTGTCCTGTCCAGTGGCTAGCATCCTTGCTTACTTTTGGTCCCTCTCTAACGGACCTTCAGTTGACGACCCTTAAGGTGCACCTGTGACAGCCATCTCTGCTTACTAGGCGTGGGCTGGTCAGCAGTCGGTGGCACAGGTGAAGGTGGTATGGCACTTCTTCAAGGACCTTTACTACAGATCTTACTTCGAGAGGGTTCTTGCAGTAGGTCTTCACATATAGGACTGCGCCCCCTGGCGTCCGGTCCGTACGGCAAACTTGTTGATGGCAATCACTAGCAGGGACCGCCCCCGACGTCCGGGCGTCGTGACGTCAGCCCGACTATAAAAGGGGCGGTCCCACACCCGCTCTCCTGTTCTGTCCCGCCGTCGCCTCAGTCACGTTTGGCTCACGTCAGAACAGCAATCTAACGTCCGCATTATATTTCTCGAAGTATTTCTTCGCCTCTTGTAAAATTCTCAAGAGTTTTCTTCAATTTGATGTCTTCTAGACAGAAGAAAAAGTGCTCTAAGTGCGGCGCTCAAATCCCGCATGGGGACGACAATTCCCGCAGCCTTCTCTGCCTTGGTTCGATGCACGACATCCAGGAGTGTTCCATCTGCCAGGCCTTCAACCAGACGACCAGAACCATGCACAAGAGGACCCTCTAGGCCCATCTTTTGACCCGAAGCTTGGCGTCTATGGAAAGAGAGCTACAATAACTTAAGGAAAGGTCATCGTCGCCGGCCCTGAAGAAGGAGAAAAGTAAGGACAAGCACCGGGGCAGGAGTCCGTCGCTGTCTGAGAGGCCGGCAACCGTGAGTACTTTTTCAGGTGCCCCGTCCGCTTCTTTGGGCCGGGGCCTTTTCCCCCTAACTGCTGAGGTGAGCAGGCAGCCGGGGTTGCCTTTTTGGAGGTGGTAATTCTGTCGACTGATCCTGCCGGTAAGTCACCCCTCGCCTCTGGCGAAGGGCGCTCTGCCTCCGCTGATCAGACTAGCGGCGGCGTTCCAGCCGTCTCTAGCCCTGCCGGATCTGTTCCTTCAGACGCCGGCTCCTCCTCCCGCTTAGATCCATCCACTCTCCCGTCTGGCTCCAGTTTGGCCCCCGACGTTGGACAGAGTGAGGGACCAGTCGACCCGTTGTCTCCCAGGGTCCTCCACCCTAGAGACTCGCCACCCGATCCTTTGCTGTTTGCTTTAGCAAAGTCACATTCAGATCTGCTGTCCGGGGGGCCTCTTGTGTCTCCCCCCAGGTCTCCCTCGGTCGCCGGAGTTCATTCTGCTGCTGACAGAGGACCCAGGTCTCGGAGCCCCAGTGCCCCACCAAGCTCACTGGCACTTCCCCCTGTGGGTCCTTGACTGGGCTCGTACCCAGAACCTCTTTCCGCCTGCGGCGCCCCTCGGTTACTCAATATCCGACACCAGGCCAGGTGCCTCAGTCGCTGGATTACCCGACGTCATCATTCTCGGTGACTGGTCATCCTATTCCAGGACGTCCCACGCCGGGTTACCCAGGATACTCGTATTATCTGTCCTGGCACTATCCTCAGTACCCGGGTTATCAGCGTTATCAGCCACCACCTCCTCCTCCTCCTCCGGTGCCGGAACCTGAGTCCGTCCCTCAGTGGTGGAAAGTGGCTAGAGCGCAGCTCGTGTCGGAGTTGAGACAGCTGATGAGGGAGACGCCCTCTGTTAGGGTGACCTCTCCACCACCTCCTGCTACCAGAGCCTCTACCTCTATTGCGGTAGGTCTTACTGAACCAGACCCTTCCGTTCCTTCTGGCTCCGATTCCTCTGACACTAGTTCTGACTCAGACGTGTCGGACCCCAGATCTTCCATGGACGTTCCTCCGAAAGACTCCCCAAAGTCCCCTCCAGAGGATCCTTCTTTCAGAGACCTGCTACGTTCTATTCAGGCGGCTGGTGGTTGGCCGTCCAAAGAGGTCGAACCCCGAAGAAAGCGTCTTGCGGTGCACCTGGATCTGGCCACCTTGGACCCCATTCACATTCCACTGTAGATGGGACCTCAGGACCCACTTGTTACCACAGTCTGGCAACAACCGTCCTCCATTCCCGCAGTCTCCTGCAAAGCTGACTGCACCTATTATTCCCTGGAAGGGAATTTTCACCTGAACTCCCATCCCAAGGCTGACTCTATCATCATCACGGCGGCTCACGACCGTTCAGCCCAGCCAAAACATCTGAGTTCTTCGCCTCCCAACAAGGGCTCGCATCAACTCGATCAGTTTGGGCGCAAAATTTATTCTTCTTCTTGTGTGATACGTTCTCTTAATTACGTCTCGCACATGGTCGCCTTTCAGAAAGTTTCTCTTTTGGATCTAGAAAGGGACCTCCAGGATGTTCATGATGAAACCTTGAGGAGGAAGCTGTTGGATAAAGTACGGATGGGGAGATCCTCGTATCACCATGCCCTTCGGGCTACTTACGACTCGGTGGATTCAGTGGCAAGAGCAGCTGCCACGGGGATCTGCCTCAGACGCCTCTCCTGGCTCCATATAGCGGGACTGGTGCAGGACGTGTAGTCCTCTCTGTTGGATGCCCCTTTCAGGGGTTCTGTCGTCTTTGGCGGTGACGCCAAGGACGTTATTACGGGGCTGCAGGAGAGCGGATGCTCCCTGCGGGATGTCCGTTCCTTATACAAGACGGGACAGAAAAAGCAGCCCTTTCGCCGCCAAAGAAGGTGGAACAAATCCCAGGCAAAGCGTCAGGCAAAGAAACATGCACCTGGACCGGGAGCGCAGACCCCACAGACCAGATTTCAAAAACAGGCCTCTGGGGCAAAAGCTTCCCTCCCCTCGGCGTCCTGACTCATTTCCCCTCCTTCCGATACCTCCAGTACATCAGGAGGAACCGGTTGGATGGAGGTTCGGCCTCCACCTGGAAGGCTGGAGGTCCGTCACCGCAGAACATTGGGTGCTTCAGCTCATCCAGCGAGGTCACTTGATCTAATTCAGCAAAATTCCAACCCCCTCAACCGCCAGGACGGTCCTTCTGTCGCTGGGATCAGGTCCCCATAGTCTCTCAAGAGATTCAGGCACTTCTCCTAAAGAAAGCCATAGAGCCTGTCCTGTGAAGCCAGATAGGAAGGGGATTATATTCCCACTTCTTCCTGGTTCCAAAGAAAACAGGTGACCTGAGACCGATCCTGGACCTCGGCACACTAAACATCTTAGAGTACAAGAAGTTTCGTATGTTGACCCTTCAGGGGCTCCTTCCCCTGCTCCATCAAAACTTTTGTCTGTGCTCCCTGGACATGCAGGATGCTTACCTGCATATCCCTATCCTCCAAGCCCAACGCCGCTTTCTCCGCTTTGTTTTCCTGGAGAAACATTTCCAGTGCCGAGCACTCCCGTTTGGTGTTTCTTGAGGCTCCCCGAGTGTTCACCAAATGCCTAGCGGTGGTGGCGGCCTTTCTGCGCCGCCAGGGCATTTGTCTTCCCGTACCTGGATGACTGGCTCCTTTCAGCACCCTCTCTTACCAGCCTGAAAGAGGCTCTCTCTTTCACTCTGAGCTTGTTTGCTTTACTGGGCATAACAGTCAATTTTCCCAAGTCCCAGCTAGTACCCTCACAGAGACTCAGTTCATTGGAGCTGTATTAGGCACAGTTCAGGGCAAGGCTTTCCTACCATTAGATCGGGCCGAGACCCTTGCTTCTCAAGCCACACTGGTGGCACAGGCCCGATGGATCCCTGCACACTCGGTGCTTCGTTTATTGGGTCTAATGGCGGCTGCCGTTTCGACAGTTCCAATGGCCAGACTGCACATGAATCACCCAATGGTCTCTTAGAGTCCAGTGGGACCAGAGGATGGATGACATGAACCAAAAAGTCATGATCTCCAACAGCCTCCAGAGAGATCTACGCTGGTGGCAGGATCTCTCGGATTTGTCGAAGGGGGTCCCTTTTCTTCCGACAGTGCCAACTCAAATTCTCACTACGGACGTCTCAGAACTGGGCTGGGGTGCTCATCTGGGGTCTCACAAGACACAGGGGTCTTGGTCCGATCAGGAGCTGAAGCTCCACATCAATGTTCTGGAGACCAGGGCCGATCTTTACGCACTCCAAACATTCCAGTTGCTGCTGGTTCCGGATCTATCTTGGTACAGACTGACATGTCCACTGTCTGGTACATAAACAAGCAGGGGGGAACCAGATCGTACCCTCTTTGCCGACAAGCCATGAGGTTGTGGTACTGGGCGGTTCAGCACAGCCTTTATCTGACAGCAGTTAACGTTCCGGGCATCTCCAATGTCCTTGCGGACAGTCTCAGTCGATCAGTGGCCCAGGCCCACGAGTGGGAGCTAAAGTCAGAGGTAGTGTATGATCTTTCTTCGATGGGGTCGGCCAGAGATGGATCTGTTCGCCTCCCCATACAATGCAAAACTTCCTGTCTTCTGCTCGCTCGTTCCCGGGCATGGTGCTTTTTGGCCAGATGCGCTGTCTCTTTCGTGGACAGGGAGGTTTCTGTACGTCTTTCCTCCCTTTCCTCTAATTCAGAAGGTCCTGGTGAAACTTCAACAAGAGGGGGCCCACGCAATCCTGACTGCTCCTCTTTGGCCACGCCAAATTTGGGTCCCTCTTTTCCAACACTTGGCACTGGAACCTTTGGCTTCTCTGCCCATTTTTCACGACCTTCTGACTCAGGAGCAGGGCACCCTGGTGCATCCGAGCCTTCAGTCTCTCCAGCTTAATGCGTGGCACCTGTGGACATAGCGATTTCTCACTATGGGGTCTCTTCGAAGGTTGTGCATATTTTAGTGGAGGCCAGAAAACCCTCCACTAGATCCACTTGCGCTATGAAGTGGAAGAGATTCACGATATAGGCCCAAGCAAGGAGCTGGGATCCATTTTCATGCTCAGCATCCCAGGTTCGGGAGTACCTCGCACATTTGTCTGAGGCGGGCCTTAGCTATTCCTCCATTAAGGTCCACCTCTCTACGGTGTCTGCCTACCACTTCCCAGTGGAGGGCAAAACCTTGGCTCAACTGTAGGTTGCCAAGACCTTTTTGAAAGGCATCCTTCATTTGAAACCTCCGATCTGGAATCCGTTGGGGCAAACTGATGGTGGACCTGTTTGCCTCTAGGGGAAAACGCCAAGCTGAGGCTGTATCATGCCCGCCCCCCCCAGCAGGTTTCACTGCAAGGGGATGCCTTCTCGGGGCTGTGGACCCCAGGCCTCCTCTACGCCTTCCCTCCATTTCCCCTGATCCACAAGGTGTTATTCAAGGTGAGGAGGGACAAGGTGAAGGTGATTCTGGTAGCCCCAGACCGGCTGCACCAGTTCTGGTTTCCAGCTGTCCTTAGCCTCAGCTGCAGGCCCCCAGAGCGGCTTTGTACACGCACGGACCTGATATCTTTTGACCAGGGGAGGGTCTTCCATCCAGACCTTCAATCCCTGCACCTCACAGCCTGGTACCTGAGTGGCTAGAGTTCCAGGCTTTGGGTCTGTTCGAAGATGTCTAAACCGTGGTGGAGGCATCTAGACAGGAATCGACTAGGAAATGTTATGCCTTCAAATGGAAAAGATTTTCCACTGTGTCAGGGTAAGGTTCTGGACCCTTTATCCTGTCCTGTGGCTAACGTTCTCTACTACCTTTGGTCTCTCTCCAAAGGGGGTCTGCGGTCTTCGACCCTTAGGGTGCACCTGGCAGCCATTTCTGCTTACCAGGCGCGGGCCGGTCAGCCGACATTGGCCCAGGAGACGGTGGTCGGGTGCTTTTTCAAAGATCTGGATCACATATCCCCTCCGGTGCGTGAACCTCCACCTCCATGGGTTCTGCTGCTGGTTTTGGCAAAGCTCACGGGCAAGCCATTCAAACCCATGCACAAGTGTGAGGTGTCGCACTTGTCGTGGAAGACAGCCTTCCTGGTGGCTGTCACGTCAGCCAGGAGGACAGGGAAGCTTTCGGTGGACTCTCCTTATCCAGTCTTTCACAGGGACAAAGTTGTCCTACACCCCCAACCGAAATTCCTTCCGAAGGTGGTGTCAGAGTTTCACCTCAACCAGGTGTCGACTCTGCCGGTGTACTACCCTAATTACACCTCAGACGCTGAGTACAGGTGCCATACTTTGGACCCGAGTCGTGCTCTCTCCTAGTATAAGGAGAGGACGGCGGAAATTTTGGGAGAGGTTCACCAGCTGTTTGTCACCTACGCTGAAGCCGCTTCTGGCAGATCTGCAGCCACAATGACCATTGCAAGGTGGATTACATCATGCATAGGTCTGTACTATGAGTTGGCAAGCAAGGAGCCTCCTAGAGGGATAAGAGCTTATTCTACCTGCCATACTGCTGCTTCGGTGGCTGCTTCCAGGGACAGGAGATCTGTCAGGCTGCTACCTGGAAGTCAGCAAACACCTTCATCACCCACTACCACATCGACCTTGAGTCACGCCTGGATGCTGGTTTTGGGGCTTCAGTTCTCCAGTCTCTGTTCCCTAAGTAGGGGGTGTGCGCCTTGCCTCCTTCCTCCCGGAGAACTGCTTCGAGTCTGCCAAACAGTGTGGATGAACAACATATCCATGCTCCTACAAGAACAGGTTACTCACCTGTAACAGTAGTTCTAGCAGTGGTATATGTTGTTCATCCACACGGACCCACCCGACCTCGCCGACTGCAGATGCACACAACCTTCCAGTGGGCTAAGATCTGGCATCATGGGGCGGAGCCGAGGTGTATACCACCCGGGTGGGTGGAAGGAGCCAGCTTGAAGACTTCCAGCAGATTTAAAGTGGAAGGGGACAATGCCAAACAGTGTGGGTGAACAACATATACCACTCCTAGAACTACTGTTACAGGTGAGTGACCTGTTCTTACTCACCTGTAACAGTATTTCAAGGTGTGGTAAATGATGTTCATCCACACGGACTCTGCTTCCAGCAGGCAAGATCTGGTGTCGTGGGGCAGAGCCGAGGGAGTTACCACCTGAGTGGGTGGGAGGAGCCAGCTTGAAGACTTTCCGGCACATCTTATAGGGAAAGGACACTGCCAGAAAGTGTGGATGAACATCATATACCACTCCTAGAACTACTGTTACAGGTGAGTAACCATCGGCTGCCCCGATGGTTGAGGTTTCGGTCCCGATCCTGAAGCCCTGAGTCTAGTAGCCCATGCCGGTATGTGTTCCTGCTCTCAGCATTCGGACAAGTAGTGTTGCTGCTACTACTCATCTTCTTCCTCCTTGGACGAGGAGAGACTCCACCGCAGGATGTATCTGTACCACGAGGAGCTTGTGTGGCACCAGCTTATGTTCACCAGGGTTAAGCAGATTCGGCCCTTACCCTTGCTGTCACATGACTCCCGCCACCAAGGCCTCAGCCTACCCCGACTCTGCCTCCCCTGGCCTCCCTGTCTATTCAGGAAGAACCATCGCCTAAACAGCCGAAGGAAGGCCCCCCACTTAAGGATGCCTGCACTGCTTCAGGGCTTCTGCATTGGCTGTCGGTCACTGTGACTCCTGAGAGGCCCTGTTGGGTCAGCAGGGACTTAGGTGGTTGACCAGTTTTTGATGCATCCTCAGAGTTGCAGGGCTCCTCCCTATACTCTTGTCTGTTGGACGCAGAGTGGGGCAAGGATTTGTTGACTGAGCATGGTCCTATTTGTTTTGCAGGCCTTCTTTGGCTGATCTTAGAGTTGATGGGTCTTCAGATGGAGCTCGTCTAGAAATGGGTTGAGTGCCCTCTAACCTAGATTCTCGACCGAGGGGACTGCCCCGGGGAGGCCTTTCTGGTCAGTGAGGCCATTCTTGGCCCCACTCTGGAGCTTTAGCATCATCCGACCTCTTACCCTGTGCCTTTGGCTGGGATGGTCTGCAAGTACGAGGTCCTACTGGATCACTGTCAGGTTTCACTGAACTCCCCTCTGCTGAGGCTCTGGTGTCCGACTCGGTCTTTCGGCATACTGGGAATGTCTGGGATGTGGATTAGCCTTCCAACAAGGAATCCAAGAAATTGGATCATATGGCCAAAAAGGTCTGCTGCCTCTTCTCTCATCCTTCAGCAGGCGAGTTTGGCCCTTTTGATGGCCCACTTTGCTGATACCCTTTGGGGCATTCTCGATGAGGTGCTTCCCGCAGCTCCTGGCTGACTTACAGACTACGGTCAAACATGTCTGGGACCAAGGCCAAGCTGTGGCTAAACAGCAGTTCCAGACAGTGATGGACATCGGTGACTCTTGCGCCCGGTCTGTATCTGCAGCGGTCGCCATGCGCCGCAGGACTTGGCTGAGGATCTCTACATTTACAGCGGATACCCAGCACAAATTGGCAGATGTTTCTTTCCTGGGCACTGACTTGTTCGAGCCAGTGTCAAAGGGCACCTTATTCACATTGAGAAGTCCAATGCCACCTCTGACTCTGTGACCTTGCTTCCAGTGGGGAAGGCTGCAGGGAGATGCCTTCTTGAGGCCCTGGACCCTGAGCCTCTCTGTGCCTTTCCTCAGTTTCGCTTAATCCACAAAGTGCTGCTCAAGGCCAGGAGGAACAAGGCACAGATGATCCTGGTGGCTCTGAACTGGCCCTGCCAGTTCTGGTAGCCTGATCTCCTCAGCAGCAGACTCCAGAGTCCCAAGGCATCTCCCTCTACACCCGGACCGGCTCTCTTGCAGTCAGGGGGAAGGTACTGCATCTGGACCTTCAGTCCCTGCGCCTGACAGCCTGGTTCCTGATCGGCTAGAGTTCCAGGCTTTAGGTCTCTACGAAGATGTCTTTACTGTGGTCGAGGCTTCTCTGAAGGAGTCGACCTGAAAATGCTATTCCTTCAAATGAGAGGGTTCTCTATTTGGTGCCAGGGCAAGGGGCTTGAGCCTTAATTTTGTCTGGTGGCTAGCATTCTCGACTACCTTTGGTTTCTGTCTGTCGGGCCTTTGGTTGACCCTTAAGGTGCACCTGGCAGCTGTCTTTGCATACTGGGCACAGGCTGGTATGCCGTTGGCACAGGAGAACGTGGTCTGGTGCTTTTTCCTTTTTGAAATCCTACATCTTTATTAGATTATATCAAACACACAAGATGTAACAAGAGTAAGGATGAACAGGATTACACTGACATCCAGAATCCAATAATTGGTAACATGAGATGAGACTTACACAGAGTCAAATACTAAGAAAAGATAACCTACTAAAATATCCAACCCTCCACTAACCCACCCCCCTCCCACCCCTGGAGTGTGCCTTATAAAACAAAAATAACGTGACAAGGAAATATCAAAAGTGAAACTACATCACCAATGAAAAAGCGTCAACACAGAGTGATACATACCAAAACAGACAGAGGCACGCAATACCTAAACCTTAATTCAGATATAAAGCATATAGTTTACCCCATTTCTGGTTGAAGGAGGCTATACAATTTCGGGACCTAGCAATTATCCTTTCAGTATTAAAGCAGAGACACATTTTTCACCCATTCAGCATATGATATTACCAATTGGTCCATCCAGTGCTTGAGAACCAGCCTTTTGACTGCTATAGAAATTAAAGCCATATGATACCTACGCTCCCAGACCCTAATATTAGACAACCTCCCTAAGATGCATATTTCAGTAGTAAACGGCACTCCCAGCCCCAGAAGGGGGTCCAGATTGGTTTGAATTGTGTTCCATAATGGAGCCACCTTGTCACAATGCCATAGAATGTGTATCAGGATCTTACTTCGAGATACAGCTTTTGCAGCAGGTAACATCATTAGGACTGAAGCCGGCAGGCGTCAGGACCCCACGGAATTCTTCTAGCTAGCTAACTTCAGCGGGGACCGTCCCGATGTCGGTCCCGCCTCGGCGTCAGGCGTAGTACATAAGGGCGGTCCCCCAGATTCCCTAGTTCTTTTCCCTGCCGACTTGCATGTCTCCACCCTTCAGACTGCTTCTAGCGCTGACGATGGTCAAGTTCTTCCTTCGGGAAAGTTCATTTTTCAGCTCAGTTGCTGTCTGATGTCCTCTCCAACCTCCGTTGAAGGCCATCCCTCGAAGTCGCCTGTGAAACCGTCCGTTCAAGGATCCGCGTGGCCTGGAGTCAGTTGCCTAGGCCCAGACCACGACACCCGGTCCTGTATTTTCTGCCAGGGGTTCAACAGCGGACCGGATCCGTCGCCAGGAGGCTCTGCAGGCGTTCCTGCTCGAGGAGAAAGTTAAGGCCATGGACACCTCCAAGGGGAGTTCTGCTGAGAAAGCGGAAACATTCTAGAAGCACAGGAGAAGGCTCCATCAGGTCCCCGTCTAGGCCTCCGACTCCCGTGATTCTGGCTCGGTCCGACCGTTCGCCTTCCCGGCCCGCTCTCAGCCTCCCTCCGCTCTCGGTGAAGAAACCTTGGGCTCCTCTTCCTCCTCACAGGCCAAGACCTCCAGGCCCTCTTGTCCTCTTCTTCCAAAGCCCTGGTTAGGTCTGGGGACCATCATCATCACCTGCAGTCCGCCCTCTCGATTCGTCATGGGAGAGGCCAGCGTCTGCACGAGTCGAGAAGAGGACCCCGACGCCTCCTACCGACGTAGGTCAGGAGACTATTACAGAGGAATTGACGCAGCCCGAGGACCAGATGGGCAAACCCGGTCCTGTCGAGGCTCCCAGGGAACCCTCCCTGCAACCTGTGGCCCCTGAGGAGCCGACGCCGGAACCAGACGACCGGCCACCAGCTCCCGGTCCGTCGGGCCTTTCTTTTTCAGGTTAAGGAGCTATTTACCTACTGGTGGGATACCATTAAAAAGGATGTGGTTTCCACACCACCTCCTCCTCCTCCTCCTCCACCACCTGCGACCCCTCTGGCCCCTGTGCCCCCTTCCCCATCCGGCGCAGCAGGCTGAGTACCTCTTCTCCCCAGGAGCCTACGGACCCTCCAAGGGGAAGACCAGATAAAAGGAGCTCGTCTAGATCCTCTTCAGGGTCACCCAGTCCTAGAGACCCAGAAGACGCCATGATCGCCTTGACGGAGGATACAGGGTCGGAGTCTCGACAAGATCCAGATCCCTCTCTCCCTTCCGATCCCTCTCGGACCCGTGAGCTTCCTAGATCTCCTCTGGATGACCCATCGTTCTCGGAAATCATGAGACATATCCAAGAGAACATGGGCTGGGATGCAGAAAAGTTAGACCCGAGACTACGCCTTGCTAGATATCTTGACAGAAGGATCCCAAGCCTGTGGTGGTACCACCCTTGGTGGACACTTTTGTGGGCGTCACCAAGGCAGCGTGGAAGCGTCCCACTCGCTCCCGTCGATGCCGAGCAGAAGCTGACCCTGTACAAGGCTCCTAAGGAGGACCAGTACTTGGCTCCAACTTCCTCTGCGACTCTGGTCATCACAGCCTCTCATGACCGGTCCCAGAGACACAACATTTGAGCACCCTGCCACGGACCTGGGAGTCCAAACAGCTGGATGCTATGGGCAGGCGCCAGCGTATGCTTCCGCTACCTGCGCCATCAGATCCCTGAACTACTTGACCCACGTGGTGTAGTTCCAAAATGCTTTGTGGGAACAGGGACTGGATCTGGTGGAGAAATTGCCAGACGGTGAGCAGAAGGAGATGTTGCAGCTCCTCCGTACGGGTTTGGACGTGGGAACCCAGGTGCTGCGAGCCGCGTATGATTCCGCGGACTTCTCGGCCAGAGCGGCAGCTTCAGGCGTATGCCTCCAGAGACACTCATGGCTTTGTGTCTCCGGATTTACCCCGGACGTCCAGAAGAACATCATGGACGCCTCTTTCGAAGGAGAAGTTCTCTTTGGTGCACCCTCTGAGAAGGTTCTCACCAAGCTCCAAGAGGCCGGGAAGGCGGTGAGGTCGGTCCAGGCAATGTACCGACCAAAGCTTAGTTCCTTTCGTAGGAACCAAAGCCGTTTTCGTGGATGGACACAGAGACAACAGTCCCGCACCGGTCCACAACAGAGGGGCTCCGGTTCCCGCAGAGCCCAGGGAAGACAGCCCGCGGGCAGAAGTCAGCGTCCAGCTAAGCTGGCTCAGCCCGCGGCTCCCTCCGCTGCCACAGCCTGACTCCTTCCCGGCTCCGCCCCTCAGGATCAGTGGGACATCACGGTCGGGGGTCGTATTGCGAATTACCTGCTAGGATGGCAGTCCATAACCACCGACAGGTGGGTTCTTCAGTTGGTCGAAAAAGGCCACTTTATAGAATTCACAGACAAGCCACCCTCGAGGCCTTCTCTGCTCTCCCGTTACTCGGGTCAGCACAAATTGCTTATCAGGCAAGAAATACTCACGCTCCTGCAGAAGGGAGCGGTGGAGTATGTTCCAGAGAACCAGATAGATTCCGGATACTATTCCCACTTCTTTCTGGTTCCCAAGAAAACAGGGACCTCTGTCCAATCTTGGACCTCAGCGACCTAAATATGTCGATTACGCCTACAAGCGATTTCGTATGGTGACCCTTCGGCCTCATTCCCATGCTGAAGCAGGGCGTCTTTTTAGCGTCCCTAGACATGCGGGCACCTACCTGCACATCCCTGGCTCAAAGCGCACAGGAGGTTCCCTACGCTTGAGTTCTCGGCTACCATTTTCAGTTCGGGCCCTTCCGTTCGGACTGTCATCGGCCCCAAGGGTCTTTACCAAATGCATGGCACGTGCTGGCGTCCTTAAGAGACAGGGCCACTATGTGTTCCCGTACTTGGACAATTGGCTTCTCATGGCCGCCTCCAGAGAGGCGTTGTTGCTGGCTATTCAGAGCACTCAGGACTTGTTCCAGTCTCTGGGCATTATAATCAACTACGAGAAGTTTCTCCTCGTACCGTCACAGAAGCTGCAGTTCATAGGCGCAGTTCTGGACACCGTTCAGGGGAAAGCATTTCTCCCAGACGACAGAGTGGAACACATCAGATTCCTCATCAGGGATCTCTCGGCGAAGAAGACTGTCCCTGCCAGGCTGGTCCTTCGTCTGCTCAGACACATGGCTGTGGCCATTCCGACAGTCCTTGGCAAGGCTCCACATGCGGTTAACTCAGTGGATGCTCAAGGTGCAGTGGGACCAAAGGCAAGACCACATGCAGCATCCGGTCAGAATCACAAATGCCGTGATTCGAGACTGGCAATGGTGGCTAGACCCAGGGGCACTTTCTGCGGGTGTCCCACTTACAGCGCCGTCCCCGGAGATAATCCTCTCCACAGACGCCTCAGGGCTAGGGTGGGGAACGCACTTGAACGGGGTGAGGTCCCAGGGAACATGGACCCCTCAGGAAGCCCACCTCCACATCAGTGTGCTGGAGATGAGGGCGGTCCTCTACGCCCTGCAGGCCTTTCAGTCAGAAATCCCATCGTGCACTCTTCTACTTCAGACAGACAACACGGCGGTGATGTATTACCTCAACAAACAAGGAGGCGCACGCACACTCTTACCCCCTTTGCAGGGAAGCCATGAGAGTGTGGGATTGGGTAATTCGACATGGCACAAACCTGATTGCAGCTCATGTTCCCGGAGTGGACAACACAATCGCAGACGGCCTGAGTCGCTCCCAGGCCAGAGTCCATGAGTGGGAACTTCTTCAAGGGGTCGCAGAGGATCCGTTTCTTCGATGGGGCACTCCAGAACTGGACTTATTCGCTTCCCCATCCAACGCAAAACTGCCCAATTTTTGCTTGCTAGATCCAGGGCCTGGTGTTTTCTGGCGAGACGCGTTGTCCCTCTCCTGGGCGGACAGATTCCTCTGCGCTTTCCCTCCCTTCCTGTTAATCCAGAGAGTTCTTCTCAAACTGCGCCGGGAGCATGCAACAATGATCCTGGTAGCCCCATTCTGGCCCAGACAGATCTGGTTCCCCTTGCTAACGCAGCTGTCCCGGGAACCTCCAATTCTGTTACCTTTCAGCTCCCATCTCTTGTCTCAGGAGGAAGGTTCTCTAGTCCACCCAGACTTACGCTCACTGAACCTGCATGCATGGCTCCTAGAGACATAGCCATTTTGTGACACAGGGTCTCGCAAGAGGTGGCGGAAGTTCTTTCCGAGGCCAGAAAACCGGCAGCATGCGACTGACGCATGAAATTGTGCCGCTTGCCTGTGGTCTGTAAGCACGTGGCCTTCCCTCTAGGTTGTCCGTGAAAGCGGGTGTTAGAATACCTGCTCTCCTTTTCCATTCGGGTCTCGCCTACTCCTCTATTAAGGTGCACCTTTGCGCTATTTCTGCTTACCACTTCCGGGTGGGACAGCACACAGTGGCGCAACTTGACGCCTCTCGAGACTCTGAGAGGGGTGTTACACCTTAGGCCACCCATTAAGGACCCTGTTCCTCCATGGGATTTACTCTTTGTCCTGGAACAGCTCACGCTTCCCCCTTTTGAACCTGCCGAGGATTGCGAGCTGTGTTTCCTGTCATGGAAAACGTTATTTTTAGTTGTTGTTGCGTCAGCAAGGAGAATTTCCAAGCTTCACGCTCTAATGTGTAAGGAACCTTATTTGATTTTCCACCAGGACAGAGTGTCCCTGAGGACGAATCCTAAGTTCTTGCCTAAGGTGGTCTCTGCACGCAGTCTCAATCAGGACATTGACCTGCCTGTATATTTCCCTAAATATTCTAATAGAGGAGAAGCGCTGCTCCACACCCTGGATGTTCACTGCTGTCTAAGGTATTACCTGAACAGGACTAAACAGCTTCGCAAGTCGGAGCAACTCTTCGTTTCCTTCGCTGAGAGGATGATGGGCCAATCAGTATCGAGCAGTCCTTTTCTCGCTGGCTTGTCCAGTGTATATCATACTGCTATGATGCTAAGCAGAAGCCCCTCCCGGGTACAGTCTGGGGCCATTCCACTAGGGGGGTGGCTACCTCCTTTGCAGCACTTCGCAACGTCTCCTCCTCTGCCATTTGTGCTGCAGCCACTTGGAGCTCTGTGCATACTTTTATCAGGCATTACAGCCTGGACATTGCTTCACGGCGAAGAGCAGGTTTCGGCCTGGCTGTGCTACAGGGTCTCCTGTCCTAGAGTCAGGACTTGGATGGATGTTCCTAGTTTCCTCCTCCCCAGAATGCTTACAAGCATTATTGCTTGGAAATCAGTCCTAATGGTGTTACCTGCTGCAAGAGCTGTATCTCGAAGTAAGATAGTACAGTTACATAAGAACTTACCATAACAGTAGATCTTCGAGAACAGCTCTTGCAGCAGGTTAACACCATTAGGACTGAAGCCGGCAGGCGTCAGGACCCCACGGAATTCTTCTAGCTAGCTAACTTCAGCAAAGACCGCCCCCGACATCGGTCCCGCCTCCGACGTCAGGCGTAGTACATAAGGGGTCGGTCCCACCAGATTCCCCAGTTCTCCCGCCGGAGACTTCCGGCCACAGGACGACATCAGAATGGGAGACCGAGGATCCACTATCAGAAGACAAAAGGGCTCAAGCCCCTGCTCAAGGCTCGGTAAGCCATGCCTCCTCCAAGGGGGAAGGTGGGCGGGAAGGTACCTGCTGCAAGAGCTGTTCTCGAAGATCTACTGTTATGGTAAAAGTTCTTGCATAACTGTACTTTCCCATCAGCTGCGCCACACAGTGTACAATTAGTCGAGGGTAATCTGTCTAATTTGGCTAATTTAACCGGAGTGTAGTACAGATCATTTAAAATATGATACTATATAAGCCTGTGCCTATCTTGAGTGAGATATCTATGCAAGTCCTCCTAAACCTGACCCCAAATCAAGGGGGAATCTGGCAGAAGCGGAGCCCAGATTTTTCGAACCAATAAGACCATTGGGAAATTTAATGCCCAGTAGGAAGGAATAAATCTTAGAAATTCCATGGGGTCTGTATGCGAAGTCCTGTATCTGGTCTAAAAGGCCCAACTCGGACGCAAGTGAATGTGGTGCCAAAAATAGAGACTAGAAGATGTCTCAACTGAACGAACCTTAAATATATATTTCTGAGGAATATTCAATTTAGCTGTTATATCAGTTGAGGAAAGGAGAGAATCCTGAGAAAACACATTTTCCACCAGAGTATCCCGATGTTGAGGAAGACGGTCTGAAAAAAGCGGGAAGCCTCCTATTTTAATGTTAGGGTTAGAGATGAGAGGTTGTGCCATATCTTTTTTTTGGTTGAAATACCAAAGAAGTTCAAGCACTGAGTCAGAACCTTTATGGAAACCCCTACCGCCGCCGAATTTAATAAAAGAGAAGGTAATGCAGAGTTAGGATAGTAAAAAAAATTCTAGGTGACTAAAGCTTGTGCATATCCAAAGCTTTCCCTCCAGTTGAAGCCAAATGGGAAGATAAGTATCCGGACTAGCCTCAAACCATCTCTCCATTTTAGACAAATGACTCTCCCAATAATATAGCATGAAATTGGGGAGGCGTAATCCACCTTTCTCTTTAAATAAATTAAGTTTTAAGAAGGCTCTTCTAGGATGTTTACCTAGCCAGATGAATTTCGAGAGAGAGAAGAGTGAAGCTGCTGAAAATAGGATTCTGGGATCCAAATGTTCAGTAAATTAAGGGGATAAAAAAATACGTGGCAGGACATTCATCTTGATGATACTGATACGGCCCCATAAAGACAATGGGAGGTTGACCCATCTTTGAAGGTCCTGCTGTATCCTCAACAGTAAAGCATCCAGATTCAGTTTCCTGAAATCAGGGTCTCTGGTAAGATGTATGCCTAAATATTTGAGAGAGGAAGGAGACCATTTCATACCAAAATGAATGAAATTGGCATGAAGCGTGAGAGCATTTAATGGGAATATAACGGATTTGGATAGATTAAGCTTATAATTGGATACTTGACCAAACCAATCAATAATTTGTAGTGCATGTGTTAGAGAGAATTCTGGATTAGTCAGATGTAAAAGAATATCATCAGCGTAAACTGAAAAGAGTCAACGACTGCTGGTGAACTAAACAACCTGTGGTGAGCTCTTGATGTTAATTAGCAGGGGTTCCAAGTATAGGCTAAACAAGAAGGGAGATGGGGGCAACCTTGCCAAGTTCCAGTGAATAGGGGGAATCGAGAAGAGAAAACCCCATTAAAATAAATTCTGGCAGTAGGAGACTTGTATACATCTGGTGCTTTTTCAAAGGACTTGACTACATTCCCCTCCGGTGCATAAACTACCACCACCGTGGGACTTGTTGCTGGTGTTAGCAAAGCTCATGGGCAAGCTATTAGAACTGATGCACAGGTGCGAGATGTCTCACCTGCCATGGAAGACTGCTTTCTTGTGGCTGTCATATCAGCCAGAAGGATCAGTGAGCTCCAGGCACTCTTGGTGGAGTCTCCTTACCTGGTCTTCCACAGGGACAAAGTTATCCATCGCCCCAACCCCAAGTTCCTCCTGAAGGTTGTCTGATTTTCACCATAACCAGGTGATTAATCTCCTGGTGTACTTTACCAACCATACCTTGGAGGCTGAACACAGGCTCCATATGTCAGACCTGCGGCGAGGGCTAGCGTACTATAAGGGGCGCACAGCTGGAGTTTGGGGAGAGGTTTGTCACCTATGCTGAAGTCGCTCCTGGCAGACCAGCAGCTAAGCTGACGATTGGCAGGTGGATTGTATCTTGCATCGTCCTCTGCTATAGGTTTGTGGGTAGGGATCCTTCTGTAGGGCTAAGGGCTCATTCCACCTGACATACTGCTGCCTCGTTGGCTGCTTCCAGGGATGCCCCTATTGAGGAAATCTGCAGGACTGCTACCTGGAGGTCAACACACACCTTCATTACCCACTACCACATTGATCTTTAGTCACCCTGGTATGCTGGTTTTGGGGCCTTGGTTCTCCATTCTCTATTCCCTTAAATATAGGGGGTGTGCGCTTTGCCCCCTCCTCCCAGAGAACTGCTAGGAGTCTGGATAGTAAATCATATCCATGTTCCTAGAAAAACGGGTTACTCACCTGTAACAGTAGTTCTAGGAGTGGTATATGATGTACATCCACACTGGCCCACCCAACCTCCCCTGGCAAGTGGCACACCAGTCTTGCTTCCAGTGGGTAAGATCTGACATCACGGGGCAGTGCCAAGGGAGTTGCCACTTGGGTGGAAGGAGCCAGCTGGAAGACTTTCCTGTAAGCCTTAAAGGGAAAGGAACACTGCCAGAAGTAGTGAGGATGTACATCATATACCACTCTTAGAACCATTACAGGTGAGTAACCTGTTTTTTCTCATCACTTTTTAAACTCATTCTATCTTGTGTGGCCATTTTGGGTCGTGTTAAGCAGTGGATGGTTCCAACGCCATGTGGCGCTACTGGTAAGAATGTGTTAGTTTGTAGCAAGGTGACAAAAGGCATTGCATAGGGTGTCCAGACTGACCAGTAAAGTGGAGAGGAGGGCGGTACTGTAGACCACATCTGCCTAGTCAGAATACTGTGAGAACCATTTTGGTGACCAGCTCCCAGCAAATCAGCAGGGGTAGGCAGTCTTTATTATGGTGTAGAGCACACAACTTGGGGCGGAGTTTCTCATAGATTGCATCAATGTGGGACGAGAAGTCAAGCTTGATGTCCAGCCACACACTGACGTACTTGAAAGACTGCGCCAGTTAGAGGGGCACCATCCAGCGTGGAGAATACCAGAAGTCTTGAGAGCCTGGCCAGTTTTTGGTTGGAACCAAAGGCCATATGAACATATGAAGAAGCCAGCAGAGGAAGTCCATTTGGTCCATTGATGTTGTCCCAGGAATGGCTGGAAGGGAACCAGCACAAGACTCTGGAACTCCTGCTGGAGCAGGTTTTTCCACAGGCGCAGTAGAGACTGGAGGTGAAGATGACTGTGTTAGTTGCATACATGTGATAATGCATGTTGGCACAGGCAGTGGGGAAGGAGGGATTACTGCAGGACCCCAGCCGGGATGAGAAGAGGTGGGGCTAAGATACCTTTAACCCATACTGACTGACAGCTTGTTATGTTGGGTAGGCCAGCAGAGCTCAGCTTGTCCTGGAATAGCTGGTGAGAAGGGGAAATTGTTCAACCAGGAAGGGCACACTAAGCCAGAGCTTGTTTCCAGGTGTGACCTGAGAGCACAAGGAAGTTAAGTGACTTGCTCAGGGTCACACAGTATTTAAGTGGGGGCCGATGGGATTCAAACTTAGGTCTCCAGGTTTGCAGCTCAGTGCCCTTAACCACTATACTGCCTCCCACAGGGACACAGAGTTGAGGGCTTTGGCCAGATTGATGAAAATGACAGCAGTGATGTGTCACTGTTCCATCCCATAGAAGATGGAGTCTGGAGTCCGTGACATGTGGCAAGGAGGAAACTGTGGAGCGGTGCATCCTTAAACCAGACTGGAAAGGGTAGAGGAAATTGGAGGATGAGAGGTGGTCTAAGAGTCTGGAGCAGTCTTCCAGATCTGTGGAATAGAGCAGAGGGAGAATGCTAGGTTAAGCAGGTGAGTAAGTGGAGGTGCAGTGGCAGGAGCTGAGAGGTGGAGGAGTTTAGGATCTGGCCAATCAGGACTGGACTTTGACAGGTTGAGGTAGGACAAGGCAAGCATAGTGTCCTGTGTAGTGATGGTGGGGGAAATGGAAACCTGGGGAGGCGTGTGGTAGAGGAAGTGGAAGCAGGAGCGGTGGGAGGAGGGAGGGCACAGGTGGTGAAGAACTCATTGAAGTGAGCAGCAATAGTGGACACAGGAGAACCATTCACCGTGAAGACCACTGAAGCAGATCCGGGGGGGGGGGTGTTTTTAAAAAAGGGAGTGGATTATATTCCATAGTTTAGCTGGGGAGTTAAGGATGTTGTAGAGTTTGGCTTCAAAACGTTGTGGCTTCGCAACCTGGACAGCCTTAGGGCAGTTGTTCCACAGAGCCTTGTATAAGTGGAGGTTGGGTAGGGAGTGGGACAGTTTATAGTGGGACAGGCAAGATCATGGGACTTGCACTGATTGATGATTTTTGGGGGAAGTAGAGGGTTGGAGGGAAGATTTGACCCTGGATTTCCTGAGGGGGACATGCAAGTCCCAGAGTGAGAAAATTGGGGGTGAATAAGGGAAAGGGCCACATCAGTGTCAGGTGCCAGAAGGATTCCTGACCAGTCTGTTGCAGTGAGGTCACTCAGGAAAGCATTAATATTCAGTGACCGGAGGCACTTGGACCAGATGTGTTTTGGGGAAGAGGGGGATGCTGGATTTTCCTAGTGTAGTATGTCGTGCTATGGTAGCTGAAATAATCTGGCAGTATACCTGCTGCAGCAGTGCGGCGGGGGTGGGCTTAGTCGATGCTGCTTTTGGGTCCTTGGTCCTTTAGTCTCTGCTCAGGTGTGGATAGTGAACCAAATCTAGGTTGCTGGAAATCGGTTACTGACTTGTAATCATAATTTTATTACAAGTATTCAATTCACAACCACCCCCAGGAAGGCTTTGTTCATATTCGTGTTCCTGCTTGCAAATCTGAGTGTATTGGGGGTGGAGCCAGTGGACTTGTTCCAGTGACTGAGTATGCTTAGTAGAAGACAGCTTAAGTATGGATGTGAAAAGAAAATAAGTAGTAAAGCTATAGATCTTTCTTCGAGATACAGCTCTTGCAGCAGGTTACACCATTAGGACTGAAGCTGGCAGGCGTCAGGACCCCACGGAAATCTTCTAGCTAGCAGTCTTCAGCGGGGACCGCCTCTGACGTCTGTCCCGCCCCCGACGTCAGGCGTAGTACATAAGGAGGCGGTCTCGCCAGAATCCCCAGTTCTTTCCCGCCGTCGACTTGCATGTCTCGACCCTTCTGGTCAGTATCTCAGCCATGATTGGAAACGTTTTTTTTTTTTTTTTTTTTGTCCCTGCTTCGATTTGGAAACTTTTCTCAATCGAATCGTCTTGCACATCTGATGTCCTCTCCAACATCCGCGAGGGCCATCCATCAAAGTGTGCCTGTGGGAAGCAAATTCCTTTAAAGACCGCAATTCGGCCCAAGTGCATGTGCCTAGGTCCGGACTACGATCGTGTCTCCGGATTCACTCAGATGTCCAGAAGAACATTCTGACGCCCTGCCCACGGGCAAGATCTTCCTGGACATAAGTCTCCACCACTCATTCACACTAGTGGGATTAGCGCCGGAGGCACTAGGACCCATCGGGAGCAAACTTTTGCTGGAGGGTCGGCGCGAGAGACTGCGCGCCAGAGGGTGCGCTGCGAAGCAGTGGCTCGGCAGGCAACGATTATCCCGACGATTTACCCTCCAACCGCCCCCAGTTCCTTTTTTCTCCGCAGTAGAGTGCGCTTCAGTGACGACGTCGCTTGTCGGGAGTCAAACTTCAAACTAGCGCATAGTTTTCAGTTTATTTTTTTGTAACATTATCACGATAGTAGTATCGCTTAATTTATTCTAATATTTTAAATTTAACTTACTTGAAGAAGTCTCGGCCTACTGGACGGAGTCGACCGTGAGCAGGTCAGGTGACGGTAGGGAGACTTCGTATGAAAGCTGTTCAGTCAGCCGGGCTGGGTCTGGTCAGCCTCCTTCTCCTTAGCGGGGTTCCGACAACGGTCAGTCCGATGCCCGGGGATGGGCAGTCCCCCCGTCGGCGTAAAAATAAACGGTCGCATTCTCGGCACCATTCGGCCTCGAGCTCTTCTTCGGCCCACAGGTCAAAAAAGAGAAGGCATCACTCGAGGTCGCCCTCTGGTATGTCTGCGCGTCGACGGTTGGTTATCGTTGCTAGTTGCCGTTCTCCTTCTTCGGAGTCGCCAACTGCCGGTGATCGTCTACATCGGAGCCCCTTCCCGCCTATAGGTAGGGCTCCAGATGAGCAGTTTCATCAGTGGGCCGCTCTTATGGAGCGATGGGCTCGGAGGTTGGTTCTCCTGCCTGGCTCGGTTGCCACGGAGCCCCCGGGCTCCTCTGGCGATCGGGTAGGGCGGTTGGACCTTCCTAGTCGCGCGGCACTTTCTTCGGTGCCGGTGACTCCGAGCTTAGGTGTCCCCCCCCTCACATGGCTGCGGCGCAGGGGGCCACACCAATGCCCTTATCTCCTGTTTTTTTTCCTTCTCTAGCTTTCCAGGTTCCTGGGGCGTTTCCGGCGCCTTCCGCGGGGTCTGTCGGCTTGTTGGCGCCGTTTTCGGTGCCGCTGGGCCTTACTGGGCGCTGTCCGCGGGCGCCGCTGGTCTTCTTGGCGCTGTCATGCTGCGCGCCCGTTTGGTCTACCGGCACCGTCGGCGGGTGCCGCTTAGTTCGGCGGCGCCGCTTGGTTGAGGCGGCGCCCGTGCTCTTCTGGCGGTGCCGTTTCCAACCTGCTTTGCCTTCTCGGCGCGGGGCCCTCGGGACTCTCCTTGTTCTCTGCTGTTTCCTCCTCTCCTAATTTTCACTCCTTTCCTGTCCAAACAGTCCTTCCTGGACCATCAGGAGATGATGTTGAGCCTGACCCAGACCTTCGGTTGGGTGATGAAGTGGATGAAACAGGATCTTTCTTTGCTACAGAGCCTGTGGTCAAGGACCTGTCCTTTAAGTCTCTGTTGAAGAACCTGAGATCCACTCTTTCTCTCCAGACTACAGACATCGATCCTGGGAAGATATTAAGACTCCAATACCTTCATGCCTCGGAGATCCCTACGGATTTGACTCCTCCGATCCAGCCTTCCTTCGAGACGCTGTCTCAAATGGTATGGAATAATCCTGCTCTTATTCCCTCAGTGGCTAAATCCATTGATAAGAAGTATTCAGCTCCCAAGGATCGTCCCATTTTGGCATCCCAAGCCTTTGCGGATCCTATTGTAGTCCTGGCAGAGAATGATAAGGTCGTTCTTCCTCAAACTACTACAGCTCGACCTATTAACAAAGAGTCTCGTAAGATTGATACATTAGGTAAGAGAGTCTTTGCTGCTCCACTCTAAGTATCGTATTGCCAGTTATCAAGGCTATTTTCTCAGTATGAGTATATCCTGTGGCACTCTTTGAAAAGAATGGTTGAAGCTCTTCGGATTCGGACTCCAAGTCGAGCTTCTTCTCACCGTCACTAGAGTATTGAGTCCAATAACCAACAGGTCAAAGCCACTATGGAAGCTTTCGACACTGCTTCTCGGCTCAGCAGCCGTGAGTATTTGTACTAGCGCCATTCCTGGCTGCGTACTTCTGGCTTCACGAATGATGCTCAGCAGCAGGTAATGGCGCTGCCCTTTGATGGCTCCTTTCTTTTCGGCCCTCAGGTGGAACAAGCCTTAGAGGCCACTCAGAAGACTAGGTCGGCCATTAAGTTGGCCAGACCTCCGCCTACTCCCTCTCGGGGGCATGTGAACAGACGTCAGTTTCATAGTCGTCAGTCCTTTCGAGGCAGAGGCAGGGGAAGCTTCCATAAAAGCCAACCTGCCCAATCTCAAAAGAAAGCGCAGCAGAAAGCGGCGGGGCCTAAAGCCCCCAGCGCCACCTTAATAATTGCTGGCCCAAGTTCCATCCACATTGCCCAGGTGGAACTTTCTCCTCGGAGGAGGTCGTCTGATGTACTTCTACAACCAGTGGAAGTCCATAACCGGACAAATGGGTCCTCGGATAATTCGCGAGGTTATTCTCTCAATTTTTGGAAACCCCGGTTGTCCTCCCAGGCGACAACCCAGGTTGTCGGCCTCTCAATCGAACCTCCTCACGCCAAGATCCAAGGCCTTCTAAGCAACAGGGCAATAGAACTGGTGCCCCGCATCTAGAACAAGGGTTCTACTCCCATTACTTCCTGGTTCCAAAAGAAATCTGGGGAATACGCCCCATTCTAGACCTCAGAAAGTTAAACAAATTTCTCCCCAGGGAGAAATTCAAAATAATTCCCTAGGTACCCTGTTACCCCTGCTGCATCAAGCACGACTGGCTAGCCTCCCTGGATATGCAGGGCAACATCCAGCATATCCCCATCCACCTGACCCACTGCAAGTTCCTCAGGTTTGTAGCTCTGGGTCGGCATTATCAGTTCAGAGTCCTGCCTTTTGGGCTATCCTCGGCGCGTGAGTTTTTACAAAGTGTTGTGCAGTTCTCATGGCGCATCTCAGGAAGATAGGACTCCAGTGTTTCCCTACCTGGACGATTGGCTTCTAGCAAGCCCTTCCAGCCAAAGGGACTTTGGAAGCCAGTGCAAAGCGACTTCGTCTTCTTTCGTCCATAGAATTCTGCTAAATTTGAAAAATCACAACTGCAGCCCTCCCAGAGGCTCCTTTTCATAGGGACGGCTCCTAGACACCTCTTCCTTGAAGGCTTTCCTTCCAGAGGACAGAAGACTCAACATCCTTTGGATGGCCCATTACATCGAGGAGAACCAATCGGTTACAGCTCTCTCGATACAGCATATTTGGTCTCATGGCTTCCTCGGTGTTCACTGTACCCCTGGCCCGGTTGCACATGAGAACCACCCAGTGGATGCTGCCCTCTCAGTGGTCTCCGACCTCTCACCCCAGTCTTATCCCATCAAGGTAGCGGGCCCTTGAGAGTCTCTCCACCTGCTGGACTCAAGAGAGCAATCTCCTGGAAGGGTTCCCCTTGCTCCCCGGATCATCAGATCTCCATCACCACAGATGCATCGCTAATGGGATGGGGAGCTCACTGTCGACTCCTTCACACTCAAGGTGTATGGACTCAGTTCGAAACTCATCTCCACATAAATGTCCTGGAGATGAGAGCGGTCCTCTACACGATCCGAGCTCTGAAGGATATCCTTTGTCACAAGAACATTCTCCTTCAAACGGACAACAAAGCTGTGATGTATTACATCAACAAGCAAGGCGGTGCTCATTCTTATCCCCTTTGCAGGGAAGCAGCGAGGGTGTGGGAGTGGTGCTTGGAGCACAAGTGTCTGATTCAGGCGGTTTATCTGCCAGGTATACAAAACGATCTAGCAGACCACCTCAGCAGAATGGAGGCAGACCCTCACGAGTGGTCTCTCGATCCAGCCGTAGCTCGGTCACTATTCGAAGAGTGGGGGACTCCAGACCTGGACCTTTTTGCATCCCCACTCAACGCAAAACTGCCTCTCTTCTGCTCCAGAAATCCAGGGCCTGGCATTTTCTGTCAGGATGTGTTCAGGCTGCGGTGGACAAAACGCTTTCTTTACGCCTTTCCACCGCTTCCTCTAATCCAGAGAGTTCTCCTCAAGTTCGAGTCTCAGGGGACCAAAATGATTCTCATTGCTCCCTCCTGGCCTCGGCAACTATGTTTCCTCTGCTCAACAGTATGTTGGCAGCCTCTCGAGACCACTTCCTTGCAAATCAATCTTTGACTCAGGGTTCATTGGTCCATCCAACCTGAAATCACTTCACCTTCATGCTTGGCTCCTGAAGAGTAGAGTAGATCGGTTCAATGTCTCTCGTAGCGTCTCGGACATCCTTCTGGCTCTGCGGAAGCCAGCCACCAAAGCACGGCTTCAAATGGAAGCGCTTTTCTCTCTGGTGTGCAAAGTCCTCTTGGAATCCTTTTCCTGTCCTCCTGACAAAGTTCTGAGTATCTTTTGGACCTATCAAGCTCAGGTCTCCAGTACTCCACAGTTAAAGTTCACCTTAGTGCCATCTCAAGCGTTCAAGGGCGGTTCTTCCCTTGACTCTGGCTCAGCTTCCTATGGTGAAGAGATTTCTTAAGGATTCTTCATGCCAGACCCCCTGTTAGCGTCAGTTGCAGCCTGGGACATTAACCTGGTGCTGGACATGCTCACTCGGAAGCCTTCGAGCCCCTAGCTACCTGTGAGCTAAATTTCTTACCTGGAAGACTGCCTTCCTGGTGGCCATTACCTCAGCCCGCGGGGTCTGGAATTCATGCCTTGGTAGCGGACCCTCCGTATACTGTATTCCATAAAGACAAAGGTAGTTCTCCATACTCATCCTAATTTCTTCCCAAGGTTGTGTCAGAATTCCATCTAAACCAACCTCTGGTACTTCCCTCTTACTTAGCTAATTTCCAAAATGAAGAGCGATCTCTTCATTCCTTGGATATTAAGAGCCTTGCAGTTCTATTTAGATAGAACCAAGAATTTTCATAGACTCAGCAACTATTTGTTTCTTTCAGCGACTTTCGGCTGGGTCAACCTGTCGCTATCAGATGCATTTCATCATGGTTAGTGGCATGCCTTGACATTGCTACTCCATGGCTCAGTTAAAGTGGAGGGTAGAGTGTACGCTCCTCTACTAGAGCGGTCGCGCACATCTTTAGGAGATTCGCAATGTTCCACTTGCAGATATCTGCAACGCCGCCACCTGGAGCTCAGTGCATACATTCGTTAAGCATTATGCACTGGATGTTCATCTCCAGGCGACATTCCGCATCGGAGAACTATCCTTAATGAGCTTCTATCTTAGGCCGTGAGCTCTGTCTCCTGCCCGCCGCCCTTTGGGGATTATCAGCTTGGTACTCTCCCACTAGTGTTGAATGAGTGGTGGAGACTTATGTCCAGGAAGATATGAAAATTACATTACCTACCGTAATTCTTGATCTTCTGGGCCGAGTCTCCACCACTCGTCCTACTATCCATCCCAGAGCTCACGCTGTGTTGGTCTTCACTCCCTCAAATCTTTAGGCCGTGAGGACTTCTTTGCTGACCCTTCTTACACGGGTCATACGGACTATCTTATGTCCGCTTTTTTAAGGTTGGATTTACTCTTTACGTTAGTTGCGCTGCACCTCCTTGGTAAAAAAGGTACTGAGGCGGTTGGAGGGTCGTCGTCGGGATAGTCGTTGCCGCTCGAGCCGCTGCTCGCGGCGCCGTGCCTCGCGGAGCCGTCCCTCGCGCCGACCCTCCAGCAAAAAGTTTGCTCCCGATGGGTCCTAGTGCCTCCGGCGCTAATCCCACTAGTGTGAATGAGTGGTGGAGACTCGTCCAAGAAGATCAAGAATTACGGTAGGTACGTAATTTTCATTTCTCTTTGGTGAGTCTTCGGAGAAGGTTCTCACCAAGCTTCAAGAGGCCGGGAAGGCTGTACGGTCTGTCCAAGCCATGTACAGACCCAAGCCTGGTTCCTTTCGTAGGAACCAGAGCAGTTTTTGCGGCCGGACGCAGAGACAACAGTCCCGTTCCGGTCTGCAACAGAGGGGCTCCTTCTCCCGGAGAGCCCAGGGGAAGTCGTCCGCAGGCCAAAGCCAACGCCCTACCAAGTCGGCCCAGCCTGCAGGACCCTCAGCTGCCACAGCATGACTCCTTCCCGGCCCCCGGCCCTCAGGATCAATGGGACACCAAGGTCGGGGGTCGTATTGCGGACCACCTGCCAGGGTGGCAGTCTGTTACCACCGACAGGTGGGTTCTTCAATTGGTCAAACAAGGCCACTTTATAGAATTCGTGGACAAGCCACCCACAAGGCCTCCTCTGCTCTCCTGTTACTAGGGTCAGCACAGATCGCTTATCAGGTAAGAAGTACTCGTGCTTCTACAAAAAGAAGCGGTGGAGTACATCCTGAAGAGCCAGAGAGGAGCAGGCTACTATTCCCACTTCTTTCTGGTTCCAAAGAAAACAGGGGACCTCCGTCCAATATTGGACCTCAGCGACCTCAATATGTCGGTCGCCTACAAATGGTTTTGCATGGTGACCCTCCAAGGACTCATTCCCATGCTGAAGAAGGAGGCCTTTCTAGCATCGCTGGACATGCAGGATGCCTACCTGCACATCCCCATTGCTCAGCGCACAGGAGGTTCTTGGCTCCGTTCCTCCGGCCACCACTTTCAATTCCGGGCACTTCCTTTCGGACTATCATCGGCCCCCAGGGTCTTTACCAAGTGTATGGCAGTCATGGCAGCGTCTCTAAGGAGACAGGGCCACTATGTGTTCCCGTACCTGGACGACTGGCTTCTCATAGCCGCCTCCAGAGGCGCTGTTGTTGCCATCCAGAACACCCAAGCTCTTTTTCAGTCGCTGGGTATTCTTATCAACTACGAGAAGTCTCTCCTGGTACCGTCCCAAAAGCTGCAGTTCATAGGCGCAGTTCTGGACACCATCCAAGGGAAAGCTTTTCTTCCAGAGGACAGAGCGGAGCGCATCAGGTCCCTCATCAGGGACCTTTCAGCGAAGAAGACTGTCCCCGCCAGACTGGTCCTTCGCCTGCTCGGACACATGCGGGTAACCCAGTGGATTCTAAAAGTGCAATGGGATCAAAGGCAAGACCACATGCTGCAGCCAGTCAGAATCACGAAGGCCGTGATTCGGGACTGGCAATGGTGGCTAGACCCAGGGACACTCTCTGTGAGTGTTCCGTTTGCAGCGCCGTCCCCGGAGGTAATCCTCTCCACAGACGCCTCAGGGCTGGGGTGGGAGGCACACCTGAGCACGGGTGAGGTCCCAGGAGCGTGGACCCCTCAGGAGCTCACCTCCATATCAACATTCTGGAGATGAGGCGGTTCCTTTATGCCCTACGACCTTCCAGTCAGAAATCCCTTGAGAGGTACTCTTCTGCTTCAAACAGACAATAGGGCGTGATGTATTACCTCAACAAACATGAGGCACACACTCTACCCCTTTGCAGGAAGCTGTGAGTGTGGGAATGGGTACTCGACAGGCACGAGCCTGATTGATGCTTTACGCTCCCGAGTGGACAACACAATCGCAGACAGCCTGAGTCGATCCCAGGCCAGAGTCCACGAGTGGGAACTTCTTCAGGAGGTAGCAGAGGATCTGTTTCTTCGATGGGGCACTCCAGAATTGGACTTGTTTGCTTCCCCATCCAACGCAAAACTGCCCAATTTTTGCTCGCTAGATCCAGGGCCTGGTGTTTTTGGCGAGACTCGTTGTCCCTCTCCTGGGCGGACAGATTCCTCTACGCTTTCCCTCCCTTCCCATTGATCCAGAGAGTCCTTCTCAAACTTCGCAGGGAGCACGCAACAATGATCCTGGTAGTGCCTTTCTGGCCCAGACAGATCTGGTTCCCCATGCTGACTCAGTTGTCCCAGGAACTTCCACTCCCGTTGCCCATCAGCTCCCACCTGCTGTCTCAAGAGGAGGGTTCGTTAGTTCATCCGGACTTATGCTCACTGAACCTGCATGCCTGGCTCCTCGAGACATAGCCGTTATGCGACACGGGGTTTCGCAAGAGGTGGCGGAAGTCCTTTCTGCTGCCAGAAAGCCGGCAACGCATGCGACGTATGCCATGAAATGGTGCCGGTTTTGCCTGTGGTCTCAGGCACGCAGCCTCTCCCCTATAGATTGCCCAGAGAAATCAGTTCTGGAATACCTGCTTTCCCTCTTCCACTCAGGCCTTGCCTACTCCTCGATTAAAGTTCACCTCTGTGTGATTTCGGCCTACCACTACCCGATAGGTCAACGCACAGTGGCACAACTCTATGCCTCTCGTGATTTCCTGAGGGGGGTGTTACACCTTAGGCCACCCATCAAGGATCCCGTCCCTCCTTGGAACCTTCTCTTTGTCCTGGAGCAGCTCATGCAGCCCCCTTTTGAACCTGCCGCAGATTGCGAGCTGCGTTTTCTGTCGTGGAAAACGTTATTGTTGGTTGCTGTCACGTCAGTGAGGAGAATTTCTGAGCTACACGCTCTTATGTGTAAGGAACCTTATTTAATTTTCCACCAGGACAGAGTGTCTCTGAGGATGAATCCTAAATTCCTGCCTAAGGTGGTCTCAGCCCTTACCCTTAATCAGGACATCGATCTGCCGGTGTACTTCCCCAGGTACACCAATAGAGGAGAGGCATTGCTTCACACCCTAGATGTTCACCGCTCCTTAAGATACTATTTGACCAGGACCAAACGGCATCGTAAGTCCGAGCAGCTGTTTATTTCCTTCGCTGAGAGGATGTTGGACCAACCAGTCTCAAAACAGACCCTTTCCTGCTGGCTTGTCCAGTGCATTTCGTTTTGCTACAACAAACAGAAGCCCCTTCCGGGCATGGTCCGGGGCCACTCGACTAGGGGGGTGGCTACTTCCTTCGCAGTGCTGCGGAACGTCTCCACCTCGGCCATTTGTGCCGCAGCTACATGGAGCTCAATGCACACTTTCATCAGGCATTACAGCCTGGACATCGCCTCACGGCGGAGAGCAGGTTTCGGCCTCGCCGTTCTACAGGGTCTCCTGTTCTAGAGTCAGGATTTTAAGATCTCTCCGTTATGCCTCCTCCCAGAGTGTCTAGAGGCTCTAGTGCTTGGGAATCAGTCTAATGGGTGTAACCTGCTGCAAGAGCTGTATCTGAAGTAAGATAGTACAGTTACGTAAGAACTTACCGTAACAGTAGATCTTCGAGAACAGCTCTTGCAGCAGGTACCTTCCCGCCCACCAGTCCCCCTTGGAGGAGGTTAGGCCTAACGAGGCTTCAGCAGGAGCTTACCCTCCTTTGTTCTTCTGATGGCGGATCCTCGGTCTCCACTTCTGATGTCATCCAGTGGCCGGAAGTCTCCGGTGGGAGAACTGGGGATTCTGGCGGGACCGCCTCCTTATGTACTACGCCTGACGTCGTAGGCGGTCCCCGCTGAAGACTGCTAGCTAGAAGATTTCCGTGGGGTCCTGACGCCTGCCGGCTTCAGTCCTAATGGTGTAACCTGCTGCAAGAGCTGTTCTCGAAGATCTACTGTTACTGTATGTTCTTACGTAACTGTACTTTACAAGTAACCTCTGTTTATGTATTTTTTTTTTTTTTTGGTTTACAGGTAGGTGCAGCACCTTTCACTTTTCCATGTTAAACTTCACCTGACACCGGTCTGCCCACTCCCACAGTGTGTTGAGGCCCTTTTACAGCATTTATGCTCTCTCGTAGGCTAGCCCACCACTTTGTAATTTTCCAGTTTATTCACGCTACTTGTAACTCCTTTATCCGAGCCATTTTTAAATAGTCTTAACAGGAGCGGTTTTATAACTGACCCTTATGGTACTCCACTGGTGACCTCCCTTCACCCAGTCAGGCTTTCTTGGACCATTACCCTCTGCATCCTACTCCTCAGCCAGTTACTGATGTAGCTTTCAATGCCACCTCCAGATCCAGTACTTTTGCTCTAAACATTTTTGGGGTACTCATGGCAAGTGTGGAGATCTGTCCTAGAGTCCCACGTAGTGAATACTGTACTAGATTGTCAGAGTTGCATGTGGCAGGGGTTGTTGTGTGACTGTTGGGATGTCATGCTGTAATTTAACTGTCATGGAGTCTCATGTGGTGGGCACTGTGGGCTCATTGTCAGAGCCTCACTTGAAGACTGACTGTTACGATGACACCGTCCTGTATGTATCCAGTCCATCCTCACCCATGGTGGAGTCCACCCTACAGCAGGACTTTGACAAAGCCCAGCAGTGGTTACGATCCAACCAGCTGTTTCTAAATGCCAAGAAGACAGTCTCCGTGACCTTTGGCACAAGGCAGAGACTCTCAAGGCTCTCCTCCCCTCCCTCCTTCCACAAGCATCATGGATCTACAGTGGAAGACACTACCTCCTTCAGGTACCTAGGGGTATGGCTAGACCCACACGTTGACTTCTCCAGTCACGTTGATGCTATTCACAGAAACTACCTGAACTAGGTGCTCTCTACCGGAATTGTGAATGTATCCTGCTGCTGGCCTATAGAGAAATTGCTTCTGGTGTTCAGCTGTGGTAACGTACTCTACAGTGCCGTCCCAGAAAAGACCCTATCCAGACTGGACACACTGTTCCACTCCTTCTGTCTCTTTGCCATCAACTGTCCTATCTGCACTCACCACTTCTCTCTCTACCAATTCCTTGCTCTCCCCTTCCTCACGGACCATCACATGCTTCACTGCACCACCTTCACTGGCAAGTTCTGGTTCAGTGTACTACCCTCCTACCCATGGTATTCAATTCCCCCCCCCCGCTCCCTCAGGAGTCTTGACGTTTGCACTCATGCCATCCCACACAGATCTTCATCTGCTGGTCAGGCATCCTTCTACTACTACTTTCCCAAACTCTGGAACTGTCTCTCTCCACAAACATTTGAAACACCTCCACTGTCTCACGCCCTTGCCTCTCTCATACACTCTTTCACTGCCCTACATGCAGCTGTCTCCAATCTCGCTTGACCTCCGCCTGAACTTCTATCCAGTTAGTCACATCTAGCACTTATCACTATCCACTAATTGTTGAATTTAGTAGTGTTGAATTTGTCTTCAAATCCTTGCTATTGCTGTATCACTGGAGTATTTATTCACGTCTATTACCTCTGTACCCAGTGTTACTGTATATAATTCCTGTACACAATGTAATGCCGTGCACGTATTGCTTCTGTACTTACTGTAATCTTTTTGCAGTGTTATAACATTGTTGTTTCCCATTCCTCTGTACCTTTCCCTTCTCCCCCCAGGACACATCTGGAAATTAGCATTCCTTGCTCAGTATGTCTTCAAGTGAAACTTTTAAACAAGTCAGTTTTCATTGACTTGGCCAGTGGCCATACATTTGTGTATACATGTTTTATGATTAGTTTTCCCTAATTTTAAATTTTGATCAGAGGATATCTTTTGCAGCAGGTCATACCTTAGGAACTATAGCCACCAGGCACCAGGACCACTTACACATTTTTGCTAGCAGTCTAACTGGGGCCACTAACAGCAACGTTATCACATCAACATCCCTCAGTACAGCTGTGGGTGGCCCTGCGCTCTCCTCAGTCGCTTCAGTCGACCACCATTTTTTCTCTAATTTTCTGACTTTAGTTTTTCTCACCCTAGTTTTTTATCACTTTATTTCGTAAAGTGATTCACCCTTTTCTTTTCTTTTATGCCCAGTTCCAACACCCTCTTCTGTCACTGCAGCTGCAGACAGAAGATCTACATTAAGTACTTCCACGAGGCCTGTGTCCGCTGCCTTGGCACCAACCACAATGCCCAGGCCTACAAGATCTGCCGCGGCTTCATCCAAGCTACCTGTCGTCAAAAGGAGCTGAAATATTTCCTCATGGAACAGAAGGTCGCTGGCTTGGAGAGAAAGCTTCAGGCTTGGGGTTCCCCTACTTCCCTGGCTCCATCCTCAGGCTTCCACTCTGCCAAAGCCTGGGACAAATTGTCAGGGAAGCATTGCCCCAGAAGGAAGACTGGTCCTCCTGGGAGTGTTCTCTGTCATTGTGCCCGGTGCAGAACGTTTTGGGGAGGCCATCCAGACCGCTGATGACTCCCACTGCCACCGACTCTCTCGCCTCCAGGGTTAGCCTTGGCAGCCCTCTTTGCCGATGCACCTCAACCCGGTGGCACTTTGTCATTGGCGGGTTTTCTCTTTTCCAGCGGATTCCCACTGCTGCCCGCACCCTATCTGCTACCGGGGGACTTTGACAGTGCATCTGTTGGCGGTCCGACACCAGCCCTCCATTGCCAGGGTTTCCTCCACTACCCCCACAGACGTGACCTCTGCTGAATGCTCTTCCACCTTCTCAGGGGCCACAGTCTGGGAGTGGTGCTGGTCTGCTGGTGGCCAGCGATAGTCATACATCGTCGGGTGCTAAGCCTCTTCTGTCGACGCCTCTGACTGTCCCTATGACATTGGGGCTGCATGCCCCTCAGATAGTCCCTCAGCCTGTCCCCATTCTGTTGTTGCTCCAGCCCTCCCTTCTGATGCAGGGGCCTCGGCACCCCCTGTCGACGCTGTAGGATGTCGCACCGATGACCGTAACCATCGATGTCCAGGCTCTCGTTTCTTCTCTCTCCTGGATCTGGAACAAAAGGTTCTCCCACCTTGGGGTCCCATCGACGGAGGGGCTTTCTTGGCCTTTGGCGCCACCACATCACACAGCATAGAGACCTGCCCCCTGTCACTTGTCAGTACCTCCCTCTGAGCTGGGGGATGATGAGGACCGTCTCCCTGATTTCCTCCAACCGGATGAGGAGGAGGAGGGTGCTGTGGCCCAGACTCCTTCTAGCATCTCCACGGTGTCCTCGGCGGGGGAGGATTCCTCCGGTTGTGTCCTGAGGCCCCCCCCCCGCCGGATGACCGCTCCATTGCTGTACTGCGGCAACTGCAGGCCCCCATGGGGTTCAGTTCCTCGGAGCAGACTAAATCTGGCCCACTGTTTGGGCCTACCTGAGTCCTCTCCTTTCCTCTCCTATTATTCCTCCTATGCTTGAGGCAGATGGGGATGCTACTATGGCAGCATGGTACAGACCAAACCTGATTCTCATATGCACACACCCACACCCCCACCCAGGAAGGTGGACAAACTATACAAGGTCCCCTCTCGGGAGCCTTTTCTTGCTGGGCCCCCTAAGGCGGATTTGGTGGCCATAAAATGCGGCCCGTGACTGATCCAAGAGGCCCCAGAACCATAGCTGCCTCACTCCAGACTCTGAAGTCCAGGAAGCTGCACCTCAGGGGCAAGCGGGTAGTTGTCTCCTCCACTCTGGCAATAAGGATCTTTAATTATGTGAACCACATGCTCAAGTACCAAAGTGATCTCTGGGAGACTGCCATATCAGCTGCCCAGTCCCTCCTGGAAGGCCCCCAGATGCAGGAGCTACTCGAGGTCCTCCAGTCTTGTGCTGACGTGGGTAGTAGGCATCTTTTGAGGACTGCTTGTGATGCCTTAGATGCTTCAGTCAGGGTCTCCGTGGTTAGGATTTGTTTGAGGAGGTACTCCTGGCTCAGGGTGTCTGGCTTCACCACTGATGTCCAACAGTCCATACTGAATGCTCCCTTCAGGGACTACAAGGTCTTTGGGGGAGATGTACAGGACACTCTTAATGACCTACAGGTCTCAAGAAGAACCCTGTGGACTATTCACTCCCTCTACCACACCCACCAGAAAAGTGGGCAGAGGGTGCCTTTTCGACGTGCCACCCATAGATCTAGGTCTGGCGTCAAGCAGCCCAGTAAATGCAAAGCTACCACAGCACTGCCTGAGCCCCTTCTTCACTACAGGAAAGTCCTCAAGGGGTGGAGCAGTGGGCCCAGCCATGGGGTCTGCATCAGCCTGACTCTTGGCCCCACCCCTCTCCATCAGGTTTCCCAGGACGTGGTGGTGGTGGAGAGTCATTTGTCCCGCCATCTGGACAGTTGGCGGGATCATGTCCGCCTGGGTGCTACAGCTTATAGAACAAGGGCATGCTCTAGAGTTTGTGAAGATGCCTCCAGGATCGTCCTCTTACCCCCAGATCATGTTCCTGTGTTGCTGGAGGAGATCAGATGCTGCTGCTGAAAAGGGCCGTAGAACCCATTCTCATGAATCAGTGCAACACAGGGTTCTACTCTTACTTCTTTCTTGTCCCCAAGTCCACAGGGGACTTGAGGCCCATCCTGGGCTTGAGAAACCTGAACTACTACATCTAGTATTATAAATTTCAACTAAACAATGTCAGTGTTGCTCATTTCCTTAAAAAAATGGACTATTAAGGGGTTCTTGGGTGCAATTGTGGTAGGGTAATTTAGTGTTGTTTGCACACTGCCCTAGCCTCTGGGTGCTGTCCACCTGCACTCCCCTTCCAATGTTTATATTTAGTTCCCTTTTTAATTGAACTTTACACATTGGGATTTCTATGTTAAAACACTATCACCATCTTTTTATATCGTGAGCATCTATAAAAGATTCAATCATTTGCTGTGCATTTTTAAAGTTCCATTGCTTACTTCCAGTAATAATACATTATTGCCAAGAAGACTTGAGCAAATTGAAATGCTATTGTGAGCATGTGCACATGTGACAGAGAAACGAAAACCTAAATAATTGTGGTAAAGTATTGAATTGTATTACACTAAAAGCAATAACGTATTATTACTGGAAGTAAGCAATGGAACATTAAATATGCACAGCAAATGATTGAATTTTTTATAGATGCTCATGATATAAAAAGATGGTGATAGTGTTTTTAACATAAAAATCCCAATATGAGACGTTCAATTAAAAACGGAACTAAATATAAACATTAGATGGGGAGTGCAGGTGGACAGCACCCAGAGGCCAAGGCGGTGTACACAACAAAAACTACTGCATCTAGTCTGAAGTTCAGGATGGTTACTTTCTCTGGCCTGTTGCCCTTGCTCCAGGAGGGAGACTGGATCTGTTCCCTGGATATGCAGGATGCATACCTGCACATCAAGGTTTGCCTTCCCCACAGGAAGTAACCCCAGTTCAGAGTCCTCCCTTTCGCCTTATCTTTGGCACCTCGGGTCTTCACCAGATGCCTAGTTGCGGTGGCGGCGGCCCTCAGGATGGAGGGGCTTTCTGTCTTTCCCTGTCTGGATGATTGGCTGCTCAAAGCGCAGTCCAAAGAGCAACTGTCCTTGACCCTGGCGTGTGCCCTGCAGTTGTTCAGCTGGGGATTACAGTCAATCGGTCCAAGTCAGTATTGACTGTCAGCCAACAGCTCCAGTGTATGTTGTTTTTCATTTCATATTTTATGCATACAAGTTATATGCATACACAATAATGTGATCATACAAAATTATATGAATTAAGATCAACTCGATTGAGCTTTCGCTCATTTACGAGATCCCAAAGATTAAAACAATAATCACAAATACAAGAAATGACAAACAAACAGTAAATAGATACTTAGTCAATTTATAGATACAAAATAAAATAAACCACTCAATCAGGATTTCAGGCAAAAACAAAAAGAGGGAGGACATACAAATTGTTTCAGGAATTACAATTAGAACAACATGATCTAGTACTAGTGACAATTTTCTTATGCCAAGTCTTAATCCCTGTCCACAGATTCCTGCCCGATAAACTTTTAAGGTGTACCGGTAGTTTGTTCAACTCTAGGGAACCCCTATAAATAACTGATTGCTGACCAATTTCTAAATTATATTTTGGGATTTCAAAGTCTGGGACATTTGCTGATCTTAATGAGATCATTTTATTCCATTTTGTCACCCCTGCGGCTATGTACGGAGGTATGTCACCCAGCCAACATTTGTACATAATTGCAAGTAAGTGTTCCTGTCTATATTCTGAAAGTTTCACCCAAGTGTTCCTGTCTATATTCTGAAAGTTTCACCCAATCTAGTTGATTAAACAAAAAACACTTATGTGTAGTATGTGGAACATTCAAAGTAAATCTAGCCAATCTACCATGACACACCTCCAGTCTCTCCAGATCACTCTTTTTGCCACTAGCATATATAAAATCTGCATAGAAAAACATATGCATAATCATAGAGTTAACCACCCTCCTTCATACTTCTGGTCCCATACAATGTCTTACCCTATACAGGGCTCCAAACTTTTTCCCCACACTTTTAATTAAATTATCTCTACGAGTTCCCCAATGGAGGGACTTGTCTAGCCATAAGCCAAAATATTTGTAGGACTGAACCTGTTGGATCGGGGATCCCTCCAGGGTATTCACCCTCGGGGTCAAACTCTCCTGGGCATTCTGTAAGTGGTGAAATAACTTTATTTTTTTTTTTTGTACTCTCAAACTAAACTATCTTTGAGAAAAACTTGCAGCTCATTAAAAGCCGTTTGTAACTTATCTTGGATTTTGTTTACTATGAGATCTGAAGTGTAAATAATAGTATCATCTGCATACAAATGAAAAAGAATAGGTAGATCTGTAAAACTCAACCCATTAACGTAAATATTAAACAATAAAGGTCCCAGGCTGAAACCCTGAGGGACTCCCGATCCAACAGGAACAAAACCTGACATCCACCCCCCTCAAGGACACCATTTGAACTCTACCAGCTAAATGTGAGGAGAGCCAACGAAAACTAGACCCCACCAACCCCAGACCCACCACCCTGGATAGGAGGACACTATGATCCAAGGTATCGAAAGCCTTAGATAAATCAGTAAAGATTGCACCTACTGGTGTCCTGCCATCCAGGGCCACCTGAATATCACCAGTGACCTTGACCAAAGTGGAGTTAGTACTAAGATTTCCTAAATCCTGATTGCATGTGCAGTAAACTTTGGGACTCCAGGTACCCAGCAATTTGAGTTGCCACAAGTTTTTCAAAGATTTTTGAAACCTGGGACAAGAGAGAGAGAGGTCGATAATTGCCCATCTCTGGCTTGTTTCCCCCTTTGAAAATGGGCACTATTTTCTACTGTTTCCAGGCACTAGGGAATTCTCCTGTGTCTAGGGAAAGATTAAATAGATAGGCCAAAGGATAGACCATCACCGGAGAAGTATACCATAATTTAGATAGAACCCCATCCAGACCCATAGCCTTAGCAGTATTTGGAGTTAACAATTCCTGCAGAACCTTATCCCTAGAAATCCTTAAAAAGAAAAACTTACTGGTTGAACCTCCGGCTGTACTCTGCTGTACTGAGTCTTTTTTCTTTATTTTTTTAAACCAACATTGATGAAGATTTAGGAGCTATACTGGACATAGCCCAAGGCTCCGAGTTCCTGCCCCTGCCCCTGGGCAGGGCAGAGTGCTTGATGGCGCAGGCCCAGGAAACTTGTCACAACCAGTTTCACAGCCAGGACATACCTCAGATTCCTGGGTCTCACGGCTGCTGCCATTGTCACAACTCCTTTTGGTGCGCCTACACATGCGCATCCCTCAAGGGACTTTGAGGGTATGCTGGGATCAGCAGACCAGTCTGGAGAAGCTATATGGTCCTTGCTTCTTCCCCGGTCAAGAAAGATCTTACTTCGAGAGGGCTCTTGCAGTAGGTAATTACATATAGGACTGACGTCGGCAGGTGGCAAGACCCCACGGAAAAATTTCTAGCTAGCAGTCTTTGGCGAGGGACCGCCCCCACGTCAGGTTACCGGCGTTGGGAGATGTCTGTATAAAGGGGTGGTCCCTCATGCCCACCTTCCAGTTCTTTCCTGCCGTTGGCTTATGCCAGCGCATCACGGAAAAGTTCCCTGCTCGTCATTCTCCTTCGGTTGTTTTACCGAGTATTTTCGCTTTTTTCTTGGCCATCGTCAGGTACCAGTCAGTGTATGTTGTCCCCTACACCCTCCGAGCACAAAAACAGGTGCGACTTGAGCGGCGCCCAACTCCCGCACAAGGGCTGCCATTCCTTGTGCCTTTTTTGCCTAGGCCCCGACCATCCGGTGGAGAAGTGCCAGCATTGCCTCATCTTCAACACGGCCACCCGGAGGAAGGCGGCAGCAGCCTGGAAGCCCACATTTAAAAAGAAAATGAGCTCCATGGAGAAAGAACTGAAAAAGCGGCGGGGCGTTGACCTCCCTGAAGGCCATCATGAAAAGGATAAGGAAGAGCACGGGACGAGGCTCCTCTCCCAGTGCATCTTCCTCTGGAGTCGCAGAAACTGGTAACATCCCTCCCCGGGGAACCGCTTCCTGGCCACCTTAGAGAGCTTCTAAGGCGGTGGCGGCCTGCAGCGTCTGGCTCGCGCTGTGGCTCTTCGGGCGCCTCCGGGCTTGTGGAGGCCTCCGCTCCCAGTAAAGCCGTGGTTTCGCGGCCTACTGGTCTGAGCAACTAAGATAAGCTGGACGTCGGCTCCGACGCCTGCATGGAGAAGGTCGGTAAGTCGCATGACCCTTTGGGGCAGTGCGTGCAGCCCCCGTTCCGCCCTACCAGGCCACCCCTCCTTCGCGGCCTGCCTCCAAAGAAGGGTCCGTTACGTCGGACGCCATCCCCTCCAGCATCCGCCCGGATCCTGCTACTAAGCCGCACGTTGGTTCGTCCGATGTCCGCACAGCAGATGAGCCGACGCCAGACCCCCCACGTCTGTTGTTCCTGGCTCCCCGCAGCCTTCGCTGCCCTCCGGGGACCTTGAGTCTCCTCAGCCCGACCCCGCAGATTCCCCCCCCCCCCCAATCCCTGGGTGACTCTGAGGTGTCTGCTCCACCTCCATCAGACCGTCCTCCGACTGATCCGACCTGGTACCCAGACGTTGGCTCAGAGCGCGGCTCTTTAGCCGCTGGCTCGGCGCCAGTATTGCCGACGCCACAGGACATCCCACCCCCCGATGTCGGCCCGCCGGGCCCTCCACCCCTGGATCTTCTGCTCCAGAACCACCCATGGGGCCTCCGACTGGGCCGTCTGCTCAGGCAGCTCCTCCGGCTCCCGGGTACCCGGCCCCATCGCATCCGACGCTGCCATACCTGGGATTGCAGTATCTGGCGCCTCAGTACCCGGCGCCGACATATCCGACGCCGCAGTACTCGGCTCCTCAATACCAGACGACAGGCTTCCCACCGTCGGGTAATGGATACGCGCCCTTCGGGTATAGTCCATACCCGTATCCTCCTCCTCCTCCTCCTCCTCCTCCTCCTCCTCCACCACTCCCTCAGCCGCCAGTGGATTTGCAGGAGACTCTGGCCTCCTGGTGGGCTGAGGCCAAGGCTCGGCTCACCAGAGAGGTGGAGAGTCTTCTTCCGACGACGGTGCCGGTTCCCGTACGTCCACGACGACACACTCCCTCCCCACCTCAGGACACCAGGGCTCACCCCTCTGGGTCCAGAGAGGGGCAGGACACGCTTCCCCGAGGGATTCCCAAGGGGTCCGTTCCTCCCCCTCATCGGGAGAGAGAGTCTGCCTCTTCCTTATCTTCTTCTTCTTCCTCGGACACCTCGGATCCTTCCGATGGTGGTTCCGAGCAAGACGACGAGCCACACTCTCTGTCCAAGCCCCGGCCAAGGACTCCTCCGAAGTCCCCTCTGGAGGATCCTTCCTTCATGGAGTTGCTACAGAAGATCCTGGAAGTTCCTAAGTGGGAATCCTTGGCACCAGACCCCCAGCGTAAAAAAAAAAAAAAAACTTGCTGAGCATCTGGATCTGCCCGTGACTACTCCCAGTTTGGTGCCACCCTGCATCGAGCCTCATGCCGACCTTAGTACCACCATATGGAAACAACCGTCTGCCTTAGCCCCACTTCCCAGGAAGTTGAACAGGCTATACCAGGCTCCAGAGGGTGTTGACTTTTTAGACTCCCACCCTCGTACTGACTCTGTTGTGATTAGTGCCGCTCATGGCTGGTCAGCTCAACCCAAACATCTTAACTCGTCTCCACCTGACAAGGATTCCCGCCTTATGGACCAGTATGGCAAGAAGATTTTTGCTTCTTCCACTCTGGGTATTGGGGCCTTGAACTGCGTTGGCCACATGGGGGATTACCAGAAGGCGATTCTGAGTGAGGTGGAATCCAAATTGGACTCCCTTCCAGACTCTCAGGTCAAGCAAGAAGTGGCTGACCTTGTCTACTGTGCACGTTCGGCCAGTCGGCACATTCTTTGTGCGACCTACGATGCAGTGGACACTGCTGGGAGGAGCTCAGCTTTCGCCATAGGTTCACGGCGTCACGCTTGGCTCAGAATGTCAGGGTTGGTCCCGGAAGTGCAGTCCGCTATCTAGGAAGCGCCCTTCCGGGGTTCGGTGCTGTTCGGGGGTGATGTCAAGGACATCATCACCGACCTGCAGGAGAAGGGGACAGCACTAAAGTCTGTTGACTCTATGTACCTTCCCCATCAGTCGCAGGGCCATCCCTTTCCCAGATGGAATCTGCCCAAAGTGAGACCACTGGGAATGAGGACCACTAAATGTCGGGTGCCCCCGTCCCAAAAAAGCAGCGGGAGCTTCAGCTGCGGCGCTGCCCCACAACACCTGACTCCTTCCCTCTCCCACTACCTCTGGGCTTCCCGGAGGAACCGGTAGGAGGGAGGTTTTCCCTCCACCTTCCAGGCTGGGAGAGGATAACATCGGATGCATGGGTGCTCCAGCTAATCGCAGAAGGACACTCAATAGAGTTTCTGCAGAAACCACCTCATCACCCTCCCCCAAGGTCGCCGTACTCTCGGGATCATCTTCTGGTCCAGGAAGAAATTTCAGCACTTTTGCTGAAAGAGGCGATAGAACCTGTCCCCCTTCCCTTGCAAGGAGCGGGTTACAATTCCCACTTCTTCCTGGTACGAAGAAGACAGGAGATGTAAGACCTATTCTAGATCTCAGTTCCTAAACCTTTTAGTGAGTACAAGAGGTTCAGGATGCTCTCACTGCAGAGCCTTCTGCCCTCCTCCTCCGGGCCAGTGGCTGTGTGCTCTGGATATGCAGGGCGGCTTGCCTGCAATAGCTATGCCCGTCTCACCGCAGATATCTTCGTTTTGCTTTCCAGGAAACACTACCAGTTCAAGGCACTTCCATTTGGCCTCCCTCGGCCCCCCTTGAGTATTACCAAATGCCTTGTGGTGGTGGCGGCCCACCCTGCGTACCAGGGGTACAGGTTTTCCCATACCTGAGCAGTATTGGCTCCTGGCAGCCTCATCCAGGAGGAACTCCTGCCACCCTCTCCCTCACCCAGCAGGTTTTGCCTGTCTGGGTATTACCATCAACCATTCCAAGTCTCACTTGATCCCATCCCAGAGGCTTCAGTTTATTGGGGCGATGCTGGACACGACCCTAGGCAGGGCCTTTCTGCCTCTGGACAGGGCAGCCACACTCCAGACTCAGATAAGCCTGTTGTCCAGCCACAGACGGGTCAGTGCAAGGTCAGTTCTATGCCTCCTTGGGCTTATGGTGGCTGCTGTACCGACAGTCCCTCGTGCTCTGCTCCACATGAGGGTCTCTCAGTGGATGCTTCGCTCTCAATGGGATCAGTTGGTAGATGACTTGGACCACTTGGTCCTAGTCTCCTCTCCCATGATTCGAGACTTACAGTGGTGGATGGTCCGAGAGAACCTTCTTCAGGGAGTTTCATTCTTCCTTCCTCCTCCCTCCCAGACTCTGACCACAGACGCCTCGGGCGGAGGTTGGGGAGCCCATCTCTGTCCACATCTGACCTAGGGCTCTTGGTCCAAGCTTGAGCAATCACTGCACATCAGTGTGCTCGAGCTTCGAGCGGTGCTCTATGCTCTCCAGGCCCTCCACCTGCATCTTCTTCCAGGCCACCTAGCTGTCCAGACGGACAATATGTGTGTGGTATGGTACATCAACAAACAGGGCGGGACTCGGTCCTACCCTTTCTGCAGGGAAGCAATGAGAGTCTGGGATTGGGCAGCACAGCACGACCTTCACCTCACGGTAATTCATGTTCCGGGGTCGAGAACTCCGTAGCAGACAAACTGTCGCTCATCTGCTCAAGCTCACGAGTGGGAGCTGGATCAGGGGGTCCTAGATGATATCTTCCTACGTTGGGGAACACCTCAGGTGGACCTTGTCGCTTCACCTCTAAACGCAAAGCTTCCCGACTTCTGCTTGCTCGTTCAAGAGCGAGGCATTTCCTGGAGAGACGCTCTGTCTCTAGATTGGAGGGACAGATTTGTCTATGCCTTCCCCCCCCGATTCCTCTGATCCCACGTGTCTTGCAGAAACTAGGTTTAGAAGGAGCACGAATGATTCTGATTGCTCCTTTTTGGCCCAGGCAAGTTTGGTTCTCTCTATTGCAACAATACTCAGAGGAGCCTCCTCTTCCTCTTCCACTGTCGCTGATTCTGTTGACCCAGGATCAGGGGACTCTGGTTCATCCAGGTCTCAAGTCCCTTCAGCTGCATGCGTGGCTCCTGCAGACATAGCTCAAGCCCGCTTTGGGGTTTCTCCCCAGGTGGCTGAGATCTTGGTGGAGGCTAGGAAGCCCTCCACTAGGTCTACTTATGCCATGAGTGGAAACTGTTCTCAATCTGGGCCGCTTCAAAAGGTTTCGAGCCTTTCTCCTGCTCAGTTGGGCGACTGCTGGAGTACATGCGCCACCTCTTCGACCTGGGTCTTAGTCACTTGTCTCTGAAGGTACACATGGCAGTCATTTCGGCCTACCATATTCACTTTGCCGATAGGACGTTTGCTTAGCTGGAAGTCTCTAAGACTTTCCTCAGAGGGGTTCTTAACTTGAGACCCCCTATACGAGTTCCCACCCCTCCTTGGGATTTGAACTTCGTCCTTGAGAAACTTACTTTGCCTCCTTTTGATCCGGCGGCCTCGGCAGACATGAAGTTCCTTTCATGGAAGACGCTCTTCCTAGTGGCAATTACCTCTGCTCGGAGGATTTCCGAGCTTCAGGCCCTGATGTGTAAAATACCGTACTTGATTTTTTACAAGGAACGCGTGGCTCTGCGCACCAATCCTAAGCTTCTCCCCAAGGTGGTAGTGGAATCTACTTTGAACCAGTCCATAGAATTACCTGCCTTTTTTACGCAGTACTCTAATCAGGGGGAGTATCTTCTTCACACTATGGACGTTCACCGCATTCTGAGATACTACACTGACAGAACACAGGATCTCAGAAAGACCGATCAACTTTTTGTCTCTTTTGCCCCCAGATGAGAAGGCAGTGCTGTTTCCAAGCAATGCCTGTCTAAATGGTTGGCTCATTACATCACCTTCTGTTATGACAAGTACAACAAGACCCTTCCGGGACAGATAAGAGGTCACTCCACTAGAGGGGTTGCTGCCTTTGCGGCATGTTTCAAGAATGTGTCAGCGGCAGACATTTGTGCTGCCTCCACTTGGACTTCTGTTCATACATTTACAAAACATTACAGTTTGGATATTGCCTCTCACCGTAGAGCAGGCTTTGGGCTCGCTGTTCTGCAAGGCCTTCTTTCTTAAGGCCTTCACAGCTAGAGGATCTGCTTTGAGTAGCTTTCCTCCTCCCATGTGCTTCTTGTTCCAGACTGCTTGGGACTCAATCCTATATGTAATTACCTACTGCAAGAGCCCTCTTGAAGTAAGATAGTACTGTTACATAAGAACTTACTGTAACAGTAGATCTCCGAGCGAGGCTCTTGCAGTAGGTAATGCCTTCCTGCCCTCCATCCCCTAAGCTTTTTCAGCTCCTTTTCCATTGAGGGAAATATCCGCTTCTCTCTCGTCCAGTCTCTCGTGACCTGCAGCAGGAAAGAACTGGAAGGTGGGCGTGAGGGCCCGCCGCTTTATACCGATGTCTCCTGACGGTGGTCACCTGATGTGGGGGCGGTCTCTGGCCAGAGACTGCTAGCTAGAAATTTTTCCGTGGGGTCCTGCCGCCTGCTGACGTAAGTCCTATATGTAATTACCTACTGCAAGAGCCTCTCTCGAAGATCTATTGTTACGGTAAGTTCTTACGTAACTGTACTTTCTCTTTTATGGTGGATGGAACCCAGACGTTTACGAAAAGGGGTTCCCTTCCTCATATCCACCCCTCAGCAGGTCCTCACCTTGGATGCCTCTGGGATGTGTTGGGGTGCTCATCTGGGTTCCTGCCAGTCTCTTGGGTTGTGGACTCTGCTCAAGGCTCCACTCCACATCGGTGTACTAGAGATGAGAGCCTTCTAGTCTCTGCTGTCCTGCTGTCCCCAGGCCCCCTGCTAGTGCATACGGACAATGACCACATAGTCCACTGCATCAGCAAGCAAGGGGGTACCCGTTCTTTCCATCTGTGTTGAGAGGTGGTGAGAGTTTGGTACTGGACCCTGGAACACAGCCTGGAGCTGTCAGCCATCCATGTTCCAGGTGTCCAAAACATCCTGGCAGACAAGCTAAGCCAGTTGCAGTCCAGAATGCACGCATGGGAGCTGCTCACCTCAGTAGTAGACCTGTTTGACAGGTGGGGTCACCCAGAAGTGGACCTTTTTGTGTCCCCACTCAATGCAAAACTACCACTTTTCTGCTCGCTCGATCCAGGTCCTGGAGTTTTCTGGCGAGATGCATTGTCCCTCTCTTGGAAAGGGAGGTTCCTTTACGCCTTCCCTCTGATTCAGAGAGTGCTAATCAAGTTCCAGATGGATGGCGCCATCATGATTTTGGTGGTTCCCTTATAGCCTTGGCAGATTTGGTTTCCAGTGTTGCAATAGTTAGCAGTGGAACCTCTGGTGCCCCTTCCCCTGTGCCTGGCTTACTGTCACAAGAATGGGGGACCTTGCTTTATCCAAACCTCCGATCTCTTCACCTGCATGCATGCATGGCTTATGATGATGTAGCCATCACCAGGTTTGTGTTTCGCGTAAATTGGCCGACGTTCTGGTGGCTGGCAGGAAGCCCTCCAGCAGGGCGAATTTTTTTATTTATTTATTTTTTTTTGATATTCCATGAAGTGGAAGAACTTTGCTCTGTGGGTGGCTTCTCATCACTTGGATCCCTTCACCTGCCCGCTGAACCAGATTCTAGAGTACTTGCTGTCCTTGTCTGACACTGAATTGCAATGCTGTTCCCCAAAGGGTGCACTTGTTTGCCATATCAACCTTTCATGTGCCCACTGAGGGTCGTATGGTGGCCCGTATGTTTCTGAGCAGCATTCTGCACTTGCAGCCTCCCATCCATAACCCTGTCCTGGTGTGGGACTTGAACTTTGTTTTAGAAAAATTTACTTTGGCTCTTTTTGAGCCAGCTGCGACTTGCAAGCTACACTTTCTGTAGTGGAAAGCTTTATTTTTAGTTGCTGTTACTTCTGCTTGGAGGATTTCTTGGCTATAGGCACTCATGTGGGAGCAGCTTTATTTAATTTTTCACAAAAGTAGTGTAGTAACGCTAAGTTCTTTCTGAAGTTGGTGTCCGAGTTTACCCTGAATCAAGCCAATCGCCTGCCTATTTCCCAAAGCATGCCAATCCAGGGGAAGCATTGCGCCATACTTTGGATGTACATAGAATTCTTAAATATTATGCTCACCGCACGAGGGACTGCAGGACATTCTCGCAGTTATTTTGTTCGCCCTGAGAAAGCGGGCATATTGTTTTTTTAAACGGTGTCTGTTCAGTTGGTTGGCCAACTGTATTATTTTCTGTTACAGGAAGTATGGTAAGGACCTTCCTGGGGGCTGTCAAGGGCCATTCCACCAGAGGCATGGCCACTTCTGTTGCCTGTTTCAGGTTTCCACAGCTGAGATCTGAGTACTGTCCACACTTTCACTAGGCACTACAGTCTGGACATAGTCTCTAGAAGGCGGGCAGAATTCTACTGTTTCACAGGGCCTCCTTTCTTAAGCCCCTATCTTCCAACCACCCAATCTGGTCTTTTGTGCAATACTGCTTGGACTTGTTCCTAAGGTGTGACCTGCTGCAAGAGATATCCTTGAAGAAGATAGAACAGTTATGTAAGAACTTACCGTAACAGTAAATGTTCGAGAAAATCTCCTGCAGCAGGTCATGCAGGCCCTCCCTCCTCCCTCCTTCCCCCTTCTCTGTTTTCTTGTTTTCTCCTTTTCCAGGGTGGTGTACTTTCTGTCCTACATGCTCCTTTTGGCGGGGTTCTCCGACTCCCTTGATTCCTTTGGGAGCGAGTCCTCAGTGGCTGGTTTCAGTTGGGGAACTGAGGAGGGCATGGGGTCGCCCACAGCTATATAGAGGGAAGTCAGTGTGATGCCCCAGGTAGACTGCTAGCAGAAATGTGTCTTTGTGGTCCTGGTGCCTGTCGGCTTTAGTTCTAAGGTGTGATCTGCTGTTACGGAAAGTTCTTATATAACTGTTTTCTTTGCCATGTATTTAATCAGAATATAAATCATTTCCTTAAATATGGGATCAGGTCACCAGCAAAACAGTCTCACAGTTGGCAGCAGAAATGGTAGCGTGGCACGGTTGTGTAGCACATCTGCCTCTGTGCCAGGAAGTCATGGGCTCTAGACTCGCACTGGGACTGGACTCTGACCATAAACTGTGGCACCTGCAGCGGAATGCAGTACTGTCTGTGTGCTGTCCTTTGAATGAGATGCCAAACTGAGGTCCCATCTACCTTTTCTGGTGGTGGTTCAGGAGGATGTAAAAGATGCCATGGCACTTGCCACCAACAGTTGAATTTGTTTGTGTCAGTGGGTTTGCATCTGTATTCTAGGCCCCCGCATGAGGCTGATTGATTTTATTCTCTGCCCTCCTTTCCTGGTCAACAGAAACTAAATAAATTTGCTGCATTACATCTCCCCCACAAATTTTGAAGTTCAAACCATTTTTTATTTTATTTTATTTACTAATAGAAACATAGAAAATGATGGCAGAAAAAGGCCCAGAATTCATCTAGTCTGCCTTTACTGCTTATGTAGGACCTAGTGGCCATCATCCCGTTCCTTCACCTCTGCCCTCTATCTGCAGAATGTCGTCTGTATGAAAATTGGATCTTTGTCCCTTACAGTTAGTTCATTTGCAGCTGAATTTTACTCTCGAGCTGGAATCCTTAATGCTCTGCCTGTGACATCACAGAAGCAGGACATTCTTGACTTCAACTCCTGAATAAGCCTCTGCTATAAGCAAACTATAAGGGAAAATATATAGCTTTTATGTAGATTGCCTTTGTAGAAAAGATTGGTGACTGTAGTCCATTTCAGAGACTCTGCCAGCTGTGGTTCTTACTTCAGCCCTCCTTTCTGTCATGCTGGTACTACAGAGCTGTTTGCATATGTTACTATACTTTGTGGGAGTTGTAACTTGCTCAGTTACCTTGCGCAGACACTTTCTCCTACATGCTGTCTTTGTGGCAGTCCCCTTTTGTTGACAGAAACTGACCTGCTTGGCAGCAAGTGTAATATTATGACGTATAATCCTTAACTTAATATTATGGCTGATAAGAGTTCATGATTATCATTTTTCTGACATTAGTTGAGGATCTGAAGGATCAGGGGGTACTGTACGGTTTATTGCTTGACTGCTTTACTTCTGTTAAACTTCTTTTGTAATATTTTTTTTTTTCCTGACATTAGTTGAGGATGTAAGGTGTCAGTAGTACTGTACTATTCATTGCCTGAATGTTTTACTTCTGTTGAACTGCTTTTCTTTTTCCTGTTGGCAGGATTTTTTCCTGGAAGCGCCCAGAACTGTGAGGCTTTCCTCCGGCATAAGATGACTCTTATTTCCCCTTTTATCCTGAGGAAGTACGGCATCCCCTTTGACAAGGTGAGGGCAGTATAGTTTGCAGAACTTGGGCTGACATTGAGAGCACTTTTGGCACAAAGGGGATGGCAGGACACACTGTGTAACCCCCACCCCTGAAACAAGTCACACTGCCTCCCAGCTGTGAAAGGAGGTAGAAGTAGGACCTCACTGAAAATAGGATGTGGTGCCTCATTAGGGCTATCCTACCCATGTTACTGTAAACACAAATCAGAATGTTGTCTTACTAGGGCTGTCCTATCCTGGATACCATCAATATCTTGAAAAACAGCGTGTGTGGTTTGGAATCCATTAATTTATACTGTATTAGTGTGGTTTTCGACTGCACGCTTTGGGGGTGTCTGCACAGTACGCTTTCTGGCCACACAGGTTTTGACCCTGCATTTATCTGGTGGACCCGTCCCGTCCTATCCCATGTAAAATTAAACCTAGATTGGAATGTTGTATCTCACTAGGGCTGTTCTGTCCCCGTGTAACATTAAACATAGACCAGGATGTTGTGTCTTACTAGTGCTCTCAGCGATACTGGAGGTCTCTGGACCCACACAAGTAGCATAGTGGTTTATCAAGGATTTAGTGTACATTACGCTATATTACTGCTACACTACTTGCGTGACTGAGTGGCATCATTACTCAGGATTAGTTATGTCTGTGTAGTTTATCAGTTTATTTGACTTGGTGAGGGGTACTTGCCCTGCCTTTCATTTTTTTTTTTTTTTTTTTAAACGGGGGGAATAAATAAAGCCCCTAACTGAAATACATTGATGCTGTCCTATCCTGTGTAACATTAAACGTAGATCGGGATGTTGTGCATCACTAGGGCTGTCCTGTCCCATGTAGAATAAAACACAGACCGGGAAGTTGTATCTCACTAAGGATGTTTTGTACCATGTAGCATTTATTTTATTCTAGGATTACAAGCACCTTTGAGCCATGGCTCTTTTACAAAGGTTCCACGTCAGTCTGGGGAAACAAATACAAACATGACAGTAATACAATTGGCAGAATCCGAGCAGTTGAAATGCTAGCATTTGGGAGAGGAGGTAACAGCACAGAGCATTAAGTAAACACAAGCATGGGATTCTTAAACTCAATGTTTTGAGATACAGAACAAGGAGGGCACAGGTCAGGATACAGGAGAGAGGAGCAGCCGTCGGCTTTCAGTACTTAGAGAAAGTGCTAGTGTCAGGGTGGGGGTGGGTGGGGGAGGGAGAAAGAGAGGGAGTGGTAAGTGCTAGAGCTAACAGCGGATTATGAGTGAGTCACAGGAGCTGGAGGCAGAGAGGTGGAGGCGAAGGTTAGTTTTGAACTGGCACAGATTTTGAAGAGAGGTGAGGTCTTTGTTGAGACCATTGAACCAGGAGGGTGCCCGGTGAGCAAAGCACCATTGTCCCTGCGTGATGCGGCACCTGGGGATATGCAGTGTTTGATTTACAGACTCTCTGGTGTGGCGTGGGGTGCACACTGGGCGTAGGAGGGTTTGGACTCCAGGGGGCATGAGGCCTAGCATGATCATCTTTGTCATTAGGCAGGTGTGGTATTTTATCCGGTTGGATAGTTGTAGCCAACCTGTTTGGGTGTAGAGCGCACACATGTGGGTGAGACGGTGGGATCCTGTGGTGAGGCGGCAGGCTTTAAGTGCCAGGGACAGGTGTTTAAGGGCCATGTCAGTAGCAGAGCCATAGATAACCAGACCGTAATCGATTAGTGAGACAACAGAGCTCTGCACAGCTATCCTTAAGGTGTCTGTAGTGAGGAATTGCCTGTGCCTATAGAGAAGACCTGTGCGCTTATTAACTGCATTTGCAACAGTGTCTGTGTGGATGCCATAGGATAGAAGACTGTTGAGAGTGATGCCAAGGTATTTAAAGGAGTGAACTTGGTCCAGTATGGCAGCAAGGCAGTTTGTAATGGCAATGGGTTGTGACTTATGTTTGTTGAGGGAGCCGCAGAAAAGCATCAGTTTTGTTTTCTTGTAGTTGAGAACCAGCTTTTGTCTATTAAACCATTTTTCAACGGAGGTGAAACCCATCTGGAACTTTTTGAAGTAGGAGGGATTGGGAGGTTGTGTCTCACTAGAGCTGCCGTGTCAATACATTAAACATAGATTGAGGTGAGGGTGGTGTGTGACATGACCACTGCATGGAATGAAGACGCGCTCTGATCGCTTCTCGAGTGCTATTATTATTTCACAATCCTAGCCATCTGCCTGTCTACAACACTTAAACTCCTTTGAGTAATCATGCAGATCATGATGGATGATTATAGTGTGCTGTCGGGAGGGAAATCCCAGCTTCTAGGATCATGGATATGTTGTTCATCCACACTAATCGGCATGTCCCTTTTCCTTAAGAATCGCCGGAAGTCTTCAAGCTGGCTCCTCCCACCGACCCGGGTGGTATGTACCTCAGCTTCACCCTGTGTCGCCTGATCTTCCTTTCAGCTGGAAGATTCAGGTTGTCTCCCTTGTGCCCACGCATTTCATAGGCCTTGGCTTTCAAAACTTCGGTTTTACTGAAATTAAAAATCGTTCGAGTTAGCAATAGTCTTTTCACATCTTCGGTTATGGAAGAGAAATCTTCCCCTTGATTTCGACGGTGTCCTTGCGGTCAAAAAATGTTGTACACCGAATTCCCCACCTCATACAAAGGCCCATCACCTCGTCGGCCATGACACCTTGTCCTGCAGCTTTGGCTTCAGCCTTTCCATCCCAACATCTTGATGACCATTTTGCACGTTTGAAACTGGGGAGACTGGAGAAGAGGAACCCTCCGGTGAAGTCCAAGGAGGCTAGGTGGGCGGTTTCCATGGCTGCAGGATCCGCCGAACAATTGGAACGCATGCAAGCGTTAGAGGAAGAAGCCGCTCGTGCTGCGGACACTTGAAGCTTCTTTGTTCCGCTCAACCTGGGCTCCACCTTCTCGGGCTCCGTCAAGGAGTCGTGCCTGTCTCTTCCCACCTGGGGAGAGGCGTCTGCGGGCTCGCACTACTCCTGATCCCGTGAGCGGGAGAAGGAACCGAGCAAGTCTTCGTCTCTGTGAAGGCACTCTTGGGACTGAGAAGTCTCAGTCCCAGGAGCATGCGATCTCGACCTCGGTCAATATTGCTTCTTCAGCTGCCGGCTTCACAGATCTTCTGTCGTGCCAGCCGACCGGGGATACAGCTGATGAGGTCGAGATTGTTCTGGACCCAAACGACCCGCTTTCGCAGACTCCGGTCGCCGACTGAGAGAGGTCTCAGGTTCTTGTCTTCCCCGATGAGAAGACCCAGCCTGCTGGTGTCCCCATTGAGGATCCGGTTCCTGACTCCCGGGTATCACCGGTCCCGCCGGTGTGTCCCGAGCGACTGAGTCGGCCTGCCCGATCTCAGTCGAGGTCTAGAACCCCCTCTTCCGGAAGGCCGAGGAACAGACATAAGTGCTCCAAAAAGAGATGACGCCATCGGTCGTCCTTGTCCTCCTCCTCGGAGAGGCTCCGGTGGAAACTCCGGCGCTACGAGGACCTCGTGGCAACAGCTGATCTTGTCCAGGCACAAGCCGACTTAGACTCCTACCCCGGCCATTACTTGGCTTTCACCTCCTTGGCTGAAGCCGTCCCCTCCGGAACCAAAACCGTCAGTTCCTACACCTGCGGGGCCGGCGCGACTACCTGTTCGGCCTAAACCGATCTCTCCACCAATTGTGGTGGAACTGCTGCCTAAACGGCCTGTGGGAGGTGCTCCTTCCAAAGAAGACTGACCTGACACCGGGCTTCCCCGAAGTTTGTTGATCACTGTCACCCCGGACCGCCCTTGGTGTGTCGAGGGTGATTTGGGCGGCAGGCCGCTGTATCCAGACTCCTCGGATTCGGACATCACTGGGCTTCACTCTCATCTTGGGGATGATGAGTCGTCTGTTGGCCTAGAGTTGGAGGAAGGTCCTTCCTCCTTCCAAGGGATCCTTTGCCTCATCTGAGTCCACAGGGATGCTCCTGGAACCCATCCAGAAAAAGGCGGAGTACCCTCTTATGGACATCCTTAAAAGAGGGGATACCCTGACTGAGGTCTTTCCTGTGGCCGATGCCATTGTTGGTCCTGCTCTCGAACTCTGGCAGCCTCCTGCCTCTTGTCCAGCACAGTCTGCCCGCATGGCCCACAAATACGCGGTTCCCATGGGGTCCCTTGCAGGGTTCACCAGAGTACCCTTCGGCCGAGAGCCTGGTGACAGCCTCTGTATTCAGGCATACTGGCAGTTCTGCCGACACTGGCTGACCTCCCAACAGAGTCCAAGCTCTTGGACCATACGGCGAGGAAGGTCTATGCGGCTTCCTCCTTGGGCCTTCGTCAGGCAAGTTCGGCTGTCATCATGGCACACTTCTCTCATGCCCTTCTTGGGTCATTAGATGAAGTCCTCCCACACCTCCCCGTGGACATGCAGACCACTGTTAAACAGGTCTGAGACCAGGGCCGAGCTGTGGCTAAGCAGCAGCTCCAGGAGGCCCTGGACATTGGGGACTCTTGTGCCTGCTCGATGGCTGCCGCAGTTGCCTCTCGCTGCAGGCCTTGGTTGAGGCTCTCCTCCTTCCCGGCGGATACTCAGCACTCAGGACCGACTTGTTCAGCCCGGGAGTGGCTGGTCACCTCCAGCGCATAGAGTAGTCCAATGCCACCTTGGACACTACTTCTGCTAAGAGTTCTTCGGGCAAGAACCAGCAGACGAAGAAGAAGCCCTTCTGGCACTCTTCCCCTGTGGTTCAGCAGTCCTCCTTCTAAGGGGGACAGCAGCATCAGCAGCAGGCTCAAGCTTGGCACTCTCTGCCCAAGCTGGGACCCCAGCAGGGCCGTAAAGGAGGCCGAGGCTCAGGTCCTGGAGCCTTCTCCTCCTCCTCCAAGCCTGCTCAGTGACGGGGTTGGGGCTACCACCCTTACACACGTCACACCAGCTCTGGGTCCTCCCGTGGGAGGACGGCTGTGTCACTTCCTTTCCGCCTGGTCTGTCATCACGTCAGGCATGTGGGTTCTCGAAGTGGTCGGTCAGGGACTGCCTCTAGAGTTCGAGCAGTACCCTCCCAGCTGAGCCCGCACCCCTTGGGAGGAATGGATACCGCTCACACCCAGTTGGCTCTTCGAGATGACGTTGCTCAACTCCTCCTCAAGGAGGCAATAGCTCCCGTGGCGGATCCTCCAGCAAACCCAGGCTTTGTTTCCATGTACTTCCTGGTGCCCAATCGGACGGGGGACTGACGCCCCATTTTAGATCCACAACCTGAATCAATATCTCGGGTTTCACACCTTCCGGATGGTCACTCTGTCCCAGATTATTCCATCCTTGGAGCAAAACATGTGGTTTTGTTCACTGGATCTGCAGGATGCGTTCTTTCATGTCCCAATCCGTCCATCCCATCAGCGATTCCTCTGCTTCAGGGTCGAGGGGACCCTGTGTGAGTTCCAAACCATGCCGTTTGGCCTGTCATCGGCCCCACGGATCTTCACCAAATGCATCGCAGTGGTGGCGGCCCATCTATGGGGGCGGGGGGCAGAATTTACCCCTGCCTCGGCGACTGCCTTCTAGCAGGTCACTCCCTTCAGGAGGTGGAGAGATCCAGACTTACTCCAAACTCGGTCTCCTAATCAACAAGGCCAAGTTGGAACTCGTGCCTTCTCAGGTGATGGGCTTCATTGGGGCAGAGCTCGACTCTTGTCAAGCCAGAGCTTGGCTCCCAGTGGATAAGGTGGAGGTTCTTTACTCCTTTGCCCAATAATTTCTGGTTGGGCAGTTGTGCCCTGCCCGGGACTTTCTGCACCTTCTGGGCTACAAGGCGGCGTGCACCTCAGTGGTCCGTTGGGCCAGGTGGCACATGTGCCCCCTTCAGTGGGAGCTGACTGCCCAGTGGACTCAGCGCTACGGTCAATTCGACCAACTGGTCACTGTAACCCAGAAGATGTGGGACACTCTCCAATGGTAAACCACCCCAGACTGGTTGCGAAAGGGATCCCGTTTGTTCGCCCAGAGCCGACGGTCGTTCTCACGACTGATGCCTCTCTCATGGGCTGGGGAGCCGACATGGGGGACAGAAGGGCCCATGGGCTCTGGACCCCCGAGGAGTCCCGATGCCACGTCAGCCAGTTGGAGCTCAGAGCAGTCAGACTGGCACTGTCAGCTTTCGCTCCTCAGCACTGGGGTCAAGTGGTTCAAGTCCGGACAATGCTACGACCATGTACTACCTCAACAAACAGGGCGGAACGCACTCCCGTCTGCTGTGCAAGGAGGTGCTCCGCATCTGGACCCTCGTGAGCCGGTTGGAGGCGGATCTCCTGGCCATCCAGGTGGCAGGGGCCTCTAACCATTTGGCCGGATGCTCTCAGCCGCTTCGGCCAGACATCCCACGAGTGGTCTCTCCATCCAGAGGTAGCTTACAGCCTGTTCTTCCGTTGGGGCAAACCGTTGGTGGACCTGTTTGCCTCCAGGGAAAACACCAAGCTGAGGCTGTTTCATGCCCACCTCCCTCAGCAGGGCTTGCTGCAGGGGGATGCCTTCTCGAGGCAGTGGACCTCAGGCCTCCTTTGCGCCTTCCCTCCATTTCTCTTGATCCACAAGGTGCTCCTCAAGGTGAGGAGGGACAAGGTGCAGGTAATACTGGTAGCCCCAGACTGACCGCGCCAGTTCTGGTTTCCAGATCTCCTCAGCCTCAGCTGCAGGCCCCCGGAGCGGCTTTGTACACGCCCGGACCTGATATCACTTAATCAGGGGAAGGTATTCCGTCCAGACCTTCAATCCCTGCACCTCACAGCCTGGTACCTGAGCAGCTAGAGTTCCAGGCTTTGTGTCTTTCCGACGATGTCTACACTGTGGTGGAGCGGAGGCATCTAGAAAGGAATCGACCAGGAAATTTTATGCCTTCGGATAGAAGCAGTTTTCCATCTGGTGTCCGGGCAAGGGCCTGGACTCTTTGTCCTGCCCTGCGGCTAACATTCTCGACTACCTTTGGTCTCTCTCTCCAAAGGGGGTCTATGGTCATCGACCCTCAGGGTGCGCCTGGCAGCCATCTCTGCTTACCAGGCGCGGGCTGGTCGGCCGATGGCACAGGAGACAGTGGTTGGGAGCTTTTTCAAAGGCCTGGATCACATATCCACTCCAGTGCGTGAACCTCCACCTTCATGGGATCTACTGCTGGTACTGGCAAAGCTCATGGGCAAGCCATTCGAACCCATGCACAAGTGTGAGTTGTCACACTTGTGGAAGACTGCCTTCCTGCTGGCTATCACGTCAGCCAGAAGGACAGGGGAGCTCCAGGTGCTTTTGGTGGACTCCCCTTATCTGGTCTTCCACAGCGACAAAGCTGTCCTGCGCCCCCACTCGAAATTCCTTCCAACAGTGGTGTCAGAGTTTCACCTTAACCAGGTGTTGAGTCTGCCAGTATATTACCCTAATTACACCTCGGAGGCCGAATACAAGTTCCATACTTTGGACCTGAGACGTGCTTTCTATTTTATAAGGAGAAGACTGCGAAAATTCGGAGAGTGGTTCGCCAGCTGTTTGTCACCTACGCTAAAGCCGCTTCTGGCAACCCTGCAGCAAAGCGGATTATTGCAAGATGGATTACATCATGCATAGGTCTATGCTATGAGTTGGCGGGCAAGGAGCCTCCCAGAGGGATAAGAGCTCATTCTACCCGCCATACTGCTGCATCGGTGGCTGCTTCCAGGGACATCCCTATCCAGGAAATCTGTCGGGCTGCTACCTGGAAATCAGCAAACACATTCATTAGCCACTTCCACATCGACCTTGAGTCACGCCGGGATGCTGGTTTTGGGGCCTCAGTTCTCCAATCTCTGTTCCCTAAGTAGGAGGTGTGCGTCTTGCCTCCCTCCTCCTGGAGAACTGCTAATAAGTGTGGATGAACAACATATCCACGATCCTAGAACAGGTTACTCACCTGTAACAGTAGTTGTAGGAGTGGTATGTTGTTCATCCGCATGGACCCACCCGACCTCCTCGGTTGTGGATGCACATCACCTGGCTTCCAGCGGGCTAAGATCTGGCGTCATGGGGCGGAGCTGAGGTATATACCACCCGGGTGTGTGGGAGGAGCCAGCTTGAAGACTTCTGGAGATTCTTAAAGGGAAAGGGACATGCCGATAAGTGTGGATGAACAACATATACCACTCCTAGAACTACTGTTACAGGTGAGTAACCTTTTCATTCGGGACCTAAAAACACTAAAAGGCAAACGGCCCTATCGCAGCCCAAAATGCCGGGCCTATCTCACTGTCGACGGCCGAGATGGCAGTGCTAGGCCTTGAATTGAAAGACCAGCTGCTAGAGGCCTTATCACCCAGTGTGGAACAACTGGAGAGAAAGATCGATAAGTGATTACAAGAAATTGTCCCAAATGCCTGCACATAATGATTAGTAGAAGCTGAGGAGCGCATATCACAGATCGAAGACACCCTCGGCCCTCTCCCTAAGAGGGTGGCTACACTGGAGAAAGAGCTTGAAACCTTGAAAGAAGCTTTCGATTACCAGGAAGACTACCACTGGAGGCTGAATCTGTGCTTCCAGGGGCTGCCAGAAGGGAAGGAAGGCCCAAGCATCTTAAATTTTTGTGCAGAGCTGTTGCCAGGTTTCTTGGGCCTTGCACTGAAGGGAGGATGACATAAAATTCAGCGGGCCACCCTAAACCTGTGGAGGGCCAGCATCCACACCAAATAATTAGATATTGCAACTTCCAAGATTGGCAAGCGGTTCTGGTTGCGTATAGAAAATGCCGGAGCTGAAGGTTGATGGAATCAAAGTTTATCTTGGACAAGATCTTTCTAACAGACTGCTGCGGAAGAGATGTGCCTTTAATGATGTAATCACCCAGCTAAAAGAAATTGGAGTGGAGTGGTATATGACCTACCCGGCCATCCTACGAATCTAGTATGAGGGAGCAACATATAGCTTTTGGGAGACCGAGAAGGCCATTACATTTGTGCAAACCCCGAAGACGAAAGTAGGATGAATTACTGTGAAGAATCTGTGATCATAAACGTGCACTGGAAACTGCTTACTCGACTTTTGTCTTCTTGCTGCTGAGCTGCCACCTACACTGGTCTTTGGCCCTCCTGCTCTTGCTGTCTCCCGGGCGGCCCCTAGGCTCAGCATTCTGGTTCCCAATCATCTGATTACCAGGGGTCTCCCCTGACTGGATGCTGGACTTGCCTAGCTGCCCTTCTCACAGAGAGGCATACTGCAAATTGCCCCGATGACTGAGAGTACCAGCACCTGGGCGAACTGAACTGTCTTCTCGCCTGACTGATGAGAACTGGGGTTGGAGACGAGTGATGCGGGGAGATTGAGCGGAACTGAGGCGCCTGGTTGGTGCTGAAGAGGCACACAAACTTAACTGCCAGAGCTGCCAATGGTGCCTTCATTGAAGACTGATTTGGGCTAAGGGAAGGGCGGCGGCAGGGTGTGATGCACGTGAATTTATATTGTGCCGCGTCCATCTGCGCCCATAGCAAAAGTCTGTCTGGCTGGTTTTGGGAGGATACATACAGAGGGGGATACAGTGGTCCTTCGGGGTTTACAGTTGCAATATGGGTGGGGGCAGTGAGCTGGGGAGGTTACTGGGGAGTTTTGGGGGGCCGGGGTACTGGGGGTGGCAGGCTTGGCTCCATATTAACTCTGAGGGATAATGGGAGAAATGGAACATAGACCACCTTTTGGTTCTACAGAAGCAGGTTTAAGTTTGAGTTTTTGCATCTTTGTTGGGGGGCTAATACACAGATGGCAAGCTAGATTCATAATGTGCTTATGTTATACTTGATGTGATGGACGTTTGGCTGGGCTTGTGAGAATAGATTTAAAATGACATGTTGCACTCAAGGGGTAGGGGTTCATGACTACAGTACTGGGGTTTAGTCTGGAAATGAGACAGATGGGTATTGTAAATGTGTTTAGAGTTATGTGTGATTAATGGGGGAGGGGGAAGGGTGTTGAATGTTTTAAATGTGGTGTTTTGCTGGTTTTTTTCATTGTTCAACCTAAATTTAGGTTATGGGTCCAATGTACTAATTCTGTTACACTTGAAGAATAACTTGAATATTTGCAGCAGAATTTATGCTGTTCCATACCCTAGATGCCTTCTACGGGGACCAGTTTACTAAACAATATGGCACCAGAATGGGCACAGTAGTCGTTTCCTGGAACGTGTGATGCTTTGCTTCCCCCTACTAAATGCACTTGTATCCTCACAGCCCTCCGTAAGCGTCATACACAAGTGGCTGTTCTCCAAGAAACCCACCTAATACCTAGAGAACATCAAAAACTGGTTTGGGGTTGGGTGGGAGCCTGTTGCGCTTCATTTTTCACCTTGCACAAAAGAACCTACCCTTCAGAGTTACGAGGGTGGTATCAGACCCCAAAGAGGGGAGATATGTTTTGTTGAGGGTTCATTGTATGGAGAGGGCATAAAGTTTGGGAGTATATATGCCCCGGCAGTCTTTGACCCCTTCCTTTACACGCTAATCACTGATCTCTTGGTTAAGAAACAATTTCAGAGATTGATAATGGGAGGTTACTTCAGTTGTGCCCCTGACCCCAGCCTAGACCATTCGAGAGGGAAGGGAAAGATTGTATGAGATGGTGGCGGGAGGGTCTGGTGGACCTCAGTTTGATAGATACTTGAAGACGTGTCAGTCCTACTACCCGGTAGTATACTTTCTATTCTAACCCACACAAAACATGGTCACGTATAGACCATGTCTACACTGATCCATGCTGGTACACCAAACTGACTGATGTTAGACACGGTCCCATACACATCTTGGACCATGCAATGGTCTTGGCGACTTTTCAGTTGGAGGGGGGAGACTATCAAGGCCATACTTGGAAATGTCCCATGTGTCTACATTAGGACATAAAGCATTTAAAACTTATCGAACCAATGGAAGCAGTATAGGGAACTTAATTTGGAGTCTGCTTCTTCCAGCCGAATATACTGGGATGTAGGAAGAGCATTTCTTAGGGGATCCATAAACACAAAATTCAAGAACTAGAATGTAAGATGGAATGAGGGGAAGAGGGTTCGGTGTTGCAACAACTTTCGCTGGCTCGAGTGTCATTTAATTCCCTTCTCATGGAGGAAGCCCGAAGGCTATCATTTTTTGCTATACATACATTTTTTGAGTGGGGTAATAAACCTGGACAGCTCTTAGTTAATCTTAAGGGTAAGAAAGCTATATCCAGAGTTCTGGGAATCAGACTCTAGGGGACAAATAAGAGACTGTAAGGGTATTGGATAGGGGTTCAGTCTGTTTTACCAGGCCTTGTACAAGGCTGAATGTGAGGGTAGGCTCCCTAAGGCGAAAGACGTTTTGGACAGACTAACTCTCCCCCAGCTTTCGCAACAATAGAGATTTTGGGAGGGAAGAGATCAGGGCTCTGATACAGGGACTTAAAGTAGGCAAGGCCAGCGGACTAGACTGCTTCCCTGCTGCATATTACAAAGCAGTGGTTGATTTGGTAGTTGAGCCTCTGTGGGAGGTTTTTAGAGGTGTGGGGGGAAGGGGCACTCCCTGAGACCTGTAGCGATGCTGTCACCTGCCCAGGCCCCTCCCACCCCCTCTACCTGACTCCCCCTGCCGCCCCCCCTTCTCTCCTGGCTGCACAGCTGTGCTCTCCATGGATGCTGAGAAGGCATTTGACCGTACTGAATGGGACTACCTGTTCGAGGTCCTTGGGAGATATGGTCTGGGTGGTCACTTTGTGGGGATGGTGAGGGCCTTATACAGAGCTCCCCAGGCTGTGGTAATGGTGAATGGGAGTGTGTCTGACTGGTTCATGCTGTTCAGAGATATGCGGCAGGTGTGCCCCCTCTTCCCATTACTATTTGCATTGACCATAGAGTCTCTTGCAATTAGCATTAGGAATGACCCTGCCATTAAGGGGGTCGGGGGAGAAGCGGAAGACTGCATAAAGTAACAGTTTATGCAGATGACAGTGTGTCATACCCTGATGCATCAACGCCTCCGCTCCTGCACCTGATATCCCAGTTTGCCAGCTTTTCTGGATATAAAGTGAACTTGGGTAAATCTGAAAGTATGTTTCTGGACCAATCAGGGACGTCTAGGGGGACCAGCAACTGGGGACTACGGCCAGTACACAATTTAAGTATCTGGGGATTAGTATTGGGAGGGACATCTCCTGTTTGTACCGTCTAAATTACACCCCCCAACGGTAGCAAGCATGTTGGAGGAGATGCGAAGATGGAAAGCCTTATCCATCTCCTGGATGGGCCGTATAAATCTAATAAAAATGAACATCATGCCCCGAATATTGCATCTCTTACAGATGCTTCCAGTTGGCTTACAGAAGCAAGATGTTCAGAAGCTTGAAAAAGCCTTCTCTGGTTTCATCTGGCAAGGGAAAAGGCTTGAGCAAGCCTAGGCAGACTGAAGGCTGAAGCTAGCAGAGGTGGGCTGAACTTTCCTGTTGTAAGGAAGTATTTCCTGGCAGCGCATTTCACATATATAGAAGATTGGGTATATTGTCCAAGTGAGGCGGGATAGTTGGTTATTGAGGAGCTAGACTGCCCGGGTTGGCTACCTGCATATCTAGCCATTACAGGACGCAGGGCTTACCTTGCGCTAGGCCCCCCAATCCACTGGTCATAGGATTGTTGGATAGCTGGGAGCAGATTAAAAAATTGATTGCAGCGCATGAGGAGACATTCCTGCTGCCAGTAGCTAAGAACCCTTTTTTCTCTCCCGAGCCTAGATGATCGTGCCTTTAAGGAATGGGAAGTAAGGGGTATTAGCTGTTTGGGGGACTTGAGGCCGAGAGGTATTCTGTGCTCATTTGAGGACTTGCATAGACCTGAATCTTCCGCCCAGTCATTTATTTCAGTTTTTTTCAAATCAGGAGAGATCTATTCAAGACCTCAGCTGAAAGGGCACTCTGGATACCCCTTTAGAGCGAGTGGAGAACTTGACGTTTAGGGCGCAGAGGGATCCCAGGGGTATAACTAGAAAAGCATCGCAAGTGTTGAGACAGTCTGTACCGAACTTGACATTAAAAAATAAGAAACTTTCGGAAAGGGACTTAGAGACCCCCTATATCAGAGGAAAATTGGGAAGTAATCCTGAAATGACATCAGGGTCTTCTGATTTTGCAATAAATACAGAGGCCACATATAAGTTTGTACACGGTCCACCGAATCTAACCAGCAGTCTCTGCAACTTTTGGGAGATGTGGCACTGAGGTGGGGACGTATTTCCATTGTTTTTGGGCATGTGCTATATTGAAGACCTTTTGGATGGGAGTGGCCCGGGAGATTGAGGGTTATCTGGGAACACAGCTTCCGATCTCAACTGTGGTGTTATCTGGGACAGAAGATTTGGGCGGAGGCGAGTGGGTTCCCTTAAAGAGGTGGGTGAGGGTTCTGTTACTAATGGCTCGGCAGTGTATAAAACACCTGGGTTTCGAGAGATGAGCCTACACTCCAGATGTGGTGCACACTGGTGTTCGGGGCACTGACCCTGAAGAGACCATCATACTTAGTTCGGGGCAAGGCGGAAAGGTTTGAGAGTGGCTGGGAACTGCTCTTAGGTACCCTGGACCTGGAGTACAACAGATACTACAAGTAGGGATGTGATGTTTGCCCATCATAAACAACTACGGGTGGAATACTCTGGGGGGGCAGAGGGAAACCTAAAATCACAGATTACTTGAGCATATAGGGTATCAAATTACCTCAATTTACAATGTATATGGAACTGAGTGACTCAAGTGTTTCGAGATTAACTGGCTAATCTGCATAAAGATTTTTGATGTTCTTTTGATCTATATAATGTCCTGTAACATGCCACGGAATGAAATTTAAATGCATGTCATGTTTAGTCTGGACCCAACTGTACATGGTTTGAATGAATTGCTGTATGCTTGTAATGGCTCTGTATTGGAAAATGTAATAAAAATAAGATACAAAAAAAAAAAAAACATAGATTGGGGTGTTGTCTCAGTAGGGCTGTCCTATTCCATGTTACATTAAATATAAATGGGATGCTGTGTCTCAGGGCTGTCTTGTCCGATGCATAATGAAATGTAGATCGGGATGTTGTGTCTCACTAGGACTGTCCTGTCCTGTCTTGTGTAAAATGAAACCTAGATTGGGATATGTCTCACTAGGGCTGTCATAACTAAATATAGATCTGTATGGTGCGTCTCACTAGGCCTATCCTCTGCTATGTAACATTAAACATAGACTGGGATGTTGTTTTACTGGGGCTGTCCTAGCCGATGTAAAATTAAATGGATCAGGATGCCTCACCAGGACAGCCCTGTCTGGTGCAACATTAAACGTAGATCAGGATGTTGCTTCTAAGTAGGAATGTCCTATTAGATGCAACTTTTAGCAGAAAAACGTGACCATTGGTGAGATCATGTTTGGCATATGCAACGTCTGGATGGCATGGTTAAGAAAAATGGGGCTTGAAAGTATTTATTGCTAGGCTTTGATATTGCACTGGTTGTACTGCCCTGTAGCCGAGTCTTGGTAGGCACGGCCTGTCTTCCCCTGCTGCTTTTTACCTAACTGTGCAGCATCTTCACTAGAGCTTTGCTATAAGGTAATTCTTTGAAGTTGGGAGAATTATTAAAGTACATGAAGGAGAAAACATTTATTTTAAATTCCAGGAACCCTCACTTAAGTTTTAACAGCAATCATTTCCTTGGAATGAGCAGCCCTGGAACTTCAGAATTTCTTCAAATTATGGAATTTAGAATTAAATTTGGACTCTGTTCTTTGTGGTCACTCTCACCCCTGTACTCTTAACATCAGAGTTACTGTAGAACTGTTTATTGTCGCTCAAGTTATGTTTCGTGCATTATGCTACCTGGCTGCAGTTGTGCAAATTTCACGCTCTGCAGTTGGCATCTGATTAATGCCTGTGGAAAATGTGCAGTTTCAGCCAATTAGCACCATTTTATTTTTGTGCAGTCACTTGATTGAATATAGTCATATTTATTTTACAGCAAATATTAACTGTGCTACAATATTTCTCCACCTGAAGTGAGCAGTCGGCCTGAAGTCTTTTCTTCACTTATGGCCAGTTTACGGTGTATTGTTTTGCTATTTTATAGTGCTAAAGAGTTTTTGTTTAATTTTCGATACTCTGCATTATTTAGGGTGCTATTTGTATTTTATTGTGTAAATTTCTTTTTTTTTTTTTTCTGGTTACGAAGTCCAGACTGGATACATTCTTAGGGGACAGTAATATTTCAGAATACTACTCTATGGATAAGAGGGAGGCAGACTTGATAGATCAGTGGTTGCACTCTGTCACTGTCCACCAATAAAATGTGGACTGCTGGTGAAGGCTCCCATTGCTGTCTTATATATTCACATCACTGGTAAAGCACCCAGTACTATACCCACCTCTCCAACACCGGTGCATGCATGCACCACTGGTTAATGCTCTTGGTATTATTGGATTTTATTGACCAGATAAGTACACTAGACACCTTTGTGCCAATTTTCAGGTATGATGCGGGAGGTTTCATAACTGCCAGTAATTGGGAGTAAATATCAGAGGACAGAAACAATGAAATACAAAGTAGGTAACAAAAACAGTACAACAGCCAGAGAACGTTTGAAGAAAAATAATAAATTCATTTAGAGTGAAATATAGAGGAAAGAATTGGTGCAAAAACTGACCAGTAATATTAAACTTAAGTATAGGTAGTGCAAAAAGCAGTTGGTATTGTGCAGACATCATGTTAACATACAGAAGTCCAGTACAAATACAGCTCGATTTAACCTTGAGGTAGTCCCAGAGGGGAACCCTGAAGTGGGCGTGAGTGAGTAGTTGCGAACAGATGTTAGAAGAAAATTCCATAACCTTGGGGTATGACATTAAAAGCCTGATCCCCATATTGGTGTAAGTTTTCAGGACAGCAAGTAAGGATTTGTCTTTGTATCTAAGAGGACATGTGTGATAGGTGTGAAAGTGTAAGCAGAGCCGCAAGGGGAGCAGGGGAGCCAAGCCTGATCATTTTGTCCATGAAGCACCCCAGTACAAATAAATGGCAAATGTTTTTATTTATCTGAAACTTAGTAACTGGGAGAGGCACACTGGGCCAATACTCATTTCCAGGAGTGACCCAGTGGTGAGGGAACGGGGATATAATAAAAAGCAAACATTTATCAATGAACAGTACAAAATAAAATGCAAACAGTGCATAGTTTAACATGGTGAAAGTGTGAATAAGAATAAATGGAGATGAGCAAAGGTGTAATGAGCAGTTTATGATGTGCAGAGACCAGAGCAGGTGTAATGCTAGCACTGCAGCTGTAGATTGGTAGGAGCCTGATATAAGTGGAGGTGGAACCCAGGAGGAGGCCCAGCACCAGGAGTGATAGGGGCCCCAGCAGGAGAGGATCGGGGAGTAGGTCGTGGCTGGGAGGAGTTGTAGCTGGTGCATAAGTGAGATGGGGGAAGGGGAGAGATGGTGAGAACAGGTTTCAGAGGGAGGGTAGGGGATAGGAAAAGGCTGACTGCCCAGAAGAGGAGTGAGAATGGGGAAGGGAGAAGATATGAGGATCCCTGGAGTGGAGCAACTGTGAGATAGAGGAATGGGATAGAGGAATGAGGATAGGCATGAGAGCAGGGGGTTTGGACCAGTATTTGGAGAGCAAGGGGGTACAGTGGGACTGGCAATGCGAGTGTGGAGTTGGTAACAAAGCGACAGAAGGTGTTGCAGAGTGTACATTATGGTCAGGGAAGAGGAGGAGTAGGTGGTACCATTTGGTGCCGTAGACAATGTCTGCATAGTCAAAAACTGGAAGCACCAGTCTGGTAACAAACTCCCAGCAGACTTGGGGGCGGGAGACAGTAAGCGGTCCTTGTTGCAGTACAAGGCACCAAGTTTGGTGTGGAGCATGAAGTGGGATGGCATTGGTGTGGGCAGAGAAGTCAAGGCCATTGTCTAGCCACACAGTGAGATGCTTGAAGGAAGAAACCACTTTGAGGGGGTGCCATCCATGGTGGAGAAGACAGGGAGGGGGCAGAGCCTGGCTAATTTCTGGCTGGTGCCAAAGATCATGGGTACAGTTTTTAGTGTTGACACAGTTGGTTGGAGTGGAACCAGTGTAGGATGTTATGGAGGTCTTGCTGGAGCAAGCCTTCAGGTGCTGTGGTCTAGGAGCTGGAGGTGTAGATAACTGTCACCTACATACATGTGAATATGCAAGTTGGCACAGGCAGCGGGGAGGTCATTCAGGAAAATGGAGAAGAGGATGGGACCCCTGCCTGGATGGGTAGGGGAGGTGACAGGACACCTCCTACCTATACTGACTGAGGGCCCTTGAGAGATGAATGGAACCAATCAACAGCAGGAGCAAGAGACCGTCAGAGCTCAGCTTGTCAAAGAGAAGTGGATGGGCCATAAAGGCTTTGACCAGATTGATGAAGATGGCTGCTGTGATGTGCCCCATATCCATCCCAGTGAGGATGGAGTCAGTGACACGCAGCAGGGAGGAGGGTGAAGTGATGCCTCCCAAAACAAGGCTGGAAGGGTAGAAGAGTAGACCAGCTTCTCTTGCAGCTTTGTAAGAGAAAGGGAAGTCAGCAAGCCTGGAGTAGACAAGCGTCCCTTACAGCTTTTGCAAGAGAAAGGGAAGAGGGAGATGGGACAGAAGTTGCCATGGGAGGAGGGGTCATCCTGAACTGGGCTGCTGGGTGGGGCAGCAGTGGGATTCTCATGGGGGCTGACTGGGGAGCAGTGTAGAGAGAGAAGAGGTTGAGGAGGTGAGTAATGGGGGGGGTGATGGCAGAAGCTGAAATTGAGCCCCTTTCTGAAGGGGATTACCAACCAAAGTGAGTCTAAACGTCACAGTGGGGCCAGCCCGCAGATGCAGTGGTAGCACTACTTGTCATGCTGACAGCTCCATTTCAGGAGAGAGCCCGGTGCATCAGAGAGCCACCTGGGGGTAGGAGGGATGAGCGTTGTTGCTGTTTTTTGGGTGGCTGGCTAGTGGTGCCTGGTGCTTGACGTCAGGCTAATGCCTAGCAGAGGCTAGGAGATCGGCCATGGATCACTAAAATAGGTTGGAGGCATGGCTGACATTGGCATGCTGTGCATGGTAATATGCATAGTGGAGCTCCTGATGATATTGCACCACCACACCTCCAGAGGAACCTTAAGGATAGAAACCCTCTGGACCAGAGCAGCATGAAGCTGTATTGAGCATCTGGCCACTCAGCCGAAAGACACTGCAGTATTAGTCTTGGCCAGGACTTCAGGTGGATATTGGACTCTTCCTTTGGGGAGCCCCTCCACAGGGGGCAGGCAGTGGGCTTCCTGAACTGGGCTGCTTGGTAGGGGAGCACTGGGATTCTCATGAGGACTGACTAAAGGGTACATCCCTGCGTGGGCTGGAGAGCCAGAAACAGAATAAAAAAAAAAAAAATCACAATGGTGGGTCAGGCAGTTTAATGAAAGGTCAGATTTACAAGTAGTATTGTAGGTGGCGTCTCATTTGGACAGCAGGAACTTAGAGGTGTGAGAGTAGGAGATAAGCCCATAGTTATGGGTGGGGAGAAGACCTCCTGGCAAGGCCAATGTTGGCGTTTAGTGTTGGGCAATGTTTGGCTCTGTGTGCCATACCAAGTTTAGTATTTACTGCCTCAATGTACTTCCGGATATGAAGGGAAGAATGAAGTTGAGGGGCCAGGGTGACTCTTGGATTTATAAAGGAGAGGATAACCTTTAAAGGGGTCCAATACAAGTGATGGACAGTGGATCCAAGCAGGTTCTAATTTTTGGCTGTGAACCCAAACAGCATGATTTGGGTTTTCTTGGCATTCGGCATAAATTTTATTCTTGGTGAGACATGCTTGTATTTCCCTGCCACACTTGTCTCATCCATGTTCACACCACTGGTAAAATATCACACTATGCCAGTGCACTTATGCATGCTTCCATTGCTTGATTAAAGACTGTTAAATCTTGTCACGTGTGCATCACTGGTAAAAACTCACAGTACCACCTACCTCTGGCATATTTGCACCACAGGGAAAAAAAGTCCTAGTACCCTCATAATTCCCCTCATTCGCCAGAGTTAAAAACCCCTCTGTTCTTCCCATGCATTTTTCAAACTGCTGGTACACTATGCACATTTCTTGTGCGGTTGCAGACAGGATTGCAGTGATAAATCAAGAACAAAATGACTTGTATTTAGACCCTGATCTAGATAATGTGTTAATCAGCCTGTTCTTTCTGTATTGAGGGAAGTGCTTAGTATGTTTGTATGATCGAGAGAGCTGTATATTACCTTCTTGACAACTGGCTGCCCATTACCGCTGATTACAGAGATCTTTTTCATGATCAGACATTTGATTCTGTGTCCAATTATCCTTTTCCAGATCACGCAGGAGGCTGGGGAATTCATGATCACGTTCCCCTATGGTTACCATGCTGGGTTCAACCATGGATTTAACCTTGCAGAATCGACCAACTTTGCACGCATCGGTGGATAGAGTATGGAAAACAGGCTGTTCTGGTATGTAATACTATCTTTTCCATAAGGGGATCAAAGAGTCATCAGGTTAGAAAAGTCAGAAGTAAGAAAAGTGTCTGGACCTCACGGTTTTGGGTTCATGTCGCACACTGAGGACCTGATTTCATACCAGACACGCACACTACATACTGAGGGTGGTGGTGGGTTGGGGTGCTGGGGCTTGTACCAGACACTGCAGTACAGAACTACACGAGTGTTCCATTTTGGGGAAAAACTTGGCTTCTGCCCAACAGGGTTAGTGCAGTGCAGTAGTACAGTACTGGGGGGAAGGGTGTTCATAAGCGCATGCCCAGCATTGACACTGTTGTGCAGTACTTACTGGTGGTGGAGGAGGTGGTGGTTTGCTGTCTTGTATGTACTCTCCTTCAGATCATTCAGCCTTAACTCTGAGGTTATCAAGCTGGTAGATAAAGATCTCCCATTGGCACGTTCTCTAATATAGTCACATGTACAATGATAGAAAAGGACCATTGGTCCATCCAGCCTGCTAATAAACCCTAACAGACCCAGGAGCTGTTGTGTATATACAGGGTTCTAACCCACATCGGTCCACCCCCATGCTCCCAATCCTACCGCTGCCAACCACCCTGAGCAGCCACTAAGACCTTCACTCTGTCCCAACCATGTTTGAAACCATTGATAGTTTTGGTGCCCACCACATCAGCTGGCAGATTGTTCCATGGGTCCACCAGCCTTTCTGTAAAATAACTTCATTTCTCTTGAACCTCCCCCCTCCATTTCCACTTGTACCCTGTGTTTTTGATTCACTACTTATGCTAAACAGTTCCTCTCAGTTTACCTTGTTCATTCCTTTCAGAAACTTGAAGGTCTCTATAATATGTCCTTTCTCTCATCTGGCCTCCAGTGAATACATGTTCAGTGCCTTGAGCCAATCCTCCTAAAGATCTGCCTTGCTGGCCCCGTATCAGTTTGGTCACTCTACATTGCACTGTCTGTAGCCTGTCCTCCTCCTTTCTTGGGTGAGGACTCCAGAACTGGGCACAGTACTCCAGGAAGTGCCTCACCACTGATCCATAGAGAGGTAGTAATACCTCCTTCCTTCAGCTGTCAGCACCCCCTCCTCTTACATCCTGGCATCCTGTTTGCCTTACTGTAGGCCTTGTTACACTGGTTTAATTATTTTAACAAAATGAATTACCCAGTTGCCCTGAACAGCATTCTACCTGTCAGTAACATATGTCTGTAATACAATTGTCTGAGACAGAGTAGGTTTTAGGGGGTGGTGTTGAGCACAGTGTCAGGTAAGTTTGTTACTGGTAATTCGCTCCATGATGATTCACTCCTACTCTCCTGCTCATGTGAAACACCGCAGCAAGGTTTTATTTATATTTTTGGACACCCCTCAATTAATAACTCGATTTACAGTGGGGAAACGTGAACTTTCCTGGAACATTTCCCGAGCTCTGAAGGGAGCAAATTGTCATGGAGCAAAATGCTGGTAACAGATTGTCATGTAGCAACTTGGCACTAAATGCCAGCTCTGTTGGTCTGTCTCCAGTCCACTACCACTATGCAGCTCACTGACTTTTAATGCATTTAAAGCACTGTGTGTGTGTGTGTGTGTGTGTGTGTGTGTGTGTGTGTGTATGCATGCGATGCTCTTTGAAAAGCCCAAATATGTCTGATATAGGTTTGAAACCGTCCTTGACCATGTCCTCAGAAATGGGGATGGGATTGTCACCAGTGTGAACCTCAAGAAACCAGTGGAAGTCCTTGACCATAATTGGGTCCCTGGTGAGAGGGAAGACTAGCTGAGCCTCCAGAACCCAGAATTCCAGAAAGGTAAAGTTGGCCAATGTGAGGGATCTAGTAGCCATGAGTCTGGAGAAGCTGCATGATTCTAGTAATGCAGAAAGAGCACATGTGGAATTTGGGGAAGAACTTGCTTTAGGTAGCTGCAGTGATCTTCATCACTGTAAGCAATAAAGGAAAAGGGCTAGGAATGGCTGACAGGGTTCCAGTGCTGGAAGAGATTGCCTCTAGGCTAAAGGAGAACCAAGTAATTACAAGAAGCAAGCCGAAGAGGGTCTGGAGACCAAGACAGCAGTAGGAGCTGCAGATTACACCAAAGCCACATTCCAGTACACAAATGAGAGGGTGGTGGCAGAGTGGAACGCACTACCAGCAGAGATGGTGGCCTGTTAAACAGTGGTATGCTTCAAGAGGGGCTGGACAGGGCAAGAGAGTCCAGGGAGGGGGTGCAGGGAGGGAGGATCAGCTACAGAACAGGGTTGCTAGCTACATAATCGAGCAGACTCAATAAACCAAATGGCCTCTTTCTGCTGGCAGTTTTCGTATGTTCATAGCTTGGCTTTACAAGAGGCAGATCATGCCAAACCAACCTGATCAGGTTCTGAGAGGGGTGACCAGGCAGGTGGACGGGGCAGGACTTTAGACACAGTCTTTTAGGCCTTTGGTAAGGTCTTTGATACTGTAGTACATGATAGCTTCTGGTCAGAGTAAGTCAATGTGGTACACACAATGCATACACAAGGTCGATTACTAACTGGCTTGGGTGTGGGAAAAGGATGGCTATGGTTGATGGGTTCCTCTGAGTGGAGTGGGGTGCTCCATGGCATCCCTCTGGGATCAGTGCTGGGGCCACTGCTTTCAACATTTTCATCAGTGAGTTGGAAGCTGGGGTCTCTAGCACACTATTTAAGTTTGGTGATGCCACTAAACTGGCCAGAGAAATGGACTCCCTTGAGGATGGAGGGGTAAACTTTAGGAGGGCCTCAGCCAGGTGGGTGGGTGGGTGGTTGGTTGGTTGGACTGTGGAGTCTTATAGATTCAGTGTAACCAAATGTAGAGTGCTACACTTGAGAGGAAAAACAAAGGTAGTCTTGCACATTGTGTAGGGCTCCTCTTGCTGCAGTAGAAGATGAAAAGGTTCTGCTAGCCATATTGGGGGAAAAAAGGGGTTAAAGCATGACATGTCATGCATGGCTGCTGTCAAGAATGTTAGGGTGCATTAAAGGGGATGACAAGTAAAGCAGGTGAAGTAATCCTACCACAAGGCCTTGATCAGGACCCACCTTTAATAATGTGTGCAATTCTGGAATCTGTCTTCGATGGTGGAGCTCTTGCAGCAGGTAATACCATTAGGACTGAAGCCGTTAGGTACCAGGACCCCACGGAAAACTTGTAGCTAGCAGTCTGAGGCAGAGGACCACCCTGACGTTGGCTCAGCCTGATGTCCTATGTGGCATAAAGGGGGCGGTCCCCTGGCGCTACCTCAGTTCTTTTCCCGCCGTCGACCCGCATAGTTCAGCCCACAGAGCGCCGCTGTCAGCAGATGCGACAGCTTGAACGTTAGATAAGTCATTTTTCTTTCTTTTACTTTAAATTATATTACTTACGCCTTGTTCATGTCGTCGCCCTCACCACCGCAGCGAAAATCCAAGTGTGCCTGCTGGAAGCAGATTCCGGACAGACTGCCATGTGGCCTGCCTCATCTGCCTAGGCCTGGAACTCCAGCCTGAATCTTGCAGCCACTGCAAGTTCAAGCAAAAGATGCGAGCCAGAAGAGCCCACGCCTTGAAGACTTTCCTCTTGGAGAAAAAGCTTGCAGCCATGCAGCGAGGTTCGGGGGCCAGCTCATCCTCTCCCACTAGAGAATCCCCTTCTAAAGACAGGGCCTTCGGGGTGGGAAGCATCACCACAAAGAGAAGGATCAGGCCTGGTCTGAATCCCGCCCTCGGTCACCAGCCAAACAGGCGTCTTCTTCCAGCAAAAGGTTGGGTTCAGCTCTACCGACCGAACCTTCCCGCTTTTCCAAGTCCACTCCCGCCCCTCCTCAGGGACGCCATCGGGAGTCTGCTTCAGTGGGACACCGCTCCATCTCCCTGGCTTATCGACCTCCCAAAACCTCAGGGTTGACCCAGGAAAGCCTGCCCAAGGCGCAGGACAAGCAGAGTTCCTCAGAGAAGAGGAAACGTACTGAGGAACATTCCAGTAGGCAGGAGGATGCCAGGGATCAGACATGTCCACCCCAGGCTAAGGTGTGCCCTCCGATAGACAAACGCCCACCTAGCCGTTCGCCTACCCTGACGACTTGCTCACCGACGCCAGACATGGGGGGGTCGCCAGATGAGGATCAGCCATCTGCCCCTCCGCCGAGGGAAGGTGCCAGTTGAGGTCACGCTGGACACAGGTTGCCGGCCTCCTGACGCCGGGGTGTGCCGGACCTGACGCCTCCCACTGTAGTACAGGTTCCCGAACCCCAGACACCTGCACCCAAGGACCCGACGCCCAGACCTTCTGACCCAGCGCCAGCTCCCATGGTCATCCCAGTGGCGGACATAGGTAACTCGTTTGCAACTTAGTGGAATACCGTCAAAGGGGACCTTTTATACAGGCCACCGGACAAGGTCCCTACTTCACCACCCATGGGGCCCCCTCCTACCCCAGATAAGGGAAAGCAGGATGAGCGCCCAAGTCCACATCCGAAAGGGAAACGAAAGAAGCGGACTTCATCCCTGTCTCCTCCAATCACGTCCTCCTCAGATGAGGCAGGTGTAGATTCGGACTCATCAGAAGGGTTCCAACCTCCCTCACCAGGACCTAGAGATTCTCTATGGTCTCCTCCAGATGATCCCCCATTCCTCGACATCATGTGGCACATCCAGACCATTTGAGTGGGATACTGAGGCCCTAGACCTGGAGCAGAAACGCATTGCCAAGTTCTTTGGAGAAAAGGAACCAAAGCCCTTGGTTATTCCACCGTTTGTGGAGCCCTTCCAGAATGTTACTCGCCTCGCTTGGTGCACACCATCCTCTATCCCGGCAGTTCCAAGGAAGGCAGACACTCTATGAGACTCCTAAATCAGAACTGTTCCTGGCGGAACAGCCGAAGGCTAACTCGTTAGTCCTTACAGCTGCCCATGGGTGGGGGGGGCTCAACAAAAACATTTAAGCTCCCAGCCTCCCGACCCTGTCTCCAAGAAATGAGACAGCTGGGGCCGTAAGGTCTTCTCCTCAGCTACCTGGTCCATCAGGTCACTGAACTTTATGGTCCACATGATCTCCTACCAGCAATCCCTGTGGAGAAAGACCATGGACTTGGAAGAGACCGTCCCTGACTCTGACTCCAAACAGGAGATTTTATCTTGTGCCCAGTTTGGTCTGGATGTGGACAAGCACGCCCTCTGGTGTTCTTATAACGCCGTAGATATGGATTCCAGGGCTGCCGCCTTGGGAATCTGTATGAGACGGCAGTCCTGGCTCAGACTCGCAGGATTCCAGCCGGATCTTCAGGAGTCCATTCTGGATTCTCCTTTTCAAGGCCCTGTTTTGTTTGGTTCTGAGGTGGAACAGATGGTGAAACAGCTGCAGGAGTCTGGGAGAGCAGTGGCGGACGTACACTGAATGTACAAGTCCCAGCCCCAAGCATCCCACCGACGTCCTTTTCGACAACGTCCAGGGCAAGGTCAAAGCGGCAAACAATCCCAGGGAAAGGGATTCAAAAAAGGCGGGGTAACCCTGTCCCTCAAGGTTGCCAGGGTCCAAAGCAGCCTAAAGCTCTTGGGGCCCAGGCCCCTCCCACCCCCTCTACCTGACTCCCCCTGCCGCCCCCCTTCTCTCGAGGACCGGCAGAACGAGCAGGTAGGAGGGCGGTTTGCGCTTTACCCGCTCGAATGGTCCAGTATCACTGCAGACCAATGGGTACTGGATACCATTCGGAAAGGGTGTTCAATAGAGTTCTCCTTGAGTGGTTCATTGTTCTCTGGAATGGTGGCTCCGCAGGGACAGACTGAGCGGTAGAGTTCCTTTCCGCAGACCTCGACACTTCGAGACACTCTCTGTCAGGTGGGGGGCCTCATCTTTGGGATCGCAGGACCCGGGGGTCTTGGTCTATCAGAGAGCTCTCTTCATGACAGTGTTCTGGAAATGAGAGCAGTGCTGAATGCCCTCTCTGCATTCAGAGAGCAGCTTCTGCCGGGTCCTCTTCTGGTGCAGACAGACAACACACTAGTCATCTTCTACGTCAACAAACAAGGGGGCACTCACTCGTACCCCCTTTGCAGAGAAGCTATGAGAGTATGGGACTGGGCAGTAGAACATAGTTTGGACCTCACCTCAGTCCACCTGTCAGGGGTCCAGAACGTCCTCGCCGACGGTCTGTCTCACTACCTCTCAGAATCGTGAGTGGGAACTACTCCAAGACGTCGCAGATGACCTCTTAAGTGGGGCCAGCCAGAGTTGGACCTCTTTGTGTCCCCATGCAACGCCAAACTGCGCAATGTTTGCTTGCTCGCTCCAGGGCCTGGTGTTTTCTGGCCAGACGCATTATCCCTCTCTTGGACAGGGAAGTTCCTGTATGTCTTCCCTTCCTTTCCCCTAATTCAAAGAGTACTACTCAAATTGCAGTCAGAGGCAACCAGAATGATTCTGGTGGCCCCTCTGTGGCCTCTTCAGATCTGGTATCCACTGCTTCAGCAACTGTCCCTAAAACCTCCAGTTCAGTTGCCACTGTCCACCCACATCTCACAAGAAGAGAGGACTCCTCTGTCCTGCTCTTCAGTCTGTTCACCTGCATGCTTGGCTCCTGCAGTCCTAGTGGAAGAGAGACTAGGAGCGTCAAGCAGAGTGGCTGAAATTCGATTGGCAGCGAGGAAGCCTTCTACCAGAGCCACTTACACTCTGAAATGTAAATGCTTCTGCTTGTGGGCTTCTGCCCACTCCTGAGAGCCCTTGGGTTGTCCAGCTAGGCACGGGCAAGAGTATCTCTGTCACCTTTTGGACTTAGGATTGAGTTACTCCTCAATCAAGGTGCACATGTGTGTGGTCTCTGCATATCATGACCCAACAGGAGACAAAACTCTGGCACGAATGAATGCCTGCAAAACCTTCCTTCGAGGCGGAATTTGCTGCCTGGTTCTCCAATTTTATTTCTAGCCGGGTTTCCGGTAGGGGAACTGAGGTGGCGCCAGGGGACTACTACTTTTATACCATGTAGGACGTCGGGCAGAGCGGACATTGGGGGGTGGTCCCCTGCCTCAGACTGCTAGCTGCAAGTTTTCCGTGGGGTCCTGGCGCCAGACGACTTCAATCCTAATGGTGTTACCTGCTGCAAGAGCTCCTCTCAATTTACTATTACGGTAAGTTCTTGCATAACTGTATTCTTCATTACCAAAATGATATTCAATTTGCTTATCTAATATTTATGCTGGAGAAGGATAACGGAGTTTCTTCCCATTTTTAGGATTGTCTGATTTGGGAAAGGGAAGGGAAATTGTTTAACGAGGAAAGGCACACTAAGCCGGAGCTTGTTTCCAGGTGCGACCTGGGAGCACAAGGAAGTTAAGTGACTTGCTCAGGGTCACACAGTATGCAAGTGGAAGCTGTGGGATTCAAACCCAGGTCTGGTCTGCTGGATGTCACCAGATTTGCAGTTCAGAGCCTTACACCACTGCGCTATACTGCCTCCTGCCTAAGTTACAATTACGTGATCTCTAAACATATCTTAAATATGTAAACAGTTAAACTTGTCGTACATTTGGTTTAAAGCAATCCCAAGTGCAATATAAGCAAGTGTCAAGCGCTGTAGTAAATGAAGACACTGATTCCAAGTTTCAGCTATCACAAAACAATCTTGTGCCAAGAAACGGCAGCTTTAAAAGCAAATGTTAACTGCGAATAGGACATTGAGGCAGGAACTGGACATTAAGGCAGTAGAGAGGGTGCAGTGCAGGGCCACCAAAATGATCAGGGGTATGGAGGATCAAAGCTATGAGGAAAGATAGGAGGCCGTTAAGATGTTCATCCTGGAGAGAAGGCGACGGAGAGGGAATGATCTCCATCTTCTGCATACTGAAAGGTATTGACAAGAGCAAATAGATGTAGATGTTTGATCTAGTGTGCTCCAAAAGAACCCTGGGACACACCCTGAAATTCATAGTTAAATTCAGGGGTGGTGGACTTGTAGAACAGCCTTCCAGAGGAGAGGAGTGGTTATAAAGACGGTACAAGCCTTCAGGGTAAGCTTGGATACATTTGTTCATACCGAGGGGATCACAGGTTACCCTTGATAGAAGGGTGGGTGGGAAATATCTATAAATTAGTATATTTTTTGTACAGCATAATTGTTGGTCTTTGCTTATGAAGCGGGGGAGAAGACATGAGGGAGAGTCCCCTCTGAAAGTCCCTAAATTATGATACCACCATATATATATTCTGGCTGAGGTCCTGGGCTTGGGACGTCAATGTCGGTCTTTATTTTTCTCCCCTAACTATCCCATTGTGGCCCCATCTGTCAGGCTGCCATGCAGCTCTGTCACCTACCTGAACTCCAGAGAGTCCCCTTACTTGCCCTGTGGAGAGCCTTTCAGAGGTAGGGCCTGGGCAGCAGCACCCCCTTCTCCAGAACCTCTGAAGTCTGTAGCAGGGAGACTGCTTATGCTAGGTGGACAGGTGGCACAGGCTCAAGCATGTCGGCATCATCCCATCAAGCCATGGAATTTTCATTGCTCGTCATAAAGCCTTCTGTGTCTCCTTCCCACTGCTGTTATAAAAGTACAACAACTGACCCTTGTGGATGCGAGTGCTCTGTCTGCACCCTCTTCTACCCCCGTTTCTGTGGTGCCTCAGGCTCATTTCCTAAACCAGGTTGCCAGCATCATGCGTGGCAGCCCTGCCACTGCATGGTGACCTGGCTCAGGTTAATGCAGTGTGTGTGTGTGTGTGTGTGTGTGTGTGTGTGTGTCTCCCCATTTTGTTTTATGCTCCCTTCCTACCTGGCTTTTCTACATACTACAGGCATATTACCAGCCCCTACATACCTTGAGTGCCATCCTCTACGGAGTCATTTTACCCCCACCAACAGGGCAGGATGGGGTGGTGGGATGGAGGGGCTATACCACCAAACATGCAAGTCATCAGAAGGTGCAATGAGGAGTCCAGTCTGGCCCTGGATATACCGAGGTCCTTTAAAGCTGGCTCTGGGGCTGTCTTTTCCTTGTTTTGCTTGATCCTTCTCTCTGGAGGGTGCTGGAGCCTGAGGGGTGCCGGTGTTCATGTGCCAGTCACGCATGCACAGTACAGATCTCTAGCCAGCGTCCTTCTTCCCTCCCTCATGGTTCCTTGCTGCACTGCCACCTGTGGTCATCCAGGTTGTAGTATGGCAGTGAACAGCATCCTTCCCTCCCCAGCAGAGGAGGAGAGAGCATAAACTGGGACACTCGATCCACTTGTCTCCTGCCAACCCATAATGCTTTTGGCTCATTCCGGAACCTGGGTTACTGGTGTCACAAATGGAAGGACTCTTGCTGTGTTGACTGGCCATCAGTGCAGCTTTTAGATTTATTTTTTTAATTTACTATTTCTCCAGTGCTTGGAGTGAATCGGTCACTCCTTATGTGTGATGGGCAGGATCAAGTCAAATGCTTTAACTTCCACCTCCATCAGACCCATCTCCCCCCCGCCAGTGTGTGCCTTTGTCTGGAACAGTACAATGCTCTCTGCAGTCTCCATGGCAGGGGCTTCCTAGGCAGCTTTGGGAAAACTGCAGTGTACTCTTCAAGTCCTTCATGGCAGGGCTTCCCAGAGCAGCTCTGGGTGGAGGCCGAATGCAGTCTTGGGGGCAGTCCAGGTGTAGTACTAGATAGTAGTGTTGGGGCTCCCTTGATTTTTTTTTTTTTTCTTCTCCTTTCCTCTTTTTAGTCTTACCAGGAACCATTAAGCTGCACAGTAACTTGCAACTCTTGTGCAGTACTTTCCCACCTCCCCTATCAGTGTATTAGTCCATTGTTGGCTTATCACTGCCTCTGCGAAGGAAGTGCCAGTGTATGTGCTGAAATCATTCCTTGAGCAATCATTGTAACTGTGGGTGTGGCATGAAGGCACCTCCCTCCCTGAGACAGTGGGCCACTACTCTACATCTGTGCCTTCTTTCTTTACAGTGCTCTTGCAGAAAGGACATGGTGAAAATCTCCATGGACGTGTTTGTGCGGAAGTTTCAGCCAGAGCGTTACAAGCTGTGGAAGGCAGGGAAGGACGTTAGCACCCTGGATCACTTTGCACCCACGCCAGAAGCAGCAGAGTTCATCAAGGAAGAGATGAGCAGCTGTATGGAGCAGAATTCGGAGAGCTGTGCCAATGAGGCAGAGGATACGGAATGCACAGAAGATGTGAAGAAGCTGGTCTCTGAGGGTAAAAAAAGGTAGGGATGCCATCAGTATTGTAATGCTAGCAGAATCTTGTTGTACGACTGCTTATTTCTAAACAAGACACAAGGTCTGAGTTTTTTTTATTTTTATCCTATAGGATAGCAGTGTAGCCTCACAAGATGGAATATCTCTCAGATAAAGCATTTTACATATAGATTTTATTAATTTAAAAGTTTTTTTTTTTTTTTACCGGGAATGTAAAGAGAACAGCAAGAGGAAGGAGCTACTTTTAGAACTTCACTACTCTACTGTACTAAAGAACTAGAACTCTACTACTGGGAACTTCAATTTAGGGTTAAAACAAACAAAAAAAAAGTGTGTGTTTGTCTGACTTGGGTGAAGGAATTGTTATCTGTGCAGTTAGCTAGGTGAAAAAGAAACTGTGAATTAATGGGAGCGGCTTAGAGAGAAGGAAGCCAGGTGTTTGCATTTAAAAACTGACCTAGATAGCTTGTGGCAGAGAACAGCAAGAGGAAAGAGCTGCTATTAGAACTTTACTGGGACTATATTGCCCTCTGTCCCTCCTCTCTACCGCCCCACCCTTAACCGGTTTTACTTTTATAGGCACAGGATTTCTCTGATAACAGGAACTTCCTGTTTGGGAGCAGGAAGGGAGTGATCAGAGGCACAGAAGACTCCTCTTAGAAGGAAAAGAGTAGTTCTCCATCCCCCCCCCGGTGCTGGAGGTCTGACTCCTGAGCAAGCAAAGAGGAGACTACTGAGGAATATAGGAACTTACTGTCACAGAACAGGAAGATAAGGAGCTTTAAGGGCATGGATGCAGTAGGAAAGTAGGGAGAAAAAACATTTATATAAAAAAATTATAAAAAAAATTATAATAAAATAGAGAGAGGAAAGAGTAAGTATACAAAACAGTTAAGGGGCCACAAATAAGACATGATGGGAGTGGTGCAGTACAGTGGCTGTAGAGCAACAGTCTTCCGGGAGACATTCTGGAGGATGTGGTGTTGTCCCATCTGCAGGCACCTCTCTGGGCTGAGGGAGGAGGTTGCTAATCTCCAGGATGAGTTGGCCGGGACTCTGGGGACCTCCTTTCCCACCCAGGGACCACCAGGGCCACCGCTGCTGCCTGTGAGGTTGCCAAGAAAGAGGAGTGGTTGGACCACAGTGGGCTCAGGGAGGGTGAAGGTGTTGGAACAGAGGTGCATCCCTCCAGTTGTACCTCTCTACAATTCATATGCCATTCTGGCAGAGTGTGGTTCCTCTACGGAGGCACCCACAGTGGAGACCAAAGAGGATGCTGGGAACATCCAGAAGGGAGACCCACAGAAGGGTGGCATGGGACCCCACAGGGGAAGGAAACAACTCTTGGTAAGGAACTCCATTGTTAGGAGGGTAGATCTTGGGGAGGGAGAGGGAGGTAAGGTGCCTGCCTGGCGCCATGGCTTGGAGAGACTGGGAATGAATCCTCAGGATCGTGGGAGCAGCTGCATAGGTGAGGAAGCTGGATGTCATTGTCCACCTAGGGACAAATGACCCAGCTGGGAAAGTGATCAGAGCAGTGCAGGATTAGTTTGTGGAGTTGGGGAGGGGCATTAGACAAGTAGCACACACGGTAACCTTCTCGGAGGTACTGCCTGTCTGTGGTATGTGTGAGGCTATTGTGCTCTGCACCGTGGGATTCAATCAGTGGTTGAAAAACCGGTGCAGAGCTCAGGATTTTGACTTCATTGGGGACTGGGGGGTCCACCTGGAGGAATGCAGGCCTATACTGGCACAGTGGTCTGCATCTGCCCAGGAGGGGAACCAAAATCCTAGGTGATAGGTTTAAATGCTTCATTGGCAAGCATTTAAACTAGCCAAGGGGGGAGGCACTGAAAAGAAGGGAAATCCTAGCCCCCCCCCCAAAAAAAAAAAAATCAGGGTAGTTAGTGAGGTAAACACCAAGATAGAGAAGTTGATATGGAGAAGGGCAGGGGTAAATGGAGTAAAAGACATTAAGGACAGGGATGGGACAAAAAGGGGTAAGGCCATAAAAAAAAAAAAAAAAAAAAAATTTGGAGGGTAATGAGTACCAGTGCCCGTAGTCTAGGTAACAGCTTCCTAAACTGGTGGCCTTGATGGAAGAGGCATGCCTGGATATTGTGGCAGTCACAGAAACATGGTACACAGAGAACCATGACTTTGATGTCAACATATCAGGGTACACAATCTACAGGAGGGACAGGGAGGGTAGAAGAGGAGGAGTAGCTCGCTATGTAAGGGAAGAGATGAAAGCAATGGAACTAAAGGGTAAATGGGGAGGAGAGGAGGCACTGTGAGTCACCCTGGAGACTGGAAATGGCACTACAATCCACACAGGGGTTGTATACAGACCCCGGTCTCTGGGAGGAAATGGACAAGGAAATGATAGAAGGCATCCTTAGGATGGCAGAGAAAGGGGAGATATTGCTGATGGGGACCTGAATGTGCCAGATGTTAACTGGCGCACCTTTGCTGCAGCCACATCCAAGAGCAGGGCCATTCTCTGTGCCCTACAGGGGGCAGTGCCTCAGACACCTAGTGTTGGAACCCACTCGTGTGGGAACAATCTTAGACCTGGTATTCTCAAATGGGAACAGAGAGAGGATCTCTGATCTAGAAGTAGGTAGCCATCTTTGGTAACTGGGTAAGGCCCACTAGGCACAAGTGCCTGTTTTTCAGGGGCCACCTGGGAGCACTGAGTGGTTAAGTGACTTGCTCAGTCACACAGTATGCAAGTGGAGGTTGTGAGAATCAAACTCTGGTCTGGTCTGCTGGATGTATCAAGCTTGTTCACACCTCGTTCCTCTAACCTCTAGGCTTTACTGCCAGCCCAAAGACAGGTGACCACCAAACAGTGTGGTTCACGATAAACTCTGCTGTAGAGTCAAGCGATACAAAAGTAAAGGTGTACTGGGCTTCAGGAGGGCTGATTTTGTCAGAATGGGAGAGTGCCTCAGAAAAGCACTAGCAAATGGGCAAGAAGGAGGGGTGGAGCAACAATGAGGAAACATCAAAACTGCCATCACAGAGGCAACGAGCCTTTTGTGTGAAGCAAATAAAGTAATCAAAACGAAAGGAAAAAAAAAAACACTGTGGTTCTCAAGAGGTGGCAGGGAAGGTTAGGGAGAAAAAGATAGCATTCAGGAAATATAAGGAAACACAGAAGGAGCAGGACAGAGAACTGTACCAGTTAAAGCAGAAGGAAATGGGGAAGGCAGCTAGAATAGCAAAGGCCCAAACTAAGGAAAGATAGCAAACTTGGTTAAGAAGGGGATAAAACCTTTTATAGGTACATTAGGGAGCGAAGAAAGACAAAGGGAGGGATACTGAGGCTGAATAAAGAGGGTGGGTGGGCAGAGAGGGACCCTGAAAAAGCAGGGATACTGAAAGAATACTTCTGCTCAGTATTCACAGAGGAAGAGGAGGGGGAGGTACTCAATCCAGTTAATAGAAGCACTCTGGATGGGGGGGTTGATATCCGTCCTTTCACAGAAGAAAGGGTTCTGAAAAAACTCCTAATATTGAAGGTGGACAAAGCAATGGGGCCTGATGGGATTCATTCCAGAATTCTGAAAGAACTAAGGGGAGAACTAGTAACTCCATTGACTACTCTTTTTAACAAATCATGGGAGGATGGTGTGGTACCTGAGGACTGGAGTAGGGCGGATGTGATTCCCCTTCACAAAAGCGGGAGCAAGACAGGAAACTACGGACTTGTCAGCAGGAAAATGATGGAATTGCTTCTGAAGGAAAGAATTGAGTACCTAGAGGCCAGTGGGGTACAAGACCCAAGGCAGCATGGATTCACAGCGGGAGGTCATGTCAGATGAATCTAGTCCATTTCTTTGACTGGGTGATCAAAGTAGTAGACCAGGAAGGGGCTGTGGGCATGGCCTACCTAGACTTTAGCAAGGCATTTCACACAGTCCCGCACAAAAGATTAATAAACAAATTAACCAGCCTGGGAGTGGCTCCCAGGGTGGTAGCCTGGGTTAAAGATTGGCTGGACAACAGGATGCAGAGGGTAATAGTAAATGGAGTCCACAGTAAAGAAAGGGGGGGTTACTAGTGGGTACCGCAGGGTTCAGTCTTTTTAATGTCTTTAAGTGACATTGCAGAGGGACTAGAAGGAAATGTATGTCTCTTTGCAGACACAAAAATCTGCAACAGGGTTGATACACAAGGTGGGGTGGAAAGGATGAGAAGGGACTTAGCAAGGTTGGAGGAATGGTCAAATGTATGGCAGCTTAGATTCAATGCAAAGAAGTGCACAGTAATGCACCTGGGAAACAAAAACTTGGGGGAAGAGTACACAATGGGGGGTGAGATACTGACAACAAAATGGAAAGGGACCTGGGGGTAGTTATATCAGATGACCTAAAGGTGGGCAAGCAATGTGAGAAGGCAGTAAGGAGGGGTGGGGGGATACTGGGATGAATACGAGAGGCATCACCAGTAGAAAACAGGAAGTTATCCCTCTGTACAGACGGGTGGTGAAACCCCATCTGGAGTACTGTGTGCCATTCTGGAGACCTCATCTCCGCAAAGACATAAGACAGGGTGGAGGCTGTCCAGGGTCTACACCAGAAGACATACGAAGAGACTAAAGGAGCTTAATACGTATTTCCTTCAGGAAAGGAGGGAGAGGGGGGACATGATAGAAACTTTCAAGTACCTCAAGGGAATCAACAAAGTCCAAGAGGGTAGCATCTTTCAAAAAGATGTGCAAGAACAAGGGGGCACAATCTGAAGATAGAGGGGGACGGCTCAGAGGTAATGTGAGGAATTATTTTTCCATGGAGAGGGTTGTGGATGCATGGAACAACCTTCCTGGGGAGATTGTGGAATCAAAAACAGTAGAATGCATGGAACAGACATAAGGCAATTCTGGTGGGGGGTAGGAGGAAGTAGGCTGTTGGTTAACTAGGATCTGCAGCTTATCCATTAGGTAGGGAAATGGGCAGACTAGGTGAGCCAAGAGATCCTTATCTGCCATCAAATTCTAGGTTTCTGTTTTTCTTGAGGTATGCTGATCTGAGAACAGCTCCTTTCCAGAGTGTTCAACAGGAACAGTTGTGCAAAATTAGGCAGAGTGCAAAACAAATCGATGTACAGAAGTCCAGTAGCAAGAGACCATAGATGTAGATTCTGAGGCCCTCTTATAAGCAGAAAAACAGAAAAGTAAACTTGATAACTAGGTTTAGGCATGGACGAGGCAGTAACGGCTTGGTAGAAAAATAATTAGACCTGGAGAAAGGCGTAAGAGTAGTAGGACGCAGTGAAGCAAGTGGAAAAGGAATGAGAGGGAGATGAAGTTCAAGAATAAAGCATGATTGGTTTGGTTATGGAGTAAATTCTGCAAGATCAGTGGCAGCTTGAAATTGTTGTTTTTTATTGGTACTATGTACAGAATAAATTCCTGGGTACAGACTGTGTTCCGGTGTACCATAGGGGCTGTACCAATGCACTTTTTTCATTGCCCTTTCCTGACCTCTCGGGCCCACAACATACCAGATCTTCTTCGAGGATATCTCTCATAAGACCACACAAGTGATTTCCATTGTTGTGTATGTTGAACTACTCTGAAACTCTTCCGATACTGTGAGTGCAGTGAAAAAAATCTACAATAATGACGACCACAACGCCTGTGTCTGCTGTCTCTGCGAGGCCCACAACATTAAAGGCCTGTGAGATCTGCCGTTGCTTCAACCAGGCTATCGGATGGCGCAGTCAGAAAGCCCTGTAGTCCTTCTTCATGGAACAAAAGGTAGCCAGAATGGAGAGCAAGCTTCAAGCGAGAAGCGCCTCCACGTCGCCGCCACCATCCACAGGCTCCTATTCTTCCAAGGCCCGAGGGTAAATCTTCGGGGTGTATAAGCACTGGGAGAGGAAGAGGAGCCAGTGATAAGTTCTCTTCTCCCCCCCCCTTTTGCAGTACGCTCCTAGTCGCCACTGCAGGCACCAGCCACTGTAGCACTGTCCACTTCCGCGGCAATACCTCTATGTGCCCAAACCCTCACTACCACAGGGTCGACTTTGGTAGTAAATTCAGCCAGAGCTTCCATGGCTGGCAGCGGCTCATCAGCGTTGGGCCTTTCGATACCTCTGCCCATGCTGCAGCCCCTGCTCTTCAGACCTCAACTTCCTTAGGGGCAGCTTGCAGCGGGTTCTGCCGGGCCTGCTTTGGCTGATGGTGGCCCGTCTACGTCAGGACTCCTAATGCCCCAGTCCGTTATGTCGACGCCGGGCATCCAACCTCCACCATCGACACCACAAGGTGCCCTGGCGACATCGACCATCATAGACGTACAAACGGTGATCTCCTTCTTTAAGGAGGTAATGCAGTGCCTTGCTTCTCCTCCAGGCCTGACAATGCTGGGGCCTGCCAGGCCAGCACCTGCATCGACACCTACCACGTCGACGTGCCCTGCTCGCTCCTGTGTGTCAACGTCCTCATTGCCTTCTTTACACAATTCAGAGTCTATTGAGGATAAGGAGTACATTCTTGACCTCGTCCCACAAGAGGAGGAGGAGGAAGAAGATTAGGAATAGGAGTCCATCAGGGTCTACCTCCACTGTTTCCTCACTGGGTGAGGACTCCACCAAGTATACCCCCAGTCTCTCTCCCCCCCCCCACCACGATGACCCCTCGTTCATCTCCGTGATAAAGCAGCTCCAAACAGCTATGGGGTTTGATGTTGGGGAGCAAGACATTACCAGGAGAAACCTGGTTGAATTCCTGGAACTACCAGATTCTCCCCCTCTGATTTGATCCCTGCCATACCCAGAAAGGCAGGCTAACCTTACCAGGCCCTCTCAGGGGAGCCCTTTTTCACTGGACAACCCCAGGCTGATTCAGCAGTGATAAACGCAGCCCATGATGGGACTAAGAGGCCTGAACACCTCAGTTTTCTTCTTCCAAATAAGGAGTCAAGAAGATTGGACCTCATGGGTAAGAGGACTTCTGTCTGTGCCACACTGGGCCTCAGAATAGCTCATTAACAGGCTCGTTTGGTCAGATTCCAGAATACCTTTTGGAAAAAGGCTAAGGTGGCAGCCCAAGGCCCTTCCAGAAGGCCCTCAAAAAACGAGAAACGCTTAAGTCCCTCCAGGGTGGGGCTGATGTAGGTAAGCATTTTTTGAGGTCTGGATATGCAAATCACTACAGAATATTATGCTGGTTCAACTTTAAGCAGAAATGCATGGTGCTGAAAGGCTTCTCAAACAGTTTGCAAAGGGTGCCAACAAAAGATATAGACACGTGTTTCATCCTACCAGGACTCGTCAGTATGCCTCATCTGTTTGACACCCCAGTGGAATGAACCAGCTACCCTAAGATGGTTGTTGGCACCCTTTGCAAACTGTGAGAGGCCTTTCGGCACCATGCATTTCTGCTTAAAGTTGAATCCGCGTAATATTCTGTGGTGATTTGCATATGCAGCCCATGATGTTTTGCATTGTGGGGGCATGTGTGATTTTGTATTTCTTTAAAACTTGGCTTTCTAGCCAATGCCCTTTGGGATAACCATTGCCTCAGTGCTTGCGCACAGTGGTTCTTGGTCTTTTGCGGTCCACCAATATTTCAGATGCCTCAGTCAGAAGTGCTGCGGCTGGCATCTGCCTCAGAAGGTATTCTTGGCTCACGGTGTGAGGATTTGCCAGTGATGTCCAGCAATCCATTCTGAATGCCCCTTTCAGAGGTTACAGACTCTTTGGGGCAGATGTGCAGGATATCCTTTCTGACCTCCAGGCTTCGGGCATGATTATGCAGTCAGTCCACTCCCCTATACCACACCCAACCAAAAAGTGGTCAGAGGGTGCCTTTTCACCATGCCACCCACAGACCTAAGTCAGGAACCAAACAGCATTGCAAGCGAAGAGCAGAAACAGCTTTGCCTGCCCCTACCTCCACCACAGGCACAGCCCCCAGAGTTGGCGATGTAGTCCAACCTCAGGTTCAGCTTCAGCCTGACTCCTTGCCAAACTCCCCTTTCTCCTGTACTCCAGGAGGTAGTAGTAGTATGGCGCTTCTCCCTTCACCTGGACAGATGGAGGGAAATGACAGATGCTTGGTTCCTGAAGCTCATAGCACACAATCATGTTCCAGAACCTGGAATTGCCCCCAGAACTGCCACCAATTCTCTCTACTTATCCTCCAGATCACATACCAGTACTGCTGGAGGAAGTCTATACCCTGCTGTGCAAAAAGGCCATAGAACCAGTTCTTTGAGAACAAACGAGCGGGGTTCTACTCTCATTTTGTCCTAGTCCCCAAATCCACAGGGGATTTGAGGCCTATTCTGGATCTGAGGGACCTGAACTTCTGTATTCAGTTCAAGAAGTTCATAGTGGTCACCCTGCAAGGCCTGTTGTCCTTGTGCAAAAAGGGGTCTGCATATGCTCCCCTCGACATACAGGAGATGGGTACCTGCATATCATGGTGTGTCAACTCCCACAGGAAGAATCTCTGGATCTTACTTCGAGAGTCAGCTCTTGCAGCAGGTGACACATATAGGACTGTAGCCGGCAGGCAGCAGGACCACACGGAAAACTTCTAGCTAGCAGTCCATGGCGGGGAACCACCCCCCTCGGTCATTGGCCTGCCCCCAGCGTCGCGAAAGATATAAAGGGTGGGCAGTCCCTGGCGTGCCCCAGTTCTTTTCCTCCCATTGACTTGTACTCATCGGCTCCACGGATTGCCTCTCACTAGTTCTACTGCCATATTAGTCATACGACTTTGTCGAAATATTCTTATTTTTCTTGAGAAAGTTCTGCTTTTCAGTGATATATTTCTGCATGTTGTCTTCCCTGGTGCCTTCTTCCAAGGGGCACCCTTTCAGTTGTACCTGTGGGGAAGATCCCATCCAAAGATAGCCACTCGGCCTGTCTGCTGTGCTTGTGCCCAGACCACAACACCCACAACTGCCCACACTGCCAGAAATGTAATAGCCGGACGTTGATCCAACGCCTAATGACCCTGCAGGACTATCTCACAGAATGACGTCTGGCCACCATTGTCGCAGAATGTCTGGCTGCCATGCAGTGGGATTCCTCTTCTGAAAAAGGCTCTTCCCACCATTAGAAATCTTCAGGGAAGCATAAAGAAAAGAGGAAGGAGAGAGAAAGAGGGGTCCTCATCGAGATCCAGATCCTCTGGCTCCCACTCTGCCTCCAGGGGCAGTTCAGATTCAGCCTCGCAGGTGACCCATCCTCCCTCTTTGCTCACTGTGGTCAAGCCCCCCACCCTGGTCTGTGCATCGGGCACTAAAGACCACAGCCCTGGGTCTTTGAGGCCCACCCTTCAGCCGCTAAAAATCTGGCTGTCAGACATTTCATGAGGCCGTGCTACTGACACCGGTAAGGGGCAAACGTCTGCACCATCCTGGTCGGCCTTGGTTTCTGGCGTAGATTCCCGGGATAGATACAAGACTTCGGGGCACTCCTCCGGGAGAGCCACTTCACATCCCCCAGGCACTCAAATCGATCATTTGACAAACATCTGTCAATGAAGCATAGGTCAGGTGGGGACCACCACCAACGTCAGGCTACTGACATTGCCGCCTCGGCTGCTCAGAGGCCGGCTTCGCCCAATCAGACAGTCTCCACCAGTAGACGATTGGTCAGGCACTAGCCCTCTGGAGGAATATTGGCCATCTGCTCCCAAACAGACGCTGGCTGCTAGCGTCTGGTTGTCTGATGCCACCCCGACATTGCCTCCTACTTGCCCACAGCTGCCAGAGCATGGCACTACGCCGGACACAGGTGCTGGACTGGTGTTGGGTCTAATGACAGATTCTGATCCAAAACTGATTCTGTCCCAGGTCAAAGACTTCTTTGACTACTGGTGGGAGACTATCCGTTGTGACCTGCCACCCAAGCCACAAACTGTGCTGAATACCACCCCGGATACTGGGGCTCCTGCTAAGATTCCTGCCCCACCTCTGGATAAGGACACTGGCACAGAGCCTCCCCCACCTTCAGATAGAAATAGAGAAGGCAAACGCCATTCCTAGATCTCGCTCATGGAGCCAAAATTCCTCCAGTTCTCCAGACCATTATAGACACAAAAGACTGCACCATCGGTCTCAATCTTCTTCCTCCTCCACGAACTCTGGACGGTCATCTGATGCATCCTACTCAGAACCCTTGTCTATTGAGGATCTGTCCCCACTGGATCAGAGAGAGACCGCAAAATCTCTGCCTGATGATCCCTCCTTCATGGAGATCATGAGGTACATACAATCCAATATGGGATGGGAGACCAAGGATTTAGACCCAGAGAGACTCCGCCTGGCTAAATATCTACACTAGAAGGACACTGTGCCGGTGGTTATCCCACCATTAGTGGACACCTTTGCAGATGTCACAAAGGCAGCTTGTAAGTGCCCCTACACATCTGCCGCAATCCCAAAGAAGGCAGACCACCTCTGCAGGGCTCCTAAAGGACAGCCCTTTTTGGCGGAACATCCCTTGGCTGACTCGGTGGTGATCTTGGGTGCCCATGATGGGTCTCTGAGGCTGAAGCACCTCAGCACGCAACCCACAGGTAAAGAATCCAAGCAGCTGGATTCCATGGGGCGTCAGATGTACTCATCCACGACATGCAGTATTTGGAGCCTGAACTTCTTAACACACATGGTTCAGTTCCAGAACGCTGTTTGGGAGCAAGGGATGGATTTAGTTAAGGGAATCCCAGATGGTCCACAGAAAACAGAACTAACCAGGCTTCTGCAGACTGGTTCGGACTTGGGCACGCATGTCCTCTGGTCAGCCTATGATTTGGCGGACATGGTGGCGAGGGCAGCAGCTACCGGAGCATGCGTACACAGGCACTCCTGGCTGGGAGTCTCAGGGTTTGCACAGCATGTCCAGACCAACCTCCTAGATGAACCCTTCCAGGGTACAGTCCTCTTTGGCAATGATATGGAGAGAATTATCACCAAACTGCAGGACTCCGGTAAGGCTGTTTGGACTGTCCAGTCTATTTACCAGTCAAAACAAAGGCCCTTTCGAAAGCCTGGTTTTCGAGGCTGTGGGGGACAACAACCACAACCTTGTTTGTTGCATCAACAGCCACAGTGAGGAGGTTAGTCAGAGGCGCCCCTAGAGGTTCTGCAAAGTTGGCCCAAGCCGCCCTCCAACTACTGCCTGACTCCTTGTCGGACCCACAACCTCCTGTGGCCCCTGCAGGGGAGGTGGACAGAGGCCGCTTTTCGGCAAGGGTTGGCGGGAGATCACGTCTGATCAGCGAGTCCTTCAACTAGTCGACAATGTACACACTATAGAGTTTGTCCAAGTTTCCACCATACAGGCCTCCCCATTCAGATACTCACTGGCACGCGCGGTGCTAATTCTAGCAGAAATTCTGGTCCTGTTCAAGAAAGCCATAGAGCCAGTCTCCCCAGCTCAGAGGGGTACAGGCTTCTACTTGCACTTTTTCCTAGCCAGAAAAGATGGGTGATCTGTGACCCATTCTGAACCTCGGTGACCTCAGCCAGTTTGTGGAATACAAGCGGTTTCAGATGGTCACCCTCCAGGGACTACTCCACATGATAAATCAAGGGGACTGGTTATCATCTCTGGACATGCAGGATGCCTATCTACACATCTTCGTGGTCAAGCCACACAGGAGGTTCCTCTGGTTTCACTTCCAGGGGAGGCATTATCAATTCAGGGCATTACCCTTCAGCCTTTCCTCAGCCCCAAGGGTCTTTACCAAGTGCTTCACGGTGGTCGCAGCAGCCCTTCGAAGGAAAGGGCATTATGTCTTCCCCTACCTGGACGATTGGCTCTTGATGGCCCTGTCCAAAGGGCAGCTGCAAAGGTCCATTCCGAACACCTGTTCTCTCTTTGGAGAACTGGGTATCACGGTTGACATCCTGAAATCCTCCCATGTCCCATCTCAAACCCTCCAGTTCATTGGAGCACAGCTCGATACCACCCGAGGGAAGGCCTTCTTGCCTCAGGACAGGGCTGTTCGGCTTCGTGCATTGGAACACCACATCTCTTCTGTCATCGGTCCCAGCCAGGACCCTGTTATGGTTGTTGGACCATATGGCAACGTCCATCATCACAGTCCCTTTTGCGACACTGCATATAAGGGACAGTCCAGTGGACACTGTGTGTCCAGTGGGATGACTTGGACAAACCAGTTTCCATTACAAACCTGGTCTGTCAAGAACTCAGTTGGCGGATGATATCCCCCTCCTTAGGGGAAGGGATGCCATTTTAGAAGGGAGCTCCGGACCAAATCTTGACATCCGATGCCTCAGGCACGGGGTGGGGTACACACCTTGGAATTCACAGGACTCTGGGCTCCTGGTCAGCGAACGAGGAGGCTCTCCCCATAAATATTCTGGAGATGAGAGCAGTTCTCTATGCCCTGTAGGCCTTGAGCACAGTACTTCACCAAAGACACCTTTTCATACAGACAGACATGTCTATGGTGTTCTACCTCAACAAGCAAGGAGGCATGCACTCCTACCCCCCTTTGCCAGGAAGCAATGCAGGTGTGGAATTGGGCCATATCCCACCGCCTAGAGATCAACGGTCCATGTCCCAGGGATCCAGAATACTCTGGCTGACACTGTCAGGTGTACTCGGTCCAGAGCACACGAATGGGCCCTGCTTCAGTCTGTCGTCTATGCTCTGACAGGTGGGGCAGACCAGATCTAGACCTTTTTGCTTCCCCTGTCAACACAGAGCTGCCCAGTTTTTGCTCGCTAGATCCAGGGCCTGGAGTTTTCTGGCGAGACGCGTTATCCCTCTCCTGGAGAGGGAGATACTTTTACGCCTTCCCTCCCTTTCCGCTCTTTCAGAAGGTCCTTCTCAAGTTGCAAGTGGAGGGAGCAGCAGTGATCCTTGTGGTCACAACAGATGTGGTTCCCATTGCTGCAACGGTTGGCTGCCGAGCCTCTGATTCCCTTGCCACTGAGCACCCACCTACTCTCCCAGGACAACTGGATCTTGGTTCATCCGAACCTTCGGTCTCTGCACCTCCATGCATAGCTCCTAAGGACCTAGCCAGGATCCACTTTGGTATGTTGGACAGGGTCGCTGACATTCTGGTGGCTGCCAGGAAGCCCTCTACCAGAGCCACTTATGCCATGAAATGGAAGCGTTTTTGTCTTTGAGCTATGGCCTGTCACTTTGATCCCTTGGTCTGTCTGGTGAACTCACTCCTAGAGTACCTGTTGTCACTTTCGGACTCAGGAATGGGCTATTCTTGCATCAGCGTGCATTTAGCAACCATTTCTGCCTGCCATATCCCTGTTCAAGGCAGAACGGTGCACAGATGGAAGTAACATGTACCTTTCTCAGGGGAATACTACACATGAAACACCCCAGAAGGGACCCCGTCCCTTCTTGGTACTTGTTGTTTGTACTGGAAAAGCTGACCTCACCCCCATTTGAGCCAGCCGCACTGCGAGCTCCGCTTTCTTTCATGGAAAGCGTTATTTCTAGGGACATGGATATGTTCTATCCACACTTACTGGCAGGTTCCTTGCTGCTTTAAATCTTGCCGGAAGGTCTTCAAGCTGGCTCCTCCCACCCACCCGGGTGGTAAAACTCTTGGCTCCGCCCCATGATGCCAGCTCTTCCTTACCGCTTGGAAGCTCAGGTTCCCTCCTTAGCGCTCTGCGTTTTAGGCCTGGATCCAAACTCTTTGGTTAACCCGAAGCTAATTTTAAAGTTTATAAGACTTCGGTCTGTTTTTCTTCCTTCAGCGGCTCACGATGGATCGTCGACTCGGTTGGTGGTGCCCATGCGGTCGATAAATATCTGACCAATCCGCCTCCATTACAACTATTGCCTTGGATCGATCACGATCCGCAGGCCTGCGAATTGTGCAAGTCCTTCTCGGTCAACATTCTCAAAGACCGTGCTGCCAGACTCCAACTTGGGTGCCCCGAGAGACGTGTTCCTCTGGTGAAGTCAAAGGAGGCTTGTTGGGCAGTGTCCGGCAGCGGGCTCGGCTGAGCAACTTGAGCAGATGATTGCCCTCGAGGAGGAGGCGGCCCAGGCTGCATCTTAGTCTTCCTCGGCTGCGGCATTTATCCCACTCTCCTTGGGCTCCTCCTACACGGCTTTTTTTAAGGAGCTTTGTCAATCCCTCTCTACAAAAGGTGAGGGTCCATCGGGACATTCCTCTCGGTCCAAGAAGGACTCGAAGGGTAAGTCCCACTGTCGGCGTTCGTGGGAGCGGGAGAGGTCCCCTTCCCCGGACAGTCGACACTCTATTTCAGTTGAGGTTGTGGCTAAGGCTGCTGGCTTCATGGTGTCCCCGTCAAGTCAGCTGGCCGAGACACCTGTTGACGCGGTCGAGATTTTTCTCGACCCGTCAGACGGGCTGTCGACTGGAGAAGCCGACAAGCCTTTTTCACCGGTTCCCCCGGTGGAAACTGAGGACTTGCCTGCGCCTCCTGTGCTGGAGTCCCCGGTTAAGGTTCCCAAGCCGAGGGAGGAGCAGGTTTCCCTGCTCCCTCCCAGACCGACCCTCGGAAACACCGACAGTCTCTGACCTCTTCTCGGTCCAGCCGATCCCGCTGACACTGGCCGTCTCGGCACCGAGGAAAGCGGCGGCACCGCTTGTCCTCGTCTTCTTCTCCTCGGAGGAAAGGCTTCGGTGCAAATTGCGTCAATGCTACGAGGACTTGATGTGGCAGCAGCTCCTTCTGACCAGGAACGAGCCGACCCCGTCGCCTTCCCCAGCCATTAAGTGGCTGTCACCTGAGTGGCCGAAACCAACCCCTCGTGGTCATCGAGGAGCAGAAGCCAGCGCCGGTTGTTTGGCCAAAACCAGCTGCGCCACCCATCGTGGTGGAACCCCCGCCTCCATAACCAGTAACTGGGGCTCTGACCAAGGATTCTCTGTCAGGTCATGGGTTGCCCCATCGGTTGTCGGTCACCCTCACTCTTAATCGCCCTCAGCAGGTGGAGGGTGGCTCAGGCCCTCGGCAGCTGTTTGCAGACTCCTCGGAGTCTGACGATGACTCTTCCCTGTTCTCCAGGCCTCTCGACCTGGAGTCCTTAGGGGGACAGTCTGTGGATGAGAGCCCATCTTCGTTCATCGGATTACTTCGGCTCATCTCAGAATCCGCTGGGATGAAGCTTGAACCCGTGTCAAAGCGGGCCAAGTATCCCCTCACGGAGATACTGGACCGAGGGGATTCTCCTACGGAGGCCTTTCCTGTGGCCGAAGCCATTGTTGACCCGGCCCTGGAGTTATGGTAGCGGCTGGCTTCTTGTCCAGCTCCCTCTGCCAGGATGGCCAGAAAGTATGCCGTTCCCACCGGCTCACTCTCTGGATTCTTGGAGCACCCCTCTGCAGAGGGGTTGCTGACCGACAGCATTTTCTGGCGCTCCGGAAACGCTTGGGATGTGGACAAGCCACTGGATAAAGAGTCCAAGAAACTGGACTACTCCGGGCGTAAAGTTTACGCTGCGTCCTTCTTAGGCCTTCGTCAGGCCAGTTCGGCCGTACTGATGGCACACTTTTTCCACGCCCTTTTGGGCTCCCTGGATGAGGTGATTCCTCATCTCCAGGCTGACCTCCAGACTACGGTCAGGCAGGTGCGGGATCAGGGAAGGGCGGTGGCAAAGCAACAGCTGCAAACTGCTCTTGACAGTGGAGACTCTTGTGCCCGATCAGTAGCAGCTGCAGTGGCCATGCGCCGCAGAGCTTGGCTGCAGATACCCAGCACAAGCTGGCAGATGTTCCTTTCCTGGGTACTGACTTGTTCGGGCCTGGGGTGGAAGGCCATTTCCAGAGGATCGAGAAGTCCAATGCCACCTTGGACTTGGTCACGTCTGCCCAGAAGGACAAAGGCCGCCAGCAGCAGCGTAAGCCCTTTCGGCATCCCGCCCAGCAACACCAGCATCAGGGCCAGCAGGCACGCACTTGGCACCCCAAAGCCAAGCCTGCAGCTTCCTCCAGCAGGAAGCCGGGAGGAAAAGGCTCAGGAGGTCCCTCAGACGATCCTTCCTCCAAGCCTGCCCAGTGACAGGTTGAGGGGTGTTGCCCCCAGCCTCGTCACTCCCCACTGGGTTCCCCCTGTGGGGGGACGGCTCCACCACTTCTTTCCGCTTGGTCCACTATCACCGCGGACCGCTGGGTGTTGGAAGTGGTAGGGAAAGGTCTGCCTCTGGAATTTGAGCAGACCCCACCCTATCGGGCCGTTGCCTCACTGGGGGCTATGGGGTCTGCAGCCTCTCTGTTGGCTCATCGAGCCGACATTGCTCTGCTCCTCCAGAAGGAGGTGATCAGGGAGGTAGCGTATCCTCCTCCAGACCCAGGGTTTGTATCCAGGTATTTCCTGGTCCCAAAACGGACAGGGGGCTGGCGCCCCATTCTAGACCTACACGACCTAAACAAGTTCCTAAGGTCTCGAACCTTCAGGATGGTCACTCTCTGGCACGGATCATTCCATCCTTGGAATGAGGCATGTGGTTCTGTTCTCTGGACCTCCAGGACGCGTTCTTTCACGTCCCAATCCGTCCGTCCCACCAGCAATTCCTTTGCTTCAGAGTGGAGGGGTCCCTCTATGAGTTCCGGGCCATGCCCTTCGGCCTTTCTCCAGCTCCCAGGGTCTTCACCAAATGCATGGCAGTGGTGACAGCATTCCTGCAGCGCTGAAGGGTCCGGGTGTACCCTTACCTGAATGATTGGCTGATTGCAGCCCCCTCCAGGCTAGAGGTGGAGCGATCCAGGGATCTGACCCTCCAGGTCTGCCCTCAGATTGGCCTCCTCATCAACGAGGCCAGATTGGAACTCGTGCCAGTGCAGGTGATTCAATTCACCGGGGCAGAGCTCTACTCTCTTTGAGCCAGAGCACGGCTCCCGGCAGACAGGGCCGAGGTTCTCTCCTCCTTTGCCCAATCATTTCTGGTTGGGCAATTGCACCCTGCCTGGGACTTCCTGCGCCTCATGGCAGCCTGCACCAGCATGGTCCGTTGGACCCGCTGGCACATGCGTCCCCTTCAGTGGGGGCTGGTCCGTCAATGGTCACAGTGCTCCGGTCCTCTGGACCAGCCAGTGGCGGTGACCCAGGAGATGTGGAACGCTCTCCAGTGGTGGATCGTTCCAGCTCATCTGCGGGAGGGCATCATGTTTGTCCGCCCCGAGCCGGCAGTCATTCTATCGACCGACGTCTGTCTGATGGGTTGGGGTGCCCATCTGGGGGAGCACAGAGCGCATGGCCTCTGGTCCCCTCAGGAGTCTCGATGCCGCATCAACCTGCTGGAGCTTTGAGCGGTCCGACTAGCCCTCACCGCCTTCACTCCATTTGTACGGGGTCAAGTGGTCCAGGTCCAGACTGACAATACCATGACCATTTACTACCTAAACCGCCAGGGCGGGACGCACTCCTTGCCCCTTTGCAAGGAAGCTCTCCGCACTTGGTCCCTCGTGAGCAGACTGGAGGGGGATCTCCTAGCCATCCATGTGGCAGGAGCCTCCAACACTCTGGTCGATGCCCTAAGCCAGATAGGTGCTGCATCTCACGAGTGGTCTCTCCTGCTGGAGGTAGTACACAATCTATTCTCCCACTGGGGCACTCCTCAGGTGGACCTGTTTGCCTCCAGGGAGAATGCGAAGCTGAGGCTGTTTCATGCCAGCCCCCCTCAGCAGGGCTCGCTGCAGGGGGATGCTTTCTCGAGGCTGTGGACCCCGGGCCTCTTCTATGCCTTTCTCCCATTTCCCTTGATCCACAAGGTGCTTCTTATGGCGAGGAGGGACAAGGCGCAGGTGATTCTGGTAGCCCCAGACTGGCCCCACCAGTTCTGGTATCCAGATCTCCTCAGCCTCAGCTCCAGGCTCCCGAGGCAGCTTCCAGCCTGCCCGGACCTGATCTCAGTCAACCAGGGGAAGGTACTCCACCCGGACCTTCAATCCCTGCATCTGACGGCCTGGTTCCTGAGCGGCTAGAGTTCCAGGCCTTGGGTCTTTCCGACGAGGTCCTCAACGTTGCTGAGGCATCCCGTAAGGGAGTCGACCAGAAAATGCTATGCCTTCAAATGGAAGAGATTCTCCATTTGGTGTCAGGATAAGGGGTTGGACCCTTCCTCCTGCTCCTTGGCCAGCATTCTGGACTACCTATGGTCCCTTTCTTAGCATGTGCTTTGGTAGACGACCCTTAAGGTGCACCTGGCAGACATCTCTGCTTACCAAGTGCGGGCCGGAAATCGGTCTGTGGCGCAGGAGGTGGTGGTTGGGCACTTTTTCAAATGCCTTGATCACATATCCCCTCTGGTGCGAGAACCTCCACCTCCGTGGGATCTACTGCTGGTATTGGCCAAGTTCGTGGGCAAGCCATGCGAACCGATGCACAGGTGTGACATCTCTCACCTGTCATGAAAGACCACCTTCTTGGTGGCTATCACGTCAGCCAGAAGGATGGGAGAACTCCAGGTGCTTTCCATAGTCTCCTTATCCGGTCTTCCACAGGAACAAGGTTGTCCTGCGCCCCCACCCAAAATTCCTTCCGAAGGTGGTGTCGGAGTTTCACCTTAACCAGGTGTTGACTCGGCCGGTGTTTTATCCCAGTCACACCTCTGAGGCTGAATATAGGGTCCATACTTTGGACCCTAGAAGAGCACTCTTATTATAAGTAGCGGGCGGCTGAAGTTTGCGGAGAGGTTCGCCAGCTGTTTGTCACCTATGCTGAAGCCGCATCTGGCAGACCTGCAGCCAAGCAGACGATAGGCAGGTGGGTCACCTCCTGCATAGATCTCTGCTATAGGTTGGTGGGCATGGAGCCTCCCAGAGGGATAAGAGCTCATTCTACCCGCCATACCACTGCTTCGGTGGCCGCTTCCAGGAACGTCCCTATCCAGGAAATCTGCAGGGCTGCTACCTGGAAGTCAGCACACACCTTCATTACCCACTACCACATTGACCTTGAGTCACGCCGGGATGCTGGTTTTGGGATCTCGGTTCTCCAGTCCTTATTCCCTAAGTAGGGGGTGTGCGTCTTGCCTCCCTCCTCCCGGAGAACTGCTAGGAGTCTGCCAGTAAGTGTGGATAGAACAACATATCCATGTCCCTAGAAATACAGGTTACTCACCTGTAACAGGAGTTCTAGGAATGGTATATGTTGTTCATCCACACAACCCATCCGACCTCCCTGGCTTCGATGCACAACCTGGCTTCCAGCGGGCTAGATCTGGCGTCATGGGGTGGAGCCGAGAGTTTTACCACCCGGGTGGGTGGGAGGAGCCAGCTTGAAGACCTTCCAGCAAGATTTAAAGTGGTAAGGAACCTGCCAGTAAGTGTGGATGAACAAACATATACCATTCCTAGAACTCCTGTTACAGGTGAGTAACCTGTATTTTTAGTTGCTGTTACTTCTGCTCAAAGAATTTCGGAGCTTCAGGCCCTGATGTGCAAGGAACCTTAGTGTTCTACAAGGACCGTGTAGCCTTGAGGACTAATCCTAACTTCTTACCACAGATTGTGTCAGAGTTGACTTTAAATCCGGACATCCATCTCCCAGAGTATTACCCTGATCACTCAAACGGGGGGAGGGTCTTCTCCATACTTGTGATGTTCACCGCATTTTGTGGTTTTACTTATCCAGAACAAAGGACTTACTTCAGACATTCTGATCAGCTTTTCATTTCTTTTGCCCCTAGGATCCAAGGGGCTCCTGTAGCCAAACAGACCCTTTCAAAATGGCTTGTCAGTTGCATCTCCTTATGTTACCAGAAGTACGATAAACTCTTGCCCAGCTTGGTGAAGGGTCACTCCACATGGGGAGTAGCGACCTCTTTTGCTGCCCTCAGAAATGTGTCTGCGACTGACATGTGTAGCAGCCAGGTGGCATACAGTCCACACTTTTATCAGACACTATAGTCTGGACATTGCCTCTTGACGCAGGGCAGGTTTCGGCCTTGCAGTTTTGCAGTGACTCCTCTCATGAGGGCCTTTCCCCACTTCCCTCTGTCCTTACCTCCACCCGAGACTATTCTGGTCTCCTGTATTGCTTGGGACTCCGTCCTGTATGTGTTACCTGCTGTAAGAACCGACTCTCGAAGTAAGATGGTACAGTTATGTAAGAACTTACCATAACGGTAGATCTTCAAAAGAAACTCTTGTAGCAGGTATGCTTCTTGCCCTCCTTTCCCCTAGAGGTTTCTCTCCTTCAACTGGTTCACATTGGCAATATTCTGATTGCTCTGTGAGGTATTGACCTTGGTTCTCTGGTTCTGATCACCTTCCATCTTGATGCTGTAGTCTCCGGCGGGAGAATTGGGGCACGCCGGGGACCGCCCACCCTGTATACCATACGTAACGTCGTGGGTGGGCTGACGAGGGGGGGCAGTCCCATCATAGACTACTAGCTAGAGTTGTCTGTGGGGGGGTCCTTGCTGCTTTGACTCTGGATCCTATCTGCGATATTACCTGCCAGAGAGCTTCTCTCGAAGATCTGCTGTTATGATAAGTTTTTAACGTAGCTATAGTTTCGTCTTCCGGGGGAACATTACCAGTTCGGGGTATTGTCCTTTGTCTTGTCATCTGCGCCACGGGTCTTTACCAGATGCTCAGCAGTGGTGGCAGCAGCCCTCAGGAGGGATGGACTTGTACATCTTCCCTTATCTGGACAGCTGGTTGCTCAAAGTTTAGTCCAAGGAGCACTTGTCTTACACCCTAGCGTGTACCAGACAGCTGTTTCATGCACTAGGGATTATGGTCAACCTGCCCAAGTCGGTCTTGACCCCCCCCCCTTTGTTGTCAGTGTCTCCAGTACATAGGAGCTATACTGGACACCGCTCGGGGATCAACCTTCCTGCCCCAGGTCAGGGCAGAGCGCCTGATTACTCTGGCCCTGGTGCCTTGTATGTCACAGCCAGGACATTCCTCAGAGTACTGGGTGTGATGGTAGCAGCCATTGTTACAGTTCCCCTGGCAAGGCTACACATGCGGATCCCCCAGTGGACATTGCGGGTTCAGTGGGATCCTTTCCCAATCCCCTTCCCTGATCAGATCCTCACCACAGACACTTCAGGAATGGGCAGGGGGGCATGCCTGGGCCGTCATCAGACCCAGGGTACTTGGACCAAAATGGAGCATTCCCTCCACAAGAACTTCTTAAAGATGAGGGCCATTCTGTATGCTATGCAAACCTTCCAGAATCACCTATCCCTGGGGCCCCTGCTGGTGCAGATTAACAACATTAGTGTGGTACACTACATAAACAGCAAGGGGGGTGCACACTCATACCCCCCAGTGCAGAGAAGCGATGAGAGTTTGGTACAGGGCTCTATAACATGGTCTAGAGCTATCTGCTGTCCATGTTCCAGGCGGCCAGAATGTCCTGGCGGACTAGTTAAGCAGGTTGCAGTCCAGAATGTACGAGTGGGAGCTGCTAACCTTGGTAGTGGAAGACCTGTTTGACAGGTGGAGTCACTTAGAGTTGGACCTTTGTGTATCCCCACTCAACACAAAACTCGCTTTTCTGCTCACTCCAGGGCCTGGAGTTTTCTGGCTAGACGCCTTGTCCCACTCTTGGAAATGGACGTTCTGCTATGCCTTTCCTCCCTTCCCTCTAATTCAGAGGGTGCTGATCAAGCTCCAGATGGAGGGGGGCCACTTTGATTCTCGTTGCTCCCTTCTGGCCTCGTCCAGTCTGGTTCCCCTTACTGCAGCAGTTTGTGGAACCTCCAGTAGCCTTATCCCTGTACAGAGGCTTGCTATCACAGAAGTAGGGCATTCTGGTCAATTTGGACCTTAAGTCACTCCATCTTCATGCATGGCTCCTGAGGACATAGCCATGGGCTAGATTCGGGGCATCTCAAAAGGTGGCTGATGTCTTAGTGGCTGTAAGAAAACCCTCCACCAGGGCCACTTATTCCACGAAGTGGAAGTGCTTTGCTCTGTGGGCTGCTTCCTTCACTTGGATCACTTCACTTGTCCAGTGAATCAGATTCTGGAGTTCTTGCTGATCTTGCTTCGATGGGGCTCGCGCAGTAGGCAACACCGTTAGGACTAAGGTACTAGGACCATACGGAAAATTCTGGCAAGTAGTATAGAATGGAGGACTGCCTGACGTCTGCACGTCGGCGTCCATTCTAGTATAAAGGGGGCGGTCGCACACACATCAAATTCTTTTTCCTGTTCGATCCTGGCTTATTTGGATTCCATGGAAAACCTTGTTACAGTCGACCGCCATCTGTCTTATTACTTTTTTTTCTCCCCCTTCAAGTACCTGTTTATTTTCGACTGTCACTGACTTCATCAGTGAACGTCACTAAAAAGGATGGCCACACTGCGTGCATCATTTTCCTAGACCTGGACCACGACACCATAGCCTGCCAAAAATTCAGTCAAATCACGCGGAAGAGGCACCGGAAGGTTCTGGAGACCCATCTCCTGCAGCAGAAGTTGGCCGCCCTGGAAAGAGAGCTGCAGACCCAAACTATGGCATTGACTTCTGGGGAGTCCTCATCCTTGAAGAAGCACAAGAAGCATCAGGACCGGGATTGGTCCACTTCAGAGTTGTGGTTGCTCTCTGGGGCCATAACTGAGCCGGAATCTTCCTCCCGCGGGAGGTCAGTCTCCTCCTCCTTCACACCAGCCCTCCTTCCCTCAGGGCTGCCTGTGGAGCAGCCTCCTGTCATTTTTCACATTGGCTGGTAGTGCTTGTGCGGGCAGATTATTCCTCCTCCGCCCTGCTGCCCCTGTTGCTCAGGGCAGTCCTTCAGAAGAGTCCTGAGGCAGGTAGCAAGGCTGGTTCCTTGGTTGAGGCTATGGCAGTTTCCACCCTCCCGATCTCTGCATCTTCGCTGGACCCCGCCCTGAGACCCGACAATGGTCTACCACACTGATACCCACTGTTGCCCTTGAGGCTGCAGCCTATTTCTGCGGAGCCTACGTCCATGGGGCCCTCAGCTCCTCAGCCTCCACTGGTGGTCACCTCTCAGGCCTCTCCCTGTCAGACACCAGCTGATCTTCCTTTGGGGGACCAGACACTCTCATCCTACACCAGAAGGTCCTCTGTCTCTGGGCTGGACATCCCTGGCTCCACCTTCACTGGTGCCCGCCAGTGCTCACCAGGAGCTGGTTCCTGCTTGGGAACCCTCTGGGATCTTACCAGACCTGGTGCAGCAGCCAGTGCTGTCCTCTGGTCGCTCTTCGGAGCCCTTGGTCACTGGACCTTTAGTCTGTACCTGCTGGGCGCCTGACGGGCTTGTCCGGGGTGGCGTTGGGCCCTTTTTATGGCTTTGATGCACTGTCAGACACTAGGCTGTTCCTTTCATCTGACGCTCCTTTGCTGAACGTCGGCAGACAACAGTGCCCTTCAGAACACCTGGTGGGCGTTGGACCAAAACTCGAACCCTGCTCACCAGTTGCTGGTGCCAGTATCTCCCCCACAGAGGGCTTCCCCTCCATCAGACATGGAGACCTCCCTTCCTGACATGGGCCATCACTTAGGTGCAGGTAAGCAGTCTGAAGGGTCTCTGCACGTGGTCTCCGATTCCGTGGAGTCTCTGACCTCCCCTCTACATTTGTCACTAGAGGAAATATGGGTACGGGATACCCCTAAGTCCCCTCCTGAGGACCCCTCATTCCTGGAGATGAAGACCACCATCCAGGTATCCCAGGGGTGGCATACAGAGGAACAGGACCCTCAAAGGTGCAGTCTTGTGCATCATCTGCGCCTCCCCAAGGTTGATTACATGGTTATCCCCCCACCTTGGTGGTCTCACATCATGACGTTTCACCCATGTTTTGGCAGCAGCCAGCATCAGTCCCTGCCACTCCTAGAAAGGCAGACTGGTTATATCACGCTCCGGACGGCAAAGCTCACTTTGACTCCCACCCTGCGACTGACCCACTCCATTCTTTCGGGGGCATAGGTGGATAGTGAAGGATCCGGCCATCGGGATTACCCTCCGGATCAGGAATCAAAACTTTTGGAGACTCTGGGATGCAAGGTCTTTGCCTCCTCGACCTTTGCCTTGCGGGATCAGAACTACTTTCTGCATATGCTTATGCACTAGCAGTCCCCCTTTGGGCAGATAGGGGATTTGCTTCAATCTATACTGGAATCTCCTGCTCTGTCCCAGTTGGAGCACCTCCTTGCTTCAGCCTCTAGCATCGGTTTTTATGCTCTCCGTACTTCTTATGATATGGTAGATGCTGCCACCTGCAGTTCAGTTTCTGCCATCTGCATCAGGAGTCATGCTTGGCTTCATCTGACCGACTTCATCTCAGTGGTTCAAGCTTCCATTTTGGATGTGCCATTCAAGGGCCTTCCATTATCCCGAGGTGATGAGTCAAAGTCTAAACTGATTCGCTGTAGATCATGGGACTGGGAACAAGCTCACTCTTCTCACACCTGTGATTCCTTTGACTGCTGGACGGCTCTTGAACTCTGAAGTTTGGCCAATCCTACTTGGGTCAAAGGGCAGGCCGCTAGCTCCACAGTAGCCCTGGCCAACCTACCGGTTGAGATTTCTTGACCAGGTTGACCTGTTGTTGGAAGAGCTAGAGGAAGACTCTCTCTAGAACTCTGGTCTTTTCCACCCTCTCTCTGGAAGGGCAGGAGAAGCCAGCCGACCAGACTTTCGCCTCTCAAAAGATTAGCCCTTTGGGGGTTCTGCGGCAGGACCTGTTCCGTGTAGAGTACACAGCCCCTCCTCCCGTGTTTCCTCGCTGTCTCCTCGCGCGTCACTAGTCTAAGACCTGGTTTCGGTCGAAATTGTGGTCTCTGAACTCGATGCGTTCCCGCGCTCTGCTTTCGACCAGGAAGTGCCATGGATGCTCCTCTTCATCCTTGAATGATGAGAGGCTCTGCCACAAGTTGCGTGGGTGCTTTGAGGAGCTGATGTAATAGCAGTGGGTTCTTGGCCAGGGTAGGTCTCGTCTGCAGCCTCCAGTGCTCCCTGTGTCTCCCCTGGTGCGGCCCACTCTGGTCCTACCCCATCTGGTCGAGCCTACGCCAACTTCCCATGCTGCCTGCACATGGGGCATCGGTTAAGGCTGCTTACCATGTTATTGGTCTTCCCGGCCTGTTGTCCATTCAGATCACCCACTCAGATGAGTTCAGGCTGGTCCATGGGGAGAAACGGCTGAGGGCAGTATTTGAGGAGTCGTCTGACTCCAATGGGTCCTCTACTGGTACTCTAGGACCCCGGGCTTTGATTGCGAGTCAAACGGAGAGCTCACTACAGACCATGGTCTGGTCTCCTTTGGGGTTTTGGACCGCCTCATCTCTGAGTCAGTGGAGATTTCCCTGTAGTCGGTTCAGGAGTGGGCCAAATACCCTCTTATGTAAATCCTCGACTGGGATGATTCCCTGAGGGATGCCTGCCTGGTACTGGAGGCTATTCTGGGGCTTGCGTCGGAGCTTTGGCAGCATCCGGCTTTCTGTCCAGTGTCTTCGCCCATATGGTCTGCAAGTACACAGTCCCGACCGAGTCAATTTCTGGCTTCTCAGATTTCCCCTTGGCTGACGGGTTGGAGGCGGACACTGTCTTTCTGCAAGATGGGTAATGTCTGGGATGTCGACAAGCCCCAACAAGGAAGCCAAGAAGCTGGATCATGCAGTGAAGAAGATTCGTGCTGCATCCTTCCTGGGTCTCTGGCAGGTGAGCTCTGCTGTGATGTTGGCAACTTTGGCCATGCCCTTATGGGGGTCCTGGACCATGCCCTTCCCCACTTTTCTATGGACTTACAGTTGGCACTCAGAGTGGTTGCTCCCTTGCCAAGCACCAACTTCAGACGGCCTTGGACATAGGTGCCTCCTGCGCCCAGGTCATGGTGGCAGCAGTTGCTGTGTGCCATGGAGCCTGGCTGCAGATTTCCAACTTTATGGGGCGATACCCAGCACAAACTGGTGGACATTCCTTTCTCTGGCACCAACCTGTTTGGGTCGAAGGTGGATGGACACCTCACTTGGATCGAGAAGCCTAATGCCACCCTGGATTTGGTCACATCCTCTCAGAAGGACCCGATGGGACAGAAACTGAAGAAAAAAACCTCTTCAGTTTCAGCCCTTTCTGGCCCAGCAGCCCAGACTGCTGCACCCCCAGTTGGGGCAATCTCAGGTCTGGCAACCGAAGTCTTAAGTTTGCCAGCCAGGACGCCAAGAAACCTGGAGGACGGGACCTCCTTCAAGGCTGCTCAGTGATAAGTTGGTGGATGTCTGCCTCCTGCCCGTCCAGTCCATGCATCAGCTTCCCTTGGGGGGTTGGCTTTGCCATTTTTGGCCTGCCTGGTCTGCCATCACTCTGGACAAATTGGTGTTAGACGTGGTGGGCTGAGGATTGCCTCTTAACTTTGAGGCTTTGCCGCCCCACTGAGCCCATGCCCCACGGGAGTCTGTGGTGTATCAGGACATGCTGTCCACCCTCAGGGAGGACATCGCTTGGCTCCTAGAGAAAGGTGCAGTAGCCCTTGTCCTGGATGTCGCAGCCGGACAGGGCTTTGTGTCCAGGTATTTCCTGCTCCCCAGACAGGTAGGGGGGTGGTGCCTTACACTGGATCTTCACGATCTGAACCAGTTCCTGAGGAGTAGCAAGTTCAGGATGGTAACTCTGAATTGGATATTTCCGTCTCTGGAGCAAGGCCTGTGGTTCTGCTCTTGGGACCTCCAGGATGCATGCTTTCACATCCCAGTCTGTCCATTCCACTGGTATACCTTCAGTTCTGGACAGAATGATCACTTTACAAGTTCTGGGTCATACCTTTCAGCCTCTCCTCTGTCCCCAGGGTCTTCACCAGGTGCATCGCAGTGGCGATAGCATTCCAATGCACAGGTGTGATATCCTCTCACCTGTCATGGAAGACTGCCTTCTTGGTGGCCATCACCTCTGTCAGAAGGATCATTGAGCAGGTATATCTACCTGGATGACTGGCTGATTGCTGGTTTGTCCTGGGAGGCAGTGGAGTGGTCCAGGTCCTGGCCCTCTAGACTTGCTCAGCCATGGGTCTTCTCATCAACTTGGCCAAGTCGGAACTCGACCCCTTGCAGCTCATCTACTTTATTGGGGCAGAGCTCAAACTCCCTCCGGGCCAAGGCCCGAATCCCAGCAGGCCGGGCAGCAGATCTTTCCCCGTTGCTTGATCATTTCAGGTTGGGCACTTGCGCCCTTCCCAGAACTTTCTGTGGCTGTTGGGGTACATGGCGTCCTTCTCCAGCATGATCTGATGGGCCTGCTATCGAATGCATTCCCTGTAATGGGAGCTTGCCCTTCAGTGTTTCCAGCACCTAAGTCACCTGGACCAGCCAGTTGTGGCGAAGGAGCCAATGCGGAATGCCGTCCAGTGGTGGCTAGTCCCATAACTCCTAGAGGAAGACATACCGTTCTCCCAGAGCCAATTGTCACTCTGACAGTCAATGTTTCTCTGGTGGGAGGTGGTGCACACTTGGGGGACGACAGAGCCCACTGGCTCTGGCCCCCACAGAGTCTCGATACTAGATCAACTTGCTGGAGCTTCGTGCAGTGCATCAGTGCATCTTGCTCTGATGGCATTTGCTCAGTCTATCTGTGGTCAGGTTGTGCAGGTTCAGATGGACAACACCATGACCATGTGCTACCTCAGCAGGCAGGGCAGAATGCATTCCCTCCAGTTGTGTTAGGAAGCTCTCTGCACCTGGACCTTTGTGCACAGCTTGGCTGGCCATCTCCTGGGGATTCATGTGGCCATAGCCTCCAACCAGTTGGCGGACATCTCAGCCACGTGGGCGAGGTGTCTCACAAGTGGTCCCTTCATCAGGAGGTGGTGGACCACCTGCTATCCCAGTGGGGCACTCCCCGGCTTATCCTGTTAGTCTCGTGGGAGAACACAAAGCTGAGGCTAATCTGTGCCCACCCCCACCCCCCTTCAGTGTGGGACTGCTGCGGGATGCCTTTGCAAGGCTTTGGACCGTAGTCCTCCTTTACACCTTCCCTCCCTTTCCCTGATCCACAGATTCAAACAACTTGAAGTCTTGCTGTATTCTGACAAGTGCAGTTAGCCCCAGCCTTTAAATTGCCCCAGAGAACAAAGGGTTAACCTTTCTGTGCAGAGCATAGAATGCTGAGCTCGAGCTCGGTTAATGTCTGTCTGTTTCCCTTTGAAAACTAGCCGTCAGATTCTTTACTCTGCCTCACTGAACAGTCGCTCCGGAGATTTCTCCTGCAGCTCGGTTCGAAAGTCGGTTTAAGTGTCCTTTTTTTTTTTTTTTTTTGTCTGTTTCTAACCGAAAAAATTTCCCGCATAGTCGGTTCAGTCTCTGTCTGTGGTACCATGAGTACTAGATAGGTTTTGTACTGTTTCTGTGTGGAACTTGTAAAAAGTGTGGATCGGTTCGGCTGAACCAATCATTTGTGTAATTCTTGTGTAACTTTAGTGTGTGGTTACCGGTTCTTATCGGTTCTAAAAAAAAAAAAACATTGTTTTAAAACTGTTTTTTCCAAGACCCGTGACATGGTTAGGAACCGATAAGGGAGTCTTGCCTGGCGGTTGCAGAAAAAAAGGTAAGTTTGGTTAGGTTGGCCATGTCTGAGAAACCCAAGAAAACAACCGGGCCCACTGGGTTTCAACACTGCAGTGGGTGTGGGAGGTCTTCGCTAAGGCCGATCCCCACACCACCTGTGTTTATTGTCTGGGGTTTGAACACTTCGATTCAGACTGCCAAATTTGCAAACATTTTCCCAAATCTACCCTGGAAAAGAGATTAGGTAGACTGAGGGAAAAGGAGGCTGAGAAGTCTGCTGACCCGGATGGCCAGCCCGGTTCAGTTCTGACTGAACCAGAAGAAGTGCACTCTGACCAGGGCGATACTTCTTCGGGTAAAAGGAGAGCCGATCCCGATGGGTCGGTTCTGACTAAAAGAAAGCGTAAAGAAAAATCGTCTGGTTCGAATCCAGAAGTCCATGTTCTGACCGCCGAAGAAATAGCCAGAGCGATTCAGATTGTGGAATCGGTTTGGTTGATTACCCCCGGTTCACAATTACTTTGGAAGAATTTTATGAACCGGAGTTTGAGGAGGAAGGGGAGTTTGAAGATTATGATAGTGATGGTGAAGGTCTAGATGTGCCTGTGAGATCTCCCCAGACAGACCTTCAGGTGTATCCCCTCCTAGGCTTTGAGTCCCCTTCCCACTTTATGTTCTACAGAAAGGTGGCTGAGACCCTCTAGCTTCCTATGGAAGAGGCAATGGAGGATCAGAAGGAGCCTGATTATGTAGAAATGATGGACATCCCAGAGTCCAGGAGACTGTCTATTACCCTCCACAAATCTTTTGGGAAACGGACGTAAAAAATTCTGAAGTCTTCCAATTCTATACCTCCTGTGGACAGAAGAATGGACAAGAGGTATACACTCTCGGGCTCAGAAACAGTTTTTACACCACCATTGCAGCCATGTTGGGGTTGTGCAGGCTGCTGCCTGTGATAAGGCAAGCATTCCCTTGGCTTCACACACCCCCAGACAGAGTCTAGGAAGGTTGATGCCATGGCAAAAAAGCTGTGCATGGCATCTTCCCTGGGACTCAGACTGGCGAATTATATGGCCTATACAGCTAGGTGCCTGAAGTCCAGGTGGGGCACTGTACTGGCACTGGCTAAAGAGGCCTCCCCCCAGCTAGCCAAGGAGCTGGAGGCGGTGGCTGCAGATGGGATTGAGGCATCTAAAGCTCAGTTTCATGCTGCTGTGGACTCTAATGATGTGTCATCAGGAGTCATGGCTACATTTGTGGCTCTTGGAGAATGGCTTGGCTCAGATGTACTAGCCTCTCGCAGGATACCCAGGCTAAGGCCATGGATTTTCCTGTAGTGGGTAATTCTCTGTTTGGGGAGCAGACAGAGAATTACATGAAGAAAATGGATGAGTACAGGACCACCTACAGGAGTGCTCAGGCCAAGGAGAGGCAGGCAACTCCTCAGAGGCAGCAGTCTAGGGGCGGGGCAGGCCTTTTCAAAGGCCTTTTTACCAAGCACAGGCCTCTTCTTCCTTTTCACAGAGGGGGTTCTTCAGAGGGAGAGGCAGAAGGGGAATGAGCAGGGCTGCATCCACTCCTCGGCCTGAAGCCCCTGCCAAGCAGACACCCTGATGGGCCTGCCCGGGTCAACTCTCCTATTCCACTAGGGGGCAGACTGGCTTACTTTGTCCAGGACTGGATGTCTGTTACATCAGATAAGTGGGTCCTGAAAGTAGTAAGCCAGGGACTGGTTCTCAGCTTCAGAAAATTTCCAAAGATGAGAGCCAGATCTTTTCCACCTGCAAATCTCTCGGAAACCCTTGCCCTAGAGGCAGAGGTTTCTTCTCTTCTAGCCATAAGAGCCATAGAGAGAGTACCTACCCTACACTGGGGCAAAGGGTTGTAATCCAGGTACTTCCTGACCCCAAAAAAGACAGGGGAGTGGTGACCCATCCTAGACCTAAGATATCTAAACAAACATCTTTTAAAACCAGTGTATCTACTTGCAAGGCATTTCCTCCAGCTCTTGGGCCACATGGCAGCTTCAACAGCAGTGGTCCAAGGGGCAAGATTCCAGATGAGGGATATTCAGTTCCATCTGAGAGCTTTTTGGTCTCAGAGGAAGGATTCCCTTACCAAACTGATCCCAGTGACTCTGATCTTGATCCAAGCCCTCCAATGGTGGCAGAATCAGGACAATTTAAGACAAGGGGTTCTTTTTGCCACTCAGCCTTGTTCAGTGGTCCTGACCACGGACGCTTCCCTTCTGGGTTGGGGAGCCCATCTGGGGGCCTTCACTGCCCAGGGGCTGTGGTCCCCACAAGAATCCCTTCTCCATATCAATCTCCTAGAGCTCAGGGCAGTTTTTCTGGCCCTGAAAGCTTTCTCTGTCAGTACAGAACAAGGTGGTTCAGGTCAGAACGGACACCACCACCATGTGGTACATCAACAAGCAGGGAGGCACTTGGTCCATGGCCTTGTGCACGGAAGCCATGAAGTTGTGGTCCCTGGCTTATTCCCTGCAAACCTCTCTGGTAGCAGTTCACCTTCCAGGGAAGGACAATGTGCTAGCAGATGCACTGAGCAGGATCTCTCAGGGCCATCACGAATGGTCCCTGGACCCTCGGGTGTTGAAAGTGATTTTTTTCAAGGTGGGGCACTCCAGAGATGGATCTCTTTGCAGCCCCAGACAATCACCAACTCCCTCTCTTTTGTTGCAGACCTCCAGTCTTGGGCTCAGTCCCCTGGATGCCCTGATTCTGAATTGGGAAGGGAAGTTTCTGTATGCCTTCCTCCTCCTCCCTTCCCACTCCTGTTCAAAGTTTTAGTCAAAATACAGTCTCAGCCTTGCAAAGTGATTCTGATTGCTCCAGATTGGGCCAGACAGCCCTGGTACCCACTGTTGCTGTCCCTAGCATTCCATCTTCCCCTGTCTCTTCCAAGGAATTACAGCCTGTTAACATCCTCTCAGGGGAGGATTTGGTACCCCAATCTTCAGTTTCTCAGTCTCAAGGCATGACTCTTGAAGAGTTAGTTTGCAGATCTGCATCTTTCCAAAGGGATTCTGGATATTTTCAAAGCTTCTCGAAAGCCCTCCACCAGAAAGACGTGTAACTCCAAATGGAAGAGATTTAGCATTTGGTGTTCTAAGAAGCACATTTCTCCAAATACTGCTGGATTGCCTACGGTTCTGGATTATATGGTCCATCTTAATGGCCTAGGCCTCAGACCAGCTACTCTCAAAGTACACTTGTCAGCTGTTTCTGCGTTTCTGTCTGTGGGGAAGTCTTCCTCACTATCTTCTCATCCTGTGTTCTGTACATTTTTTTAAAGGATTGCTTCACACCAATCCTTCTTTTAGAGACCCTGCCACTGCCTGGGATTTGAATGTTTGCATTGCTCAACTTATGCAACCCCCTTTTGAGCCTGTGTATTCAGCAGAGCTTAAGTACTTGACTTGGAAAACTGTGTTCTTGGTAGCCATTACTTCTGCCAGGCGTATCGGTGAATTGCAAGCCCTGTCAGTGGAACCTGATTTTATCTCCTTTCACAGGGTTGAAGTGGTCCTTAGAACCAATAGAAAGTTCTTGCCCAAAGTGGTTTCAGACTTCCATTTAAACCAGTCTGTCTCTTCCTGTCTTCTTCACTGATCATTCTTCCTCAGGAGAGAGGAGGCTACACAGTTTAGGTGTTAAAAGAGCCCTTAGTTACTACATAGAGCGTACCAAGGGTCACAGGTTTGACTCCCTCCAGTTGTTCCTCACTTATGGAGAAGTGGGAAAGGGCAAACCTGCCACCAAGAGATCCATTGCCAGGTGGATTGTGTCTTGTATACAGTTCTGCTATGAAAAACCGGGAAAATTCCACAAGAGGTACAGCTGCTTCCCTGGCAGATATCCCTCTCAGAAATTTGTCAAGCAGCCATCTGAAAACAGTCCATACCTTTACCAAGCATTACTCTCTGGATATCCAGGCTAGGAGTGGTGCTCGGTTTGGCACAGCAGTACTTCAGAGCCTATTCCCAAAGTAGGTTCTGTCCCTCCTCCATGGAGGTACTGCTTGGTAGTGTGCACTTGTCAGAATACAGCAAGACTTCAAGTTGTTTGAAGAAAAAATTACTCACCTTAGTAATTATGTTTATTTTGGAGTCTTGCTGTATTCTGATCTCCGTCCCTGCCTCCCCTCTCAGAACCTGGTTTTGGGAAGTGGGGTGGGCAGGTGCAGTGTTGCACCTCAGGGATGCTCTTTTTACACCCTCTTCTTGTGTGGGTGTTTATTTTGTTATATTCCTGTTTGGTTGGGGTTTTGAGTTTTGGGTTTCCTGACTTGAGTCTTCTTTTGGTAGTCCAAAACTTTTTGTTGCCAGTTGGCTATTAAAAATTTTGTTTTACAATTTCCATATAGAATACTATTAGAGTGTTGCTCATAAGAATCTGACGGTTAGCTTTCAAAGGGAAACAGGCAGAGACATCAACCGAGCTCGAGGTCAGCATTCTATGCTCTGCATAGAAAGGTTAACCCTTTGTTCTCCGGGGCAGTTTAAAGGCTGGGGCTAACTGCACTTGTCAGAATACAGCAAGACTCCAATAGAAGAAACATAATTACTAAGGTGAGTAATTTTTTCGTACTGTTCAAGGTGCAGAAGGACAAGGCGTGGATGATCTTGGTAGCCCCAGACCGTCTGTGATAGTTCTGGTACCCATATCTCCTTAGCCTCAGCAGCAGGCCTCTCTGGTGCTTGCCTCTATGCCTGGATCTGCTCTCCTGTCAAAAGGGGAAGGTCTTACACCCAGACCTTCAGTTCCTGCATATGACAGGCTGGTTCCTGAATGGCTTGAGTGTTAGGCTTTGGCTCTCTCCTAAGAGGTTCTCAGTGTTATGGAAGCCTCCCAGAAGTAGTTGACCTGCCAGTGCTATGCCTTCAGATGCAAGCGCATTTCCATTTGGTGCCAGGGCAGGGAGGTTGACCCCCTGTCCTGCCCCATGGCTAGCATTCTGGACTACCTATGGACTGTCTCCCAGTCGGGCCTGAGGTAGACTACCCTCAAACTGCACCTGGCTGCATACTGAATGCGGGTTGGTATGCCGACAGTGATGCAGGAGGAGGTGGTCGGGTGCTTCTTTAAAGGCCTTGATCACCTGTCCCCACCAGTGCATGAACCACTACCACCTTGGGACTTGCTGGTACCGGCAGTGCGGGCAAGCCATTCAAACCAGTTGCACAGGTGTGATATCTCTCTCACCTGTCATGGAAGACTGCCTTCTTGGTGGCTGTCACCTCTACCAGAAGGATCAGTGAGCTGCAGGTGCTCTCTGTGGAATCTCCATACTTGGTGTTCCACAGGGACAGGGTTGTCCTCCACCCCAACCCAAATTTCCTTCCAAAGGTTGTTTCAGTTTCACCTTTGCCAGGTGATTTCCCTCCCGGTGTACTTCACCAATCCAACCTCTGCGGCAGGAGTTAGGAGAGAGCTTCACCAGCTATTCATCACCTACACTGAAGCTGCATCTGGCAGTTAAGCAGACAACTGGCAGGTGGATTGTATCCTGCATCGACCTCTGCTATAGGGTGGCTGGTAGGAAGCTTCCTGTAGGGCTAAGGGCTCATTCCATCAGACATACCGCTGCCTTGGCTGCTTCCAGGGATGTCCCAAATCCAGGAAATTTGCAGTGGTGCTGCCTGGAAGTCCGCACGCACCTTAATTTCCCATTCACATCACCCTTGAGTCACGCTGGGATGCTGGTTTGGGGGCCTCAGTTCTCTAGTCCCTCTTTCCGAGGTAGGGGTGTGCACCTTGCCCCCTCCTCCTGGAGCACTAAGAATCTGCCCTAGTGTGGATAAGTGCACCTTATCCACGTTCTTAGAAATGAGGATAACTCTCCTTGTAACCATAGTTCTAGGAGTGGTATATGGTGCACATCCACATGACCCACCTGACCTCCCCTGGCAAGTGGCTCACGGATCCCTGCTTCCAGCGTGCAGGATCTGGTGTCCTGGTGCAGTGCAGAGTAGTATACCACCCGAGTGGGTGGGAAGAGCTTGGCTTGAAGACGTTCTGGCTAGAATTAAAGGGAAAGGAAGACGAAGTGTGGGTGTGTACCATATACCACTCCTAGAACTATGGTTACAGGTGACTAACCCTCATTTGTTGTCCTCCAGTTCCTGAGTATTGGTCCTGTTTCCAGTGAGCTTTTAAAGCACTCAGCCAGTGGCTCAGCAGGACCTGCAGATTTCCTGTAGCGCATAGGAATGAAGCCTGTCTGGGCCCATATGCTTATCCACTTTTAGTGTGCTTAAGCCATCTAGTACTCTTCACAACAAAATAGGACCCTCGTTGTCGCCCTCGCCTTTTGCCCTGATGACACAGGCAGGCAACAGGCACTTTTTCTTCTGTTGTGAACATTGTACAGAAATATTTGTTCAGGATGTCTACCTTTTCTTTATCTTTGCCCTACTCGTCTTCATTCTTTAGTCTGACTAATCCCCATACCCCTCAACTGTCCCACATTATGAGGAACAGTTCCTCATTTTACTTCACAAACCCCCCTGTTCCACATTGAGAAGATTTGTCCCACTTTCTATGTTAAAATTTTAAAGCAAAAAATCCATTGTAAATAATATGGACAATATATTTTTCCATATACACTTCATTCTCCTGCATCACTGGTGGTGGGAGGGGGGCAGCTCATCAGCTCAGTTCCTAGCTTCCCCGCCTTGGCTACCATGCCTGCCCTGGCCACCTACTTGGTCATGGAGTTCCCCATGAGCTTACCCCTCGCGGCAGAGACGAGAGCGGAGGGCAGTCCCCCCCCCCCCATGTCAACATATCCAAAGTGGACCAAGTTCAGTGACCGAGCAGCAGTGCTGGTGTGTGTAGTGCAGGTGTCTGCAGTGCGGCGTGCGCGAGGTCATGCTGGGCTTCATTAAGCCCCTCCGATGTTGTTTTTCCCCACCCAGCTGTGGAGCACCATTCTCATGTGTGGAGGCACACCTGCCTGACATGTCTCGGCAGTTTTATTCCCATACATGCCTCCCTAGCATTGCTGTACCACCAGGCCTCCACCTGGGGGGTAGCCTAGGCTGGGCCAGCATGCCTCCTTTCCTCAGCAGAGGAGAGCAGTCTCCAGGAGAGGAGACCAGTCCCTCAGATGCTCAGTCTTCTCCCTCCGCAGCCAACCCCTGGTGACCAGAGTCCTTTCCCGAACCCGGGTTGCTGGCGTGGGAAAAGGGAACTTGCGAGGCACCTCAGCCCTCATCACCACTAGGTCAGCTCTTGAAAAATATTTAGTTAGCAAACTTAACAGAAAAGCATACATTTTCAGTGTTCTGAGCTTCTTAGTTTAAAATTTGATTGTTTTTCACGTTTTGCCTATTTGTTCCACATTTTGAGAGGCAGTGTTCCACATTTGTAGGAGGAAGGGTTGAGAGGTATGCCATTCCCTCCTTAATTTTTCTCTTCTCCCATATGTAGTGAATGAAGGTCTCATCTTCATTCCCCTTAACTGTCTTCGGCTCTGTGTTAAGTCTTAGTGTTCCTCACAGTCCTGCTGGCTACTTTCATATTGTTTTAAAACATCACCCAGTAGTGAGTCTCAAAATATTGGCATAGTTGGCAAATTGATATTTGCCTGCATGTGGAGGGGTTGTGGGATAACAGATGAACCGGACACCAAACTTTAAGTTCAGCACATAATCTGTGTGATGATTATTCAAAATGCAGGAGATAACCTTTAGCGATGGCATATCCCTTTTTAGTTAATCAGTTTGTAGCGACAGACTATGCAAGTCTTTTCTGCACACTTAGCCAGCACCTATTGACTCTCCAATCTCTGATCTACAGTGAGTAAGCACTTTTATAAAGTATATCACATTCTCATACATAGAACCTTGTACAGAGACAGGACTGTAGGGTGAACTTATGAAAATACCGTAAGGCTTTCTTGTAACTGTACTAATCATGACATTATTGTTTTAGATGATTTTGAATCCTTTTTCTTTAAAAAAGCATTAACTGTATTCATTTCTTTTTAAAATAGCCTTCATGCTTTTTGTACACAAAATGCACTTCACACAACACCTCTCCCGGTGTTTGGCATCATTGCAAAGACTGGATGGATGGAAATGGAAAAAGAATGAAAAGAGAGAACTAGTAGGAAGTTTAGTAGGGATAGTAAAGAGCTACGCTAGGTGGACAACCTAGGGTAGGGGGAAAAAGAAAAGCAAAGAAAGAAGTATTAACTCTTGCTAGGAAATAAGGAGATAGAAAAGTGGTCCATCAGTCACAGCCGAGGGTGTAGCCTAATTCCGCCACACTGCGCAGTACTTTGTGCATTGCTCGGTTGGTTGCATGCTGCCTTCTGGGGTCAGAAGACTGAAAGATTGTGTTCTAGTCCCACACCAAGAACTTGGGCTAATACCTAGTAATAACGCAGTAGTTCACTACTGGGGGGGTGTTGCACTGTTGATGTTAAACGGAAGATCTTGCGTTGAGAGGGCCCTTGCAGTAGGTATTTATATATAGGATTACGCCGCCATGCGTCAGGACCCCACGGAAAAATTTCTAGCTAGCAGTCTCTGACGGAGGACCGCCCCATGTCAGGTGATCGGCGTCATATGACGTCGGTATAAAGGGGCGGTCCCCCACGCCCGCTTTCCAGTTCTTTTCTGCTGTCGGCTTGTGAAAGTTCCTCGTGGTAGAACAGCGCTAGTCAGTCATTCGTTGGTCTCTAAGTTTTCGAACTTTTCGACCCATTTTCTCTGTTTCTCGAGTTTTTCAAACAATTTGCAGTGTACGTCGTCCCAGACGCCCTCCGAATCTCAGAAAAACAAGTGTGACTCATGTGGTTCCCAACTACCACACAAGGACGGCCATTCCTTGTGCCTCATCTGTCTGGGCCCAGACCACCCCGTGGAGAGGTGCCAGCACTGCCAGAAGTTCAACTCCGCTACCCGCAAGAGAAGGCAGCATTCCCTGGAAGTCTGTATCCTTAAGAAGAAAAAAATGGTCTCCATAGAAAGAGAGTTAAAAAAGCTCAGGCAGGCGTCTACTTCCCCCGACGGTCATAAGAAAAAGCGTGACAAGGAGAAGCACTGGAGTGAGAATCTGCTTCCACAGCAGCCGCAACTTCTGCTGAAGTTGCGGCACTCAAGGTAACATCTCCTCTGGGGATCACTGCACGACAGCCGTCTTGGTGACTACCAAGAAGGCGTCACCCCTCCTGTCTGGCTCGGGCCCTTCGGGAGCCTCCGTGGCAAAGGAGGCCTCCGCTCCTGTGAAGGTTGCTTCTTCCTGACGACCTTCGGTCAGAAGCGGGTCAGTAAGTTGAGCGTCTGTCCACAGATGCACACCGGACAAGCGGCTAAGCTACTTACCCCTTCGGGGTAGCACCTAGCCAAGCCACCACCCCCAACAAGGCCACATCCCCTTCACAGCCTTCCTTGGGCAGGGAGTCAGATAAGTTGCACGCTGGCTCCACTGACGCTCGCCTGGCAAAGAAGCCTGCGCCAGACCCCATCAAACAATATGACGCCCCAGGCTCTCCGCAGTGTCTCACCACGTTGCCCTCTGAGGTACCCGCGTCTTCTCGACTGACCCCCGGGGATTATAATCCTCCTTTCCTGGTCATCACAGAGGACATTAAGATGCTGCCATGAGGGCTTCTTCCACCTGGGCAGGATCCCCCTAGCACCGGATCCTCAGATGCCGGCCCCAATGCCGGATGACCCGATGCCATCCGGCGTCCTCTTACCTGATGGGCTCATTCCTCTGTCAGGACCGTTGGACCTGCTCGACAGTATACCCCTGCCGGGCCAGATGCCTGTGGGGTCAACGTTTCCACCGTCTAGCCCGCCTGCAGGGCCTCTGCCAGGTCCCTCTGCTCTGTCAGAGCCCCTGGCGCCCAGGTACCTGACACTGCAATTTCCGGTGCCATAATACCTGTCCCCTCAGTATCTGGTGCCCCAGTACCAGCTGCCGCATTATCCGGCGCCGCAGTACCCAACACCGGGCTTCCCGCTGCCTGGTTACGGATACTCATTTTACGGATACCCTCAATATCCGTATCCCCCACCTCCGCCACCCACTCAGCCGCTAGCGGATCTGAAGGAGACCTTGACCTCCTGCTGGGCTGAGGCCAAAACTCAGCTCACCAGGGAGGTCGAGAGTTGTCTTCCGATGCTGGACCCTATACAGGATCCCCTTCAGAAACAGGAGACTCCCTTCCCCTTACCCGACACCAGAGGAGAGTTCTCTGGCGCCTGAGGCAGGGAGGATACATGCCCCAGGGAACTCCCTAGAGGGGCCATCCCTCCCCCTCCTAGGGAGGAGTCTTCTTCCTCTTGGCCGTCTGTCACGGACTCTGAGTTCGGCCACTCTGACCCCGGATACGAGCCCCATACTCAGGAACGCCCCAGGCCAAGGGATCCTCCACAGTCTCCACTGGAGGACCCCTGTTTTCTGGAGTTACTGAGGAAAATCCAGAAAGTTCATCAGTGGCAATCAGTGGAGGCAGACCCACGGCGTAAAAAAAAATCGCTGCTCATCTGGATCTGCCAAAGACCGCTCCTACACTGATTCCACCCTGGATAGAGCCTCACGCAGATCTTGTCTCCACCATTTTTGGAAACAACCATCTGTGTTAGCCCCCTTCCAAGGAAGGTAGACCGGCTTTATCAGGCTTCCGAGGGTGTAGACTTTTTCTTAGCCTTCACCCCGCGGTAGATTCGGTCGTCATCAGTGCCGCTCATGGCTGCTCCGCCAATCCTAAACACCTCAGCTCATGTCCACCTGATAAGAAATCCTGGTTTCTGGACCAGTGTGGGAAGATTTATTCCTCTCGTAACCTAGGCATTAGGGCCCTTAACTATTTGGTACATATGGGGAATATCCAGAAGACCATCCTTAACCAGGTGGAATCTAAATTGGACTCCCTTTCTGAGTCGCAGACTAAACAGTAAGCAGGTGACCTTGTTCGCTCTGCTCACTCGGCCTGTAGACACATGCTCCATGCCACTTATGGCGCACTGGATACAGCGGGAAGGAGCACGGCCTTCGCTGTAGGCGTATGGCGTCATGCTTGGCTCCACATGTCCGGTTTGATCCCTGAGGTACAATCCGGCATATAGTATGCTTACTTCAGGGGTTCAGTGCTGTTTGGGGATGATGTCAAGGACATTATTACCAAACTACAGGAGAAGGGTACTGCACTCAAGTCCGTCCAGACTGTGTACAGGCCCCCACCTCCAGAACGGCGTCCTTTTAGTTGCCAAAACCGACCAGACAAAACACTTGGGGCAAGCGTGCTAACAAGCGCCTGGCCCCTCGGCAACCAAGACCCCCAGTCCCCAGTAAAAAGCCGTGGAAGCATCTGCTGCTGCTGCTGCGCTGCCCCACACCTCCTGACTCCCTACCTCCCACTGCCTCTGGAGGTTTCAGAGGAACCGTAGGGGGGAATCTCCTATCTGCCGGGTTGGGAGAGGATAACATCAGACACTTGGGTGCTCCAGTTAATATCAGCAGGACACTCAATAGTTTCTGCAGAACCCCACCCCAAGTCCACCCTCCCAGTCATCTTACTCCCCGCAGCATCTTCCTCTGGTTCTAGAGGAAATCGTCTCCCTTCTCTCGAAGGCGGCGATAGAGCCAGTTCCCACCCTTCTTTGGGGAACTGGTTATTATTCCCATTTCTTCCTAGTTCCAAAGAAGACTGGAGATCTGAGGCCTATTCAAACAACATGAAGTCTTGCTATATTATGACACATGCAGTATAACCCCAGGTTAGAACTGCTCTGGAGGTGAAAGAGTTAACTTCCATGCAGGGCATGGAATCTTGAGCGCGAACTTGGTTGAACACACTGTCTGTTGAAGCTCAAACTTAAACTGTCAGATTCTTTACTCCGCCTCACTGAACAGTCGCTCTGGTGATTCCTCCTGCTGCTCGGTTTGTTTGTCGGTTTTAAAGTGTAATTCTCGGTTTATTTTACCGAAATTTAACTGCAGTCGTCGGTTCAAGCTCTGTTTGTGGTTTTGTAAGTAATAGATAGGCTTACTTTTTTATTTTTCTTCTGTGTGGAACTTGTAAACGTCTTTTTCGGTTCGGTTTGAACCGAGCAGAGGGGTTTAAAAATTACTTTCTAGCCCTTTAGAGTGCGGTTCCCGGTTCTTATCGGTTCTAAAAAAACAGATTTTATTACGTTTTTTTCCACGACCCGTGACACGGTTGGGAACCGATAAGTCTTGCTTAGTGGATTGCCATTAACGGGCAAGTTTTGGTTAGGCTGGTGCTATGTCTGAGAAACCCAAAAGAAAAACCGGACCCACTGGGTTTCAGCACTGTGGCCTCTGTGGGGAAGCCTTTGCCAAGGCTGACCCACACACCATATGTGTATATTGTCTGGGGTTTGACCACCTCAATGCAGACTGCCAGATTTGTAAAAATGTTCCTGCTGCCACCGTGGAAAAAGAGTTAGTAGGCTCAGGAAAGGAGGCCAAAAAGTCTGCTGACCCAGATGGCCAGCCCAGTTCGGTTCCAGCCGAACCTGAGGGAGTGCCCTCTGACCAGGGCGATGCTTCCTCGGGCCAACGAAGAGCCAGCTCTGAGGAGCCGGTTCCAACTAAAAGGGCTAGAAGGTCAGCTAGTTTGGGGCCAAAAGTTCTTTCTCCAACTGCTGAGGAAATAGCCAAAGCTATTCAAATTGTCCAGTCTCTTTCCCCAGTCCCGTCCGAACCGGCACCATTGGGTAAGCGCCGGTTCGGTCGGTTCCCTCGGTTCAAGATTATGATTTTGAAGATTTTTATGAACCAGGGGAAGGGGAGGAGGGGTACGAGGAGAGTGAGTGTGATTTTGACAGTCTGGATGTGCCCATTGAACCGGACATCTCTCCAGGCAGACCTTCAGGAGTATCCCCTCCCAGGCTATCTGAGTCCCCCTCTCATTTTTTGTTTTACAAGAAAGTTGCTGACACTCTGCAACTCCCTGTTGAGGAAGCTGTTGATGATCAAGAAGAGTGATATTCCAGAGTCTAGGAGACTGTCTATTCCCTTGCATAAATCTTTTAGGAAACAGACAGTAAACATTCTGAAAACTCCTCATTCTATCCTCCCTGTGGATAAAAGGATGGACAAGAGGTATGCTTTATCAGGCTCTGATACGGAGTTTCTATCTCAGCAGTGCAGCCATGTGGGGGTAGTGCAGGCTGCAGCTTCTGACAAGGCTAATATTCCTCTAGCCTCTCGCCTCCTGAAAAGGATTCTAGGAGGATGGATGCCACGGCAAAAAGCAGTACATGGCAGCATCTTTGGGACTCAGACAGGCAAATTATATGGCTTACGCAGCTAGGTACCAGAAACCAGGTGGGATACTGTCCTGGCCCTAGCAAAACAGGCCCTGAACAGCTTGCCAGGGAGCTGGAGCAGGTAGCTGCGGATGGTATTGAGGCATCCAAGGTGCAATTTCTGCTGTAGACTCTAATGATGTTTCATCTAGAGTTATGGCTACATCTGTGTCTCTTCGCAGAATGGCCTGGCTCAGATGTACTGCCCTGTCACAGGATACCCAGTCTAAGGCTATGGATTTTCCTGTTGTGGGAAATTTCTGTTTGGGAGCAGACAGAGAATTATATGAAGAAAATGGATGAGTATAGGATCCACCTATAGGAGTGCACAGGCCAAGGAAAGGCAAGTCACTCCTCAAAGGCAGCATGGCAGGGGCAGGCCTTTTCATAGGCCATTTTACCAAGCCCAGGCCTCCTCTTCTGCTTATACCCAGAGGGGGTTCTTTAGAGGAAGGGGCAGGAGGGGTTCTAGTAAGCCTGCTTCTACCCCTCAACCCAAAGCCCCTGCAAAACAGGCTCCCTGATGGGGTAGCCAGGGCCGATTCTCCACTACCGGTAGGGGGCAGGCTGGCTTACTTTGTCCAGGACTGGAAGTCTTTAACATCAGACAAGTGGGTCCTGGAGGTAGTAAGCCAGGGACTGGTTCTCAGCTTCAAAAAATTTCCGAAGATGAGAGCCAGATCTTTTCCACCTGGAAGCAGAAGTTTCTGCCCTCCTGGCTCTGAGCCGTGGAAAGGGTTCTACCTATACACCAGGGCAAAGGGTTGTACTCCAGGTACTTCCTTACCCCAAAAAAGACAGGAGAATGGTGGCCCATTCTGGATCTCAGGTATCTAAACAAGCACCTTTTAAAACCAAAGTTCAAAATGGTGACCCTGGGGATTATTTTACCCTTCTAAGGCCAGGGGACTGGCTAGCCTCCCTGGACCTCAAGGATGCCTACTTCCATGTTCTCATCAGAAGCTCCCATCAAGTACCTCAGATTTGAACTGCCCTCAGGCCATTACCAGTTCAGAGCAACGCACTTCCGCCTCTCGGCTCCAAGGGTGTTCACAAATGCCTGGCAGTAGCAGTTGCTCAGTTAAGAAGGCAAAGATTGCCATCTTCCCTTATCTGGACGACTGGCTCATTGTAGGCCAGTCTCCAGAACAGGTCAAACTTCATTTGCAAGTAACCCAGCAGCTGCTTACATCTCTAGGTTTCCTTCTCAATCTTCCAAAGTCAGTTCTGGAGCCTGTCCAGCTTCTCACCTTCATAGGCGCAGAACTGAACACAAGAAGCCAGAGCCTTCCTTCCTCTGGAGAGAGCAAGGACCCTGGTGTCTCTGGCCTCCTCTTTCACCCTGCAGGTCTCTCGACCAGCAAGGCATTTCCTACAGCTCCTGGGGCACATGGCTGCTTCTACAGCAGTAGTGCAGGGAGCGAGATTTCAGAAGAGGGACATTCCGTTCCATTTGAGAGCCTTTTGGTCTTAAAGGACGGATCCCCTAACCAAATTGATTCCAGTGACTCGAACCCTGATCCAGGCCCTTCAGTGGTGGCAGGATCAGAACAATCTGAGACAGGGGTCCCCCCCCAGTCTCATTCCTTGACCCTTACTACAGATGCATCCCTCCTGGGGTGGGGAGCTCACATGGGTGACCTTTCCACCCAAGGACTGTGGTCCCCTCAGGAATCCCTGCTCCACATCAATTTGCTGGAGCTCAGAGCAGTTTTTCTAGCACTTCAGGTTTTCTCCACATCTGTCCAGAACAAGGTAGTTCAGGTCAGAACAGACAATACCACTACAATGTGGTACATCAACAAGCAAGGGGGCACTCTGTCTACAGCCTTGTGCACCGAAGCAATGAAGTTGTGGTCTCTGGCTTACTCTCTGAATGCCTCCCTTACGGCAGTTCACCTCCCAGGCAAGGACAATGTCCTAGCGGATGCTCTCAGCAGGATTTCCCAGGGCCATCACGAATGGGCACTGGATCCCCTGGTACTGGAGGTAATATTTGCCAGATGGGGCACTCCGCAAATAGATCTCTTTGCAGCCCCAGACAATCACCAACTTCCCTTTTTGCTGCAGTCCCCAGTGTTGGGCTCAGTCCCTCTGGATGCCTTCCTTCTCAGTTGGAAAGGGAAGTTTCTCTATGCTTTTCCCCTTCCCTCTTCTTTTCAAAGTGCTAGTCAGAATCAGATCTCAATCCTGCAAGATGATCCTGATTGCTCCAGATTGGGCCAGGCAGCCCTGGTACCCACTCCTCATGTCCTTAGCAGTCCACCCTCCCCTATGCCTTCCCAGGAATCACAACCTGTTAACCTGTGCCCAGGGGAGAGTTTGGTATCCGAACCTCAAATCTCTCAATCTCAAGGCTTTGCTCTTAAAGAGTTAGTTTGCTGACCTACACCTTTCTCAAGGTGTATTGGATATCTTGAAGGCCTCTAGGAAGCCTTCCACCAGGGCTACCTATAATTCAAAATGGAAAAGATTTTCCATATGATGTGCTGGTAAACATATTTTCCCAGAATCTGCTGGTGTGCCCACGATCCTGGATTATTTGGTGCATTTGAATTCCTTGGAGCTGAGACCAGCTACCCTAAAAGTGCACTTGGCAGCTGTGTCTGTCTGTCTTGTCAGCAGGTAAGCCCTCTTCTTTATCAGCTCACCCTGTGTTCTCCAAGTTTTTTAAAGGGTTGCTTCACACCGGTCCCCCGTTCAGGGATCCTGCCCCTGCTTGGGATCTTAATATTTGCATCGCCAGCTTATGCAACCCCTTGAGCTACTGTCTTCAGCAGAGCTGAAGTACTTGACTTAGAAACTGTGTTTTGGTAGCCATCACCTCTGCCAGGCGATAAGTGAGCTACAAGCCTTGTCAGTGGAGCCTGATTTCATCTCCTTTCATAGAGATAAGGTAGTCCTCAGGACTAACAGGAAGTTTTTGCCTAAGGTGGTTTCAGACTTTCACCTTAATCAATCCATGTCTCTCCTGTGTACTTCACTGACCATTCCTCCTCTGGTGAGAGGAGATTGCACAGTTTAGATGTCAAAAGAGCCCTTAGTTACTATATAGAACGTACCAAGGGTCACGGGTTCGAATCCCTCCAATTGTTCCTCACCTATGGTGAGGTTGGTAAAGTGAAACCTGCCACTAAAAGATCCATTGCCAGGTGGATTGTCTCTTGTATCCAATTCTGTTACGAAAAACTGGGTAAGGTTCCTCCCTTAGGCCTGAGGGCTCACTCTACCAGAGGTACAGCTGCATCTCTGGCTGCTGCCAGGGACATTCCTATCCTAGAGATATGTCAAGCAGCTACCTGGAAAACAGTTCACACTTTTACTAAGCATTACTCCTTGGATATCCAGGCTAGGAGTGATGCTCGATTTAGCACAGCCGTGCATTTCAGAGCCTATTTCCCAAGTAGGTTCTGTCCCTCCTCCATGGAGGTACTGTGTAGTCTGCATATCATAATATAGCAAGACTTCATGTTGTTTGAAGAAAAAATTACTCACCTTAGTAATGTTGTTTCTTCTAATGGAGTCTTGCTATATTATGACCTCCCCCCCAGCCTGCCTCTCTCAGAACCTCTGTTTTTGGGATGTGGGTGGGCAGTGCAATGTTGGCACTTCTTTGATGCCCACTTCATTTCACCCTTCTAGGGTGCTTAGGTGTTATGCTTAAGTTTCTTCTTGAATCCCCCAACTTGAGTCTTTGTTTTGGGATCAAGATCAAAAAGGTGTTTTTGTAGTTAGTAGCCAGTGGCTAGTGTAGGTTTATGGCTTCCACACAGAACCTTAGTGAGTTTTTGCTCGTAAAGATCTGACAGTTTAAGTTTGAGCTTCAACAGACAGAGTGTTCAACCGAGCTCTCGCTCAAGTTTCCATGCCCTGCATGGAAGTTAACTCTTTCACCTCCGGAGCAGTTCTAACCTGGGGTTATACTGCATATGTCATAATATAGCAAGACTCCATTAGAAGAAACAACATTACTAAGGTGAGTAATTTTTTCTTCTAGACCTCGGGTCCCTGAGCATGTTCGTGGAGTAAAAATGTTTCAGAATGCTCTTAGCAGAGCCTTCTACCAGTACTTGGGCAGGGACAGTGGCTATGCGCTGTGGACATGCAGGATGCCTACCTGCATATCCCCATATGCCCTTCCCAATGCAAATTCCTTTGGTTCTGCTTTCAGGGGGACCACTACCAGTTCAAGGTCCTCTCATGTGGTCTTTTCTTGGGGCCCCCCCCCCCCGAGTGTTTAACAAATGCCTGTTGGTTGTAGCATCCCACCTGCATACCCAGGGAGTACAGGTATTCCTGTACCTGGACGATTGGCTCCTGGTGGCCCTGTTCAGGGAGGAACTCCTGCATTCCCTTTTCCTTACCCTGCAGGTTTTTACCAACCTGGGTATCGCCAGCAGCCATGCCAAGTCCCATCTGGTCCCATGCCAACGCCTTCAATTTATAGGGGTGATTCTGGACATGACCACCAGCAAAGCCTTCTTGCCTCCGGACAGAGCAGACACCCTTCAGAACCAGGCTCATCTTCTGTACGGTCGCAGGAGGGTCGGAGCCAGGTCAGTCCTCCACCTCCTTGGGCTAATGGCGGCTGCCATTCTGACAGTTCCGTTCACTGTGCTCCATATGAGAATCTGTCAGTGGACGCTTCGGTCTCGGTGGGACCAAACTGGGGACGATCTAGACCTAGAGGTACTAATATCAGATCCGATGATCAGGGACTTGAAATGGTGGATGGTTCAGGAGAACCGGTGCCTAGGAGTTCAGTTCTGCATCGACCCGCCCTCCCAGATGTTGACAACGGACGTGTCAGGAGCAGGTTAGGGTGCCCATCTGGGGCCTCACAGGACCCAGGGTAGCTGGTCCCAGTTTGAACATCACCTGCACATAAATGTGCTCGAACTGAGAGCAGTTCTTTATGTCCTTCAGGCTCTACTCTCCTTCATCCTCCCCGGTCATCTCCTCATACAATCAGACATGTGCATAGTCTGGTACCTCAACAAGCAGGGAGGAACATGTTCCTACCCTTTGTGCCGAGAAGTGATGAGAGTCTGGCATTGGGCAGCCCAACACCATCCCCACTTGATCACGGTTCATGTTCCCGGAGTGGAAAACACCCTGGCAAACTAACTGTCGGTCTTCAGCCAGGTCCCGTGAATTGGAGTTGGATCAAGAAGTCATAAACGACATCTTTCAGCGATGGGAGAGTGCCTCAGATAGACCTCTTCGCCTCTCCCCAAAATGCAAAACTTCCTGCCTTCTGCTCGCTCGCTCCAGAGCGAGACATTTTTAGTGGGATGCTCTGTATCTTGCTTGGAGGGACAGATTTGTTATGCCTTCCCTCCCATCCCTTTAATTCCCAGCGTCCTGAACAAACTCGTATCGGAGGGAGCTTGAATGATTCTCATTGCTCCCTTCTGGCCCAGGCAAGTTTGGTTCTGTCTTCTGCAACAGTTCTCAGAGGAGCCTCCACTTTCTCTTCCTCTGTCGCAGGAATTGTTGACCCAGGATCAAGGGACCCTTGTTCATCCAGGTCTCAAATCCCTTCATCTCCATGCATGGCTCCTGCAGACGTAGCTAAAGCCCGCTTTGGAGTCTCTCCTCTAGTAGCGGACATTTTAGTGGAGGCCAGAAAGCCTTCCATGAGGTCCACCTACACCATGAAATGGAAGAGATTTTCTATTTGAGCAACCCCGAAGGACTTCATGCCTTACTTGTGCCCAGTCAGTAAAGTCCTGGACTACATGCATCTTTTCAATCTGGGTCTCAGCCATTCTTTGTTGAAAGTGCACATGGCAGCTATCTCAGTCTACCATATTCCCTTTGAAGACAGGACTTTTGCTCAGTTGGAAGTCTCTAAGACCTTCTTCAGAGGGGTTCTCCATTTGAGACCCCCCATCTGCATTCCTGCCCCTCCTTGGGACTTGAAGTTTATCCTGGAGAAGATTATCCTGCCTCCTTTTGAGCTAGCAGCTACAGCTGATTTGAAGTTGATTTCTTGGAAGACACTCTTCCTAGTGGCCATTATTTCGGCTCAGCTCACTTCTGAGCTTTAGGCTTTGATGTGCAAAATCCTGTACTCGATTTTCCACAAGGAGCGTGTGGCTCTGTGCACCAACCCTAAGATCTTACTTCGAGAGGGTTCCTGCAGTAGGTCTTCACATATAGGACTGCGCCCCCTGGCGTCTGGTTCAAACGGCAAACTTGTAGCTAGCAATCAGCTGGGACCGCCCCTGATGGGTGGTGTGACTTCAGCCAGACTGAGAAGGGGCGGGTCCCACACCCGCCCTCCAGTTCTTTCCCGCCATCGCGTCCGTTAGTTCGGCAGACATGTTAGAACAGCGATCTGTAGCCCGCTTTATATTTAACATTTAGTTTTTCCTTTTTCCTCAACCAATTTTTCTGCAGTTTTCGAACGAGTGCATGTCTGCTCGTCCAAAAAAGAAGTGCACCAAGGCGGCGCTCAAATCCCGCGCAGGGTCAAGCACTCTTGTTGCCTCCTTTGCCTGGGGCCTAAGCACAACTCGACCGAGTGCGCCATGGGATTCAGCCAGGCCACCCGGACCCGATGAAAGCGGACCCTCAAGGCCCACCTTCTCAGCAGTTTGCTAGCTTCTATGGAAAAGGAGCTCCAGGAGCTTAGGGAGAGGTTGTCGTCGTTGTCGCCAGCCCCAAGGAAGGACAGGAAGCGCCGGAGCCCGTCGCCACGGGGAAGGCCTTCCACCTCCAAGACCGTGAGTACCACTCTTCTGGGCCTTCCATCCACTTCTGCGGGCTGGACATCACTTCCCCTCCTGCCAGGTGAAGCGGAAGACTGAGCGTGTAGCCTCTTGAGGTCTGTTTCTTTTCCGTGTAGCACTGCTGCCAAGTCACCATGCCACCGGGCGTCCAGCCCAGACCAATCAGTCTGTCCGCGGTTTCTCTGCCACAGACAACCCAGTCGCAACTGATAAGTCGGGCGATGGACTACCCATCGACTGCACAGTCTTTCTAATCACCCGTTGGGCCCCCTTGAGGCCCTAGACAATGGCACGAGTGTGCTTGCTGGAGATTCTTCATCATCCCTGCTGATTTCTTCTCCCAGGGATTCACCACCCGGTCCTGACTTGTTTGCCTTCGGGTTGGTTACCTGACCTGTCGTTGGGGTCTCTCCCAGAACTCCCCCCTTCGCCAGGCTTCACTGTGACCCCGGACCTCCCTCCTCCACGAGGCCCGTCGCCGGACCAGGATCTGTTAGGCATGGAGCCCCCTCCTTCGGGAAGCTCGGGCACCACTGCTGATCCCCTGCCACTTCCAGTGGACCTGTGGCACCCTCAGCGGCCAGTCCTGCGGGACCCTCTGGCGGTTTTCTGGGGCCTGACCCCCTTATTCCACCACTGGGTGGTCCTCCGGTAGATCCTTCATATCAGTCACCGGGCAGTGTGCCGCTGACGCCGGGGTACCCAACACCCGGATATCCGCCTTTAGGCTATCCACCGCGACCGCCCGGGTATCAGTACCCTTATTGGCAGCACCGGACTTACCAGGGGTATTCAGGGTATTGGCCTCCTCCACCGCTGCTGCCTGATTGAGAGTCCATTCCAGCATGGTGGCAGGATGCCAGAACCCAGCTTATCACTGAAATCACAGTCCCAACCGTTGGAGGGGCTATTTCTCTACCCAGAGATCTCTCCCCTCCCCCAGTCTCTCTGGGCCGAGCTGAGGGTTCACTTCCTACGGGAGGCGCTGGGCAGGACCTTTCTCTCCCCAGTGGCTCCAAGCCCTCTGATTCAGACATAAATTCAGACAACAACCATTCTGACCCTCTATCTCCGGTCGAAGTTCCTCCGAAAGAATCTCCTAAATCCCCTCTAGAGGACTCTTCGTTCGGGATTTGTTGAGAACTATCCAGGCAGCGGGAGGCTGGCCTTGTAAGGAAATGGATCCTCAGCACAAAAGATTAGCTGAGCACCTTGATCCAGTGACCACAGATCCACTACCAATCCCCCCCTTGGATGGGCCCTCACGAGGACCTGGTCACTACCGTTTAGCAGCAGCCCTCTTCCATCCCGTGTTGTTTCCAGAAAAGCCAATAGAACTTTCTCTCCCACCCCCTCAAGGGATTTCTACTTTAACGCCGCACCTGAAAGCCAACTCCATGGTCATCACGGCCGTGCATGACTGGTCGGCTCAGCCGAAGCACCTGAGTTAGTCTCCACCAGACAAGGACTCACAGCAACTGGACCAATTTGGTAGAAAGAGTTACTCATCCACTTCTTGTGCCGTATGGTCGCTAAATTGTGTCCCATATGGTGGCCTTCCAGAAGGCATCCCTTGCTGAGCTGGAGAGGGGACCTTCAGGTTATCCCTGACGAAAACCTCATGGCCAAGTTGTTGGACGAAGTCTGTAAGAACAAGTCCTCTCTGAGCCACGTATGATTCTATGGACTCCGTAGCTCTGGCTGTGGTCATGAGGCTCTGCCTTCGCCTGTCATGGCTCTGTATTGCAGGTCTGGCACAGGACATCCAGTCTTCTTTTTGGACGCACCTTTCAGGGCTTCCGTCCTCTTTGGCGGCGACGCAAAGGATATTATAACAGGGCTGCAAGAGAGCGGACGATATCTTGGAGACGTACGCTTGATGTGTCAGACGGTTCAAAAGAAGCAGCCATTTCATCGCTAAAGATGATGGAATAAGACCCAGAACAAGCATCAAGGCAAAAGTCGTGCCACTGGCTCTGGAGCTAAAACCCCTCCGGCAAAGTTTGCCAAACCAGCCTCGGGGCCAAAGACTCCCTCTCCTTCCGCTACCTCCATTCCCCACTGAGGAACCGGTAGGAGGGAGGTTCGGCCTCCACCTGGAAGGGTGGAAGTCAGTCACCGCAGATGTGTGGGTTCTTCAGCTCATATGACGAGGTCACTATCGAGCTCCGGGGAGATTCCACCTCCACACCCTCCACGAAGGTTCTTTTACCTGCTGGGTCAGATTTCCATTGTCCACCAGGAAATCCAGGCCCTGCTGCAAAAAGCAGCCATAGAACCCGTTCCTCCAGACCAACTAGTAAGGGGATTCTACTCCCATTTCTTCCTGGTACCAGAGAAGACTGGGGATCTGTGACCTATCCTGGATCTCAGCATGCTCAACCTCTTCGTGGAGTACGAGATTCCGCATGCTGACCCTTCAGGGATTCCATCCTTGCTCCAGTCAAACACATGGCTGTGCTCCCTGGATATGCAGGATGCTTGCCTACATATCCCCGTCCTCCCGGTCCACCGCTGCTTCCTCTGGTTCTCCTTTCATGAGAAACATTTCCAATTCAGGGCACTTCCTTTTGGCCTGTCCTCAGTCCCTGGGTTTTCACCAAGTGCCTAGCAGTAGTAGCGGCGTTTCTCCACCGTATGGGCATATACGTGTTCCCATACCTAGACAACTGGCTTTTTTCAGCCCCTTCCCTGGACAGTCTGAAGGAGTCTCTCTCTTTCGCTCTGGAATTGTTTCTCAAGCTGGGCATCTTGGTCAGCCTCCCCAAGTCCCAGCTAGTACCCTCTCAGTGCCTCAAATTTATTGGGGCAGTACTGGAAACAGTCCAGAGCAAGGCCTTTTTGCCATTGGATTGGGCTGAGACCTTAGCTTCCCAAGCCACTCTGGTGATCAAGGCTCGATGGACCCCAGCACACTCGGTGCTCCGTCTCTTGGGGCTCATGGCAGCTGCCATTCCTACTGTCCCCATGGCCAGACTGCACATGAGGGTCACCCAGTGGTCTCTTCGAGTCCAGTCGGACCAACGGTTGGACGACATGAACCAGTTGGTCATTATCTCCAACAGCCCGCAGAAGGACCTTCTTTGGTGGCAGGATCTCACCAACCTGTTAGTGGGAGCTCCTTTCCACTCTCTGGCCCCTACCCAGACCCTCACATCGGACGCCTCCGATATGGGTTGGGGAGCCCATCTGGGGGACCACAAAACCCCAGGTTCATGGGCCTCTCCCAGGAGCAGCAGCTTCATTATCAGTGTCCTGGAGAACACAGCAGTACTCCGTGCTCTCCAGGCCTTCCAATCGTTACTCCTCCTGGGAACACTTCTGGTCCAGACAGACATGACATCTGTCTGATATCTCAACAAACAGGGAGGAACCCGGTCGTACCCTCTGTGCAAGGAAGCAATGAGAGAATGGTACTGGGCAATTTAGCATGGTCTGTTTCTGACAGCAGTCCATGTACCAGGCATGCACAACGTTCTGGCGGACAGTCTCAGCTGATCAGTAGCCAGGGCTCACGAGTGGGGAATTAAAGCAGGACGTAGTCGAAGACCTGTTTGTTCGATGGGGCTGACCAGACCTAGCTCTGTTTGCCTCCCCATTCAATGCAAAACTACCCAGCTTTTGCTTGCTCGTTCCCGGGCATGGTGCTTTCTGGTGAGACGCACTTCCTCTCTCTCTTGGACAGGGAGGTTTCTATACACGTTGTCTCCCTTTCCTCTTATTCAGAAGGTTCTGTTGAAACTTCAGGTGGAAGGGGCCCATTTAATCCTGATCACCTCTCTGTGGCCTCTGCAGAATTGGTTCCCGCTGTTACAGCAGCTGGCTCTAGAACCACTAGTCCTTCTGCCGATATCTCACAGCCTTCTGTCTCGGGAGCAGGGCACCCTGGTACATCTGAGTCTTCAGTCTCTCCACCTCCGTGCGTGGCACCTGTGGACATAGCAGTTTCCTGCTATGGAGTTTCTTCCCAGGTCGCTCAGGTCCTGGTAGAAACCAGAAAACCTTCTACAGATCTACCGATGCCATGAAGTGGAAGAGATTTTCTATCTGGGCCACAGCTAAACGCTTGGATCTTTTTTCTTGCTCGGCCTCCCAGGTGTTAGAGTATCTCGTACATCTTTCTGAGTTGGGCCTTAGTTACTGCTCCATTAAGGTCCATCTTTCTGTGGTGTCTTCCTACCACCTCCCGGTGGAGGGCAAAACCATAGCGCAGCTAGAGTTTTCAGAAACTTTCTTGAAGGGTATCCTTCACATTAAACCTTCAGGAACCCCTGTCTTCCCTGGGATCTCAATTTTATGTTAGAGAAACTTACTTTCTAGGGATGTGGATACGTTTTTCAATCCATACTGTCTGGCAGGTTCCTTGTCGCCTTAATTCTTGCCGGAAGGTCTTCAAGCTGGCTCCTCCCAACCACCCGGGTGGTAAAACCCTCGGCTCCGCCCCATGACATCAGATCTTCCTTACCGCTTGGAAGCTCAGGTTCCCTCCTTAGTGCTCTGCATTTTAAGCCTGGATCCTAACTCTTCAGGTTTACTGAAAATTGTTTTAAAATTTACAAGACTTCCGTCTTCTTCTTCCCTCGCGGCTGCGATGGATAAATCCACTCCCAGCTTCCGTCGGTGCCCTTGCGGGCAGATGATGTCCTGGACCGATCCACACTCCACGTGCGTTTACTCCCTGAATCTTGCTCACAATCCGCAGGCCTGCGATCTCTGAAAGTCCTTCTCGATTTCGGTTCTTGAGGACCCCACTGCCAGACTGCAACTTGGGCATCCTGAGAAACGGTACCCACTGGTAAAGTCAAAGGAGGCCGGTTGGGCGGTGTCCGTGGCTGCGGGCTCCACAGAGCAGCTGGAGCAGTTGATTGCCCTCGAGGAGGAGGTGGCCCAGGCTGCTTCATCTTCCTCCTTGGTTGCAGCGTTTATCCCGCTCTCCTTGGGCTCCTCCTATACTGCTTCCTTTAAGGAGCTTTGCCAGTCCCTCTCCACCAAAGGAGAATGGCCATTGGGACATTCCAGTCTGTCTAAGTAAAAAGAACCAAAAGGTAAGTCCCACCGTCGACATTCGTGGGAGTGGGAGAGATCCCCTTCACTGGACTCTTCGCTCGACCGGGTCGAGGTTGCGGCAAAGGCTGCTGGCTTCCTGGTGTCCCCGTCAGGTCAGCAGGCCGAGACATCCGTCAACGCGGTCGAGATTTTTCTCGACCCGTTAGATGGTTTGTCTACTGGAGAAGCAGACAACCCTTCTTCAGCGGTCCCCCCCGGTGGTAACTGAGGACTTGCCCGTGCCTCCTGTGCCGAAGTCCTCTGTAAAGGACCCTGAACCAGAGGATGAGTGGGTTTCCACCTCCCCCTCTTTGACCCACCCTCGGCGACCCCGAAGGTCTCGGTCCTCTTCCAAGTTGAGCAGATCCCGCCGACGCCGGTGGTCTGTCTCGACACCATGGAAAGCGGCGCTGCCACTCTTCCTCTTCGGAGAATAGGCTCTGTTGTATGTTATGTTGGCGCTACGAGGACATGATGTGGCAGCAACTTTTATTGACCGTTAACAAGCCAACTCAGTCTCCTTCTCCGGCAATTAAGTGGCTGTCACTGGAGCGACCGAAGCAACCCCTTGTAGTCATCGAGGAGCTGAGCCCGGCGCCGGTTGTTTGGCTTAAACTGGCTGCTCCGCCCATTGTGGTGTAACCACCGCCTCCTCAACCAAAGACTGGGGCCCCGACCAAGGATTCTCGGTCGGGTCAGGGCTTGCCCCATAGGTTGTTGGTCACCCTCACTCCCGATCGACCTCGGCAGGTGGAGTGTGGCTCAGGCGCTCAGCAGCTGTTTGCAGACTCCTTGGAGTCTGACGACTCCTTCCTGTACTCCAGGCCTGTTGACCTGGAATCCGTTAGGGGTCAGTCGGTGGACGAGAGTCCATCGTCGTTCCTGGGTATTCTTCGACTCATCTTAGTCTACTGGGATGCAGATCGAACCCATCTAGAAACGGGCCAGGTATCCCCTCACGGAGATACTGGACTGAGGAGATTCTCCTACGGAGGCCTTCCCGGTGGCCGAAGCCATTGTTGGCCCGGCCCTGGAGTTGTGGCAGCGGCCTGCTTCTTGTCCCGTGCCTTCGTCCAGGATGGCCTGCATGTACGCAGTCCCCACTGGTTCGCTCTTCGGTTTCTTGGAGCACCCCTCTGCAGAGAGGCTGGTGACCGATAGTGTTTTCCGGCCTTCCGGAAATGCTAGGGATGTGGACAAACCGCCAGATAAAGAATCCAAGCAGCTGGATTACTCGGGGCGGAGGGTTTATGCTGCTGCCTCCCTAGGCCTTCGACAGGCTAGCTTGGCTGTTCTGATGGCACCTTTCTCACATGCCATTATGGGTTCCCTGGATGAGGTGATTCCCCATCTCCCGGCTGACCTTCAGATGACAGTCAAGCAGGTTCGGAATCAGAGAAGGGCAGTGGCTGAACAGCAGCTCCAAACTTCGTTGAACATCAGTGACTCTTGTGCCTGGTCAGTAGCAGCTGCAGTAACTATGTGCCGCAGAGCTTGGCTGCGGATCTCCACCTTCACGGCGGACACCCAGCACAAGCCGGCAGACATTTCATTCCTGGGCACCGACTTGTTCGGGCCAGCGGTGGAAGGCCATCTTCAGAGGATCAGGAAGTCCAATGTCACCTTGGACTCTAACGTCTGCCCAGAAGGACAAAGGCCGCCCGGAACAGCGTAAGCCCTTTTGCCCTTCCCCTCCTGCGGCACATCCGGCCCAGCAGCACCAGCAACAGGGCCAGCAGCCTCACACTTGGCGTCCTAAGGCAAAGTCTGCTGCTTTCTCCTCCAGTAGGAGGCTTGGAGGAAAAGGCCCAGGAGGCCCCTCAGCCGGTCCTTCCTCCAAGCCTACGCAGTGACTGGTTGAGGGGTGTCTCCCCCAGCCTCGTCACTCCTCCCCGGGTTCCCCCCGTGGGTGGATGGCTCCGCCACTTCCTTTCCGCCTGGTCTGCTATCACCACTGACCGCTGGGTGCTAGAGATGGTCGGCAGGGGTCTGCCTCTGGAGTCCGAGCAGTCCCCTCCCTACAGAGCCGTAGCCCCACGGGGGGCAATAGGTTCTGAAGCCGCTTTGAGCTGACATTGCCCTGCTTCTCCAAAAGGAGATGATCAGGGAGGTGGCAGACCCTCCTACAGACCCAGGATTTGTGTCCAGGTACTTCCTGGTCCCAAAATGGATGGGGGGCTGGCGCCCCATTCTCTATGTGCACGACCTGAAAAAGTTCCTAAGGCCGTCACCTTCAGGATGGTCACTCTGGCACAGATCATTCCATCCTTGGAACTAGGCATGTGGTTCTGCTCTCTGGATCTCCAGGACGCGTTCTTTCACGTCCCAATCTGTCCATCTCATCAGCGATTCCTCCGCTTCAGAGCAGAGGGATCTCTTTACAAGTTCCGGGCCATTGTCTTCGGCCTTTCTCCATCTCCCAGGGTCTTCACCAAATGCATGGCAGTGGTGACGGCATTCCTGCGGTGCCGAGGGGTCCGGGTGTAGCCTTACCTGGACGACTAGCTGATTGCAGCCCCCTCCAGATTGGAGGTATAGTGGTCCAGGGATCTGGCCCTCCAGGTCTGCTCTCGGATTGGCCTCCTCATCAACGAGGCCAAATTGGAACTCGTGCCATCGCAGGTGATTTAGTTCATCGGGGCAGAGCTAGACTCCCTTTGAGCCAGAGCTCGGTTCCCAGCGGACAGGTCTGAGGTAATTTCCTCCTATGCCCAATCATTTCTGGTTGGGCACTTGCGCCCTGCCCGGGACTTCCTGCGCCTTCTGGGCCTCATGTTGGCTGCACCATTGTGGTGTGTTGGGCCTGCTGGCTTATGCACCCACTGCAGTGGGGGCTGGCCCGCCAGTGGTCACAGCGCTCCAGTCCTCTGGACCAGCCAGTGACAGTGACCCAGAAGATGTGGGACGGCCTGCAGTGGTGGCGTGTCCCAGCTCATCTGCAGGAGGGTATCCAGTTTGTCCGCTTCGAGCCGACGGTCACTCTTACGACAGACGACTCTCTGATGGGTTGGGGTGCCCAGCTGGGGGAATTCCAGGCCCACGGCCTCTGGTCCCTTCAGGAGTCTTGATGCCACATCAACCTGCTGGGGCTTTGAGTGGTTCAGCTAGCCCTCTCTCCGTTTGTATGGGGTCAGGTGGTTCAGGTCCAGACGGACAACACCACGACCATGTACTACCTCAACCGCCAGGGCGGGACGCACTCCTGGCTCCTGCACAAGGAGGCTCTCCACATCTGGTCTGTCGTGATCAGCCTGGAGGCAGATCTCGTAGCTATCCATGTGGCAGGAACCTCCAGCAGTCTGGCCGATGCCCTCAGCCGGATAGGCGCTGCATCTCACGAGTGGTCACTCCTGCCGGAGGTAGTGCAAGAACTGATCTCCCATTGGGGCACCCCTCAGGTGGACCTGTTCACCTCCAAGGAGAATGCGAAGCTGAGGCTGTTTCATGCCCGCCCCCCTCAGCAGGGCTTGCTGCAGGGGGATACCTTCTCGAGGCCGTGGACCCCGGGCCTCTTCTACGCATTCTCTCCATTTCCCTTGATCCACAAGGTGCTTCTCAAGGTGAAGAGGGACAAGGCGCAGGTGATTCTGGTAGCCCCAGACTGGCCTCACCAGTTCTGGTACCCAGATCTCCTCAGCTTCAGCTCCAGACTACCAAGGCGGCTTCCAGCCCGCCCGGACCTGATCTCAGTAGACATGGGGAAGGTTCTCCATCCGGACCTTCAATCCCTGCAGTTGACGGCCTGGCTCCTGAGCGGCTAGAGTTCCAGGCCTTGGGTCTTTCCGATGAGGTCCTCAGCATTGTTGAGGCATCCCGTAAGGAGTCTACAAGAAAATGCTATGCCTTCAAATGGAAGAGATTCTCCATTTGGTGTCAGGACAAGGGGTTGGACCCCTCTTCCTGTCCCTTGGTTAGTATTTTGGACTACCTGTGGTCCCTTTCTCAGCTAGGACTTCTGTCGACGACCCTCAAGGTGCGCCTGACAGCCATGTCTGCTTACCGGGCGTGGGTGGCAAGCAGTCGGTGGTGCAGGAGAAGGTGATCGGGCTGTTTTTCAAAGGCCTTGATCACATATCCCCTCCGGTGCGAGAACCTCCACCTCCGTGGGATCTACTGCTGGTATTGGCTAAGCTCATGGGCAAGCCATTCAAACCGATGCACAGGTGCGATGTCTCCCACCTGTCATGGAAGACTGCCTTCTTGGTGGCCATAACGTCAGCCAGAAGGATGGGAGAGCTCCAGGTGCTTTCCATAGAGTCTACTTATCTGGTCTTCCATAGGGACAAAGTTATCCTTCGCCCCCACTCGAAATTCCTTCCGAAGGTGGTGTCTGAGTTTCACCTTGACCAGGTGTTGTCTCTGCCGGTGTTCTACCCCAGTCACACCTCGGAGGCCAAATATAGGCTTCATACTTTGGACCCTAGAATGGCGCTCGCTTTATTATAGGGAGCGGACAGCTGAAGTTCAGGGAGAGGTTCGCCAGCTGTTTGTCACCTACGCTGAAGCCGCACCTGGCAGACCTGTAGCCAAGCGGACGATAAACAGGTAGGTCACCTCCTGCATAGATCTCTGCTATAAGTTGGCGGGTATGGAGCCTCCCAAAGGGATAAGAGCTCATTCTACCTGCCATACCGCTGCTTCTAGGGACGTCCCTATCCAGGAAATCTGCAGGGCTGCTACCTGGAAGTCAGCACACACCTTTCTTTCCCATTACCACATTGACCTTGAGTCATGCCGGGATGCTGGTTTTGGGACCTCGGTTCTCCAGTCCTTATTCCCTGAGTAGGGGGTAAGTGCCTTGCCTTCCTCCTCCCGGAGAACTGCGATAAGTCTGCCAGACAGTGTGGATTGAACAACATATCCACGTCCCTAGAAATATAGGTTACTCACCTGTAACAGGAGTTCTATACATTAGATATGTTGTTCATCGACACGACCCACTTGACCTCCCTGGCTTCGTGCAACCTGGCTTCCAGTGGGCTAAGTCTGGCATCATGGGGCGGAGCCGAGGGTTTTACCACCCTGGTGGGTGGGAGGAGCCAGCTTGAAGACCTTCCGGCAAGAATTGAAGCGGCAAGGAACCTGCCAGACAGTGTGGATGAACAACATGTACCACTCCTAGAACTCCTGTTACAGGTGAGTAATCTGTGTTTATTTGAACCAGCAGCAAGTTGTGAGATGCGCGTCTTGTCATGGAGGTATTTAATTTTAATTGAGGTTACTTCAGCTCGAAGAGTTTCAGAGCCTCAGGCCTTTGTTTGCAGAGAACCTTATTTGATTTTTCACAAGGACTGGGTGGTCCTGAGTACTAATCCTTCCTTTCTTCCGAAAGTGGTTTCTGAGACAACTGTCAACCAGAGTGTCGAAATGCCGGTCTATTATCCTCAGCATTCCAACAAGGGGGAATATCTGTTGCACACCTTGGATGTGCACCGGATCCTGAGGTACTATACCTCCCAGACTAAGGAAGTTCATAATGCAAACCAACTTTTGTGGCCTTTGCCCCGCCCCCAATGCCAGGGCAAGGCCATCTGAAGCAGACTATCTCTAGGTGGCTGGCTAACTGTATTCACTACACTTACCAGAAATATGGAAAGACCCTTCTGGGTGTGGTTGAAGGCAACTCCACCAGAAGCGAGGCCACTTCTACTGCTTTTTTCAGGAATGTCTACTGCAGAGATCTGTGCAGTGTCCACTTGATCTTCTGTCCACACCTTCACTAAACACTACAGTCTGGACATTGCCTCTGGGTGTAGAGCTGGTTTTGGCCTTGCTGTTTTGCAAGGTCTTCTATCCTAAGGCAGAACCTCAGTTGGCGGAGATTTTCCTCCTCCCGGAACCTCGTCTCTGACTCCTTCTGTTTAGACTGCTTGGTATTCAGTCCTGTATGTGAAGACCTACTGCAGGAACCCTCCCAAAGTAAGATATAGCAGTAGCGTAAGAACTTGCCATAACAGTAGATCTTCAAGAGAGGTTCCTGCAGTAGGTCTAGTTTCCCATCCACCTTCCCCCAGCTCCTGGAAATTTTTTCTTTCCTTACTGCCTAGCCCACAGATCTAGATAGGGCACAAGGTCCTAGGAGTACTCCTTCCTTTCTGCTTACCTTTCTTTAGGTCTCCAGTGGAAAAGAACTGGAGGGCTGGTGCGGGATCACCCCTTTTATAGTCGGGTGGACGTTGCATCACCTGATGTTGGGGGCAGTCCCCGCTGATGATTGCTAGCTACAAGTTTGTCTTTGGAACCTGACGCCAGGGGGTGCAGTCCTATATGTGAAGACCAACTGCAGGAACCTCTCTCGAAGATCTACTGTTACAGTAAGTTCTCACATAACTGCTGTGTTCACCCTAAGGTGGTTGCTGAATCTACACTGAATCAATCTGTTGAGCTACCCACTTTCTTTACACAGCATTGTAATCAAGGGGAGTACCTCTTACATACTTTGGATGTTCACAGGATCCTGAGATATTACGCCAATCTCAGGAAGACTACAGCTTTTTGTCTCTTTTGCTCACAAAAGAGAAGGTAATGCTGTTTCTAAGCAATGCCTATCCAAATGACTGGCACATTGTATCACTTTCTGTTACGACAAATACAGTGATACCCTTCCGGTCAAGTCCAAGGTCACTCCACCAGAGGAGTCGCTGCCTCTGCGGCTTGTTTTGAGAATGTCAGCGGCAGACCTCTGCAGCTGCAACTTGGACTTCTGTCCATACCTTCACGAAACACTACAGTTTGGACATTTCCTCTCACAGTAGAGCAGGCTCGGGATGGCTGTCCTACAAGGTCTCCTTTCTTGAGACCCATTCAGCCGTGAGGTTCAATGCTATGGATCACAATCCTCCTCCTGAGTGCTTTTCCTTGTTCCAGACTGCTTGGGACTCAGTCCTTTATGTGAATACCTACTGCAAGAGCCCTCTCGAAGTAAGATAATAATGATACATAAGAACTCATCAGAATAATAGATTCGAGATGCTCTTGCAGTAGTATTTTCCGCACTCCCCTCAGTTTCTTTACTTTATTTCCATGGGGGAAATATCCTCTTCTCTCTCGTCTTGCCTCTTTTGGCATTTGGCAGGAAAGAAATGGAAGGTGGGCGTGGGGGACTGTCCCTTTATACCGATGTATGAAGCTGGTCACCTGACGTGTGGGCGGTCCCCCGCCAGAGACTGCAAGCTAGAAATTTTTCTGTGGGTCCTGACGTGTGGCGGGTTAGTCCTTTATGTGAATACCTATTGTAAGAGCCTCTCTGGAAGATCTGTTACGATAAGTTCTTATGCAAGTGTACTTTCCTTCTGCCCATCTGTCATCACTGTTCAGTCTGATTTTAAAAAGCACATCATCCCCACTCCATAAAGTATGTTTTTAAAAAAAAAAAAAAGCTGAGGGATCCGGAGCGAATGAAGTTTAGCTTGTGTTCTCTGCCTGAAGTTGTGTATCTGTTTGCCATTGTGTAATTTGTACACCTGTAACTTAACTGTTGTTCTCTAGGATTGTTCCTGAAAGTAAGCTTTTTTTTTGGTCTACTGTGCTTACGCGGTCAACAAAAACTAAAGTTGGGGAGGGGGGGGTCTACGTGTCAGTGATCCTGTTCTCAAGGAACTGTCTTTAGCAATGGAGAAATTAGAAGAAACTATGAGAAATCTAAGTGGAATTGTGTTTTAATATGTTTTCCAGTATGTTGCAGGTTTTTAAATTTTCTGTTCTATACACTTGAAGAATTCACTTACCTCAGGGGGTGGGGGGATACTGAATGGACCAGTAAAGTACCTGTTGTCTTGGAGACGAGCTGCTCCTTCAGAAAACACTGATGGCAGCATTGTTTTTAGGCTTAGAGAGTCCTTGCTGCATCTTATTGAAATGCTCCATAGAGTACAGAGGATTTTATTTTTTTTATATAGTTGGTTTATCCAGAATATTCCAATTTTGTTGCACCGGCTTGTTCTCCCTGGGCTTCTGTTTCTGTCCAGGTGTACAGCTTGGAGTACTATACCACAGGGAGGTCAAGTGACTTGCACATGGCCATGGTAGGACAATGACTATAGTGGGACTCAAACCTGTGATCTCCTGTCTCACAGTTCAGTACTCTAACCACAAGAAAAGACTGCTGACCTGTCCAGTGGGAACATTGACAAAAGGGAGGATTTCTTTTTTTTTTAATACTTATTTATTGATAAATTGCATATAATTCCAAAAAACTTTGACGTGAGAATAATCATCACATGGACGTCATAACCGTAAATAGAAAAACAAAAATCCAGGGAGTGATTCCATATAGTAAAGCTGATACAAAGATGAAATGAGGAGTTGCATTTGATATCAAGGAATAAAGCACTTTGAAGCTGTACAAAAATTAATATAATAAAACACAACAAAACTGTCACCAACCTAATTGTTGGCTAACTGAAGTTAAGAAATTGATGTAGACAGTTATCCTAGAGATGCCACACTCCATTTGTCTTTAATAACCAGCTTGTCTCTCTTTCGTAGTCCTGCAAAACAGCGAATACTGACAAAGAGGCATCGGGTCTGTTTGGATGTGCCGCAGGAAGTGAGCGAAAGTGCTGTTTTCCCAAAGGAAGAGTTCAGCTCAGTGCAGTATGAGGTCGAGGTGGCAGAAGCGGCAGGGGCAAACGCAGTGCCTCCTACAGACATCAAAAATGAATGTGAAGACCAAGGGGAAGGGTCACTATCTTTACCAGGTATTGAACACCTAGAAAATAACAAACACAGGTAAATATGGGGGTTGCCAAGAAGTCTGGAGCTGTAATATAGTTGATCAGTATGCAGCTTTGCATGCTAGAGCAGTAGCTTGTTGATGCTTCCCATCCAAGAGTTTGGGAGTGTTTAGTCATGTCATACAGCTGGTTGGGGATGTGACATCGTCTGTACAGCTATGTATTTCCTTGTCATGTGATGTGCTGAATGGCCCCATCCCCTGATTCAAGATGTAGTCTTGCAGAGTGAAAGAATAACACCATGGTACTCTTAACCTGTGTACAGGAGTGTCTGTTATGCTGAGGGGAATTGCACAGCACAGTATTTTGCCTCACTGTTGCTGGTTGAGTTGTGAACTTTTTCTGTAGTTAATAGGTGTGTTGAACACAAAATTTCAGAGGTTCAGCGGTCAAAAGCTGAAAAGTGGGCAAGAAAGAAATGGTTAAAATATACTGTGCCATTGGTTTAATGGAATTTGTTTTTAGTAATGACTTTGGGAGTTGTTTCAAGTCAGTTGTTCATGACATACGACATTAGGCTTGCTCCAGTTGTGCCCATTTACACCTCCTAATGTGAGAACTGTCATTTATGCTACGGGGAGAATTTGTTTTTGATTTTCATTTTACAAGTTTTTACCAGTTTTTCTCCGCATTGTACCTGGCAGTTCATGTGCATGGAGGGCTTGGCCCCTTCCACACTTCCCCAGACAATACCCGGCCTCCCCCCGTAGCCCGAACTGCCATCTGTTCTCCACTGGGTGGCAGCCAAGGGCCATGGGAAACCCCTCATCCTCCCTGGGATTGGAGAGCCACCTTGTGGCAGCTCAGTCCTGCCTCCGACAACCTGGGCTCGCTTCCAAACCTGTGTGATTAAAATGTTTTGAGTTCAGAAATGTTCCAAATTAAGGTAAATGTTTTCCTTTCATTTGGAACGTGATTGATCACATTTTGAATCTACATGCAGTGCAGTACAATACATAAATTGGCATGATACAGTGAGTCATGGCACATACCCACACAGTATAAATGGGAGATATCCAGTTAAAATAGTGCAGATGGAATAGCACGGTGAAAACCCAACTTGGCCAGTCCTTGCTCAACACTAGAAGATAAAAAAAAAAAGCCACTCTCTGGTCCTACAGAGCCGTCCTAAATAAACTCCCTCCTACATTACAGAACTCTTTAAGTGCACGTCATGTACCTACTCACTTAGGAGATACTCTTACATATTGTTTGACATCCCTAGGGTAAGGTCCCGCTGTGTGATTGCAGTGGTCGGCCATGCTCTCCCAACTTTGTGGAAAATGCTTCAGCGTGCCCTAAAACTCACTAAAATCCTAGGGTTACAGATCTTTAAATCCCTACTGGAACGTGTTCTGCAGGAGACCCATAAATGCTTTTCCTAAGCTGAATATAGCTTACATGTCCTGTATTGCAGCGCCTATTTGGCACTTGTATCTTTGTACCTAGATGTTGTTGCTCATGTTGTACTTGCTTTTATCCCTTCTTGTCTCATCAAATCAATATATTTTCAGAATGATTTTTTTTTCCTGACCACAATTGTACTGTTTATGTCCCTATTGTATTACCTTCTACCTCCCCAATTGCAATGTAAATGTTATTGTCACTGTATAATGTATGAATTGTATTGTTTGTTCCATGTATTTATCTTGTGTCCCTCCAGGACCACCTTGAAAATAAGCTTGCTCACCGGTGCTGTGCCTGGTAAAATAAAAATGATTGATAGGTTGAAAATAGCATATGTGAAAACAGTGACAGGGAAAGTATAGCGCGGACATAACAGCGCTACCCCTGTGGCAGTTTTCACTTTGTAAATGTTGTGTTGCTAGCATGCTGTTGCTGTGGCTCAGTGGATAGCACTCCAGGTTGTGGATGGTGGTAGTGCCTATGGCTGCCTGGGTTCGGGGGTCTCACCTCACTGCATTCTTTTTCTCTTTTTAAACTCATTGCGTATACCCCCGTGCCTTCCTCCACACATACTACCATTTTTCATAACCTGTTAACAGCAGTCATCGATAATAAAAAATGTAAAACTACTCCTTACCATATATCCATGTTACAACAGTTCCCCTAAAATTATTTGTTAGTTTTGGTTGACCGGGTAAGTGCACTAGACAAATCCTGCCTATTTGCAGGCACAACCCCGGGGGAGGGGGATACAGATGAATGCCAACTGACCTTCAACCAGATGAAACTGTTGGTGGTATTTTTTTAGTGAATGAGGGAAATTTGGCCAGGACGCTGGGGAAATTCCCCTCCTCTTTTCAATAAGCGCCGTGGGATTTTTAACATCTACCTAAACTACCACCAATTCAGGCAGATGGGACCTTGGTTTAACATCTCATCCGAAAGACTGGAATGGAATCCTTAAAGAGATTTTTCATAAGAGAATGGAAAAGGAAGATATTTAGAGATAGAACAAAAATAAATATCGACATCTCAGTAGTACAGTATAGAAAATGGAGAGAAATAAAGAAAGATGGAGTGGAGTGTGGAAGACTGACAAAACCATCCAGTGCATATACTGAGTTTTCACAAAGTGATAAGTTTACTTGGAGCATCCCAGTACTTCCAAACATTTTTCTTCCCGTCTCTCTCATACTTGTAGCAAGTTTTTCACACGTTTTGGGAATGCCCTCATATAGTACAGTTGTGACAGCGCCATCTTAAAAACCTCAGCTAACTAAAAATATGCACATTAAAATGTATATTTGGACATTTTGATAGCTTTTCTGTAACAGCAGAACTTAAATATATCGTGGCCTTGATTTCTGTTGTAACTAAAAACTGCATGCATTTTAAAATTCTGGATAGAACCAACGGCTTCTTCTATAATAGAATGGAAGAACAATAGATGTTAATAAAGATGTAGGATCCTGCTACTCTGCCCAGGAATATTTCCTGCCTGTCCTCCTGACTTACCGTTTTATAGCAGTATTTAGCCCTAGTCTACACCAGGTAAATGGCTGCAGTTACATTTTTTTTTTATCTTCATGAGTTAAGAATGGACTGTCTGACAACAGGAGTGGTAGAGCAAAGTGGAGCCACAAATGCATACAGGCATGTCCATCCCTTAAAATTGTTGCTAGCAAGCACAACTGTGAACAGGTATGGAGCAGAGCATTCACAGAACTTCTGTGCTGGTGCAAAAAAATGGAAACAAGTGACCTCTGGTTATAGTAGTACGTTTTTATTCATATTGTAATGAACAGGGATATATAAACTCAGTTGAGCCATAGGCTCATTTTCAATGAGGTCTCGTATTGCATTCTAAGAGGGCATCAGAAGTTGCTACAAATTGTAGTTTCAATGAAAAGACCTACAATTTACAGTGAATAAAAGAAAATTAATTTTAGCATTGTAAAATGGCTGTAGAAACAAATTGCACAATTAAATATATCTCATCTATAATATAGAGATCAGCCATCCATCCATCAAAATGTAGTGAAGCCTGTATATCAGACACAGTCATGCTGTGTCACTGTAGTAAAGACTAGATCTTACTGCGAGAGGAAGCTCTTGCAGCAGGTAACACATGTAGGACTGGCGCCACCTGGTGGCAGATCTAGACAATTCTTTTTTCCAGCAGTACCAACGCCACTGAGGGTCTCTCCGACGAAAAGTAGACGGGCTCAGGTAATGGCTCCTCCCACTCGGCCTCTTCCTCGAAGGCAGACTCCTGGGAGTCGAGCAAGGCCTCCGGGTCTTCGGGCGGCAGGGCCTCCTCCTTACTGCCAAAACAGAGGGATCCCAACCGACGCCAGCCTCCGGCTGACCGGCACTCGGCCGAAAAGCATGTTGGCCACAAAGCTGACCATCGTAAGGTGGACACTGGATCCTCGTCCACCAGTGGCCGACCCGCCTGCTGTCCCGACAGCGGGTATTCCGCCACTGGTGGTTGTTCATACACCGGTCACCCCGGCTCCACCTGATGTCAGCTCTGGTACTCCCTCTCCCCATTCGCCGGTTCCGCTGTCGCCAGACCCTGACAACGGTGGTGCTGACACTGCCAGACGTTCCCCCTTCGGCCGATAGGGGTGAGGACTCTACGCTAGTACCCCCGGATGACTGTGCTGGCTTGGGTTCGGGTGCTCCTCCACCTCCTCCTCCAATTTCTCCTAAGTTAAACCTGTCCCAAGTGAAGGAGCTGTTTTTCCACTGGTGGAATACCATTCAAAATTACTTTCCAGAGGGTGCACCCCCTCCTACGCTGGTACTGGTTCCTGACCCTATTAACGCTGAACCGGTAGACAGTGGGGCGGAAGAGGAGTCCCCTCCTAGGAAGCACTCTCAAAAGTCTAGGAGGCATAGGTCTCTGAGGCACAGTCCTTCACCTTCTTCCTCTCAAGACTCCTATGTAGACTCTTGACTCTTCGTCTTCTGAAGCCTACACTGAGCCAGACCTAGGGGACACGGAGGGTCTTCCCAAATCCCCTCCGGGCGACCCCAGCTTCATGGAGAATGATAAAGAGCGCGTCATCCAGGCCAACACGGTTGGGACACTGAAGCCCTGGACTGGCGATTTGCGGTTGGCGCTAAATACCTCCACCAAAGGACCCAAAGCCGGTGGTCATCCCTCTTGTGGTTGATACCTTTCAGGATGTCACCCGTGTGACCTGAAAGTGCCCTCATTCCTCCTCTGCTGTGCCCAAGAAGGCTCATCAGCTATACTGGGCACCTTCGGACCATCCTTTTCTTGCCGAACCACTTGCTGCGGATTTTGTGGAGATTTTGGAAGCTCACGATAGTTTGCAGAGGCCCAAACACCTGAGCACCCAGACGCCTGACTGAGAATCAAAGCAGCTGGATTCGATGGGCCGCAAGGTGTACTCTGCTGCCACCTGCAGTATCAGGAGTTTGAACTTCCTGACACACATGGTCCAATTCCAGAATGCCCTTTGGGAACAAGGATTGGACATCGTGCAGAGCATGCCAGATTGCCCTCAGCGGGCAGAGCTGGTCAGGCTTTTACAAACCGGCTCAGATGTGGGTACCCATATGCTGCGCTAAGCCTAGGACTCTGCGGACACCTCTGAGGGCAGCTGCCACTGGCATTTGCCTCTGATGCCATGCGTGGCTTCAGGTCTTGGGGTTCGATCCAGACGTGCAGACCAACCTTATGGATGCTCCTTTTAAGGGCTCCATGCTCTTTGGTGAGGACACGGAACACATCACTAGGCTGCAGGACTCCAGTAGGACTGTTCGATCTGTGCAGTCCATGTACCGCTTGACGACCATAAGCTCTCCTTACTGTGCTTCGGAGGACATCAAACCTCCGCAGCCTCGCTTCAGTGTTACGCGAGCGGTGATGGCTTTGGTCACAGAGGCGCCTAGACAACCCAAAGCAGCCACTGCCGCTCCCTGCCCCACCCGACACCTGACTATCCAGGCTACCCTCCTCCTCGAGTCGCACGGCCAGAGGAGCTGGTCAGAGGTCACTCTCCCTCTATGCGGACGAGTGTAGTCACGTGACCTCCGACCAGTGGGTACTCTGTCTCGTGGAGGTCAGGCACTCCATAGAGTTCGACTCCATCCCTCCAGACAGACCACCACCTCCATCCCTGTATCCAGGGGAACATAAAGCGCTGGTTCAACGGGAGATTTCATCCCTTCTGGACAAAAGTCATCGAGCCGGTGCCACCGGTCAAGTCAGAGAGAGGGTTTTTCTCCCACTTAGTTCTGAAGAAGTTGTGAGATCTCAGACCTGTTCTGGACTACAGTGGGTCTCCTGCAAGAGATTCAGGATGGTTTCCCTTCCCACTCTCCTTCTAATTATATCGGCGGGAGACTGGCTGGTCTCCCTGGACATGCAGGATGCCTACCTACCTGCATATTCCCATCGCCAGGAACCATCGAAGATTCCTAAGGTTCAGATTTGAAGACGAGGACCATCAGTTCCGAGTCCTGCCCTTCGATCTCTCTTCAGCCCCCAGAGTCTTCACCAAGTGCCTGGCTGTCATGGCCGTGGCACTTCGATGGCAGGGCCACTTCGAGTTTCCTTACCTGGAAGACTGGTTTCTCTTGGCTCCTTCCATGTCTCACCTGTCTGAAACTATTAAGGATTCCATCTCGCTTTTTCAGAGTCTTGTAATTACCATCTACAGGGACAAATCTCATTTGATCCCAACCCAGATTCTTCAGTTCATCGGAGCTCTTCTGGAAACCACTCTCAGTAAAGTCTTTCTTCCCTTTGACAGAGTGGGTCGCATTCAGGTCCTTGCGTCCCAGATGTCTTCAGCCTCATGGGTGCCAGCCTGGCTCCTTCTCAGGCTGTTGGGGTATATGGCCGCTGCCATAGTCTCGGTTCCTCTGGTGCACCTGCGCATGAGGACCATACAATGGTCCTTGACAGTCCAGTGGGATCAGACATCAGTCTGGCCGCCTTGATTATGATATCTGAGCCAGTCCGCCGAGAGCTTCGCTGGTGGATGTCATCCAAAAATTTGCTGGCAGGCATCCCCTTCCAATCGGGGGTGTCATTCCAGACTCTTAACCCGGACGTCTCGTCCCAGGGGTGGGGCACTCACTTGGAGACTTACCGTACCCAAGGTTACTAGTCCTCCATAGAAGTAGATCTGCATATCAACGTCCTGGAGATAAGAGCAGTGCTTTATGCCCTCCGAGCCCTGGCCTCTGTCCTAGTGCCGGGCCATCTCTTGGTGCAGACAGACAACACTCCAGTGATGTTCTACATCAACAAACAGGGCGGCACACATTCTTATCCCCTTTGCAGGGAAGCAATGCGAGATTGGGCCCTCGAACATCTATTTCTGAAGGCAATGCATGTTCCTGAGCTCCAAAACATGCTGGCAGACACCCTCAGCAGGACAAAATCGCAAGCCCACGAATGGGAGTTGCTCCAAGAGGTTGCAGATCACATCTTCTGTCTGTGGGGGACGCCAGAAGTGGACCTTTTTGCGTCACTATTCAATGCAGAACTGCCCAATTTTTGCTCGCTAGGTCCAGAGCCTTGTGCTTTTTGGTAAGATGTGTTGTTCCTATGCTGGAACAGGAGTTGTGCCTTCCCTTCCTTTCCGCTACTGCAGAAGGTCCTCCTCAAGGCTCAGTCTGAACCTCCCACTCTTATCCTGATCGCTCAGCTATGGCCTCATCAAATCTGGTTTCCCTTACTACAGCGTCTAGCGGTAGTCTCTCCGATGCCTCTCCCTCTGTCTTCTCGCCTCCTGTCACAGAACAGGGGGTCCCTTTTACACCCGAACCTGTGTTCCCTTCACCTGCATGCCTGGCTCCTCAGGACCTAACTAAGGTCTGGTTTGGAGTGTCTGATGAGGTTGTTCAAGTGTTGGTTGAGGCTCGGAAACCTGCCACCAGGGACACACACACTATGAAGTGGAAAGGTTTTTGTGTTTGGGCCACAGCCAAAAGAGTGGATCTGTTGGTCTGTCCGGTCGATAACCATATTAGAATATCTGTTTTCTCTCTCAGAGAAAGGTCTCAGCTATTTCTCCGTCAAGGTACACCTGGCCGCAATCTCCACTTACCATTTCTCTGTGTTGGGTAAGATGGTGGGTCAAATGGAGGTTTCCAAGGCTTGTTAGTGCGGTATTCTCCATATCAGACCTCCCATCAGGGACCCGGTTCCTCCTTGGGATCTCCTGTTCGTCCTGGAGAAGCTTACTCTTCCCCCATTTGAACCGGCCATGGAGTCAGAGCTTTGCTTCCTTTCCTAGAAGACTTTATTTTTGGTAGCTATTACTTTGGCAAGGCGCATTTCAGCACTTCAAGCCCTCATGTGCAAGGAATCTTACCTTGTTTTTCACTAGGACAGGGTTGCTCTCCGCACTAATCCGAAGTTCCTACTGAAAGTTGTTTCGGAGTTCACTCAATCAGTCGGCTCAGCTCCCAGTTTATTACCCAGAGCACTCAAACAGGGGGGACACTCTGCTTCATTCCTTGGACGTCCACAAGGCTCTCCGATGCTACCTGGCTAGAATCAAGGGGGACAGGAAGTCTGATCAGCTCTTCGTGTCCTTTGCTCAAGGGTCCGTAGTTTTCCCGGTCACCAAACAGACACGTTCATGCTGGTTGGTTCATTGCATCTCCTTCTGTTACGAGAAGGACAACAGGTTGACATCGGGGTCGGTTAAAGCTCATTCGACTAGAGCTATTGCTGCTTCCTTCGCAGTACTAAAGAGAGTACCGACAGCAGATATTTGCGCTGCCACTACCTGGAGTTAAGGCCTGATTTCCTGAGGGATCTTCCCGTATCTTGCTGTTCCTTCCTTGTCTTCCCCCTCCCAGGAGTTACACTTTTATACTGCTTGGGACTCGGTCCTCATTGTGGAACCTGCTGCAAGAGCTTCCTCTCGAAGTAAGATAGTGCAGTTACACAAGGACCTACTGTAACAGTAGATCTTCGAGAGAAGCTCTTGCAGGTATATTTCCTGCCCTCCTTCCCCTGGGATCAGGCCCTGTTCAGGATGTTTTTCCCTCTTTGAGGGTTGTCCGATAATCATTTTTTCTAAACAGTGCCTGTCGTTATCTTGCCTGACAGCGGGGTGTGTGCAAGAACTGGAGACACGTGAGGAACTCCTCCCTTATATGAGGGCTGCCGGGTGGAGCTGAGCGCGGAGGGCATGCTCGCACATCAGTACTGCTGGAGAAAAAGTTGCTGGAACCACCGCCAGGTGGCGTCAGTCCTTATTGTGGCACCTGCTGCAAGAGCTTCTCTCATCTACTGCTACGGTAAGTTCTTACGTAACTGTACATTACAAATCTAAACATTACATTTGCATTCTGCATTTTGACTACTTGCCTAGTCTCTGCGGTAAACCATGGCTTGTGTGTTTGTGTCTGTGCTCTGTTTATTTGCAGTTGGAAACATCTGATCATGTTTGAGGATACCTCTTTCATCAGGCCACACTTTTGGAATTTATAGCCGCCAGTCACTAGGACCACATGGAAAATTTTGCAAGCAGTTTGCCAGGGGCCGCCCACGATGACATCGGATGTCCGCCTACACACAAACGTGGGCGGCTTGTCCTCTCCTCAGTTCTTTTACTGCTATTGATCTGTACTCAGCCGACCACTGAGGAAATGTCGCTTCAGTGTTGCCATTTTATTTCTTTAGTAAAAATAATCACCGAGTGATTTTCTGTGACCTGTGTGTCGTTGAAAGAGCTGTCTGAACTTTTCCAGTACTGCGAATGTGGAGAAAAGTCCTCACCGGCGACTGCCATGACGTCTGGCTGCTGCTGTTGTCACCGTGAAAGACTGCGAAATTTGCCTGGGGTTTAAATCTGAAACAAGGCAATGCTGAAAATGAGCTTTGGAGAAATTCTTGCTCCAAAAGCAAGTAGAAAGAATAGAGAGAGAGAGAGAGACAGACAGAGAGAGAGACAACAGAAATCTGCATTATTGACTGATGACCGGATCACGTTCGTCAAAATCCCAGAAGAAAGTGTCTGGGAGTCACAAGCACTGGGACAAGAAGGGTTTCCAGCCACACTCCACGTCTCCCACACACCAGACAGGTATGACCTCCTCTTGGATGTCATCCGCTTTTCCGACAGCGCTGACTGCCCCCAACCTTCTACATGACATGAAGGTCGGGGCTTGATATAGGCACTACTGGGCCTATTGTGGCCAGTTATATCATGCTTGGGGACTCAGCCTTCCACAACCAAAGGGGCACAGATGCTCAGGCAGTTATCGCTTTCTCAGACATGATTAGATGCCTACTGCTTGGTCTCCCTGTTCTAGGAGGCCCGTCGACAGGAACATGTACAAATCCCCCATTGACTGTGCAGGGAAGTCCCTTGCAACAGCTATCTCCTTTGCTGCTATGGACATTGCCGTCGCGGTTCCTCATTCCAGTCGACCAGGTTGAATGGGTACAGTCCTGATCTCCTGATGCAAGATGAGAAGGATGAAGCTGAAGATTATGCTGAGACGATATGAACCTGGCACCAGCTCTGCAGTCTCTACATACAGTGAAGACTCTGTGGTGAACACACCACAGTCCTGTCCAGAAGAGACTACTTTCTAGGGATGTGGATATGTTGTTCTTATCCACTTTTATTGGCAATTCCTTTCCCTCTAAGAATCTTGCCCGAAGGTCTAAAAGCTGGCTACTCCCTCTTGGGTGATATAAACTTAGGCTCCGCCCCTTGACATCTGAACTTCCTTTCCGCTGGAAGATTCAGGTTCCCTCCTTATCGCTCCTGCGCTAAGTAGGCCCTGGCTCATAAAACTTATGATTATTTTCCAAAACTTAAACTCGTTAGAGTTTCACTGCATTGTTTTGCGATCGCTACCGTGACTGAGGACAAGTCCTTGCCCAGGTTCTGACGGTGCCCTTGTGGGCAGAAGATGTCTCGCACCGACCCACACGCCACGTGCGTCTGTTACCTGGGCCACGATCACAATACCCAGGCCTGTGATTTGTCGGCTTGTTCGCGCCAACTTATTGGATGATCAAGCCAGCATGGTTATAGCTTTCACAACTGGAGAAACGAACCTACCGGGTCGGGAATCTAAAGAGGCCTGTTGGTCGGTCTCTGCAGCTGGGAATCTGGCTGAACAACCCTAGCAGAAGAAGGCTTTCAAGGAGGAGGTGACCTGGGCCGCTGATCGGTCCTCTTCCGCTTAGATCTTCGTGCCGCTCAAATTGGGCTCTACCTTTTCAGGCTCCTTCAAGGAGTTGTGCCAATCTCTGACCAAGGGGGAAGGCCTATCGGGTTCGCATATCTCCTGCTCCTGTAAAAGGGATTCCAAGGAGCAGAGAGAGGAGTCTTGTTGACATCATTCTTTGGATCGAGAGAGGTCTCGTTCCCAGGAATCTCCAGTTTCGACTTCAGTTGAAATTGTAGTCTCTGCCTGTGGCTTCACGGTACCCCCATCAGGCCAGCCGGCTAAGACATGGGACGATGACCTGGTCGAAATTATCATAGACACCGTTGACCCGTTGTCACTCGATGAGGCCTCCGATTCCTTGTTTAGGACAGTGGTCCTGCCTGGACCTACTGAGAAGACCCAGCCTGCTGGGAACCTCTTCACGATCCCTGTCCCTGACCTGGAGGAGCTGTGGGTCTCCCCGGCTCCTTCGGAGCACCTCCACTGGTCCCCCGAAGGTCGAGGTCTAAGATCTCTGACACCCTCAACAGACCGGTTGAGGAGAACCCACAAATGCCGCTATTCATCCTTGTCCTCCTCAAAAGAGGAGAGGCTTCGGTGCAAGTTGTGTCAACACTACGAGGATCTCATGTGGCAACAGTTGGTGTTGGCCAGTCCAAAGTCGCCCAGGCTTCCACGCTGGCCATCACATGGCTTTCACCCTCTAGGTCACTGACTCCTCCAGAACTGTCTGACACCGTCCCTCCACCCGCGGAGTCAGTGAAGGCCCTCCCGGCTCTTCCAAAACCAGCTTCCCCACCGAATGTGGCAGAGCCGCCACATGAACAGCCTCCCTCAGGGGCTTCTGCCAAGGAGTCTCGGCCCGCTAAGGGCCTCCCGCACAGGCTGTCTGTCACCCCCACTCCTGACAGTTTACGGCAGGTCGAGAGTGACTTGTGGTCGGCTGATCTATCCAGAGTCCGGTAACTCAGACTTGCATTCTTGTCCGTTCGAGGATTCGCTTGGGAGTCTCTTGATGGAGGAAGGTCCCATGTCTTTCATGGGCATTCTCCCATCTCCTCGAATCCAGAGGGATGCCTTTGGAGCTTGTTCAGAAACTGGCTCAATATCCCCTGACAGACACTGACAAAAGGGGATTCTCCGACAGAGGCCTTCCCAGTGGCTGAAGCCATTGTTGACCTGGCCCTGGAGCTTTGGCAGCACCTTGCCTCCTACCCTGCACCATCAGCTCAGATGGCCCGCAAGTACGCAGTTCCCATCGGCTCCCTTTCTGGGTTCACAGAGCACCTCTCGGCTGAGGGGTTGGTGACCGAATCTGTGTTTCGGTGCTCTGGCAATTCAGGAGACACACAGACCTCCGGACAGAGAGTCCAAAAAACTGAACCCCTTTGCTAGAAAAGTCTATGCTGCCTCTTAGCTCGGTGTCAGTCAGGTGAGCTCAGCTGTCATCATGGCACACACTTCCCATGCCCTCCTGGGCTCTCTAGGTGAGGTGCTTCCTCATCTTCCTGCGGACCTTCAGACTATGGTCAAGCAGGTCTGTGACCAGGGCCTGGCTGTTGCTAAGCAGCAACTTCAGATGGCTCTGGCCATTGGGGATTCCTGTGCCTGTTTGGTGGCAGCCGCAATCACCATGCATCACAGGGCCTGGCTGAGGGTCTCAGCCTTCACGGCAGACACCCAGCACAAACTGGTAGATGTTCCCTTCCTGGACACCGACTTGTTCGGTCCAGGAGTTGATGGTCACTGTCAACACATCGAGAAGTCCAGTGCCACCTTGGACTCCATTGCTTCTGCCTAGAAGGAATCTCAAGGTTCCAAAAAGCAGAAGTGTAAGCCCTTTCGGCCTTCTGCCCCTTCGGCCAAGCAGCCCCAGTACCAGGGGCAGCAGCAGGCTCAATCTTGGCTCTCTCAGCCCAAGTCATGGGCTTCAGCGGCTCATAAACCTGGAGGGAAAGGTCCTGGTGGTCCCTTGGCCGAATCCTCCTCCAAACCTGCACAGTGACTGGATGGGGATTGCCACCCCCATGCCAGTCACACACACTCTGGGTCCTCCCGTGGGGGGCCGGCTCTGCCACTTTCTTTCCGCCTGGTCTGTTGTCACAACAGACCTGTGGGTCTTGGAAGTGGTCAGCCAGAGGCTGCCTCTGGAATTAGAGCAGTACTCACCAAGCCGAACCCGCACATTATGGGAGTAGAAGGTATCCATGCATACTCGGTCTGCTCTCTGAGATGACTTCGCCCAACTCCTCCGCAAGGAGGTAGTGGTCAGTCGCTGATCCCCCTGTCAACCCCGGGTTTGTTTCCATGTACTTCCTGATACCAAAACTGATGGGGAGCTGGTGCCTCATTCTAGATCTGCACAACCTGAACCAGTTTCTCAGGTCTTGCACCTTCAGGACGGTGACTCTGTCTTATACTGTCTCTCGAGCAGAACATGTGGTTTTGGTCCCTGGATCTGCGGGACGCATTCTTCCATGTTCCGATCCGTCAATCACACCGAAGGTTCCTCCCCTTCAGGGTAGAGGGAACCCTGTACGAGTTTCAAGCCATGCCGTTCGGCCTATCATTTTCCCCCAGGGTCTTCACCAAATGCATTGCAGTGGTGGTGGCCCATCTTCGGCGTTGAGGGGTCAGGGTATACCCTTACCTGGATGATTGGTTTATAGCTGGTCCCTCCAGGCAGGAGGTGGAGAGGTCCAGGGACCTGGCCTTCAAGACCTGCATCGACCTTGACCTCCTAGTCAATGAGGCAAAGTCTGAACTTGTGCTCTTGCAGGTGATTTGCTTCACCGGGGCAGAGATTGACTCTTGCCAGGTTCTCTGCTCCTTTGCCTGATCATTTCTGGTTGGGCACTTGCGCCCTGCCAGGGAGTTTTTGCAACATCTGGGCTACATGGCGGCCTGCACCTCCGTGGTTCTATGGGCCCAGTGGCATATGTGCCCATTCAATGGGAGATGGGCAGCCAATGGACTCAGCGGCTAGATCAATTCGACCAGCTGGTCACTGTAGCCCAGAAGATGTGGGACACTCTGCAATGGTGGACTGTCCCGGAGCATCTGAAGGAAGGGATCACATTTATCCTTCCGGAGCAAACGGTCTTCTTGACTATCAATGCATCTCATGGGCTGGGGTGCCCACATGGGGGACCAGAGTCCACGGGCTCTGGACCCTTGAGGAATTCCAGTGCCACATCAACCTACTGGAGCTCCTAGCAGTTTGGCTGGTGCTGATGGCATTCGCTTCGTTCCTTTGAGATCAAGTGGTTCACGTCCAAACTGACAATACCACGACCATGTACTATCTCAATATACAGGGCGGCACACATTCATGGCCTCTATGCAGGGAAGCTCTTTGCATTTGGACCCTTATGAGCCGACTGGAGGCGGATCTTCTAGCTGTTCATGTGGCAGGAGCCTCAAATCAGCTGGCGGATGCACTCGGCCGTGTTGGCAAGGTGTCCCACTAGTGGTCTCTCTATGAAGAGGTAGTACACAGCCCGTTCTCCTAGTGGGGCAACCCTTGGGTGGACCTGTTCGCCCCCAGGGAGAATGCAAAGCTGAGGCATGAAGTCTTGCTGTATTCTGACAAGTGCAGTTAGCCTCAGCCTTTAAACTGCCCTGTAGAACAATGGGTTAACTTTTCTATGCATGGCGTTGAATGTTCATCTCGAGCTCGGTTGATGTCTCTGCCTGTTATTCGAACTGCAACCGTCGGGTTCTTTACTCCGTCTCACTGAACAGTCGCTCGCGAGATTTCTCCTTCTGCTCAGTTCAAAGTCGGTTGAAGTGTCTGTTTTCGGTCGGTTTTCTACCGAAATTTTGTTTCTGCATAGTCTGTTCAAGTCTCTGTCTGTGGTACTGTGAGTACTAGATAGGTTTTGTTCTGTTTTCTGTGTGGAACTTGTAAAAAGTGTGGATCAGTTCGGCTGAACCGATCATTCAGGTAAATTTTGTACTTTACTTTAGTGTGTGGTTACCTGTCCGTACTGGTTCTAAAAAAAAGGATTTTAGTACGTTTTTTTCCAAGACCCGTGACACGGTCAGGAACCGATAGGGGAGTCTCTTGCTCATGTTGCCGAAAAAAGGTAAGTGTGGTTAGGTTGACCATGTCTGAGAAACCCAAGAAAAAAACTGGGCCCGCTGGGTTTCAACACTGCAGTGTGTGTAGGGAGGTCTTTGCTAAGGCCGATCCCCACACCACCTGTTTATTGTCAGGGGTTTGACCACCTCGATTCAGAATGCCAAATTTGCAAAACTTTTCCCAAATCTACCCTGGAAAAGAGATTAGATAGACTGAGCGAAAGGGAGGCCGAGAAGTCCGCTGACCCGGATGGCCAGCCTGGTTCGGTTCCGACCGAACCAGAAGGAGTTCCTCTGACCAGGGCGATACTACTTTGGGCAAAAGGAGAGCAGATTCCGAGGAATCTGTTCCGACAAAAAGAAAACACAAAGACAAGTCGACCGGTTCGGATCCAGAATCTCATACTCTGACAGCTGAAGAAATAGCCAAAGCGATTCATATTGTGGAATCACTTCGCCCAGTTCAGACTGATCCGGCACCTTTTGTCAGGGGCTTGGTTCGGTTGGTTCCCCCGGTTCAAGATTATACCCTGGAAGAATTTTATGAACCGGAGTCTGAGGAGGAAGGAGAGTTGGAAGATAATGGTGATGGTGAAAGTCTGGATGTGCCTATTGACCCGGACATCTCCCCAGACAGACCTTCAGATGTTTCTCCTCCTAGGCTTTCTGAGTCCCCTTCGCACTTCATGTTTTACAGAAAGGTGGTTGATACCCTCCAGCTGTGGAGGAGGCAGCGGAGGATCAGGAGGAGCCTGACTATGTAGATGATGGACATCCCAGAGTCCAGGAGACTGTCTGTTCCCCTCCACAAATCTTTTGGGAAACGCACAAAAAATTCTTAAGTCTCCCAATTCCATACCTCCTGTAGATAGAAGAATGGACAAGAGGTATACTCTTTCAGGCTCGGATACGGAGTTCCTTTATCAGCAATGCAGCCATGTTGGGGTTGTACAGGCTGCTGCCTGTGATAAGGCAAGCATTCCCTTGGCATCACCCCCCCCCCCCACACAAGGACTCTAGGAAGATTGATGCCATGGCAAAGAAGCATCTTGGCATCTTCCTTGGGACTCAGGCAGGAGAATTATATGGCCTATGCAGCCAGGTACCAGAAGTCCTGGTGGGACACTGTAGTGGCACTGGCTAAACATGCTTCCCCTCAGCTTGCCAAGGAACTGGAGAAGATGGCTGCAGATGGGATTGAGGCATCAAAAGTTCCGTTTCATGCTGCTGTGGATTCCAATGATGTATAGAGAGTCATGGCTACATCTGTGGCTCTTCGGAGAATGGCTTGGCTCAGATGTACTAGCCTCTCGCAGGATACCCTGGCTAAGGCCATGGATTTTCCTGTAAGTGGGTAATTCTCTGTTTGGGGAGCAGACAGAGAATTACATGAAGAAAAAGGACGAATACAGGACCACTTACAGGAGTGCTCAGGCCAAGGAAAGGCAGGCAACTCCTCAAAGGCAGCAGGCCTTTTCAGAGGCCATTTTACCAAGCACAGGCCTCCTCTTCCTTTTCACGGAGGGGCTTCTTCAGAGGGAGAGGCAGAAGGGGGATGAGCAGGCCTGCATCCACCCCTCAGCCTAAAGCCCCTGCCGAGCAGACACCCTGATGGGTCTGTCCGGGTCGATTCTCCTATCCCAGTAGCGGGCAGGCTGGCTTACTTTGTCCAGGACTGGATGTCTGCTACATCAGACAAGTGGGTCCTGGAAGTAGTAAGCCAGGGACTGGTTCTCAGCTTCAAAAAATTTCCCAAGATGAGAGATAGATCTTCAAACAACATGAAGTCTTGCTATATTATGACTATTGCAGTTTGTCCCACCATTAGAACTGCTCCGGAGGTGAAAGAGTTAACTCCATTCTAAGAATGGAACTTGGAACTCGAGCTCTATCAGAGAAACTCTGTCTTGGTTATTTCAAACTCAAACTGTCAGATTCTTTCTCTCCTCACTGAACAGTCGCCCGAGATTTCTCCTACTGCTCGTTCATTTCGGTTTAAACAGTATTTTCTAGTTAAATTCAACCGCAGTATTATTATTTTAACCGAAACCGTCGGTTCAAGCTCTGTCTGTGGTATTGTAAGTAATAGACAGGTTTTATTCTGTGTGGAACTTGTAAATGTTTATCGGTTTGGTTTGAACCGATCAGGTTGTTTTAAAACTTTAAAAATCAAGCATTTTAAAGCTTTTAGAGTACGGTTCCCGGTTCTTATCGGTTCTAAAAAAAACGGATTTCATTACGGTTTTTTCCATGACCCGTGACACGGTTGGGAACCGATAAGGGTGTCTTGCCTGGCACTGCTGTTAAAAGGGCAAGTTTCTTGGTTAGGCTGGCATCATGTCTGAGAAACCCAAAAGAAAAACGGGCCCACTGGGTTTCAACACTGTAGTGTCTGTGAGGAAGCCTTTGCCAAGGCTGACCCACACACTACATGTGTTTCTTGTCTGGGGTTGACCACCTCAATTCAGACTGCCAGATTTGTAAAAATTTTCCTGCAGCCACCCCGGATAAGAGAGTGGGCAGGCTCAGGGAACGAGAGGCCAAAAAGTCCGCTGACCCGGATGGCCAGCCCGGTTCAGTGCCAACCGAACCTGAGGGAGTGCTCTCTGACCAGGGCGAGACTTCCTCAGGCAAACGTAAAGCTGGCTCTGAGGAGCCAGTTCCAGCTAAAGAAAATAAAAAATCAGCAGGTAGGGAGTCCAAAATTCCTTCCCCAACTGCTGCAGAAATGGCAAAAGCTATACAAATTGTACAGTCACTTTCTCCGGTTCCGTCCGAACTGCCACTGTCTGGTAAAAGGTTGGTTCGGTCGGTTACACCGGTTCAAGAATATGATATTGAGATTTTATGAACCAGAGGAGGGGAGGAGGATTATGAACAGTGTGAATGTGACTTTGAGAGTCTGATGTGCCCATTGAACCGACATCTCCCCAGACTGACCCTAGAATCTCCCCTATGCTTTCTGAGTCCCTCTCATTTTCTGTTTTATAAAAAGGTTTTGAATCCTCCAACTCCCATTGGAGGAAGCTGTGGATGAGCAAGAGGAACCTGATTTTGTAGAAAGGATGGATATTCCAGAGTCTAGGAGATTGTCTATTCCTTGCATAATCATTTAGGAAACAAACAATAAAAATTTTAATAGCTCCTAATTCTGTGCCTCCTGTGGACAAAAAGATGGACAGGAGGTACACTCTGTCAGGTCCTGATACAGAATTCCTTTCACAGCATTGCAGTCATGTTGGTGTGGTTCAGGCTGCAGTCTGTGATAAAGCTAATGTTCCCTTGGCTTCACATCCTCCTGACAAGGATTCCAGAAAGATTGATGCCATGGCAAAAAAAAAAAATACTTGGCAGCGTCCTGGGGACTCAGGCAAGCAAATTACATGGCTTATGTAGCAAGGTTTCAAAAATCTAGATGGGACACTGTCATGGCTTTGACAATCAGGCCTCTGGCCAGCTTGCTAATGAGCTGGAGCAGGTGGCTGCTGATGGCATTGAGGCATCCAATGCTGCTGTGGATTTTAATGATGTATCCTCTAGAGTCATGGCTACATCTGTAGCTTTTCGCAGGTTGGCCTGGCTCAGGTGTACTAGCTTGTCACAGGATACCCAGACTAAGGCTATGGATGTTCCTGTGGTAGGGAATTCTCTGTTTGGGGAGCAGACGGAGAATTATATGAAGGAAATGGATGAATATAGGACTACCTATAAGAGTGCTCAGGCCAAGGAGCGGCAAGCCACTCCTCAGAGGCAGACCCCCAAGGGTAGGGGTAGGCCTTTTCACAGGCCTTTTTTTTTTCACCAAACCCAGGTCTCCTCTGCTTATGTTCAGAGGGGTTCTTCAGAGGGAGAGGCAGACGGGTGTGAGCAGGCCTGCTCCCACCCCTCAGCCTAAAGCACCTCCAAACAGGCACCCTGTTGGGGTGCCCAAGGCCCATTCTTCTTACCTGTATGGGGCAGGTTGGCTTACTGCCTCGAACTGGGAGTCTCTAACTTCAGACAAGTGGGTCCTGGAATTAGTAAGTCAGGGTCTGGTTCTCAGCTTCAAAAAAAAAAAATTTCCAAAGATGAGAATCAGATCTTTCCCACCTGCAAACCCTTTAGAGACCTTTTCTTTAGAAACAGAAGTCTCATCCCTCCTGGCTCTCAGAGCTGTAGAAAGGGTTTCTCCCCTATATCAGGGCAAGGGTCTGTACTCCAGATATTTCCTTACCCCCAAAAAAGACAGGAGAATGGCGGCCCATTTTAGACCTGAGATATCTGAACAAGCACCTTTTGAAACCAAAGTTCAAAATGGTAACTCTGGCAGTGATTTTACCTCTCTCTAGGCCAGGGACTGGCTAGCCTCCTGACCTCGAGATGCCTATTTTTCACGCCCTAATCAGAAGCTCCCACCGAAGTACCTCTAGATTCGAATCACCCTCAGGTCACTACCATCCAGAGCAATGCCCTCGGCCTCACCTCTGCCTCAAGGGTATTCACAAAATGTGTGGCAGTAGCAGTTGCTCATTTAAGAAGGCAAAGGATTGCTGTCTTCCCTACCTGGACGGCTGGCTCATTGTAGGCCAGTCCCCAGAACAGGTCAAATCTCACCTGCAGGTTACCCAGCAGCTGCTCACCCTCTTGGCTTATTGCTCAATCTTCCAAAGTTAGTTCTGGAACCCGTTCAGTTGCTCACCTTCATAGGTGCAGACTTGACACAGCAGGCCAGAGCCTTCCTACCCTTAGAGAGGGTAAGGAACCTGTGGCTCTGGCCTCCTCCTTCACTCTGCAGGTCTCTCTTGACCAGCAAGATACTTCTTGCAGCTCCTGGGGCACATGGCTGCGCCCACAGCTGTAGTGCAAGGAGCAAGATTTCAGATGAGGGACATTCAGTTTCACTTGAGAGCCTTTTGGTCTCAGAGAAGAGACCCCTTCCAAGTTGGTCCCAGTGACTCAAACCTGATCCAGGCCTCCAGTGGTGGCAGGATCAGAGCAATTTAGGCTGGGGGTCCTTTCATTCCTCTGTCTCACTCCTTGACCCTCACTACAGATGCATCCCTCCTGGGGTGGGGAGCCCACATGGCGACCTCTCCACTCAGGGAGTGTGGTTCCCTCAGGAATCTCTGCTCTACATCAATTTGCTGGAGCTCAGAGCTGTCTTTGTAGCACTGCAAGTGTTTTCTGCGTCCGTTCAGAACAAAGTGGTACAAGTCGGAACAGACAACACCACAACAATGTGGTACATCAACAAGCAAGAGGGCACTCGGTCTTTGGCCTTGTGCACCGAGGCAATGAAGTTGTGGTCTCTGGCCTATTCCCTGAACACTTCCCACATAGCAGTTCACCTTCCAGGAAAGGACAATGTCCTGGCAGATGCTCTCAGCAGGATTTCCCAGGGCCATCATGAATGGTCTCTGGATCCTCAAATACTGGGGATAGTTTTTGCCAGATGGGGCACCCCTCAGATAGATCTTTTTGCAGCCCCAGACAATCACCAACTTCCACTGTTCTGTTGCAGGCCCCCAGTGTTGGGCTTTGTCCCCTGGATGCCTTTCTCCTAGATTGGGAAGGGAAGTTTCTTCGCCTTCCCTTCCCTCTCCTATTCAAGGTGCTAGTCAAAATCAGATCCCAGCCTTGCAGGGTGATTCTGATTGCCCCAGATTGGGCCAGGCAGCCCTGGTACCTACTCCTTTGTCCCTAGCAGTCCATCTTCCCTGTGTCTCCCAGGAATCACAACCTGTTACCAGTGCCAGGGAGAGTTTGGTATTCGAACTCTCAAACTCTCAACCTCAAGGCCCGCTCTTGAGCTAGAATTTGTTGATCACACCTTTCTCAAGGTGTTCTTGAAATCCTAAAGGCTTCTAGGAAACCTTCCACCAGGGTTTTATAATTTTAAGTGGAAAAGTTTTCCATCTGGTGTTCTGGGAAACATATTTCCCGGAATCTGCTGATTTGCCCATTGTTTTGGACTATATGGTCCATCTTAATTCTTTGGCCTGAGACCAGCTACCCTGAAAGTACATTTGGCAGCTGTCTCTGTTTTTGTTTCAGCAGGAAAGCCCTCCTCTTCCGCTCACCCTGTATTTTCAAGTTTTTTTAAAGGATTACTTCATACTAATCCATCTTTTTAGGGATCCGCCCTGCTAATCTTTTAATGTTTGCATTGCTCAGTTAATGCAACCTTTTGAACTCTCTGTCTTCTGTAGAGCTAAGTACTAACTTGAAAACTGTTTTCCTAGTGGCTATCACTTCTGCCAGGCGCATAAGTGAGTTACAAGCCTTGTCAGTAGAAACTGACTATTTCTTTCCACAAGGATAAGGTAGTCCTCAGGACTAACAGTTTTTGCCTAAGGTGGTTTCAGATTTCCATCTTAATCAAGCTATCTCCCTTCCAGTGCTTTTCACTGATCACTTCTCCTCTGGCGAGAGGAGATTGCACAGTTTAGATGTTAAGAGGGCTCTAAGTTACTATATAGAACGTACCAAGGGTCACAGGTTCGAATCCCTCCAACTTTTTCTCACTTATGGTGAGGTCGGAAAAGGGAGACCTGCCACTAAGAGATCAGTTGCCAGGTGGATTGTCTCTTGTATCCAATTTTGTATCAAAAACTGGGGAAGGTTCCCCCTTCAGGCCTGAGGGCTCACTCTACCAGAGGTACAGCGGCATCTATAGCTGCTGCTAGAGACATCCCTATTTTAGAAATATGTCAAGCAGCTACCTGGAAAACGGTACACACTTTCACCAAGCATTACTCCCTGGATGTCCAGGCCAGGAGAGATGCTCGGTTTGGCACAGCTGTGCTTCAGAGCCTATTCCCTAAGTAGGTTCTGTCCTCCTCCATGGAGGTACTGCTGTGTAGCTGTAATAGTCATAATATAGCAAGACTTCATGTTGTTTGAAGAAAAATTACTCACCTTAGTAATGTTGTTTCTTCTAATGGAGTCTTGCTATATTATGACCTCCCCCAGCCTGCCCTCTCAGAACTTCTACTTGGGTATGGGGTGGGCAGCCTAGTGTGGCACTAGTTATGCCCATTATATTTTTCCACCCTTCTTGGGGTTTTGGGTGTGGTGTTATTTTATCTTATTACTCTCATATTATCATATCATACTATTACTTTGGTCCCTTGACTTGAGTCTTTGTGTTGGGACCAGCATTGGAGTTAATATTTAGTAGCCAGTTGGCTAGTGTAGGTTACAGCTTCCACACAGACCTTAGTGAGTTTTTGCTCGAAAAGATCTGACAGTTTGAGTTTGAAATAACCAAGACAGAGTTTCTCTGATAGAGCTCGAGTTCTAAGTTCCATTCTTAGAATGGAGTTAACTCTTTCACCTCCGGAGCAGTTCTAATGGTGGGACAAACTGCAATAGTCCTAATATAGCAAGACTCCATTAGAAGAAACAACATTACTAAGGTGAGTAATTTTTTCTTTTCCACCTGCAAATGTCTGAGACCCTTGCCCTAGAGGCAGAGGTTTCTTCTCTCCTAGCTCTAAGAGCTATAGAGAGAGTACCTACCCTACACTGGGGCAAAGGACTGTACTCCAGGTACTTCCTAACCCCCAAAAAGACAGGAGAGTGACGACCCATCCTGGACTTAAGATACTTGAACACACATCTTTTAAAGCCAAAGTTTAAGATGATCACTCTGGGAATTATCTTTCCCTCTCTAAGGCCAGGGGACTGGCTAGCCTCCCTGGAACTCAAAGATGCCTACTTTCACATTCCCATCAGGTGCTCCCACAGAAAGTAGTACCTCAGGTTCAAGTTGCCCTCAGGCCACTATCACTTCAGAGCAATGCCCTTTGGCCTAACCTCGGCCCCAAGGGTTTTCACAAAGTGCCTGGCAGTAGTTGTTGCCTTCCTAAGAAGACAAAAGATTTCCATTTTTCCATATTTGGATGACTGGCTGATAGTGGGCCAGTCCCCAGACCAAGTCACGTCACATCTGCAAGTGACCCAGCAAGTGCTCACTTGTTTAGGATTTCTTCTCAACCTACCTAAGTAAGTTCTCGAACCAGTGCAGCTCCTCACCTTCATAGGGACAGAGCTGGATACAGTAAAAGCAAGAGCCTGTCTTCCCCTAGAAAGGGCAAGAGCTCTCATGGAACTGGCCTCTTCATTCAGCCTTCAGGTGTCTCAACTAGCAAGGCATTTCTTTCAACTCTTGGGCCACATGGCAGCTTCTACAGCAGTGGTCCAAGGCGCAAGATTCCAGATGAGGGACATTCAGTTCCACTTGAGAGCTTTTTGGTCCCAAAGAAAGGATTCCCTTACCAAAGTAATCCCAGTGACCCGAACTCTGATCCAAGCCCTGCAATGGTGGCAGGATCAGGACAGTTTGAGGCAAGGGGTTCCATTTGCCATGCAGTCTCATTCAGTGGTCCTTACCACAGATGCTTCCCTGCTGGACTGGGTAGCCCATCTGGGGGCCCTCATCACCCATCTGGGGGCCCTCACCACCCAGGGACTGTGGTCGCCTCAGGAATCTCTTCTACACATCAATCTCTTGGAACTCAGGGCAGTGTTTCTGGCATTGCAAGCTTTTTCCAAATCAGTACAGAACAAGATGGTTCAGGTCAGAACAGACACCACCACCACCATGCAGTACATCAACAAGCAAGGAGGCATTCGGTCTACGGCCTTGTGCACAGGAGCAATGAAGTTGTGGTCCCTGGCTTATTCCCTGCAAACGTCTCTGATAGCAGTCCACCTTCCAGGGAAGGACAATGTGCTAGCAGATGCACTGAGCAGGATTTCACGGGGCCATCACGATGGTCCCTGGATCCTCTGGTGTTGAAGGTGATTTTCTCAAGATGAGGCACTCCAGAGATGGATCTTTTTGCAGCCCCAGACAATCACCAACTTCCTCTCTTTTGTTGCAGACCCCCAGTCTTGGGCTCAGTCCCCCTGGATGCTCTGATTCTGAACTGGGAAGGAAAATTTCTGAATGCTTTTCCTCCCTTCCCTCTCCTGTTCAGTGTTAGTCAAGATAAGGTCACAACCATGCAAAGTGATTCTGATTGCTCCAGACTGGGCCAGGCAGCCATGGTTTCCCTTGTTGCTGTCCCTAGCAGTCCATCTTTCCCTGTCTCTTCCCAGGAATTACAACCTGTTGACATCCTCTCGGGGGAGGATTTGGTACCCCAATCTTCAGTCTCAAGGCATGACTCTTGAAGAGTTAGTTTGCAGATCTGCATCTTTCCCAATGGGTTCTGGATATCCTTAAGGCTTCTCGGAAGCCCTGCACCAGAAAGACTTACAACTCCAAATGGAAAAGATTCAGCATTTGGTGTGTTAAGAAGAATATTTCTCCAGACTCTGCTGAATTGCCTACGGTTCTGGATTATATGGTCCATCTCAATGGCCTGGGTCTCAGACCAGCTACTCTCAAGGTACACTTGGCAGCTGTTTCTGCTTTCCTGTCAGTAGGCAAGTCTTCCTATTTGTCATCCCATCCTGTATTCTGTAAGTTCTTCAAGGGATTGCATCACACCAATCCCCCTTTTAGGGATCTTGTTCCTGCTTGGGATGTTAATGCTTGCATTGCTCAGCTTATGCAACCCCCTTTTTGAACCTTTGTCCTCAGCAGAGCTTAAGTACTTGACTTGAAAAAATTGTGTTTTTTGGTAGCCATTACTTCCGCTAGACGTATCAGTGAATTGCAAGCCCTGTCAGTGGAACTTGATTTCATCTCTTTTCACAGAGATAAAGTGGTCCTTAGAAGTAACAGAAAGTTCTTGCCTAAAGTGGTTTCAGATTTCCACCTGAATCAGTCTACATCTCTCCCTGTTTTCTTCACTGATCATTCTTCCTCGGGAGAGAGGAGGCTACACAGTTTGGATGTTAAAAGAGCCCTTAGCTACTACATAGAGCGTACCAAAGGTCACAGGTTTGACTCCTTCCAGTTGTTCCTCACTTTATGGAGAAGTTGGGAAGGGCAAACCTGCCACCAAGAGATCTGTTGCCAGGTGGATTGTGTCTTGTATACAATTCTGCTATGAAAAACTGGGTAAAGCTCCGCCATCAGGCGTGAGGGCTCCTTCCCATAGCCCTCTTTTAGAAATTTGTCAAGCAGCCACCTGGAAAACGGTTCATACTTTTACCAAGCATTACTCTCTGGATATCCAGGTTAGGAGTGATGCTTGGCTTGGCACAGCAGTACTTCAGAGCCTATTCTCAAAGTAGGTTCTGTCCCTCCTCCATGGAGGTACTGCTTGGTAGTTTGCACTTGTCAGAATACAGCAAGACTTCATGTTTTTTGAAGAAAAAAATACGTTAGTAATTATGTTTCTTCTAGTGGAGTCTTGCTGTTTTCTGACCTCCTCCCTGCCTCCCCTCTCAGAACCTAGATTTTTGGGATGTGGGTGGGCAGGCGCAGGGTTGGCACCCTAGGAGTGCCCTCTTTACACCCTCTGTTCTCTTGGGGTGAAAAGTTATTTAATTTGATTGGTTTTGTGTTTGGGTTTCCTGACTTGTCTTCCTTTGAGAACCCAAACCATTATTTCTAGGGACATGGATATGATGTTCATCCACACTGTCTGGCAGGTTTCTTGCCGCTGTAAATCTTGCCGGAAGGTCTTCAGGCTGGCTCCTCCCACCCACCTGGGTGATAAAACTCTCTGCTCCGCCCCATGACGCCAGATCTTCCTTACCGCTTGGAAGCTCAGGTTCCCTCCTTAACGCTCTGCGTATAGACTGGATCCTAACTCTTCGGTTCACACGAAAATAATTTTAAAGTTTTCAAGACTTCGGGCAAATTCTTCCTTTGCAGCTGCAATGGACAAATCAACTCCAGGTTTTCAGCGGTGCCCATGCGGGCAGAAGATGTCCAGGACGGATCCGCACTCCATCTGCGTCTACTGCCTCAGGCTTGACCAGGACCCGCAGGCCTGTGAGTTGTGCAGGTCTTTTTCCGCCAAAGTCCTTCAAGACCGTGCTGCCTGGCTACAACTTGGGCGCCCTGAGAAACGTGATCTGCCGGTGAAGTCCAAGGAGACCCGTTGGGCGGTGTCCGTGGTGCTGGCTCGGGCTGAGCAACTCTAGCAGATGATCGCCCTCGAGGAGGAGGTGGCCCAGGCTGCATCCTCATCTTCTTTGGTTGCGGCATTTATCCCGCTCTCTTTGGGATCCTCCTACACAGCTTCTTTTAAGGAGCTTTGTCAGTCCCTCTCCATGAAGGGTGAGGGGCCATCGGGACACTCTTCTCGGTCAAAAAAGGACTCGAAGGGTAAGTCCCACCGTCGACGTTTGTGGGAGCAGGAGAGGTTCCCTTCCCCAGACAGTCGACACTCTACTTTGGTCGAGGTTGTGGCTAAGGCTGCTGGCTTCACGGTGTCCCCGTCAGGTCAGCCGGCCGAGACACCCGTCGACGTGGTTGAGATTTGTTTTCGACCCGTCGGACAGGCTGTCAACTGGTGAAGCCGATAACCCTTCATCATCGGTTTCCCCAGTGGAAACCGAGGACTTGCCTGCGCCTCCTGTGCCAGAGTCCCCGGTCAAGGCTCCCGAGCTGAGGGAGGAGCGAGTGTCCCCGCTCCCTCCCAGACCCACCCTCGGAAACACCGAGGGTCTTGGTCTTGGACCTCGTCTCGGTCCAGCCAATCCCGCCGACACCGGCGGTCTCTGTCTCTGCACCGAGGAAAGTGGCGGCGCCACTCATCCTCGTCCTCCTCCTTCTCAGAAGAGGAGAGGCTTCGAAAATTGCATTGATGCTACGAGGACTTAATGTGGCAGCAGCTCCTTTTGTCTGGGAACAAGCCGACACCGTTGCCTTTCCCGGCCATTAAGTGGCTGTCACCCGAAAGGCCGAAACAACCCCTCACGGTGGTCAAGGTGCCCAAGCCTGGGCCGGTTGTTCAGCCGAAACCAGCTGCCCCACAGATTGTGGTGGAACCTCCGCCTCCACAGCCGAAATCAGGGGGCTCCGACCAAGGATTCTCGGTTGGTTCAGGGTCTGCCCCACTGGTTGTTGGTCAACCTCACTCCCGACCGTCCTTGGCAGGTAGAGGGTGGCTCAGGCCACAGGCAGCTCTTCGCAGACTCCTCGGAGTCTGACGATGACTCCTCCCTGTTTTCCAGGCCCCTTGACCTGGAGTCCTTCGGGGGGGGGGCAGTCGATGGACGAGAGCCCATCATCGTTCATGGGTCTGCTTCGGCTCATCTCTGAGTCCACCGGGATGCAGCTCGAGCCCGTATCCAAGCGGGCCAAGTATCCCCTCACTGAGATACTGGACCGAGGAGATTCTCCCACTGAGGCCTTTCCGGTGGCTGAAGCCATTGTTGGCCCAGCCTTGGAGCTTTGGCAGCGGCTGGCTTCCTGTTCTGAGTCTTCGGCCAGGATGGCCAGGAAGTATGCTGTCCCTACCAGCTCTTTGTCCGGTTTTTCGGAACACCCCTCTGCGGAGGGGATGGTCACTGATAGCGTTTTCCGGTGCTCCGGGAACGCTAGGGATGTGGATAAGCCCCCCGACAAGGAGTCCAAAAAGCTGGACTATACCAGGCGCAAAGTATACGCTGCGTCCTCCTTTGGCCTCCGTCAGTCCAGTTCGGCCGTACTGATGGTGCACTTCTCCCATGCCCTCATGGGCTCCCTGAATGAGGTGATCCCTTATCTCCCGGCTGACCTGCAGACTACGGCCAAGCAGGTGCGGGATCAGGGAAGGGCAGTGGCGAAACAGCAACTCCGAATGCCTCTAGATATTGGATACTGCTGTGCCCGGTCAGTAGCGGCCGCAGTGGCCATGCGCCACAGAGCCTGGCTTAGGATATCCACCTTTACGGCGGATACCCAGCACAAATTGGTGGACGTCCCCTTCTTGGGGACCGACCTGTTCAGCCCTGGAGTGGAAGGCCACCTCCAGAGGATCGAAAAGTCCAACGCCATCTTGGACTCGGTCACGTCCGCTCAGAAGGACAAGGGCCGTCGTCAGCAACACAAGTCCTTTCGACCTTCTGCCCCTGCGGCACGTCCGGCCCAGCAGCACCAGCATTAGTGCCAGCAAGCTCGCGCGTGGCACCCCAAAGCCAAGCCTGCAGCTTCCTCCAACAGGAAGCAGGGAGGAAAAGGCTCAGGAAGTCCCTCGGCCGGTCCTTCCTCCAAGCCTGCCCAGTGATGGGTTGAGGGGTGTCGCCCACAGCCTCGTCGCTCCCCCCTGGGTCCCCCCCTCCACCGTGGGGACGGCTCCGCCACTTCTTTTCCGCCTGGTCCGCTATCACCACGGACCGCTGGGTGTTGGAGGTGGTAGGAAAGGGTCTGCCTATGGAGTTCCAGCAGGCCCCGCCCTTCCGAGCTGTCACCCCACAGGGGGCTACGGGGCCCGCAGCCTCTCTCTCGCCTCGTCGAGCCGACTTTGCCCTGCTCTTCGAATAGGAGGTGATCAGAAAGGTGGCGGATCCTCCACCAGACCCAGGGTTTGTGTCCAGGTATTTCCTGGTCCCAAAACGGACAGGGGGCTGGCGCCCCATTCTAGACTTGCACGACCTGAACAGGTTCCCAAGGTCTCGAACCTTCAGGATGGTCACTCTGGCTCAGATCATTCCATCCTTGGAACGAGGCGTGTGGTTCTGTTCTGTTGACCTCCAGGACGCGTTCTTTCACGTCCCAATCCGTCCGTCCCACCAGCGATTCCTCCGCTTCAGGGCAGAGGGGTCCCTCTATGAGTTCCGGGCCATGCCCTTCGGCCTTTCTCTAGCTCCCAGGGTCTCCACCAAATGCATGGCAGTGGTGACAGCATTCCTGCGGCACCGAAGGATCTGGGTGTTCCCCTGCCTGGACGACTTGCTGATTGCGGCCTCCTCCAGAATGGAGGTGGAGCAGTCCAGGGACCTGGCCCTCCAGGTTTGCTCTCAAGTTGGCCTTTTTATCGACGAGGCCAAGTCGGAAGTCGTGCCAAAGCAGGTGATCCATTTCATTGGGGCAGAGCTTGACTCTCTGCGAGCCAGAGCACGGCTCCCAGCGGACAGGGCCGAGGTTCTTTCCTCCTTTGCCCAGTCATTTCAGGTTGGGCAATTGTGCCCTGCCCGGGACTTCCTGCGCCTCCTGGTCCTCATGTCTGCCTGCACCAGCGTGGTCCATTGGGCCCGTTGGCACATGCGTCCCCTACAATGGGGACTGGCCAGCCAATGGTCACAGCACTCCGATCCTTTGGATCAGCCGGTGACAGTGACCCAGCAGATGTGGAATGCTCTCCAGTGGTGGACTGTTCCAGCTCATCTGCAGGAGGGCATCCCATTGTCCGCCCCGAGCCGACTGTCTCTCTATCGACTGATGCCTCTCTGGGTTGGGGTGCCCATCTGGGGGAGCACAGAGCGCACAGCCTCTGGTCCCCTCGGGAGTTCTGATGCCACATCAACCTGCTGGAGCTTCGAGCAGTTCGTCTAGCCCTCACCGCCTTCGCTCCGTTTGTACGGGGTCAGGTGGTCCAGGTCCAGGTGGACAATACCATGACCATGTACTACCTGAACCGCCAGGGTGGGATGCGCTCCATGCCCTTGTGCAGGGAAGCTCTCCACATTTGGTCTCTCGTGCGCAGCTTGGAGGCGGATCTTCGTGTCATCCATGTGGCAGGAGCCTCCAACATTCTGGCCGATGCCCTAAGCCGGATAGGAGCTGCGTCCCACGAGTGGTCTCTCCTGCCGGAGGTAGTACAAGATCTGTTCTCCCACTAGAGCGTGCCTCAGGTGGACCTGTTTGCCTCCAGGGAGAATGCGAAGCTGAGGCTGTTTCATGCCCGCCTCCTCAGCAGGGCTCGCTGCAGGGGGATGCCTTCTCGAGGCCATGGACCCCAGACCTCTTCTGTGCCTTTCCCCTATTTCCCTTGATCCACAAGGTGCTTCTTAAGGCGATGAGGGACAAGGCGCAGATGATTCTTGTAGCCCCAGACTGGCCCCACCAGTTCTGGTATCCAGAGCTCCTCAGCCTCGGCTCCAGGCTCCCGAGGCAGCTTCCAGCCCGCCCGGACCTGATCTCGGTCAGTCAGAGGAAGGTGTTCCATCTGAACCTTCAAGCCCTACACCTGATGGCCTGGTTCCTGAGCGGCTAGAGTTCCAGGCCTTGGGTCTTTCCGACAAGGTCCTCAACATTGTTGAGGCTTCCCGTAAGGAGTCAACCAGAAAATGCTATGCCTTTAAATGGAAGAGATTCTCCATTTGGTGTCAGGGTAAGGGCCTGTACCCTTCCTCCTGCTCCTTGGCAAGTATTCTGGACTACCTGTGGTCCCTTTCTCAGCTTGGGCTTCGGTCGACGACCGTTAAGGTGCACCTGGCAGCCATCTCTGCTTACTGGGTGTGGGCCGGGAAGCAGTCGGTGGTGCAGGAGAAGGTGGTCGGGCGCTTTTTCAAAGGCCTTGATCACATATCCCCTCCAGTGCAAGAACCTCCACCTCCGTGGGATCTACTGCTGGTATTGGCTAAGCTCATGGGCAAGCCATTCGAACCGATGCACAGCTGTGACATCTCTCACCTGTCGTGGAAGACTGCCTTCTTGGTGGCTGTCACGTCAGCCATAAGGATGGGAGAGCTCCAGGTGCTTTCCATTGAGTCTCCTTATTTGGTCTTCCACAGGGAAAAGGTTGTCCTGCGCCCCCACCCGAAATTCCTTCCGAAGGTGGTGTCGGAGCTTCACCTTAACCAGGTGTTGACTCTGCCGGTGTTCTACCCCAATCACACCTCGGAGGCCGAATATAGGCTCCATACTCTGGACCCTAGAACAGAGCTTGCTGCTTATAAGGAGCGGACGGCTGAAGTTTGGGGAGAGGTTCGCCAGCTGTTTGTCACCTACGCTGAAGCTGCACCTGGCAGACCTGCAGCCAAGTGGACGATAAGCAGGTGGGTCACCTCCTGCATAGATCTCTGCTATAGGTTGGCAGGCATGGAGCCTCCCAGAGGGATAAGAGCTCATTCTACTCGCCATACCGCTGCATCGTGGCTGCTTCCAGGGATGTCCATATCCAGGAAATCTGCAGGGCTGCTTCCTGGAAGTCAGCACACACCTTCATTACCCATTACCACATCGACCTTGAGTCACGCCGGGATGCTGGTTTTGGGGCCTCGGTTCTCCATTAATTATTCCCTAAGTAGGGGGTGTGCGCCTTGCCTCCCTCCTCCCGGAGAACTGCTAGGAGTCTTCCAGACAGTGTGGATGAAGAACATATCCATGTCCCTAGAAATACAGGTTACTAATTTGTAACAGGAGTTCTAGGAATGGTATATGTTGTTCATCCACACGAGCCACCCGACCTCCCTGGCTTCGACGCACAGCCTGGCTTCCAGCAGGCTAGATCTGGTGTCATGGGGTGGAGCCGAGAGTTTTACCACCCGGGTGGGTGGGAGGAGCCAGCTTGAAGACCTTCAGGCTAGATTTAAAGCGGCAAGGAACCTGCCAGACAGTGTGGATGAACAACATATACCATTCCTAGAACTCCTGTTACAGGTGAGTAACCTGTATTTTTCTGCCAGTTGCCTAGTTAAAAATGTTAATTTCCACACAGAACACCTAGTGAGTTTTGCTCGTAAAGATCTGACTGTTGCAGTTCGAATAACAGGCAGAGACATCAACTGAGCTCGAGATGAACATTCTGTGCCATGCATAGAAAAGTTAAACCATTGTTCTCCGGGGCAGTTTAAAGGCTGGGGCTAACTGCACTTGTCAGAATACAGCAATACTCCACTAGAAGTAACATAATTACTAAGGTGAGTAATTTTTTCTTTTGTGCCTGCCTTCCCTCAGCAGGGCTTGCTGCAGGGGGATGCCTTCTCGATGCCATGAACCCTAGGCCTCTCTTATGCCTTCCCTCCACCTCCCTTGATCCACAAGGTGAGGAGGGACAAGGCACAAGTGATCCTGGTGACCCTGGACTGGCCCCACCAGGTTTGGTACCCCAGTCTCCTCAGCCTCAGGCCCCCTAGGTGTCTTCCAGCACACCCAGACCTGCTGTGAGTCAATCAGTAGAAGGTCCTCCACCTGGACCTTCAATCTCTGCACCTGACAGCCTGGTTCCTGAGCGGCTAGAGTTCCAAGCTTTGGGTCTTTCCGAAGATGTCCTCACTATAGTTGAGGCATCTAGGAAGGAATCGATCAGGAAGTGCTATGCCTTCAAGTGGAAGAGATTCTCCATTTGGTGTCGGGGCAAGGGCCTGGACCCTTTTTCCTGTCCGGTGGCTAGCATTCTCAACTACCTTTGGTCTCTCTCCAAAGGGGGTCTTTGGTCTGCGACCCTTAAGGTGCACCTGGCAGCCATCTCCACTGACTGCCTTTCTGGTGGCTATCATGTCAGCCAGAAGATTCGGGGGCTGCGAGACACAACCACTGCTTCCAGTGGGCAAGATCTGGTGTCAAGGGGCAGAGCTGAGGGTTATACCACCCAGGTAGGTGGGAGGAGCCAGCTTTTAGACCTTCCAGCAAGATTTTTAAAAGGGAAAGGACATGCCGAGAAGTGTGGATGAACAACATATACCACTCCTAGAACTACTGATCTTACTTCGAGTTAGAGCTCTTGCAGCAGGCTATAACAATTTGGACTATGCCGCAGGCACTAGGACCACACGGTGAAAACTTCTGCCAGCAATACCAGCGGGGGACCACCCTCAATGCCAGCCCACCCCGACGTCGGTCAGGGTACAAGAGGGGCGGACCCAGCTCCACCTCAGTTCTTTCCCGCCGCGTACCACGCACGTGAAGCTAGCTGCTGCCTGCGATTCCCAGCGAGAAAAGACTTTCTTCAAGCAAGTTTTCAACTGTTTTAACCGTCTTTTTCCTCCTCCACAGCTGCCGTGTCTGCTGCTACCGTTGTTCGACTCGGATTTTCCCAAGTTTCGGTGTACTTTGCCTCAGTATTTGTCACAGTGGGTACCGACGTCAGTCCTTTTTCTTCCGTGGGTTCGATGTCTTCCCGGGCGTCTCTTTCTCCCGAACACCTTAAGTGCGAGTGCGGCTGGCAAATTCCCACTAAAGACTGACACTGGCGGTGCGTTTTCTGCCTCGGCCCTGACCACGACACCGCTAATTGCGCCGACTGCCAGGCTTTTACAAGCCGGACTCTCATCCAACGCCTGAAGGCCCTTAAGGCCTACCTCTTGGAAAAGAAGATGGACCTGCACTTGTCAGAAGGGAAGAAAAAGGGGAAGAAAAGACGTAGCAAAGGCGTAGTTGGCCTAGCACTGGTCCTGGTCGGTCTCTGTCCGCTTCGCTTGATTGTGACCTTCCCGAAGAAGGCCGTCCTTCCGGGCTCGGGTGAAGTCGCCCGGTCGTCTCAGGCTAAGGCTGGCCCGTCGAGCAACCGGCCAGCCGAGAAGGTGACTCCATCAGGGTCATCACCAAGTCCGTGGGGTACCTGCTTGGCTCTACTGACCACAACACAGCGCCTGCTAAAGCGCGCCTCCGAGGAGGAGTTGAGGACTCTCCGCGCCTTTGGCGCTACCCCGATCGGTCGCCCTGCCGACGCCGCCCAAGTCCTCCTCCCCTGGGCCTCAGGAGAGCTCTTCACAGGCCCGCCTCAGGAGACTTCTTTCCCGGAGCGGGCGGCTAAGATCTTCTCCCGGATGAGCTCAAACAGCTTTTTTTCGTTTGGAGAGGGCAGGTTCTAGCCAGACCACCCGCCCGCCCGGCCCAGACACGGTGCGGATCCTGCGGGTGAACCACAGCCAGAGGGCGAGACACCTCCGTTGAGGTCCCCGGAGCGCCGTTTTTCACCCCCTTCTAGGGCTCGTTCCCGCTCTTGATCCGAGGACCACCAACGTTGCTCTATGGTTTCTAGTGACCGACGGTCCCAGTCTCATTCCCGGAGCCCTTCTCGCGCTAAGCGGGACGGTTCCCGGCGTCGGTCTCCTGACCGTCTGTCATCGCTCCATCATCGGTCCCCTGCACACCGACGTCGGCGTAGGCATGGTCATGGGGTTGAGCCAGACTATTCTAAGTCGGATAGTCGATCCTCCTCTTCTTCGTCTTCCCTCAGCCTCAAGCGCTCCCCTGAGGAGAAGGACCTGCCTCACTCGCCTCCGGACGATCCTACCTTCATGGACGTCATGAGGCATATCCAGGCTTCCAACGAGTGGGACACGGAAGACCTGGACCCGGAATGCCGGAGATTGGCCAAATACCTGAGGCAGAAGGAGCCAAAGCCTTTGGTTATTCCTCCTTTGGTGGATACTTTTTCAGGTCCTGACTAAATCCACCTGGCTGCGTCCAGCCTCCATCCCGGTGGTTCCCAAAAAGTTGGACAGGCTCTATAAGGCTCCGAGGGCTGAACCCTTCTTGGCGGAACACCCTCGGGCAGATTCAACTATGATCATGGCTGCTCATGACAAGTCTCGACAGCCGAGGCACCTCAGCTCCCAGCCTCCCGACTTGGAGTCCCGTTACCTGGATCAGGTGGGCAAGAAGGTTTACGCTGCTTCTACCTGTTCCATTCGTTCCCTGAATTTCCTCATGCATATGGTGCAGTACCAGAATGCGTTGAGGGAACGGGGTCTTGAACTGACACAGGCCATGCCAGACTCTGACAAGAAGACGGCGCCCTGGCCCTTTTACAGTCGGGTTTTGGATGTAGGCTCTCATGTTCTGAGAGCCTCAGGTGACATCATGAGATGGTAGCCAGAGCGCCGCCTGGGTTTGTCTCCGCGCCATGCCTGGTTGAGGCTTTCGGGCTTTCACCAGGATCTGCAGTCTGATATCGGGGACCTGCCGTCCCAGGGTGCTGTTTTGTTTTGGCAGGAGACGGAGGCCTTGATCTCCCGTCTCCAAGAATCGGGTAAGTAGATCTGGTCTGTCCGCCAGATGTACCGTGGCGACCAGCGACGCCCCCATCGCCGTCGGCTTTTTCGCAAGTCCTCAGGCAATCAGGCTTCAGCCCGAGGTTCCCAGCAAGGGCAGAGAGGTGGCTTCCGCAGGAGATCCAGCAACCAGCAGTCTGGTGGACCTTCCGCCCATGGGCCCAAGTCCTCCCAGGCCTCTCTCCCTACCCCCGGTTCTGCCCAATGACTCCCTTCCGCCCCGTGGTCAGACGTCCAGGGGGAGCCGGTTGGGGGCCGCTTCTCCCTTCATCTCGAAGGGTGGAGCTCTATTACCACAGATCAATGGGTCTTGGACGTTATTCGGAGAGGACACAGGTTGGAGTTCAGAGTTCCCTCCACATACTCCGCCAAAGCTCTCCCACTATCCTCCTTCTCACATTTCACTATTAGAAGGAGACATTCAGGCCCTCCTGCAAAAGAGAGCAATAGAAAGGGTTCCCAAGGAGCAGTGGGGTCAGGGGTTCTACTCCCACTTTTTTCTGATCCCAAAAAAGACGGGGGACCTTCATCCCATTCTGGATCTCAGTCCTTTAAATCTCTTTATAGAGTACTGAAAGTTCAGGATGGTGACTCTTCAGGGTCTCCTCCCGCTGCTGCACCAAGGGGATTGGCTCTGTTTTCTCGACATGCAGGATGCATACATGCATATCGGGGTCTTTCCTCCCCACAGGAAGTTTTTGAGGTTCCACTTCCAAGGGGAGCATTTTCAGTTCCAGGTGCTCCCGTTCGGCCTCTCTTCCACTCCGTGAGTCTTCACTAAATGCCTGGCAGTGGTGGCTGCGGCTCTGAGGCGATTAGGCCATTATGTATTCCCTTACCTCGATGACTGTCTTCTCATGGCCCCGTCAAGGGACGGCCTCTTACGCTCTCTCGGAGACATCTATACTCTATTCTGAGAGCTGGGGATCACTCTGAACTTGAAAAAGTCATCCCCAGAGCCCAGCCAAAAGCTCACCTTCATAAGAGCGATCCTGGACTCAGTCCAGGGCATGGCTTTTCTCCCACAGGACAGGGGAATTCGCCTGCGAATTTTGGCAGCACGGATATCCATAACACCTCGAGTTCCGGCTCGGAACTTCCTCAGTCTTTTGGGGCATATGACAGCGGCCATCCAGTAACACCCTTGGCCCGCCTCCACATGAGAATCCCACAATGGATGCTCAGGGTGCAGTGGGATCAATGCTACGACGACCTAGACGCTTTAGTCAGGATCTCGGAGCCAGTCAGGAGAACATTGCTTTGGTGGTTGGACCCCAGCAATCTGGAGAAAGGGGTCAGTTTTCATCCGGAGCCTCCAGGTCAGACTCTAACGACGGACGCATCGGACCTAGGTTGGGGGGCTCATCTGGGTGTTCATCAAACGCAAGGGGTTTGATCACCCGAGGAACGGTCCCTCCACATCAATGTATTGGAAATGCAAACGGTCCTCTACAGTCTTCAGGTGTTTCGAGAGGACCTGGTACCCGGTTCTCTTCTAGTTCAGACGGACAACATGGCGGTCGTCTTTTATATCAACAAGCAAGGAGGCACCCATTCCTATCCTCTTTGCCGGGAGGCGATGAGAGTCTGGTACTGGGCACTGGAACGGGGCACTCTTCTGTCGGCCATGCACGTTCCTGGCGTCCTAAACAAGCTGGCTGATAACCTCAGCAGGGCGTGGGCCAGAGTGCACGAGTGGGAATTGCTTCAATCCGTAGCGGATCAGCTCTTCAGAAGGTGGGGCCTTCCCGAGCTAGATCTCTTTGCGTCACCATGCAACGCCAAACTGCCACTGTTTTGTTCGAGAGCATGCGCCTGGCGTTTTTTGGCCAGACGCGTTATCCCTTTGCTGGGCAGGGAGGTTTCTTTATGCCTTTCCGCCCTTCCCTCTCATTCAGAGGGTTCTGCTCAAACTTCAGGCAGAGGGGGCACGAATGATCCTTGTGGCCCCCAATTGGCCTCGACAGATTTGGTTCCCACTCCTGCAGCGGTTGTCCCTGGAACCTCCAATCCCACTGCCCATTTGCTCGCATCTGCTGTCCCAGGACCAGGGGTCTCTGGTTCACCCGGATCTCAGATCCCTGCACCTTCATGCTTGGCTCCTCCAGATGTAGCTAGGAACAGATACGTGGTTTCCCCAGAAGTGGCTGAGGTCTTAGCGTCCGCATTTCCCCAGAAGTGGCTGAGGTCTTAGCGTCCGCAAGGAATCCCTCTACTCGCTCCACTTACGCTATGAAGTGGAAGCGTTTCTGTCTCTGGGTCTTGCCACAGCATTTAGATCCTGTCACCTGCTCTGTGAACTCCACTTTGCAGTATCTCCTCTCCTTGTACGAGAAAGGCCTGAGCTATTCCTCTATCAAGGTGCGCATGTGGGCAGTTTCAGCCTATCATGCTCTTGTGGGAGAGAGAGCATTGGCACAGTTAGATGTAGCCCGCACCTTCCTTAGGGGAATTCTACACATGAGACCTCCCATTAGGGACCCTGTCCCACCCTGGGACCTCCTTTTTGTGTTGGAGAAACTCACCCTCCCTCCTTTTGAGCCCGCAGCGAGTTGTGAGCTCCGATACCTGTCTTGGAAAGTTTGTTTTTTGGTTGCTATTACTTCCGCTCAAAGAGTTTCGAGCTTCAGGCTCTGATGTGTAAAGAGCCCTATTTGGTTTTTCATAGGGAAAGGGTTTCCCTCAGGACTAATCCTAAGTTTCTTCCCAAAGTGGTCTCGGAGTTGACCCTCAACCAGTTGGTTGATCTTCCTGTTTATTTTCCTTCCCCTTCCAATAGAGGGGAGGCTCTCCTCCACACATTGGATGTCCACAGGTCCCTGAGGTATTACCTCAACAGAACGGTTCAGCACCGTAAATCGGAGCAACTCTTTGTGGCTTTTGCGCCACATCGCTTGGGTCAACCGGTGTCCAAGCAGACTATCTCCAAATGGATAGTCCGTTGCGTCTCGTTTTGCTACGAGCATCACAATAAATCCCTGCCGGGCCCAGTTAGGGGTCACTCCACCAGGAGTGTCAGCTTCTTTTGCAGCGAATGTAGCCATTCAGGACATCTGTGCGGCGCGACCTGAATCGGTGCATACCTTTATCAAGCATTACAGCTTGGATATTGTCTCCAAGCGTGCTGGCTTGACCCAGCGGTTTTGCAGGACTCTTGTCCTGAGGGCCTCTGGAGTCCGTATATTCCTCCTCCTGGGGTCGGCTACCTCTTTGCTATGGGACTGCTTGGGATTCAGTCCTAATTGTTATAGCCTGCTGCAAGAGCTCCTCTTGAAGATCTACTGTTACGGTAAGTTCTTACGTAACTGTACTTTACTGGTGAGTAACCTGTTCTTTTTTACCGTCACGCAGCAAATGTAGGCTGCTGTAGGCTTTGCATTACAAGAGCAGGATACCTTTAAAAAGAACCTGCTGGAGTTCCTGGAGCTTCTAGAATCTCCTGCCATTGTGGTGCCTCCTCTGCTCTCAGCTTTAGAAGATTCCACCTCTGCAGCATGGTGTAGGTCAAACAGTATACCACCTGTCTCCAAAAAGGCAGATAAAATGTATTCTGTCCCTTCTGGGAAACCTTTTTGTGCCACACAACCTGAGGCAGACTCTGTGGTTAATGCTGCCCACGACAGGTCCAGGGTACCTGAGCACTTGAGTTCCCTTCTAGGAGGCTGGATGTCATAGGTAAGAGGACCTATGCCTCTGCATAACTGGGCCTTTGGATTGCTAATTACCCGGCCCGTATGATGCAACATCAGAATACCATGTGGAGGAAGGCCAAAGCTGCTGCACAGGCCTTGACTGAGGGCACCTGAAAGCAAGAAATGTTGAAAGCTTTGACGACTGGAGCTGATGTGGGCAAATATTTGCTTCACACAGCCTGTGATGTTTCTGATGCTTCTGCCAGGGCTGCAGCTTCCAGTATCCGTCTCTGAAGATATTTGTGTCTCAGGGTGGCAGGCCTGCTATGAAGACTTAAAGAATAAAATCTTGTAGGAGATGCAACCCCAAACCTTTTTGTTTCACACTATCCTGTCTGCTTCTATTTTCGTATGTATTGTAAATTTTTTGTCAGGGTGGCCAACCTGGCAATCTTTCATCCCCTTTTTTTTTTTTCCATTCTTTAAGCCCTTCTTTCCTCAGTGTGCATCTAAATTGAAAAGAGCGCTTATCTAGTATGGCTTAAAAAAAAATAAAAAAAATTAGTTTGCCCTTATTGTCTAGTATGAAGAGAGCTTAAGAGAAATTCTGCTGTCTGTCTTGAGGCATGTTCTATATGCTTCTGTTTGGTAAATAGAAGATGGAAAGAAGATTTTTGTTTTTAGAGAAACGCTTAGTGCTTTATAATACAATTCCAGCGAGTTTGGTGTTGCAGTGGCGGTGAGGTGTACGCACGTTTGCACGCTCACAGGAGACCTTGTGCATGTTCGCGCATGAGAAAAGGTCCCAACAGAGGAGCCACAGAGCTGTACAATCGCAAATACTTGTTTCTATTAAAGATAGAAGCGTCTGTGCAGCGTAGAGGAAAAGCCCAGAGTAGAGCAGCTGTGTACAGTTGCTAGGGTACGTTGCTACACTCCCTGTTGTAGCCCTGAAATGCTGTGTGGATATCTGCTCCTTGGATATCTAAGGAAGGGACTGCAGTGGAAGTAAAATGAGTCAGGACTCCCAAGAGCATGCAGTAGAACCCTGTAGTGAGGAAACAGATGCTGAAAGGAGCTGTAATCACAGCCGTAATGTCCACAGACACTAAAAGGCTGTTATGCAGTTGTAGTCATCGGCTGAAATTATAGCAGTCTAGTTGGAAGTACAAATAAATTGAACTTTGTAAATTACAGAACTAGGCTTTATGCGTCATTTACAAGGCATAAAGGTTGTAAGGAATTACTGCATAGAGTACTAATATATTAACATATGAGTGCATTTCATGTTTATATTGTTGATATATTTTGAGTAAATAAGTTTCTGGAATCTTGCAAGGAAACGGATGAGGAGCACGCCCCTCATCTGTTTCTCCTTGCCACAGTTGTAGATTTTTTTTTTATTAATCAGTGTTTTTTTCCTTTCTGTGCATGTCTGATAATAATGAATGATCTTGCTTCGAGAGGAAGCTCTTGCAGCAGGTACCCCATTTAGGACTGATGCTACCTGGCGGCGGTTCTCTGCATTTTTTTCCATTCAGCAGTACTGATGTGGGAACACCCCGCCATCTCCCTATATAAGGGAGGAATTCCCCACATGCTCCTGTTCTTTCCCGCCTCAAGATCTGGGATAGTTCACCTCAGCTACCGTTCTGTAGTACTGATCGCTTCATTCTCCACCGCTTAGTGTTTTTTCGTTTACCTTTATTTCCTCGTCTCACATTAACAAGTGCGCTTGTGGGCGACAGATACCCACCAAAGATGGTCATTTGCCGTGCCTCTTCTGTCTTGGGCCTGACCACGACACAGACGCCTGCCCCCATTGTTAGGCCTTCAACTCCCGCACTAGGATCAGGCGTCAGTCCCTTGTGGCCTGCTTTGCAGAATCCAAACTGGCCGCCATGGAACGGGCCTCTTCCTCTGGGGGGGGTGGAATCTGACCACCCACCTGCCCACAAGCCACACAAACACCGGGAGCACAAGGACAGAAGAAGGTCTCACTCTAGGCCCAGGTCTTTGGGCTAGAAGTCCGGGTCATCGGGGCATGACTCCCGCCTCATGTCCCTCAAACCATCCTCCGGGTCTTCTGTGACCAAGTCTCCTGGAGCTACCCTTTAACCCCTGAGGATGCATCAGCCCGCCAAGAAGGCTTTCTCGACGGGCACAGGTAAGGCCTCCCACTGCTCGGCTTCTTCGAAGGCCGACTCCCGGGAGTCAGGCAAGGCCTCCGGGTCTTCTGTCTTCAGGGCCTCCTTCTTGCTGCCAAAATCGCGTGACCCTGACTTAGACGCCTGCCTCTGGTGACTGACCGGCTTTCGGTTGAAGTTTGCTGCTCATAAGGCCGACTACCTCAAGGATTATGCCTCAGGAGGACACCAGTCAGCCTCCAAAGATAGGCGGACACCATACCACTGTCCGCCCGTGGCCCCACCGGCCTCTGACCTGGTGAAGGTCATACCACCATCGGTCACTGTCTGGTCGACACTGGCTACCCTGGCACCTCCTGATGTCAGTTCTGGCACCCATTCTCCTTGGTCGCCGGCCCATCGGACCCAGACGACGGAAGTGCTGATTACTCCGGCACCCCTTAGGCCTACGCCAGTGTATAAGGGTGTGGACCTGATGCCAGTACCCCCATGACGATGGGACCGATGCCAGCTCGGGTGCTCCTTCACCCCCTGTGCCTGGTTCACCCAGGCTGAATTTCTCAAGTCAAGGAGCTATTTTCTTACTGGTGGGACACCGTAAAAAAAAAAAAGGACCTACCAGTGGGGGTGCCCCCCCCCCCACGCCTTTTCTGGTTCCACTTCCTAATACTCCAGAACCGTCGGATGGTGGGGTGTAGGAGGAACCGGCTCCTAAGAAACACATGAAGAAAACAAGGAGGGACCGGATCCAGTAGTTCCTCCTGCTCTTCTTCTCTGGACGGGAGACACAGGAGGAAGAGGCATAGATTGCCTTCCACACCCGATTCTTATGTGGACTCTGACACTTCATGTCTAGACTGTGATGTAGAACCAAGCCTAGGGGACACGGAGGAACACCCCAAATCCCCTCTAGATGACCCGAGCTTCATGGAGGTGATGAGGCACATCCAGTCCAACATGGGCTGGGACACTGAGCGACTGTGGTTGGCTAAATACCTCTGCCAAAAAGACCCTAAGCTGGTGGTCATCCCTCTCATGGTAGACGCCTTCGAGGATGTCACCCGCGCGATCTAGAAGGACCCTCACTTCTCCACCTACGGACCATCCCTTTCTAGATGAACCACCCGCTGCAGACTGTGGTGATTTCAGTAGCTCATGACCGTTCACAGAGGCTCAAACACCTGAGCACCCAGCCGCTGGACAGAGAATCTAAGCAGCTGGATTCCATGGGCTGTAAAGTGTACTCAGCTAACACTTGCTGAGTCAGGAGTCTAAACTTCCTGGTACACATGGTCCAATTCCAGAACGCCCTTTGGGAATTGGGGTTGGACATAGTGCAGAGTATGCCAGATTGCCCTCAGCGGGCACAGCTTGCCAAATTATTTCAGACTGGCTCAGACGTGGGAACTCGCGTTCTGAGGTCGGCCTACGACTGCAGACACCTCTTCTAGGGCGGCCACCACTGGCATTTTCCTCCATCGCCATGCTTAGCTTCGGGTTTCTGGGTTCGATCTAGAAGTACAGACAGACATACTGGATGCTCCCTTCAAGGGCTCCGTGCTCTTTGGTGAAGATAAGAGGATCATCACCAGGCTGCAGGACTCCGGCAGGGCAATCCGAACCGTGCAGTCCATGCACCGCCCGAAACAGGAGCGAGCTCATAAGCCCTGTTTTCATGGCCGTGGACGACATCCGCCTCAGCAGTCTCGTTTTCAGCAACAATTGCAGCTAGGCGGCTTCAGTCTTAGGGGCGGAGCCAGAGGATCTTCTGCCGCCTCCTCTCAACAGGCCAAGGCAGCCACCGCTGCCCCCCCCCCCACCGCCTGACTATACAGGCTACCCCTCCTCCCTAGATGCTCAGTCAGGAGCCGGTCGGAGCCGCTTTTTCCCTCTCTGTGGATGCGGGGTCAAGTGACGCCAAGTGGGTACTGATATTGTGGAGTTTGGGCATTCTGTAGAGTTCGACTCTTTCCCGCTGAACAGACCTCTGCCCCATCCCTTTATCCAAGGGATCACCGAGCGCTGGTCAGAAGGGAGATCTTATCCCTTTTGGACAAAAAGGCCATCGAGCCGGTTTCCCCAGCCGAAAGAGAGGGTTTTTCTTCCACTACTTCCTAGTTCCGAAAAAGTTGGGAGACCTCAGACCCATTCTGGATTTCAGCGATCTGAATCAATGGGTCTCGTACAGGAGATTTGGGATATTTTCCCTTCCCACTCTCCTGCCGCTTTTTTCGGTGGTGGACTGGTTGGCATCCCTGGATATGCAGGGCACTTACCTGCATATCCCTATTGCCAGGAACCATCTAAGATTTCTCAGGTTCAGGTTCGAAGACAAGGACTGTCAGTTTTGAGTCCTTCCCTTCGGTCTCTCTCTAGTCCCCAGAATCTTCACCAAGTGCTCAGCAGTAGTCGCCACGGCACTATGGAGACAGGGCCACTTTGTGTTCCCTGACCTGGATGATTGGCTTCCTCCAGGTCCTGCCTGTTGGAAACTGTCGGGGATTCCATCTCGCTGCTTCACCGTCTGGGGATCACTATCAACAGGGACAAATCTCAACTGCAATTCATCAGAGCTCTTCTGGATACCACTCTCTGGAAGGTGTTTCTTCCCTCCGACAGAGCGGGTCGCATTCCGATCTTAGCGTCTCAGATCTCTTCAGCCTCAAGAGTTCCTCAAGACTCTTTCTCAGGCTGTTAGGGCATATGGCTGCCACCATAGATTCGGTCCCTCTAGAGCACTTGCACATGAGAACCATCCAGTAGTCCTTAAGGGTACAGTGGGATCAAACATTAGACAGCTTGGATGCCTTGATCCAGATCTCTGAGCCAGTCCACCGGGAATTACGCTGGTGGATGTTCAAAGATTTACTGGCGGGCATCCCTTCCACGTGGGGTCACGTCCCAGATTCTGACCACTGACGCTTTGTCCGCGAGATGGGGCGCTCATCTGGGGACACTTCTCACTCAAGGCTCTTGGTCCCCAAGAGAGGAACGTCTGCATATCAACGTTCTAGAGCTGAGAGCGGTCCTTTATGCCCTCGTTTTGGTCCTAGTGCTGGGCCACCTCTTGGTGCAGACTGACAACACTTGGGTGATGTTCTACATCAACAAGCAGGGTGGCACACACTCTTACCCCATCTGCCAGGAAGCCGTGGGGGATTGGGCTCTGGAGCACCAGCTCTTTATGACGGTGGTACACGTTCCGGGGGAACAAAACGTACTGGCAGATATGCTCAGCAGGACAGTCGCAAGCTCATGAATGGGAGCTGCTTCAAGAGGTCTCAGATCACATCATCTGTCAGTGGGGGACACCAGACTTGGATCTCTTTGCATCATGGTTCAATGCAAAACTGCCCAATTTCTGCTCGCTAGGTCCAGAGCCTGGAGCTTTTTGGCAAGATGCGTTGTCCCGCTGCTGGAAAGGGAGATCTTACTTCGAGAGGGCTCTTGCAGTAGGTAATTACATATAGGACTGAAGCTGGTAGGCGTCAGGACCCTACGGAACAATTTCTAGCTAGCAGTCTCTGGTGGGGACTGGCCCCATGTCAGGTGACCGTCAGTATAAAGGGGCGGTCCCCCACGCCCGCCTTCCAGTTCTTTCCCACCATTAGCTCGTGAAAGCGCCTCGTGGTTAAGTGCACTGCTTCGCCAGTCAATCGCTGGTATTATTACTGTTCTCTTTTTCCAATTTGTTTGATTTTTCTCGTCAGATTATCTTCAGCATTTGCCGTGTATGTTGTCCCCTACTCTATCTGAGCATAAGAATAAGTGCAATTCTTGCGGCGCCCAGCTCCTGCACAAGGACACTCCCAGTGCCTCTTCAGCCTAGGCCTGGATCACCCTGTGGACAAGTGCCGGCACTGCCAACAGTTTAATGCCGCCACCCACAAACGGAGGCAGCAGTCCCTGGAGGCCCAAATTTTAAAAAAGATGTTCTCCATGGAGAAGGAGCCAAAGTTTCGGCAGGCCTCTACTTTCTCTGAGGATCACCGCAAAAAGAAGCACTGGGACTCCTCTTCCACGGTCACTGCGACTCCGGCCGGAGTCGCCGTGCTGAAGGAAACGCCCTTCCAGGGGACCATTCATTGATGGCCATCTTGGAGGCTTCCAAGGCAGCATCAACCCTCCCACTGGGCTCAGGCCCATTGGGAGCCTCCGGGTCAAAGGAGGCAGCCGCTCCTGGGAAGCCCGCCACTGCAGCCTTCTGGTTCGAGCGGCTCCGGTAAGCCAGACGTCGGCTCCTCCGCCTGCACAGACAAGGCTGCTGAGACACCTGAGCCTTCGGGGCAGTGCACAGCCTCCGAAATGCCCGCCAAAACCTCTCCTCCCTCGCGGCCTTTGTTGGATGCTGGCTCCTCCGATGCTGCCTGGACCCCGCCGGTAAGGCAAGCGTCTGCTCCTCCGATGGACACGTGGCGTTAGAGCCGATGCCGGACCCTACGGATCAGTCTGTCATCTGCGGCTCGCCGCAACACTTGACGTTGCATTCAGAGGCTCTAGCGTCTCCCTTGTTGGACCCCGTGAATTTTAGTCCTCCTTCCTGGGCGACACCGAGGATGCTGGCATGCTCCCGTTCAGTCTTCCTTCTGCTGGGCTGGATAACCTGACGTCGGACCCTCTGATGTAGGCGACATTCCCTTGCTGGATGCTCGCCGGGCCTCCTATACTTGGCACACCTGCAGGGTCTCTCCCAGGGCCATCTGCTCCATTAGAGCCCCTGGTGCCCGGGTATCCGACCCAGTCTTATCCGACGTCGTCCTACCCGGGATCACAGTATCCTGCACCCGAAGCCAGCCTACCTGACGTCGCAGTACCTCCTGCCCCAGTACCAGACGCTGGGCTTCCCGCCGTCGGGTTATGGATACTCGCCATACGGATATCCCCAATATCCGTGTCCCACACCTCCTCCTCCTCCACCACCCCCTCAACTGCCAGTGGACCTGAAGGAGACTCTGGCTTCCTGGTGGGCTGAGGCCAAGGCTCAGCTCACCAGGGAGATGGAGAGCCGCCTACCGACACCGTATCCGGTTCCAGACTCCTGTCGTCTGAGGCGAGAGACTCCCTCCCCCCCTTCCCAACACTCGTGGCGAGCCCTTCGGTGCCAGGGCAGGGGAGGACACGCTTCCCCGTGGGCTGCCTAAGGAGTCCGCTCCTCCCCCGCGTCGGGAGGGGTAATAGTCTTCTTCGGAGACCACGGATGATTCCAACGGGTGCTTCAATCCAGACGACGAGCCACGCACTCCAGACCAGCCCAGGCCTAGGACTCCTCCAAAGTCACCTCCGGAAGATCCCTCCTTTCTGGAGCTGCTGCGAAAGATCCAGGCGGTTCACCAGTGGCAATCTTTGGAGCCGGATCCACAGTGAAAGAAACTCGCTGCTCATTTGGATCTCCACGAAACTGCTCCAACACTTGATTCCACCCTGGATTGAGCCTCATGCAGACCTTGTTTCCACTATTTTGAAGCAGCAGTCTGTATTGGCCCCCCCTTCCGAGGAAGACGGATAGGCTATACCAGGCTCCAGTTGGTGTTGATTCCCTGAATACACACCCCAAAGCCGACTTGGTCGTTTCTTACAGGGTATATCTTATGTGAAATTATTATAGGTGGTGCTTTACAGGTTTTACAGTTTTATCTAGCATTAGGATAAGCTTTCAGGGTTACTGCATTTGTTGCTGACTGTTTCTGCTCTTCCTCCTTGTTTCTTTCGTCTGTGGTTGTTCTTTTTCGGCAGGAGAAGAGCCCAGCTACCCACCCCACACTACACTCCTTTTATTGGGTAGTACAGTCGTGGCATTTCCTGTGGCAAAGCAGGAAGGGGCGGATCAGTGGGGTATCCACATGGTCGCCTCATTTACAGGGGCACTAGTAATTTAACTTATAACAAGTTGTACAAAAACAAACAAAACACAGAACCAAACTTTTGCTTTCATTTTCTTCCTTCTAATTACTTTGCCCAGGTTATAAACCCAGCAACTTATCTGGAATTGATATCATTTACTGCAGGTACTGCGGAACACTTTTTAGAAGGGTAGTTTTACAGGATTTAGGACGCCGTCCTACATGCTGGACCATTGGAGATCTTAGGGCTTGGCTCCAGGCAGCATGGGCAGAAATTGAGCGCCTCAAATTTTATATTCAAGAGGAAATATAAGAACCACCCACCATTTCCCCAACATCCAACAGAAACTCCTCAACCACAGAGGATGGTTGGTCCAGGAGGTTGCCAGGTGGTTAGGGGCAAATCGGGTGCCCCATCACTCTGTGCTTTCCAACATATTACCTCCACAAACCATGTAAAAACTACAAACAGGTATCTGCCTCTATTTCTGAAATCAAAGGGGCAGAGGACACTGCAGAGCAGGACAGTGCAGCACAGGAGCTAGCACAATAAAACTCACCCAAAACAGGAACCAAAGGAAATCCAAAAAACTTCTGATCATAGGAGACTCCATGATTCGGGGAGTTGATGCCTATATCCAGCCAGGGATAATGGTCAGTCTCCCAGGTACATCAGCATGGAGAGACACTGACCGCATTGCTAAAATTGTTCAGGAAGTAGGAGAAAACATTGACGTCCTGGTACACATAGGGACTAATGATCTCGCCAGCCGGTCAGTTGTGGAGACCAAGGAACACCTGACCAGGCTGCGTGACAAACTACCATCCATTTCATCCGGCATCTCCTTCTCTGAGATTCTGCCAGTCTGGGAGAGGGGGGGGGAAGATGGACGGAAGGTCAGAAAGGGGGAGATGGGGAGCTAAACATGCGGCTCAAGGGCTGGTGCCAGGAAAAGACACATATTTGTAGGGAACTGGCAACAGTTTTGGGAGCGAAAGTTCTTTAAATCTGATTGACTGCATCTGACTAAGGAGGGAGTTAGAGCATTGGGGCAGAAGTTTGATGTCTTTGCAGAATATTTAAACTAGCAAATGGGGAGAGGGGTGCAGCACTCCATACGTCGAATAGGAAGAACACCCTTCCCCCCAGCTAGTGGTCAAACAGGAGTTCATCATGTTAGCAGTTCATTTGCATCACCAGGTAAGGAAAAAGGTCCAGCTCCCCATACAGCACACACGGGAAATGCCAGACCTCACCCAACAACTAACGCACTGAAATCTGGCAAATGGAAGATCATGTACACAAATGGTCGCAGTCTGGGAAACAAGATCCCAGACCTGCAGGCAATAATGACAGACTAAATTGGATATAGTAGCAGTTAGCGAGATATGGTTTACCAGTAACCACACTTGGGAGACTTCAGTATCTGGCTATGTACTGTTCAGAAGAGACCCGAGGTGCAAAAGGGGTGGAGTGGCCTTGTATGTCAATGAAAATATCAAAGCTACAGAAATTCAGAATACACATAAGGAGCCAGAAGAACTGTGGGTCACCCTGGAAACCGGAAATGGGACAGCCATAAGAACTGGGGTTGTCTACAGGCCCCCAGACCAGGGGGAGGACATAGACACATTACTGTTAGAAGATATACAAAACATAACAGCTAAAGGGGAGGTTCTGATAATGGGAGACTTCAACATGCCGGATACAGATTGGTCAATACCAGCAGGAACATCTGCCAGAACTAGACACATGGTGGATTCCCTGCAGGGGGAAGGCCTCAAACAACTGGTACAACAACCCACAAGAGATGGGGCTATCCTAGATATAGGACTGACTAACAGGGAAAGGATCACAGATGTCCAGGTAGGTCACCTTGGGGCTAGTGACCATCAAATGATATAGTTCAGTTTGGCCACTACAACTAAATCATCCCATTCCTAGGCAAAAATATGGGACTTCAGAGGAGCTGACTTTGACAAGATGGCCAACGGAGTTGAGCTAGCCATGGCCAAAAGAAATGCAGGTGAGGGGGTGTACAGGCAAAGTGGGCAAGCATTAAGGATGCAATACTTGAAGCGACATCCCATTGTGTTAGAGAGAAAAGGAAGTGCAAAAGAAGAAGGAAACCACTTTATCAAAAACAGCAGCAGAAAAGGTCAGAGCCAAAAGGCTGGCCTTCAGGAAATATAAGGAAACACAGCGGGATAAAGATAGGGAGGTATACCAAACTTCCCTAAGGGAAGCAGGGAAAGCAGTAAGGCAGGCAAAGGCTAAAACCGAGGAAACACTAGCACAGACAGTAAAAGAAGGTGACAAGACTTTCTATAGATACATTAGTGAAAGGAGAAAGTCCAGAGGGGGTATTGCTAAGATCAAAGGAGATAAAGGGGCGTGTGAGGAGGAGGACCATGTAAAAGCATCTATCCTAAATAGATACTTCTGCTCAGTATTTACTGAAGAGAAGGTAGGGCAGGACCACAGCTCAGCACCATGGACACGGGGGGGGGGGGTGAGCATGAGTCCCTTCACAAAAGAAAGGGTCCTACAAGAGCTCGATAAGCTCAGGGTGGACAAGGCAATGGGACCTAATGGCATACATTCCAGGGTACTAAAGGAGCTAAGGGTGGAACTAGCAGAGCCATTATCAGAACTGTTTAGCGAGTCTCTGAGCACAGGAGAGGTCCCAGAAGACTGGAGAAGGACTCGTGTGATCCCGCTCCACAAGAGTAGTGGTAGGGAGGAGGCAGGGAACTACAGACCAGTCAGTCTTACCTCAGTAGTGGGCAAAATTATGGAGGCACTCCTTAAGGAAAAGATAGTGCACCATCTGGAATACATAGGTGCAAAGGATCCAAGAGAGCATGGGTTTACAAAAGGAAGGTCCTGTCAAACTGATCTCATAGATTTCTTTGACTGGGTAACCAGAGTGGTGGACCAAGGGGGAGCAGCTGATGTCGCCTACCTTGACTTCTTCAAAGCTTTCGATACTGTTCCACATAGAAGATTGATTAATAAGCTGGGTAGGCTCATGGTGGGTCAGGAGTTGGTAAGCTGGGTGGCAAACTGGTGGACTGGCAGAAAACAGAGTGTAGTAGTAAGTAGTATACAGTCAGAAGAGACGCAAGTCACAAGTGGGGTACCTCAGGGATCAGTCCTGGGGCCAGTCCTCTTCAATATCTTCATCAGTGACATTGCAGATGGACTGGAGGGTAAGGTTTGTCTGTTTGCAGATGATACCAAGATCTGCAACAGAGTAGATGATCCAGGTGGGGTGGGCAGAATAAGAGATCTAGATAAACTAGTAAAATGGTCGTAAGAGTGGCAACTGGTGTTTAATGCAGAGAAGTGCAAGATCATGCACAGAGGGGAGAGAAACCTGGAAGCCAACTATAGGCTGGGAGGGGAGTTGCTGGCAGTCACAAGGGAAGAGAGAGAGACTTGGGCATCATCATCACCGATGACCTGAAATCATCCAAGCAGACCACTAAAGCAGTAGGTACAGCTAGGGGGATGTTAGGTTGTATTAGTAGGGGTATCACAAGTCGAAAGAGGGAGGTAATAATCCCTCTGTACAAGACACTGGTTAGGCCCCGTCTGGAGTACTGCGTGCAGTACTGGAGGCCACACCTTCACAAGGACATTAACCAAATTGAGGCAGCCCAGAGAAGGGCAACCAAAATGGTGCAGGGACTGCATCAGAAAATGTATGAGGGCAGATTAATGGAGCTCAATGTGTATACCCTACAGCAAAGGATTGAGAGAGGTGATAATTATCAAAACATTCAAACACCTTAAGGGTATTAACAAGGTGAAAGAGTCTTAATGTGTTTCAGTATAAGAAAAATAGCAGGACAAGAGGACACAGCATGAGATTAGTGGGAGGCCGATTAAGGGGTAATGTGAGGAAGTTCTTTTTCACAGAAAGGTTGGTGGATGCATGGAACGGCCTACCTCAGGAAGTGGTGGATATGAATTCAGTGCAGGGCTTTAAACAGGCCTGGGATGGGCATACGGGAGCAATACAGATAAGTATGAATAGATGGGCCATTGATGGAGCAAAGGCTGATGGCACATTTATAAGGAAGAAAAAGAAATTGGCAGACTGGATGGGCCTTGCGGTCCTTATCTGCCGTCAGCTTCTATGTTTCTGTTAGCGCCGCACACGGCCATACGGCTAACACTAAGCATCTCGCCTTCTGGACCAGCAAGGGAAGGTGGTCTGTGCTGCTTCCACTCTGGGAATAAGGGCCCTAAATTATGTCGCTCATATGGGGGATTACCAGAAAGCGATCCTCAGTGAGGTGGAAGCAAAGTTGGACTCCCTTCCTGAGTCTGACTAAGCAGGAAGCGGCAGTTCAAACAACATGAAGTCTTGCTGTATTCTGACAATTGCAATGATTCCCAACCTTTGAACTGCCCTGGAGAACTAAGGGTTAACTCTCCATGCAGGGCATGGAATGCTGAGCTCGAGTTCGGTTGAAGTCTCGGTCTGGAGTGTTTTGAACTTAAACAGTCAGATTCTTTACTCCACCTCACTGAACGGTTGCTCCAGAGATTTCTCCTTCAGCTCTGTTCGAAGTCGGTTAAAGTTTTCAGTTTTCGTCGGTTTAAACTGAAAAAAAGTATCCGCATAGCCTGTTCAGTGTCTGTCTGTGGTGCTGTGAGGACTAGATAGGAATTGTTCTATTTTTCTGTGTGTAACTTGTAAAAGTGCGGTTGGTTCGGCTGAACCGACCATTTGATTGTGAATTTTGTTATATTTAGTGTGTGGTTACCGGTTCAAAAAAAAAAAGGTTAACTTTTTTTTTTCCCAGTACCTGTGACACGGTTAGGAACCGATAAGAGTCTTGCCTGGGGTTGCCGAAAAAGGCAAGCTTGGTTAGGTTGGCCATGTCTGAGAAACCCAAGAAAAAACGGCCCACTGGGTTTCAACACTGCAGTGAGTGTGGGGAGGTCTTTGCCAAGGCCGATCCCCACACCACCTGTGTTTATTGTCTGGGCTTTGACCACCTCTATTCAGACTGCCAGATATGTAAAAATTTTCCCAAATCAACCCTTGAGAAGAGATTAGGTAGACTGAGGGGAAAAGGAGGCCGAGAAGTCCGCTGACCCGGATGGCCAGCCCGGTTCAGTTTCGACCGAACCAGAAAGAGTGCCTTCTGCCAGGGCGATACTTCGGGCAAAAGAAGAGCCGATTCTGAGGGACCGGTTCAGACAAAAAGAAAGCGCAAAGATAAATAGACTGGTTCGGATCCAGAGGTTCATGTTCTGACCGCCGAAGAGATAGCCAGGGTGATTCAGATGGTGGAATCGCTCCGTCTGGTTCCAACTGATCTGGCTCCTTCTGGCAGGGGTTCTGTTCGTTCCCCCAGTTCAAGAGTATTCCCTTGAAGAATTTTATGAACCGGAGTTTGAAGAGGAAGGGGAATTTGAGGACTGTGATGTAAGTGAAGGTCTGGATGTGCCAGTGGAACCGGACATCTCCCCAGACAGACCATCAGGTGTTTCCCCTCCTAGGCTTTCTGAGTCCCCTTCTCACTGTGTTTTACAGAAAAGTGGCTGAAACCCTCCAGCTTCATATGGGGGAGGCTGTGGTTGATCAAGAGCAGCCTGATTATGTAGAGATGATGGATATCCCAGAGTTCAGGAGACTGTCTATTCCCCTCCATAAATCTTTTGGGAAATGGACACAAAAAATCCTAAAGTCTCCTAACACTATACCTCCTGTGGATAAAAGAATGGACAAGAGGTATACACTTTCAGGCTCAGACACAGAGTTCTTATATCAGCAATGCAGCCATGTTGGAGTAGTGCAGGCTGCTGCCTGTGACAAGGCAAATATTCCCTTGGCTTCACACCCTCCTGACAAGGACTCCAGGAAGATTGATGCCACGGCAAAGAAGCAGTACATGGCATCATCTTTGGGACTCAGGCAGGCGAATTACGTGGCCTATACAGCCAGGTACCAGAAGTCCAGGTAGGACACTGTACTGGCACTGGCTAAACAGGCCTCCCCCCAGCTAGCCAAGGAGCTGGAGGCAGTGGCTGCAGATGGGGTTAAGGCATCTAAGGTTCAGTTTTATGCTGCTGTGGACTCTAATGATGATTCATCAAGAGTCATGGCTACATCTGTGGCTCTTCAGAGAATGGCTTGGCTCAGATGTAGTAGCCTCTCGCAGGACACCCAGGCTAAGGCCATGCATTTTCCTGTAGTGGCTAATTCTCTGTTTGGGGAGCAGACAGAGAACTGCATGAAGAAAATGGACGAGTACAGGACCACTTACAGGAGTACTCAGGCCAAAGAAAGGCAGGCAACACCTCAAAGGCAGCAGTCTAGGGGCAGGCCTTTTTACCAAGCACAGGCCTCCTCTTCCTTTTCGCAGAGGGGGTTCTTCAGAGGGACAGGCAGAAGGGGTGGTGAGCAGGCCTGCATCTACCCCTCAGCCTAAAGCCCCTGCCAAGCAGACACCCTGATGGGTCTGCCCGGGTCGACTCTCCTATTCCAGTAGGGGGCAGGATGGCTTACTTTGTCCAGGACTGGATGTCTGTTACATCAGACAAGTGGGTCCTGGAAGTAGTAAGCCAGGGACTGGTTCTCAGCTTCAAAAATTTTTGAAAGATGAGAGCCAGATCTTTTCCACCTGCAAATCTCTCAGAAACCCTTGCCCTAGAGGCAGAGGTTTCTTCTCTCCTAGCTGTAAGAGCTATAGAGAGAGTACCTACCCTACACTGGGGCAAATGACTGTACTCCAGGTACTTCCTAACCCCCAAAAAGACAGGGGAGTGGCGACCCATCCTAGATCTAAGATGTCTGAACAAACGTCTTTTAAAACCAAAGTTCAAGATGATAACTCTGGGAATAATCCTTCTCTCTCTAAGGCCAGGGGACTGGCTAGCCTCCCTGGACCTCAAAGATGCCTACTTCACATTCCCGTCAGGTGCTCCCACAGAAAGTATCTCAGGTTCGAGTTGCCCTCAGGCCACTATCAGTTCAGAGCAGTGCCCTTTGGCCTAACCTCAGCCCCAAGGGTTTTCACAAAGTGCCTGGCAGTAGTAGCTGCCTTTCTAAGAAGGCAAAAGATTTCCATATTTCCTTATCTGGACGACTGGCTAATAGTGGGCCAGTCTCCAGACCAAGTAAAGTCTCACCTGCAAGTGACCCAGCAAGTGCTCACTTCCCTAGGATTTCTTCTCAACCTTCCCAAGTCAGTTCTTGAACCAGTCCAGCTGCGTACCTTTATAGGGGCAGAACTGGACACACTCAGAGTAAGAGCCTTTCTTCCTCTAGAAAGGGCAAGGGCTCTTATGGAACTAGCTTCTTCCTTCAGATTTCAGGTATCTCGACCAGCAAGGCATTTCCTTCAGCTCTTGGGCCACATGGCAGCTTCAACAGCAGTAGTCCAAGGGACAAGATTCTAGATGAGGGATATTCAGTTCCACCTGAGAGCTTTCTGGTCTCGGAGAAAGGACTCCCTTACCAAACTGATTCCGGTGACTCTGACCTTGATCCAGGCCCTCCAGTAGTGGCAGGATCGGGACAATTTAAGGCAAGGTGTTCCTTTTGTTGCTCAGCCTTGTTCAGTGGTCCTTACCACGGATGCTTCTCTTCTGGGCTGGGGAGCCCACCTGGGGTCCCTTACTGCCCAGGGCCTCTGGTCTCCCCAAGAATCCCTTCTCCACATAAATCTTCTAGAGCTCAGGGCAGTTTTTCTGGCTCTAAAAGCGTTCACAGTCAGTTCAGAACAAGGTGGTTCAAGTCAGAACAGACAACACTACCACCATGTGGTACATCAACAGGCAGGGAGGCACTCGGTTCACGGCCTTGTGCACAGAAGCCATGAAGTTTTGGTGCCTGGCTTATTCCCTACAAGCCTCTCTCGTAGCAGTTCACCTTCCAGACAAGGACAATGTGCTAGCAGATGCACTGAGCAGGATTTCTCAGGGCCATCACGAATGGTCCCTGGACCCTCGGGTGTTGAAAGTGATTTTTTCAAGGTGGGGACCCTCCAGAGATAGATTTCTTTGCAGCCCCAGACTATCACCAACTCCCTCTCTTTTGTTGCAGATCTCCAGTCCTGGGCTCTCTCCCTCTGTACGCCATGATCCTCAATTGGGAAGGGAAGTTTCTGTATGCTTTCTCCCCCTTCCCTCTCCTAATCAGAGTTTTGGTAAAAATAAGGTCTCAGCCATGCAAGGTGATTCTGATTGCTCCAGATTGGGCCAGACAGCCCTGGTACCCCCTGTTGCTGTCCGTATCAGTCCATCTTCCCCTGTCTCTTCCCAGGAATTACAACCTGTTAACATCCTCTCAGGGAAGGATTTGGTACCCCAATCTTCAGTCTCTCAATCTCAAAGCGTGGCTCTTGGAAGAGTTAAGAGTTTGCAGATCTGCATCTTTCCCAAGGGGTTCAAGGCTTCTCTAAAGCCCTCCACCAGAAAGACTTACAACTCCAAATGGAAAAGATTCGGTATTTGGTGTTCTAAGAAGAACATTTCTCCAGACACCGCTGAATTGCCTACGGTTCTGGATTATATGGTCCATCTTAATGGCCTAGGCCTCAGACCAGCTACTGTCAAGGTACACTTGTCAGCTGTTTCTGCATTTTTGTCTGTGGGGAAGCCTTCCTCACTATCTTCCCATCCTGTTCTGTAAATTTTTTGAAGGGTTGTTTCACACCAATCCCCCCTCTTAGGGATCCTGCCCCTTCCTGGGATCTGAATGCTTGCATTGCTCAACTTATGCAACCCCCCTTTGAGCCTATGTCTTCAGCAGAGCTTAAGTACTTGACTAGGAAAACTGTGTTCTTGGTAGCCATTACCTCTGCCAGACGTATCAGTGAATTGCAAGCCCTGTCAGTGGAACCAGATTTCTATCTCCTTTCATAGGGATAAAGTGGTCCTTCGAACCAATAGAAGATTCTTTCCCAAAGTGGTTTCAGACTTCCATTTAAACCAGTCTGTCTGTCCCCGTTTTCTTCACTGATCATTCTTCCTCAGGAGAGAGGAGGCTACACAGTTTAGATGTCAAAAGAGCCCTTCATTTATACTTAGAGCATACCAAGAGTCACAGGTTTGACTCCCTCCAGTTGTTCCTCACTTATGGAGAAGTGGGAAAGGGCAAACCTGCCACCAAAAGATCTGTTGCCAGGTGGATTGTGTCTTGTATACAACTATGCTATGAAAAACTGGGTAAAACTCCACCTTCAGGCCTAAGGGCTCATTCCACGAGAGGTACAGCTGCTTCCCTGGCTGCGGCCAGGGATATCCCTCTCTTAGAAATTTGTCAAGTAGCCACCTGGAAAACAGTCCATACCTTTACCAAGCATTACTCTCTGGATATGTGGGCTAGGAGTGATGCTCGGTTTGGCACAGCAGTACTTCAGAGCCTATTCCCAAAGTAGGTTCTGTCCCTCCTCCTTGGAGGTACTGCTTGGTAGTCTGCAATTGTCAGAAAACAGCAAGACTTCATGTCTGAAGAAAAAAATTACTCACCTTAGTAATCATATTTCTTCTAATGGAATCTTGCTGTATTCTGACCTCCCTCCCTGCCTCCCCTCTCAGAACCTGTTTTTTGGGAAGTGGGTGGGCAGGTGCAGTGTTGCACCCCAGGGGTGTGTTTGGTTGCACCCTCCCCCCTTTTTGTTTGGGTGCTTATTTATTATTATTTTTGAGTACATTAGGTTTTGTTTTTGGGTTTCCTGACTTGAGTCTTCCTTGAGAATCCAAAACTTTTCAGCAAGTTGGATAGTAGAATTTTTACAATTTCCACATAAAATTTTTAGTTTAGTTGGACTCGTAAGAATCTGATGGTTTAAGTTCAAAACACTCCAGACAGAGACTTCAACCGAGCTCGAGCTCAGCGTTCCATGCCCTGCATGGAAAGTTAACCCTTAGTTCTCCGGGGCAGTTCAAAGGTTGGGAATCACTGCAATTGTCAGAATACAGCAAGACTCCATTAGAAGAAATATAATTACTAAGGTGAGTAATTTTTTTATCTGGAGCTCTGCTTTCACCATAGGTTTGCGGCGTCATGCCTGGCTCTGGGTGTCAGGTTTGGTCCCGTAGGTGCAGTCTGCTATCCAGGATGTGCCCTTCAGGGGTTTGGTGCTGTTCAGTGGGGATGTCAGTGACAGCATCACCGATCTGCAAGAGAAGGGTACTGCTCTAAAGTCCGTAGACTCTATATACAGGCCCCCTCCGAGTCAGCGTCACCCTTTTCGCAGACGTTCTCGGACCAAAGTGAAACCTCAGGGCAAGCGGGCCAACAAACTTTGGGTTCCGCCAGCTGCAAAGCGCCCAAAACCCAAAAAAAGTGGCGGGAGCTTCTGCCGCAGTGCTGCCCCACACCTCCTGACTCCTCTCCTCTCCCACAGCCTCTGGACCTTCCAGAGGAACCAGTAGGAGGGAGGTTCTCCTTCCATCTACCAGGTTGGGAGAGGATCGCTTCAGATACATAGGTGCTCCAGCTGATAGCAGAAGGACACTCCGAGTTTCTAAAGAAACCGCCCAGAAACCCCTCCCCCAGGTCATCTTACTTCCCGGAACATCATCTTCTGGTTCGGGAAGAAATATCTTCCCTTCTGCTGAAGGCGGCGATAGAGCTTGTCCCAACTCACCTTCGAGGGACAGGTTACTACTCCCATTTCTTCCTGGTTCTGAAGAAATCGGGAGACTTGAGGCCTGTCCTGGACCTCAGCTCCCTGAACCTGTTCGTGGAGTACAAACAGTTCAGAATGCTCTCCTTGCAGAGCCTTATGCCCGTACTTCAGCTGGGGCAATGGCTGTCCGCTTTGTACATGCAGGATGCCTACCTGCATATCCCTATTTGCCCTTCCCACCGCAGACACCTTTGTTTTTTGTTTCAGGAATGGTGGATGGTTCAGGAGAACCTTTGCTGGGGAGTTCCCTTCTGCCTCACTTCTCCCTCCCAAACATTGACAACAGACGCCTCGAGAGGGTTGGGGAGCCCACCTGGGGTCTCACAGGACCCAGGGCTTCTGGTCTAGGCTCGAACAGACTCTTCATATCAACGTGCTCGAGCTCAGGGACATGCTGTATGCTCTACAAAGTCTGCATCTGTATCTGCTTCCCTGTCATCTGGCTGTCCAGACAGGCATGTGCATAGTCTGGTACATCAACAAACAGGGAAGATCTTGTTCCTACACACTTTGCAGGGAGGCGATGCGGGTCTGGGATTGGGCAGTACATCACAACCTTCGCCTCATGGCAATTCAGATTCCGGGAGTCGAAAACACGTTGGTAGACCACCTCAGTCGGCCCAGGCACACGAATGGGAACTGGATAAGGGGTAGCAGACGATATCTTGCTACACTGGGGAACTCCTCGGGTAGACCTGTTTTGCGTCTCTTCACAACGCAAAACTTCCTACGTTCTGCTCGTTCACTCCAGGCGTGACATTTTCTTGAGGCGCTCTGTCTCTAGACTGGAAGGGCAGATTCGTCTATGCCTCTCTCCCCCACCCCGATTCCCTTTATTCCGAGGGTCTTACACAAACGCAGCTCAGATGGAGCTCGCATGATCCTAAGTGCTCCTTACTGGCCCAGGCAAGTTTGGTTCTCTTCTGCAGCAGTATTCAGAGGAACCTCTTCCTCCTCCTCTTCCGCTGTTGCAACTTTTGCTAACCCAGGATCAGGGGACCCTAGTGCATCCAGGCCTCAAATCCCTTCAGTTGCATGTGGGGCTCCTGCAGACGTAGCTCAAGCCCGATTCAGGGTTTCCCCGCTTGTGGCTGAGATTCTGGTGGAGGCCAGAAAGCCCTTCGCTAGGTTTTCTTATGCCATGAAATGGAAACTGTTCTCTATTTGGGCCTCTTCTAAAGATTTTGAGCCATTCTCGTGCCCTGTTAGGAGACTTCTGGACTACATGCGCCATCTCTTTGATCTGGGTCTCAGTCATTCCTTTTTGAAAGTTCACGTGGTGGCCATCTCCGCTTACCATGTTCCTTTTGGGGACAGAATGTTCGAGCAGTTGAAAGTCTCTAAGACTTTTCTTAGAGGGCTTCTCCATTTGAGACCTCCTATTCGCATTTCTGCCCCTCCTTGGGATCTGAATTTCATTCTTGAGAAGATTACACTGCCTCCCTTTGAGCCGGCAGTCTCAGCAGACCTGAAGTTCCTTTCCTGGAAGAGACGCTTCCTTGTGACCATTACTTCAGCTCAAAGGATTTCCGAGTTTCAGGCCTTGATGTGCAAAATCCCATATTTGATTTTTTACAAGGAACGTGTGGCTCTGCATACCAGCCCTAAGTTTCTCCGTAAGGTGGTAGCGGAATCGACGCTGAATCAATCCAAGGAACTACCTGCTTTCTTTACGCAACACTCCAATCAAGGAGAGTACCTCTTGCATACTTTGGATGTTCACTGAATTCTGAGATACTACACCACTAGAACGAAGGATCTCAGAAAGACTGATCAACTGTTTGTCTCTTTTGCTCACAAAAGAGAAGGCAATACTGTTTCCAAGCAATGCCTATCTAAATAGTTGGCTCATTGCATCACTTTCTGTTACGACAAATATCACAAGACCGTGCCAGGTCAAATAAGGGGCCACTCCACCAGGGGTGTCGCTGCCTCTGCGGCTTGTTTTTAAGAATTTGTCTGCAGCTGACATTTGCACAGCCGCAACTTGGACTTCTGTCCATACCTTTACAAAACACTACAGTTTGGACATTGCCTCTCGCTGTAGGGCTGGCTTCGGGTTGGCTGTTTTGCAAGGTCTCCTTTCCTGAGACCCTCACAGCTGGAGGTTCTGTGGTTGGGTAGTTTTCCTCCTCCTGTATGCTTCTCCTTGTTTCAGATTGCTTGGGACTCGGTCCTGTATGTAATTACCTACTGCAAGAGCCCTCTCGAAGTAAGATAGTACAGTTACATAAGAACTTACTGTAACAGTAGAACTTAGAGGCTCTTGCAGTAGGTAATACCTTCCCGCCCTCCATCCCCCTTAGCTTTTTCAGCACCTGTTCCAAGAAGGGAAATGTCAGCTTCTCTCTTGTCTTGTCGGCACTTGGCAGGAAATAACTGGAAGGGGGGCGAGGGGGACCACCCCTTTATACTGATGTCTCATGAAGTCTGTCACCTGACGTGTGGGTGGTCCCCTGCCCAGAGACTGCTAGCTAAAAAATTTTCCGTGGGGTCCTGATGCCTGCTGGCTTCAGTCCTATATGTAATTGCTTACTGGAAGAGCCTCTCTCGAAGATCTACTGTTACGGTAAGTTCTTTCATAACTGTACTGTTTCTTTACGAGTTTCCTCTTTTTCCTCTGTTACAGAAGGTTCTCCTTAAAGTGCAGTCAGAACCCTGCATCCTCATTCTGATCACTCTGCTTTGGCCTCGTCAGATTTGGTTTCCCTTTCTTCAGCGTTTAGCAGCAGAGCCTCCGCTGCCTCTTCCACTATCCTCTCACCTCCTGACGCAGGACAGTGGGTCCCTGATCCATCCGAATCTGCGCTCTCTTCACCTGCATGCCTGGCTCTTCAGAACTTGGCTAAAGCCAGATTTGGTGTGTCTGATAAGGTGGCACAAGTTCTGGTTGAGGCGCGCAAGCCTGCCACCAGGGCCACTTGCGCTATGAAGTGGAAACGTTCCTGTATATGGGCCACAGCCAAGAGGGTGGACCCGCTGGTCTGTCTGATGAATTCAGTTCTGGAATACCTATTCTCTTTTTCAGAGACAGGTCTCAGTTATCACTCCATCAAAGTACACCTGGCTGCCATCTCTGCTTATCACTTGCCTGTATCTGATGAAGATGGTGGCTCAGATGGAGCTTTCCAAAGTCGCCTTACGCGGTATTCTTCATGTTAGACCTCCCATGGGTGATCCTGTGCCCCTTGGGATCTCCTTTTCCTCCTGGAGAAGCTTACACTTCCTCCTTTGAACCGGCTGTGGAGGCTGAGCTCTGTCTTCTATCCTGGAAGACTTTGCTTTTGGTAGCTATTACTTCGATGAGGCGCATTTCAGAACTCCAAGCCCTCGTATGTAAAGAACCGTACCTTGTTTTTCACAAGGATAGGGTTGACCTTCGCACTAACCCAAAGTTTCTACCAAAGGTAGTTTCCGAGCTCACTCTGAATCAATCCGTTCAGCTCCCAGTATATTATCCGAAGCATTCTAACGGGGGGGGGCTCTGCTGCACTTCTTGTATGTCCATAGGCTCTCCGGCGCTACTAAGCAGGACAAAGGGACAGGAAATCTGAAACTTTTGAATCCTTTATTCAACGGTCCTTGTCGCTTAGTCACCAAACAGATGCTTTCGCTCTGGTTGGTTCATTGTATTACTTTTTGCTACGAGAAGCACAACAGATCTACCCCAGGGCCGGTTAGAGCTCACTTTGCCAGAGCTGTTGCTGCTTCATTCGCAGCTCTGAAGCGGGTACCAGCAGCCGATATTTGTGCTGCCACTACCTGGAGTTCTGTTCATACCTTTGTCAGGCATTAAAGCCTTGGCATAGTTTCCAGACGCAGAGCAGGGTTTGGCCTCGCAGTTCTGCAAGACCTGGTTTCTTGAGGGACCCTTCCCCTTCCTGTCATTCCTTTCCTTATTGTTCCCCCTCCCAGTTGCTGTTTATAGGTTTATATTGCTTGGGAATCTGTCCTAATTGTGGTACCTGCTGCAAGAGCTTCCTCTCGAAGTAAGATAGTACAGTTACGTAAGAACTTACCATGACAGTAGATCTTCGAGAGAAGCTCTTGCAGCAGGTATATTTTCCGCCCTCCTTCCCCCAGGGATCAGACCCTTTCAGGTTGGCCTTCCCTCCTTGTGAGGAAATCGTTTCATACTTCTGACCATTGCCTGTTACCATCTCTCTGCCTGACTGGGGGTGTGTGCAAGAACTGGAGCATGTGGGGAACTCCTCGCTTATATAGGGTGACGCCGGGGGCATTCCCACATCAGTACTGCTTGATGGAAAAAGATTCTAAGAACTGATGCCAGGTGGAGTCGGTTCTAATTTTGTGATGTGTGCTGCAAGAGCTTCTCTCGAAGATCTGTTACGGTAAGTTCTTATGCAACTGTACTTTGATTTTACCTGAAGTTCTTTTTCTGGAAAGGTCTATTATAGGGCTGGCAGCCCATAAAATGGCTGTCCTTATAGGATTTGGGAGAGAGTGATTTCATAGAGGAGGAGGGGCTAAGTTTCAAGCCACTAAGGTTTAGAAATATGTTATCTGGCCTTTATAGATAGTAACTGTTATAGCGCATCGAGTATCTAATACTGATATTGTTCTCTATACCCCATAGTCGGTGTGAGAGTTAGCAGCCATAAAACAAGTCCAGGTTTACTAATTGTGTAGTCGCATGACTATGAGGTCACATAAGAAAGTAATATTTAAACTCTCGGAGAGAGAGGTGAGTCAGTATTGGACTGACCACAGTAAGAGGAAGTTGTGTAGGCTTTTACGCAGGTGCTATTTCTGTGGAGAAAGGAAAAGACGTTTATTCAGGAGCTTGTGGAAAGAAGTATTTCCTGTGTTTGATAGGTGTGGAGTAAACACCAAATTTTTCCTTTCTGTGAACTTTATTTTTTTTATTTTTGTTATTTGAAAATAAATTAACAAATGCATTTATTTGCGTGTTTTATGCATCTTACAACTGTCTGGACATCTGTTATTATTCCACACTTCTACACATATGTACAGCAAACAATTCTTAATGCCCCATTTAGAGTGCAACAGTTGTTTGTTTAGACATGATGTACAGGAGTCTATTAAAGATCCTCAACCCACAGGCAGGACTTAGAAGTCTTTCTTATCCCAGGAGTCCTTTAGCATCAGTAACTTTTTGCACTTAGCTGGCTAGGTGTAATTGCCCCAGAGATGTGCCTTTAAGAGATTTTTTTTAATGAGCGTAGGGCCAGCCAATCAAAACACAGGAGTGAGGTGTGAACTGAGAGTTGTTGACTGATTCAGAATTTTTTTTTCTCCGCTGAACTGAGCATATTGCCTCTGAGGCGTCTCCCAACTTTCATTGTTGACAGCCTCCTAGTGCTTATCTGGGTAAAGTTTTCCCTCATAAATCATTTCCTTTAGTGTGCTGAGTGACAAGTTTTACTTTTTCATTAGCGCTTCGCAGAAGTTTTATTTTTAGCGTGACGGTGCTATTTAGACTTTATTTTTACCGCGACTATTTACTTTAAAGCCTAATTGTTATATTACTGGACCTTGGTATCATCTGTGTCATGACTGTCTGTAAGGGTCCAGCAGCCATCTGTACGCAGTTGAGTATTACTGGTTTTCTGTTAAGTTTGGCACTGGTATAGATCCCAGTTTTACAACAACAAAAAAAAAAGGTCACTGGTAATAGAGTTTATTAACTGGGGCAGGACTGGCCGGTGGCATTTTCACAGAAACCTGCACTCAGTTCATGGGTACAGAACTGGTTTACTTTGCTTAAATTGGTGAACATAGCAGACAAACCTTTGATAATTATGGCTGAGAATAAATCAAAGGTTTCCAACGAGGGGCCATTCCAAAATACTAATACCAAAAGCAGAGGTGCTGAGGAACCCTCCAGATCCCAGTCAAAAAATAAAGCTTCCAAATATGAAGTTCCTCACAAGTTGAAAAATAAGAGTGACGAAAAAAGGAAGCTTGATCAAGCCTCTGAAGTGGCTAAAAGAAACTGTCAAGACAGATATGCTTCCGTTGCTCCTTGGAAAGCTAATAGTGAGACAACAGGCAGCTTAAAGCATTCAGAAAAAACGAAGCTCTTACAAACTGCGCAGGTTCTTCTGTCAGTGCAAGATATGGAAAAAGCATAGCAACTGTTTCAGACCCTTCAAAAGAGGGGTACTCTATTTACTGGGGCTGGCAAACACTCTTCCACAGTTCTCTGTTCTGTAGACTGTGAGGGTGATGCAGATGATCAATTCTGTGATTCCTCTGACATGGATTTTGAGGGCCTTAAGCCCCTGGTGTCCCCGGACCCTCACCTTGGGGATCCCCTGGGTGACCACGAGGATCCTTCCTCTGTTTTCATTTATACGAATTATGCTGGATACCCTGGACCTCCCTACACAGGAGCCCAACCAGGATGTCTATGAAGACGAAGATTATAGGGAGATGAAGGGTCTTTCATCCTCAAAGACCCTGGTTGTCCCTATCTATAATGCATTTAGAAAAAATACCATGAAGGTGCTTCAGCACTCAACTTCAGTATTAGAGGTTGATAAGCGGATTGAGAGAAAATATAAATTGTCTAAAAATGGTACAGAGTTCCTGTCAGCACACCCTAGCCACAAGAGTATAGTGCAGCAGCAACTTGTGAGAAAGCTGGATTCTCCTTGTCGCCCTCTCCCCCTGACGAGGATTCCAAGAAAATTGACTTTAGCAAAGAAAATGTATGCCACAGCTTCCCTGCTTCTCAGGCTTTCTTCTTACATGGCATTCACAGCCAGATATCAGAAAGCCCTTTGGAAATCTGTCCAGGCTATCGCCTGCAACGGGTCTGATTCTATGGTACAGGAGCTGGTGGATACATCAAAAACTGCCTTGGAAGCTACTATGTACCAATTCCACATGGCAGATGACAGTGATGCAGCCTCTAGGGCGATGGCCCATGCCATATCTCTCAGATGCTTCGCCTGGCTTCGAACTACCAGTCTGATCACGGACACTCAGAACAAGGCCATGGATTTTCCCTGTGATCAAAATATGTTGTTTGATTACAGAACCACTGACTACATGAAAAAGGTTGAGTACAAAGCCTCCTGGCAGAGCCATTCAGCCAAGCCTAAACCCGCCACCCCTCAGAGATCCCGTCCCAGGGGCGGTAGGGGCAGAAGTTTTTTTTTCCCAGGCCTTACAATTCCTATCCCCAATTTGACTTTAGCCAGTACAGGGGGTCCTTCAGAGGCAGGGGCAGAAGGGGCCAAAGAAGATCCACCTCTACCCAGCCACCTGCCTCTCAGTCCTGATGTGAGTGTCCAGGTCGCCTCCCCGTTTCCAGTTGGAGGCAGACTTTCACTGTCTTCAGCATTGGTCCCTCTTCACGTCGGACAAGTGGGTGCTGGAGATAGTGGAGAAGGGTTTGTCATTACAGTTCAAGCAGCTGCCAGACCTCAAGCGTACCCAGGTGTCAAGACCTCTGTCACCATCACAGATACCGCTGTTGGAAATGGAGGTACAAAACCTTCTGTCTTTACGAGCAGTGGAGAGGGTCCCCACCCATGAGAAGGGCAAGGGCCTCTACTCCAGGTATTTTCTGACACAAAAGAAAACTGGGGAGTGGCAACCTATCTTAGATCTCAGATATTTTAACAAACATCTTAAAAAAAAAAAAAAAAAAAAAAAAAAAAATGCAAAATGGTCACTCTTTCACTGGTCATACAGTCCTTACAGCAGGGTGACTGGCTAGCCTCCCTCGACTTAAAGGACTCCTACTTCCACATCCCCATAAGGAGATCTCACAGGACGTTTCTCAGGTTCAAACTTCCTTCGGGTCACTATCAGTTCACCGCAGTGCCCTTCGGTCTGTCCTCAGCACCAAGAGTCTTTACCAAGTGTCTCACAGTGGTAGCAGCACATCTCGGGAGACTGGATGTCGCTCTTTGCTACTATGAGCCAGTCATCCAGATAGGGGTAAAGTCTCCTTGCCAAGTCAAGGAATCTCATTCCCTCGCAGAACGCACTCTGGAGTCTCTAGGTTTCCTGGTAAATCTCGAAGTCCCACCCGGAACCCACCCAGCTGCTCAACTTCATAGGGGCCCAGCTGGACACTCTGAAGGGATATGCTTTCCCCCCACAGGAAAGAATTCAGAGATCTTACTTCGAGAAACAGCTCTTGCAGCAGGTTACACCATTAGGACTGAAGCCGGCAGGTGCCAGGACCCCACGGAAATTTTCTAGCTAGCAGTATTCAGCGGGGACCAACCCAGGCATCGGTCCTGCCCCCCGACGCCAGGCATCGTATAAAAGAGGGTGGTCCCCCAGAATCCCCAGTTCTTTTCTCGCCATCAACTCGCCAGCATTGGCCTCACGGTCCCACTCTAGCACATGACATCTAAGAACTTCCATAAAACAGTTTTACAAAACTAAATGTCGGCATCTCCAAATCTTACTTTGAGATACAGCTCTTGCAGCTGGTTACACCATCAGGACTGAAACAGTCAGGCACCAGGACCCCACAGAAATTTTCTAGCTAGCAGTCTTCAGTGGGGACGCCTCCGGCATGGTCCCCACACAATCGCATAGTACATAAGGGAGGGTCCCCACAATCCTCAGTTCTTTTTCCACGTCGACATCGCAAACATCAGCCTCTCTGTCACTTTCTAGCGTGCGATGACTTGGAACTATGACGTTCTCTCTTTCTTATATGAATTTGGATTCATCTGATGTCCTCTCCAAACACCTCGCTGAAAGATCACCCATCGAAGTGTGCCTGCGGCAAACAGATCCCCTTCAAGGATCCTCACTCGGCCTGCGTGGGTTGTCTAGGCCCGGAACACGACACCAAGGCCTGCTCCTTCTGCCAGGGCTTCAACAGTCGCACTAGGATCCACCGCCAGAAGGCACTTCATGCGTTTCTCTTGGAGGAGAAACTAAAGACCATGGATAGAGAACCTTCCTCCGGGAGTCATCGGGAAAGACCCACAAACACCGGGAGAAGGAAAGGCCCAGGTCCCCGGCGAGGGCCTCGGACTCCTGAAGCTCCGGCTCGCGGTGAGACTGCTCTCCTTCCAGGGCTCAATCTCGGCCTCCCCCGGTTCAGGTCAGATCCTCCAGCGGCTCCTCCTCCCTGCAGCCTCTCAAGACTTCCAGGCCGTCGGCTTCATCCACCCCTTCTAAGGCCTCGTCCAAGTCTGGAGAGCACCACAAATCTTCCTCCCGCCGTCGGGACTCCGACGCCAGGTCGATGTCCCAGCCTCCGCGTGGGTTGGACCCGGTCCCATGTAAGACTAAGGACCTGACGTCCCTAAAACGAACGCCGGACCCGACGTCGGCCAAGTATCACAGGCACTCCCAGGAGCCGGCGACAGCAAGACACCCGTCACCGGCTAGGCGTTCGCCTCCCAGGGCGTCGGCCAGGGGACAGACTTCGGCTACCCCAGAGAGGAGGAGGACTGCACCACCGTCGCCGGCTGACGGTCGGAAGGAATCATTGGAGGACACCACTCAGCCCGAGGAGCAGGCGGGTGACACCGGAGTAGTCAGGCTCCCATGGGAACCCTCCCCGGAGCGGGAGACCCCTGGGGATCCGACGCCCGACCCCGACGACAGGCCACCTGCGCCCGGCCCTTCGGGCCTGAATTTGGCAGAGGTAAAGGAGCTCTTTACCTTCTGGTGGGACACCATCAGGAAGGATGTGGTCGACACACACCCTCCTCCTACTCCGGCTCCGCCTCCACCCACTCCTTCACCGCCTATGCCCCCTCCTCCACCCAAGGGGCCCATAGGATGGTCACCAACCCCCAAGGAGTCAACACCTCCTCCTAGGGGCAGATCCTCAGATAGAAGACCTCCCTCAAGATCCACTTCAGGGTCACCTAGCCCTAAGAGACCCAGACGACGCCGGTACACCACGTCTGCGTGGAGGACTCTAGATCTGACACCTCAGGGTGCTCCAGATCTCCTTCTCCCATCAGCATTCCCTCCCCAGACCCACACGACCTACCCAGGTCTCCTCCGGATGATCCCTCTTTCGCAGAGATCATGAGGCACATTCAGGAGAATATGGGGTGGGATGCCGAAGAGCTAGACCCCGAGAGACGGCGCCTTGCCTGCTACCTTCGGCAGAAAGACCCAAAGCCTGTGGTAGTGCCACCCTTGGTGGACACCTTTGCGGACGTCACCAAGGCTGCGTGGAAACGTCCGCATTCAACTCCGGCAGTGCCGAAGAAGGCTGACCACCTATACAAGGCCCCGAGGGAGGACCAGTATCTAGCGAACCATCCTCTGGCCGATTCCCTGGTCATCACTGCCTTGCATGGTTGGTCTCGGAGACCTCAGCACTTGAGCACACAACCACCGGACCCGGAATCCAAGCAATTGGATGTCCTGGGTAGGCGCACGTACGCGGCTGCGACTTGCGCCATCAGGTCTCTAAATTACCTCACCCACATGGTTCAATTCCAGAACGCACTGTGGGAACAGGGACAGGACCTGGTTGAGAAAATACCCGACGGTCAAAAGGAGGAGCTTTTAAACCTCCTCCATACGGGTTCGGATGTGGGGACCCAGGTGCTCAGAGCCGTAAACAACTCTGCGGACTCTTCGGCCAGAGCTGCAGCCTCAGGCGTGTGTCTCTGGAGACTCTCTTGGCTCCGCGTGTCTGGTTTTACCCTGGACGTCCAGAAGAACATCCTAGACATCCCTTACAAACGGGAAGTCCTTTTTGGTGAAGCCTCCGAGAAGGTGATCACCAAACTTCAGGACGCAGGGAAGGCAGTTAGATCTGTCCAGGCCATGTACAGATCCCGCCCTAGTTCCTTTTGTAGGAACCAGAGTCGCTGTGGCCGGACACAAAGGCAACAACCACGTTCCGGCCAACAGCAGAGGGGCTTCTTTACCTGAAAAGCCTAGGCCAAGTCATCCCCAGGCAGAGGCCAACGAGTCCCAAAGTTGGCCCAGCCTGCGGGATCTAACGCTGCCACAGCATGACTCCTTCCCGGCCCCCGCCCTTCCTCAGGATCAACAGGAAATGAAGGTCGGGGGTCGCATCGCACGTCGCCTGCCAGGGTGGCGATCGATCACCACCGACAGGTGGGTGCTGCAACTGGTCAAAAAAGGCCACTATATAGAATTTGTAGGCAGCCCACCTACAAGACCTCCCCTGCTTTCCTGCTACTCGGGTCAGCACGCCCTACTCATACAGCAGGAGGTGCTCATGCTTCTGGACAAGGAAGCCTTAGAGCACTTTCCAGAGAACCAGAGAGGGCTAGGGTATTATTCGCACTTCTTCCTGGTTCCAAAGAAAACATGGGACCTCAGCAACCTCAATCTGTCGGTCGTTTACAAATGCTTCTGCATGGTGACCCTTCTAGGCCTAATTCCCATGCTGAAGCGGGACGCCTTTCTGGCGTCTTTGGATATGCAGGTCGCCTACCTGCACATTCCCAGTGCTCAAGCGCACAGGAGGTTCCTGCACTTCGAGTGTCAGAGCCGCCATTATCATTTCCGAGCGCTTCCTTTCGGGCTGTTCTCGGCACCTCTCGTTTTTACGAAGTGCATGGCGGTCGTAGCGGCGTCTCTGAGGAGACAAGGCCACTACGTGTTCCCATACCTGGACGACTGGCTTCTCATGGCTCCCTCCAGGGAGGCACTGACGACGGCCATTCATCACACCCAGTCCCTCTTTCAATCACTGGGTATCCTCATCAATTACCAGAAGTCTCTCCTGGTACCATCCCAGAAACTGCAGGTCATAGGAGCAGTTCTGGACACCGTCAGAGGGAAAGCCTTTCTTCCCTCAGACAGAGTGGAACACGTCAGATCCCTCATCAGGGACCTGTCGGTGAGGAAGACCGTCCCAGCAGGACTGGTCCTTTGCCTGCTTGGACATATGGCTGCGGCCATTGCAACAGTCCCGATGGCACGGCTCCACATGCAGGTAACCCAGTGGATGCTAAGGGTTCAATGGGACCAAAGGCAAGACCATCTACAGCAGCCAATTCGAATCACGAATGCCGCGATTTGGGATTGGCAGTGGTGGCTAGATCCGGAGAATCTCTCCATGGGGGTTCCCTTCACAGCACCGTCTCCGACTGTGACTCTCTCCACAGACGCCTCAGGTTTCGGGTTGGGAGCACACCTAGGTGGTGTGTGGTCTCAGGGCATGTGGACAGCCCAGGAATCTCATCTCCACATCAACATTTTGGAGATGAGGGCAGTACTTTACGCTCTGCAGGCCTTCCAGTCGGAGATTCCACCGGGTACTCTCCTGTTACAAACAGACAATACCGCACTGATGTATTACCTCAACAAACAAGGAGGCACTCACTCCTATCCGCTTTGCAGGGAGGCCATGAGAGTGTGGGAGTGGGTAGTGCAACACGGCGCAAACCTAATTGCAGTACACGTCCTGGGAGTGGACAACACCGTCGCAGACAGTCTTGAGTCACTGTCAGGCCAGAGTCCACGAGTGGGAACTTCTACAGGAGGTGGCAGAGGATCTGTTTCACAGATGGGGCACTCCAGAGTTAGACTATTTCGCGTTCCCATCCAACGCAAAACTGCCCAATTTTTGCTTGCTAGATCCAGGGCCTGGTGTTTTCTGGCGAGACGCGTTGTTCCTCTCCTGGGCGGGCAGATTCCTCTATGCCTTCCCTCCTTTCCCATTGATCCAGAGAGAGTTCTCTTAAAACTTCTCAGGGAGCAGGCGACGCTCATTTTGATAGCGCCTTACTGGCCCAGACAAATCTGGTTCCCTCTTCTGTATCAGCTATCCCGGGAACCTCCACTTCCTTTGCCAATCAGCTCCCATCTGCTGTCTCAGGAGGAGGGTTCATTAGTCCATCCAGACTTGCGTTCATTGAACCTGCACGCTTAGCTCCTAGGGACATAGCCATGTTGTGATAGGAGGTCTCGCAAGTAGTGGCAGATGTACTCTCTGCCACCAGAAAACCAGCAACTCACGCAACGTACGCCATGAAATGGCGCAGATTTTGCTTGTGGGCTCAAGCGCGCGCGGTTTCTCACCATTAGAATGCCCCGTAAAGCTGGTTCTGGATTACCTGCTTTCCGTTTTTCATTCCGGACTGGCTTACTCCTCGATTTTAAGGTGCACCTTTGTGCAGTTTCGACTTACCATGCCCCGATAGGCCATCGGATGGTGGCCCAATTGGACACTACTCGTGCCTTTTTAAAGGGAGTCCTCTACTTTAGGCCGCCTATCAAGGATCCGATTCCTCCTTGGGACTTGCCCTTCGTCCTGGAGCAGCTTACGCTGCCACCTTTGAACCAGCCGCGGATTGCGAGCTATGTTTTCTGTCATGGAAAATGTTATTTTTAGTTGCGGTTACTTCGGCAAGAAGGATCTCCGAATTGCATGCACTAATGTGCAAAGAGCCTTCTTTAGTTTTACATCAGGACAGGGTATCCCTGAGGACAAACCCAAAGTTTCTGCCTAAGGTGTTTTCAGCCCTCACCCTTAATCAGGATATCAACTTACCAGTGTATTTCCCATGGTACACCAACCGAGGAGAAGCCCTTCTGCACACCCTTGATGTACACAGGTGCCTCAGATATTATTTGACCAGAACCAAACAGTTTTGAAAGACTTATCAACTGTTTGTCTCCTTCGCTGTTAGAATGAAAGGAGCTCCTGTCTCTAAACAGTCTCTCTTGAGGTGGCTCATCCAGTGCATCACTTTCTGTTATGATAAACGCAATAAACCCTTACTGAGTGCGGTTAACGGTCATTCCACGAGAGGGGTGGCCACTTCCTTTGCGGCGTTAAGGAGAGTCTCCACCTGAGCTATTTGCGCTGCAGCCACTTTGAGCTCTGTGCATGCCTTTATCAGGCATTACAGCCTGGATATTGCATCAAGGCGAAGAGCAGGGTTCGGCCTAGCCATCCTTCAGGGATTTCTGTCCTAGGCTCAAGTTCCATTGAGACTCCTACCTTTCCTCCTCCCTGTGGCTCAAGACTGGCACTATTGCTTGGAAATCAGTCCTAATGGTGTAACCTGCTGCAAGAGCTGTATCTCGAAGTAAGATAGTACAGTTATATAAGAACTTACCGTAACAGTAAATCTTCGAGAACAGCTCTTGCAGCAGGTACCTTCCCACCCACCATCCCCCTTCTTGTGGAGGTAGGTCGTAGCCAGACAGCCATCTTACGAGATGGGACATTCTGTTTTTAGTCTTGGCCATCTGGTGGCGGATCCTCTGTCTCCTATTCTGATGTCATCCAGCAGCCGGGAGTCTCCGGCGGGAGAACTGAGGATTGTAGGGGGGCCGCCTCCTTATGTACTACGCCTGACGTCGGGGGCCGGACCGATGTCGGAGGCGGTCCCCGCTGAAGACTGCTAGCTAGAAAATTTCCGTGGGGTCCTGGCGCCTGACGGCTTCAGTCCTAATGGTGTAACCTGCTGCAAGAGCTGTTCTCGAAGATCTACTGTTACAGTAAGTTCTTATGTAACTGTACTTTCCTTCTTCAGAAGGACATCATTCCAAGTGTGCCTGTGGCAAACAGATCCCCTTCAAGGATCCTCATTTGTCCTGCCTGCTGTGCTTAGGCCCGGACCACGACACCAAGACCTGCTCCTTCTGTCAGGGGTTTAAGAGTCTCACCAGGATCTGCCGACAGAAGGCACTTCAGGGGTTCCTCTTGGAAGAGAAAGTGCACAGAATGGATAAGGAACCTTCCTCCAGAGGTGAATCTACCTCAAAAGTCCACAAACACCAGGACGAGCACCGGGAGGCCAGGTCCAGATCCCCTAACCGGGCCTCAGACTTGCACACCAGCTCAGGCTCCCAACGTTCAGACCGCTGTCCCTCCAGGGCTCGCTCTCAGCCCCCTCCGGTCAAGGTTTAGGCTTCAGGCAGCTCTTCGGCTTCTCTGCACCCTATATAGACTTCCACGCCTTTGGCTTCCTCCACTCCCTCCTGGGCCTCGTCAAAGTCCTCCGACCGTCACCAGACTAAGTCTTCCTCATCGGACAGATGCTGAGACCCTGACTCCAGAACGGTCTCCCAGCCTACCAGGGGTCCGGATCCCTCACCTAGGAAGATTAAAGACCTGACGTCCCTGAAGCGGACGACGGACTCAACGTCTGCCAAACACCAGACATTGATCAGGCGTTCGCCGGAGCCGAACACGTCGGCCAAGCACTAGACGTCTGACACGTTCGCCGGAGCCAAAGACTGCCCCCCTGTTACCGGAGGACACCGGTTCCTGGGACTCCACGGAGGAGGACCTGACATTACCTGAGGACCAGGCAGGCGACATCGAGGATGCCGGGCTTCCACAGGAGCATTCGCCAATCCCAGAGACGCCTTCGAACCAGATGCCCAACCCTGGCGACAGACCACCGGCGCCAGGTCAGTCGTCGGGTATGAACATCCAAGAGGTCACCGATCTCTTCATTTTCTGGTGGGACACAATAAGGAAAGATGTGATCCCAGTGAAACCTCCTTCTCCTGCACCTCCTACTCCACCTCCTCCACTGCAGGGGCCAGCAGGACGACCACCAACCCCCAAGGAGCGCACTCCACCTCCTAGGGGAAGATCTAAAGAACAGAGAAGGCCTCCCTCAAGATCTCCCAGCCCAAGCGACACAAACGTCGACGATGCACTCTGCCAAGGGAGGATTCTAGACCGGATACTTCTGACACCTCCAGTTCTCCTTCTCTACTCAGCATCCCATCACCTGACCCACAAGACCTGCCCAGGTCACCTCTGGATGATCCCTCTTTCTCTGAGATTGAGGCACATCCAGGAGAACATGGGATGGGATTCGGAAGATCTCGACCCCGAGAGACAGCGCCTTGCTCATTACCTTCGGCAGAAGGATCCTAAGTCTGTGGTAGTGCCACCCTTGGTGGACACTTTCGCAGACGTCACCAAGACCGCGTGGAAGCGTCCGACTCCACCCCGCTGTGCGTCAGAAGAATGCTGACTGCCTGTACAAGGCCCCGAAAGAGGACCAGTACTTGGCCCAACAACCTCTGGCTGACTCCCTGGTCATTACGGCCTCTCATGACTGGTCCCAACGACCGCAGCATATGAGCACACAGCCACCGGACCAGGAATCCCAACAGTTGGATGCCCTGGGGAGGTGCATGTATGCGGCTGCTACATGCTCCATCAGGTCCCTGAACTATCTGCCTCATATGGTTCGGTTTCAGAATGCCCTGTGGGAACAGGGTCAGGACCTTGTTGATAAGCTACCAGATGGTGATCAGAAGGCGGAGTTCTTAAACCTCCTCCGCACAAGGTCTGATGTGGGGACCCAAGTGTTATAAGCCGCATACGATTCTGGGGACTCGTCTGCCAGAGCTACAGCTTCGGGCGTCTGTCTCCGGAGACACTCCTGGCCCCGTGTCTCCGGTTTTACCCCAGATGTACAGAAAAACATTCTTGACGTCCCATACAACGGCGAAGTCCTGTTTGGTGAACACTCAGGAGAGTTCATCACCAAGCTTCAGGATGCCGGGAAGGCAGTAAGATCCGTACAGGCCATGTACAGCTGTAAACCTGGTTCCTTTCATCGGAACCAGAATAGTTTTCGCAGCTGGCAACAATGGCAGCAGCCACGTTCCGGCCAGCAACAAAGGGGCATTTTCCATTGTAAAGCCCAGGCTAAATCTTCCCCAGGCAGAGGCCAGCGATATACCAAACTGGCCCAGCTTGCGGGAACCAAAACTGCCACAGCATGACTCCTTCCTGGCCCCCACCCTCCTCTGGACCAACTGGCAGAAGAGGTCTGGGGTCGCATCGCTCACCACTTTTCAGGGTGGCAGTCGATTACCGCCGACTGGTGGGTACTTCAGATGGTCAAGAGAGGTCACTTTATCGAATTCCTTGACCACCCACCGCCAAGACCTCCCCTGCTTTCCCATTATTCGGGTCAGCATGCTCTGCTCATACAGCAGGAAGTGCTTGCGCTTCTAGGAAAGGAAGCTATAGAGCATGTACCACGGAACCAGAGAGGTGCCGGTTACTATTGCCCCTTCTTTCTGGTTCCCAAAAAGACAGGGGACCTCCGTCCGATACTGGATCTCAGCAATCTCAACGCTTTAGTCCTCTACAGCCACTTCCGCATGGTGACCCTACCTGGTCTGATCCCACCGGGTACTCTCCTGTTTCAAACAGACAATACCGTGGTGATGTATTACCTCAACAAACAAGGAGGCACCCATTCCTACCTGCTTTGCAGGGTGGCCATGAGGGTGTGGGATTGGGTACTACAACACTGCGCAAACCTCATTGCTGTTCATGTCCCAGGAGTGGACAACGTCATTGCAGACAGCCTGAATTGCTCTCAGGCCAGAGTCCACGAGTGGGAATTACTCCAGGAGGTCGTAGAGGATCTGTTTCACAGATGGGGCACACCAGAGTTGGACCTGTTCGCGTCCCTATACAACGCAAAACTGCCCAATTTCTGCTCGCTAGATCCAGGGCCTGGTGTTCTCTGGCACGACACGCTGTCCCTCTCCTGGATGGGCAGATTCCTCTACACTTTCCCTCCCTTCCAGTTGATCCAGAGGGTCCTTTTGAAACTCCGCAGAGATCAAGCGATGCTGACATTTATCACACCATTTTGGCCCAGATTTTGTTCCCTCTGCTACACCAGCTATCCCAGGAACCTCTAGTGCCTCTGCCAATCAGCTCTCACTTATTGTCTCAGGAGGCAGACTCTTTGGTCCATCCAGACCTTTGATCTCTGAACCTTCACGCCTGGCTCCTAGAGACATAGCCATCATGCGGTACGGGGTCTCACAGGAGGTAGCAGATGTTCCAGCGACTGCTAGAAAACTGTCCACTCATGCTACATACGCCATGAAATAGCATAGATTTTCCCTCTGGGCTCAGGCACGGGGGTTTTCACTGATGGATTGTCGAACGATCGGTCCTGGACTACATCCTATCTCTCTCTCTCAGACAGGATTGGCCTACTCCTCGATAAACGTACACCTCTGTGCCATCTCAGCCTATCACACTCCTGTAGGCCAATGTCCCATAACTCAGTTGGACACGGCATGTGCCTTCCTGAGAGGTGTCCTCCACCTTAGACCTCCGATTAAGGATCCTATTCCTCCATGGGATTTACCCTTTGTCCTGGAGCAGCTTACGCTGCCACCTTTTGAACCAGGCGCAGATTGCGAGCTATGTCTCCTTACATGGAAGACGTTATTTTTAGTTGCCGTCACTTCGGCTAGAAGAATTCCTGAACTCCATGCACTGATGTGCAAAGAACCTTATTTGGTTTTTCGCCAGGACAGGGTGTCCCTGAGGAGAAATCCAAGTTTCTACCTAAGGTGGTCTCGGCTCTCACCCTTAATCAGGACATAGATTTACCAGTGTACTTTCCTAAATATTCTAACAGAGAGAGGCCATGTTGCACACTTTTAGATGTGCATAGGTGTCTTCGATACTACCTGACCAGAACCAGACACCACCCAAAATCTGACCAGCTTTTCGTCTCCTTCACCCACAGGATGATGGGAGCTCCCATTTCCAAACAATCACTGTCCAGGTGGCTCATACATTGTATCACGTTCTATTAGCAAAAGCATAACAAACCCTTACCAGGCTCGGTTAAGGGTCATTCCACAAGGGGGTGGCTACCTCCTTTGCGGCCATGAAGAACATGTCCACTTCAGCCATCTGTGCAGCAGCTACTTGGAGCACTGTGCACACCTTTATCAGGCATTATAGCCTGGATGTTGCATTGAGGCGAAGAGCAGGTTTTGGTCTAGCAGTCCTTCAGGGACTCCTATCCTAGGCTTAGGTCCAACTAATGATCTCTACCTTTCCTCCTCCTACCAGTGAGGGGTTTCCAGTATTGCTTGGGTATCAGTCCTAATGGTGTAACCTGCTGCAACTTCTAGGACATACGGCCTCTATGACTGCAGTAGTCCCAGGGGTCAGGTACAGGATGAGGCTCCTGCAAGGTTACCTCAGAGCTCGCTGGTCTCAGAGAAGCAAAAAATGTTCAATGTTAAGACTGGTGTCTGAGCAGTTTCTCCAGAATTTGCTATGGTGGAAGGACCCTGCAAATTTGCAGGCAGGGGTTCCATTTCAAGCTCCTCTTCCCACAAAAATGATCACCACAGATGCCTCCCTGTTTGGCTGGGGAGCTCATCTAGACTGTGCCTCAGTAAGCGGTAACTGGACTCCCGAAGAGTCACAGTTGCACATAAATCTTTTGGAACTCAGAACAATCTTTCTAGCTCTCAAAGCTTTCACTCCCAGCATAAAAGGGCAGGCAGTTCAAATTCAAATAGACAACACCACTGCAATGTTTTACATAAACAAGCAGGGTGGTACCAAAACAAGAATATTCTGTTCGGAAGGTCTGATACTCTGGTCTCTAGCCTTCTCCCTGGGAGTCAGCCTTTCAGCTATTCACCTCCCAGGCAAGCACAATACCCTGGGAGATGCTCTGAGTCGCATCAGTCAAGGCCAGAGCAAATGGACCCTGAACAAGCAAGTACTAGTCAGTGTTCAGGTGGTGGGGCACACCAGAAGTGGATCTGTTTGCCTCGCCCCTCAGTTATCAGCTTCCTCAGTATTATTGCAGGTCCCCAGTCTGGGGAACGCTTCCTCTGGATGCCCTGATCCTGGACTGGTCAGGGAGGTTCCTATACTCTTTCCATCCTTTTCCCCTGATAGGCAAGGTTTTGCTGAAACTCTAATAGTAGCCTGCATCAATGATCTTCATGGCTCCAGATTGGCCCAGGCAAGCCTGGTACCCTCTCCTTCTCTGAATGTCCTGCAGCAGGCCCATTTGCCTGCTTTAAACTCATGCCCTGCTGACCCTTCCTAAGTCAGGAGTGCAGTATCCAGACATACTGTCTCTCCACCTCAAGGCCTGGTTCTTGAGGAGTTAGTGTTTATCCTCACAGTACTCTGAACAGGTCCTTAAGATACTGAGGATGGCTGAAAAACAGAAGATGTCTCGGACTGACCTGCACGCCACGTGCGTTTACTGTCTGGGGCTTGCCCATGATTCGCAGGTCTGTGATCTCTGAAAGTCTTTTACGGCTTCGGTTCTGGAAGACCACATTGCCCAACTTCAACTGCAGTGCCCCGAGAAACTGTTTCCGCCGGTGAAGTCAGAGGCCCGTTGGGTGGTGTCCGCAGCTGTGGGCTCCGCGGAGCAACTGGAGCAGTTACTCGCCCTCGAGGGGCCGCTTCTTCTCCCTCCTCGGTGTCGTAGTTTATCCCGCTCTCCTTGGGCTTCTCCTACACTGCTTCTTTTAAGGAGCTTTATCAGTTCCTCTCCACCAAGGAGAAGGGCCCTCAAGGACTCGCATGAGTAGGTCGAAGAAAAAGGAACCGAAAGGTAAGTCCCACTGTCGACATTCGTGGGAGGGGAGAGATCTCATTCCACGGAGTGTCTGCATTCGACTTCAGTCGAGGTTGCGGCTGAGCCTGCTGGCTTCATAGTGTCCCCATCAGGTCAGCTGGCCAAGACTCCCGTCGATGCGGTCAAGATTTTTCTCAACCCATTGGATGGGTTGTCTAATAGAGAAGCTGATAACCCTTCTTCACTGGTACCCCTGGTGGTTACTGAGGACTTGCCTTTGCCCCCCATGCGGAAGTCCCCGGTCAAGGACCCTGAACCGGGGGATGAGCGGGTGTCCCCCAACCCCTCTTTGACCCGCCATCAGTGACCCTGACAGTCTCGGTGGTCCTCTGTGTCGGGTAGGTCCTGCCGATATCACCGGTCTCTGTCCTGGCATCACGGAAAGTGGCGTCGCCGCTTGTCCTCTTCGGAGGGTTGGCTCCTGTGCAAGTTGCGTCGGCGCTATGAGGACATGTGGCAGCAGCTCTTATTAGCCAGCAACAAGCCGACTCTGCTGTCTTCAATCGCCATTATGGCTGTCAACGGCTGAAGCAACCTCTCACATCGGCCCTTAGTCGAGGAGCCACCCAGCACAGATTGCTTGGCCGAAACCGGCTGCTCCACCCATTGTGGTGGAACCACCGCCCCCACAACCGAAGACTAGGGCCCCGACCAAGGATTCTTGGTCAGGTCAGGGCTTGCCCCACAGGTTGTCGGTCACCCTCAACCCCGATAGGCCTCGGCAAGTGGAGGGTGGCTCAGGCGCTCGGCAGCTGTTCGCGGAATCCTCAGAGTCCAACGACTCCTCCCTGTATTCCAGGCCCCTTGACCTGGAATCTTTCGGGGGATCTGTTGGTGGACAAGAGCCCATCCTTTTTCCTGGGAATTCTTCGGCTCATCTTAGTCTACTAGGATGCAGCTCGAACCCGTGCAGAAATGGGCCAGATATCCCCTCACGGAGATTTTGGACCGAGGGGATTCCCCCACGGAGGCCTTCCCGGTGGCCGAGGCCATTGTTGGTCCGGCCGTGGAGTTGGTGCAATGGCCTGCATCCTATCCTGCATCTTCGGCCAGGATGGCTCACAAGTACGCAGTCCCCACCGGTTCCTTCTCCGGTTTTTCGGAGCACCCCTCGGCTGAAGGGCTGGTAACCGATGGCATCTTCCGGTGCTCCAGAAATGCTAGGGATGTAGAAAAGCCCCCGGACAAGGAGTCCAAAAAGCTGGACTAATCTGGGTGCAAAGTTTACGCTGCCTCCTCCCTAGGCCTTCGACAGGCTAGCTCGACTTTACTGATGGCACACTTTTCACACACCCTTATGAGTTCCCTGGATGAGGTGCTTCCTCATCTCCTGGCTGACCTTCAAATGATGGTCAAGCAGGTGCGGGATCAGGGAAGGGCGGTGGCCAAGCAACAGCTCCAAACTGCCTTGGACATTGGAGACTCTTGTGCCTGGTCAGTAGCGTCCGCTGTAGCCATGTGCCGCAGAGCTTGGCTGCAGATCTCCACCTTCACGGTGGATACCCAGCACAAGCTGGCAGATGTCCCCTTCTTGGGCACCAACTTGTTCAGGCTTGGTATGGAGGGCCATCTCCAGAGGATGAAGTCCAACTCCACTTTGGACTCATGTCTGCCCAGAAGGACAAAGGCCTCCAGCAACAGCCTTAGCCCTTTCGCCCTTCCACCCCTGCGGCACGTCCAGCCCAGCAGCACCAGCAACAGGGCCAGCAGGCTCACGCTCGGTGTCCCAAGGCTAAGCCTGCTGCTTCCTCCAAGCCTGCCCAGTGACGGGTTGAGGGGTGCTGCCCCCAACCTTGTCACTCCTCCTCTGGGGCGGGGGACGGCTCGGCCACTTCCTTTCTGCCTGGTCTGCTATGACCACGGACCATTGTGCTGGAAGTGGTGGCAGGGGTCTGCCTCTGGAATTCGAGCGGACCCCTCTCTATTCGAGCAGTCACCCCTTGGGGGGACTACTGGTTCCGCAGCCTCTGTCGGCTTGTCGAGCCGACATAGCTCTGCTCTTCCTAAAGGAGGTGATCGGCAAGGTGGTGGATCCTCCACCAAACCCAGTGTTTATGTCCAGGTACTTCCTGGTCCCAAAACAGACGGGGGACTGGCACCCCATTCTCTATCTGCATGACCTGAACAAGTTCCTAAGACCACGCACCTTCAGGATGGTCACTCTGGCTCAGATCATACCATCCTTGGAACTAGGTGTGTGGTTTTGCTCTCTGGATCTCCAGGACGTGTTCTTTCACGTCCCAATCCGTCCGTCACATCGGCGATTCCTCCGCTTCAGAGCAGAGGGATCCCTTTACGAGTTCCAGGCCATGCCCTTTGGCCTTTCTCCAGCTTCCAGGGTCTTCACCAAATGCATGGCAGTGGTGACAACATTCCTGCAGCGCCGAGGGGTCCTGGTGTACCCTTACCTGGCTGACTGGCTGATAGCAGCCCCCTCCAGGTTGGAGGTGGAGCGGTCCAGAGATCTGGCCATCCAAGTCTGCTCTCAAATCGATCTTCTGATCGAGGCCAAATCGGAACTCGTACCATCGCAGGCAATTCAGTTCATCGGGGCAGAGCTCGACTCTCTTCGAGCCAGAACCTGGCTCCTGGCAGACAGGGCCGAGGTACTTTCCTCCTTTGCCCAGTCATTTCTGGTTGGGCAATTGCGCCCTGCCTGGGACTTCCTGCACCTTCTGGGTCTAATGGTGGCTTGCACCAACGTGGTCCTTTGGGCCCGCTGGCATATGCGTCCCCTTTATTGGGGGCTGGCCCACCAGTGGTCACAGCGCTCTGGTCCTTTGGACCAGCCAGTAACCGTGACCCAGAAGATGTGGGATGGCCTGCAGTGGTGGCTTATCCCAGCTTATCTGCAGGAGGGTATCCCGTTTGTCCACCCCAAGCCAACAGTCATTCTTACGACCGACTCCTCTTTGATGGGTTGGGGTGCCCATCTGGGGGAGCTCCGGGCCCATGGTCTCTGGTCCCCTCAGGAGTCTCGATGCACATCAACCTGCTGGAGCTTCGAGCAGTTCGACTAGCCCTCACTGCCTTCGCTCCATTTGTATGGGGTCAGGTGGTTCAGGTCCAGATGGACAACACCGCGACCATGTACTATCTCAATCGTCGGGGTGGAATGCACTCCTTGCCTCTGTGCAAGGAAGCTTTCCGCATTTGGTCTCTCGTGATCAGCCTGGGGGCGGATCTCCTAGCCATCCATGTGGCAGGAGTCTCAATCAGTCTGGCTGATGCCCTCAGCCGGATAGGCGCTGCATCTCATGAGTGATCTCTTCTGCCGGAGGTAGTTCAAGAACTGTTCTACCATTGGGGCACCCCTCAGGTGGACCTGTTCGCCTCCAGGGAGAACGCGAAGCTGAGGCTGTTTCATGCCCACCCCCCCTCAGCAGGGCTTGCTGCAGGGGGATGCCTTCTTGAGGTCATGGACCCCGGCCTCTTCTACGTCTTCCCTCCATTTCCCTTGATCCACAAGGTGCTTCTCAAGGCGAAGAGGGACAAGGCGCAGGTGATTCTGGTAGCCCCAGATTGGCCTTGCCAGTTCTGGTACCCAGATCTCCTCAGCCTCGGCTCCAGGCTTCCGCAGCGGCTTCCAGCCTGCCCGGACCTAATCTGAGTCAACAAAGGGAAGGTTCTCCATCCGAACCTTCAATCCCTGCACCTGATGGCCTGGTTCCTGAGCGGCTAGAGTTCCAGGTCTTGGGTCTTTCCGACGACGTCCTCAGTGTTGTTAAGGCGTCCCGTAAGGAGTTGACCAGAAAGTGCTATACTTTTAAATGGAAGAGATTCTCCATTTGGTGTCAGGACAAGGGGTTGGACCCCTCTGCCTGTCCATTGGCTAGCATTTTGGACTACCTATGGTTCCTGTTTCAGCTAGGGCTTCGGTCGACGACCCTTAAGGTGCACCTGGCAGCCATCTCTGCTTACCGGGCGCGAGGCGGCAAGCAGTCGGTGACGCAGGAGAAGGTGGTCGGGAGCTTTTTCAAAGACCTTGATCACATATCCCTTCCGGTCCGAGAACCTCCACCTCCACCACCATGGAATCTACTGCTGGTATTGGCTAAGCTCATGGGCAAGCCATTCGAACTGATGCACAGGTGCAATAACTCTCACTTGTCGTGGAAGACCGCTTTCTTGGTCGCTATAATGTCAGCTGGAAGGATGGGAGAGCTCCAGGAGCTTTCTATCGAGTCTCCTTATCTGGTCTTCCACAGGGACAAAGTTGTCCTTCACCCCTACCCGAAATTCCTTCTGAAGGTGGTGTCTGAGTTTCACCTGAATCAGGTGTTTACTCTGCCAGTGTTCTACCCCAGTCGCACTTCGGAGGCTGAATATAGGCTCCATACTTTGGACCCTAGAAGAGCGCTCGCTTATTATATGGAGCAGATGGCTGAAGTTCGGGGAGAGGTTCACCAGCTGTTAGTCACCTATGCTGAAGTTGCACCTGACAGACCTGCAGCCAAGCAGATGATAAGCAGGTGGGTCACCTCCTGCATAGATCTGTGCTATAGGTTGGTGGGCATGGAGCCACCCAAAAGGATTAAGAGCTCATTGTACCCGACATACTGCTGCTTCAGTGGCTGCTTCTAGGAAGGTCCCTGTCCAAGAAAGATGCAGGCTGCTACTCTGAAGTCGGCACACACCTTTATTTCCCATTACCCCATTGACCTAGAGTCACACTGGGATGATGGTTTTGGGACCTCTGTTCTCCAGTCCTTATTCCCCAGGGTAGGCATCGGTGGTGCTTGCCTTGCCTCTCTCCTACCGGAGAACTGCTTGGAGTCTGCCACACAGTGTGGATTGAGCAACATATCCATGTCCCTAGAAATGCAGGTTACTCACCTGTAACAGAAGTTCTAGGAGTGGTATATGTTCATCCATATGACCCAGCCGGCTTCCCCGGCTTGTGACCTGGCTTCCAGCAGGCTAGATCTGACATCAGGGGGCGGCGCCGAGGGTTTTACCACCCGGGTTGGTGGGAGGAGCTAGCTTGAAGACTTTCTAGCTCATCTTAAAGCGGCAAGGAACCTGCCAGACAGTGTGGATGAACAACATATACCACGCCTAGAATTCCTGTTACAGGTGAGTAACCTGTATTTTTTTCCCATGCCATTTTTAAACAGGTTTTCAAAGGCCTCTTGCACTCCAGCCTCCAGTCAGGGAGCCTGTACCTCCTTGGAGCCTGAACCTTTGCATAGACAGGCTCCATGAATCCACCCTTCGAGCCTATGTCCACTGCCCACATCAAGTTTGTAACTTGGAAGACAGTCTTCCTGATAGCTATTACCTCTGCCAGTAGGATTTCAGACCTATAGGCCCCGTGCACTGAGCCAAATTACGTCATCCTTCACAATGATACAGTTGAGATCAGGACAAATAGGAAATTTCTGCCAAAGGTGGTTTCAGAGTTTCACTTGAACCAGTCCATTACTCTGCCTGTCTTCTTTACTGAGCAGTCCACTCCTGCTGAGGAAAAGCTCCACAGCTTGGTTGTCAGAAGAGCCATCTTTCACTATTCTGTAGCATACTAGACAGTCCAGAGGCTCTTCCACTCAGTTGTTCCTTACCTACGGGGATGTAGGCAGAGGAAGACCAGCTACCAAGAGAACTATTTCTTGTTGGTTGGTCTCATGTATTAGGTTCTGCTATGAGAAAGCTGGTCACCGACCTCCAGTAGGGCTCAGAGCCCATTCCACCAGGGGCACTGCAGCCTTGCTTGCAGCAGCAAGAGACATTCCCCTCCTGGATGTCTGCAAAGCAGCTACCTGGAAATCAGTGCACACCTTTGTGAAATACTACAGTTTAGATGTGCAGACTAGATCTGATGCCAGATTTGGCAGGGCGGTTCTGCAGAGCCCCTTTCCTAAGCAGGTTCTCTGCCTACCTCCTGCTCGGTACTGCTTGGTAGTCTGCTAAAGTTATTGATGCTGAAGGACTCCTGGGTAAGATGGAAAAATTACTCACCACAAAAATCTTTCTTCCAAGGGGTTCTTTAACATCAGTAAGCTTCTACCCTTCCTCCCCGGTTCACCTATCTGAGAAGGGCTCTTTATCATATCTCTTACTAAATTTGGAGTTTCTTTTTGATTAGTTTTTAACTCGTGTTGTTGTACCCATTTCCACTCTTGTGGACATTTGCATGTTTTTTTGAATCCTGTTGATTCTTTTTCGGGCCATGTGCCCTTGTTTCCTTAGAAAAAATTCTGAAGCCTTCAGCAGCTCTCACTCTGCTCACTTCCCCCTCCTGCTTTTTGATTGGCTATTGTCCAAAGTTCATGCAAATAAAATTCTCTTAAAGGCATACCTCCGGGACAGTTGCACCTAGCCAGCTAACTGCTAAAGTTACTGATGCTAAAGGACCCCTTGGAAGAAAGAAGATAGTGCTGTGAGTAACTTATTTTCTGGCATTGCAGCGAGGAGAATATGCCCCATACCCCCTCCCAGACTCTGTTCCAGTGCTTGGCCAGCACTTAGAGGGCTTGTGTTAGCTCCCTACTGAAGCCCCCAAATGTAATTTTTGAGGATTTTGAACCCCCAAAAAAACAGTGCTTCAGCACTGACCCCATATATTCAAAGATTTGCACAGACATTGTTGGCAGAGAAAGTGGTGGATAATGTTGTACTGAGCCACTGCATAAATTCCTGACCCCAGGATTTTCTGATCTGACCGCAGAGGGTCAAACTGACCCCCACTTTACTAGTGCTAATGCAAGCCCTCGTATATTCAGATCATGCTCCCACTTGATCTTGATGTAGTTCATACTATGCCCCAAATCCTTTGTATACTTGGATTATAATACAGTTAATGGCTGCCTTACCCATTGTTGGAGTCCCATATTTGAGTGACTTCCTCAATAGGATGGGCATCCATTAATGTTTAAGAATGTGCTCTAATATGTCTATTAATATAGTCTCTAAATTGGAAATATTTAAACCAATTCATGGTCCACCACTCGTATAGCTGCAGAAGTTGTAGAGAATTAAAATTGTCTAGGTAGAACCCTGGATCAATAACTTTACAAGAGCATGTAAGTAAAGTTAACTGGAAAAGTTAGTAAGCTAGGATTTCTCTACAGAAGCCAAAACAACCTAACAAAAGAAGTTAAAGAAACCATTGTTAAACTGGTGTTATTTTCTGCATTAGAGTATAATTAAATTTTATGAAATCAAGCCTTAGAAAAGGTACTGTCAAAATACTTAGTTACGTGTGTCGCTTTTTTTACCAGAGCTCCCAAACAGACTTGCCACTGTGAATTAATTTACGTAGTCTACTAAGGTCTTGGTGTACCACAGGTGAGGATTTTCTAGAGAGTTGCGAGATTTGTACACAAAGTATTTACATCAAATTTGCTAGCAGTATTAAGAGAAAAAATTGGGTTGCGAAAACTGTCTCTATGAAATACATCAGCAAAAAGATTTAAGCATAGGTTTATAAAAAAAACAATTAGCTGAAAGATCATTTCAAACATGAAGTCTTGCTATATTATGACAATTGCAGTATGACCGCAGGTTAGAACTGCTCCGGAGGTGAAATAGTTAACTTTCCGTGCAGGCATGGAACTTAGAGCGCGAGCTCGTTTGAAAACTGTCTGTTGTTCTTCAAACACAAACTGTCAGATTCTTTACTCCGCCTCACTGAACAGTTGCTCCGGAGATTTCTCCTTCTGCTCGGTTCATTTTGTCGGTTTAAAAGTATTATTTTCTCGGTTTTCAGCCGAAATTAAACCGCAACCGGTCGGTTCAAGCTCTGTCTGTGGTAATGTAAGTAATAGATAGGTTTTACATTTAGTTTCTCTGTGTGGAACTTGTAATTCATTATCAGTTCGGTTTGAACCGATCAGGTTGTATTTAAATCTTCTAGTCCTTTTTTAGAGTGCGGTTCCCGGTTCTTATCGGTTCTAAAAAAAACGGATTTAATTACGTTTTTTTCCACGACCCGTGACATGGTTGGGAACCGATAAGGGTGTCTTGCTTAGCAGATTGCCATAAATGGGCAAGTTGGTTCGGCTGGCATTATGTCTGAGAAACCCAAAAGAAAAACCGGACCCACTGGGTTTCAACACTGTAGTGTTTGTGGGAAGCTTTGCTAAGGCTGACCCACACACCTCATGTGTCTATTGTCTGGGGTTTGACCACCTCAATTCAGACTGCCAGATTTGTCAAAATTTCCTGCTGCCACCATAGATAAGAGAGTTGGTAGGCTCAGGAAAGGGAGACAAAAGTCTGCTGACCCGGATGGCCAGCCGGTTGGTACCATCCGAACCGGAGGGAGTCTCCCTCTGACCAGGCGTACCTCAGACAAGCAGAAAACCCGGTTCTGAGGGGCCGTTCCAGCAAAAGGACTAGAAAGTCAGCTAGCGTAGAACCAAAAGTTATCTCCCAACTGCTGAAGAAATGGCTAAAGCAATTCAAATTGTCCAGTCTCTCTCCCGGTTCCGACTGAACCGACACCTTCAGGGAGGCGTTCGGTTCGGCCGGTTCCACCGGTTCAAGATTATGATTTTGAGGATTTTTATGAACTGGAGGAGGGGGAAGAGGAATATGAGGAGAGTGAATATGGTTTTGAAGATCTGGATGTGCCCATTGAACCGGACATCTCTCCAGATAGACCCTTGGGGCTTTCTGAGTCCCCTTCTCATTTCATGTTTTATAAAAAAGTTGCTGAAACTCTCCAGCTCCCTGTTGAGGAAGCTGTTGATGACCAAGAGGAGCCGGACTATGTAGAAATGATGGATATTCCAGAGTCTAGGAGACTGTCTATTCCTTTGCATAAATCTTTTCGGAAACGGACAGTAAAAGTTTTAAAAACCTCTCACACTATACCTCCTGTGGATAAAAGGATGGACAAGAGGTATACCTTATCAGGCTCAGACACTGATTTCCTCACTCAACAATGCAGCCATGTGGGGGTAGTGCAGGCTGCAGCCTGTGACAAGGCTAATATTCCCCTAGCTTCACACCCCTGAGAAGGACTCCAGGAAGATTGATGCTATGACAAAGAAACAGTACATGGCAGCATCTTTGGGACTCAGACAAGCAAATTATGTGTTTACGCAGCTAGAACTAGAACCAGGTGGGATACTGTGCTGGCCCTAGCAAAACAAGTCCCTGACCAGCTTGCCAGGGAGCTAGAACAGGTGGCTATGGATGGTATTGAGGCATCCAAGGTGCAATTTCATGCTGCAGTGGACTCTAGTGATGTTTCATCAAGAGTCATGGCTACATCTGTGGCACTTCGCAGGATGGCTTGGCTCAGATGTACTACCCTGTCTCAGGATACTCAGTCTAAGGCCATGGATTTTCCTGTTGTGGGAAATTCTCTGTTTGGGGAGCAAACAGAGAATTACATGAAGAAAATGGATGAATATAGGACCACCTATAGGAGTGCACAGGCCAAGGAAAGGCAGGCCACTCCTCAAAAGCAGCTTCCTAGAGGCAGGAGCAGGCCTTTTTACCAAACCCAAGCTTCCTCCTCCTCCGCCTATGCTCAGAGGGGGTTCTTTAGAGGGAGAGGCAGATGGGGTACAAGCAGGCCTGCTTCCACCCCTCAGCCCAAAGCCCCTGCCAAGCAGGCACCCTGATGGGATTGCCAGGGCCGATTCTTCTCTATCTGTAGGGGGCAAGCTGGCTTACTTTGTCCAGGACTGGAAGTCTTTAACATCAGACAAGTGGGTCCTGGAAGTAGTAAGCCAGGGACTGGTTCTCAGCTTCAGAAAATTTCCAAAGCTGAGAACCAGATCTTTTCCACTTGCAACTCCATCAGAGGCACTCGCCCTAGAGGCAGAGGTCTCTACCCTCTTGGCTCTCAGAGCCGTGGAAAGGGTTCCTCCCCTACACCAGGGCAAAGGTTTGTACTCCAGGTACTTCCTTACCCCAAAAAAGACAGGAGAATGGCGGCCCATCCTGGATCTTAGCTATTTAAACAAGCACCTTTTAAAGCCAAAGTTCAAAATGGTGACTCTGGGAATTATCCTACCTTCTTTAAGGCCAGGGGACTGGCTAGCTTCCCTGGACCTCAAGGATGCCTACTTCCATATTCCCATCAGAAGCTCCTGTCGAAAGTACCTCAGGTTCGAGCTGCCCTCAGGCCACTACCAGTTCAGAGCAATGCCCTTCGGCCTCACTTCTGCCCCAAGGGTATTCACCAAATGCCTGGCAGTAGCAGTTGCCTACTTAAGAAGGCAAAAGATTGCCATCTTTCCTTACCTGGACGATTGGCTCATAGTAGGCCAATCCCCAGACCAGGTCAATGTACATCTTCAGATAACGCAGCAACTGCTTACCTCTCTAGGTTTTCTTCTGAATCTCTCAGTCAGTTCTAGAGCCTGTCCAGCTTCTTACCTTCATAGGCGCAGAACTGAACACACAGGAAGCCAGGGCCTTCCTTCCCCTGGACAGGGCAAAGACCCTAGTCTCCTGGCTTCCTCATTTACCTGCAGGTCTCCGGCCAGCAAGGCATTTTCTGCGGTCTTAGGACACATGGCTGCTTCCACAGCAGTTGTGCAGGGAGCAAGATTTCAGATGAGGACATCCAGTTCCATTTGAGCTTTTGGTCTCAAAGAAAGGATCCTCTTACCAAGTTGATCCCAGTAACTCGAACCCTGATCCAAACCCTCACAGTGGTGGCAGGATCAGAGCAACCTGAGACAAGGGGTTCCTTTGTCACTCAGTCTCATTCCCTAATCCTTACTACAGATGCATCCCTCTGGGCTGGGGAGCTCACATGGCGCACCACCACCCAGGGTCTGTGGCCTCCCAGGAATCTCTGCTCCACATCAACCTGTTGGAGCTCAGAGCAGTTTTTCTAGCACTTCAAGTTTTTCCAATCTGTTCAGAAACAAGAGTATTCAGGTCAGAACAGACAACACCACTACAATGTGGTACATCAATAAGTAAGGGGCACTTGGTCTACGGCCTTGTGCACCGAAGCTGGCGAAGTTGTGGTCTCTGGCTTACTCCTGAACACCTCCTCACGTGCAGTCCACCTCCCAGGCAAGGACAATGTCCTGGAAGATGCGCTCAGCAGGATTTCCCAGGGCCACCACGAATGGTCACTGGATCCCCTGGTCTTGGGAGTAGTATTTGCCAGATGGGGCACCCCGCAGATAGATCTTTTTGCAGCCCCAGACAATCACCAACTTCCTCTTTTTTGCTGCAGGCCCCCAGTGTTGGGCTCACTCCCCTGGATGCCTTGGCCCTCAGTTGGGAAGGGATGTTCCTCTATGCCTTCCCTCCCTTTCCTCTCCTGTTCAAAGTGCTAGTCAAAATCAGATCCCAATCCTGCAAAGTCATTCTGATAGCTCCAGATTGGGCCAGACAACCCTGGTATCCACTCCTGCTGTCCTTAGCAGTCCATCCTCCCCTGTGTCTTCCCAGGAATCACAATCTGTTAACCTGTGCCCAGGGAAGGGTTTGGTATCCGAATCTCTCAATCTCAAGGCTTGGTTCTTGAAGAGTTAGTTTGCTGATTTACACCTTTCCCAAGGTGTAATGGATATATTGAAGGCCTCAAGGAAAGCCTTCCACCAGGGTTACTTACAATTCCAAATGGAAAAGGTTTTCCATATGGTGCTCGAAAGCATATTTCCCAGTCTCTGCTGATCTACCCACAGTCCTGGATTATATGGTCCATCTGAATTCTTGGGGCTGAGACCAGCTACCCTGAAGGTGCATTTAGCAGCTGTGTCTGCTTTTATTTCAGCAGGTAAATCCTCTTCTCTTTCAGCTCATCCTGTATTTTCCAAGTTTTTAAGGGGTTGCTTCACACCAACCCTCCATTCAGGGATCCTGCCCCTGCCTGGGATCTCAGTGTTTGCATTGCTCAGCTTGTACAACCCCACTTGAGCCCTTGTCTTCAGCTAAGCTCAAGTGACTTGGAGGACTGTGTTTCTGAGCAGCCATCACCTCTGCCAGGCGTATGTGAATTCAAGCTTTGTCAGTGGAGCAGGAGTTTATCTCTTTTCTCAGAGATAAGTGGTCCTCCGGACTAACAAAGAGTTCCTGCCTAAGGTGGTTTCAGATTTCACCTTAATCTATTTCTCTTCCAGTGTACTTCACTGACCACTCCTCCTCTGGTGAGAGGAGGCTGCACAGCTCTAGATGTGAAGAGCCCTTAGTTACTACATAGAGCGTACTCAGGGTCATAGGTTTGACTCCTCCAACTGTTCCTAACTTATGGCGGTTGGTAAAGGGAAGCCAGCCACTAAAAGATCCATTGCCAGGTGGATTGTCTCTTGTATCCAATTCTGCTACGAGAAGTTGGGTAAAGTTCCCCCCTCAGGCCTGAGGGCTCACTCTACCAGAGGTACAGCTGCTTCTCTGGCTGCTGCCAGAGACATTCCTATTCTAGAAATATGTCAAGCAGCTACCCGGAAAACAGTTCACACTTTTACCAAGCACTACTCCCTGGACATCCAGGCTAGGAGTGATGCTCGGTTTGGCACAGCCATGCTTCAGAACCTATTCCCTTAGTAGGTTCTGTCCCTCCTCCATGGGGGTACTGCTGTGTATTCTGCAATTGTCATAATATAGTAAGACTTCATGTTTGGAAAAAAAAATTACTCACCTTAGTAATGTTGTTTCTTCTCATGGAGTCTTGCTATATTATGACCTCCCTCCCTGCCTGCCCCTCTCAGAACCTCTGTTTTGGGATGTGGGTGGGCAGTACAGGGTTGGTACTTTTTTGATGCCCACATTGTTGTTTTTCACCTTCCTTTTTGGGTGAATTGGTGTTGTTTTTGCATTTTTGGGTCTGCTGACTTGAGTCTTTGTTTTAGGCCAAAAAATGAGTGTTTATATTAGTAGCCAGTTGGCTAGTGTAGGTTTACAGCTTCCACACAGAGCCTTAGTGAGTTTTAGCTCGTAAAGATCTGACAGTTTGTGTTTGAAGAACAGACAGTTTTCAACCGAGCTTGCGCTCTAAGTTCCATGCCTGCATGGAAAGTTAACTATTTCACCTCCGGAGCAGTTCTAACCTGCGGTCATACTGCAATTGTCATATTGTAGCAAGACTCCATTAGAAGAAACAACATTACTAAGGTGAGTAATTTTTTCTTTCTTCTTATGGACCTAAAGTGCTAAATCAACTAGTACAAGTTGATTTGTCTGTAAAATACCCAGTGTTTAAACAAAATTTAAGTTGAAGTTTATGGTCAACCTGTGTATGTAACAGTGTGAATATTGTTTAAATTGTATGTTGTGAATAGACCGAGTGGTCTGTTTCTGCTGGCACATTCATATGAATTATTTGGCTCATATAGCTCTTCTGGCAGATGTATTTCATACTATTTATTGTGTTTTTATGTACTGTTTTTATTTCTAGTGTTGTACCCATCTCTCTGGTGTGGCTAAAAACAGATCTTTTTGATCCAGTCCACCTTTACTGGTTAAATGGAAATGTAATTTTTCCCCCCCCCAGATTATACAGATTCTTCCGAAGTAAAGTTTGAAGAACTTCAGAATGTAAAACTTGATGAAGAGGATGAGGAAGTTGCGCTGGATCTGTCCATTTCAAACCCCCTTGGTTCTGCTTTGGCTGGAGAGAGTCTAGCGATGTCACCCTCCAAACAGGATTCTTCTTCCAGTTTTCATTCAGACTCCTCCTCCTCCTCCTCTTCCTCCTCCTCCTTCTCCTACTCTGGATCATCAGACTCTGAACCAACCGACCTGGCGCTCAGACGAACTCTCAGTCCTACAGAAGTCCTTAATGTTCACAGTTACGCTAAAGGAGACTACAGCTCCAGTGATGGTGAGGGGGCAGTGGGGAAGAAGACTTCTGCCGTGGGCAGCATTGATGAGGAGGAAATAGCAGAGGTACGTATTACAAGAATTACAGGTTTAACTACCTAGATTGAATTCCTTATCCACACTTGGTCAGTCTTTCATTGAGCATACTCAGTCATCCGAACAGTATTCAAGCTTGCCTCCTCCTACCACCAAACTATGTGGTCATCAGGCTCCAACATCTCTGCGCTAAGATCTCCTCCTCCTCCTCCTTTTTCTCCTCCTTCTCCTCCTCCTCCTCCTCCTTGTTGTCCTCTTCTCCTTCTCCTCCGTCGTCCTTTTCTCTTCCTTTCTTTTCTCCTCTTTTCTTCATCTTCTTAACTGGATATAGCGGGTCTCCTTTCTCCTAGCTCCTGCTAGTATCCAGGATTATGCCTTTTTTTCTTCTTTTAAAAAACCTGTGAGTGGCAAATTTAGTACAGGTATACAGAATCCATTTCACAAAACATCTCAGTATACATATACCTTCTATGTTATGTCTATACAGAATTATAAACTAAGCGAGTTTTCTAGGATCGTGGATATGTTGGTTATCCACACTTCTTGGCAGAGTCCCATTCCCTTTAAATCAGCCAGAAAGTCTTTAAGCTGGCTCCTCCCACCCACCCGGGTGATATGATCCTCGGCTCGGCTCCATGATGCCAGATCCTTCTTTCCGCTGGAAGATTTAGGTTGCCTCCTTCGTGCTCTCGCAAAACGTTTGGTTATTCCAAAAATGTACCTTGTTCGCGCCAGCGATAACTATTGCTTTTTCTCGATTATGGAAGACAAGTCTTTCCCCGGATTTCGCAGGTGCTTGTGCAGCCTGAAGATGTTGTGCACTGCCTCGCATGACGCGTGCATTTGCTGTTTGGGTGTCGGCCATGATACCACGACGTGCAAGTTTGCCTCGCATTCCGGCCGAATGTCCTCGACGACAGTCTCGCATGCCTTAAGCTGGGGAGGCCCGAAAAACTGAACCCGCCAGTGAAATCCAAGGAGGCCCGGTGGGCGGTTTCTGCTGCTGAGGGGTCCGCCAAGCAATTAGAGCGTATGCAGGCCTTCAAGGAGAAAGCAGCCCGTGTTGCGGACCCTTCCTCTCTGAGCTTCTTCATTCCGCTCAAACTGAGCTCCACTTTCTCGGGCTGCTTCCGAGAGTTGTGCCACTCTCTCCTGACTAAGGGTGAGAGTCCTGTGGGTACGCACTCCTCTCGGTCCTGTAAGTGGGAGAAGGACCTGGGACTGTCTTCGTCTCGACGGAGATGGTCTTGGGATTTGGGGGAGATCTCTGTCCCGGGAACCGGCCATTTTGACCTTGGTCGAAATTGCCTCTTCGGCTGCTGGCTTCTCAGCATTGCCGTCTGATCAGTCGACTGAAGTGTCGATCGATGATGAGAATTTTTGACCCGATCGACCCTTTGTCACCAACTTAGGTCGACTACTTCCTCACTCTGACTCCGATCCTTGCTTTCCCCGATGAGGAGACCCAGCTCGCCGGTAATCCCACTGAGGAAGTGGTCCCTGACCCCAGAAGTGGGCCCACCCGATCTCGATCGTGGTCTCAGACCTCCTTGACCGATAGGCTGAGGAAGGGCCATAAGCGCTCTAAAAAGAGGTGACGCCATCGGTCGTCCTCATCCTCCTTGGAAGCTCCGTCTGTGCTATGAGGACCTCATGTGGCAACAGCTGATTTTGTCCGGGCACAAGCCTACCCTGACCATTACTTGGCTTTCGCCTCCCAGGCCGAAGCAGACTCCTCAGGAGCTGATAAGTCTGTTCCCCTGCCTGCAGAGCTGGCGAAACCTCAGGTTCAGCCTAAACCGGTCTCTCCACAGATTTTGGTGGTACCGCTGCCCAAGCAGCCTGTGGGAGGGGCTCCTTCTAAGGAGGCTAGACAGGACACCAGGCTTCCCTGGTGTCTTTTGGTAACTGTCACCCTTGACCACTCCCAGCGGGTCAGGGGAGATGTGGGCGGTTGACCGCCGGATCCGGATACCTCGGATTCACATGAAGCTGGCCTCCATTCTCATCCAGGGGATGACGAATCTGTTACTGGGATAGAGACGGAGGAAGGTCCTTCATCCTTTCAGGGCATTCTTTGCCTCATCTCTGGGTCCACAGGGATGCCCCGTGGAACCTATCCAGAAAAAGGCATAGTACCCTCTCACTGACATCCTCAAGAGAGGGGGATACCCCGACGGAAGCCTTTACTGTGGCAGAGGCCATTGTTGGCCTGGCCTTAGAACTTTGGCAGCACCCTGCCTCCTGTCCAGCTCAGTCTGCCCATATGGCTCGCAAGTATGCGGTGCCCATGGGGTCCCTTGCGGGGTTCACAGAGCACCCTTCGGCCAAGAGCCTTGTGACCGCCTCTGTGTCCAGGCGTACTGGTAATTCTACAGATACTGACAGACCTGAGAAGGAATCCAGCTATTTGGATCACTCTGCCTGGAAGGTCTATGCGGCCTTGTCATTAGGCCTTCATCGGGCAAGCTCGGCCGTCGTCATGACACACTTCTCCCATGCCCTTTTGGGGTCCGTGGACGAAGTCCTTCCACATGTCCCCGTGGACTTGCAGACCACGGTCAGCCAGGTCTGGGAACAAGGCTGTGCTGTTAAATGGCTCCAGACGGCTATGGACATCGGTGACTTGTGTGCCCATTTCTTGGCAGCCGCAGTTGCCTCTCACTGCAGGACTTGGCTGAGGCTCTCCTCCTCCTTTCCAGTGGATACTCTGCACAAACGAGCTGATGTGCCTTTCCTGGGAACAGATCTCTTCGGCCCAGATGTGGCTGGTCACCTTCAGTGCATTGAGCAGTTCAGTGCCACCTTGGATGCCACTTCTGCTAAGGGTTCTTCTGGTCCCAAGAAGTAGCAGAAGAAGCCTTTTCGTCACTCTTCCCCTACGGCCCTGTAGTCCTCCTTTCAAGGGAGTCAGCAGCAGCAGGCTGAAGCTAGGTGCCCCCGGCCCAAGCCTGGACCCTCACAGGTCCGAAAAGGAGGCCAGAGTTCAGGCCCTGGATCCTCTGCCTCCAGCCTACCCAGTGACGGGGTGTGGGCTGTCACCCCTACTCCTGTCACGCCAGCTGTGGTTCCTCCCATGGGGGGGGGGGGCTGGCTCCACCACTTTCTTTCCGTATGGTCCGCTGTTACCATGGATAGGTAAGTTTTAGAAGTGGTCGGCCAGGGACTGCCTCTGGAATTCGAGCAGTACCCGACAAACCCCACCGGAGGAGAAAGTATCCACCCACACTGAATCGGCTCTCCAAGACGACATTGCTCAGCTCCTCCTCAAGGAGGCAGTAGCTCCAGTGGTGGACCCTCGAGCAGACTTGGGCTTTGTTTCCAGGTACTTCCTGGTTCCCAAGCGGAAGGGGGGCTGGCGCCCCATTCTAGATCTGCACAACCTGAATCAGTATCTCAGGTCATGCACCTTCCAGATGGTCACTCTGTCTCAGATCACACCATCTCTGGAGCGAAACGTGGTTCTGCTCACTGGATCTCCAGGACACATTCTTTCATGTCCCAAACCATCTGTCCCACCAGCAGTTCCTCTGCTTCATAGCTGAGGGAACCCTGTCATCAGCCCGATCATTCTTCAGTGGTGGCAGCCCACGTCGGGTGGGGTGGGGGCGTGAGTCAGAATTTACCCGTACCTCAACCATTGGCTCTTACCAGGTTCCATCCAGCAGGAGGTGGAGAGGTCCAGGGACCTGGCCTTCCAGACCTGCTCCTAACTCTGCCTCCTGATCAGCGAGGCCAAGTCTGAGCTTGTGTCTTCTCATGTGATGTGCTTCATCGGGGCAGAGCTCGACTCTCGTAGAGCCAGAGCTTGGCTCCCGGCGGACAGCACGGAGGTTCTCTCCTCCTTTGCCCAATCATTTCTGGTTGTGCAATTGTGCCCTGCCTGTGACTTTCTGCGCCTTCTGGGTTACCTGGCGGCGTGCACCTCAGTGGTCCTTTGGGCCCAGTTTCACATGCACCCCCTCCAATGGGAGCTGGCTGCTCAGTGGACTCAGTACCATGGTCATTTCGACCAGCGGATCACTATGACCCAGAAAATGTGAGACGCGCTCCAATGGTGGACTGTCCGGTTGCAGGAAGGAATCCCGTTTGTCCACCCCGAGCCTACGGTCGTCCTTATGACTGATGCCTCTTTCATGGGCTGGGGAGCCCACATGGTGGACAACAGGGCCCATGGGTTCTGGACCCCAGAGAAGTCCCATTATAACATCAACCTGTTGGAGCTCAGAGCGGTCAGACTGGCACTGTTAGCTTTCGCTCCTCAACTCCGGGGTCAGGTGGTTCAAGTCCAGACAGACAATACCACGACCATGTACTACCTCAACAAACAGGGCAGCAAGCATTCCCGTCTATTTAGGGAAGCGCTGTGCATCTGGACACTCAGGAGCTGTCTGGAGGCTGATCTCTTAGCCATCCACATGGCAGGAGCCTCAAACAAACTGGCGGATGCTCTCAGCCGCATAGGCGAGACATCCCATGAGTGGTCTCTCAATCCAAAGGTAGCTTAGAGTTTGTTTTCCCATTGGGGCAGACCGTTGGTGGACCAGTTTGCCTCCCAGGAAAATACCAAGCTGAGGCTGTTTCTTGCCCTCCTCCACCACCCCCCCAGCAGGGCTCGCTGCAGGTGGATGCCTCCTTGATGCCGTGGACCCCAGGCCTCTTCTGTGCCTTCCCTCCATTTCCCTTAATCCACAGGGTGCTCCTAAAGGGGAGGAGGGATAAGGTGCAGGTGATTCTGGTAGCCCCAGACTGGCCATGCCAGCTCTGGTACCCAGATCTCAGCCTCAGCAACAGGCCCTCCAGCACACCTGGACCTGATCTCAGTCAGTCAGGGGAAGGTCTTCCATCTGGACCTTCAATCCCTGCACCTGACAGCCTGGTACCTGAGTGGCTAGAGTTCCAGGCTTGAGTCTCTCTGAGAATGTCTTCACAGTAGTGGAAGCATCCAGGAAGGAGTCTACCAGTAAGTGTTATGCCTTCAAATAGAAAAGGTTTTCCATTTGGTGTCAGGGCAAGGGCCTGGACCCTCTGTCCTGTCCAGTGGCCAACATTCTCTGCTACCTTTGGTCTCTGTCTAAAGGGGGTCTTCGGTCACCTACCCTTAGGGTGCACCTGTCGGCCATCTCTGCTTACTGGGCGCAGGCCGGTCAGCTGAAGTTGGCACAGGAGATGGTGGTTGGGGGCTTTTTCAAAGGCCTGGATCACATATCCCCTCCAGTGCATGAACCTTAAGCTCCGTGGGATCTACTGCTGCTACTGGCAAAGCTCATGGGCAAGCCATTCGAACCAATGCAAAGTGTGAGTTGTCACACTTTGGGGGTGGCCTTCCTGGTGGCTGTCACATGTGCCAGAAGGACAGGGGAGCTCGAGGCACTCTCGGTGGACTCCCCTTATCCTGTCTTCCACAGGGAAAAGGTTGTCCTACACCCCCAACCGAAATTCCTTCTGAAGGTGGTGTCAGAGTTTCACCTTAACCAGGTGTTGACTGTGCCGGTGTAGTACCCCAGTTGTACCTCTGAGGCTGAATACAGGCTCCATACAGTGGACCTGAGACAAGCCATCTCCTGTTATAAGGAGAGGACGGCGGAGATTCCGGGAGAGGTTCACCAGCTGTTAGTCACCTACGCTGAAGCTGCTTCTGGCAGAGCTGCAGTAAAGCAGACGATTGCTCAATGGATTACATGTTGCATTAGTTTGTGCTACAATTTGGTGGGCAAGGAGCCTCCCAAAGGAATAAGAGCTCATTCTACTCACCGTACCTCTGCATCAGTGGCTGCTTCCAGGGACATCCCTATCCAGGAAATCCGTCGGGCTGCTAACTGATGGACAGCAAACACTTTCATGACCCATTACCACATCAACCTTGAGTCATGAGGATGCTGATTTTGGTGCCTCAGTTCTCCAGTCTGTTTCCCAAGTAGGGAGTATACGCCTTGCCTCCCTCCTCCCAAAGAACTGCTAGGAGTCTGCCAATAAGTGTGGATGAACAACATATCCACAATACTAGAAAAACATGTTACTCATCTGTAACAGTAGATCTTCTACAGACTGATCACTTGCAGGAAGTCATTACTTATGGGAGTATCCACCAGGTGGCACTGTCACACGGCAGCTTCTTCCAGCAGTTTTCCATGGGGGCTGCCCACACATCACTTCCTGTGGATGTGTATGACTAGGCGGCCTCCAGTACCCTCTGCTAATTTTCTGCCGGCTTCAGCTTGCACACTCTGCTCTCCTGACCTGGGTCGTAGTCTTCGACTGAAATGTGAATTGATTTTCTACCTTTGGGTCCAGGTCCTGGGACTTGCCCTCAGTACCCCCGAACTTCCATAGCAGGCCTGTGACCCACTCTGAGTACCCCTGCTGCTCCCAGACTCTGGCTTTCTTGCTGGTTCTGGGGCTTCTTTAGAGCTTAGCCCGATTTTTCTTCTACAGCAGGCTTGGTGTTCCATTAGAGCTCCTGGTACATCTGCTGCTCCCTGGCTCAGGCACTCTTTCTGGGTCTGGGGATTCACTAGGGCTGCCAGTCACAGCTCAGCCCAATTTTGCTTCTCTCTGCCGGTTGACGCATTGGCCCACCCCTTGGCCTCCGGCGTCGCCTTTCGGCGCTTCGCCTGGCTGCAGGTTTCAGGTTTGATGCCTGGCATCCAGCTGTCGGTCACCGATACACCCCTTTTTCTTGGAGCCTGCTGTTCAAACCTGGTGCTCAGTCCATCCTGGATTCCCTTCAGGCTTTGGGGCATGCTCTCCGGTCTGTTCAGGACCTCTATCAGGCCCCCAGGTCCCACCCCAGCGCCCCCGAGGGCGGGCTGCCTCCTGCCCAGCCCCTCTAGCGGAGTGCCTCTCAGGATCGCAGTGGGGCCTCCAGGGAGGGCTCAGTCTGTCGCCTCCGTGGCGCTCCCTTCCACGCGGAGCGTGAGCTGCTTCTGTACCTTAACCCACTCTTCAGGTACCCCCCACCTCCTCTTACAGGCCTTGGAAGTGCCCAGGGATCTCTTTTCTGTTCTTGGAGGCTTGCTCCCGGACTGGACGCCTCACTTCTCCATGCGGATATGATTGGAACTCCTGCCACCCTCCCTGCTGGAGCCCTTTAGTTGTTCTTTCCTATGACCATCCAGGATGTTTTAATTTTTCTCCAGTGCTCCTTTTTCTACTATCTGATCCGCTCTCCTTGTCTATTTACTGACTTTCTGCCAGAGCCTGTCAACCTCTGCCTCATCAGGATGAATCACTGTGCTTGACCACCTGCAGTCTCGAACTAACCCAAAAGGCCTAATGGCAAGAGTTTATTCACATTTGAGGGAGTCCATGCCAAACCATTCAAAGGCTGTAAGACAACAGTGAGATATACAGAAAGAGATCTTGGAGGAAAACCGGGTTACCAATGTTAATCAAACTTGGGCCTACTATGGTGTAATAAGTATAAAGAAGCCCAGTATAAATTTATACACAAACTGTATCTGCCACCGGAAGTAGTGCACAAATTCTCACCAGGGGTGTCACCTACGTGTGTTAGATGCCAAGATGCAAGAGATACATGCATACACTACTACTGGGAATGTCCAACCCTGAGACTGTTCTGGACTGAGATCAGACAGCAGATCGAACAAAGAGTGGGGGGGATGCAGATCCTGGAGATGCCAGTGTCCATGTTGATGGGCATGTATAATCTAAGAGAAGGAAGTTGGGACCCACATCCTAGAGTGGTGTAAGTGTTACTAGTACTAGCCAGGAAATGTATCCAGAATACATGGGTGGCGTGCCTGTGGCCCACTATAAATGTGTGGTTGGAAATGGTGGCCAGAACACTGCCCCGGAGAGGGTAACCTATAAACTCAAAGAAAAGGAGACCTCTTTGAGAGGATATGGGGAACCCTCATGAATTCCTTCCCGCCAGATGAGGCTGCGACTACGTGCCTCAATACCATTCTCTAAAAGGCAACATGAATTTAATTTAAGTGTTTGAGCACAGAGTGCATCAGAAAGTATAAGTAATGAAAGATGTTGATCAAATTAACCGCCTTACCGACTCCAGGAGACATTCCGCTCCCATCGGGCCCTCCGGGCTCTCCACTATGGACCCGCCCATGAGGCCACCGGCCAGGCCGTCTGCTCCGGCAGCCCCCCTGGCTCCTGGGTACCCTCCATCCTATCTGATGCTGGTGTACCCGGGACCGCAGCATCCGGCGCCACAGTACCCGACGCCGGGCTTCCCGACACCGCAGTACTCAACGCCACAATACCAGACGCCGGGCTTCCCGCAGCAGGGTTTTGGATACGCTCCATACAGTTACAACCCGTATCCTTATCCCCTGCCTCCGCCTCCACCACCCTCGTGGCCGCTGGTGGACCTGCAGGAGACTCTGGCCTCCTGGTGGGCTGAGGCCAAGGCTCAGCTCACCAAAGAGGTCGAGAGCCGCCTTCCGGCGACGGTGCCGTCCCAGGTTCCCATACGTCAGAGGCGGCACACTCCCTCTTCACCTCCGGACTCCAGGGTTCTTCCGTCTAGATCCAGAGAAGGGCAGGATACGCTTCCCCGGGGACTTCCCAAGGGGTCCGTTCCTCCCCCGGGTCGGGGAAGGGAGTCTTTCTCCTCTTCATCCTCCTCTTCACCCTCGGACTCCTCGGACTCTTCTGACGGTTGCTCTGAGAGAGATGACGAGCCACGCTCTCCGTCGAAGCCCAGGCCAAGGACTCCTCCGAAGTCTCCTCCGGAGGATCCTTCTTTTACAGAGTTGCTTAAGAAAATCCAGGAGGTTCATCAGTGGCAGTGCCTGGAACCAGATCCTCAGCGCCTGAAACTCGCTGAACATCTGGATCTGCCCGTGACAGCTCCTACCTTGGTGCCACCCTGGAAAGAGCCACACACCGACCTCGTTACCACAATTGGAAACAGCCGTCTTCCTTAGCCCCACTTCCTAGGAAGTCAAACTGGCTATATCAGGCTCCAGAGGGTGTTGATTTTCTGGATTCTGACCCTTGTGCCGACTCTGTGATTAGCACCGCTCACGGCCGGTCGGCGAACCCCAAACATCTTAGCTCGTCACCAACTAATAAGGAATCACGCCTTCTGGACCAGTATGGGAGAAAGATTTACACTTCCTCCACGCTGGAGATCAGGGCTCTGAACTATGTCGGCCATATGGGGGACTACCAGAAGGCCATCCTGACTCAGGCGGAAGCCAAACTGGACTCCTTGCCTGACTCCCAAGTCAAGCAGGAGTTGGCTGATCGCGTCTGCTCTGCTTGTTCGGCCAGTGGACACATGCTACGTGCGGCATACGACGCAGTGGACACTGCTGGGCGGAGCTCAGCTTTCGCTGTAGGCCTACGGCATCATGCTTGGCTCCATGTGTCAGGGTTTGTCCCAGAGGTGCAATCTGCTATCCAGGAAGCACCCTTCCGGGGGTCGATGCTTTTGGGGTGATGTCAAGGACATCATCACCAATTTGCAAGAGAAGGGGACGGTACTGAAGTCAGTTGATTCCATGTACCATCCCCATCAGCAGCAGCGCCGTCCCTTTCGGAGACTGAATCGGCCAAAGGCGAAACCCCAGAGAAGGCAGACCACAAAACGCCGGGCCCCCACAGCTGCCAGGCCCCCCCCGCCCAAAAAAGCAGCGGGTGCTTCAGCTGCGGCGCTGCCCCACACCACCTGACTCCTTCCCTCTCCCACTGCCTCCGGACTCCCCGGAGGAACTGGTAGAGGAGGTTTTCCCTCCACCTTCCAGGATGGGAGAGGATGTCCACAGATTCTTGGGTGCTCCAGCTCATAGCAGAAGGACACTCCACAGAGTTTCTTCAGAAACCACCCCGCCACCCCCCTCTGAAGTAGTCGTATTCACGGGAAGATCTTCTTTTGGTTCAGGAGGAAATTTTGGCTCTTCTGCTGAAACAAGCAATAGAGCCCGTCCCCCTTCATCTGCGGGGGACGGGTTACTATTCCCATTTCTTCATGGTCCCAAAGAAGACAGGAGATCTCAGACCAATTTTGGATCTCAGTTCCCTGAATCTTTACATAGAATACAAAAGGTTCAGGATGCTTTCTTTGCAGAGCCTTCTGCCCCTCCTCCGGCCGGGTCAATGGCTTTGTGCTCTGGATATGCAGGATGCTTATCTGCACATTCCCATTTGCCCATCTCATTGCAGATACCTTCATTTTGCATTCCAGGGGGACCACTACCAGTTCAAGGCATTCCCGTTTGGTCTTTCCTCAGCCCCCCGAGTATTTACCAAATGCCTGGCAGTGGTGGCGGCCCACCTGCGTACCAGGGGAGTGCAGGTTTTCCCGTACCTGGACGACTGGCTCCTAGCGGCCTCGTCCAAGGAGGAACTCCTGCGTTTCCTCTCTCTTACCCAGCAGGTTTTTGCCTGCCTGGGTATTACCATCAACCATTTCAAGTCTTATCTGGACCCATCCCAGAGGCAACAGTTTATTGGGGCGATTCTCGATACGACTTTGGGCAAGGCCTTCCTGCCTCCGGACAGGGCGTCCACCCTTCAGACCCAAATAAGTCTGTTGTCCGACTGCAGGACGGTCTCTGCGAGGTCGGTCCTTCGCCTTCTCTGGCTCATGGCGGCTGCTATCCCGACGGCCTTGCGCTTGACTCCACATGAGGATTTCCCAGTGGACTGTACGCTCTCAATGGGATCAGCTAGTGGATGACCTAGATCACCCAATTCTGATCTCCTCGCTGGTGACTCGAGACTTGCAGTGGTGGATGGTTCGAGACAACCTGTTTTGGGGAGTTCCTTTCTTTCATCATCCCCTCTCCCAGACTCTAACCACAGACACCTCAAGTGAAGGTTGGGGAGCCCATCTAGGCCCTCATCGGACCCAGGGCTCCTGGTCCAACCTAGAACAAGCTCCCCACATCAGTGTGCTCGAGCTTCGGGCAGTGTTGTACGCTCTCCAAGCCTTTCACCAGTACATCCTTCCCGGCCACCTAGCTGTCCAGACGGACAACATGTGCGTGGTGTGGTATGTCAGCAAACAGGGAGGGACTCGGTCCTACCCTCTATGCAGGGAGGCAATGAGGGTTTGGGATTGGGCAACACAACATGACCTTCACCTCACAGCAGTTCACGTTCCGGGAGTCGACAACACCCTGGCAGACAAGCTAAGTCGCTCTTCTGCTCTGACTCACGAGTGGGAACTGGACCAAGGGGTCCTAGACAGTATCTTCCAACTTTGGGAAACACCACAGGTCGACCTGTTCACATACCCCCTAAATGCAAATCTTCCCGTCTTCTGCTCGCTTGTTCCAGAGCGAGGCGCTTTTTGGAGCGACGCTCTGTCTCTAGACTGGAAGGACAGATTCGTCTATGCCTTTCCCCCAATTCCACTTATCCCACAAGTCTTGCAGAAACTAGCTTCAGAAGGAGTGCAAATGATTCTGATCGCTCCTTTCTGGCCCAGGCAAGTCTGGTTCTCTCTTTTACAACAATATTCAGAGGATCCTCCTCTTCCTCTGTCTTGAGGTTTGTTGACCCAGGATCGGGGGACCCTGGTCCATCCAGGCCTCAAATCCCTTCAACTGCAGCATGGCTCCTGCAGACATAGCCCAATCCCGTTTTGGAGTGTCTCCCAAAGTGGCGGAGATTTTAGTGGAGGCCAGAAAACCCTCCACCAGATCCACTTATGCCATGAAGTGGAAAAGATTCACTATCTGGGCCGCTTCCAAGAACGTGGAACCCTTCTGTTCAGCGGGGCTTCTGCTGGAGTATCTACGTCATCTGTTTGACCTGGGTCTCAGCCATTCTCCTCTGAAGGTACACATGGTGGCCATTTCGGCCTATCATGTTCCCTTCGCAGACAAAGCTTTCGCTCAACTGGAGTTCTCTAAGACCTTTCTCAGAGGGGTCTTTCATCTGAGACCCCTCATCTGTACTCCTGCTCCCTCTTGGGACTTGAATTTTGTTCTCGAGAAACTTACTCTCCCTCCCTTCGAACCTGCAGCTTCTGAGGATTTGAAGTTCCTTTTGTGGAAGACTCTCTTCTTGGTGGCCATTACTTCTGCTCGGAGAATCTCCGAGCTCCAGTCCCTGATGTGTAAAATCCCGTGCTTGATTTTTCACAAAGAACATGTTGCTCTTTGCATGAATCTTAAGTTTCTCCCTGAAGTTGTAGCTGAGTCTACTCTAAATCAGTCCATAGAGTTACCTGCCTTTTTTACGCAGTACTCTAATCAAGGGGAGTATTTACTCCATACTATGGATGTTCACCGGATTCTGAGATACTACACCAACAGGACGAAGGATCTCAGAATGACTGATCAATTGTTCGTCTCTTTTGCTCACAGAAGGGAAGGCAATGCTGTTTCCAAGCAGTGCCTAAGTGGTTGGTTCATTGCATCACTTTCTGTTATGACAAATACAACAAGACCCTCCCGGGTCAAGTCAGAGGCCACTACACAAGAGGAGTAGCTGCCTCAGCGGCTTGTTTCAAGAATGTGTCTGCAGCAGACATCTGCGCTGCTACCTCCTGGACTTCCGTACATACCTTTACTAAACACTACAGTTTGGATGTTACCTCTCGCTGTAGAGCAGGCTTCTGGCTGACTGTTTTGCAAGGCCTCCTATCTTGAGACTTGCACAACCAGAACTACCTTTTGGAGTAATTTTCCTCCTCCCGGTGCGCCTCTTTGTTCCAGACTGCTTGGGATTCAGTCCTATATGTAATTACCTACTGCAAGAGCCCTCTCGAAGTAAGATAGTACAGTTACGTGAGAACTTAGCGTAATAGTAGATCTTAGAGAGAGGCTCTTGCAGTAGGTAATACCTTCCCGCCCTCCATCCCCCTAGGCTTTTTCAGCTCCTTTTCCATTGAGGGGAATATCCGCTTCTCTCTCGTCCGGCTTATTTTGGCCTGTGGTGGGAAAGAACTGGAAGGTGGGCGTCCGGGACCGCCCCTTTATACCGACTTCTCCTGACACTGGTCACCTGACGTGGGGGCATTCCCTCGCCAGGGACAGCTAGTTAGAAATTTTTCAGTGGGGTCCTGCCGTCCGCCGGCGTCAGTCCTATATGTAATTACCTACTGCAAGAGCCTCTCTCGAAGATCTACTGTTACGGTAAGTTCTTACGTCACTGTACTTTATGCCCTTGGGGCCGCTGGGGTGAGTGGCAGGGTGGGTGGGAGTAAACCTATGCCTCCATCTCCCAGCTACAGTTCCTCCCTGGTAAATTAAAGTTAAACTAAGAAAAGTCAACCCCAAAAACAGAATCAATACTAGTTACTTACACAGGTCCAAAAAGTAATAATTCAATTCAGTGTAGTCTAGAAAATAACCTCCTTGATTTAAGGAAGCTTTGGCTGCTTTCTTTCTCTCTGTGTCTCAGGACAACCTTAGTTCCTGTATTAAAGCAGACTTGGTGATCATTAATGCAGTCTACGTCCATACGGCTAAACCTAAACACATGAGCATTTCTCTGCCTGACAAGTAGGCAAGACAAGTAGACCAATTTGGACGCAAGGTTTATTCCTGCTCCTCACTGGCCCTCAGAGCATTGAATTACCTGGGACACATGATTGTGTACCAGAAATCTATCCTGGGACAGTTGAAGTTGGAATTGGAGGCCGTGCCATTTTCCGTAGCTAAAACCAGAATCTGCCAAACAGTCAGGACAGCAGAAATCTCCTGCCGCATTCCCTTAGAGCGACTTACGGTACAGTAGACTCCTCTACCCAGAGTACCACCACAGCTGTCAGCATGCGCAGGTACTCCTGGCTGCAGGTATTCGGATTGCCCCAAGATGTCCAGTTGGCCATCCAGGACGCCTCTTTCAGAGGGCCTGCCCTTTTCAAGGGGGACGTCAAGGACATAATTACTGAGCTCCAGGACTGTGACAAGGCACTGCGCTCTTTCAAACAACATGAAGTCTTGCTATATTATGACACATGCAGTGAGTCCCAACCTTCGAACTGTTCCGGAGGTGAAAGAGTTAACTTTCCATGCCAGGCATGGGACACTGAGCTCGAGCTCGGTTGAAACTCTGTCTGTTATTCTTCAAACTCAAACCGTCAGATTCTTTACTCCGCCTCACTGAACAGTCGCTCCGGAGATTTCTCCTTCTGCTCGGTTCATTTTGTCGGTTAAAGTATTGTTTTTCTCGGTTTTCGACCGAAATTAAACCGCAACCGGTCGGTTCAGACTCTGTCTGTGGTATTTGTGAGTACTAGATAGATTTTACATTGATTTCTCTTCTGTGTGGAACTTGTAAATGGTTATCGGTTTGGTTTGAACCGATCAGGTTGTTTAAAATATATTGATCTGTCATTTAGAGTGTGGTTACCGGTTCTTATCGGTTCTAAAAAAAATGGATTTTATTACGGTTTTTTCTACGACCCGTGACACGGTTGGGAGCCGATAAGAGGATCTTACCTGGCGGATTGCCATAAACGGGTAAGTTTGGTTAGGACTGGCACTGTCTGAGAAACCCAAAAGGAAAACTGGGCCCACTGGGTTTCAACACTGCAGTGTCTGTGGGGAAGTCTTTGCCAAGGCTGACCCCCACACCACCTGTGTTTATTGTCTGGGGTTTGACCACCTCAATGCAGACTGCCAGATTTGTAAAAATTTTCCTGCAGCTACCCTGGAAGAGAGTTGGTAGGCTCAGGGAAAGGGAGGCCAAAAAGTCCGCTGAACCGGATGGCCAGCCCGGTTCGGTTCCAACCGAACCGGAGGGAGTGCCTTCTGACCAGGGCGAGACTTCCTTGGGCAAAAGGAGATCTGACTCAGGAGTCGGTTCCAGCAAAAAGGACTAGGAAATCAGCTGGTGTGGAGCCAAACTTTCCTCTCCAACCGCTGAAGAAATAGCCAAAGCGATTAAAATTGTCCAGTCGCTTCCGTTCTCACCGAACCGGCACCATCAGGTAAGCATCCGTTCGGCCGTTCCACCAGTTCAAGAGTATGATGTAGAGGAATATTATGAACTGGAGGAGGGGAAGAGGAGTATGAGGAGAGTGAATGTGGATTTGAAAGTCTGGATGTGCCCATTGACCCGGACATCTCCCCAGACAAACCTTCAGGAGTGTCTCCTCCTAGGCTTTCTGAGTCCCCTTCTCATTTTATGTTTTATAAGAAAGTGGCTGAAACCCTCCAGCTCCCTATGGAGGAAGCTGTGGATGATCAAGAGGAGCCTGACTATGTGGAAATGATGAATATCCCAGAGTCAAGGAGGCTGTCTTTTCCGTTGCATAAATCTTTTGGTAAACAGACAGTTAAAATTCTAAAAACTCCTCACACTATACCTCCTGTCGATAAGAGAATGGACAAGAGGTACACATTGTCAGGCTCTGATACGGTGTTCCTTACACAACAATGCAGCCATGTTGGGGTAGTGCAGGCTGCAGCCTGTGACAAGGCAAATATTCCCTTGGCTTCACACCCCCCTGACAAGGACTCCAGGAGGATTGATGCCATGGCAAAGAAACAGTAAATGGCAGTATCCTTGGGACTCAGACAGGCAAATTATATGGCTTATGTTGCTAGATATCAGAAATCCAGATGGGATACTGTTATGGCTCTAGCAAAACAGATCCCTGGCCAGCTTGCCAAGGAGCTGGAACAGGTGGCTGCTGATGGTATTGAGGCATCCAGGGTGCAATTCCATGCTGCAGTGGACTCTAATGATTTGTCATCAAGAGTCATGGCTATATCTGTGACACTTCGCAGAATGGCTTTGCTCAGATGTACTAGCCTGTCACAGGATACCCAGACTAAGGCCAAGGATTTTCCTGTTGTGGGTAATTCTCTGTTTGGGGAGCAGACAGAGAATTACATGAAGAAAATGGATGAGTATAGGACCACCTACAGGAGTGTACAGGCCAAGGAAAGGCAGGCCACTCCTCAAAGGCAGCTTTCCAGGGGCAGGGGCAGGCCTTTTCATGGACCTTTTTACCAAGCCCAGGCCTCCTCTTCTGCTTATGCCCAGAGGGGGTTCTTTAGAGGAAGAGGCAGACTGGGTACAAGCAGGCCTGCTTCCACCCCTCAGCCCAAAGCCCCTGCCAAGCAGGCACCCTGATGGGGTTGCTAGGGCCGATGCTCAGCTACCTGTAGGGGGCAGGCTGGCTTACTTTGTCCAGGACTGGAAGTCTCTGACATCAGACAAGTGGGTCCTGGAAGTAGTAAGCCAGGGACTGGTTCTCAGCTTCAAAAAATTTCCAAAGATGAGAACCAGATCCTTTCTACCTGCAAATCCACCAGAGGCACTTGCCCTAGAGGCAGAGGTCTCTTCCCTCCTGGCTCTCAGAGCTGTGGAAAGGGTTCCACCCCTACACCAGGACAAAGGGTTGTACTCCAGGTAGTTCCTTACCTCAAAAAAGACAGGAGAATGGCGGCCCATCCTGGATCTCAGATATTTAAACAAGCACCTTTTAAAACCAAAATTCAAAATGGTGACTCTGGGAATTATTCTACCCTCTTTAAGGCCAGGGGACTGGTTAGCATCCCTGGACCTCAAGGATGCCTACTTCCATATTCTCATCAGAAGCTCCCATCGAAAGTACCTGAGGTTCGAGCTGCCCTCAGGCCATTACCAGTTCAGAGCAATGTCCATTGGCCTCACCTCTGCTCCAAGGGTATTCACAAAATGTCTGGCAGTAGCGGTTGCTTCCCTAAGAAGGCAAAAAATTGCCATCTTCCCTTACCTGGACGACTGGCTCATAGTAGGCCAGTCTCCAGACCAAGTCAAGTTACATCTACAGATAACTCAGCAACTGCTCACCTCCTAGGTTTCCTTCTGAATCTTTCAAAGTCAGTTTTAGAGCCTGTCCAGCTCCTCACCTTCATAGGCGAGAGCTGAAACACAGAGAAAGCCAGAGCCTTCCTTCCTTTGGACAGGACAAGGACCCTGGTCTCTCTGGCCTCCTCTTTCACCCTGCAGGTCTCTCGACCAGCAAGGCATTTTCTACAGCTCCTGGGGCACATGGCTGCCTCTACAGCAGTTGTGCAGGGAGCAAGATTTCAGATGAGGGACATCCAGTTCCATTTGAGAGCCTTTTGGTCTCAAAGGAAAGACCCTCTAACCAAATTGATCCCAGTAACTCGAACCCTGATCCAGGCCCTACAGTGGTGGCAAGATCAGAGCAATCTGAGACAAGGGGTTCCCTTTGTCACTCAGTCTAACTCCTTAATCCTTACTACAGATGCATCCCTCTTGGGGTGGGGAGCTCACATGGGCGACCTCACTACCCAGGGATTGTGGTCCCCTCAGGAATCTCTGCTCCATATCAATCTGTTGGAACTCAGAGCAGTTTTTCTAGCACTTCAAGTTTTTTCCAAATCTGTTCAGAACAAAGTAGTACAGGTCAGAACAGGCAACACCACTATAATGTGGTACATCAACAAGCAAGGAGGCACTCTGTCTACGGCCTTGTGCACCGAAGCAATGAAGTTGTGGTCTCTGGCTTACTCCCTGAACACCTCCCTTACGACAGTTCACCTCCCAGGCAAGGACAATGTCCTGGCAGATGCTCTCAGCAGGATTTCCCAGGGCCATCACGAATGGTCACTGGACCCTCTGGTCTTGGAGGTGATATTTGCCAGATGGGGCACCCCGCAGATAGATCTTTTTGCAGCCCCAGACAATCACCAACTTCCCCTTTTTTGCTGCAGGCCCCCAGTGTTGGGCTCAGTCCCTCTGGATGCCTTAGTTCTCAATTGGGAAGGGATGTTTCTCTGTTTTCCCCCCTTCCCTCTCCTGTTCAAGGTCCTAGTCAAAATCAGATCTCAACCCTGCAAGATGATCCCGATTGGGCCAGACAGCCCTGGTATCCACTCCTACTGTCCTTAGCAGTCCATCTTCCTCTGTATCTTCCCAGGAATCACAACCTGTTAACCTGTGCCCAGAGGAGGGTTTGGTACCCAAACCTCAAATCTCTCAATCTCAGGGCCTGGCTCTTGAAGAGTTAGTTTGCTGACCTACACCTCTCCCAAGGTGTAATGGATATACTGAAGGCTTCTAGGAAACCTTCCACCAGGGCTACCTATAACTCCAAATGGAAGAGGTTTTCCATATGGTGCTCTGGGAAGCATATTTCCCCAGAATCTGCTGATTTACCCACAGTCCTGGATTGTATGGTCCATTTAAATACCTTGGGACTGAGACCAGCTGCCCTAAAAGTACATTTGGCAGCTGTCTGCTTTTATTTCAGCAGGTAAACCCTCTTCTCTTTCAGCTCATCCTGTATTCTCCAGGTTTTTTAAGGGATTGCTTCACACCAACCCTCCATTCAGGGACCCTGCCCCTGCCTGGGATCTTAGTGTAACCCCCCTGCAAATGGGGGTTCCCAAAAGACTTCCAGGAGCTTGCTTGAATGCTTCAAGCCTGAATGGTGTTTGGCGTTTAAGCCATTTATCAGTGAGTGTTTTTAGAGCCTCTGGTACTGTCTCTTTAAGAGCTGTCTGCTTGCAGACATAGTTTGTTTGTATGGGGGGACTGTGTACTTCTCTGCTTGAGTACCACTCGAGCTGCTGCCAATTCACTCCATTTTTGCAGTCACTAGGAGTGCAAAGGGAACCTATCTGAAAGATGTAACTGTTTGCCAGAAATCATTTAGAGTAATAATGAAATTACAGTTTGTCTAACCTGCTTTTTGCAGTCAGAACTGTGTTTGCCTAGTTCCCCATTCTAGTTTTGAACTGCTGAACTGGACCAATCAGTGTGGGTTAAGGTAGCTCTAAAATGGTGCCTTGGACTAATCAGAACTTGGACTCATAATCTGAGCCAGCCACAAGAGGATTGTATGGGCAGTGACTCTGGGAGATGTAGTTTAGACTTCTGTGCCTTTTTGGACCAACAGGGGCAGTCTATTGTGAGTGACAGCCAATCCAGCCAAGAACTGGGAGGAACTCAAAGGAAGTGCCCGGTTTTGTCTGCTGTAGTTTCAGTTGAGCTCTGGCAGTGAAGAGGGAAGGAGCCCTGTGCTTTTTTCGGGGTGCAGTTTTAGTCGGGAAACGTGTGTAAGGCCCAGAGTTCCGGTCTGCAGCTTGTGTAACTGCTTGTTAGGACTGAATCCGTCCTGTGGGGAGAGTCAAGGGATGTCTGAGGAGTGGAAACCAGGCTCACCCTGTAGAAGACTGGAGAAATTGCTGAATTGCACTCGGTCTGTCAGGAACTGGATCTGCTGTGTGTTCTCCCGGGTATTGTGCAGTAATTGCGATCGGGATAGAGAAGCAGCCTGCCTGGTATAGTACTTTCTTTTTACCATATGAATGTGTGAGGAGGCTTGTGTAGCTCAAGTGAATCCTGCTGCCATTAAAGGACTTTTGCCTGTTGCAGTTTGCCATATAAATGTGTGAGGAGTCTTGTGGAATTCAAGAGTAGCCCTGCTGACATTGAAGGACCCTATCTTGTTTGGAGGTCGTGAGTACTAATTCAGGGTCGCTCCCTGTTGAATTGCCACATTGAATCCAAATGGAATTACTGTACTGCTGACTGTTTAACTAATTTTTCTTTTCTCTGTGTGAAAGGGCTCCTACCAGCTGCCACGGTTTGGACTAGCCACTAGGGCTTGGGGACCCAGGGACAGTAACTGGTAGGGATAGGCCTGTGCACAGAGCCATAGGTAGATGAGTAAAGTGATAAGCTAATTAACCTGATTCCCCCCTGTCCTTGTTACATCCCCCTAAATAAATCCGAGCTGCTTGTTTCAGCAAAGTTATACTGCCTGAGGTATTTGTCTATGTTAAAGTATTGTACTGTGGTTGTTGCACTGTATCTTATTTTACAGGAGGTCCCAGTGCCTGAACCAGTCCTGGGGGTAAGTGTATACTGTGAAGGTAATTCTGATATATTGTGTGGGCCACTAGTGGGAAGAAAGGGGGGTTGCAGTGTCCCAGAGGGCTGTGACCAAGTTAGTTTAACTATTGCAAACCCTGACCTCTGGGTGGAGGCACCCGACATCGGATCCAGGCCCCTCAACCTGTTAGTGGCAAATCAGGCAGGGGTAGTAGCCCCTGGGATAGCGCCATCTAGGGGTTACATTAATATTTGCATTGCTCAGCTTATGCAACCTCCCTTTGAGCCTTTGTCTTCAGCAGAGCTTAAGTACTTGACTTGGAAGACTGTGTTTCTGGTAACCATCACTTCTGCCAGACACATAAGTGAATTACAAGCTTTGTCAGTGGAGCCTGATTTTATCTCCTTTTATAGAGATAAGGTGGTCCTCAGGGCTAACAGGAAGTTCTTGCCTAAGGTGGTTTCAGATTTCCAACTTAATCAATCTATGTCTCTTCCAGTGTACTTCACTGACCATTCCTCCTCTGGCGAGAGGAGGCTGCACAGCTTAGATGTGAAGAGAGCCCTTAGCTACTACATAGAGCGTACCAAGGGTCACAGGTTTGACTCCCTCCAACTGTTCCTTACTTATGGTGAGGTTGGCAAAGGGAAACCTGCCACTAAAAGATCCATTGCCAGGTGGATTCTCTTGTATCCAATTTTGTTATGAAAAACTGGGTAAGGTTCCTCCCTCAGGCCTGAGGGCTCACTCTACCAGAGGTACAGCTGCTTCCCTGGCTGCTGCCAGGCACATCCCTATCCTAGAGATATGTCAAGCAGCTACCTGGAAAACAGTTCACACTTTTACCAAGCATTACTCCCCGGACATCCAGGCTAGGAGTGATGCTCGGTTTGGCACAGCTGTGCTTCAGAGCGTATTTCCTAAGTAGGTTCTGTCCCTCCTCCATGGAGGTACTGCTGTGTAGTCTGCATATGTCATAATAGAGCAAGACTTCATGTTGTTTGAAGAAAAAAATTACTCACCTTAGTAATGTTGTTTCTTCTAATGGAGTCTTGCTATATTATGACCTCCCCCCTGCCTGCCTCTCTCAGAACCTCTGTTTTTGGTATCTGGGTGGGCAGTGCAGTGTTGGCACTTAGTAGATGCCCACCTTGTTGTTTCACCTCTCCTTTTTTGGGGTGACTTGGTGTTATGTTTTTCATTTTTTGGGTCTCCTGACTTAGCCTTTGTTTTGGGACCAAAAAATGTGTCTTATGTTTAGTAGCCAGTTGGCTAGTGTAGGTTTACAGCTTCCACACAGGACCTCAGTGAGTTTAGCTCGTAAAGATCTGACGGTTTGAGTTTGAAGAACACAGTTTCAACCGAGCTGGAGATCAGCGTTCCATGCCTGGCATGGAAAGTTAACTCTTTCACCTCCGGAGCAGTTCAAAAGTTGGGACTCACTGCATATGTCATAATATAGCAGGACTCCATTAGAAGAAACAACATTACTAAGGTGAGTAATTTTTTCTTCCAGTCCATGCATTACTCTCACACCAAGCCAGAACAGCCATTTCGTCACCAGCGAAGGCGCCAAAATGGGTAACAGCCGGCCAGACGTCTGAACAAACAGCAGGCTCCTTAAGTGGCCACCCCCCAGCCAAGTCTCAAAAGGCTGCCAGGGTGGTGCTCCCCAACACCCTGTCCACCTTCTGACCTGTGGCAGGGCCTCCAGCCTCCGCCACTAGCCTTGGTGGAACCAGTAGGGGTAGATTTGCCAACCACCTGGCTGGGTGGGAGGCGATCACTACAGACAGGTGGGTCCTTCATCTAGTCGCTCAAGGCCACACTATCGAATTTGCAGAGAGACCTCCCAAGAAATTCTTCCGGTCTGTCTGACTACCCACAAGGCCACATTCCTCTCATAAAGGAAGAAATCCAGGCTCTTCTGACAGTCGGCCTTAAAGCCAGTTTCTTAGGCCCGGGAAGGAAAGGGATATTACTCCCACATCTTTCTAGTCCCCAGAAAGACAGGGGACCTCCGTCCTATCCTGGACCTCAGCACACTAAATCTGTGCGTAGAGTACAAGAGATTCCTCATGCTTACCCTACCGGGTCTGTTGCCCCTACTTCACCAATGAGATTGGCTTTGTGCTCTGGATATGCAGGATGCTTACTTACAAGTCTTACATATTCTAGTTTTTCTCTCCCACTGTCGCTTCCTCCACTTTACCTTCCAGGGGGAACACTTCTGATTCAAAGTGCTTCCCTTTGGTCTTTCCTCGGCACCCAGGGTGTTTACCAAATGCCTAGTAATGGTGGCAGTGGCTTTATGCCGTTAGGGGATTTGTGTTTCCATACCTTAACGACTGGCTTTTGTCAGCACCGTCGAGGGACAGCTTGGTAGCTTCCCTGGCTGCTACCTTGAAGCTGTTCAGGCAACTGGGGATCACGGTAAATTACCTCAAATCCCACCTTGTCCCTTCCCAGTACTTCCAATTTATTGGGGCAGTGTTGGATACTGTTCAGGGTCAGGCTTTCCTCCCTTTGGATTGGGTGGAAACCTTGTGTCAGCAGGTCATCCTATTGGCATCCAGACAACGGACCTTGGTCTTATGGCAGCAGCTATTCCCACTGTCCCCCTGGCCAGGCTCCACATAAGGGACCAGAAATCCAACAACCTGGATCACAGGATCTTTGTGTCCAGCGTGTGGACCTCCTTGGGTGGCAGGATCTGACCAATCTCACCAGAGGGGTTCCTTTTCAGATGCCCCCTCTGGCTCTGACCCTGACCACGGATGCTCCCAGTCAGGACTGGGGCACCCATCTTGGCGACCTCAGGTCACCGGAATCCTGGTCTCAGCAGGAGCTCTCTCTCTGCACATCAGTGTGCAAGAGATGCAGACTGTACTATACTCCCTTCAGGCTTTTCAGCCCCTCCTTTTCCGACGGCCTTTCCTGGTACAGATGGACATGTGTGTGGTCTGGTACCTGAACAAACAGGGAAGCACGTGGCTGTATCCACTGTGCAGGGAAGCGATGCGTATATGGCAGTAGACAATACAACACAGCCTGCAGCTCACCGCAGTGCACGTCCCAGGCATTCAAAATGTCCTGGCGGACACTCTGTCGCACTCAGGCCAGGGCACATGAATGGGAACTGAGGCAGTCGGTAGTCAAAGACCTCTTCAGTTGGTGGGGTCACCCAGATCTCTATCTGTTCGCCTCCCCATCCAACACAAAACTACCCAGTTTATGCTCGCTTGTTCTCGGGTGTGATGTTTTCTGGCGAGATGCGCTGTCTCTTTGCAGGACAGGGAAGTTCTTGTACGCTTCCTCCCCTTCCTGCTGTTGCAGAGGTTGCTTCTGAAACTACAGCAAGAAGGGGCCCACATGGTTTTCATAGCCCCTTATTGACCTCGCCAGGTGTGATTTCCTCTGCTTCAGCAGTTGAAGGTGGAGCCTCTGGTTCCCCTATCCCTCTGCCAGAATCTGCTGATTCAGGACCAGGGCAAGCTGGTCCATCCAGGCCTGAAGTCCCTTCACCTTCACGCGTGGCACATGCTGACATAGCTGTTGCACACTTTTGGGTCTCTTCCAGAATGGCACAAGTCCTTGTGGACGCCCGGAAGCCATCCACTAGAACCACATATGCCATGAAATGGAAGAGGTTCTCGATTTGGGCATCCTCCAAGGGTTGGGGCCCTTTCTCTTGCCCTGTCCTACAGGTCATGGAATACCTGCTGCATCTTTCTGACCTTGGCGTGAGTTACTCTTCCCTGAAGGTCCACCTCTCTGCCTACCATATGCCAGTGGATGGCAAAACCTTTGCCCAGCTGGAGGTTTCTGAAACCTTTCTGAAAGGAATTCTCCATCTGAAGCCCAGACTCAGGAACCCAGTTCCTCTGTGAGATCTGAACTTCATTCTTCAGAAACTCACTTTGCTTTCCTTTGAACAGGCCTTGAGTTGCGACCTGTGTTACCTTTCCCAGAAAGCGCTCTTTTTAGTTGCCATTATTTCTGCTCGAAGGATTTCCGAGCTTCAGGCCCTAATATATAAGGAGTTGTATTTGATTTTTCCACAGAGACCAGGTGGCTCTGTGTACAAATCCTAAGTTTCTACCAAAGGTGGTTTCTGAGTTTACTTTGAATCAGAGCATACATTTGCCAGTGTATTACCCTGAGCATTCCAGTCAAGGGGAAGCCATTCTTCTGTACACGCTCTATGTGCATAGAACCTTGCGTTGTTATATGAATCGGACAAAACCAGGCCGTAATATGGATCAATTTTTTGTTTCCTTTGTTCCCAAAAGAGAGGGCGCTGCAGTTTCTAAACAATGTTTGTCCAAATGGTTAGCAAACTGCATTTTGTTTTGTTTTTTTATCAGAAGTATAACAAGCCCCTTCTGGGGGAAGTCAAGAGACACTCAACCAGAGGCATGGCTGCCTCTACTGTTTGTTTCAGAAATGTTTCTGCCACTGACATTTATGCGGCAGCCACTTGGAGCTCTATCCACACCTTTACCAAACACTACAGTCTGGACATTGCCTCTAGGCACAGGGCAGGCTTTGGACTAGCGGTCCTTCAGGGCCTTCTGGTACCTACTGCAGATCTTTCCTGCCTCCCGTGCTTCAGTCTTTGTCTGAATTACACTGCCTGGGACTCTGTCTTAATGGTTATTACCTGCTGCAAGAGCTCTCTCGAAGTAAGATGGTACAGTTACATAAGAACTTAACCATAACAGCAGATCTTTGAGAGAGGCTCTTGCAATAGACACCTTTTCCCTCCCACCTTCCCCTGCTTCTGCGACTACTTCTTTCTAGCCTTTCTTTTGGCTCCAGGAGCCCATTCCTTTCTCCTGTCGCATTCTTAAGCTCTCTGGGAGAACTGGCAGGTGCTTGGGACAGCCCATTATATAGCGTCACGCTGAAGTCCATTCAGCTGTGTGACGGGTGGGTGGTCCCCCGCCAGACACTACTGGCTAAAGTTTTCTGTGTGGTCCTAGTATGTGACAGTGCTAGTCCTAATTGTTAATACCTACTGCAAGAGCCTCTCTCGAAGAGCTACTGTTGCAGTAAGTTCTTGCGTAACTACTTTCTTTATTCAGTCTGCACTGGTCCACAGGGCTTAGGAAGATTTCATTCTTATTTTTTTGTATTATATCTTTATTGATTTTCACAATAGCAAATAACAGTAATAAGTATTAGAAAGAAAGATGTATAATATATCGGGGGTCAACCTTAACATTCATTTACTAGCCCGGGTACTAGTGCAGATTGCTGTGGGCTAGTGCAGAATCTGTTACTTGCCCGGCTGGGCTAGTGCAATTCCTCCTGTGGAAAGCTGCAGTTCCATTCTCAACCCAGATATCAAATAAATAAATACATACAGAAATATAACTTATTTAATTTAATGCCAGATCCTTTTTATGGAGGTTTAACTATATGCTGTCTTAGAATTAGTAAAATGAAAAAAAATAGATGTCTGTGTGTAGTGCATTTACAAACTGTTTCATTTTATACTACTACTTTTATTTTTTTGCTGGTAAAACTCATTTTTCCTTCCCTTGTTTAACTCAGTACTCACGGCAGGCAGATTTGTGACTGTGTCCAGGAGCAGCACGGTTCTAGGGTTGCCACCTGTCCAGTTGTAGACTGGATAATCTGGTTTTCAGGGTCCTTTTCTAGTCATCCAGTTTTAGTTAAATGTAGTCCAGTTTTTTTGGGCCATTTTGAGTGCTCAGATAGTATTAAAACTGATTGTATGAAATCATTCACTGTTGCATGCATGCCCATGCAGTGTTGGGTAAGTTACTTTTTCTATTGCTTTCTATTACTTTTGAAAATTTGTTCCAGAAAGCTTTGTGCAGTCATTAGCAAGGTTGGAGAAGTACTAGAAAATGTAATACACCTTATAATTACAATTACTTATGTCTTTTTATGCAAAATAAATACGTAACTGTAACTGATTACATTTATTTGAAAGTAACTAATAACTAACCTATTGCTTTCGAAAAATGTAATCTGTTTATTTTTGTGTATTTTTGTATAAAAAAAAAAGAAAGTAACTATAATTGTAAGGTGTATTACTTTTTCTAGTACTTCTCCATCCTGTCTAGTGACAGCACAGAGCTTCCTGAAACAAGTTTCCAAATGTAATAAAAAGTAATAGAAAAAGGAACTTACCCAACCCTGTGCCCAGGTTACAAAAAAGTTCTGATGTCATTAGTCACAGGCCTTTGTTTGTAAAACCAGTCTGTCTAGAAAGCGTAAAGTATGGCCATTAAGACCATTAGCAGTAAATCAACCTAATCTTTTCAACTCTGAATTTTAAGTATGGTCATTTACTGTCATGATGGGAAACCGTTTTTACACCTTTATATGCTGTAATGGGTTCCTTTTTGGTTTTCCTATATTCTCATACGTTTTAGACCCACTTTTTCAAATTAGTTTTCACATTTTTACTGCCTTTGTCACTGTGCTGATTATTTCTCTCCTAAGTCCTCAGCAGCTGCTACTCTTATTTTTATACTACCAACCTGAACATTCCGTGAAATTAGCTACACCTTTACAGGCCATTGGAATAAATAGCATGAAATGGTGTCTAAAATTGTGGAATGTGATGTCTTAGACATTTGAAAAGAAAGAGCAGTAACCGATGAGGTAAAGGGAACACAGTGTAGTATTGAGGATACCATAAGTACTGATAGTTCAGTTAACAAAAAGGTAGTCAAAGCATATCAGTATACATGGCTGTCATGGAAAGGAAAATTGGAGAGTGGTTAACAGAAAGAGCAATAGGTTGTGAATGGGCTTTGTACATCCAGCAGATCTGGGTTTAAATTCCCACAGACTCCACTTGCAAACTGCGAGACCCTAAGCAAGTCACTTAATCTCCCTGTGTTCCTGGCCCCCCTGTAAATGGGTCTTGTGCCCAATGAGAGTTACCTAGTTGCCAAAGAATAAAAATAAATAACAATATGGGCTGATGCCTGTGTACCCAAGCATTCAGCCTTATATAGGGTACCATAGAATTCTTTGAAGCAGTTGTGGATATCCTGGCTATCCTGCAAAGGTTCCCCAATTTTACTCCTAGTTGCTATGATCCTTTTGTTCACTCTGCCTCCTTTCATTAACTTTACGAGTAGAGGACCTGGCTTATTACCCCACTTGTATATTGTTTGCCTAGCAAAAAAATGTTCTAGATCAGGCTTCTTCCGTATAACTGTAATTCAAGGAGAGATTTCATTTTTAATAGTTAATGACTAAAAAATATCAGACCCAGGACCAGAGCAAATTCCCCTCCCCCCTTTTTTTGTTTTAAATATTTAAGACTTCTAGCAATGTCTGACCCCTGGCAAGGTGCATACAAACTCTGTTGTTTTTCGAGTAACTTTCCAGCTTAGCAGAATCCAGAGTTTCAGAATCGTGTTGATTTGTCTGTAGTTGATAGCTGGGACATGTAGTGATGCAGGACATACAGTAAGGGTTCAGGAATATTGCCTGGGCTTTCACTCTGCCAGCCGGTGGTGGCTGTGTCAGCCACAGAAGTTGTAAAACAAAATGAGCATGTAGTCTGGAGCCGTTTGTGTTAAGCAACAACACAAAAAAACAAAACAAAAAAAAAAAGCAGATAAATGCCTGCAGTCTGCTGACTGATGGGAAAACATGTTCTTTTTCAGGGATCTCTTTCATCAGGTCACACCTATGGAACATGGAACTTATAGCCACCAGGCACTAGGACCAAACGGAAACTTTACTGTAGCAGTATAGTAGGGACCACCCATGATGACATCAGACGCTGATGTGCTATGGTATATATGCGTGGGCAGCCCTGCTTCCTCCTCGGTTCTGATTATTTTGTGTGTCGTTGCCGATCAGCCAGTCTTTTCTGTGGCTGTGGAAAGATTTATTCAAAGGATCAACATGAGCTTTGTGTTTGCTGTCTTGGGCCTGTCCTCAACGTCCTCACCTGCGAGCTCTCCCTGAAGTTCAACCTCGCCAGCTGGCAGCACCATCAGATAGCCCTGTGGTACCTTCCTTCTGGAGCAGCAGGTAGCCGGGATGGAGCAGGGGCCATCAGGGACGATCCCCTCCCAGTCTGTGGCCCATTCTTTGGGCTCTCAGGCCTCCAAGGCCCTGGACAAGTCCTCGGGGAAACCTCACCAGGACAAGGAGTGTAGTAAAGACACCCCTCCTCCTCCGTATGCACTTCTGGTCCCTATTACCTTCTTGCACCGGGGTAGTGCTGTCTACCACTTTGGTGTTAACTTCTCCTGCAGCCCAGGCCAAAGTACCTTCCAGACTGGCTATGGCAGAGGGCTTCACCAGGCCTTCCACAGCTGGCAATGGGTCATTGACCTTGGGTTCACCTGGCTCGTCGATGCCAACTCCACCGTAGCGACCTCCAGCACCACAAGGTCCTCTGGCTATGGGTTCCAGTGGCTCTTCATCGACTGGTGTAGATCAGACAATGGGGCCACAATCCTTCGCCCATCGCTGCCTCGGGGGTCTTACTATGCGTACACCCACCATTAATGTTACCACAGTGCTTTCTTCCTTTGCAGCAATTCTTCAGCACCTGATTCATCACCCAGGGCCCTTATTGCTACTGCCCAGGGATGGCACCCCAGTGCCTGCCTGGGGGTTATCAGGGTTGCTCCCGTTGATGTCTCTCCCTCACCGCGGCGATGACACGGTTGAATATCACCCTGATCTTAAGCTATCGGATGAGGATGGTGACAATGAGGATATGGGGGAGGACTCCACCAAGTATACCCAGAGGTCCCCTCCTGAGGATCCCTTCTCTCCCCAATGAAGCAACTTCAGTCTGTCATGGGGTGACAGACAGAGGAGGAGGATATCACCAGGAGACACCTGGTAGACTTCCTGAAGATTCCTGAATCCCCACCTAAGTTCATCTTCCTCTTTTACCTGCCTTGGAGGATGCCACCACAGCTGCTTGGCCATCTGCCCAGTTCATACCCTGCCATATGCAGGAAAGCTGAGGAGCTTTACCAGGCCCCTTTAGGGAAGCCTTTTTATGCAGCCCAGCCTGAAACGGACTCTGGTGATAAAGGCTGCCCATAACAGGTCCAAGGTGACCAAGCACCTCCATTCCTCCCTCCCTCCCGAACCAGGAATCAAGGCAGCTAGACTTCTGGAGCAAAAGGACCTTTGCTTCAGCCACTTTGGAATTTAGGATTGCTAACTACCTGTGTCACATGGTTAAGTACCAGAATACCATCTGGAAGAAGGGCAAGGTTGCAGCCCAGTCCCTCGGAAGCAGGAACTGCTAAAGGCCCTGCAGTCTGCTGCAGATGTGAGCAAGCACCTGCTCTGGACCATTTACAGTATGTCTGATGCCAAGGCCAGAGCTGCTGCCAGTAGCATTTGCCTCAAGAGGCAGTCCTGATGAGGTTTCTGGCTTTGCTGCTGATGTACAACAGAACATCTTGAATGCCCCTTGTGGAAGCATCAAGCTCTTTGGGCCTGATGTGCAGGCTAGTAATCTGTAGTTCTCCAGCAGGGCTATCAAATCTGTCCACTTTCTTTATCATACACAACCCAGGAGTAGACAGAGGCCTTCCTTTCATAAACTCTCAAATGAGAAGGCTGGGTCCGGGTCCAGGTCCAGACCCTGGGCAAACACCGAGCAATGTCTGCCTTGCCTGCCCCTTCTTGCACCACAGGAACAGCCCCCAAGCGGGGGATTGGTTCTGTATCTGCTTCAGCCTGACCCCTTCCTCCGTCACAAGTCAGAAGATGGTGCTAGAGGGTCCTTTCGCACTCCACTTGGACCAGTGGAGGGACCTTACTTCAGAAACCTGGGTACTTCAACTAATAGAACAGGGTCACGCTCTGGAACTTGTGGAACAGCTCCTGGACTTTCTCCTTGTTCCCTTAGCTTGCTCTCCAGACCACATACCGATGTTTCTGGAGGAGGTGCATACCTTGCTGTGCAAGAGGACTATAGAAGCAGTACCCCAGCGGCAAAAGAACAAGTGGTTCTACTGCCGTTTCTTCCTCATCTCCAAGTCCTCAGTAGTCTTGAGGCCCATCCTAAATCTCAGTGACCTAAACTTTGACATCGATACAAGAAGTTCAGAATGGTCACTCTGCAGGACCTGCTGCCGCTTCTGCATCAGGCAACTGGATCTGTTCCCTCGATATGTGGGACGCTTATCTGCACATCAAGGTTTGCCCCCCTCACAGATGGTATCTCCGGATCTTACTTCAAGAAACTGCTCTTGCAGCAGGTTACACCATTAGGACTGAAGCCGGCAGATAGCAGGACCCCATGGAAAACTTGTAGCTAACTGCATACTGCGGGGGACTGCCCCGATGCCTGCCTCGACCCCAGCATTACATAAATCATAAAAGGGGTGATCCCCCAGCATCCCTCAGTTCTTTTCCTGCCATCGACTCGCAAGCATCTGCTCCACGAACGCCTTCAGCTCTCGAACGACGCCATCACTTAAGTAGTTCTATTTTTATTTATTGTTTCTCACAAAAGTTCGTTTTTCTTTCTTTCGCATGTAGTCGCTCCCCAGCCTCTTCTTGTCGTAAAAGGCACTTCCTCTTAAGTGCTGCAGTGGCAAACAGATTCCATTTTAAGGATCAGCACACGGCCTGTGTCAGGTGCTTAGGCCCAAAACATGACACTAAGGCCTGTTCTGTTTGCCAGAACTTTTAACAGCCGCACGAGGATCCGTTTGGAGACCTTCCTTTTGGGAAAAAGATTAGCAGCCATGCAGAGAAGTTCCTCCTCATGGGAAGAGTCATCCCATAGATCAGGGAAACGCAAGGAAAAACTGAGGGAGAAGGAGAAAGAGCACTCCCCATCCATGTGGACATCCGACTCCAGGGCTAGCTCGGACTCTGCCCGCTCCATCAGATCTCCATCTCTGGCAAAAGACCCAACCTCCGCTGGCCAAATTCAGACGTCGGGTGGTACGAAAAAGATATCCACCCTCCAGCCTCTAAAGGTCTGGCCCAAGGAATCTTTGCACAGCCAGCCCTCGGGCTCTTTTAGGCCGATCTGCATCCACAGGTCACCTGACCAAGGCGCACTTCAAGTTGGCCACCACCTCTGGCCCCGACTCCCTGGACCGACACCAGGACACCGACTGCTGGAGGTCGACCTCCCACCCCCTAGGGGGAACCTTGGGACTTCTGTAAAATGGTACTCTGACCTGATGTCCCTTAAGCGGACCTCAGAACAGAAGTGGACGTTGGAGCAGACGCCCGCAAAGCGTCTCAAGGACCAACGACTGACAGAGGTCCTTTCCCACAAAAAGGATGCCACCTCATTTGTACCGGACTCCCGTTTGCCAGGATGTTGGGACAATGACTGTACAGATGCTGGGGTTGAACACAGTAACGACCATGCGTCAGGAGACTGGGAGGACGCAAACCTCGCACATAACCCAACACCACCAAAAGACCTGTCTGCGGGTGCTTCAGAGCATAAAAAGCCATACACAAGCGACGGTTAGGCACCACCTCGAGAGGAACAGACACCGGGTCAGTCGTCAGGCCTCTACATTTATGAGGTGAAGGAATTGTTTTCCTACTGGTGGGAAACCATCAGGACGGACATAGTTCCCACAAAACCTCCAGTGGAGAACTTACCTCCTCCAGAAGAAAAAAGCCGGGACAGACCACCCCCTAGAGAAGAAAGCCCAAAACCTAAGGGCCGGTCCAAGGAAAAGCAGTCTCATAAAGACAAAAAGCGGCCATGGTCTCCCTCACAGATCCCTTCATGCTCTCCCAGTGTGCACAGACCTAAAAAAAAAAAAAAAAAAAACCACCATAGGAGATCAGACTCCTTGTCATTGGACGAGTGTCTTTCATCCTCTTCGGAATCATCCAGGTCGGACTCTCCCTTTAGTGTCCCATCACTAGACCCATGAGACCTGCCAAGGTCACCTGCTGATGACCCAACATTTATGGATATCATGCAACATATCCAAGACAACATGTGTTCGGACACAGAAGACTTGGATCCTGAGAGATGCCGCCTGGCTAAGTACCAAAGACAACAGGACACCAAACCAGTGGTGGTCCCACCATTAGTGGATACCTTCCAAGATGTGACGAAAGCTGCTTGGAAGCATCCCTTCTCCTCTTCCACAGTACCTAAGAAAGCGGACCGCTTGTATAGGGCCCCTCTAGAGGGGCAGACTCCGGTCATAACGGCCACTCACGACAGGTCTCAGAGACCACAGCATGTAGGTACCCAGCCCCCAGACTGAGTCAAAGCAACGCGACTCCATGGGGAGAAAGATGTACTAATCAGCAACATGCTCCATCTGGTCACTTAATTTCCTGACCCACATGGTGCAGTTTCAAAATGCCTTGTGGGAACAAAGCCAGGACCTGGTAAAAGACATGCCAGAGGGAGACAAGAAAGGAGGAGCTAACAAAACTCCTACAGACAGGCTCTGATGTGGGGACACAGGTACTCGGAGAGCGGTTTATGATGCAGACTTGCTGGCCAGAAGTGCGGCATCAGGAGTCTGTCTTAGAAGACACTCTTGGCCGAGAGTATCGCGTTTTACACCTGACGTCCAGAAGGGTATCCTAGACGTCCCATTTAAAGGCTCGGTTCTCTCTGGCGAAGAGTCAGAGAAGATCATAACAAAACTACAGGATGCCAGAAAGGCGGTGAGGTCAGTACAGACCATGTACAGACCTAAACAGAAACTATTTCTGAGGCAACAAAACAGATTCAAGGGCAAACAGGGTCAACAACCTTGTTTTGGAGAACAGCAGAGAGGCGGCTTTAATCGCAAAGGCCAACCTCGCTCTAACAGAGGTCAAGGTGCCAGGAACACACAAGCTCCTCAGGCTACCCTCCCCTCCCCCTCCACTGCCTGACTCACCACAGACCCCTCCTCCACCTCTTTGTCAAAGGGAAGAGAAAGTTGGGGGTCACTTTGCAAACCACCTGCCAGGGTGGCAACAAATCACGACAGATCAGTGGATGCTCCAACTCATTTAAAGAGGGCACTCTATCAAGTTCATAGGACAGCCACCATCCAGACCACCACTGCGTTCCAAATATTCAGGCCAACATGCCACACTAATTCCAGAAGAGATGGCTTCCCTTCTTGAAAAAGAGGCCATAAAAAAGGTCTTGTGGATCCAGAGAGGGAAAGGGTATTATTCCCAGTTCTTTGTGGTGCCAAAGACAGGAGACCTACGTCCCATCCTAGACCTAAGTGATCTCAACACCTTTGTAGCATACAAACGCTTCAGGATGGGGCCTTTACCAGGCTTGATCCCGATGCTACGCCTGGATGCTTGGCTCGTATCGTTGGACATGCAAGATACCTACCTCCAAATTCCCGTCGCGAAACGTCATTGGAGGTTCGTGAGATTCAAATTCCAGGGTCACCACTACCAATTCCATGCCCTACCTTTCTGCCTTTCGTCTGCTGCGAGGGTATTCACCAAATGCCTGGCAGTGGTAGTGGTGGCACTCAGGAGAAAGGGCCACTGTGTCTTCCCCTATTTGGATGACTGGCTCCTGACAGCCATCCCAGAGAGAGATAAACCACGCTCTGAGACACCTGTTCAGTATTTGACTCCCTAGGTGTCACGGTCGATCTGGCCAAATCAACCCTCACACCCTGCCAAAAACTTAAGTTCATTGGCGCAGTACTGGACACAAGCAAGGGAAGGGCCTTCCCTACCAGAAGACAGTGCAGAATGTCTACGAGCCCTGATCAGACACATCAGAGCTCAAAGTCTGGTTCCAGCGAGGACCATGTTGCGCCTTCTGGGGCATATGGCGGCCACCATAGCCACGGTCCCCCTTACTCGTCTCCACATGAGCCATTCAGTGGACACTTGGGGTCCAGTGGGCCAGTGCCAAGACTACTTGGACCAGCTAGTCTTGATCCCCAACTCTATTCTCCAAGTCTTGCAGTGGTGGATGGTTGCAGAGCACCTCTCAGTTGGGGTTCCCTTCCTATCTCCTACCCACTCCCTGATACTGACCACAAATGCATTGAGATCAGGTTGGGGTGCCCATTTGGATGGCAAAAAGACTCTGGGACTACGGTCAGGGACCGAAGGAGCCCTTCACATAAATGTCCTTGAGATGAGGGCAGTTCTTTATGCCCTCCGAGCCTTGCAAACAGACATAACCCCAGGATACTTACTGATACAGACAACATGTCAGTAGTGTTCATCATCAACAAGCAGGGAGGCACTCACTCCTACCAACTCTGTCGAGAGACCATGAGAGTGTGGTACTTGGCAGTAGAGCACAACATCACACTGTTTGCAGTGCATGTTCCCAGATTACAGAACACACTGGCGGATCTGTTAAGCAGATCTTGATCCAGCATGCATGAATGGGAACTCCTACAACCAGTAGTGGAAATGCTTTTCGAAAAATGAACGCCAGATTTGGATCTGTTCGCCTCCCCAGGCAATGCAAAGCTGCCTAATTTCTGCTCGCTAGATTCAGGGCCTGGTGTGTTTGGCGAGATGCGTTGTCCCTCTTCTGGACAGGCAGGTTTCTGTATGCCTTCCCTCCATTCCCTTTGATCCAGAGGGTTCTGCTCAAACTGCAGGACGATGGAGCAGTCATGATTCTGGTGGCCCTATATTGGCCCAGACAGATAGGGTTCCCCCTTCTGCAAGGGCTAGCGAGCGAACCACCACTTCCTCTTCCATTCAGCTCGCACTTACTATCACAAGACAATGGGTCTCTGATTCACCTGAACCTCAGCTCCTTGCACCTGCATGCCTGGCTCCTAAGGACCTAGCAGTGTCTCACCACGGTGTGTCGGACAGTGTGGTAGACATCCTAGTGGCAGCAAGGAAGCCCTCTACTCGCGCCATATATGCCATGAAATGGTGCTGGTTCTACTTTTGGTCATCGGCCCGTGACCTAGACCCACTATCTTGCCCAGTAAAATCAGTTTGAGTACCTCCTTTCCTTGTCGCAGGCAGGGCTGAGCAACTCTTCAATAAAGGTGCATTTTTGTGCCATATCTGCATAACATGCACCATTCGGGGACAAATCTTTGGCCCAACTAGATTTGTCATGCACCTAATTGCGTGGCATCCTCCACTAGAAGCCACCCATTAGATATCCGATCCCTCACTGGAATCCTCTCTTCGTTTTAGAACAGCTCACACTACTGCCCTTTGAACCAGCCGCAGATTGCGAGCTACGCCTTCTCTATTGGAAGGCAATATTTTTAGTTGCAGTTACTTCAGCAGGGAGAATTTCAGAGCTCCAAGCATTTATGTGTAAAGAGCCTTATTTGATTTTTCACAAGGACAGGTTGTCCTTAAGAACCAATCCTAAGTTTCTTCCTAAGGTAGTGTCCGAATTAACCCTTAACCAGAATATAGACCTACCGGTCTACTATCCAAGGCATACCAGTAGAGATGAAGCTCTCCTACATACACTGGATGTATACAGGATTCTCATGTTCTATCTGACCAGGACCAGACAGCACCGACATTGTGACCGGTTGCTTTTGACCTTTGCCCACAGGATGTAAGGGGCACCAGTGTCTAAACAGACACTCTCAAAATGGTTGGTGAACTGCATCAAGTTCTGTTATCAGAGGCGAAACAAACCCTTACAGAGACCAGTAAAGGGCCATTCCACCAGAGGGGTGGCAGCCTCTTTCGCTTCACTGAAAAATGTTTCAGCACCTACCATTTGTGCAACAGGTACTTGGAGTACTGTGCACACATTCATCAGACACTACAGTCTGGATGTTGCCTCTAGGCGCAGAGCAGGCTTTGGCCTTGCAGTTCTGCAGGGGCTTCTTTCATGAGGGGTTCCCTTCGCCCTTCTCCTATCCTTCTCCCAAATTTAGCGATAACACCTGTCAGTGCTTGGGGCTCAGTCCTAATGGTGTAACCTGCTGCAACAGCCGTTTCTTGAAGTAAGATAGTACAGTTATGTAAGAACATATCGTAATAGTAGATCTTTGAGAACAGCTCTTGCAGCAGGTACGTTCCCAACCACCTTCTCCTCAGGAGGTCAACTGCATTTGCATTATCACTAATGGTCTTCCACTGGAAGCGGATCCTCAGTCTCCCCATCAGAATCACATCACTATGCTGGATTCTCTGGCCGGAGAACTGAGGGATGCTGGGGGACCACCCCTTTTGTGATGTATGTGACGCCGGGGGCGTGGCTGCTGTCCGGGGTAGTCCCTCACTGTATGTAGCTAGCTAGAAGTTTTCCATGGGGTCCTGCTGCAAGAGCTGTTCTTGGAGATCTGCTGTTATGGTAAATTCTTACGTAACTGTACTGTTCTGTTCTGGGGTGGGAGGGAGTGGGAACATTACCAGTTCAGAGTTTTGCCCTTTGGCCTGTCCTCTGCACCACAGGTCTTTAACAGATGTTTAGCTGTGGTGGCAGCTGCCCTCTGGAGGGAAGGTCTGTATGTCTTCCATACCTGGGCGACTGGTTGCTCAAAGCTCCCTTAAGTGATCATCTGTCTCAGACCCAAGTGCACACCAGACAGTTGTTCCAGGCGCTGAGGATCACTGTCAGTGTGCCCAAATCTGTCTTAGCACTGTGCAAGCACTTGTGGTACATAGGCACAGTCCTGGACATTGCCCAGGGCATGGCCTTCCTGCCCAGGGGCAGGCGGACCGGACCGCCTGATAGCTTAGGCCAGGCTGGTCTCTCAGGACCAGTATGTCTTGTCCTGGACTTTCCTACCGCTGCTGTGCCTGATAGTTGCCGCTGTTATTGCCATGCCTCTGGCCCAGCTACACATGTAGATCTCACGGTGGACCCTAAGGTGCAGTGAACCAATGTACCAATGCTCTATAACAGCAGGATCTGGTCTCCTTCCCTCCAGTGGTGGATGGAACTCTCCAATCTGCTGAGAGGGGTTCTCTTTCTCATCCCTTCCTCACAGCAGATCCTCACCACAGGTGCTTCGGGACTCAGCTTAGGGGGTGTGCACCTGGGTCCCCACCAAACCCAAGGGACTTGGTCCTTAGTGGAGTTTCTCGCTTTCTAGAACCACCTGTCCCCTGGTCTTCTGCTGGTGCAGTCAGTTGGGCAATCTCCGTGTAGTATACTACATCAACAAGGAAGAGGGGATTCATTCGTACCACATGTGCAGGGAGGTGAGTTAGGTACTGGACTGTTGACCATGTTCCGGAACTGTCGGCCATCCATGTTCTGGTGCCCAAAATGACCTGGCAGACAGGTTAAGGAGGTTGCAGTCCAGGGTGCACGAGTGGGAACTGCTGCCCTCAGTGGTAGAAGACCTGTTTGACAGATGGGGTCACCCAGAGTTGTACCTATTTGCGTCCTCACTCAACGCGAGACTGACGCTTTTTTGCTCATTTGATCCAGGGCCTGGAGTTTTCTGGCAAGACGTGTTGCCCCTTTCTTGGAAAGGGGAGGTTCCTCTATGCTTTCCCACTCTTCCCCTGCTTCAGAGGATGCTGTTCAGACTTCAGATGGAGGGGGCCACCCTAATTCTTGTGACGCCCTTCTGGCATCATCAGATCTGGTTTCCATTGCTACAGCAATTAGTTGAACCTCCAGCACCCCTGCCCTTGTGCAAGGACCTGCTGACTCAGGAACAGGGCACCCTGGTCCATCCGGACCTCAGATCTCTCCACCTGCATGCATGACTCCTGAGAACATAGGCATTGCCAGGTTTGGGGTGTCTCCAAAAGTAGCAGATATCCTGGTGGCTGCCAGGAAGCCCTCCACCAGGGCTGCCTACGCCATGAAATGGAAATGTTTTGTCTTATGGGCCGCTTCCCATCATCTGGATCCCTTTACTTGCCCAGTTAGTCAGGTTCTGAAGTATCTCCTGTCCTTGTCTGATACAGGACTGCAATACTCTTGCATTAAGGTGCATTTTCTGCTATACCTGCCTTACATGTGCCCACTGATAGCTGTACAGTGGCCCAGCTGGACATGGCCCGTATGTAATTGTGAGGTCTCTTGCATTTGAAGCCCATCTGTAATTCAGTGCCAGCTTGGGATCTGAATTTTGTGTTAGAAAATCTTACTTTGGCTCCTTTTGAGCTAGACGCGACTTGTGAGCTTTGCTTTCTGTCGTGGAAAGCTATTTTTATTTGCCATTACTTCTGGTCAAAGAAGTTCAGAGCTGCAGACCCTTATGTGCCAGCCTCCATATTTGATTGTCCAGAAGGACAGTGTGTCCTTGCAGACTAACCCTAAGGTTTTGCCTAAGGTGGTGTCTGAGTTCACACTAAATCGAGCCATACACCTGCCTGTTTTATTTTCCTGAGCATGCCAGTCCAGGGGAAGCATTGCTCCATTCTTTAGACGTGCCTAGAATCCTGAGATATTATACAAACCGTACTAAGGACTGCAGAAAGTCCTCCTAGTTTTGTTTCTTTTGTCCCTTGCAGAGAGGGGGGTTCCAGTTTCTAAATAGTGTGTGCCCAAATGGTTGGCCACCTGTATTATTTTATGTTGTAGGAAGTAGGGTAAGGAACTTCTGGTGTTGTCTATGGCCATTCAGCTAGAGGCATGTCCACTTCTGTTGCCTGTTTCAGGAATGTCAGCTGCTGAAATCTGTGCTGTGGCCACTTGGAGTACTGTCCACACTTTCACAAAGCTCTACAGTCTGGACATTTCTTCTAGGAGGATGGTGGGTTTTGGCCTGACTGTGCTTCAAGGTCATCTTTCTTAGGCCTTGGCCCTCCTGCTACCTAGTCTTTCTTGTCTGTACTGCTTGGTACTCGTTTCGTAGGTGTGACCTGATGAAAGAGATATTCCCAAAGAAGATAGAAGAGTTGCATAAGAACTTGCCATAACAGATCTTCGAGGGAATCCCATTCATTAGATCATGCTGACTCTCCCTCCATCCCCCTTTCTTTTTTGGGGGTTCAGGGCTCCCTAGTCCGTCTCTTTCTCCAGGAGGGCATACCTGTTGCTCTAGCCTTTCAGATAGTTGGGCACCTCATCGCTCTCTTCTCCGTCCCCTAGGGGGTGGCCTGTTGAGTATGGTCTCCGGCGGGCTAATTGAGGAGGGAGCGGGGCCGCTGATAGGATGTTGGTGTCTGACGTTGTCATGGGTGGCTCCTACTGGACTGCTGCAGAAAAACTTCCATGTGGTCCCAGTGCCTGGCAGCTATAAGTTCCATAGGTGTGACCTGATGAGAGATTCCCTTGAAGAGCTACTGTTATGGTAAGATCTTACTTCGAGACACAGCTCTTGCAGCAGGTTACACCATTAGGACTGAAGCCGGCAGGCATCAGGACCCCACGGAAAAATTCTAGCTAGCTATCTTCAGCGGGGACCGCCCCCCGACGTCAGTCCCGCCTCCGTCAGGCGTAGTACATAAGGGGGTGGTCCCGCCAGATTCCCCAGTTTTTTCCCGCCATCGACTTGCATGTCTCGACCCTTCGGTTCTGTTTCTAGCGCGTGACGCGTGGTAAAGTGTTCTCCTACGGGAAATTCGTTCTTAGTTCAGTTTTTTTCTCTGATGTCCTCTCCGACCTCCGGTCACTCCTCGAAGTGCGCCTGTGGGAAGCAGATCCCATTCAAGGATCCGCATTCGGCCTGTGTCCGGTGCCTAGGGCGAGACCACGACACCCGGTCCTGCACCTTTTGCCAGGGCTTCAACAGCAGAACCCGGATCCGTCGCCAGAAGGCCCTACAGGCATTCCTGCTTGAGGAACAACTCAAGACCATGACTTCCAAGGGGGATTCTTCGCAGAAGGCCCGCAAGCATGCTGAGAAGCATAGAGAGAAGGCCCCTTCCAGGTCTCCGTCTAGGGCCTCCGACTCGCGCAGCTCCGGCTCCAGGTCCGACCGCTCTCCTTCCCGGGCCAGCTCTCAGCCTCCCCCCACTGCGGTGAGAAAGTCTTCAGGCTCCTCTTCTCAGGCCAAGACTTCCAGGCCTTCCTCGTCCTCCAAGGCCCTGGCTAAGTCGGGGGATCGGCACCATCACCACAAGTCGGGTTCCCGCCATTCTCAACCCGACGTCAGGTCCGTCTCCTTGCCTCCTCCTCCCCAGCGGAAGACCAAGGAGCTCACCTCACTTAAGAGGCCGTTGGACCCGACGCCGGTTCGACCGACGTCGGCCTCTCGCCACAGGTCCCCAGAGCCGTCGTCTGTCAGAAGACCATCGCTGGCCAAGCCATCTCATCACCGGACGCCGGTAGGGGGACCGGCGCCTGCTCCTATTGAGAAGAGGACCCCGACGCCTCCGACCGACGTCGGTCAGGAGACCATCACTGAGGAGGAGTTGACTCAGCCCGAGGACCAGACGAGTGACCCCGGTCCTGTTGAGACTCCCAGGGAACCCTCTCCGCAACCAGAGCTCCCTGTGGAGCAGACGCCGGGACCCGACCACCGGCGCCCGGCCCGTCGTCGGGCCTTGCTCTTTCAGAGGTGAAGGAGCTTTTCACTTACTGGTGGGATACCATCAAAAAGGACATGGTCCCTACTCCACCTCCGCTTCCACCTCCTACACCACTTATTCCTCCGGTTCCTGTGCCCCCTTCTCCATCTGGGTCTGCAGGCCAGTTACCTCCTCCCCGGGAGCCCAGGACCCCTCCAAGGGGGAGAACCGATAAAAGGAGACCTCCGTCCAGATCCTCTTCTAGGTCACCCAGTCCCAAGAGGCCCAGAAGACACCGCTGTTCGCCTTTGACGGAGGACACGGGATCAGAGTTTTCCACATCCAGATCCCCATCTCCCCTCTCCATCCCTTCTCCGGACCCACGTGAGCTGCCAGAGTCTCCTCCGGATGACCCTTCGTTCTCGGATATCATGAGACATATCCAAGAGAACATGGGATGGGATGCAGAAGAGTTAGACCCGAAGGCTACGCCTTGCGAAGTATCTTCGGCAGAAGGACCCCAAGCCTGTGGTGGTGCCACCCTTGGTAGACACTTTCGTGGACGTCACCAAGGCAGCATGGAAGCGTCCACATTCACTCCCGGCGATGCCGAAGAAGGCTGACCGCTTGTACAAGGCTCCAAGAGAAGACCAGTACTTGACTAAGCATCCTCAGGCCGACTCTCTGGTCATAACAGCCTCTCATGACCGGTCCCAGAGACCGCAACATTTGAGCACCCTGCCACCGGACCCAGAGTCCAAGCAGTTGGACGCCATGGGTAGGCGCACGTATGCTTCCGCTACCTGTGCCATCAGATCCCTGAATTATTTGACCCACATGGTGCAGTTCCAAAATGCCCTGTGGGAGCAGGGTCTGGATGCGGCTGAGAAATTGCCGGAAGGTGAGCAGAAGGAGGAGATGTTGCAGCTCCTCCGTACGGGTTCGGACGTGGGAACCCAAGTGCTACGAGCCGCGTACGACTCTGCGGACTCCTCTGCCCGAGCAGCAGCTTCAGGCATATGCCTCGGAGGCACTCTTGGCTCCGTGTCTCGGTTTACCCTGGACGTCCAGAAAACATCATGGGCGCCCATTCGAGGGAGCGTTTTGTTTGGTAAACCCTCAGAAGATAATTACCCAAACTCCAAGAGGCGGGAAGGGCGGTGAAGTCAGTTCAGGCCATGTGCCACTCAGCTTAGTTCCTTTCGTAGGAACCAAGGCCAATTTCGTGGACGGACGCAGAGACAACAGTCCCGCCCCGTTCCACAACAGAGGGGCTCCAGTTTTCGCAGAGCCCAGGGAAAACAACCCGCAGGTCGAAGCCAGCGCAGTCCTAAGCCAGTCCAGCCAGCGGGACCCTCAGCCGCCACAGCCTGACTCCTTCCCGGCCCCTGCCCCTCAGGATCAACGGGACGTTATGGTCGGGGGTCACATTGCGAATTTCTTGCCGGGATGGCAGACTATAACCACCGACCGGTGGGTTCTACAGTTGGTCGGAAGAGGCCACTTTATAGAATTCGCAGAAAAGCCACCCTCGAGGCCTCCGTTGCTCTCCCGGTACCCAGGTCAGCACAAGTCATTGATCAGACAAGAAGTGCTCGCGCTCCTACAAAAGGGAGCGATAGAGTATGTCCCAGGAAACCAGAGAGGACACGGATACTACTCCCACTTCTTCCTGGTTCCAAAGAAGACAGGGGACCTCCGTCCAATTCTGGACCTCAGCGACCTCAATTTGTCGGTCGCCTACAAAAGATTCCGCATGGTAACTCTTCCGGGTCTTATTCCCATGCTGAAGCAGGACGCTTTTTTAGCATCTCTAGATATGCAGGACGCCACCTGCACATCCCTATAGCTCAAGCGCACAAGAGGTTCCTGCGCTCGAATTTCTCGCCATCATCTTCAGTTCGAGCCCTTCCATTCGGGCTGTCATCGCACCCAGGGTCTTTACCAAATGCATGGCAGTCGTGGCAGCGTCTCTAAGGAGACCGGGCCATTATGTGTTCCCGTACCTGGACGATCGGCTTCTCATGGCCGCCTCCAGAGAGGCGTTGTTACGGGCGATCCAGAGCACCCAGGACCTGTTTCGATCTCTGGGTATCCTAATCAACCACGAGAAGTCCCTCCTGGTACCGTCGCAGAAACTGCAGTTCATAGGCGCAGTACTAGACACCGTTCAGGGAAGAGCATTTCTTCCAGACGACAGAGCGGAGTGCATCAGATCCCTCATCAGGGAGCTTTCATCGAACAGGACCGCCCCATCCAGGTCGGTCCTTCGCTTGCTCGGACATATGGCTGCGGCCATTCCTACTGTCCCTTTCGCAAGGCTCCACATGCGGGTAACTCAGTGGATGCTCAAGGTGCAATGGGACCAAAGGCAAGACCACATGCAGCATCCGGTCAGAATCACGAATACCGCGATTCGAGACTGGCAGTGGTGGCTAGACCCAGGGACACTCTCTATGGGCGTCCCGTTCATAGCGCCGTCCCCGGAGGTAATCCTCACCACAGACACCTCAGGTCTAGGGTGGGGAGCACACCTGGACAGGGTGAAGTCCCAGGGTACGTGGACCCCTCTGGAGGCCCATCTCCATATCAACATCCTAGAGATGAGGGCGGTCCTTTATGCCCTGCAGGCTTTTCAGTCAGAGATCCCACCGAGTACTCTCCTGCTTCCGACAGACAACACGACAGTGATGTATTACCTCAACAAACAAGGAGGCGCACACTCTTACCCCCTTTGCAGGGAGGCCATGAGGGTGTGGGATTGGGTAATCCGACACGTCGCGAACCTGATCACAGTACACGTTCCTGTGGTGGACAACACAATTGCAGACGGCCTGAGTAGCTCCCAGGCCAGAGTCCACGAGTGGGAACTTCTCCAGGAGGTAGCAGAGGATCTGTTTCTTCGATGGGGAACTCCAGAATTGGACTTGTTCGCCTCCCCATCCAACGCAAAACTGCTCAATTTTTGCTCGCTAGATCCAGGGCCTGGTGTTTTCTGGCGAGACGCGTTGTCCCTCTCTTGGGCGGACAGATTCCTCTATGCTTTCCCTCCCTTCCCGTTGATCCAGAGAGGAGTTCTCAAACTGTGCAGGGAGCATGCAACAATGATCCTGGTGGCCCCCTTCTGGCCCAGGCAGATATGGTTCCCTTTGCTAATTCAGCTGTCCCGGGAACCTTCGCTCCCGTTGCCATTCAACTCCCACCTCTTGTCTCAGGAGAAGGGTTCACTGGTCCACCCGGACTTACGCTCACTGAACCTGCATGCATGGCTCTTAGAGACATAGCCATCTTGCGTCACGGGGTCTTGCAAGAGGTTGCGGAAGTCCTTTCTGCAGCCAGAAAGCCAGCTACGCATGTGACGTACGCCATGAAATGGCGCCGTTTTTGTCTATGGTCGCAAGCATGCGGCCTTTCCCCCTTAAGTTGTCCGGTGAAAGCGGTGTTAGAGTACCTGCTCTCCCTTTTCCGTTCGGGTCTCGCCTACTCCTCTATTAAAGTGCACCTCTGTGCCATTTCAGCTTACCACCTCCCGGTGGGACAGCGCACAGTGGCACAATTAGATGCCTATCGAGAATTCTTGAGAGGGGTGTTACATCTTAGGCCGCCTATTAAGGAACCAGTGCCTCCGTGGGACTTGCTCTTTGTCCTGGAGCAACTCGCGCTCCCCCACTTTGAGCCTGCCGTGGATTGCGAGCTGTGTTTTCTGTCGTGGAAAATGTTGTTTTTGGTTGCTGTTACATCAGCGAGAAGAGTTTCTGAGCTTCAGGCTCTCATGTGCAAAGAGCCTTATTTAATTTTCCACCGGGACAGAGTATCCCTGAGGACGAATCCTAAATTTTTGCCTAAGGTGGTTTCCACACTCACTCTCAATCAGGATATTGACCTGCCGGTCTACTTCCCTAATTACTCTAACAGAGGAGAGGCGCTGCTTCACACCCTGGATGTTCACCGCAGCTTAAGGTACTACCTGAGCAGAACTAAGCAGCTTCGTACTACTGAACAACTTTTCGTTTCCTTTGCGGAAAGGATGATGGGCCAGCCAGTATCCAAACAGTCCCTGTCTCGCTGGCTTGTCCAGTGCATCTCATACTGTTATGATATCAAATGAAAGCCCCTCCCAGGATCAGTCCGGGGCCATTCCACTAGGGGTGTGGCCACCTCCTTTGCAATACTTCGAAACGTCTCCACCTCTGCCATTTGTGCTGCAGCCACTTGGAGCTCTGTACATACCTTTATCAAGCATTATAGCCTGGACATCGCTTTACGGCGAAGAGCAGGCTTCGGCCTGGCAGTGCTACAAGGTCTCCTGTCCTAGATTCAGGGCCTGGAACGTTCTTTCTAATTTCCTCCTCCCAGAGTGTTTGCAAGCGCTACTGCTTGGGAATCAGTCCTAATGGTGTAACCTGCTGCAAGAGCTGTGTCTTGAAGTAAGATAGTACAGTTCACGTAAGAACTTACACGTAACAATAGATCTTGAGAACAGCTCTTGCAGATCTTCGCCACCTTCCCCTTGGAGGCATAGCTTAAGTCTTTTTAACAGGATTTATACCTTTTGTCTTTTGACAGTGGATCCTCGGTCTCCCATCTCGATGTCAGCCTGCGGCGGAGGTCTCCGGCGGAGAACTGGGGAATCTGGCGGGGGCCGCGCCCCCATATGTCACCCTCGCCTGGCTGATCGGAATGGGGACCCGACGTCGGGGGGCGGTCCCTGCTGAAGATAGCTAACTAGAATTTCTCCGTGGAGTCCTGATGCCTGCCGGCTTCAGTCCTAATGGTGTAATCTGCTGCAAGAGCTGTTCTCGAAGATCTACTATTACGGTAAGTTCTTACGTAACTGTACTTTCTTACGTAACTGTTCTTAGCAGTTGTTTGTTTTTTTCATTTAAGATGACAGAGGATGACATGACATCCGGGAAAGAAAAGAAAGTAAAGGGTCGACGCCAACCATTGTGTAAGCTCCCACGACATCACCCGCTTGTGGCGAAGGACTACCTCAGTGATGAAGGTTAGTAGTACATCTGCTCGTGTATCCTAGTCTCTCCATTTGTTCATGTCAACGAGCATAGCTAGCAGTGAAAGTACCTTTTCTAGGGACATGGATATGTTTCACTTATCCACACTTCTGGCAGTTTCTGATCTGTCGTCATGGTGCGGTGCAGAGGAAGTTACCACCTAGGTGGGAGGAGCTAGTTTGAAGACTTTGCAGCAAGCCTTAAAGTGATTCACCAACATGTCTTGCATTGCCCCTGCTACGGAGGAAATGGTAACTTGCCTCCACCGGAGTCTGTACATGTAAAGATGCCCCCAAATAATGCAGCCTTTAAAAACGTAGGCCCTTCGTAAAATTATGGGAACCGGGTCTTATGGACCTCCTGGTTTGTTGTCTGTCACCAGCTCCACCCCCACGCTCACTAGCGTTATGACAAGATGCCAGTGAGAGCGCGAGGGCATCATTATATTCATTGGGCGGCAGCTTTTGAATTTATTTTCATTAGCATGATGGCTGCTTTTTGTTGATGGGCACGGTTGACTACCAAGGGCCTGGTGGTTGACTGGTGCCCACGTTCATTAGCAAGGCCATCATGCTAATATAAATCTTTCAAGCTGCCACCCATTTATATAATGGGCGTGCCCCCGCGCACTGGCATTTCTCGCATCAGTAGTGAGCGGGTGGAGCTGGCAGCAGAAACAAACCAGGAAGTCCATCGGACCCGGTTCCTACAGTTTTACGAAGGGCATAAGTTTTTAAAGGCTGTATTATTTTGCGGCATCTTTACATGTATAGACTCCAGTGGAGGTAAGTTGCTGATCTTACTTCGAGATACAGCTCTTGCAGCAGGTTACACCATTAGGACTGAAGCCGTCAGGCGCCAGGACCCCACGGAAATTTTCTGGCTAGCAGTCTTCACCGAGGACCGCCTCCGACGTCGGTCCCGGCCCGACGGCAGGCGTAGTACATAAGGAGACGGTCCCTCCACAATCCCCAGTTCTTTTCCCGCCGTCGACATCGCACGCATCTGCCTCTCGGTCGCTTTCTAGCGTGCGACGACTAGGAGCTACGACGTTCTCCTTCTTCTCTTCCGAACTTGGATTCATCTGATGTCCTTTCCAAACACCTCTCTGGAAGGTCACCCATTGAAGTGTGCCTACGGCAAACAGATCCCCTACAAGGATCCTCACTCAGCCTGTGTGCGTTGTCTAGGCCCGGAACATGACACCAAGGCCTGCTCCTTCTGCCAGGGCTTCAACAGTCGCACCAGGATCCGCCGCCAGAAGGCTCATCAAACGTTTCTTGGAGGAGAAACTCAAGGCTATGGATAGGAACCTTCCTCCAGGGGGAGTTGTCAGGGAAGACCCACAAGCACCGGGAGAAACACCGGGAGAAGGAAAGACCCGGGTCCCCGTCGAGGGCCTCGGACTCCCGCAGCTCCGGCTGTAGGTCAGACCACTCTCCCTCCAGAGCTCAATCTCAGCCTCCCCCGGTTCAAGTCAGAGCCTCTAGCGGCTCCTCCTCTTTGCAGCCTATTAAGACTTCCAGGCCATCGGCTTCATCCACTCCTTCTAAGGCCTCGTCCAAGTCTGGGGAGCACCACAAGTCTTCCTCCCGCCATCGGGACTCCGACGCCAGGTCGGTGTCCCAGCCTCCGCGTGGGTTGGACCCGGTTCCGCGTAAGACTAAAGAACTGACTTCCCTGAAACGAATGTTGGACCCGACGTCAGCCCACCCGACGTCGGCCAAGCCTCACAGGCACTCCCAGGAGTGGGCTACAGTCAGACACCCGTCGCCGGCCAGGCATTCGCCTACCAGGGCGTCAGCCAGGGGACTGACGTCGGCTACTCCAGAGGAGAGGACCACACCACCGTCGCCTGCCGACGTCGGTTGGAAGGTATCTTCGGAGGAGGACACCACTCAGCCCGAGGACCAGGCGGGCGACTCCGGAACCATTGAGCTCCCACGGGAACCCTCCCCAGAGCAGGATACCCCCGGGGACCCGACGCCTTTCCCCGGCGACAGGCCACCGGCACCTGGCCCGTCGTCGGGCCTGAATTTGACAGAGGTGAAGGAGCTCTTCACCTTCTGGTGAGACACCATCAGGAAGGATGTGGTCGCCACACACCCTCCTCCTACTTCGGCTCCGCCTCCACCTACTCCTTCAACGCCTACGCCCCCTCCTCCATCCAAGGGGTCTGTAGGACGGTCACTGACTCCCAAGGAGCTAGCAACTCCTCCTAGGGGTAGATCCTCAGATAGAAGACCTCCATCAAGATCCACTTCAGGGTCACCCAGCCCTAAGAGACCCAGAAGACACCGTTACACCTCGTCCGCGGAGGATTCTAGATCTGACACCTCAGGGCGCCCCAGATCTCCTTCTCCCATCAGCATTCCCTCCCCAGACCCACACGACCTTCCCAGGTCTCCTCCGGATGACCCCTCGTTTGCTGAAATCATGAGGCACATTCAGGAGAATATGGGATGGGATGCTGAAGAACTGGACCCCGAGAGACGGCGCCTTGCCCATTACCTTCAGCAGAAAGATCCAAAGCTTGTGGTAGTACCACCCTTGGTGGACACCTTCGCGGACGTCTCCAAGGCTGCGTGGAAGCATCCGCATTCGACTCCGGCAGTGCTGAAGAAGGCTGACCGCCTATACAAGGCCCTGAGGGAGGACCAGTAACTGGCGAACCATCCTCTGGCTGATTCCCTGGTCATCACGGCCTCGCATGACTGGTCTCTGAGACCTCAGCACTTGAGCACACAGCCACCAGACCCAGAATCCAAGCAGTTGGATGTCCTGGGTAGGCGCACGTACGCGGCCGTGACCTGCGCCATCAGGTCCCTAAATTACCTCACCAACATGGTTCAATTCCAGAATGCATTGTGGGAACAGGGACAGGACCTGGTTGAGAAAATGCCAAATGGTGGTCAAAAGGAGGAGCTTTTGAATCTCCTCCGTATGGGTTCGGATGTGGGGACCCAGGTGCTCAGAGCCGCATATGATTCTGCGGACTCTTCGGTCAGAGCTGCAGCCTCAGGCGTGTGTCTTCGGAGACGCTCTTGGCTCCGCGTCTCCGGTTTTACCCCGGACGTCCAGAAGAACATCATGGACGTTCCTTACAACGGGGAAGTCCTTTTTGATGAAGCCTCTGAGAAGGTGATCACCAAACTTCAGGATGCAGGGAAGACGGTTAGATCTGTCCAGGCCATGTACAGATCTCGACCTAGTTCCTTTCGTAGGAACCAGAGTCGCTTTTGCGGCCGGACACAAAGGCAACAACCGCGTTCTGGTCAACAGCAGAGGGGCTCCTTTTCCCGAAAAGCCCAGGCCAAGTCGGCCCAACCTGCGGGATCTAACGCTGCCACAGCATGACTCCTTCCTGGCCCCCGCCCCTCCTCAGGATCAACGGGAAATGAAGGTCGGGGGTCGCAACGCACATCACCTGCCAGGGTGGCGGTCGATCATCATCGACAGGTGGGTGCTGCAATTGATCAAAAAAGGCCACTATATAGAATTTGTAGGCAACCCACCTACAAGACCTCCCCTGCTCTCCCGCTACTTGGGTCAGCATGCCCTGCTTATACAGCAGTAAGTGCTTGCACTTCTAGAGAAAGAAGCCTTAGAGCACGTTCCAGAAAACCAGAGAGGTTTAGGTTATTATTGTCACTTCTTCCTGGTTCCAAAGAAAACAGGGGACCTCCGTCCAATTCTGGACCTCAGCAACCTCAATCTGTCGGTCGTCTACAAACGCTTCCGCATGGTGACCCTTCCGGGCCTAATCCCCATGCTGAAACGGGATGCCTTTCTGGCATCACTGGACATGCAGGACGCTTACCTGCACATCCCAATTGCTCAAGCGCACAGGAGGTTCCTGCGCTTCGAGTTTCAGAGCCGTCATTATCAGTTCCGAGTGCTTCCTTTCGGGCTGTCATCGGCACCTCTCGTCTTCACGAAGTGCATGGCGGTCGTAGCGGCGTCTCTGAGGAAACAAGGCCACTACGTGTTCCCGTACCTGGACGACTGGCTTCTCATGGCTCCCTCCAAGGAGGCACTGACGACGGCCATTCATCATACCCAGGCCCTCTTTCAGTCACTGGGTATTCTCATCAACTACGAGAAGTCACTCCTGGTACCGTCCCAGAAACTGCAGTTTATAGGAGCAGTTCTGGACACCGTCAAAGGAAAAGCTTTTCTTCCCGGAGACAGAGCGTAACACATCAGATCCCTAATCAGGGACCTGTCGGTGAAGAAGACCGTCCTGGCCAGATTGGTCCTTCGCCTGCTCGGACACATGGCTGCGGCCATTGCAACAGTCCCGATGGCAAGGCTCCACATGCGGGTAACTCAGTGGATGCTAAGGGTGCAGTGGGACCAAAGGCAAGACCATCTGCAGCAGCCAATTCGAATCACGAATGCCGCGATTCGGGATTGGCAATGGTGGCTAGATCAGGGGAACCTCTCTGTGGGGGTCCCCTTTGTAGAGAGTTCTCTGACTGTGACCCTCTCCACAGATGCCTCAGGGCTCGGGTGGGGGCTCACCTAGATGGGGTGGGGTCTCAGGGCACATGGTCGGCCCAGGAATCTCATCTCCACATCAACATTTTGGAGATGAGGGTAGTTCTTTACGCTCTGCAAGCCTTCCAGTCGGAGATTCCACTGGGTACTTTCCTGTTACAGACGGACAATACTGCGGTGATGTATTACCTCAACAAGCAAGGAGGCACTCACTCCTACCCGCTTTACAGGGAGGCCATGAGAGTGTGGGAGTGGGTAGTGCAACACGGCGCAAACCTAATTGCAGTACACGTCCCCGGAGTGGACAATACCGTTGCAGACAGCCTGAGTCGCTCTCAGGCCAGAGTCCATGAGTGGGAACTTCTACAGGAGGTGGCAGAGGATCTGTTTCACAGATGGGGCACTCCAGAGTTAGACCTTTTCGGCGTCCCATCCAGCAAAACTGCCCAATTTTTGCTCGCTAGATCCCGGGCCTGGTGTTTTCTGGCGAGACGCGTTGTCCCTCTCCTGGGCAGGCAGATTCCTCTATGCCTTCCCTCCTTTCCCGTTGATCCAGAGTCCTCTTAAAACTTTGCAGGGAGCAGGCGATGCTCATTTTGATAGCGCCTTTCTGGCCCAGACAAATTTGGTTCCCGCTTCTGCATCAGCTATCGTGGGGAACCTCCATTTCTTTTGCCAGTCAGCTCCCATCTGCTGTCTCAGGAGGAGGGATCATTAGTCCATCCGGACTTGCGTTCTCTGAACCTGCATGCTTGGCTCCTAGAGACATAGCCACGTTGCGATATGGGGTCTTGCAAGATGTGGCAGATGTACTCTCTGCCACCAGAAAACCGGCAACCCACGTAACGTACGTCATGAAATGGCGTAGATTTTGCTTGTGGGCTCAAGCGCTGTTTCTTGCCATTAGATTGTCCCGAAAAGCTGGTTCTGGATTACCTGCTTTCTCTTTTTCAGTCCGGATTGGCTTGCTCCTCTATCAAGGTGCACCTTTGCGCAATTTCAGCTTACCATGCCCCCATAGGCCATCGGATGGTGGCCCAATTGGACACTACTCGCGCCTTTTTAAGGGGAGTTCTCCACCTTAGGCCGTCTATCAAGGATCCGATCCTCAACAGGACTTGCCCTTTGTCCTGGAGCAGCTTACGCTGCCACCTTTTGAACCAGCCGCGGATTGCGAGCTCGTTTTCTGTCGTGGAAACGTTGTTTTAGTTGCAGTTACCGCAAATAGGATTTAATTGCATGCACTGATGTGCAAAGAACCTTATTTAGTTTTCCATCAGGATAGGGTATCCTGAGGACAAACCCAAAGTTTCTGCCTAAGGTGGTTTCAGCTCTCGCCCTTAATCAGGATATCGACTTACCAGTGTATTTTCCTAAGTACACCAACTGAGGAGAAGCCTTTCTTCACACCCTTGATGTTCACAGGTGCCTCAGGTATTATCTGACTAGAACCAAACAGTTTCGAAAGTCGGAGCAACTGTTTGTCTCCTGTGCTGTTAGGATGGAAGGAGCTCCTGTTTCTAAACAGTCTCTCTCGAGGTGGCTCATCCAGTGTATCTCTTTCTGTTATGATAAGCGCAATAAACCCTTACCAGGTGTGGTTAAGGGTCATTCCATGAGAGGAGTGGCCACTTCCTTTGCGGTGCTAAGTAATGTCTCCACCTCAGCTATTTGCGCTGCAGCCACTTGGAGCTCGGTGCATACCTTTATTAGGCATTATAGCCTGGGCATTGCATTGAGGAGAAGAACAGGTTTCGGCCTAGCCGTCCTTCAGGGACTTCTGTCTTAGGCTCGAGTAGGGTTGTGATCCCTACCTTTCCTCCTCCCTGTGGCATAAGATTGCCGCTATTGCTTGGGAATCAGTCCTAATGGTGTAACCTGCTGCAAGAGCTGTATCTCAAAGTAAGATAGTACAGTTACGTAAGAACTTACCGTAACAGTAGATCTTTAAGAACAGCTCTTGCAGCAGGTACCTTCCCGCCCACCATTCCCCCTTTTGTTGTGGAGGTAGGTAGTAGCCAAACATCCATCTTAAGAGATGGGAAGTTCTTTTTTAGTCTTGGCCATCTGATGGCGGATCCTCGGTCTCCCCTTCTGATGTCATCCAGTGGCCGGGAGTCTCCGGCGGGAGAACTAGGGATTGTGGGGGTACCACCTCCTTATGTACTATGCCTGACGTCAGGGGCCGGACCGACATCGGAGGTGGTCCCCGCTGAAGACTGCTAGCTAGAAAATTTCCGTGGGGTCCTGGCGCCTGACTGCTTCAGTCCTAATGGTGTAACCTGCTGCAAGAGCTGTTCTCGAAGATCTACTGTTAAGGTAAGTTCTTGCGTAACTGTACTTTTCCTCCATGGCAGGAGCTAATCTTCGTGAATCGCTTTAAAGGGAAAGGAACACTGCCAGAAGTGTGGATGTACAACATATACCACTCCTAGAACTACTGTTACAGATGAATAACTTGTTTTTTGTGACTTGTTCTAACTACTTGAGAAGGAATTTGTGAAGGATAAAAAGTTGCATTTTTACTGCTGTGTGCCCAATTATATCTTACGTTGGGCTTTGTTGTGTTTCAGCCAACGCACACAGTATATTTTATGCACTGGTTGTCTTATATTCTGTCTTGTATTTTGCACAGCTGTTTGAGAATGTTTCGAAAGTGGCACTTGATGGTTTCACGAAGTAATTCACAAACATTTTTTCATTATAACTAAAATAGTAACATTAATTCCAGTTTCAAGTCAACAGACATCTCATTGAACTCTGTTCTCACTACTACATATGTGGTAACATTTAGAATTCAGCTATTATTTAATTGTGTGCCTAATTTTTTTTTTTTTTATATTTGTTTTTATTGAAGTTTATCACAAAAGGTACAACAGGGTATTCTGGCACATCAGTGAACAAAACCTTTGTGCACATGTCATTTACATGTTATGTTAGCCGTACAATATTGGGCAGTAAAACCACATTCCATATCCAGTATGTAATCCTGAAACCAGTTTGTAGGAGTTAGGTATAGGGCTGACCGGGAAAGATGTCTCAAATATTTTGTTTTAGCTATTTTTTTTGCTTTGATCCACACATGGTTGAATTTTTAGAACTTTAAACATTTACAATTTAATACTGAAGAAATATTTTGTTCTGAGATGGGGTCTAACAGACCTGAGTTTCAAAGTTTAACTTTGTGTTTTTACATTATTCATTGGGGGGGAAGCATGTTAAAATGGAGAAATCACGTAAATGCATCTAACCTCACCAAAAAAAAAAACAAAAAAAAAAAACTGATCATTCTAAAAAGTTGGAAAACTGAATCCCCTGGTACTGACCGAGATGATGTGTGCTGATTTTCAGTCCTGGAGGCTAAGACTTCTGAGTTAGAAGCTGTCAAAAACACCTGTTTTGACACACTTGCTCAACCCTAACATACTGACGCTACGGCGCAAGTATATTGTCATTTACAGTTTTGTATAATTATATTGTGTAGTTTTCTTAATGTTACTTTCTCTGAAGCATTTGAGATGCAGTTCGTATAAAAGACTGTACAATAATGTAATTGCACAATACTTATCTCTCTGACACCTCAAGGAACTCTAACATGTCCCATCTCATAAGCAGCAAAAACATAATTGTTTCCTTTCAACAGAGACATCTGAGCAGTATCCATTAGAAGAGGAACTGGAAGAGACAGAGGCTTGGGCCAAGCCTCTTACACAGTTGTGGCAGAACCGGCCTCAGAATTTTGAAGCGGAAAAACAGTACAACATTACTATGGCACAGCAGCTGCCGCACTGTGCGGTGTGTCTACTCTTTCAAACATACCATCAGGTAAATGGACTGAACATAGGAGGAAGCAGAAGAATTCTTGCTTTTTATAATGTACTGCCTAGTGTTGTCTTGTATTTTTTTTCCTTTGCACCCTCTTGTGTTTTTTTTTTTTTTTTTTTGTTGGTTCCTGTGGCAGACACCAGTGTATCAGGCACATCTGCTTCAAGAGTACCTTCTCCTTTGGACTAAAATGCTTTGGACTAGAGCTGGCATTTTCGATAGTTGAGGTCATCCACCTTAGGCTTGCTGGACCCCCTTCGCTGTGGCTCCAATTAAAGAAGGTGGTCTGGCCCCATCACCTTTAGTTCTCTTCTCCCTCTACCTTTAGGTACAGATGTCGTTTTTCTGGAGTTTTCTCTGGCTTTTTGGTTTTATAGCTCTTCCAAGAATCGGTCTTCTCCATAGAGCTTAAATCTTTGCAGAATCACTAGGACCCACGGCAAAACTTTTTAGCCAGACACTGGGCTGTTAACCATAGCTGTTTTATACCTTTGGAATCCACAGACATTGTCTCTGTTGTCCACTTTCCAGCTAACAACAGCAGTGAGATTATCCCTCACCTGGTGGTGATGGTGACAGAACATGACTTAAGAAACATTAATTTGGAGTATGCAGTGGCTTGCTCTTTCGATGGATGCCAGCCTGACTGGCTGGAGAGCGATGCTAGGCACAGAATGGGCTCAAGGGACATAGAGCTTAGCAGAGTGAAAACTACCTAACTATGTTTTTGGGATGAGGGCAGTATTCGGGGCAGTGTTCACATTCAGGAGTAGACTGGATAACCAGCACATTCTGGTACGATGGGATAACTGTGATCATAGTGTACATCAGGTGGCATGTAAAAAGGATAATAATTATGGCAGAATTGAACAAAATGCTTCGCTGGACAGACAAAAGTTTCTCTCTGTCTGCAGTTCACCTGGCAGGTACACTCCACCATCAAGCCAAGTGGAAATGCTTCCATCTGGGTAAATGGGAACTCAATCAGGATGTTTTCAACTTGATTTGCCGTAGTTGTGGAATGCAGATTCTGGATCTGCTGGCCACCAAGGTAGACACAAAGATTACCAGCTACTTCTGCTGGTACCATGACAGCCAGTAGTAGTAGGGATAGGCTGCCTCCCTAGCATGGCCAGATTCCCTCCTGTTTGTGTGTTCCTACTATGACCAATGATACCAGTGATCCTCATAAAGTTACAAATGGAGCCATCATCATTGATATTCATTGCGCTGTGATGGCGTCAAAGCGTGGTACTCGAAACAAACTGGCACTATGTAACCCAGTTTCATTTCTGCTATTGCATTGCCTTCATCAGGGATAAATTTTGCATCCAGAGTCTGAGGTTTCAGCTGTGAAACTGGATCCTAATCGCGAAAGATTTTAGGAGAGCCGAATACTCCCCATGTGTTGTTTACACTTTGATGCCCTCTAGGAAGAACTTTATGAATAAAATCTACAGTAGTCTGGGATGCATTCCACTCCTGACGCTGCCATCTGGGGATTAGCCCCTCAGCCAGCTCTGTCCAGTGCCTTGCCTGCCTTATTTCTGCAGGAAGGTCTAGATAAGAGGTTGGCTGTTAGCTCCCTCAGGCTGCAAGCAGAATCCCTCTTGGCTCTCAGGTTGAATTGTTCTCTGTGTCCCCTTCCAGATGCTGTTCATTTCCTTAAAGTCTTGTCACAAGCTGTGCCCCAGTAATCTAGCGGGTCTTACCTACATGGAAGCTAAATTTGGTTCTTGAAGATACGAACACCCCTCCCCCCGAAAGTTAAATATGGATCTTCGAGGGTATCTCTTGCATCATGCCACACCTGCTTCGAGGGTATCTCTTGCATCAGTCCACATCTGTAGAATTATAGTTGGCAGGCACTAGGACCACATGGAAGCTTTTTAACTAGCATTCTACTAGGGGCCATCCACGACTAAGTCAGTTGGTGATGTCCTCCCTAGATAAACTTGTGCGGCCATGCATCCACCTCAGTTCTTTTTCTGCCATTGACCATTGCACATCTGCCTCCACGGAGATGCCACTTCAGTTAACTGCCAAAACTCTTGATCTTCCTTCGAGGGGGGCTCTTGCAGTAGATAACACCATTAGGACTAAGCCGCTAGGCACTAGGACCACACAGAAAATTTCTAGTTAGCAGTCTACAGCAGGGAACCACCCACTGCTGACGTCTACCTATAGTATAGAGGGGTAGTCCCCCAGCCCCACCTCAGTTCTTTCCCCACCGTCAACCTACACTCATCGGACCTAGTGGAACGTTGCTTCAGTTGACCACCTTTCCTATTTACATTTTTGTTATTTTTCGATCATATTCGATGCTAAGAGCAACTAAATACTGTCAGCTGCATGTCTTCGCTGACTTTTTCAATTTAATCCTGCAAATCCAAGTGTGCTTGCAGTAAACAGATTCCAGTTAAAACAGGAAGAATGGCCAACCTTATCTGCCTAGGCCCGGACCACGACACTGAAGCCTTCCAGGCCTGCCTGAAATTTAACCAGGTCATGCAGAGACTACACCAGAAGGTCCTGGAAGCCCATCTCCTTCAGCAGAAATTGACCACCGTGGAAAAAGCGCTGCATGCCCAGAGTGCATCTTCCTCCCCGGGGGCCTCGTTGGGGGCCTCCTCTACTTCTAAGAAGCAGCACAAGTGGGACAAGCTTTGGGACCGGGAACAGTCTGCCTCTAGGCTGCAGTCACCTCAGGGGGCTGCGGTCGATGGTGGGTCCTCCCCCCAATGGGGGGGGGTCTGCCCTCCTTACCAAGCCAGTCCTCTCTTCCTCCAGGTTGCTTCTGGCCCTGCTGCCCACTTTGATTACAGTGTTGGGTGGTGCCTCTGTGGGTTTGGGGGACTCTTCCTCCATCCCACTGCCCCTGTCTCTCAGTCCGTTCACCCCACAGGGTCCTCAGCCAGGGAGCTTGGCCGGTATCCAGGGCGTCGGTACCTGTGACGCCCGCCCAGCCTGGTACCTTCGCCTGACTCCTTTTTGGGGTCTGCTGACGGTTCTTTTGACCAGCGCCAGCTGTCTCCCTCTCCTGCGCAGTCGCAGCCTCCACCCAGGTGGGGGTTCCCCCCTCGGGGTGGGGGGCCTCTTGGTTCTCTGCCACCACCAATAGGCCTTGTTCTGGGACCTTCCCACCTGGCGCCGGCAAGGCCGCCGCCTGCTGGTCCTCCATCCTCGGACCTGGCACCGGGCCACCCAACGCCGGGGCCCGCCGGTCCTCTTCCTTTGGACCCAGTGCCTCTGGTCTTGCTGTGAACGGACCCCCCATGGGTATTCAGGTAACTCCTTCAGGACCCCCACGAACCTACCAGGTCTTCAGCCCGATTTGCAACTGCCATCGGGACCGGCCCCTGGCCACCCTTCTGATCCACAGCCCGTCCCTCAGCCTCCAGCAGGTGCTACTCTGCGCTGCCCATCAATGCCCTTCTGGCTGTCACCCAGTCCCTTGGGATCATTGTCTTATCCTGCCCATGGTTACTCTCTGCACATCCTGCCCGATGCTGGGGTGCTTTTTTCCACTGGTGTCTCCTCACCCGACACCGGCAAATTATGGCGCTTTATTCATTTCATGGTGGGCTTACACTCAGCACCTGACGCCAACCCCAGTGGCACTCCCGTTGGCCCCAGTACCAATGTGGGATCCTCCAGTACTGGAGTGACCACCCAACGCTTGGGCGGGTGCTGGTACCGAGCCCAGACCAGCGCCAGACACCAGAATGCGTAAATTCAGAGGACATGGAGTCTGACTCTGCTGAGTCACCAGGCTGCCCCCTCTTGTGAGGAGATACGGTTTAGGGAGACTTCTAAATCCCCCCACCCCCCCGAAGATCCTTCCTTTCTGGAGGTGATGAGGCTTATTCAGGTGACACAAGGTTGGCAAACTGAGGAGCAGGACCCTCAGTGATGCCATTTGGCGGTGCACCTGCACCTCCCAGAAGTCACCTCGGTGGTGGTCCCACCTCTTGTGGCGCCTCACGACGATATTACCACCACCATATGGCAGCAGCTGGCTTCAGTCCCTCCCTTGCCTAAGGCGGCAGATCAGCTGTACTACACTCCAGATGGTCAGCCCTATTTTGGGAACCACCTTAAGGTTGGCTCCACCGTCCTAACAGCAGCCCATGTCAGGACTACAAAACCTAAGTGCCTGGGTGACTCCCCTCTGGATAAGAAGTCTAGGCAGGTGGACCACTTCAATCGCCAGGTGTGTGCTTCCACTCTGGCCCTGCATGCCCAAAATTACTTGGCTCACATGGTGCCCATCAGCAGTCCCTCATGGGCCAGGCAACAGGCATTCTAGAATCTCTCCTGGACTCTGTCCTAAGACTCAGAACAGTTAGTCTGATCTTCCTCCAGTGTGAGCTAACATGTCCTCCATGCCGCCTATGACATGGTGGATGCATCAGCGTGGAGCATGGCGGTGGCTTTGTTTCCGGTGCCACGCCTGACTTCGCCCAGACATTCAGACCTCCATTGTTGACGCTCCATTCCAGGGCCCTGCTCTCTTCAGCGGCGATGTCTGGGACATGTTCACCTCTTTACAGTGAAACAGAGGCGCATCCCTCCTGTTGTGCCTCTCCAGAATTCCTTTGCCACTCTGGCGGAGTTGGTTACTCTATGGAGGCACCCGCAGTGGAGACCAAGGAGGATGCTGTGAACCTCCACAATGGATACCAACAGGAGGGTGGCATAGGACCCCACAGGGGAAGGAAACTACTCCTGGTGGGTGACTTAATTGTTAGGGGAGGTAGAACTGGGGGAGGAAGAGAAAGGGAGGTAAGGTGCCTGCCCAGCGCCATGGCTTGGAGGGACAGGAAATGAGTCCTCAGGATCGTGGGAGCAGCTGAAAGGGGGGAGTGAGCTGGATGTCATTATCCATTTAGGGACAAATTACCTGGCTGAGAATGGGATCAGAGCAGTGCAACAGGAGTTTGTGGAGTTGGGGAAGGGCCTTAAACAAGTAGCGCACACGGTAACTTTCTCTGAAGTGCTACCTGTCTATGTCATGGATGAGGCTAGGGTACTCTGCACCATGGGATTCAATGACTGGTTGAAAAACTGGTGCAGAGCCCAGGGAATTGGCTTCATTGAGGACTGGGGCTCCACCTTGAGGGATGCAGGCCTATACAGGCGCGATGGTCTGCATCTGTCCAGGAGGGGAACCAGGATCCTAGGTGATGGGTTTAAATGCTTCATTGGCAGGCATTTAAACTAGCCAAGGGGGGAGGCACTGAAGAGAAGGGAAATCCTAGTGCGCCCCCCCCCCCCAAAAAAATCAGGGTAGTTAGTGAGGTAAACACGAAGATAGAGCAGTCGATAGGGAGAAGGACAGGGGTAAATGGAGAAAAAGACCAAGGCAAAAAGAAATAAAGCTCTTAAAAAAAAAAAAAAAGGGTAATGAGTACTAATGCCCGTAGTCTAGGTAAAAAGCTCCCCGGAAGGGTGGCCTTGATGGAAGAGGGATGCCTGGATATTGGGTAGTCACAGAAACATGGTACACCAAGAACCATGACTGAGATGTCAACATATTAGGGTACACAGTCCACAGGAGGGACAGGGAGGGAGGAAGAGGAGGAGGATTAGCTCTGTGTAAGGGAAGGGATCAAAGCAACAGAGCTAAAGAGCAAACAGAGAGGAGAGGAGGCACTGTGGGTCACCCTGGAGACTGGAAATGGCACCACAGTCTGCACAGGGGTTGTATACGGCCCCCATCTTGGGGAGGAAATGGTCAAGCAAATGATGGAAGGCATCCTTGGGATGGCAGAGAAAGGGGAGATCTTACTTCGAGAGGGCTCTTGCAGTAGGTAGTTACATATAGGACTGACGCCGGCCGGCGGCAGGACCCCACTGAAAAATTTCTAGCTAGCAGTCCCTGGCAGAGACCGCCCCCACATCAGGTGACCGGTGTCATGACGTCTGTATAAAGGGCGGTCCCGGACGCCCGCCTTCCAGTTCTTTCCTGCCGTCAGCTTGTGCAGCACCTCGCGGTTAAGTTCATATCGCTCAGTCCTGCTACTTCGTCGTTTTTTTTCCGATTAGTTTTCAGTATAGAATTTTATTCTTCTTTAGTCAGGTGAACGTCCGTATATGTCGTCCCCTTCAAAGAATAAGTGCGACTCGTCACGGCTCCAACTGCCTCACAAAGACAGTCACTCCTCTGCTTTTTCTGCCTAGACTGACCATGCGGTCGACAAGTGTCACACTGCCTCCGAGTTCAACATGACCCGCAGATTATCGCCAGCAGTCCCTCAAGCCATCTCCTCAAAAAGATGTCTGCGATGGAGAAAGAGTTGAGAACTTCGGCGGGCGTCGACCTACCCTGAAGGGCATAAGAAGCGGGACAAGGAAAGGCACCGGGAGAAGGCCTCCTCTTCTGCAACTCCGGCCGGAGTCGCGGGCAAGGTAACATCCCCTTCGGGGGATCGCCCGGCGGCAGCCTCCAAGGCTTTGGAGGAGGCGTCGGCCCGCCCGACGGGTTTGCGTTCGAGCCTGCCGGGCGTCTCCGGGCAAAAGGAGACTCCAGCCCCAGTACCGCCTCGCAGGCCTGCAGCCCACTGGTGCGGGCACCTCCCTTAGCCGGACGTCGGCTCCTCCGACATATGCCGGGAGAAGGCGCTAGACGCCGACCCTTGAGGCGGCGCGTAGTGTCTCCCTCGGACTGGGCCTCCTCTCATTCTCGGCCCGCCTCAGGGGACCCCAACGGACGCCGGCTCCTCTGGCGTCCGCTGGGATTCTGCCCATAAGCCACACGTCGGCTCCTCCGACGTGCGCCGGGCCTCGGAGCCTACAGCGGGCCCTGCCGTATCTGTCGTACCAGGCTCCCCGCAGCCTTCGCTGCCGTCAAGGGAGCCCCAGTCCCCTCTGCCTGACCCCGGGGATTTTTCCCCTCCGTCCCCGGATGAGACTCGGGACCCTGGGCTACCGTCCGATCCTCTTACTGAAGAACCGGATCTGACGCCGGCCCCGACACTGGCCCCATCGATGCCGGTTCCGACACCGGCCCCTCCGACGCCGGCGGGGGATTTTCCTCTTCCTTCGGGCCCTCCACCCCACGGGCCTATCCCGGCTGATCCGCCCGTGGAGTACCCGGCTGGGCCGTGTGCTCCGGCAGCTCCTCCAGTGCCTGGGTATCCGCCGTCATATCCGACGCCGGTCTTCCAAGGTCCGCAGTATCCTGTGCTGCTGTACCCGGTGCCGACTCCTTCGACGCCACAGTACCCGACTCCGTATACCCGCAGCCAGGTTACGGATACTCCCCCTATGGATTTCCTCTGTACAACTATCCCCCTCCTCCTCCTCCTCCACAGCCCCCTAGGCCGCTGGTGGATCTTCAGGAGACTCTTGCCTCCTGGTGGGCTGAGGCCAAGGCACAGCTCACCAAGGAAGTCGAGAGCCGTCTTACGGCGACTGTGCCACCCCCGGCTCCCGTACTCCCTAGACGGCACTCTCCCTCTCCTCCGGATTCCCGGGTTTTGCCCTCGGGATCCAGAGAGGGGCAGGACACGCGTTTTGGGATCCCTCCCAAGGAACCTGCTCTCCCTTAGACGAAGTTAGGGAGTCTTACTCTGCTTCAGATTCTTCCTCCCTTCTCTCTCGGACTCCTCGACGCCCGATGGATGTTCCGAGAAAGACGACGAGCCACGCTCTCCGTCCAAGCCCCGGCCGAGGACTCCTCCGAAGTCTCCTCCGGAGGATCCTTCCTTCACGGAGTTGCTCAGGAAGATCCAGGAAGTCCATCAGTGGCATTCCTTAGAACCAGATCCTCAACGGGTAAAACTCGACGAACATCTGGACTTGCCCCTTACGGCTCCTACCTTAGTGCCACCCTGGATCGAGCCTCACGCCCACCTTGTTTCCACTATTTGGAAGCAACCGTCGGCTTTAGCCCCACTTCCCAGGAAGTCGAACAGGATATACCAGGCTCCAGAGGGTGTAGACTTTTTAGACTCTCACCCCCGTGCAGACTCGGTTGTGATTAGCGCCGCTCACGGCCGGTCAGCACACCCGAAACACTTGAGCTCGTCTCCCCCCAGATAAGGAATCTCGCCTTCTGGATCAGTATGGAAGGAAGATCTATGCTTCTTCCACACTGGGGATTAGGGCCCTGAACTGTGTAGCACATATGGGGGATTACCAGAAGGGCATCTTTACCCAGGCGGAATCCAAGATCGACTCTTTGCCTGACTCTCAAGTCAAGCAGGAGTTGGCCGACCTGGTCCGTTCTGCTCGTTCGGCCAGTCATCACATTCTGAGGACGACCTATGATGCAGTGGACACCGCAGGATGGAGCTCTGCGTTCACCGTAAGTCTTCGGCATCATGCATGACTCCATGTGTCAGGTCTGGTCCCAGAGGTGTAGTCAGCCATCCAAGAAGCACCTTTCAGGGGTTCTGTGCTTTTCGGTGGTGATGTCAAGGACATCATCACTGATTTGCAGGAGAAGGGGAAGGCCCTTAAATCCGTTGATTCAGTGTACCGTCCCCATCCCCCACAGCGCCGTCCCTTTCGCAGACGCAGATGGCCTCAAGCGAAACCTCAGGGAAGGCGGGCCACTAAACGTCGGGCCCCCACAGCTGCCAGGCCCCCGCCACCCAAAAAAGCAACGGGTGCCCCAGCTGCGGCGCTGCCTCACACCACTTGACTCCTTTCCTTTCCCACCGCCTCCGGATGCCCCAGAGGAACTGGTAGGAGGGAGGTTCTCCCTCCACCTTCCGGGTTGGGAGAGGATAACTTCAGATTCATGGGTGCTTCAGATCATAGCAGAGGGGCACTCCATAGAGTTTCTACAGAAACCTCCACGTCACCCCCCTCTGAACTCCGCTTACTCAAGGTACCATCTTCCTTTGGTCAGGGAAGAAATCTCGGCGCTCCTTGCGAAACAGGCTATAGAGCCCGTCCCTCCTCACCTCTACGGGACAGGGTACTATTCCCACTTCTTCCTTGTACCAAAGAAGATGGGAGATCTCAGACCTATTCTCTCTCTCTCTCCGCTCCCTGAACCTGTATGTGGAATACAAGAGGTTCAGGACGCTCTCCCTTTTGCCCCTGCTTTGTCCGGGCCAATGACTTTGTGCACTAGATATGCAGGATGCGTACCTGCACATCCCCATTCACCCTTCGAACCGAAAGTACATCAGGTTTGCGTTCCAGGGGGTTCCACTACCAATTCCGGGTGCTCCCATTTGGTCTTTCCTCGGCCCCCCGAGTCTTTACCAAATGCCTGGCGGTGGTAGCAGCTCACCTGCGTTCTTTGGGAGCTCAGGTTTTTCCCTACCTGGACAACTGGCTCCTGGCGGCCCCGTCCAGGGAGGAACTCCTGCATTTTCTCTCCCTCACCCAGCAGGTTTTCACTGGCCTGGGTATTACTATCAGCCGTTCCAAGTCTCACCTGGATCCTTCAGAGGCTCCAGTTCATCGGGCAATTCTCGACACAACTTTGTGCAAGGCCTTTCTGCCTCCGACAGGGGCCTCCTCCAGTCACAGATTTGCCTCCCATCGAACACCGAGGGTCCCAGCGAGGTCAGTGCTCCGTCTACTGGGGCTTATGGCGGCGGCCATCCCGACGGTTCCGTGCGCACGCCTCCACATGAGAATCTCTCAATGGACTCTTCGATCTCAGTGGGATTAACGAGTAGACAACCTAGATCATCTGGTTCTGATCTCCTCGCCGATGGTAAGAGACTTGCAATGGTGGATGGTTCGAGAGAACCTCTTCGGGGGGATCCCCTTTTTTCATCCTCCCCCCGATCAGACTCTGACCACGGACGCTCCAGGCGAAGGTTGGGGAACCCATCTGGGTCCTCACCGAACCCAAGGCCTTTGGTCAAAGTTGGAGATAGTTCTCCACATCAACGTGCTCGAGCTTTGAGCAGTGCTGTATGCGCTCCAGACCCTTCACCAATACATCTTTCCCGGTCACCTAGCTGTCCAAACGAACAACATGTGCGTGGTGTGGTACATCAACAAGCAGGGAGGAACTCGGTCCTACCCACTGTGCAGGGAAGCGATGAGGGTCTGGGATTGGGCAACACTCCACAACCTTCACCTCACGGCGATCCATGTTCCGGGAGTTGACAATGTCCTGGCAGACAGACTATGTCACTCGTCGGCTCTTCCAGACGAGTGGGAATTGGACGAAAAAGTTCTAAAAAGCATCCTCCAGATTTGGGGGACTCCTCAGATAGACCTGTTCGCTTCCTCCCAAAACGCAAAGCTTCCAATCTTTTGCTTGCTCGCTCCAGAGCGAGGCGCTTTCTGGAGCGACGCTCTGTCTCTAAGCTGGAGGGACAGATTCGTCTATGCTTTTCCCCCAATTCCTCTGGTCCCTTGTGTGCTGCAGAGCTTGCTTTAGAAGGAGCGTAGAATGATTCTGATCAGCCTTTCTGGCCCAGGCAAATCTGGTTCTCTCTTCTACAACAATACCTCAGAGGTTCCTCCTCTTCCTCTTCCTTTGTCTCCAGGATTGCTGACCCAGGATCAGGGGACTGGTCCATCCGGACTCAAGTCCCTTCAACTTCACGCATGGCTCCTGCAGACCTAGCTCAAGCTCGTTTTGGCGTTTCTCCTAAGGTGGCCGAGATTCTGGTGGGAGGCTAGAAAGCCCTCCACTAGGTCCACCTATGCCATGAAATGGAAAAGATTTTCTGTTTGGGCTGCGTCCAGGAACGTGGAGCCCTTTTCCTGCCCTGTGACCATTCTGCTTGAGTACATGCGTCATCTTTTCGACCTGGGTCTCAGTCACTCCTCTTTGAAAGTCCTTATGGCGGCTATTTCAGCCTACCATGTCCCTTTCACTGATAAGGCATTTGCCCAGCTGGAGGTATCCAAAACTTTCCTCAGAGGGGTCCTTCATCTCAGGCCCCCTGTCCGGGCTCCAGCTCCACCTTGGGACTTAAACTTTGTCCTCGAAACTTACCCTTCCTCCCTTTGAGCCTGCGGCTTCCGCAGACTTGGAAGCTTTTATCATGGAAGACGCTCTTCTTGGTGGCCATTACTTCTGCTCGCAGAATTTCCGAGCTCCAGGCCCTCATGTGCAAAATCCCTTATTTGATTTTTCACAAAGAACGAGTAGCTCTTCGCACGAATCCTAAGTTTCTTATGAAGGTGGTAGCAGAATCTACCTTGAATCAGTCTGTTGAATTACATGCTTTCTTCACGCAGTACTCCAGTCAAGGAGAATACCTGCTCCATACCATGGATGTTCACAGGATTCTGAGATACTACACCGATAGGACGAAGGATCTCAGAAAGACTGATCAGTTGTTCGTCTCTTTCGCTCACAAAAGAGATTGCAATGCTGTCTCTAAGCAATGTCTATCAAAATGGTTGGCCCATTGCATCACTTTCTGTTATGACAAGTACAACAAGACCCTCCCGGGTCAAGTCAGAGGTCACTCCACTTGTGGAGTTGCCGCCTCTGTGGCTTGTTTTAAGAACGTGTCTGCGGCAGACATCTGTGCTGCCGCCACTTGGACTTCTGTCCATACATTTACTAAACATTACAGTTTGGACATTGCCTCTCGCCGTAGAGCAGGCTTCAGGTTAGAGGTCGTGCAGGGCCTCCTTTCTTGAGGTTTTCAAGCTTTCTTACTACTTAGTGGAGTAGTTCCTCCTCCCGGCGCCTTTTCATTTGTTCCAGACTGCTTGGGATTCTGTCCTATATGTAATTACCTACTGCAAGAGCCCTCTCGAAGTAAGATAGTACAGTTACATAAGAACTTACCGTAACAGTAGATCTTCAAGAGAGGCTCTTGGAGTAGGTAATACCTTCCCGGCCTCCATCCCCCTAGGCTTTTTCAGCTCCTTTTCCATTGAGGGAAATATCTGCTTCTCTCTCGTCCGGGCCTGTGGCGGGAAAGAACTGGAAGGCGGGCGTCCGGGACCGCCCCTTTGTACCGACGTCGTATGACGCCGGTCACCTGACATGGGGGCGGTCCCCGCCAGGGACTGCTAGCTAGAAATTTTTCCGTAGGGTCCTGCTGCCGGCCGGCGTCAGTCCTATATGTAGTTACCTACTGCAAGAGCCTCTCTCGAAGATCTACTGTTACGGTAAGTTCTTACGTAACTGTACTATATTGCTGATGGGGGACCCGAATATGCCAGATGTTAACTGGAGCACCTTTGCTGCAGCCACATCCAAGAGCAGGGCCATTCTTGATGCCCTACAGGACGCATGCCTCAGACAGCTAGTTTTGGAACCCACTCGGAAGGGAGCAGTCGTAGACCTTGTACTCTCAAATGGCGACTGAGAGAGGATCTTCGATCTTGAAGTGGGTAGCCATTTGGGAACATGCGATCACCAAACAGTGTGGTTCACTATAAACTTAGCTGTAGGGTCAAGCCATACAAAAGTGAAGGTACTGGACTTCAGGAGGGCTGATTTTGTCAAAATGGGAGAGTGCCTCACAAAAGCACTAGCAAACAGGCAAGAAGGTGGGGTGGAGCAACAATGGGGACATGTCAGAACCACCATCACAGAGGCAACAAGTCTTTGTGTGAAGCAAATAAATCAAAACAAAAGGAAAAAAAAACACTGTGGTTCTCAAAAGCAGTGGCGGGGAAGGTAAGGGAGAAAAAGATGGCATTCAGGAAGTATAAGGAAACGCAGAAGGAGCAGGGCAGAGAACTGTACGAGTTAAAGCAGAAGGAAGTGGGTAAGGCAGTCAGAATAGCAAAGGCCCAAACCGAGGAAAAGATAGCCAACTCGGTTAAGAAGGGGGATGAAACCATTTATAGGTACATAAGGGAGCAAAGAAAGACTAAGGCAGGGATACTGATGCTGAATAAAGAGGAAGGTGGTTGGGCAGAGAGCGACAGTGAAAAAGCAGGGATACTGAATGAATACTTCTGCTCAGTATTCACAATGGGAAAGCAGGGGGAATGCCTAATCCAGTCAATAGACTCCCTCTGGATCGGGGGGTTGATATTAGTCCTTTCACAGAAGAAAGGGTTCTGAAAGAACTCTTAAAACTGAAGGTGGATAAAGTAATGGGGCCTGATGGGATTCATCCCAGAATTCTAAAAAAACTAAGGGAAGGACTAGTAACACCACTGACTACCCTTTCTAATAAATCATGGGAGGGTGGTGTGGTACCAGAGGACTGGAAGAGGGTGGTTGTGATTCCCCTTCACAAAAGTGGGAGCAAGACAGACGGGGAAACTACAGACCTGTCAGTTTGACCTCAGTGATGGGGAAAATGATGGAATCACTTCTGAAGGAAAGAATTGTTTAGTACCTAGAGGACAGTGGGGTACAGGATGCAAGGCGGCATGGATTCACAGCAGGAAGGTCATGTCAGACAAATGTAATTGAATTTTTTGAATGGGTGACCAAAGTAGTAGACCAGAGAGGGGCTGTGGACATGGCCTACCTAGACTTTAGCAAAGCATTTGACACAGTCCCACACAAAAGATTAATAAACAAATTAGCCAGCCTGGAAGTAGGTCCCAGGGTGGTAGCCTGGGTAAAACATTGGCTGGACAACAGGACACAGCGGGTAATAGTAAATGGAGTCCACAGTGAAGAAAGGGGGGTTACTAGTGGAGTACTGCAGGGTTCAGTACTGGGACCGGTCCTTTTTAATGTCTTTATAAGTGACATTGCAGAGGGACTGGAAGGGAGTGTCTCTTTGCAGAAGACGCAAAGATCTGCAACAGCGTTGATACGCAAGGTGGGGTGGAAAGGATGAAAAGGGACTTGGCAAGGTTGGAGGAATGGTCCAATGTATGGCAGCTCAGATTCAACGTAAAGAAGTGCAAAGTAATGCACCTATGAAGCAAAAACCCAGTGGAAGATTACACAGTGTGGGGTGAGATACTGACAAAAAAAATGGAAAAGGACTACCCCAAGGTCCCATCAGATGACCTAAAGGTGGGCCAGCAATGTGAGAAGGCAGTAAGGAGCGCTGGGATATACTGGGATGCATAGGGAGAGGCATATCCCAGTAGAAAACAGGAAGTTGTTGGCCCTCTGTACAGACAGCTGGTGAGACCACATCTGGAGTACTGTGTACGGTTCTGGAGTACCCATCTCCACAAAGACATAGACAGGGTGGAGGCTTTCCAGAAGAGGGCAACCAAAATGGTGCAGGGTCTGCACCAGAAGACATAATGAAGAAAGATTAATGGAGCTTGAGATGTATAGCCTTGAGGAAAGGAGGAAGAGGGGGGACATGAAAGAAACTTTCAAATACATCAAGGGAATCAACAAAGTCCAAGAGAGTAGCATCTTTCAGAAAAAGAGATGTGCAAGAACAAGGGGGCACAATTTGAAGATGGGGGGGGGGTGCTCGGATTTAATGCGAGGAAGTATTTCTTCTCAGAGAAGGTTGTAGATGCATGGAACAGCCTTCAAGAGGAGGTTGTAGAGGTGAAAACAGTGGGGAATTCAAGAATGCACGGGACAGACATAAGGCAATTCTAGTGGGGGGATAGGAGGAAGTAGGCTGTTGGTTAACTAGGATCTTGCAGCTTATCTGTTAGGTAAGGAAATGGGCAGATTAGGTGGGCCAAGAGGTCCTTATCCGCCATCAAATTCTATGTTTCTATGTTTACAAGCGTCAGGCAGGGTCCTCTGATTGGGGCACCTCCTCCTGTGCACCCATCAGGGGTGGGGTATGCCATTCTTCCCTTCGTCGCTCAGTGAAATAACACACCCGCCAGCCGTTCTCCCATTCTAAGAGCAAGTGTCAGTCCTCTTTTGCCCCTGATGCTCTAGCCCCTAAAGCTCAGAGTCAAGGCAGCCGCGCATCCCGCGCTCTCTACCACCCCTTGACTCACGGCACAACCCCTGTATTCCAACAGGGGAGCCAGTGGAGTTGTTAGCGGGTTGCCTTGCCCTCCACCCAGACGGATGGGAAATAATTTCAGTACACTAGTTGATACCACAGGGCCACACTCTAGCCTTTTTCAGGTGGCTACCTGGCCACTCTTGGGGGCCCTTTCTTTGGTTGGGGCCCACCTTCTCCCCCTGCCTCCAGAAGGGTGCCATAGAACCCTTTGAGGGGACAAGTTGGTCAGTTTCTATGCCCATTTCCTCCGGGGGCTAGAGGAAATGGGGAATCTCCAGCCATTTCAGGGCCTGCGTTTATTGCGCCAATTTTTGGGGTGATAGCACCTTCACTTGGTGTCTCCTCTGGGGATCTTGTTATAGGTACACTCGGAGTCGGGCACTGTGCCCTCCCTCTGCAGTGCACATACGCCCATCTCTCGAGTTTTCCTGCCCTCTGCGGTTTCCTCCGTCTTTATTTCCATGTGGTGCACTACCAGTTGAGCACCCCTTTTTTGGCCTATCTTCGGTCCCCAGGATCTTCTCCAGGTACCTGGTGGCGGTGGCCATGGCCCTGAGATGGCAGGAACACTTTGCATCCCTCTGCCTTGATGGTCGATGCCTTACGGCTATGTTGAAGGCACGTATGGAACTGATTCTATACGCCAACCCTGCATCTTCTCCTTTCTCTGGGGATCATTGTGACCTACCCAAAGTCCTCCTGCCCCCATGCCACTGGCTCTACTTGAGTGAGGCTTTGAAGGGATCGAGCAAGGGCCAGCTCTTCCTTCTTCCAGACAGGGTAGAGTCCCTTGAGGAACAAGCTCGGCAGGCTGCCTCCAGCCGTTGGCTTATGGCTGTACCTTTCTTGAGGCAGCGGGGCCTCATGGTGGTGGTGATCACTATGGCATCCCTCTCCAGGCCCTGCATGACTTTTCCGCAGTGCACCCTGTGGGTCCAGGGGGATCAAGAGGTTGTGAGACACTGACCTCTAGGTATGTATTTCTGATCTGCAAAGGAGGCTGTCCTCTAGAGATACAAGTCCGGCACGGAGTTATCCCTTCACATCTAGGTGCCATGGAGGCAGGCTGTATTGTACACTCTTCAGCCCCCCCCCACCTTCCCCCAGGACCACTGCTAGCCCGGACAGACAACTTATGTATGGTCAGTGACACGAACGAACAAACAAAAGAGGACCTGCTTATATTCCTGTTGCCCGGAGGTCAGGCGAGTGTGGGATTGGACCATCCAGCACAATTTTTGCCTCTAGGCTGTGCAAATGCCAGGTGTTTAGTATATCCTGGAGGGCAATCTCAGCCACACGCAGGCTCGTCCTCTTGGATGGAATCTGCACACGTCAGTTGTTGAAGAGAGCTTAGACAGGCGGGGAGGGCCAGAATTAGATCTGTTCCGTCCCAAACCAGTGATGAACCACCCAGTTGCTGTTCATTTATCTCCAGGCCTGGTGCTTTCCTGTGAAATTTTTTTTTTTTCTTTCCTTGGGAAGGGGAGGCACCCCCTTTTTGTTTCCCCCTCCTTATTGCTACTCCAGAGGGTCCTCCTCCCACTGTAGTTAGTGGATAGGATTGATGCATGTCGTGCCATATTGGCCGCGACAGGCGGGGCCCCTTCTGCTTCAGCAACGAACAGTGGACCCTCCAATTCCTCGTCTCCTCTGTTTTGAATTGTTCCTCCTCGTTCGGGGCACCCTGATCCATTTAGATCTCAAGTCCCCCTCACCTTGTCGCATGGCTCTTTATGCATAGCCATCTCTCACTTTGGGGCTTCCCCCAAAGTTTCTGTGGTTCTGACTGGGGCCAGAATGCAGTGTCGCAGAACCATCTGTGCTATTGCTCTAGACAGCTTTCAAGGGATGTGACCCTTTCTCAGGTCCAGTTCCTGGATGATGTCCTATCCCTGCTGGAATACAGCCTCGGTTATCCCTTGTTTGCAATCCACTTTCCTGCCATCTCTGCCTATCTCTTCCTTTTGGGAAGCTGACTTTGGTTCTGTTGGGAGTCTCCCGCCTTTTTCTGCAGGAGACTCTCCATATCTATCTGCCTATCTAGAGTTACCAACAGCTCTGTCAGCATTTTGTCAACCTTTGCCGTCTGGACATTGCTTTTAGGCGCAAGGCTGGCCTTGGACTCGATGTCCTCCAGGGCCTCCTGTCCTAATTTACCTATTGCAGACCTTTCTCCTCCTCCTTGTCTCTGCTTGGGACTTGGTCCTAACGGTGTTGCCTACTGCAAGAGCCCCCATGAAGGAAGATACTGTAGTACAGTTGCGTAAGAACTTACAGTAACAGTAGATCTTACTTCAAGGAGAAGCTCTTGCAGCAGGTTACACATTGAGGAGTGGCACCACCTGACAGTAGTTCTGGCAACTTTTTCTTTAGTAGTACCGGCGTGGAACACCCCCACCGCTGACGTTGGCTCCACCCTGATGTTCCCCTATGTAAGGGAGGAGTTCCCCATTTACTCAAGTTCTTTTCTGCCACACGGTCAGGGTTAGTTCAGCGTTTCGGCTAGTACCGATTGCTCTTCTCCACCGTATTAGTTTTCCCCAGAAATTCGTTTTTCGACATCTGTGTCCTCGCTTTTAAACAAGTACACTTGTGGGCGACAGATTCCCGCGAAGGACAGACATTCTGCATGTCTCTACCGCCTGGGGCCCAACCATCGCACCGACGCCTGCCCTCATTGCCAGGCCTTCAATTCACAGACGCGAATCCGGTGCCAGAATTCACTTGCGGCCTTTCTCGCAGAATCAAGACTTGCAGCCATGGAACGGGCCTCTTCCTCGGGGGAATCCGACCCTCAACCCGCCCACAAGCACCACAAGTGTCGGGAGCAGGACAGGGGGAGATCCCACTTGAAGCATCGGTCTTCCGTATTGAAGTCCGGGTCGTCTGGCCATGATTCCTGTCTCACGACCGTCAAAACCTTCCTCTGTGGGTTCCACTCTCTCTTCTCTCCAGCCTTTAAAGGTCTCTCAGCCTTCCGAGAAATCCAAGAGGCTCAGGAAAAGCCGACTCCCAGGAGTTGAGCAAGGCCTCAGGGACTTCGGCCAGCAGGGCCTCCTCCTTGCCGCCTAAAAACAAGGCCTCGGAGCGACGCCAGCCTCCGGCTACTGATCGGCATTAGGCTGAGAAAACCTCGAGCCACAAGTCCGACTGTCGTCCATCCCATGGCAAGGAATGATGTCCGTTGGATTCCAAGGAGAAGCAGACACCGGACCCTCGCCCACCTGCTACTCCCTTGGCACTGGTCCCGGCGAAGGTTATCCTGCTGCCAGTCATTGTTAAACTGATGCCGGTTCTGTCCCTGATGCCCGACGTCGGTTTGGACACCCCTTCTCCACGGTCGCCGGTCTGCTTGATGCTGGAAACCCGACGACGACTGTGGTGCTGATGCCGCCCTAACGTCCCCCCTTAGGCCGACGCCAGTCGACAAGGGTTTGGACCCATCGCCAGCCCTTCCGGACGGCGGGGCCGGCGCCAGTACAGGCTCGGGCACTCCTCAGCCTACACCTGATTCATCAAAGCTACACCTTTCTCGGGTTAAGGAGCTTTTTACCCACTGGTGGGAGACTGTTAAAGACCTACCAGCGGGTGCGCCTCCACCCACTCCGGAGAAGGTTCCAGACCCTGTCGAACCGGATGGTGGGGGGAGGTGCCACCCCCCCAAGAGAAGCGCAAGAAACAGTCCAAGAGGGACAGGTCTGGCATTTCCTCTCGTTCTCCCTCTTCTCCTCCAGACAAGAGGCACAAAGGGAAGAGGCGTAGCCCCTCACCCTCTTCTTCTACGGTCTATGTGGACTTGGTCTCTTCCTCCTCTGTCTACTCGGAGCCAGACCTAGGGGACACGGAGAGCCTCCCTAAATCTCCTCCAGATGACCCCAGCTTCATTTAGGTGATGAGGCACATCCAGGCCATGTGTTGGACACTGAGGCCCAGGACCCCGAGCAATTGCGGCTGGCTAAATACCTCCACCAAAAAGACCCAAAGCCAGTGGTCATCCCTCTCATGGTCGACACATTTCGGGATGTCACCCGTGCGACCTGGAAGTGCCCTCACTCTTCCTCTGCTGTCCCGAAGAAGGCTAACCGGCTCTACCGGGCACCTGCGGACCACCCCTTTTTAGCCGAACCACCGCAGCAGACTCGGTGGTGATTTCGGCAGCTCATGATCATTCGCAGAGACCCAAACATCTGAGCACCCAGCCGCCTGATAGGGAATCGAAGCAGCTGGATTCTGTGGCCGTAAGGTGTACTCTGCTACCACCTGCAGCATCAGGAGTCTCAACTTCCTGAAGCATATGATCCAATTCCAGAACGCCCTCTGGGAACAGGGATTGGACATTATGCAAGACCTGCCGATTGTCCCCAGCAGACAGAGCTTGCCATGTTGTTGCAGACCAGCTCAGACGTGGGCACCCACGTTTTGAGGTCGGCCTCTGACTCTGCGGACACCTCCTCCAGGGCGGCCGCCACTGGCATTTGCCTCCAACACCATGCGTGGCTTCGGGCTTCAGGGTTCGATCCAGACGTCCAATCCAACCTTCTGGATGCTCCCTTCAAAAGCTCTGTGCTCTTTGGCGAGGACACGGAGCGCATCATTACCAGGCTGCAGGACTTCGGAAGGGCTGTCCGCTCCATGCAGTTCGTGTACCACCCGAAACAGGGCCATGCACGAAGGCCTAGTTTTCGTTTCCGGGGGGACATCTGTCGCAGCAACAGCCGCAGCGAGGGGGCTTTGGTCATAGAGGCGGAGCCAAAGGCAATTCGGCCTCCACCTCTAGACCGCCCAGAGCAGCCGCCCTCCCTCTCCCACCCGACGCCTGACTACTCGAGCAACCCTTCTCCTCTGGTACCCCAACCAGTGGAGCCAGTCGGAGGCTGCTTTTCACTCTACGTGGACGCGTGAGGCCAGGTGACCTCCGACCAGTGGATACTGGAGCTGGTGGAGTTTGGGCACTCCATAGAGTTCGAATCCATTCCTCCGGACAGACCACCGCCACCATCCTGATACCCGAGGAAGCACAGACCCCTGATCAGGCGGGAGGTCTCCTCCCTTCTGGACAAAAGGGCCATCGAGCCGATGCCACCAGCAGAGTCAGGAAAAGGGTTCTTTTCCCACTTCTTCTAGTACGGAAGAAGTCTGGGCATCTCTGACCCATCCTGGACATCAGTGATCTAAATCAATGGGTCTCATACAAGAGATTCAGGATGGTTTCTCTTTCTACTCTTCCCCCCCCTTCCCCATAGCAGCAGGAGATTGCCTGGCGTCCTTGGACATGCAGGATGCTTACTTGCATATTCCCATCACCAGAAACCATCGAAGGTTCCTAAGGTTCAGGCTTGAAGACGAGGACCATCAATTCAGAGTCCTCCCCTTCGGTCTTTCCTCAGCCACCAGGGTCTTTACCAAATGCCTGGCAGTCGTGGCCACGGCACTTCGAAGATGGGGCCACTTTGTGTTTCCTTACCTGGATGACTGGCTCCTCCTGGCCCCCTCCAGGTCTCGCCTGTCAGAAACTATCAGGGATTCCATCTCACTTTTCCAGAGTCTCGGAATCACCATAAACAGGGACAAGTCCCATCTGTCACCTACTCAGATTCTCCAGTTCATCTGAGCTCTTCTGGGTATCACTCTTGGGAAGGTTTTTCTTTCCTCCGACAGAGTAGAGTGCATTTGGATCATCACGTCCCAGATCTCGTCGGCCTCAAAGGTGCTGGTTCGGCTTCTCCTCTGGCTGTTGGGGCACATGGCCACTGCCATTGTCTGTCCCTGTGGTGCGTCTGCGCATGAGGACCATTCGATGGTCCCTGAGGGTCCAGTGGGATCAAACTTCAGACAGCCTGGACACCTTGATCAGAATATCGGAGCCAGTCCGCCAAGAACTTTGCTGGTGTATGTCATCTGAAAATCTACTGGGGGGCATACCCTTCCAAACTGAAGCGCCGTCCCAGTCTCTGACCACAGATGCCTCGTCCCAGGGATGGGACGCACTCATGGGGAACCATCGTTCCCTGGGTTCTTTGTCTCCCTCGGAAGCGAATCTGCACATCAGTGTCCTGGAAATGAGAGCTGTGCTCTACGCACTTCAAGCCCTGGCCTTGGTCTTGGCACCGGGCCATCTCTTGGTGCAGACAGACAACACTTCGGTGATGTTCTACATTAACAAGGAAGGCGGCACACATTCATATCCCCTTTGCAGAGAAGCCATGTGGGTTTGGGATTGGGCCCTGGAACATCGTCTGTTTTTGACAGCAGTGCATATTCCCGGGACTCAAAATGTGCTAGCCGACATGCTCAGCAGGACAAGATCGCAAGCCCACGAATGGGTGTTGCTTCAAGAGGTTGCAGATTTTATCTTCCGTCTATGGGGGATGCCAGAAGCGGACCTTTTCGCGCCACAATCCAACGCAAAACTTCCCAGGATTTGTTCGCTAGGTCCAGAGCCTGGAGCTTTCTGGCAAGACATGTTATCCCTCTGCTGGAGCGAGAAGTTCCTGTATGCCTTCCCTCCCTTTCCCCTCCTTCAGAAGGTCCTCCTCAAGGCTCAGTCGGAACTTTTCACAATCATCTTGATTGCTCCGCTTTGGCCTCATCAGATCTGGTTTCCTTTACTACAGCGTCTAGCGGCAGTTGCCAGTGCCTCTTCCCCCTCTCCTCGCACCTGCTCTTGCAGGACAAGGGGTCCCTGCTGCTCCCGAACTTACGTTCTCTTCACCTGCATGCTTGGCTCCTCAGGACCTAGCTAAGATCCAATTTGGAGTGTCTGATCTGGTCGCTCAGGTGTTGGTTGAGGCACGGAAACCTGCCACCAGGGCCCCTTGAGCTATGAAATGGAAATGTTTTTGCTTTTGGGCGACAGCCAAGCAAGTAGATCCATTGGTCTGTCCAGTTAATACCGTCCTAGAATAACTGCTTCTAGGAGCGTGGATATGTTGTTCATCCACACTCCTTGGCATGTCCCTTTCCCCTTTAAATCTTGCCGGAAGTCTTCAAGCTGGCTCCTCCCACCCACCTGGGTGGTATATACCTCGACTGCGCCCCATGATGCCAGATCTTTCTTTAGGCTGGAAGATTCAGGTTCCCTCATGCTACTTCTACAAGTACTGTAGGCCCTGGAGTCTAATCGACTGTTTTCGCCGCATTTGCTTTCTTTGAAACTCGTAAGAGTTTACGATTCCGATCCAAGCGCATCGGTCATGGAGGACAAGTTGTCCCTCGAGTTTCGCTGTTGTTCTTGCGGACAGAACATGTCTCGCACTGATCCCCACCTCTCGTGCGTCTATTGCTTGGGTGTCGTGCATGACACCACTGCTTGCACCATCTGTCTGGCCTTCCATCCCAACGTCCTGGACGACCACAAGGCGCGCCTACAGCTAGGGAGACCGGAGCTTCTAATCCACCGTGAACTGAAAGAGGCCAGGTGGGCGCTCGCAGCCGCGGGATCTGCCGAGCAGCTCGAACAGATGGTGGCTTTCCAAGAGGAAGCTGCTGAAGCTTCGGCCAGCCGAAGTTTTTTCGTGCTGCTTAACCTGGGCTCCACCTTCCTTGGGTCCTTTCGGGAGCTGTGCCAGTCTCTCCCTACCAAGGGTGAGGTGCCCTCGAGCTCACACTCCTCCCGCCCTAAGAAAAGGGACAAAGACCCTAAATCTTCTGGCCAAAGAAGACATTCCTGGGACCGAGAACGGTCAGATTCACAGGACATGGCAGTCTCTACCTCGGTCGAGATCGCTTCCTTGGCCGCTGCTTATTGGACCTTCTGTCAGGGCAGGGCACAGAGGCCGAGGATATGGCAGAACCAGCTGAGATTTCTCTCGACCCGATCAAGCCATTGTCACCGACCCCGCTCGACGACTCATTGGAAAGGACATCAATCCTTTCTTTCCCTGATGAGGAGACCCGTCTTTTGGGTATCCCGATCAAGGGACAGGAGCCGGAACCTCTGTTTTCACCAAATCCGGCCTCTCCCGATTGACAGAGCCGACACAGTCAGTCTCGATCGAGGAGTAGGACCCCATTGGTCGAAAAAACGAAAAAGGGTCGCAAACACACTCTGAAGAGGCGCCGCCACCGATCCTCATCGTCCTCGGACAAGGAGAGACTTCGACGGAAGCTCCATCGACGTTATGAGGACCTCATGTGGCAACAGCTAATTCTGACCATCCAAAAGCCGGCTACTCCGGCCATTACTTGGCCCCAGCCTCTTCAGCCGACGGACTCCTCCGGTACCGAGGACTCCGGTAGGACCGGCATGCATTCCTGCTCGGCCTGTTCCGGTCTCCCCACCAATTTTGGTGGAGCCACCGCCTAAGCAGCCTCAGAACGGGCCCCCCCCCCCCGGAGAAGGATCGGACAGATACGGGCTTGCTCTGTTGTCTGTCCATCACTGTTGTTCCTGATCACCCTCGGCGTATTGAAGGGGACATAGGTGGGAGACCCCTGTATCCCGACTCCTCTGATTCTGATACCACTGGTCTTTACTCGCACCCTGATGATGAGTTGTCAGTGACAGGCCTGGAGGAAGGTCCTTCTTCTTTCCAGGGCATCCTTTGACTTATTTCTGTGTCCACTGGTATGCCCTTGTAGCCTATCCAAAAGAAGGTGGAATATCCTCTCACGGATATCCTTAAGGTGGGGATACCCCGACGGAGGCCTTCCCAGTGGCCGAAGCCATTGTTGGCCTGGCCTTTGAGCTATGGCAGCGCCCTGCCTCTTGCCCGGCTCTGTCTGCCTGCATGGCTCGCAAGTACACTGTACCCATGGGGTCCTTGGTGGGCTTCACTGAGCATCCCTCGGCCGAGAGTCTTGTGACTGCCTCATTGTTTCGGCGCACGGGTAGTCGGTGGATACTGACCAACCTCCGGACAAGGAATCCAAAAATATGGACCATTCTGCCCGGAAGGTATATGCGGCCTGATCCTTGGGCCTTCGTCAGACCAGCTCGGCAGTGATCATGGCACACTTCTCTCACACCCTGTTGGGGTCGCTAGATGAAGTCCTCCCTCATCTCCCAGCGGACATGCAGACCACGGTTAAGCAAGTCCGTGACCAGGGCAGGGCAATGCCGTTGAAAAATAGCAGCTCCAGACGGCTCTGGACATTGGAGATTCCTGTGCCCCTTCACTAGCAGCCGCAGTGGCCACTCGCCGCAGGGCCTGGCTGAAATTATCCTCCTTTCCAGCGGATACTCTGCACAAGCTAGCTGATGTGCCCTTCCTTGGCACTGACCTTTTCGGTCCGGGAGTGGCAGGTCACCTCCAGCGCGTAGAGCAGTCCAGTGCCACCTTGGATGCCACTTCTGCAAAGGGTTCTTTGGGCAAGAACCAGATTAGGCAGCCCCCCTTCCAGGGAGGTCAGCAGCATGAGCAGCAACAGCAGGCTCAAGCTTGGTTCTCTAGGCCTAAGCTGGGTGCCCAACAGCCCCGCAAGGGAGGCTGAGGTACCAGTCCAGGAGCCTACTCCTCTAAGCCTGCATAGTGACGGGTCTGGGGGTGGCCACCGCATCTCCTGTCACGCCAGTTCTGAGTCCTCCCGTGGGGGGCCGGCTCCACCACTTTCTTTCCGCCTGGTCCGGTATCACTTCGGACAGGTGGGTCCTGGAAGTGGTCGTTCGGGGACTGCCTCTAGAGTTTGAGCAGTACCCTCCTTGCCGAGCCCGTGCCCCACAGGAGGGAAGGATCTCAGTTGGCTCTCAGTTGACCCTTTGGGACATCATTGCTCAGCTCAGCCACAAGGAGGCGGTAGCTCCAGTGCTGGATCCTCCTACAGACCCAGGCATCGTGTCCAGGTACTTCTTGGTGCCCAAGCGGACGGGGGGTTGGCTCCTCATCTTAGATCTCCATGACCTGAATCAATATCTCGGGTCTCGCACCTTCCGGATGGTAACTCTGAACCAAATCGTACCATCTCTGGAGCGAAACATGTGGTTCTGTTCACTGGATCTACAGGATGTGTTCTTTCACGTCCCAATCTGTCCGTCCCACCAGCGGTTCCTCTGCTTCAGGGTCGAAGGGACCCTGTACGAGTTCCGAGCCATGCCTTTCGGCCTGTTATCTGCCCCTCGGGTCTTCACCAAATGCATTGCAGTGGTGGCAGCCCATCTATGGCATCAAGTGGTTCGCATATACCCCTACCTTGATGATTGGCTCCTGGCGGGTTCCTCCCTGCAGGAGGTGGAGAGGTCCAGGGACCTGGCCCTCCCAACCTGTTCCCAATTATGCCTCCTGATCAACGAGGCCAAGTCGGAACTCGTGCCCTCTCGGGTGATTAGCTTTATTGGGGCAGAGCTTGACTCTAGTCAAGCCGGAGCTTGGCTTCCGGCAGGCAGGGCTGAGGTTCTTTCCTCCTTTGCCCAGTTTTTTCTGGTTAAGCAGTTGCACCCTGCCTGGGACTTCCTGCACCTTCTGGATTACATGGCGGCATGCACCTCAGTGGTCTGGGCCAGGTTGCACATGCATCCCCTCCAGTGGGAGCTGGCCGCTCAGTGTACTCGGCGTCAGGGTCTTTTCGACCAGCTGGTCACTGCCACCCAGAAGATGTGGGACGCTCTCCAGTGGTGGACCGTCCCAAGTCGTCTGCAGGATGGGATCCCGTTTGTCCGCCCTGAGCCGACGGTTGTCCTTACGACCGATGCCTCTCTCATGGGCTGGGGAGCCTACATGGGGGACAGAGCCACGGGTTCTGGACCACTGAGGAGTCCTGTTGCCACATCAACCTGTTGGAGCTCAGAGCAGTCAGACTGGCACTGTCAGCTTTTGCTCCTCAGCTCCGGGGTCAAGTGGTTCAAGTCCAGATGGACAATACCACAACCATGTACTACCTCAACAAACAGGGCAGTATGCACTCCCATCTGTTATGCAAGGAGGCGCTCTGGATCTGTACCTTCGTCAGCCGGTTGGAGGCGTAGCTCCTTGTCATCCATGTGGCAGGAGTCTCAAACCGACCGGCGGATGCTCTCAGCCGCATAGGCCAGACATCCCATGAGTGGTCTTGCCATCCAGAGGTAGTTTGCAATCTGTTCTCCCGTTGGGGCAAACCATTGGTGGACCTGTTTGCCTCCAGGGAGAACACCAAGCTGAGGCTGTACCGTGCCTGCCCCCCTCAGCAGGGCTCGCTGCAGGGGGATGCCTTTTCGAGGCCGTGGACCCCAGGCCTCCTCTACACCTTCCCTCCATTTCTCTTGATCCACAAGGTGTTACTCAAGGTGAGGAGGGACAAGGCGAAGGTGATTCTGGTAGCTCCAGATTGGCCCCGCCAGTTCTGGTATCCACATCTCCTCAGCCTCAGCTGCTGGGTCCCGGAGCGGCTTTGTACACACCCGGACCTGATCTCATTGAACAGGGGAAGGTATTCTACCCGGACCTTCATTCCCTGCACCTCACAGCCTGGTACCTGAGCAGCTAGAGTTCCAGGCTCTGGGTCTTTCTGAGGATGTCTACACTGTGGTGGAGGCATCTCGTAAGAAATCGACGAGGAAATGTTATGCTTTCAAATGGAAAAGGCTTTCCATTTGGTGTCAGGGTAAGAGTCTGGACCCCTTATTCTGCTCTGTGGCTAACATTTTAGACTACCTTTGGTCTCTCTCCAAAGGGGGTCTACGGTCATCGACCCTTAAGGTGCACCTGGCAGCCATTTCCGTTTATTGGACGTGGGCCAGTCAGTCAACATTGGCACAGGAGACAGTGGTCGGGCGCTTTTTTCAAAGGCCTGGATTACATATCCCCTCCGGTGTGTGAACCTCCACCTCCGTGGGATCTCTTGCTGGTTTTGGCAAAGCTCGTGGGCAAGCCATTCGAACCCATGCACAAGTGTGAGCTCTCGCACTTGTAATGGAAGACTGCCTTCCTGGTGGCTATCACGTCAGCCAGAAGAACAGGGGAACTCCAGGCACTTTCGGTGAACTACCCTTATCTGGTCTTTCACAGGGACAAAGTTGTATTGTGCCCCCTCCCAAAATTCCTTCCGAAGGTGGTGTCAGAGTTTCACCTTAATCAGGTGTTGACTCTGCCGGTATATTACCCTAACTACACCTCTAACGCAGAGTACAGGCTTCATACCCTGGATCTTAGGTGTGCTCTCTCCTACTACAAGGAGAGGACGGCGGAAATTCGGGGAGAGGTTCGCCAGCTGTTTGTCACCTACGCTGAAGCCGCTTCTGGCAGACCTGCAGCCAAATGGACTGTTGCAAGATGGATTACATCATGCATAGGTCTGTGCTCTGAGTTGGTGGGCAAGGAGCCTCCCAGAGGGATAAGAGCTCATCGTACCCGCCATACTGCTGCATCGGTGGCTGCTTCCAGGGACATCCCTATCCAGGAAATCTGTTGGGCTGCTACCTGGAAGTCGGCAAACACCTTCATTACCCATTACCACATCGACCTTGAGTCATGTCGGGATGCTGGTTTTGGGGCCTCGGTTCTCCAAGTTGTTTCGTAAGTAGGGGGTGTGTGTCTTGCCTCCTTCCTCCCGGTGAACTGCTAGGAGTCTGCCAAAGAGTGTGGATGAACAACATATCCACGCTCCTAGAACAGGTTCCTCACCTCTAACAGTAGTTCTAGTAGTGGTATATGTTGTTCATCCACACGGACCAAACCAATCTCCCCGGCTGCGGACGCACACAGCCTGTCTTCCAGCGGGCTAAGATCTGGCATCATGGGGCGGGGCTGAGGTATATACCACCCAGGTGGGTGGGAGGAGCCAGCTTGAAGACTTCTGGTGATCCTTAAAGGGGTTCAGAAATTCAGAGGGCACACCAATCGCCATGCCAGCGACCCACACCAGAACAGAGACCAAGACACCTACTGATCAAATTCTTATGATTTCAGGACATGCCAAAGAGTGTGGATGAACAACGTTATACCACTCCTAGAACTACTGTTACAGGTGAGTAACCTGTTTTTCCTGACTTATGGGATGTGGGAAAATGAAATCCAGCATCTAAGAGGTCCATTTCTCACTTGATAGTCCAATGCATTCAGTTTTGCTATTCAAAGGCTGGGAAGGAGGCCCCAGCAGGGATGAGAGCCCATTCCACAAGGGGTACAGCTGCTACTATAGCAGCTTCCAGGGATGTTCATTTGGTGGACATCTGTAAAGCAGCTACCTGGAGAACAGTGTACACCTTTATTAAGCATTACAGCCTGGACACATAGGCTAGGGATGATACCAGGTTTGGCACAGCTGTCCTGCAGAGTCCATTTCCAAAGTAAGTTCTGTGCCCACCTCCAAAGGTACTGCTTCTTAGTCTGCATAAGAGTCAGGAATATTGGAGTATTCCTGGGATGAGAAGAAAAAATTAGCATAGTAATCTTGTTTCTTCCAGGGGATACTCCAATATTCATATCTCTCCCACCCTGCCTCCCCTGCTAGAACCAGTGGCCTCTGCACTTCATGCTATATTGCCAGGGTATGTGTGCCACACTCTGGCTTTTATATTTGGAACAGTGTTTTCATTGGTTTTACCCTCTTCAGGTGATTCTGACACTAGGGGTGTTTTGGTAGATTTTTTTCCCTCCTGCTGGAGGATCTTAGGTGTTTTGTTATTATTATTATTTTTATTATAGTATTAAATTCCACTTGGGCCCTGTCTTGTCAGGTGTCCATGAAATCTGAGGGTTAGAATTTAAGCAGTTTATAGGTGGCAGCATTTGAAAAAGTGGCACGGGCCAATGATTCCATAACTAGCACAGTGTTCCATCTCCGGGCAGATCTGGCTTAAAGGCATACTGCATAAGAGTTATGAATATTGGAGTATCCCTTGGAAGAAACAAGATTACTGTGGTAAGTAATTTTTTCTTTCTGCTCGCTAGATACTGGGCCTGGTGTTTTCTGGCTAGATGCATTGTGTCTCTCTTGGAAAAGGAGGTTCCTCTACGCCTTCCGTCCCTTCCCGTTCCTGCAGAGAGTACGTCTCAAACTGCAGGCGGAGGAAGCGGAAATGATTCTGGTGATCTCTTTGAGGCCACAGCAGATTTGGTTTGCCCTGCTGCAACAGCTGGCAGCCAAACCACCACTGCCATGGCCACTGAGCTCTCCCTTGCTCTCTCAGGACAACTGGACACTGGTGCACCCAGATCTGAGGTCATTGCATCTCCATGCGTTTCTCCTAAGGACCTATCCATGTCACGCTTTGGAGTCTCTGATAGAGTTGCTAACGTTTTGGTGGCCACTAGAAAGCCTTCCACCAGGGCCACCTACACCATGAAATGGAAGCTTTTTTGCCTCTGGGCTACCGCCCACCGACTAGAGCCCTTGACCTGTCCGGTGAGTTCGGTCCTCGAGTACTTGCTGTCGCTATTGGACTCGGATTTGAGCTGCTCATCCATTAAGGTCCATTTGTCGAGGGGGGGACATGGCCTAGCTGAGGAGCTAAATGGAGTTTTTTTAGGAGAGCTCCATCCTAATCCACAACAAATCTGCTGCATGCATCGTTAGTAGCTGCCAAGCTTTGCTTATTATAACTTGTAAGGACGCTCTAATGTTGTATCAGGCAAGAACTACAAAAAAACAGGCAAAACTGAAGTTTTCTCAGGGACCTAAGCAATCTGTCCCCACGAGGCCTAAGATTTCACCTAGCAAATCTCCAGCCCGGGACTCTGCTGAGAACCAGGACCTCGGCAGACTCAGACGATTCTACAATGGAGGCAAACCATCAATCTTTGGAAAGGCTAATTCGGGACTTAAAATATGATTTGGGCGCCAGAATGCAGTCAGGTTTTGATAACCTGACTGCACAAATACAACATCTGCAACAATTAGTAAATACTACCTCTGAAACAGTAGAGGCCCACGAAACTCTTATCACGGATGCAGAATAGTGTACTAGCTCACAAGAAGATACTACGGGCCGACTAACCACAAACTTGCAACAAGCCCTCAAAGACATAGAAATACTGAAGCAGGTGGTCGATGATCATGAGAACAGAGAAAGGCGCTGCAGTATTAGACTAGTGGGCCTACTAGAAGGAGTAGAAGGGAAAGACTACCTGATATTCATTAATAACTGGCTCCAGAAACAACTCCAGTTAGCCCCAGATTTTACTCTGGAAATTCGAAGGGCACACCGATCGCCAGACCGGCGACCCACACCAGAACAGAGACCAAGACACCTACTGGTCAAATTCTTATGATATCTGGATTGCCAGGCCGTTTTATCTGCAGCATGCAAGGGTGACCCGACTACAATCCAGGGCTCCAGGGTCAGCATTTTTCCGGACTTCTCAAGACAACTTCAGTTGAAACGACAGGCCTTAACTGAAGCAAAAAAAATGTGTACACGAACTGAACTGTCTATTTATGATGACCTATCCAGCATGCTTAATAGTGCGCCAGCAGGGACTCAGACAGCGAACATTTACAGATCCAGAAGCGGCCTTGTAATTTGCGAGAGGTCTGATTAAAAGGGGGTGAGAAATGGGCTGAGAATGAGGGAGGCTGAAGGATCGAACTGCAAGTTATTTGGATTTCATCTTTGTGCAGTACATTGCCCACTGAAGGAGGGGTTTTAGGGGAAGGTACATGGTGGCAAACAACTCCGGGGTCGGAGGCCTATAAAGGCGTGCTCAAGCAGGATCCTAGATTTCCCCACCCCTGAAAAAGGGCAAGCGGGACTTTACCAGAAACTGAATAATATATACTAATTTGGCCTCTGTTGGGCCCAGAGTTCTTAATTTTGCTGTTATTAAATTGGGCCATAAGATTGGCCTAGAACAGGCCATTACCCAGTTTTGTAATGGGGACGGCGAGGCCCCAAACACTCATCAGGGCTATCAGAGCTGTAAAGTCTTCAAAACAGCAGCAAACTTATAAAATAATGTAACTTCACTGATGAGGATGGCCGGGGGAGGGGGCGGTAGCCTCCAGGACCACGTTGACGAGATCACCTGAGCTTGATTAATACAATTTTGCCTTGTTTTAAGAAATATAGAATAGTGGTTCAAAGGAGGGAAGAACAAGGGGTAACTTGGCTGCGAAATTGTGGCATGTGGAGGGAGAGTACTGGCATAGAAGAGTATACATCAGAATTGTGCTATAGCCTCGAAGTTATCTTTAAAATATAATTTGAGAGCTCTATTAGGGACACATTGATAAGATTAGGCTAAGCAATCCTGTTAAAACTATGAAAATTATTTTTTATGTGGAGGTGGATCAGGATCCACGTCGGGCTGGGCATGGAAGAAGCCCTATCCTCTGACATAACCCTGATGGGAGCACTGCCGCTGGTACAGGGAGCACGGAGAGGCCGGGAAATTTAGTGTAGTGTATAGTGCCAGCTTGTGGTGGGTGTAGATCACCACTCACAGCTTCTTCCCCTCGAGTAATTGCTTATACAAGGCAACGAGGGATGCATGTCATAATTTAGTAGAAACTCCATATTTTTTCTTTCTAGGTGGGTTGAGCAGCTCACTCCAAGAGGAGTAGAGGAAGTTAGACTTTTTTTTTTCCTCTTGGTTAGGTAAAAAGGGGGATTATATACAAAGGGTTACTTAGGGTGTGAGGGCTTTTTTAAGGTGTAATACTGGGAGGGGGGAATCTAGTCTATGGGGTATCTAGTCTATAAGAAGGGGGATATGGAACCCATTTCGGGGGATTCAAGTTTCTACAGTAGTTGTGTTAATGCAGCGAAAGGGGAGAAGTGGGAGGGGGGGACTTATGTCTTTATCATGGAGATGGTTAAAAACCAAAAATACAGGACAGTTCAAATTAAACCTCAAAATACTTGGTTTGTTATTGATGATGTGTAAAGTTAAAGGTTGCATTTATTGGTTTTTCTCTTTACGACAATGGCTGAGTTAGCAGTTTTGTCTTGGAATGTCAGTAAGCGGTCAAAGATGTCCTGAGCATTCCCTCTAGCGGAAGGCTTTTCAACATCTCTCTGAGGACTGGGTGGGTGCCCCAAGACCGGAGGGTGGCCCATGTCATGTAGATGGGGAGGGTGGCCTTGCAGGAGGACCTGGAGGCTCTGGAAAGGTGGTCAGGAAAATGGAAACTATAAAATTCAGTACGGGGAAGTGCAAGGTTCTGCACCTGGGAGTCCGAAATCCAGGCCAGCGGTATGCCCTGGGAGGAGACATGATTCAAGTCACGGAGGGCGAGAGGGACCTGGGGGCAGTGGTAGATGTCAAAATGAACAACTCAAGAAACCTGTAGGAGGGCAAGGGCAAATAGGATGCTGGGATGCATCGTCGGATGAATTACCTCCAGAAAGGCAGAAGTGATCCTTCCACTGTACAACTGCTTGGTTAGGCCACACCTTGAGTTCTGTGTACAGCTTTGGAGACCACATTTAAAGAGGGACATTACAGTCCTAGAGAGGGTCCAAAGGAGGCAACAAAATTATCTGGGGCCTGGGGTAGAGGACCTATGAGGTGAGGCTCAGGAGCTCGACATGTACACCCTGGAGGAGAGGGGGACGGGGGACATGCAGAGGTCTTAAGTACATGAAAGGGATCAGTAAAGGACTCCCAGTCAGGTGTTCCAAAGGAAGGGGGCAACAAGAGGTCACGAGTGTATGCTGGAAGGGGGCAAGCTCAGAGGGGAGAGGAGGACATGTTATTTCACTGAAAGGGTGGTAGAGCCATGGAATGCACTGCCCAGGGAGCTGGTAGAGATGGAGTCTGTGGACAGGTTTAAGAGGGGATGGGACAGGTACAGGGGGAGGGTAAATCTGACCAGGCCCAATACAGGTGGAACATCTGGGACTGGGGACTGTATAACCCAAGGGGGAGGGGGGGACACCAGAATCGGCCCTCAGTGGGGGTGCTGAAAATAGAGCAGACTCGAGAGACTGGCCTTATTCTGCCCGCATGTTAGTATATACATGCTGATATCTTTAAAAAGAAAACTGGTAGCATCGCTTATATAAAAAGGCAAAGGAGATGTAGTCTTGCTGCAGAATCCACCTTACAAAGAGGAGTGATAAACTAGCTCATGCTTGGGGTGGGATCCTGCTGGTGGCACCATTTACTTCTAAAGCTAGAGGTGTAGCCATCTGAATCCGACCAGGCCTTCCACACAGAGTGAAGGGTTTTAAGGCAGACCCCAAGGGCAGACATTTAATTGCGGAGATAGATATAGGGGGAAAGGAGTATACTCTTGCTTCCATATATGGCCCCAATTTCGACTCCCCAGATTTCTTCACACATCTGGGAGTAACCCAGGCCCCTTACCAGGACAGTTTAATAGTGGGAGGAGATCTTAATGCATACCTGGTCCCCAAATTATACCATTCGAGGATAAAAAGCAAACCGTATCCAAAAAGTGCGACAGCCCTGCAGGATCTAATTTCTAGGAGAGCACTAGTGGAGGCATGGAGGCACACACACCCAGGAGATGGAGAATACTTATTCTATTCGTACTCTCATCGGGTATATACAAGGTTAGACTATATTTTACTTTCCCCACAACTGATCACAGCCCCCTTCCACTCTAGCTATGGCCCCATTTTAGTGTCCGATATTGCTCCATTGCTACTCAGAATAGTTGTATCTCAGCAACTAAGTGGAGGAACACAATAAAGACTGGAGCCTGCCCTACTTTTAGACAGTGAATACATTCAGCACATAATGGGGAAAATTACAGAATTTATTGGTAATAATAAGGATAAAAGTACCCATATACACTTTGTATGGGATGCCCTCAAAGCATATATTTGAGGGTAAACTATCTCATATGCAGCCTTTAAAAGAAAACCGTCCCTTAAAATGGAGGAACTACTAAGTGAGATCCAGGAATTAGAGAAAAGAGCCATGAATGATCAACCCCACCTCATATAAGATTTAAAACAATTAAAGGGGAAGCTGAACCAAATAGTTAATGGGAAGCTAGAGAGGGACCTGGTTATTAGATCATACAACCATTTTGAGTGGGACACATCTGGCAATTGGCTGGCCAGTATGATAAACAAAAAAGGGCGGAAAGGACAATACTGTTAATGACGCACCCAGATGGAACCCCCACTTATGACCAGAAAGAAATAAACGAAATTTTCAGAACTTTTTACTCAATATTATACACTACCCAGGTCCTGATGGGAGCTAAACCGGAGGGTTTCTTGCAGGAGATTTCTCTGCCAAAATTAGACGAGACTCTTGGTAATGACCTAAATTCCCCCCCTCAATATAGAGGAAGTAAAATTTGAGGGTGGCCAAATAAATAGAGGGAATGCACCAGGTCCAGATGGCATCCCAGCCGAATTTTACAGAGCCACATGGGATATAATTGGGCCCCTTATGGGTGAGGTAATGGAGAATGCCTTGCAATGCAGAGAATTGCCACACTCGCAGAGGTTGGCTACAATAATAGTACTCCCCAAGCCTGAGAAGGACCCCGCCAAGTGTGGATCCTACTGTCCCATATCACTTCTTAACACTGATTGTAAAATATTGGTGAAGATTCTGTCGAATAGATTGGAGAGAGTGATACCTGGGTTGATGCATAATGATCAGGAGGGTTTTGTTAAAGGCCGCCAAGCTCAATCTTCGCAGATCTATCAACATCATACATGGAAGAAGGGGGGTGAACCACATAGAGGGCTCATGGCCATTTATGTTTGAAGTGCTGCGTAAGTTTGGTCTGTGGGAGAATATCCTTAAATGGGTAGGTGCCCTTTATGCTTTCCCGCAAGCACAACTATTAACAAATAATACCATATCAAGCCCATTTGCCTTGTCCAGAGGGACAAGACAGGGTTGTCCCCTGTTGCCCTTACTATATGTGCTCACAATGTAAGCCTTGACTTCTGCAATACGGGGACATGAGGAAATAAGGGTCTGTAGAGTGGGAAAGGTGAATCATGTAATCTCCCTATTTGCAGATGACATTTTATTATTTTTGGAAAACCCCATTAGGGTCCTTCCAGCTCTGAATAAGATATTTGAAGTATATGGTCCTCTGTCTGGACACAAAATTAACTGGGACAAAAGTGAGTGGATACCATTGGGAGAGAGGAGGACTTTGATAGAAATTGCGGGGACTATAATAAATCCTACTAAGCAGGTTACATTTAGGGTAAAAAAAAAAACTAACAAAACAAAAAAAAAGTGTGTGTCTGAGTTAACTGAACTGAATGGTTATCTGAACAGTTATCTAGGTGTAAATCTCAGGTGATTGAAAGGACTTGATAGCTGTGAGGTTTAAATTACTTGTAGAAAGATCTAGTAAGTAGGGGGAGTGGCTTAGCTAGAAGGAAGCTACATTTAAAGACTGCCTTAGAAAGATTTTGTTAGTAGCTTGGCAGAAGACACCGGGAGAAAGGATTGCTATGTGACTGGACTTCTCTGCTGGGACTATATTGCCCTCCATCCCTCCCCTCCACCCTCCCACCCAAAGCTAGTTCTACTTTTATAGGCACAGGATTTGACTGACAACAGGAACTTCCTGTTTGGGAGCAGGAAGTGAGTGATCACAGAGCTACCAAAGACCCACCATCCTAGAAGGGCAAGAGTAGCTCTCCGGCCCCCTCTAGGTCTGTCTCTGAGCAAGTATGGGTTCTACTGAGAAATATAGTATATTCTTGTCTCAGAACAGGACAATCGGGAGCTTAAAGGGCACACAGGCAGAAAGTAAGGAGAGAGAGAGAGAGAAAAAAAAAACAGAGGAAAGAGTAAGGATTGCAAACAGTTAAGGGGCCAGAAATAAGACATGATGGGAGTGGTGCAGTGCAGTGGCTGTGGAACAGCAATCTTCCGGGAGACATTCTGGAGGATGCAGTGTTGTCCCATCTTCAGGCACCTCTCTGGGCTGAGGGAGGAGGTTGCTCACCTCCAGACTGAGTTGGCCAGGATTTGTGGGACCTCCTCTTCCATCCAGGGACCACCAGTGCTACTGCTGCTGCCTCAGAGATTGCCAAGAAAGAGGAGCAGTTGGACCACAGTGGGCTTGGGGAGGGTGAGGGTGGTGGAACAGAGGCGCATCCCTCCAGTTGTACCTCTCCACAATTCCTATGCCATTCTGGCAAAGTGTGGTTCCTCTATGGAGGCACCCACAGTGGAGACCAAGGAGGATGTGGGGACCTTCCAAAGGAGACCCACAGGAGGGTGGCAGGGAAGGAAACAACTCCTGGTGGGGACTCCATTGTTAGGAGGGTAGAACTGGGGAGGAAGGGAGGGAGGTAAGGTGCCTGCCTGGCGCCATGGCTTGGAGGGACAGGGAGCGAATCCTCAGGATTGCCAGAGCAGCTGCACAGGGAGGGAGCTGGATGTCATTGTCCACCTAGGGACAAATGTCCTGGCTAAGAAAAGATTAGAGAAGTGCAGGAAGAGTTTGTGGAATTGGGAGAGGCCTTAGACAAGTAGCACGCATGCAGTAACCTTCTTGGAGGTGCTGCCCATCCTCATGCCGTGGGAGGCTAAGGTGTTCTGCACCATGGGATTCAATCAGTGGTTAAAAACTGGTGTGGAGCTCAGGGATTTGGCTTCATTGGGGACTGGGAGTCCACCTGGAGTGATGCAAGTCTATACTGGCATGATGGGCTGCATCTGTCCAGGAGGGGAACCAAGATCCTAGTGATAGGTTTAAATGCTTCATTGGCAGCTATTTAAACCAGCCGGGGGACACTGAAAGGAGCAGGGAAATCCTAGCCCCCCCAAAAAAATAATTGTAGCAAGTGTGGTAAACACCAACATAGAGGTGTCCATAGGGAGAAAAGCAGGGGTAAATGGAGAAAGTGACAAAGGCAAGGAGGACAGGGATGGGGCAAAAAAGAGTAAGGCCATCAGGAAATGGAGGGTAATGAGTACCAATGCCCGTAGTCTGGGCAACAAGCTCCCTGAGCTGGTGGCCTTGATGGAAGAGGGAGGCCTGGATATCATAGCAGTCACAGAAACATGGTACACAGAGAACCATGACTGGGATGTTAACATACCAGGGTACATAACCTACAGGAGAGAAGAGGGGGAGGAGTAGCCCTCTATGTAAAGGAAGAGATAAAAGCAACTGAACAAAAGAGTAAACAGGGAGGAGAGGAGGCACTGTGGGTCACCTTGGAGACTGGAAAGGGTACCACAATCCACACAGGGGTTGTGTACAGACCCCCATGTCAGAGGGAGGGAATGGACAAGGATATGATACAAGGCATTCTTAGAATGGCAGAGAAAGGGAGATACTGTTGATGGGAGACCTGAATATGCCAGATGTTAACTGGGCACATTTGCTGCAGCCACATCCAAGAGACAGGGCCATTCTTGATGCCCTCCAGGTGGCAGGCCTCAGACAGCTAGTTTGAATCCACTCATGAGGGAGCAGTCTTAGACCTCGACTCTCAAACCGGGCAGTGAGAGGATCTCAGATCTAGAAGTGGGTTGCCATCTGGGAACAAGTGACCATCAAACAGTGTGGTTCACGGTTAATTCAGCTGCAGATCAAGCCATACAAAAGTGAGGGTACTGGACTTCAGGAGGGCTGACTTTGGCAAGATGGGAGAGTGCCTCAGAAAAGTACTAGCAAACAGGCTAGAAGGAGGTGTGAGCAACAATGGGGAATCATCAAAACTGCCATCACAGAGGCAACAAGCCTTTGTGGGAAGCAAATAAACAAATAAAACGAAAAAAAAGCCACTATGGTTCTCAAAAGAGGCTACATGAAAGTCAGGAAGAAAAATATAGCATTCCGGAAGTCTAAGGAAACACTGAAGGAGCAGGACAGAGAGCTGTACCAGTTAAGGCAGAAGGAAGCAGGGAGGGAAGTCAGAATAGCAAAGGCCCAAACTGAGGAAAAGATAGCCAACTCGGTTAAGAAGGGGAATAAAACCTTTTATAGGTACATCAGCGAGTGTAGAAAGACAAAGGGAGGGATAGTGAGGCTGAATAGAATGAACGGTGGGTGGGCAGAGGGGGACAGTGGAAAAGCAGGATACTGAACTAATATTTTATTTTTATTTTTTTTTATTTTAGCTTTTGTTGACCGGTAAGTGCACTAGACAAATCCTGCCTATTTTTAAGCACGACCCGGGAGGGGATACAGATGAATGCCAACTGACCTTGAACCAGATTAAGCTGTTGGTGGTATTTTAGTGAATGAGGAAGTTTGCCAGACACCGGGAAATTCCCCACCTTTTCGATAAGTGCCATGGATCTTTAACATCCACCTGAACTACCACCGATCCAGGCAGATGGGACCTCGGTTTAACGTCTCACCCAAAAGACGGCACCTCAGAAGTGCAGCACCCCTCTCATGCTGCACTACAGTGTCAGTACTGGGATATTAACCCAAGTGCCAGATGTGGGAACTGAACCCACAGCCCTCTGATCTCCCGGCCTCAGAGGCGAGTGTGCTACCTACTGAGCCACTGACCAATATTTCTGCTCAGTATTCACAAAAGAGGAGAGGGAAGTGCCTAATCTAATTAACAGAAGCACTCTTGATAGGGGGGTCGATCCCAGTCCTTTCACAGAAGAAAGGGTTCTGCAAGAACTCCTAAAACTGAAGGTGGAAAAAGCAATGGGGCCTGATGGAATTCACCCCAGAATTCTAAAAGAATTAAGGGGGGGAACTAGTGAAACCACTGGCTACTCTTTTTAATAAATCATGGGAGGATGGTGTGGTACCCAAGGACTGGAGGAAGGTGGATGTGATTCCACTTCACAAAAGTGGGACCAAGACAGAGGCAGGAAACTACAGACCTGTCAGTTTGACCTCTGTGGTAGGGAAAGTGATGGAGTCACTTCTGAAGGAAAGAATAGTTGAGTACCTAGAGGCCAGTGGGACACATGACCCAAGGAAGCATGGGTTCACAGCGGGAAGGTCATGTCGGACGAATCTGATAGATTTCTTTGACTGGGTGACCAAAGTAGTAGACCAAGGAGGGGCTGTGGACATGGCCTACCTAGACTTTAGAAGGCATTTGACACAGTCCCACAAAAGATTAATAGTCAAATTAACCAGCCTGGGAGTGGGTCCCAGGGTGGTAGCCTGGTAAAACATTGGCTGGACAACAGGACACAGCAGGTAATTGTAAATGGAGTCCACTCTGAAGAAAGAGGGGTTACTAGTGGGTACCGCAGGAGTTCAGTATTAGGTCCAGTCCTTTTAATGTCTTCATAAGTGACATTGCAGAGGGACTGGAAGGAAAAGTATGCCTCTTTGCAGATGACACAAAGATCTGCAACAGGGTTGATACACAAGGAGGCGTGGAAAGGATGAGAAGGGACTTGGCAAGGTTGGAGGAATGGTCAGAAGTATGGCAGCTTGGATTCAATGCAAAGAAGTGCAAAATAATGCACCTGGGAAACAAGAACCCAGGGGAAGAATACACAATTGGAGGGTAGTAACAACAACAAAAAAGGAAAGGGACCTGGGGGTAATCATATCAGATGACCTTAAGGTTAGCAAGCAATGTGAGAAGGCAGTAGGGAGGGCTGGGGGTATACTGGGATGCATAGGGAGAGACATCAGCAGCAGAAAACAGGAAGTTGTTATCCCTCTGTACAGACAGTTGGTGAGACCCCATCTGAGTACTCGTCCAGTTCTGGAGACCCCATCTCAAGGACATAGACAGGATAGAGGCAGTCCAGAGGAGGGCACTAAAATGGTGCAGGGTCTGCAAGAGAAGCCGTATGAGGAGAGACTGAAGGAGCTTAATATGTATACCCTTGAGGAAAGAAGGGAGAAGGGGGGACATGAAAGTAACTTTTAAGTACCTCAGTGGAATCAACAAAGTCCAAGAGGGTAGCATCTTTCAGAAAAAGACGTGCAAGAACAAGGGGACACAATTTAAAGGAAGCAGGGAGGGAAGTCAGAATAGCAAAGGCCCAAACTGAGGAAAAGATAGCCAATCAAGTTAAGAAGGGGATAAAACCTTTTATAGGTACATCAGCGAGTGTAGAAAGACAAAGGGAGGGATAGTGAGGCTGAATAGAATGAGCGGTGGGTGGGCAGAGGAGGACAGTGAAAAAGCAGGGATACTGAGCAGATATTTTATTTTATTTTTTTATTTTAGCTTTTGTTGACGGGTAAGTGCACTAGACAAATCCTGCCTATTTTCAGGCACGACCCGGGAGGGGGATACAGATGAATACCAACTGACCTTGAACCAGATTAAGCTGTTGGTGGTATTTTTTAGTAGATAAGGGAAGTGCGTCCCAGGTTCCCGTCGCCTGGTAGCACCTCCCTCACCACCTCGGACTCCTGGGTTCTTCCGTCTCGATCCAGAGAAGGGCAGGACACGCTTCCCCGGGGGAATTCCCAAGGGGTCCATTCCTCCCCCGGGTCGGGAAAGGGAGTCTTTCTCTTCTTCATCCTCCCAAGCCAAGGACTCCTCTGAAGTCTCCTCCGGAGGATCCTTCTTTTACGAAGCTGCTTAGGAAAATCCAGGAGGTTCATCAGCGGCACTCCCTGGAACCAGATCCTCAGCGTCTGAAACACGCTGAACATCTGGATCTGCCCGTGACGTCTCCTACTTTGGTGCCACCCTGGATAGAGCCTCACAACGACCTTGTTACCACAATATGGAAGCAGCCGTCGGCCTCAGCCCCACTTCCTAGGAAGTCGAACCGGCTATATCAGGCTCCAGAGGGTGTTAATTTCCTGGATTCTCACCCTCATGCTGACTCTGTTGTGATTAGCGTCGCTCACGGCCGGTCAGTGAACCCCAAACATCTTAGCTCGTCACCGCCTGATAAGGAATCACGCCTTCTGGACCAGTATGGGAGAAAGATTTACGCTTCCTCCACACTGGGGATCAGGGCCCTGAACTATGTCGGCCATATGGGGGACTACCAGAAGACCATCCTAACTCAGGCGGAAGTTAAACTGGACTCCTTGCCTGACTCCCAAGTCAAGCAGGATTTGGCTGATCTCGTCCACTCTGCTCATTCTGCCAGTTGACACATGCTACATACGACATACGATGCAGTGGACATTGCTGGGCAGAGCTCAGCTTTTGCTGTAGGCTTATGGCGTCGGGCTTGGCTCCGTGTGTCACGTCTGGTCCCGGAGGTGCAATCTGCTATCCAGGAATCACCCTTCCGGGGGTCGGTGCTTTTCGGGGGTGATGTCAAGGACATCATCACCGATTTGCAAGAGAAGGGGACGGCTCTAAAGTCAGTTGATTCCATGTACCATCCCCATCAGCAGCAGCGCCATCCCTTTCGGAGACTGAATCGGCCAAAGGCTAAACCCCAGGGAAGGCAGGCCACAAAACGCCGAGCCCCCACAGCTGCCAAGCCCCCCCCCGCCCAAAAAAGCAGTGGGTGCTTCAGCTGCTGCGCTGCCCCACACCACCCGACTCCTTTCCTCTCCCACTGCCTCCGGACTCCCCGGAGGAACCGGTAGGAGGGAGGTTTTCCCTCCACCTTCCGGGATGGGAGAGGATACCACAGATTCTTGGGTGCTCCAGCTCACAGCACAAGGACACTCCATAGAGTTTCTTCAGAAACCACCCCGCCACCCACCTCTGAAGTCGTCGTATTCATGGGAACATCTTCTCTTGGTCCAGGAGGAAATCTCGGCTCTTCTGCTGAAGCAAGCGATAGAGCCTGTCCCCCTTCATCTGCAAGGGAAGTGTTAGTATTCCCGTTTCTTCCTGGTCCTAAAGAAGACAGGCGATCTCAGACCAATTTTGGATCTCAGTTCCCTGAATCTTTACGTAGAGTACAAAAGGTTCAGGATGCTCTCTTTGCAGAGCCTTCTGCCCCCTCCTCCGGCCGGGTCAGTGGCTTTGTGCTCTGGATATGCAGGATGCTTATCTGCACATTCCCATTCTCCCATCTCATCGCAAATACCTTCGTTTTACGTTCCAGGGGGACCACTACCAGTTCAAGGCGCTCCCATTTGGTCTATCCTCGGCCTCCCTGAGTATTTACCAAATGCCTGGCAGTGGTGGCGGCCCACCTGCGTACTAAGGGAGTGCAGGTTTTCCCATACCTGGACGACTGGCTCCTGGCGGCCTCGTCCAGGGAGGAACTCTTGCGTTTCCTCTCCCTTACCCAGCAGGTTTTTGCCTGCCTGGGTATTACCATGAACCATTCCAAGTCTCATCTGGACCCATCCCAGAGGCTACAGTTTATTGGGGCAATTCTCGATACGACCATGGGCAAGGCCTTCCTGCCTCTAGACAGGGCGTCCACCCGTCAGACCCAAATAAGTCTGTTGTCCGACCGCAGGATGGTCTCTGCGAGGCCAGTCCTTCGCCTTCTCTGGCTCATGGCGGCTGCTATCCCGACGGTACCTCGCGCTCGACTCCACATGGGGATCTCTCAGTGGACTCTACGCTGTCAATTGGATCAGCTAGTGGACGTCCTAGATCACTCTGTTCTGATCTCCTCGCCGATGATGCGAGACTTGCAGTGGTGGATGGTTCGAGAGAACCTGTTTCGGGGAGTTCCTTTCTTTCATCCTCCCCCCTCCCAGACTCTAACCACAGACGCCTCAGGCGAAGGTTGGGGAGCCCATCTAGGCCCTTATCGGACCCAGGGCTCCTGGTCCAAGCTAGAACAAGCTCTCCACATCAGTGTGCTCGAGCTTGGGGCAGTGTTGTACGCTTTCCAAGCCCTTCACCAATACATCCTTCCCGGCCACCTAGCTGTCCAGACGGGACAACATGTGCGTGGTGTGGTACATCAGCAAACGGGGAGGAACTCGGTCCTACCGTCTCTGCAGGGAGGCAGTGAGGGTTTGGGATTGGGCAGCACAACACGACCTTCACCTCACGGCAGTTCACGTTCCAGGAGTCGACAACACCCTGGCAGACAAGCTGTCGCTCTTCTGCTCTGACTCACGAGTGGGAACTGGACCAAGGGGTCCTAGACAATATCTTCCAACTTTGGGGAACACCACAGGTCGACCTGTTCGCATCCCCACTAAACGCAAAACTCCCGTCTTCTGCTCGCTCGTTTCAGAGCGAGGCGCTTTTTGGAGCGACGCTCTTTCTCTAGACTGGAAAGACAGATTCGTCTATGCCTTTCCCCCCAATTCCACTGATCCCACGAGTCTTGCAGAAACTAGCTTTAGAAGGAGCGCGAATGATTCTGATCGCTCCTTTCTGGCCCAGGCAAGTCTGGTTCTCTCTTCTACAACAATATTCAGAGGATCCTCCTCCTCTTCTTCCTCTGTCTCGGTTTGTTGACCCAGGATCAGGGGACCCTGGTCCATCCAGGCCTCGAATCCCTTCAACTGCATGCATGGCTCCTGCAGACCTAGCCCAGTTCCATTTTGGAGTGTCTCCCAAAGTGGCGGAGATTTTAGTGGAGGCCAGAAAACCCTCCACCAGATCCACTTATGCCGTGAAGTGGAAAAGATTCACTATCTGGGCTGCTTCCAAGAACGTGGAACCTTTCTCCTGTTCAGCGGGGCTTCTGCTGGAGTATCTAAGTCATCTGTTTTGCCTGGGTCTCAGCCATTCCTCTTTGAAGGTACACATGGCGGCCATTTCGGCCTATCATGTTCCCTTTGCTGACAAGGCCTTTGCTCAACTGGAGGTCTCCCAAGTCCTTTCTCAGAGGGGGTCCTCCATCTGGGGCCCCCCATCCGGACTCCTGCTCCCCCTTGGGACTTGAACTTTGTTCTCAAGAAACTTACTCTTCCTCCCTTTGAACCTGCAGCTTCCACGGATTTGAAGTTCCTTTCGTGGAAGACTCTCTTCTTAGTGGCCATTACTTCAGCTCGGAGAATCTCAGGCTCAGATCTGATAATGTAAAGTCCCGTGCCGATTTTTCTAGCAGATACGAGTTGCTCTTCGCACGAATCTTAAGTTTCTTCCTAAAGTAGTAGCCGAGTCTACTCTAAATCAGTCCATTGAGTTACCTGCTTTTTTAACGCAGTACTCTAATCTAGGGGAGTATTTACTCCATACTATGGATGTTCACCGGATCCTGAGATACTACACCAACAGGACGAAGGATCTCAGAAAGACTGATCAGTTGTTCGTTTCTTTTGCGCACAAAAGGGAAGGGAAGGCAATACGGTTTCCAAGCAATGCCTGTCTAAGTGGTTGGCTCATTGCATCACTTTCTGTTATGACAAATACAAGACCCTCCTGGGTCAAGTCAGAGGCCACTCCACAAGAGAAGTAGCTGCCTCAGCGGCTTGTTTCAAGAATGTGTCTGCTGCAGACATCTGTGCTGTCACCACCTGGACTTCCGTCCATACCTTTACGAAACACTACAGTTTGGGTGTTGTCTCTCGCCGTAGAGCAGGCTTCGGGCTGGCTGTTTTGCAAGGCCTCCTATCTTGAGGCTTGGCCAACCAGAACTACCTTTTGGAGTAGTTTTCCTCCTCCCGGTGCCTCTTTTTGTTCAGGACTGCTTGGGATTCAGTCCTGTATGTAATTACCTACTGCAAGAGCCCTCTCGAAGTAAGATTAGTACAGTTACCTAAGAACTTACTGTAACAGTAGATCTTCGAGAGAGGCTCTTGCAGTAGGTAATACCTTCCCACCCCCTAGGCTTTTTCAGCTCCTTTTCCATTGAGGGAGATATCCGCTTCTCTTTCATCCAGCCTCTTTTGGCCTGTGGTGGGAAAGAACTGGAAGGCGGGCGTTCGGGACCGCCCCTTTATACCGATGTCTCCTGACGCCAATCACCTGACGTGGGGGCGGTTCCTCGCCAAGGACTGCTAGCTAGAAAATTTTCCGTGGGGTCCTGCTGCCTGCCGGCGTCAGTCCTATATGTAATTACCTACTGCAAGAGCCTCTCTCGAAGATCTACTGTTGCGGTAAGTTCTTATGTAACTGTACTTTTTTCTCATTTTCTTTTCTCACCGTAGTCCACTAATCACTATTTTTCATAAAGTGATTTTTACTTTTGTTCACGTCAGCTGACCCCGATAAATTCTTCAGATACTGTGGGTGCAGTAAGAAGATCTGACAGACTTCCATGATATCTGCGTGTGCTGTCTTTGCACTGACTGCGATGTCAAAGCCTGTGAAGTGTGCTGTGGATTCCAGGCCACCCGTCGGCATCGGTAGAAGGCCCTACAAAGCTTCCTTCCTTGGGGAGAGAGGTATCTGGTACCAAAGAGGTAACCAGTGGTGTCCCGCAGGGCTCTGTGCTGGGGCCGATGTTCAGTCATCATTGACATTGGGTATGGCATTAAGGGCAAAATGTGCCTATTTGTGGATGACACCAGCAAGCTCTGGGGGAGAGTGGACATCGCTGAAATGATACAGGACCTACAGGAAAATTTGGAAATGCTGGGAAGGTGGTCCAAGTAACTGACAACTTAGCTTCAATGCCAAGAAATGCAAAGTTATGTATATTGGACCCAAGAATCCCAGGACAGAGTATCTGCATCAGAGGAGAAGGACCTGGGAGTGATGATCACTAGTGACCTGAAGCACTCCACACAGTACAAGAAAGCAGCAGCAAAGGCAAACAAGATGCTGGGATGCATATCTAGGGGGATCAATAGTAGGAGAGGAGGAGGTTATATTGCCCTTGTACAGGTCACTGATAAGGCTACATCTGGAGTCATCTAGAGTATGGAGTTCAGTACTGGTGCACACAACTCAGAAAGGACATTAACCTGCTGGAGGAGATCCAGAGGAGGGCCACAAAGATGATAGTGGGTCAGCAGGGTAAGGCATACGAGGAGAGGGCACTGAACATGTACTCCCTGGAAAATGAGAGAGAGAAGGGGACATGATTGGGACTTTCACGTACTTTAAAGGGGTAAATAAGGTTGATAAGGAGAGTCTCTAGGTGGCAACCATAACACTAGGGGGCACAGTCTTAAGCTGGAGGGTGGGAGGTTTAGGAGGGAGGTCAGGGAGCACTTTTTCAGAGAGGGTGGTGGATACTTGGAATGTGCTGCCGGAAGAGAGAATCTCATTGAAGACAGTGAACAGCATTGAGAGGTTAGGATAGGCATGTGGGGAAAGTAAGGATCATGGGTAGGGAGGATGGGAGGAGTGGGGAGGGAGGGCATGGACATTAGCTCAAGCTGTGGATCCTGCTGTACGAGCAGACTTGATAGACCAAATGGCCTTCTGCTGGCTTCTTTGTATGTTCCTCCTGAAGCAGAAGGTTGCCGAGATGTAGCTCCAGGCACAAAGCTCCTCTGCCTTGCCAGCCCTGTCCACTGGCTCCCACTCCTCAAAGGCCTGGGACAAATTGTCTGGCAAGCACAAGCATCGAGAGAAGGACAGGCCTAAGGAGAAATTCTTCTCAGTGTGTTTGTGGTCCCCTCTTCAAGCTCAGGCCGTTGTTGGGTTGTCTGCCACCTCGGCGGTGACCCCTCACTGCCGCCCACACCCTCTCCTCCACAGGGTCGGTTCTAGCAATGCAGCCCATCATTCCTTCCTTGGCCGATGCTGGCTTGTTGATGTCTGGCCTCCTGATGCTTTTGCCAGTGTTTCAACCCCTGACGTGCAGGCCCCTTTTTGCTCAGAGGCAACAGCCATGGTGTTCCACCAGGCGTGCCTCTGCTGACAGTGGCCTATTGATGCTGGGATTCTTGTCTCCCCCATTGACATCTGTGGCTGTTTTTTCGATGTCTAGGATTCAGCCTTCCCCATCGATGCCGCTGCTTGTCATATCGACTTTTAGGAGCTTTGATATGTTGCTCATCCACACTGTCTGGCATGTCTCTTTCCTCTTTAAATCTCACCGGAAAGTCTTCAAGCTGGCTCCTCCCACCCACCCAGATGGTAAATACCTCGGCTCCACCCCATGAAGTCGGATCTTCCTTTCCGCTGGAAGATTCAGGTTTCCTTGTGCTACCTTAGGAGTTCGTAGGCCCTGGATTCTCAACATCAGTTTTCACCACCAGTTTCTTTAAAACTCATTCGTACCCATGCACAAGTGAGCTCTCACACTTGTCGTGGAAGACTGCCTTCCTGGTTGCTATCACATCAGCCAGAAGGACAGGGGAACTCCAGGTGCTTTCGGTGGACTCCACTTATCTGGTCTTTCACAAGGACAAAGTTGTCCTGCTCCCCCACTGGAAATTCTTTCCAAAGGTGGTTTCAGAGTTTCACCTTAACCAGGTGTTGACTGTGCCGGTATACTACCCTAACTATACCTCGGACACCGAGTACAGGCTCTATACTCTGGACCTGAGGCGTGCTGTCTCCTATTATAAGGAGAGGACGGCGGAAATTCAGGGAGAGGTTCGCCAGCTGTTTGTCCCCTACACTGAAACCGCTTCTGGCAGACCTGCAGCCAAACGGACCATTGCAAGATGGATTACATCATGCATAGGTCTGTGCTATGAGTTGGCAGGCAAGGAGCCTCCCAGAGGGATAAGAGCTCATTCTACCCACCATACTGCTGCATCGGTGGCTGCTTCCAAGGACATCCCTATCCAGGAGATCTGTCAGGCTGCTACCTGGAAGTCGGCAAACACCTTCATTACCCTCTACCACATTGACATTGAGTCACGCAGAGTTGCTGGTTTTGGGGCCTTGGTTCTCCAATCTGTTTCCTAAATAGGGGGTGTGTGCCTTGCCTCCCTCCTCCCAGCAAACTGCTTGAAGTCTGCCAAAGAGTGTGGATGAACAACATATCCACGATCCTAGAACAGGTTACTCACCTGTAACAGTAGTTCTAGGAGTGGTATATGATGTTCATCCACACGCACTCCGACCTCCCGGCTTTAGGCACACCACCTTGCTTCCAGCAGGCTAAGATCTGACGTCATGGGGCGGAGCCGAGGTATGTACCACCCGGGTGGGTGGGAGGAGCCAGCTTGAAGACTTTCCGGCGAGATTTAAAGGGAAAAGGGACATGCCAGAGAGTGTGGATAAACAACATATACCACTCCTAGAATTACTGTTACAGGTGACTAACCTGTTTTTCTTGTCCTCAGCCTTTCTTGTCGACACTGCAGGCTGTACAGCCGATGCCATGCAACCGTCCAGTGATGCCGGCCACCATCCATGTCCGTGCCATGCTCTCTTCCTTTGGGGAGTTCATGAACTGGGTGATTCCTCCTCCTAGCCCTTCTGTGTTGGGGCATGTCAGGCCAGCCCCCAAGCAGATGCCCTGGATGTCATCGTGCCCTTCTAAATCCGGTTGTCTATCATCTGTGCCCTATGCAGAACAGTGGAGGAGGATGAGTATAAGCCTGAATTTCTCCCATGGGAGGAAGAGGAGGAAAATGAGGAAGAGGGGGATGGGAACCCCTCCAGCTCTGTCCTCGGGAGAGGACTATCCTTCCCGGCAGTGACCCCTCCTTCTCACTGGTGAAGCAGCTGCAAATAGCTATGGGGATCTTCATCGAGGATATCTCTTGCAGCAGGCCATACCTTTTGGAACTATAGCCATCAGGCACTAGGACCACATGGAAACTTTTCTAGCTAGCAGTCTACTGGGGCCACTCACAAGAACACTGCTCCTCCCATATATACGTGGGTGGCCTTGTGACCTCCTTAATTCTTTTCCACAGTTGACCATCACACATTGGATCCTGCTGAGTCTCTGCCACCTCGGTTGACCACCAGAAATGTTTTCCTTTTCTTGCCCTAGTTACCCTAATCACTTTATCTGAAATTCCACTTTTATTTTATGCCTACTGATCCTGAAAAACTTTGTTTCTGCAAGAGTGGAAAGAAGATGCCTAAGCCCGGACCGCAGCATGAAGGCCTGCGAAATCTACTGCAAATTCAGCCAGGCTACCAGGCAACTCTACCAGAAGGACCTTGAAAATGTCCTACTTGAACAGAAGGTGAAGGAGATGAAGAAGGAGCTCCAGGCCAGAAGATCCTCCACCATCTCGGCTCTGTCCACGGGCTCCCATTCCTACAAGGTCTAGGTCAGATTGTCCAGGAAGCACAGACCTGGTAGGATGCTGGCCATGGCCATTTCATAGTATGCCCTGGTGACTACCTCTGCAGCAACTCGCACCCTTTCCTCCATATGGTCAGCATTTGCAGGCCCCAGCCTCTCCATAGTGGGTGTGGGGTCTTTGGCGCCAGCTCTTCTCTCACAGCCCTTGCTGTTCAGGCCCCTCTTTTACATTGGTCTGCAGCCAGGGACGTCCACTGGGCGATCTCAGCCAGCATTGACTCATCGCTGTCCGGGGGGGGGGGTTCTCCTTTCCCCAGTGATGCCCTTGGTCTTTGCTTCAGGCCCCTCCACTGGCTTGACCTTGTTACTTTCGGGGCTCCATTCTTCCCTGGCGATGTCCGTGGCCTTCTCTGAGTGCTCTGCTTCAGTGTTGGGGACACAGTTTGCCCAGTCTCCTGCCTCAGGCCGCTTCATCAATGATAGGTACCCAGCCCCTCCTGTCGATGTCTTGAGCTGTTCCAACTATGTCAGTGCCCCAGCCCCTGCTGCTGGTGCCTTGGCCTACTCCAACGGTGATGGGCCCTCAGCCTCCCCTGCTGACGCCGCAGCCTGCCCCAACAATGCCTATGATAAACGTCCAGATGATATGTTATTTCTGGGTCTTTATGCATCGTCTTGCCCCTCCAATATGGCCGATGATGCCAGTGCCTACTGAACCTGCCCCCCCAACCCCCGTCAAGGCCTTGCATGGTGTTGCATCTGGCTCATCCTCGCTGTTCCACACCATCGGTCCCTGGCGATGAGTGTGATCCTGATCTCCTCCCATGAGATGAGGATGACTGTTAAGTCCCACTTCTCCTTCTGCCGTCTCCGGGGGGGGGGGGTGGCTTCCTGGCTTCCTTGAAATACACCCCAGGGTCCCCACCTGATGACCCCTTTCATTGCAGTCATGAAACTGCTGCGGACTGCCATGGGGTTCGATGCAGAGGAGCAGGAGATTGTCTGGATGAACCTTATGGAGTACCAATACCTCCTTTGATGGTGGCCTTTGAGGATGCCACAATGTCTGCTTGGTGCACCTAACCTGATCCCTGCTGTGCCCTGGAAGGCCCATAAACTATACTTTGATCAACATTTTCCATGTTTTTCTACTTATGTATGTATTAGTGTGCATGCTTGCAGCTACTCCGTCAATTCTGATTCAGCCCGTTTATCAAAGATATCCAGCTGATTGCCGTTTCTCAGTATACTGTTCAGCAAGTTCCCATAACTGTGATAGCTGCATATATATTTAGCTTGCAAAATACTATAAAGTAACAGTGGTTATATTTTGTAATACCGGCATATGGCAAGAAGCAACCAAGCAGCCTCATGCTCTCACGCCCCGCCAAACAAACACCAACTAAATGCAGATTTTCTTTATAACAGCTTGTCTACCATGTATATTTCACTAGGTATTTAAATCTAATGAAATCTAACAGCATAGTGCTTCATTACGTTAGTTTTGGACTGTAGTAATTTCAACATCATAAAGAAAGCGAGAGCTAGAGTGAATGGCTGGATCGGAGTGAACAGCGGTTGCCAGGAGTAAGTGTACACTTCCAGTTTACAAATGTTTTGAGTTCTGGCAACCATTAAACTATAACAAAATAATCTGATTATAACTACAGTATGCTGCCCTCAGTGTTTCCTTAGCACTAAACTGTTGATTTCACTGTCTGCCTCTGACAGTCTCCTGCGTGCCTTACTGCTGTGATTGACAGAATGCAAATGAGGGGATCAGGAGCGAGCTCGTTCAGCAAGACTGGTGCACGTTAGGTGTCCACGAGATGGCACAACATATACAAAACGGGTAGGCTGGTATGTTAACACTAGTGTGGCAGGGAAATGAAAACAGTTGATGATAAACTTCCCGAGCTTCATTTTGAAAAATTAGGATGACAGGAGCAGTCTGTATGACCAGGCAAACCAGAATTTTTAAAAACATGTATGTTACAAAATAACCATAATCACGGTTGACAGTGTCCATTTAAAGGGCAGCTCTTCCACTATTAGGCATGAATTTGCCTGGAAATGTCAGTCGTGTTGCTTCAGAACTCCTAAGATTCAAGCAAAATAATGGGGAGGAGTACAGTCAGTGCTGGCAAAAATGCAGTTATGCCACATCTTCTGGACCTGCTCAGTTCTGTTTCTGGCAGGAGCTAGAGACATTTTGGTTCGCTCTCAGTCAATACTACCTTGCTCTGTTCTTCCATGGTGCTGTTTTTGATCTGCCCTCAAGTGCAGTGTTTGAGACCTGGATCATTGGCCCAAATACTGCTATTAGCAGCCAAGAAGGCTGTGGCTCGGATGTGGCTGCAGGAGGGCCCACCAACAATTGCAGGGCAACACCAGATAGTTTACCATGGAGAAGCTTACATATACATTGCAGGATAGAGTCCAGTGCTTCCATGAACTGTGGCAAGCTTGGGTGTTGTATTACATAGCCATTGACCCCTTTTTTTTGTTCCATGAAGGGCAGTCTGAATCTGTAAAACATAACATAGCCTTTATAAGCGACTAGATTATCAAAGTCAGAAGTACCATGACACAGTATATGGCTTTGCAGCTTGAGCTGATGTGTTTCTTCGGTAAGTGTTTCGTGAACACTTTTTTTAACTTTGTTTTATTAGAAAAAATAATGCAAATGGACTATAAGGGGTACAATAAAAATAACCTGATACATGTATTAAAAAGACGATACCAACTGCTAATTGCTTAGCACCAGGCTGAATAATATCGAACCTAATTAGTATAACTTGGCATGATATCCAATCAATTTCAATAAATTCAAGGACAGATATAGTGTAAATCCTCTCCAGGAACAATCTGGGCCCAGGGCCAGTCACCTCCCCCACATCTCAACTCTCCCACTCTTTCTCCCCCAAAGGGATCCTGATCCGAAGGTGAATGCACTGACTTGATTTGTGCTTTGTGGGTGGGGACTTATCCTGGCCTGCTCTTAGGGTTCCCTATGACAAGGATGAAGTCCTTCTCAGAATGGTTGCACTAGTTAACGCCATATTGATGATCTGATGTAATACACTGTATTAACATGCCTCATGTAATTACCTGGCTCTGTTCACTGTACTATTTGAACAATTTTAATAAACTACATTAAAATAACAGAAAATATGCTGGAGCTATTGGGTGCTAGTCCTGATACTGTTTGGGTTTGGATGTATTTCAGCTCGATATTGTTGTTCAGATAGGTCTCCCTTATTTTGTTAAGAATTTAATCTCTCACAAGATCCATTCTTGAAACTTTGCTTGATACCTTCTGTAGAGCTTTAGACCAGTGTAGGTACTCTGCATGTTATCTGCTGTTAATATACATGATTGCATCCATTTCAATGTTTGTTGGGCTCTTACGAGCAGTATTGAAAGTCAGACAAAAAAAAAAACTTTTGGTTGGTTTATATTACTCAGAGGATCAATAAATGCAACCTTTTCTCTTTGTCTTTGGGACACAGTCTGAGTGTGGCAATAACCGCAGTAACCAGGCCCCCAGCTTTTCCGGCGGCAGACTGCATTCCAAGCCACTTATCCCAGAGATGTGTTTTACCATAACTGGAAACAGCACCGACGTCAACCTTTCGACCCCATACCTGGAGGAGGATGGAACCAGCGTTCTAGTTACCTGCAAGAACTGCTGTGTCTGTGTTCATGCAAGTAAGGACTTAAACTGATAATTACTAAAATAGTGTTCTCCTACACACACACACACACACACACACTCGTGGTGCTGGGTGGAAATTAGCAGCAGCATCAGTTCTTGGAAGCTGCTTAGTGGGAGGTGGTGTCGCCTGATCCTGCAATTTGCTGGGTGGGAGGTCATGTCATCGAGTCCTGGAAGAAGCTAGGTGGGATTTGGTATCGTCAGGTACTGGATATGTTAGATGGGAGTTGGTGGCATTGGGTACTGGGAGGTGGTAGCATCATGTCCTAGGGTGTGCTGGATGTGAGGTGATGTTATCTGGTGCTGGGTGGAAGGTGGTGTCATTAGGTACCAGGAGGTGGGGCATTAGATACTGGGAGGTGCCGGATAATGGATAAAGGTGCCTGACCCTGGGATGTGCTGGGTAGGAGGTGGCCACATGGGATCCTGAAAGGTGGTCATCGGGTCCTGCAAGGTGCTTTGTGGGAGGTGGTGTCATCAGATCCTGGGAGGTGGTGTCAGGTACAGGTGGTGCTGTCTGGGAGGTGGTGTCATCCGGTCCTGGATTGTGATGGTGGGAGTTGGTTTAATCCAGTCCTGGGATGCACTGAGTGATAAGTGGTGTCATCAGGTCTTGGGAGGTGCTTGTTCTGGGACATAGTGTGTGGGAGGTGGTATCATCTGGTACTGGGAGGCACTGTTCTCAGCTACTGGGAGGTTTTGGGTGGGAGGCAGTGACATTACGTGCTGGAAGGTGCTGGCTGGGAGACGATAGAGTACTGGTAGGTTCTCTGGAAGTTGGTGGCTTCAAGTACTGTGAATTGCCAGCTTTGATACATAGATACATAGACAGTGTTGGCAGATAAGGGCCTATGGCCCACCCAGTCTGCCCATTTAAGTTTGTAAGTTCAGTTTGTTTTCCAGGAAGTCTGTTGCCCCTTACCCCTGACCTCCAGAATTCCTTTATGTCTATCCCATGCATTCTTAAATCCCGTGATTGTTTCAGCCCCCACCACTTCCTCTGGCAGGGTGTTCCACTTGTCCACCACCCGTTCTGTGAAGAAATTCTTCCTCACGTTTCCTCTGAATCGTCCTCCCTCCAACTTCATCCCATGCCCTCTAGTCCTGGAACATCTTTTTCACTAAAAATAGTGCATTCCTGCACCCTGTTCCTCCTGTAAGATACTTGTATGTCTATCATATCCCTCTCCCTCCTCTCCTCCAGGAGTACATGTTCAGTGCCTTCAGCCTGTCCTCCATAGGACTTGTGATGCAATCCATGCACCATCTGTGTTGCCCTCCTCTGAACCTTCTCTACCCTGTCTATGTCCTTACGTAGGTAAGGTCTCCAGAACTGCACAGTGTACTCAGGTGCGGCCTCACTAGTGTCTTGTATAGTGGAATTATGACCTCCTTTTCCTGCTGGTGATGCCCCTGCCTATGCATCCCAGCATCCTATTCTTTACCTGCTGCCTTGTCACACTGTTTCCCTGCCTTGAGGTCATCAGAGATGATAACTCCAAGATCCCTTTCCTGCTTTGTGCATGCTATATCCTTACCCCCCAACTGATATATTGTGCCAGGGTTTTTGTGCCCCATATGCATTATCTTGCACTTCCTTGCATTGAATTTCAACTGCCAAACCCCTGACCATTCTTAAAGTTTCTGCAGGTCCCTTCTCATTCTGTCTACACCTCTGTGTGTCTACTCTGTTACAGACCTTTGTGTCATCAGCGAACAGTGAAATTCTGCCCTTCTAGGTCCTGCGCAATGTCACTAATGAAGATATTGTATAGTACCGGTCCCAGCACTGATCCTTGTGGTACCCCACTGGTCACTCTTCCCTCTGTGGAGTGACAGCCATTTACCACCACCCTTTGTGTCCTGCTGTCCAGCCAGTTACCTACCCACCGCACTACTGTCCTGCCCACACCCATATTCCCCAGTTTGTGCAGTAGTCTTCTATGTGGCACAGTGTCAGAGGCCTTGCTGAAGTCCAGATAGGCCATGTGCACTGCCCTCCCCTGATCCACCTCCCTAGTCACCCAGTCAAAAAATTCAATGAGGTTGGTCTGACATGACCTTCCCTGGTGAAACCATGCTGCCTTGGGTCCTGTAGTCCATTGACAACCAGATGTTCCACCAATCTCTCCTTCAGTAGTGCTCCCATGATCTTCCCCACTACCGAGGTGAGGCTGACTGGTCTGTAGTTCTCCGCTTCCTCTTTGTTCCCACTTTTGTATAAGGGGACTACATCTGCTATCCTCCAGTCTTTGGGTACCTCCCCTGTTTCTAGTGATCGGCTAAACAGGATAGCAAGAGGTTCAGCCACCACCTCTTAGTTCTTTAAGGACCCTGGGGTGCACCCCATCTGGCCCATTGCTTTATCAACTCTTATTACTTCCAGTTCCTTCAGGACCCTTTCTCGTGTAAAGGGACTTGTGTCCATTTCTGCACCATTCTCACCCTTTGTACTCCATTCAGACCCATTACCCTCCTCTCTTCCTCAGTAAGACTGGCAGAAATACCTGTTCAATATGTCAGCTTTACTGTTGTCATCCTCCACACAGCCCCATCCTCCCCTTCAGTCTCACTATCCCTCCTTTGCCTTTCTTTTTCCTTGCGTACCTGTAAAGGTTTGTCCCTCCACCCACTGATTTTGCAATGTGTTCTTCTGTCTGAGCTTTGGCTTCCCTTACTGACCTCCCTGCCTCCCTTTGCTTCTCCTGGTACTTCTCCCTAACCCCTTCTGCCTGTGTCTTTTTGTATTGCCTGAATGCAATCTTTTTGGCTTTCACTTTCTTTGCTACCTCTTTGGAAAACCATAATGGTCTCCTCTTCCTTTTCCTCTTGCTAACCTGCTTAATACATAATTCTGTTGCTCTTGTAATCCCCATTTTAAATACTTCCCACTGTTCCTCAACCCCTGATTCCTGCCCCATTCCCTTAATGCCTCTTTCAAGTATCTCCCCATTTTCCCAAAGTTTGCCCCCTAAAATCCAGGATACGTGTTTTGTGTGGTTTGGTTCTGCTCTTTCTGTGATTTCAAACCACAGTGACTGATGGTCACTGTTCCCCAGGTGCTCCCCCACTCTTACCCCCATCACACTGTCCCTGTTTGTGAGCACAAGGTCCAGTATTGCCTTCTGCCGAGTTGGTTCCATGACCAGTTGCTTGAGGAAGGCACCCTGAAGGAGTCCAGGATAAATCTGCTCCTAGTTGATGCTGCTGCTGGGATGCTCCAGTCCGTCTGGAATATTGAAGTCTCCACAGTACTACCTCACCCTTGTCTGCCATCCTCTGGATGGCTAGCATCAACTCCTATCTGTTTCTTCCTCCTGGGCTGGTGGTCCATAGACCACACCTGTGGATGGCTGGCCCCATTTTCCTTTCCAGCTTAACCCACAGTATCTCTCCCCCATTTTGTTCTCTCGGATCTCTCTGGCCCTTATGTCATTTTTCACATACAGTGCCACCTCCTCCTCCCTTCCTGCCTGCCCTGTCTCTTCTGAATATGTTGTAGCCAGGTATGGCCAACTCCCAGTCGTGGTTATCATTACACCAGGTTTCAGTGATGGCCACAATGTCCAGGTCTGACTGCACCATGACAGCCTCCAGATCTTCCATCTTGTTGCTAAGGCTCCTGGCATTTGCACACATGACTTTCCATGATTTGACCTCCTAGACTGTTTTAGCTGTTCTACTCCAGCCCCTTCCTTGGTTGTCCTTTATCTCTGGTTCACCTTGCTGTCTGCCCTTCTGCTGAATTTTGCCCTATTCTGCCTATCCACCTCCTGGGCGCTAATCTCCATTTTTGCACTTGGCTAACCTCCACATCCTTTCCTTCCATTTCTCTGGGTACCTCTATTTGGTTGTCCCTGTTTGGCAGTGTGGCATATGAGTTCTTGAGTGGAATAGGATCTGGGATGTGCCTCTGCCTGACTGGTCTAACCCTCCCTGAGCCCACTGTCATCCAAGTACTCCTCGTTCTCTGCATCCTTTGAGGCAGCTGCATTGGACTGAGTGGTCTCTGGATAGGGGTGATGGTACTCCTGACCCAGTTTACTTCCCGCTCTGAGTCTGGCTACCTCATCCCGCAGTCCAGAAAGATGCATGCAGATAAGGTATCAAGTATTGTGGGGGCACTAAGTGCTGGGAGGTAATGGAAGCGGCATCTGTTCCAGGGAGGTGGGCCCATTTTTAATTTCGTTATACATCACTCCCTCAGATCACATTAGTTTGTGTCATCTGACTGATACACCGTGCTTATATTTTCCTCTCTCTACAGCACTAAACATGCTGCACTGCTGGTCACACTTGTGGCAGTATGGGAATGACTGAGTCTTTGTTAGCAGAGAACGTGTGTCCCCCTCTGTAGAGCCTAATCCTCCTGCACCGGAGGCATAGACTCTGGATGTGGACCTGGGTCATAAAGTAACAAGCATTTAATGTCACTGTCACTAAACTGTTGGGTCAGAGCTTGTATGAAGCTTGTTGTCTCTATCGACTGACCTGTTTGTCTTGCTGCCTTTTTCTGTTAGGCTGTTATGGTGTTGCCTCAGAAAAAGTCTCAGACGATTGGATGTGCTCAAGATGCGAAGCCAATGCATTAGCAGAGGTAGGAATATGCTCAAGTACTGTTTCACACTCTTGCACACACTCGCTTTTTTACTGTAACATACTTGTTCTTCTCCATTGTTAAGTTGGAGGAGTTTCTTTCTTTTCTAATGTAAAATGTTTTTTTGAATAAAATTCTTTAAAGGGTAACCATGCCTTCTAGGGACATGGATATGTTGTTCATCCACACTGTCTGGCAGGTTCCTTGCCACTTTAAATCTTGCCGGAAGGTCTTCAAGCTGGTTCCTCCCACCCACCTGGGTGGTAAAACTCTCTGCTCTGCCCCATGATGCCAGATCTTCCTTACCGCCTCAGGTTCCCTCCTTAATGCTCTGCGTATAGACTGGAGCCTAATTCTTCGGTTCGCCCGAATCTCATTCTCAAATTTTCAAGACTTCGGTCAAATTACTCCCTCGCGTCTATGATGGACAAATCTACTCCTGGATTTCGGCGGTGCCCATGTGGGCAGAAAATGTCCAGGATGGATCCGCACTCCACGTGCGTCTACTGCCTTGGCCTAGACCATGACCCGCAGGCCTGCGAGTTATACCGTTCGTTTTCTGCCAATGTTCTGGAAGACTGCGCTGCCCGGTTACAGCTTGGGTGCCCCGAGAAGCGCTACCCGCCGGTGAAGTTGAAGGAGGCCCGTTGGGCGGTGACCGCGGCGGCTGGCTCGGCTGAGCAACTTGAGCAGATGATTGGCCTTGAGGAGGAGGCGGCACAGGCCGCATCATCCTCTTCCTCGGTCATGGCATTTATCCCGCTCTCTCTGGGTTCCTCCTACTCAGCTTCTTTTAAGGAGCTTTGCCAGTCCCTTTCCATGAAGGGAGAGGGGCCATCAGGACATTCTTCTCGGTCCAAAAAGAAGGACTCGAAAGGTAAGTCCCACCGTCAGCGTTCGTGGGAGCGGAAGAGGTCCCCTTCCCCAGACATTCAACACTCTACTTCGGTTGAGGTTGCGGCTAAGGCCGCTGGCTTCACAGTGTCCCCGTCAGGTCAGCAGGCCGAGACACCACTGGTTCCTCCGGTGGAGACAGAGGACGTCTCGGTCCAGCCGATTCCACAGACATCGGCGGTCTCTGTCCGCCTTTGAAGTAAGTGCCCGCCATCGTCCTCGTCTTCCTCCTCGGAAGAGGAAGCCAGCGCCAAATTGCATCTATGCTATGAGGACCTGATGTGGCAGCAATTACTTCTGTCTGGGAACAAGCAGACGCTATCGCCTTCCCCGGCCATCAAGTGGCTGTCACCCAAGCAGCCGAAACAACCCCTCGCTGTAGTCAAAGTGCCCAAGCCTGGGCCGGTTGTTCGGCCGAAACCAGCTGCCCCAGCGATTGTGGTGGAACCTCTGCCTCCACAACTGAAATCGGGGGCGCCGACCAAGGACTCTTGGTTGGGTCAGGGCCTGTTCCACAGGTTGTCAGTCACCCTCACTCCCGACCGTCCTCTGCAAGTGGAGGGTGGCTCAGGCCCCAGGCAGCTCTTCGCGGACTCCTCGGAGTCCAACCACTACTCCTCCCTGTTCTCCAGGCCCATTGATCTGGAGTCCTCGGGGGGCCAGTAGATGGACGAAAGCCCATCGTCCTTCATGGGTCTGCTTCGGCTCATCTCGGAGTCTACCGGGATGCAGCTCAAGCCTGTATCCAAGCAGGCCAAGTATCCCCTAACAGAGATACTGGACCGAGGGGATTCACCCAGGGAGGCCTTTCCAGTGGCTGAAGCCATTGTTGGCCCAGCTTTGGAGCTCTGGCAGCGGCCTGCTTCCTGTCCTGCACCTTTGGCCTGGAAGTATGCGGTCCCTACCGGCTCTTTGTCCAGTTTTTTGGAACATCTCTCCGCTGAGGGGTTGATCACCGATAGCATTTTCTGGCATTCCGGGAACGCTAGGGATGTGGATAAGCTCCCCGACAAGGAGTCCAAAAAGCTGGACTATGCCAGGCGTAAGGTGTATGCTGTGTCCTCCCTTGGCCTCCGCCAGGCCAGCTCAGCCGTGCTGATGGCACACTTCTCCCACGCCCTCATGGGCTCCCTGAATGAGGTGATCCCTCATCTCCCGGCCGACCTGCAGACCACGGTCAGGCAGTGCGGCACCGGACAGTGGCAAAACAGCAGCTCAAATGGCTCTGGACATTGGAGACTTCTATGCCAGATCAGTTCATGATGCGCGGTGGCCATGCGCTGGAAGCATAGCTGAGGATATCCAGCTACGGCGGATACCCAGCATAAACTGGTGGATGTCCCCTTCCTGGGGACCAACCTCTTCAGCCCTGGAGTGGAAGGTCACCTCCAGCGGATCAAAAAGTCCAGTGCACTCTGGACTCTGTCACCTCCGCCCAGAAGGACAAGGGCCATCAACAACAACAACATAAGTCCTTTCGCCCTTCTGCACCTGCGGCACTTCCGACCCAACAGCACCAACACTAGGGCCAGCAGGCTCGCGATTGGCACCCCAAAGCCAAGCCTGTGGCTTCCTCTAATAGGAAGCAGGGAGGAAAAGGCCCAGGAGGTTCCTCGGCTGGTCCCTCCTTTAAGCCTGGCCAGTGACTGGTTGAGGGGTGTCGCCCCCAGCCTCGTCACTCCCCGCTGGGTTCCCCCCATGGGGGGATGGCTCCGCCACTTCCTTTCCGCCTGGTCCGCTATCACCATGGACCGCTGGGTGTTGGAGGTGGTAGGAAAGGGCCTGCCCCTGGAGTTCGAGCAGTCCCCACCCTTCCGAGCCATCGCCCCTCGGGGGGGGGCGGGCTACGGGGTCCGCAGCCTGTCTGTCGGCTCGCTGAGCCGATATCGCCCTACTCCTCAAAAAAGAGGTGATCAGGAAGGTGGCGGATCCTCCTCCAGACCCTGGGTTTGTGTCCAGGTACTTCCTGGTCCCAAAACGGATGGGTGGCTGGCACCCCATTCTCGACCTGCACGACCTGAACAGGTTCCTAAGGTCTCGGACCTTCAGGATGGTCACTCTGGCTGAGATAATCCCATCCTTGGAGCAGGGCGTGTGGTTCTGTTCTCTGGACCTCAGGACGCGTTCTTTCACGTCCCAATCCGTCCATCCCACGGAGATTCCTCCGCTTCAGGGCAGAGGATCCCTCCAGTTCAGGCCATGCCTTGGTCTTTCCCTAGCTCCCAGGGTCTTCACCAAATGCATGGCAGTGGTGACAGCATTCCTGCGGCGCCGAAGGGTCCGGGTGTACCCCTACCTGGACGACTGGCTGATTGCAGCCCCCTCCAGAACGGAGGTGGAGCAGTCCAGAGATCTGGCCCTCCAGGTTTGCCCTCCTCATAATGAGGCCAAGTCGGAACTCATGCCAAAGCAGGTGATACAATTCATCGGAGCAGAGCTCGACTCTCTACGAGCCAGAGCATGGCTCCCAGTGGACAGAGCCGAGGTTCTTTCCTCCTTTGCCCAATCATTTAAGGTTGGGCAATTGCTCCCTGCCCGGGACTTCCTGGGCCTCATGGCGGCCTGCACCAGCGTGGTCCGTTGGGCCCGTTGGTACATGCGTCCCCTTCGATGGGGGCTGGCCAGCCAGTGGTCACAGCACTCCGATCCGCTGGATCAGCTAGTGACAGTGACCCAGGGGATGTGGAACGCTCTCCAGTGGTGGACTGTTCCAGCACATCTGCATGAGGGCATCCCGTTTGTCCGCCCCAAGCCGACTGTCTCTCTATCGACCGATGCTTCTCTGATGGGTTGGGGTGCCCATCTGGGGGAGCACAGAGCGCACGGCCTCTGGTCTCTTCGGGAGTCCCGATGCCACATCAACCTGCTGGAGCTTCGGGCGGTTCGTCTAGCCCTCACCGCCTTCGCTCCGTTTGCTGGGGTCAAGTGGTTCAGGTCCAGGCGGACAATACCACGACCATGTACTACCTAAACCACCAGGGCGGGACGCGCTCCATGCCTCTTTGCAGGGAAGCTCTCCGCATTTGGTCACTCGTGCGCAGCCTGGAGGCGGATCTCCTTGCCATCCATGTGGCCGGAGCCTTCAACACCTTGGCCGATGCCTTAAACTGGATAGGGACTGCGTCCCACGAGTGGTCTCTCCTGCTGGAGGTAGTACAAGATTTGTTCTCCCACTGGGGCACGCCTCAGGTGGACCTATTTGCCTCCAAGGAGAATGCGAAGCTGAGACTGTTTCATGCCCGCCCTCCTCAGCAGAGCTCACTGCAGGGGGATGCCTTCTCGAGGCCGTGGACCCCGGGCCTCTTCTACGCCTTTCCCCCATTTCCCTTGATCCACAAGGTGCTTCTCAAGGCGAGGAGGGACAAGGCGCAGGTGATTCTGGTAGCCCCAGACTGGCCCCGCCAGTTCTGGTATCCAGATCTCCTCAGTCTCAGCTCCAGGCTCCCGAGGCAGCTTCCAGCCCGCTTGGACCTGTTCTCGGTCAATCAGGGGAAGGTATTCCATCTGGAACTTCAATCCCTGCACCTGACAGCCTGGTTCCTGAGCGGCTAGAGTTCCAGGCCTTGGGTCTTTCCGACGAGGTCCTCAGCGTCGTTGAGGCATCCTGTAAGGAGTCGACCAGAAAATGCTACGCCTTCAAATGGAAGAGATTCTCCATTTGGTGTCAGAACAGGGCTTGGACCCTTCCTCCTGTTCCTTGGCAAGCATTCTGGACTACCTGTGGTCCCTTTCTCGTAGGGCTTGATTGGCAGTGACCCTTAAGGTGCACCTGGCAGCCATCTCTGCTTATGAGCCACGGGCCCAGGAAGCAATCGGTGGGCGCGGGGAAGGTGGTGGGCGGCTTTTCCAAAGGCCTTGATCACATATCCCCTTCAGTGCGAGAACCTCCACCTCCGTGGGATCTACTGCTGGTATTGGCTAAGCTCATGGGCAAGCCATTCGAACCGATGCACAGGTGTGACATCTCTCACCCTGTCGTGGAAGACTGCCTTCTTGGTGGCTATCACATCAGCCAGAAGGATGGGAGAGCTCCAGGCACTTTCCATCGAGTCTCCCTATTTGGTCTTCCACAGGGACAAGGTTGTCCTGCGCCCCCACCCGAAATTCCTTCCAAAGGTGGTGTCGGAGTTTCACCTTAACCAGATGTTGACTGTGCCGGTGTTCTACCCCAGTCACACCTCGGAGGCCAAATATAGGCTCCATACTTTGGACCCTAGAAGAGCACTCGCTTACTACAAGGAGCGGACGGCTGAAGTTTGGGGAAAGGTTCGCTAGATGTTTGTCACCTACGCTGAAGCCGCACCTGGCAGACCTGCAGCCAAGCGGACGATAGGCAGGTGGGTCACGTCCTGCATAGATCTCTGCTATAGGTTGGCGGGCATGGAGCCTTCCAAAGGGATAAGAGCTTATTCTACCCGCCATACTGCTGCATCGGTGGCTGCTTCCAGGGACGTCCCTATCCAGGAAATCTGCAGGGCTGCTATCTGAAGTCAGACACACCTTCATCACCACTGCCACATTGACCTTGAGTCACGCCGGGATGCTGGTTTGGGGCCTCGGTTCTCCAGTCTTTATTTCTCAGTGGGGTGTTCACTTGCCTCCCTCCTCCCGGAGAACTGCTAGGAGTCTGCAGACAGTGTGGATGAACAACATATCCATGTCCCTAGAAATACAGGTTACTCACCTGTAACAGGAGTTCTAGGAATGGTATATGTTGTCCATCCACATGACCCATCCGTCGACACACAACCTGGCTTCCAGCAGGCTAGATCTGGCGTCATGGGGCAGAGCCGAGAGTTTTACCACCCGGGTGGGTGGGAGGAGCCAGCTTGAAGACCTTCCGGCAAGATTTAAGGCGGCAAGGAACCTGCCAGACAGTGTGGATGAACAACATATACCATTCCTAGAACTCCTGTTACAGGTGAGTAACCTGTACTTTGTGTTGTCTGTGTGGATGTGTAAAGTAATCATTCTATTCTATGGGTGTGGATATAGTCTACTACCCACACAAAGGCAGTTTCCACTGGAAGTGCTGATTTGTCAGAATGTCTTCATTCTAAGCTCCTCCCACAACCCAGTCAGCTAGCTCTGAACTGTGACATTAGATCTTCCTTCCACTGGAATAGTCCTGTTCTCCACGTTTGCAGCTCTGCAGCATTGAGGCTACCAAGTGCACCATTGACAGTTTACTCTGTTTCTTTTCAAAACTTCCATAGTTCCTCTACTGCTTCTCCTCTTCCTTTTGCTATGGCTTTGCCTCAGCAACTCAAAATGGACTCTAAGGAAGCAAAGCCAATTCTTGGCTTCAGATGTTGCATGTTGACAGAAGATGTCTATTGCTGAAGGGCAGCGCACCACATCTCTAGCTGTGGGCTATGTGAAGCAGTGCTTCCTTCTTCATTGGAAGATTGCACAGTCCGGCTACTTGTCAGGCCCACAGGGATCCTACAGTCTGGCCGAAGGGATGTAAGTCTGCCTCTGCTGCAGCGATGTCGGCTACTCAACTTGTGGCCATTGAAGAAATGGTGCGGCTGTCGCAGTTGGCACCTCTTCAGCCTCTGAACTGTTGGCTGGGGCCTGTGTTGGAGGGTCCTTCATGGAAGACTTTAGATGTGTTGGGTCTTTCAGGCAAACCAGGAGAGCCCAGTGTACCACGGTACGAAACACAGGTGCTGCAGTTACTGAGATCAGGAGACATCATGGTCCTCCCATTTCCTCAACTCCCCCAACTTCTCATCGTTTGTTGAGCCGACAGTGATCAAGGGCTCATTCAGCAGCTCCACGGTGCTCCCATCGGTCTTGTCAATACCGGCTGATCAGGCTGTCGGGAACGATCTGACTTAGAGGTGGAGCTCTTGCAGCATGTATTACACATAGGACTAATGCTGCCAGGCATTAGGATCCCACGGAAAAATATTCTAGCTAGCAGTCTGTGGTGGGGGACCGCCCCTGTCGACTTCAACCGACATACAACGTGGTATAAAGGGGGTGGTCCCCCGGCGCCATCTCAGTTTTCCTGCCTTCGACCCACATAGTTCGGCTCCACAGACACCTCGCCTTAGCAGTCGACTGCCTTTTTTGTGCTTAGTAAGATTAGTTTTCAAATAGTTTCTTCTTTTGATCGATAGTTTTTGCATGTCTTTGCCCTCCCGACTGTGGCGAAAGTTGAAGTGCCAGTGCAGCAAGCAGATTCTGGCCAAAGACAGCCACAAGGCCTGCCTGATCTGCCTAGGGCCCTGACCATCGACCCGACTGTCCATACTGCAGAAAGTTGAACAATAAAATAAGGTTCTGAAGAACGAAAGCACTTAGGCCTGCCTCCTGGAGGAGAGAAATGACCATGCAGAAATCCCATCGGGACCCAGCTCTTCGCTTCACGCTAAGTCTCCCGTGAGCCAATGTATCGGGGCCATTAGAGGGAAAAGATAGGGCCAGGTCAGAATCACACCCAAAATCTCCTCTGAGAGTTTCCTCTTCCTCGGCCTACGGCGGGAGGTCGAGATCGGTCCCTCCGTCCTCCGCTGGGATGAGTTCTAAGAAGACACCCTCTTCTTCTACTGAAAAGCCCAGAGAGCAGTCTTCATCCTTTGGTTGCTTCCACGCTCAGGTCCCCCTGGCTCACCGACCCCATAAAACTTCACGTGGATCGACCCAGGAGGGGCAGTCGCCTGCTGGTGGGCCTAAGGAGACAGGCCATAAATCCAGTGGACAAGTCAGACAAGTCGGAGGCCTCCTACTCCAGCTAAGGGGAGCTTGCACACCAGCGACAAGTGCCCCCTAAGCCGGGCAACCTCGCCAAAAGGCAGGACCCCAATGCCCGATAAGAGGCAGTCGCCGGCTAGTGACCAGACGCCCGACCTTCCACCAGATGACAGGTCACCTGAGGATGCTCAGCACACACCAGACGATGCATCGGATGACCACTGAGCCCTACCCACAGCCAGACACAGCAAGGGTGGCCTCCCCAGAGTGGACGCCTGCACCTGACACCCCAAAAGCTCCACCGCCCTGTCCCTCAAACCCGATGACCCCGCCACCAGTCGTCCCCTTAGCTGATGGGGCCCTATTCACTCATGGTGGAATACGGTGAAAGGGACTTGCTTTCAGAGCCACTGGACCCCCCCACCCAAAGGAATTGCCAGCGCCTCTTCCTCCGACCCTGGATGACAGGGCACTAGTTGAAGGCTCTGGGCCGCCTCCCAGCCCTAAAGGGAAAAGGAGACTAAGGCTGTCCTCTGCTCCCTCGTCCAGTAGTCGTCCGGCTTCCTTGTCTGGAGAAGACGCAGGGGATCCGTCCTCCAAATCTTCTAACGATGATGGCTGTCCTCCTCCGTCTCCAGGACCAAGGGATTTTCCAGGGTCCCCACCGGATGATCCTTACTTCCTTCCTGGATATAATGACACATCTAGACTATATACAAATGGGACACTGAAGAGTTGGATCTGGAAAGGAAAAGATTAGCTAAAGTTCTGGGTGCCAAAGACCCCAAACTGCTGGTCATACCTCCTAGTTGAGCCCTTTCAAGATGTTACCAGGCTTAACTGGAAGAAGCCATCTTCCACATCAGCAGTACCTAGGAAGACGGATAGGTTGTATAAACCCCTGAAAGATGAACCCTTCTTGGGGGAGCAGCCAAAGGCTGGCTCCATGGGCGACTCACCCAACCAAAACACCTAGTCTCCCAGCCTCCAGACCAAGAATCAAAAAAAATTGGATCACTGGGGCAGAAAGGTCTATGCCTATGCCACTGGGACCATTCATTCGCTAAACTTCTTAGCCCACATGGTTACATTTCACAAATCACTGTGGGGAAATAATCATGGAGCTGGTAAAGGCCCAGCCTGATTCTGATACAAAAATCGAACTACTGGCCTATGTTCAATCCAGCATGGATGTGGACAAGCATGTCCTCCAGTGCGCTTATGATTTGGCGGCCAGAGCGTCAGCGTCTGGGTCTATCTACGTAGACACGCCTGGCTCAGGGTGGCTGGATTCCATCAGGACCTCCAAGATGTAATCTTGGATGCCCCTTTCCAGGGACCGGTCCTTTTCGGCCAAGAGGTTGAGGGCATCATAAAGGGCTTCAAGACTCAGGGAAAGTAGTTGCCGACGTGCCCAAGATGTACAAGTCGGAACCGCAGGTGGCACCCTTTTCGTAAACCTCAAGGCCAACAAGGAAACTGCCAGTTCCATGGCAAGGGCTTCAAGCGGCATGGTCAGCCCATCCCTTCAGGCACCCAAGGCTCCCAGACACCCTATGCCCAACCCCCAGGGAACTGCATGACTCTCAACCACCTCCCCCTAGTCATCAGTCCTCACAGGGGGAAGATATAGGGGGAAATTCTCCCTCTAACTCTCAGAATGGAGCAATATCGCCTCAGACCAGTGGGTACTAAGTGATTCAGAGGTGTTACACTGTAGAGTTCCTGAGCGTACCCCCAGACAGCCCACCATCTCACTCCCACTGTTCAACTAGCCATGCCCTTCTTCTGGAGCAAGTGATTCAGTCCCTCCTCCAGAAGAAGGACATCCAGCCAGTCCCACCCTCCCAGCGGGACAAAGGCTTTTACTCCCATTTGTTCTTGGTGCCCAAGAAAACGAGAGATCTTCGCCCCATTCTAGACCTCAGCCACCTCAGCAAATTTGTTCAGTACAAGAGGTTTTGGATGGTGACCCTGGCAAACCTTTTTCCCCTTCTTCATCAAGGGGACTGGCTATGCTCCCCAGACATGCAGGACTCCTACATGCATATAAATATCCTGTCCTCTCACAGGATGTTTTTCCGCTTCCTGTTTCAAGACCAACACTACCAGTTCAGGGTGCTCCCTTTCACCCTGTCATCAGCACCCAGAGTCTTCACCAAGTGCTTCATGGTGGTAGCTGCAGCCTTAAGGAGGAGAGGACACTTTGTCAACCCCTACCTCGACGACTGGTTACTCTCGGCCCAGTCAGAGGAACAGTTAGCCGGCATTCTCAAGGAAACAGAATTGATCTTACTTCGAGAAACCGCTCTTGCAGAAGGTTACACCATTAGAACCAAAGCCGGCAGGTGCCAGGACCCCATGGAAATTTTCTAGCTAGCAGTATTCAGCGGGGACCGTCCCCGACGTCTGTCCCACCCCTGACTTCTGGCATAGTACATAAGGGGGCAGCCCCCAGAATCCCCAGTTCTTTTCCTGCCGTCAACTCGCCAGCATCAGCCTCTCTGTCTCTACCTAGCTCATGACGACTTAGAACTTAAGTTTCTCAAAACTGATGTCCTGTCCAACTCCTTCAGTCGAGGGACACCTTTCCAAGTGTGCCTGCGGAAAACGGATCCCTTTTAAGGATCCTCATTCCTCCTGTGTGCTGTGCTTAGGCCCGGACCACGACACCAAGGCCTGCACTTTCTGCCAAGGGTTCAACAGCCGCACAGGATCCGCCGTCAGAAGGCACTTCAGGCTTACCTGCTGGAAGAAAGACTTAGTAGGATGGACCAAGAACCTTCCTGCAGGGGCGATTTTTCTTCCAAGGCCCATAAACACCGGGAGAAAGTAAGGTCCAGATCCCCAACAGGGCCTCGGACTCCCATAGCTCAGGCTCCACCACATCTGACTGCTCTCCCTTCCAGGGCTCATTCTCAGCCCCCTCCGGTTAAAGTTCGAGCTTCAGGCAGTTCTTTGACTCTCCAGCCCATCAAGACTTCAAGGCCCTCGGCTTCCTCTACTCCCTCTCGGGCCTCCTCCAAGTCTTCAGAATGCCACAAGTCTTCCTCATCGACTCGGCGTTGGGACCCTGACTCCAGGTCGGTCTCCCAGCCTCCCAGAGGTCCAGATCCACCACCCAGGAAAACTAACGACCTGACTTCCCTAAAGCAGACGTCGGACCCGACGTCGGCCAAGCATCTGACGTCGGCAAAGCATATAAAGCCGGCTAAGCGTTCGCCAGAGCTGCAGGCACCAGACGCCAGCCGGGCGTTTGCTGGACCCAAAGACGTCAGCCAAGCGACCGACATCTGCCTCACATTCACTGGAACTGAAGATGCCTCCCGAGTCACCGGTGGACACCGGTCACAGGGACTAGACAGAGGGCACGACACTGCCCAAAGACCAGGCGGGTGACACTGAGGATGCTGGGCTCCTGAGGGAACCTTCGCTCAACCCGGAGATACCCACGGACCCGACACCCGACCCTGGCGACAGACCACTGGCGCCAGGCTCGTCGGGCATGAACCTGCAAGAAGTAAAGGACCTCTTTACTTTCTGGAGGGACACCATCCGGAAGGATGTGATCCCTGTAAAATCTCCTCCACCTCCTCCTACTCCTTCACCTCCTACGCCCCCTCCTCCACCACAGGGGCCAGCAGGATGACTACCAACCCCTAAGGAGCAGACTCCACCTCCCAGGGTTAGATCCAAGGATCGGAGAAGGCCTCCCTCAAGATCCCCATCAGGGTCTCCCAGCCCCAAGCGACCCAGGTGGCGGTATACTCCATCACAGGAGGACTCCAGATCGGATACTTCGGATTACTCCAGATCTTCTTCTTCACTCAGCATTCCATCACCTGACCCACTTGACCTACCCAGGTCTCCTCCGGATGATCCCTCTTTCTCTGAGATCATGGGGCACATCCAGGACAACATGGGATGGGATGCTGAAGACCTAGACCTCAAAAGACAGTGCGTTGCCAGCCTGTGGTAGTGCCACCCTTGGTGAACACTTTCGCGGACGTCACCAAGGCTGCGTGGAAGTGCCGCACTCTACTCCTGTGGTGCCGAAGAAAGCTGACCGCCTGTACAAGGGCCCGAGAGAGGACCAGTACTTGGCTCAACAGCGTTTGGCAGACTCCCTGGTCGTTACGGCCTCATATGACCGGTCTCAAAGACCGCAACCCATGAGTACACAGCCACCGGACCAGGAATCCGAACAATTGGATGCCCTGGGGAGACGCATGTATGCAGCCGCTACATGCTCCTTCAGGTCCTTGGACTACCTGACCGATATGTAACAGTTTCAGAACGCCCTATGGGAACAGGGCCAGGACCTGGTCGATAAGCTTCAGGATGGCGATCAGAAGGCGGAGCTTCTAACCTTCTCTGCACAGGGTCTCGTGGGTACCCAAGTATTACGAGCTGCATACGATTCTGCGGACTCGTCCACCAGAGCTGCAGCTTCAGGTGTCTGTCTCTGGCAACACTCTTGGCTCCATGTCTCCAGCTTTACCCCAGACGTACAGAAGAACATTCTTGACGTCCCCTACAATGGCGAAGTACTCTTTGGTGAACCCTCTGAGAAGGTGAACACCAAACTCCAGGGCACTGGGAAGGCAGTCAATTCTTTACAGGCCATGTACAGACCCAGGCCCGGTTCCTTTCGTAGGAACCAGAGCCGTTTTCGCAGCCAGCAACAAAGGCAGCAGCCATGTTCCGGCCAGCAACAAAGGAGCACCTTTCAGCGGAAAGCCCAGGCTAAGTCGTCCCCAGGCAGAGCCCAGTGCTACACTAAACCAGCCTAGCCTGCAGGGACCAGTGCTGCCACAGCATGACTCCTTCCTGGCCCCTGCCCCTCCTCTGGATTAGTGGGTGCAGAAGGTCGGGGGTTGCATCTCTCGCCACTTTTCAGGGTGGCAGTTGATTACCACTGACCGGTGGGTTCTCCAATTGGTCAAGAAAGGTCACTTCGTAGAATTTCTCAACCACCCACCGGCAAGACCTCCCCCGCTTTCCTGTTACTCGGGTCAGCACACCCTGCTCAAACATCAGGAGGTGCTCGCGCTCCTGGAGAAAGAAGCGATAGAGCACGTTCCATGGAACCAGAGGGGTGCAGGATATTATTCTCGCTTCTTTCTGGTTCCCAAGAAAACAGGGGACCTCTGTCTGGTACTGGACCTCAGCAACCTCAACAAGTCGGTCTTGTCCAAGCGTTTCCGCATGGTGACCCTCCCAGGTCTGATTCCCATGCTCAAGCAGGGTGCCTTTCTCTCGTCCTTGGACATGCAGGACACTTACCTGCATATACCTATCGCTCAAGTGTACAGGAAGTTTCTGCGCTTCGAGCTCCAGGGCCACCATTATCAGTTCCGAGCCCTCCCTTTCGGACTGTCTTCGGCACCTTGGGTATTCACGAAGTGTATGGCGGTCGTAGCAGCGACTCTAAGGAGGCAAGGCCACTACGTGTTCCCGTACCTGGACGACTGGCTTCTCATGGCGTCCTCTCGGGAGGCCTTGATGTCTGCCATTCATTATACTCTGTCTCTGTTCTAGATGCTGGGTATCTTGATCAATCAAGAGAAGTCACGTCTGGTTCCGTCTCAGACTCTGCAGTTCATAGGCGCAGTTCTGGACACCGTCCAAGGGAAAGCCTTTCTTCCCCAGGACAGCGGAACACATCAGATCCCTCATCAGAGACATTTCGGCAAAGACTGTTCCTGCCAGATTTGTCCTTTGCCTGCTCGGACACATGGCTGCAGCCATTGCAACAGTCCCGCTTGCTCGTCTCCACATGCAGGTCACCCAGTGAATGTTAAGGGTCCAGTGGGATCAAAAGCCAGACCATCTGCAGCTTCCAATCCAGATCACGAAGACCATAATCCGGGATTGGCAATGGTGGCTAGACCCAAAGAATCTATCGGCAGGGGTCCCCTTCATTGCACCGTCTCCGATTGTAACACTCTCCACAGACGCCTCAGGGCTAGGATGGAAAGCACACCTCGACTGTGTCCGGTCTCAGGGCCTGTGGACAGCCCAAGAGACTCATCTCCACATAAACATCCCAGAAATGAGAGCAGTTCTTCACTCCCTGCAGGCCTTCCAGTCGGAGATTCCACCGGGTACCTTTCTGTTACAGACAATTCCGCGGTGATGTATTACTCAACAAACAAGGAGGCACCCATTCCTACCCGCTTTGCAGGGAGGCCATGAGGGTATGGGATTGGGGTTTGCAACATGGCGCAAACCTCATTGCTGTTCATGTCCCAGGAGTGGACAGTGTCATCGCAGACAGCCTGAGCCACTCTCAGGCCTTAGTCCATGAGTGGAAACTACTCCAGGAGGTGGTAGAGGATCTGTTTCACAGATGGGGTACACCAGAGTTGGACCTTTTCGAGTCCCCATCCAACGCAAAACTGCCCAATTTTTGCTCGCTAGATCCAGGGCCTGGTGTTTTCTGGTGAGACGCGTTGTCCCTCTCCTGGGCGGACAGATTCCTCTATGCCTTTCCCCTCTTTCCTTTGATCCAGAGGGCTCTTCTGAAACTTCGCAGAGAGCAAGCGATGCTGATGCTCATCGTGCCGTTCTGGCCCAGGCAGATCTGATTCCCTCTACTACACCAGCTATCCCGGGAACCTCCGGTGCCTCTGCCAATCAGCTCTCACTTGTTGTCTCAGGAGTAGGGCTCCTTGGTCCATGCAGATCTTCGTTTGTTGAGCCTGCACGCTTGGCTCCTAGAGACAGTCATTTTGCGACACGGGGTCTCGCAAGAAGTAGTCGATGTCCTGGTGGCTGCGAGAAAACTGGCCACTCATGCCACTTACGCCATGAAATGGCGCCATTTTTTGCCTTTGGGGTCAAGCGCGGGGTTTTTTGCCTCTAGACTGTCCAGAAAAGTCGGTCTTGGACTACCTCCTGTCTCTTTCAGACAGGCTTGGCCTACTCCTCGATAAAAGTACACCTCTGTGCCATGTCAGCCTATCATTATCCGATAGGCCAACGCACCATATCCCAGCTGGACACGGCACGAGCCTTCCTGAGAGGTGTTCTCCACCTTAGACCTCCGATTGAGGATCCAGTTCTGCCATGGGATCTACCCTTTGTCCTGGAGCAGCTCACGCTGCCACCCTTTGAACCAGCTGCGGATTTTGAGCTACGTCTTTTCACTTGGAAGACGTTGTTTTTAGTTGCCCGTTACTTCAGCCAGAAGAATTTCTGAACTCCATGTGCTCATGTGCAAAGAGCCTTATTTGGTTTTTCACCAAGACAAGGTATCCCTACGGACTAATCCCAAATTTCTGCCTAAGGTGGTCTCAGCTCTCACCCTTAATCAAGACATCGATCTACCAGTGTACTTTCCCAACTATTTGAAACAAGGAGAGGCCCTGTTGCACACCCTAGATGTGCATAGGTGTCTCCGATACTACCTGACCAGAACCAAACACCACCGAAAATCAGACCAGCTGTTTGTTTCCTTTGCCTGCTGGATGATGGGAGCTCCTGTTTCCAAGCAGCCGCTGTCCAGGTGGCTCATTCAGTGTATCACATTCTGTTACCAGAAGCGCAACAAACCCTTACTGGGCTCGGTTAAGGGTCATTCACAAGGGGGTGGCTTCCTCCTTTGTGGCCCTTAAGAATGTGTCCACCTCGGCCATCTGTGCTGCAGCTACTTGGAGCTCCGTACACACTTTCATCAGGCATTATAGCCTGGATATTGCATCAAGGCGAAGAACAGGTTTTGGTGTAGCAGTCCTTCAAGGACTTCTGTCCTAGGCTTTGGTTTCAATAAGGACTTCTACCTTCTCTCTTCCCAATGGTGTGGGGTTTCCATTATTGCTTGGGACTCTGTCCTAATGGTGTAACCTGCTGCAAGAGGTGTTTGTCGAAGTAAGATAGTAGTTATGTAAAAACTTACCGTAACAGTAGATCTTCGAGAACAGCTCTTGCAGCAGGTACTTTCCCTCCCACCATCCCCACTGGAGGTAGATTCTAGTGTCAGCATCCTTTTCCTAGGATCAGGTGTCTCAGTATCTCTCTGACTGCCATTTGAGGGCGAATCCTCAGTCTCCTCTTGTGATGTCATCTCCGGCGGGACAACTGGGGATTCTGGGGGACTGCCCCCTTATGTATTATGCCTGACGTCGGGGGCGGGACCGACGTCGGGGGCGGTCACCGTTGGATAGTGCTAGCTAGAAAATTTCCATGGGGTCCTGGGGCCTGTCGGCTTCAGTCCTAATGGTGTAACCTGCTGCAAGAGCTGTTCTCGAAGATCTGCTGTTGCGGTAAGTTCTTACGTGACTGTACTTTCCTTCTGCTCCGACGCTGGAGCCCCTACCTGGCCCTTCTAGTGTACCAGCCGGGGCCCCTCGTCCCGCAAGCCTACTGACGGACCCGTTTGCTGCCAGTGGTCCCTCGGCACCGCCTTCGTCGGGGCCATCGGCTATTCCACCGTCTGGCCCTCCGGGCGTGAACCTCTGCCATAGTTTCCCTTTTATCCGGCGCCAGGGGGTCCGTCGCCGGGTTACCAGTTGCACGCTCCGGTGCCAAGGTCTTCAAACAACATGAAGCCTTGCTATATTCTGACATATGCAGGGAGTCCCAACCTTCGAACTGCCCTGGAGATGAGAGTTAACTTTCCATGCCAGGCATGGAACGCTGAGCTCGAGCTCGGTTGAGACTCTGTCTGTTGTTCTTCAAACTCAGATCGTCAGATTCTTTACTCCGCCTCACTGAACAGTCGCTCCGGAGATTTCTCCTTCTGCTCTGTTCATTTGTCGTGATTAAAGTACGCTTTCTCGGTTTTAGGCAATTTAAACATAACCTGTCGGTTCAGTCTCTGTCTGGTATTTGTGAGTACTAGATAGGTTTTACATTAATTCTGTTCTGTGTGGAACTTGTAATGGTTTATCGGTTCAGTTTGAACCGATCAAGTTATTTAAAAATCTTAATCTGTGATTTAGGGTGTGGTTACCGGTTCTTATTGGTTCTAAAAAAGCAGTTTTATTACTTTTTCCCACGACCCGTGACACGGTTGGGAACCGATAAGAGGGTCTTACTCTGTGGATTGCCATAAACGGTAAGTTTGATGAGACTGGCACTATGTCTGAGAAACCCAAAAGAAAAACCGGCCCACTGGGTTTCAACACTGTAGTGTGTGTGGGAAGTCTTTGCGAGGCTGATCCCCACACCACCTGTTTACTGTCTGGGGTTTGACCACCTCAGTGCAGACTGCCAGATTTGTAAAAATTTTCCTGCAGCTACCCTAGAGAAGAGAGTTGGTAGGCTCAGGGAAAGGGAGGCCAAAAAGTCCGCTGAACCGGATGGCCAGCCCGGTTCGGTTCCAACCGAACCAGAAGGAGTGCCCTCTGACCAGGGCGAGACTTCTTCGGGCAAAAGGAGATCTGACTTTGAGGAGTCAGTTCCAGCAAAAAGGACTAGAAAATCAGCTGGTGTGGAGCCAAAACTTTCCTCTCCAACTGCTGAAGAAATAGCCAAAGCAATCAAAATTGTCCAGTCGCTTTCCCCGGTTCCGACCGAACCGGCACCGTCAGGTAGGCGCTTGGTTCGGCTGGTTCCACTGGTTCAGGAGTATGATTTAGAGGAATATTATGAACCGGTGGAGGGGGAAGAGGAGTATGAGGAGAGTGAATGTGGATTTGAAAGTCTGGATGTGCCCATTGACCCGGACATCTCCCCAGGCAGACCATCAGGAGTGTCTCCTCCTAGGCTTTCTGAGTCCCCTTCTCATTTTATGTTTTATAAAAAAGTGGCTGAAACCCTCCAGCTCCCTATGGAGGAAGCTGTGAATGATCAGGAGGAGCCTGACTATGTGGAAATGATGGATATCCCAGAGTCTAGGAGACTGTCTATTCCTTGCATAAATCTTTTGGGAAACAGACATTTAAAATTCTAAAAACTCCTCACACTATACCTCCTGTGGATAAGAGAATGGACAAGAGGTACACATTGTCCAGGCTCTGATACGGAGTTCCTTACACAACAATGCAGCCATGTTGGGGTAGTGCAGGCTGCAGCCTGTGACAGGGCAAATATTCCCTTGGCTACACACCCCCCAGACAAGGACTCCAGGAGGATTGATGCCATGGCAAAGAAACAGTACATGGCAGCATCCCTGGGACTCAGACAGGCAAATTGTATGGCTTATGTTGCTAGATATCAGAAATCCAGATGGGACACTGTCATGGCTCTAGCAAAACAGGTCCCTGGCCAGCTTGCCAAGGAGCTGGAGCAGGTGGCTGCTGATGGTATTGAGGCATCCAAGGTGCCATTCCATGTTGCAGTGGACTCAAATGATGTGTCATCAAGAGTCATGGCTGCATCTGTGGCACTTCGAAGAATGGCTTGGCTCAGATGTACTAGCCTGTCACAGGATACCCAGACTAAGGCCATGGATTTTCCTGTTGTGGGTAATTCCCTGTTTGGGGAGCAGACAGAGAATTACATGAAGAAAATGGATGAGTATAGGACCACCTATAGGAGTGTACAGGCCAAGGAAAGGCAGGCCACTCCTCAAAGGCAGCTTCGCAGGGGCAGGCCTTTTTACCAAGCCCAGGCCTCCTCTTCTGCTTATGCCCAGAGGGGGTTCTTTAGAGGGAAAGGCAGACAGGGTACAAGCAGGCCTGCTTCCACCCCTCAGCCCAATGCCCCTGCCAAGCAGGCACCCTGAAGGGGTTGCCAGGGCTGATTCTCAGCTACTTGTAGGGGGCAGGCTGGCTTACTTTGTCCAGGACTGGGAGTCTCTGACATCAAACAAATGGGTCCTGGAGGTAGTAAGCCAGGGACTGGTTCTAAGCTTCAAAAAGTTTCCAAAGATGAGAACCAGATCCTTTCCACCTGCAAATCCATCAGAGGCACTTGCCTTAGAGGCAGAGGTCTCTTCCCTCTTAGCTCTCAGAGCCGTGGAAAGGGTTCCACCCCTACACCAGGGCAAAGGATTGTATTCCAGGTACTTCCTTACCCCAAAAAAGACAGGAGAATGGCGGCCCATCCTGGATCTCAGATACTTAAGCACCTTTTAAACCCAAAATTCAAAATGGTGACTCTGGGAATTATTCTACCCTCTATAAGGCCAGGGGACTGGCTAGTGTCCCTGGACCTCAAGGATGCCTACTTCCATATTCTCATCAGAAGCTCCCATCGAAAGTACCTCAGGTTCGAGCTGCCCTCAGGCCATTACCAGTTCAGAGCAGTGCCCTTTGGCCTCACCTCTGCTCCAAGGGTATTCACAAAATGCCTGGCAGTAGTAGTTGCTTCTCTAAGAAGGCAGAACATTGCCATTTTCCCTTACCTGGACGACTGGCTCATAGTAGGCCAGTCCCCAGACCAAGTCAGGTTACACTTACAGATAACTCGACAACTGCTCACTTCTTTGGGTTTCCTCCTAAATCTCTGTCAGTTCTAGAGCCTGTCCAGCTCCTCACCTTCATAGGTGCAGAGCTAGACACGGAGAAGGCCAGAGCCTTCCTTCCCCTGGACAGGGCAAGGACCCTGGTCTCTCTGGCCTCCTCATTCACCCTGCAGGTGTCTCGACCAGCAAGGCATTTTCTGCAGCTCCTGGGGCACATGGTTGCTTCTACAGCAGTAGTGCAGGGAGCAAGATTTCAGATGAGGGACATTCAGTTCCATTTGAGAGCCTTTTGGTCTCAAAGGAAGGACCCTCTGACCAAACTGATCCCAGTAACTCGAACCCTGATCCAGGCCCTAGAGTGGTGACAGGATCAGAACAATTTGAGACAAGGGGTTCCCTTTGTCACCCAGTCTCACTCTTTAACCTTACTACAGATGCCTTCCTCTTGGGGTGGGGGGCTCACATGGGCGACCTCACCACCCAGGGGTTGTTGTCCCCTCAGGAATCTCTGCTCCATATCAATCTGTTGGAACTCAGAGCAGTATTTCTAGCACTTCAAGCTTTTTCCAAATCTGTTCAGAACAGAGTTGTACAGGTCAGAACAGACAACACCACCACAATGTGGTACATCAACAAGCAAGGAGGCACTCTGTCTACGGCCTTGTGCACCGAAGCAATGAAATTGTGGTCTCTGGCTTACTCCCTGAACACCTCCCTCACGGAAGTTCACCTACCAGGATAGGACAATGTCCTGGCAGATGCTCTCAGCAGGATTTCCCAGGGCCATCACGAATGGTAACCGGATTCCCTGGTCTTGGAAGTGATTTTTTTCCAGATGGGGCACCCCGCAGATGGATCTTTTTGCAGCCCCACACAATCACCAGCTTCCTCTTTTTTGCTGCAGACCCCCAGTGTTGGGCTCAGTCCCCCTGGATGCCTTAGTTCTCAATTGGGAAGGGAAGTTTCTCTATGCTTTTTCCCCCTTCCCTCTCCTGTTCAAAGTGCTAGTCAAAATCAGATCTCAACCCTGCAAGATGATCCTGATTGCTCCAGACTGGTCCAGACAGCCCTGGTATCCACTCCTACTGTCCTTAGCAGTCCATCTTCCCCTGTGTCTTCCCAGGAGTTACAACCTGTTAACCTGTGCTCAGGGGAGGGTTTGGTACCCGAACCTCAAATCTCTCAATCTCAAGGCCTGGTTCTTGAAGAGTTAGAGTTTGCTGACTTACACCTCTCCCAAGGTGTAATGGATATCCTAAAGGCTTCTAGAAAACCTTCCACCAGAGCTACTTAGAATTCTAAATGGAAAAGATTTTCCATATGGTGCTCTGGGAAGCATATTTCCCCAGAATCTGCTGATCTGCCCACAGTCCTTGATTATATGGTCCACTTAAATACCTTGGGGCTGAGACCAGCTACACTGAAAGTGCATCTGGCAGCTGTGTCTGCTTTTATTTCAGCAGGTAAGCCCCGTTCTCTCTCAGCTCACCCTGTTTTCTCCCAAGTTTTTCAAGGGATTGCTTCACACCAACCCTCCATTCAGGGACTGTGCCCCTGCCTGGGACCTCAATGTTTGCATTGCTCAGCTTATGCAACCCCCTTTTGAGCCTTTATCTTCAGCAGAGCTTAAGTACTTGACTTAAAAAACTGTGTTTCTGGTAGCCATCACTTCTGCCAGACGCATAAGTGAATTACAAGCTTTGTCAGTGGAGCCTGATTTTATCTCCTTTCATAGAGATAAGGTGGTCCTCAGGACTAACAGGAAGTTCTTGCCTAAGGTGGTTTCAGATTTCCACCTTAATCAATCTGTCTCTTCCTCTGTACTTCACTGACCATTCATCCTCTGGGGAGAGGAGACTGCACAGTTTAGATGTCAAAAGAGCCCTTAGTTACTACATAGAGTGTACCAAGGGTCACAGGTTTGACTCCCTCCAACTGTTCCTCACTTATGGTGAGGTTGGTAAAGGGAAACCTGCCACTAAAAGATCCATTGCCAGGTGGATTGTCTCCTGTATCCAATTTTGCTATGAAAAACTGGGTAAGGTTCCTCCCTCAGGCCTGAGGGCTCACTCTACCAGAGGTACAGCTGCTTCCCTGGCGGCTGCCAGGGACATCCCTATTCTAGAGATATGTCAAGCAGCTACCTGGAAAACAGTTCACACTTTTACCAAGCATTACTCCTGGACATCCAGGCTAGGAGTGATGCTCGGTTTTAACACAACTGTGCTTCAGAGCCTATTTCCTAAGTAGGTTCTATCCCTCCTCCATGGAGGTACTGCTTGTAGTCTGCATATGTCAGAATATAGCAAGACTTCATGTTGTTTGAAGAAAAAATTACTCACCTTAGTAATGTTTCTTCTAATGGAGTCTTGCTATATTCTGACCTCCCCCCCTGCCTGCCCCTCTCAGAACCTCTTGTTTTTGGGATGTGGGTGGGCAGTGCAGTGTTGGCACGTAGTAGGTGCCCACCCTTTTTGTTTCACCCCTTCTTTTTTGGGGTGAGTGGGTGTTGTGTTTTCATTTTTGGGTCTCCTGACTTGAGTCTTTGTGTTGGGACCAAAAAATGTGTTTTTATGTTTAATAGCCAGTTGGCTAGTGTAGGTTTACAGCTTCCACACAGGACCTTACTGAGTTTAGCTCGTAAAGATCTGACGGTTTGAGTTTGAAGAACAACAGACAGAGTCCCAACCGAGCTCGAGCTCAGCGTTCCATGCCTGGCATGGAAAGTTAACTCTTTCATCTCCGGGGCAGTTCGAAGGTTGGGACTCATTGCATAGGTCAGAATATAGCAAGACTCCATTAAAAGAAACATTACTAAGGTGAGTAATTTTTTCTTATGTTACGGGGTACCATTCCCAAGCTTATCACTGTTGGTACCAGGTGCCTGGCTACCCCATATATTCTCTTAAAGGGTACCCAGGTTTCCAGCCTCCACCTCCTCCACCACAGTCTCTGGTCTCGGACGGATCACAGGCTGACTCTCAAGGAACAACTTCTGCATGGTGGAAGGACACCAGATCACAGCTCCTGCAGGAGCTTGGTCATCTGCAGCCGATCATGGTCTCCACCGCGACCCCCAGGGCGGTTCCTAGGCGCCCCTCTCTGGTCGACCATCGGTCATCAGACAGGGACTCTAATAGCCACCCATCTAGGGCCCTTCCTGGAAACGGGGTTACAGAGGAGGCTCAGACAAAGCCTCTCTCCCTAGTAGATCCGGAGTTCTCAGATTCTGAAGCAGACTTTACTCTTCAGCCAGCTTGGGGGCTTGTACTCCCTTGGAACCACAGCCAAAGGAGTCTCCCAAATCTCCTCCAGAGGACCCTTCATTTTTCGGAGCTCCTTTGATCCATCCAGCAGGCATGTGTCTGGGCATCCCAAGAGCTGGATCCCAAAAGGAAGAGGCTCGCGGAGCATCTGGACTTGACGAATGCGGATCCCTTGCCCATCCCTCCTTGGACGGGGCCGCTTGAGGACCTGACGTCCACCAGATGGCAACAACCATCCTCCATCCCTGCAGTCTCCAAGAAGACTGACAGGACCCATCACCCCCTGGAAGGGGCCAACTACCTCACTGTGTAACCTAAGGCTGATTCCATAGATCTTACTTCGAGAGGGCTCTTGCAGTAGGTAATTACATATAGGACTGAAGCCGGCAGGAGTCAGGACCCCACGGAAAAATTTCTAGCTAGCAGTTTCTGGTGAGGGACCGCCCCCATGTTAGGTGACCAGCGTCGGGAGACGTCTGTATGAAGGGGCGGTCCCTCACACTTGCCTTCCAGTTCTTCAAACAACATGAAGTCTTGCTATATTATAGACATTAGCAGTTTGATCCAGCTCTAGAACTGCCCTGGAGTGCAATGGTTAAAACCATTCCAAAATAGAATTTTGGCACGAGAGCAGCTCTATCTGTGTCATTTCAAACTTGAACTGTCAGATTCTTTACTCCGCCTCAGTGAACAGTCGCTCGGAGATTTCTCCTTCTGCTCGATTCATTTCTCGGTTTATAAAGTGTTTTCTCGGTTGGATTTAACGAGAATAGTTTTATTTTAACCGAAAACCGTTCAGTTCAAGCTCTATCTGTGGTAATCGTAAGTAAATGAAGGTTTTGTCTGTGTGGAACTTGTAGGTTATCGGTTCGGTTTTGAACCGATCAGTGGAGTTTAAAACTCATTTAAAACTAAAGTTACTATTTTAGAGTGCGGTTCCGGTTCTTATCGGTTCTAAAAAACGGATTTATTACAGTTTTTCCAATACCCGTGATACGGTTAGGAACCGATGAGGGTGTCTTGCCTGGCACTGCCGTTAAAGGGCCAAGTTTTTGGTTAGGCTGGCATTATGTCTGAGAAACCCAAAAGAAAACTGGGCCCACTGGGTTTCAACACTGTGATGTGTTTGGGGAAGTCTTTGCCAAGGCTGACCCACACACCACATGTGTTTGTCTGGGTTTGACCACCTCCAGTCAGACTGCCAGGTATGTAAGAATTTCCCTGCAGCCACCCTGGAAAAAGATTGGGCAGGCTCAGGGGCGAGAGCCAAAAGATCCGCTGACCGGATGGCCAGCCCGGTTCGGTGCCAACCGAACCAGAGGAATGCCCTCTGACCAGGGCCAGGCGTCCTCGGGCAAAAAAAGCTGGTTCTGAGGAACCAATTCCAGTAAAAACAAGAAAATCAGCAGGTCTGGAGTCCAAAATTCCTTCTCCAACTGCTGCAGAGATAGCAAAAGCCATACAAATTGTCCAGTCACTGTCTCAGGGTCCGTCCGAACCACCACTGTCTGGTAAAAGGTCGGTTCGTCCGGTCCCAGTGGTTCAGGATTATGATATTGAGGAATTTTATGAACCAGAGGAGGGGGAGGAGGATTATGAACAGTATGAATGTGGCTGGGAAGGTCTGGGTGTGCCCATTGAACCGGACATCTCCCCCTGTGCTGTCTGAGTCTCATTTTATGTTTTATAAAAGTTGCTGAAACCCTCCAGCTTCCTTTAGAAGAGGCTGTGGATGAGCAAGAGGAGCCTTATTTGTAGAAATGATGGATATTCCAGAGTCTAGGAGATTGTCTATTCCTTTACATAAGTCTTTTAGGAAACAAACAATTAAAATTTTAAAAGCTCCTAATTCTGTGCCTCCTGTAGATAAAAAGATGGACAGAAGGTATACATTGTCAGGCCCTGATACAGAATTCCTTTCTCAGCAATGCAGTCATGTTGGGGTAGTTCAGGCTGCTGCCTGTGATAAAGCTAATATTCCCTTGGCTTCACATCCTCCTGACAAGGATTCCAGGAAGATTGATGCCATGGCAAAAAAAAAAAAAAAAAAAAACAGTATATGGCAGCCTCTCTGGGACTCAGGCAAGCAAATTATATGGCTTATGTAGCTAGGTATCAGAAATCTAGATGGGATACTGTTATGCAATTGGCCAAGCAGGCCCATGGCCAGCTGGCTAGTGAACTAGAACAGGTGGCTGCTGATGGCATTGAAGCCTCTAAGGTTCAGTTTCATGCTGCTGTGGATGTTAATGTTTCCTCTAGGGTCATGGCCACATCTGTAGCTTTTCGTAGGTTGGCCTGGCTCAGGTGTACTAGTTTGTCACAGGATACCCAGACTAAGGCTATGGATTTTCCTGTGGTGGGAAATTCTCTGTTTGGAGAGCAGACAGAGAATTACATGAAGAAGATGGATGAATATAGGACTACTTACAAGAGTGCCCAGGCTAAGGAGCGGCAAGCCACTCCTCAAAGGCATGCCCCAGGGTGGGGTGAGCCTTTTCACAGGCCTTTCTACCAGACTCAGGCCTCCTCTGCCTATGCTCAGAGGGCTTCTTCAGAGGCAGGGCAGGCGAGGGGTGGGCAGACCTGCTCCCCCCAGCCTAAAGCTCCTAGAAACAGGCACCCTGATGGGGTGCCCAGGGCGATTCTCCTGTACCAGTGGGGGGCAGGCTGGCTTACTTCAGTCAGAATTGGGCTTCTTTAACCTCAGACAAGTGGGTTCTGGAAGTAGTAAGCCAGGGTCTGGTTCTCAGCTTCAAAAAGTTGCCCAAGTTGAGAAGCAGACTTTTTCTACCTGCAAGTGCTTCAGAGACCCTCGCTCTGGAAATAGAGGTCTCATCCCTGTTAGCTCTCAGAGCAGTAGAAAGGGTTCCTCCCCTGCATCAGGGCAGGGTCTGTATTCAGATAAAGTTCAAAATGGTAACTCTGGCAATGATTTTACCTTCCCTAAGGCCAGGGGACTGGCTAGCCTCCCTGGACCCCAAGGATGCCTATTTCCATGTCCTAATCAGAAGATCCCATGAAAGTACCTCAGATTGAACTGCCCTCAGGTCATTACCAGTTCAGGGCAATGCCCTTGACGCCTACCTCTGCTCCAAGGGTATTCACAAAGTGTCTAGCAGTGGCAGTGGCCCACTTAAGGAGGCAGAGGATTGCTGTTTTCCCTATCTAGGCACGACTGGCTCATTGTAGGCCAGTCCCCAGAACAGGTAAAATCTCACCTGCAGGTCACCCAGCAGCTTCTCACCTCCTGGGTTTTCTGCTAAACCTACCAAAGTCGGTTCTGGAACCAATCCAGGTACTCACCTTTATAGGGGCAGAATTGGACACAAAGCTAGCCAGAGCCTTTTTCCCCAGAAAGGGTAAGGAATTTAGTGGCTCTGGCCTCTTCCTTCACTCTGCAGGTCTCTCGACCAGCAAGACACTTTCTGCAGCTCCTGGGGCACATGGCTGCATCCACAGCTGTTGTGCAGGGAGCCAGATTTCAGATGAGAGACATTCAGTTTCACTTGAGAACCTTTTGGTCTCAGAAGAGACCCCTTTCCAAGTTGGTCCCAGTGACTCGAACCTTGATCCTAGCTCTCCAGTGGTGGAAGGATCAGAGCAATTTAAGAGCGGGGTCCCCTTCATTTCCCCTTCTCACGACTTGACTCTCACTACAGATGCTTCCTTCTGGGTTGGGGGAGCCCACATGGGCGACCTTTCCACTCAGGAGTTTGGTCCCCAGGAATCTCTGCTCCACATCAATTTGCTGGAACTCAGAGCTGTCTTTTAGCTCTTAGCTTTTCTGCATCTGTCCACGACAAGGTGATACAAGTCAGAACAGACAACACCACAACAATGTGGTACATCAACCAACAGGGGGGCACTCTGTCTTCGGCCTTGTGCACCGAGGCAATGAAGTTGTGGTCTCTGGTCTATTCCCTGAACACTTCCCTCATAGCAGTTCATCTTCCAGGGAAGGACAATGTCCCAGCGGATGCCCTCAGCTGGATTTCCCAGGGCCGTCACGAATGGTCCCTGGATCCTCAAGTGCTGGGGATAGTTTTTGCCAGGTGGGGCATCCCTCAGATAGATCTTTTTGCAGCCCCAGACAATCACAGACTTCCTGTGTTCTGTTGCAGGCCTCCAGTGCTGGGCTCAGTTTCCCTGGATGCCCTTCTTCTGGATTGGGAGGGGAAGTTCCTCTATGCTTTCCCCCCCTTTCCTCTCCTATTCAAAGTACTAGTCAAAATCAGATCTCAGCCTTGCAGGGTGATTCTGATTGACCCGGATTGGGCCAGGCAGCCCTGGTACCCACTCCTTCTGTCTCTGACAGTCCATCTTCCCCTGTGCCTCCCCATGAATCACAATCTGTTGACTTGTGCCCAGGGAAGGGTTTGGTATCCGGACCTCAAATCCCTCAACCTCAAGGCCTGGCTCTTGAGGAGTTAGAGTTTGCTGATTTACACCTCTCTCAGGGTGTTCTTGAGATCTAAAGGCTTCCAGAAAGCTTCCACTAAGGCTACTTATAGTTCTGAATGGAAAAGGTTTTCCATTTGGTGTGCTGGGAAAAATATTTCCCCAGAATCTGCTGAATTGCCCATTTTGTTAGATTACATGGTACATCTTAATTCCTTGGGTCTCAGACCAGCTACCCTGAGAGTTCATTTGGCAGCTGTGTCTGCTTTTGTTCAGCAGGAAAGTCATCCCCTCTTTCCTCTCATCCTGTGTTTTCCAAGTTTTTAAGGATTACTTCATACTAATCCTCCCTTTCGGGAACGGCCCACTTGGGACCTTAATGTTTGCATTGCCCAGTTAATGCAGCCCCTTTTGAACCTCTGTCTTCTGCAGAGCTTAAGTACCTAACTTGGAAAACTGTTTTTCTAGTGGCTATCACTTCTGCCAGGCACGTAAGTGAATTGCAAGCCTTGTCAGTGGAGACTGACTTTATTTCTTTCCACAGGGATAAGGTAGTCCTTAGGACTAATAGGGAAGTTTTTGCCTAAGGTGGTTTCTAGATTTCCATCTTAATCAATCTATCTCCTTCCAGTATTTTTCACTGATCACCCTTTCGGGTGAGAGGAGGTTGCACAGCCTGGATGTTAAGAGAGCTCTTAGTTATTATATAGAGCGTACCAAAGGTCACAGGTTCGAATCCCTCCAACTTTTCCTTAAATATGGTGAAGTTGGGAAAGGCAAACCTGCCACTAAGAGATCAATAGCCAGGTGGATTGTCTCTTGTATCCAATTTTGTTATCAGAAAGTGGGCAGAGCCCCCAGTTTGAGGGCTCATTCTACCAGGGGTACAGCTGCATCTCTAGCTGCTGCCAGAGATATCCCTTTATTAGAGATTTGCCAGGCTGCTACTTGGAAAGCGGTACACATTTACCAAGCATTACTCCCTGGATGTCCAGGCCAGGAGAGATGCTCGGTTTGGCACAGCTGTTCTTCAGAGCCTGTTCCCCAAGTAGGTTCTGCCCTCCTCCATGGAGGTACTGCTGTGTATTCTGCTAATGTCTATAATATAGCAAGACTTCATGTTGTTTGAAGAAAAATTACTCACCTTAGTAATGTTGTTTCTTCTAATGGAGTCTTGCTATATTATAGACCTCCCCCAACCTGCCCCCTCTCAGAACCTCTACTTGGTGGGTGGGCAACTTAGTGTGGGCACTACTTATGTCCTGTTAGCATTCCCTTTGGGACTTTGGGGTGTGTATGTATGCAGCGTGTGTGTTTTATTATACTTATGTTCCATTTTCATATTATTAGAATGGTGTTAGTATTTCTGGTCCCCTGACTTGAGTCTTGGGTGTTGGGACCATCAATGGTTGTTATTATTTAGGTAGCCATTTGGCTAGTGTAGGTTACAGCTTCCACACAGACCTTAGTGAGTTTGGCTCATAAAGATCTGACAGTTCAAGTTTGAAATGACACAGATAGAGCTGCTCTCGTGCCAAAATTCTATTTTGGAATGGTTTTAACCATTTCACTCTGGGGCAGTTCTAGAGCTGGATCAAACTGCTAATGTCTATAATATAGCAAGACTCCATTAGAAGAAACAACATTACTACGGTGAGTAATTTTTTCTTTCCTGCCATTATCTCATACTAGCGTCTCGCGGTAAAGTTCAACGCTCGTCAGCCACTATCGTCAGTAGTTTTGACAGTTATTTTCGATTTTTTTTTTTTTTAATTATTTATTTATTGTTAGGTATTCGTCTGTGTATGTCATCCCTTACACCCTCTGAGCACAAGAACAAGTGCGACTCGTGCGGCGCACAAGGATGGCCATTCCCCGTGCCTCTTTTGCCTAGGCCCTGATCATCTGGTGGAGAAGTGCCAGCACTGCATCAAATTCAACACGGCCACCCGAAGACGGCGGCAGCAGTCCCTGGAGGCCCATATTTTAAAGAAAATGAGCTCCATGGAAAATGAGTTAAAAAAGCTCCGGCAGGCGTCCACTTCCTTCGAAGGCCATCGAAAGAAAAAAGACTAGGAGAAGCACTGGGACAAGGGCTCCTCATCCACCGCGTCGTCTTCGGGAGTCGCTGTGATTCAGGTAACGTTCCCCCTGGGGGACCGCTCCACGACGGGCCTGCCTTAGAGGTTTCTAAGGCGGCGTTGGCCTGCCCATCTGGCTCTCGCTTGGGCCCTTCGGGCACATCCAGACTATTGGAGGACTCCACTCCTGGTAAAGCCGCCCTGGTGCAGCCTACTGATGTGAGCGGCTCCAGTAAGCCGGACCTTGACTCCTCCGCCCCCACGGAGAAGGTCGGTAAGTCACCCAACCTCTCTGGGCAGCACACGGCTCCTATTCCGCCCAACGAGGCCGCCCCTCCTGCGTGTCCTGCCTCAGGCAACTGGTCCGCTAAGTCGGATGCGGGCTCCTCTGGCACCCGCCCAGATCCCGCTGATAAGTCTGATATCGGCTCACCGGCGACCGCGCAGAGGATGAGCGGCGCGGACCCCCCTCCCCCAGCGTCCACCATTCGGGCTCCCGCGCCTTCGCTGCCCTCTGGGGACCCTTGGTCTCCTCAGTCTGACCCATAGGATTTTTCTCTTCCATACCCGGGTGATGTCGAGGTTCCTGCTCCGCCCCCGTCAGACCGTCCACTCGATGGGATGACCAGTCTGACGTCAGCTCCATGGACGCTGGCTCCTCGGCCTCCGGCCCCAATGCCGGTTTTGCCAACCCCGGGCAACATCCCGCTCCCGGACGCTGCTCCAACGCCAGGCCCTCCACCCTCTGGGCCTTCTGCTCCAGACCCGCCTGTGGGGCCTCTAGCCGGGCCATCTGCTCCGGCAGCGCCCCCCCGTTCCAGGGTATCCGACGCTGTCTTACCCGGGTCCGCAGTATCCGACGCCGCAGTACCCGGTGCCTCAATACCGATGCAGGGCTTCCTGCTGTCGAGTTATGGATACGTGCCTTACGGGTATAATCCATACCCGTATCCCCCCTCCTCCTCCTCCACCACCCCCTCAGCCGCTGGTGGACTTGCAGGAAACTCTGGCCTCCTGGTGGGCTGAGGCCAAGGCTCAGCTCACCAGAGAGGTGGAGAGTCGTCTTCCAACGACGGTTCTGTTTCCCGTACGTCCACGACGACAAACTCCCTCCCCACCTCCGGACACCAGGGCAAACCCTCTGGTTCCAGGAGGCAGTCACGCTCCCCGAGGGCTTCCTAAGGGTCCGTCTTCCCCATGTCGGGAGAGGGAGTCTTCCTCATCACCATCCTCTTCCTCCTCGGATGCCTCCGACAGTTGTTCCGAGCCAGACAACAAGCCACACTGTCCATCTAAGCCCAGGCCAAGGACTCCTCCGAAGTCTTCTCCGGAAGATCCTTCTTTTACAGAGTTGCTACGCAAAATCCAGGAGGTTCATAAGTGGCATTCCTTGGAGCTGGATCCCCATCGTAAGAAACTCTCTGAGCATCTGGATCTGCCCGTGACAGCTCCTAGTTTGGTGCCACCCTGGATTGAGCCTCTTGCCAATCTTGTTTCCACTATTTGGAAACAGCCGTCGGCTTTAGCCCCACTTCCTCAGAAGTTGAACAGGCTATATCAGGCTCCCGAGGGTGTTGAATTTATAGACTTTCACCCTCGAGCTGATTCGGTCATGATTAGCGCCGCTCATGGTCTGTCAGCTAACCCAAGGCATTTGAGCTCGTCTCCACCTGACAAAGAATTCCGCCTTCTGGACCAGTATGGTAAGAAGATCTTCGCTTCTTCCACCCTAGGTATTAGGGTCCTGAATTATGTTGGTCACATGGAGGATTACCAGAAGGCAATCCTTAGTGAGGTGGAATCCAAATTGGACTCCCTTCCGGACTCTCAAGTGAAACAGTAAGTGGCTGACCTCGTCCGCTCTGCACATGTTCGGCCAGTCGGCACATGCTTCATGCGACTTACGTTGCAGTAGACACTGCTGGTAGGAGCTCAGCTTTCGCCATAGGCTTACGGCGTCGTGCCTGGCTCCATGTGTCAGGGTTGGTCCTGGAAGTGCTGTCCGCTATTCAGAAAGCGCCCTTCTGGGGTTCGGTGCTGTTCGGTGGTGATGTCAAGGACATTATCACCGATCTGCAGGAGAAGGGGACAGCACTGAAGTCTGTGGACTCCATGTACCATCCCCATCAAACGCAGCGCCGTCCGTTTCACAGACTGAATCGGCCAAAGGCAAAACCCCAGGGAAAGTGGACCGCTAAATGCCGGGCCCCTTCTGCTGCCAAGCCCCCTCTGCCCAGAAAACCAGTGGGTGCTTCAGCTGCGACGCTGCCCCACACCACCTGACTCCTTCCCTCTCCCACAGCCTCTGGGACTCCCAGAGGAACTGGTAGGAGGGAGGTTTTCCCTCCACCTCCCAGGCTGGGAGAGGATAACTTCAGATTCCTGGGTGCTCCAGCTGATCGCAGAAGGACACTCAATAGAGTTTGTACAGAAATGACCTCGTCACCCTCCCTAAGGTCGTCATACTCTCGGTAACGCCTCTTCTGGTCCAGGAAGAGATTTCAGCACTTTTGCTGAAAGAGGCAATAGAGCCCGTCCCCCTTTCTCTACAGGGAACAGGTTACTATTCTCACTTCTTCCTGGTCCCAAAGAAGACAGGAGATGTAAGGTCGATTCTAGATCTCAGTTCCCTGAACTTACTCGTGGAGTATGAGGGTCAGGATGCCCTCCCTGCAGGGCCTCATGCCCCTCCTTCGGTCGGGACAATGGCTGTGCGCTCTGGATATGCTGGACGCTTACCTGCACATTCCTATCTGCCATTCTCACTGCAGATACCTCTGTTTTGCTTTCCAGGGGGCCACTGCCAGTTCAAGGCCCTCCCATTTGATTTTTCCTTAGCACCCCGGGTGTTCACAAAATGCCTTTCGGTGGTAGCGGCCTACCTGCGTACCCAGCGGGGTGCAGATTTTCCCATACCTGGACGATTGGCTCCTGGCGGCCTCGTCCAGGGAGGAACTCCTGCGCTTCCTCTTCCTCTCCCTTACCCAGCAGGTCTTTTCCTGCCTTGGTATTATCATCAACCATGCCAAGTCCCACTTGATCCCATCCCAGAGGCTCCAGGTTATCGGGGCAGTCCTGGACATGACTTCTGACAGGGCCTTCCTCCCACCGGACAGGGCGGCCACACTCCAGGCTCAGGTCAGCCTGTTGTCCAGCCGCAGGCTGGTCAGTGCGAGGTCGGTCCTTCGCTTCCTCAGGCTTATGGTGGCTGTTATCCCAACAGTCCCTCGCGCTCTGCTCCACATGATGGTCTCTCAGTGGACACTTCGGTCTCAGTGGGATCAGTTGGACGACAACCTGGACCAGCTTGTCCTAGTCTCCTCCCACATGGTTCGGGACTTGCAGTGGTGGATGGTTCAAGAGAACCTTTGTCAGGGAGTTACCTTCTGCCTTTCTCCCCCCTCCCAGACTCTGACCGCAGACACCTCGGGCAAAGGTTGGGGAGCTCATCTCGGACCTCACAGGACCCAGGGCTCCTGGTCCAAGCTCGAAAAATACTTCACATCAATGTGCTCGCGCTTTGGGCAGTGCTTTATGCTCTTCGGGCTCTGCATCTTTATCTCTTTCCTGGCCACTTAGCCGTACAGACGGACAATATGTGTGTGGTATGGTACATCAACAAACAGGGAGGGACTTGTTCGTACCCTCTTTGCAGGGAAGCGATGCAAGTTTGGGTTTGGGCAGTACAGCACAACCTCCACCTCACGGCAATTCACGTCCTGGGGGTCAAGAACACCTTAGCAGACAAACTCAGTCGCTCGTCTGCTCAAGCTCACTAGTGGAAACTGGATCAGGGGGTCTTAGACGATCTCTTCCTACGTTGGGGAACGCCACAGGTGGATCTGTTCGCCTCACCTCTAAATGTAAAGCTTCCCGACTTCTGCCTCGCCGCTTCAGAGCACGGCATTTTTTGGAGAGTTGCTCTGTCTCTAGATTGGAAGGACAGATTCTGCCTGAGTCTCCGATCCCTTTGATTCTGGAGAGTCTTACAGAAATCTGTTCAGAAGGAGCACTAGTGTTTCTAATCGCTCCTTTCTGGCCCAGGCAAGTTTGGTTCTCTCTTCTGCAACAATACTCAGAAGAACTTCCTCTTCCTCTGCCGCGACTTTTACTGACCCAGGATTGGGGGACCCTGGTCCATCCAGGTCTCAAGCCCCTCCAGCTGCACGCATGGCTCCTACAGACATAGCTCAAGCCTGATTTGGGGTTTCACCCAGAGTGGCTGAGATCCTGGTGGAGGCTAGAAAACCCTCCACTAGGTCTACCTATGCCATGAAATGTAAATGGTTTAAAATCTGGGCCGCTTCAAAAGATTTCGAGCCTTTCTCATGCTCTGTTGGATGGCTGCTGGAGTACCTGCGCCACCTCTTTGATCTGGGTCTTAGTCACTCGTCCTTGAAGGTACACATGGCGGCCATTTTGGCCTACAATGTCCCTTTTGCAGACAGGACGTTTGCTCAGCTGGAAGTCTCTTAAGACTTTCCTCAGAGGAGTTCTCCTCTTGAGACCCCCTATCCAGGTTCCGCCCCTCCTTGGGATTTGAATTTCATCCTCGAGAAGCTTACTCTGCCTCCTTTCGAACCGGCAGCCTCGGCAGACATGAAGTTCCTTTCATGGAAGACTGTCTTCCTAGTGGCCATTAGTTCTGCTTAGAGGATTTCCGATCTCCAGGCCCTGATGTGTAAAATCCCGTACTTGGTTTTTCATAAGGAACTTTTGTGGCTCTGCGCATCAATCCTAAGTTTCTCCTCAAGGTGGTAGTGGAATCTACATTGAACCAGTCCATAGAGTTAACCTGCTTTCTTTACGCAACACTCCAAGGGGTGTATCTCTTACACACTTTGGACGTTCACCGAATTCTGAGATACTACACTAACAGAACAAAAAATCTCAAAGACTGATCAATCGTTTGTCTCTTTTGCCCACAAAGGAGAAGGCAGTGCTGTTTCTAAGCAATGCCTGTCCAAATGGTTAGCTCATTGCATCACCTTCTGTTATGACGAGTACAAGACCCTTCCGGGTCAAGTGAGAGGCCACTCCATCAGAGGAGTCGCTGCCTCGGTGGTTTGTTTTAAGAATGTGTCAGCGGCGGACATCTGTGCTGCCACCACTTGGACTTCCGTCCATACCTTTACAAAACACTACAGTTTGGACATTGTCTCTCGCAGTAGAGCAGGCTTCGGGCTTGCTGTCCTGCAAGGCCTCCTTTCTTAAGGCCTTCACAGCTAGATGATCTACTTTGAGTAGCTTTCCTCCTCCCGTTTGCTTCTTTTTGTTCCAGACTGTTTGGGACTTGGTCCTCCCGTTTGCTTCTTTTTGTTCCAGACTGTTTGGGACTTGGTCCTATATGTAATTACCTACTGCAAGAGCCCTCTAGAAGTAAGATAGTACAGTTACATAAGAACTTACTGCAACAGTAGATCTTCTAGAGAGGCTCTTGCAGTAGGCAATACCTTCCCGCCCTCCATCCCCCTTAGCTTTTTCAGCTTCTTTTCCAGTGAGGGAAATATCTGCATCTCTCTTGTCCAGCCTTTTTTGACCTTTGGTGGGAAAGAACTGGAAGGTGGGCGTGAGGGACCACCCATTTATACCGATGTCTCCTGACGCCGGTCCCCTGACGTGGGGGCGGTTCTTTGCCAGAGACTGCTAGCTAGAAATTTTTCTGTAGGGTCCTGATGCCTGCCGGTCTCAGTCCTATATGTAATTACCTACTGCAAGAGTGCCTCTCGAAGATCTGCTGTTACGGTAAGTTCTTACATAACTGTACTTTATCACAGCAGCCCATGACGGGTTGGCTTAGCCAAAACATCTGAGTGCCTCACCTCTGAACAAAGAGTCCAAGCTCATTGACCAATACAGTCGTAAGGTCTGTGCTTCCTCCACTGCGCCATCAGCTCTCTCAACTACGTGGTGTGCATGATTTCTTACCAGAAATCTGCTCTAGCCAGTCTAGAGTTAGAGCTCCAGTCCATACCTGATGAGGATCTCTGGACCAATCTTCTCGACAAGGTGAGACTTGCCAAGTCCTCATGTCGCCACGTATTGAGCCATCTACGACTCTGTGGATTCGGAGGCCCGCTACACCACCTCGGGCATCTGCCTGAGACATTTGGCATGGCTCCATATAGCGGGTCTGGCACAAAATGTCCAAACCATCCTCCTGGACGCACCCTTTAGGGGCTCCATCCTGTTTGGCAGTGATGCGAAGGATATCACTGAGCTACAGGAGGCGGCAGATCCCTTTGGGACGTCCGCTTCATGTACCGCTCTGGTCCCAAGCAGCCCTTTTGTTCTCCACAGCGAAGATGGAACAAACAGCCCCAGGCCAGATGTGAGGGCAAGTGTTGGGCCACAGGGTCTGGTGCCCAGACCCCTCAAGCCAAATCCCAAACGGTCTCTGCAGGCAATGAAGTGGCACTCCCCTCTGCCTCCTGACTCGGAGGGGGGGGGGGTCCTTCAGTTCTTCCGGTGGTGGGTGAGATTCACCCTCCATCTCAGAGAGTGAGAGGCGATAACCGCAGATGCTTGAGTCTGACACATAATTGCAAGAGGGCACTCAGTAGAGTTCCTGGACAGACCCCTGGACAACCCTCCGGGATGGTCTCACCAACCGTCAAGCCATCTCCACCTCATTCAAGAGGAAATCCAGGCCGACTTGTCAGTCAGCCATAGAGCTGGATCTTTCTTCGAGAGGAAGCTCTTGCAGCGGGTAACACATATAGGACTGACGCCACCTGGTGGCAGATCTCAGCAGTTCTTTTTTCCAGCAGTACTGACGTGGGACTGCCCACCCGACGTCGGCTCCAATCCCAATGTCACCCAGTATAAAGGTGGGTGGCGGTCCCCAGGTGCTCCAGTTCTTTCCACCGTGGCACGGTGGTCCAGCTCAGGTCTCACCAGTTCCCTCAGCGCTTAGAACTTTTTCCTTCTGTCCGCTCAGCTTAATGCTTTGGCCGCATGTCCACTCCACCGACCATTGCGGAAAGCAGATCCCTTCGAAGAACGGACATTTGGCCTGCCTTTTTTGCCTGGGCCCAAACCACGACACCAGTGCCTGTACCCACTGCCAGGCCTTCAACAGCCAGACCAGGATTCGGAGACAAGTCTCTTCAGGCTTTCCTAGCTCAACAACGTTTGGCCCAGACGCAGCAGGAGACGTCGTCCTCCGGGAGGGAATCTCGTTCCCCCCTCTCCAAAGAGAAAACACCAAAAGGAGAAGCAGCACCACCGGGACAGAGATCGCTCGCCCTCCAGACCCAGGGTCTTCCAGCTCTCAGTCCGCTGGTCACTTGGCTCCTCCGGACATGAGGCCCGGCTTACCTCTCTCAAGCCTCTTGCCTCGGTTTCTCTGGCGAAGGGCTCCTCCCTTCAGCCTATTAAGATTCAGCCCCCGGACTTCGGTTCAACAGCGGCAAAGAGGCCCTTGGACTCTGGTTCTGACTCTGGCTCCTCGGCGCCTAAGAGGCCCTCCGACGCCGGCTCCACAGCAGCTAAAGGTAAACCCCACTCCCGGTCGGCCTCTCCTGATCCCCGGGAGTCCAAGCAGTCAGCGAGGCACTCCTCTTCCAGGGCTTCTTCCCTGCCCCCGAAACACAAGTCCGACTGGCGTCCATCCCTGGAGTCCGACCGACACCCCTCGGACAAGCACAAAAAGTCCGCTGCCAAGGCCGCTTCTCACTCCGACCATTCCCCAGACCGGTGACGTCCGTTGGAGAAGGCTACTGGCCCGACACTGGAAAAGTGTCCAAGTGCCTCCCCCGGCACTGGACAAGCTGCCCACTGTACCACGACCATAGTCTGTACCCCCGACAGCTCTCCGGAGGACCATACCGACACACCTCTGAGGGACCTACGCCAGTCCACCCGTCTGAGCCCGATGATGGTACTACTGAGTTGCCACTGATGTCGCCTGTTATGCCTGCGCCATTGTGGGAGCAGGCAAACCGACATCGCCCCAAAAACCTGAGTCTCCGAAGCTGGGCATGTCTCAGGTGAAGGACCTCTTCACTTATTGGTAGGAGACTGTCGAGCAGGATCTCCTTCCTCCTCCTCCCGCTCTCCTTCACGCAGACAGAAGAAACGACTGTTTCTCCTCCTCTTCTTCAGAAGACTTTGAGGAGTCCGAACTGTCCTATCCTGGTTCTGACCCTGACTCGCTTCAGGGAGATGCAGAGGACCAGCCAAAATTTCCGCCCGTTGACCAGAGTTTTTGGGAGGTCATGAGGCACATACAGGAGAATATGGGATGGGATGCAGAGGCCCTGGACCCCGAACGCTTGCGTCTGGCAGAGTATTTGCACCAGAAGGACCCCAAGCCGGTGGTTATCCCCCCCATTAGTGGACATCTTCCAAGACGTCACCCTTGCCACTTGAAAGCATCCACACGCCTCCTCTGCAGTGCCCAAAAAGGCAAATCGCTTGTACTGGGCCCCCCATGGACCACTCTTATCTAGTTGAACATCCCACAGCTGATTCTGTGGTTATATCGGCTGCACATGATCGTTCCCGGAGGCCGAAACACCGAAGTACTCAGCCGCCAGACAGGTTGTTTAAGCAGCTGGATTCCTTGGGGCGTAGGGTGTACTCTTCTGCCACCTGCAGCATTTGCAGCCTCAGCTTTTTTGATGCACACAGTACAGTTCTAGAACGCCCTTTGGGACCAAGGACTGGACATCCTGCAAGGCATGCCAGACTGCCCTCAAAAGGCGGAGCTTGCTAAACTTTTGCAGATGGGCTTGGATGTCGGTATTCGTGTCCTTCAAGCAGCATATGACTCTGTGGACACTTCAGCAAGGGCGGCTGCTACTGGAATTTGTCTTCGGCGCCATTCCTATCTCCAGGTCTCAGGGTTCGACCCAGAGGTGCAAACTACCCTTCTGGATGCCCCTTTCAGAGGCTATGTGCTCTTCGGCAAAGACACAGAGAAAGTCATAGTCAAACTGCAGGAATCCGGAAAGGCTATCCATTCTATGCAGTCTGTGTATCACCTGAAATGGGAGCGTTTTCGTGGCAGAGGGGGACATTGGCCTCAGCAGCCCCATGTTCAGTCCCACATGCAGCAGGGAGGCTTTGGTAGAAGAGGTGGGTCCAGAAATGCTGCCTCATCCTCCTCTAGACAGGTTAGACCTTCAGCTGCCGCCCTCCCTCTCCTGCCATCTGCCTGACTATTCAAGCACCCCCCCCCCCAAAGACTTGTCGTCAGGAGAGGGGTGTCTAAGTCGTTTTTCTCTTTATGCCCAGGCCTGGAGAGAAGTGACCTCTGACCAGTGGGTCCTCGACCTCATGGAGTTCGGGCACTCCATAGAGTTTGGGTCTTTACCTCCTGACAGACCACCGCCCCCTCCCACTACCTGAGAGACCACAGAGCTCCTATCAGATAGGAGATTGTCTCTCTTGGCCAAGGACGTCATAGAATTCGGCCTGGAGGCAGAGGTAGACTCTGGTTTTTACTCCTGCGTCATCTTGGTTCCCAAGATGTCGAGGGACTTAAGACCCAGTCTGGATCTCGGCGACCTCAATCGGTGGGTCTCGCTTCCAAATCTCCTTCCCTTCCTTTCGGTCAGGAATTGGATGGCTTCCGTGGACATGCAAGGTGCATATCTTCACATACCCATTTGTTGAAATCATCACAGATTCCTGAGATTCAGATTTGAAGGCCTTTCCTACCAATTCAAGGTCCTCCCCTTCGTCTTTCCTCTGCCCCCAGGGTCTTCACAAAATGTCTTGCCGTTGTCACAGCGGCACTGCACAGAAACAGACATTTTCTGTTTCCCTGTCTGGTTGACTGGCTTCTGTTAACACCGTCCAGGTCTCATCTTTGGGAGACCATCCTGGACACACTCTCCCTGTGTCGGCGCCTGGGGATCACTGTGAACCCAGAGAAGTCTCAGCTCCTACCATCTCAGCATCTACAATTCATAGGAGCCCTTCTGGATACCACCTTTGGGAAGGCCTTCCTTCCGACAGAGCAGAGTGCCTCCAAGCACTAGCAATCTAGGCTTGTTCAGCATTTGTCATCCTGGCCAGATCCATTCTTCGACTTCTGGGACTCATGGCAGCTGCCAGTTTCGGTCTCTTTAGCTAGGCTGCGCATGCGCACCATTCAGTGGACTCTTCGAGTTCAGTGGGACCAAACCAGGGACGATTTGCCTGTCTGGATCACAGAGCCAATTCGTCGAGAGCTCCGCTGGTGAGGGTCCCCTCAGAATCTCTGCAGAGGCCTCCCCTTCCAGCTAGAGACTCCTACCCAGATTCTCACTACAGATGCGTCTTGGACGGGATGGGGGCCTCATCTGGGGATCCACAGGACATGGGAGGGCACGCTGTGGTCCTCGTTAGAAGAGAACCTGCACATTAATGTGCTCGAGCTACGAGCAGTCCTATACTCTCTGCAGGCTCTTAGTCCTTTCTTATCTCCCAACCACCTTCGGGTTCAGACGGACAGCACCTCTGTGGTGTTCTACGTCAGCAAGCAGGGAAGCACGCACTCTTATCTCCTGTGTCGGGAAGCTACGAGAGTATGAGAGTGGGCGACAGAGCATCAACTCTGTCGGCAATCCATGTTCCCTGAACGTGGTTATAGACACACTCAGCGGAGCCAAACCTTTGATTCACGAATGGTCCCTGCTACAGTTGGTAGCAGACACTGTGTTCACCAGATGGGGGATGCCAGAGTTGGACCTGTTTGCGTCTCAGTGCAATGCAAAACTGCCAAATATTTGCTCACTCGGTCCTGAACCTGGAGCTTTCTGGCAAGGTGCATTGTCCCTATCCTGGAAAGGTAGGTTCCTTTATGCATTCACTCCATTCCCCATTTTACAGCGGGTCCTGCTCAAAGCCCAAGCAGAGAGGGTGGTCATGATCCTGATAGCCCGATTTGGTTCCCACTGCTCAGGCGTCTGACTGTGGAGCCTCCGTGGCCTCTTATACTCTCAGGTCAGCTACTCTCTCAGCAACAGGGAGTGTTGGTCCACCCCAACTCACGCTCCCTTCACCTACATGCTTGGCTGCTCAGGACTTAGCCAAGCTCAGATTTGGAGTTTCGGATAAGGCAGCTCAAATTTTGATTGAGGCGTGAGAGCCCACTTCCAGGGCCACTCATGCCATGAAATGAAAACGCTTTTGTCTCTGGGCCAGAGCCAGGAAATTGGACCCTCTGGTCTGTCCGGTCAGCTGTTTTACAATACCTGCTATCCCTATCTGAGTCAGACCTCGGTTACGCCTCCATTAAAGTACACTTGGCCGCTGTTTCTGCCTATCATTACTGCATTCATGACAGGACAGTGGCTCAATTGGAAGTGGTTAAACCCTTCCTTGGGAGATTCTGCATCCTTGTCGTTCTGTTTGGGATCCTGTTCCTCCTTGGGACTTGATGTTTGTTCTGGAAAGGCTTACGTGCCCACCTTTGAACCAGCTATGAGTTGTGGGCTTCGTTATCTCTCTTGGAAGACGTTGCTTTTGTTGGCAGTCACCTCTGCTAGATGCATTTCTGAGCTTCATGCTTTGTGTAGAGAACCCCATCTGATTTTTCACAAGGATAGGGTGGATCTCCGCACCAATCCTAAATTCCTACAGTAGTCCCGGAGCTTACTCTGTCGGTTCAGCTTGCAGTCTGTTACCCAGAACATCCCAGCTGGGGTGAGGCGCTTCTGCACACCTTGGATGTGCGCAGAGCCTTGCGCTGTTACCTGTCCAGAACTAAGGAGGCCATTCAATTGGATCAGCTTTTTGTGTCATTTGCGGACAGGTCCTTGGGGCGCCTAGTTACCAAGGAAACGCTTTCACGTTGGTTGGTCAACTGCACCTCTTTCTGTTATGAGAAGGGTCGGAAAATCCTTCCAGGTGCAGTCAGTGCACATTCCACCAGAGCGGTTGCTACTTCCTTCATAGCAGTCAGGAGTGTCGGTGGCTGACATTTGTGCTGCCACCACTCGGCACTCTGTTCATACGTTCATCAGGCACTACAGCGTGGATATTATTTCCAGGCGTCAAGCAGTGTTTGTCCTTGCGGTTCTCCAGGGCCTTATCTTATGAGGGGTCTCTCTCCATTTGTGTTTGCCTCTCCTTTTCCTCCTCCCACGGGTTGTCTTAAGTTTTATACTGCTTGGGAATCTGTCCTATATGTGTTACCTGCTGCAAAAGCTACCTCTCAAAATAAGATAGTACTGTTACGTAACAGTAGGTCTTCGGGGAAGTTCTTGCAGCAGGTATGATTTCTCTTCTCACCCCCACCCCTTTCCCCTGGGAGAAAGTCTCTCTGATCTGATCCAGTCTTCCTGTTTTCACTTGTTGGGCTTTGTTGTTTGCCTTTGTTTTTTCTCTGTTGCTTTTGTTCTGTCCACAGTGATCTGCCCTTGGCCTGTCATTGGTGTGCAAGAGCTGGAGCACTTGGGGACCGCCACCCACTTTTATACTGGGTGACAGGGGTGGAGCCGACGTCGGGTGGGCGGTCCCACATTGGTACTGCTTGAGAAAATGATTGCCGAGATCTGCCACCAGGTGGCATCAGTCCTATGTTACCTGCTGCAATTGCTTCTCTCCCGCACAGGCAGGAAAGGGGTACTACTACCATCATGGTGCCCAAAAAGATGGGCGATATGAGGCCCATTTCGGATCTCAGCCTGCTGAACCTCTTGGTCGAGTACAAGAGGTTCCGCATGCTAATCCTCCAGGGACTCTTACCCTGCTCCAAAAGAATTGGTGGCTGTGTTCGCTGGACATGCAGGATACTTACCTGTACATCCCTATCCTCCAAGCCCACCGCCGTTTCCTCAGGTTCACCTTTCAGAGGAACCATTACCAATTCAAGACACTCCCTTTGGCCTCTCTTTGGCACCTCAGGTTTTTACCAAGTGCCTGGCGGTGGTGGCTGCGGGCTTGCTTCACAAAGGGATTTATGTGTTCCTGTACCTGGATGACTGGCTGTCAGCCCCATCTGAGGACAGGCTGCTGGAGTCTCTCTCTACCACCGTGGACCTATTTTCCCATCTTGGCATCACGATGAATTATTCCAAGTCACAGCTTTCACCCTCTCAGCACCTCCAGTTTATTGGAGCAGTGCTAGATATGGTTCAGGACAGAGCAGAAACCCTGAAACAGGAAGTCCTTTCTGTGACCAACTCTCGTTGGACCACAGCCTGCTCTGTTCTCCATCTGTTGGGACAAATGGCAGCCATTCCCACAGTTCTGTTGGCCAGACTGCACATGGGGGTGACCCAGTGAACACTCTGGGTCTGGTGGTTCAACAACTCTGACTTGAACCCAGGGTCCTGCTGCCCAGCAGCATGAAGAGGGATCTTCTCTGGTGATGGGAGTTATCCAATCTCTTTCGGGGGTGGGGGGCCTTTCACACCCCTCCTCCTCCTTCCATAACCATCACAACAGACTCCCCAGGCCAAGGTTGGGGAGCCCAAACTCAGGGGAGGTGGTCTCCGCAAGAAGTACATCTGCACATAAATGTTCTGGAGATGAAAGCAGTGCTCTGTGCTCTCCAAGTAGAGCTACATGCTTACACCCTCAGCCAAATTAGCAATTGCCCGGGGTATTCTGCTCCCAGCCCTTACTTATGGTGCCTCTATTCTTACCTCTGCCCATAAAACCTCCCTACTAAAATGGGACGTAACTTATAACAATATATGCCAATTTGCCTCTTCATCGCCTCGACTCAAACATCACTGCCTTCTTTATAAGGATCTGAATTGGCTCTCACCCTCTGCCAGTAGACAATACTACCTTGGATCGCTAATGGACTCGATCGTCCGGGGAAAAAAACATCCCAGCTGGCGGCGTTGCTGGTTCCTCAACCATCCTCCCATGGCCTGCAATCAGCTGACAAATCCTTGCTCTATTTTCTGAGATGTCTGACTACTAAAGGCACAGGGGCCTTCCAATACTCTGCTCCCAGACTATGGAATGCTCTTCCACTCAACCTCCAGCTGTCTCAGTCTCACTTTGGATTTAAAAGTGAATATCGTCGTTATCTATCCTTAGCTGATGCTTGTACATGCTTTGACCCAACCTGAAGCTCCTGAGACTTACCAGTAATGTCACCCCTGCTCTAGTCCAGCTCCAAGACTGTCTACTCCTCTTCCCCTCCCCATATTTTTCCTTCTCTTTGTAAATAACTTCTTGACTACTAGCTCTCTTCCTTCTTGAACCTTGTTCCTGACCATCCACTGTTGTTTTGCCAGTTACCACCCCTGACCTTCCTTCTGTCAGTCTTTCTTGTTATGTTTGAATATTCCTCACATTTCTCTATATAACCTTACTGTCTTATTAACCCTTCTACTCCACAGGTCGGGTCCATGGTTTCTGCACTTATTATATATCTTACTGCCATTATCTGTATAATGCTTGCCATTATTTGTTGTTGTTTCTACCCATTGTATTTTTGTAGCACTGCTGTACTGTTCCTCTATTTGTATTATTGTACCCATGTTGCTGTTGTTCAGCTGTTCTCCTTTTGTTGTACTCTCCCGGGTCGTGCCTGAAAATAGTTATTTTATGACTAGTGCACCTACCTGGTTAACAAAAACAAACTAAATAAATAAAATTCCAGACCCTCTTAAGCCCAGGAACACTCCTGATTCAGACCGACAACACAGCCACGGTCTGGTACATAAACAAACAGGGAGGCACCCAGTCGTAGCCCCTCTGCAGGGAGGTGATGCGGGTGTGGTACTGGGCAGTCCAGCACGGTCCACTCCAGACAGCAGTCTCCAAGTCCTGGGAGTTCACAGCGTCCTTGTGCACAGTCTCAGCTGCACCATCGCGTGGGGTCATGAGCGGGAACTAAGGCAGGAGGTAGTGAAAGACCTTTTCGATCAGTGGGGTCGGCCAGAAATAGATCTTTGCCTCCCCATCCAACACAAAACTAACCAACTTTTGCTCACTCGTTCCCAGGCGTGATGTTTTTTGGTGAGACACGCTGTCTCTTTGTTGGACAGGGAGGTTTCTGTACACTTCTCCCCCTCCCCCCTTTCCAATTCTGCAGAAGGTACTGCTGAAGCTTCAAACAGAGGGAGCTCACATGATTCTCATTGCTCCCCTCTGGCCTCGGCAGATTTGGTTCCCCCTGCTGCAGCAGCTGGTATTGGAACCCCCCTAGTATTTCTACCTCTCCTTCACGATCTTCTGATGCAGGAGCAGGGAAGCCTGGTGCATCTGAGCCTCAAATTTTTTCACTTCCACGCATGGCACCTCTGGATGTAGATCTTACTTCGAGAGGGCTCTTGCAGTAGGTATTCACATATAGGACTAAGCCCTTGACCATCCTTTGAGTGAACTCTATCTCTTCCACCCCTACTCAGGGTTGTTGATTTTAGCTCAGTATTCTCCCAATAGTGTGAATGAGTGATGGAGACTTAGTCCAGGAAGATATGGAAATTACGTACTTACCGTAATTGTTGATCTTCTTGGACAGTCTCCATCACTCGTTCACACGGCCACCCACCATCCCCTGGGTTTACTCATTTTCTTTCCTGGTCTTCATGGTCCTGTGGTTCAGGCTGTGAAGACATTGTTCTTGACCCTTCTTTGCGTGCCATCTGGGCCTCTCGGGCCAGAAACTCAGGATAAGTTATTTTCATTGAATTCACATGCACCTCCTCGGTCGAAAAAAGAGTACTGAAGGCGGTTGGAGGGTGACACCAAGATAGCCTACACAGGCACGAGCTAGTCTCGTGGTGCCACGCATGCGTGGTCCTGTCTCGGCGCCGACCCTTCTGAAAAATGTTGGTTCCCGCTTGGTCCTAGAGCCTCTGGCGCTATCCCAGTAGTGTGAGTGAGTGATGTAAACTGTCCAAGAAGATCAACAATTACGGTAAGTACGTAATTTCCATTTATGTCAGGGCGAGGGCTGGATCCCCTTGCTTGCCCTATAGATAGCACCCTGGACGATCTCTGGTCCATTTCCCAGCTGGGACTGTGGGCAGTGACCCTCAAGGTGCACCTAGCAGCCATCTCTGCTTACTTGGCATGGGCTGGTAAGCCGACAGTGGCCCAGGAGAAAGTGGTTGGGTGTTTTTTCCAAAGGTCTGGACCACCTGTCCTCTCTGGTGTGTGTTCCAGGTCCACCACAGGACTTTACAGCTGGTGTTGGCAGTGCTGATGGGCAGGCATGTGAAGCCGGTGTTTAGGTGTGACATATCACACTTGTCATGGAATATTGCCTTCCTGGTGGCCATTGCATTCAAGCGCTCTCAGTAGAATTTCCTTACCTGGTCTTCCACAGGGAGTCATCCTTTTCCTAAACTCAAAGTTTATATGAAGGTGGTATCAGTTTCGTCTTAACCAGGTGACTAACTTGCTGGTGTAGTTCACCTTGGAGGATGACTGCAGGCTCCATGTCCTGGACCTACGGAGGCTTCTGTCCGGACAGGCTCGCCAGCTGTTTGTCACATCTTCTGAAGCCGCGCCCTGCAGTCTGGCAGCAGAGTGGACAGATACCAGATGGACTGCATCCTGCATCGACCTCTACTGTAGTTGGTTTGTAGGGAGCCTCCCGTAGGGCTCATTCCACCAGACATGCCGCTGCCTTGGTGGCTGCTTCCGGAGACATCCAGTCCAGGAGATCTGTAGGGTTGCTGCCTGGAAGTCAGCACACACCTTAGTTTCTCACTACTGCATCGACCTTGGCTCACACAGAGATTCAGGTTTTGGGACCTTGGTTCTCTAGTCTTTGTTCGCCAGGTAGGGGTGCGCACCTTAACCCCTCCTCCCAAGAGAACTGCTAGCAGTCGTCCAGTGTGTGGATAAGTGAAACATATACCACATGTAGAACTACAGTTTTAGGTGATTAACCTATTCTTTGTATTCACAGATGTACCAGTCAGTATAATTGATATAAGAATTCTGGGCAAATTTAGAAGGGAGCGCACAGTAGGGTGTTTTGCAGTTGATTGAACAAAATATATAGCTGGGGGCATTGAACAGTGAGGAACACTGAACTTGTTGATTGGTGCTCATTTTGGGGGAGTCTTGTTAGTTGTGCTCTTGCTGAGTGAGTGCTGTGTGAGGGTGGGAGGATTAACAAGAGTTCACCATCTGATCCAGCAGGCGATGAAAGTCTCTGACTGCTTATCAGGTAAATGCAATCCTCAAGGTTGGGTTACAGGGCAAATTACAAGAACAGCGCTTGCTTCTGATGAACTTGGCTTCTTGGAACAGTTACACTGCTATTAAGTTACAGTGCTTTCACTTCTTCAGTCCCTTCTCATTTTGCAGTTAAGTCAGTGGATGGGAACATTGGAAGTGTTTGTAGGTACTATGTATAGCTGAATCTTGGGTTTTCAGCAGGTACAGTGGGGCAGGGATAATAATAACATAATAAATTTTATTTCTCACAAGTGCCTTTCGGCCGTCAAGGCACTTTACAAAAAGATAAGAGCATGATAAAACTGTAAACAAACAATAAAATAATCAGAGGATTTAAAGAGAGTAGGAATGGTTTCCCATGATTTCAGGAGCCATGGCAGTCCCATTATACTACGTGCTTAAAGGAAACTTACAGTTTAGTGGCAGTATTTCCTGTTGTGCATCATAGATGCATAGAATTTGTTGGCAGATAAAGACCCAGAAGTCCATCCAGTCCATCCATTACCCGCCTGATTTAGTGTCTGACTGAATACCAGACTCTCTTTACTGAGCCGATTTCCCTAATGACTGGATACTCCCTTCCCTAAGCAGTCTAAACTCCTTGTTTCCCATTGACCTCACTGTCCCCTTGTGTTTGTCCCATCCATGCTTGAACCTGAACATTGATTTGGCCTCAGCCATCTGCTTGAGCACATTGTTCCATTCATTTACTACCCGCTCAGTGAAAAACAGAGAAATACAGAATTTGATGGCAGATAAGGACCAAATTGGCCCATCCAGTCTGCTCATTTCTCCCTACCCACACTATTCCTGCAGACCATGCCCAATCTACAGCTTTCTCTCTCCCCCCTTCCTTTCCACTGTGATTTTTTTTTTGTGCTTAACACGTGCATTCTTGAATCCTACCACTGTTTTTGCCCCCACCGCCTCTGCCGGAAGGCTGTTCAGGAATCCACTACTCTTACTATGAAAAGGTACTTCCTCACATCTCTCCTGTATCTACCCACCTCCAGCTTCATAGCATGTCCTCTTGTTTTTAAGCACCATTTCTTTTGGAAAATACTCCCTCCTGTACCTTATTTACTCCAGTGAGAGTTTGTTTTTTGGTGTGTAAATATGAACTTTATTCAGCCTTTTTTTTTCTGGTTCCGCCCCGCCCCCCCCACCTGTCCTCCGCCCTGCCTGCCAGCCCCCCATGCCCAGGCTAGCCCCCCGGAGGACTCCCCTGCCCAACAGACAATGTTGGCAAGACTAGGCTTCAGGGCCACGAGAGCAGGCCCCCGCCGGCGGAAGTTGAAGGCAGTGGAGACGGCAGCAGAGCGGGTCGTCATGCCAGTGGCTAGCTTTTTTTTTTTTTTTTTCCCAATGCTTGCTCCCTTGTAGCAGGGACATGCAATGTCGTCCAGCATCTGCTCCGCGCCCTAACATGACGTCACCAATCGCAGCGGTACCCGCAGCCTCTGCCAGGGGTCTGTAAAGCGCTGGACATACTTCCCTCCCTCCTCCAGAGAAGGAGAGCAGTCCCCAGGATGCTCGGTCCTTCTCCCTCGGCTGGCCCTCTGACTCCCGGGTCTGTTCCTGAGCTTGGGTCGTCTGCATCTCAAGAGGAAATCCAACCACTGTGCAGGTGGGCCGGCTACTTTATTCAGCTTTTCAAAACCTGCAATATCCATTGAGACAAAATAATGGCAATACTTGTATCAGTGCATATTCCTAATACAGGTAAGTTACATAGGCCAAGCCATTGGAGTTCATTTGTTACGTCTTCCTCCTTCTTAGAGACAGCATGGAGGAGAGGGATGAATTGCTTTATTATGCAGTAAGAAAACCTTTTCCAAGACTTCGCTAGTTGCACTGAAAATCTGTGCAAGAAAAGAGGGGAGGGGGAGAACACAGAGACCGTTCTGTACTGTACTCAAACGAGTCCATGTGCAGTGGATCCCAAGGGTAGTACTTAAATCAAGGATATATTTTGTACCAATTCAGTTTAATCGGTAATGCGCTTTGATGGGTATATTATTTTGGAGAAGTATTAGATTATGGTTAGGATCTTATTCTCCTTATGGAACAAAGTCTGGATCCTTGATCATCACATGCAGGACACACTCATTCCATCTGGAAGAACACAGTTCTTCCCTGTCATTGAGTGTATGGGTAATTCTCTCCATCCAGTATATCTGATTGACTATAGTCCTTCAACCTATTAGGGTGGGGATTTGTTGTGTGAGCCAGGTCCTTATTGCTTTTTTTGGCCACCAGAAGTTGGATTCCAAGTAGGTATCATGTTCATGAATCACAGAAACCACGAGGTAATATATAGCGTGAAAGCAATTCTGCATTTAGTAGCACTGGTCTGTTGACATTGAGATCTCTCTTTGACGAGTGATCACCCCAGATGTGTACCTGTTTGTGTTCCCACTCAACACCATTCTGCCTTGATTCTGCTCCAGAAATCCAGAACCTCGTGTTTTCTGTCAGGATGCAGTAACACTACAGTGGTGCAATCTGTTTCTGTATGCATCCCCTCTCATTCAGAGTGCTATTCAAACTGGAGGCACATGGGGCAGTATGATCCTAGTGGCCCCTTGCTTCCCTCGACGGATAGGGTGCCTTCTGTTGAACTGACTTAGCAAAGCAAAGATTGTGCTGCTTCAGACAAACTTAATGTCCCTAGCTCAGGGTCAGCTAGTCCACCTCAACCTGCCCTCCCTTCATCTTCAGGCTTGGCTCCTGAAGAAATGGAAGTGAACAGGTTTAAAACCATCTGTGAAATACTCTTGGCTGTGCATAAACCTTCCACCAGGAAGACATACACAGCTAAGTGGAAACGCTTTTCCATCTGATGTTCCACCCCATGGACCCTTTCAAGTGTCCACCTGAAATTTTGGAATATCTGTTGGACCTTTATGATGCTTATTTGTAATATTTCACAGTTAAGTTTTATCTGTCTACTATGTCTGCTTACTACAAACCTGTAGGTACCCTCTGCCTGGCGCATCTGACCACCCTCAAGAAGTTTCTAAGGGGTATCCTGCATTCCAGGCCCCCATTAGGAAGCGGGTGGCTCCTGGGACCTGAATCTTGTTCCAGATATGCCTCACTCACAGGCACATTGAGCCTATTGTGACTTGTGATATGACATTTCTGACTTGTAAAGCAACATTTCTGGTAACTGTTGCCTCTGCACACAGAGCATCTGAAATCCATGCTTTGGGTACAGATCCTCCGTATGCTTTTTTCCATAAAAGGTAGTGCTCTGTCAACACCCCAGGTTTCTATCTAAAGGGATGTCAGAGTTCCATCTGAAATGAGGCTGTAGTCTTGCCTACCTACTTTGTCAATGTCAAGAATGAGAGAGAGAGAACTTTCCACTCACTGAATGGAAAGTGGATCCTTTGGTTTTACCTGTACAGGACTAAGAACTACAGACAGTCAAAGCAGCTCTTTTTAGTGTCTTTCAACCCTAATCAAAAAGGACAGCCTGTCACTTTCACACTCAAGTGCAATTCCATCTGGGTTGTAAATTGCCTTTGCCATTGCTATGCCATGGCTGGGGTGAAACTAGAGGGAAAAGTACATGCTCACTCCGCCAGAGCATTAGCTGCCTCCCTGGCAGAAATATGCTGTGTGCCAGCTGGAGAAATTCACAGAACTGTAACTTGGACTACATATTTATACCAAGCACTATGCCCTGGATGTCCAGGGCACAGGGTCAAAATGTCGTGGACGAAACCATGCACCTACAAACAGCATGCGGCAACACCAGAAAGTTTTCTTTTGTTTGCGGTGGGGCTTTAAACCCCCAAACTATTATGATCAACTCCAACGGTGTGTGGACACAGACAAGAAAAGAAATGTGAAAAGTAAAATATTCTCTGGCAGGGAATCAAACCATATTTCCCCCCAACCCCATCCACTGCAGGGCCGGGTGCTTTAGCCACTCCACTATGGGAGCAACTCAACCGAGCACCCGAACAGCAGTGGCTGTATCCTCTTCCTCCTTTCTGGTGAGCGACAGGGAATAGCGATACTTTCATATCGCTGTAATTCCCCTGTCGCTGTAAAGCCATATGCGTTACTGACAACGTGGTCTTTACGTGCGTGGTTTCGTCCAAGATTATGACCCGGTAGGGCCAGGCAGCATGCCACCTTTTATATTACTGTCCTGAAGGAGCCCAGAGCGCCAGCCTCCCTAGTCCAAGGGACTTTTTTTGTGCTTGGTACTGTGATGTGTTAGTTGGAAGCTATGGAGATGATTGTCTCTTGGAAGATATGAAAATAACAAACTTGGCATAACTGTTGATTTTACTGAATATTTTCTTCATAGATTACCATGCCCACCTACCATTCCCCGGACTTACTCCAGTATTGTGTTGGTCTTCACTTTTTTGTACTTGGTTTGAGCTGAGAAGACACTATTTTACTGGGTTTAGTGGCCATTCTTTCGTGGGCCACTAGGACTGCCTTAATGCCCTTTGATTACATGCATAGGTTGCTTGTTAAGTTCATGCTGCTTACCTCCTCTAATAATCTGTTAGGTTCATGTTGCTTACCTCCTGTAATAATCAGTTAATCAAGGTACTGAAGCTGTTGGGAGCTGGTGCTGCGTATACCAATGAATGCGTGCTGTGATGCACTTGAGGGGCCTACTTGCATCACCAGCCCTTTAGAAAAGCTCTGAATTTTCCAGGAATCCGTCATCACCATTAATTCACACTAGTGGGTCTTAGCCAGTGGCAGTAGTACCCTACAGGAGTCGGATCTTTTCAAGAAGGCTGGTGCCAAGGCTAGCTACGTGCATTCACGGCACCATGAGACCACCATCAGTTATGCATTAGTGACTGTTGCGTGCCCGGGGGAGTGGGAACTTCACATGTCTGTATGACCGCAACATTCAGATCTTACTTAGAGAGGGCTCTTGCAGTAGGTATTCACAAATAGGACTAAGCCATCAGGTGTCAGGACCCCATGGAAAAGTCTCTGGCATCTGCTTGCGAAAGTACCTCGCAGAATAACAGTGCTACTTCTTTGCCCTTTTGGATGAGTATTTCCTTCCAAATTTCAAAAACGTTACTTTTTTCGTAAATTTGTTTTTATATTTGGCTGTGTGTCATCCTCGACACCCTCCAAATCTCATAAGAACAAGTGAGACTCGTGCGGATCCCAGCTCCCACACAAGGATGGCCACTCCCTGTGTCTCTTCTGTTTGGGCCCGGACCACCACGTGGAGGAGTGTGACCACTACCAGAAATTCAGTTCGGTCACCCATAAGAGGTGGCAGCAGTCCCCTGGAAGCCTGTTCTTTAAAGAAAAAGATGGCCTCCAGGAGACAGAATTGAGAAAATTCAGGCAGACGTCTACCTCCCCAGAAGGCCATCACAAGAAGAAACAGGACAAGGAGAAGCATAGGGACAGGGATTAATCATCCAGAGTGCCGTCTACTTTGGCTGGAGTCACGGCCTTACAGGTATCTTCCCCTCTAGGGAATCGTTCTCAGACGGACGCAGTGGTGGTGTCCAAGTGCGTATCGACCCCCTCGGGCTCACGCTCGGGCCCGACAGGAGTCTCCGGGGCAAAGTAGGCCTTCACTCCCATTACGGCTGTTTCCTCCTCACGGCCTACTGGTGTGAGTGGGTCAAGTAAGTTGGGCTCTGGCTCTGCTGTTTCTCGCCCGGACAAGGCTGCTAAGCCACCTGTCTGCCCATCCGACGAGCTCCCAGCCTGCGACCCTCCATCAGGTCCCGACACTGCACCTGACTTTCGGGGGTTGCCACAGCTGACGTCTGACCAGCTGCCAAGGGAAGCTTCTCCGTCCCCTCCACCTCCTTTATTGAAGTCTGCTCCTCCTTCACTGGCCGGGAAGGAGGATCAAGGGACACTTCCACCGTCAGGGGTGGCCCCCCCCCCTTGCCAGAGCCTCCAATGCCAGATCCAACGACATTTCCCCCGTTGCTGCCTCCCGGCTTGCCAGTGCCTGATGACCAACCCTCCGCTCCGACCATCTGCACTTGCTGGGCCTTTTTTTCTAGACCCCGCCCCCACTGGGCCTTCTTATCCGGCCCCTATGCCCTCCGGACCAATGCCTGACCCATCTGGTCCCCTGGAGGGGCTTCCGTGAGGTCCTTTGGCTCCTTCGGGTCTACCAGCGCCGGGGTACCCTACACTGCAGTACTTGATGCCGCAGTATGCGATGCCACAGTACTAGACGCCCGGATTCCCTGGTCCAGGTTTCCTACCGTCTGGTTTCGGTTACTAGTATTACGGGTTCCCTAACTACCTATATCCGAGCCCTCCTCCTCCACAACCGCAGGTGGACTTCAAGGCGGTACTGTCTTCCTGGTGGGCTGAAGCCAAATCACAGCTTACTTCAGAACTGGACATACGTCTGCCAATGCCAGGCCCTGCTCGTCAGCTGGAGGAGATTCCTCCACCTTTACCGGGCACCAGACTGGACTCTTCCACTGGTTCTCACCCCAGGGAGTTCACCCGTCCTCTGGATCTTCCCAGACCGGTCGAACCTCCCCTTCTTCCGGTAGTTTCATCAACGTCCAAGTCCTCCGTACAATTGGAAGTCGATGGAGCAGGATCCACAACGGCAGAGGCTAGCTGTCCATTTGGATCTGGCAGAATCTTCACCCACCCTGATTCCTCCCTGGATTGAACCACATGAGGATCTCGTTTCAGTGATCTGGAAACGGCCTTCCTCCTTAGCTCCCCCGCCTCATAAGATGGACAGGCTCTACCAAGCTCCAGAAGGCAAAGACTTTCTTAGCCTTCATCCCAAGGTGGATTCAGTCATCACCAGTGCCGCCCATGACAGAACCGCTAATCCAAAGCACTTAAGCTCATCTCACCTTGACGAGGAATCCAAGCTTCTGGACCAATATGACAAGAGGGTTTTTGCCTCCTCTACCCTGGGCATTAGGGCCATCAATTAAGTGTTTCCAGAAGTCTAGTCTCAGGTGGAATCTAAACTAGATTCCCTTCCGGATTCTGAGACAAAAAATGAACAGGGAGACTTGGTCCGCCTGTAGACACGTGCTCCGTGCCACCTATGATGCGGTGGACACGGCTGGCAGAAGTTCAGCTTTTGCCATTGGGCTGCGGTGACATGCTTGGCTTCACATCTCCAGCATGGCACCAAAGGTGCAAACTGCCATCCAAGATGCCCACTTCCGAGGGTCTGTGCTGTTCGATGGTGACGTCAAGGACATCATCACCGACTTACAAGAAAAGGGACAGGCCTTGAAGTCCATTCAGACCATGTACAAACCTCCTCAAGGACAAAAACGTCACTTTCGGAGCCAAAACTGTGGGCAACAGAAACCAACACAGGCTCGACGTCCCAATAAACATAGAGCCGTGTCAACAGCCAGAGCCCCTCCAAATAAGTCTCGCAAGGCTTCTGGAGCTTCGGCTGCTGCTCTGCCCTTGGCCTCCTGACCGCTCCCTCATCTTCTGGCCAATCCAGAGGAGCCGGTTTGGGGGGGGAGGGTTCTCCTTCCATCTGCCGGAGTGGGAGAGAATAACCAACTCTTGGGTGTTCCAACTAGTGTCACAAGGACACTCAATAGAGTTCATTCAAAAAAACCCTCACAGATCTCCTCCACTGTCTTCCTAGCCCCCATCGCATATCCCTCTGGTGCAGGAAAAGAGCCCCCTTCTAACAAATGCAGCGATAGAACCAGTTCCCTCCCCTTACCAGGGAACGGGATACTATTCCCATTTCTTCCTAGTACCAAAGAAGATGGGCGATCTGAGGCCCATTCTGGATCTCCGCTCCCTCAATCAGTATGTGGAGTACAAGAGGTTCAGAATGCAGTCTCTGCAGAGCCTTCTTCCCCCTGCTCAGGCCGGCTGTGGCTATGTGCCCTGGACATGTAGGATGCCTACTTATGCATCCTCATATGCCCCTTCCACCACAAGTTCCTCCATTTTCATTTCCAGTGGGAACACTACCAGTTCAAGGCCCTTCCATTTGGCCTTTCCTTGGCTCCCCGAGTCTTTACCAAATGCATGGTGGTGGACTTCCGTTTCTGCCACAGCGCAAGACAGGCGATAGTGAGAGAGCTCTGACCTCAGCCTGAAATAAAAACCCCTTAAAATGGAAAAAAGGGAGGAAAAAAACAATATGAAATGTCCAGAGGGGGTTTACAGAAGGAAAGAAACTTCAGAACCAGGTTCCAGCAGTTAAAAGTAGAGAAGGAGGGAGTAGAAATGCAACCCGGTTCCCCCGGCCGCATGGCAACCTTGGCATGCACAAGTGAAAAGGCGGAGCTGTACGATACAGATGAAGAAATGGATCGCCTCTCCAGAAATGGATTCGAGCTCATCCTTAAAGAGCTCAAAGAAATGCGGGCCGAAAATAAAATGGAATTTGCGCGGCTCCATTCTAAAGTAAACCAAATGGAGAACAGAGTGCAGGAAGCGGAGGATCACATCTCGCAGAGTGAGGATGGCCTGCTGCATCTAGGTAGAACAGTGCAGGACCTTTGCCACCACGTCATCGACTTGGATCAAAAATGCCTAGACTTGGAAAGCCGTTCCCACCACGATAATCTGCAGGTATACGGCCTGAAAGAGGCATCTGAAACAGGATTTATGGCAGACTTCATGACCGATCTTCTTAGAGATGTGCTGGAACTGCCTCCCCGTCCTACAAAATACGAATAGAGCGAGCTCACAGAGCTTTGTTTCCTAAGCCTGAAGACACCTCGACACGGCTGCGCTCCAGAATCAAATTCAGCAGCTACAAAACAAAGGAGGATATATTACGCCATGCCTGGCAAAAGAAAGATTTCAAATATTTAGACATAAATTTAGAGGATAGCATATGGTCTATTGATTTAAAATACTTTGACAACAAAAAATTATACAAATTCCATTCCCTGCTCACCTCAGAATTCACTGGGCAGTAGGCCAGGAGGTCTGTGAATCCCCCTGTGAAGCCAGTGAAGGCATGCGGAGATGAGACATCTCAGTGCCAGATCTTCTCGTGTCTCGGCAGTTGAGAGACAAAGCAGAAACCACAGACTGGCAACTACAATGGAGAAAAAGCTTCAGACAAGGAAACACTCGCGGCTCCCCAAACCCTATCCAACTTTTGCAGGACTTGATGGAAAAGATACCTGGAGCAGTGGAGACTGAGACGTCCAATGAAGGAGAGGACTGAGAGACTAGTAAGATCTTAAATGGCCTATTTTAAAGTACTCCCACCCTCCTCCCCATCCACCACCACTCCATGTATATGACCAGCCCTGGTGCTTACTAAAATGCTCACCAACTCTGAGTATTACTGGTTCCGCAGTGGTGCAGTGGGTCTTTTGGGGAAGGGCCAGAGCGATCCTCAGTAAATGTTCAGGGAGGGAACAGGCAATTGCTGAACCTTAATATAGTATGTTTAAGAACATGTTGTAGGAGAGGAGGGGAATGTGAGATGCATCCGAACAAGTTCACTTGAGCCAGCCAAACACTTCGAGTAAGTGTTTTGATAAGTGGATATTATACCACAAACTGAGCCCTACACTGCTGTGTGTGGACTCAGGAAGGGGGCTCCCCAATGCAGGGGAAATCTTGTACCCCCTTTATGCTCTTTCCTGTAAACAGGGCAGGGCAAAAAGGCCTTCACTCCTAGGCCTTTCACCTTGGAAGTCACAATCCGAAGATTTGTCTATAATTATAGATCTTACTTCGAGAGGGCTCTTGCAGTAGGTAATTACATACAGGACTGACGCCAGCAGGTGGCAGGACCCCACGGAAAAATTTCTAGCTAGCAGTCCCTGGCGAGTGACCACCCCCACGTCAGGTGACCGGCGTCAGGAGACGTTGGTATAAAGGGGCGATCCCTCACACCCGCCTTCCAGTTCTTTCCCGCCGTTGGCCTATGCCAGCGCCTCACGGAAAAGTTACTTGCTCGTCAGGCTCCTTCGTCTGTTATTTTACTGAGTTTTTTTGCTTTTTTCTTAGCAATCGTCAGTCATTCGTCAGTGTATGTCATCCCCCACACTTTCCGAGCACAAAAATAAGTGCGACTCGTGCGGCACCCAATTCCCGCACAAGGACAGCCATTCCCTGTGCCTTTTTTGTCTAGGCCCCGATCAAGTAGAGAAGTGCCAGCACTGCCTGAGTTTCAGCGCGGCCACCCGGAGAAGGCGGCAGTAGTCCCTGGAAGCCCACATTCTCAAAAAAAAGATGAGCTCCATGGAAAAAGAACTCAAAAAACTTTTGCAGGCATCGACTTCCCCTGAAGGCCATCGCGAGAGAAAGGACAAGGAAAAGCACTTGCGGAACAAGGGCTCCTCTCCCACCGCGACTCCCTGGAGTCGCCGTGTTCGAATGCGCCCCCAGGGGACCGCTCCTCGGCAGCCACCTTACAGGCTTCTAAAGGCGGCATCGGCCAGCCTGTCGGCTCCGGGCTCTTGGAGGCTTCCGCCCTGGTTAGCTGCGGCCAGCGGCCCTACTGAATGTGGTGGCTCTGTTAGCTGGACATCTGAGTAGCTGGCGTCCACACGGAGAGGGTGATGCAGTCGCCCGACCGGGTCCGGGCGCCGCGACCCATCTTCCGCCAGACCAGGCAACCCCTCCGCCGGCCTGCCCCGGCGAAAGGTCCGTTAAGTCGGACGCGGCTCCTGAGTCGCCCGCCTGGATCCCGCTGGCAAGACGCTCGTCGGTCCGCCCGACATCCGCACAGTGGAAGAGCCAACGCCGGACCCTACCATGTCCGTCGTTCCCAGCTCCTCACAGCCTTCGCTGCCCTCCGGGACCCAGAGTCTCCTCAGCCCGACCCTGGGGATTTTTCCCCTCCATCCCCAGGCGACCCTGAGGTCCCTGTTCCACCTCCGTTGGACCAACCTCCTGCTGATCTGATGTCTGCTCCCTAGACGCTGGCCCCGATGCCGGTAGTGCTGGCTCTGGGCGTCATCCTGCTTCTGGATGCTGCCCCGACGCCGGGCCCTTCGCCCCCCGGGCCTTCTGCCCCAGTCTCGCCCATAGGGCCGTCTTCTTCGGCAGCTCCCCTGGGTACCCGACCCCATCGTATCCGACGCTATCTTACCCGGGACCGCAGTATTTGACGCCGGGCTTCCCGCCGTCGGGTTATGGATACTGGCTCTATGGGTATAACCCATACCCTTATCCCCCTCCTCCACCGCCCACCCAGCCGGCGGTGGATTTGCAGGAGACTCTAGCCTCCTGGTGGGCTGAGGTCAAGGCTCAGCTCACCAGAGAGGTGGAGAGCTGTCTTCAGACGATGGTGCTGGTACCGGTTCCCAAACGTCCACGACGGCAAACTCCCTCCCCTCCTCCAGACACCAGGGCTAAACCCTCGGGGTCCAGAGAGGGGCAGGACATGCTTCCCTGAGGACTTCCCAAGGGGTCCGCTCCTCCCCCTAGACGGGAAAGGGAGTCGTCTTCGTCAGTTTCTTCCTCTTCCTCCTCGGACGCCACGGATGCCACCGATGGCTGCTCAGAGAATGACGACAAGCTTAGCTCTCTGTCAAAGCCCAGGCCAAGGACTCCTCCGGAGGATCCTTCCTTCACGGAGCTGCTATGTAAAATCTAAGCAGTGCATAAGTTGCAATCCTTGGAGCCAGATCCACAGCAGTTAAAACTCGGTGAGCATCTGGATCTGCCCGTGACAGCTTCCTCCTTGGTGCCACCCTGGGTCGAGCCTCATGCCCACCTTGTTACCATGATTTGAAAACAACCGTTGGCATTAGCCTCTCTTCCACGGAAGTAGAACAGGCTATACCAGGCTTCAGAGTGTGGTGGCTGTTTAGATTCACACCCTCGAGCAGGACTCTGTCATGATTCGCGCCACTCACGGTCGGTCATCTTATCCAAAACACCTTAGCTCGTTGCCACCTGATAAAGAATCCCACCTTCTGGACCAGTATGGCAAGAAGATTTTCGCTTCTTCCACGCCGGGGATCAGGGCCCTCAACTATGTCGGTCATATGGGGGATTATCAGAAGGCAGTTCTTTCTGAGGTGGAAACCAAATTGGACTTCCTGCCGGACTCTCAAGTCAAGCAGGAACTGTCTGACCTCATCCGCTCTGCATGTTCGGCCAGTCGACACACGCTTTGTGTGACTTACGATGCGGTGGACACTGCTGGACGGAGCTCAGCTTTCGCCGTAGGCCTATGACGTCATGTTTGGCTCCATGTGTCAGGGTTGGTCCTGGAAGTGCAGTCCGCTATACAGGAAGCACCCTTCCAGGGGTCGGTGCTCTTCAGGGGTGATGTCAAGGACATCATCACTGATCTGCAGGAGAAGGGAATGGCACTAAAGTCCATCGACTCTATGTACCATCCCCATCAACTGCAGCGCCGTCCCTTTTGCAGACAGAACTGGCCAAAGGCAAAACCTCCGAGAAAGTGGGCCACTAAACGCCGGGCCCCATCAGCTGCCAAGCCCCCCCCTGCCCAAAAAAGCAGCGGGCGCTTCAGCTGCAGCGCTGCCCCACACCACCTGACTCCTTCCCTCTCCCACAACCTCCAGGCCTTCCAGAGTAACTGGTAGGAGGGAGGTTCTCCCTCCACCTTCCGGGCTGGGAGAGGATAACAGAGTCATGGATGCTCCAGCTAATCGCAGAAGGACACTCAATAGAGTTTCTACAGAAATCACCTCAATCTCCCCAGAGGTCGTCATACTCTCGGGAACATCTGCTTCCAGTCCAGGAAGAGATCTCAGCACTGTCGCTGAAAGAGGTGGTAGAACCTGTCTCCCTTCCCCTTCAGGGAATGGGTTACTATTCCCAGTTCTTCCTGGTACAGAAGAAGACAGGAGATGCAAGACCTATCCTAGATCTCAGTTCCCTGAACCTATTCGTGAAATACAAGAGGTTCAGAAATCTCTCACTGCAGAGTCTTCTGCCTCTCCTCCGCTCGGACCAGTGGATGTGCGCTCTGGATATGCAGGATGCCTACCTACCTACCTACCTACATGTATCCATTCGCCCGTCCCACCGCAGATACCTCCATTATACCTTCCAGGGGGACCACTACCAGTTCAAGGCACTTCCATTTGGTCTCTCCTCGGCTCCCCGAGTATTTACCAGATGCCTTGCGGTGGTGGTGGCCTACCTGCGTACCCGGGGAGTGCAAGTTTTCCCGTACCTGGACGATTAGCTCCTGGCGGCCTTGCCCAGGGAGGAACTCCAGCGTTGCCTCTCCCTTACCCAACAGGTCTTTGCCTGCCTGGGTATTACCATCAACCATTCCAAGTCTCACTTGATCTCATCCCAGACACTCCAGTTTATCGGGGCGCTACTGGACACGACCCTGGGCTGGACCTTCCTGCCACCGGACAGGGGGGCGACTATTCAGATTCAGGTAAGCCTGTTGTCCAGCCGCAGGCGAGTCATTGCAAGGTCAGTTCTTTGCCTTCTCGGGCTCATGGCGGTTGCTTTCCCGACAGTTCCTCGCGCTTGGCTCCACATGAGGGTTTCTCAGTGGACGGCTTCACTCCCAGTGGGATCAATTGGAGGACGACTTGGAGCAGCTGGTCCTGGTCTCCTCTCCCATGGTTCGAGACTTGCAGTGGTGGATGGTCAGAGAGAACCTGTTTCGGGAGGTTCCATTCTCCCTTCCTCCCCCCTCTTCCAGACTCTGACCACAGATGCCTCGGGTGAAGGTTGTGGAGCCCATCTTGGTCCTCATTGGACCCAGGGCTGTTGGTCCAAGCTCGAACGAACACTTCATCAATGTGCTCGAGCTCCGGGCAGTGCTTTATGCACTTCAAGCCCTCCATCTGTGTCTCCTTCCAGGACACCTAGCCATCCAGATGGACAATGTGTGTGTGGTATGGTACAATAACAAACAGGGAGGGACTCAATCCTACCCTCTTTGCAGGGAAGCGATGAGAGTGTGGGATTGGGCAACACAACACGACATTCACCTTATGGCAACTCATGTTCCGGGAGTCGAATGCCTTGGCAGACAAGCTGAGTCGCTCATCCGCCCTGGCCCATGAGTGGGAACTGGATCAAGGGGTCCTAGACGATATCTTCCTAGGTTGGGGAACAACACAGGTCGACCTGTTCGCTTCCCCTCAAAACACAAAGCTTCCAGATTTCTGCTCACTCGTTCAAAAGCGTGGCATTTTCTGGAGAGACTCTCTGTCTCTAGATTGGAATGACAGATTCGTCTGTGCCTTTCCCCCAATTCCTTTGAACCCACGGGTCTTGAAGAAACTAGGTTCAGATGGAGCACGAATGATTCTGATCGCTCCTTTTTGGCCCAGGCAAGTTTGGTTCTCTCTTCTGCAACAATTCTCAGAAGAACCTCTGCTTCCTCTTCTTCTGTCAAAGATGTTTTACTGACCCAGGATCGGGGGACCCTGGTCCATCCAAGTCTCAAGTCCCTTCAGCTACATGCCTGGCTCCTGCAAACATAGCCCAAGCCCGCTTTGGAGTTTATCCCCAGGTGGTGGAAATTCTGGTGGAGGCTAAGAAACCCTCCACTAGGTCTACCTATGCCATGAAGTGGAAAAGGTTCACAATCTGGGCTGCTTCGAAAGACGTTGAGCCTTTCTCCTGCCCCACAGGATGTCTGCTGGAGTACCTGCACCATCTCTTCAACCTAGGTCTTATTCACTCCTCTCTGAAAGTCCACATGGCGGCCATTTCGGCCTATCACATTCTCTTTGCAGACAGAATGTTTGCTCAACTGGAAGTCTCGAAGACTTTCCTCAGAGGGGTTCTCCACCTGAGACCTCCCATTTGAGTTCCTGCCCCTCCTTGGGATTTGAATTTATTCTTGAGAAACTAACTTTGCCTCCTTTTGAACTGGCAGCCTCCGCAGACTTGAAGTTCTTTTCTTGGAAGACACTTTTTCTCATGGCCATTACCTCTGCACGGAGGATTTCCGAGCTCCAGGCCCTGATGTGTAAAATTCCATACTTGATTTTCCACAAGGAGCGTGCGACTCTGCGCACCAATCCTAAGTTTCTCCCCAAGGTGGTAGCAGAGTCTACATTGAACCAGTCCATAGAGTTACCTGCTTTCTTTACACAATACTCCAAACAAGGGGAGTATTTACTACATACTATGGATATTCACCGGATTCTGAGATACTACATTAATAGAACAAAAGATCTCAAAGACTGATCAACTGTTTGTCTCTTTTGCTGCCAAAAGAGAAGGCAATGTTGTTTCTAAGCAATGCCTATCCAAATGGTTAGCTCATTGCATCATCTTCTGTTATGACGAGTACAACAAGACCCTTCCGGGTCAAGTAAGAAGGTCACTCCACCAGAGGAGTCGCTGCCTCAGTGGCTTGTTTCAAGAATGTGTCAGCGGCAGACATCTGTGCTGCCACCACTTGGACTTCTGCCCATACATTACAGTTTGGATATTGCCTCTCTCCATAGAGCAGGCTTCGGGTTGGCTGTCCTGCAAGGCCTCCTTTCTTAAGGCCTTCTCAGCTAAAGGATCTACTCTGAGTAGCTTTCCTCCTCCCGTGTGCTTCTTCTTGTTCCAGACTGCTTGGAACTCAGTCCTATATGTAATTACCTACTGCAAGAGCCCTCTCGAAGTAAGATAGTACAGTTACGTAAGAACTTACCGTAACAGTAGATCTTGAGAGGCTCTTACAATAAATATCCCACCCTCCATCCCCTAGGCTTTTCAGCTCCTTTTCCATTGAAATACTCTTCTCTCTCTCTCGTCCTCCTTTGGCGGAAAGAACTGGAAAGGCGGGCTTGAGGACCACCCCTTATCAGGCGTCTCCTGGCGCGGTCACCTGATGTGGGGTGGTCCCTACGCCAGACTACTAGATAGAAATTTTTCCTTGGGGTCCTGCCGGCATCAGTCCTATATGTAATTATCTACTGCAAGAGCTTCTCTCGAAGATCTATTGTTACAGTAATTTCTTAGGTAACTGTACTTTTTCAGTTTCTCACAGTCCTGCCAAGTCAACAGTCTGTGGCAGTGGAGGATGACCTTAGGGATCCTTCTCAGGCAAGCTGCTATGGTGGCATGGCTATGTCCAGTCCACTTTCCCCATTGGTGAAGGGTTCTGAAAACAGTCCTTTGCTCAGGAGGAAAGACAGTACTTCTGGAAGCACAAGAAGAAGCAGGCCTGTTCCCGATCCCAGTCTGGTTCTTGGCACCTCTTAACCTTAATTTCATCCTCTTCCCATTGGAAGGGGAAGAAACGGTACTACTGGAAGTTGCTGTATGTGAGGTCAGCCACAAGATCCTTGGTCTCCTGGAGCATTAGGCCCTCACCGGTCATTGGGGGCTCTGGTACTAGGAGGTCGAGGTCTTGGGCCTGGAGCCACCCTCTGTCTGCTTGTGGTAACTCAGGTGGGCAGTTCCACCATTGGGCAGCTCTTATGCAGCAGTGGGTGCCGTGTCTGGCATGTTTGCCTCTGCCAGCGGAGCCAATCCCTGGTCTGCCAGGGCCAGTGGAACTAGAGCTGTAGGATGGGCCTTCGGGCTGGGTAGAGCATTTGTCTCTGGCAACAGCCCCTGGGTCTTTGCCAGTGACCCTGCTGCCGTATTCTATCCCACTGGCCACACCCTCATTCAGTGATGGAACCGGCCATGGTACCATTGCTGGTCACTTCAGTGCTGGCTGGGTTGCCAGTGACTGGGTCTGCATCACTGTTGGTGCCGGGTTTAGGCATTTCTAGGCATGGCTCAGATCAGTTCTGGTGCCACCCTCTATGCCAGGGATCTCCACAGTGCAGGACTCTGTTCCAGTTAATGGCCACACCCTCATTCAATGCCACTGTAATGGAACTGATCATGATACCATTGCTGGTCACTTCAATGCTGGCTGGGTCATCAGCAGTGGGGTCGCTGCCAGGTTTAAGCCCTCTGGTCATGGCCCAGCATCAGTTGTGGTGCCGTCCTCTTTGCCAGGGATCTCCCCAGTGCAGGATTTAGTTTGTTACTGCACCGCTTCAGACACCAGGCCCTTGTCCCTTGGGGCTGTTGTCACTGGTGTTGCCAAGGCTACATTCTGGATTAGAGGGCTTGCGATCCCCCTCCCACCCCGTGACCCTCCCTCCAGGGAGTATGTGGAGTGGGACAAGTCTGACCCTGACTGTGTCATTTCTGAGAGCAGTGACGGAGACTTTATTTATTTACGAGTTTAACCAGGAATGGATACTGAGCAGGGATTGCTATTCATTCAAACCAATATTGTTCAAAGATGTAGAAGACCTCCTACTCCAACTAGATACTACCAAAAGCGCAGGTGCAGACTCCCTGGATCCCTACTTTCTAAAAGTAGCACTGTATGCCTTAACTGCCCCCCTCACCCATCTCTTCAATCTATCACTTGTCACTGGTACTATCCCCTCAATATGGAAAACAGCTCAAGTGTTTCCACTTAAGGCAGGTGATCCCATGGACCTCAATATATGAGCCATCTCCATCTTACCAATACTATCCAAGATGCTTGAGAAGCTGGTAAACTCTCAGTTAACTGCCTACCTTGATACCAACAATCTCCTAAATCCAGCTCAATCTGGGTTTAGATCTATACATAGAGCATCTCTGCTCTAGCAAAAGTCACAAATGACTGGCAGACTGCCCTAGACAAAAGAATAATACCTGTGCTGTGTTTCTGGATCTAAGCAAAGCCTTTGACACTGTGGATCATGATCTCCTAATCCCTCACTAAACTCCATAGGCCTTGACTCACTCTCCATTAAATGGTTCAGATGCTATCTCTCTGGAAGGCTACAACTGGTAAGAATGATGGTGATCTATCTACCCTAAGCCACTCCTAAGAGGTGTACCACAAGGCTCCATCCTGGGTCTCATCCTTTTGCCATCTACATCAACAATATTGACTCAATCTCTCTCTTTCTAATATCCACCTTTTGCAGATGACACTGTACTTTATGTGAGCGATCCCTCACCATCAAAAGCCTGTGAGCTCCTACACTCTCAATTCTCCTCCTCCAGCATAACCTATTAAAAAGAAATTATTACTAAATGCTAAGAAAACCAAAGCTATGTTCTTTGCCCACAAGAACTGTTCTTCCACTATCCATCATTCACCCTCCCACAACTCTCTACCATCCTTGGTGAAAATCTGGAATATGTTGACAAATTCAAATACCTAGGAGTATGGATAGACAATAAACTAGACTATACTACCCACGTTGAAGAGCTCCTGAAAAAGCTAAGACAAAGACTTGGTCTATTCTATAGAATCAAACACTACCTGACCAAAGATTCCAAACAAAGATTAATCCTTGCATCATTCATGTCCCTCATTGATTATGCTGACTTCCTCTATGGTCATTGCTCCCTCTCCCATCTAAACAAACTAGACACCCTGTATCATAGAGCTATTAGATTCATTACTGACCTTCCCTCTAGCACCCATCATTGCTCTCTCTACAATGCAGTCAGCTGGACATCCCTGCAACATAGAAGAAGAAAAATGCTGCTATCTGGATCTACAAAGCTCTGACAAACAAACTCCCTTCCTACATCTCAGATTGCTTCAACCAGATCACATCCAGGCCCTACACCTTGAGGATCAACAAACTGATCCTGCTGAAGATTCCTATCACCTGACCCGGTATGGAAGAGCTGCAATCAGTTATTCCTGGCACTTATCTGGAATTCTATCAAAAGACCCTGAAAATGGAAACACTGATCCCCCTTACATCCTTCAAAAAGCTGTACACCAGCCTAATCCCAGATTCTTGCAATTGCTTCCACAAGGCCTAGTCCTCCCACATCCTCACCCCCTTCTAAATCTCCTCCCTATTCTTCTATCATTGCTCTGGTCCTTTCCACATCAAACCTCAAACATATATACCCACCCATGTACCATTATCCAAGCCTTATCCCCACCAGACTGTTTGTTTCTCACCTTTAATAGGTTTTTGGTTTACTGTCCTTTGCCTTGTATATATGTAAATAATTGTACATCTATCTCACTCATAAATGTTTGTATTTGTGCTATTTCAATATCATGTTTTTGTATACACTCTGTAACCTTTTTTGTTATGACCACTCAGGTCCATCTTGTAAATGAGCTATGCTCAATGATGTTCGCCTGAATAAATAAAGATTTTGATTGATTGATTGATTGATTGCCCGATTCCAGATGCGATCTGGGGGACAAGTCCCAAAACAATAGTACAAATACAGGTACAGTAGAGTAAACAGCATAGTGAGGGGTCCACCTGCCATACAGACAATCTGCAGATAGATACAGGAACATAGGAGAGGGAACACACACTGGGACAGTGTTACAGAGATCACAATAACAATAGTACTAGTACATAGTGGACATTAGCTGAAGCATGAGCAGCTTGAGGAGAAGTGGGTGCCGAGTAGGCGGTTGAGGAGGCGGGGGTTGGGTGAGTGTCTTATATCGACTGGCAAGGCATTCCATAGCTGTGGGATACAAAATCTGAAGGCCGCCTAGCCTTTGGATGTACGCATAAAAGGGATTTGGAGGAGCCTGGGGTCCATACTTGTGAGGGAGTAGGCAGGGGACGGTTGTGGGGAGAGGACAGAAACCAGGTAGGGGGGAAGGGTGTAGGACCAGAATTTGGCTGCGGACCTGGCACAGTGGGTTAGTCTAAGGTCTTGGAGGGACGGCAGGGCTATGGAGTCGTATAAGGTGCAGTGGTAGGTTGTTTGTGGGCAGTCCAGGATAAAAGCGACAGAAGGAGTGATAAAGGGAGTCAAGGCTGGCCAAGGCGGAGGAGGGCGCAGTAGTATAGACTATGTTACCATAGTCGAGTATTGGGAGTATCATCCTTTGAGCAGTTGCTTTCCTGGCTGGAGAGGGGAGACAGCTTTTGTTCCTATATAGGGCGCTGAGTTTTGGGAGTAGTTTCTTGTGTAAGGAATCAATGTGGGTGGCGAAATCAAGGTGCTGATCAAGCCAGACACCTAGGTATCTGAAACTGGTGCAAGCTTCCAGGGGGGTCCCGTCTAGGGTTTGGAAAGGGGGGGCATGAAGCTTGACGGGAAAGTATTAGCTGTGAGCCGAAAGTTAGTGATATGGTTTTCTTTGGGTTTAGGAATAGTTGGTTTGAACGGAACCAGTCCTGGATGGCATTGAAATCCTCCTGTAACAGATCTGTCACCTCGCTTGTGGAAGGGCCCGTGGCGTACAGCACTGTATCGTCCGCATACATTTGGTTGGATGAGTAGCGACAGGCTGATGGGAGGTCATTTAAAAATATGGAGAAGAGCAGTGGGCCCAAGACTGAGCCTTGGGGGACGCTGGTGGTAACTGGCAGGGGGTTGGAGATGTGTGCTACAACTTTTACAGGCTGGGCCTACCCACCAGGTAGTCATGGAACCAGGTGGAGGCTGGACTGGTGATACTGGCTACTTTTAGTTTAGAAAGGAGCAGTGTATGGGAGATGGTGTTGAAAGCCTTGGCTAAGTCTGTGAAGATGGCAGAGGTGATGTAGCCTTTGTCCATGCCAGTGAGTATGTCATCAGTGAGTCTTAGCAGGGAGGTGGTAGTTGAGTGTGACTTGCGAAAATCGGATTGGTATGGGGTGAAGGAGGAGGTGTCCAGATAGGGAGAGAGTTGGGCGAGGACAAGATGTTCCTGTATTTTTGCCAAGATCGGGAGTAGGGAGATGGGGCGATAGTTACCCAGAGGAGAGGTCACCACCTTTTGGGAGGGATATGACGGCAGCCTGTTTCCATACGGATGGTAATTTGCCTAGTGAGAAGGAGAGGTTGAATAGTGGGGCGGCTATGGCTGGGGCTGACAGAAATAGCATCTTGGCATCCAGGGCCGTGGGACATTTACCTTTGTTAGGGTTCAGGAAACGGAGGGAGTTGAGTACTTCGTCCGGGGATACAGGGCGGAAGGAGAAACTATATGGGCGGTGGGAGTGCTCTTGGTGGGGGAGGGGCACAGGGTGGGTGGATGCTGGAGGGAGGATAGGAGCGAGTCAGCGCAGATGGAGAAGTAGGTATTGAAAGCAGTGGCAACCTCTCTGGGATCGGTGATGGTAGTGTCCTGTTGTGACAGTGTCGGTGGTGGCGGCTGGGTGGGGGAGAGGGTTGAATTATTATCAAAAGTTTGTCGGGTGGTTTGGGTTTGCACTGAAAGCTGATAGGAAATAGTTATTTTTTGACTTACGAATGAGATTGGCACAGGAGTTGCGGAGGGGTCTGTAGTTTTGGAAAGTTGCCTGGGTGCCTAATTTCTTGTGGACTTTTCATGCATAGTCCCTGGAGTGGCATTGACTGATATCAGCGATGATCCAGGGAAGGTGGGCACCTCTGACCCTTTTTGTGTGCAGGGGGGCGTGGTAGTCCCAGACATTTAGAAATTTGGCCTTGAAAGTTTCAAAGGCGACATCAGTAGATGTGGCTGCTGGGATGAAAGACTAGTCTACTTGGCCTAGGTCGTGCATGAGCGACGCTAGGTCCAAGGAATTGTATGCCCTTTTCTGCAGAATCTTAGGAGGGGGGAGTGGAGGTCCAAAACACCTTTCTGACCATGGAGATCGTGTGGTGGTCACTTAGGGAGTCTGGGAGCAGGCCCGCTCGTGGGATCCTGTGTGGGTGGGAGGAGAGGATCCAATCCAGGAGAGAGTGGTTTTTGCGTCTTGTGGTTTAGTTGGGTGGGGTGTTCAATTAGTTGAGTGACATTTAGAGCCTTGATCTTGGTCTTGAGGTGGGCCTTATCTGTGGCTAGCCAGTTGTGGTTAAAATCGCCGATGGCGTGAAGCTCGCCTCCCATGGTTAATGACTTTAGCTTGTCCAGGTGTGCTAGGATGTCAGGTAGGGATGTGCGGGGGTAGTAGGTCCCTGCAACATACACAGGGGTGGAGCACGGGGCGAGACTTTGATTAGGAGAGAGTCGATGTGAGCTGGGAGTGAGGGAATTTGTATTAAGGTGAACTGCAACTTAGAGGAGATGTACATGGCTGTTCCACCGCCTCTTATTCCCTGGACGATCATGTCTGATAATTAAGTAGCCAGGGATGGATACTTAAGCATCTGTGTGATGCGGCTTTAACCAGGTTTCAGATATGAGCAGGATGTCAGGGTGATGGGATAGGGCGATTGGCTGCAGCACTGTTTGTTTAGTAAGCTGCAGATGTTGAGGTGCAGGAGCCTGAGATCCTTGGGGAATGAAAACAGGGAGTGAGTGCTTGGAGTGATGGGTACAGGGTTGGCCAGGAGGAGTAGCAGAGTGAGAAACTGTTGGCATTTGTGCCAGAGGTATTTGTGCCTAGTGATAGGGGTGGGATCTGAGGCTGCAGGCGGAGGGCAGCTGAGGGCTTGGGTGCGGAGAATGGCATGACTCAGATTAAAAGAGGGGGCAGGATGGTGGCGCTAATGGGCCAATTGTGTGCTTTAGTGCAGTTTTGCAGCTGGAGAGAGTATGTATAGATGGGCTGGGGGATGAAGCAGGGGATCGTAGGCGGGGGCGGTTCACTTTTTGGGAGGATCGCTGGGGGACGGGATGTCAGAGGGGCAAGAAAGAGAAATAGCAGGGGTAGAAAAGGTAGCATAATTGGTAGAGATAAGAAAAAAGTTTTGGTAGCGGTATAGTGGCCACCAGTGGTAGCAGCTGATAAGCTGCAAATGGGAGAGTGAGCTGATGGGTTCTGGAGCTCACGTGACTCAGTGTACAATACGAGGAGCTCACCAAGGCCTGGACATTTCAGACCCACGCCCCTCTCCTGTTCCACTCTGCACTTGATTTTAAGCCTGCAGCTTCTGACCCAGGTAAATGTTTGTCTGCAGTGGCTAAACATTTCCATCATGCTGATCAATTTAATTTCTCCTATTCTGCCCACATTTGAAACCTTGTCTTCTGCAGTCTGGAACAGACCTGCTTCTGTCCCTTCTGTCTGCAAGCAGACAGGAAATACACTGACCCGAAGGATAGAGCAGTGTATGTTTCTCAAACTATAGCTTATACCATTGTTGTTCTCACTGAGACTGACAAAGCCATTCTTCCCCAAGAGGTCACTGCGCACCCTGTTAACAAGGAAATGTGCAAGACTAACAATATGGGCAAGAAGCCTTTTGCAGCAGCTACCCTTACCATGCGGATTGCTACCCGTTGAGGGCATTTTTTTTTCGAATACAAGTATACCCTCAGGAGCTCACTTAAGTCTCTGGTAGAATCCCTGGCAGATTCTGAAACAAAGCAAAAGATTTTGCAGACTTCCACATAAGGAACTGAGATCAACAGTCGTCAGCTCTAAGTTGCTGTGTATGCCTTTCACACTGCCTCCCACTCTGCTGCTGCAGGCATCTACAGTATATGAGAAGGCATTCATGGCTATGCACTGGCGCTTCTCAGGATGTGTCAACAGGTAATGAACATTCCCTTCGATGGTATATATCTTTTGGACAGCAGGTAGAGAAGTCTCTTAAGGTGTCTTGGAAAACTATAATGACCCTTAAGACTTCCAATGCCGCTTCCTGCTAACCCTCCAATGGGAAGGACGTGTTTTTTTCACAACCAGCTGTTCTGTTGCAGAAAAGGCAGGGGAGCCCAAAGTAAATCTCAGCCTGACAAGAAGGCACAGATGCCAAAAGCATCCAGTGCCACCCTCTGAACCTCTGGCTTCAGTCCTGCCTCAGCTGCCCATGGTAGACCTTTATTCCAGTGAGAGGTGCGCGTCTGACCCAGTTTTGTCATCAGTTGATAGTCCATTACAACGGACAAGTCACAAATCTCTCTGGCTTAGCCATAAAGAGGGTACCCCTTCTTAGCCCATATAGCATAGTTTCTGGCGCAAGACATTGGGGGCCTTCTGAGCAACAGGGCAGTGGAAATAGTGTCAGGGTCAGAATGAAATATAGGCTTCCACTCACTGCTTCCTAGTACTAAAGAAATTGGGGGCATGCACCCCATTCTCGAACTCAGAAACCTGAACAGGTTCATGGATCGAGAAAAGTTCAGAATGATTTCTTTGGGGTCTTTGTTTTCCTTCCAGAAACCTCAGGATTGGTTAGCTTCTCTGGATGTGCAGGATGCATACCAGCACATACTGGTGCACACTAGCCTCCACATATACTTCCGATGTGTTGTGCTGGGACAGCATTATCAGTTCAGAGTCCTGTTTTTTGGGCCGTCCTTGGCACCCTGAGTCTTTACAGAGTGCTTTGCATTAATCAAAGCACATATGAGAACTGAGAATCCAGGTTTACCCTTACCTGGATGATTGGCTGATAGCAAGCACATCCAGGCAGGAGACTGAACTGGCAGTGGGCACAGCCACTCAGATCTTACTTCGAGAGGAAGCTCTTGCAGCAGGTAACACACATAGGACAGATGCCACCTGGCGGCAGATCTCAGCAATTCTTTTCTCCAGCAGTACCGATGTGGGACCACCCACCCAACGTCGGTTCCACCCCTGACGTCACCCAGTATAAAGGCAGGAGGTGGTCCCCACGTGCTCCAGTTCTTTCCTGCCACGGCAACGTGTTAATCAGTTTCTCAGCTTTAGAACCATTATTTCTCTGTCTCACTTCAGCGGTTCTTCAACGTATGTCCTCTCCACTGACCGGGCACCATAATAAGTGCTCCTCTGGGAAGCAGATCCCTTCCAAGGACAGACATTCGGCCTGCCTCTTTTGCCTGGGCCCAGACCATGACACTAGCGCCTGTAGCCACTGCCAGGCCTTCAACAGCCAGACCAGGATTCGGAGAAAGAAGTCTCTCCAGGCTTACCTAGCCCAGCAACGTTTGGCCCAGATGCAGCAGGAGATGTTCTCCGGGAGGGAATCTTGTTCCCCCTCCCCACCCAAGAAACACAGAAAGGAGAAGCTCCACCACCGGGATCGCTTGCCCTCCAAACCCAGGTCTTCCAGCTCCCAGTCTGCTGGTTGCTCTGACTCCTCCAGTTATGAGGCCTGGCTTACCTCCCTTGAGCCTCCCACCTCAGCTTCTCGCGTCAAAGGGACTTCTCTTCAGCCTATCAAGATCAGGCCCCAGACTCCGGTTCTGCAGAGGCTAAAGGGCTCTCTGACACTGGTTCTGCAGCGCAAAAAGGCCCTTGGACTCTGGCTCCTCGTTGCCTAAGAGGCCCCCCCGACGCCAGCTCCGCAGCAGCAAAGGGTAAGTCCTCCTCCTGATCAGCCTCGGTTGATCCCCGGAAGTCTCACCTCAGCTTCTCGCATCAAAAGGACTTCTCTTCAGCCTATCAAGATCAGGCCCCCTGACTGCGGTTCCGCAGTGGCTAAAGGGCTCTCGGACACTGGTTCTGCAGCGGCAAAAAGGTCCTCTGACTCCAGCTCCTCGTTGCCTAAGAGGCCCTCCAACGCCGGCTCTGCAGCAGCAAAGAGCAAGTCCTTGTCCCGATCAGCCTCGGTCGATGCCCCAGGAGTCTAGGCAGACAGTGGGGCACTCTTCTTCCAGGGCTTCGTCCCTGACGCTGAAGCATAAGTCCGACAGGCGTCTGTCCATTGATTCCGACCACCCCTCAGACAAGCCCCACAAGTCTTCTGATAGAAACATAGAAGTTGACGGCAGATAAGGACCGCAAGGCCCCATCCAGTCTGCCCATTTCTTTTTCTACCTTATAAATGTGCCATCAGCCTTTGCTCTGTAAGTGGTCTATCTATTCAGACTCATCTGTATTGCTCCCTTATGCCTATTCCATGCCTGTTTGAAGCCCTGCACTGTATTCATAGCCCCCACTTCCTGAGGTAGGCCGGTCCATGCATCCACCACCCTTTCTGTGAAAAAGAATTTCCTTACATTCCCCCTTAATCGGCCTCCCTCTAATCTCATGCTGTGTCCTCTTGTCCTGCTATTTTTCTTATATTTAAACATGTTGGACTCTTTCACCTTGTTAATGCCCTTAAGGTGTTTGAATGTCTCGATCATATCACTCTCTCCCTCCTTTGCTCAACGGTATACATATTGAGCTCCGTTAATCTGTCCTTATGTCTTCCCTTCTCTGGACTGCCTCAATTTGGTTAATGTCCTTGTGAAGGTGTGGCCTCCAGTACTGCACGCAGTACTCCAGATGGGGCCTAACCAGTGTCTTGTAGAGGGATTATTACCTCCCTCTTACAACTTGATACCCCTACTAATACCCCCTAACATCCCCCTAGCCTTACCTACTGCTTTAGAGGTCTGCTTGGATGATTTCAGGTCATCAGTGATGATGATGCCCAAGTCTTTCTTCCTTTGTGACTGCTAGCAACTCCCCTCCCAGCCTATAGGTGGCTTCGGGGTTTCTCCTTCCTATGTGCATGATCTTGCACTTCTTTGCATTAAATTCCAGTTGCCACTCTTATGACCATTTTGCTAGTTTATCCAGATCTCTTCTCATTCTGCCCACCCCATCTGAATCATCTACTCTGTTGCAGATCTTGATGTTATCTGCAAACAGACAAGCCTTACTCTCTAGTCCATCTGCAAGGTCACTAATGAAGATATTGAAGAGGATTGTCCCCAGGACTGATCCCTGAGGTACCCCACTTGTGACTTGCATGTCTTCTGACTGTATACCATTCACCACCACTCTCTGTTTTCTGCCCGTCGACCAGTTTGCCACCCAGTTGACCAACTTCTGACCCTCCCCGAGCCTACCCAGCTTATTTATCAATCTTCTATGTGGAACAGTGTCAAAAGCTTTGCTGAAGTCAAGGTAGGCGACATCAACTGCTCCCCCCTTGGTCCACCACTCTGGTTACCCAGTCAAAGAAATCTGAGATTAGTTTGACAGGACCTTCCTTTTGTAAACCCATGCTGTCTTGGATCCTGTGCCCCTATGGATTCCAGGTGTTTTACTATCCTTTCCTTAAGGAGTGCCTCCTTAATCTTGCCCATTACTGAGGTAAGACTGACTGGTCTGTAGTTCCCTGCCTCTTCCCTGCTACCACTCTTGTGGAGCGGGATCACATAAGCCCTTCTCCAGGCTTCTGGGACCTCTCTTGTGCTCAGAGACTCACTAAACAGTTCTGCTAATGGCTCTGCTAGTTCCACCCGTAGCTCCTTAAGGACCCTGGGATGTATGCCATCATGTCCCATTGCCTTATCCACCCTGAGCTTAGCGAGCTCTTGTAGGACCCTTTCATTTGTGAAGGGAGTAGTGCTCACCTCCCTCCCCTCTGTGTCCTTGGTGCTGAGCTGTGGGCCCTGCCCTACCTTCTCTTCAGTCGATACTGAGCAAAAGTATCTATTTAGGATAGATTCTTTTACAGTGTCCTCCTCCTCACATGCCCCCTTTTCTCCATTGAGCTTAGCAATACCCACTCTGGACTTTCTCCTTTCACGAATGTATCTGTAGAAAGTTTTGTCACCTTCTTTTACTGTTTGTGCTAGTGTTTCCTCAGTTTGGGACTTTGCCTGCCTTACTGCCTTCCCTGCTTCCCTTAGGGCAGCTTGGTATGCCTCCCTATCTTCATCCCGCTGTGTTCCCTTATATTTCCTGAAGGCCATCCTTTTGGCTCTGACCTTTTCTGCTACTGTATTTGAGAACCAATGTGGTTTCCTTCTTCTTTTGCACGTCCTTTTCTGTCTAACACAATGGGATGTTGCTTCAAGTATTGCATCCTTAATGCTTGCCCACTTTGCCTGTACCCCCTCACCTGTGTTTCTTTTTGCCAGGGCTAGCTTAACTCTGTTGGCCATCTTATCAAAGTCAGCTCCTTGAAGTCCCATATTTTTACCTTGGAATGGGATGATTTAGATGTAGTGGCCAAATTGAACCATACCATGTGATGGTCACTGGCCCCCAGGTGACCTTCTACCTGGAGATCTGTGATCCCTTCCCTGTTAGTCGGTACTAGATCTAGGATAGCTGTGTCTCTTGTGGGTTGTTGTACCAGTTGTTTGAGGCCCTCCCCCTGCAGGGAATCCACCATGTGTCTAGTTCTGGCAGATGTTCCTGCTGGTATTGACCATCTGTATCCGGCATGTTGAAGTCTCCCATTATCAGAACCTCCCCTTTAGCTGTCATGTTTTGTATATCTTCTAGCAGTAATGTATCTATGTCCTCCCCCTGGTCTGGGGGCCTGTAGACAACCCCGGTTCTTATGGCTGTCCCATTTCCTGTTTCCAGGGTGACCCACAGTTCTTCTGGCTCCTTATGTATATTCTGAATTTCTGAAGTTTTGATATTTTCATTGACATGCAGGGTCACTCCACCCCCTTCTGCGCCTCGGTCTCTTCTGAACAATACATGGCCAGATAATGAAGTCTCCCAAGTGTGGTTACTGGTAAACCACATCTCACTAATTGCTAGTATGTCCAGTTTAGCCTCTGACATTATTGCCTGAAGGTCTGGGATCTTATTTCCCAGGCTGTGAGCATTTGTGTACATGATTTTCCATTGGCCAGATTTCAGTGTGAGTTGTTGGGTGAGGTTTGGCATTTCCCCTATGTGTCGTATGGGGAGATGGACCTTTTTTCTTACCTGGTGATGCAAATGAACTGCAAACATGCTGAATCCCTGTTTGACCACTAGCTGAGGGGGGAGGGGTGTTCTTCCCATTCAACGTATGGGGTGCTGCACCCCTCTCCTCATTTGCTAGTTTAAATATTCTGCAAAGGCGTCAAGCGTCTGCCCCAATGCACTGACTCCTCCTTAGTCAGATGCAGTCCATCAGATTTAAAGAACTTTCGCTCCCAGAACTGTTGCCAGTTCCCTACAAATCTGTCCTTTTCCTGGTACCAGCCCTTGAGGCCACATGTTTAGCTCCCTCTCCCCTTCTCTGACCTTCCAGTCCATCTGCCCCCCTCTCCCAGACTGGCAGGATCTCAGAGAAGGAGATGCCGGACGAAATGGATGATAGTTCATCACCCAGCCTGGTCAGGTGTTCCTTGGTCTCCACAACTGACTGACTGGCGAGATCTATTTATCATTAGTCCCTATGTATACCAGGACGTCAGTGTTTTCTCCTGCTTTATGAACAATTTTAGCAATGCGGTCAGTGTCTCTTCACGCTGATGTACCTGGGAGACATCTGACCATTACCCCTGGCTGGAGATGGTTATCAACTCCCCGAATCGTGGAGTCTCCTATGATCAGAAGTTTTTTGGATTTCCTTTTTGCTTTTTTTGTTTTGGTTCCTGATTTGGTTGAGTTTTGTTGTGTTAGCTCCTGCGCTGCAGTGTCCTCTGCCCCTTTGATTTCAGAGATAGAGGCAGATACCTGTTTGTAGTGTTTATATGGTTTTTGGAGGTAATATGTTGGAGAGCAGAGAGTGATGGGGCACCCGATTTGCCCCTCCTAACCACCTGCCAACCTCCTGGACCAACTACCCTCTGCGGTCGAGGTTTTTCTGTTGGATGTTGGGGAAATGGCGGGTGGTTCTAATAATGTATTTCCTCTTGAATATGAAATTTGAGGCGCGCAGTCTCTGCCCATGCTGCCTGGAGCTGAGCCCTAAGATCTCCAATGGCCCAACATGTAGGACAGTGTCCTAAATCCTGTAAGACTGCCCTTCTGAAAATTGTTCCACAGTACCTGCAGTTAATGATATCCATTCCAGATAAGTCGCTGGGTTTATAACCTAGTCGGTGTAATTAGAAGGAAGAAAATGCAAATAATGGTTTGATTTTGTGTTTTGTTTTTGTAAAACTTGTTATAACAAGTTAAATTACTAGTGCTCCTGTAAATGAGCTCACCTTGTGGGATGCCCCACTGATCCGCCCCTTCCTGCTCTGTCACAGGAAATGTCACAACTGTGGTACCCTATAAAAAGTGTAGTGTGGGGTGGTTGGGGATGGGGGTGGGTGGCTGGGCCCTTCCCCTGCCGAAAAAGAACCATGGACGAAAGAACAAGGAGGTAAGAGAAGGACCAATCCTTCAACAAATGCAGTAACCCTGAAAGCTTAACCTAATGTTAAATAAACCTATAGAACCTGTAAAGCACCACCTGTAATAATTTCAGAGAAGATATACCCTGTAAGAAACTCTTTGCTACAGAGAAAAATAAAGCAGTAACAGAAGATGTACCTTGCAAAAGACAATTTGAATCAGAAGATTATAGCAGTAATCTGTTAGCGCACACCTTGTAATAATGCAGAAGGTATTCCAGTAACAACAATTTGATCAGAGAAAAATAAAGCAATAAAATGTTAGCAACAAACAGTAGCAATCCCTGTGAGTACAAAATAAAAATAACACACAGTAAATCTGCTAAACCAAAAGAAGTCTTAATCATTTTCCCTTGCTCTGGTAAGGTTCTCTACTCTGCCTTTCAAGCAGTCTTAGAAGGAAAGCGCTCAGGTGAAGCTAGGTGCCTTGGCCGGCAAACCAAGTCTTGCAGGCCTCTTCGCGCTCCAACCATCCCCACCCTTCTCCTGTCAAGGGACATCTGTCGGACAAGGCTTCTGGCCCAATGCCGGAGAAGCGTCCTTTTGTTCCTCCAGCGCCAGATATGCCGCCCACCATACCACGGCCATCGTCGGTCCCCCCGGCGTCCCCTGTCCGCAGCCTCGACTTCTCTCCTAGGGACCATACTCCGGTCCACCTGATGCCGGAACCAGACGACGGTACCACTGACATCACCCATTAGACCACCGGTTCGAGGAGAAGGCCGAACGACATCACTTCCAAAACCTAAGTCACTAAGGCTGAGCATGTCTTGGGTTAAAGAACTTTTCATCTATTGGTGGGAGACTGTTGAACAGGATTTGGTGTCTCCTCCTGCTGCTACTCCTGAGCCTTCTCCTGTCACCCCTGAGCCAGATGTTCAGGTCACCCCTGTTCCATCTTGGGAATGAGGAGGATAAAACCCCCACTATCCTCAGGAAGCACAAAATTAAGCACAGGTGGACCAGATCTCATTCCTCCTCCTGCTCTCCTTCACCCAGAAGACCAGACATAGGAAGAGGAGACAAAATTCTTCCTCCTCCTCCTCTTCAGAGGCCTATGGAGAATCAGAGCCTTCCTACTCTGATTCTAACCTTGGTTCGCTTCCTGGAGACACTGAGGACCAGCCAAAGTCTCTGCCCAATGACCCCAGCTTTATGGAGGTCATGAGGCACATACAGGAGAACATGGGATGGGATGGGCTACAGAGGCCCTGGACCCCAAACGCTTGTGTCTGGCAAAGTATTTGCCCCAGAAGGACCCCAAGCCAGTGGTTATCTCCCCATTAGTGGATACCTTCCAAGACATCACCTTTGCCACTTGGAAGCATCCACACGCTTCCTCTGTGGTGCCCAAAAAAGGCAAATTGTTTGTGCCAGGCTGCCAAGGACCACTCTTACTTAGCCGAACATCCCACAGCTGATTCCGTGGTTATATCTGCTGCACACAATCGTTCGTAGAGGCCGAAGCACCTATGTACCAAGCCGCCAGACAGGGAGTCTAAGCAGCTGTATTCTTTAGGGCATAGGGTGTACTCATCTGCCACCTGCAGCATACGTAGCCTCAATTTTTTTTATACACATGGTCCAGTTCCAGAATGCCCTTTGGGACCATGGACTGGACATCCTGCAAGGCATGTCTGACTGCCCTCAAAAGGCAGAGATTGCAAAGCTTTTGCAGACTGGCTCAGATGTGGGTATTCACATCCTCCGAGCAGCATATGAGATTGTGGACCCCTCAGCGAGGGCCACTGCAACCGGAATTTGTCTTCAGTGCCATTCTTTGCTCCAGGTCTAAGGGTTCGACCCAGAGGTTCAAACTTCCCTTCTGGTTGCCCCTTTCAGAGGCTCTGTGCTCTTTGGTGAAGACACACCGAGAAGGTCATTGTTAAACTGCAGGACTCCGGAAAGGCCATCCGTTCCATGTAATCTATGCACCACCCAAAATAGGAGTGTTTTTGGCGGCCCTGTTTTCGTGGCAGAGGGGGACATCAGCCTCGGCAGCCCCATGTTCAGTCTCACACGCAGTGGAGAGGCTTTGGTGGAAGAGGTGGGTCTAGAGGTGCTGCTTCGACCTCCTCTAGACAGGCTAGACCTTCTGCCGCCACCCTCCCTCCCCCTCTTTCAGCCTGATTATCTGAGCGACCCCCTTCTCCCAGACCTGTCGTCAGGAGAGCCGGTGGGAGGTTGTTTTTCTCTTTATACCCAGGCATGGAGAAAAGGGACCTCTGACCAGTGGGGTCCTCTACCTCTTGAAGTTCGGGCACTCCATAGAGTTCGAGTCTTTACCCCCAAATAGACCACTACCCCCATCTTGCTACCCGACAGACCCCAGGGCTCCTATCAGATAAGAGATCCAGTCTCACCTGGCCAAGAACTCCATAGAACGCGTCCTGGAGGCAGAGGTAGACTCTGGTTTTTACTCCCGTGTCTTCCTGGTTCGCAAGAAGTCGGGGGACCCAAGGCCTATCCTGGATCTCAGCGACCTAAACTGGTGGGTCTCCTGTCAGAGATTCCGCATGGTGTCACTTCCAAATCTCCTCCCCTTCCTTGTGGTCGGGAATTGGATGGCATCCATGGACATGCAGGATGCATATCTGCACATTCCCATCTGCTAAAATCGTCGATTTGTGAGATTACGGTTCGAAGGTCAGTCCTACCAGTTCATGGTTCTTCCTTTCGCCCTTTCCTCTGCCCCAAGAGTCTTCACAAAACGCCTTGCCATCGTTGCAGCGGCACTGTGCAGAAATGGACATTTCCTGTTCCCCTATCTGGACGATTGGCTTCTGCTGGCCTCGTCCAGGTCTCATCTCTGGGAGACCATCCTGGACACTTTCTCCCTCTGTCGGTGCCTGGGGATCACAGTGAACCCAGAAAAGTCGCAGCTCCTTCCCTCCCAGAGTCTACAATTTATAGGAGTCCTACTGGATACCTCTTTGGGGAAGGCCTTCCTACCTTCCAACAGAGCAGAGTGCCTCAGGGCACTAGCAATCCAAACTTGTTCAGCATCTGTCGTTCCCGCCAGATCCATCCTTCAGCTTCTGGGACACATGGTGGCCGCCATAGTCTGTCTCCCCTTAGCTAGGCTGCACATGCGCATCATTCAAGTCCAAGTTTATTGCAGGAAAACTCCGTTGAGCAAGCTTATTCACAAGGAGGCCCTGAGGCACGTATACAGACAGTTACACAATACATGTAGTGAATAACATAACAGTAATAATAAATGTGGACTAGGTCCAGAAGAGACCTAGTACTCAAATTAGAAAGTAATGATACTCATGTTCAAATTAGAAAGTAACAGGGCAGGTATGAGAAGCAAAAACCTGGGGAGAAGCATTAGGCATGGCAATTTTTTTGAATAAAAACAGGAGCGCGAAGTTAAAATGAGAAGGAGGAATTGAGAGATAAGGGGAGATGGGAGCAGGAAGGGGGCTAGTGGGCTAAGGTACTAGGAGGAAGGTGAGAGAAGCGAAGGTAGATGGAGAGGAGATAATAAACAGTAAAACAACAGATAAGAGTAAGTTGGGGTAGGGGGAAAGATGGAATGGGGGGTAAAATATAGAGGAGGAGAGATAAAGGTAGAAAGAAGTCATGAGATCAGCTTAAGGGATCATTTTGTTTTAGCCGCCATAGGCAAGTAGAAGACAGGTGCTAGTGCTAGACCAGTTCTGTATGGATTAGAACTGGTAGCAGTAGGATGGGAAGATGGGGTAGGAGTTAATGATGGAGAAGGAGTTTAAAAACAGCTACAGGTGTCTTATTTTAGAAGCAGCTAGCCTTTTGAAAAAGTTCACAGAGACAACACTGGATAGTTTCAGGAAAGATTGTAATCTATTCCAGATGGTTGGGACGACCCTTGAGATGGCGCGTTTTCCAAAGGAGGTGCAAGTCCTGGGCACGTCGAGGAGGATAAAATCTGATTTCCTAAGTAAATATGCAGTGCAGGAGATACGGGTGAGAGATGTTGGGTAGCTCGGGAGTTTGTTCAGAAGGAGCTTTAGGCTCCAGACTCCAGCATGGAGTGACGTCCAGCCAACAGCTGCGTACAGATCATAATGGTGGGTTCGGTATGGAGAGTTTGTAATGAAGCGTAGAGCACGGTGATTGAGGATGTCCAGTTTGTTTAGGTTAGTAGTTGCAGAAGAGGTGTAAATTATATCCCCATAGTCGAGTAGAGGGAGGAATGTGGCCTGGAGAAGCCTGATTCTTGTCTCTAGTGGAAAGAGAGACCTATTGCAGAAGAAGCCTAGCCTGGCTTTTAATCTCCTGGTCAGGTTGTCAAAGTGATCGTTAAAGGAGAGCTTGTTATCTAGCCAAATGCCAGGATATTTAAATTTGGAGATGACTTCCAATGGTTTGCTTAAGGAGATGACAGTAAAATATTTGGGCGGGTCGAAGGGGCAGCAGAGGAAGTATTAAGAGAGAAGATCATGGTCTTTGGTTTCTTGGCATTTAGGAGAAGTTTAGCATTAATAAGATTAGCTTCTAGCTGTGCAAAGTCAGCTTGGAGTATCCCTGACTTCAGACAGTGTAGAACCGGATGGGTACAAAACTATCATCTGCAAAGAAATGCAGATTTGACTTGGTTATTTGTGAGTCAAGGTCGTTTATGTATAGGGAGAAAAGAATAGGACCTAAGAAGGAGCCTTGCGGGACTCCCCTAGCAATTGGCAAGGCAGCTGAGAACAAACCACCTGCTTTGATTTTCTGTGTCCTTCCTGTTAGATAACTGTTAAACCACTGTATAGTGGATGGGGTGGCACCTGTTTTTGGTAAGGCTATTCACTATTTGTTTATGATCTTCAGTGTCAAATGCTTTATTTAGGTCTAAGAAGACTGCTCCCATGATCTTCTTAGACTCCATAGCAGAGATCCAGTCGTTTGTGACTTTGACCAACGCAGCAACAGTGCTATGATTAGGGCGAAAGCCAGATTGAGCTGGGTTTAGGAGAGAATAGGTTTTGATGTGGTTTTTTTAATTGTGTATAAATCAATTTTTCGAAAACTTCGGAGAGGATAGGCAGGATTGAAATGGGCCTATAGTTATTTAGGTCACATAGGTCCCCTGATTTGAATAAGGGTGGGATGTTAGTGGATTTCCAGCAAGAAGGAACAGTGGCGGTATTAATAGAGAGGTTGAATATATGGATAATGGGGCAGTAAGATGGGGATAGCCAAGTTTTAGAAAACATGGTTCGAGACCATCATCTCCAGCATGTTTTGTGGTATCTGAATTGATGTGCGAATTTTCAACTTCTTTGAAGTTGAGAGAGAGCAGCTGGAATGGGTAGGCTGCGGTTTGTGGAGCGGTGTTTAGGCTGACTTGGTTGATAGCACATGCTGCATACGGTGAGGAGTCAAAATCTAGGCCAGTAGTGACGAAATGAGAATTAAATTCTTCGAGGATTTGGCGATTACTTTCAACAGCTGTACCATTGCAGTGGATTTTGGATGGAATGGAGGGAGCAGCCGGCCATCCTTTGATAGACTTAATGGTCCTACAGATTTTGTAAGAATTCCTTTTAGCCTGTTCCAAGGTGTAAACATAAAAGTTTGCTTTGGCACAGCGAATGCATCTTACGCAGGTATTCCTAGCTGCTCTAAAAGCCTGCCAGTCTACCAGACTTTTGGTGCATGTGGCCAGACGTCCAGTGGGACCAAACAAGGGACGACTTGGATTTGCCCATCTGGGTCACGGAACCAATTCGTTGGGAACTGGGCTGCTGGTGGGGGTCCCATCAGAATCTCTGCGTATGCATTCCTTTCCAGCCAAATACACCTACCCAAACTCTCACTACAGATGCATCTGGATCAGATTGGGGGTCTCATTTGGGGAGTCACAGGACTCAAGGACTATGGTCTCTGTTAGAGGAGAACCTACATATCAATGTGCTCGAGCTGAGAGTTGTCCTTTACGCTCTACAGGCATGGACTCCATCCCTGCTGCCCAGTCACCTTCGCATTCAGACGGACACCACTGTGGTTTTCTATGTCAACAAGCAGGGAGGCACACACTCTAACCCCCTTTGTCGGGAAGCCATGAGAGTGTGGGACTGGGCAATGGAGCATCAGCTCAGTCTGTCGGCAGTCCACGTTCCAGGTTCTCTGAAAGTGGTTGCAGATGCTCTCAGCTGGGCCAAACCATTAACTCTCGAGTGGTCCCTGCTACCATCTGTAGCAGACACCCTGTTCGCCAGATGGAGGATGTCAGAGTCGGACCTTTTTGTGTCTCAGTGCAGCGCAAAACTGCCCATTTCTGCTTGCTCAGTCCCTAGCCTGGAGCTTTTTGACGAGATGCATTATCCCTATCCTGGAAAGGGAGATTCCTTTATGTATTTCCTCCCTTCATGATCCTGATAGCTCCTCTGTGGCCCAAACAGATTTGGTTCCCACTGCTCAGGTGTCTGGCAGTGAAGCCTCCATGGCCTCTTCCACTCTCAGGTCAGCTACTCTGTCAGCAACAGGGAGCTTTGGTCCATCTCAACTTACGCTCACTCCACCTGCATGCTTGGCTCCTCAGGACCTAGTGAAGCTCAGATTTGGAGTACCTGATGAAGTAGCTCAAATCTTGGTTGAGGCATAGAAGGCCACTACCAGGGCCACTTAGGCCATGAAATGGAAACACTTTTGTCTGTGGGCCACAGCCATGAGATTGGACCTTCTGGTCTGTCAGGTCAGCTCTATCTTATAATATCTGTTATCCCTTTCGGAGTCAGGTCTCAGTTACTCCTCCATAAAAGTACCTGGCTGCTGTTTCTGCCTATCATCACTGTGTCCATGACAGGACATTGGCTCAATTTGGAGGTAGTTAAAACCTTCCTTAATAAGATCCTGCATCTCTGCCCCCTTGTTCGGGATCCTGTTCCTCCTTGGGACTTAATGTTTGTTCTGGAAAGGCTTACGCTTCCTCCATTTGAACAGGCCATGAGTTGTGAGCTTCGTTACCTCTCCTGGAAGACGTTGCTTTTGGTAGCAGTCACCTCTGCTAGATGCATTTTTGAGCTTCATGCTTTGATATGTAGGGAACCTTATCTGATTTTTTTCATAAGGATAGGGTGGATCTCCACACCAATCCAAAATTCTTTCATAGGGTAGTCTCTGAGCTTACTCTTAATCAGTTGGTTCAGCTTCCAGTTTATTACCCAGAGCTCTCCAACCGGGGTGAGGCACTTCTGCACACCTTAGATGTGCATAGAGCTTTGTGCTGCTACCTGTCCAGAACTAGGGAGGCCAGGCAATCTGATCAACTTTTTGTGTGCTTTGCGGACAGGTCCTTGGGGCGCCCGGTTACCAAACAAACGCTTTCGCGTTGGTTGGTCAACTACATATCCTTCTGTTATGAGAAGGGAGAGAAAACCCTTCTGGGTGCGGTCAGGGCGCATTCCACCAAAGCGGTTGCTACTTCTTTTGCAGCACTCGAGAGTGTCGACTGCTGACGTTTGTGTTGCTGCCACTTGGCAGTCTGTTCACATGTTCATCAGGCACTACTGCCTGGATATAGTTTCCAGCTGTCGTGCAGGTTTTGACCTTGCGGTTCTCCAGGGCCTTATCTCATGAGAGGTCTCTCTCCCGATGTGTGTCTGCCTCTCCTTTCCCCCTCCCAAGGGTTCTCTTAAGCTGTATACTGCTTATGTACATGTTTGTATGTTTACTTCCCCTTCCCAAGGATTGTCTTTAGTTTTATACTGCTTGGAAATCAGTCCTATGAGCATTACCTGCTGCAAGAGCTTCCTTTCTAAGTAAGATAGTAGTTACGTAAAAACTTACTGTAACGGTAGATCTTCGAGAGAGTCTCTTGCAGCAGGTATGATTTTCCCTCCCTCCCTCCTTCCCCTGGGAGTAAGTCTGTGCTCTGATCCAACTTTCATTCTTCCAGTTTGCGGGCTTTGTGTTTGCCCTTGTTTGTTCTGCGGAGTTTGTTTGATCCACAGCTGTTCATTTTTGACCTGTCATTGGCATACAAGAACTGGAGTGCGTGGGGACCGCCTGCTGCCTTTATACTGGGTGACGGGGGTGGAGCTGATGGGTGGGTGGTCCCACGTCGGTACTGCTGGAGAAAAGAATTTCTAATATCTGCCACCAGGTGGCGTCAGTCCTTTCAAACAACATGAAGTCTTGATGTATTCTGACAATTGTAGTGATTACCAACCTTTGAACTGCCCTGGAGAATTAAGGGTTAACTTTCCATGCAGGGCATGGAACGCTGAGCTCGAGCTCGGTTGAAGTCGCTGTCTGGAGTGTTTTGAACACAAACCGTCAGATTCTTTAATCCGCCTCACTGAACGGTTGCTCCGGAGATTTCTCCTTCAGCTTGGTTCGAAGTTGGTTAAAGTTTTCAGTTTTTCGTCTGTTTAAATGGAAAAAAAGTATCCGCTTAGTTCAGTTCAGTCTCTGTGGTGCTGTGAGTACTAGATAAGAATTGTTCTATATTTTCTGTGTGGAACTTGTAAAAGTGCGGTCGGTTCAGCTGAACCGACCATTTGATTGTGAATTTTGCTATATTTAGTATGTGGTTACCGGTTCTTATCAGTTCTAAAAAAAAAAAAACGTGTTTTTCCAATACCCGTGACACGGTTTGGAACCGATAAGGGGGTCTTTCCTGGCGGTTGCCGAAAAAAGGGTAAGTTTGGTTAGGTTGGCCATGTCTGAGAAGCCCAAGAAAAAAAAACCGGCCCACTGGGTTTCAGCACTGCAGTGAGGGAGGTCTTTGCCAAGGCCGGTCCCCACACCACCTGTTTATTGTCTGGGGTTTGACCACCTCGATTCAGACTGCCAAATATGTCAAAATTTTCCCAAATCTACCCTTGAGAAGAGATTAGGGAAAAGGCAGAGAAGTCTGCTGACCCGGATGGCCAGCTCGGTTCAGTATCGACCGAACCAAGAGGAGTGCCCTCTGACCAGGGCGATACTTCTTCGGGCAAAAGTAGAGCCGATTCTGAGGGATCGGTTCCGACAAAAAGAAAGCGCAAAGATAAATCTGCCAATTCGGATCCAGAGGTTCATGTTCCGACTGCCGAAGAGATGGCCAGGGCGATTCAAATTGTGGAATCACTCCATCCGGTTCCAGCCGATCCAGCTCCTTCTGGCAGGGGTTCAGTTCGGTTGGTTCCCCTGGTTCAAGAGTATACCCTTGAAGAATTTTATGAACCGGAGTTTGACGAGGAAGGGGAATTTGAGGATTATGATGTAAGTGAAGGTCTGGGTGTGCCTGTGGAACCAGACATCTCCCCAGACCGACCATCAGGTGTTCCCCTCCTAGGCTTTCTGAGTCCCCTTCCCATTTTATGTTTTACAGGAAAGTGACTGAAACCCCTCAGCTTCCTATGGAGGAGGCTGTGGAAGATCAAGAAGAGCCTGATTATGTAGAGAAGACTGATATCCCAGAGTCCAGGAGACTGTCTATTCCCCTCCATAAATCTTTTGGGAAACAGACACAAAAAATCCTAAAGTCTCCTAACACTATACCTCCTGTGGATAAAAGAATGGACAAGAGGTATACACTCAGGCTCAGACACGGAGTTCTTATATCAGCAATGCAGCCATGTTGGGGTAGTGCAGGCTGCCTGTGACAAGGCAAATATTCCCTTGGCTTCACACACACCCCCTGACAAGGACTCCAAGAAGATTGATGCCATGGCAAAGAAGCAGTACATGGCATCTTCTTTGGGACTCAGGCAGGCGAATTACATGGCCTGTACAGCCAGGTACCAGAAGTCCAGGTGGGACACTGTACTAGCACTGGCTAAACAGACCTTCCGCCAGCTAGCCAAGGAGCTGGAGGCGGTGGCTGCAGATGGGATTGAGGCATCTAAAGTGCAATTTCATGCTGTTATGGACTCTTAATGATGATTCAGCAAGAGTCATGGCTACATCTGTGGCTCTTTGGAGGACAGCTTGGCTCAGATGTACGAGCCTCTCGCAGGACACCCAGGCTAAGGCTGTGGATTTTCCTGTAGTGGGTAATTCTCTGTTTGGGGAGCAGACAGAGAATTACACGAAGAAAATGGACAAGTACAGGACCACTTACAGGAGTGCTTAGGCCAAGGAAAGGCAGGCAACTCCTCAAAGGCAGCAGTCTAGGGGCAGGGGCAGGCCTTTTCAAAGGCTTTTTTACCAAGCACAGGCCTCTTCTTCCTTTTCACAGAGAGGGTTCTTCAGAGGGAGATGCAGAAGGGGGATGAGCAGGCCTGCATCCACCTCTCAGCCTAAAGCCCCTGCTAAGCAGACACCATGATGGGTCTTCCCGGGTTGGCTGTCCTATTCCAGTAGGGGGCAGGCTGGCTTAGTTTGTCCAGGACTGGATGTCTGTTACATCAGACAAGTGGGTCCTGGAAGTAGTAAGCCAGGAACTGGTTCTCGGCTTTAAAAAATTTCCAAAGATGAGCCAGATCTTTTCTACCTGCAAATCTTTCAGAAACCCTTGCCCTAGAGGCATTGGCTTCTTCTCTCCTAGCTTTAAGAGCTATAGAGAGAGTACCTACCCTACACTGGGGCAAAGGACTGTACTCCAGGTATTTCCTGACCCCCAAAAAGACGGGGGAGTGGCGACCCATCCTAGACCTCGGATATCTGAACAAACATCTTTTAAAATCAAAGTTCAAGATGATAACTCTGGGAATAATCCTTTTCTCCCTAAGGCCAGGGGACTGGCTAGCCTCCTTGGACCTCAAAGATGCCTATTTTCACATTCCCATCAGGTGCTCCCACAGAAAGTACCTCAGGTTCGAGTTGCCCTCGGGCCACTATCAGTTCTGAGGAATGCCCTTTGGCCCAACCTCAGCTCCAAGGGTTTTCACAAAGTGCCTGGCAGTAGTAGTTGCCTTTCTAAGAAGGCAAAAGATTTCCATATTTCCTTACTGGACGATTGGCACATTAGTGGGTCAGTCTCCAGACCAAGTAAGTCTCACCTGCAAGTGACCCAGCAAGTACTACTTCTCTAGATTTCTTCTCAACCTTCCCAAGTCATGTTCGAACCAGTCCAGCTCCATACCTTTATAGGGGCAGAACTGGACACACTCAGAGCAAGAGCCTTTCTTCCTCTAGAAAGGGCAAGGGCTCTTATGGAACTAGCTTCTTCCTTTAGCCTTCAGGTATCTCGACCAGCAAGGCATTTCCTTCAGATCTTGGGCCACATGGCAGCTTCAACAGCAGTGGTCCAAGGGGCAAGATTCCAGATGAGGGATATTCGGCTCCACCTGAGAGCTTACTGGTCTCAGAGAAAGGACTCCCTTACCAAACTAATTCCAGTGCCTTGATCCAGGCCCTCCAGTGGTGGCAGGATCAGGACAATTTAAGGCAAGGTGTTCCTTTTGTTGCTCAGCCTTATTCAGTGGTCCTTACCATGGATGCTTGTCTTCTGGGCTGGGGAGCCCACCTGGGGTCCCTCACTGCCCAGGGCCTGTGGTCCCCCAAAGAATCCCTTCAACACATCAGTCTTCTAGGGCTCAGGGCAGTTTTTCTAGCTCTAAAAGCATTCTCACAGTCAGTTCAGAACAAGGTGGTTCAAGTCAGAACAGACAACACTACCACCATGTGGTACATCAACAAGCATGGAGGCACTCTGTCCATGGCCTTGTGCACAGAAGCCATGAAGTTGTGGTCCCTGGCTTATTCCCTGCAAGCCTCTCTTGTAGCAGTTCACCTTCCAGGCAAGGACAGTGTGCTAGCAGATGCACTGAGCAGGATTTCTCAGGGCCATCACGAATGGTCCCTGGACCCTCAGGTGTTGAAAGTGATTTTTTCAAGGTGGGGCGCTCCAGAGATGGATCTCTTTGCAGCTCCAGACAATCACCAACTCCCTCTCTTTTGTTGCAGACCTCCAGTCCTGGGCTCAGTCCCTCTGGATGCCCGGATTCTGAATTGGGAAGGGAAGTATCTGTATGCCTTCCCCCCTTCCCACCCCTATTCAAAGTTTTAGTCAAAATAAGGTCTCAACCTTGCAAGGTGATTCTGGTTGCTCCAGATTGGGCCAGACAGCCCTGGTACCTCCTGTTGCTGTCCCTAGCAGTCCATCTCCCCCGTCTCTTCCCAGGAATTACAACCTGTTAACGTCCTCTCAGGGGAGGATTTGGTACCCCAATCTTCAGTCCCTCAATCTCAAGGCGTGGCTCTTGAAGAGTTAGAGTTTGCAGAGCTGCATCTTTCCCAAGGGGTTCTGGACATCCTCAAGGCTTCTCGAAAGCCCTCCACCAGAAAGACTTACAACTCCAAATGGAAAAGATTCAGCATTTGGTGCTCTAAGAAGAATATTTCTCCAGACACTGCTGAATTGCCTATGGTTCTGGATTATATGGTCCATCTTAATGGCCTAGGCCTCAGACCAGCTACTCTCAAGGTACACTTGTCAGCTGTTTCTGCATTTTTGTCTGTGGGGAAGCCTTCCTCACTATCTTCCTATCCTGTGTTCTGTAAATTTTTTAAAGGATTGTTTTGCACCAATCCCCCCCCCTCTCTAGAGACCCTGCCCCTGCCTGGGATTTGAATGTTTGTATTGCTCAGTTTATGCAACCCCCCTTTGAGCCTATGTCTTCAGCAGAGCTTAAGTACTTGACTTGGAAAACTGTGTTCTTGGTAGCCATTACCTCTGCCAGGCGTATCAGTGAATTGCAAGCCCTGTCAGTGGAACCTGATTTTATCTCCTTTCATAGGGATAAAGTGGTCCTTAGAACCAATGGAAGGTTCTTGCCCAAAGTGGTTTCAGACTTCCATTTAAACCAGTCTGTCTCTCCCTGTTTTCTTCATTGAGCATTCTTCCTCAGGAGAGAGGAGGCTACACAGTTTAGGTGTCAAAAGAGCCCTTAGTTACTACATAGAGCGTACCAAGGGTCACAAGTTTGACTCCCTCCAGTTGTTCCTCACTTATGGAGAAGTGGGAAAGGGCAAACCTGCCACCAAAAGATCTATTGCCAGGTGGATTGTGTCTTGTATACAGTTCTGCTATGAAAAACTGGGAAAAACTCCACCCTCAGGCCTGAGGGCTCATTCAACAAGAGGTATAGCTGCTTCCCTGGCTGCGGCCAGGGATATTCCTCTCCAGAAATTTGTCAAGCAGCCACCTGGAAAACAGTCCATACCTTTACCAAGCATTACTGTCTGGATATCCAGGCTGGAGCGATGCTCGGTTTGGCACAGCAGTACTTCACAGCCTATTCCCAAAGTAGGTTCTGTTCCTTCCTTGGAGGTACTGCTTAGTCTGCAATTGTACAATAGAAAACAGCAAGATTTCATGTTTGAAGAAAAATTACTCACCTCAGTAATTATATTTCTTCTAATGGAGTCTTGCTGTATTCTGATCTCGCCTCCTGCCTCCCTCTCAGAACCCTGCTTTGGGGAAGTGGTGGAGGTGCAGTGTTGCACCTCAGGGTGTATTTGTTGGCACCCTCCTCCCTTTTGTTCGGGTGCTTATTATATTTTTTTTTAAGTACATTGGGTTTAGTTTTTGGGTTTCCTGACTTCAGTCTTCCTTGGGAATCCAAGACTTTTCAGCTAGTTGGCTAGTAGAATTTTTACAATTTCCACATCGAATTTTTAGTTTAGTTGGGCTCATAAGAATCTGACGGTTTGAGTTCAAAACATTCCAGACAGAGACTTCAGCCGAGCTCGAGCTCAGCGTTCCATGCCCTGCATGGTATGTTAACCCTTCGTTCTCCGGGGCAGTTCAAAGATGGGGAATCACTGCAATTGTCTGAATGCAGCAAGACTCCATTAGAAGAAATATAATTACTAAGGTGAGTAATTTTTTCATATGTGTTACTTGCTGCAAGAGCTTCTCTCGAAGATCTACTGTTACGGTAAGTTCTTACGTAAAGTACAGTTATGTAGGAACTTACCGTAACAGATCTTCGAGAGAGGTTCCTTCGGTAGGTCATCACATATAGGACTGGCACCACTTGGCGTCTGTCCGCACGGCAGACTTTTCTAGCAATACCTGATGGGTGACCGCCCACCCGTCACGTGACTGACGTCAGCGTGATTGTGTATAGTGGAGTTTGCCCACCAGAGCCAGGAAGAGGCCTGACAGCAGGAGCAAACAGGATTTGAAGTCCCTGCAAAACACAAATGAGGGGAAGTAGGGCGGGAAAAATATGACCTACTAAAGGAACCTCTCTCTAAGATCTACTGTTAGGGTAAGTTCCTGCATAACTGTACTATCTTACTTCGAGAGGGTTCCTTCAGTAGGTCATCGCATATAGGACAGAGTCCCAAGCAGTCCCTCCAAGGAGAGACTGAGAGAAACTAGGGAGAAGGAGAACTAACTCCAACAGAAAAAAATGGCAACCAAGAAGCAATGTCCAGACTGTAATGTTTGGTAAAGATATGGATAGAACTCCCAGGTAGCAACGGCACAAATATCGGCCACAGAAACATTACGCAAGAAGGCCGCGGAGGCGGCCATGCCCCTAGTGGAATGACCTTTAGTGGGACCTGGCAGAGGTTTTTCAGACTTCTGGTAGCAGAACCTAATGCAGTTGCCTAACCATTTGGATAGGCCCTGCTTAGAAACCGGTTTGCTCTTTGATCTAGCGGCAAAGGAAACGAACAGCTGGTCGCAGGTACGGAATTCTTTGGTCTGGGGAGTGTAACACTGGAGAATCCAGTGAACATCCATCGTATGAAGGCGTGTCTCACCTCTATTAGAGGGGAACTGGTAATACACAGGAAGCTCTACTGATTGATTCAGCGTGGCTTCTGACACCACCTTGGGAAGAAACTTCAGATGTGTTCTGAGGACCGCCTGGTCCCTGTGGAAAATTAGATAGGGCTCCTTGCAGACTAGACCGTGAAGCTCCGAAATCCTTCGGGCTGACGTGATGGCCACGAGAAATGGCGCTTTCCAGGAAAGTAAGCGTAAATCACAACTTGTAGCCGGCTCAAAAGGAGGAATGGTGAGCTTTTCCAAGATGAAGTTCAAGTCCCAAGGAGGAGTTGGGCGATGGATGGGGGTTCAGATGGAGAATCCCTTTCAGAAAGGTTTTTGAGGCCTCCAACTGAGCCACGGGTTTACCATCCACAAGCATGTGGTACACCGAGATAGCTGAAATGTGGACCTTCAAGGAAGAGTACGAAAGACCGGAGTCTAACAAGTGAAAGAGGTATTCCATGACCTGCAGGGCAGAACAAGAGAATGGGTTCCAACCCTTAGTGGTCGCCCAGATGGAAAACTGTTTCCACTTCATAGCGTAAGTGGAATGAGTAGAGGGTTTTCTGGCCTCAGTGAGGACTTGAGCAACCTGGGAGGAGACCCCGAAGCGAGAGATCTCTGTCTGCAGGAGCCATGCATAAAGATACAGGGTTCTGAGCCCCAGATGTAGCAGTTGACCCTGATCTTGAATCAGGAGGTCCTGAGTCACAGGAAGTGGAACCGGTGGTTCCCTGAAGAGCTGTTGCAGCAGCGGGAACCAGATCTGTCTCTGCCAGAGAGGAGCAATGAGGATCATCTTTGCCCTCTCTGCCTGAAGCTTGAGAAGGACCTTCTGTAGAATGGGAAATGGAGGGAAGGCATACAAAAATTTCCCTGTCCAAGAGAGAGAGAGAGACAGTGCGTCGTTCCAAAAAGCAGCATGCCCTGGAACAAGTGAGCAAAAGTTGGGAAGTTTTGCGATAGATTCAGAGACGAAGAGGTAGATTTCCAGATGCTCCCAACGTAGGAAGATGGATTTTGCCACTTCCTGATGCAGTTCCCACTCGTGAGCTAGGGTCTGAGAGCTGCTGAGACTGTCTGCCAGGACATTTTAAACTCCCTGAACATGCACGGCCACTAGGACTAGATGCTGCTGGACTGCCCAGTTCCACACCCACATCGCTTCCCGGCACGGGGTATGACTGGGTTCCTCCTTGTTTGTTGGTATACCAAACCACCGACATGTTGTCCGTTTGTATTAGCAGTGATCCCTTGGGCAGGAGGGACTGGAAGGCCTGTAAAGCATACAGTACCGCCCTTATCTCCAGAATGTTAATATGCAAGGAAGTCTCCAAGCTGGACCATAGTCCCTGGGCTTGGTGCTTCCCACCCCATGTTCGAGGCATCCATGGTGAGGGAAGCTAAGGGTGCCGAGCTCCGGAAGAGAAACCCCAAAGAAAGATTGTGAGGCTCCATCAACTGTTTCTGAACCGCTGAGGAGACTGGTACCGAATGGTCCAGGTTGTCCAGGAGCTGGTCCCACTGCACCCGCAAGGACCACTGAGTGACTCATGTGAAGCCTTGCCAGGGGAACGGTCGTGATGGAGGCCGCCATCAGACCCAGAAGGCGCAGGACCTCCCGAGCCGGGATGGTCCTGAGAGAAGCCACTTTGGAGGCCTGACAGAGAATGGTCTCCACCCTGTCTGGAGGAAGAAAGGCTCTGCACCGGACCGTATCCAAGACTGCCCCAATGAACTGTAGTCTCTGGGTAGGGATAAGGGAGGACTTGAGAACGTTGACTGTGATCCCTAGTCTGTTGAAGAGGTCCAGGGTGAAGGAAAGAGCCTCTAGCAAAGAATCCCTAGACAGGGCTCAAATCAGTCAGTCGTCCAAGTAAGGGAAAACACGCAATACCCAGCGAAGCAAAAGGGCGTGACCACCGTGCAACTTGGTAAGAACCCGTGGTGCCGAAGATGGACCAAAAGAGAGCGCGCGAAACTGAAAGTGCTCCCCCTGGAACTGAAAATGCAGGAGACTGCGTTGGCTGGGGAAGATAGGGATGTGCAGGTAAGCATCCTGCATATCCAGAGCACAGAGCCAGTGGTTCTCCATAAGTAGTGGAATGAGGCTTTGGAGGGACAGCATCCAAACTTTTTTGTACTTGACAAACTGATTTAGCTGGCTTAAGCAGAGTATGGGTCTGAAGCCCCGACTTTTTTGGAACCAGGAAAAAGTGGGAGTAAAACCCCTTTCCCCTTTGCCAGAGGGGAACGTGCTGTATTGCTTCCTTGAGCAAGAGCGAGTTTACCTATTTGTGAACGATGAGGGCCTGGTCCCGCAAGTAGGACTTCTTTGGAGTTTCTGGGGTAAATTTCCAGAAACTCTATGGTGTGTCCAGACATTAGCTGCAGGATCCATTCATCGGAGGTAATCGCCCTCCACTCCTGCATGTGGCGGGCGAACTTCCTCACCCCCCCCCCCCACCTGCTCCCCGTCGGAAGACTGAGGAGGCAGTGGGGATGGGAAGTCAAGAAGTGGTGGGGTGTTCAGATGGAGGACCCCCTGAACTTCTCTGGTTTTTGGAGGCGGGGGTGGCTGTACCCATGGCCTTACGCTTTCCTTGGCGGCACGCTGGGGCATTCTTTCTCTGCCTCCACGTCCTTTTCCGAAAGGGCTGCTGCTGAGAGCCTGATCGTTGCATTGACTGCGCAGACCTAAGGGCAAGGCCCCTGTCCTGTAGGGCTGTGATAATGTCCTTGGGGTCCCCACCAAAGAGCACCGAGCCCCTAAAGGGGCATCCTGAATCACTGACTGGACCTCGTTGGCAACTCCAGAGAGGTGAAGCCATTAGTGCCATCCAAGGGCAACGGCAGTTGCCGAGATATGTGCCACCGAATCGACTGAATTGTATGTGGCGCATAAGGTGTTCCTGCACAAGATTTTGGAAAGGCAAAGATCCTTGGTAAGTTCCTTCTTCAAAGGCGAGGGGTCCATGGACTGGACTCGTGCTTCTAGCCTGGCCAAGGCAGCTTTTTGGTGGGACACCATGTGGGCCACAATTCAGGGATCGGAGGGCGCATATGACCGACTAATAAATCTTTCTTCCCAAACTGGTCCATCTGCCTCAACTCTTTGTCCGGAGGAGAGGTGCTCATGTGCTTGGGCGCTGAGGAGTGGTCATGAGCCATAGAGATGACCACAGAGTCAGCCTTGGGATATACCTTCAGGAACGGGCCATCCTTTGGCGCCCGGTAAAGTATGTCCGCACGTTTGGGGACAGCCGGGAGAGAATGAGGCATCTGCCAGACAGTAGTGGTGAGATCTTGGTGAGGTGCAATCCAAAGAGGAATGGGGACCGGGGATAGAGACTTTAGGTCGAGATGTTCCGCGAGCCTCTGTCTCATAGGGTCCTGATCCTCTGACTCCCAGTCAAAGTAATCCTTCATGGACCTCAGAAGGTCCAAAAAGGCAGGGTCCTCTGGTAGGGATTTTGGGGAAACCTTGCCTTTCGGGCCCTCAAGCTCCTCCAGGACCTCCTCTGAAGACTCATCAGCCCCTTCTGAGTTATTGTCATCGTCCACCTCCTCGACAGGACGGTGTTGGGTATCTGGAAGAGAAACGTCCTGACGAGTCTTCCCCGGGACGTGGACAGTAGCAGTGGAGGAACTGCTCAGGGAAGGGGACCTGGGAGACCGTGGGAGTGGGAGCCTAGTCTCCAGGTCTGAGACCAACTCCAACTGGGCCCCCTGCCACCAAGACTGAATTAGAGTCTTGAAATCCGGAGCAACCAGAGGAGTGGGGGAGGTGGAGTTGGCGGGGGTTGGGAGGAGGTGGCATTACCAGTGGAGGATAATAAACCTGGAATCCCTGATAAGCAGAGTAAGGATTAAACCCAGAGTAAAACTGTCCAAAATGACTCCAGTTCAGAGGGGGACCTGCCAGTTGGTGGTCCCCAGGAAACCCCTGCAGGTAATTTGGGCCAGTTTGGGGTTGTGTAAATTCCCATTGTCAGATCCGGCATCGGGGGTACCCATGTCGGCCCCGCCATAGTATATATTGGCTGGGTGTCCGGTGTCGGAACAGCCCAAGTCAGGGGAACTGACTTCGGAACCGGTACCACCCAATCCGGTGGCAGATGGAGATCTGGCATCGGAGGGGCCAGCATCAGGACTGGGTGAAGGGGCCCTGGTGGCGCTACCTGATCCAGCGTCTGGGCCAGAGGCTGAGGCTGGTCCAAAGGTCCAGGCTGCGGGACTGTCATCGGGATGTCTGACTTTGGAAGGGGTGCCGGAATCCCGCCCAGAGGAGGGGCCTCCACGGTAAGGCCTGCTGGCAGAGGAGGAGCCTCCTTCTCCTTGACCCCAGGAGGGGAACGCGGAGATGAACCCGAAGCATCGACAGTGTCAAGGGGTTCTCTGCTCTCTTCACCAGAAATACCTGACCGGAGAGGGGGAGGGTACGGGCGAAGGAAGAGGAGGGAGAGGGGCTTTCTCCCTGTGGTTCTTCCGGACGTCGGGTGAGGTGCCATTAGGCCCCAACGGGGGGAATCGCATTGCTGCAACCATCATCAGCCGTCTTAGTAGGTGGAGTTGGGCGGGCGGGGAGGAGCCCCTGACCGGCTTATCGACCGGTGTCTGGTGAGTACCCACAGCCTAGGTAGTTGACTTAACTAACACTACACGATCCCCAGAGGAGCTGGGGGCCGACCTATCGGCTGTAGCGGTGCGGTCGTTGGAGGAGCCGACGACCAGCTGACCCGCTACAGTCTTACCAGACTTACCGTCCAATTTTTCTAGGCGGCGGCTGGGCCTTGCTCGTCGAGGGCCACGAGTCGTCCGCAGGACACTCCCACTCCCTGGATTTCTCCTTATGCTCTTGGAAGGAGAAGATTTTTTAGCCGAGGACTGTTAACCAGTCCATCTTCTTTTCAAGGGAAGCCAGGCAGGCTTTTAAAAGATGGGCCTCCAAAGCCTGCTGTCTCCTTTTCTTTGTGGCCTGATTCAAGGTCTGGCACTCAGGGCAGGAGGAAACAGGACGGTCCGGGCCTAAACAGAGGATGCACTTGAGGTGACCGTCTTTGCGCGGGATCTGCGTGCCACAAGACGAGCACTTCCTCTTGGGTGAAGACATCAAGGAATAAAGACACAAAAAGGCAAAACCACACAAGCAACTTTCCCGACACTTGCTAATGGAAGTCTGCAATGCGACTGACACGAGGCGACGGCGGAAAAGAACTGAGTGGGCGGGCGTGGGGACCACCCACTATATACAGTTACGTTGACGGTCCCCCATCAGGTATTGCTAGAAAAGTCTGCCGTGCGGCCCGACGCCAGGTGGCGCCAGTCCTATATGTGATGACCTACTGAAGGAACCCTCTTGAAGTAAGATGTGTATTTTCGTTAGCTCCAGCTCTAACAGCAGGTGCTGTTCGGGCTCTTCTGGATATGACCAGGCGATCCTGCAGGTGGCATGCTACATAATAAAATGCATATCTGTTCAAGGCCATGTTGTGGAACACATGCTGGGTCTGATAGCCTCCTCAGTGTTCACAGTGCCCCGGCACGCTTGCATGTGAGAAGGACTCGGTGGATGGTCAGTGTACGGTGGTTACAAGCATTACACCCTCAGACCTACCCCAGTCAGGTGACCAAGCCACTGGTTTAGTCACTCGCATGATGGCCGGTGGAGGACAATCTCCTTCAGGGCTTTCCTTCTCCCAACCAGAGCCTCGGGTGACTCTTGCCAGAGATGTCTCCCTGTTGTGGTGTGGGGCCCACTGTCACGGCCTCCAAACACAAGTTGTCTGGTACCTGACAGTCTCATCTCCGCATCACTGTGTTGGAGATGTGGGCGGTTTTATATGATGTATGTGCTCTAGTGGATCTTTTCTGCCACAGAACTGTCGTCCTCCATACAGATAACATGTCTGTGATGTATTACATCAGCAAACTAGGAGCACACTCTTACCTGCTCTGCAAAGTGGCGATAAGAGTATGGGAATGTTGCCTGGAGCATGGGATCCTGCCCGAAGTAGTTTTCTCCGTTAGGAGTCCAGGTCACTCTGGCAGATTAGCTCAGCCGAACACAGGCTGATCGTCACATGTGGACACTAGCCCCAGACATCGTGAGATCGCTGTTCAAGGAGTGGGACACCCCAGATGTAGACATTTTTTAATCCTCACTCAATACCAAAGTGCCTCGATTCTGCTCCAGAAATCCAGGACATGACATTTTCTGTCAGGATGCTTTCAGACTGCAGTGGCAAAATCTATTTCTGTGTGCATTCCCTCCAGTCCATCTTGTGCAGAGGGTGATGTCAAACTGGAGGCACATGGGGGCAAGATGCTATTGATTGTCTCCTGTTGGCCTTGACAGATATGTTTTCCTCTGTTGAACACTCTTATCAGCAAACTGGATTCTTCCACTCAGGGCAGACTTTCTGACTCGGGGGTCACCTGTTAATCCCAGCTTGTGCTGCCTTCACCTTCAGGCCTAGCTCCTGAAGAGGTAGAAGTGAACAGGTACAAAGTATTTCAGAGGGTCTCTGAAATACTTTTGTCTGCCTTTATACCTTCCACTAGGAAGACTTGCATAGCCAAGTGGAAGATTTTCCATCCTGTGCTCCAAAACCTACATGGACCTTTTTAGTGCCCATCTGACAAGGTTCTGGACTACTTGCTGGACCTTTCTGATGATGGTCTTGGTATTACACAGTTAAGGTTCACTTATGTGCTATCTCTGCATATCACGACCCTGTTGCTGTCCACTACCTGGCATAGCAGCCACAGTTCAGGAGGTTCCATAAGATCTTGCTTCGAGGGGGCTCTTGCAGTATGCAACACGGGTAGGACTGAAACCGCCGGGCACCAGGACCATACGGAAAACGTCTAGCTCGCAGTCTACAGTGGGGAACCTCCTCCACTGATGACAGCACGCTGACATCCACCTATAGCATAAAAGGGGTGGTCCCCCAGGCCTAACTCAGTTCTTTTCTTGCTGTCAATCCATGCACATCGGACCTCCACAGATGACTGCTTCAGTCGACCACCATTTTCTTCGTGCTTTACCCACGCTTTCTTTGTAGCATCTTTACCGATGTCCTGGTGCCTGCCAGGAAACCTTCCACGACAGCCACTTATGCCATGAAGTGGAAGCACTTCTCCCTCTGAGCTACAGCTCGCCACTTGGATCCCTTCACTTGCCCAGTGAACCTGATCTTGGAGTACTTCCTCTCCCTTTTGGACTTTGTTCTGGGGTACTCTTTGTTAAAGGTGCATCTTTCTGCAATCTCTGCGTACCGTGCACCTATAAAGGGCAAGACTGTTGCCCAGTTGGACCTCCCCTACATGTTTTTATGGGGCATTCTTCATTTGAAACCTCCCATTTGGGGCCCTGTCCCACCTTGATCTTTTTATTTTGGAAAAGCTCACTCTACCTCCCTTTGAGCCAGCCACAAGTTGCGAGCTACGCTTTCTGTTGTGGAAAGCATTGTTTTTAGTTACAATTACTTCTGCTCAGAGGATTTCTGAGCTCCAGGCTTTGATGTTTTAAGAGCCTTATTTGGTTTTTCACACAGACAAGGGTGTCTTTGTGTACCAACCCTAAGTTCTTGCCTAGGGTGGTGTTGGAGTTTGTTGACCCAAATCCATCCACCTTCCAGTTTATTTCCCAGAGTATTCTAATCGGTGGAGGCATTGTTGCATACTCTTGATGTTCACAGGGTGTTACATTATTACGCTAATTGCACCCAACACGTTTGCAAGACTGATCAGTCTGTTTTGTTTGCCCCTAAGAAGGAAGAGGCACCCATTTTGAAACAGCATTTGTCTAAATGGTTGGCAAATTGCATTGTGTACTGTTACCGTAAGTATGACAAGTCCTTGCCTGGGGCAGTTAAGGGCCACTCTACCAGAGGTATAGGAGCCTCTACCGCCTGCTTCAGGAATGTCCACTGCAGACATTTTTGCAGCTGCCACTTAGAGTTGGGTTCACACTTTTATCTGGCACTGCAGTCTGGCTATAGCCTCCAGATGCAGGGCCAACTTCCGACTAGCTGTCCTTCGGGTCCTTCTTTCTTGAAAGCCCTTCTGCTGTCTGTTTTTTGCCTTCTCCCAGCTGGCTTAGTTCTGGTACTGCTTGGGAATCTGCCCTACTGGTGTTGCCTGCTGCAAGAGCCCCCCTCGAAGCAAGATAATACAGTTACGTAAGAACTTACCCTTAACAGTAAATCTTTGAGAGGCGCTCTTGCAGCAGGTGCTGGTTTCTCTCCCTTCCCCTGATTGTTCCTTCTCCTTTGCTGCTTTTCCTCGGCCTTGAGGAACTGCCTTAGTTCTCCATTTTTGCTTTCTGCACCGGGGTCTCTGGCGGAAGAACTGAGGTAGGTCTGGGGGACCACCCCTTTTATAAGATAGGCGGATGTCAGCGTGCTGATGTAGGTGGGGGCAGATCTTACTTCGAGAAACAGCTCTTGCAGCAGAATACACCATTAGGACTGAAGCTTGCAGGCGCCAGGACCCCACGGAAATTTTCTAGCTAGCAGTATTCAGCAGGGACCGCCGCCGACGTCAATCCCGCCCCCGACATCAGGCATCGTATAAAAGGGGGCGGTCCCCCAGAATCCCCAGTTCTTTTCCCACCGCCGACTCGCCAGCATCGGCCTCATGGTCCCACTCTAGTGCACGACGACTAAGAACTTCCATAAAACAGTTTTACCAAACTAAATGTCTGCATCTCCAACTCCTTCAGAAGGACATCCTTCCAAGTGTGCCTGCGGCAAACAGATCCCCTTCAAGGATCCTCATTTGTCCTGCCTGCGGTGCTTAGGCCCGGACTACGACACCAAGGCCTGCTCCTTCTGTCAGGGGTTTAACGGTCACACCAGGATCCGCCGCCAAAAGACACTTCAGGGGGTTCCTCTTTGATGAGGAACTAATACAGAGTGGATAAGGAACCTTCCTCCAGAGGTGAAGCTACCTCAGAAGTCCACAAACACCGGGACAAGGCCAGGTCCAGATCCCCTAACCGGGCCTCGGACTCGCGCACCAGCTCAGGCTCCACGTGCTCAGACTGCTGTCCCTCCAGGGCTTGCTCCCAGCCCCCTCCGGTCAAGGTTAAGGCTTCAGGTGGCTCTTCGGCTTCTCTACTCCCTATAAAGACTTCCAGGCCTTCAACTTCCTCCACTCCCTCCCGGTCCTCGTCGAAGTCCTCCGACCGTCACCAGACCAAGTCTTCCTCATCAGACCGATGCAGGGACCCCGACTCCAGATCGGTCTCCCAGGGGTCCGGATCCCCTACCTAGGAAGACTAAAGACCTGACATCCCTGAAGCGGAAGAAGGACCTGACGTCAGCCAAGCGCGCGACGTCGGTGACATGTTCACTGGAGCCAAGACTGCCCTCCCCGCCCCGTTGCTGGTAGACACCGGTCGCCGGGACTCCATGGAGGAGGACTTGACGTTGCCTGAGGACTAGATGGACGACTGCGAGGATGCCGGGCTTCCACGGGAGCCTCTGTCAGTCCTGGAGACACCTTCGGACCCGATGCCCGACCCCGGTGACAGACCACCGGCTCCAGGTCCGTTGGGTATGAACATCCAAGAGGTCAAAGATCTCTTCTCTTTCTGGTGGAACACAATAAGGAAAGATGTGATCCCAGTGAAACCTGCTCCTCCTTCACCTCCTACTCCCCCTCCTCCACCGCAGGAGCCAGTAGGATGACCACCAACCCCGAAGGAGTGTACCCCACCTCCTAGGGGAAGATCTAAGGAAGGGAGAAGGCCTCCCTCAAGATCTTCCTCAGGGTCTCCCAGCCCCAAGGGACCCAGACGTCGATGGTATCCTCTGCCAGGGGAGGATTCTAGACCAGATACTTCTGACACCTCCAGGTCTCCTTCTCCACTCAGCATCCCATCACCTGACCCACAAGACCTGCCCAGGTTACCTCTGGATGATCCCTCTTTCTCTGAGATTATGAGGCACATCCAGGAGAACATGGGATGGGATTCGGAAGATCTCGACCCTGAGAGACAGCTCCTTGCTCATTACCTTCGGCAGAAGGATCCTAAGCCGGTGGTAGTGCCACCCTTGGTGGACACTTTCACGGACGTCACCAAGGCTGCGTGGAAGCATCCGCATTCCAGTCCCGCTGTGCCAAGAAAGCTGACCGCCTGTACAAGGCCCCAAAAGATGACCAGTACTTGGCGCACCAACCTCTGGCTGACTCCCTGGTCATTACGGCCTCTCATGACCGGTCCCAATGACCGCAGCGTATGAGCACACAGCCACCGGACCAGGAATCCAAACAGTTGGATGCCCTGGGGAGGTGCATGTATGCGGCTGCTACATGCTCCATCAGGTCCCTGAACTATCTGTCTCGTATGGTTCGGTTTCAGAATGCCCTGTGGGAACAGAGTCAGGACCTTGTTGATAAGCTACCGGATGGCGATCAGAAGACAGAGCTCTTAAACCTGTCTGCAACAGGGTCTGATGTGGGGACCCAAGTGTTATGAGCCACGTATGATTCTGCGGACTCGTCTGCCAGAGCTGCAGCTTCGGGTGTGTGTCTCCGGAGACACTCCTGGCTCTTTGTCTCCGGTTTTACCCCAGACGTGCAGAAAAACATTCTTGACGTCCCATACAACAGTGAAATCCTGTTTTGTGAACACTCTGAAAAGGTCATCACCAAGCTTCAGGACTCCAGGAAGGCAGTAGGATCTGTACAGGCCATGTACAGATCTAAACCTGGTTCCTTTTTGTAGGAACCAGAACCGTTTTCGCGGCCAGCAGCAACGGCAGCAGCCATGTTCTAGCCAGCAACAATGGGGCACTTTCCATTGTAAAGCTCAGGCTAAATCTTCCCCAGGCAGAGGCCAGCGATACGCCAAACCAGCCCAGCCTGCGGGAACAAACGCTGCTGCAGCATAACTCCTTCCCAGCCTCTGCTCTACCTCTGGATCAACGGGCAGAAAAGGTCAGGGGTCGCATCACTCGCCACTTTTCAGGGTGGCAGTCGATTACCGCCTACTGGTAGGTACTTCAGATGGTCAAGAGAGGTCACTTTATCGAATTCCTCAATCACCCACCGTCAAGACCTCCCGTGCTTTCCCGTTATTCGGGTCAGCATGCTCTGCTCGTACAGCAGGAGGTGCTCGCGCTTCTGGGAAAGGAAACTATAGAGCACGTACCGCGGAACCAGAGAGGTGCCGGTTACTATTCCCACTTCTTTCTGGTTCCCAAAAAGAGAGGACCTCCGTCCGGGTACTGGATCTCGGCGATCGCAGTGCTTTGGTCCTCTACAAACTCTTCCGCATGGTGACCCTTCCTGGTCTGATACCCATGCTCAAGTAGGGCACCTTCCTTGCGTCCCTGGACATGCAGGATGCTTACCTGCACATACCCATTGCTCGAGCGCACAGGAAATTCTTGTGCTTCGAATTTCTAGGTCGCCATTATCCATTCCGAGCCTTCCCTTTCGGACTGTCATCGGCACTTCACGTGTTCACGAAGTGCATGGCAGTCGTAGCAGCGGCTCTAAGGAGACAAGGCCACTATGTGTTCCCCTACCTGAACGACTGGCTTCTCATGGCGCCCTCTCGGGGAGGCCCTGATGTCCACCATTCATTGTACTCAGTCTCTGTTCAAGACATTGGGCATCATTATCAATTGGGAGAAGCCATGGCTGGTTCCGTCACAGAATCTGCAGTTCATAGGCGCAGTTCTGGACACCGTTCAAGGGAAAGCTTTTCTACCCCAGGACCGAGCGGAACGCGTCAGATTCCTCATCAGGGACATTTTGGCAAAGAGGACCATCCCAGCCAGACTGGTCCTTTTCCTGCTCGGACATATGGCTGTGGCCATTGCAACAGTCCCGCTAGCCCATCTCCACATGCGGATGACCCAGTGGATGTTATGGATCCAATGGGATCAGAAGCAAGACCATCTGCAGTTTCCAGTCCGGATCACGAATGCAATCATCCGAGATTGACAATGGTGGCTAGATTCAAAGATCCTAATAGCGGGTGTCCCCTTCATCGCGCAGTCTCCGATTGTGACGCTCTCCACGGATGCCTCAGGGTTCGGTTGGGGAGCACACCTCGGCAGTGTCAGGTCTCAGGGCGTATGGACAGCCCAGGAAGCACATCTCCACATAAATATCCTGGAAATGAGAGCAGTTCTTTACGCCCTGCAGGCTTTCCCCAGTCGGAGATCCTACCAGGTACTCTCCTGTTACAGACAGACAATACTGCAGTGATGTATTACCTCAACAAACAAGGAGGCACCCATTCCTACCCGCTTTGCAGGGAGGCCATGAGGGTGTGGGATTGGGTACTATAACACGGCACAAACCTCATTGCTGTTCATGTCCCAGGAGTGGACAACGTCATTGTAGACAGCCTGAGTCGCTCTCAGGCCAGAGTCCACGAGTGGGAACTACTCCAGGAGGTCGTAGAGGATCTGTTTCACAGATGGGGCACACCAGAGTTGGACCTCTTCGCGTCCCCAGACAACGCAGAACTGCCCAAATTTCTGCTTGCTAGATCCAGGGCCTGGTGTTTTCTGACGAGACGCGTTGTCCCTCTTCTGGATGGGCAGAGTCCTCTACGCCTTTCCTCCCTTCCCATTGATCCAGAGGGTCCTTTTGAAACTCCACAGAGAGCAAGCAACGTTGATATTTATCGCGCCCTTTTGGCCCGACAGACTTGGTTCCCTCTTCTACACCAGCTGTCCCAGAACCTCCGGTGCCTCTGCCAATCAGCTCTCACTTATTGTCTTAGGAGGCAGGCTCTTTGGTCCATCCGGACCTTCAATCTCTGAACCTGCACGCCTGGCTCCTAGAAACATAGCCATCATGTGGTACGGGATCTCGCAAGAGGTAGCAGATGTTCTAGTGGCTGCTAGAAAACCGGCTACTCATGCTACATACGCCATGAAATGGTGCAGATTTTGCCTCTGGGCTCAGGCACGGGGGTTTTCACCAATGGATTGTCCGGAAAGGTCGGTCCTGGACTACCTTCTGTCTCTCTTTCAGACAGGCTAGGCCTACTCCTTAATAAAAGTACTCCTTTGTGCCATCTCAGCCTATCACACTCCTATAGGCCAGCGTTCCATAACTCAATTGGACACGGCACGTGCCTTCCTGAGAGGTGTCCTCCACCTTAGACCTCAGATTAAGAATTCTATTCCTCCAAGGGATTTACCCTTTGTCCTGGGGCAGCTTACGCTGCCACCTTTTGAGCCAGCCGCGGATTGCAAGCTACGTCTCCTTACGTGGGAGACGTTATTTTTAGTTGCTGTTACTTCGGCCAGAAGAATTTCTGAACTTCACGCACTGATGTGCAAAGAACCTTATTTGGTTTTCCACCAGGACAGGGTGTCCCTATGGAGAAATCCGAAGCTTCTACCTAAGGTGGTCTCAGCTCTCACCCTTAATCAGGACATAGATCTACCAGTGTACTTTCCTAAATATTTTAATAGAGGAGAGGCCCTGTTGCACACTTTAGATGTGCATAGGTGTCTTCGATACTACCCGACCAGAACCAAACACTACTGAAAATCTGACCAGCTTTTCATCTTCTTCGCCCACAGGATGATGGGAGCTCCCATTTCCAAACAATCATTGTCCAGGTGGCTCATACATTGTGTCACGTTCTGTTACCAGAAGCATAACAAACCCTTACCGGGCTTGGTTAAGGGTCATTCCACAAGGAGGGTGGCTACCTCCTTTGCGACCATGAAGAACGTGTCCATCTGTGCAGCAGTTACTTGGAGCACTGTGCACACCTTTATCAGGCATTATATCCTGGATGTTTCATCGAGCCGAAGAGCAGGTTTTGGTCTAGCAGTCCTTCAGGGACTCCTGTCCTAGGCTTCGGTCCAGCTAGTGATCACTATCTTTCCTCCTCCCACCGGTGAGGGATTTCCAGTATTGCTTGGGAATCAGTTCTAATGGTGTAACCTGCTGCGACAGCGGTTTCTCAAAGTAAGATAGTACAGTTACGTAAGAACTTACCGTAACAGTAGATCTTAGAGAACAGCTCTTGCAGCAGGTACTTTCCCTCCCACCATCCCCGCTGGAGGTAGACTTGTTCCGATATCCTTCTCCTAGGATCAGGTGTTCTTAACACCACTTTGATTGTCATTTGATGGCGGATCCTCAATCTCCTTTCCTGATGTCATCCAGCGGCCCGGAGTCTCTGGCGGGAGAACTGGGAATTCTGGGGGACCGCCCCCTCTTATGCCATGCCTGACGTCGGGGGCGGTCCCCGCCTAATTCTGCTAGCTAGAAAATTTCCGTGGGGTCCTGGCACCTGCTGGATTCAGTCCTAATGGTGTAACCTGCTGCAAGAGCTGTTCTTGAAGATCTACTGTTACGGTAAGTTCTTACGTAACTGTACTTTCCTCCCTGTAGACTGCTAGCTAGAAGTTTTCCGTGTGATCCTGGCACCTGGCGGCTTCATTCCTACCGGTGTTGCCTGCTGCAAGAGCTCCTGTCAAAGATCTGCTGTTAAGGTAAGTTCTTGTGTAACTGTACTGTCATATTACACACAAGGCTTCCCTTCAGGAAGGCGGTGGCTGCTTGGGATATCCATCTCCTGCTGGATATGCTCACCCACAAGCCTTTTGAGCGTCTTGCAGCGTGTGAGCAGAAATTTTTTAACTTGGAAAACAGCAGGTCTAGTGGCCATCGCTTCTGCTCACAGAATGTCTGAATTCCATGCTCTGGTCACAGATACTCTATTATGTTTTCTACAAGGACAAGGTAATTCTCTGCATGCAAGCTAAGTTCCTGCCTCAAGTGGTGTTGGAGTGCCATCTGAATTTGGCTATTAATGCTGCCTACCTACTTTGCAAACTTCCAGAATGAAGGAGAGCACCCTATCCATTCTTTGGATATTAAAAGGGTCCGTAGGTTTTACCCGGATACAACCAAGGACTTAAGGCAGTCCATATATTGTAGCTTTTTGTCTCCTTTGAGCTTAATCGAAAGGGATAGCCTGTTACACTCAAGTGCATTTCTGTCTGAATTTTGCCCTGCCTGTGCCACTATTATGTCATGGCTCAGGTTAAGCATGAAGGTCCGTCCAGTACCTGCCCATTCCACCAGCATCACATCCGAGCAGTTGCCATGACCCTGGCAGATTCATTCTGCACCTATCGATATCTACAGAGCTGCAACTTGGAGCACAGTGTACACATTTGTTAATAAAGCAGTGTTCCCTGGATGTCCCTGCCAGGTAACATACCACCTTTGGCGGGACAATCCTGAATGAACTTCTCTCCTGAGTGAGCCCTTGGCTCCTGCCCCCCCTAGCCCTTGGGAGTTTGTCTGAGCTTGGTACTCTGACCCACTAGTGTGAGTCAGTTGTGAATATTAATTCCTGGAAAATATGAAAATTACGTGCTTAACATAATTCCTGATCTTCTAGGAATATCTTCACCATTGATTCTCATGCCCACGTGCCATCCTCTGTGCTCGCTCCAGTCTATTTTATTGGTCTTCATCCCTTGTTCTTGGTTTGGGCTTTAAAGATACTGTTACTTGTTTGTTGCCCCTTTCATGAGTCACAAAGGCTTTCTTATACCCTTAGGTTAACTGGATAAGTACTTTTTAGGTTATGTTGCACCTCCTCAGTAAAAAAAGGTACTAAGGCAGTACACAGCACAGCTTGCCTTGGCGCCAGCCCTCCTGAAAAGTTCTGTTCCCCGCGGAGTCACGGCATCTCCAGCTAAGATCTTCTAGTATGAATCGGTGGTGAATATATGCTTAGAAGATCAGGAATTACAGTGATTACATAATTTTAATTTCCTGCGGTGTACTGACGCTTCCAGCTCAGACATATTAGTGGTAACATATGGAAAAGATATTCAGGAAAATCAGTAGTTAATGGTAAGTACTAAGTTTCATTTCTTGCCACATGATGGGGTGAGTTGGGGCTGTCACTGGACACCAGGGACTGTGTGACTTATGATGGGTGACAGAGGAGAGGGTGCCACTGGACACCAGGGAGTGTTTGGGATGTGGAGAGGGAGGAGGGAAGTTGCTACTGGAAACCAGGGAATTCATGCCATGTGACACACTGGTCTACAAGTACTCTGCGACCAGCTATTGGTTGCGCCAGCCAACTTTTATTTTCTTTTTGCTTACGGCACTTCCATTAGAATGAATTAGACAGCCTCATCAAGTGTGCAACCAGAAAACAATTCATGTAGCTTTTGTATTGGGCCCTTCCTGTTTGATTTGAAATGTCCTCTTTTGTTTTTCCATTAGGATTGCTGCTTGTGTTCTCTGCGAGGGGGAGCATTACAGCGGGCCAATAATGACAGGTTAGTGTTCATAGAAAGCTAGAATGGGCAGAACGCCAGGTCTGACAGACTAGCTTCCATTATCCATGTAAAAATTGTATCACAAAATTGAACTGGTTCAGTGGAAATACTGCAGGACGGAGCTGCTAATTTTCATTGTATTCTGAGAAGTATGACTATTGGTAACGCAGTCTATTGAATTAACCTTGGCCATGTTGAAATTAATGCAAATAATGTAGTGCAGTGTGTACTGTTGTGTTCGGGGGTCATGATGATTTTTTATAACTGGGAGGTATGTACTGAATACTTTCGCAAACTGGTAGCATTTTCAGCCAAGTGGTGTAGTAATGCTTCCTGCAGGCTAGTCTCCAAACCATGTACAGAACTGTCAGCACTGTGATGTTATAAACTGTCTCCCTGGAACTAATAGAATGGAAGCAGTAAGAGAAGGGATGGAAAACAGCATCATATCAAATTATTTTATTTTTTTAATTTGCTTACTGCTACAGAACGATTTTGCGTTTTACTCAAGTGTCTACACTTTGAGTATTTTGGTTTCTTGGGCATTCTGTGATGTCAGTTCATACTCTTACGCAAGTGCAGCGCAATGGGAACCAACTTCACAGAATGGGTTATTTTTCTGAATTGAAGGAATGGCCCAAACATGTCAGAACCTTGGATTTTACTTCCAAGTGGGAGCTCTTGCAGCAAGCTACACCATAAGGACAATGCCGCCAGGCAGTATGACCCCACGGAAAAATTCTTAGCTAGCAGTACCCAGCGGGGACTGCACCCTGACGTCGGACCACTTCCAACATCCGCCAGTAGTATAAAAGGGGCGGTCCCTGGCCACAGCCCAGTTCTTTTCCCACAGTCAACCCATTCACATTGGCTCCACGGACTCCTACTGCTAACCAGTCGACCGCCATTTTCTCATTGTTTCAAAGCTACTTTATCAAAGTTTTTCTTTTTCGCCTCATCAGTGTAGGTCTTCTCCATCGTCCTCTTCAGGCCAGCGATGGAAGTCCAAGTGTGCATGCGGGAAGCAGATCCCAGTCCGAGACGATCACTTAGCCTGCCTCATCTGCCTGTGGCTTGACCATGACACACTCCTGCCTGCACTGCCAAGGATTCAATCTCTAGACCCACATCCGTCGACTGAAGATGTTAGACTTACTTTCTAGAACAGCAGCTGGCCATCATGCAAAAGACCCAGTCAGGCCTAGGATCCCCTTCTTCGGGGTTGGGGACTTCTCACATATCCAAGAAGAAAAAGTCCAATGGAAAAAACCATCATTGTGAGGACAGGACCAGTTCGGACTGCCGATCCAGGTCTCCACATAAAACTGCCAGTGCCGGTCCTTCCTCCCGCGGAAGGTCGGACTTGCACCCCCCCAACCCCGGCCAACCCAAGTCTCCTCCAGGTTGCCGGCCTTGAAATCCCCTGCATTGATGCATACGCCAGGTTGTTTTTCTTCGGGGCAAGGGCCTTCTGCCCCCTCCCTTAGTCTTAGGCCGTATAGCCATGCCTCCGGGTCTAAGTCCAAGAAATCAGCTGGTCAAGGGGTGGGCGACAGCCTTCCTGCTGCACCTCACCAAGCAAAGGCTTCCTTCTCCAACACGTCTGATTGTCCAGTTGGACTCGACAGGAAGCAACGTTTGGAACAGGAGTCTCACCCTGACGCCTGTTCTCCGAAGCATCAGGTGTCAGACTTCCGGCGCGTGACCCTGACATCTTCGTCTTTGGGGTCTCCCTAGCAGCCTGCACCTCCTAACTGCCTTCAGGAGGGGCGCAGCTGTTGGCTAAGTAGTTACCTCCCCCGACACTCGACTCTTTGACGTCAGGCAGCCAGATGCCAGGTCAACCAGTCTACCTACTGTCAGTTCTGTTGCCACCCCAGGACCAAACGCCGGAGAAATCTGTCACCGAAGCATCAATCTGCTCCCGACAAGCAGTCTGGTCCGCTGCCCGAGGGGCCTGATGACATGCCTGAAATGCCAGGCCCATCTGCTCCAGTCATGGTCTCTCTGGCCAACGTCAAGGACCTTTTCTGTTCCTGGTGGGATACGGTCATGAAAGACATTATCCTCAAGGAACCCCTGGTTCCCATGCCTCAGCCTCTCCTGGTAGACTGCCCGCAGCAACCTCCGTGGCCCCCGCGATTGTCTCCTCCCCCCAGGGAAACGTCTGCTGCTCTGTCGGATGACAGGTCTTCCGGACGACACAGACGTCATTCGAGATCGTCCTCCAGGCATCACAGGAGGCGACACCGGCATTCCCGCTCCAGATCCTCGAGGGCATCCAACTCGGACTCTTCTGTGTCCTCTAGATGCTCAGAGGAGTTTTCCTCTCCTCGCCACCACCCTGATCCTCTGGAAGATTCACCCCATTCTTTCCCAGATTATCCCACATTCTAGGACATGATGAGTCGCATCCAGTTTTTGAACCAGTGGGAAACTGAGGATCTAGACCCAGAGAGAAAAAAGCTGGCTCATTTCCTGGGTATGAATGAGCATAAACCCTTTGTACCACCCTTGGTGGCACACTTTCAGGACACCACCAGGCTAGCCTGGAGGCACCCTTCGACAGCCTCCACCATACCAAAGAAAACGGACAATCTGTATCGTACCCCGATGAATGAGCCGTTCCTTGGTGAACAGCCCAAGGCGGACTCGGTCATGCTGATGGCTACCCACGGCAGGACCAAACAGTCCCGGCACATGAGCTCCCAGCCACCAAACAAGGAATCCAAACATCTGGATCAGTTCGGCAGGAAGGTTTATTCCTCTGCCACCTGCACCATTCGGTCGCTCAACTTCTTGGCGCACATGATGCAGTACCAGAAGTCACTCTGGAACAAGACTATTGAGCTTGCAAAAAGACAGCCAGATTCCAACTACAAAACGGAGCTCCTGGACGTGCTCCAGTCCAGTTTGGATGTGGGGAAACGCGTCTTAAGGTCCTTCTATGATTCGGTGGACACGATAGCCAGGGCAGCCGCCACAGGGGTCTGTATGCTTCGGTATTCTTGGCTTTGATTTTCTGGATTTAGACAGGACATTTAGGATGTCATCTTAGATGCCCTGTTCCATGAGTCTGTGCTGTTTGGTCCAGACATTGAAAAAAATGATCTCTGACCTCCAGGACTCAGGTAAGGCCATGCAGTCTGTGCATCAGTTGTACAGATCTAATCAGACCTCAGGCATCGCCAGTTTCGTCATGGGGGGGGGCAGAAGCCCAAAGGACAGTAACAGAGAGGCAACTTTCGCCACAAAGCTCCCTCTCAACCTGGTGGAGCGCAGGGATATCGGAACACCAAACCCTCTCAGGTCTCCCTGCCCACCCCAGGCTGCAATGCCTGACTCCTTTCCCGACCCCCCCCCCAACCTCTTGCCGAATCCAGGGGAGAGGTAGTAGAAGGTCGGTTCTCGCTTTACCTCAATGGGTGGGCCAGCATCACTACCAATGCATGGGTCCTTCAGTTGATAGAGTGGGGTCACACGCTGGAATTCCTGCAGATTCCCCCCGGACAATCCCCCAGTCCAAACTACTTACTCCCCCTCCCATGCCGAACTAATTCAGGAGGAGGTACAGTCCCTACTACACAAGGCCATATAACCTATCCCAGCTCCTCAGTGGGGGAAAGGGTTCTACTCCCATTTCTTTTTTGGTTCCTAAGAAGACAGGGGACCTATGCCCGATTCTGGACCTGAGTCTTTTGAACAATTACATAGGGTACAAGAGGTTCAGGATGTCAGCTTGCCAGGCATTCTTCCCATGTTGCATCAAGTGGACTGGCTTTGCTCCATAGACATGCAAGATTCCTACCTCCATGTCCTGGTGCTTCCAGCTCACAGGCGGTTCCAGAGTTTCTCTTTTCAGAGAAGACATTTTCAGTTTCGGGCCTTGCTCTTCTGCCTTTCCTCAGCACCGTGTGTGTTCATGAAGTGCCTAGCAGTAGTGGCAGCAGCCCTAAGGAGGCAGGGACACTTCCATTATCCCTGCCTCGATGATTGATTGGCTTCTGACCACCACCACAAGGGATCGACTTCTGGTTGCTTTAGAGGATACCTTTCATCTGTTCAGCTTCCTGGGATCACCCTAAACATGGCCAAGTCATTCCCGAGGCCATGTCAGAGGCTGCAATACTAGGGGCAATCCTGGACACGGAGCAAGGGAAGGCTTTCCTCCCACCAGACAGGGCAATACGCCTTCACTGTTTGGCCCACAGAGTTTCAGCTGCTCGCCAGGTCCCCGCCTGGACAATGCTCCAGCTCCTAGACCATATGGCTGCGGCCATAGTGACTGTTCCTCAGCACGCCTGTTGGAGGGACCCTCAGACTGCAATGGGATCAGAGAGAGGACTGTCTCGACCATTCGGTCTTGATCTCCAGAGCAGTGGTACAGATTCTCTCTTGGTGACTCTCCCCCCAGAATCTGGAGTCCCAAGTCCCTTTTCAAAGAGAAACCGCTTCTCAGTTCTCACAACTGATGCCTCAGGCCTGGGTTGGGGGGCTCATTTTCAAAATCTTCAGATGTGCAGGGTATATGGGCTTCGCTGGAACTGACCCTTCATATCAATATTCTGGAGATGAGGGCAGTTCTGTATGCTTTACAAGCGTTTCTTCCAAACCTCTGTCCAGGTCCCCTCTGGTGCAGACAGACAACATGTTGACAGTTTATTATATCAACAAGCAAGGGGGAACTCGCTCCTACCCACCCTCTGTTGGGAGGCTGCGAGAGTGTGGTTCTAGGCTTTAGACCATGGTCTGTTGCTCACAGTAGTTTGTGTTCCTTAAGCCGGTCTCAGTCGAGGGCTCACGAATGGGAACTACTGCAGTCGGTAGCAGATGACCTGTTCCAAAGATGGGGTCATCCAGAGCTGGATCTCTTAGTGTCCCCGTGCAACGCAAAACTGCCCAGTTTCTGCTCATTTGATCATGGGCCTAGTGTTCTCTGGCGAGACACATTGTCCCTATGCTGGACTGGGAGGTTTCTGTATGCCTTCCCTCCCTTTCTTCTTCTACAAAGAGTTCTGCTCAACTCCAAGCGGAAGGTGCGAAGATGATCCTCATAGCTCCATTTTGGCCTCGTCAGATATGGTTCCCGTTACTGCAGCAGCTGATGGTGGAACCTCCATTTCCCCTGCCTTTGTCCTCCTGCTTACTGTCGCAAGAGCAGGGCAGGCTGATTCACCCAGACCTCTGATCCCTACATCTGCATGCCTGGCACCTGTAGACGTAGCCACTTCTCATTTTGGAGTTTCTTCCAGAGTGGCTGAGATCTTGGTGGCAGCCAGGAAACCTTCCACTAGGGCTACGTATGCCATGAAGTGGAAACACTTTTGCTTGTGGGCCTCCAGTCGGGGTCTGGACCCTCTCCTGTGCCCTCTGAATGCTGTCCTCGAGTACCTTCTCTTCCTGTCAGACACGGGCCTCCGCTGTTCTATCAAGGTGCACCTTTCTGCAGTCTCTGCCTATCATGCACCTGTGGATGGCAAATATGTTGCCCAGACGGATTTGGCCTGAACATTTTTGAGGGGAATTCTTTATCTTGAACCTCCCATTAGGGATCCTAGCCCTCCTTGGGGTCTTTTGTTTTTGTTAGAGAAGCTCACATTGCCTCCCTTTGAGCCAGCTGCAGATTGCAAGCTACACTTTCTTTAGTGGAAATCGTTATTTTTAGTTGCCATTACTTCTGCTCGGAGGATTCCCGAGCTTCAGGCTCTGATTGCTAAAGCGCCATATTTAATTTTCCACAAGGATAGGGTGTCCTTGAGGACTAATCCTAAGTTCCTACCTAAGGTGGTATCCCTGTTTACCCTTAATCAGGACATTACCCTTAATCAGGACATCATCCTTCTTTTTTTTTTTTTTATCTAGAGTAAGCTAATTGAGGGGAGGCCCTTCCTCACACTTTGAAAGTTCATAGAGTGCTTAAGTACTACATTAGCCGCACTCGAACTTTCAGAAAGTCTGACCAGCTTTTTGTCCCCGCTCCGCCAGAGAATCTTGGGGGCACCTGTGGCAGAGCAGACTCTGTCCAGATGGCTGCTAGTCCATTGCATCATCTTCTGCTATAATCAGGGCCCTAGTGCTCTGCGGCAGGGCTCCTTGGTTTCTGAGGCAGCATTTTCTGATTTCTGCAGCATGATTTATTCATTGGTTAAAAATGATGTGATGTCATCAATGACATCATATGCCGAGCATACAGGAGGGGCTTCAGGATAAACAAGATGGGAAACAAAGCCTGGCACTATGGAAAAACGGTATATTTGAAAAAATTCACCAAAAACAGTGAATTCTGCGGCACTATATACATTCTGCGGCATGATGCAAATTCTACGGAATATTCTGCAAATGCAGAATGCAGAATTCCAGGGGCCTTGACTATAATAAATACAATAAGCCCTTACCGAGCTCGGTTAAGGGTCCTTCCACCAAGGGTGTTTCCGTCTCCTTTGGTGTACTTCAGAATGTTTCTGCAGCAGATATCTGTGCAGCAGCTACTTGGAGCTTGGTGCACACCTTTGTGAAGCACTACAGCCAGGATGTTGCTTCCCGTCTGAGAGCTGGGTTTTGTTTGGCGGTGTTTCAGGGCCTTTTGTCTTGAAGTTTTGCGCTACTGAAGTGTCCACCTTCCAGTCTGTTCGGGATCCAATTAGTACTGCTTGGTACTCGGTCCTTATGATGTAGCCTGCTGCAAGCGCTCCCACTCGAAGTAAGATAGTACAGTTACGTAAGAACTTACCGTAACAGTAGATCTTTGAGAGGAGCTCTTGCAGCAGGTGTTATTTCCCTCCCTCCTTAACCCCCTGGTCCTTTTCTCCTTTTTTCCCTTACCCTTGGTGGGGTATTCTACTCACCTAGGTTCTCTGTCCTTTGTTAGCCGGGTCTCCGGTGGGAGAACTAGGGTGTGGCCAGGGAACTGCCCCTTTTATACCATTGGCTGACGTCAGAGGCGGTCCCTGTTGGGTATTGCTAGCTAAGAATTTTACCGTGGGGTCCTAGTGCCTGGCGGCATAGTCCTTATGGTGTAGCCTGCTGCAAGAGTTCCTCTCGAAAATTTACTGTTATGGTAAGTTCTTGAGTAAGTGTAAATTTTCCTTACATGGAAAATACAGGAGGGTGTTTTAAATAGATTTACTAGCTTTTCCTATCTCTTACTTCCAGTAGTTTACTTCCACTTATTAACATCCAGTAGCTCAGTTAGAAGGCCAAACCATTAATTTGCTTAACATTGAAGCAAAATGGTCACCTGGGTGAAATTAAGTTGAAGCAGTTGGGGGTGGTGGTGGAGATAATTCACCACCAGTGGGCAGTGATGGGAAGTGACCTGAGAGTAGATCATTCTTTCATAGTGATTGATGGGAATTTGGGTTGGGTAGTTTTCCGCCAGTGGGCACTGATGAGAAGTGATTGTGTAGAATTTCTTCATTTTCCAGCTAGATACGAGATCTGGCATGCTGTTTGGACCAGTAACCATCAAACTGTTGCTTGCCAGGGCTTGCATTATCTCTGCTAATGCTGAGATCTGTTTTTCCCCTACTTCTGAATATGGGTGCTGGGCCACACATCTGCTGGAGTGTCTTAGTACTAGATTGCATGACAACAAGCATGAGGCAGAAGACCCAAATCCCTTCCTTCAGAATACTTGCTAACCGTGTTACAAAGTTAAACTTGTAGCCTGTATGTCATAGGTTTCAAACGTAATACCCAGGGTCAGTGCTGAAGCAAAACATTTAATGTTATGCTTCAGAATCTAAAAACCCAACTTGGGAAGTTCAGAAAGGGGTTAACACTTGTCTTTAAAAATTTCAAAGGTAGCAGTTCTGGTATGGTTTGGTTGAGCTCCAACATTTTTAAAGTTGTCTATTAGTTCAACAGCAGTAACATCTGACCAATGTCCATTTTCTGTAGATGGGTCCATGTGATGTGTGCTGTTGCTGTGCTGGAAGCACGATTTGTAAATATTGCAGATCGGAGTCCAGTGGATGTAAGCAAAATACCTCTTCCACGCTTTAAGTTGGTAAGGAAACCTTGTGTTGTGTATGTGAAATGACCTTAGTTAATGTTCATGAGCCAACTCTGCCTGTGTTAATCCCAACATTGTTGTATACCTTCTGCTTCTTGCGCATTAAAATAGGTTATCAAGAAAACACATTGATCAAGACAAAACCCTGATCTTTAACAGAATCCTGGAAGGCAGAACAATGCATGTATCAAAAAGTTATAGACCCACACAAGTACATCTAGGCCTGTGCCTCAAGTGCCTCTGGTGTGGTTTGAGAGTTTCTGTGACCCTTAGGCCTCCAGGCCCTCTGTTGCAGGGCCAGTGCGGCCTCTGGATGAAGGCAGTAGAATCATGGCATAGTTGGGCAAGACAGTACCCAGTTTCAGGTCTTTTTCCCGCTGCTCACCATCCAGGTGGTTTCCCCGCCTCTTCCCCTTAGGAGTCCTTCTCTGAGGACAGTGAATCATCTCATCGCATACCCTCAGCTGCCGAGTACATTTTGCACCAGCGATTCATGGGGGAGGTTATGCAGGCACTGGGATTCCCATATTATTTCAATCGTGTTCATATTGCACTGCCTCTGGGAGTCATTGGCATTCCTGGCAGCAACTTCGAAGTTATCCTTCCCTGGCATAGAACCATGGTGGAGGCAACGAGTGCTCTTTTTGGAGGTGTCCCTACTCCTTTCCTCACATTTCCAGGTACCTTCTCCTTTGGTAACATGTACCCACTGAGTTGATAGGCGATGCTCCCCGGTCCATGTCTGGTGTTAGGGTGCTCCAGACCCAGAGCGGCGTCCAGCCTTTGACTGGTGAATAGCCACCTTATGCAGATTCTACATCTTTGGATATACCAGGTAGGAAGGTATATACCTCTGCCTAGTCCATCAACTTACATCAGATCCATATGGCCACATAACAGCGTCATTTATGAGTGCAGGGGCTCCGTCCCTTTTTTTTTTTTTGCAGTGCCTCCTGGTGAATCAGGCAAGCCATGGATTTTTCCATAAGAGGTCTGGAAACAGCCTGACACCAGTAGAGGATTAGTCATCTTCATAAAACCAAAGTCCTGGCTTCGCCTGTCTGGGTTAAAATTTAGAGCTTCTTTGAGAATATCTCTTCTATGAGGCCACACCTTTGAAACTATATCTTCCAGGCACTAGGACAACATGGAAACTTTAGCATTGTGCGTCAGCATCTACATAAATGTGGGTGGCCTCACCACTCCTGGTTCTTTTCCCGACGTCGATCATTCTTGTCAAACTTGCTGAGGGAAACGTCAACTAGCCATTGCTATTTATTCTTCCTCTACTTCAGTAGAGTTTTTTGTTTTCTCTGCATGCCACCAAAATTGAAAGATATGTTAGTTCGATACTGTAGGTGCAGAAGTAACATTTATAAAGAAGTTAACACACAGAGATGTGTGTGTGTGTGTGTGTGTGTGTGTGTGTGTGTGTGTGTGTGTGTGTGTGCTGTTTGGGCCTGTCTTACAGCATGAGGATTTGAGATTTGCCAAGGCTTCAACCAAGCAACAAGGCGACACTGTAAGAAAGTTCTTAAATTCCTGCTCGTAAAAAGATTTGATAGCCATGGAGATAGAACAAGGCCCAAAATCGCTGTTGCCATCCATGTTGGCTGAGACATGGGTGCTGAAATCAAAGGACTGGGACAAAGGTAGCCATCGTTGTCCTCCTTGTCTTTGGGCCATAAGTGTGTACACAGACAGATGTCCACTTCCCCAAACGAGATACCGTTGAGACAAGGTAATCTACAGTGTCATCACCCACTCTGGTGATATTGATTCCCCCCCCCCAAAAAAAACGTCACTGAGACTACAAGGTTGGGTTCTGGTGCTGCCATACTTATTACTGATGGTACAATGCCATCATGGTATACAAGAAGTCACAGCCCCTGGCCAGGGCGTCATTGACTCTCTGGCTATGCTGGTGTAGTTTTCAGAGATACTAAATATTTTGTCTGACTTACCTATGCAGGTAGTCCTCCTGTTCACTGAGCCAACAGGCACTCCGCTTCCTTCGATGACTGCTTCTGGCAGAAAGCAAATTCCTCCTCCTCTGCCACCACCTTTACCTCCAGTGTCTTCAGCAACTCCTGCCGTCGACGGAGGGTTCGACACGGAGTATAATCTTGACCTCATGGTATTTGAGGAGGATTTAGAGTAGGATTATGAGGGAGAACAGTATGTAGCACTTCATTCTAGTTCTGCCCTCTCCTGCTGCAGTGAGGACTCTGTGATGTATACCCAGAGATGATCTTCTGAGGATCCTGCTTTTTAACCCATGATGCAGCAAATGCAAGGTGCCGTGGGCTTTGCTATGGATGAAGAAGATTCTACTAAAAAAAAATTTAGTGGAATTTTTGGAGGTTCCCTGTTCACCGTCCATTATAATTCCACCTGTTTATCCTGCATTAGGGGATGCTACCTTTGCTGATTGGTACAGACCTAACTAACTGGTTCAGGTTCCCAAAAAGGCTGATGAGCAGTATCCAGCCCAAGGCCTGCAATGTAGTTTAGAGGTTCGAGCACTGGGCTACGAAACAATTGACCCCTTAGTCATGGGTTTGAATCCTGCAGCCACAACATGACTAGGAAATGACTGTTATGACAAGGTTGCAGTAATGGTCAAAATTATGGCAGCTTAGATTCAGTGCAAAGAAGTGTTAAGTAATGCTCCTGGGAAACAAAAACCCAGGGGAAGAGTACACAATGGGGGGGAGATCTTAACAACAAAAAACATGGAAAGGGACCTGGGAGTAATCATATCAGATGACCTAAAGGTAAGCAAGCAATGTGAGAAGGCAGTAAGGATGGCTGGGGGGGGGGATACTGGGATGGACAGGGAGCGTTATCACCAGTAGAAAACAGGAAGTTATCCCTCTGTACAGACAGTTGGTTAGACCCCATCTGGAGTACTGCGTGCAGTTCTGAAGACCCCATTTCCGCAAGGACATAGACAAAATGGAGGCAGTCCAGAGGAAGGCAACAAAAATGGTGCAGGGTCTGCAAGAGAAGCCGTATGAGGAGAGACTAAAGGAGCTTAATATGTAAACCCTTGAGGAAAGGAGGGAGAGGGAAGACATGATCCAAACTTTCAAGTACCTCAAGGGACTCAAAGTCCATGAGGGTAGCATCTTATAGGTTTGCCCCTGGGGAGATGGTCAGATACTGCCCATTGAGGGATGTGACCCTGGAAGGCATGCTGGCGGTATTAGACCTATCGGGATTCCTGAGGGTAGGCGAGGATCCAGAGTCTCTAGTTCAAGCCTATAAGAAGGTTGTTACTGAAGCTCTGGATTCTAACGCCCCAGTCCGTGTTCGCCCTCTCTCTCTCTCCGCCCTCAGTCCTCTTGGTTTGATGGGACCTTGAGGGAGATGACATGAGTTGGACTAAGGCTAGTGCGCCGCTGGTGGAAATCTACTCTTGAAGCCGACCACCTTAGTTTGATTGATCATTATCAAAGCTATCAATCAGCAATCACACGTAAGAAGGCAGAGTTCCTGTCTGGTGAGATTGCTGCTACTCTGAATCGACCCAGTCAGCTCTTTCGAACCATGGATAGGTTGTGCAGCCCAACCTGTCTACAGGTTCGAGGTGCTTTTTCATAAGTTAAGTGTGATGAGTTTGCTCAGTTCTTTGCTTATAAGGTGGCAGACATCAGGGCCGAGATCCGTCCAGCGCGCTCTCTGGGGTTGATGGTGGTTGGTGCATGGTCACTCTACCTCGGTCTTATTGGATATCTTTCGACTGGCCGGAGATCGTGGACTCGTGTGGATTGTCCAGAATATACAGCCAGCGTGCTGTAGTTTGGGCCTAGGCCCTATGCGCCTATTATTGGGGAGCATTGTGTCCATCATCCTGGTCCTTGTAAAGACTGTGTGGTGCTCCTTCGATTCGGGTGAGTTTCCCAGCTCCCTGAAGGAGGGTAGTGGTGACACCGCTCCTTAAGAAAGCTGCTTTGGACCCTAACTGCTTTACTAACTACAGACTTATCTCTAACCTTCCCTTTGTTTGGGAAGGTGATTGAGAAAGTAGTTGCTCTGCAATTTGAGAACCATCTTACCATCCACGACATCTACGATTCTCTCCAATCTGGTTTCTGGAAAAGACATAGTACCGAGACCACTCTGGTTCAGGTGCTCAATGATCTCCTGATGGCGAAAGATCAGAAGCGCTGTTCCATCTTGGAGCTTCTTGACCTCTCCTCAGCATTTGACACTGTGAACCATGGGGTGCTGCTCAAGTGCCCGAGGCTTATCTGTGGCCTGGCTGGTCCAATTCTCAGATGGTTTCAATCTTTCCTCACCGGCAGATCTCAGAGGGTGGTGAAGTTTTGTTTTTTTTTCCCCTCTGATCCATTCTGTCTGCTGTGCGGGGTTCCTCAGGGCTTGGTGCTGTCTCCTGTGTTGTTAGCAGTACACATGCTGCCCCTCTGAGACATTGTAAGATAGTATGGGCTGAGCTTTCACTGCTGTGCTGATGATATACAGCTCTGTCTGTCTTTTGCACCCGACCAGAATAGTGCAGTCTGTGTTTAACAACTGTCTAGCGGAAATCCATGACTGAATGAATTCCGGGAAGACTGAGGTGTTGGTGGTGGATCCAGGTTGCCGGATAGAGAGGTTGGTCGGTAGCGGATTTACCCTCTGGTCTTTGGCTTGCTCTGAACAGGTGTGTGATCTGGGGGTGGTTCTTAATGATGGGCTGACACTGTGTGCGCAGGTGTTGGCAGTCATCAAGTCTTCCTTTTATCGTCTTAGGAACATAGCCAAAATTAAACATCTTGTTCCGTCCGGTGATTTGCGTACGTTGATTCACGCCTTTGAATTCATGTCTGGACTACTGCAGCTCCCTCTACCTAGGGCTTCTGGGGGTTAATATCCGTTGCTTGCAACTGGTGCTAAATGCTGCGGCACGGTTGTTGACTGGGAGTTCTCGTTCGGGTCGTATTACTCCTGTGCTGTGCTGTGCAGTCTGCACAGGCTGCCTGTACAGTGGCAGATCACCTTCAAGGTCTGTCTTCTGACCTATAAATCCCTGCATGGACTTGGTCCAAGCTACCTGCAAGAGCTCCTGACTCCCTATGGCCCTGGCCGTCTTCTCAGCTCAACTGACAAGGGATTGTTAGAGGTTCCCAGGGTGCGGCTGAGAACATCTGGGGCCCGGGCTTTTATGTTTGGTGCCCCATCCCTGTGGAACACTCTACCTAATCAGATCAGAGTGTGGGACCGTGGAAAGCTTTAAAACAGGCCTGAAAATATATTTGTTTAAGCAGGCATTTAGTATTTAATATGGTACTTTGGGGTAATTTTAATTGAAGTATTTAAATTATATTGTAAATAATTTTTAAGTTTAGTTTTTTCTTATTTTAATTATGTACAGCGCTTTGATTTTTAGAATTGCTCTAAATGAATGAAGCATTATTACCTTTCAGAAAAGTTGTGCAAGAACAAGGGGGCACAATGTTAGGAAGTATTTTTTTCACAGAGAGGGTGGTGGACACAAGGAACGGCCTTCCTGAGGAGGTTGAGGAGTCAAAATCAGTGGGGGAATTCAAGAATGCATGGGACAGACAAGGCAGTTCTGGTAGGCTGTTGGTTAACTAGGATCTGCAGCTTATCCAGTAGGTAGGTAGAGAAATGGGCAGACTAGGTGGGCCAAGCGTTCCTTATCTGCCATCAGTCTATGTTTCTGTCTGCTAAACTTTATTATGCCAACCAGACATAAATTGACTCGGTAGTCATCATGGCTGCTCATGATGGGTCCAAGGCACCTAAGCAACTAAATTATTTACCTCCTGACAAGAAATCTAGTAGGCTGGATGTGATGGGCAGGTGTACATATGTCTCTTCCTCACTGGGTCTTAGAATTGCTAATTATCAGACCCATATAGCAATAGCAGAACTGCTGTGGAAAGCTGCTAAGGCTGTAGCCCAGGCTTTGCCTGAGGGCTCTGCCAAGAATGAGTTAATTAAAACTTTTAACTTCTGAGGGTGGCAAATCTAAGGTCACCCTGTGATATCTCTGATGCTTCTGCTAATGCTGCTTTGGTTATGATATTGAGGAGAGACTCATCCAAAATGACCATCCAATCTGTTAAGTCCCTTTATCCCACTTCTTCTAAGGGACTTGGGAAGGGGATCTTTTGTCAGCCTGTTACCCGAGGTGGTGATGCCCACTATCAACAAGGCCAAGGTCGGGAAGGGTGGCTTTTTACCAGGGCCCCTCCCCAGGTACCCATTCAGAAGCACCCAAAGCAATGGCTCTGCCCCCACTGGTTCCACATGACTTTCTTCTGACTATAACCCCATCTCCACTGTTACCTCCAGGGGTGGTTGTGGGTGTGTGTGTGTGTGTGTGGCAGAATCTCTTTGTGCCTAAAACAGTGGCAAGAGATTACAACATACGAGTGGGTACTTGAGTTAATTGCAAGGGGGCATGCACTGGAGCTGTTAGCAACCTCTCCAGATCATCCTCCGCCTCCTTCCAGTTATCCTTGGGGCCATTTGTCATTTCTGAAGGAAGAAGTGCAGTCATTATTGCAAAAACGTACTGTAGAACTGGTTTCTCCAAAACAGAGGGACAAAAGGTTTTATTCCAGACATTTCCTAGTCCCAAAATGGACGGGCAATCTGCCTCCTGTACTAGAGCTCGGGGATCTCCACTTCTGCATAGAATACAAGAAGTTTTGCATAGTATCCCTGCAAGCTCAGTCCCCTTCTGCAGAAAAAGACTGGCTGTGCTCCCTAGACATGAAGGATGCATACCTTCATGTCAGATCAGAAAAGCCCACAGGCGGTATCTTTGTTTCATGCTGGAAGGTGAGCACTATTGGTTCAGAGTACTGCCTTCTGATTTCTCTTCTGCGCCATGGATCTTTATCAAATGCTTGGCATTAGTGGCAGCAGCCCTTTGCAGGCAAGGACTGTATGCGTTCCCCTACCTAGACGACTGGCTTCTGAAGGCCAGCTCCAGGGATGCTTTACTACATACCCTGTAATGAACAGGGCAGTTGTTTGACGATTTAGGGGTCACAGTGAATGTGCCCAAGTTGGTCATGACTCCCTGCCAAAGACTACAGCACGTAGGAGCAGTCTTGGATACAGAGGAGGGATGTCCTTTCCTGCCATAGTCATGGAACCCGATAGCTGGTATACAGAAGTCACTGTGTCCCTGCTGGTATACATAAGTCACTATGTCCCTGCAAGGACCATGTTACGTCTTCTGGGTCTCATGACTGCAGCCTCTATGACCATGCCACTGGATTGCTTACACATGAGGATACCACAGTTGGAACACTCAAGGTCCAGTGGGATCAGCTGATGAATGAGCTGGACCAAAGGTTCCTTGTCACATTCCTGTTGTGCAGAGCATTACTACAGTGGATGAACTGCAGGAACCTCTTACAGGTGTTCCATTCCTTGTTCCAGCTTCAGTACAGATCCTTATCATGGGTGCCTTGGGTTCTGGATGGGGTGCGCATCTGGGTCCCTACCGGACACAGGGGTTATGGTCCCAGATGGAGGCCAAGTTATATATCATTGTCCTAGAAATGAGCACTGTCCTATACAGCCCCAGGCATTTAGAAACATAGACTTTGATGGCAGATAAGGCCCACCTAGTCTGCCCATTTCCCTACCTACAGGATAAGCTGCAGATTCTAGTTAACCGACAGCCTATTTCTTCCTACCCCCACAAGAATTGCCATATGTCTGTCCCATGCATTCTTGAATTCTCCCACAGTTTTAGACCCCACAACCTCCTCAGGAAGGCTGTTCCATGCGTCCACAACCCTCTCTGTGAAAAAGTACTTCCTCACATTGCCCCTGAGTTGACCCCCCTCTATCTTCAAATTGTGTCCCCTTGTTCTTGCACATCTCTCTTTCTGAAAGATGCTACCCTCTTGAACTTTGTTGATTCCACTGAGGTACTTAAAGGTTTCTGTCATATCCCCCTCTCCCTCCTTTCCTCAAGGGTATACATATTAAGCTCCTTTAGTCTCTTCTCGTATGGCTTCTCTTGCAGACCCTGCACCATTTTAGTTGCCCTCTTCTGGACTGCTTCCATCCTGTCTGTCCTTGCAGAGATGGGGTCTCCAGAACTGGACTGATACTCAGATGGGGTCTCACCAACTTTCTGTACAGAGCGATAATAACCGTTTTCTAGGGACATGGATATGTTGTTCATCCACACTCATTGGCAGGTATCCTTGCGCTTTAAGTCTTGCGGAGGTCTTCAGCTTGCTCCTCCACCCACCGGGTGGTATAACTCTCGGCTCCGCCCGCAGCGCCAGATCTTCCTACCGCTTGGAAGCTCAGGTTCCTCCCTTAACGCTCTGCGTTTGAGACTGGTTCCTATTTCTCCGTTTGCGGTTTAAAATAAATTTTGCGAAAAGACTTCAGTCTTTATCCCCCTGCCGCGATGGACAAATCGACTCCCGGATTTTGAGATGCCCATGCGGGCAGAAGATGTCTCGGACGGATCCACACCCACGTGTGTCTACTGCTTAGGCCTTGAGCACGCACCCCAGGCTTGCGACCTGTGCTCATCTTTCTCGGCCTCGTCCTCGAAGCCGTGCTGCCCGATTGCAACTGGGCGTCCCGAGAAGCGTTTCCCTCCGGTGAAGTCCAAGGAGGCCCGGTTGGCGGTGTCCGAGGCGGCGGGCTCGGCGGATCAGCTCGAGCGGATGGTCGCTCTCGAAGAGGAGGCGGCGCGGGCCGTATCTTCCTCGGCCGCGGCATTTATCCCGCTCTCTCTGGGCTCTTCTTACACGGCTTCTTTTAAGGAGCTTTGTCTGTCCCTCTCCACTAAAGGAGAAGGGCCTACGTTCTGGGACCTTATTCTCGGTCCAAAAAGAGGACGAGGTAAGTCCCCTCGGTCGCGCTCTTGGGCGTGAAGGTCCCTCTCCGGGCGTCGACGCGTCGGCCGATCGACCTTCGGCTTCGGCCACTGGCCTCACGGTGTCCCGTCAGGTCAGTTGACCGAGACTCCCACCGATGAAGTCGAGATTTTTCTCGACCCTTATTGACGGGCTGTCGCCTTTAGCAGCGAGATTCCCCTCTCCCGGTTCCCCGGGAGGAGTTGAGGATCCGTGGCTCGCCTGTGCCTCGGTTCCGGAGCCCTCGGATGCACCATCCGAGCCGGGAGTGCTGTTCCGCCGACACCTCCCGCACCGACCTCGGAAATTCCGGGACTCTCGGTCTCGGTCTCCGACCTCATGGTCCAGCCGATCCCACCGTCATGGCGGTCTCGGTCCCGCACCGTAAGCGGCGTCGCCGGCCGGCCTCGCCCTCCTCCTCGGATGAGGGGAGGCTTCGCGAATTACGTCCGACGGCACGAGGACCTTATGTTAACAGCTCCTCCTGGCCGGGAGTAAGCCGACCCGTGCCGCCTTCCCCGGCCATTAAGTGGCTGTCACCGAGCGGCCGACACAACCTCGACTTATCCGAGGCCTATACCCAGGCGGTTGTTCGGCCAAACCAGCTGCTCCACCGATTCGGTGGAACCTCCGCCTCCACAGCCACCACTTGGGGCTCCGACCAAGGATTCTCGGTCGGCTAAGGGTCTACCCATCGGCTGTCAGTTACCCTCACTCCCGACCGACCTCGGCAGGTGAAGGTGCCTCAGGCCAGAGGCAGCTCTTCGAGGACTCTTCCGAGTCGAAGATGATTCCTCCTTTTTCTCCAGCGACTGGACTTGGAGTCTTCAGGAGGCTCAGTCAATGGACGATAGCCCGTCGTCTCCTTCCTAGGACTACCGGCTCATCTCGAGTCCACGGGATGGAGCTCAACCTCGTTCCAAACGGGCCAGGTATCCCTCACGGAGATTCTGGACCGAGGATTCTCCGAGGAGGCCTTTCGGTGGCGAGGCCATAGTGGGTCGGCACTGGAGCTTTGGCAGCGCCCTGCTTCCTGCCCTCGCCTTCAGCCAGGATGGCCAGGAATATGTCCTTCCGGTTCCTTGTCCGGTTTTGAACACCCTCTGCTGAGGGGTTGGTTACCGACAGCGTTTTCGCGCCGCGCACGCCCGGGATGTGGACAAACCTCCTGACAAGGGGTCAAGAGAAATTGGACTATAGCCGGGCGAAAAGTCTACCTTTCGTCCTCTCGGCCTTGATCAGGCCAGTTCGGCGTCCTCATGCACATTTTTTCTCATGCCCTGTTGGGCTCCCTGGATGAGGTCATCCTCATCTTCCGCCGATCTGCAGACTACGGTTAAGCAGGTGCGGGACCAGGAGCAGGGCAGTGGCCAAACAGCAGCTCCAGACTGCTTTGGATATAGGGACTCATGTGCCAGATCGGTGGCTGCCGCGGTGGCTATCGTCGGCGGGCTTGGCTGAGGATATCCACCTTTACTGATACCCAGCACAAGTTGGCGGATGTTCCCTTTTGGGGACTGACCTCTTCGGCCCTGGGGTGGAAGGTCACCTGCAGAGGATCGAGAAGTCAATGCTACCTTGGACTCGGTCTCTTCGCTCAGAAGGACAAGGCGCCAAACCACGCAGCCTAAGCCCTTTAGTCCTTCTGTGCCCCCGCGCCCGCCCAGGGCATCGCCAGGGCCAGCAGGCTCGGCCTTGGCATCCCAAACCCAAGCTGCCGGCTTCCTCTAACAGGAGGCAGGGAGGAAAGGCCCAGGAGGTCCCTCGGCGGTCCCTCCTCCAAGCCTGCCCAGTGACGGGCTGAGGGTGTCGCCCATTCCAGTCACCACCCTGGGTCCCCGTGGGGGACGGCTCCGCACTTCCGTTCCGCCTGGTCCGCTGTTTCCACGGACAGGTGGGTCTTGGAGGTGGTGGGAAGAGGCCTGCCTCTGGAATTGAGAGGCACCACCCTTCAGAGCCGCCGCCTCGGGGGCCGGATCCCCAGCCTCACTGGCGGCTCGTCGAGCCGAATCGCTCTCCTCCTCCAGAAGGAGGTGATAAGAGAGGTGGTGGACCCTCCTTCAGACCCAGGGTTTGTGTCCAGGTACTTCCTGGTTCCGAGCGGACGGGGCTGGCGCCCATTCTCGACCCACACCACCTAAACAAGTTCCTAAGGTCTCGAACCTTCAGGATGGTCACTCTGGCTCAGATAATACCATCCTTGGAGCAGCGGGTGTGGTTCTGCTCTCTGGACTTGCAGGACGCGTTTTTCAGTCCCTATCCAGTCAAATCTCACCAGAGATTCCCTTCGCTTCGAGCGGAAGGATCCCTCTTCAAGTTCAAGCCATGCCCTTGGCTTGTCTCCAGCTCCCAGGGTCTTCACCAAATGCATGGCAGTGGTGACAGCATTCCTCTTGGCGCGAGGGTCCGGTGTACCCCTTACCTGGGCGACTGGCTGATAGCAGCTCCTCCAGGAAGGAGGCGGAGTGGTCCAGAGATCTAGCCCTCCAGGTCTGCTCTCAACTGGGCCTCCTTATCAACCGAGGCCAAGTCGGATCTCGAGGCGAAGCAGGCGATTCTATTCATCAGGCGCAGCTCGACTCTCTTCGAGCCAGCGCGGCTCCCGGCGGACAGGGCCGAGGTTCTTTCCTCCTTTGCCCGATCATTTCTGGTTGGGCAATTGCCCTGCCCGGACTTCCTCGCCTCCTGGGTCTCATGGCGGCCTGCACCAGCGTGGTCCGTTGGGCCGCTGGAACATCGTCCCCTTCAGTGGGGACTGGCCAGCCAGTGGTCCTGCAGCTGCGATCCTTTGGACCAGCTTGTGTCGGTGACACAGGGATGTGGACAGCTCTCCAGTGGTGGACCGTTCAGATCATTTGCAGGAGGGCATCCCGTTCGTCCGCCCGAGCCGACTGTCTCTATCGACCGATGCTCTCTGATGGGTTGGGGTGCCCATCTGGGGAACACCGGGCTCATGGCCTCTGGTCCCCGCGGAGTCGATGCCACATCAACCTGCTGGAGCTCGAGCGGTCCACCTAGCTCTCACCGCCTTTGCTCCGTTCCTCCGGGGTCAAGTGGTCCAGTCAGGCGGACAATACCACGACCATGTACTATCTAAACCGCCAGGCGGCGGCGTGCTCCATGCTTCTATGCAAGGAAGCTCTCCGCATTTGGTCACTCGTGGCGCAGCCTGGAGGCGGATCTCCTAGCCATTCACGTGGCAGGAGCCTCCAACACCCTGGCGATGCCCTGAGCCAGATAGGGGCTGCATCCCACGAGTGGTCTCTCCTGCGGAGGTAGTACAGCATCTGTTCTCCCATTGGGGCACACCTCAGGTGGACCTGTTTGCCTCCAGGGAGAACGCGGTTGAGTCTGTTCCATGCCGCCCCCTCAGCAGGGCTCGCTGCAGGGGATGCCTTCTCGAGGCAGTGGACCCCGGCCTTTTCGCCTTTCCCCATTTCCCTTGATCCACAAGGTGCTTCTCAAGGCGAGGAGGGACAAGCGAGGTGATTCTGATAGCCCCAGACTGGCCTCGCCAGTTCTGGTACCAGATCTCCTCAGTCTCAGCTCCAGGATTCCGCGGCAGCTTCCAGCTCGCCCGGACCTGCTCTCAGTCAATCAGGGGAAGGTGTTCCATCCGGACCTTCAATCCCTGCACCTGACGGCCTGGTTCCTGAGCGGCTAGAGTTCCAGGCCTTGGATCTTTCCGGCGAGGTCCTCAATGTAGTTGAGGCGTCCCGTGGTCGACCAGAAAATGCTATGCCTTCAAATGGAAAAGGTTTCCATTTGGTGTCAGAACAAGGGCTTGGACCCTTCCTCCTGTTCCTTGGCAAGCATCTTGGACTGTTATGGTCCTTTCCAGTCAAGGGCTTAGGTGACGACCCTAAGGGTGCACCTGGCAGCCATCTCTGCTTACGGCGCGGGCCGGGAAGCAGTCGAGTGGCGCAGGAGAAGGTGGTCTGGCGTTTTTCAAGGCCTTGATCACATTTCCTCCAGTGCGGGAACCCCACCTCGTGGGATCTACTGCTGGTACTGGCAAAGCTCATGGGCAAGCCATTCGAACCTATGCACAGGTGTGCTCTCTCTCACCTGTGTGGAAGACCGCCTTCTTGGTGGCTATCACGTCAGCCAGAAGGATGGGAGAGCTCCAGGCGCTCCATCGAGTCTCCTTACCTGGTCTTCCACAGGGACAAGAGTTGTCTCGCGCCCCCACCCAAATTCCTTCCAAGGTGGTGCTGAGTTTCACCTTAACCAGGTGTTGACTCTGCGGTGTTCTACCCAATCACACCTCGGAGGCTCAATATAGGCTCCATACTCTGGACCCTAGAAGGGCGCTTATTATAAGGAGCGACGGCTGAAATCGGGAGAGGTTCGCCAGCTGTTTGTCACCCTACGCTGAAGCCGCATCTGGCAGACCTGCAGCCAAGCGGACGATAAGCAGGTGGGTAACCTCCTGCATAGATCTCTGCTATAAGTTGGCGGGCATGGAGCCTCCCAGAGGGACAAGGCTCATTCTACCCGCCATACTGCTCTGGCAGTGGCTGCTTCAGGGACGTCCCTATCCAGGAAATCTGCAGGGCTGCTACCTGGAAGTCAGCAAACACCTTCATTACCCATTACCACATCGACCTTGAGTCACGCCGGGATGCTGGTTTTGGGGCCTCGGTTCTCCAGTCTCTCTTTCCCAAGTAAGTATTGGGGGTGTGCGTCTTGCCTCCCTCCTCCCGGAGAACTGCTAGGAGTCTGCCAATGAGTGTGGATGAACAACATATCCATGTCCCTAGAAATACAGGTTACTCACCTGTAACAGGAGTTCTAGGAATGGTATATATTGTTCATCCTGACTCCACCCGACCTCGGCTTCGGCCTTTAGCCCTACTGAGGCTTCCAGCGGCCAGATCTGGCGTCATGGGGCGGAGCCGGAGTTACCACCCGGGTGGGTGGGAGGAGCAAGCTTGAAGACCTTCCGGCAAGATTTAAAGCGGCAAGGATACCTGCCAATGAGTGTGGATGAACAACATATACCATTCCTAGAACTCCTGTTACAGGTGAGTAACCTGTATTTTCTGCTGGTGATGCCTCCCCCTATACATCCCAGTATCCCCCCAGCCCTCCCTACTGCCTTCTCAGATTGCTTGCCAACCTTAAGGTCATCTGATATGATTACCCCCAGGTCCCTTTCCATTTTTGTTGTTGCTACCTTCCTCTCATTGTGTAATCTTCCCCTGGGTTTTTGTTTCCCAGGTGCATTATTTTGCACTTCTTTGCATTGAATCTAAGCTGCCATTCTTCTAACCATTCCTCCAAACCTTGCCAAGTCCCTTCTCATCCTTTCCGTGCTTCCTTGTGTATGAACCCTGTTGCAGATCTTTGTGTCATCTGCAAAGAGGCATACTTTTCCTTCCAGTCCCTCTGCGATGTCACTTATAAAGACATTAAAAAAGGGCTTGACCCAGTACTAAACCCCACTAGTAACCCCCCTTTCTTCAGAGTGGACTCTGTTTACAATTACCTTCTGTCTTCTGTTGTCCAGCCAGTGTTTTACCCAGGCTACCACCCTGGGACCCACTCCCAGGCTGGTTAATTTGTTTATTAATCTTTTGTGTGGGACTGTGTCAAATGCCTTGCTAAAGTCTAGGTGGGCCATGTCCACAGCCCCTCCCAGGTCTACTACTTTGGTTACCCAGTCAAAGAAATCAATTAGATTTGTTTGACATGACCTTCCTGCTGTGAACCCTTGCTGCCTTGGGTCCTGTTCCCCACTGGCCTCTAGGTACTCAGCAGTTCTTTCTTCAGAAGCGATTCCATCACTTTCCCTACCACAGAGGTCAAACTGACGGGTCCGTAGTTTTCTACCTCTGTCTTGCTCCCCCACTTTTGTGAAAGGGAGTTGCATCCGCCTTCCTCCAGTCCTCTGGTACCACATCATCCTGCCATGATTTGTTAAAGGTAGTCAGTGGTGTTCCTAGTTCTCCCCCTAATTCTTTTAGAATTCTGGGGTGTATCCCGTCGGGCCCTATTGCTTTGTCCATCATTTTTTGGAGTTCTTTCCAGAACCCTTTCTTCTGTGAAAGGACTGGGATCTTTCCCCCCCTATCCAGAGTGCTTCTGTTAGCTGGATTAGGTACCTCTCCCTCCTCCTGTTTTGTGAATACTGAGCAGTATTTGTTCAGTATCCCTCTCTGCCCACCCACCGTCCATTCTGTTCAGCCTCACTACCCTCCCTTTGTTTTTCTACACTCCCTGATGTACATGTAAAAGGTTTTATCCCCCTTCCTGAGTTGGCTATCTTTTCCTCAGTTTGGGCCTTTGCTATTCTGACTTCTCTCCCTGCTTCCTTCTGTCTTAACTGGTACAGTTCTCTGTCCTGCTTCTTCTGTGTTTCCTTCCTAAATGCTATCTTTTTCTCCTTAACCTTCCCCACCACCTCTTTTGAGAACCAGTGGCTTTTTCTTTTGTTTTGATTTGTTTGTTTGCTTCTCACAAAAGCTTGTTGCCTCTGTGATGGCAGTTTTGATGTTTCCCCATTGTTGCTCCACCCCCTCCTTCTAGCCTGTTTGCTAGTTCTTTTCTAAGGCACTCTCCCATCTTGCCAGAGTCAACCCTCCTGAAGTCCAGTTCCCTCACTTTTGTATGGCTTGACTCTGTAGTTGTTTATCATGAACCACACTGTTTGGTGGTCGCTTGTTCCTGGATGGCTACCCACTTCTAGATTTGAGATCCTTTCACTGTCCCCATTTGAGAGTACAAGGTCTAAGATTGCTCCCTCTCGAGTGGGTTCCAAAACTAGCTGTCTGAGGCATGCCCCCTGTAGGGCATCAAGAATGGCCCTGTCTTGGATGTGGCTGCAGCAAAGGTTCTGCAGTTAACATCTGGCATCTTCAGGTCCCCCATCAACAGTATCTCCCCTTTCTCTGCCATTCTAAGGATGCTTTCTGTCATATCCTTGTCTATACCCCCCCTGAGATGGGGGTCTGTATAGAACCCCTGTGCAGATTGTGGTGCCATTTCCAGTCTCTAAGGTGACCCACAGTGCCTCCTCTCCTCCCTGTTTACTCTTTTGGTTCATTGCTCCCGTTGTTCAGGAGCATTTAACTCCAGGTCCTCTGTTAATGCAGACGGACAATGCCAGTGTGATGCATTGCAGGGAAGCAATGAGTGTTACTGGGCTCTGTCCAACAGCCTGCAGCTGTGAGCCATGCATCTCCCAGATCTTCAAAATGTCTTGGCAGACAGGCTAAACAGGTCATAGTCCAAGATGCACGAATGGGAACTGCTGACTTCTTTGGTAGATCTCTTGGCAAGATGGGGTCATCCAGAGTTTGACCTTTTTGTGCCCCCACACAGGGGAAAACTGCTGCATTTTTGCTCTCTCACTTCAGGGCCTGGAGTTTTGTGGTGAGACACGTTGTCCCTCTGGAAAGGGAAATTCCTTTACGTGTTTCCTCCAGTTCCTCTAATACAGAGTCCTACTCAAAGTAACGATGGAAGATGTTACTCTCATTCTCATAGCCCCATTATATCCTTGCCAAATATGGATTCCATTCCTGCAGCAACTGGTGGTGGAGCCTCCAGTACCTCTTCTGTTGCATCAGGGTCTGTTGTCATAGGATAAGTGGTCCCTGGTCCTTCCAGATCTGAAGTCCCTATATCTGCATGCATGGCTCCAGAAAACATATAACATTGCTGATGTTCTGGTTGCAGCCAGAAAACCTTCTACTAGACGTACTTCCTAAAAGTGGACGCAGTTCACTTTGTGAGGTGCTTCCAAGAATTTAGACCCATTTACATGTCCTATTAACACAGTGCTGGAATCCTTGCTATCTTTCTGACTCTGATCTATAGTATTCCTCACTTAAGGTGCATTTGATGGCTATATTAGCTTTCCATGCCCTTACTGATGGACATAAGGTTGCACAACTGGAGGTGGTCTACTTTTCTGAAAGGTATTCTGCATATTAATCCTATTCGTAATCTGGTCACTCCGTGGGACTTTAATTTTGTGTTCGAGAAACTGACTTTGTCTCCATTTGAACCGGCCACAAGTTGTGGCTTATGTTTCCTGTTATGGAAAACGTTATTTGTGGTTTCAGTCACTTATGCTTCAAGGATTTCAGAGCTGCAGGCTCTAATATGTGAACCTCCTTATTTGATTTTTCACAAAGATAGTTTCTTTGTGCACAAATCCAGAGTTTCTGTGAAGGGTGGTGGTATCTGAATTTTGCTGACTCAAACAATACACATTCTTGTTTACTACCCCGAGCATTCCAGTCAGGGTGAGGCACTACTCCATATTTTGGATGTACATAGAACATTGAGAAATGTGAATCTCACCAATGACTGCAGAAAGCCCTCTCAGCTTTTTTTCATTTGCCCCTTATGGTGGCGCTGCTATGTCTAAAAACAGTGCCTGTCCAAATAGAAACATAGAAATTAACGGCAGATGGTGACCAAAGATCCATCTAGTCTGCCCTGAGCCCTACACCCTCTTTAGGATTTCTGTGAGATGATCCCCCTTTTGTCTTTCCCAAGCTACTTTAAATTCCCTTGCTGTTTTTGGAGTCAATGACTCCAACCGGTAAACCATTCCATGGGTCAATCACCCTGTGAAGAAAAAACTTTGAATGTTGCCCCTGAATCTTCCTCCCCTCAGTTTCATCTCATGTCCTCCTGTCCTACTGGTGTTATTGACCACAAAGAGCTTCTGGGTGGAGACTCTGTTAATACCCTTCAGAAACTTGAATGACTCAGTCATGTCCTCGCTATCTATGCATTATTCCAGGGAGTACATGTTTAGTTCCTGTAATCTGCATTCATATGGCAACTTATGGAGTCTCTGTATCATTTTTATCTCCCTCTTGTGTACTGTCTCCAATCTATCTATGTCCTTCTTGAGATAAGATCTCCAGAACTGGACGCAGTACTCAAAGTGGGGTCTCTCCAGGGACCTGTACAGCAGCTAGATCACCTCCTTTCTTCTACTTGTCATGCCCCTTCCTATGCATCCCAGCATCCTGCTGGCCTTCTTGGCTGCTTTTTCACATTGTCTGCTTACCTTCAAGTTGTCTGATATATCCCCTAGATCCCTCTCCTGATGGGTGGTTGCTAGTCTTTCTCTGGGTTGCTTCTCCCTAGGTGCATAACTATGCACTTTTTCGGATTGAATTTTAACTGCCACAAATTGGACCAATGTTCCAGCCTGAGTAGGTAACTTCATTTGCTCTACACCTTGTGCAGTGTCCACCCTGTTGCAGAGCTTTCTGTCATCTGCAAACAGGTACACCTTCTCTCTCAACTCCTCTGTGATATCTCTGAAGATATTAAAGAGTAATGATCAGAGGATGGACTGTTGTAGCACCACTCTTGTCACCTGCCTGATGCTGACCCGTTTATTGTCACGGATTGAGTTCTCTGTTCAAGCCAGCTACTCACCCATGCTACCACTTCCTGCCCCACTCCTATATGGTAGAGTTTGTTTAGCAGCCTTCTGTGTGGTACAGAGTTGAAGGCCTTGCAAAAGTCAAGGTAGATAAGATCAACGGCTCCCCCCCCCCCCCGGTCTACAGCCCTAGTAACTTGAGTCAAAGAACTTGATCAGGTTAGTCTGGCGGGACCTTCCCATTGTGAAGCCATGCTGCTTGGCGTCCAGATTGCTCCAGGAATGCTAGTATCCTTTCTTTGAGCATCGACTCCATCATCTTACCCACCACTGAGGTGAGACTGACCAGGCGGAAGTTTCCTGTCTCCTTCCTGCTCCCACTCTTGAATATTGGGACCACTGTTGCTCTCTTCCAGTCCTGGAGAACTGTCCTTTCTCTCAAGGATCTGCTAAAAAGATCTGCTAGTGGTGCTCCCATTTCATCACCGTTTCCTCAGTATGCATGGGTGGACTCTGTTCGGCCCCATGGCTTTATCTTCCTTTAGTTTTTGTAATTCTGTCCTTACCCTCTCTATTGTGAACGGGCTTGTGTCCATTCCCCTGCGGTGACTTCTGTCCCCCTTTGGGGTGTGTCCGTTACCAGGTGCCTCCTTAGTAAAAACTGAGCAGAAGTACTCATTTAAGACCTCTACCTTTTCACTGGCTGCTTCTTCCATCCTCCCATCCTTGCTGGCAGATTATATTACGTTTTGTTATAGGAAGTGCGGTGAAGAGCTTCCTGGTTGTGGTTCATGGTAACTCCTCAACGGGTATGGCCACATCTGTTGCTTGTTTCAGACATGTTTCTGCTAGCCGGCACAGCGGTAGCACTACCGCTCACGATGCCGGCGACCTGAATTTGGGAACAAGTCCGGGGAGTAAGAGGGCCAGCCAGGGCAGAAGGCTGAGTGTCTGTGGACTGCTCTTCTTCTCCAGGGAGGGAGGGGGGATAAGGCCCAGTGCTTGACTGACCCCAGGTAGAGGCCTGGGGGTGTACAGCAAGCCCCCAGCCATTCAGAGAAGGGTTGGACGTGCCGGACCTCTGATCTCTGCCTTGATGTTGGGGCGCATGATATGCCTGGAAAAGAGGAAAATCGCTCCCTGCGGTCTGGGAAGACTTGAGTGCCAGCACAGACCTTGGTGGTTCCCTGCCTGTCCCGCGTGATAGACCCGACAAAATGGCAGTAGTTTGAGGTGTATGGGCCCCACTTCGGGAAAATGTGTTTTTGCCTCCCGAAAGGTGATTTCGCAGTCACTGTGCAAAATCACCTTTCAGGCAGGACTTGAACATTTTTTCTGCACTTGTTCGTGAGGTGAGATCATAAGAAAGCCACGTTGAAAATTTGGAGCAAAAATATTAAAAGTCAATAGTTATGAGCCTACATTGAAATTTGCAAATGAGGTCATTTTCAATATTTTGGCCCAAAATTTTAAACAAAGCCATTTCTTCATAGCACCTCATGAATGAGGCAGCTGTTGTTTTTAAGATCTTGGCCAAAATGTGTTTCTAGGGATGTGGATATGTTCTATCCACATTTAATTGCAGTGCCCTTTCCCCTTTAATTCCTGCTGGAAGGGATTAAAGCTGGCTCATCCCACCCACCCGGGTGGTAGATCCCTACCTTCGCCCTATGATGCCAGATTTTCCTTTCCGTTGGAAGAAGCAGGTTACCTCTTTACCGGTCCCGCGTTGAGTAGGCCCTGGCGCTCAAATCTTCGGATTTACTTCCAAAACTTAAACACCCAAAGGTTTTTTTCTGAAAGATCTTAGATCGCAACCGCGATGGAGGATAATTCCTTGCCTGGGTTCCGCCGGTGCCCCTGCGGGCAGAAGATGCCATGTACTGACCTGCATGCCATGTGCGTTTACTGTCTGTGTTCCGAACACGATACCCAGGCCTGCAAATTTTGTTGCTTATTTCAGCCTAACATACTAGGCGATCGTCTCGCCCATTTGCAGCTTGGCCATCCAGAAAAACTGAACCCGACGGTCAAATCCAAGGAAGGCCGTTGGGTGGTCTCCATGGCTCGGGCTGCCAATCAATCCTCTTCGGCCTTAGTTTTGCTGAAATTGGGCTCCACCTTTACACGCTACTTCAAGGAGCTATGCCAGTCTCTCCCGACTAAGGGGGAGGGCCCTTCAGCGATGCACAGCTCACACTCCCAAAAAAGTCGAAGGAGTCAAGAGAAAAGACTCGCTGCCGTTGTTCTTGGGATCGAGAACTGTCTTGGTCTCAGGAATCTCCGGTTTTGACTTCAGTCAAAACTGTGGCCTTGGCCGCTGGCTTCACAGTGCCCCGTCAGGTCATCTGGCAGAGACGTGGGACGATGACCATGTCAGAATTGTCATCGACCCCGTCAACCCGTTGTCGCTTGATGAGGCCAGAAATTCTCTGTTCAGGACTCTGGTCCTACCAGGACCTACCGATGAGGAGACTCAGTCCGCTAGGAACCTCCTTATGGTCCCTGACCATGACCTGGAGGAGCCACGGATCTCCCCGGTTCCCTCCAAGCACCCTCGGAGGTCTCGGTCTTCTTTGTCTGAAAGGTCGAATAAATCCTATCGATGCCACTCTGGGCGTTACAAGAAGCGGTGTCACCACCATTTGTTCTCATCTGCCTCGGGAGAGGAGAGGCTTCAGTTCAAGTTGCTCCATCTCTACAAGGATCTTACGTGGCAGCAGTTGGTGCTGGCCGGTCCAAAGCAGCCCCCGGCTCCCACACTGGCCATCACATGGCTGTTGACTGTTAGGCAGACGCTTGTGGAGCCAGTGAAGGCCCTCCTGGCTCGGCCAAAGCCAGCCGCTCCACCGATAGTGGTGGAGCCGCCATCTAAATAGTCTCCTTTGGTGGGGCTCCAGTCAAGGAGTCTCAGCCCACCAAGGTTCTTCCGCACAGACTGTCGGTCACTCTTATGCCCAGCTGTCTGCGGCGGGTCGAGGGTGACATGGGTGGTTAGTCAATCTATGCAGACTCTTCGGAGTCAGAGGACTCCTCGCTGTACTCCCGTCCACTCAACGAGTCATTAGGGGGTCTCTCGAACGGAGGAGGTCCCACGTCCTTCATGGGCATCCTCCGTCTTCTCTCCGAATCCACGGGGATGCCTCTGGAGCCTGTTCAAAAGTGGGCTCGTTATCCCCTTACAGATTTCCTGGACAAGAGATTCTCTAACAGAGGCCTTCCCAGTTGCCAAAACCATTGTCTGCCGGCCCTGGAGCTTTGGCAGCACCCCAACTCCTGCTCTGCGCCATCGGCCCGAATGGCCCATAAATATGTGGTGCCCATCAACTTCCTTTCAAGGTTCATGGAACACCCCTCGGTCGACGGGGTGGTGGCCGACTGTTTCGTCATGCGAGCAGTACCGGAGAGACTGCTAGATCACTGGACAAGGAGTCAAAAAAAATTGGACCACTCGGCAAAAATGGTCCGTACTGCCTCTTCGCTCAGTCTCTGTCAGGCGAGCTCGGCTGTCACCATGGCACACTTCTCTCATGCTCTTTTGGGCTCCTTGGTTGAGGTGCTTCCTCATCTCCCTGCAGACCTCCAGACCACGGTCAAGCAGGTACAGGATCATGGTCAGGCTGTGGCCAAACGACGACTCCAGACAGCTCTGGACATTAGAGATTCCTGTGCCCATTTGGTGGTGGCCGCAGTCACCATGCACTGCAGAGCTTGGCTATGGGTTTCGACCATTACGGTAGACACCCAGCACAAATTGGCAGATGTACTCTTCTTGGGCCCCGATCTGTTCTTTCCCGGGGTCGACAGCCGACTACAACACATCGAGAAGTTCAGTGCCACCTTGGACTTCATTGCTTCCGCCCAAAAGGAATCTAAAAGTTCCAAGCAGCAGAAGCACAAGCTTTTTCAGCCTTCTGCCTCTGCAGCCAAGCCAGCTCAGTACCAGTCTGGGCAGCAGTAGCAGCAGGCTTAGCCTTGGTACCCTCGGTCCAAGCCAAAAGCCCGGAGGGAAGGGACACAGCAGCCCCTCTGCTGAATCCTCCTCCTCCAAGCCTGTTCAGTGATGGGGTGGCGACGACCACCCCCCCCCCCGTGCCCATCACGCCTCCCCTGGGTCCTCCCTTGGGGGGCTGGCTCCACAGCTTCATTTCTGCCTGGTCCATTGTTACCATGGACAGGTGGGCTCTGGAAGTGGTTGGTCAAGGTCTGCCTCCAGAATTCGTGCAGTACCCACCAAGCCGAGCCCGTGCCCACCAGGAGAAGGTGTCCACAGACACTCAGTTGGCTCTTTGAGATGACATTGACTACCACCTCCTTGTGGAGGAGTTGGGTTGAGTCACGGACCCCCAGGCAACCCAAGATCTTACTTTGAGAAACCGCTTTTGCAGCAGATTACACCATTAGGACTGAAGCCGGCAGGCACCAGAACCCCACGGAAATTTTCTAGCTAGCAATATTCAGCGGGGACCGCTTCCGACATCTGTCCCACCCCCGATGTTGAGCACAGTACATAAGGAGGCGGTCCCCCAGAATCCCCAGTTCTTTTCCCGCCGTCGACTGGCCAACATCGACCTCTGTCTCTACCTAGCGCACAGTGACTTAGAAATTCAAGAGTTTCTTCAAAACTAATGTCCTCTCCAACTCCTTCACTTGAGGGACACCTTTCCAAGTGTGCCTGTGGAAAACAGATCCCTTTCAAGGATCCTCATTCCTCCTGTGCGCGGTGCTTAGGCCCGGACCACGACACCAAGGCCTGCACCTTTTGCCAAGGGTTCAACAGCCGCACCAGGATCCGCCATCAGAAGGCACTTCAGGCTTATCTGCTGGAAGAAAAACTTAGCAGGATGGACCAAGAACTTCCTCCAGGGGCGATTCTTCTTCCAAGGCTCAAACACCGGGACAAAGCAAGGTCCAGATCCCCGAACTGGGCCTCGAACTCCCATAGCTCAGGCTCCACCAGATTGGACCGCTGTCCCTCCAGGGCTCGTTCTCAGCCCCCTCCGGTCAAAGTCCGGGCTTCAGGCGGTTCTTCGAGACTCCAGCACATCAAGACTTCAAGGCCCTCGGCTTCCTCCACTCCCTCTCGGGCCTCTTCCAAGTCTTCCGAATGCCACAAGTCTTCCTTATCGACCTGACATTGGGACCCCAACTCCAGATCGGTCTCCCAGCCTCCCATTGGTCTGGATCCACCACCCAGGAAGACCAGAGACGTGACGTCCCTAAAGCAGACGACTGACCCGACGTCGGCCAAGCATACGAAATGAGCCAGGTGTTCACCAGAGCCACTGACACCAGCCAGGCACCAGATGCCGGGCGGTTCGCCAGACCCGAAGGCGTCGGCCGCTCATTCACTGGAGCCGAAGACTGCCCCCAGTCACCAGTGGACACCGGTCACAGGGATTCCACGGAGGAGGACATGACACTTCCCGAAGACCAGGTGGGCGACACTGAGGATGCTGGACTCCCGAGGGAACCTTCGCCCACCCCGGAGACACCTGCGGACCCAACGCCTGACCCTGGCGACAGACCACCGACGCCAGGCCCGTCGGGCATGAATCTACAAGAAGTAAAGGATCTCTATACTTTCTGGTGGGACACCATCTGAAAGGATGTGGTCCCCATAAAACCTCCTCCTCCTACTGCTTCACCTCCTACACACCCTACTCCACCCAAGGGGCCAGCAGGATGACCACCAACCCCTAAGGAGCAGACTCCATCTCCTAGGGGTAGATCCAAGGACAGGAGAAGGCCTCCCTCAAGATCTCCATCAGGGTCCCCTAGCCCCAAGCGACCCAGACGTCGTCGGTACACTCCGTCAGGGGAGGACTCCAGATCGGATGCCTGATTTTTCCAGATCTCCTTCTCCACTCGGCATACAATCACCTGACCCACATGACCTTCCCAGGTCTCCTCCGGATGATCCCTCCTTCTCAGAAATCATGAGGCACATCCAGGACAGTATGGGGTGGGATGCTGAAGACCTCGACCCCGGAAGACCGTGCCTTGTCCGTTATCTTTGGCAGAAAGACCCAAAGCCTGTGGTAGTGCCACCCTTGGTGGACACCTTTGGGAACGTCACCAAGGCTGCGTGGAAGCGTCCGCACTCCACTCCCACTGTGCCGAAGAAAGCTGACCGCCTGTACAAGGCCCCGAAAGAGGACCAGTACTTTGCTCAACAACCTCTGGCAGACTCCCTGGTCATTACAGCCTCGCATGACCGGTCCCAAAGACCGCAGCACATGAGCACACAGCCACCGGACCAGGAATCCAAACAATTGGATGCCCTGGGGAGGCGCATGTATGCGGCTGCTCCATACTCCATCAGGTCCCTGAACAACCTAACTTGCATGGTACAGATCTTACTTTGAGATACAGCTCTTGCAGCAGGTAACACCATTAGGACTGAAGCCGGCAGGCATCAGGACCCCACGGAATTCTTCTAGCTAGCTATCTTCGTGAGGACCTCTGACGTCGGTCCGCCTCCGGCGTCAGGCGTAGTACATAAGGGGCGGTCCCGCCAGATTCCCCAGTTCTTTCCTACCACGACTTGCATGTCTCGAACCCTCTTCGGGTTCAGATTCTAGCGACGACGCTGCGGGAGTGTTTTCCCACGGAAATCTCGCTCTCTGCTCAGCTTTTTGTCTGATGTCCTCTCCAACCTCCGGTCACTCCTCGAAGTGCGCCTGTGGGAAGCAGATCCCATTCAAGGATCCGCACTCTGCCTGTGTCCGGTGCCTAGGCCCAGACCACGACACCCGGTCCTGCACCTTTTGCCAGGGTTTCAACAGCAGAACCCGGATCCGTCAGAAGGCCCTACAGGCGTTCCTGCTTGAGGAACAACTCAAGACCATGGCTTCCAGGGGGGATTCTTTGGAGAAGGCCCGTAAGCATTCTGAGAAGCATAGAGAGAAGGCCCCTTCCAGGTCCCCGTCTAGGGCCTCCGACTCGCGCAGCTCCGGCTCCAAGTCCGACCGCTCTCCTTCTTGGGCCAGCTCTCAGCCTCCCCCCACTGCGGTGAGAAAATCTTCAGGCTCCTCTTCTCAGGCCAAGACTCCCAGGCCTTCCTCGTCCTCCAAGGCCCTGGCTAAGTCAGGGGACCGTCACCATCACCACAAGTCGGGTTCCCGCCATTCTGAGCCAGACGCCAGGTCTGCCTCCTTGCCTCCTCCTCCTCCCCAGCGGAAGACCAAGGAGCTCACCTTGCTTAAGAGGCCGTTGGACCCGACGCCAGTTTGCCCGACATCGGCCTCTCGCCACAGGTCCCCAGAGCCGTCGTCTGTCAGAAGACCGTCGCCAGCCAAGCCTACTCATCCCCAGATGCCGGTAGGGTGACCGACGCCCGCACCAGTCGAGAAGAGGACCCCGACGTCGGTCAGGAGACCATCACTGAGGAGGAGTTGACACAGCCCGAGGACCAGATGGGCGACCCCGGTCCTGTTGAGACTCCCAGGGAACTCTCCCCGCAACCAGAGGCCCCTGTGGAGCAGACGTCCGGTCCATCATCGGGCCTTTCTTTTTCAGAGGTTAAGGAGCTTTTCACCTACTGGTGGGATACCATCAAAAAGGACGTGGTCCCCATCCCACCTCCTCTCCCACCTCCTCCTCCTAGGCCGGTTACTCCTCCGGTTCCTGCGCCCCCTTCTCCATCCGGGTCTGCAGGCCGGTTACCTCCTCCCCGGGAGCCCAGGATCCCTCCAAGGGGAGACCAGATAAAAGGAGACCTCCGTCCAGATCCTCTTCTGGGTCACCCAGCCCTAAGAGACCCAGAAGACGCCGCCGCTCACCTTCGACGGAGGATACGGGATCAGAGTTTTCAATAGGATCTAGATCCCCATCTCTCCTTCACATCCCTTCTCCGGACCCACGTGAGCTTCCAAGGTCTCCTCCGGATGACACTTTGTTCTCGGACATCATGAGACATATCCAAGAGAACATGGGATGGGATGAGGAAGAGTTAGACCCAGCTACACCTTGAGAAATATCTTTGGCAGAAGGACCCCAAGCCTGTGGTGGTGCCACCCTTGGTAGACACTTTCGTGGACGTCACTAAGGCAGCGTGGAAGCATCCACGTTCACTCCCGGCGATGCCGAAGAAAGCTGACCGCCTGTACAAGGCTCCAAAGGAAGACCAGTACTTGGCTCAGCACCCTCAGGCCGAGACTCTGGTCATAACAGCCTCTCATGACTGGTCCCAGAGACCGCAACATTTGAGCACCCTGCCACCGGACCCAGAGACCAAGCAGCTGGATGCCATGGGTAGGCACACGTATGCTTCCGCTACCTGCGCCATCAGATCCCTGAATTATTTGACCCACATGGTGCAGTTCCAAAATGCCCTGTGGGAGCAGGGTCTGGATGCGGCTGAGAAATTGCCAGAAGGTGAGCAGAAGGAGGAGATGTTGCAGCTCCTCCGTACGGGTTCGGACGTGGGAACCCAAGTGCTACGAGCCGCGTATGACTCCGCGGACTCCTCGGCCCGAGCAGCAGATTCAGGCGTATGCCTCCGGAGGCACTCTTGGCTCCGTGTCTCCGGTTTTACCCCGGACATCCAGAAAAATATGGACGCCCCATTTGAGGGAGAAGTTTTATTTGGTCAACCCTCTGAGAAGGTAATCACCAAACTCCAAGAGGCCGGGAAGGCGGTGAGGTTGGTTCAGGCCATGTACCGACCGAAGCTTAGTTCCTTTGTAGGAACCAAAGCCGATTTCGTGGACGGACGCAGAGACAACAGTCCCGCCCCGTTCCACAACAGAGGGGCTCTGGTTTCCGCAGAGCCCAGGGAAAACAACCCGCAGGTCAAGGCCAGCACTCTCCTAAGTCGGCCCAGCCAGCGGGCCCCTCAGCCGCCACAGCCTGACTCCTTTCCGGCCCCTGCCCCTCAGGATCAACGAGATTTCATGGTCGGGGGTCGCATTGCGAATTTTCTGCCAGGATGGCAGTCTATAACCACCGACAGGTGGGTTCTCCAGATGGTCGGAAGAGGCCACTTTATAGAATTCGCAGATAAGCCACCCTCGAGGCCTCCTCTGCTCTTCCGTTACTCGGGTCAGCACAAGTCATTGATCAGACAAGAAGTACTCTCGCTCCTGCAAAAGGGAGCGATAGAGTACGTCCCAGAGAACCAGAGAGGATACGGATACTATTCCACTTCTTCCTGGTTCCAAAGAAAACAGGGGACCTCCGTCGATTCTGGACCTCAGCGACCTCAATATGTCGGTCGCCTACAAAAGATTCCGCATGGTGACTCTTCCAGGTCTTATTCCCTTGCTAAAGCAGGACGCCTTCTTAGCGTTTCTAGACATGCAGGACGCATACCTGCACATCCCTATAACTCAAGCGCACAGGAGGTTCCTGCTCTTCGAGTTTCTCGGCCACCATCTTCAGTTCCGAGCCCTTCCATTCGGGCTGTCATCGGCACCCAGGGTCTTTACCAAATGCATGGCAGTCGTGGCAGCGTCTCTAAGGAGACAGGGCCATTATGTGTTCCCGTACCTGGACGATTGGCTTCTCATGGCCGCCTCCAGAGAGGCGTTGTTACTGGCGATCCAGAGTACCCAGGACCTGTTTCGATCTCTGGGCATCTTAATCAACCACGAGAAGTCTCTCCTGGTACTGTCGCAGAAGCTGCAGTTCATAGGCACAGTTCTGGACACCGTTCAGGGAAGAGCATTTCTTCCAGACGACAGAGCGGAGCGCATCAGATCCCTCATCAGGGATCTTTTGTCGAAGACCGTCCCAGCCAGGTCGGTCCTTCGCCTGCTCGGACACATGGCTGCGGTCATTCTGACCGTCTCTTTCGCAAGGCTCCACATGCAGGTAACTCAGTGGATGCTCAAGGTGCAGTGGGACCAAAGGCAAGACCACATGCAGCATCCGGTCAGAATCACGAACGCCGTGATTCGAGACTGGCAATGGTGGCTAGACCCAGGGACACTCTCTATGGGCGTCCCGTTCATAGCGCCGTCCCCAGAGGTAATCCTCACCACAGACGCCTCAGGACTAGGGTGGGGAGCACACCTGGACGTGGTGAAGTCCCAGAGAACGTGGACCCCTCAGGAGGCTCACCTCCATATCAACGTCTAGAGATGAGGGCGGTCCTTTATGCCCTGCAGGCATTTCAGTCAGAGATCCCGCCGAGTACTCTCCTGCTTCAGACAGACAACACAGCGGTGATATATTACCTCAACAAACAAGGAGGCGCACACTCTTACCCCCTTTGCAGGGAGGCCATGAGGGTGTGGGATTGGGTAATCCGACACGGCGCGAACCTGATCACAGTACATGTTCCCGGGGCGGACAACACAATCGCAGACGGCCCGAGTAGTTCCCAGGCCAGAGTCCACGAGTGGGAACTTCTTCAGGAGGTAGCAGAGGATCTGTTTCTTCGATGGGGAACTCCAGAATTGGACTTGTTCACTTCCCCATCCAACGCAAAACTGCCCAATTTTTGCTCGCTAGATCCAGGGCCTGGTGTTTTCTGACGAGACACGTTGTCCCTCTCCTGGGTGGACAGATTCCTCTGTGCTTTCCCTCCCTTCCCGTTGATCCAGAGAGTTCTTCTCAAACTGCGCAGGGAGCATGCAACAATGATCCTGGTGGCCCCCTTTTGGCCCAGACAGATCTGGTTCCCTTTGCTAATGCAGCTATCCCGGGAACCTCTGCTCCCGTTGCCGTTCAGCTCCCATCTCTTGTCTCAGGAGGAGGGTTCACTGGTCCACCCGGACTTACGCTCTCTGAACCTGCATGCATGGCTCGTAGAGACATAGCCATTTTGCGACACTGGGTCTCGCAAGAGGTGGCGGAAGTCCTTTCCGCAGCCAGAAAGCCGGCAACGCATGCAACATACGCCATGAAATGGTGCCGGTTTTGTTTATGGTCGCAAGCACGCGGCCTTTCCCCTCTAGGTTGTCCGGTGAAGGTGGTGCTAGAGTACCTGCTCTCCCTTTTCCGTTCGGGTCTCGCCCACTCCTCTATTAAGGTGCACCTCTGTGCTATCTCTGCTTATCACCTTCCGGTGAGACAGCGCACTGTGGTGCAATTAGATGCCTGTCGGGAATTCCTGAGAGGTGTGTTGCATCTTAGGCCTCCCATTAAGGACCCTGTGCCTCCATGGGATATACTCTTCGTCCTGGAACAGCTCACGCTCCACCCTTTTGAACCTGCTGCGGATTGCGAGCTGCGTTTTTCTGTCGTGGAAAACGTTAATCTTATCTGTGTCAATCTTCACCATTCATCACAGATGGGTACCCCGCGGGAGCCTTTTTTTTTTTTTTTAAAGGATAGGTGGAGCAGACCCAGCATCGGCGCGCCCTCGAGGCCGCGTACTAGTCGTGGCTCGAGGATTAGCTGCTAAGCTGTGTCGACTCACTGCCTACCAGTTCTTCCTCTCCCGCCGGCCGAGGTCGCCTCGTGGAAGCCTTGAAGAAGTGTTTTGAAGAAAATTTTAGGCCTTAGCCTTTTTCGTCGATAGTTCGTCGGTCTACTAGTTCTAGTCTGCCCTACTCGACGTCGCTGGTAAGATCTTTCCATTATTTATAATTTTGGCGACGTCGAGTCTGTTTTCGGTGTTTTTCCGCAGGTCATGTCGCGGTCGGAGGGCAAGAAATCATCTAAGCGGGGCGGCCCCCTGTGCGTCGGTGCCCGTGTGGCCGCAATTTCTCCGTGACCGACCAGCATGACCGGTGTCTCTCGTGTCTTGGCCCGCTTCACGACATGGATTCTTGCGATGCCTGCTTCTCTGTGGACCGCCGTGTTATCGAACAGCGTGCGTGGAAAGTTGGACGAGCTCCGCCGACTTTCGGAGGTAGGATCCGCACTCGTCGGGCCAAGCCGCGTTCTCTCGGCCTTTCCTCCAGGTCCCCTCCCAGTTCTATACGGACCGTGGAGGAGGGAGTTTCAATCCCCCGTAGCCTAGCCTTGGTTGAGACTCCTTCCACGGCGCAGGAGGCCTGTCCCGCTTCTTCCCGGGAGCGGGCGGGAGGCGCCGCTATGGCAATCACCCCTTCGGGGGTGAAGGCCCCCCCGGTGTTGCTCCCGCGGTTCGGAAGGCCCGGGTCGACGCTATCCTTGACACCGTCGGTCAGTGCCGTCGAGGCCTCCGGTGCCATTCGTGGTGCCGAGGGCCTTGTCGGCGTTGCTTTTTGCTGTCTCGCCTCGGCGCCGAGGTTGAGCACGGCGCCACGGGGTCGTTGGTCGACGCTGTCTTTGGCGCTGCTTCTGCTCTCGGCGCCGCTCGCAGCGCTGGGGAGCCTGGCGGTGCCGCCTTTGGCGCCGGGTCCGTTCAGAGCCGTCGACGCCGCCGGTACTCGCGCGCTCGGGGCGGGTGGTGTCATCGGCGTCGAGCCTGCTCAGAGCAGTCGGCGCTTTCTCGGTGCTGCTGGCGCGGGGCTTGGCGTAAGCTCATACCTGGACAGCTGCTGGGGCTGCCGTGCTGCTTGTCCCCGGTGCCAGTGGACTTGACGGCACCATGGCTGACTCCTAGCCTCGGACCTCTGGTCCCGGCTGTTCTGCCACCTTCTGCCAGCCCCGCCCCCGGGGCCATGGAGGGTGCGAGTGCTGCCTCGACCACTGCCACGACTTCTGGGCCGCTTAGGTCGCTTTTCCTCGCCCTCCTACCGTCTGGCTTAGGGCCTCGGATTCCACCTCTTCGGGGTCGGAGTCGGGCTCAGAGTCGGACGAGCAGTCACACCCTTCGGGGTTGCCTGCACAGGAGGGTGAACCAGTGGTCTCTTCGAGTCGGAGTCAGCCCCCTCTTGAGGAGCGTCAGGTTCTCCTCCAGGTCGGGGTCAGTGACACTGACCAGCAGGCTATGGTGCGTGCCACTAAAGCCATGCAACCTGGCCTGGGGGGGGGGTTTCCTTGACTCCTCAGCAGGTGTACCCCCTCCCGTGGCGTGTCTTGATCGCCCAACTTTGGGGCCTATCGAGAAGCCTACGGGTGGGGAGGGTGCTGCGCCCTGGATTTCCCCCTCGGGGACATCCCAGGGCTGCCAGCTACCTAGGCTGACCCTTCCGAGGACCAGGACTCTCTCGGACTCTGAGGGGCGTGGGGTCCCCGCGTAGACCTTTCTCTGGGGTCCACCCGGGTCCTGGAAGAAGCCGGAGTGCGGACTTCCGTCCTTCCCCTTCCGGGTCTTTGAGAGGGTCCCATTCTTTGGAGGCAGGGGACCGTCCTTCTGGACCCATACGGCCCCGGTCGCCTCACTGGGGGGATTCTTCTGGGCGCAGCTTAGGCAGTACCAACGTGGTTGTACAGCTGTCGGCTGTGGAGTCTTCTGGGACACCTTCCCCGGGTGTCCATGGTCCGCTCCCTGGCCCTGGCAGAGGTCAGCCGATTCCTTCCCTCGGCTCTGCCCCTACCCCTCTGCTGCATTCTCCAGCGCTCCCGGGCATTTTTGGTCCTACCGGGCCTCTCACCTGGGAGCAGTTCAGAGCGGTGGCTTCTCAGTTCCCTGCCTATGTTAGGGCCTTGGACAATCAGGTTTTTCTACCTTCCCCCGAGCAGCCTCCCTCGGAGCATATGGTGACCTCCAGCTCCTCATCCCCCTCTTCTGGGGGAGAGGAACCATCTGTCCACATCTCTCCTGCCGCTGATCTCTCAGAGTATCAGTGTTTCCTCGCGAGGATGTTGGAGGACCTTCACCTTTCCCCCCTATCTGCGAGCAATCCAGAGCATACGGCGCACGCCTTTCTAGGCGATTTAGGCGTACCACGCTTGGTGCCCCCTGGCCTGCTCCCTTTCGGGAGGCGTCCATGCATTTCTGGCAGAGGCCCTTCTCCGGAGTTCCTGCCCCTAGGGACCTCAGCCAGAGGTATTGAGCTCCTCCAGAGTCTCCAGGTTCTATGCCTCATCCGCAGTCCGGATTGACGCACCTGGACACTCCTGATGGGCTTCACGCCCTCCACCGTGACCGGCCCCCAGATCAGGACTCTTCGGATTTCGATTTCTGGGGGAGGAGGACTTTCTACTCGGCATGGTTGCTTCTCTCCATCTCGGCTCATCAGGCCCACTATGCAGCCTACAACAGGTTCTTGTGGTCGGCGCTGGGTCAATTCCTAGGTGCTTTGCCTGACTCGGAGCAAACTAGGCAAGCCTCGCTCTCTCTGCACATGGCCTGGAGCTAGCAAGGCACCAAGCAAGGGCATCTTACGACGCCAATGAGGTAGCTACCAGGGTAGTAGGGACAGCGATCTGCACCAGAAGATCGGCGTGGCTTCGCCTTTCCCGGTTGTCACCCTTGGCCCGGCGTAGGGTGATCTGCTCCGCTCACCAGGGAACCTGTCTCTTTCCCGTAGGGGCGAGGCAGCGTCTGTTGGGGCAAATTCCTTCCCCTGCGGGGACCCCTGCTCGCTCTCCCCACTCGGCCTCCTCAGGCCCAGAAGGTTCCCCTTAGTGTGTCACCCACTGAGGGCTAAGGGACTCTGTCCCTTAGGGTGCATTGAATCAGCCTCTCTCGGGGACTTGTTACTCACCATCTGTGATGAATGTGGAAAATTGACACAGATAAGATATAGAAATTACGCTCTTACCGTAATTATGATCTTTCTGTGTGTCTTCACCGTTCATCACAATCCCACCCGCCATCCCCCTGGGGCTCCAGTCTCTGGATCCTTCTCCCTCTGTGCCTACCCCTCTTTTGAGCGGGGTAAAGTTGGGACACACGGGGGGGTAATTTTCTTCCCAAAGGGTACAGTTCGAGTGGCACTTCCTCACTACTATTTATCCTCTCCCCTACCGGGCGAGAACTGGTGGTTGCCCTACTTCTGTTATCCTTATATTTTTAAAAAAAAAAAGGACACCCCTTTCTTTTTTTTTTTCACCAAAAATCTTTACAGAGAGAGTACTGAGTCCCTGTACCCTGTCCTTCTCCAGAATAGCTGACGCTGCTTCTTGGAGTTTTTGCCAGTTATTCTGTGCCTTGAATTCTGGCAGATGAGCTTTGCCACTCCTTGCAGTTCCTATACAGTCTGGTGACGGACAAGGGTCTTGGATCCTTGTTGCCTCTCACTCTCTCCTAAATTCTCTCTCTCCCCCCCCCCTTCCCTTCTTCTTTTCCAGAGATTGGGGCCCCTACCCAATCCCCTTAGCTTTACTTCTTCTATGCTGTCCTGTCAGTCGTTATTTCTCCTTTTAGTTCAGTTTCCTCTTCCTTTTTCTGTCCCTTGGACTCTCTTGTCCCACCCTCCATCCCTTCCTCTTACCTCTCCGCGACTCAGAACTGGTAGGCAGGCAGGTCGACACAATGCGGCTTTAATCACCGGCGCCCGTGGTACAGCCGGCTTCCGAGGGCGGTGCCGATGCTGGGTCGGCTCGCCTATCCTTTTTATAAAAAAAAAAAGGTTCCCTGGGTCCTGATCTCCGCCAGTACCCATCTGTGATGAATGGTGAAGATGCACAAAGATCATAATTACGGTGGAGCGTAATTTCTATTTTTAGTTGCTGTTAGCGTCAGCGAGAAGAGTTTCCGAGCTTCAGGCTCTCATGTGTAAGGGAACCTTATTTGGTTTTTCACCAGGACAGTTTCCCTGAGGACGAACCCCAAGTTCCTGCCTAAGGTGGTCTCCACACTCACTCTCAATCAGGACATTGACCTGCCGGTCTACTTCCCTAATTATTCTAATAGAGGAGAGGCGCTGCTCCACACCCTGGATGTTCACCGCAGCTTAAGGTACTACCTAAGCAGGACTAAGCAGCTTCATAAGTCGGAGCAGCGTTTTGTTTCCTTTAATGAAAGGATGATGGGCCAGCCAGTATCGAAACAGTCCCTTTCTCGCTGGCTTGTCCAGTGCATATCATACTGCTATATCATCAAAAAGAAGCCCCTCCCGGGATCAGTTGGGGCCATTCTACTAGAGGGTAGCCCTCCTTTGCAACGCCACGCCATCTCTCAGCCTCAGCCTTTGTGCTGCAGCCACTTGGAGCTCTGTCCATACCTTTATCAGGCATTATAGCCTAGACATTGCTTCACCGGCGAAGAGCGGCTTGACCTGGCGTGCTACAGGGTCTCTGTCCTAGAACCAGGACTTGGAATGAGCCTTCTGTTTCCTCCTCTCCCAGAGTGTTTGCAAGCGCTACTGCTTGGAAATCAGTCCTAATGGTGTTACCTGCTGCAAGAGCTGTGTCTGGTAAGATGGTACAGTTACGTAGAACTTGGCGTAACACTAGATCTTCGAGAACAGCTCTTGCAGCAGGTGCCTTCCCGCCCACCTTCCCCCTTGGAGGAGGCATGGCTTCTCGAGCCTTTAATGGGACTTATACCTCTTTGTCTTCTGACGGTGGATCCTCGGTCTCCCATTCTGATGTCATCCTGCGGCCGGAAGTCTCCGGCGGGAGAACTGGGGGATCTGGCGGGACCGCCCCCTTATGTACTACGCCTGACGTCGGAGGCGGGACCAACGTCGGGGGTGGTCCCCGTTGAAGATAGCTAGCTAGAAGAATTCCGTGGGGTCCTGATGCCTGCCAGCTTCAGTCCTATGGTGTTACCTGCTGCAAGAGCTGTTCTTGAAGATCTACTGTTACGGTAAGTTCTTGCGTAACTGTACTTTTCAGAACACCCTGTGGGAACAGGGCAAGGACCTGGTTGATAAACTTCCAGATGGCGATCAGAAGGCGGAGCTCCTAAACCTTCTCCACACAGGGTCTGATGTGGGTACCCAAGTACTACGAGCCTCATACGATTCTGCGGACTCGTCCACCAGAGCTGCAGCTTCAGGCATCTGTCTCCGGAGACATTCTTGGCTCTGTGTCTCCGGCTTCATCTCGGACGTACAGAAGAACATTCTTGATGTCCCCTACAACGGCGAAGTACTTTTTGGTAAACCCTCGGAGAAGGTTATCACTAAACTTCAGGACACTAGGAAGGCAGTCAGGTCTGTACAGGTCATGTACAGATCCAGGCCTGGTTAATTTCATAGGAACCAGACCCGTTTTCGCAGCCGGCAACAAAGGGGCACTTTTCAGAGTAAAGTCCAGGCTAAGTGGTCCCCAGGCAGAAGCCAACGCTACACTAAACTGGCCTAGCCTGCAGGGACCAGTGCTGCCACAGCATGACTTCTTCCTGGCCCCTGCCCCTCCTCTGGATCAACGGGCACAAAAGGTTGGGGGTCGCATCGCTTGCCACTTTTTGGGTGGCAGTCAATTACCGCCGACCGGTGGGTTCTCCAGTTGGTCAAGAAAGGCCACTTCATAGAATATCTCGACCACCCACCGGCAAGACCTCCCCTGCTTTCCCGTTACTCGGGTCAGCACGCCCTGCTCTTAGAGCAGGAGGTGCTCGCACTTCTCAGAAAAGAAGCTATAGAGCACGTACCACGGAACCAGAGGGGTGCAGGATGATATCACTTCTTTCTGGTTCCCAAGAAAACACAGGATCTCCGTCCGATACTGGACCTCCGCGACCTCAACGAGTCGGTCCTGTACAAACGCTTCCGCATAGTGACCCTCCCAGATTTGATTCCCATGCTCAAGCAGGGCACCTTTCTAGCATCCTTGGACATGCAGGATGCTTACCTGCATATACCCATTGCTCAGGCGCACAGGAAGTTTCTGCACTTCAAGTTTCAGGGTCATCATTATCAGTTCCGAGCCCTCCCCTTCGGACTGTCATCAGCACCTCGGGTATTCACGAGGTGCATGGCGGTCGTAGCAGCGACTCTGAGGAGACAAGGCCACTACGTGTTCCCGTACCTGGACGACTGGCTTCTCATGGTGCCCTCTCGGGGGGCCTTGATGTCCGCCATTCATTATACTCAGTCTCTGTTCGAGATACGGGGCATCGTTATCAATCAAGAGAAGTCACGCCTGGTTCCGTCACAGACTCTTCAGTTCATAGACGCAGTTCTGGACACCATCTGGGGAAAGCTTTGCTCCCCCAGGACACATCAGATCCCTCATCAGGGACATTTTGCTGAAGAAGACAGTTTCTGCCAGATTGGTTCTTTGCCTGCTCGGACACATGGCTGCGGCCATTGCAACAGTCCCGCTAGCCCGTCTCCACATGTGGGTGACCCAGTGGATGTTATGGGTCCAGTAGGATCAAAAGCAAGACCATCTGCAGCTCCCAGTCCAGATCACGAAGGACGTAATCTGGGATTGGCAATGGTGGCTAGATCCGAAGAATCTATCAGCGGGATTCCTATTCATTGCACTGTCTCCAATTGTGACACACTCCACAGACACCTCAGGGCTTGGATGGGGTGCACACCTCGACGGTGCCCGGTCTCTGGGCCTGTGGACAGCCCAAGAGATGCATCTCCACATAAATATCCTGGAAATGAGAGCAGTTCTTTACACCCTGCAGGCCTTCCAGTCAGAGATTCCACTGGGTACTTTTCTGTTGCAGACAATTCCGCAGTGATGTATTACCCAACCAACAAGGAGGCACCCATTCCTATCCACTTTGCAGGGAGGCCATGAAGGCATGGGATTGGGTTTTGCAACACGGCACAAACCTCACTGCTGTTCATGTCCCAGGATTGGACAACGTCATCGCAGACCGCCTGAGCCGCTTTCAGGCCAGAGTCCACGAGTGGGAACTACTCCAGGAGGTAACAGAGGATCTGTTTCTCAGATGGGTACACCAGAGTTGGACCTTGTCACATCCCCATCCAACGCAAAACTGCCCAATTTTTGCTCGCTAGATCCAGGGCCTGGTGTTTTCTGGTGAGACGCGTTGTCCCTCTCCTGGGCAGGCAGATTCCTCTATGCCCTCTTCCCCCAACCCGGTCCTTCTGAAACTTCGCAGGGAGCAAGGGGCACTGATACTTACCGCACCGTTTTGGCCCAGGCAGATCTGGTTCACTCTACTGCATCAGCTTTCCCGGGAACCTCCAGTGCCTCTGCCAATGAGTTCCCACTTGCTGTCTCAGGAGGTGGGTTCCTTAGTTCATCCGGACCTTCGTTCGCTGAACCTGCACGCTTGGCTCCTAGAGACATAGCCATGATACGATACGTGGTCTCGCAAGAGGTAGCAGACGTTCTTGCTACTGCTAGTTAACCGGCTACTCATGCTACTTACGCCATGAAATGGCGCAGATTTTGTATATGGGTTCAAGCACGCAGTTTTTTGCCTATGGATTGTCCAGAAGGGTTGTTCTTGGACTACCTCCTGTCCCTTTTTCAGACAGGCTTGGCCTACTCCTCGATTAAAGTACACCTCTGTGCCATCTCAGCCTGTCACATTTCTATAGGCCAGCGCACCATATCTTAGTTGGACACGGCACGAACCTTCCTGAGAGGTGTTCTCCACCTTAGACCTCCAATTAAGGATCCGATTCCGCCATGGGATCTACCCTTTGTTCTGGAGCAGCTTACGCTGCCACCCTTTGAGCCAGCCGCAGATTGCGAGCTACGTCTTCTTACTTGGAAGATGTTGGTTTTTAGTTGCCGTTACTTCGACGAGAAGAATTTCTGAACTTCATGTACTCATGTGCAAAGAACCTTATTTGGTTTTTCACCAAGACAGGGTATCCCTACAGACTAATCCTAAGATCTTACTTCGAGACACAGCTCTTGCAGCAGGTTACACCATTAGGACTGAAGCCGGCAGGCATCAGGACCTCACGGAAAAATTCTAGCTAGCTATCGGTCCCGCCTTCGACGTCAGGTGTAGTACATAAGGGGGTGGTCCCGCCAGATTCCCCAGTTCTTTCCCGCCGTCGACTTGCATGTCTCGACCCTTCGGTTCAGTTTCTAGCGTGCGACGCGTGGTAAAGTGTTTTCCTACAGGAAATTCGTTCTCTTCGTTCAGTTTTTTCTCTGATGTCCTCTCTGACCTCCGGTCACTCCTCGAAGTGCGTCTGTGGGAAGCAGATCCCATTCAAGGATCCGCATTCGGCCTGTGTCCGGTGCCTAGGCCCAGACCACGACACCCGGTCCTGCACCTTTTGCCAGGGCTTCAACAGCAGAACCCGGATCCGTCGCCAGAAGGCCCTACAGGCATTCTTGCTCGATTAACAACTCAAGACCATGACTTCCAAGAGGGATTCTTCGCAGAAGGCCCGCAAGCATGCTGAGAAGCATAGAGGGAAGGCCCCTTCCAGGTCTCCGTCTAGGGCCTCCGACTCGCGCAGCTCCGGCTCCAAGTCCTACTGCTCTCCTTCCCGGGCCAGCTCTTAGCCTCCCCCCGCTGCGGTGAGAAAGTCTTCAGGCTCCTCTTCTTAGGCCAAGACTTTCAGGCCTTCCTCGTCCTCCAAGGCCCTGGCTAAGTCGGGGGATCGTCACCATCACCACAAGTCGGGTTCCCGCCATTCTGAACCCGACGTCAGGTCCGCCTCCTCCTCCCCAGCGGAAGACCAAGGAGCTCACCTCACTTAAGAGGCCTTTGGACCCGATGCCAGTTCGACCAATGTCGGCCTCTCGCCACAGGTCCCCAGAGCCGTCGTCCGTCAGACCGTCGCCGGCCAAGCCATCTCATCACCGGACGCCGGTGGGGGGACCGGCGCCCGTTCCTATTGAGAAGAGGACCCCGACGCCTCCGACCGACGTCGGTCAGGAGACCATCACTGAGGAGGAGTTGACTCAGCCCGAGGACCAGACGGGCGACCCCGGTCCTGTTGAGACTCCCAAGGAACCCTCTCCGCAACCAGAGCTCCCTGTGGAGCCGGCGGGACCCGACGACCGACCACCGGCGCCCGGCCCGTCGTCGGGCCTTGCTCTTTCAGAGGTGAAGGAGCTTTTCACTTACTGGTGGGATACTATCAAAAAGGACATGGTCCCCACTCCACCTCTGCTTCCACCTCCTCCTCCTCCTCCTCCTCCTCCTACACCGGTTATTCCTCCGGTTCCTGTGCCCCCTTCTCCATCTGGGTCTGCAGGCCAGTTACCTCCTCCCCGGGAGCCCAGGACTCCTCCAAGGGGGAGAACAGATAAAAGGAGACCTCCGTCCAGATCCTCTTCTAGGTCACCCAGTCCCAAGAGGCCCAGAAGACGCCACCGTTCGCCTTCGACGGAGGACACGGGATCAGAGTTTTCCACATCCAGATCCCCATCTCCCCTCTCCATCCCTTCTCCGGACCCACGTGAGCTGCCAAAGTCTCCTCCGGATGACCCTTCGCTCGGATATCATGAGACATATCCAAGAGAACATGGGATGGGATGCGGCAGAGTTAGACCCCGAGAGGCTACGCCTTGCGAAGTATCTTCGGCAGAAGGACCCCAAGCCTGTGGTGCCATCCTTGGTAGACACTTTCGTGGACATCACCAAGGCAGCGTGGAAGCGTCCACATTCACTCCCGGCGATGCCCAAGAAGGCTGACCAATTGTACAAGGCTCCAAGAGAAGACCAGTACTTGACTCAGCATCCTCAGGCCGACTCTCTGGTCATAACAGTCTTTCATGACCGGTCCCAGAGACCGCAACATTTGAGCACCCTGCCACCAGACCCAGAGTCCAAGCAGTTGGACGCCATGGGTAGGCGCGCAGCGCTCGCTACCCTGCGCCATCAGATCCCTGAATTATTTGACCCATGGTGCAGTTCCAAAATGCCCTGTGGGAGCAGGGTCTGGATGCGGCTGAGAAATTGCGGAAGGTGAGCAGAAGGAGGAGATGTTGCAGCTCCTCCGCACGGGTTCGGACGTGGAACCCAAGTGCTACGAGCCGCTGATGACTCCGCGGGACTCCTCGGCCCCGAGCAGTGCTTCAGGCGTATGCCTCCGGAGGCACTCTTGGCCTGTGTCTCCGGTTTTACTCCGACATCCAGAAAATATCATGGACGCCCATTCGAGGAGAAGTTTTGTTTGGTAAACCCTCAGAGAAGATAATTACCAAACTCCAAGAGGCTGGGAAGGCGGTGAGCTCGGTTCAGGCCATGCCGCCCAAGCTTAGTTCCTTTCGTAGGAACCAAAGCCGATTTCGTGGACGGGCCTTGAGACAACAGTCCCGCCCCGTTTCAGAACAGAGGGGCTCCGGTTTCGAGAGCCCAGGGAAACAACCCGCAGGTCGAAGCCAGCGCACTCCTAAGCCGGGTCCAGCCAGGACCCTCAGCGCCACAGCCTGACTCCTTCCCGCCCCCGCCTCAGGATCAACGGACGTCATGGTCGGGGTCGTATTATGTAATTCTCTGCGGGATGGCAGACTATAACCACCGACCGGTGGGTTCTGCAGGTGGTCGGAAGAGGCCACTTTATAGAATTAGCGGAGAAAGCCACCCTCGAGGCCTCCGTTGCTCTCCCGGTACCCGGGTGAGCACAAGTCATTGATCAGACAAGAAGTGCTCGCGCTCCTACAAAAGGGAGCGATAGAGTACGTCCCAGGAAACCAGAGAGGACACTGATACTATTCCCACTTCTTCCTGGTTCCAAAGAAGACAGGGGACCTCCGTCCAATTCTGGACCTCAGCGACCTCAATTTGTCGGTCGCCTACAAGATTCCGATGGTAACTCATCCGGTCTTATTCCCATGCTGAAGCAGGACGCTTTTTAGCATCTCTAGATATGCAGGACGCTTACCTGCACATCCCTATAGCTCAAGCGCACAAGAGGTTCCTGCGCTTCGAGTTTCTCGGCCATCATCTTCAGTTCCGAGCCCTTCCATTCGGGCTGTCATCGGCACCCAGGGTCTTTACCAAATGCATGGCAGTCGTGGCAGCGTCTCTAAGGAGACAGGGCCATTATGTGTTCCTGTACCTGGACGATTGGCTTCTCATGGCCGCCTCCAGAGAGGCGTTGTTACGGGCGATCCAGAGCACCCAGGACCTGTTTCAGTCTCTGGGTATCCTAATCAACCACGAGAAGTCCCTCCTGGTACCGTCGCAGAAACTGCAGTTCATAGGCGCAGTACTGGACACCGTTCAGGGAAGAGCATTTCTTCCAGACGACAGAGCGGAGCGCATCAGATCCCTCATCAGGGAGCTTTCGTCGAACAGGACCGCCCCAGCCAGTTCGATCCTTCGCTTGCTCGGACATATAGCTGCGGCCATTCCTACTGTCCCTTTCACAAGGCTCCACATGCGGGTAACTCAGTGGATGCTCAAGGTGCAATGGGACCAAAGGCAAGACCACATGCAGCATCCGGTCAGAATCATGAATACCGCGATTCGAGACTGGCAGTGGTGGCTAGACCCAGGGACACTCTATGGGCGTCCCGTTCATAGCGCCGTCCCCGGAGGTAATCCTCACCACAGACGCCTCAGGTCTAGGGTGGGGAGCACACCTGGACAGGGTGAAGTCCCAGGGTATGTGGGCCCCTCTGGAGGCCCACCTCCATATCAACGTCCTAGAGATGAGGGCGGTCCTTATGCCCTGCAGGCTTTTCAGTCAGAGATCCCGCCAAGTACTCTCTTGCTTCAGACAGACAACACGACAATGATGTATTACCTCAACAAACAAGGAGGCGCACACTCTTACCCCCTTTGCAGGGAGGCCATGAGGGTGTGGGATTGGGTAATCCGACACGGCGCTAACCTGATCACAGTACATGTTCCCGGGATGGACAGCACAATTGCAGACAGCCTGAGTCGCTCCCAGGCCAGAGTCCACGAGTGGGAACTTCTCCAGGAGGTAGCAGAGGATCTGTTTCTTCGATGGGGAACTCCAGAATTGGACTTGTTCGCCTCCCCATCCAACGCAAAACTGCCCAATTTTTGCTCGCTAGATCCAGGGCCTGGTGTTTTCTGGTGAGACGCGTTGTCCCTCTCCTGGGAGGACAGATTCCTCTACGCTTTCCCTCCCTTCCCGTTGATCCAGAGAGTTCTTCTCAAATTGCGCAGGGAGCATGCAGCAATGATCCTGGTGGCCCCTTTCTGGCCCAGGCAGATATGGTTCCCTTTGCTAATTCATCTGTCCCGGGAACCTCCGCTCCTGTTGCCATTCAACTCCCATCTCTTGTCTCAGGAGAAGGGTTCACTGGTCCACCCGGACTTACGCTCACTGAACCTGCATGCATGGCTCTTAGAGACATAGCCATCTTGGAAACCGCGGGCTCGCAAGAGGTTGCGGAAGTCCTTTCTGCAGCCAGAAAGCCCGGCTCGCATGCGGCGTCATACATGAAATGGCACCGTTTTGTCTATGATGTAAACGCCTTTCCCCCTTAAGTTGTCCGGCGAAAGCGGTGTTAGAGTACCTGCTCTCCCTTTTCCGTTCGGGTCTCGCCTACTCCTCTATTAAAGTGCACCTCTCTGCCATTTCAGCTTACCACCTCCCGGTGGGACAGCGCACAGTGGCACAATTAGATGCCTGTCGAGAATTCTTGAGAGGGGTGTTACAGCTTAGGCCGCCTATTAAGGAACCAGTGCCTCTGTGGGACTTGCTCTTTGTCCTGGAGCAACTCACGCTCCCCCCCTTTGAGCCTGCCGTGGATTGCGAGCTGCGTTTTCTGTCGTGGAAAACGTTGTTTTTGGTTGCTGTTACGTCGGCGAGAAGAGTTTCTGAGCTTCAGGCTCTCATGTGCAAAGAGCCTTATTTAATTTTCCACCGGGACAGGGTATCCCTGAGGACGAATCCTAAATTTTTGCCTAAGGTGGTTTCCACACTCACTCTCAATCAGGATATTGACCTGCCGGTCTACTTCCCTAATTACTCTTAACAGAGGAGAGGCGCTGCTTCACACGCTGGATGTTCACCGTAGCTTAGGGTACTACCTGAGCAGAACTAAGCAGCTACGTACTTCTGAACAACTTTTCGTTTCCTTTGCAGAAAGGATGATGGGCCAGCCAGTTTCCAAACAGTCCCTGTCTCGCTGGCTTGTCCAGTGCATCTCATACTGTTATGATATCAAACGAAAGCCCCTTCCAGGATCAGTCCGGGGCCATTCCACTAGGGGTGTGGCCACCTCCTTTGCAGCACTTTGAAACGTCTCCACCTCTGCCATTTGTGCTGCAGCCACTTGGAGCTCTGTACATACCTTTATCAGGCATTATAGTCTGGACATCGGGCCACGGGCGAAGAGCAGGCTTCGCCCGATGTGCTACAGGGTCTCCTGTCCTAGATTCAGGGCCTGGAACGTTCTTTCTAATTTCCTCCTCCCAGAGTGTTTGCAAGCGCTGCTGCTTGGGAATCAGTCCTAATGGTGTAACCTGCTGCAAGAGCTGTGTCTCGAAGTAAGATAGTAGTTACGCAAGAACTTACCGTAACAGTAGATCTTCGAGAACAGCTCTTGCAGCAGGTACCTTCCCGCCCACCTTCCCCCTTGGAGGAGGCATGGCTTAAGCCTTTTTTAACAGGGATTTATACCCTTTTGTCTTCTGACAGTGGATCCTCGGTCTCCCATCTCGATGTCAGCCTGCGGCCGGAAGTCTCCGGCGGGAGAACTGGGGAATCTGGCGGGACCGCCCCGTTATGTGCTACGCCTGACGTCGGAGGCGGGACCGACGTCGGTGGTGGTCCCCGCTGAAGGTGGCTATCTAGAATTTTTCCTTGGGGTCCTGATGCCTGCCAGCTTCAGTCCTAATGGTGTAACCTGCTGCAAGAGCTGTTCTCTAAGATCTACTGTTACGGTAAGTTCTTACGTAACTGTACTTTCTTACGTAACTGTACTTTCTCCTAGTGGGGCACCCCTCAGGTAGAGCTGTTCACCTCCAGGGAGAATGCAAAGCTAAGGCTGTTTTGTGCCCACCCCTGTCGGTAGGGCTTGCTGCAGGGGGATGCCTTCTCGAGGCCGTGGACCCCGGGCCTCTTTTATGCCTTCCCTCCATTTCCCTTGGTCCACAAGGTGCTCCTCAAGGTCAGGAGGGACAAGGCGCAGGTGATGGTGGTGGCTGTAGACTGGCCACGCCAGTACTGGTACACTGATCATCTCAGCCTCAGCAGCTGGCTACCAAGGTGGCTCCCAGCACGTCCGGATCTGCACTCCATCAGTCAGGGGAAGGTACTCCACCTGGACCTTCAGTCCCTGCACCCGACAGCCTGGTTCCTGAGCAGCTAGAGTTCCACGCTTTGGGTCTCTTTGAAGATGTCCTCACTGTAGTCTAGGCATCTCGCAAGGAATCAACTTGGAAATGCTATGCCTTCAAATGGAAGAGATTCTCCATTTAGTGTTAGGGTAAGGGATTGGACCCTTTGACCTGTCCAGTGGCTAGCATCTTAGACCACCTATGGTCTCTCTCCAAAGGGGGGCTTCGGTCGACGACCCTTCAGGTGCACCTGGCAGCCATCTCTGCTTACTGGGCATGGGTCAGTCAGCAGTATGTGCAGGAGAAAGGTGGTCTGGCACTCTTTTTTTCAAAGGCCTCAATCACATATCCCCTCTGGTTCGTGAACCACCACCACCACCACCACCATGGGATCTACTACTGGTACTGGCAGAGCTCATGGGCAAGCCATTTGAAACAGTGCACAAATGTGAGATGTCACACTTGTCTTGGAAGACCGCCTTCTTGGTGGGTGTCATGCCAGCCAGAAGGATCAGCGAGCTCCAGGCTCTCAGTCGTGTCTCCTTATTTGGTCTTCCCAACCTGAAGTTCCTTCTGAAGGTTGTGTCAGAGTTTGTCCTGAACCAGGTGATGACTCTTCCAGTGTTCTACCCCATTCACACCTCAGATGTCAAGTACAGGCTCCATACCTTGGACCTGAGGCGAGCGCTCACATACTACTAGGAGCGCATGGCTGGAGTTTGGGGAGAGGTTCACCAGCTGTTTGTCACCTACGCTGAAGTCGTACCTGGCAGACCTGCAGCCAAGTGGACGATTGGCAAGTGGAGCACATCCTGCATTGATCTCTGCCATATGTTGGTGTGTAGTGAGCCTCCTGTAGGGTTAAGGGGGTCATTCCACCCACCATACCGCTGCCTCGATGGCTGCTGCTTGGGACGTCCCTATCCAGGAAATCTGCAGGGCTGCTACCTGGAAGTCCACACACACCTCTTCATTTCCCATTACCACTTTGCTGTGATGCTGGTTTTGGGGCTTCTGTTCTCCAATCTCTGTTTCCAAAGTAGGGGGTGTGCGCCTTGCCTCCCTCCTCCTGCAGAAGTGCTTGGAGTCTGCCATCAAGTGTGAATAGAAAAATATCCATGTCCCAGGAAAAACAGGTTACTCACCTGTAACGGTACATCTTCCACGGAGTGGTCTTTTGCAGTAGGTAATACACTTGGGTCGTCGCCAGAGGTCGCTGTGGCACACAACAGTTCTTCTAGCAGTCTTTTCCGGGGTCACCCACACCTAACATCGGCTTCCTGTTTCCTATATAAGTGTGGGTGGTCCCTGGTATCCTCAGTTAATTTTTCTGCCGTCTTCAGCTCACACGCAGCAGCTAGAGCAACTTCAGAACAGCAGTCATCGAGAATATGAGCACCTAAATGAGTGTCCAAAGAATCTTCAAGCAACACAGCGCTATTTCGTTTCTGCCATTGTGGTAGAAAAATCTACCACTTTAACAACCACACTACTTGTGTAAGGTGTCTGGGACCCACACATGACACCAGTTCCTGCATTCATTGTCAGGATTTCAACTAAGCAACCCATCGTCGAAGGTTGCTTGAAATCAAACATTTATTGGAGCAGAAATTCTCTCATTGAGAATAAGGGGGCTCTTCCCAGGAGTCCGTGGCGCGCCCCCCCCCACACACCAATTCTCATAGACGGCACAAAATGGAGAAGCCCTCCTTACACTCTGTGCGTAAATGTTCGGCCACCGTTAAAGGTACCCCACCGTCAACAGCGCATTCTCAGCCTGCCTCTCCTACAGGAGGATATACCCTCTTGTCGACGGCACTTTCTGGCACATTGACGACAGTTTATAATGAGCCCTTTATGGGTTCCGTCGATGCGGGCTCCTCTCCCGTTGACAGGGCCATCTTTTACACAGCATAGCTCTTTCCCCAGCGGCTCAGTCGACGACAAGCCGCATTCCATTGGGAAGACCTACTGCTTTTGCTATGCTTACTGTCCCTCCACCCTCACAGGTGGGGTACCTATTGGGGTCAGGCGGATAGGGATCGGGACCCTGGTCTTCATCACCCAGGGGCAAGACCTGCTCAGGCTACGTGTCCAGTTCCCTCCATCCTCCCTTTGGTTCCCCAGAAAACCCCCCACCCACCCCTCCTTCTACTCAAAAAGAACTGGACGTTTCTACTGTAGTACAGCATGTCTTGCATGCCATGCGGCATACTCAGCCTTCCGATCCAGGAGAGCCGAGCCATCCATCCCATTCACCCACACCTCCACCTAAAAGGTTTTACGGCGACAGGGACCCTCTCCCACCCTGGTCCCTTCCCCTTTATATGGAGGATTACTTGTCGGGTGAGCCTGACTTCCCAGCAGATGTTTACCGGAGATCTAGAGGACGAGGAATTCCAGAAGCTGGATTTCCAGCCTCATACTCTCTTATCGGACTTCTCCTCATTAGAAGAGGACTTGCTCAGACATACGGCTTCCTCTTCTCCAGATGACCCCGGTTCCATGAAATGATGGTCCAAATTCAAAAAGCCATGGGATTCTCCACTACCAAACATGACAAACATAAGGATATGGCAGATGACTTGGGCGTCACTCGAGGAGCCTGTCTTAGTGGTACCCCCATTAATCCAGACCTACCAAAATGCTATGCTTGCATCCTGGCACCAGCCTTCTTCTGTCACGGCTGTTCCCTGTAGGGCAGATCACATATACCAAACCCCTCTGGATCACCCCTTCCTCTCCACTGTTCCTGAAGCGGATTCAGTGGTGATTGCTGCCGCTCATGATCGCATTAAATGACCAAAGCACAAGAGTTCCTTACCTCCTGATGAAGAATCCCACAGGATAGATAATCTGGGGGGAAAAAAAGGAATTTCAGTCCAGTACCATGAATCTCAGAATCCAGAATTACATAGGACATATCAAATACCAGCGTTCACTCTGGTCATCTGCCATTGAATTAGTCAATAAACTCACTCCTTCACAGGAAAGGGAACACTTACTGGCTACAATAACCACTGGCAACTCCCATTTCCCATCAGCTACTCTGGTCGGGCTGTGATGCAGTTGACACCTTGGCCCGTATGTCAGCAACAGGCATTACGTTGCTTCGCCATGCTTGGCTTCGTGTCTCCGGGTTCACACCTGATGTACAGCAGAGAGTAAACACCCCTTTAATGGGTCCAAACTATTCGGTCCAGGTACTCAAATATTGATTGATTAATCTCCAAGCTTCAGGCAGAACTCTACGCACAGTCCATGGCATGTACCATACTTCACAGCCATCACACTGTTCCCAATCCTCTCTTTATACCAAAAGGGATGGAAAATACAGAGGTTCTAATAGAGGCAGTTTCAGAGGTGGTTGCCAGCCCACCAGAACCAATGCCTCTGCCGCCAAGGGATCCCGCTCACATTCTCTGGGTGGGGTGGGTCAGCCCGCCACCCAGTGACACACTGGGTCCTGTCTACACTTCCTCGACCAAGCCTCAGAAGTTGTGGGCAGTTGTTTTGCCGTCCATCTGGAGGCCTGGAAAACAGTCACATCGGACAAGTGGGTACTCCAGATAATTCACAGGTTACACTCTGGAATTTCTGTGAAGACCTCCCACTCACCCACCCCGCTCAGTCCATTACCCACCCAACCATATTCCTGTTCTCCAGGTGAAATTATAGGCTCTTCTAACCAAGAAGGCCATTTACCCGGTAACCTGTAATGAACACCAGAAGGGTTTCTACTATCACTTCTTCCTGGTACCCAAGCGAATTGGAGATCTCAGACCAATACTGGACCTCGGACAACTGAATCGGTGCATTCAGTACAAAAGTTTCCGCATTATCACCCTAAACTCTTATGCCAATACTAAAACAAGGTGATTGGGTGTCTGCCATGGATATGAAGGATGCCTACTTTCCTATCCCTATCCATCCTGCCCACCACAAGTACCTTTGTTTTCATCTGTTGGGTCAACACTGCCAATTTCAGGCATTCCCGTTTGGCCTCTCCTCGACCCCATGCGTGTTCACCAAATACCTAGTGGTAGTAGCAGCAGCCCTACAAAGTCTGGCACTTTGTCTTCCCATAGCCGGACAATTGGCTCATAAAAGCCCAAAACGGCCCTGCTTTCTTCCCTAGAAACAACCTTTACTCTGTTCCAAACTCTAGGGATTACAGTCAATTGGCCAAAGTCCAATCCGAATCCTGCACAGTACAGTCACTCCAGTATATAGCAGCGGTCGTTGACAGTCTCCGCCAGGGCTTACCTCCCAGCTGACAGACGAGACAAACTTCTATCTCTGGCGCTTCACATACAAGCCCAGAAAGTTGTCACAGCCAGAGGTATGCTCTCTCTCCAAGGTCATATGGCTACTGCCATCTCTATGGTAGCTTTCACCCATCTTCGGATGAGACCAGTCCAATGGGTTCTCCAGAACCAGTGGTTTCAAAGACAAAATTAGTCACTCCCATGTTGCAGTCTTCCCTAGCATGGTGGATGCTCCGAGCCAACCTTTGTCAAGGTATGTCCTTCCAGTCACCACAGCCTCTGCAAAGGTTGACCACGGATGCATCCCTGGAAGGGTGGGGTACGCACCTGGGTCCTTACAGGACACAAGGCAAGTGGACCACTTCTATCACTCATCCCCACATCCGTCTCGTGGAACTGAGGGCGGTTCGCTTTAGCCCTCCAGGTTTTTCAACCTCAGCTGTCTCTGGGACAGTTGCTGATTCAGTCAGACAACACCGCAGTAGTATTCTAACTCAGCAAACAAGGAGGCACTACAAAATTCTGTACTCTATGCAGGGAGACGCTTGCAGTCTGGCAGGAAGCCATTCGGCAACACCTCACGCTAATAACCGTCCCATCTACCAGAACGTTACAGCCTCCTGGCTGACTTTCTCAGTCACCAGTCGTCCGCACATGAATGGACACTACATTATGAAGTTCTCCAGAAAATCTTTCATCTGTGGGGACCCTGCAACTGGACCTGTTTGCCTCCCCAGTCTACCACTGTCTCCCCAGATACTATTCCATTATCCTGAGCAAAAAGGAATGGTCTATAGATGCCCTGTCCCAAGCGTGGGCAGGCCTCTTCTTATATGCTTCCTCTCTCTCTCCCCCACCCCCCCGTCCCACTCCTGTAACAGACTTTACTGAAACTACAAGTCGAACCTGCCACCATGATTCTCATAACCCCTCTGTGGCCTTGGCAGGTGTGGTTTCCTCTGCTTCAGCAGTTCTCGGTAGAGAAACCCGTTCCATTGCCAATCAGACCAGATCTCTCGACTCTGAATCAAGGGACCCTTCCACATCCCAACCTGAAGGCACTACATCTTCATGCTTGACTCCTGAGGACGCTTTCATAGCAAATTTACAAGTGTCCTCTCCTGTTACTAATACATTGCTGTCATCACATAAACCAGCAACCAGGGAAACGTATAATGCCAAATGGAAACATTTTTCCATATGGGCTGCTTTCCGATCACTGGATCCCTTCTCTTGTCCATTGATGAGTGTTGGATTACCTAGCCTCGATTGCCAAGACAGGATTAAGCTATTCCTCCATCCGAGTCCATTTGGCCTCTATTTTGGCCTTCCATGAACCTCTGGATGATAGATTACTGTATCAACATCATCAAGCCAAAATGTTCTTAAAACAAATGTTGCATATTAAGCCACCTTTTAGAAGACCCACTCCTCTGTGAGATCTCAATTTCCTAATAGAGAAAATAACTCTTGAGCCCTTTGAACAGGCGGCCACTTATGACCTCCACTTTCTTTTATGGAAAACACTGTTCTTAGTGGCTGTCACTTCAGCTAGACGCATTTACGAGCTCCATGCCCTCGTGTAGAGAAACTTGATTTTTCACAACGATAGGGTGGCACTTCGTACCAACCCTTCCTTCCTACCTAAGGTAGTGTCCGAACACACCTTAAACCAGTCCTTGGAGTTACCGGTATATTATCCTGAACACTCCAGTCCAGGTGAACACCTCTTACATACCTTAGATGTCCATCGTATATTACGATACTACACTAATCGAACTAAAACAATTAGAAAAACTTCTCAACTCTTTGTCACCTTCGCCTCAGGCAGTGAAAGTCTACCAGTCACTAAACAGACTCTCTCCAATTGGCTAGCATATTGTATAACATTTTGTTCAAAATACAAGCCATTACCTGGACCTGTCTAAGCCCATTCTACCAGAGCTGTGGCCACTACTATGGCCTGCTTTAAAGGGGCCTTGATCACAGATATCTGCAGTGCAGCCACGTGGTCCACAATTCAGTTTCACGAGTCATTACAACTTAGATATTGCTTCATGCCATAGGACGGCCTTTGGCTGAGCTGTCCTACAAGGCCTCCTGTCATAATGACCACCCTTTTTGGGTTTACTGCTTGGGATTCATCCCAAGTGTATTACCTACTGCAAGAGACCACTCTGTGGAAGATAGTACAGTTACGTAGTTTTACTGTAACAGTAGATCTTTGAGGAGTGTCTCTTGCAGTAGGTGCGTTCCACCCTCCGGCCTCCTTTCTTTAAAAGAACAAATTCTGGTCCAATGACTTATGGGTTGGGATACTTGTGGTACCTTGGCTTCCCCTCGGTCGTCACTTAGCGAGCTGAATCCAGCAGGGGAAACTGAGGATACCAGGGACCACCTACACTTGTATAGGAAACGGGGAGCTGATGTCATGTGTGGGCGGCCCCTGGAAAAGACTGCTAGAAGAGCTGCCGTGCGCCACAGTGACCTAAGGCGACGACCCAAGTGTATTACCTAAGCAAGAGAGACTCCTCAAAGATCTACTGTTGCGGTAAGACTTTACTTAACTGTTATTTCTAGGAGTGGTGTATGTTGTTCTTCTACACAGATCCACCCAGCTTCAGCGCACAACCTCTGTTTCCAGCAGGCAAGATGTGGTATCATTGGGCAGAGCAGAGGGATACACCACCTGGGTGGGTGGGAGGAGCCAGCTTTAAGACCTTCCTGCAAGAATTAAAGGGGAAAGGACACGGCTATCAAGTGTGGATGAACATATACCTCTCCTAGAACTACTGTTAGTTGAGTAAGCTGTTTTTTTCATACCTGTGGCGCGGAATGACGTTTCAGTGGCACGGAATGATATTTTGGTGAGGATTTGAAAATATTCACCTGCCAGGTCCATTAGGTGGGGTAATAAGGCTATGCTGAAAATTTGGTGTACAAATATGGTAAAATGCCCTGGTTATGACTGAACGTTACACTATTTGTGTTCACTCATAACTGCGCCAATATTGAATGCTTTGACTCCAAACTTTAAACATAGCAATTTTTCCACAAAACCTCTTAAATGTGACGTGTCGCTTTTTAAATCCTAGACGAGTTGTGTTTTCACACCTCTGGTGCAAAATGACATTTCGGCCAAGATACCGTAAATGGTACACGTCATGTCTGCAAGAGGACTCTAAAACAAATTTCTTTGAAAGTTGAGGCCAAAATTAGAAAAAAAAAAGGTGCATACCACTAGCAAACATTCAGCATTGACAAATGCTTGTAATAGCTTACAAATAGGCTTTCCCCACACTGCTGCTAACACCAAACTGCCACATAAGTGGGGCACATGATGTAAAATGTCAATGTTTTTCTACATTTGTGTTTCACAATATGTTCTAGCATAGTGGTTCCCAAGCCCCAAGTTCTGGTGGCCTGAAAAGGCCATGAAATGCAGTCACCAGAACCTACTGGTGGCTTCATTCCTTATTTTTCACCCCAGACCCCCTGATAGACACCAAAGTTCCTATAACACATTTCTGTTCACACCGCATACATGAAATCAAGTCGCTGGTGTATTTTTTACTTGAAGTGCATCTGCCATGTTTATGTAAAGATAACCTTTGCAACTTGGAAGCTAAAGAGCTCTGTGGCAGTACAGTATTGTATTGGTGGCTGCATGCACCCATGGTGGCCTCATTTGAGAAACACTGGGCCTGATTTTCAAAAGGTCAGGACTGGCACATAGGTCTTGCAGTCTCAATTTTGTAAGGGATTGTGCCACCGGAGGGACTGCCTGCATCAACCAGGCTTGCATCATCCTTGAGACAGTTGCACTAGTGTGCCATGGCAGAAGAGGGTTGCATAGGGGCAGGGCTGCAATATCCCCAGTGTTGGAATTTGCAAGCCCCCCCACCCCTCCCAAGAAGCAGACAGACCCTGCAGTTAGACCAGACTGGTATTGGTCTAAGCTGCCATAGACCACTGCTGCAGTCTTTGCTGGTGGTGGTGGGGGGGTGACCCTGTTCCACTGTGGGCAAGGCCTCCAGACAGCCCCTGACACCTGTCAGACCACCACTGGAGTGGCCGGTGAGCTGTGGCAGATAAGAGCCTGCAAGCCACCCCTGCCCCCTTGGTGGTGCTAGTGCATCCATCCCCCACCGATCTACACTTTCCCTGTCATCCCCTTCCCCAATCCAGACCCGTTCCACCCACCCACGAGCCAGGGCATCCTCCAGATGGCCAGCCAGCAACCAGGGTGTCTGGCTGGTGGGTTGCCATCACTGGCCACCAGTGCTGCAAGCCTGTACCGCAGCCTGCAGCACTCTCCTTCTGTGCGATGTTTGGTTGACGCATGGGTTGGCTTACTGCAAATTTGAGGACATTGGTGCTGGCACCCTATTCTTGTAAAATCTGGTGCAGGGACCCTGGCACACCTGAGTTTGCCACAGGCTATGGTTTGCACAATGCATTGATCTAAACTGGCTTTTTAAAATCAAGCCTACTGTTCTAGAATCAGGCCTCTGAAAACATGCTGTAGTTCTAAATACCAGCTTGAGTGGCAGTGCTGAGAATCAAACCTATAGCTACATAAGATAGGATCAAAAGCATTAGAACTTGGTACATTAAGTACTTACTGTAACAAATTTAAATACTGGTCCAATTATAAAATGCTAAAATTATATGCAAGGTGCCTGCGCCAAAAGGGTTTGATGCAAGTGACACCTTGCACCAAATATTGCAGCAATCCTGATTTTAGAATGCAGGCTGCATTGAAATCAGGATGTTGTGCATCAAAACCACCCTGCACGAGGACTTCCAGTGACGTCACCGACTGGAATGGAATCGGCTCTCACAGAATGGCATCTCCAGCCAAACAAAAGAGGAACAAGCCGGGAAAGCCTCCAGGCACTCCCATGCAAAAATTACGGGAGATGATATAGGCAGATATAGAGGCTCTCCCGGAGACTCGAGGCCCGATATCAGACCTACACCAGGCCTCACCTCAGCACGACCTTCCTCAAGAAGATATAGTTGATATGATAAAACAGACGGCCCGTACGGTCGCATAGATAGATCACACACTCGCTGAACTCCGGTCGGATTTAAACCAGATTGACCACAAAGCAGAGCAGCTAGAACTCTGTTTAACACAGACCATGGAGCAAACAGACAGACAGGACCGCTTGATGTTGTACCTCCTAGCCAGAGAATGAGAGATCAACTGTCGACTAGATGACCTCGAGGGGAGGAGCAGGAGACAAAATATTCGCCTGTACGGGGTTCCGGAAGGCTTAGAGGAGAAAGAGTCGGATAATTTTGCCTTTATTCAGACCTCCTACTTAAGCTCTCAATGGCGCTTCCAAAAGAGCTGGGATATAGAAATAGATCGGGCCTACCGATGGTTAGTCCCGCGGCCGAGAAATCCAGATGCGAGGCCCCGCTCGTTTATTGTAAGAATGACATCTTACCGAAGAAAAGAAGACATCCTAAGAAGGGCCTGGCAGCAAAAAATCATCACATATCAAGGACACAAAATAATCTTTGACAACGATCACACAATAGATGTTCAGGAGGCACGGAAGACCCTCTGGCCCATAATTAAACAACTGAGGCTCAAAGGCATCACAGCACAGATTTTACATCCAGCCAAAATTAAAGTGATCACTCAGCAAGGCAATAAAGTCTTCAAGGACCTACCTGCAGCAACCCCATACCTTGAGAGTCTCGGTATTCATACTTTGCTGCTGACAAAGGAAAAGCTTGAGAAGGACCTGATTGCTTCGGCTTGGGCCATAGCCCAGAAAGGAACGACGAAGACGGGCTCCACCCAGCGTAACCCCCAAACACTACGTGCAGACATCGCACAGATGATACGCCGTTACGGTGAACCGGCTTCAGTGAATAAAGCTGCGACGCACCTGCAGACCCCGGAACACCTGACAGAGGAAGAGGAATCACTTGAACATGAAGAGGCACAACCGGAACAACTACATAGCCCCAGATGAACTTCTACCATTGAAGGACACCCAGAAACCTTTTTTCTACCCCCGCCCCCCCTGGCGACCCACACTGAGACTCCCCGGCCCTCAGGACCGGACTGTGTCTGATTGCACTGTTTCCAACTGTGAGTAGACATTGGTGAATGTTATAAGAGCTATTGGGACCAAAATCCCAGAGACATTTATAACAGCTTACCTGACCTCAATTACATCTAGTAAGTGCAGACGGATCGAGGGTCCGGGTTTCTTGAGGGATGGGGGTGGGGTCTAAGGGAGGGGCACAAAGCAATACAGCGCTGTCTGCTTGCTTGGAGTGCCGGGGGCAAATGCCAATGTTACTGACTTAGTTGGTCTGCATGCGGGGACCGACACGGTGATGGCTCTTAGAATGACTAACTATAGTAAGCTAATTATGGCTTACATCACAGATACTTACGAAGTCAGCCCACTCTTGTAGTGGGGGTCCTCGAGGCAGTATCTGGCTGCACTCCCTGTCGACGTGGACTTAGCAGCAAAGTTTCCCCAGTCTTGATTTCGTGCAGCCCTGGGCTTCATGAATTTGACCTTAGTAGTTTTGACACGCTCCCTCCCCTCTGTTGCGTGTCTGAGGTTTGTTGCTTTACGGCCTGAGATGAAACGAGTTGTTAAAATACCCGTTGGGTCTCCCATGGCAGCTGCATGTGTCCCATAACTTTGCATGTGAAGCTTAAGCTCTCTCCCGATAGTCGGGAGTCCGAATGTCAGGTTCTTTCCCTTCATTGGGTGGCTCCCCAGACAACCTAGACCAAAATGGGAGGAAATTAACTCCCCCTCTAGATCCCCGTGATTATAGCACTTTTTTCATCCGTTCTCATAACTGAGACCACACCACGGCATCGCGGGGGGGGCTCAGCTCTCACCACATCAGGTAACTGTGGACGACTTACTACTGTTTTGTCCGGGTGGCTGCGAGTTGCTGGACTCCTGAGGTTTGACGAGATTCAGTGTAATGCTTGGTGGTACTCTGCTGAAGGGTTCACTTCCATTTGGTTTACTTCCCAACCCCAAAACCACAACCAATGATAGCGACCTCAAACATGAAACAACAGGCCGAGATTGGAACTCGTTTAGTGATCAAACAGTAGAATAGTGACCTTACATTTATGGTAAGGTGCATAGCTCAATACTTGGGTCCGGGGGGGTAGGGGAGATGCCAGATACTTGATTAAAAGGATCGCTGTCCTCTTGATTAACCTGGGGCTGTATTTTATTAAGACCCAGATTACAGCCCTCAGAGACTTACCAGGCGAGAAACACAGGTCTTGAATTATAAGACCCCAGAGCGCAATGCCTGGCAGAGAACACGTGACCGGGGGGGGTGTCTCTCTCCTCTCTGCACACAGGAGGTCTAGACGTTAGGGGGTAGGGAGAGTTAGAGCTCTGATATTACTTTGGGGCTGCATAAAAAGATAAAGGAAAACTGTTTGGAGTTGCTGGCAGAGCGCTGCATACTCGTCCTACCTGCAAGTGGGATGGGTTCTGGAACTCCGACGCGGAGGGTCTCTAGAAAAGCACCCACCGATATATACCTGAGGAGAAACGCCTATGGTAATTCGAAGCGGGATTCCTGGACTCTGGAATAAGTGGGAAAGAGCACCTCATAGATCGATGTGCCCTTGTACATAAGAGAACCCTGGAAAAGAAGGGAAGGGGGGGTCTCCTAGGTGTCGTGGGAGACACCCTCCCCCCCAAAAAAATTCAATACAATAATTGTGGTTAAGCTCAAGAAAGGGAGGAGGGAAGAACAGAGCTGGTTATAAACTATCTAATTGCTCACCATGAAAGTAGGTGGAACATGTGGAGCGACAAAAGATATTCTTTGAATCGGAGTCCATTCGAATTCCTTAAAGGTGGGGACCACGGGGATTGAAAGACAGAGGGTGCAGTGGCTAACTTATCGAGCCACCAGGGAAAGTGGAGATGTCAGGACAGACCCTGACAAATATTAAAATCCTTTTATTTCACTACCTGAGAGCGATTTAATAGTTTAAGGTCCGCTTCTCCCTCCCCATCCCTCCTGGACTGGGGAGATGGAGAAGAAAAGGAACAATAGGAGAGGGCGGGATCAAATGCTTGATATGAGGATATGCCTGAGATCATGTGATATGGCCAAAGGGGAACCTCATTGCACCACCGAGCTCCTCTTCAGGTCCAGAAAGGACATTACTTCCTCTGAATTTTTTTACTCAACCACACCTAGGAAGTACACTACAAGAAAGTAGAGACTCGTGGCTCCGGAGTTTGGTAGCCACGGGCGTTATTTCATTCACGTTGCTTAAGGCCAAAGCAAAGATTTAACTGGCTTATGTAATTCATGTTAAAGTTAATGGAAAAGTTATGTTATGAGGTTTCTTGGTTTAAATTAAGGCAAGGTACGTACAATGATCTATATTATTTTATTAAAACTACAGTGTCTCAGTGGCTAGCAAATAAGTTTCAGGAAAACTGTAGTTATGAGTAATCACCACTCGAAGATAGTCTTCTTCAACATAAACGGTTGCTCAAGCCCTATTAAGAGGAAGAGATTGCAGAGATACCTGGGAGCCCAGGGGTGTGAGGTGGCCTTCCTGCAAGAGACACATCTTACCCCTCTGGAAGCTCAGAAACTAAGGTGCCCAGCTTTCCCCCATATATTTCACTCTTCTCTGCCGAATGGGAGAAAGAGGGGGGTGGCTGTCCTTCTGTCAGCTAAATTTCCCCTGCAGGTGCGGGAGGTGGTTCGGGACCCGGCAGCGAGATGCATCTTAGTAATAGGAACAATACAAGATCAGGTGATTACTCTGATCAACGTGTATGTCCCACCTGGTTCTCCGATCTCCTCTTATTCCGGCCTCCTGCAGCTCGTTGCAGAGAAGGCAGAGGGTATAGCCGTGATGGGTGGGGATTAGAATATAATTCTCAACAGGGGGATGGACACCACATCTCAAATACCCAGACCAGAAATAAGTAAAGCCAAAGCATTCACAGTGCTCACTCAACAACTAGGACTGGTGGATGTATGGAGGGAAAGATATCAGGCTTCTAGGAAGTTCACATGTTACTCCCTGAGGTTCCACATATACTCAAGGCTAGACATGTTTTTCGCTTTTACAAGGGACCTCCCCCTCCTCTCCTCGCTGTGGGTGGGAACGTCGGTTTTGTCAGACCACTCCCCGCTCTTTGTGGAGATTAACTCGGGTCTCCCCAAGAAAAAAACCTTGTGGAGGCTAAATACTTCTCTCCTCCAAAACAAAGAAACAGTTGATGAACTCAATTTCCCAAAAAATCATTAGAAGAAAATAACACGCCAGGAATATCTCCACAGATATTGTGGGACTCCCTGGAGGCGATGGTCTGAGGCAAACTAATACAGAGTGCCACACATAAAAAAAAAAAAAAAAAAGATCACAGCTCAAAAGCAGCAAGAATTAATTTTCCAAATTCAGCAATGGGAAAGACATCAGAAAATTAAGTGGGACCCTGAAAGGGAGGAAAATATTAAGAAAAATAGACATCACCTGCAAAAAATACAAAACTTGGAAGTAGAGAAAGCCCTGTTTTATCTTAAACAAAAATACTACAAGGGAGGCCCTAGGGGGACTAAGATTTTAGCCTATAGACTTAGGCAAAATACAGCGAAGGCGACCATCATTAAAATAAAATCCCTTGATAACAACAAAGAAACCACTCAAGCCACACAAATAATGAGGGCCTTTAGGGCTTACTATGTTAAACTATACTTACCTCAAGAGACAACTTCCTCCCAAGAGAAAAAGAGATATTTGGAGGCTGTGCCTCTCTCCCCCGACGCGGAAACTCTTATCAACCCGATTACTGCGCTAGAACTTAAAACACACAATAAAAAATTTTAAAACAGCTAAATGCCCAGGCCCTGATGGATTTGGCGCGGAATTCTATAAAACCTTTGAGGGGGGGATTACCCCTATCCTGTCGGAGGTATTCGCGGCGGTATGGACGGGAGAGGAACCGGTCCCCCCTCATGGCAATATGCCATCATTCGGTGATTCACAAGGATGGCAAAGATCCGGCATACTGTGAATCTTACCGTCCCATATCCCTACTAAACACTGACTATAAGATATTTACAGCAATAATTGCATCGAGGCTAAATCTTATACTACCTAAATTAATACACATGGACCAAACCGGCTTTGTCTTGGGCCGTCAAGCTCCAGACAGTGTCAGAGTGGCGATAAACTTAGACACTGTCCAGAGATCAGGAACACCAGCGTGCTTAATGAGCTTAGACGCCGAAAAAGCTTTTGACAAAGTCTCCTGGAGCTTTCTATTTGCCGTCTTGGAACATAGAGGCTTCCCTCTCCCATTCATAAATGTCGTCCGTGTGATTTACTATAAACCACAGGCTTATGTCAGAGTGAACGGAGGCATTTCAGACAGGTTTGATCTAGGTAGAGGTACTCACCAAGGGTCCCCACTGTCGCCGCTGTTGTTTGCCCTCTATATCGAACCACTGGCGGAGGCAGTGAGGAGGGCGGAGGAGATATCGGGGGTACAGGTGGGTGACCTCCAGAAGAAAATCTCTCTCTATATGCAGATGATGTCCTCCTTAGCCTCACACAACCTAACCGATCCATAAAAAAAGTTTGGACAGTACTGCTGGAATTTGGTAGCCATGCAAGCTATTCTCTTAACAAAAACAAAACAGAGGTTCTCACCTTTTGTTATAAACCTAGTCCAGAGTTGTCCACCCTCTTCCCGTTAAATTGGAAGGCCGACAAACTGAAATATTTAGGGACCCACATCACGAAACAGTACTCCCAGCTGTTTGTTGCAAATTACCTTCCCTTAATAAATAACCTGCAAAAAGAATTTGAACGCTGGTCATTACTAAACTTCCCAGTGTATTCGAAGATACATACTCTGAGGATGAAATGTACTCCCAAAATTCTTACATTTATTTCAATGTATTCCCTTCTATATACGTAAAGCGACCTTTCAAATTTGGAATAAAATAACTAAATTTGTTTGGAACTCCAAGAAACCTAGAATTAATCTGAGAATTCTTCAGACGCATCGGGGGAGGGGAAGGCAGTCCCTTCCGGACCTCAAGGACTACTTCTTGGCGGTCCAATTAAAAAATGCCATGGTCTGGTCCAGTCCTACTGCTTCCACGGGTTGGAAGCTCATGGAGAGGGGAAAGGAAGGAGGAAGGGGTTCGCAATCTCTAAACCACGCTCTCCTAATCCACAGTGTAAACAAAGACTCCCACCCACAACTGACCTCAGTTAGGGACACAACTAGAGCGGTTCACAGAATATGGCAAAAATACAAGCTTAAAAACTCCCTATGGCCACTGAGGAGGCTAGCCGAGGACCCAGATTTTATGCCAGGAGGCCTGGATAAAAGGTTCCTAACCTGGGATGCAAAGGGTCTTAGGTTCCTCTCCCAGTTCTGGTAGGGAGAAACTTTGTTGGACTTTGCTTCCCTTAAAAACAAATACAACCTACAGAACTCAGACCATTTTAGATATCTACAAGCTAGAAATTATATCCTTGCGTTAAAGAAAAAGGATGCAGACCCAGACAGGGCTCAGCAGCTATTAGAGACCATGCAGAAGGGAATAACAGCAACTAGCCAAAAAGGAATGATTTCCTTACTTTACAAGGCTCTGGCGACATTAAAGGAAGACACGTTAACCAAAATTAAGATTAAGTGGGGCCAAGAAACCACTCAGAGGTTGGGTGAGACTGAATAGGAATGAATATTCTCCCTTACTAAACGGACGACCCAATCACCATATTGGCAAGAATTTTCTTGGAGAGTAAAGGTTCGTTATTTCCTAACTCCCCAAATAATTAACAAAAGAAACCCAGCTGCTCCCGCCCAGTGCTGGAGAGGATGTGCCTCTCTGGAAGCGGACCATTTACATATTTTGTGGGCCTGTGATGCCTTACAGAATTACTGGAGCGACATCACGAGTGCAATCTCAGAAATACTTTCAGTGCAGGGCCGGCTGGAGTGGCCCGCAATGGTCCTGGGTCTACCACCCAAGGAGATACGAGGTGCTGACTCATTGTACCTGTGGTCTATTCTAACAACGGCTGCACACAAGGCCATTACGAAGAAGTGGCCCTCTTCCAGTTCCCCCACTATCAGGGAGTGGATAACGGTAGTGAACACTATAGCGGGTCTGGAGGAACTCACTTATAGAATTAACAGAACCTCGGTATACCTAAGAAGATGGGCTAGGTGGGAGTTATGGCGAACCGCAAGGCAAGAAAGGGATAACTGATCTGTACATAGATCACGGAAAAAGGGAACAAACTGAGGGAGACTTTGGAATCGGTTGGAGGGCCTGGTTGGTTTGGGGGAGGGAGACCGATGATCCACTTGATGTTTGAAGGAGACTCTAAGGAAGTTAGGGAGGGCTTGAAGAGAGCTGAAGCCCTTCCTTTGAAGGATTACATTAATTTAATGAACACAACTGAATTGAATTGATTGAGACTTACTGTATAAGAAACAAGTAAGAAATGTAATAAACACTGATTGGAATATTAACACATATGATTGAAAGAATGTACCTAAATATTGTTAATAAACTTGAATTTAAAAAAAAACACCCTGCACCACCCTTGCGCCAGAAGAGGTGGTGCACCAGGACATAACAGGGCTTGCACCATGGCAGGGCTGCAGTGTATACTGCAGTACCACATATCCTACGTGATATCTGGCTTTTACCCCCTCTTTCCTGCTGCTAGGGTTTCCTTGTGCCTATCCCATGCATTTTTGAATTCCCCCTACCGTTTTTACTTTCACCACCTCTGCTGTGAGGCTGGTCCATGCACCCTCCACCCGTTCCATTAAAAAATACTTCCTCACATTACCCCTGAGTCTACCCCCTCACCTCATATCATGACCCATTCTTCTTGAACATCTTTTTTCTGAATGTTGCTACCATTATGTACCTTATTTATGCCCTTGAGGTACTTGAAAGTTTCTGTCGTATCTCCCCGTCCTTTCTTCCAGAGTATACAAATTGAGGTCCTCTAGTCTCTCTTTGTATGGAGAAAAAAAAAAAAAAAGGTGCATTCCAGCAGCAAACATTCTGCATTGGCATGCTTGTTGCGTACTACTAAGAACTTGTAGAAGACATGGGCAGGGATTATTACAGGTAGATAACCTCAAAGGGCATAGCATATTCATGAGCACCATCATGCACAATGTTTGCACCTTGCCTGTAAGGTTGAGACGAGCATTTTACCACCTGTATCATCCAGTTTAATTAGCTAGCAGAGGGTTACAAGCAAACTGTATCCCATCCCCCAACGTGCTGCTGAAAAAAACCTTCAAATAGTTATTTCACAAGGGATTCTTGTTTTCATAAATTGGCCGAGTTGTAATTAAACCTGAACACCAATGATCAGTGTCAGCGAACAGAAATACATTATTTCCAAGTGAGTTCCCCAAAGTGGAGATTAGCTTCCAGGTATCCACAGCACCAATGGTGGACTTGATATTTCCCTGCGAGATCTTGAAGATAGGAAGTGGACTCCTTGGTCTCCCTTGGCGTCTGAGTAGGGACACTGGATTTCCCAGTGAGATACTCAAGCTGTGAATTGGCCTCTGTGGTATCCACAAAGTTAGTGAGCAGGGACACTAGGTTTCCCAGTGAGACTTCCAGAATAGAAGGTAGAGTCCTTGGTAATCCTGCAGCATTCGTGAACAGACACGGGAATTCCCATTGAGATTCCAGAGTGGAGAGTGAGGTCCCTGACATCACATGGTGTCTGTGAGCAAGGAGACAGGATTTCCTTGTGAGATTCCCTACTCTGAGATTCCCCAGAATGGTGAGTGGGCTCCCTGGTATCCACAATGCTGGCCTACAAGGAAATCTGGATGGCCCAGTGACCTTTCAGTATTAATTGTGGACTGAGACCTGCCTTGTTCACCATCATGGAGCCTGGATTTCTGGGTCACATTGAGGGTGCTGCCTCAGATCCAGTTTTTTCTAAACAATAGTGGAAGCTGAAAATCGTGAACCACCGGACCATTACTGGTTGCAGGTATGCAAGAATCTCGTGGTACTTTGCTTTTTAAGTTGGCTTACTTCCAGTGTTGCAGTTGTGATTTATCAGTGGGGGTTGGGGGGTCAGGGCATTTGTGATTATGCGGTATGTATCAGTCTCCTGCTGGCTTGCCTCACATTTTAAAGATATGTCCGTGCCTATCATGTAAGTATAAGACTATAATTCCCGTTTTCTTTGCAGAAGTGTGTTTTCTGTAAGAAGCGGCGGAAGCGAGTGGCTGGATGCTGTGTGCAGTGCTCTCATGGTCGCTGTCCCACTTCGTTTCATGTGACCTGTGCCCAGGCTGCTGGCGTCATGATGCAGCCGGACGATTGGCCCTTTGTGGTTTTCATCACTTGCTTCAGACATAAAAACCCTCAATCAGAGGTGAGTCATGGTTAAATTGTAATAGCTGTAGAGGTTGTAGGACAGACAAATAGTTGCTGTTGCTATCTTTCGGGGGGGGGGAGAGTAGTGGTCTTCATAAAGGATGTTGTACTTCATCATGTGGGCCACTAACTCTGGTCTGCTCTTGTTTTTTCAGAGGTCTGTTCTTGCTGCATGGGTATAATTTATGTGTAGTTTAATGAAATTTCTATACCGGTTACTTTACACCAATAATCATGTTATAATACAGAGAATATGGTATGGGGTGTGTAACAGTTTTTTTTTCTCACACGCCTTGTGTGTGATGTAACCCTAAGCAAAGCTCAGTACACAAACCCTAGGTATACATTATTGTATACAATTGCTGAGTTTTTTGACATGAATATGAAGGAACTTGGGTACAGTGTATGGAGAGCTGCTTGCTTTCTCTGCATATTTTATTTTCTCTATTTTGTTTTGTCTGCTTACTTGTGGTACAGAAGGTGTATTCCTAATGGAATGTTTATTTAGATAACATATAACTGCAATACTTCTGCTCTTGGAAAAGGACCAAGCATTTCTAAGTAGCTGCCTAGCCAGCCCCATTTCTTACAGGTGTTAGTAGGCCGGCAACATTCCATGAAAACCCACTGATGTGGTTTTTGACCCCCTGATGAAGCTTTTTGGTAGGCAAAGCGCTGAGGTGTTATGCTTTCATTCAGGTGACTGGTTGTGGCTCAGTTTGCAAGAGCACCATGTTAAGTAAATTTGGAATTGGATTCAGCATATCAACTTAGTGTTCTTCATTTCTGTTGGAGTGCAGCTTGGTTTGAGTTATCTGGGTTAGCCACACTCTAGTTGCACCCCTCTGGACTCCACTAGGGCTCATGAACACCATTTGAAAACGTGATGTGGTTTGAGGCCTTTTCATTCCCCAATGACTGCTTGTCTTTAACATAGAAAGTGAAAAAAAGCTGAGGGGTCTGTCCAGTCTACCCACCCTGCCTAACTACACCGTGAAGACCTTTAGTGACCAGCCCTCCCAGTTACCTCCACCCCCTTCCGACTTGCTGTGGCCATATATTTTCCCACTCTACCTTGAAAAAAAAAAAACACGCAGCAGTGTCACTCTTTGCCCTTTTAGATAAGAACGTTTTCAAAAAGAACTGTATTCTGACAACGTGGATATACAGTTCACTATCCAGACTCTGGCAGTTCTGCTGAAAACAGCAGAGTCATCAGAAGTCTTCAAGCAAAGCTGCTCCTACCACCCTGGTGGTGTATCCTCCGGCTCTGTCTCATCTGGAAGGGAAAGGTAAGGTCTCTTTCTTTGCAGCTCATGGCTTTGAAGGATTCTAGTAGTTAGTTTTTTTTTTTTTGCTTGTTTGTTTTTTAAAGTTGGCATCTAAAGTTATCGTACTAAGAAACATGGATGCGAGAAATGCCACAGGTGCTGTTTTCATGGACCTGTCAAAGGCTTTTGACTTTGGGACTTCTGGTTGAGCTCTCAAGAAGATGGCAGCTTAGTTCGAGCTCGGAACTCCCCTCATATATATTCTTCCGTATACAATATAACAGATTTAGTGTTGTAACAAAGATAAAACACAGAGTGGGTGGAACAATTCTGATACTTGATGAAATGGTGCAGAAAATTCCTTCTGAGCCTCTCAATATGCAGGGGAGTCCAAAACGTCTGCCAGAGAGGTGTCTGAGTCCAAGCATTCCTTGGCCTCCACATATCATCACAGAACATGCCCCGACGCCGTGATCTAAACCACCTTGTGACAGGGTGACCCCTGTCATCGTGCACACCCCTTGGATAAATTGAAACCTCTTCACCAAGCAGGTTATATGTTTTGTATAATGTCCAGCTTGCTGGTTGGCTGGTTATAAATTAAGTGCTGAAGTGCTTATAAAGCTTTCTGTGTATATTAACCTAAAAACAAAACTAAGAGTACAGTTACAAAATGAGAAGGGCTGTCTTAATGTAAGAATAACAAAAGTTTGTGTCTGCTTTTTCTAGATGTTAACAGACGCTTTCTAAAATGTATTTTACTGCAGACGGCATGATGTAATATGACCCTGCAGGAGAGTTTAGGAGAGCACAGAATGTTCTGATCTCTGCTCTGACCTTTAACAATGTTGTAAACAAGTTATTTAATGTGCTCCAGGTGGCTGCCAAATAATTGTTCTCTCTGGTGCAACAGTGGCTCCTAGTGACTAGTTTTGTTATGTCTGCTGTTAATCAGAAGGTAGTGGAAAATCTTTCCAACTTCTAGTGAGCTTATAAAAAGACCTACCTCAGTGATGAGGAGGATACATAGGGAGATCAGTTGGATACTGACTGAGGAAGGTGGAAGACCTCCTAGTAGTGTGTGCTTTCACACTGTTTGATTCATGTTAGGCTGAAGAAAAGCATTAGAAACTGTTGAAGGTAAGCAGTTGTCTGACTTGCCATTTTGCTTTCTGTATATTTTACTTGATATAAATAAAATGATAAACACAACCACGCATCTGTTATGCCCCTTATTTGTGGTCTGCCTGAAATTTTGTTATCCTAAATCCAGGCCTGGTGACGCACGTAAAACTAAACGGGTGAAACTGAACATGATATATAAAGAGTTACTCTCCTTCCATGCAGAGGTGAAAGATTTATATTCTGAACGCCATAGAAACATGGTAGCTTTGGACAAAGAACCGATGATTCAGAATGCCGGATCACTGCAGTGGAAAACAGGGTTGATGAACTGGACACCACATGCCAAGCCTTTCAAGATCAGTGCAGTCAGATGCAGGCCCATCAAGAAGATGCTGAAAACTGTGCACAACTGAAGAATAAAAGAATATACTGCGTACCGGAGGGTTCAGAAAATTAATATCGTGGATTTTGTAACACTACTTCGTACGGCCCTGGAATTACCAGTAGATATGCAGTTGGACATGGAGTGGGTACATCGCGCTTTGGGCCCACAGCCTACTGACCCAAACACCAGGCCTCGATCTGTCATGGCACGGTTCCTTAGCTGTGCTATTAAAGAAAGTTTTAATGTTGGCACAGCGCAGACAAAAAGTATATTATGGACAAACACGTATTTACATTGACAATGACTATGCCCCCCAAGCTATGCGGGATAGAAGAGCCTATGCTGACATTTTACCACAGTTGAAAGAAAAAGGCTTTAAATTCACTACCCCTTATCCAGCAAGACTAGTAGTGCAGCTCTCATCTGGCTGCAAGGAATTTGGCACTACTTGGGAGGCGAGGGAAGAGTTTACAAAATATGGCCTACAATTTAAAGATAAAACTCTGCAGAAGGCACCACTTGAGAACAGACTTTCTTGATGGCATATGGTCCCGGCAGCAGGAACCCTCGAAATGTAACTGCCCCACTGCCAACGCGGATTACCTCTCATCTAGCTGGCTTTCGATGTCCAGCTCACGGGAGAACCTGAACGCCATAAGAGAAGCTTGTGTTTTGGATCTAATAATTTAGCTGGAAGCAGAGTGTGGACTTTGCAGCAGGGCTTCACATTGTCTGAGTTTTGCTTGGCTGTCAGCTGGGGCCACAAGTACCCAGGGACTTGCATATACATTAAGACTTGACTTGATATTCTCTGCTCCTTCCTAACAGGAAAGGACTTTGTTTTACTCGAAGCTCTTCCTAAAATACATAGCAAGACTTTCATTTTGAAAGCCCATTAATCGGCTAGGTTAAACTTGTCAGGAACGAAGAGCAGTGACCTTAACTGTTTAATCTACAACACTACTTTATAATTTTGAACTGGACAATACCACATTATTAGCATAATACGAATTTCAGAGTTTAGATGTATAGTGACCCATATATAGTGCTTCTTTGGACAATAAGAAAATGACTGTCTTTGATGGAACATATTCTCCATTGCACTGTTACTTTTCTTTTTATTTATTACTGTCTCCTTTTAAAGAACTGGTTGGTGAGTAAACAAACTTGGTAAAGGAAAAAAATAGAAGCATGAGTAAATGCTAGCCTAAGGTTTAATTTTTTAAACTAAGAGAACTCTTACTCAAACAGGTTTATGACCTCGAGGGGCATTTTTTATTTAAGATGAGACCGACTGAAATGGTTGGCAGACCTGGAGTACGATGGGGTTTATGTTGAGGAAGGAAATGGGGAGGGTATGAAATTTAATGGCTCTCGGGTCTTTTTGACCATTTCACAATAAAACTAAAGAAAGTATGTTCTATATAACACAGATATGTTTGAGGGGAGCAGACAGCTGCGATGAGAAGTAGCCCAGTTGTATTATATTTTGGGAACCAAAAATGGTTTTCTTTGAAATATGTCTTTGGTTTTGCTTTAATAAGTCTGCTTTTTCGTTACTGTTAAGGCCCAGGAGCGATATGCCTCTGGGTTTCCTCCAGTACTTCTGAAGAAGGGCAGGAAACACATGAAGGGAGTAAAGTTTGGATCTCCCCTACCATGGAAGTCATGGATTCATTGCCCATGCTGTATCTGACATGGCAACTAGACCAATTAAGTATTCAGATGGTATGGGAGGTGATTCATAATTTACATAGTTATTACAGGGGTCATGGCTGTTTTGTTACCCTAGGCCTTTTGATTATATACCAGTTGACTACTGCATTATTGGATGTTACTTTCACATCACAGCAGAAAGTAAAAATTAGTTACTTTAGTCAAATGCAAATAAAAACGCAGCAGAGGCACATTTTTAAGGCAATTAGTAAACAGAAATGGTGTATATCCCAACTTGGTAAAGATAGACGGGTGAGGGGGAAGGAATGGAATACAGATCAGAATAGAAAGGAGAACAAAGGGGAGACAGGCCGAATAGGGGATCACATTGTTAAATGTAGGGTCTTGTGGAGGGAACAGCTGAAATCCTATTGGTATATTTAGTGAGATCCTTGATAAAATAATGTAAGTGTGTCGGTTTCATTGGTATGTTTTACGTCTGAATGTCAGTGGGCTTAATTAACCCCATGAAAAGGTCCTGGTTCTTCCACTATTTCAAGAAACAGTCCAATGAGGTGATATTTCTTCTGGAAACCCACTGAACTGAGGGAAAACATCAGAAACTGTCCTGGGGAAAGGTATCTGGTATTCTAGGGATGTGGATATGTTCAATCCACACTGTCTGGCAGGTTCCTTGCCACTTTAAATCTTGCCGGAAGGTCTTCAAGCTGGCTCCTCCCACCCACCCGGTTGGTAAAACCCTCGGCTCTGCGCCGTGACGCCAGATCTTCCTTACCGCTTGGAAGCTCAGGTTCCCTCCTTAGCGCTCTGCGTTTTAGGCCTGGATCCTAACTCTTTGGGTTTACTGAAAATTGTTTTAAAATTTACAAGACTTCTGTCATCTTCTTCCCTCGTGGCTGCGATGGACAAATCCACTCCCAGCTTCCGTCGGTGCCCTTGCGGGCAGATGATGTCCCGGACCGATCCGCACTCCACGTGCGTTTACTGCCTGGGTCTTGCTCACGATCCGCAGGCCTGCGATTTCTGCAAGTCCTTCTTGGCTTCAGTTCTTGAGGACCGCCCTGCCAGACTACAACTTGGGCGTCCCGAGAAACGGTACCCGCCGGTGAAGTCAAACAGGCCCGTTGGGCAGTGTCCATGGCTGCGGGCTCCACGGAGCAGCTGGAGCAGTTGATCGTCCTCGAGGAGGCGGCGGTCCAGGACACTTAATCTTCCTCCTCGGTTGCGGCGTTTATCCCGCTCTCCTTGAGCTCATCCTATACTGCTTCTTTTCCGGAGCTTTGCCAGTCCCTCTCCACTAAAAGAGAAGGACCATCGGGACATTCCAGTCGGTCTAAGAAAAAAGAACCAAAAGGTAGGTACCACCGTCGACGTTCATGGGAGCGGGAGAGATCCCCTTCACCGGACTGTTGGCTCTCGACGTAGGTCAAGGTTGCAGCTAAGGCTGCTGGCTTCACGGTGTCCCCGTCAGGTCAGCCAGCCAAGACATCTGTCGACGCGGTCAAGATTGTTTTCGACCCATTAGATGGTTTGTCGACTGGAAAAGCCGACAACCCTTCTTCACCGGTTCCCCCGGTGGTAGCCGAGGACTTGCCTGTGCCGAAGTCCCCAGTAAAGGACCCTGAACCAGGGAATGAGCAGGTTTCCCCTGCCCCCTGTTAGACCCACCCTCTGTGACCCCGAAGGTCTTGGTCCTTTTCCAAGTCAAGCAGATCCCGCTGACATCGTCAGTCTGTCTCGACATCATGGAAAGCGGCGCCGCCGCTCGTCCTCTTCAGAGGATAGGCTCTGATGTAAGTTACGTTGGCGCTACGAGGACTTGATGTGGCAGCAACTTTTATTGACCGGTGACAAGCTAACTCCGTCGCCCTCTCCGGCAATTAAGTGGCTGTCACCGGAGCGGCCGAAGCAACCCCTCGTAGTCATCAAGGAGCAGACCCTGGCGCCGGTTGTTTGGCTGAAACCGGCTGCTCTGCCCATTGTGGTGGAACCACCGCTTCCTCAACCGAAGAATGGGGCCCCGACCAAGGATTCTTGTTTGGGTCAGAGCATGCCCCATAGGTTGTCGGTCACCCTCACTCCCAGTCGACCTCGGCAGGTGGAGGGTGGCTCAGGCACTCGGCAGCTGTTTGCAGACTCCACGGAGTCTGACGACGACGCCTCCCTGTTCTCCAGGCCTGTTGACCTGAAATCCGAAGGGGGTCAGTTGGTGGACAAGAGCCCATCCTCGTTCCTGGGTATTCTTCGACTCATCTCAGAGTCTACTGGGATGCAGCTCAAACCCGTCCAGAAACAGGCCAGGTATCCCCTCACGGAGATACTGGACCGAGGAGATTGTCCTGTGGAGGCCTTCCCGGTGGCCAAAGCCATTGTTGGCCCGGCCCTGGAGTTGTGGCAGCTGCCTGCTTCTTGTCCCTCGCGACCATTGCACGTTATCCCCACCGTTCACTCCGTTTTGGAGCACCCCCTCTGCGGAGGGGTTGGTGACTGACAATGTTTTCTGGCGACGGTCAAGCAGGTTCGGGATCAGGGAAGGGCGGTGGCTAAACAGCTCCAGACTTCGTTGGACATTGGTGACTCTTGTGCCCTGTCAGTAGCAGCCGCAGTAGCTATGCGCCACAGAGCTTGGCTGTGGATCTCCACCTTCACAGCGGACACCCAGCACAAGTTGGCAGATGTTCCATTCCTGGGCACCGACTTGTTCGGGCCAGGGGTTGAAGGCCATCTCCAGAGGATCGAGAAGTCCAGTGCCACCTTGGACTCTTTCACGTCTGCCCAGAAGGACAAAGGCCGCCAGCAGCAGCGTAAGCCCTTTTGCCTTTCCACTCCAGCGGCACGACCAGCCCAGCAGCACCAGCAACAGAGCTAGCAGGCTCACACTTGGCGCCCTAAGGCCAAGTCTTCCACTGCCTCCAATAGGAAGCCTGGAGGGAAAGGTCCAGGAGGCCCCTCGGCTGGCCTTTCCTCCAAGTTTGCCCAGTGACGGGTTGAGGGGTGTCACTCCTCCTTGGGTTCCCCCTGTGGGGGGGACGGCTCCGCCACTTCCTTTCCGCCTGGTCCACTATTACCACGGACCGCTGGGTGCTAGAAGTGGTCGGCAGGGGTCTGCGTCTAGAGTTCGAGCAGTCCTCTCCTTACCGAGCCGTCACCCAGGTGGGGGACGGCTTCTGAAGCCTCTTTGTCTGCTTGTCAGGCCGGCGTTGCCCTGCTTCTCCAAAAAGAGGTGATCAGGGAGGTGGCGGACCCTCCTCCAGACCCAGGGTTTGTGTCCGGGTACTTCCTGGTCCCAAAACGGATGGGGGGGGCTGGCACCTCATTCTCAATCTGCATGACCTGAACAAGTTCCTGAGGCCGCGCACCTTCAGGATGGTCACTCTGGAACAGATCATTCCATCCTTGGAACTAGTATGTGGTTCTGCTCTCTGGATCTCCAGGACGCGTTCTTTCACGTTCCAATCAATCTGTCTCATCAGCAATTCCTCTGCTTCAGGGCAGAGGGATCTCTTTACGAGTTCCGGGCCATGCCCTTCGGCCTTTCTCCAGCTTTCAGGGTCTTCACCAAATGCATGGCAGTGGTGACAGCATTCCTGCGGCACTGAGGGGTCCGGGTCTACCCTTACCTGGACGACTGGCTGATTGCAGCCCAGGGATCTGGCCCTCCTGGTCTGTTCTCAGATTGGCCTCCTCATCAACGAGGCCAAATCGGAACTCGTGCCATCGCAGGTGATTCAGTTCATCGGGGAAGAGCTTGACTCCCTTCGAGCCATAGCTCGGCTCCCAGTGGACAGGGTCGAGGTCCTTTCCTCCTTTGCCCAATCATTTCTGGTTGGGCAATTGCGCCCTTCCCGGAACTTCCTGCGCCTTCTAGGCCTCATGGCGGCCTGCACCAGCGTGGTCCGTTGGGCCCGCTGGCATGTGCGCCCTCTGCAGTGGGGCAAGCTGGCCATCCAGTGGTCACAGCACTCCGGTCCTCTGGACCAGCCAGTGATAGTGACCCAGAAGATGAGGGGATGGCCTGCAGTGGTGGCTCGTCCCAGCTCATCTGCAGGAGGGTATCCCGTTTGTCCGCCCCAAGCTGACGGTCACTCTTACGACCGACGCCTCTCTGGGTTGGGGTGCCCATCTGGGGGAATTCCAGGCCCACGGCCTGTGGTTCCCCCTCGAGAGTCTTGATGCCACATCAACCTGCTGGAGCTTCAAGCGGTTTGGCTAGCCCTCGCCGCCTTCGCTCCGTTTGTACAGGGTCAGGTGGTTCAGGTCCAGACGGACAACACCATGACCATGTACTACCTCAGCCGTTAGGGGCGGGACGCACTCCCTGCCTCTGTGCAAGGAAGCTGTCCGCATTTGGTCTCTCGTGATCAGCCTGAAGGCGGATCTCCTAGCCATCCATGTGGCAGGAGCCTCCAACAGTCTGGCTGATGCCCTCAGCCAGATAAGCGCTGCATCTCCCGAGCTGAGGCTGTTTCATGCGCGCGCCCCCCTAAGGGCTCACTGCAGGGGGATGCCTTCTTGAGGCTGTGGCCCCCCGAGCCTCTTCTGTGGCTTCCTTCCATTTCCCTTGATCCACAAGGTGCTTCTCAAGGCGAAGAGGGACAAGGCGCAGGTGATTCTGGGAGCCCCAGCGTGTCCTCGCCAGTTGTGGTATCCAGATCTTCTCAGCCTCAGCTCCAGGCTCTTGAGGCAGCTCCCAGCCCTCCCAGACCTGATCTCAGTCGACAAGGGAAAGGTCCTCCATCCAGATCTTCAATCCCTGCACCTGACGGCCTGGTTCCTGAGCGGCTAGAGTTCCAGGCTTTGGGTATTTCCAACGAGGTCCTAAACGTCGTTTGAGGCATCACATAAGGGAGTCGACCAGGAAATGCTATGCCTTCAAATGGAAGAGATTCTCCATTTGGTGTCAGGACAAGAGGGTGAACCCCTCTTTCTGTCCCTTGGCTAGCATTTTGGACTAGCTGTGGTCCCTTTCTCAGCTAGGGCTTCGGCTGACGACCCTTAAGGTGCACCTGGCAGCCATCTCTGCTTACTGGGCACAGGTCGGCATGCAGTCGGTGGCGGAGGTGAAGGTGGTCTGGTGCTTTTTCAACAAACATCTTTGGGAATAATGGATGTGTGGCGTTTTTTCCTGACTGCGAGGGCATATACCTTTTATTCTCCATGATTCCAAATGTCTTCAAGATTAGATTATTTCTTAATCTCAAAAGGGCATACAGATAAGTTACATGACACTACAATTTGCTCTCGGTTTGTCAGACCATTCCCTATTGCTATTAAAACTAAACTTGAATCTGCCAAGACGGACTTCGGGTTGACGTTTCAATACCTCATTCCTAAGGGATGAAGAATTAAAAAAAAACTTTTAATATTAAACTTTCACAAATTTTAAATGAAAACGCCACTCCAGAGGTTACTTCCAGTATACTGTGGATAATTAAAAGCGGTTATCCATGGTGAACTAATAGCATATGCATCAAAAAAAAAAAAAGGTAGCATATAAAAAGTTACAAATGGAACTACACTAACTCCAACAGACTATGGCTGCTAATTTTATATATTTATTGAAATTGTTTCACCAGGATGGCACACTAAGCAAAAAGATGCTCGTCTCCCGTGTGGCCTGGGGGTGAGGGTACAGTGGGAGATAACTTGTAAGTTATCAAGAGTTACATATACCAGGAAAAACAGTAGAACATAGCTGAGCACAATTACAGCAATACATAACCCTACGGGTCATAGTAAGATACGCCAGATAGCAACACTATAGTAAATCCTAGATGAGAAGGTACAACAGGCCCTCTTTTATCGGGGGAAAAAAAAATACAGATTTGAGGGGGGTCCCAAAGGAGCTAGACATTTAGCCAAACTCCTTCGTGGCCATAGGACCTCCACATATATCTCGCAGCTAAATTCTTTAACAGGGTTTTATAGCTAGGACAACGCCAGAGATAATTGAGACATTTCGGAGTTATTTTTCCCAGTTGTATCTGGCATCCTCACCAGTACCAGATTTACAGATGGAGAGATTTTTTGCTCAAATATCACTTCCTACCATATTCCAGAGTTACTCCGAAAGACTGGCTCCAGTCACAGCAGAGGAGCTGAAGTCCGCACTTTCTAGAAGTAAAACGTTGAAATCACCTGGGCTGGATGGATTGCCATCAGAGTGATGCAATGCTTTCAGAAAGAAACTTTCTGCCCCATTGTTGGCCACATTTTGCAAGGTGCGGAGGGGGGAGACTCCTCCTCCCTCCTGGCCCTACACCACTATCTCTCCAATATTAAAACAAGGTAAAAACCCCAAATTCCCCATTTCCTGCGGGCAGATTTCCATCTTAAATATGGACTACAAACTGTTTATGTCCATTTAGGCGCACAGACTGGAGGAAATACTACACAGCCTAATACATCCCGACCTGTCAGGTTTTACCCATACCAGACAGACTATGGACAGTAGAAACATAGAATCTGACGGCAGATAAAGACCGCTTGGTGCATCTAGTCTGCCCATTTCCCTACATAATGTATAAGCTACAGATCCTAGTTAACCAAAAGCCTACTTCCTCCTATCCCCCACTAGAATTGCCTTATGTCTGTCCCATGCATTCTTGAATTTCCCCACTGTTTTTGACTCTATGACCTCCTCAGGAAGGCCATTCCATGCATCTACAACCCCCTCTGTGAAGAAATACTTCCTCGCGTTACCTCTGAGCCATCCCCCTTCTATCTTCAAATTGTGTCCCATTGTTCTTGCACATCTTTTTTTTGAAAGATGCCACCCTCTTGGACTTTGTTGATTCCCTTGAGGTATTTGAAAGTTTCTATCATGTCCCCCCTCTCCCTCCTTTCCTCAAGGCTATACATAGAAACATAGAATTTGATGGCAGATAAGGACCGCTTGGCCCACCCAGTCTGCCCATTTCCCTACCTACTGGATAAGCTGCAGATCCTAGTTAAACAGCAGCCTACTTCTTCCTACCCCCACCCCCTAGAATGGCCTTATGACTGTCCCATGCATGCTTGAATTCCACCACTGATTTTGACTCCACAACCTTCCTCCGAAGGCCGCTCCATGCATCCACAACCTCTCTGTGAAAAATACTTCCTTAAATTACCTCTGAGCCGCCTCTGTCTTCAAATTTGCCTCTTGTTCTTGCACACCTTTTTTTGAAAGATGCTACCCTCTTGGACTTTGTTGATTCCCTTGAGGTACTTGAACGTTTCTATCATGTCCCCCTCCCTCCTTTCCTCGAGGCTATACATATTAAGCTCCTTTCGTCTCTCTTTATATGTCTTCCAGTGCAGACCCTGCACCATTTTAGTTGCCCTCCTCTGGGCAGCTTCCATCCTATGTCTTTGCGGAGATTGGGTCTCCAGAACTGCACGCAGTACTCCAGATGGGGTCTCACCAGCTGGGTCTGTACATAGGGATAACAACTTCCTGTTTTCTACTGGTGATGCCTCTCCCTATGCATCCCAGTATCCCCCCAGCCCTCCTTGCTTCCCTCTCACATTGCTTGCCCACCTTTAGGTCATCTGATATGACTACCCCCAGGTCCCTTTCCATTTTTGTTGTTGTTAGTATCTCACCCCCCTTTGTGTACTCTTCCCCTGGATTTTTGTTTCCCAGGTGCATTACCTTGCACTTCTTAGCATTGAATCTAAGCTGCCATACATTTGACCATTCCTCTAACCTTGCCAAGTCCCTTCTCATCCTTTCCACCCCACCCTGTGCATCAACTCTGTTGCAGATCTTTGTGTCATCTGCAAAGAGACATACTTTTCCTTCCAGTCCCTCTGCAATGTCGCTTATAAAGACATTGAAGAGGACCGGTCCTAATACTGAACCCTGCAGTACCCCACTAGTAACCCTCCTTTCTTCTGAGTGGACTCCATTTACTATTACTCTCTGTGTTCTATTCTCCAGCCAATTCTTTACCCAGGCTGTCATCTTGGGACCCACTCCCAGGCTGGCTAACTTGTATATTAATCTTTTGTGTGGGACTGTGTCAAATGCCTTGCTAAAGTCTAGGTAGTCTATGTCCACAGCCCCTCCCTGATCTACTACTTTGGTCACCCAGTCAAAGAAATCTATCAGATTCCTCTGGCATGACCTTCCCGCCTGTGAATCCATGCTGCCTAGGGTCCAGCCCCTCTGGCCTCTAGATACTCGACAGTTCTTTCCTTCAGAAGTGATTCCATCCTTTCCCTATCACTGAGGTTAAACTAACAGGTCTGTAGTTTCCTGCTTCTGTCTTGCTCCCACTTTTGTGAAGGGGAATCACATCTGCCCTCCTCCAGTCCTTGGGTACCACCCCATCCTCCCATGATTTGTTAAAAAGGGTAATCAGTGGTGTCACTAGTTCTACCCTTAGTTCTTTTAGAAGTCTGGGATGAATCCCATCAGGCCCCATTGCTTTGTCCACCTTCAGTTTCAAGAGTTCTTTCAGAACTCTTTCTTCTGTAAATGGGCTGGTATCAACTTCTGTATCCAGAGTGTTTCTACTGTTTGTTTTATGCCTCCCCTCTTCATTTGTAAATACTGAGCAAAATATTTGTTTAGTATCTCTGCCTTTACAGTCTCCCTCTGCCCACCCTCCTCCCCTTTATTAAGCCTCACTATCCCTCCCTTGGTCTTCCTTACGCTCCTGATGTACCTATAAACGGTTTTATCCCCTTCTTAACTGAGTTGGCTATCTTTTCCTCGGTTTGGGCCTTTGCTGTTCTGACCGCCTTCCCAGCCTCCTTTTGCTTTAACTGATACAGTTCTCTGTCCTGCTCCTTCTTGATTCCTTGTACTTCCTGAATGCTTTCTTTCTCTTGAACCTTCACTGCCACTTCCTTTGAGAACCATAGTGGTTTCTTACATCGTTTGTTTTGTTTATTTGCTTCACACAAGGCTCGTTACCTCTGTGATGGCAGTTTTATTATTCCCCATTGTTCTTCCACCCTCCTTCCTGCCCATTTGCTAGTGCATTCTTTAGGCACTCACCCATTTTGGCAAGTCAGCCTCCTAAAGTCCAGTACTTTGCCTTTGTATGGCTTGACTCTATTGCTGTGTTTATTGTGAACCATACTGTTCGATGGTCGCTAGTTCCCAGATGGCTACCCACTTCTACATCTGTGATCCTCTCTCCATCTCCATTTGAGAGAATCAGGTCTAAGATTGCTCCCTCAAGTGGGCTCCAATACTCGTTGTCTAAGGCATGCTCTCTGTAGGGCATCTAGAATAACTCCACTCTTCAAAGTGGCTGCTGAAACTGCACTCCAGTTAACATCTGGCATATTCAGATCACCCATCAGCAATATCTCCCTTTTTCTGCCATTCTAAGTATACTTTCTATCATTTCCTTGTCCATTTCCTCCCCTGAAGAGGTCTGTATACAACCCCTATGCGTTGTGGTGCCATTGCCTGTCTCCAAATTTACCCACGGTGCTTCTTCTCCTCCCTGTTTACCCTTTTGCTCTGTTGCTTTTATTCCTTCCCTTATGTAAAGAGCTACTCCTCCTCCTCTTTTACCCTCCCTGTCCCTCCTGTAGATAGTGTATCCTGGTATGTTTACGTCCCAGTCATGGTTTTGTGTGTACCATGTTTCTGTGACTGCCACGATATCCAGATGTTCCTCCTCCTTCAAGGCCACTAATTCAGGAAGCTTGTTACCCAGACTACGGGCATTGGTACTCATTGCTCTCCATTTTTTGATGGCTTTACCTTCTGTTGCAGCATCCCCCACTGACCTTTCTACCTCGGTCTTTTTCTCATTTAGTACCCTGTTTTGTAGGAGAGGCTGGGATTTTCCTGCTGCTTATAAGTGCCTCCCCCTTTGACTAGTTTAAAAGCTTGCCAATGAAGCATTTAAACCGATTGCTCAAAAGACTTGTTCCTTCCTGGCAGATGCAGACCATCCTGCCAGTATAGGCTGGTGTCCCTCCAGGTGGAACCCCAGTCCCCAATGAAGCCAAACCCCTGTGCTCCACACCATTTTTTCAACCATTCATTAAACTGCATGGTGCTAATTACCCTTGCCTCCCCCATGCCATTGACAGGCAGCACTTCTGAGAAGGATACTGTGTGTGCTACTTGTCTTAGGCCCCTCCCCAACTCTGCAATGTCCTCCTGCACTGCTCTAATCTCATGATGAGCCAAGTCATTTGTCCCTAGGTGGACAATTACATCCAGCTCAGACTCCCTGCAGCTGTTCTCGTGGTCCTGAGGATGCGCTTCCTGTCCCTCCAAGCCGTGGCACCAGGCAGGCACCTTACTTCAGTTTTCCCAGCTCCCCCGAGTTCTATCCCCCTAATAATTGAGTCCCCCACCAGGAGCTGCTTCCTTTCCCTGTGGTGTCCTCTGCCTCCTTCCTGTGGGCCTCCCTCAGACAGTTGTCATCAGTCTTCATGTGGTGTATCCATAGGGGAGCTATGCTCCCCCAGAATGGTGTATGGATTGTGGAGTGGAACAATCGACTGGGTGTGCCTCTGTTCCACCATCCTCACCCTCCCTGAGCCCACTGTGGTCCAACTGCTGTGCTTTCTTCGCAACCTCTGAGGTAGTGGTGGTGGTGCTAGTGCTCCCTGGATGGGGGAGGTTCCCTTCCTACTGTCCAGTGCTGCCTGGGGGAAGGTTTCCTTACTACTGTCCAGTGCAGCCTGAAGACGGACAACTTCCTCCCTCAGGGCAGAGAGTTGTCTGCAAATAGGGCAGCATCTCAGCCTCCAGAAAGACTCCCGGAGGACTGCTGCCCCATAGCCATTACATTGCACAACTCCCCACATGTTTATCTCCTTTTGTTTGTTTGTTTTTGTGTGTGTGTGCCCGCGTGTGTGATTGGTTTGTTATATAGAAATATATATATTATACAATGTGTATGCTTATATTGTCAGTGCAGTGTGCTAGAGAGGATATGACAGTGATATGCACCTTGCACTCCTGAGGAAATGATGTCAGAACCTCAGGTATAAGGAACTATTTCAGGGGTGGGTGGGGTGAGGGATGGGAAGGGGTTGGGCCTAAACTGTGCCCTCACAAAACAATCGGCTAAAAGCTCTCACCCACCGCTGCGATGAGTGCCTTCCTGTCAGCAAGATACCCTACACAACAATTTGACAGAGAAAATACCCTGCTAATCAAACAGAGTAAAATCCAGACATCCAAGTCAGACACAGGTAAACCTCTCCAGTCCCAAAACAGCCTGGTGGTTTGTTATCCAGAAAGGAAAATCAAATATGCAGTTATTTCAGCCCTTCTGAAGATGCTGACAAGATAAGCAGTTTTGAAAACCCCCTTCCTGAATTAAAAACTAAAATAATTAAACGCAAGGTAATACCAATGTAAAAGTAAGGAAAACTTCTCTCAGATGTAAGCAAGAGAGAGAGATTAGTTACAGATATCTAGTCCCATGCAGCTTCTCAGTTGTTTCAAAGCACACCCAGTACACAACTTGGAAGAACATCTTAAGCTCCTTTAGTCTTTCTTCATATGTCTTCTGATACAGACCCTGCACCATTTTGGTTACCCTCCTCTGGACAGCCTCCACCCTGTCTGTTTTTGTGGAGATGGGGTCTGCAGAACTGTACACAGTACTCCAGATGTGGTCTTATCAACTGTCTGTACAGAGGGCCAACAACTTCCTGTTTTCTACTGGTGATGCCTCTCCCTATGCATCCCAGTATCCCCCCAACCCTCCTTACTGCCTTCTCACATTGCTGGCCCACCTTTTGGTCGTCTGATATGAATACCCCCAGGTCCCTTTCCATTTTTGATGTCAGTATCTCATCCCCCATTGTGTACTCTTGCCCTGGGTTTTTGTTTCCCAGGTGCATTACTTTGCACTTCTTTGCGTTGAATCTAAGCTGCCATACATTTGACCATTCCTCCAACCTTGCCAAGTCCCTTTTTATCCTTTCCACCTCACCTTGTGTATCAACCTTCTTGCAGATCTTTGTCATCTGCAAAGAGACATACCTTCCCATCCAGTCCCTCCGCAATGTTACCTTATAAAGACATTAAAAAGGACTGGCCCCACTACTGAACCTTGCGGTACCCCACTAGTAATCCTCCTTTCTTCACTGTGGGCTCCATTTACTATTGCCTGGTGTGTCATGTTGTCCAGCCAGTGTTTTACCCAGGCTACCACTCTGAAACCCACTCCCAGGCTGGCTAATTTGTTAATCTTTTGTGCGGGACTGTGTCAAATGCCTTGCTAAAGTCTAGGTAGGCCATGTCCACAGCCCCTCCCTCTACTTTGGTCACCCAGTCAAAGAAATCAATTAGATTTGTTTGACATGACCTTTTTGCTGTGAATCCATGCTGCCTTGGATCCTGTGCCCCACTGGCCTCTAGGTACTCAACAGTTCTTCCCTTCAGAAGTGATTCCATCATTTTCCCTACCACTGAGGTCAAACTGACAGGTCTGTAGTTTCCTGCCTCTGTCTTGCTCCCACTTTTGTGAAGGGGAATCACATCCGTCCTTCTCCAGTCCTCAGGTACCACACCATCCTCCCATGATTTATTAAAAGGGTAGTCAGTATCTGTAGAACAATACACCTGATAGACCATATAAATCTGAGAACTATACTGGCAGCCTTGATTAGTTTAGATGCGGATCATAAGGCATTTGATAGTCTCGTGGCCTTTTTTGTGGAGGACTCTGGCCTGCTTTGGCCTCCCAGAGGATTTTGTATTAATACAATGTATTTATGCCTCGCCCCGAGCTTGTATCAAAGTAAATAGCCAACTCTCTTTTCCCATACCCTTAATGCCTGGGACCCGACAGGGTTGCCCCTTATCTTCCCCCCCCAACCTTCTTTTTGCTTTATATAGTGAGCCATTGGCTGAAGTCCTGCAGCAGCATTCAGACATCCAAGGTGTTCCACTGGGCGGGAGGATATTTAAACTTTCCTTGTATGTTGATGATATTCTTTTGACCCTGTTGGATCCAGAACAATCCATTCCACCTGTGTTTGAAGTATTACAGAATTCTGCGACCCTGTCGGGTTACAAGATCAGTGTTCAAAAAAGCAAAAATCTTAACCCTTATTTATACTCCAACACAGATGTTAAAGAATATATTCCCGTCCTGTGGGAGGAGGTAATACGATTCATTATCTGGGATGCTCTTACCCCAGAATTTAGACCACTTAGAATTATTTAATTTAGAACCATTAACTCAAGACATAGAAAGACAGATAGGGAATTGGACACATCTTCATTTGTCTTACATTTCTAGGATTGACACTATTCATATGACCATCTTCCTTAGAATATTGTATTTTGTTTTTGTTCAAACCTACCATTCACCCCGTCCCAATATTATTGTACCACCTGGAGCAGAGTCTTTTCTAGATTTGTATGGGCAGGGAGATGCCCCAGAATTCAGTGGTCAGTGTTGCAATTGTGGATTGACAGGGGAGGCATGAAACTTGCAAATTTATTAGAATATAATAAAATGGTTACATGTAAAATGGTTATGGCATGGCTCAATACAACATATGAAGTATCTTGGAAATTTATTGAATTTGTACTAAATGATTTATTTGATATTCTTCCAATAGTTTTTGCACTCCTGTCAAAGCCCCCAAATTTTAAAGATTTTTTGCTTGGTACAGGTCACACTCTCTGGAGTTAATATGAGCTTAGAGCCCAGCCAACAGTGGCACAGAAATGTTATTATTTTAGATTGACAGCAGAACAAGAGTTCAAACAACATGAAGTCTTGCTGTATTCTGACTATTGCAGTTAGCCCCAGCCATTAAACTGCCCTGGAGAACAAAGGGTTAAACTTTCTATGCAGAGCATAGACTGCTGAGCTCGGTTGAGGTCTCTGTGTGTTCCCCTTTGAAATCCAACCGTCATATTCCTTATTTCGGCTCACTGAACAGTCGCTCCGGAGATTTCTCCTTCAGCTCGGTTCAAAAGTCGGTTAAAGTCTCTTAAGTTGTCGGTTTTTACCGAATATATTTCCGCATGGTCTGTTCAGTCTCTGTGGTACCATACTAGATAGGTTTTGTTCTGATTTTCTGTGTGGAAATTGTAAAGGGTTAGTCATTTGTAGTGAATCCTTGTGTTTTACTTTAGAGTGTGGTTACCGGTCCTTATTGGTTCTAAAAAAAAAAAAAAAAAACGTGTTTTGAACAGTTTTCTCCAACACCCGTGACACAGTTAGGAACCGATAAGGGAGTCTTTCCTGGTGGTTGCCATAAAAAGGGTAAGTTTGGTTAGGCTGGCCATGTCTGAGAAACCCAAGGAAAAAAATGGGCCCACTGGGTTTCAGCACTGCAGTGAGTGTGGGGAGGTCTTTGCTAAGGCCGACCCCCACACCACCTGTGTTTATTGTCTGGGATTTGAACGCCTCGACACAGACTGCCAAATTTGTAAAAAATTTTCCTAAATCTACCCTTGAAAAGAGATTAGGTAGACCGAGGGAAAAGGAGGCAGAGAAGACTGCTTTCCCGGATGGCCAGCCCGGTTCAGTTCCGACCGAACCAGAAGGAGTGCCCTCTGACCAGGGCGATACTACTTCAGGCAAGAGGAGAGCCGATCCTGAGAGGTCGGTTCCTACAGAAAGGAAACGCAAAGAAAAATCGACCAGTTCGGATCCAGAGGTTCATGTTCCGACCGCCGAGGAAATAGCCAGAGCGATTCAAATTGTGGAATCGCTTTGCCCGGTTCCGACCGATCCGGCACCTTTTCTCAGGGGTTCAGTCGGTTCCCCTGGTTCAAGATTATACCCCTGAAGAATTTTATGAATCGGAGTTTGAGGAGGAGGGGGAGTTTGAAGGTGATGGTGATGATGGTGAAAGTCTGGATGTGCCTGTGGAACCGGACATCTCCCCAGACGGACCTTCTGGTGTATCCCCTCCAAGCCTTTCTGCAGTCCATCTTCCCCTGTGTCTTCCCAGGAATTACAACCTGTTAACCTCCTCTCAGGGGAGGATTTGGTACCCCAATCGTCAGTCTCTCAATCTCAAGGCATGGCTCTTGAAAAGTTAGAGTATACAGACTTGCATCTGTCTCAGGGAGTTCTGGATATCCTCAAAGCCTCTCGAAAGCCTGCCACTAGAAATACCTATAACTCCAAATGGAAGAGATTCAGCATTTGGTGTTCCAAGCAACATATTTCCCCAGACACTGCTGAATTGCCTACAGTTCTGGATTATATGGTCCATCTTAATGGCCTAGGCCTCAGACCAGCTACTCTCAAGGTACACTTGTCAGCTGCCTCTGCTTTTCTGTCAGTGGGGAAGTCTTCCTCACTATCGTCTCATCCTGTGTTCTGTAAATTTTTCAAGTGATTGCTTCATACCAGTCCTTCATTTATGGATCCTGCCCCTGCCTGGGACTTGAATGTTTGCATTGTTCAATTGATGCAACCTCCCTTTGAGCTTATGTTCTCAGTAGAGCTTAAGTACTTGACTTGAAAAACTGTGTTTTTAGTAGCCATTACCTCTGCCAGACGTATCAGTGAACTGCAAGCCCTGTCAGTGGAACCTGATTTTTATCTCCTTTCATAGGGATAAAGTGGTGCTTTGAACCAATAGAAGGTTCTTGCCCAAAGTGGTTTCAGATTTCCACCTGAATCCGTCTGTCTCTTCCTGTTTTCTTCACTGCTCATTCCTCTTCAGGAGAGAGGAGGCTACACAGTTTATATGCTATAAGAGCCCTTAGCTACTACATAGAGCGCACCAAGGGTCATAGGTTTGACTCCCTCCAGTTATTGATCAATAATGGAGAAGTGGGAAAGGGCAAACTTGCCACCAAGAGAACTATTGCCAGGTGACTTGTGTCTTGTATACAATTCTGCTATGAGAAACTAGGAAGGATTCCACCCTCAGGCCTGAGGGCTCACTCCACCAGAGGTACTGCCATTTCCCTGGCTGATGCCAGGGATTTTCGTCTTTTAGAAATTTGTCAAGCAGCCGCCTAGAAAACAGTCCATACCTTTACCAAGCATTACTCTCTGGATATCCAGGCTAGGAGTGATGCTCGGTTTACACAGCAGTACTTCAGAGCGTATTCTCAGTAGGTTCTGTCCTCCTCCATGGAGGTACTGCTTGGTAGTTCATTAGTTAGAATACAGCAAGACTTATGTTGTTTGAAGAAAAATTACTCACCTAGTAATTGTGTTTCTTCTAACGAGTCTTGCTGTATTCTGATCTCCCCCGCCTCCCTCTTAGAACCTGTTTTTGGGAAGTGGGTGGGCAGGTGCAGTGTTGCACCTCAGGGGTGCTTCTTTTACACCCTCCTTGTTGTTTGGGTGTTTGTTTTATTATTATTATTCTTATTTGGATTGGTTTTTTGGTTTTGGGTTTCCTGACTTGAGTCTTCCTGGGAATTCAAAACTGTTGTTGTCAGTTGGCTAGAAATATTTTACAATTTCCATATAGCATAGTTGGTGAGTTTTTGCTCGTAAGAATCTGACTGTTGGATTTCAAAGCGAAACAGACAGAGACCTCAATTGAGCTCGAGCTCAGCATTCTATGCTCTGCATAGAAAGTTTAACCCTTTGTTCTCCGGGGCAGTTTAAAGGCTGGGGCTAACTGCAATAGTCAGAATACAGCAAGACTCCATTAGAAGAAACATTTGTAAATGAGCAGTTTCTGCTCAAAGGTATTTGTAATCCGAGAATTTAATAAATAAAAAAAATAAATAAATAAAATAATTACTAAGATGAATAATTTTTTCTTTTTGCTGGCAAGAATGGATCTGACTTTTAACAGATGGCTTAGTCAGGGATTATCCTTGATATACCAATTTTTAGATTCTCTGATAGTGTCATTTGCAATGTTGCAGTCAGATCATCACTTGCCACACCAGGACCGTTTTAGATACTTGCAAGTGCAGCATTTTTATTGAGGAAAGATCCTCCTTGGAATGAGTTACCAAATCCTAAACCAGAATTTATGCATCTTTTAATGGAAGCTATAGGGGGATCTCAAATGCAGCATTTGATTGGCCTCACATATAAGGCTCTTGGAGAATATTGGGCTGAATCCATACTGACTATATTAACAGCATGGAATACTGAACTGGGTTCTGATATTTCCTATGAACAATGGCTGGGGCCAGTACTTCCTTTTATGAAAATATCACAGGCTCCAAATTGGAAGGAGTTTATTTGGAAATGTCAAACTTTTTTTTTTAATACGCGTGATAAGCTAATGAAATACTTTCCATTGAAATATGGTGCCTGTTGGAGGCTGTGTGGGGAACCTCTGGCAAATGCAATACACCTATTTTGGAACTGCCGTCAGATTACCCAGTTTTGGCAAGAGGTAGGCTCCAGTTTGACACAATTCATAGATAGCGAATTAACCTCTAACATCAAAGTTGGTTTTATCATATATGTTAGAAGATGGTACAGTATTGCCCCGTAAAAGTAAATTATATTCTAGGATCATGGCTATGTTGTTCATCCTCACTCTTTGGCATGTCCCCTTCCAGTTTAAATCTGCCGGAAGTCTTCAAGCTGGCTCCTCCCACCCACCTGGGTGGTATATAACTTGGCTGCACCCCATGATGCCAGATCTTCCTTTCCGCTGGAAGATTCAGGTTGCCTCCCTCGTGCTCATGCATTTTGTAGGCCCTGGCTCAAAACCTTTGGTTATTCCAAAAATCCGTTTTATTTGCATTAGCGTTCGCAAATTTGATTCTTCGATTGTGGAGGACAAGTCTTCCTCTGGATTTCATCGGTCCCCTTGCAGCCAGAAGATGTCGTTCACCGATCCCCACACCACTTGCTTATATTGTCTCTGTGTCGACCATGACACCTCGAAATGCGATTTGTCTCTCGCCTTCCATCCTAACGTCCTCGACGACCATCTCGCATGCCTGAAGTTGGGGAGGCCAGAGAAACTGAACCCCCCAGTAAAATCCAAGAAGACTCGGTGGTCGGTTTCCACGGCTGCTGCATCCGCCGAGCAATTGGAACAAATGCAAGCATTCGAAGAGGAAGTAGCTTGGGCTGCAGACACTTCTCAGAGCTACTTTGTTCCACTCAACCTGGGCTCCACCTTCTCGAGTTCCTTCCGAGAGTTGTGCCAGTCTCTCCCGACCAAGGGAGAGGGTCCTGTGGGCATGCACTCCTCTCGATCCCGTAAAAGGGAGAAGGATCCGGGATCATCTTCGTCTCGATGGAGATGTTCTTGGGAGCGGGAGAGATCTCAGTCCCAGGAACCGGCAGTCTCGACTTTGGTCAAGACTGTTTCTTTGGCAGCTGGCTTTTCAACTTTGCCATCTGGTTAGTCGACCAAACTGTCGATCGACAATGTAGAAATTGTCATTGAACCGATCAATCCTTTATCGCAGACTCCGGTCAACGATTCCCTTGATCGAATTCCTATTCTGAATTTCACCAAAGAGAAGACCCAGCCTGTTGGGACTCCCATCGAGGAAGCGGTCCCTGACCCTGGGAAATCACCGGTCCCGCCGGTGTCTCCCAAGCTACCAAATCTGTCTGTCCGATCTCGATCAAGATCTCTGACCCCCTTGACTGAAAGGCCGAGGAAGAGCCATAAACGCTCTAAAAAGAGGCGATGCCATCGGTCGTCTTTGTCCTCCACAGACAAGGAGAGGCTGTGGCGGAAACTCCATCTGCTCTACGAGGACCTCATGTGGCAGCAGCTGATTTTTGACCAGGCACAAGCAGACTCCGGCTTCTACCCTGGCCATTACCTGGCTTTCACCTCCTAGGCCGAAGCGGACTCCTTCGGAGCCAGTCAAGTCTGTTCCCCTGCTTGCAGAGCCAATAAAACCCCCAGCTCAGCCTAAAACGGTCTCTCCACTGACCACCCATACAGCCTGTACAAGGGGCTCCTTCCAAGGAAGATAGGCCGGGCTTCCACGGTGTTTCAGTCTCGGTCACCCCGGACCACCCTCGGCGTGTCGAAGGTGACCTGGGTGGTAGACCATTCTATCCAGATTCCTCTGATTCGGATGTCACAGGCCTGCATCCTCATCCAGAGGATGAAGAATCAACCGTTGGCTTAGAGACGGAGGAAGGTCCCTCATCTTTTCAGGGCATTCTTCTCCTCATCTGAGTCCACAGGGATGCCCCTGAATCCAATCCAGAAAAAAACGGAGTACCCTCTCACGGACATCCTCAAGAGAGGGGGACGCCCCGAAGGAAGCCTTTCCTGTGGCTGAGGCCATTGTTGGCCCAGCCTTAGAACTCTGGCAGCACCCTGCCTCTTGTCCAGCTCAGTCTGCCTGCATGGTCCGCAAGTATGCGGTGCCCATGGGGTCCCTCACGAGGTTCACGGAGTACCCCTCGGCCAAGAGCCTGGTGACCTCCTCTGTGTTCAGGCATACTAGCAGTTCCGCCGATACTGACAGACCTCCTGATAGTCCAAGCTTTTTGACCATTCGGCCAGGAAGGTCTATGCGGCTTCTTCCCTGGGCCTTCGTCGGGCAAGTTCGGCCATCGTCATAGCACACTTCTCCCACGCCCTTCTTGGGTCTTTGGATGAAGTCCTCCCATGTATCCCTGCAGACATGCAGACCACGGTCAAGCAGGTTCGGGATCATGGCCGGGCTGTAGCAAAGCAGCAGCGGCTGACAGCCCTGTACATTGGGGATTCTTCTGCCCATTCGATGGCAGCCGCAGTTGCCTCTCGTCACAGGGCTTGGCTGAGGCTGTCCTCCTTCCCGTAGGATACTCAGCACAAACTAGCTGATGTGCCCTTCCTTGGGACCAACTTGTTCGGCCCTGGAGTGGCTGGTCACCTTCAGTGCATTGAGCAGTCCAGTGCCACCTTGGACGCTACTTCTGCCAAGGGTTTTTCTGGCAAGAACCAGCAGAAGAAAAAGAAGCCTTTTTGTCATTCTTCCCCTGCGGCTCAGCAGTCCTCTTTTCAAGGGGGACAGCAGCATCAGCAACAGCAGCAGGCTTAATCTTGGCTCCCCCAACCCAAGCCCGGGCCTTCCCAGGCCCGTAAAAGATGCCAAGGTTCCATTCCTGGGTCCTCCTCCAAGCCTGCTCAGTGACTGGGCAGGGGCTGCCTTCCCTTCTCCTGTCACGCCAGCTGTGGGTCCTCCCGTGGGGGGCCCGCTCTGCCGCTTCCTTTCCGCCTGGTCCACTGTCACCTTGGAGAGGTGGGTTCTCAAAGTGATCGGTCAGGGACTGCCTCTAGAATTCAAGCAGTACCCTCCAAGCCGAGCTCCCTCCTCTTGGGAGGAAAACGTATCCACTCTGACTCAGTCGGCTCTCCGAGACTACATCGCTTGGTTCCTCCTCAAGGAGGCTGTCGCTCCAGTGGCGGATCCTTCAGCAGACCCAGGCTTTGTCTCCAGGTACTTCCTGGTGCCCAAGTGGACTGGGGGCTGGTGCCCCATTCTAGATCTGCACTACCTGAATCAGTATCTCGGGTCCCGCACCTTTCGGATGGTAACTCTGTCCCAGATCATACCATCCTTGGAGCGAAACATGTGGTTCTGTTCACTGGATTTGCAGGATGCATTCTTTCACATCCCAATCCGTCCGTCCCATCAGCGGTTCCTCCACTTCAGAGTCGAAGGGACCCTGTGCGAGTTCAGAGCCATGCCGTTCGGCCTGTTATCGGCCCCACGGGTCTTCACTGAATGCATTTCAGTGGTGGCGGCCCATCTCGTGAAGGGGAGGTCAGGATTTATTCTTGCCTCAACGATTGGTTCCTAGCAGGTTCCACCCAACAGGAGGTGGAGAGGTCCAGGGACCTGGCCCTCCAGACCTGCTCCCAACTCGGCCTCCTGATCAAGGAGGCCAAGTCAGAACTCATGCCTTCTCAGGTGATGGGCTTCATCGGGGCAGAGCTAGACTCTTGTCAAGCCAGAGCTTGGCTCCTGGCGGACAGGGCAGAGTTTCTCTCCTCCTTTGCCCAGTCATTTCTGGTTGGGCAATTGCGCCCTGCCTGGGACTTTCTGTGCCTTCTGGGTTACATGGTGGCCTGCACCCCAGTGGTCCATTGGGCCCAGTTGCACATGCACCCCTTCCAATGGGAGCTAGCCTCCCAGTGGACTCAGCACCACCATCATTTTGACCAGCTGATCAGTGTAACCCGGAAGATGTGGGACACTCTCCACGGGTGGACTGCCACAGACCGGTTGCAGGAAGGGATCCCGTTTGTCCTCCCTGAGCAGACTGTCGTCCTTACGACCAGTGCCCCTCTCATGGGCTAGGGAGCTCACATGAGGGACAAAAGGGCCCATGGGCTCTGGACCCCGAGGAGTCCCAATGCCACATCAACCATTTGGAGCGCAGAGCAGTCACTGGCACTGTCCGCTTTCGTGCCTCAGCTCTGAAGTCAAGTGGTTCAAGTCTAGACGGACTATACCACGAACATATACTGCCTCAACAAACAGGGCGGCACGCACTCCCGTCTGTTGTGCAGGGTGGTGCTCCGCATCTGGACACTTGTGAGCCGATTAGAGGCAAGTCTCCTAGCCATCCATGTGACAGGAGCCTCAAACCATCTGGCTGATGCTCTCAGCCACTTAGGCTAGACATCCCACAAGTAGTCTCTCCATCCAGAGGTAGATTACAGCCTGTTCTCCCACTGGGGCAAACCGATGGTGGACCGGTTTGCCTCCAGGGACAACACCAAGCTGAGGGTGTTCCATGCCCACCCCCCTCAGCAGGGCTCGCTGCAGGGGGATGCCTTCTTGAGGCCATGGACCCCAGGCCTCCTTCACGCCTTCCCTCCATTTCCCTTGATCAATAGGGTGCTCCTCAAGGTGAGGAGGGACAAGATGAAGGTGATCCTGGTGGCCCCAGACTTGTCGCGCCAGTTCTGGTATCCAGATCTCCTCAGCCTCAGCTGCAGGCCCCTCTCAATCAGGGGAAGGTGTTCCATCCGGACCTTCAGTCCCTGTACCTCACAGCCTGGTTCCTGAGCTGCTAGAATTCCAGGCTTTGTGTCTTTCCGACAATGTCTACACCGTGATGGAAGCATCTAGAAAGGAATCCACCAGGAAATGTTATGCCTTCAAATGGAAAAGGTTTTCTCTTTGGTGTCAGGGCAAGGGCCTGGACCGTCTGTCCTGTCCAGTGGCTAACATTCTTGACTACCTTTGGTCTCTCTCCAGTGGGGGTCTACGGTCATCGACCCTTGGGGTGCACCTGGCAGCCATCTCTGCTTACCGGGCACTGGCCGGTCAGCCAACGTTGATGCAGGAGACAGTGGTCAGGCACTTTTGCAAAGGCCTAGATCACATATCCCCTTCAGTACATGAACCTCCACCTCCGTGGGATCTACTGCTGGTACTGGCAAAGCTCATGAGCAAGCCATTTGAGCCAGTGCACAAGTGTGCGTTGTCACACGTGTCGTGGAAGAAGGCCTTCCTGGTGGCCATCGCATCTGCCAGAAGGGCAGGGGAGCTCCAGGTGCTTTCAGTGGACTCCCCTTATCTGGTCTTCCACAGGGACAAGGTTGTCCTACGGTTTTGGCCGAAATTCCTTCTGAAGGTGGTGTCAGAGTTGCACCTTAACCAGGTGTTAATTCTGCCGGTCTACTACCCCAACTACACCTCAGATGCAGAGTACAGGCTCCATATTTTGGACCTGAGAAGTGCTCTCTCCTGTTACAAGGAGAGGACAGCAAAAATTTGGGGAGAGGTTTGCCAGCTGTTTGTCACCTGTGCTGAAGCCGCTTCTGGCAGACCTACAGCAAAGCAGACTGTTGCAAGATGGATTACATAATGCATAGGTCTGTGTTATGAGTTGACGGGCAAGGAGCCTCCCAAAGGCATAAGAGCTCATTCTATCCACCATATTGCTGCATCGGTGGCTGCTTCCTAGGACATTCCTATCCAGGAAATCTGCAGGGCTGCTACCTGGAAGTCAGCCAACACCTTCATTACCCATTACCACATCGACCTTGAGTCATGACGGGATGCTGGTTTTGGGGCCTCAGTTCTCCAGTCTCTGTTCCCTAAGTAGGGGGGTGTGCACCTTGCCTCCCTCCTGCTGGAGGACTGTTAGGAGTCTGCCAAAGAGTGTGGATCAACAACATATCACGATCTTAGAAAAACGGGTTACTCGCCTGTAACAGTAGTTCTAGCAGTGGTATATGTTCATACACACGGACCCACCTGACCTCCCCAGCTGCGGACACACAACACCTGGCTTCCAGCGGGCTTAGATCTGGCGTCCTGGGGCGGAGCCGTGGTATATACCACTCGGATGGGTGGGAGGAGCCAGCTTGAAGACTTCCGGCAGATTTAAAGTGGAAGGGGACAACCAAAGAGAGTGGATGAACACCATATACCACTCCTAGAACTACTGTTACAGGTGATTAACCTTTTTGTTTTTTTTGTACCTGGCAACGGCAAAGAAAGTAATTACTTCGCCTGTGGGGAACCACCACAGCTCCAACAGTAGCTCAATGGCAAGCGGTGATGAATGCAATTTATTTTTTAGAACAAATCTCTACTCAGCAAGGTAGAGCACAGCAATTTGAACGATCATGGAGGTCCTGGGTTTTTTATATATGTCACAAATGGACGAAATATTTGTCCCATGATTAAGATTGGAAAAAATTGTAGAATTTGTAAATGTGGAAATGTATTCCTGTGGATTCCCCTAAAATATAATTATGATGATTATTCAGGATAGTTGGAAATAACATAAAATGTGTATTTGTAATAGTGATTATTGAGGAGCTACTTTTGTGCCTGTTGAATTGTCACTGCTGTAATGGAATTTACAAAAAATAAAGAATATTTAAAAAAAAAAAAAAAAAAAAGCTTTTGACCTTGTTGACCACCGACCTCCTCCACTCTACCTTGCTTTGCTTTGGCTGCTCTCTGGAAACTTCTACCTGGTTCTGAAGCTATCTTTCCGGCAGGTCTGTCATAATAGGGAAGGCCTTATCTACTGCTGTACCAGTATTCACTGGAGTCCTCCAAGGCTCCATGCTTGGCCCCCTCGTTTTTTTCTACATTTATAAATGCACTTCCTGCTGAAAGCCTTGCCTGTGAGGCACTCTCTGTGTGGACCATAGTGATAAATCAAGTGATACCATCTCCTCCACCCTCACTCTACACAGTGGCGCTGCTCATCAGTGGTTTCTTTCCAGTAAACTCCTAGTCAACTAAAAGAAGACAGTCTATGCTTTTTGGGTCAGAATCATTCCTGGCCAAGGTCGCCAAAACAAACTCCTCCCTCCTTGACTCACCCCAGTTGGCCCTTCCCTCGAAAATGTCCCCTTCTTTAAATACCTACTGTAGGTGTTACCCTTGACCCCTCCCTTACTTTCTCTGTGCGCATTAATAACTCTGCCCGGCGAGTCAGCCAGAAGCTAGGAGCTGCCTACACAGCATACAACAGCATCTGTCGCTTTGTCCTTCAAGCTTCCTTCTCCACATATCACTGCATACTTTACTAGTCCGTAGGGTGGCTCCCTCTTCAAGGCTGTTTCGATTATTCCCTGGGCTGCATAGTGGACAGTACACTTAGGGGCGACCTCCAGTCTCCATACTCTTCTCTACTAACAAGCAGAGTGGCTTCTAAGAACCTCAGAGTATCTGTCCCTCCGCTGGATGTCCCTTGCACCTCCACTTGCATGGTAGCAAGGCTTTCTCAGTCTCTGCTTCCTCCCTCCCTATGGAACAGACTCCCTCTAGCCATCCATTCGTCCTCCTCCCACCTGTCTTTCAAGAAAAATAGATTGGCTCCTATCCGAAGTCACCTGTCACTGCTTTTCCGACTTACACTGGAGTCCTTCTCACTACTCCCATACTTGAGATGCACCTGTCTACTGTACGCCCACCCACCCATGCCTATTCCTCTCTGGTTTTTGATGTCCAATGCTTTCTAGTATGTAGCATGTTGCACTGTTGCACTTTATGTATCGCATACTACAGTCTCTGCCTTTTTTTTTTTAGCTAGCTATTGTTGTCTTGAGGTGGCTTGTCCTCCGGAGGGAGCCCCCAGCACTGTCCCCTGGCATCCATCAGCCAGCTCTGACCCATACTCCCAGGGCTTTCCCCCAGCAGGGCTGGCAGGGTTCCCCAGCCCCACCAGAGACCGGATTCAGTGGGCCAGCGCCGTGGTTGGCCGGGAGCAGAGGCCTGTGAGGTGCCCTCCATCATAGTGCCGCAGCTCTTTTTCCCCTGTTTTTTCTCCCCAGGAGTTGGGGACTGCAGTGACGCCCGTGGAGAGGAGCACGCACACGCTCCCCTCAAGCGTCTGCCCCAACTCCTCCCCCTTCTGCAGCTCGGCGCCCTGTCCCCCAGCCTCTGCTTAGGGAGCAGGCAAACGCAGACCACTGAGGACCCCCTTCCCCGGAGAAGGAAAGCAGTCCGTTGGACGCTCAATGCTTCTCCTCCGCTGCCAACCCCCGGTGGCCCGTGCTCATTCCCAAACACGGTCACCGACGTAGAGCAACGTAAGACGTCAAGCGCCTCAGCCCATCGCAACACCAGGCCAGCTAGACTACAGTCTCTGCTTGATCGCTTTGCTACTGTAATTGTTTCTTGAGTGTCCATTTTACTAGACTATTTGAACTTGCACTACGTCTCTGCCCCCTCCTTTTGCACTGTTTTTTCTCCTGACGTTAACCAAATTAAGGCTTCCTGTAATTTTTCCTGTGTTTCTGCCTTCTGCATTATTTTGTTATGTATTTCTGTTGCAAATAGAAATTTTTGTACTATTTGTTCACCTCATGTTGAGGTGTGACTATCGCTATGTATCTGTACGAACTGTATTTCCTGAGTTGTGCCACCATTTGGCTGGGTGGTGACTGAAGACCATTCCTCTGATCAGCTCGCTTACCCTGTTACCAAAGACATAAATTGAAACTTTGGCTTTCAGTCCACATTCAGCTTTAATGTCACTCCATAGTCTTCGACTTCTGCTTTTTGCGATCAGTAATGGAGAGCAAGAAGCCGGGTGTTTAAACTCTTCACTCAGTGCAGGCAGAAAATACTGGCTGCAGGTCCCCATGACACGTGCTTATACTGCGTGGGCGATCAACATGACATTGAGAAATGCAGTTTGTGCAGGGCCATGCTGCCCTTATCTTCGTCAGACAGGAAGGCCCAAATGGGCCTTAGTAGGTTAAAAAAAAAAAAAAAGGCCCCAAGGGCTGTTGGATCAGCTGCTTAGCTTGCGGTCATGGATGAAGAGGAGGCAGTGAATGCGGGGGAGTTCCTATGCAGTCTTAGCTGTTTCTGGCTGGGTCCTGTATCAGAAAGTCCTCTGACGAGTTCTTTGAACAGTGTCTGGCCCTCCAGACCTTCAGCAAGAGCTCTTCTCACCATAGCAGGAAACTTCATCGGAAGTCGTGGAATTGGGAAAGGTCACCACCCTCTTTCCGCTCTGTCCACTTCCATGCTCACTTTGCACTGTCTGAGATCTCTACAGTTGAGGCCTCCAGGGTGAGTCCCCGGTGGGTCTGTCATTCCCATCTCCGGTTGAGCAAGCAATAGAGCTATTTCTCGAGCCTCTTGACCGGCTGTGTAGGTGATGAGCTTGGAGTCCATTGCTCAGACCCCAGTGCCCTTTGTACTCACCAAGGATAGAAACACAGAATTTGACGGCAGATAAGGACCGCTTGGCCCACCTAGTCTGCCCATTTCCCTACCTGATGGATAAGCTGCAGATTCTAGTTAATCAACAGTTTACTTCCTCCTACCCCCACTAGAATTGCCTTATGCCTGTCCCATGCCTTCTTGAATTCTCCCACTGTTCCTGACTCCATAACCTCCTCAGGAAGGCTGTTCCATGCATCCACAACCCTCTGTGAAAAAATACTTTCTGACATTACCTCTGAGCCATCCCACCCTCTACCTTCAAATTGTGCCCCCTTGTTCTTGCACATCTCTTCTTCTGAAAAATACTACGCTCTTGTACTTTAATTCCCTTGAGATACTTGAAAGTTTCTATCTTGTCCCCTCTCTCCCTCCTTTCCTTAAGGGTATACATATTAAGCTACTTTAGTATCTCTTTGTATGTCTTCTGGTGCAGATCCTGCACCATTTTGGTTGCCCTCCTCTGAACAGCCTCCACTCTGTGTGACGATGGGGTCTCCAGAATTGCATGCAGTACTCCAGATGGGGTCTCACTAACCCTCTGTACAGAGGGATAACAACTTCCTGTTTTCTACTGTTGATGGCTCTCCCTGTGTATCCCAGTATCCCCACAGCCCTCCTTACTGCCTTCTCGCATTGCTTGCCCACCTTTAGGTCATCTGATATAATTACTCCTAGGTCTCTTTCAATTTTTGTTGTTAACTTACCACCCATTGTGTACTCTTCCCCTGGGTTTTTGTTTCCCAGATGTATTACATTGCACTTCTTTGCATTGAATCTGAGCTGCCACTTATTTGACCATTCCTCCAACCTTGCCAAGTCCCTTTTCATTCTTTCCTCCCCACCTTGTGTATCAACCCTGTTGCAGATCTTTGTCATCTGCAGAGACATGCCTTTCCTTCCAGGTGCTCTCCAATGTTACTTATAAAGACATTAAAGAGGACCGGTCCCAGTACCGACCCCTGCGGTAGCCCGCTAGTTACCCTCCTTTCTTCATTGTGGACTCCGTCTACTATTACCTGATGAGACCTAGTTGGTACTTCTGGCTGACATACCTCGAGAATGGCTCCACCAGCGGTCATGCCTTTGAAGCCTATCATGCTTAAGATGCCAGGGCAGGTGATTTACACAAACCCTCTGGAGGACACCTATTGATATAGACCCTCTGGTTGGCAGTTGAGATGCCGTTGCGCACTCAATTTCACTTGACTGGGAGAAATCACCATTGACTCTCCTCAGTGTCCTCTGGGGAGGAGAAACATCGATGGGGAATGTGTTGACACTATGAGGAGCTTCTCTGGCAGCAGTGGTACCAATGCTGGGAGGGTTAGGTCTCTGCTCTTGGACCTTTGATCCCTTGGCCTCTGCTGGTCTTAAGCATGCAGACCTGTGCTACTCAGCAGTCCCCAACATCTGCGTCTCCGCCTCTTCAGGTGGAACCACCTCCACCACAGCCTCTGTTTGGAGCCCCAGCCAAGGACTTGTGCCCCACAGCTGGCTTGCCTGGCTGACTCTTGGTGCTAACCACCCAGGATGAGGATACGGGGGACAGTCCATGGTGGTAAATGGACAAGGACCATGTTTGATATATCCTCCCAACTTCAAAGCTGAGTTGTCAGCATTCCTTACCAGGACTCGTATGTTCAAATTGGAACTGGTCAGAGCTGATCACAGACCACGGGCTGGTGTCGTTTGGAGCTCTAGTCAGACTCATGTAGGAGGCCATGAAGGGTACCTTAGTGACCTAAGTACCAGTTTATTGACACAGTAAGCAGGGATGATTCCTCAGGGAATTACCTTAGGTGCGGCTGAGGCCATCTTGGGGACACTTGGAGCTTTGGCAGCGTCCTGCCTGGCACCTTCCGCTGCATGGTCCACAAGTATGCGGTCCTAGCGGGCTTTCTTTCTGGGTTTTCTAACCATCCCTCTATGTAGGGCTTTGGTCTCTGATTCCACCATCTGTAAATCCAGAAGTCAAGGGGACGTGGCAAGCCTGTAGACAGAGTCCAAGAAGGTTGACTATGCAGCTGCATCACTGGGCCTCTGTCAGGCCAGTTGCATTGTCATGACAGATTTTGACCATTACCTCTTTGTGGTCTTAGGGGAAATCCTTCCCCCACCTTCCAGCTCACAAACAGATCCCAGTTACGATTATCAGAGACCAGTGTCAATTGCTGGCTTAACACCAGCTCCAGATGGCTTTGAACATTTGTGACTCCTTGTGTCCATGCCATGGCACTGGCGATCGCCATGCGCTGAGGGTGTCAATCTTTATGGTGGACACTCAACATAAGCTGGCCAGTGTACCCATCTTGGGCACCAACCTCATCAGCCCTGGTATGGAAGGACATTTCATGCTCATTGAAAAGTCCAGTGCCACTCTTCTGTGCCTTTGTCCCTAAAGAACCAAAAATGTGTGTGTGTGTGGGGGGAGCCTTTCAGTCACAACATACTCAGCAGCAACCCCAGCAGAGAGGCAGTTTTGGCGCGAACATCCGAATCCCAGGTTCAGTAACCAGGGGTGGGGGGAGGGGCCGAGGTGGTGGTGCCTCCATGGCTCCTGCAGTAAGAGCTTCTGTAAGGCTGTGCAGTGATGCATTCTGGGATGTCATCCTCCTCCCATCCAGTCCCTGTCCCAGCTCCCAGTCAGGAGTCCATTGTGACACTTTTTGCCACAGTGGTCTGCCATTACCTTGGGCATGTTGGTTCTAGAAGTGGTGGGCAAAGGGTTGCCTCTAAATTTTGAGGATCTCCAGCTGTACTGACTCCATGCTTCTCGGGAGTCCAAGGTGTCAAAACACACTGCTGCATTATGACATCACTCGGCTCCTACAGTGCGGGGCAATAGCCCTTGTTCCAGGCATCCTGGACAGTCGAGGATATGTCCAGCTACTTTCTGGTTCCAAAACGGAGGGGCACTGGTGCCACATACCAGATCTACATGCAGAAGCTCTTCACCATTGATTCCCACTAGTGGGTCTTAGTCGGAGGCACAAGAACCCAGCAGGAGTTAGAACATGTCCGAGAGCTGACCCTGAACTAAGCAGGGTACACATGAGTCAGTACACATGGCCACTAGTTTACCTCGGCATCGGCCTCCTCCTGCCTTTGGTCTTTTTTTCTGTCATCGACTGCACATCAGTGGTGATGTTGCTCACCTGCCAGAAATGTCTGTATAACAACATAATTCAGTTCTTTTCAGTTTTAGTGTTTAAAGGTAGAGTTTATTTTTGTCAGTTTATTTATTTATTTATTTTTTTGGTCACAATTAACTTAGATTCTCTTAGCCCTACCCTATCAAGTGTCAGTGGCTGACGACCATAGAAAGCAGTAGGGAACCTGGAGCAGGTTGTTTTGGCAGCAGGACTGCTTCTGGTCCTCTCTGTCCACCAGAGAGGGATTCTGACTGGTGGTCCAGTACTTTGGAGGAAAGGCAATTCTCCCATAAGTACAACAAGAAGTGGACCCGATCCTTCACATGCACTGCATTGGGGTCCACACACAGCTTGACCTTCACCTTTTCCTCTTCTGGCAGGAAGGGGAAGAAACTGCACCGCTTGAGGTTTCTCTCTGCAAGGTCTGCTGCAAAACATTTGACTTCCAGGAGTCTGATGTCCTCACCATCGTCACCAGGGACCTCTAGGCCTGGGAGATCGGTGTCTAGATCCCATAGCCCGCCCTCTTTCTTTTAAGTGAGGGCTGTGGTGGACAGTTTCACCACTGTGCAGCTGTTATGAAGCAGTTGCAGTGTCTGGCCTAGGTGGCACTGCTGGTATTGCTGGCCCTTGACCCCTCAAGGTCAGCTGGACTAGCATTGCATGTGGTGCTAGCAGGCCCAGAAGAGTGTTTGCTTGCAGCAGCAGGCTTCGGGTCTTTGTCAGGAGCTGCACCGCTGCTGTCTGTCCCACATGTCGTGTCTCCTCCGTCTTGTCCAGGGACAGGGGCAGCCAGGATGCCATCGCTGGTCACTTCAGTGCTGGCTTGGGTCATCAACGCTGGATCTCACTTTGAGGAGGCTCTTGCAGCATATTGCACCATAAGGACTGAAGCTGGCAGGCCCCAGGACCCCACAGAAAACTTCTGGCTAGCAGTTTATAGCGGGTCTTCTGTTTTGGGTGGTGGGTCCTTGCCCGTCGCCAACCCGGTCAAGGTGTCTGCAAAGTTGGTTCCTAAGTCCGGGACCAACTCACCTCACGATACCTGGGGCATGCAGTTGCCTCCACCGGGAGGGTGATGCCTCTGTCCCGCTCAGGAGTCTGCTCCCCATATTCGGGCTTCTCTTCTCCATGCCGGTGCTGGCTGCTTAACCGGACCAGCGTCAGCTGACACCTGTTCTGTCGATGCTGCAATCGTCGTCCCCTGATCTTACACAGCCAACACCAGTGGGACAGATGCCTGACCTTTTGACCCCAGTCACACTGTCGGGGGGTATTCACCTCTGGACCATATGCTGATCAACCCGACACCAGTTGAGCTGACACCAGGGTTGCCGCACCCTAACGAACCAACGTCCGAGCCTTCCAAGCCTACCCCTCAGATGGTGATCACCCTGACCTCTACCCAGTTCCCACCCGCAGAGATTTACACACTTTTTGTGGCCTGGTGGGTATAGTTTAAGGACAAGGGCCCAGAATGAGCCCCACCCCACCCCCGGCTCCTCCTAAAACAGTGACTCCTACTCCTAGGGAACCTACACCACAGCCACACACTGGTCATTCTAGGCCTCGTAAGCCTAAGCCTCGGTGCTCACCCACTCCCTCACCAGATTCAGGTGAATCAGGGGGATATTCTTCCTCCTCATATGATGATTCTGGAGATTCAGACGTTCCTTCAGAGCCAGAGGAGCCCAAGGACACTCCGTTGGCTCCCCCAGACGGTCCAGCGTTCATGGATGTGATGAGTCACATCCAGGCCCCCATGGGCTGGGACACGAGGAAGTGGACCCCGGGCGACATCAGTTAGCCACTTTCCTTCCTAAGAATTAGTCCTTGCCTCTAGTGGTTCCCCCCCTCTCAGACTCCTTCAAGGATGTCAACAGAGTGACCTGGAAGCGCCCGTCCTCTACACCAGCAGCGTCCAAAAAAGGCAGATCACTTGTATAATGCCCTAAGGGACAAACCCTTCTATGGGGAGCACCCGGAGGCTGACTCAGTCATTATCAGTGCGGCCCATGACTGTTCTAAACAACCCCAACACCTCGGTACTTGGCCTTCTGACAGGGACTCTAGGCAGAAAGACGTTTTCGGCAAAAAGGTCTACTCCTCGGCCACTTGTGCCATCCGTTCCTTAAACTTCTTGGCCCGCATGGTTTAATATCAGAACGCCCTGTGGGAGAAGGCTTTGGAGGTGGTTTAAGCTCAGCCGGATCTCCCCGGGAAAACTGAGCTGCCGCACCTTCTCAAGTCAGGCTCTGATGTGGGGACCCACGTCCTGCGAGCCTCCTATGATTCTGCGGACTCTGCCGGAAGAGCCACGGCTATGGGAACTTGCCTATGCCACCACTCCTGGCTTAGTGTCTCAAGCTTCACCCCGAACGTCCAGTCAGAGATCCTGGATGCCTCTTTCAGAGGCCCCATCTCGTTTGGTGAGTATTCCCAAAGCATAATCACGTGCCTCCAAGAGTCGTGTAAGGCTGTCTGAGCTGTTCATACTCTGTATTGGTCTCGGTCTAACTCTTCCCCACGGCAGTCTTTTCGTCGCAACTTCAAGCAGCAGCCTAGAGGTCAGCAGTCCAGAGGTGTCTTTAAGGAAAGTCTGCTTCCCAAGCCACAAGATGTTCAGCGCCCAGAGCTCCCAGAACCTCACAGGCCATGTTACCTCTCCCCGGCTCCTCTGCCTGACTCCTTGCCTGACCCGCTTCTCCAGCAAAATCCGTGGGGATGGTCACTTCTCTCTTTACAGAGAAGATTGGGTAAAATAATTTCCAACCAGTGGGTCCTACAGTTAGTGGAACAGGGACATACCCTAGAATTGTTGGAGGTCCCTACAGACAATACTCCAGCTCTCTCCCATTACCCCCAGGCCCATCTTAATTTAATTCAAGACGAGATACAAGCATTCCTGCAGAAGAAGGCCATCGAACCCACTCCCCCGGCACAAATGGTACCCAAGACAACAGGAGACCTGTGCCCCGTTCTAGACCACAGCCATCTGAACAAATTCATAGAGTACACAAGGTTCAGGATGGTCACTCTTCCCGGCCTTCTCCCCTTACTTCATTAAGGGTATTGGCTCTGCTCTCTGGATATACAGGACGCTTACCTCCACATTTTGGTGGTTCCACCCCACAGGAGGTTCCTGCACTTCCGTTTCCAAGGAAGCCATTACCAGTTTCAGGCCCTGCCCTTCAGCCTGTCCTCAGCCTCACTAGTCTTTACAAAATGCCTAGCAGTAGTGGCAGCGGCCTTATAGAAGGAAGGCCACTACATCTTTCCGTACCTAGACGACTGGCTTCTGACAGCTCCTACAAAGGAAAAGTTACTCAGAACTATGGATGCCACCTTTTCGCTGTTTTGGGATCTGGGGATAAGCCTCAATCTCCCAGAATCATCCTCTTGGCCAAGCCAAAGACTCCAGTACATATGGGTGCTCTTAGTTCAAGTTCAGGTTTATTGCAGGAAAATTCCATTGAGCAAGCTCATTCACAAGGAGGTCCTGAGGCACATATACAAATACACAGTACATGTAGTGAGTAACATAGCAGTACATTAAGTGCAGACTGGATCCGTTAGAGACATAGTTCTGCAATTGGAAGATATTATTTAAACTCAAATTAGAAAGTGGCAGTGTAATTAAAGGAAACGTAAGCCTGGGGAGAAACATCTGGAATGGAAACAATGAAGACAACCGGAGAGAAATGAGACTGAAGAATTTTGGGACGGGGCGGGAAGGGTGCTGGAGAGCTAGGGAATTAAAGGAGAGTGGTTGGGAGGAGCGAGGATATATGAAGAAAGGAAAGATAAAAGGGCAGTCAACAGATTAGAGGAAGTGAGGGCGAAGGGGAAGAGTAGGGGGATAGATTATAGGGGAGGAGAGAGAAAGGCACAATGGAGTCAAGAGATCAGTGGCAAGGATTATTTTGTTTAGGCCAGCAGAATTAAGACTGGTTGTAGTACTAGATGAGAATCAAATGGACTAAAACTGACATCAATGAGATGTGAGGGAGAGGTGTGAAATAATGATGGAGAAGGAGATTAAAAACAGCTACAGGTGTCTTTTATTTTGGAAGCAAATAGCCTTTTGAAGAAGTTCACGGAGACGATGCTGGATAGTTTGAGTAGATTGTAACCAATTCCAGATGGCTCATCTACCAAAGGAGGTGCCAGTCCTGGGCACGTCAAGGAGGATAAAATCTGATTTCCTGAGTGAATATGTACTGTGAGAGATACGGATGAGAGATGTTAGGTTGCTAGGGAGTTTGTTCAGGAGGAGCTTTAGGATCCAGATACCAGCATGGAGCACGCGTCTAACGGTAAGTGACGTCCAGCCAACAGCTGTGTACAGATCAGTGATGGATTCGGTGTGGGTAGTTTGTAATGAAGCGCAGAGCACGGTGATAGAGGATGTCCAGTTTGTTTAGGTTAGTAATTGCAGAGGAGGTGTAGATTATGTCCCCATAATCAAGTAGAGGGAGGAAAGTGGCCTGAACAAGCCTGAATCTGGTCTCCAGAGGAAAGAGGGACCTGTTGCATAAGAAGAAGCCTAGCCTAGCTGTTTGAATGTTCAAGATAATAAACACACAGCCTTGCCGGAATGGAATTGCCCCAGACCACATTGTGGTAATGTTATGGAAACGGTTTTGCATTTTTGTTTTCTTTTGAATCTCTCTCTTGGTATGGAGTAAAGTAGCTAGTAGATGGATGGCACCAGTGTTTGGGTATATGTGACATTTGAAATACTTGATCTTACTTCGAGGGGGCTCTTGCAGCAGGCAACACAGGTAGGACTGGACCACATGGAAAACTTCTAGCTAGCAGTCTAACACGGAGGATTGTCCCCACCGATCTCAGCACACTGACATCCACCTATCCTCTGAAGGGGTGGTCTCCCAGACCTACCATTGTTCTTTTCCCGCCATCGAACCATGCATGTCAGACCTCCATGGTCGTTTGCTTCACTCGACCACCTTTTTGCTCACGTTTGCCGCAATTTCTTTTTCTTTTCTACTGTTAGGAACATCAGTTTTTGGTGTTTTCTTCATCAGGTTTTTTCTTCTTTTCCAGCCTCACCTTCTGACCATCCGAAATGTGCCTGTGGCAAGCAGATACCTGCCAAAGACTGTTGCCTTTCCTGTCTGCTCTGTTTAGGCCTCAACCATGACACCGATGCCTGACAACACTGCAAGGGCTTCAACCACAAGGAGACGCCACTTTAAGACCCTAGAAAGCTACCTGCTAAAGCAGAAATTGGCCACGATGGAGAAGGAGCTTCAGACCAAAAGCCCTTTCACTTTTCTGGCTCAATCTTCCGGGGCATCTTTTTCTTACTCCCAGAAGTCTAATGGAAAGCATAAGCATTGGGACTGTCCTCACTCAGCCTCTCACTTGCGGTCATCACACAGACTGGCTTCCTCCTCTGGATCTTCTTCCCACGGGGGCACCTTCTTCCTCAGCAGCCATTACCCCTCTGGACTGCCAGTGATGCAGTCACCCTCCCTCATCTCCATTTCGGGCAGTGGCTCTTTGGGGCAGCAGACTTCGTACCTTGCCTCCCAGCTCCTGACGCTTAAGCCCTTAGCTCCCACAGGTCCTCAGCCAGGTGGCTCGACTGGGGTGGGAACCTTGGGTGGTTGGTCTTTCGCACCCCCCTCCCCCGGTCAAGGCATTGCCTTTGTCAGTCCCAGACTTTGGGACTGGCGCTAACCCTTCCAGGCATCACCCTGAGCAAGAGCTTGCCTCTTCCTCTACTCAGGCAACACCTCTCCCCTGCCTCGAGGGGAAATTCTCCCCCATAGGCTCCAACCTTGCCTCTGTGGCCAATGTCGGCTGCTTTGCCAGACCGGCACCAGCCTTCGCCTCTCAGGCAGGGGCTGGCTACGCCAATGCCTCAACAGAAGACTCGGCCATTGTCGCCTCAGCCTACACCATAACCAACGCCTGCTAACCTGCCTAGGGATCCCCAGCCAGCACCTGGTGGATCTATGCCAGGGTACCCTACGCTGGCTCTTCCACCGATGTACCCATACTCTTCTCCTCAGTATCCCTACCCACCCTATAATCCTCCTCCACCAGTGGATTATAATGCTTTATTTAAGGCCTGGTGGTCTTTCGTGTAGAACAAGGATGCACCCAGGAGGCCTTCTCCTACTCATCCTCCCCCTGTACTCCTCACCTCGGTCTTCTGGCGGATGCATGGGTGCGCTGACCAGCATACGGATGACAGTTGCCCTCAGACACTGGTCCCTGACAGCGATCAGTTGGGGAATGATGATTCCTCCTCCAGAGTGGTCGCCAGACTCTAGGGGCTCCTCCAGCGTCAGAAACCTCCTAAGGAGATCTGTCTCCCCCTAATAAACCCTCTTTCCTTGACGTGATGCGCCATATCCAATCCCTCATGGGATGGGAAACAGAGGGGCTTGATCCGGAGCGCTGTCGCCTGGCGATATACCTCTAGAAGGAGGAGCCTCTCCCCTTGGTGTGGTGCCTCCTTTTAATTGATTCTCATGAGGATGTTACTGAGGCGATGTGGAACCATTTTCTCTTCCTCCCTGGCTTTGGCTAAGAAGGCGGGTCGCCTTTATCATGTGCCGGTGGGCAAGTCCTTCTTTGTTGAGCACCCCATGGCGGACTCAGTGGTCATGAATGCAGCCCACGACTGTACTAAGAAGCCCAAACATCTCGGTACCCATCCCCCTGACAAGGAGTCTCGCCAGCTGGACAAGTGGATGTATTCCTCTGCCACACTGGCCATTCAAGCCCTTAATTATATGGCCCCTATGGTACAGTACCAGAATGCCCTCTGGAATCAGGTGAGGGATCTAGTTCAAACCCTCCCTGAGGACCCTACTAAAATGCATTTGGCCCAACTCGTGAAATCCGGGTCAGATGTGGGCAACCATGTTCTGAGGAAATCATATGACATGGTTGATTCCTCTGGGCATGAGGCAGCGGCAGGGATCTGCTTTCACTGTGATTCATGACTCAGGGTGTCTGGCTTTGTGCCTGATGTTCAGGCCAAAATAATGGATGCCCCTTTTCAGTATTCTGTCTTGTTTCGGGAGATGCCCAGGATATCTTCCGCCTTCAAGAATCAGGCAAGGCCCTAAGGTCAGTGCATTCTCTCTCTCCCGATCACAGCCTCAGTCTTCCTAGTGTCAGTCCTTTCATTGGTCCTCTCATCAGCCCTTTAAGGGTCAGCAGTCAAAATGACCCTTTAAACGCAAGGCATCCACCCTACCAGCCTGAGCAGCTGCCCCTAGAGCGCCTACAGCAGCTACGCCCACTCCCGTATCCACTACCTGACTCTTTGCCCGACCCCCACCCTACAGTAGAGGCCTTGGGGGAGGCAGTCAGGGGGTCGCTTCTCCCTCTACCTCAACAGGTGGCATGCAGTGACCTCATATCAGTGGGTGCTGCAGATTATCGAATGGGGTCACACCTTCGAATTTCTGGAGCCCCCTACAGAAAGCCCTCCCTTGTTCTCCCATTACCCTCCGGCCCACATCTCACTCATCCGGGAAGAGATTCAGGCACTCCTGCATAAAAAGGCCATAGAACCTATCCCTTTGGCTCAAAGAGGAATGGGGTTCTACTCCCACTTTTTTCTGTCCCTAAGAAAACAGGGTACTGGAGGCCGATCGTGAACCTCAGCCACCTGAACTTTTACATAGAGTACAAGCACTTAAGGATGGTTACTCTCCAGTGACTGTTGCCCCTCCTTCAGCAGGGGAACTGGCTCTGTTCCCTAGACATGTAGGGTGCCTATCTTTATATCCAGGTTTTTGTGGACCACTACTGCTTCCTCCGTTTCTGCTTCCAGGGGGACCACTTTCAGTTCAGGGCCCTACCGCTTGGCCATTCCTCATCACCTCAGATCTTCACCAAGTGTGTGGCACCGGTGGCCACGGCTCTGAGGAGATAAAGCTTCTGTGTTCCCTTAACTTGACATTTGGCTGCTGACAGCCTCCTCCAGGGAATTCTTGCTGCAGACCTTGGAAGGCACCTTTCCGCTTTTCCAGGCCCTAAAGATCACAGTCAAACTGCTAAAGTTTTGTCTTTGAGTCCGTGCCTCCAGTACATTTTGGCAGTCCTGGACTCGTCCCAGAGTAGGGCCTTCCTGCCGGTGGACAGAGCAGAGCACTTGATGGTGCAGGCCAGGCTAATATCTTCCAGTCATCAGATACCAGCCAGTGTTCCTCCGCTTATTGGGACAGATGGCGGCGGCCAACTCTGTATTTGGGCTGAGCCCTTAAGTGACTGATTTAGTATACTATGCTTTATATTACTTGAAATCTACTGTACCATGTTTGACTCTGTGTTGACTGTTACTCAGTGCAATTTGATGTATCTTGTTTTGTGTGCTTTATCGTATTGTCTTTTTAAAAATCTTGTTTGTACTTCCATGACATGGAGCCTTTGTAGAGGAATTTCAGACTCGCAAAGGTTTGTAATTCCGAACTTTTTAAATAAAATACATAAATATAGCCACAGTTCCCCTGTCCCATCTGCATATGAGGGTTCCCCGATGGACTGTTCAGGTCTAATAGGACCAACACATCAACGATCTGGATCAGCTGGTGATCCTCTCTGACCCGGTGCGGAGGACCTTAGAGTGGTGGCAAAACCCTGCAAATCTCCTGCAAGAGGTTCACTTCTGAGCAGTGTCCCCGCAGCAGATTCTCACTATGGATGCCGCTGATCTGGGCTGGGCTGCTCACCTTGCTGACCATCAGACCAAGAGGATCTGGTCCGAGTTGAAGCAGCATCTCCATATCAGTGTATTGGAGATGTGTGCAGTGTTTTATGCTGTACAGGCCTTTCAGGCCCATATTCTTCCCGGTCCGCTACTGGTACAGATGGCAGCATGTCTGTAGTATACTGCATCAGCAAACAGGTGGGCACTCATTCCTACCCCTTTTGCCAGGAGGCAATGATAGTGTGGTACTGGGCCATCGGGCACGACGTGGAACTCTCAACCGTCCATGTTCCAGGTGACCAAAACGCCCTGGCCGACAGTCTAAGCTGCTCCCAGTCGAGGACTTGTGAGTGAGAACTCTTATCCTCAGTGGTCCAAGATCTTTTTGACAGGTGGGGTCATCCAGAATTGGACCTTTTTGCGTCCCTGCTCAACGGAAGTACTGATTAAGTTAATCAGTGTACTCGTTCAGCAGCTATGCACCTTGAATAGGCTCCCTTCACCGACACGGTTGACAGCAGCTTCGTTGTTGACACCTGTTCACTGACCCCGGGAGACTCCCCGTGGGCCAGCGAACTTGACGCCAGAACCAGAGATTGAGGCAGTCGAGGAGGAGTATTCCCTGACCTCATTGTTCCTGATGATGTGGAGGAAGATGAGGAGATCCTGCTTTCTGACAAGTCCACAGATTCTTCTGTCAGTGAGGACTCCGAGTCATACTCCCAGGTCCCCTCCTGAGAACCCCACATTTTTTAATGTGATGAAGCAGTTGTCTTCCACAGTGAGGAAGAGGATGCCACCAGAAAGGATCTGGTGGATCTACTGGAGATTCCAGAATCTCCCGCTAAGATCATTCCTCCTGTGCTTCCAGCATTGAAGAATGCAACCACGGCACCCTGACACAGACCAGACATGGTGCCAGCTGTGCCACGCAGGGTGGATAAACTTATCACACTCCTCAGAGTCTCCCCTATTTTGCTGCCCAGGTGGAAACTGATTCAGTAGTCGTTAAGGCAACTCATGACAGAGCTAAGGTGCCCAAACGCCTTAGTTCCCTTCCCCAGGCAAGGAATCCTGTAGGATTGACCTATGGGGGGGAAGGTTTATGCTTCCTCCACCTTAGGCTTGAGGATTGCAGATTATGTCACACATGGTCAGATACCAAAATGCCAACTGGAAGAAGGGCAGAACTGCAGCTCCAGCCCTTCCTGATGGCTCACAAAAGCAGGAGTTGCTCCAGTGTTTCCAGACAGCTGAGGATGTTGGCAAACATCTCCTCGAAGCACTGTATGACCTGGCTGATACCATCGCCAGAGCAGCTGCCACTGGCATATGCCTTCGTAGGCCCTCCTGTCTGAGCTTCTGGATTTGCAGCTGTTGTGCAGCATAAAATACTTAATGCCCCTTTCAGTGGCATTACGTTCTGGACCTCATAAATGATCTGCAGGCCTCTGATGTGCCCATCAAATTGGTTCATTCCCTCTACCACACCCAGCCAATGGGTAGAGGGTGACCTACTTTTCATAAGCAAAACAGTAGGCCTGGATCAGCTCCTCCCACCCAGTGAAAGTGTGGCGCCCAGCCTGCCCCCCTCCGGTGCTGGAGCAGCAGCCATGCACCCCAGAAATGATGGACCAGCCTCTGCGGCTCCACCTTGGCTTGACTCCTTGTCAGACCCCGCCTTCCTCTGCTCCAGTCCCAGGTGGTGGTAGTGGTGGTCGGAGGTCTGGTCTCTCTCTCCATTTGAATCGGTGGAGAACCATAACTATGGATGCATGGATTCTTCAGATCACAGAAAAGGGTCATACCTTGGAGCTCATAGAGCAGCCTCCAGACATTTCGTCCCCACCATCCAATTACCCTCTGGTTCACTTGTCTGTTCTTCGGAAGGAGGTGCAGTCTCTTCTGCGCAAGCAAGTCATCGAAATAGTGCCCAGGCACCAGAGAAACCAGGGGTGGTGTTAGATTTTTCCTGGTCCCCAAAAAGACCAGAGATCTGAGGCCCATCTTAAAGCTAAAAGACCTCAATCTGTTTGTCCAGTACAAAAAGTTCCGAATGGTGACTTTGCCAGGCCTAATGCCCCTCCTCAAGGCTCTGTTCACTTGGACATGCAGGATGCCTACCTGCACATCGCGGGCTTTCCTCCACATAGGACGTTCCTTCTTTCTTTGCTTTTCAGGGCGAGCATTACCAATTCGAAGTGCTGCCCTTTTGCTTGTCTTCTGCATCGCATGTCTTTACCAAGTGCTTGGCAGCGGTCGCAGCAACTCTCAAGAGAGGGACTGTATGACTTCCCTTATCTGGATGATTGGCTCCTAGGATGGGAACAGCTTCTGCTGACTCTAGAGGACACCCTCCAGCTCTTTTACTCCCTGGGCATTACTGTCAACCTGCCCTACTCTGTTCTAGTACCCTCCCAAAGGCTACAGTATATAGGGGTGATTCTTAACTCTGCGCAAGGGAAGACTTTCCTGCCCCAGAACAGAACAAGAGTGCCTCATCATCCAAGCTCAGGCAATCTCAGTCGGTACATTACTGCCAGGGTGTACCTCAGATTGTTGGACGTAATGGCAGAGGCCATACCCACCATTCTACTGACCAGGCTTCATATCTGTACCCTCCAGTGGACTCTCCAGGTACAGTGGGACCAGCGCATGGACAAGTTGGACCATCCAGTCCTAGTCTCTTCTCCAGTACACAATGTACTGCGCTGGTGGATGGACCCCGTGAATCTGCTTCATGGTGTTCCTTTCCAGATCTCTTCTGTGCATCAAATCCTAACCACAGATGCATCAAATCTGGCCTGGGGAGCACATCTGTGTCCCTTCCAAACCCAGGGCTCCTGGTCCCCTTGGGAAGACTCCCTGCATATCAGTGTCCTGGAGATAAGAGCAGTGATGTATGCCATGCAGGCTTTTCATGAGCATATTGCTCCGGGTCAGCTGTTGGTGCAGTCAGACAATTTGAGTGTAGTGTACTACATCAACAAACAGGGTGGCACTTACTCATGTACCTCCTTTGCAGGGAGGCCATGAGAGTGTGGTACTGGGCACTGGATCACAGTCTGACGCTCTCTGTGATCCATGTGCCAGGCATCCTCAACACTCTGGACAGCTTCAGCAGGACTCAGTCCAGCATGCACAAGTGGGAGCTTCTTTCATCCATCTCAGAAGACTTGTTGAACAGATGGGGTCATCCAGAGTTGGACCTTTTTGCGTCCCCGCTCAGTGCAAAACTGTCCAATTTCTGCTTGCTAGATCCAGGGCCTGGAGTTTTCTGGAGAGACACGTTGTCCCTCTCTTAGAACAGGATGTTTCTTTACACATTCCCTCCATTTCCCCTGATACATAGGGTGCTGATCAAGCTGTAGATGGAATGGGGCCAGCATGATCCTGGTGGCTCCATTCTGGCCTCACCAGATATGGTTCCTTCTACTTCAGCAGCTGGCAGAGGAACCTCCGGTCCCTCTGTTGACCCAGGATCAGGGGACCCTGATCCATTCCAGCCTCGGGTCCCTTCATCTCCATGCCTGGCTCCTGAGAACATAGCCATCGCCAGGTTTGGGATCACTAATAGGGTAGTGGACGTCCTGGTGGCTGCCTGGAAGCCTTCCACTTGAGCCATGTATGCCATGAAGTGAAAGCAGTTTGCCATGTGGGCTGCCAAACTTGACCTGGGTCCTTTCACCTGTTCAGTGAATCATATCCTGGACTACTTGATCCCGCTATCTGACTCAGGCCTCCAGTATTCCTCTCTCAAGGTCCACCTTTCGGCTATTTCTGCTTTCATGGACCTGTTTGTGATAGCTCAGTCACTCAGCTGGATGTCTCCTGTGCCTTCCTTTAGGGGCATCCTGCATCTAAAACCTCCAGTCCGTTCCCCTCTCCCGGCTTGGGACTTGAATTTTATTTGGTAGAAGTTCACCCTGTCTCCCTTTGAACCAATCGCGTCTTGCGATTGCCACTTTCTCTCTTGGAAAGTGTTATTTTCAGCGGCAATTACTTCTGCTCGAAGAATTTCTGAGCTTTAGGCCCTCTGGTGCGAGGAGCCTTAATTGATTTTTCACAAAAACAGGATGTCTTTGCACACAAATCCTAAGTTTCTCCCCAGGGTGGTTTCAGAGTTTACGCTCAGTCTGTCCACCTTTATTTTCCTGCCTGTGCCAATCCAGGGGAAGCACCGCTCCATAGTGCACAGTACTTTGAAGTACTGCCTGCCTTGGACTAGAGAGTCCAGAAAGTCAAAGCAGTTGTTTGTTACCTTCGCCCCAGACAGAAGACGCGTTTCAGGTTTTTAAGCAATGTTTATGCAAATGGTTGGCAAATTGCACTGTGTTCTGTTACAAGAAGTATGGCTGAGAATTGCTTGGTGCTGTCAAAGCTCATTCCACCAGAAGCATGGCTACCTCAGTGGCTTGCTTCAAAGGAATCTCAACCGCTGACATTTGTGTGGCTGCCACTTGGGTTACAGTCCACACTTTCACCAAGCATTACAGTCTGAACATTGCCTCAAGAGCCCGTGCAGGATTTGGCAGGGCTGTGTTACAGGGACTCCTGTATTAAGTTTATGGAGAGCCCTCCACCCAGACTCTGTTTACACTTGTCACTGCTTGGAACTCATTCCTACGGTGTTACCTGATGACTGAGGAACCCCTGAAGAAAACAGTTATGTAAGAACTTAGCGTAACAGTAGATCTTCAAGGAGATCTCAATCAGGTATGATTTCCCTCCCACCATCCCCCTTCTTGAGGCTCCTGTCTAGGAATTGGCTGTCTGGTGTATTCAGCCTTTTATTTAGGTCTGGGTACCTCTTTTTCTCCTCTGTCCCCCAGGGCGAGGGTCTAGCTCCCATAGTCTCTGGGGGGAAGAACTGAGGAGGGTGCGGGGCTGCTCACGCTGACGTCGATGGTGTGGGTGGCCCCAGTTGTACTGCTAAAAAATCTTCCGTGTGGATTCGACTGCGAAGGTTCCTACGGTGTTACCTGATGACTGAGATCCCCTCAGAGATCTACTGTTATAAGTTCTTACGTAACTGTTCTGTTTCCTAGCGAATTGGATAAATAGCAAACCTTGATTGGTTTGTTTGCACGCATAACATATTGGATGTAGCAAACACACTGCCAATATAGCAGAAATATGTTTACACATGCTGAACTTCTTGAAGTAATTTCAACCGAAGTGCGAAATATTTACTGGATGGAATAATGAAAGCTACGAGCTCAACAAGTAAACACTTGGTGTAAAAATATTACATGGGTCTTGTGATCGAACATGCCTTATGCATGCGTAAGTTACGTTTCGGTTTATAAATGGGGTGAGTTTTTTTCTGCTGTGCTCTATAATTTGAGAAGTCTCCTTTTTTGTTGTATGTATATTTTTGATATTTTTTCAATACAAAAATCCCTTATTCTTCTTCGATAAGTGCCAGTGGATCTCTAACTTCCATCCAGACAATGCTGATAAACACTGATCAGATCTGTTATAAGCGTCCTTTAGTACCTTGTAAGGCTAACGGCTTATCAGCCATAGCTGTAGTGCTAATTATGCCTTAATTTTGACTTCTGATTGATGACTTTCACCCCATTTTGGCTTTTTATAACAAGTTAGAGTGGTTTGTAATCATGCTGCCTGGATTTATTCATTATGTACACTTTGGTATCTTCCTCTGAACATGCTCAGAGGCTTTGTGAGTGGTTCAGTAGGGCTGGGGGAAGCACTGTGTAACCTGAAAGACAGCTGAGTGGGATCGTGAGGGTGTGCATAGGGGCCTGCTGGCATGGGGAGGAGGACAAAGGGCTGTTATCAGGTGTGTCCAGCCTGCCTGTTTTTCTGTGTTTACCCTCTTTTCCCACGTCACTGCGCCTGCATTGGGGGTGGTGCCAAGCAGCACGTGTTAATCTGTGCTTCCGGAGGCATCTCCACTAAGAGTCATTCTTATTAGAAAACTGCTTCATCCTCCCCATGGATTAGTGTCCATTAGAGTTTCCCTCCCTGCAGGCCTCCACTCCTGTCATCTGGGGCTCAAGGCCAAACCCAGGTTGCCAATGTGCTGAGTGGATGTCGCATTGCTGGGCACCATGTAGTCGGCTCTTGTTTTTTTTGGGGGGGGGAGGCACCACCATGAAGACCTCGAGGCAGCAATGTTTGCGACCAACAACCTGTTAATGAAACTCCTGCTTGAGGTTTGCTGTCCCTTGGATCATGCGAGTGAATTTTAGTTATCCTTATAGTCTTAAAACTTTAGCTGTAGGCTGAAAGCCATATCTCTTAAGAAGGGAACATTAGAAAGGAGACTTTAAAATCTGATCTGCAGGCCAAGCTCTAAGCCAGATAGATCACATGTCTATCATGATGGCCGCAGCATCTCTAGTCGTAGATGCAGATCCACTTGGGGTCAGATGCGCCTTGAAGGACATAGAAACATAGACTTTGAAGGCAGATAAGGACCACTTGGCCCACTCGGTCTGCCCATTTCCCTACCTACTGGATAAGCTGCAGATTCTAGTCAACCAACAGCCTACTTCCTGCAACCCCCCCACTATAATTGCCTTATGTCTGTCCCAGGCATGTTTGAATTCCCCCACTGTTTTAGACCCCACAACCTCCCCAGGAAGGCGGTTCCATGTATCCACCACTCTCTCCGTGAAAAAAAAATGTCCTCACATTACCCCTGAGCCGTCCCCTCTATCTTTAAATTGTGCCCCCTTGTTCTTACACATCTCTTTTTCTGAAAGATGCTACCTTCCTGGACTTTGTTGATTCCCTTGAGGTACTTGAAAGTTTCTATCATGTCCCCCTGTCCCTCCTGTCATCAAGGGTATACATATTAAGCTCTCTGTCTCTCTCCATATGTTTTTTGCTGCAGACCCTGCACCATTTTAGTTGCCCTCCTCTGGACTGCTTCCATCCTGTCTATCCTTGCGTTGATGAGGTCTCCAAAACTGCACACAGTACTCCAGATGGGGTCTCACCAACTGTCTGTATAGTGGGATAACCACTTCCCTTTTTCTACTTGTGATGCCCCTTCCTATGCATCCCAGTATCCCCCTGGCTCTCCTTACCGACTTCTCACATTGCTTACCCACCTTTAGGTCATCTGATATGACTACCCCCAGGTCCCTTTCCATTTTTGTTGTTGTTAGTACCTCCTCTGCTATTGTGTACTCTTCTCCTCAGTTTTTGTTTCCTAGGTGCATTACTTTGCACTTCTTAGCATTGAATCTAAGTTGCCATATGTCTGACCATTCCTCCAGTCTTGCCAAGTCCCTTCTCATCTTTTCTACCCCCTCTTGTGTATCAACTCTGTTACAGATTTGTGTCATCTGCAAAGAGGCATACCTTTCCCTCCAGACCCTCTGCAATGTCACCTATAAAGATGTTAGAGAACTGGACCCAGTACTGAGCCCTGAGGTACTCCACTAGTAGCCACCCTTTCTTCGGAATGTGTTCCATTCACTATTACCTTCTGTGTCCTGTTGTGCAGCCAGTTTGCTACCCAGTCTACCACCCTGGGACCCACTCCCAGGCCGGCTAACTTGATTATTAATCTTTTGTGCGGGACTGTGTCAAATACCTTGCTAAAGTCTAGGTAGGCCATATCCACAGCCCTTCCCTGGTCTATATCTTTGGTCACCCAGTCAAAGAAATCAGATTCGTCTGACATGACCTTTCTGCTGTAAATCCATGCTGCTTTGGGTCCTGTGCCCCGCTGGCCTCTAGGTTCTCAACAATTCTTTCTTTCAGAAGTGATTCCGTCATTTTCCTTACCACTGAGGTCAAACTTACAGATCTGTAGTTTTCCTGCTTCTGCCTTGCTTCCACTTTTGTGAAGGGGAATCACATCTGCCCTCCTCCAGTCCTCCGGTACCACACCATCCTGCCATGGTTTGTTAAAAAGCATGGTCGGTGGTGTCACTAGGTCCTCCCTTAGTTCTTGTAGGATTCTGGGGTGAATCCCATCAGGCCCCATTGCTTTGTCCACCTTGAGTTTTAGGAATTCTTTCAGGACTCTTTATTCTGTGAATGGACTGGTGTCTACCCCCTACCCAGAGTGCTTCTATTGTCTGGTTTAGGTAACTCCTCATCATCTTTTGTGAATACTGAGCAAAAGTATTCATTCAGTATCTCTGCCTTTTCACTGTCTCCCTCTGCCCACCTCCCCTCTCCTTTATTAATCTTCACTATCCCTCCCTTAACCTTTCTATGCTCCCTAATGTACCTATAAAAGGTTTTATCCCCCTTCTTAACTGAGTTGGCTATTTTTCCCTCGGTTTGGGCCTTTGCTATTCTGACTGCCTTCCCCACTTCTTTCTGCTTTAATTGATGCAGTTCCCTGTCGTGCTTCTTCTGTGATGCCTTATATTTTTTGAATGCAGCCTTTTTCTCCTTAACCTTCCCTGCCACCTCTTTTGAGAACCATAGTGGTTTTTTACTCCTGCTTTGTTTTCTTTATTTGTTTCACACACAAGCTTGTTGCCTCTATGATGGCAGTTTTGATTTTTCTCCATTGTTCTTCCACCCCTCCTTTTTGGCCATTTGCTAGTGCATTCTTCAGGTAATCACCCATTTTGCCAAAGTCAGCCCTTCTAAAGTCCAGTATCCTTGTTTTTGTATGGCTTATCTCCATGGTTGTGCTCATTGTGAAGTACACTGTGCAGTGGTCGCTTGTTCCCAGATGTCTACTGACTTCTAAATTTGTGATCCTCTCTCCATTTGAGAGTACCAGGTCTCGTAGTGCTCCCTCCCGAGTGGGTTCCAACACTAGCTGTCTAAGGCCTGCCCCTCTGCAGGGCATCGAGAACGACCCTGCTTTTGGATGTGGCTGCAGTACCTGTCACCCAGTTAACATCTGGCATATTCAAAGGACAAGGCTCACAACCCTTGTCTGGGATGGATCAGTGGTAACGGAGTATGTGCGAAGTAGGAGGAGGCGAGGGGCAACATTCTTTTTGTCATCCTTGGGCTTTCGGAAGATATTCTCAGACTGTTTGAGGCATTTTCAGAGGAGTCGACTCAGAAGGCATACACTTGCAAATGGACACAATTTTCATGTTGGTTTGGGGAATGAGGGTTGTTGCCCCCCTTTTTTTTTTTTTTGAGATTGTGATATTTGTAGGTTGCCTCCTTTCCATCTTTGTCATCACATTCACACAGCTGTGCCCTTTTTGTATCATAGTACTGGTGAGAGCTGTGACAGAATTGCACAGTTGAGCCCCTTGTATAACATCACAGCATAGCAGGGATGACTAGATTTAACTGATGCTCTCTTCTCTCTCCAGCGTAGTAAGGCTCTCATGAAGGAGATTATGACTGGACAGACCGTCATCAGCAAACATAAGAATGGGCGCTACTACCAGTGTGAAGTGATAGGACTGTCGAAGGAGACGTTTTATGAGGTCAATTTTGATGACGGCTCCTTCAGTGACAACCTCTACCCTGAAGACATTGTGGTAAGTTGATTCAATTGAGAGAAAGTCTTGTGTTTCTGTTGTGGTGCATCGAGGAGAATAAGTCACAAAACTGAAAACAGCAGATCTGTTTTCCTACGTAAAGGATTATTCCAAGGCTACTGTTTACATTGACTGAATCAGTAAATCCGGTTTTAAAATGAAGGATTACATGATTTTTTACAGATGTTTTCTGCATTTCCAGTTCTTGCAGACCAAGTGGGGTATCCATGACTTCAAGGAGTTTGTATTAACAGGAGCCATAAACTGGTGGCCTTTTTCAATCAGTTGATGTGTGTTCTAACTCTGGGCTGGGAAATCATCACTAATCGGAAATAAAACTGAGCCTAGCTAAAACTGTGTCACCGGAGAGGCCACAAGATTGCATGTTCACTCTGTTGGTGATTTTATTTTATGATTTGTATGAAACCACAAAACTGTAAAGAATAAGTTACAGTTCCCTTTTTTTTTTTTCTAATTGACATTGAGCAACTAATTACTCTCCACTTTGCTGTATGTAGTCTACTTCTGAGCTCTGTGTACTAAAAGGTGTTGACAGGGTGGAGTGTACACAGGTGTTTGAGCTGTTGAGTACAAGCAGAATTAAAGGGCATTCACGATAATGGGGGGGGTAGGATAAGGTAAAACGCAAGAAAATATTAATACAGAGGTTGGTTAGTAGCATGTGAAATAGCTTGCCTGATGGGGTAGTAGAAGCTAACACTGGCTGTCAAAGAAGGACTAGGCAGATCCCCGAAGGATAAAGAAATTGAGCTGCACAGCATAGGTAGCAATCCAGCTAATCACGTTGGATTTGTTGTGTCCATACTCAGTGTAAATTCACAAGAAATACTACCAACAGCTTAATCTGGTTCAGTTTCAGTTGCTTGCCATCTGTATCCTCCCTCTTCCTTGATCGCCCCTGAAAAAGGGACTTCTAGGCCCAGTGGGCTTACCGGGTCAACAAAATTCAATAATCACCGCTAGTGCTGTGCAGCAGGAGGGGAGGACAAGGTTGACCCCAGGTCCCTTCCATTACCATAGTACTAGGAAAAAGAAAAGGGGGATGTGTACAAAGTCCATGTTTAAAGTACAGGCCTTACTGTGTCAGACATCTTGTTTTCTTATCCATGTGGGGCACAGAACAGTTTTGCTAGTAAAAGGAGGAATGTCCCTCCTAATAAGGAACAGGACAGTTATGTGGTATAGAGCAATTGGCTAAGAAGGTTGCAGTTGTATCCTCCTGCTCTGTTACTTACCCTATGAGTGGATGTATGTAGAACAGAAAAAAAAAATACTTCTGGCTAAGGCGCGGCGTATGGTGATGGTGGTGTATCTGAGTTTTAGTACATTCCTGCAGCTGTGCAGAAGGGATCATGTGCAGCATCAGTGTTTGTACTGGAAACCAATCTTGGAGTACTGTCATATGAAGATGTAACGTGATCTAGTAGTTAGAGCACCATATTGAGACGCAGAAGATTACCGGTTCAAGCCCTGCTAGATCCAAAATAAGTCAGCATGTGGCCTTGGGCAAGTCACTTAGAGCTTTGACAGGAAATTAACAGTGTGTTAATGTGAAGCCGCTTGCAATGGTATTTTTAGAAATTACATTCATACCCCTAAAGCATCCATATTTAACTGTACCTGGATAAAAGCTGCAACTATAAACTTTATATATAGTTTTCTGTGTTGCTTCATGTTGTCAGTGGGTAGTTCATACATATGGGTAATGAACACCCCTCCTGTGGTAGTGACACAGTCCAAGCTGTCGAATCTGCATAGAACTTTGGGCACATGAGCATTCTGAGGTCACCTGTTCTGCAGTCTTTGCTGTGCCACTAGAGGGATAGAACATCATAGGAGAGCTCTCAGAAGTTTTCTGTCTGCAATTTATTTGTTGTTTTTCTGTCAGGGTTGTACAACTGTGAAGCAGGTTGAGGCTGCCTGGTAACGGAGCACCTTCAAATTTAGAAATCGTACCTGTAAAGCTGCAGCTTTCAAATTTACTAACCTGTTATTTGTAGCCCATTTTCAGTGCCTCCTGTGCATGAACTAGGGTTCAGGTGCCAATGCACTGTGTGTAGGGGGTGTACTACAGGTATCTCTCCCCGTAGCTGGGTGGCTTGGGGTAAGTGAATTATTTTTTTTGGGGGGGGGGGACACAGTTGGATAGACTTTCGGGATCTTTACTGATCTGTGTTCTGTCTCTCCCCCACCCCCAGTTTTCTCCTGGCAATGCACCCTCCCTTCATCTCCTTCTAAAGGGTTTTGGTAGCTGTGGAATTTCGTCTACCTCTGACTGAGCAGTTTGATGCTGCTGGTGCTTTTTGGCTGACCACTCACAGACTTTTTGTCTGTTTCTCAGGGCAGTCAATGTGCTTAGGATTATTTTATTCAGATTTCTCCCCATTAGCCTTTAGCCATGCAGCACCGCTTATCAGCACATTCTTTGGCTCAGACAAGTCGCACGATTTTCCTGCCATCGCTGGCAGTCTGCCAGTAAGGATTTGTGCCTTCTTGGTGCTTGTTTAAGGCCTCAGGGACAGCATTCCCATTTAGCGAGCTAGAGGGCTGACAGAAGCTCCTAGCTAGGGAAATGCTGCACAGTCAAGCAGTCTTCAAATTAAGGTTAGTGCTTTATTTTACTTGTACAGCTCAGCTTGGGGGAGGAGTAAGGAGGCAAAGATGCAATCATTGTCAACCCCACACCCCAACCCCAGTTGTTGGGGCAAGGCATATAGTAGCCTTGCATATAGTGGCTATGTAGACTATGCCAGCTCTTTATTGCCTTTTTGTATTTTTCATTTTGGGATAATGCAGTGGCACCACGGCTTCTAGGGACATGGATATCGTTCACTTATCCACACTGTGGCAGTTCCACTGTAACTATGTTATTAGTCGGAACATCTTTAAGCTAAGCTCTTCTCACCACCCGGACGGTATAACCCCTGACTCTGCCCTGTGACATCAAATCTTTCTTTCCACTGGAAGAACGTCACCTCCTTCGCACTCCACTTAGGATTTTTCTGCATCATAGGCAGAGTTCTTCTTTTTAAAGTTTTCAAAGTAACTTGCTTGTAGACGACAAGTAAGTTACTTTGAAAGTTCTTTTGTTTGTTTCTAGATCAACAAATGTACACAAGAAATCAGGATTCAGATTCTGTGTTTAGTGCCAGTAGAAGATGTTGGTCACCGATCCACATGACATGTGCATGTACTGCCTGATCGGGCAACATGAGTTGCCGGATGCGACCTGTGCTTACCCATGCTTGATTATAGGCTAGTGATCTATGGGTCTGGCTCCGATACTACACTCAAAAGGATTACGACCTTACCTAAGGACTGCAGTCTGGTCCTGGGGGCCAACTACCTGACCCATACTTGTACCAAGAGACTGGGTGGCTCCCCCAGCATCAAAGGACACAGTATCAGATCTGCTTTCTGGTTAAAAAATCAGTGCTCAACCTTCTGCCTGAGTCAACCGCTAACCTTTTCAAAAATGTACAACCCATCATCAGTACCAGAAATGCAACCAAATAGGGGCTCTTGGCGCCCTTTAAGTGCACCTCACTCACCCAGAGATCTCTGTCCTTCCGGGGTCCAAAGTGGTTCAGTGACCTTCTGCCCGCCCTTATCGAAGCTGGAAAGATTAGCCAGTTCAAATCTGGGTTTCGTGCCCACCTAGCATGTGTAAATACCTGTCATTGCCTTACCTAGATTAGACCTAGTCCCATGATATGCCTTACCCTCTCTCCTTATACCTATGCCCATTACGCATCCCACTACCCTATCCCCCTCTCTACTCAGCCTCAGTTTCTCCTTTCTTTCCTCACTCTTCCACCATTCTACTTCCTCTCTCCCCTGTTACCACTTGACAAAGCCAACTCTGGCGGCATTACTCTCCAACCTGTTGGTACTGTTACCTGGGATCTCCATCCCTTGGCTGCACCTTGCACTTAGCTCAGCGTATTGAACCACACTCTATTAGGGTTGTTGTTATAGCACTTCGAAGCTATGCAATGTAACCAATTTATTGTGTGTGTGTGTGTGTGTGTGTGTGTATAATATTTACAGTACTCTGCTGTTCATGTTCACCATTGATTCCCTGTAGCCTTTGATGTTGCTTCGAGAGGGCTCATACACTAGGTACTAACATATAGGACTAAGCCGCCAGGTGCTAGGACCACACATAAAACTTCTAGCTAGCAGTGTCTGGCGGGGGACCACCCCCGACACCATGTGACCGATGTCAGCGTGGCAGTATGTAGGGAACAGTCCCCACGCCTGCCCTCCAGTTCTTCCCACCGTCGACCTGCGCACGTCGGACCTTGTGGAAGACTGTTGCTATTGTCGACACCATCTTTGAATGAGTATCTCTTAAACTTAAACCGTTTAAATTTCTGTTTCTCATCATTTTTTCTTGTTAAAAAAAGTATTATATTAATCGATTGGGCATGTCGTCTCCAGTGCCTTCAGAATCTCATAAGAACAAGTGAGACTTCTGTGGAATTCGGCTTCCTTACAAGGACGGTCATTCCCTCTGTCTTCTTTGACTGGGCCCAGGCCATAAGATTGAGGGGTGTAAGCACTGCCAGAAATTTTATCCGGCCACGTGTAAACACCATAAGCAGTCCCTGGAAGCTCATCTTTTGAAACAAAAGATGGCCAATATGGAAAAGGAGCTGAAGAAACTCAGGCACTCTTCGTCCTCTCCAGAGAGCCAGCACAAGAAAAAAAGGACAAGGAGAGACATAGGGACCTGGAAGGGTCCTCATCACAGCAGCCTCTGGCCGGAGTCGCAGCCCTAAAGGTAACTTCCCCTCTAGGGGATCCATCTTTGACTGTTTTGGTGGCTACCCAAATGGCTGTCAGCATGCCTATCTGGCCCGGGCTCAGGCCCGACAGAAGCCTCCAGGGATCAGGAGGCACCTACCTCCTCTAAGGCCTCTAAAAAGATTGAGGCCTAGCAGTACGAGTGGGACTGGTAAGTCGACTTCTGGCTCCTCCAGGTCTCTCACGGCTACAGCTGCTAAGTCGTCCACTAGCTCCTCCGATGTCCGCATAGCCCTGGATCCTCTGCCAGGCCCCGATAACAGGCCTGACAATGGGGTGACGGACCGGCTGACGTTGAATACGCAGCTGACGACAGAGAGTACTCCGACTTCTCCTTTACCACCGATTGAGATGGTACTTTCAGCTCCCCCCGCAGGGAAAATGGAGGGTGGAGATCGCCCACCGTCTGGGGCATCACCACCCCATACACTGCATTTCTGTACAACCTGTTCTTTACAGTATGTAATGTTCTATTGCAACTGACATGTAGCCTTTGCTTATGCTATGATTTTGAACATTTTGTCAAAATGTAATGTTTCTGTCTTGAAAACTTTTGTACAATCTGTCTTGTTGTAATGTTCTGTCGTGACTGACGTGGAGCCTTTGCAAAGGAGTCCTTGACGCAAAGGTTGTAATTCCAAAATTTTCAATAAATACACCAGAGCCTTAAACGCCTGAAATGACGTCGGACCAGATGAAGGTCTCTCTGGCCTGTCGGTTCCTCAAGGACCGCTGTGTGGCTCGATGCCTGGACCATCAGGACACTCGAGGTTTTATACCCGGCTTCTGTATCCCCCGTCGGGGCCCTCTGCACCCCCGCCACGGCGTTTTCCGGGACAGTCTGTCAGCCCCTTTGGGCTCCCGATGCTGGGCTATTCGCCACACTACCCCACGCCAGGGTACTCGACTGGACATGACCCGACACCGGGTTAACCCGTCGGGGTTTAAAGTACCCTTACTACGGGTACCCGAACTAAACTATGGATTTCACCCACCACCCCCACAACTGCAAGTGGATTTGCAGGCAGTCTTTAATCTTGGTGGACTGAAGCCAAGTCGCAGCTCACATTGGAGCTCGAGAAACATCAGCAGCCGACAGTTCCTGCACCGCTGGACCCTCGACTCAATGGTCATCAGCACGGTCCATGATAGGTCCGCAAAACCTAAATGCCTTAGTGCTTCTCCTCCCGACAGAGTCCAAGGTTCTCTATCAGTACGGGGAAAAATATCTATTTTTCTTCCACACTGGGGATTAGGGCATTAAATTATGTTGCCCACATGAGGGATTACCAAAAAATCAGTCTTAGGACAGCTGGAGTCCAAAATAGACTCCTTCAGAGACTCGGGCCTGGCACCTGAAGTACAGACAGCCTTGCAGGATACCCCCTTTAGAGGCTCAGTTCTTTTTTTTTTTTTTTAATTTTATTTTATTTATTTACTCTTTGTAGCTGGACGTCTGTAGTCATCTGCTCTGGTCACAGACCCCCGGGACTAGGACTGCCCTATGCCTGTCCCATGCATTCTTAAAGTCCCCCACTGTTCTTGACCCCACGACCTCTTCAGGGAGGCTGTTCCATGCATCCACAACCCTCTGTGAAAAAATACTTCCTCACATTACCTCTGAGCCATCCCCCTTCTATCTTCAAATTGTGCCCCCTTGTTCTTGCACATCTTTTTCTGGAAGATGCTACCCTCTTGGACTTTAATTCCCTTGAGGTACTTGAAAGTTTCTGTCATGTGCCCTCTCCTTCTTTCCTCAAGGGTATATTAAGCTCCTTTAGTCTTTCTTCATATGTCTTCTGGTGCAGACCCTGCACCATTTTGGTTGCCCTCCTCTGGACAGCCTCCACTCTGTCTGTCTTTATGGAGATGGGGTCTCCAGAACTGCACACAGTACTCCAGATGGGGTCTCACCAACTGTCTGTACAGAGGGATAACAACTTCCTGTTTTCTACTATTGATGCCTCTTCCTATACATCCCAGTATCCCCCCAGCCTTCCTTACTGCCTTCTCACATTGCTTGCCCACCTTTAGGTCATCTGATATAATTACCCCCAGGTCCCTTTCTATTTTTACTGTTGTCAGTATCTCACCCCCCATTGTGTACGCTTCCCCAGGGTTTTTGTTCCCCATGTGCATTACCTTGCACTTCTTTGCATTGAATCTGAGCTGCCATACATTTGACCATTCCTCCAACCTTGCCAAGTCCCTTCTCATCCTTTCCACTCCATCTTGTGTATCAACCCTGTTGCAGATCTTTGTATCATCTGCAAAGAGACATACTTTTCCTTCCAGTTCCTCTGCAATGTCACTTATAAAGACATTAAAAAGGACCGGTCCCAGTACTGAACCCTATAGCCTGCACTCTTCCCCCAGTCACCCCTGGCTTGCCCCTCAGAGGGAAAGGTTGCAGCACCGGCCTTTAATGCTACAATTCTGGTATCTGGTCGGGTGGAGCCAGCATCGGAGGTGATGAGACCCGGGGCAGGGCATCATGAGAACGAGCCAGGCCCAGTTATTTCCCCCTGTAAAGAGGGGGTGGGTCATGCAATGACTTCTAGCGTCCACACCGCCCCTGAGACGTCCAGGCATCTGTGTGCTAGCGGCAATGCAGTCTCCGCTGGGTGTCGCTAGGCAGTGAACGCACCCACCCACCTCTTCTCTCTCCCCAAAGAAGAGCAGTCTGAGGACCTCCTCCCCCCTCCCGGCTGGCCCTCCAACGACCCGGGTCCTTTCCCAAACCCGGGTCACCAGCGTCACAAGTAGAATTCCAACCCTTGTGCTGGCCCCTTAGAGGCTCAGTTCTGTTCGGGGGAGATGTCAAGGATATCATAACTGATTTACAGGACAAGGGCAAAGACTTGTGCTCTGTACAATTTATGTACAAGCCACCCCAGAAACAAAAGCAGCCATTTCGGAGAAGACAGTGTCGTCAGAAAAGACAGCCGCAAAACCAACACCAAAACAAATGTTGGGCGCTTTTGGCTGATAGAGCCCCTCCCCCGCAAAATCTGAAAAGGCTTCTGGCGCTGCAGCCTCCTCGCTGCCCACTGCCTCCTGACTCTCTAGTCCTCCCACGTCCACTGGATCGCTTTCCAGAGGAACCGGTAGGGGGAAGGTTCTCCCTTCAGCTTCCAGAGTGGGAGAAAATCACAGCAGATTCTTGGTTGCTGCAGTTGATGGCAAAAGGCCACACAATAGAATTCACAGAGAGACCACCAGAAAATCCCCTAGGTCACTAATTCTACCCACCTCATCATATACCCTTGGTAAGAGAGGAATTAAACTCCCTACTGGCAAAGGCGGCAATAGCACCAGTTCCAAAACATCATCAAGGGAACGGGTACTATTCGCACTTCTTCCTGGTACCCAAGAAGACGGGCGAGCTCAGACCCATTCTCGATCTGAGCTCCCTGAAACTCTGTGTGGAACACAAAAGGTTCAGAATGTTGTCTCTTCTCAGCCTACTTCCTCTATTACAGAAGGGTCGTTGGGTTTGCACTTTGAACATGCAGGATGCCTGCCTGCATATCCCGATTTGTTTATTTTTATTATTTTTTTTCCGCCGCACCGCAAATTCCTCCGGTTTTCTTTTCCAGGAGAGCATTTTCAGTTCAAGACTCTTCCCTTTGGCCCTTCGTCGGCACCAGTGTGTTCACGAAGTGCCTTGCGGTGGTGGCGGCAGCCTTTTTACACAGACGGTGTACAAGTATTCCCATACCTTGACGATTGGCTGATTTCTGCTCCATCGAGAGATACTCTGCCAGCTCTTTAGCCCTTACCCTGGATGTTGATGTTTTTCAACTGGTGGGCATAACAGTCAACCATGCCAAATCCCACTTTTTTCCTACCCAACAGCTCCAATTTATTGGAGTAGTATTGGACACAGTCCAGGACAAGGCCTTCCTGCCACAGGACAGGATGGCAACATTACAGCAACAGGCATGCCTGGTAGCATCGCAGAGGAGGATACCAGCCAGGTCAATCCTTCGACTGCTTGGGCTCATAGCTGCGGCCATCCCTTCGGTCCCCTTAACCAGACTACACACGAGTCTCTCAGTGGACCCTCAGAGTGCAGTGGGACCAGATATCGGACTATCTAAACCATGAGATCCTGGCCTGACACGATGGCTCAGGACCTTTTGTGCTGAAAAAACCAGGACAGCCTCTCCAAGGGTGTCCCATTCCGCTCAGACATTCCCTCCCAAACACTGACAATGGATGCCTCAGGCCTGGGATGGGGAGTGCACCCGGGAAACCACAGGACACGGGGTCCTTGGTCCCACAACGAATTGTCCCTTCATATGAATCTACTTGCGATGAGGGCAGTGTTGAACGCTCCTAAGGCTTTCCAACACTTCATCTAACTGGATCAACTCATGATTCAGACAGACATGTGCATAGTCTGGTACACTAACAAACCGGGCGGAACCCGCTCTTATCCCCTCTGTCCGGGAGCAATAATATTGTGGTACTGGGCAGCCAGCCACAACATTCATTTGACAGCAGTCCACATGCCAGGCATTCAAAATGTCCTGGCAGACGCACTCGGCCGCACACAAGCCAGTGCACATGAGTGGAACTCGGTGGTAGACAACATCCTCGGAAGGTGGGTAGGCCACAAATGGACCCGTTTGCCTCCCCACTCAGTGCAAAACTACCAGCCTTCTGCTCGCTCACGCCAGAGCATGGTGTTTTCTGGTGAGATGCACTGTCTCTATGCTGGAAGGGGAGGTTCGTGTACGCCTTCCCTCCACTTCCATTGATTCAGAGTACTTATGAAACTCCAGGCAGAAGGACCACAAATGATTCTCATTGCTCCCTTCTGGCTGAGACAAATATGGTTCTCTGTACTGCAACAACTGTCAGTGGAGCCTCCATTTCCACTGCCAGTCTTTCAAGACCTTTTGACACAGGAACAGGGGACCCTGGTACATCCAGGTCTCGGGTCCCTTCATCTGCATGCATGGCACCAGCTGACATAGCTGCTGCACATTTCGCGTCTCCCCGAGGGTAGCACAAATTCTTGTGGAGGCCAGAAAGCCGTCCAGTAGAGTCACTTATGCCATGAAATGGAAAAGGTTTTCCATGTGGACAGACTCGAAGGGGTAGAACCTTTCTCCTTTTCAGTCGCACAGGTCTTAGATTACATGCTGCTTCTCTGCAATCTGCGTCTTAGTTACTCGACTTTTATTTATTTTTGTTTATTTAGATCTCGGATTACAAATACCTTTTGAGCTTAGAGCTCTTTTACAAAGGCTCCACGTCAGCAGCATAATACAGCAGGTTAACAGAACAAAAAGTATGGCAAAACAGTATACATGGAGAAAGGAGATCAACAGATTTAGACTAAACAGGGTATGGTAAAATAATTGTAAATAAGAAAAGAAGCAATAGTTGACATTCACAGTGAATTAAAGAATAGAAATGAGTAACGCTAAGCAGTTTCGTGCACAGGAATGCATACAGTAAATTGAAAATCCACCAAAACAAGCTTTGTCAGTTACTGGTAAAATCATAAGGTAAGTTGAAATCAGCCAACAGGCCTTGTCAGGACAGACTGGGGTGGGGGGGGTAGCACATTAGGTAGGGGAGGAAAGGTGCAAGGGGGAGGAGATGTCTGAGATGGTGCTAAGGAGACTTAACAGTAATCAAGTGCTAGGGTTTTAGATCGCTAAAAAGGTTTTAGCGGAAACGGTGACAGGAGCCAGTGGCAGAGAGTAGTTCCTGTAGCTTGGATTTGAAAGGGCCCAATTTGGATTCAGAGGAGATGTCCCAGATGAGGGCATTCATCCAAAGAGGGGCTCTGTAGGCAAATTATCTGTCTCTGAGAGGTACGGCAGCGAGGGATTAGAAAGAGCTGGGATTCAGAGCCACGGGTATGGCGGATATTGAGAGGGGCTGAGAAGACCTTGAATTCCAGGTGGTAGGAGGCCTAGGGTTTTTTCTTGGCCATCAGGCATGTTTGATATTTGATGCGATCTTTGAGCTGGAACCAACCAATTTGGGCACAGAGGTCGCAAGAGTGGGTGAGACAGTGGGCTCCTGAGATGAGGCGACACGCCTACTTTAGAGCAGTGGAAATGTGGCGGAGGGCAGTTTCAGTGGCAGATCCATAGATTATCAATTCATAGTCAATAATGGAGGTAACATAGCTCTGTACAGCCAACCTTAAGGCTTCTGGTGTAAGGGAGTTTCTGTGTCTGTAGAGGATGCCGATGCGAGTATTGACTGCTTTGACAACGTTGTCAGTATGCACCCCATAGAATAAGTTGCTGTCGATGGTGATGCTGAGATTCTTAAAATATTGTACCTGCGCAAGAGCGGTCCCAAGATGGTTAGAGATAGTCAGGGGACGATGCCTGCCTGTGTTTATTGTGGGAACTGCTGAAGAGCATGCACTTTGTATTTTTTATGGTTTAGCACCAGTTTGTGATCACTGAACCATTTCTCTACTGATGCAAATCCGAGTTGCAGCTGGCTTTCAAGAGGTGTGAGGTCTGTGTGACTTGTGTAGATAACAGCATGGTCCGTGCATAGTAGGATTTGTTCGGGGCAGGATCTTGGGAGATTGTGTAAGAAGAGACTAAATAGTAGAGGTCCAAGATGGACCCTTGTGGAACACCTGAGTGAACTGGTGTAGAGTCCGAGACGACATCTGCAATTTAGACTTGTTAAATGCGGTTCTCCAGATAGCTTTTAAACCAGGCATTAGAGTCAGCGGAAATTCCAGCATTGCTTGGCTCTTCCAGTAGTAGGGGGTGATGGACCGTGTTGAATGCTTTTGTCAGGTCGATAAATGTGGCCCCAACTATCTGCCCATGGTCCAGAGATTTGTTTACGAAACCACTGAATTGCATGAGAGCTGAGAAGGTGCTGTCCTTTTCTGAATCCATGTTGTTGGGTGCATTGGATCTTATGTTTATCAAGATGGTCTGTAAGCTGGTTGGCTACAATGCGTTCAAATTCTTTGGAGAGGGGCGGAAGTATGGAGATGAGCCAGTAGTTCACGTAGAGACCTGTCGCCGCTTTTGTGTACTGGTGTTACTATGGCTGATTTCCATCTCTAGGGGAACTGGGCAAGACTAAGTGAGAGATTAAAAATCCAGGTAAGAGGCACTAGCACTTCCTCTAGTGTGAGGGACAACAATTTAAGATCGAGGGAATCACCGCTGTGTCTAGATTTACCAATTGCCTTTTGGATGTATTTACGGGCTTCCTGTGGTGAGATAACTTTAAAGTAGAATGGGGGGTAGCTAGTAGATGTGGGAGTGCTATCAGAGGTGGGCAAGGTGACATCTGCATCAAAAAAGTCCAGTGGGAGAACACTGCTGAGGTCCGTGAATGCATTATTGAAAGTATTGAAAGTTCATTTATCTGTCATTTCTGCCTACCACATCCTTGTGGGAAGCGCGACTCTGGTCCAGCTGGAGGTATCCAAAACCTTCTTAAAAGGGATCTTCCATTTAAAACCACCAGAACGGATCCCTGCTCCACCCTAGGACTTGAATCTCATCCTAGAGAAACTCACACTGCCTCCTTTCAAGCCAGTAGCGAGTTATGACATGCGCTACCTTTTCTGGAAAGTGTGCTTCCTAGTGTTCATCACTTCAGCTCGAAGGATTTCCGAGCTTCATGCCCTAATGTGTAAGATACCTTACTTGATTTTTCAGAGACCAGGTTGCTCTATGAACCAGTCTGAGGTTTTTACTTAAGGTGGTATCAGAATCCACCTTGAACCAGTCACTTGACTTGCCAGTGTACTACCTGAAGCACTCCAACCAGGCCGAAGCACTTCTGCACACTCTGGTGTACACAGAATTCTTCTGTACTAAACAAACAGGACGAAGCCTGTCTGTAAAACTGACCAATTGTTTGTTTCCTTTGCGCCCAAAAGAGAGGGCGCTGCTGTTTCAAAACACTGTTTGTCCAAATGGTTGGCAAACTGCATTATATTCTGTTACAAGAAGTACAACAAACCCCTCCCGGGGGAGGTCTCTGAGATCATTCAACCAGAGGTATGGCTGCTTCTACTGCTTGCTTCAGGAAAGTTTCAGCTGCAGGCATTTGCGTGGCTATAGCTTGGAGTTCTGTCCATCCCTTTACCAAACATCACAGTTTGGATATTTCTTCAAGGCACAGAGCGGGCTTTGGCCTTGTTGTTCTGCAGGGACTCTAATCATGAGTACCTTGTTTTTTTCTGCAAACCCATGCCTACCTCCCATGTCTCAGACTTGTCTCGGATTATTGCTTGGGACTCAGTCCTATGCGTGAGTACCTACTGCAAGAGCCCTCTCAAAGTAAGATAGTACAGTTACGTAAGAACTTACTGTAAAGTAGATCTTCAAGAGAGGCTCTTGCAGTAGGTACTGCTTTCCCTCCCACCTACCCTCTGGGTTTCTTCTACTCTTTTCCCTTTAATTGCTTTGAACTCCAGGGGCCCTCTCCTTCTCTCAGTCGCACCCTTCTAGGTCTCCGTCTGGAAAGAACTGGAGGGTGGGTGTTGGGACCGCATCCTATATAGCACTACGCTGACATCGGTCACGTGACATCGGGGACGGTCCCCTGCCAGACACTGCTATCTAGAAGTTTTCCATGTGGTCCTAGCACCTGGTGGCTTAGTCCTATATGTGAGTAACTACTGCAAGAGCCTCTCTCAAAGATCTGCTGTTATGGTAAGTTCTTACGTAACTGTACTTTGTCCTATGTACCTGATTGACTTGGAACCTTTGTAAATGAGCCCTTGGCTCAGAGGTATCAATCCAAATCTGAAATAAATAAAATAAAAAAATGCTTCCTGAAACAGGAAGCTCCGGCTTTCTCTGGGTCGGTCTTCGGAAAGGGATCTGAAGGATTGCTCTAAGTGCCACAAAAAGGCCTCAGCTGTGGCCAGGTCTGCGCAGCTTGCAGCCCTTGAGGCAGAAGCGATGGCTGCCACGTTGGGCACCTCCTTAGTCTTAACACCGCTTCCAGCTGGTGCCAGCATTTGGAGGATCTTTCACAGATCAGTTCTGTGACATGTGCTAGTCCCTCCAAACCTTGGGGGAAAGCCTTGCCCTCCATGGTTCAAAATCTAAGTGACACCAGCACTGTTCATGGGTGACTGGCCCAGTGGTGCTTGGGGGCTGGACACCACAACTTGCATCACGCCAGCGACCCGGGTTCGAGAGTGAGCTCGGTGTCGGTGGGGGAGGAGAGGATTGAGCGTCCGTAGGACTGCTCTCCTCCTCTTCCTGGGGAAGGTATGGGAAATGTCCTGTGCAAGTAGCGGTACCCAGTGGAGACTGGATGCACTACAAGACACAGGGACTTTGCTGGGGAAGATGTTGGGTGGTCTCCCTCTGGGTGTGTGCGGGAATGTGCACGTCCAGGGCTTGGTGGCACTGCACGACCCACATCTGGGGGAAAGAAAGGACAAAATCCCTCCCTCCTCTGGTAGGTGAAGGCGGGCCCTATGGCAATGGCCCCACGTCCACCACCGGGCGTCAGGATGGTCAAATCCAGATCCCTCCCCATGTGCCATCTACCCATCCAATACTATAGATAGGGTGCCGGTAGGAGATGGCTGTCTTTCCCCGGAGGACTTAGACCCAGGGGATTTGGGCAAGGTGCACGGGGAGGAGGGGTGGGCCCCACCAGAGAACCGAGTGGGCCATGCTTCAGGCAGGATGGGCAGAGCCGGAGACCAAGCTACCACGCCGGAGAGGCACCAGAGGTAGGGGGTGAAGAAAGAGTTTGAAGAAAAAAAAAAAAACACTGTTCATGGGACAGGGAGAGCTAAAAGTCCTTATGGCCCTCGACTTGCTGGACGGCTGTTGAGCACCCCTCAGTCCGAGGGCTCTTCAGGTCTGCTGTTGAGCCAGTCGACCTCTGCTCCGGTTGACCAGGTCTTTGACATTTGCAGACCTCTGCGGTCCTGGTCCTCACTCAGGAGGATGTGGACCGAACGGTGACTCCAGTCAATCTTTCCAGGGACCAGCCTCACCCGTGGTCAGGTCTTCGTCCCCTGTTGCAATATGGGCTGATCGGTGACCTCAGTCAGTCTTTCCAGGGATCAGCCTCCACCCAAGGTTGGGTCTCCACTCCTATTGCCCAACGTCAGTAGGTGCATAATCTACAGCCAACCGCACAAAGATTCCCCTCACCTTTGGCTGGACTGTCGTCAATCAAGGGTGAGGCATTGGTGCCCCTCGTTCTGTTCATCGGATGAGAAGATGCACCAGCATAAGATGCGCCAGTGCTACGAGGAGGAGTTCTGGCAGCAGTGGGCCATCATGTGGCAGAGCAGGGCTGTACCCCAAGGACCTCCAGTACCTAGCAGCCGACAGTGGTTACCCTGCTGGTCCAGATTCCGCAGGTGCTCCCCACACCTGCTTCTCCACCAGTTAGGGTGGAACCACCACCCTAACAGCCACCAATTGGTGCTCCAACCATGGAGGCTGGCTGTTGGACCACTGGCTTGCTTGGCCAGTTGTCAGTTAGGAATACCCTGGGTGAGGATTCCCGGGAGGTTCTTGCCAAACTACGGCCAAAGGCCATTTTTGAGGAGTCATTGGATGACTCATCAGTAGTCCATGGCCTCCTTGGGGACTTAGCTCTTCGACCATAGCTCGGTCAAGGAGTTTTCCACCGACCATTGACCAGTGTACTTCTGTGGGCTGCTCCAACTTACCTCAGAGTCGATGTCAATCCTGCTAGAGCCAGTCCGGGAGAGGGCCGAGTACCCTCTTATGGACATTTTGGACTGGGATGAATCCCCAGTGGTTGCCTTCCTGGTGTCTGAGGCCAGCTTGGTGAGATCCTGCCTGACACCCTTGGCTGACATGGTCCGCAACTGCACGGACCATATGGGTTCCCTTTTGGGGTTCTTGGACCTCCCTTTGGTCAAAGGACTGGTCATGGATTCAGAGTTCTGTAAATCCAGACATAGGGTTGTGGACAAGCCTCCAGGCAGAAATCCCGTAAGCTTGACCATGCCGCTAAAACATGTGTAGGATGCAGCCACTCTGGGTCTCCTGTCAGGCTAACCATTCCATCATGATGACTCATTTTCTGAAGAGAATCTTTGCAGTCTTCCCTCACCTCCATCCAGAGCAGTGGACGGTGGTGGAGCTCATCAGAGACCATGGTCCATCACTGTCTTCTCAACATTTTGTTTCATTCACCCCTGGGGAAAAAGGGTGTCCCTGTGTCTAAACAGTGCCTGTCCAAAAATCGCGGTGTGGTACCTGGTCATTCTACTACAGGCATGGCCGCTTCTGTCGCTTGTTTTAGAAAAGTCTCCGCTGCTGACAGTTCTGCTGCTGCCACTTGGAGTACTGTCCACACCTTCACTAAACATTATAGTCTGGACATTGTTCATTCCAAAGGTGTGGCCTAATGAAATTGATATACTCAGAGAAGATGGAACAGTTACATACTTACTGAAATAGTAGATCTATACGAGAATCTTTCATCAGACCAATCCGACCCACTCTCCTTCCCCCTTAAGAGATAGGTCACCGCATTTTCTGCAGAGTTATTCCATCACTGCTTCTTCAGCACCCCTGTCACCTGGTATGTAGGGTGTTGATTTTATCTCCTGGTTCCCCATAATGGGGTCCTCCAAGCATAATCTTTGGCAGGGAACTGAAAAGAGATGGGAACGCCCACGTTCATGTAGACGCTGAGACATGTCGTTGTGGGCAGTCCCTTGCTTGCAAAAGTTTCCATGTGGTCCTAGTGCTGATGGAGACATAGTTCCAAAAAGGTGTGGCCTGATGAAGGAGATTCTTTCAAAGATCTATTATTATGGCCAATATGTAACTGTTCTTTTCAACCCGTTCATCCATGTTATGTCAATTTTCTGTACCAAGAATGAGGACTACCACTGACCAGAAGACTTATCTTCTACAAACTGCCTTCATTCTACAGCTCATTGCCAACTTCTTTAACCATTGCCAGTATCTCTGTACTTACATTTTTAAGGAAAATTTAAAGTTATCTTCTTGCTGACAGTCTGTACAAATGTTATAATACAGTTTGTTCTATTTTTGTTTAGTAGTTTATTTTGTATTTTGTCTGATCTGGTAATGTGTTCTGGTTGCCCATGAAAATGGATCTCTGGCCCATGGTTTCACCAGATTTTTAAATAAACAAAACAAATGGGAAGAAGTAGAACCCCACTGGGAACTAGCCATCTCAGCTGGGCTGTCCTGGGTAAATAACCAGTGCGATGAGAGAAGTATGTAACCCTCAAAACTGTTGTAACTATTGTTATATTTAATAAAAAGAGTTTACAAAAAAAAAATATATATATATATCCTGCTGTTTCTTGTTTTACAGAGCCGGGATTGCCTTCAGCTTGGTCCCCCTGCCAGTGGTGAGGTGGTGCAGGTCCGGTGGACTGATGGGCTGGTCTATGGCGCCAAGTTTGTAGCAGCGCACGTCATTCAGATGTATCAGGTAAGAAAGGGAGAGATTCCACAGGGGTCCAAATAAAATTGTGCTGGCAGTAGCCTGAATGAAATGTATTTGTTTCAAAAAAAAAAAAGCCAGAGCAGCCACAAAACGGAGAATCTTTAGTCTAAAAAGTAATAGGTACTATATTTTCCCCCTAACATGCACTGTTTTTACATAGTTAATGGCCCTTCCATTTTCCTTTCCATGCTAGTTATGTATTTTAATTTGCTTTGCCCACTTGTTAGCTAATCTGGCTTTGGGGTGCTCTGAGTTCCACTCTCCTCACCACCTACTGCTTTCTTTTGATATTGCTATTGACCTGAATAGCCTGGAATGGTGTTTCTGATGTCATGGAATGTTCAGGCAGTTTGAAAAAAGAGAGCAGCAACTGATGTGGAGAGCAGGTACTTAGCAAAAAACAGTAATTTTAACAAAGGTCAAAACATATCAGAATATGGGATATACACTAAAAGGAAAACAGGAGAGTTTTAAGTTGGATTAAGTTAGATAAGTGGAGTAAAAGCTTGGAGAGTACTGTTGAAGAGTGAGGTGGGGAGGCTAAGCATAGAGAGAGAATAGTAAGCAGAAGGAGATCCTTGTCACAATTATCAGTTGAACCAGTACTGAATAATTAAAGCAGCAGTAACAAGCATTTGTCAGTGCCGAATGTTTGCTTGCTGGCATTGTCATTGGTAGTGTAGAAGTTAGAGCTGCATAATAGGAATGGCAGTGAAGTATTGAACTGAAGCTAACCCCACCACCACCCTGCAGAGAGTGACAGGCATTGGGGTGTGCCTTTGGGTCGTCAGGCATAACGGCCACGCCATTTCACCACACCCTACCCTGCAGACACTGACAAGTGTCATGGTGTGCCTTGGGGTCTTTGGCCCTTATGTGCACCCCATTCCATCAGGAAATACAGTGAGATGGGTGCGGTATAGGAGAATGGGGTGAACTTTAGGGCCGAAGAGTCCAAGGCATACCTCGATGCTTCTCACTGGCTGCAGGGTGTGGAATGGTATGAGCATTACAGGCAAGAATCCCAAGTCACACCCATGATGCCTGTCATTCTCTACAGGGTGGGGTGTTCTGGTTGGAAACCCTAACACCTAGGGCGTTCTTTGGTATTTTCACTCCAAATTTTCAACATGTTTTTTTTTGTGACCCCCACCTCATGAACAGTGGCAATATCAGTTTGTTAGCCGAAAGCTGATTGTGCACAGCGACTACGGCATTTAGCACCACAGATGCAAAAACACATTCCGAACAGGATGTGAAAAATGACAGCTGTACTGTTCATGTGGAGGTGTAAAAAAAAAAAAAAAAATGGCAATGTTGCAAATCTGCAGTAAAAATATGGGGAAAAAAAACGGTGAAGTCACAAGTGTGCATAGAAACTGTGCAACGCACACCCGTAATGTAATTAGTTTGGGGATATTTTACAGCAGATTGTCAACACAGGCATTTTGGGACCGCCGATCCTGAACAGTGTTACTGTGATTTTCTTTATCTGTCCCAAACAATGATTTCCAACAGCGACCACGCATCTCTGCGCTGAAAGTGTGAAAACACATTTCGGCCATGTTGTAAAAAATGTCAGCTGTACTGTTCATAAGGAAGTGTGGAAAAATGCCACTGGTGAAAATCTGGACTGAAAATATTACAAAGTCATGAACTTATGAGGATGCGTGGAAACTGCGCAATGCTCACTCGTAATAGTCATTTTATGGATTTTTGCCACCAAATTTTCAACATAGCCATTTTAAGACCTCTGCTCATGAACAGTGTAACTGTGATTTCTTAATCTGTCCCAAACATTGCTTTTGCACACGACTGCACCATTGTATTATACATGTCTTAGGAAACGCATTTTGGTGACTTAGTGAAAATGGCAGCTGTACTGTTCATAAGGAAGTGTAATAAAATGGCAATGTTGAAAATCTGGAGTGAAAATATTGAAAATTCGCAAACTTACGAGCGTGTGTAGGAACTGCGCAGCGCACGCTCGTAAAACGGTCATTTTTAGGAATTTCTTCACCAAATTTTCAACATAGCCATTTTAAGACCTCTGCTCATGAACAGTGTCACTGTGATTTTCTTAATGTGTCCCATACATTGTTTTCGCACACCGACTGCGCCATTGTATGCTACATGGGCGGCAACATGTTTTGGGCAAGATGTGAAAAATGACAGCTGTACTGCTCATAAGGAGGTGTGGTAAAATGGCAATGTTGAAAATCTGGAATGAAAATATTGAAAATTCGCAAACTTACAAGCGTGTGTAGGAACGTGCAACGCACGCTCATAAAAGTCATTTTTAGGGATCGCTTCACTAAATTTTCAACATAGGCCTTTTGAGAGCCCACCTTATGAACACTGGCAGTGTCGTTACATTTGTCCCGAAAGGTGATTGCAGTGATGTGAAATCACCTCGGCCCGATTAACGGCATGACAGAGAGTATTCATGAGAAGGGGTCCTAAAACCCCATGTTGAAAATTTGTTGCAAAAATTCCAAAAATGCCTGAGATATGCAGCAAAGTTTAAAAAAAAACCCTATCTATCCCATTATACGACACTGGCATTTCCTCAGTTCACAGTCGGCTTTGAAGAGTGCAGAGCGTGTTCCCGGTCCACCGAAGATCGCGTGCGGTCGGAGGAGGTAAGTATGGGTGGGAGGGGGTGCGCGGGAGGCAGGTGCGCAGTGGGTGGGCGCGGGTGGGGCAGAGACAGCGATGGACCGCTTTTTGTGTTTCAGGTTTTTTTTTGGTTTGTTTAAAAGGATGACAATCATGGGATATTTGCCACGCTGGGGTGTGCTCCCAGCATGGCACAAGATGGCTGTTGGGGGCGTGGAGCCGACGGGAGATTGGGCACCCCGTCGGCGATAGCATCTGTTGCCACGCTGGGTGGGCTCCCAGTGTGGCACCTCTCTCTCTGCGGGGGAGGGAGAGACAGTGGAGCCGCGAGGATTAGGCACCGCTGGCTATACGATGGTATCCACGCTGGGGTGGGCAACCAGCGTGACATGTGGAACTCTTTTGGGAGCGCAGCACAGCCGACGGGGATTGGGCACCCCTCCGGCTATACAGTGTGTGCATGGGGAGAGACGCGAGCATGTGTGTGTCTAGGGGAGCGCACATGAGCAGGCGATATCTTATCGTTGCTCACTGAATCATAGCTCCCCCTTTCAACTATACTCCACTGCATTTTCGACTGCTGTCATAGACCGCTCCAGCAGACATTGGAGAACTGCGGCCGCGCCTGCAAACACATTGACTGAATTGGAAGAGGGCTGCCACACCTCCGGAAACTCGGTTGATGGCACTGTTTCTTGCACATGCGTGCAAGCAAACATAAAAATGTAACCCTACCTTCTGCCCCCTTTCCCCCTTGCTATAAAGGATTACAGGCATCTTCCAATTTTAGTGGTAGAATTTTCCAGTTCCACTAAAATTGGAGGTATTTTATTAATGTTTTAATTTATTTTTTCTCAAGAAAAAAATGCCACATTTAGCCTTGAAATAGCATTTTAGATCTGGCAGTTTAGGATGGAGAAAATAAGACTCCTGGTGTGCAGGATAGGAGGTACCTAGAGAAGTAGACTTGATAGGTTTGCTAATATTTAATTGTAGCTGAAATTTTTCATTGCACTGCTACTTTAACAAATGAAAAACTGTTTCATAGTAAGGAATGTAGCATTTCGCCCTAGCAGACTTAATAAAATACTTTACAGTTTTTTCTTTTGGAAAGAACAGCAGTTAGCAAACTATGAACAAACAGGTGCCTCCTCAGTAAACCTGTGGATGAAGGGTGCAGTTGTCATGGACTGCTCTTACTTATTCAGAACATACTGAGAGTCTTATTGGAGGCTTGGTCTGCTTTATAGAAAACATATAGTCTTGTTTTTGAATCTCGTAAAACTGCTGCCCTTGGATTCATTGTTTTTTTTTTTTATAAATTATGCTCTTCCTATTTATTAAGCTTCTTCTCAGTCATGTTTGAGTAGGGTTTTGGTTCCTTTAAGGTGCGCCCCCCACCCACAATAGACCATTTTGGTTTGGTCAAGGGAGAGCAACATGGACCTCATATCTGTAAGACACTCTGATTTATAAATATTTAAAAACAAGTGCTGTTTGCCTTGGGAGCTGATAGGAGGACATGACTCATCTATACTGTGATTTTAAATTGGTAACCCCTCGAGCAGCATAGTAAGTACCTAGTTTTATCAACTACATGGAAAATTGTTCTGGGAGTTGGCCTTATTTCCCTGTCTAACTTGTTTACTCTCTCCAGGCTTGTATATGGTATTCATAGTTATGCTTATTTATCTTTTGACTGTCCCTTTTAGAAAAACAAAACTGGGTCAACAAACTTTCACTCATGTTTGTATTTTTGTGTTGTATTTATATTTTTCTAGGAGTGTGAATATAGTTCACTATGCACACATTGGTAGTTCCACTGGAAGTGCTAATTCATCGGAACTTCTTTAAGCTACTGTACGTTCCTCCCACCACCAGGGTGGTATATCCTCAGACTCTGTCCCATAACATCAGATCTTCCTTTCTGCTGGAAGAATATGTCTCCGGCTTTGCAGCACTACACACTGTAGTGCCTAAACACAGCACCATTGGCGAATTTATTTTTTCAAAAGTTTCTCTGAATATTATTTAATTCCTCAGTTATGCTCCTGCCTGAACAACAGAAGATGGAACACAGAGCTCCCAGCTTCAGATTTTGCATTACATGCCAACAGAAGATGTTGCTCTACTGCCTGGGGACAATGCATGATGATTCGGGTTGATGCCTGTGCCAAGCAGTGCTCCATTCTTCTCTGGAGGATTGCACAGCCTGGCTTTTCGGCCAGCCGGCTGATTGTAACCCGAAACTACGTCCGACAGGCTGCAAGAAGGCCTTCCACTGCGGCGGGGTCAGTGGCTCAACTTGTGGCAATGGAAGAAGTGGCAGCCAGGGTTGTGGTGAGTACCTCTTCAGCCTAGTCACTGCTTCTGGCTGGGGCCAAAATCCGTGTCCATCACCAGTGAGAATTCCAGAAAATGTGTTGTACCCTCCAGGCCTTCAGGTACAGCACTGCCAGCCACAGTAAGAAACACAGTGGCCGACAGTTGTGGGATCAAGAAATATCGCCTTCCTCTGGCTCTGTAGACTTCCCTGACCACCTGACACATGTCGAACCTTCCTTGGTCAAGGGCCAGGTTGTAAATTCCACAGTTCCCCTTTTGGGCTCGTCAGCCTCAACGTCACCTGACCAGGTGGTAGAGATTTTTCTCGACCCTGTCAACCACTTGTCGGAAAAGATCAATGAGGAGTCGCGCTCCAAGACTCCAGTGTTCCTGGTCCTCGCCTAGGAGGATATGGACTGTTCGATGTCCCCAACTGGCTCCACTTGGGAATAACCTACACCAGAGGTCATTCCACCGAAGCCAGTGTACATTATTTACACTGTACCCCCAGTGGCTTCTCCTCAGACCTGTGGTTGACTGTCAAGGTCAGGATCCAGGTTGAGGTGCCACCCACACTCCCAGTCTGGCTCGACTGGGAGGCGTTGCCATTCCTGGTCTTCGGATAAGGAGAGGTACTGCTGTCCCATGCAGCGGTGCTGTGAGTAACTCCACTGGCATCAGTGGGCCATGGCGGGCCAGGGTAGGGCTCTACCCCCAACCCCTGTGGTTGACTGGCCGGCGCCAGTCAAGCCCACGCCAGTCCTCCCACAGCAGTTGTTTCCAACACATGTCTCTCCACCCCTGCTCTGCAGGCTTTATGGGGAGCCCTGACCAAGGACTGCTGTGCTGCAGCCAGCTTTCGGTGGAAATCCCCAAGTTGGACAACTCTCGTCCCTTCACTGTCACTGTGAATCACCATTTTTGAAGCATTCTCTGATTACTCAGATGGCACATCCATGCAGTCGGTCAACAATGCATGCCTTCAACCATGGGTTGGTCGAGGAGCTGACTACAGACCACGGACCAGTGTTATTTGTGGCTCTTTTTCTGACTCATTTTGGAGTCCATATTCATCCCTTGGAGCCTGTAAGTACCCTTTCATGGACATCCTGATAGGGATGACTCCCGGGGGTTGCCTTTCCAATGGTTAAGACCATTTTGGGACCATCCATGAAGCTTTGGCAGCATCCAGCGTCCTGCCCAGCACCCTCTACTCGTATGGTCTGCAAGTACTCGCTCCCTATAAGCTCCCTTTCCAGGTTCTTAGACCACCCCACGGCCGAGGGTCTGGCTTTGGATTCTGCTTTCGAGAAATCCGGAAACCATAGGAACATGGACAAGACTCTTTGACAAGGAGCTAAAGAAACTTGACCAGGTGGCTAAAAAGGTCTGTGCCACTTCCTGTCTTGGTCTCTGTCAGACAAGCTACTTGACTGAAGTAGGGTGAACCTGATGGGAGAGAAATACCCCAGGGTTCAAATTAATAAAGGAAGCAGGGGGTAGAAATGAAGAGGATTGGGAATTGGAGCATTAAAATGGAGGGGAGAGAGAGGGAAGGCAAAAGGGGGGGAAAAAAGAGTAGTAATGAAATCTTGAAGGCCACATGTGCGAAAGCTAGAAATCTAGAAAATAAGATTCCGGAACTAGAGACCATCATGGCAGAGGCCAGCCTGGATATTGTGGCCATTGCCAAGTTATGGTGTACTGAAAACCACAGCTGGGAAATGGCCATACCAAGCTGTACTTTGTTGCTTTTATGTTTTCCCTCACAAAGACTAACACACACACACACACACACACACACACACACACACTCCTTTCCTTCCCACTCTGTCCTTCATGAACAAAAATACCGGGGGGGGAGCAGAGGTACTGTTGATCACCCTTGAGAAGGGTAACAGAGCCAATATCCACAGTGGTGTGATATGCAGAACTCCAGCACATGAGGAGGAGTTGGATAAGATACTGGTGGAAGTCATTGGCAAGGTAGCAGAAAAGGGGGAAGTGCTGTTGTTGGGGGACTTCAGTCTGCCGGAGGTAGATTGGAGCCTCCCATCTGCTGCTTCGGCTAGCAGCAGGAACATTCTGGACTTATGTGGTGGGTGTTTCTCAGGCTACTTGTTAGTGAACCCACTTGTGATGGGGCAGTACTGGACCAGGCATTCACTAACAGGGACAGTGTTGCACACATAAAGGTGGGAGGCCACCTGGGGACCAGTGATCACTGTGTAGTTTGGTTTAACATAAGGACATATGCTGAACCGAGCAACACAAGGGTGAGGGTCCTGAACTTCAAGAGGGCAGATTTTAAAAGATGACTGAACACCTCAGGGATGAACTGTCAAAGGCAACCTGAGTGTGGCGGAGGAACAGTAAAGGTAAAAGGGTTAGGCAGGAAGGTGTGACAACTTCCTGCTCAGACACAAAACAGGGAGGAGTGTGCAACAGAAGGCAACCAGGCAGTGTTGCATAAGCTGGAAGAATATCTTCTTGTGATTGCTATTGTTAAAAAAAAAAAAAAAACTTGGGGGTCCTAGTGCATAGTCCCTAGGAAAAGGGTTACACTACTAAGGGGAAGTGAGGTTCCGTAATAGCAGGGAAAATAAAACACAATTTCAACAGGGAAGGAGAGAGACGTGGGGAGTGGTGCAGTGCACTGGCCGTGGGGTGGCAGTCTTCCGGGAGACATTCTGGAGGCTGTGATGCTGTCCTATTTGCAGACACCTCTCTGTTCTGAAGGAGGAGGTTGCCTATCTCCAGGCTGACCTGGCAAGGAGTGGAGAAACCATCCTCCCCACCCAGGACCTGGCAGGGGATTGGGAAATTTCCTCCCCCAACCATAGACCACCAGGTCCACTGCCACTGCCTCAGAGGTTGCCAAGAATAAGAAGCGGTTGGACTATGGCGGGCTCAGGGAGGGTAAGGGTGGTGGAACAGAGGTGTATCCCTCCAGTTGTACCTCTCCACAATTCACATGCCTTTCTGGCGGAGCGTTGTTCCTGTAAGGAGGCACCGACAGTGGAGACCAAGGAGGATTCTGGAAACTTCCACAAAGGAGACCCACAGGAGGGTGGCACGGGATCCCACATGAGAAGAAAATAACTCCTGGTGTGAGACGCAGTCGTTAAGGGAGTGGAACTGGGGGAGGGAAGGGAGAGGGAGGTAAGGTGCCTGCCTGGCGCCATGGCATGGAGAGACAGGAAGCGAATCCTCAGGATCGTGGGAGCAGCTGCATGGGAGAGGGAGCTGGATGTCATTGTCCACCTAGGGACAAATGACCTAGCTTGGAATGGGATCAGAGCTGTGCAAGAGTAGTTTGTGGAGTTGGGGAGGGGCCTTAGACAAGTAGCACGCATGGTAACCTTCTCAGAGGTGCTGCCTGTCTATGACATGGGAGACGCTAGAGTACTCCGCACCATGGGATTCAGTGAATAGCTGAAAAACTGGTGCTGAGCACAGGATTTTTGGCTTCATTGGGGACTGGGGGTCTAACTGGAGGGATACAAGTCTATACTGGCACAATAGTCTGCATCTGTCCAGGAGGGGAACCAGGACCCTACGTGATAGGTTTAAATGCTTCATTGGCAAGCTTTTAAACTAACTGGGGAGGGGGCACTGAAAAGGAACAGGGAATTCCCAGCCTCCCACCACAAAACAGGGTAGTTAGCGAGGTTAACACCAAGGTAGAGAGGTCAGTAGGGAGCAGGGCAGGGGTAAATGGAGAAAAAGACAGTAAGTACAGGGATGTGGTTAAAAGGGGACAAGGCCATCAAAAAATGGAGGGCAATGAGTACCAGTGCCCTTAGTCTGGGTAATAAGCTTCCTGAATTAGTGGCCTTGATGGAAGAGGGGCGCCTGGATATCATGGCAGTCACAGAAACCTGGTACACAGAGAACCATGACTGGAATGTCAACATATTGGGGTACACAGTCTATAGAAGGGACAGGGAGGGTAGAAGAAGAGGAGGAGAAGTAGCTCTCTCTATATAAGGGAAGAGATCAAAGCAACAGAACTAAACGGTAAACTGGGAGGAGAGGAGGCACTGTGGGTCACCTTGGAGACAGGGAATGGCACCACAATCTGCATGGGGGTTCTATATAGACCCCCATCTCAGGGGAAGGAAATGGACAAGAAAATAAGAGGCATCCTTAGAATGGCAGAAGAAGGGGAGATATTGTTGATGGGGGACCTGAATATGCCAGATGTTAACTGGAGCACACTTTCTGCAGCCACATCCAAGAGCAGAGTCATTCTCTGTGCCCTACAGGGGGTATGCCTCAGGCAGCTAGTGTTGGAATCCACTTGGGAGGAAGCAGTCTTAGACCTGGTACACTCAAATGGGGACGGTGAGAGGATCTCAGATTTAGAAGTGGGTAGCCTTCTGGGAACAAGCGACAACCAGACAGTGTGGTTCACAGTAAACACAGCCATAGAGTTAAGCCATACAAAAGCAAGGGTACTGGACTTTCGGTGGGCTGACTTTGGCGGAATGGGAGAGTGCCTAAGGAATGCATTAGCAATAGGGCAGGAAGGAGGGGTGGAGGGACAATGGGGAAAAATTAAAACTGTCATCACAGAAGCAACAAGGCTTTGTGTGAAGCAAATAAACAAAATAAAACAAAGGAAAAAATACACTATGGTCCGCAAAAGAGGTGGTGGGGAAGGTTAGAGAGAAAGATAGCATTCAGAAAGTTTAAGAAATCTCAGAAGGAGCAGGACGGAGAACTCTATTAATTAAAGCAGAAGGAGGCGGGGAAGGCAGTCAAAATAGCAAAGGCCCAAACTGAGGAAAAGATAGCCATCTCAGTTAAGAAGGGGAATAAAATCTTTAATAGGTATATTATTGAGCGAAGAAAGAACCAGGGAAGGGATAGTGAAGCTTAAAGGGGAGAGGAAGTGGGCAGAGGGTGATGGTGAAAAGGCAGAGCTGCTAAGCGAATACTTTTGTTCAGTATTCACAAAAGAAGAGCAGGACGTACCTAAACCAAACAATACAAGCACTCTGGATAGGGGGGTTGATACCAGTCCATTCATAGAAGAAAGGGTCCTGAAAGAACTCCCTAAACTCATGGTGGACAGGGCAAAGGGGCCTGACTGGATTTGCTCCAGAATTCTAAAAGAACTAAGGGGAGAACTAGTGACAACCCTTTTTAACAAATCGAGGATGGTGTGTTACCTGAGGACTGGAGGAAGGTGGATGTGATTCCCCTTCACAAAAGTGGGAGCAAGGCAGAGGCAGGAAACTTCAGACCTGTTATTTTGACCTCAGTGGTAGGGCAAATGATGGAATCACTTCTGAAAGAAGTGTTGAGTATCTAGAGGCCAGTGGGGGACACGACCCAAGGCATCATGGATTCACAGTGGGAAGGTCATGTCAGACAAATCTAATGGGTTTCTTTGACTGGGTGATCAAAATGGTAAACCAGTGAGGGGTTGTGGACATTGGTCTACCTAGACTTTAGCAAGGCATTTGACACAGTCCCACACAAAAGATTAATAAACAAGTTAGCCAGCCTGGGAGTGGGTCCCAGGGTGGTAGTCTGGGTAAAAAATAGTGGGACAGCAGGACGTAGCGGGCAATAGTAGAGTCCACTCTGAAGAAAGGGGGTTACTAGCAGGGTACCGTAGGGTTCAGTACTGGATCCAGTCCTCTTTAATGTGTCTTTGGCAAGATGGGAGAGTGCCTCAGAAAAGCACTAGCAAACAGGCTAGAAGGAGGGGTGAAGCAACAATGGAGAATCATCAAAACTGCCATCAGAGGCAGCAAGCCTTTGTGTGAAGCAAATAAACAAATCAAAACGAAAGAAAAAGCCACTGTGGTTGTCAAAAGAGGTGGCTGGGAAAGTCAGGGAGAAAGATAGCATTCCGGAAGTATAAAGAAACACAGAAGGAGCAGGACAGAGAGCTGTACCAGTTAAGGCAGAAGGAAGCAGGGAGGGAAGTCAGAATAGCAAAGGCTCAAACTGAGGAAAAGATAGCCAACTCCAGTTAAGAAGGGGATAAAATCTTTTATTGGTACATCAGCAGCGTAGAAAGACAAAGGAGGGATAGTGAGGCTGAATAGAATGAACGTGGGTGGGCAGAGGGGACAGTGAAAAGCAGGGATACTGAGCGAATATTTCTGCTCAGTATTCACAAAGAGGAGGGGGAAGTGCCTAATCTAATTAACAGAAGCACTCTTGTTGGGGGTCGATCCCAGTCCTTTCAAAGAAAGGGTTCTGCAAGAACTCCTAAAACTGAAGGTGGACAAAGCAGTGGGGCCTGATGGAATTCACCCCAGAATTTTCTAAAAGAATTAAGGGGGGAACTAGTGAAACCACTGGCTACTCTTTTTAATAAATCATGGGAGGATGGTGTGGTACCAGAGGACTGGAGGAAGACAGATGTGATTCCTCTTCACAAAATTGGGACCAAGACAGAGGCAGGAAACTACAGACCTGTCAGTTTGACCTCTGTGGTAGGGAAAGTGACGGAGTCACTTCTGAAGGAAAGAATTGTTGAGTACCTAGAGGCCAGTGGGGCACAGGACCCAAGGCAGCATGGGTTCACAGCGGGAAGGTCATGTCAGACAAATCCAATTGATTTCTTTGACTGGGTGACCAAAGTAGTAGACCAGGGAGGGGCTGTGGACATGGCCTACCTAGCCTTTAGCAAGGCATTTGACACAGTCCCACACAAAAGATTAATAGTCAAATTAACCAGCCTGGGAGTGGGTCCCAGGGTGGTAGCCTGGGTTAAACATTGGCTGGACAACAGGACACAGAAGGTAATTGTAAATGGAGTCCACTCTGAAGAGAGGGGTTATTAGTGGGGTACCGCAGGGTTCAGTGCTGGGTCCAGTCCTTTTTAATGTCTTTATAGGTGACATTGAAGAGGGACTGGAAGGAAAAGTATGCCTCTTTGCAGATGACACAAAGATGTGCAACAAGGTTGATCCACAAGGAGGCATGGAAAGGATGAGAAGGGACTTGGCAAGGTTGGAGGAATGGTCAGACGTATGGCAGCTAGAATTCAATGCAAAGAAGTGCAAAATAATGCACCTGGGAAACAAGAACCCAGGGGAAGAATACACAATGGGGGGGGGGGAGGTAGTAACAACAAAAAAGGAAAGGGACCTGGGGGTAATCATATCAGATGACCTTAAGGTTAGCAAGCAATGTGAGAAGGTAGTAGGGAGGGCTGGGGGTATACTGGGATGCATAGGGAGAGGCATCGCCAGCAGAAAACTGGAAGTTGTTATCCCTCTGTACAGACAGTTGGTGAGACCCCATCTGGAGTACTGCGTCCAGTTCTGGAGACCCCATCACCGCAAGGACATAAACAGGATAGAGGCAGTCCAGAGGAGGGCAACTAAAATGGTGCTGGGTCTGCAAGAGAAGCCATACAAGGAGAGACTTAAGGAGCTTAATATGTATACCCTTGAGGAAAGAAGGGAGAGGGGGACATGATAGAAACTTTTAAGTACCTCAGTGGAATCAATAAAGTCCAAGAGAGTAGCATCTTTCAGAAAGAGACGTGCAAGAACAAGGGGACACAATTTAAAGATGGGGGGGGCGGTTCAGGGGCAATGTGAGGAAGTATTTTTTCACAGAGAGGGTAGTGGATGCATGGAACAGCCTTCCTGAGGAGGTTGTGGGGGTCTAAAACTGTGGGAGAATTCAAGAATGCATGGGACAGACAGAAGGCCATTCTTGTGGGGGGTAGGAAGAAATAGACTGTTGGTTAACTAGGATCTGCGGCCTATCCTGTAGGTAGGGAAATGGGCAGACTAGATGGGCCAAGCGGTCCTTATCTGCCGTCAGTCTGTTTCTATAAGTGACATTGTAGAGGGACTGGAAGGAAAAGTATGCCTTTTTGCAGGTGACACAAAGATCTGCAACAGGGTTGATGCATGGGGGGGGGGTGGAAAAGGTGAGAAGGGACATGGCAAGGTTGGAGGAATGGTCAAAAGTATGACAGCTTAGATTTGATGCAAAGAAGTGCAAAGTAATGCACCTGGTAAGCAAAACCCAGGGAAGAGTACACAATGGGGGGGTACTAACAAAAACAAGTGAAAAGGGACCTGAGGGTAGTCATATCAGACGACCTAAAGGTAGGCAGGCAATGTGAGAAGCAGTAAGGAGGGCTGGGGGATACTGAGATGTATAGGGAGAGGCATCACTAGTAGAAAACAGGAAGTTGTCATCCCTCTGTACAGAGAGTTGGTGAGACCCCATCTGGAGTATTGCGTGCAGTTCTGGAGCCCCATCTTAGCAAGGACATAGCTAGGATGGAGACCGTCCAGAGGAGGGCAACTAAAATGATGCAGGGTCTGCATCAGAAACCATACAAAGAGAAACTAAAGAAGCTTATATGTATACCCTCGAGGAGGGGAGGGGGGGACTTGACAGAAAATTTAAAGTACCTTAAGGAAATCAAAGTCCAAGAGGGTGGCATCTTTCAGAAAAAGAGATGTGCAAGAACAAGGGAGCACAATTTTAATATAGAGGGGGGCGGCTCAGGGGCAGCGTGAGGAAGTATTTTTTTTCATGGAGAGGGTGGTGGACGCATGGAACGGCCTTCCTGAGTAGGTTGTGGGGTCAAAAACAGTGGGGGAATTCAAGAATGCATGGGGCGGACATAAGGCAACTATAGTGGGGGGTAGGATGAAGTAAGCTGTTGGTTAGCTAGGATCTGCAGCTTATCCAGTAGGTAGAGCCAGGCGGTCCTTGTCTGCAGTCAGTCTGTGTTTCTAAGGGGGCATAGTGAAGGCAACAGACCTCTCTCTCAAGCGAGGGAACGAGGAAAAAGAGACCACTGTGGGTCTCAAAAGAGGTGGCGTAAAAGGTAAAGGCTAAAAGTGCAACATTCAGAGGGTGCAAGGTGGCACAGGGAGGAGGATAGAGAGGTATATCAAGAGAAACAGAGAAGCAGTGAAGGCAGTAAGGTGCACGAAGGCTCAAAGTGAAGAAAGAATAGCACAAGTGGTAATGAAAGGGGACAAGACATTTTTAGATATGTGAGAAGAGGAAGACTGGGGGAGGGATTGTAAGGTTAAAAAGGTAAGGGGAGTAATGTGCAGAAGGGGACCAGGAAAAGTCAAACATCCTGAACAAATGCATCTTACTTAGAAGGTATCTCTTGCAGCAGGCCACACCAGTAGGACTAAGCCGCGAGGTGCTAAGACCACACTAAAACTTTCTAGCTAGCAGTCTACCAGAGGGGACTGCCTACCGCAGTCGTTACCTCTGACGTCTGCCTACCCTATGAATGGGCGGCCCCCACTTCATCAGTTCTTTTCCTGCCATCGACCAGTGGACGTCAGACCTTTGGAAACCATAGCTTCAGTCAATGGCCATTTTTGACTGCTTTTCAGCATTTTTTCCTTTTCTCACTGTAGTTCTTTTCTACCTTTTTTGGTGGTTTTTCATTTTTTATGTCTTCAGATCCGACTTTGTCTCAGATCACGCCACCAAGTGTGCCTGCAGAAAGCAAATCCCGGAGAAGGATCGCCATTCTGTCTGTCTGCTGCCTAGAGCCAGACCATGACATCCAAGCATGTGAAGTCTGCCAAAGGTTCAACCAGGCCACCTGTAGGCACCACCAGCAGACCTTGGAGAACTTTCTCCTGATGAAGAAGTTCACCTCCATGGAACGGGAGCTGCAGGCCAGGAGCTCCTCAGTTTCCCCAGCTGAGTCCTCCGAGTTCTCGCAGTCCTGGGACAAGGCCAGCAGGAAACATAAACACCGGGATAAGGACTGGGATAGGCCTCAGTCCTCTTCCACCCATTTGCAGTTTCCCCACCATTCCTAGACCACGAAGGGATCTTCCTCCCCTGGGGGATTGGGCTCAGCTGCTGTGCATGCCCGCTCTCCCATGGGGCTGTTGGCACCGCAGCCCGATGCTGTTAGTCTCGGGGCGGAAGCCTTTCAGGTTGGGGCTCACTCCCTGTCCCTCAAGCCCTTGCTCACAATAGGCCCACAGAATGGTGACTTGACTGACGTGTCTTCAGCCGACGTAGGTTTGGTGGAAGCCGGGCTTGCATCTGTCTCCCGCCCGCAACCCCTGCATTGGTCTCCTCTTTGGGGTCTGCCGCCCATCGTCCAGTCTTGGAGCTGGTGCTGCAGGACACCGGCACCTTCCCAGAACGGAGTCCTCCACCACTTTCGCCAGTAAGGGCTACTGCCACCCCAGCTCCAGTCTTACCTCAGCCAGCACCCATCAGGCCTACACCTGTCTGCCTTCAGGCAATGCCCATCGGACCTTTGCCGATCTCCCCACAGCTGACGCCCATCAGCCTACGCTGGTCTGTCCACAGCTAGTGCTCACAGGGCCTATGCCAGGTTATATTCAGCTAGCACCTGCACTAGTCTTTACTTTTCCGGCACCTGCTGGACCGATGCCTGTCACAGTTCATTTTCAAAGCCTACTTACTTATGCAGTTGCATGTTCAACCACTTCAGGGCACAGTACATCCTGCTCCCCAGGGGCTTTCTCCTGGGCAATCCACTCTGGTGCTTCCGCAGCAACCCTGCCATCCAGGCCAGTTCCGACACTTCCGGCAGTCGACAGACAAGGGGAATGAGTATCGTCCAGACTTGCGTTTGCCTGATGAGGATGATCAGGGTGTGGATGGGGAGGACGAAGGAGACACCAGCGGCTCATCTGCAGGACCCCTTAGTATGTCCCCAAGTCATCCCCACCCTGACCCCACCTTCACAGCTATTTTGTGACGTATTCGAGGCCATGGGGTTTCAATCAATCAAACTTTATTTAACCAGGCAATTGCATCGTTGAGCAGACTCATTTACAAGATGGTCCTGGACATAAAGGACAAATGTAGGTACAGGAATACACAAGACAAATACAGGTACATTAATACAGTGGAACGAGGATTGGCATACAGAAAGCAACAAACAGTGTATGCAGTAGCCCCCCAGAACAAGGTTTAATTAAACAATAAGGCATATACGAAAACATAAGACAGGAGGAACTGTGGTAAAACAGCAAAGTACACAATAGGCTCCCTGAGTAGGGTTTAACTAAGCAGGAAGGCAACATATAAAAACATATTTAAGGCAGAAGGAAATTATAGTATGGAAAAGTAGAGAGGTAATCTAAAAGAATTCCTGAGAAGGGAGACTGCATAGATGCGAGAGGTTTGCCACGAAGGGAGTGGAGGTCTGGTTAAAAAAAGAAAGGAGGGGGTGGACCTGTAAGGAGATTAGTGTCAGGGCTGACTAACAGGGAACCCGGGGGAGAAGGGCAACAGAAACGAAAATAGAAAAACAGCATAGGAGGAGGAAAGTACAGTAAACGCAGCAGAGGTACAGACAGGCAAGGGAGGAGTAAGGGGGGGTAGGGGTCAGTGCTGAAGATTTGGGGAGCTATCAAGGCCGAAAAGTAGGAGAGATCATCAGTAGCAGTCGCATGCAGACTTCAGCCATCGATAAAGCAGCTGCCTAAAAGAATAAGGCCCTGGTAGAGAGCGGAGCTTAAGTGCCTTTTGCATATTTTCCAGAGAGAAGGTACAGAAGAGCTCATAGCAGCCGTGCTGTATCGTGTCCTTGTTTAAGATACCTTGAGGTAGACGAAGGATGAGTTCCGTAGGCCATACACAACCTTGGTCCACTTGAATAGGTTACTGATGTAGGGCGGGAGCTTGTTGGAGAGAGCCCGGAGGAGCCACAAGAGGGCATTGATTTGCCTCCTCGCGGTAAGGGCCGGCCAGTCGAGCACCTGGTACAGCGGGCAGTGATGGGTGCGAAGAGGCATGTCCAATATAAATCTCAGGGCGTGGTGATAGAGGGTATTGAGCTTATTTAATGCTTGTTGGGGCAGTGGCTGTAAAGGTTTGAGACAGAGGAGCAGGGTCCAGAGTGGCGCCGCTTACTACCTACCTTCACCAGCCAGAGACTCGTTCGTTGGTGGTCCTTACTCTTATAGATACCGATGAGGATGCCACCATGGCCACTTGACGTGAGCCCGGTCTAGTTCCGGCCATGTCCAGGAAGGCTGATGGGCCGTACCATGCCCTGGCGTGGAAACCATGCCACCCAAGGAGTCATGTGTGTTGGACCTTCTGGGCAAGTGGGCATTCGCCTCAGCCACACTGGCAATCTGTGCCCTCAATTGCTTGGCGCACATGTTTCTAACCCCAGGAATCACTCATTATGATTAAACAAATGCAGTCAGCCTCCTGTGTTGGACTGCCTTGAGAGATGGAATTATATGCAAATTATGAAACTCTCAATTGGCTCATGCCACTTTCAAACTGCTGCCCTAGCAACTGTTGCACTCTGAGTGCTTCAGATTCTTTACTCCGCCTGCCTAGTGAAGACTTCCCGGAGAGCTGTCCTTCAACTTCTTCAAAATCCAATTATCTGATCGATAAGTAGTGGTTTTACTTTATATTTCAGATTGCTGCCTTAGTTTTAGTTTATTTTGTAGTTTGTGTAGAATTTGTTGTATTTAGCGGTTCCTTGGAATCGAGGGTTCCGCTATTTCTAGTGAGGTTTTTACCTCAATCTTTTATATTTAACTTTCCACGGTAGGTTCCTAATCGCATATATTTATTTCATTTTTGTATAGATTTCTAAGTTTCTCGGTGTCAGGAACAGAGTAGTGCTCAGTTCCCGGAACCGTTAGCAGTTGTTTATAATGGTTATATTCGGTTCTAAGGAACAGATAATTCATTACATTTTCTTTAGCGATTCCTGCTCAGTGTCAGAGGCTCCTGTTAAGTTTAAAAACTGCAAAGGACCCACTGGTTTCAAATTGTGCGAGTCTTGTGGTCAGATGATAGCTAAAGCAAATAGACAGTCTTTGTGTATTTTTTGTCTGGGTACTAGCCATATTTTTGCAAATTGTGACATTTATAAGTGTAGTAGGGCGCAGGTTTATGTGGGCAAATCAAGTAGCTTGACACATGTAGCCTCTTTCCAAAGTTCCACATTTATTCTCAATTCTCCAGAAAAATTATTCAGAGGCAGATCAATACTTAATTTAGTGCATCAGTTCAACATCAGGTTCTCAGTTTTAGTACAGAAATTGTATACCTTCGCTCTTTAGAGCACTTTGTCAAAGCTTTTTTGGAACTCACAGCAGAAATACCACAGCAGATAAATTCATCTGGCATTTATAAATCTTCTTTTCAGAGCAGTAGATGGCACAGAGCATTATGACTCCATAGAGCACTTTGAAAAACAGCTTCCAGAGCATAGCTCCAGACCCACAGCAAGCAGAATGACCTTGTACTCTCCCTTGATCTCAAACAAAACTTGACTGTAATCCAAAGAGTCTGAATTTATATCCCAAAAGGGTCATGTGATCATTCAACTCCTCCCCAATATTTTAATTTAAATTTTAAATCTTTATTTGCCAAGTATTTATTTTATTTATATACACACTGCTCCTTTAAATTACCAAAGCAAAACATTTATTATGCTACCAGCAGTTTAAACTCTTTTAATAGTGATTTAAACATTATTTCTGAAAATTATAGCACCTCCCCTTCCTATACCTGATAAAAGGATAGGAAATGAGGTTGGCTGGCTCCTAGAAGGAGGAGGAGCCAGGACTCGAACTCAGGACTCCATTACCACTGCAAACACCCTTGTTCCAGAAAGAGTCTGGAATCACTTCCAAACCTCCCCACTCTAACTCAAAAAGGTTAGTGAAGTTCAAAACAATTGTGCTTTGTTGGAATAATCCGTTTTTAAAGAAGGTTTTAAAAGTAAATATCTTTATGATAGTGCTTACAATCGCACCATCGGGAAAAAGCTCAGAAATATATAACAAAAACCCTTTTATACAGAGAGCCAATATAACACTGATTTAAAGGCATTCAATCTGGCACTGGCTTATGGCTAAAATATAACACTTTAAACTGAACCATTGGATGTTTCCACTGTATTTAAATTAGAATACAGATGCTACAAAATTATATTAAACACCAAGAGGCACTCACCCAGAGAATAACAAAGCGGCTCAAAATAGCTATTAGCCATGAGAGAAGAGCACACAGAAAAGGCGCCCCAAAAAAGTCTCCTGACCCTTTTAGCCACGATACATTCAGCAAATAAATGTGAGACTGAGACCAGCTGACTCATATTAGCGAGCAAACCAGAGCCAAAATTAAATGAAACCCCTGGGCTTACAAAATCACCTGTAAATACAGAAATCCTCTCGATCTACTAAAGTCCCAAAAACCACCCACAAACAGCCTACCTCAACTCCGGAAGGCAAGTAGAACATTCCCATTGATTTTCAAGGGGAAACATGAAATTTAAACACCACTAGAAGGCTAAATGCCTTCACGACTCTGCGCACAGTCGAGCAGGGAAGCCGCTTGTTTACTTACTGTTGCGCTAAAGCCCTAAAGCAATTTTAACACGGACAGCATATTTTAAATACATTTTAGGAATAAAGAACATAACGGAGAATATTAAGGAGAACCAGATAATTCTCCACACCATTTTTAAACCGGACATCGTAGCTTGAAAGACTGCAAGGCTACATCACAAGGGAAAAAAATACCTAATCAAAGGTGCATACCCTCACACAGTAATTTTACCGGCAATTCATGATACCGACCGGACTCTCAGCATGACGACTGACCCTGGGCAAGAGACTGAATTTAAGCATGCTTTCAAAAAGCTCTACACTTCAGTTTCTCCACCCAGAGAAGTGTCATGAAATATTTTTATTAATCTAACAACTATCCCTTCGTTTGATTTTTATTTTTATTCATTACATTTTTTTAAACACTATTACTAAACAGATGCTGTCTTTTGTTTTAATGAAATAAGCAGCTGCCAGACTTCAAACTGACAGCCTAACTGAAAACTGTAAGTACATAGACAGCACCTTCAGACCAAAATTCAACATAGCTTGTAGGTTCCCTCCTATTTTTATATATAACAACTCGGGGCTCTAAACCCTTCACAGGAGCACCCTGTGACAGTAAGACATTTTGTCCTAAAACTCTTAGGAAAAGGTCAAAAATGTTAGAAGAGATGGCTTCTGCTAATACTGGTGAAACTGGTTCCTCCACTTCTGGCACAAGAAAGGATGGAGGTAAAGCTAAGAATCCTGACAAAGGATCAGATAAAGTTGAGCAGGGTAAGCAAAAAAGATCAGTTGAATCAGGGACTGAACCTGTGCCACAGAAGGAAAAATGTAAAGAAAAACATGTTGCTGCTCCTCTGGCCGAGAAGACCAAGGAGCTCCCAGCTGGCAAAACTGGTATACCCTCGGCTGAGGACATAACCAAGACCTTACAGGTCTTGCAAGCACTGCAAGCTGCAGTCCCAGTTCCAGTACCGACTGCCCCAGTTCCTTTACTGATTCCACCCTCTCAGGAGCCACAGGCTTCATTTCCTGAGGGAGGAGGAGGAGGAGGATTTTGAGGAGGAACAGATAGACCCAGAGGTTTCTCCAGAACAGGAGTTTGGTTCCCCCCCAAGGGTCCAGAGGATTATTCCTCACATTATGCTTTTGTTAAAAGCATGGTAGAACCACTCAGCCTCCCTTTGCAGGAGCCCGAGGAGGATGTGGAAAAGCAGAGTTCTTGGATATGATGGGGTTAACCCCAACAAAAAGTTTATTACTGTCTGTGCATAAGCCCTTAAAAAAGGCTGCAATGCAAGTATTCCAAACTCCAAATTCTATTCCAGGAGTCGACAAAAAAGCTGACAAGAAATATCAGCTTGATAAGTCAGCAGCTGATTTTCTGTTCAGCCACCCTGACCCTGAAGGTGTTGTTGTACAGGCTGCTGCCTGCGACAAAGCCAGAATCCCCTTGGCTACCCATCCTCCAGATAAGGACACTCAGAAGGTGGATACAATGGGGAAGAAAGGGTATATGGCGGCTTCTCTCATCCTTAAGCCAATTATATGGCCTATGCAGTGCAATACCAGAAGGCACTCTGGAATGCAGTGTTAGCTCTGGCTGACAGTGCCTGGTGAGGTGGCAGTGGACTTGGAGGATACAGCAAGGGCTGCCTTGGATATCACGAAATACCAGTTCCACGTGGCTGTGGACACTGACTCTGCAGCCAGGTTGATGGTACTGTCTGTCTCCATCAGATTTGCCTGACTCAGGGCAACAAACCTGACCCTGGACACCCAGGCTAAGGCGATGGACTTTCCTTTTGAGAAAAATTCCCTATTTGGAGATGAGACAGAGGCCTATATGAAAAAGAATATAAGGCCACCTACGAAGCAATTCTAAGGATAGGCCTTCCTCATTCTGTAGGTCCCAGACCAGTGGAGGCAAGGGTAGGGGATCCTACTCCAGACCTTTTTTCCAAGCTCAGGCCTCTCTGCTGCAACAGCCTAGAGGATATTTCCGAGGAGGGGGCAGGAGAGCCATGAGGAGAGCTTCTCCCTCCCCAGTGATTCAGGCACAGCCCACTCAGAATCCCTGACGTGCTAGTAAAGGTCGCATCCCCTGCCAAAAACCCTCCAGTGGGTGGCAGACTGTCTCATTTTCTTCAGGATTGGTATACCATCACCACAGACAAGTAGGTCGTGGAGGTGGTGAGCCAGGGTTTAGCAATTGGCTTCAAATCTCTTCCCAAGCTGAGAGCAAAAACATTTACACCAGGCACATCTGCAGACAGAATCCTGCTGGATGCAGAAGTAAAACATCTGCTAGCTATCAAGGCAGTGGAGCCTGTGCCCCTAAACCAGAGGGGCAAAGGCTTCTACTCCAGATACTTCCTTACAAAGAAGAAAAATGGGGATTGGCGACTTATCCTGGATTTAAGACTCCTAAACAGACATATTCTGAAACCAAAATTCAAAATGGTAACTCTTGCTCTGATCATTCCCACTTTAAGAAAGGGAGACTGGCTAGCTTCCTTAGATTTAAAGGACGCTTATGTTCACATCCCCATCAGACCTTCCCAAAGAAAGTTTCTGAGGTTCAGACTTGCCTCAGGCCATTATCAGTTTGCAGCCCTTCCTTTTGGCCTGACTTATGCACCAAGGGCTTTCATGAGGTGTTTAGCTGTGGTAGTGGAGTTTCTGAGAAAACAGGGAGTATCAGTCTTTCCCTACCTGGATGACTAGTTAGTGGTGGGTCCATATCTACATCTTACAGAGCAGGCCTTAGCACTAACAAAGTCTACTTTGGAATCCCTGGGTTTCCTCCCAAATGAGCAGAAGTCTTAACAAACACCAGTTCAGATACTCGAGTTCACTGGAGCGGAACTGAAAAGCAGTCTGGGCAGAGCTTTCCTGCCACAGGACAGGGTAAACAGTATTCTACGAATTGCAAGCTCATTTGTACCAGGAAAACCCAAACCAGCCAGAGAGTTTCTCAGGCTTTTGGGCCACATGGCAGCTGCCACCACAGGTACAGTGGTACTGGGTTCCAGATTCTAAATGAGAGACATTCAGTTCCAGCTGAGACAGTACGGGTCACAGAGGACAGATCCTCTGTCCAAACTGGTTCCAGTCACCCACACTCTCCTACAGGCACTGCAGTGCTGGCTTGACGAGCAAAACCTGCAGGTAGGGGTTCCTTTCACAGAGGAACAACCTTCCTTAGTCCTTACAACAGATGCATCCCTCCTGAGCTGGAGAGCACACATGTTGGATTATACAGCAAGTGGCACATGGTCTACTCAAGAATCCATGTTGCAGATAAATCTTTTGGAACCGAGGGAAGTATACCTAGCCCTACAGACATTTGCTCCACAGCTTCAAAACAGTGGTGCAAGTCAGAACAGACAACAGCAGTATTACGTATTACATAAAAAAACAGGGAGGAACCAGGTCAGCCACACTATGCACAGAAGTAATGAGGCTGTGGTTCCTGGCCTACTCCATGAAGGTATCCCTTTCAGCCATACATCTTCCAGGAAAGGACAATGTACTGGCAGACTCCTCAGCGGGATAAGTCAGGGTCATCATGAGTGGTGTATGAATCCTCAAATTCTCAGCTCGATTTTCAGACATTGGGGCACTCCAGAGATGGATCTCTTCCTCTGCAGAAAATCACCAGCTACCAATATATTGCTGCAGGCCTCCTCTCGGGCACACTACCCCTGGATGCGTTGGCACTGGATTGTCAGGGAAGTTTCTGTATGCCTTCTCTTCTTTTCCACTGATATTCAGGTCCCTGCTGAAACTGAGGTGCCAGCCAGCAACAATGATACTGGTGGCACCAGATTGAGTGAGGTAGCACTGGTATTCGCTCCTGTTGGCTCCATCAGTGGTACCTCCAATTTATCTGCCCAGGAAGCACAACCTGTTGACTTCCTCCCAGGGCAGGATACTGTACCCCAACCTGAAATCACTAAGGCTCAGGGCCTGGCTCTTGAGGACTTAGAGTATGCAGATCTTAAACTGTCAGAACAAGTTTTGGCAGTACTTGGGGGGGCTCCAGGAAACCTTCCACTAAGGACATACTCTGCCAAGTGGAAGAGGTTTTCCATACGGTGTGCAGGTAAGGGTATCGACCCATCCAGGGCTGACCTTGCCATTCCTCTGGATTACCTGACACACTTGAATTCTTTAGCTCTGAAGCCTTCCACACTCGAGGTTCATTTGGTTTCAGTTTCAGCTTACCTGTCAGCAGGTAAAGAGAGGTCCTTGGCCTCTCATCCAGTCTTTAGGAAATATTTTAAAGGCCTTAATCTTTTGTACCCTCCTTTGAGGGAACCAGTTTCGGCCTGGAATCTGAATATCTGCATTGCCAAGCTCATGGACGCCCCATTTGAATCATTGGCAACAGCAGTCTTGAAGTATATCACTTGGAAAACTGTTTTTGGTAGCTATTACTTCAGCCAGAAGAATCAGTGAGTTACAAGCCCTGTGCAAGGATGTAGATTACATCTCATTCCAGAGCGACAAAGTGGTGCTCGGGACCAGTAGAAAATTTCTTCCAAAAGTGGTGTCTGATTTCCATTTAAATCGGTCCATCACTTTGCGTATCTTTTTCACAGAGAACTCCAGTTCTTCTGAAAGGAGGCTTCATTCACTTGATGTCAAAAGGGCACTTAGCCACTATATTGACAGAACTAAGTCTTACAGACCAGGCCAGACACAGCTTTCTTTTTTACCTGTGGAGAAGCAGGTAAGGGTAGACCTGCCACAAAACATACAGTTGCTCGTTGGATAGCGGCATGTATCCAGTTTTGCCATAATAAAGTGGGGAAAACAGGCTCCCCTGGGCCTCGGAGCACATTCCACCGGGGGTGCAGCTGCTTCGGTGGCAGCTTCAAGGGATATTCCACTCTTGGAAATCTGCAAAGCAGCTACATGGAAAACAGTACACACCTTCATGAAGCATTACAGCCTGGATCTGCAATCCAGAAGTGATGCCAAGTTTGGTACAGCAGTGCTGCAGAACCTGTTTCCTAAATAGGTTTTCTGCCCAACCTCCAAAGGTACTGCTTGGTAGTCTGCATTTTTTTAATCATGAGTGATTCCTGGAGTTAGAAGAGAAAATTACTCACCATAGTAATCTTGTTTCTTCAAAGGGATCACTCATGATTAAAGCACCCACCCTGCCTCCCCTACTAAAAATAACTATCAACGTTGTTCTGCATCCCTGTTTTAGAATATGTTTTTCCATAGAGGTTAAGTTTGAGGCTCACATTTTGTTAACCAGTTGGTTCCCTTGTGGTCTCAAGTTTTTTTAGGTGTATTTATTGGGATTTTTTTCTTTACATGAGAGTACAACAAATTATTTATACTGTATGTAATATATAAATATTACCATAGTGGGTCTTACACCCAGTTTAGGATATGTAAGAATCTGAAGCACTCAGAGTGCAACAGTTGCTAGAGCAGCAGTTTGAAAGTGGCATGAGCCAACTGAGAGTTCCATAATCTGCATATAATTCCATCTCTCGGGCAGTCCAACACAGGAGGCTGACTACATTTGTTTAATCATAATGAGTGATCCCTTTGAAGAAACAAGATTACTATGGTGAGTAATTTTTTCTTCTGTACCAAAATACCCTGTGGGACCAGACCAGGGATGCTGTCCAGTCCTTACCCAACGACCCTGCCAAGCAGCAAGCCCTGGGTTCCCTTAAGTCAGTCTGACGTTGGTACCCATTTGCTCTGGGCAGCCTTGACACAGTGGATGTGTCGGCCCAGGCGGTGTCTGACAGAATATGCATGCACCAGCACTCTTGGTTGCGTGTGTCTGGGTTTGCCCAAGACATCCAGTTGTCCATCATGAACACCCCTTTTAGAGAGAACAGGTTGTTTGGCGGATCGCTGGAATATGTTACTAAATTCAAATACCTGGGGGTGTGGATAGACCAAAAGCTTTCCTTTTGTGATCACATTGAGGATCTCTTAAAGAAACTTAGACAAAGGCTTGGCCTCTTCCATAGGATCAAAAATGTTCTAACACTGGATGCCAGAAGAGTCTGGTCCAAACCACATCCCTTACCTTATTGGACTATGTAGATTTACTTTACAGCCAACGTCCCTGTGTCTGCCCTGGCTAAATTAGATGCACTCTACCATCGGGCCTTGAAGTTCATAACTGGTCTCCCATACTCCACACATAACTGCTCCCTTTATGCTGCAGTAGGTTGGTCATCCCTTAACTAGAGAAGACACAGGAATGCAGCTCTCTGGACATTTAGGGCCATCACAAAGATGTTGCTTCAGTACATCTCTGTCTTCCTCTATGTGTGATAAGTAAATATGCTTTAAGGAGTTCCTCAGTTATCTCCCTTGCAATACCGAAGTTCAAGCTGTGCTTAGGCAGGTCTGCCGTATCTCATGCTTTACCCTCTCTCTGGAACAACTTGCAAAATACCCTGAAGTTGGCTTACCCATACACACTATCAGCCTTCAAATCACTTTATTCTCACTCTTGTCAAGGAATCCTGTAACTGCTTCCCCTGATGTCACCTTCCCCTAGCCTCCGCTCCATCTACTCCAGTGCATCCCTTTACTGGTACTCCTTTCCCACCCCTCTTGGGTAATGTTACAGCCTGTAAGAACTTATGTGACTGCTCCTTCTATCCCGACCCTGTTTTGTTTTTTTCTTCATCATTTATTCCTTATCCATGTCTCCCTGGCTCCCACCTACACTCCTTGCTTACCCCCTTGACACTGTCATGGTGTTTTGCTTTCCACTTCCTAACTGTTGCCATCCTGCAATCACTACATGCCTTTGCAGGCACTCCATGTACCTCTCCTTACTCACCCTCTTGAGTCCCCCTCCAAGCTCCTTCAGTCTGTAATTGTGTTCAAGGATGCTTCAAATACACACTGTAATTATAGTTGCGTTATGTTTAACCTGTATTTCTAGGGACATGGATATGTTGTTCATCCACACTTATTGGCAGGTTCCTTGCCGCTTTAAATCTTGCCGGAAGGTCTTCAAGCTGGCTTCTCCCACCCACCCGGGTGGTAAAACTCTTGGCTCCGCCCCATGACGCCAGATCTTCCTTACCGCTTGGAAGCTCAGGTTCCCTCCTTAGCGCTCTGCGTTTTCGATTGGTTCCTGGAAATTTCGGTCTTCGAAATCAATTTGAAGTTTTCTGAAACTTCAATCTTTTCTTCTTCGCTGTGGCGATGGCCCGTTTGTTTTCTGGCTCCGGGAGGCGCCCGGTTATTTCCTCCAGGAGAGATCCACACTCCGCGTGCGTTTACTGCCTTGACTTGGATCCGCGATCCTCAACTTTAAATTTTGTTGTGCTCTTTAGGCCAGCTCTCTGGAGGATCGCTGCCGTTCGGGGCCCGGCGACCAGTAATTTTTCCCGCCTCGGAAAATTCCTCGGAGACTCGTCTGGCAGTGTCCGCATGGGCTGTCTCAGCTGAGCAGCTCGATCTTCTTTCCTCCGGGGAGGGGGTGGCTGCCCCTCCCTCTTCCTCGGTCGCGGCACTTATCCCGCTCTCCTTGAGTTCTCCTCATACAGCTTCGCTCAAGGAGCTTCGACAGTCCTTTTCCTCAAAGGGAGAGGGACCTTTGGGACCTGCCTCTCTGCCCAAGTCCAAGGAGTCTCAGGCTAAGTCCCTTCGTCGGCACCGGAGGGAGCGGGAGAGTTCCCCCTCCCCTGCTGGCCGACGTTCGGCTCCGGCCGCTGGCCTCATGGTATCCCCGTCAGGTCAGCCAGCCAGGACTCCCGTCGACGTTGTCGAGTCTCTCAACCCGTCATCTGGGCTGTCTTCTGCTGGTGCCGCCATCCCTTCGCCGGTTCCCCCGGCGGAGGCTGAGGTTCTGCCTGTACGTTCGGGTCGACAGTCCTCTGCCCTTTCTTCCGAGCCGAAGGAGGAGCATGCATGCCCCGCTCCTTCCCAGGCCTGCCCTTGGTTCCCCCGAAGATTCGGGTCTTGGTCTCGGTCCTCCTCTCGGTCTAGCCGCTCATGCCGACCTCGGCGTTCTCGGTCGGGGCACCGAGTCAAGTGGCATTGGCGTTCTTCCACGCCCCCCCATCTCGGATGAGGAGTGGCTTCGATGCCGTTGACGTCGACGTTATGAGGAGTTTATGTGAATCAATCGACCCCGATTCATTCTCTGGCTAGTAAGCAGCAGCCGCCCGGTCGGCCGACGCAGCCGCTCGAGGCAGTCGAGGTGCCCTTCCGGGTCGGTTGCTCGTCCGATCCCTGCTGCCCCACTGTCCTCAGTGGAACCCAGGCCGGGCCATGACCTGTCCCTCAGGTTATCTGTTCCTCTACCCGCCGGACGCCCAAAAGTGACCATTCGCGGCAGCTTTTTTTGTAGTCCCCTGGAGCCCGAAATCGACTCTCTTTGTTTCCCAGCAGGAGGACCCATGGTCTTCCCCGGAACATTCTGTGGACGACAGCCCATCGTCCTTTATGGGTCTGCTCCAGCTCATCTCGGAATTCACCGGGATGCAGCTCGAGCCCGTTTCCAAATGGGCCCCTTACAGAGATTCTGGACTGAGGGGGTTCACCCTCAGAGGCCTTCCCGGTGGCTGAGGCAATCGTGGGCCCAGCCTTGGAGCTGTGGCGGCGGCCTACTTCCTGCCCTCCGCCTTCGGCCAGGGTGGCCAGGAAGTACCCTGTCCTGTCGGTTCTCTGCCCGGTTTCTGGAACACCCCTCGGCTGAGGGGTAGTCACCGACAATGTTTTCCAATGTTCTGGAACAGCTTAGGGATGTGGATAGGCCCCTGACAAGGAGTCCAAAAGGATGGACTATGTCGGGCGAAGGTTTCATCGTCCCTCCCTAGGCCTCCGCCAGGCCAGCTCGGCGGCACTGATGGCACATTTCCCACCTCTTGGGCTCCCTGGATGAGGTCCCTCATCTCCTGGCGACCTGCGGACCACGGTCCGACGGGTGCGGGACCAGGGTAGGGCAGTGGCGAAACAGCAGCTCCAGACGGCTCTGGATCTGGGCGACTCCTGTGCCAGATCGATGGCGGTCACGTAGCTGCTAGCTCGCAGGGCGTGGCTGAGGTTATCCTCCTTCTCTTTGGAAACCCAGCACGAGTTGGCGGACATTCCCTTCTTGGGGACTGACCTTTTCGGTCCTGGAGTGGAGGGACACCTCCAGGGGTCCGAGAAGTCCGATGCCACTCCGGACTTGGTCACTCCCGCCAGGAGGGTCAAGGGCAGTCGGCAGCCTTTGCGTAAGGCCCCTTGCCCCCCGGCCCCTGCGGCTCGACCAGCCCAACACGAGGGCCAGCAGGCATGCGCTGGGCGGCCTGTTGCCAGACCAGGTTCTTCCTCCAAAAGGAAGCAGGGAGGTAAGGATCCGAGATCTCCCTTCCCCAAACCTGCTCAGTGACAGGCTAAGGGGCGCTGTCCCTGGCCCCGTCGTCCCTGCCCGGGTTTCCCCGTGGGGGGACGGCTCCATACCTCTTCCTCTTGGTCCGCTTCCAGACCTCTAGGTGTCGGTGGTGCTAAGGGTAGGTCCTGTCGCGGGTTGCGAGCAGGTTCCCCCTTTTGAGCCGTTGCCCCACGGGGATCTTGGGTCCACAGCCTCTTCGTCGGCCCACTGAGCCGACTTGCCTGGCCCTCTAATTAGAGGTGATCAGGAAGGTTGCGGACCCTCCTTCTGACCCTGGGTTCGTGTCCAGGTATTCCTGGTCTCAAACGGACGGGGGGCTTGCGCCCCATCCTTCTGCACGCCTGGATGGTCTCTCTGCCTCAGATATCCCATCCTCAGAGCGGGGCGTGTGGCTTCTTCCTGGGCCTCCAGGACGTATTTACTCCTCGTTCCGTCCGTTCTTGGGAGACTCCTCCCTTTCCTAAGTGGGGGATCTTCTTACGAGTTCCTGGCCAGGCCCTTCGTTCTCTGCTCAGCAGCTTTCTATGGCATCGAGGGGTCCAGGCGTCACCCCACCCAGATGGTGGCCTGATTGCAACCCTTCCAGGCGGAAGGGGACGATCTAGTGTTCTGGCTCTCAGACTGGTCTCCCTTTACCGGAGCCATGTTGGAACTCGTGTCTTAGCGGGTGATCCTTCTTCAGGATGAGGCTCGACTCTTGAGTCCGAGCTCGGCTCCGGCCGGACAGGGCTGGGGTTTTCCTCCCTTACCTAGTCAGGTCTGACTGGGCAATTGCGCCCTGCCGGGACCTCCTGCACCTCCTGGGCCTCGCGGCGGCCGGCTCCAGCGTGGTCTGTTGGACCCGCTGGTTCATGCGTTCCCCTAGTGGGGACTGGCCAGCCAGCGGTCACAGTGCTGCATTCCTTGGACCAGTTCGTGACTATAGCCCAGGAGCTAGGGGAACGCTCCCCCTCGGACTGTTCCAGCTCTTGCAGGAGATCATCCTGTTTGTTCGCCCTGAGTCGATGGTCTTCTCCGACCGATTCTTCTCGGATGGGTGGGGGTGCCCATCTAGGGGAATACAGAGTGCTTCGCCTCTGGTCCTCTCGGGAGTCCCGATGTCTTTCCTACCCGCTGGAGCTCCAGGCGGTCCGTTTAGCTTGCACCGCTTGCTCCGTTTGTGCGGGGTCTAGTGGTTTAAGTCCAAGCAGACAACACCACGACCATGTGCTACCTACCCCGCCAGGTTCGGTCGAGCCCCTTACCTCGGCGTAAGGAGATTCCCTGCATTGGGTTTTTTCGCGCAACCGGAGGCGGTTTCTCAGCCATTTGTTGGCAGGAGCCTCCAGCACCCTGGCTGATGCCCTAAGCCGGACATAGGCTGCGCCTCACGAGTGGTCTTCCCTGCGGCAGGTAGCACAGGATCTTCTCCCTCCTTCCCTCCAGGGAGTATACAAGGCCGAGACTGTTTCATGCCCGCCCCCTCAGCAGGGTTTGCTGTAGGGGATGCCGTCGAGGCCGCGGACCCCAGGCCTTTCCACGCCTCTCCCCCATTTCCCTTGACCCACGGGCAAGGCGAGGAGGGACTAGGCGCAGGTGATGCTGGTAGCCCCAGACTGGATTGCCAGCTCTGGTATCCAGCTCTCCTCAGTCTTAGCCCCAGGCTCCCAAGGCGGCTTACAGTCCACCCGGTCCTGATTTCTGTTTTCAGGGGAAGGTTTTCCATCTGGACCTTCAGTCCCTACACCTGCAGGCCTGGTCCCTGTGCGGCTAGGGGCCAGGCCTTGGGTCCTTCGGCAAGGTCCTCGACGTTTTCGAGGCATCCTGCTAGAAGTCGGCCAGACATGCTCGCCTTCAATTGGAAGAGTTCTCCATTTGATGATGGGGATATCGCCTGGTCCCTCTCCTGTCCCTAGGTGAGCATTCCGGACCATCTGTGGTCCGTTCTTTGGACTGGGGCTTCGGCCGACGACCCTCTAAGTGCTTCTGTTGGTCACCCCGTCTTCCGGGCGCAGGCCGGAAGGCAGTCGGTGGCGCAGAAAAGGTGGTCTGGCACTTTTCTAGGCCTTGAGCACACCTCCCCTTTGGGGGAGAGTATCCTCATTTCTGTGGGATCTTCGCTGGTATGGGCTTAGCTCACGGGCAAGCCGTTCGAACCTTTGCACAGGTGCGAGTTTCCCCACCTGTTGTGGAAGAACACCTTCTTGGGGCTACTCTGCCATCCAGAAGGAGGGGAGAGTTCCAGGCGCTCCTTTGAATCTCCCTATCTGGTCTTCCACAGGGACAAGGTTGTCCTGTGCCCCACCCAAAGTTCCTTCCGTAGGCGGTGGCGGAGGCTTCCCTAACCGGGTATTGTCTCTGCAGGGGTCCATCCCCATTCACGCCTCGGAGGCCGTGTATAGGATCCATGGGACCCTATTTAACGCTCACCTACCCAGGGAGCGTAGGGCTGAAGTTCAGGAGAGGTTCGCCAGCTGTTTGTCATCTACACTGAAGCCGCACCTGGCAGACCTGCAGCCAAGCGGACGACGAGCTGGTGGGTCACCTCCTGCATAGGTCTCCGCTATAGGTGGGCGGCATGGAGCCTCCCAGAGGGATAAGTGCTCATTTTACCCGCCCTTCCGCTGCATCGGTGACTGCTTCCGAGGATACTCCGATCCAGGATATCCGCAGGGCTTCTACCTGGAAGCAGGCTTTACCGTTTCCCTTCCACATCGACCTTGGGTCACGCCGGGAGGCTGGTCGGGGCCTCTGTTCTCCAGTCTTTCTACCTAAGTAGGGGGTGTGTGCCTTGCCTCCCTCCTCCCGGAGAACTGCTAGGGGTCTGCCAATAAGTGTGGATGAACAACATAGCCATGTCCCTAGAAATACAGGTTACTCACCTGTAATAGGAGTTCTAGGAATGGCATATGTTGTTCATCCACACACCCACCCGCCTCCCCGGCCGACAGCACAACCTGGCTTCCAGCTGGCTAGATCTGGCGTCACGGGGCGGAGCCGAGAGTTTTACCACCTGGGTGGGTGGGAGGAGCCAGCTTGAAGACCTTCCGGCAAGATTTAAAGCGGCAAGGAACCTGCCAATAAGTGTGGATGAACAACATATACCATTCCTAGAACTCCTGTTACAGGTGAGTAACCTGTATATACTGTACTACAGTTGCTATACTTTTTAGCTGCATACTCTAAATGGTCTTAGCTTAATGGCTCTTTTTAATACTCTTGATCTTACTTCGAGACACAGCTCTTGCAGCAGGTTACACCATTAGGACTGAAGCTGGCAGGCATCAGGACCCCACGGAAAAATTCTAGCTAGCTATCTTCAGCGGGGACCGCCCCCCCGCCGACGTCGGTCCCGCCTCCGTCAGCCGTAGTACAGAAGGGGGCGGTCCCTCCAGATTGCCCAGTTCTTTCCGTCATCGACTTGCATGTCTCGACCCTTCGGTTCAGTTTCTAGCGCGCGACGCATGGTAAAATGTTTTCCTACGGGAAATTCGTTCTCTTCATTCAGTTTTTTCTTGATGTCCTCTCCGACCTCCGGTCACTCCTCGAAGTGCGTCTGTGGGAAGCAGATCCCATTCAAGGATTCGCATTCGGCCTGTGTCCAGTGCCTAGGCCCAGACCACGACACCCGGTCCTGCACCTTTTGCCAGGGCTTCAACAGCAGAACCCGGACCCGTCGCCAGAAGGCCCTACAGGCATTCCTACTCGAGGAACAACTCAAGACCATGACTTCCAAGGGGGATTCTTCGCAGAAGGCCCGAAAGCATGCTGAGAAGCATAGAGAGAAGGCCCCTTCCAGGTCTCCGTCTAGGGCCTCCGACTCGCACAGCTCCGGCTCCAGGTCTGACTGCTCTCCTTCCCGGGCCAGCTCCCAGGCTCCCCCCGCTGCGGTGAGAAAGTCTTCAGGCTCCTCTTCTCAGGCCAAGACTTCCAGGCCTTCCTCGTCCTCCAAGGCCCTGGCTAAGTCGGAGGATCGTCACCATCACCACAAGTCGGGTTCCCGCCATTCTGAACCCGATGTCAGGTCCGCCTCCTTGCCTCCTCCTCCCCAGCGGAAGACCAAGGAGCTCACCTCACTTAAGAGGCCGTTGGACCCGACGTCGGTTCGACCGACGTCGGCCTCTCGCCACAGGTCCCCAGAGCCGTCATCCGTCAGAAGACCGTCGACGGCCAAGCCATCTCATCACCAGATGCCGGTAGGGGGACCGGCGCCCGCTCCTATTGAGAAGAGGACCCCGACGCCTCCGACCGACGTCAGTCAGGAGACCATCACTGAGGAGGAGTTGACGCAGCCCGAGGACCAGACGGGCGACCCCGGTCCTGTTGAGACTCCCAGGGAACCCTCTCCGCAACCAGAGCTCCCTGTGGAGCCGACGCCGGGACCCAACGACCGACCACCGGCGCCCGGCCCGCTGCCGAGCCTTGCTCTTTCAGAGGTGAAGGAGCTTTTCACTTACTGGTGGGATACCATCAAAAAGGACATGGTCCCCACTCCACCTCCCCTTCCACCTCCTCCTCCTCCCTCACCGGTTATTCCTCCGGTTCCTGTGCCCCCTTCTCCATCTGGGTCTGCAGGCCGGTTACCTCCTCCCCGGGATCCCAGGACCCCTCCAAGGGGGAGAACAGATAAAAGGAGACCTCCGTCCAGATCCTCTCCTAGGTCACCCAGTCCCAAGAGGCCCAGAAGACGCCGCCGTTCGCCTTCGACGGAGGACACGGGATCAGAGTTTTCCACATCCAGATCCCCATCTCCCCTCTCCATCCCTTCTCCGGACCCACGTGAGCTGCCAAAGTCTCCTCCGGATGACCCTTCGTTCGCGGATATCATGAGACATATCCAAGAGAACATGGGATGGGATGCAGAAGAGTTAGACCCCGAAAGGCTATGCCTTGCGAAGTATCTTCGGCAGAAGGACCCCTGTGGTGGTGTCACCCTTGGTAGACACTTTCATGGACGTCGCCAAGGCAGCGAGGAAGCGTCCACATTCACTCCCGGCGATGCCGAAGAAGGCTGACCGCTTGTACAGGGCTCCAAGAGAAGACCAGTACTTGACTCAGCATCCTCAGGCCGATTCTCTGGTCATAACAGCCTCTCATGACCGGACCCAGAGTCCAAGCAGTTGGACGCCATGGGTAGGCGCACGTATGCTTCCGCTACCTGCGCCATCAGATCCCTGAATTGTTTGACCCACATGGTGCAGTTCCAAAATTCCCTGTGGGAGCAGGGTCTGGATGCGGCTGAGAAATTGCCGGAAGGTGAGCAGGAGGAGGAGATGTTGCAGCTCCTCCGTATGGGTTCGGACGTGGGAACCCAAGTGCTACGAGCCGCGTACGACTCCGCGGACTCCTCGGCCCGAGCAGCAGCTTCAGGCATATGCTTCCGGAGGCACTCTTGGCTCCGTGTCTCTGGTTTTACCCTGGACGTCCAGAAAAACATCGTGGACACCCCATTCGAGGGAGAAGTTTTGTTTGGTAAACCCTCAGAGAAGATAATTACCAAACTCCAAGAGGCCGGGAAGGCGGTGAGGTCGGTTCAGGCCATGTACCGACCCAAGCTTAGTTCTTTTTGTAGGAACCAAAGCCGATTTCGTGGATGGACGAGACAACAGTCCCGCCTGCTCCACAACAGAGGGCTCCGTTGCAGAGCCCAGGGAAACAACCCACAGGTCGAAGCCAGCGACTCCTTGCCGGTCCAGCCAGCGGACCCTCAGCCGCCACACAGCCTGATTCCCTTCCCCGCCCCTCAGGATCAACGGGATGTCATGGTCGGGGGTCGCATTGAGAATTTTCTGCCAGGATGGCAGACTATAACCACCGACCAGTAGGTTCTACAGTTGGTCAGAAGAGGCCACTTTATAGAATTCGCGGAAAAGTCACCCTCAAGGCCTCCGTTGCTCTCCTGGTACCCGGGTCAGCACAAGTCATTGATCAGACAAGAAGTGCTCGTGCTCCTACAAAAGGGAGCGATAGAGTACGTCCCAGGAAACCAGAGAGGACACGGATACTATTCCCACTTCTTCCTGGTTCCAAAGAAGACAGGTTACCTCTGTCCAATTCTGGACCTCAGCGACCTCAATTTGTCGGTTGCCTACAAAAGATTCTGCATGGTAACTCTTCCGGGTCTTATTCCCATGCTGAAGCAGGGACGCTTTTTAGCTGCCTCTAGATATGCAGGACGCTACCTGCACATCCCTATAGCTCAAGCGCACAAGAGGTTCCCGCGCTCGAGTTTCTGGCCATCATCTTCAGTTCCGAGCCCTTCCATTTGGGCTGTCACGGCACCAGGGTCTTTACCAAATGTATGGCAGTCGTGGCAGCGTCTCTAAGGAGACAGGGCCATTATGTGTTCCCGTACCTGGACGACTGGCTTCTCATGGCCGCCTCCAGAGAGGCGTTGTTACGGGCGATCCAGAGCACCCAGGACCTGTTTCGATCTCTTGGTATCCTAATCAACCACAAGAAGTCCCTCCTGGTACCGTCGCAGAAACTGCAGTTCATAGGCGCAGTACTGGACACCATTTAGGGAAGAGCATTTCTTCCAGACGACAGAGCGGAGCGCATCAGATCCCTCATCAGGGAGCTTTTGTCGAACAGGACCGCCCCAGCCAGGTCGGTCCTTCGCTTGCTCGGACATATGGCTGCGGCCATTCCTACTGTCCCTTTCGCAAGGCTCCACATGCGGGTAACTCAGTGGATGCTCAAGGTGCAACGGGACCAAAGGCAAGACCACATGCAGCATCCGGTCAGAATCACGAATACCGCGATTCGAGACTGGCAGTGGTGGCTAGACCTAGGGACACTCTCTATGGGCGTCCCATTCATAGCGCCCGTCCCCAGAGGTAATCCTCACCATAGACGCCCAGGTCTAGGGTGGGGAGCACACCTGACGGGTGAAGTCCCAGGGTATGTGGATTCTCTGAGGCCCACCTCCATATCAACGCCCCAGAGATGAGGGTGGTCCTTATGCCCTGCAGGCTTTTCAGTCAGAGATCCCACGAGTACTCTCCTGCTTCAGACAGACAACACGGCAGTGATGTATTACCTCAACAAACAAGGAGGCGCACACTCTTACCCCCTTTGCAGGGAGGCCATGAGGGTGTCTGATTGGGTAATCCGACACGGCGCGAACCTGATCACAGTACATGTTCCCGGGGTGGACAACACAATTGCAGATGGCCTGAGTCGCCCCAGGCCAGAGTCCACGAGTGGGAACTTCTCCAGGAGGTAGCAGAGGATCTGTTTCTTCGATGGGGAACTCCAGAACTGGACTTGTTCGCCTCCCCATCCAACGCAAAACTGCCCAATTTTTGCTCGCTAGATCCAGGGCCTGGTGTTTTCTGGCGAGACGCGTTGTCCCTCTCCTGGGCGGACAGATTCCTCTACGCTTTCCCTCCCTTCCCGTTGATCCAGAGAGTTCTTCTCAACCGCGCAGGAGCATGCAACAATGATCCTGGTGGCCCCTTCTGGCCCAGGCAGATATGGTTCCCTTTGCTAATTCAGCTGTCCCGGGAACCTCCGCTCCCGTTGCCATTCAACTCCCACCTCTTGTCTCAGGAGAAGGGTTCACTGGTCCACCCGGACTTACGCTCACTGAACCTGCATGCATGGCTCTTAGAGACATAGCCATCTTGCATCACGGGGTCTCGCAAGAGGTTGTGGAAGTCCTTTCTGCAGCCAGAAAGCCGGCTACGCATGCGACGTACGCCATGAAATGGTGCCGTTTTTGTCTATGGTCGCAAGCATGCGGCCTTTCCCCTTTAGGTTGTCCGGTGAAAGCGGTGTTAGAGTACCTGCTCTCCCTTTTCCGTTCGGGTCTCGCCTACTCTCTATTAAAGTGCACCTCTGTGCCATTTCAGCTACCATCTCCCGTGGAAGCTTACAGTGGCACAATTAGATGCCTGTCGAGAATTTTGAGAGGGATGTTGCATCTTAGGCCACCTATTAAGGAACCAGTGCCTCCGTGGGACTTGCTCTTGTCCTGAGCAACCTCGCGCCCCCCTTTGAGCCTGCCGTGGAATGCGAGCTGCGTTTTCTGTCGTGGAAAACGTTTTTGGTTGCTGTTACGTCAGCGAGAAGAGTTTCTGAGCTTCAGGCTCTCATGTGCAAAGAGCCTTATTTAATTTTCCACCGGGACAGAGTATCCCTGAGGACGAATCCTAAATTTTTGCCTAAGGTGGTTTCTACACTCATTCTCAATCAGGATATTGACCTGCCGGTCTACTTCCCTAATTACTCTAACAGAGGAGAGGTGCTGCTTCACACCCTGGATGTTCACTGCAGCTTAAGGTACTACCTGAGCAGAACTAAGCAGCTTTGTACTTCGGAACAACTTTTCGTTTCCTTTGCGGAAAGCATGATGGGCCAGCCAATATCCAAACAGTCCCTGTCTTGCTGGCTTGTCCAGTGCATCTCATACTGTTATGATATCAAATGAAAGCCCCTCCCAGGATCAGTCCAAATATTCCACTAGGGGTGGCCACCTACTTGCAGCACTCTCAAACGCTCCACCTCTGCCATTTGTGCTGCAGCCACTTGGAGCTCTGTACATACCTTTATCAGGCATTATAGCCTGGACATCGCTCACGGGCGAAGAGCAGGCTCGGCCTATGGCTGCTGAGGTCTCCTGTCCTAGATTCAGGGCCTGGAACGCTTTTTCTAATTTCCTCCCTCCCAGAGTGTTTGCAAGCGCCTACTGCTTGGGAATCAGTCCTATGGTAACTTGCTGCAAGAGCTGTGTCTCAAGTAAGATAGTTCAGTTACGTAAGAACTTACCGTAACAGTAGATCTTCGAGAACAGCTCTTGCAGCAGGTACCTTCCCGCCCACCTTCCCTTGGAGGAGGCATGGCTTGGTCTTTAACAGGGATTTATACCTTTTGTCTTCTGACGGTGGATCTCGGTCTCCATCTCGATGTATCAGCCTGCGTCGGAAGTCTCCGGCAGGAGAACTGGGGAATCTGAGGGACCGCCCCTTATGTACCACGCCTGACGCCGGAGGCGGACCGACGTCGGGGCTGTCCCGCTCGAAGATAGCTAGCTAGAATTTTTCCTTGGGGTCCTGATGCCTGCCGGCTTCAGTCCTAATGGTGTAACCTGCTGCAAGAGCTGTTCTCGAAGATCTACTGTTACGGTAAGATCTTCCTGGACATAAGTCTCCACCACTCATTCACACTAGTGGGATCTGTGCCGGAGGCACTAGGACCTATTGGGAGCAAACTTTTTGCTGGAGGGTCGGCGCGAGAGATGGCGCCGCGAGGCATGGCGCTGTGAGCGTGGCTCGCGCTGCACGACTATTTCGCGACGCACCCTCCAACCACCCTTCAGTTCCTTTTTCTGCCGGGCCGAAAGGGCGCTTCAGTGACAACGCCGTCATTGTCGGGAGTCAAACTTCAAACTAGCAGCATAGTTTTCAGTTTATTTTTTGTAATTTTATCTCGATAGTATCGCTAATTTTATTCTATTTCTGTTATATTTTAAAATTTAACTTATAGTAAAGACGCTCTGCCTACTGACGTGAGTCACCATGAGCAGGTCAGGTGATGGTAGGAGACTTCGTATGAAGCTGTTCAGTCAGTCGGGCTGGGTCCGGTCAGCCCCTTCCCTCAGCGGGTTCCGGCTAACGTCAGTCCGATGTCTGGGACTGGCGTCCTCTCTACCGCATAAAATAAATGGTCGATTCTGGCACCGCTCCGCCGAGCTCTTCTTCGCCCACAGGTCAAAAAGAGAAGGCATCACCGAGGTCGCCTTCTGATACGCCTGCGCCGATGGTCGGTTATCGCATTCAGTTGCCGGTCTCTCCTTCGAGTCGCCAACTTCCGTTTCCACCTGTTTCGACATCGGAGCCCCACCCCGCCTATAGGTAGGGCCCAGATGAGCAGTTTCATCAGTGGGCCGCCTATGGAGCCGGCTACCGGAGGTTGTCTTTCTGCCTGGCTCGGTTGCCCGGAGCCTTCGGGCTCTGGCCGGGCGATCAGGCAGGGCGGTTGGACCTTCGTAGTCGGCAGCGACTCCTTGCTTAGGTGTTCCCCCCTCACATGGCTGCGGCGCAGGGGGCCACACCGATGCCCTTATCTCCTGGTTTTTTCCTTCTCTTGCTTTCCAGGTTCCAGGGTGTCCTCGGCTCTTCCACGGGTCACAGCGCTTGTCGCGCCTGCTGGCGTCAGGTCTTGTGGCGCCTGCCCATGGTGTCAAGGGATGTCTCAAGGGACCGCCTTGCGTGTGTCGGTGTACGGTGCTGCCATGGTGTCACAGGTTTTCAAGCGCCAGCCCGCTGGGCGCCTGCTGACCACCTCCCTCGGCGCCGGGGCTCTTGGGACCTCCCTTTCTATCTGCTCTTTCTTCTTCTCCTATTTTTCACTCCTTTCCTGTCCAAGCAGTCCTTCCTGGACTATCAGGAGATGATGTTGAGCCTGACCCAGACCTTCGGTTGGGTGATGAAGTGGGGGAAACAGGATCCTTCACCACTACAGAGCATGTGGTCAAGGACCTAGCCTTTAAGTCTCTGTTGAGGAACCTGAGATCCACTCTTTCTCTCCAGACTACGGACATTGATCCTGGGAAAATATTAAGACTCCAGTATCTTCATGCTTCGGAGATCCCTACGGATTTGACTCCTCCGATTCAACCCTCCTTCGAGACGCTGTCTCAAACGGTATGGAATAATCCTGCTCTTATTCCTTCAGTGGCTAAATCCATTGACAAGAAATATTCGGCTCCCAAGGATCGTCCCATTTTGGCATCCCAGGCCTTTGCGGACCCTATTGTAGTCCTGGCAGAGAATGACAAGGTCGTTCTTCCTCAAGCTACTACAGCTCGACCTATTAACAAAGAGTCTCGTAAAATTGATACATTAGGTAAGAGAGCTCTGCTGCCTCCACTTCAAGTATGTGCGACATCAGCTATCAAGGCTATTTTTCTCAGTATGAGTATATCCTGTGGCACTCTATGAAACGAATGGTTGAAGCTCTTCCAGATTCCGACTCCAAGTCAGAGCTCTTTCTAACCGTTATCAGAGGTATTGAGTCCAATAACCAACAGGTCAAAGCCGCCATGGGCGCTTCGACACTGCTTCTCGTGCAGCATGAGTATTTGTACTGACGCCATTCCTGGCTGCGACTTCTGGCTTTACGAATGATGCTCAGCAGCAGGTAATGGCATTGCCCTTGATGGCTCCCATCTTTTGGGCCTCAGGTAGAGCAAGCCCTAGAGGCCACTCAGAAGACTAGGTCGGCCATTAAGTTGGCTAGACCCGCCTACCCCTCTCGGGGCATGTAGGTAAACGCCAGTTTCTATAGTCGCCAGTCCTTTCGAGGCAGAGGAAGCTCCATAAAGCCAACCTGCCCAACCTCAAAAGAAGGCAGAGAAAGCACAGGGCCTAAAGCCCCAGCGCTACCTGATGAATTGCGCCCCAGTTCCATCCACACTGCCCGAGATGGAACTTTCTCCTCTGGTGGGAGGTCATCTGATGTACTTCTACAATCAGTGGAAGTCCATAACCTCAGACAAATGGGTCCTTCGGATAATTTGCGAGGGTTATTCTCTCAATCTTTTGGAAAACCCCCCGAATTGCCCTCCCAAACGACAACCCAGGTTGTCGACCTCTCAGTCAGACCTCCTCACTGCCGAGATCCAGGGCCTTGTAAACAACAGGGCAATAGAACTGGTGCCCCCGCATCAGCGAAACACAGGGTTCTACACCCATTACTTTCTGGTTCCAAAGAAATCTGGGGGGATGCGTCCCATTCTAGACCTCAGAAAGTTAAACAAATTCCTCCCCAGGGAGAAATTCAAAATGATTTCCCTAGGTACCCTGTTACCTTTGCTGCATCAGCACGACTGGCTGGCCTCCCTGGATATGCAGGACGCTTACTAGCATATCCCCATCCACCCGACCCATCGCAAATTCCTGAGGTTTGTAGCTCTGGGTCAGCATTATCAGTTCAGAGTCCTGCCTTTTGGGCTATCCTCAGCGCCGCAAGTTTTTATAAAGTGTTGTGCAGTTCTCGCAGCGCATCTCAGGAAGCTCGGACTCCGAGTGTTTCCCTACCTAGACGATTGGCTCCTAGCGAGTCCTTCCAGCCAAGGGACTCTGGAAGCCGCTCAAACGGCCTCGCCTCTACGCCCATGGGAGTTCTGCTAAATCTGAAGAAGTCACAACTGCAGCCCTCCCAGAGGTTCCTTTTCATAGGGACTCTTCTGGACACCTCTTCCGCGAAGGCTTTCCTTCCAGAGGACAGAAGACTCGACATCCTTCAGATGGCCCGTTGCATCGGGGAGAACCGATCGGTCACAGCTCTCTCAATGCAACATATGTTGGGTCTCATGGCGTCCTCAGTGTTCACTGTACCCCTAGCACAGTTACACATGAGGACCACCCAATGGATGCTCTCCGCTCAGTGGTCACTGACCTCTCACCCCCAGTCTTATCCCATCAAGGTGACGGAGCCCCTACGAAGGTCTCTTACCTGGTGGTCTCAAGAGAGCAATCTCCTGGAAGGATTCCCCTTTGCTCCTCTGGATCATCAGATCTCCATTACCACAGACGCATCGCTAATGGGATGGGGAGCTCACTGTCTCTCTCCACACTCAAGGTGTATGGACTGGCTCAAAACTCAGCTCCACATAAATGTCCTGGAGATGAGAGCGTCCTATGCGATCCGGCGTTGAAGGATGTTCTTTGTCACAGGAACATTCTCCTTCAAGCGGACAACAAAGCTGTGATGTATTACATCAACAAGCAAGGCGGTGCTCACTCTTATCCCCTTTGCAGGGAAGCAATGAGTGTGGGAGTGGTGCTTGGAGCACAAGTCTCTAATTCAAGCGGTATATCTGCCGGGTGTACAAAACGACTTAGCAGATCACCTCAGCAGGACGGAGGCAGACCCTCACGAGTGGTCTCGACCCAGCCGTAGCTCGGTCACTGTTCAAGAGTGGGGACTCCAGACCTGGACCTTTTGCATCCCCACTCAACGCAAACTGCTCTCTCTCTTCTGCTCCAGAAACCAGGGCCTGCATTTTCTGTCAGGATGCTGTCAGGCTGCTGTGGACAAACGCTTTTACGCCCCTTTCCACCGCTTCCTTTAATTCAGAGAGTTCTCCTCAAGTTCGAGTCTCAGGGGACCAAGATGATTCTCATTGCTCCCTCCTGGCCTCGGCAACTGTGGTTTCCTCTACTCAACAGTATGTCTGTAGCCCTCCAGACCACTTCCTTGCAAATCAATCTTTGACTCAGGGTTCGTTGGTCCACCCAACCTGAGGTCACTTCACCTTCATGCTTGGCTCCTGAAGAGGTAGAAGTGAACCGGTTTAACGTCTCTCGTAGAGTCTCAGACGTCCTTCTGGCTGCTCAGAAGCCAGCTACCCGAAAAACTTACGCTTCTAAGTGGAAATGTTTTTCTGTCTGGTGTGCAAAGTCCTCTTGGAATCCCTTTTCCTGTCCTCCAGACAAGGTTCTGGAGTACCTTTTGGACCTATCAAACTCAGGTCTCCAGTACTCCACAGTTAAAGTTCACCTTAGTGCCATTTCGGCTTTCCATGAGCCGGTTTCTTCCTTGTTTCTGGCTCAGTTACCTATGGTGAAGAGATTTCTTAAGGGAATTCTGCATACCAGACCCCCTGTTAGACGTCCGGTTGCAGCCTGGGACATTAACCTTGTGCTAGACTTGCTCACTCGGAAGCCTTTCGAACCCCTAGCTACCTGTGAGCTAAAATTTCTTACCTGGAAGACAGCCTTCCTAGTGGCCATTACCTCAGCCCGCAGGGTCTCGGAGATGCATGCCCTGGTTACGGACCCTCCATATACTGTGTTCCATAAGGACAAAGTAGTTCTTCGTACTCATCCTAAATTTCTTCCCAAGGTTGTCAGAATTCTATCTAAACCAACCTCTGGTGCTTCCCTCTTACTGGCCAACTTCCAAAATGAAGGAGAACGGTCTCTTCATTCCTTGGATGTTAAGAGAGCCTTGCGGTTCTACTTAGATAGAACCAAGAATTTTCGCAAGACTCAGCAATTGTTTGTTTCCTTCAGCGAGACCCGGCTGGGTCAGCCTGTCGCTATCAGATGCATCTCATCATGGTTAGTGGCATGTCTTCGACATTGCTATTCCATGGCACAGGTTAAATTGGAAGGTAGAGTGTACGCTCACTCTACTAGGGCGGTCGCAGCATCCCTAGCGGAAATTGCATGTTCCAATTGCAGATATCTGCAATGCCGCCACCTGAGCTCAGTGCATACGCTCATTGCATTATGCACTGGATGTTCATGCCAGGCGTCATTCCGCCTTCGGCAGAACTATCCTTAATGGACTTCTGTCCTAGACGTGTGAGCTCTGGCTCCCCTGCCGCCCTTTTGGGGGATTATCAGCTTGGTACTCTCCCACTAGTGTGAATGAGTGGTGGAGACTTATGTCCAGGAAGATATGAAAATTACGTACCTACCGTAATTCTTGATCTTCTTGGACGAGTCTCCACCACTCATTCACACGCCCACCCTCCATCCCCCGAGCTCACCGCTGTGTTGGTCTTCACTCCCTCAAATCTTTAGGCCGTGAAGACTTCTTTGCTGACCCTTCTTACACGGGTCGTCCGGACTATCTTATGTCCGTTTTTTAAAGTTAGGTTTACTCTTTACGTTAGTTGCGCTGCACCTCCTTGGTAAAAAAGGTACTGAGGCGGTTGGAGGGTCGCCGCCGAGATGGTCATTACTGCGCGAGCCACCGCTTGGGCGCCATGCTCATGGGCGCCATCTCTCGCTACGACCCTCCAGCAAAGTTTGCTCCCCGATGGGTCCTAGTGCCTCCGGCGCAGATCCCACTAGTGTGAATGAGTGGTGGAGACTCGTCCAAGAAGATCAAGAATTACGGTAGGTACGTAATTTTCATTTCTTACGTAACTGTACTTTTCGTGTGTATTATAAACTTCCTGTGTATAATTACTGCTTATATAAATACCATGTAAATGTGAATTCATTTTGTATATATTGTTTACCCAATTATGATGTAACTGAGTATTCCTTTGTATGTATTAACCTCTCCTTTCCAAGTCCATCTCAAAAATGAGCTTGCTCAACGATGTTCGTGTGGTTAAATAAAGATTTTGATTGATTGATATCATCTCTGCTCTCCAGGCATCTGGGTGTACCCTGAGGTCTGTGCATACTATGCATCACACTCTAGGCAGCGGACGCCCTTTCCTTGAGCCACCCACAGGCAAGCCGAACATCTGCCAAGTCTCGGGGAAAGTGGAGGGTGGTGGCATCTGCTCTGCCCACCCCACTCCCTCCGCCAGTAAGAGCTCTTGAGGAGGTCCCGCAGCCCCAGCTGTGACTGCCCCCCCCCCCGACTCCTTGCTGGACCCCTTCCTCCAGACATGCAGGATGTGGTTGTAGGGGGTTGCATCTCCCTCCATCTGGGCAGGTGGTGTTGGGTGCTGCAGCTCATAGAGCATGGCTGCTCCCTGGAACTTCTGGAGTGGCCCCAGGACAAACCCCCAGTTCTGTCCTCATACCCTCCTGGTCACATTCCTCTGATCTGGGAAGAGATCCATGCCCTGCTTCGCAAAAGGGCCATAGAACTCATTCCGCAGTCCCAACAAGGAAAGGGGTTTTATTTCCTTTATTTGATTTACCAAGAAAGTGGACTGGATCAAAAACCCATTCTAGGACCGTGGATATGTTGTTCATCCACACTCTTTGGCATGTCCTTTGCCCTTTAAATCTCTCTAGAAAGTCTTCAAGCTGGCTCCTCCCACCCACCCAGGTGGTAAATACCTCTGCTCTGCCCCATGACGCCAGATCTTCCTTTCCGCTGAAAGTCATTCCCTTGTGCTAACTATAGCCATCGCAGGCCCTGGATTTGTATCATCGGTTTTTACCAAATTTAACTCAAACTCGTCAAGAGTTTTCGATTCTGATATTAGCGCATCGGATATGGAGGACAAGTCATCCCTCAGTTTTAGCCAGTGTACGTTCGGCCAGAAAATGTCGCGCACCGATCCCCACCTTACCTGCGTGTACTGCCTAGGTGTCTGTCATGACGCCACCACCTGTACCTTTTGCTTGGCTTTTCATCCCAACGTCCTCGACGACCACATGGCACGCCTTAAGCTGGAGAGACCGGAGAAAAGAAACACGCCGGTGAAATCGAAAGAAGCGAGGTGGGTGGTTTCCACGGCCACAGGATCAGTCGAACAGCTCGAGCAGATGAAGACCTTCGAAGAAGAAGCTGCCCAAGCTTCGGCCAGACAAAGTTTCTTTGTGCCTCTCATTCTCTGTTCTTCCTTCACAGGTTCCTTTAGGGAGATGTGCCAGTCTCTCCCCCACCAGGGGTGAGGCGCCCTCGGGCTCGCACTCCTCCCGCCCTCGGAAGAGGGACAAGGATCCAACGTCTTGAAAAAGGAGACATTCCTGGGACCGAGAGAGGTCAGAGTCCCAGGACACTGCGACCTTGACTTCGGTCGAGATCGCCTCCTCAGCTGCCAGCTTCACGGATCTTCGTCTGGCCAGGCGGAGACCGAGGGATTGGCTGATCCATCCGAGATTGTTCTCGAGCCAATTTCACTGACTCCGGTCGACGATTCTCTAGAGAGGACACCGGTCCTTTCTTTCCCAGATGACAAGCCACTCCTTCGGGTGTCCTCATCAAGGGAATTGATCCGGAGCCTCAATTCTCACCGAGCCCGGTTTCGCCCAATCCTGGTCGACCCCGTCTGTCTCGATCGAGGACTCTGTCTCCTCCTTTGGTGGGAAAACTGGAGAAAGGCCACCGACATTCAAAAAAGAGGTGCCGCCACAGGTCCTCATCCTCCGAGGACTAGGAGAGGCTTCGACGGAAACTCCGTCGACGCTATGAGGCACTTATGTGGCAACAGCTGATTTTGGCCAGACAGAAGCTGGCTACGCTGTCCACCCCGGCCATTGCTTGGCCTGCGCCTCAAGGGCTGACGCTGACCCCTTCAGACCCGAAATCTTCGGTTCCTCCTCCTGTGTGGCCAGCCATTACTCCTAAGCCCATACCGGTCTCACCACCGATTAGGGTGGAACCACCACCTTAACAGCCTATCTCGGGGGGCTCCTCAAAAGGGGACTATCCAGACACTGGACTTCGCTGACGCCTGTCCATCACTGTTACCCCTGACCGCCCTCGGTGTATCGAGGGGGACATAGGCGGGAGACCGCTGTAACCCGACTCATCAGATTCGGATGCCACCAGTTTGCACTCCCATCCGAGGGCATGGATCTCTTCCCAGATCAGAGGAATGTGACCGCTCTCGGCAGGCCTAGAGGAAGGTCCTTCCTCCTTTCAGGGCATCCTCCGCCTCATTTCAGAGTCCACCGGAATGCCCCTTGAGTCTATCCAGAAAAAGGCGGAGTACCCCTTTTACGGATATCCTTAAGAGGGGGGGATACCCCAACGGAGGCCTTCCCAGTGGCTGAAGCCATTACTGGTTCAGCCCTTGAGCTTTGGCAGCGTCCAGCCTCCTGCCCAGCACCGTCTGCCCATATGGCCCATAAGTATGTGGTGCTTATGGGATCCCTACCAGGATTCACAGAACATCCCTCAGCTGAGAGCCTGGTGACTGCTTCCGTCTTTAGATGCACTGGTAGCTCGGCCAACACCGACCGACCTCCGGACAAGGAGTCCAAGAACATGGACCACTCTGTCCGTAAGGTTTACGCGGCCTCTTCCTTGGGCCTTCGTCAGGCCAGTTTGGCTGTAATCATGGCACACTTTTCCCATGCCCTCCTAGGGTCATTGGATGAAGTACTTCCTCACCTCCCAGCGGACATGCAGACCACGGTCAAGCAAGTCCGTGATCAGGGCCATGCTGTTGCCAGTCAGCAGCTCCAGATGGCCCTGGACATCGGGGATTTTTGTGCCCGGTCTTTAGCAGCCGCAGTGGCCACCCGCTGCAGGGCTTGGCTGCGGTTATCCTCCTTTCTGGCGGATACCCAGCACAAGTTAGCTGATGTGCCATTCCTTGGTACTGACTTGTTCGGCCCAGGAGTGGCAGGCCACCTTCAGCGTATTGAACAGTCCAATGCCACCTTGGATGCCACTTCTGCTAAGGGTTCCTCGGGCAAGAACCAGCAGAAGAAGAAGAGGAAGCCTTTTTGGCAGCCCTCCTATCAAGGAGGTCAGCAGCAGGCTCAAGCTTGGCGCCCTAGGCCCAAGCAGGGCCCTCAACAGCCCCGTAAAGGAGGCTGAGGCGCTGGTCCAGGAGCTTCCTCCTCCCCTCCTCCTCTAAGCCTGCTCAGTGACGGGTTGGGGGTTGCCACCCCTACTCCTGTCACGCCTGCCCTGGGTCCTCCCGGGGGTCGGCTTCACCACTTTCTTTCCGCCTGATCCGATATCACTTCAGACAGGTGGGTTCTAGAAGTGGTCGGGCAGGGACTGCCTCTGGAATTTGAGCAGTACCTGCCCAGCCGAGCCCACGCCCCTCGGGAGGAAAGGATCTCAGCTCGCACACAGTTGGCCCTTCGGGACTACGTAGCTCAGCTCCTCCGCAGGGAGGCAGTAGCTCCAGTGCCGGATCCGCCTGTAGACCCAGGTTTCGTATCCAGGTACTTCCTGGTGCCCAAGCGGACCGGGGGGTTGGCGCCCCATTCTAGATATCCACGACCTGAATCAGTATCTCAGGTCTTGCACCTTCCAGATGGTAACTCTGAACCAGATCATACCATCCCTGAAGCGAAACATGTGGTTTTGTTCTCTGGATCTGCAGGACACATTCTTTCACGTCCCAATCTGTCCATCCCACCAGCGGTTCCTCCGCTTCAGGGTCGAGAGAACCCTGTATGAGTTCCGAGCCATGCCATTCAGCCTGTCATCGGCCCCACTGGTCTTCAGCAAGTGCATTGCAGTAGTGGCAGCCCATCTTCGGCATCGAGGAGTCCGAATTTACCCTTATCTCGACAACTGGCTTCTGGCAGGTTCCTCCCTTCAGGAGGTGGAGAGATCCAGGGATCTGGCTCTCGGAACCTGCTCTCAGCTTGGCCTCCTGATCAATGAGGCCAAGTCAGAACTCGTGCCGTCTCAGGTGACGGGCTTCACTGGGGCAGAGCTAGACTCTTGTCAAGCCAGAGCCCGGCTCCTGGTGGACAGGGAGGAGGTTCTTTCCTCCTTTGTCCAATCATTTCTGGTTGGGCTCTTGCGCCCTTTCCGGGACTTTCTGCGCCTTCTGGGTTACATGGCGGCATGCACCTCCATGGTCTGTTGGGCCAGATGGCACATGTGCCCCCTCCAGTGGGAGCTGGCCGCCCAGTGGACTCAGCGCCATGATCATTTCATCCAGCTGATCACAGTAACCCAGAAGATGTGGGACGCTCTCCAGTAGTGGACCGTCCCAGAACGGTTGCAGGAAGAGATCTCGTTTGTCCGCCCCGAGCTGATGGTCGTCTTCACGACCGATGCCTCTCTCATGGGCTGGGGAGCCCACGTGGGGGACAGCAGGGCCCATGGGTTCTGGACCCTCGGAGTTCTGATGCCACATCCACCTGTTGGAGCTCAGAGCAGTCAGACTGGCTCTGTCAGCATTCGCTCCTCAGTTCTGGGGTCAAGTGGTTCAAGTCCAGACGGACAATACCACGACCATGTACTACCTCAACAAACAGGGCGGCATGCACTCCCATCTGCTGTCCAAGGAGGCGCTCCGCATCTGGACCCTCGTCAGCCAGTTGGAGGCGGATCTCCTGCCAATCCATGTAGCAGGAGTCTCGAACCAACTGGCGGTTGCTCTCAGCTGCCTAGGCCAGACACCCCACGAGTGGTCTCTCCATCCAGAGGTAGCCTTCAGTCTGTCCTCCCATTGGAGCAAACTGTTTGTGGACTTGTTTGCCTCCAGGGAGAACACCAAGCTGAGGCTGTACCATGCCCGTTCCCCTCAGCAGGGCTCGCTGCTTGGGGATGTTTTTTCGAGGCCGTGGACACCAGGCCTCCTCTACACCTTCCCTCCATTTCCCTTGATCCACAAAGTGTTACTCAAGGTGAGGAGGGACAAGTTGAAGGTGATTCTGATAGCCCTGGATTGGTTGCACCAATTCTGGTACCCACATCTCCTCAGCCTCAGGCCCCCGGAGTGTCTTTGCACACGCCTGGACCTGATATCATTAAACCAGGGGAAGGTCTTCCATCCGGACCTTCAATCCCTGCACCTCACAGCCTGGTACCTGAGCAGCTAGAGTTCCAGGCTCTGGGTCTTTCCGAGGATGTCTACACTGTGGTGGAGGCATCTCGCAAGGAATCGACCAGGAAATGTTATGCCTTCAGATGGGAGAGATTTTCCATTTGGTTTCAGGGTAAGAGTCTGGACCCCTTATCCTGCTCTGTGGCTAACATTCTAGACTACCTTTGGTTTCTCTCCAAAGGGGGTCTGCAGTCCTCAACCCTTAGGGTGCACCTGGCAGGCATTTCTGCTTACTGGGCGTTCTGGTCAACCGACATTGGCACAGGCAACAGTGGTCAGGCGCTTCTTCAAAGGCCTGGATCACATATCCCTTCCGGTGCGTGAACCTCCACCTCTGTGGGATCTCTTGTTGGTTTTGGCAAAGCTCATAGGCAAGCCATTTGAACCCATGCGCAAGTGTGAGCTCTCACATTTGTCGTGGAAGACTGCCATCCTGGTGGCTATCACGTCAGCCAGAAGGACAAGGGAGCTCCAGGTGCTTTCGGTGGACTCCCCTTATCTGGTCTTTCACAGGGACAGAGTTGTCCTGCGCCCCCACCCGAAATTACTTCCAAAGGTGGTCTCAGAGTTTTACCTTAATCAGGTGTTGACTCTGCCGGTATACTACCCTAGCTACACCTCGGATGCTGAGTACAGGCTCCATACTCTGGACCTGAGACGTGCACTCTCCTACTATGAGGAAAGAATGGTGGAAATTCGTGGAGAGGTTTGCCAGCTGTTTCTCACCTATGCTGAAGCCGCCTCTGGCAGACCTGCAGCCAAACAGACCATTGCAGGATGGATCACATCATACATATGTCTGTGCTATGAGTTGGCAGGCAAGGAGCCTCCCAGAAGGTTAAGAGCTCATTCTAACCTCCATACTGCTGCATCGGTGGCTGCTTCCAGGGACATCCCTGTCCAAGAAATCTATCTGGCTGCTACCTGGAAGTCAGCAAACACCTTTATTTCCCACTACCACATCGACCGTGAGTCACGCCGCGGTGCTGGTTTTGGGGCCTCAGTTTTCCAATCTCTGTTTCCTAAGTAGAGGGTGTGCGCCTTGCCTCCTTCCTCCCAGAGAACTGCTAGGAGTCTGCCAAAGAGTGTGGATGAACAACATATCCACACTCCTAGAACAGGTTACTCACCTGTAACAGTTGTTCTAGAAGTGGTATATGTTCATCCACAAGCACCCACCCGACCTCCCTGGCTTTAGGCGCATCACCTTGCTGCCAGCGGGCTAAAATCTGGTGTCATGGGGCGGAGCCAAGGTATTTACCACCTGGGTGGGTGGGAGGAGCCAGCTTGAAGACTTTCTGACAAGGTTTAAAGGGAAAGGGTCATGCCAAAGAGTGTGGATGAACAACATATACCACTCCTAGAACTACTGTTACAGGCGACTAACCTGTTCTTTTCAACCATGCCTGGGGAAAGGGGAAGACGATAAGGATACAGTACAAGTTTACAGTAAGTGAAAAACGAACATAGTGAAAATACAGTAAAATTTACAATATACAAATGTGGTCTGTGTGTGTGTGTGTGTGTGTGTGTGTGTGTGTGTGTATATATATATATATATATATATATATATATATATATATATATATATATATATATATATATATATATATATATATATATATATATATATATATATATATGTGTGTGTGTGTGTGTGTGTGTGTGTATACACACATACATATATACACACACACTTAAATACTCCCACTTCTTCCTGGTACCCAAACATACAGAGGACCTCAGGCCCATTCTGGACCTCAGCAAGTACACCAGGGGGACTGGATTTGCTCCCTAGACATGCAGGATACCTATCTGCATATCAAAGTATGTGCCTCTCACAGGCATTTCCTCATTTTGTTTTCAGGGGGCCCATTTCCAGTTCAGGGCTCTGCAGTTTGGCTTTCTTCAGCCCCCTGGGTGTTCACCAAGTGCTTGCTGGTGGTTGCAGGTGCCCTCAGATGGCAGGGGTTCTATGTGTTCCTTGCCTGGACTACTGGCTGTTAACAGAGCTGTCCAGGGTGCATCGGCTCCAAACCCTGACTCATACCTTGGGATGGGTGACAGTATAGCATAGTGGTTAAGGGCTCCAAGCTGCAAGCCTGGAGACCTGGATTTGAATTCCATCAGCCCCCACTTTAATACAGTGACCTTAAGCAAGTCACTTAACTTCCTTGTGCTTCCAGGTCGCTTCTGGAATCAAGCTTCAGCATAGTGTGCCTTTCCTGGTTAAACAGTCCCCACCCCCCCCTACCTGCTGCCTGTTCTAGGATTTGTGGGTCACGATCAACCTGTCCAAGTCATTTCTGACCCCTGCCAATGACTTCTCTACATTGGGGCTGTTTTGGATACGGCTTAGGGAATGGCCTTTCTTCCCCAAGACAGGGCGGAGCGCCTGATGGATCAAGCCAGTCAGCTCTATTCTAGCCATCACGTCCCAGCCCCGGTCTTTCTACGCCTGCTGAGACTCATGGCTGCAGCCATCACTGCGGTCCCCCTAGCCAAGTTCCATATGAGGATTCCTCAGTGGATGCTGCGGGTTCAGTGGGGCCAGTGTATGGATGACGTGACGCAGCCAGTCCTGGTCTCAGATCCAGTCAAGAGGGTACTATTGTGGTGGTTAGAGCCCAGCAACCTCCTGAGAGGGGTGCCATTCTTCATTCCACCTCCACAGCAAATCCTCACAATGGATGCCTCAGGTTTCAGCTGGGGGGCTCACCTGGGTGCCCACCAGACTCAAGGGACGTGGTCCATGGTGGAGGCGGCACTCATAAATGTCTTGGAAATGTGTGCAGTTCTGTATGCCTTGCACACCTTCCAGACCCAGCTCTCCCTAGGCCCACTGCTGATTCAAACAGACACCAGCATGGTTCATTACATCAGCAAGCAGGGGGCACGCATTCATGCCCTCCGTGTTCCAAAGAAATCTGGGGGGATGCGCCCCATTCTAGACCTCAGAAAGTTAAACAAATTCCTCCCCAGGCAGAAATTCAAAATGATTTCCCCTAGGTACCCTGTTACCTTTGCTGCATCAGCACGGCTGGCTGGCCTCCCTGGATATGCAGGACGCTTACCAGCATATCCCCATCCACCCGACCCATCGCAAATTCCTGAGGTTTGTAGCTCTGGGTCAGCATTATCAGTTCAGATGAAGGTATGATACTGGGCCATAGATCATGGCCTGGAACTCTCAGCCATCCATGTTCCTGGTGACCAAAACGTCCTGGCAGACTGCCTAAGTTGATGCCAGCCAAGAGCTTACTAGTGGGAACTCCTGACCTCTGTGGTGGGAGATCTGTTCAACCAGTGGGATCGTCCAGAGTTGGACCTTTTTGCGTCCCCACTCAGCGCAAAATTGTCATTTTTCTGTTTGCTCGCTCCAGGGCATAGTGTTTCCTGGTGAGACGTGTTGTCTTTCACTTGGAAAGGAAACTTCCTGTATGCCTTCCTTCCCTTCTCCCTCCTTCAGAGGGTTCTGATTAAACTGCAGATGGAAGGGGCAACCATGATCTTAATCGCCCCCTTTTGTTCTCATTAAATCTGGTTTCCCTTGCTTCAGGAGCTGGCAGTGGAACCTCCCATGACTCTGCCCCTACACATGGGCTTGTTCTCCCAGGAGCAGGGCAGCCTGTTCCATCCAGACCACTCCATCTTCATGCTTGGTTCCTGAGGATGTAGCCATTGCGATGTTTGGGTATCCTCTGAGGTGGCAGATGCTTTGGTGGTTGCTAGAAAACCATCCTCCAGGGCCACCTATTCCATGAAGTGGAAGCGTTTTGCTATGTGGGCTGCATTGCACCACCTAGACCTCATCTGTCTGGTGAATCATATCTTGCAGTACTTGCTCTCCCTCTCGTACTCCGGTCTGAAGTTCTCCTCCATCAAGGTACATCGCTCAGTCATCTCTGCTCACTATGTACCTGTCGATGGCTGCACTGTGGCTCAACTTCACAAGTCTCGCATGTTTTTGAGAGGCATCCTACACTTGAAGCCTCCAGTCTGCAATCCTGTCCTGGCTTGGGACTTAAATTTTGTGTTGGAGTAACTCACCCTGCCTCCATTTGAACTGGCCACGAGTTGTGAGCTACACTTTCTGTCATGGAAAGCATTATTTTTAGTTGCCATTACTTCTGCTCAAAGGATTTCCGAGCTTCAGGCATTCATGTGTAAGCAGTTGTGTTTGATTTTCCACAAAGACATGGTGTCTCTCATACCAGTCCTAAGTTTCTTCCTAAGGAGGTGTCTGGGTTTATTTTGAATCCGTCCATCCACCTGCTGGTTTATTTTTCAGAGTATGCCAGTCCAGGGGAAGCTTTGCTCCATACTTTGAATGAGCATAGAATTCTGAGGTACAATACACATACACAAATAACTGTAAGAACTCTTCTCTGTTTGTTTCCTTTGCCCCTGGGAAAGGGGGCACTCCAGTCTCCAAGCAGTGTTTATCCAAATAGTTAGCCAGTTGTACTGTTTTTTTGTTACAGGATATACTGTAAGTAACTTCCTGATGTGGTTCATGGCCACTCAGCCAGAGGCATGGCCACTTCCGTTGCATGCGTTTCAGCTGCAGAGATATGTGCAGCCGTTTCCTGGAGCGCTGTCCATACCTTTACCAAACACTATAATCTGGATGTCACCTCTAGGCATAGGGCCAGTTTTGGCCTGGCTGTTTTCCAAGGCCTTTTTTCTTGGGTCCTTATGGCCCACCACCCAGACTGTCAGTTGTTGATAGAACTGCTTGGGACTCGTTCTTCAGGTGTGGCCTGCTGAAAGAGATACCCTCGAAGTAAGATAGTACAGTTCCGTAAGAACTTATTGTAACAGTAGATCTTACTTCGAGAGGGCTCTTGCAGTAGGCAATAACACTTTGGACTGAGCCACCAGACGGAAAACTTAGCTGGCAGGGGGACCACCCACCCGCGTCACGTGACTGACATATAGGCACTATATAGCGGGCGGTCCCCACTCCCACCTCCAGTTCTTTACCGCTGTCGACCTGCGCACATTGGACCTTGCTCACAGTACCCCTGTCTCGGCTCCACTTGCAAGTCACTCAGTGGACCCTCAGGGTTCAGTGGAACCAGAGGTCAGACAACCTGGACCACAGAGTTCTTGTGTTCAACCCGATGAGGAAGGATCTGCATTGGTGGCAAGATCTGGACAGTCTCTGCTGAGGGGTCTCCTTTCAGCGAGGCTCAGTTGGTAGCACATTCACCTCTAGACCAGAAGGTCGTGGGTTCTCGTCCCACACCGGGATTGGACTAGCACCTAAAAATTGCTGGCATCCGAGTGCACTATTGGGGGTGCTGTACTGCTGGGGTGTGCCGTCCTTCGGATGAGACGTTAAACTGAGGTTCCTTCTGCCCATCCTGGTGGGTGTCCAGGTGGAAGTAAAAGAACCCAGGGCACTCTTCGCAAAGAGCAGGGAGCATTCCCGGTGTCCTGGCCAACATTCCCCTTCCCATAGTCACTTCACTACCAGTCTAGCATTGCTTGTAAAGCGCTTTGGGATACTGTGTATGAAAAGCGCTATATAAATGCTGATTCTTCTTTTTCTTTCAGCCTCCTCGGGTCAGGGCTGAGGAGCACATCTGGGAGAATGCAGAACCCAAGGGTCTTGGTCTCAGCAGGAGCTCTCACTGCACGTCAGTGTGCTAGAGATGCGTCCGGTACTGTACGCCCTCCAGGCCTTCCAGACCCATCTCCTCTCAGGACCACTCCTGGCCCAGTCGGACGTGTGTGGTCTGGTACCTGAACAAACAGGGAGGCACTCTGTCGTATCCCTTGTGCAGGGAAGCGATGCGAGTGTGGTACTGGGCAGTTCAGCACCAGCTCCAGCTGTCCACGGTGCATGTTCCAGGCATTCAAAATGTCCTAGCGGACCGTCTCAGCTGCACTCCGGCAAGGGCTCATGAGTAGGAACTGTGACCGTCAGTAGTTGAAAGCATATTCGACCTCTGGGGTCATCCAGATCTTAAACTGTTCACCTCCCCATACAATGCAAATCTACATAAACTACCCAAATTTTGCTCAATCGTTCTCAGCCCTGGTGTCTTTTGGCGAGATGCACTGTCTCTGCTGGAAGGGAAGGTCACTATACGCCTTTCCTCCCTTCCCGCTGTAGCAGAAGGTGCTCCTCAAACTAAGCGGAGGGAGCTCAGATGGTTCTCATTGCTCCATATTGGCCTCGCCAAATATGGTTCCCTCTGCTCCAGCATTTGGCGGTGGAGCCTCCGGTTCCTCTTCCCCTCTGTCAGGACCTTCAGAGTCTGGATCAGTGCAAACTGGTCCATCCAGACCTCAAGTCCCTTCACCTGCATACGTGGCGCCTTCAGACATAGTGATTTCCTGGTCTGGAGTCTCCTCCAGAGTCGCTGAAGTCCTCGTGGAGGTAAGAAAGCCATCTACAAGAACCACCCATGCGATGAAATGGAAGAGATTCTCTGTCTGGGTGACCTCAAAGGATTGGGACCCTTTTTCGTGCCCTGGTCCTCAGGTCTTGGAGTATATGCTGCACCTCTCCGACCTGGGACTTGGTTATTCCTCACTGAAGGTCCACTTGTCTGCCATATCCGCTTACCACACTCCGGTGGAAGGCAAAACTTTGGTTCAGTTGGAAGTCTCCCTTACCTTTCTGAAGGGGATATTCCACATGAAACCCCTGGTGAGGAACCCTGTTCCCCCATGGGACCTGAACTTTATCCTTGAGAAAATCACTCTGCCAGCCTTTGAACCCAGTCGCGAGTTGCGGCCTGCGCTGTCTGTCTTGGAAAGTGCTGTTTTTAGTTGCTATTACTTCAGCTCAAAGGATTTCCGAGCTTTGGGCCCTCATGTAAGGAACCTTTTTTGATTTTCCACAGAGACCAGGTGGCTCTGCATATAAATTCTAAGTTTCTACCAAAGGTGGTTTCTGAGTTTACATTGAATCAGTCTATACACTTACCAGTGTATTATCCTGAGCACACTAACCAAGGGTAGGTCGATCTGCACAGAATTTTGCGTTGCTACACAATTCTGACAAAGTCGGTCCGCAAAACAAATCCGCTTTTTGTTTCTTTTGCGCCCAAAAGAGAGGGTGCTTCAGTTTCAAAACAACATTTATCCAAATGGCTGGCAAACTGCATTTTGTTCTATCAGAAATATAACAAACCCCTTCTGGTGGGAGTTAAAGGGCACTCAACCAGAGGCATGGCTGCATCTACTGCTTGTTTCAGAAATGTTTCTGCCACAGACATTTGTGCGGCAGCCACTTGGAGCTCTATCCACACCTGTACTAAGCATTACAGTCTGGATATTGCCTATAGACGCAGGGGAGGCTTTGGACTAGCTGTCCTTCAGGGCCTTCTGTCTTGATTTCCTGCTCTTCTGCAGATCTTTATCCTGCCTCCCGTCTTCAGTCTTTGCCTGAATTACACTGCTTGGGACTCAGTCTTAAGTGTTATTGCCTACTGCAAGAGCCCTCTCGAAGTAAGATAGTTCAGTTACGTAAGAACTTACCGTAACAGATCTTCGAGAGAGGCTCTTGCAGTAGGCCAGCTTTTTCCTCTCCATCCTTCCCCCTACTGCTGCTGTTTTTCTGCCTATTCTAGGGGCTCCAGGAGCGCCCTCGTTTTCTTAGGTTTCCGGAGGGAGAACTGGAGGCGGGCGTGGGGACTGCCCTCTGTAGAGCGCTGGGCCAACATTGGTCACGTGATGCCGGGTGGGCGGTTCACCACCAGACACTGCTAGCTAAGTTTTCCATGTGGTCCTAGCACCTGGCAGCTCAGTCCTAAGTGTTATTGCTTACTGCAAGAGCCTCTCTCAAAGATCTACTGTTACAGTAAGTTCTTATGTAACTGTACTATCTTCAAGAGGATCTCTTGCAGCAGGCCATGCCCCCCCCTTTTGTTTGTTTTCCTGTACCATGGCCTTCGGGCCTTCTGCCTTGCTCTCCCCTTCCATAACAGGGGGGCCTTCTAGTTCTTCTGCTTCTTTTCTTGTCTACTCTAAGGATACCTCAACTTCCTTCTCGGTTCCCCTAGCGGGCTCTTGCTTATGGTCTGTGGCGGGAGAACTGAGGAAGGGTGTGGGGGCCGCCCACTCATATATGGTAAGGCCGATGTTCGAGGGTGACGTCAGTGGTGGGTAGCCTCCGCTCTGGTAGACTGCAGGCTAGAATGTTTGCATGAGTTCCTAGTGCCTGGTGGCTGTCCTACTGGTGTGGCCTGCTGCAAGAGATCCTTTCTAAGATCTACTGTTGCGGTAAGTTCTTAACGTAACTGTACTCTGTGTTGGCACCAGGTCGGTGACTGTCTTACATAGGGGCGGTCTTGGACACTGCCCAGGGCTGTGCGTTTCTGCCGCTGAACAGTGCAGAATGGCTGCTTACACAAGCACAAGTGTTGTATAGTAGCTTATGTCCCAGCAACAAATTTCCTGTTCTTTATGGATTTCAAGGCAGTGGCTTTTGCCACAGGTGCCATTAACCAGATTGCCCATGTGCATTCACAGAGGACTCGCCCTTTGGAAGATGACCTTGGCCGGGGATACTAGTCATATCTTCCCTCTGCAGTGTCTCTTTTGGTACTGGGCTTTGAAACACTGCCTGGCACTTTAAGCTCAGTGCATGTTCCAGGCACCCAACACGTCTTGAGCAGACAGACTTAAGCTGGTCACGTTCCATAGTGCATGAGTGGTAACTGTTGACCTCGGTGGCCGATGACCTCTTACTGAGATGGGGTCATCAAGAGTTGGATCTTTTTGCGTCTGCACACCACGCAAAGTCACTGCTCTTTTGTCCGCTCAATCAAGGGGCTTGGATTTTAGTATTACTCAAATTGCAGATGGAGGGGACAGCTCTAATCTTCATTGCTTTTCTGTGGCCTTCTGTAGACATGGTATCCACTGCTGCAGCAGCTGGCAGTGGAACCTCCCAGTACCTCTTCCTTTGTGCACAGACCTGTTGAAACAGGGTCAGGGATCTCTGATTCATTAGGACTTGAAGTCCCTACATAGGCATTGTCAGAAGACAGAGCCATGGCTCATTATGGAGTATCCCCTGAAGTGGCAGATGTTCTAGTGGCTACCAGACAAACTTATAGCAGACATACCTATTCGCTGCATTTGAAGCAATTTACCTTATGGGTTGCTTTTCATTACTTGGGTCCATTTTTCTGTCCAGGTAATGCAGTGTTGGATTCTTACTGTTCTCTCAGACTCAGATCTGCAGTATTCCTCCCTTAAAGTGCACTTGACTGATGCATCACCCTTTTAACGTACCTCTGGATGGATGTCCAGTTGCCCAATTAGAAGTAACTCGTACGTTTTTGTACGGTATTTTAACACATAAAACCTATTAGAAACAGTCCCGACATGGGACGGTATTTGTTTTGACCAAAAAAAAATGACTAGCTACTTTTGAGCCAGCCATGAGTTATGGCTTACTCGTTTTTCTTGGAAAGCATTATTTATGGTTACAGTCACTTCTGCTCGAAGAATTTAAGAGCTGCTGGCTATAGTGTGTGAGCCTCCTTATTTGATTTCCACAAAGACAGTGTCTTTACTTATAAATCCTCAGTTCTTACCGAAAGTGATGTCTGAGTTCTCTGTTGCAAACCATTCACTTGCATTGCCTTATCCAGAACATGCCACTTCAGGGGATGCATTGCTCCATATGTTAGAGGTGCATAGAATCTTCAGATATTACATGCAGCACACCAAGGACTGCAGAAAGTCCTCTCAGCTTTTGTTTCATTCGTCTATGGGAAAGAGGGTACTCCAGCTTTTGCACAGTGCTAGTCCAAATGGCTAGCACATTGTAATACATTGTTAGAGAAAATGCAGTAAGGAACTTCCTGGTGTAGTTTGTGGTAATTCCACAAGAGGTATGACCACTTCTGTAACTTGTTTCAGAAATGCGTCTGCTGCAAAGATTCGTGCAGCTGCCACATGGGAGTACTGTCAACACCTTCACTAAGTAGTACAATCTGGACATTCTTTTCCGTAGAAGAGCAGGGTGCGGCCTGGCTGTCCTATAAGGCCTGCTCTATTAAGCACATATGTTCCATCCACCCAGACTGTTAGCGTCTGAGTACTGCTTGGGACTCCTTCCAAAGCTTCGGCCTTATTGAGAGACTCTCGAAGAAGATAGAACAGTTACATGATAACTTGCCGTAACAGTAGATCTTTGAGAGAATCTCCATCAGGCCACGCTGATCCACCTTCCTTTCCCCTTGAGGGATTCTGACGATAACCTTCGACATTGCTTCATTTCATACTTCCAGCACCTGTTGCTGACTACTCCTCTAGGTGCTGGTATATTTTCCTGGTTCCCCTGAGGGAGGTAATCTGAGCATATTCTCCGGCTGGGTACTGAGGGAAGGGGCTGCCCACGCTTACATAGATGCTGACATGTGACGTCGTTGTGGGTAGCCTCTGGGTTGCAGAGCTTCTGTGGGTTCCTAGCAGAGACTGGAAGATAGTTCCAAAGGTGTGACCACATGAGAGATTCAAAGACCTACTGTTAAATTCTTGCATAAGTCTTCTATCTTACTTAGAGGGCATCTCTTGCAGCAGGCCACATCCTATGGAACTAAAGTTGCCAGATACTAGGACTACACAGAAACTTTTCTAGCTAGCAGTCTACCAGGGGTGCCACCCACTCTGACGCCATATGCTGATGTTGACCTATTCTTTGAGTGGGCAGCCACCACGCCCTCCTCAGTTCTTTTCCCGCCGTCCACCATCACACGTCTGACTTCCGGAGGTCTGCCAGCTTCAGTCCACCACCATTTAACTGAAAATTTTATTTATTTATTTTATTTATTTAAACAGCAGTTTGGAAAACCTTTGAGCCATAGGCTCATTTACAAAGGTACCTTGTCACAGTAAGACAAACGAAAATACACAGTATAACAGTACAACACAGTATAACAGTAACTTAAGACGTAGATACAAACAAGCTGGTACAGGTAGGATTGATGCAAACAATACCAGAGTTATGTTGTCCTTAGCAGCTTAGTAGTAAACTTTGTCATAAGTATTGAGTACGGCTTTGACTAGTGGCAATTACAGCTTCGGGTGTTAATAAGGTGGTTACGTAAGGAAGTTTTGAAGCACGATATAGTTGGAGCTTCGGAGATGGAGGGGGGCAGTGTGTTGAACCAGGAGGGGGCCCTAAAGCTGAAGGCTCTTTGGCCGTGAGAGTCCTAGCTCTAGGGATAAAAAGAGAGGTTTTCCCAGAGGTCCAGTATGAACTAGTGGGACAGGCGGTGTATGGTGGTGGTGGCCAATCCTGGCGGGATAGCCCAAGGAGGTCTTTTGTAAGGGTACAGGTCAGATATTTGAGGCGCCACAAGATCAAGTACCAGCGCTTTAGCGTACAGTAGACAGGTGTGTGTTACCTAGGTGCCCCAGTAATTAACCTGCAGGCCTTATTCAGAGTAGTGCGAATTTTATGGAGTGCGGTCTGATCAGCAGCACCATACACCGGCAAAATGTTGTCGAACCTTTATTATTTTTCTCTTCCTAGTGTGTCTCACTTTAGCAATGGTGATTTTTTTCCAAGCCGTTTATGTGGAGCTCCGCCTCTGAGAATCTCTTCAAAAAGTGTGTCTATGAGCAGAAGATCCCTGAGGATGAACACAACGCTTGCGTCTGCTGCTTAATCCCAGAACACGACTCCCAGATTTGTGTGCTCTGCTGCAGCTTCAACCAGGCCACCAGGAAGTGCCAAATGCAGATGCTCTAAACTTTTCTACTGAAGCAGAAGGATGCCCAGACGGAGAAGGGAGCTGCAGGCGCAAAGTTCCTCCACTTCCCTCGCGATGTCCTTAGGCTCGCAACCCTCCAAGGCCTGGGACAAGTCAATGGGGAAGTACAAGCATCCAGACAGGAACCATCCTAAGGAGAAAACCCAGTCCTCCTCATCAGGGACAGCCTCATCTGCCTCGCATACCCTTTCCCTTGCAGGGCTAGTGGTGGGTGGCAGTTCCAGGGGCTCCGCACCCCATCAGCTTCAGTCCCTGCTGTTCAAGCCCTTGTTTTCAGCGGGTACTCGGGTGGCTCAGCTGACTCGTAGTCGACGAGCGCGGCTTCGGCAGTCGCCAGAACACAGCCTTACCTCGCGCCGCCGCCCTCTGCCATTTCTTCGGCCCTTATCACAGACCCAGAGCTTCTACCCTCTCCTGAGTCCCCCCAAGCCCCAGTCTCCATCACCTTCTCAGAAGCTGACCCACACCAAGGAGCTTCCCTGCAGGACCCAGCCTATTTGGCCACCCTCCCTGATGCCAATCCTGGTGCCAACCCCAGTATTCCTGCAGCTGACGCGGATGGGTCAGACGCCAGTAGCGGTGGACTTTCTGTCCATGCTTACCTCCTTATGGGACTTTATGCAAGTTAAGCTTGCTTCTCTTCAAGGTCTGTCCCTGCAATGGCCCCCTGCTCCTCCTCTAGGGCCGCAGCCCTCACCTCAGAACCCAGGGTCCTCGCTCCCACCTCAGGACTTATTCTCTGGATGAGAATGGTGATGATGGAGAAGTGGAGGAGCCATTTCCTACAACTCCTCCTCCATCATCTCATCCGGCAAGGAGATCCTGAGGTACTTTACACTGTCTCTCTCTCCCCAACCCCGACCTGTCTTTTGTCTGAGTTATGAAACCATTACAGTGGGTCATGGACTTCAACACAGAGGAGCAAGATCACGCTTGATGTCAACTTGCCACTTAATTCGAGACTGCCAGACACCCCTCCTCTGATCATTCTTCCCTTAATTGAGCTCTTTGAGGATGCCACCATGGCTGCCTAGGAAGGTGGACAGATTATAGCGGGCTCCAGCAGGGAGACCTTTCTTCACTGACCAGTCTCAAGCAGATTCAGTGGTCATCAACATTGCCCACGACCACACAAAGTAGCCCAGACATCTTAGTTCCTTGTCCCCAGATAAGGAGTCCTGGAGGCTGGATCACATTGGCAAGAGAACCATTGTCTCTTCCACACTGACCATTAGTGTGTTGAACTGCATTGCCCATATGATCCAGTACCAAAGTCGGCTCTGGACCAGGCCTTTGAAACTGCCTGGGCCCCTGCCAGAGGACGCCCTAAAACAGCAGATGCTTGCAGTCGCTCAAAGCCTTCTCAGGGCTGCCTATGATGCCGCACCTCGGCGGATATTTGCCGAGGAAGAAGCTTTTGGCTGAGGGTGTCAGGCTTTGCCCAGGATGTCCAGTTGTCCATCCTGAATGCCCCCTTCAGAGGCTTCAGACTATTTGGTGCAGATATACAGGATATACTGTCTCAGCTGCAAGTCTCTGGCTGGACCTTGCAGTTAGTCCACTCTGTATACCACACCAGCCAACCCAAAAGTTGATAAGAGTGCCATTTCGGTGGTCTGCCTATAGACCCAAGTCCTCTAACGAGCTTCAGGGTAAGCGCTGGGCCATCCCTGCTTTGCCCACCCCCTCCTCCGCCACGGGGGGAAAAAACCCAGAGGAGGTGGAGCAGCCCCTGTCAGTTCAGCCTGACTCCTTGCACGTCTCCACCCCTCTTATGAGGCAGGAGGAGGAGGTTGTAGAGAGTCATTTCTCCCTGCACTTGGGCAGGTGGAGGGAAATTGCCAGAGATGACTGGGTTCTGCAGCTAATAAAACGTGGCCACACTCTGGAACTTCTGGAGCACCCTTCAGAAAACCCCCATAGTTCTAGGGACATGGATATGATGATCCAGCCACACTTTCTGGCACTGCCTTTCCCTTTAAGACCTTGCTGAAACGTCTTCAAGCTGGCTCTTTCCACCCACCCGGGCAGTAACTCCAGCTCTGCCCCATGATGCCAGATCTTCCTTTCCACTGGAAGAAGCTGGTTTCCTCCTTACCACTCTTGCCTTGAGAAGGCCCTTTGCACTTAAATCTTCAGATTTACTTCCAAGACTTTTCAAAAGTTGTGTCTTTGGGTTCGATCATTGATCGTGACCACGATGGATGAATACAAGTCCTCTTCAGAGTTCCATTGGTGCCTTTGCGGGCAGAAGATATCCAGAATGGATTCGTACTCCATGTGCGTCCACTGCCTGGGGTTATGAGCATGACCCGCAGGCCTGCAACATTTCTCAGTCTTTCCACCCTTCCATTCTCGAGGATCATCAAGCTGGCTCTCTGTACGCCACCCGAGTGAACAGTATCCTCTGGTCAGATCTAAAGATTTCCATTGGGTGGTCTCCATTGCTGCGGGGTCTGCCAAACAGCTTGTGGCATATGAGGAGGCGGCAGTCCAGGCTGCGGCTCACACTTCATTGGTTTCTGCCTTCGTGCCACTTTCACTGGGCACATCATTTACAGGTTTGTTTAAAATAATTGTGCCAGTCTTTACCGATGCTTGGTCAAGGCCCGACTTCAGGACACAAATCTAAATCAAAAAGAGACCAAAAACTGGTCTCGCCATCAATCTTGGGATTGGGAATGCTCTCAGTCGAGGGCTTCGGATTCCCGCACTTCTGATGCGACTTTGGTCGAATCTTCAGCCAAGGCTGCCAGCTCCACGGTAACCCCGTCGAGCCAGTTGGCCGAGCCGCTGGTCAGTCTTCCAACCAAAATTTTTCTCTAGCCGGTCAACCAGTTGCTGACTGAAGAGGCAGGCACTTCACTTTCCAGGACTCTGGTCCTGACTCAGAACATTGGCGGGACGCATCAGTCCATTGACCCGCCATCTCTGGTCACCGATCAAGACCCAGAGGTGCCTCAGCTTTTGCTGGCTCCCTCTGAGACCCGACTGTGCTCCTGCTCTCAACTCCCTGGGAAGCAGCTCCACTGCTATTCTTCATCCTCTGGTGAGGAGAGGCTTCGGCGCAAGCTGTGTCGACACTATGAGGCTCTTATGTGGCAACAGCTGGTGTTCTCTGGTATGAAGTTGGCCCCGGCTTCAACACCAGCCATCACTTGACTATTTCCTCAACGGCAGATGCCTTCTCCACCTCAGGAGCCGACCAAGACAGTCCCGGCTCAACTGACCTCGGCATCTCCACCGATTAGCATGGAGCCGCTACCTAAACAGCCAAAGACTGGTGCTCTGACCAAGGAATCTCAGCCAGCCTCAGGGCTTCCCCATTGGCTGTCGGTCACCATCACTCCACACCGTCTGCGGAGGGTCAGCGGAGACTCTGGTGATTGACCCCTCTTCAACGACTCTTCTGAATCTGTGGGCCCCTCCTTGTACTCCCATCAGGTCAACGTGGAGTTAGTAGGGGTCTCTCAATAGACGAAGGTCTGACTTCTTTTATAGGCCTTCTTCGTCTGATCTCTGAATCCACGGGTATGAAGATGGATCCCATTCAGAAACCGGCCCACTACCCCTTTAACTGAGATCCTGGGCCAGGGAGACCTTCCTGGTGGCAGAGGCCATGCTTGGCCCTGCCTTGGAGCTTTGGCAGTGCCCCACTTCCTGCTCAGTGCAGTCTGCCCAGATGGCCCACAAGTGGACGATCCCTACGGGTTCCTTGTGATTCACAGAACACACCTCGGCCGAGGGATTAGTGGCTGATTCTGTGTTCAGATGCTCTGGCAACACCAGGGATGTTGACAAGCCTTCCGACAGAGTCCAAAGAAGTTGGACCATGCAGCTAAGAAAGTCTATGCTGCCTCTTCGTTGGGCCTTCACCAGGTGACCTCATCCCTCCTTATGGCTTACTTCTCCCATGTCGTGTTTGGGCACCTTGGATGAGGTGCTTCCTCATCTGCTGGCAGATGTCCGGAACACAGTCAGACAGGTCCGGGACCAGGGCCGGGCTGTAGCAGTGCAACAGCTTCAGACAGCCTTGGGCTTTGGAGACTCCTGTGTCTGCTCTGTGGTGGCCTCAGTGGTCATCCGCCACAGGGCTTGACTGCGCATCTCTACCTTCACAGCAGATGCTCAGCACAAGGTGGCGGATATTACTTTCCTGGGCCCTGTCTTGTTCTGACCCGGAGTTGAGGGCCACCTCACTTGCACTGAGAGGTCCAGTGCCACCTTGGGCTCTTTGACATCCGCTCAGAGGGACCCCAAGGGCACCAAGTAAAAGAAAAATAAACCTTTTTGGTCCACCTCCACTCCTGCAGCCAAGCTGGGCAGCAGGCTTAGGCCTGCCGACCTCAGCCCAAGTCGGTGGCCTAGGTCATCCACAAGTCTGGAGGGAGAGGCCCCAGTGGTGCCTCAGCCAAGCTGCTCTCCTCCCCCAAGCTGACCCAGTGATGAGATGAGGGGTTCCTCCCTCATGCCCATCACACCTCCCCTGGGTCCTGCTGTGGGGGCTGGCTCTGGCACTTCCTTTCCAGCTGGTCCACTGTCACCACAGACAGGTGGATTCTCGAGGTGGTCAGTCAGGGTCTACCTCTTGAGTTCGAGCAGTATCCTCCTTGCAAGCCCGCGCCCCATGAGAGGACTTGGTAGCGCAGACATTCCGTCGGCTGTTCGCAGGGAGGTTGTGGTTCCTGTCATGGATCCACTGGAACACCAAGGGTTTGTCTCCAGGTACTTCCTGGTGCCAAAATGAATGGGGGTGCTGGCGCCCCATTCTAGAGCTGCATGACCTGAATACGTTTTTCAAGTCACACACCTTCATGTCCCGATCTATCCACCTCACAGAAGATTCCTCTGCTTCCGAGCAAAGGCAGCCATCTACGAGTTCCAGGCCATGTCATTCGGTCTGTCCTTGGCGCCCAGGGTCTTCAAGTGCATGGCAGTGGTGTCAGCATACCTGAGGTGCTAAGGGGTCTGGGTTTACCCCTACCTGGACATCTGGCTGATCGCAAATTTTGCTGGTCTTAACCAGTTATTATGCTGCTTCCTACACCCAAGACCTGGAACCAGAACTTCCAGTCTACAGACAGTACTTTGATGCATTGATGCAGTACAACTCCCACCAGTAACAGAGGTGCAGAATCAACACCAGATATCGCCGATCACCTTGACAGAGCTGGAGGCCATGTTAACCCGTACAAAATCTGGAAAATGTCCTGGCCCAGATGTCTATCCAGCAGAGTTGTATAAAACCTGTAAAGGGGCCCTTCTGCTGTCATTATTACAGGCCTATATCGCAGTACCAGAAAGCAAAGATCCTCCCTGTTCCTGGCAGCTCGCCACAATATTGGCTGTCTTGAAACCTGATCAAGTGCCTACTTGACCGGAATCGTGTAGATTGATTTCAGTACTAAATTTAGACTATAAACCATACTCTTCTGTCTTAGCCAAATGACTTGAAATAGTCCTGCCAGATTTACTCCACAAAAATCAAACTGATTTCATAAGAAAACAGTAAATGCAAGATATTAGGAGAACCCTTATCCTGTTTCAGTATATACCTAGAACACAGCAGCTGGCACTGCTGCTGAGCCTGGATGCAGAACAAGCATTCAGTAGGGTGTCATGGAAGTTCTTGTACTACATGCTATCTGTTTGGCTTTCATCACCAATTTACTATACCAACAAAGCCCACAATCTCCTTTCCTCATTTGTGGTCAACCTTGACTGACTATGGCAGACTCTCAAGGTACAAAATTAATGTTGATAAAACAGCGACCTTTTGCATTCATTGTAACCCTCCTCCCATAGTTCCGCATTCAGTACCAGTTTCAGTGGTACCAACTCAAAATAAAATATTTAGGAGTGCAAATTCCTAAAGAACTCACAAGGGTATATCAGCAGAATTACTCACCGATGCTGAACACAATATACTCGAATTTAGGCAGGTTGGGGGGGGGGTTGAGAGATGCCTTTCACTTCCATAGTAGAGTAGAAATAATCTGAATGAATGTATTAACCAGACTGCTTTACTTTTTTCAGACTATACCAGTGTCACCACTACAAGAAGCATTTTAACAAGCGGGATAAACAGATGTTAGAGTTCCTTTGGCGGGCATTAAGCCCAGAATTCCATACCAAAAGCTGCAGCTGGCTATAACGTGTGGGGGTAGGGGGGTTTGGCCCTCCCAAATTTGAAACTATATCACTAGGCATCCCAATTACAACACACAGTGGCCTGGTTGGATCAGTCTTATGAAGCCCGATGGAAGACCTTGGAAATAGGGGGGCTCCACTTTCTGTTAGTCAAACTCTGTTCTCCAATCCACCTCTGTCTCCAGAGTGACTGACGGATAATGTTTTTACTAAAAATGTCTTTATAGAATGGGGCAGAGTGTTATTAGGTAAACACCTCCATAAAACTCTTGCCCCAGTATATGCTATCGCATACAGTGCTACCTTTATGCCCAATCGAATAGACACACATTTTAATTAGTCTGGAAGACCAAGCTTTCTTCATATATCAACTGTATGACAAGGGTCGCCCACATCCATTTACACATTTACAGCAGCACTACGCCCTTAGCAGATTGGACCCCTATTGCTTCTTGCAGATCTGTAATATCTGACTTCGAGGGTGGAGCTCTTGCAGCAGTAATACCATTAGGACTGAAGCCGGCAGGCGTCAGGACCCCATGGAAAACTTGCAGCTAGTAGTCTGAGGCACCTTAGTTCTTTTCCCGCCGTCAACCCGTGTAGTTCGGCTCCTCGGACACCTTCATTAGCAGTCAACAGCCAAAGAAAGAAGTCTATATTTTTTCATTCTGTTCAACATTTTCATATCGCCTCATGTATGTAGTCACCCTCTCCACCGTGGCGAAAAGCAAAGTATGCGTGCAAGAAGCTGATTCCGGCCAAAGATGGCCACGTGGCCTGCCTCATCTGCTTAGGCCCAGAACACTGACCCGACGCCTGCACACATTGCCAGAAGTTCAGTCAGAAGACGCGCATCAGGAGGGCCAGCGCACTCAAGACCTTTCTGCTCGAGAAGAAGCTTGCGGCCATGCAGTGAGGATCAGGAGCTCATCCTCTCCTGTCAGGGATTCTCCACCCAAAGATAAGTCCTCGGAGGAAGCATCACCACATGGATAAGGATCGGGCCAGGTCTGAGTGCCGCCCGAAGTTGCCAGCTAAGCAGGCCTCATCTTCCTCGACCTCCGGCCGGAGGTCTGGTTCAGTTCCAGCCCAGTCGTCCGAACCTTCACAAACATCCGGAGTCTGCCTTGTCGGACATCACACTTCCTTGGCCCTTCGACCCCTAAAACCGTCACGATCGACCCAGGAAAGCCTGTCTGAGGCTCAAGACAGGCCTGGTTCTTCGGTCAAACGCAAGCGCTCAGAAGAACCCTCACATAGGCAGGAGGCCGCTCTGGCGCCTTCCCGGCTGTCGCGCACCTCCCCAGTTGATGCAAGCTAGCCCCATCGCCCCACTCCTGGCGCCTGATATGGGGCGGTCACGGATGAAGACCAGCCATCTACCCCTCCTCCGAGAGACGGACACCTGACAGGAGGCCACACTGGACGTCGGACCACAAGACGAAGGCGCTACCAATCATCTGCCCACTGGCGCTAGGATCCTGGACCTGACGCCTACCACCAAGGAGCCTGAGCCCAAGACGCAAGGTCAGTCTAACCCAGTGCCGGGCCTGGCGGTCGTTCCAGTAGCAGGCATCGGGAATCTTTCACAGCCTGGTGAAATACAGTTAAAGGGGATCTCCTGTATAGACCCCCAGACACTGTCCCTACTCCGCCACCCATGGGCCCCCTTCCCACCCCAAGGGGGTGAGGGTAAGCACCCTTGTCCTGACCCCAAGGGGAAAAGAAGGAAACGCCCTTTGTCTGTCTCACTCTTCCCCTCCCATGTTCTCCTCAGATGAGGGCGACGCTGAATCAGAGCCTGACCTCGGATGGGGAATTTTGTCCTTCTCCCCGAACCGAAAGATTCCCCATGGTCCCCGTCGTCATCTCCCCAATGACCCATCCTTTCTGGACATCATAGAGGCACATCCTGGCTATACTCTGAGTGGGACACGGGGACTTGGATCAGGCGCGAAGTGCCAGGCCAAGTTCCTCGGAGAGAAGAACCTAAACCTTTGGTTATCCCCCGTTCGTGGCACCATTCCAGGATGCGATCCGCCTGATATGGCATACCCCGTCCTCTGTTCCCGCAGTCCGTAGAAAGGTGGACAGACTTTATAAGACTCCGAAGTCTGATCCCTTTCTAGCCGAACAACCGAAGGCCAACTCTTTGGTCCTCATGGCTGCTCACGGCAGAGGTTCTCAGGCAAAGCATTTGAGCTCCCAACCTCCGGACCCCGTCTCTAAAAAGTTAGACGGTTGGGGCCGAAAAGTCTTCTCCTCAGCCACTGGGGCCATCAGGTCCTTGAACTTCATGGGCCACATGATTACCTACCAACAGTCGCTGTCGCAGAAGACAGTGGACCACGTCAGCTCCATGCCAGACTCCAACTTGAAGCAAGAAGTATTGGTGTGTGCCCACTTGGGATTGGATTTCGACAAACACGCCCTGCGGTGTTCTTATGACACTGTAAATATGGCCTCCAGAGCAGCCGCCATCTCGGGGGTCTGCATGAGGCGGCAGTCATGGCTTAGGCTCACGGACTTCCAGCAGGACTTACAAGAGTCCATCCTGGATTCCCCCTTTCAGGGTCCTATTTAGTTCGGCCCGGAAGTTGAAGGGATGGTCAAGCAACTTCAGGAGTCTGGGAAAGCGGTGGCCGACGTGCACCGGATGTATAAATCCCAGCTCAGGAACCCCACCGATACCTTTTTCGTAAAGGATAAGGGCAGGAACAGAGTACTAAACAGTCCCAAGGTAAGGGGTTCAAGAGGTGGGATCACCCTGCCCTTCAAGGTTCCCAGGGCCCCAAGCAACCCAGAGCTCCCACGGCCCAGGTCCCCACCACCCCCTCAGCCTGACTATCTCTGCCCCCCTCCTCCATTCAGGCAGAACAAGCAGGTAGGAGGGCGATTTGTGCTTTACACACTCGCATGGTCCAGTATCATGACACACCAATGGGTGCTGGACACCGTTCGAAAAGGGTACGCAATAGAGTTCATCTTTATCCCGCCAGACAACCCCGGCCTGTTGTCCATCAGCACACAGTCCCCTTCTAGAAGCAGAGATCCATCAGCTCTTAGAAAAAGGAGCCATCCAAAGAGATCCCACAGGCCCACAAAGGAAAAGGTTATTACTCCCGCTTCTTCCTTGTCCCAAAGAAAAAGAGAGACCTTCATCTCATCACGGATTTAAGCCAGCTCAGTCTCTCAGTAAGTACCAGAGATTCCAGATGGTCACTCTGGCAGGACTCTTCCCCTTGCTCCATCAAGGGGACTGGCTGTGCTCCCTAGATATGCAAGACATCTACATGCATATCAAAGTGCTGAAGTCTCACATAAGGTTTCTGCGCTTCAGCTTCCAGGGCAAGCACTGCCTATTCAGGGTACTCGACTTTCGGCCTTTCATCCACACCCAGAGTCTTCACCAAGTGTCTAGCGGTGGTAGCGGCGGCCTTCCGAAGGAGGGGCCTCTTGGTCTATCCTTACCTGGACGATTGGCTTCTCTCCACTCAGTCAGAGGAGGAGCTTCTAATCACCTTACGAGAGATCTGGAATCTATTTTCCTCCCTGGGGATCATGTTAATCTGGCCAAAATCACATTCTTGGCCCACACGAAGGCTAAAATTCATAGAGGCTATTGTGGACGCCGAGCAGGGGTGAGCTTTCCTGCCCCCAAGACGGAGCAGACCGCCTTCAGGATCTGGCCAGCAGGCTCCAGAAGGCCTCCTCTTCCCCCGCCTGGGTTGTTCTCCAACTTCTAGGCCACATGGCAGCTGCCATAGCCAGACTACACATGCAGACCCTCCAATAGCATCTCAGGGTCCAGTGGGACCAATCAGTGGACGATCTGGACCTTCGAATCCGGATCTCTCATGCGGTAAACTGCTTCTACAAATGGTGGCTCCATCACAACAGTCTTAACGGGAGGGGTCCCATTCCGGAACCCCACTCCACTTCAGACTTTAACCACAGATGCCTCTCTGTCGGTTGGGGGGGTGGAGCTTATTTTAAGGGGATCACAGGACCCGAGGTCTTGGTCTGCCATAGAGAACTCTCTACATATAAATGTTCTGGAAATGAGCCGTGCTGAGATAAACATCGCTTTCAGAGACCAATTCTCGACGGCTCCTCTCCTGGTGCAGACAGACAACAGTCCAATGGTGTTCTAGATCAACAAGCTGGGACACATCTGTACCGCCTTTGCAGAGAGGCCATGAGAGTATGAGCAGTAGAACACAGACTGGATCTCACCACCGTTCATCTGCCAGGGGTCCAGAACGTTCTCACCAACAGTCTCAGCCGCTCTACCTCTCTGAATCATGAGTAGAAACTGCTCCAAGAAACACAGAATTTGACGGCAGATGAGAACTGCTTAGCCCACCTAGTCTGTCAATTTCCCTACCTGATGGATAAGCTATAGATTTTATTCAACAGCTTACTTCCTCCTGCCCCCCCCCCACTAGAATTGCCTTATGCCTGTCCCATGCATTCTTGAATCCTCCCACTGTTCTCGACTCCACAACTTCCTTAGGAAGGCTGTTCCTGCATCCACAACCCTCTCTGTGAAAAAATATTTTCTAACATTACCGCTGAGCCATGCCCCCTTGTTCTTGCACATTTCTTCTTCTGAAAGATGCTACCCTCTTATACTTTAATTCCCTTGAGATACTTGAAAGTTTCTGTCCTGTCCCCCTCTCCCTCCTTTTCTCAAGGGTATACATATTAAGCTACCTTAGTCTTTCCTCGTATGTCTTCTGGTGCAGATCCTGCACCATTTTGGTTGCCCTCCTCTAAACAGCCTCCACTCTGTCTGTGTTTTTGCGGAGATGGGGTCTCCAGAATTGCACGCAGTACTCCAGATGGGATCTCACTAACTGACTGCACAGAGGGATAACAACTTCCTGTTTTCTACTGTTGATGCCTCTCCCTATGCACCCAGTATCCCCAGTTTTTGCTTGCTCTCTCCAGGGCCTGGTGTTTTCTGGCAAGATGCATTGTCCCTCTCTTCGATAGGGAAATTCCTGCACGCCCCCCCTTTCCCCTCATTCAGAGAGTACTAAAGTTGCAGTCTGTTTTCTGTGTGCCACTGGCCAGCTACGGAGACATCCCAACAATGACAGCCACATCGCCCGGTGTTGGGGATGCCTCCATCTTTGATCGGGGCTGCGCCTCCAAACCCCACCATATGGGGGCTCCACCCCCACACACCCCAGTCTCTAGGATTCTAACTCCGAGTCGGAGTTGGACGGGGTGGGGGGCTGAACACCCAGCAAGGCTGTCCCGATTGCCACACGGACCACCACAGCGATGGGTGGATTTTGCCCAATTTCTGGCTCTGTGGCGGTCTTCATGGTCGGGAATTCGCTGCGGTGATGGTATATGATTGCAGTCAGAGGAGGCTGTGATGATTCTGGTAACCCCTCTGTGGCCCCACCAGATTTGTTATCCATTGCTCCAGCAGCTGTCTCTGGAACTTCCAATACAGTTGCCATTCTCCACCCACTTGCTCTCACAAGAGCAGGGGACTTTCAGCAATCCTGCTCTTCGTACTCTTCACCTGCATGCGTGGCTCTTGCAATCCTTGTGGAAGAGAGGCTAGGAGTGTCAAGCAGGGTGGCTGAGATGTTTGTGGCAGCAAGGAAGCCTTCCACCAGGGCCACATATGCTCTGAAATGGAAACGCTTCTGTCTTTGGGCTATGACCCGTGCCCTAGATCCCCTGGGTTGTCCGGCAGAGCACGTGCTAGAATATCTTCATCACTTTCTGGACTTAGGACTGAGCTATTTGTCCATTAAGGTGCACATATGAGCGGTTTCCGCATATCATGATCCCTTCGGAGACAGAACGCTGGCACAGCGCAGCGTCTCTAAGACGTTTCTAAGAGAGGTCTTACATATCGGACCTCCCAGGAGAGACCTCATTCCTCCTTGGGACTTGCTTTTCATCCTGGAGAAACTTGCTCTATCCCACTTCGAGCCAGCTGCTTCATGCGAGCTACGCTCCTTCTCATGAAAGACCCTTCTTTTGGTAGCTATTACCTCTGCTCGAAGGGTTTCAGAGCACCAGGCCCTGATGTGTAAGGAACCTTACATAGTTTTTAACAGGGGCAGCATGACCCTGTGCACGAACCCTATGTTCTTGCCGAAGGTGGTGTCTGTGCTGACTCTTAATCAGGACATTAACCTTCCAGTTTATTATCTATTTTTTGTCAGTCAAGATGAAGCGCTGTTGCACACCTTGGACGTTCATAGGATTTTGAGCTGTTTCCTCCACGGGACCCACTCTCCCGACAGTCGGACCAGTTGTTCGTCTCATTCGCCAAACGAATGCTAGGAGCTCCTGTTTCCAAACAGTCACTCGCCCGTTGGCTGGTGCGGTGTACTACTTTCTGCTGCCAGCATCATAATAAACCATTTCCGCGAACAGTTAAGGGCCCCTCCACCAGAGCAGTGGCCTCTGCCTTCGCAGCACTCAAAAATGTATTTTCAGCAGATATTTGTGCTGCAGCTACATGGAATTCAGTCCACACTTTCATCAGGGATTACAGCCAGGACATTGCATCCAGAAGGAGAGCAGGTTTCGGACTAGCAGTCCTGCAGGGCCTACTCTCAAGTGCCTTTTCCAGCTTCAGCTGTTTTCAGCATCTCTCCCTTCCACCCTCTCAGACCTAGGTCTGTCCTTGGGTACAGCTTGGGATTCAGTCCTAATGGTATTACCTGCTGCAAGAGCTCCACCCTTGAAGTCAGATAGTACAAGTTACGCAAGAACTTACCGTAACAATAGATCTTCCAGGACATAAAGTCTCCACTACTCTTTCACACTAATGGGATCTGCACTGGAGGCACTAGGACCAGTAGGAGCAAACTTTTTTGCTAGAGGGTCGGCGCCGGACGAGCCTCTGCTTGTGCAGTAATGACTATCCCGTCGTCGACCCTCCAACCGCCTCAGTTCCTTTTTTCCCCGCCGTCGAGTGCACTTCAGTGATGACGTCGCTCGCCCGCCGGGAGTCAAACTTCAAACTAGCAGCTTAGTTTTTCAGTTTTATTGTTTTGTAGTAACATTTCGAATAAGTATCACTTAGTTTATTTATTCTTGTTTAAAGAAGTCGTCTCAGCCCACATTGACGGAGTCTGCTGTGAGCGGGTCAGGTGACAGTAAGGAGACTTCGTATGAAAGCTGTTCAGTCAGCTGGGCTGGGTCCTGTCAGCTGCCTTCTCCGGGGGTCTGACAACAGACGGTCAATGCCAGGGTGGGCGGTCCCTCGACAAATAAAAGTAAGCGTCGCACTCTCGGCACTGTTCGGCCTCGAGCTCTTCTTCGGCTCACACATCGAGAAAGAGAAGGCATCACTCGAGGTCACCCTCTGATATGTCTGCACGTAGACGGTCAGTTATTGGTGCTTGTTGCAGGTCTCCTCCTTTGGAGTCGCCGGTTTCTGTTTCTGGTAGCCAACATCTTCGACATTGGAGCCCTACCCCGCCCTCTGGTAGGTCTTCATATGAGCAATTTAATCAGTGGGCTGCTCTTATGGAGCAATGGGCTCCGGGGTTGGTCCAGCTGCCTGGCCCAGTCACTCGGGGGCCTTTGGGTTTGTTGGGAGATTGGGTAGGGCGGTTGAGCCTCCCTAGTCGTGCGGTGCCATCGACTCCGCGCTTAGGTGTGTCTTCCCCCCCCCCAACAGGGCTGCGGCGCAGGGGGCCACACCGATGCCTCTATCTCCTGGTTTTCATCCTTCTTTCTCCTCAAATCCTGTTTTTCGGAGTCTTGGGAGGTTTTCGATGCCCTTGGCGTGGATGGGACGCTCGGCGCTGATGCATCCATGAGCGCCGTTGATTTTCTTGGCGCCGTGTGGATTCTCGGTGCCGTCCGCCCTCTCTGCGTCGTCTTTGGCACCATGTGGCTCCTCGGCACCATGCGTTTCTTCTGCACCGAGACCTGTTAGGGCGTCATCCAGCCTTCAGGACTCCCCCTTTTAATCCTTTTCCTTCCTCATTTCCTTCTGAATTTCACTCCTTTCCTGTCCATACAGTCCCTCCTGGACTGTCAGGAGATGACACTGAGCCTGACCCAGACCTTAGGCTGGGTGGTGATGTGGAAGGAACAGGCTCTATTCCTGCTGCAGAGCCTGTGATCGAGGACCTGTCTTTTAAGTCTCTGCTGAAAAACTTGAATTCCACTCTTTCTCTCAAAACTACAGATATCGATCCTGGGAAACTATTAAGACTCCAATACCTCCATGTTCCGGAGATCCCTGTGGGTTTGACTCCTCCGGTACAGCCCTCCTTTGAGACACTGTCTCAAATGGTATGGAATAATCCTGCTCTCATTCCTTCGGTGGCTAAGTCCATAGACAGGAAATATGCTGCTCTCAAGGATCGACCCATTTTGGCATCCCAAGCCTTTGCGGATCCTATTGTAGTCTTGGCAGAGAATAAGGTCGTCCTTCCCCAGACTACTACAGCTCGACCTCTTAACAAAGAATCTCGTAAGATAGACACGTTGAGTAAGAGAGTCTTTGCTGCTTCCACTCTAGGTATGCATATTGCCAGCTACCAAGGCTGTTTCTTTCAATGTGAGTATATCCTTTGGCATTCGCTTAAATAAATGGTTGAAGCTCTAGCGGAGTCTGATACTAGTTCAGAGCTTCTTCAAACCATAACCAGGGGTATCGAGTCCAACAACCAGCAGGTTAAAGCAGCTCTGGACGCCTTCGATACTGCCTCCTGAGTAGCGGTGGCGGGCATTTGTACCCACCGCTATTCCTGGCTGCGCACTTCAAGTTTCACGAATGATGCACAAGAGCAGGTAATGGCGTTGCCTTTCGATGGTGTGTACCTCTTTGGCCCTCAAGTAGAACAAGCCCTAGAGGCCATACAAAAGATTAGGTCAGCCATTAAATTGGCTTGACCTCCTCCCCCTTCCTCTCGAGGGGGTGTTAACAAACGCCAATTTCATAACCGTCAGTCCTTTCGAGGCAGAGGAGGTTTTAGTAAAAACCAAGCTCTTCAGCCTCAAAAGAGAACACAGCAGAAGGCGCAAGGATCCAAAGCACCCAGTGCTGCCTTCTGAGTTGTTGACCCAAGTCCCCCACCTCAGCTGCCCGAGGGGGACTCTTCCTCAGTGCTGGGAGGTCATCTGACTCACTTCTGCAATCAATGGAAGTCCATAACCTCGGATAAATGGGTCCTCTGGATAATCCGCGAGGTGTATTCCCTCATTCTTTTGGACACCCCTCCGGATCATCCCCCCAGACGACAGCCCAGGCTGTCAGTTCTTCAGTCAGAACTTCTCGCCTCCGAGATAACAAGGCCTTCTGAACAACAGGGCAGTGGAAGTAGTTCCGCTGGATCAACGGAACACAGGGTTCTACTCCCATTACTTTCTGGTTCCAAAGAAAACCAGGGGCATGCACCCCATTTTGGACCTCAGAAAATGAAACAAATTCCTACCCAAAGAGAAATTCAAAATGATATCGCTAGGAACCCTGTTACCTTTGCTTCATCAACACGACTGGTTAGCCTCCCTGGGCATGCAGGATGCTTACCAGCACATTCTTATTAATTCACCCAAAGCATTACAAATACCTAAGGTTCGTAGCTTTGGGCCAGCATTATCTGTTCAGAGTCCTGCCCTTTGGGCTATCCTCGGCGCCGCAAGTTTTTACAAAATGTTGTGCAATCCTCGCAGCGCATCTCAGGAAAATCGGAATACAAGTGTTCCCATATCTGGACGATTGGCTTCTAGCAAGTCTTTCCATGCAAGGAACTCTGGACGCCGTAGCCACAGCCTCTCACTTTCTCACATCCATGGGAGTTCTGCTAAACCTCAACAAATCACAGTTGCAGGCCTCCCAGAGGCTCCTTTTCATAGGAACTCTTCTGGACACGTCCTGTGTGAAAGCATTTCTTCCAGAGGACAGGAGGAGCGATATCCTTCAGATGGCCCAATACATCGGAGAGAGCAGCTCGGTGTCAGCTCTCTCAATGCAACGGATGCTAGGTCTCATGGCATCCTCAGCGTTCACTGTACCCCTAGCACACCTCCACATGAGAACCTCTCAATGGATGCTCAGTGGTCCCCGACCACGCACCCTCAATCCTTTCTCATCAAAGTGACAGAACCTCTGAAGAAGTCACTCACCTGGTGGTCGCAAGACGACAATCTTCTGGAAGGATACCCCTTTGCTTCTCTGGATCATCAGATTTCCATTACCACGGATGCGTCCCTGATGGGGTGGGGAGCTCACTGTCAGACTCTCCACACTCAAGGTATGTGAACTCAGGATGAGTCCCAACTTCACATAAATGTCTTAGAAATGAGAGCCGTCCTTTATGCAGTCCAGGCTTTGAAGGACATTCTCTGTCTCAAAAACATTCTCCTTCAAACTGACAACAAAGCAGTGATGTATTACATCAACAAGCAGGGCGGTGCTCATTCTTACCCCTTATGCAGGGAAGCAGTGAGGGTGTGGGAATGGTGCTTGGAGCAGAAGGCTCTAATTCACGTGGCCTACCTACCGGGAGTGCAGAACAAACTGGCAGACCGTCTCAACAGAACAGAGACAGATCCTCCCGAATGGTCCCTCAACTCAGTCGTAGTTCAGTCGCTATTCGCAGAGGGGGGAACTCCAGACCTGGACCTTTTTGCATCCCCACTCAACACAAAACTGCCTCTCTTCTGCTCCAGAAATCCAGGGCCTGGCATTTTCTGTCAGGATGCGTTCAGGCTGTGGTGGACAAAACTCTTTCTATACGCCTTTTCACCTCTTCCTCTGATTCAGAGAGAACTTCTCAAATTCGAGTCCCAGGGGGACAAAATGATCTTCATTGCTCCCTTCTGGCCTCGACAGATATGGTTTCCACTACGCAACAGTATGTCGGAAACTCCTCCGAAACCGCTTCCCCTTCAGACGAACCTTCTGACTCAGGGGCCTGTGGTCCACCCCAATGTGAGGTCACATCACCTTCACGCTTGGCTCCTGAAGAGATAGAAGTGAACAGGTTCAACGTCTCTCGTAGGGTTTCAGATATTTTTCTGGCTGCATGCAAGCCAGCCACTAGGAAAACTTGCACAGCCAAATAGAAGCATTTTTCACTCTGGTGTCCAAAATACTCTGAATCCTTTTTCCTGCCCACCAGATAAAGTTCTAGAGTACCTTTTAGACCTCTCCAATTCAGGTCTGCAATACTCTATGGTTAAAGTGCACCTTTGTGCCATTTCAGCTTGTCACTGGCTCAGTTACCTGTGGTTAAGAGGTTTCTTTAGGGAATTCTGCATACCAGACCTCCTATAAGACGTCCAGTCGCAGCCTGGGACATTAATCTGGTGCTAGACATGCTCACTCGAAAACCCTTCGAGCCTCTAGCTACCTGTGAGTTGAAATTTCTCACCTGGAAGACGGCCTTTCTAGTGGTCATTGCCTCAGCCCGCAGGGGCTCTGAGATACATGCCTTGGTCACAGACCCTCTGTATACTGTGTTTCATAAAGACCAAGTAGTTCTTAGAACCCATCCTAAGTTTCTCCCTAAGGTTGTTTCAGAATTCCATCTAAACCAACCTTTGGTCCTTCCTTTCTACTTTGCAAACTTCCAGAATGAAGGAGGGCATTCTCTTCATTCCTTGGTTGTCTTTGCGTTTCTATCTAGATAGAAAAAAAAGACTCTTGCAAAGCTCAACTGTTTTTCCTTCAGCGAGACCCAGCTGGGTCAGCTGGTCGCTATCAGATGTATTTCAGCATGGCTGGTGGCATGCCTTCGCCACTGTTATTCCATGGTGCAGGTTAAGCTGGAGGGCAGAGTATATACTCACTCTACTAGAGCAGTCGAGGCATCCCATGAAGTCCGTGCAGGTATGCTCATTGGCAGATATTTGCAATGTGGCCACCTGGAGCTCAGTGCATACTTTCGTCAAACACTGTGCCCTGGATGTTCATGCCAGACGACATCTTTCTTTTGGCAGAACCACCCTTAATGGACTTCTGTCCTAAAACTGTGAGCCCTTGGTCTCTCCTACCGCCCTCTTGGGGGATTATTAGCTCGGCACTCTCCCATTAGTGTAAATGAGTGGTGCAGACTTTATGTCCAGGAAGATATGGAAATTACGTACCTACCGTAATTCTTGATCTTCTTGGACGAGTCTCCACCACTTATTCACACGCCCACCCACCATCCCCCAAGCTCACCTCTGTTATTGGTCTTCACTCCCTCAATCTTTAGGCTGTGAATACTTCTTTGTTGACCCTTCTTATACAGGTCATCCAGACTATCTTATGTTTGGTTTTTGTTAGGCTATCCTTCTAGGTTAGTTACGCTGCACCTCCTCAGAAAAAAAGGTACTGAGGCAGTTGGAGGGTTGACACCGGGATAGTCCTTACCGCACAAGTGGAGGCTCGTGGCGCCATCTCCGGCGCCGACCCTCTAGCAAAAAAAGTTTGCTCCCGCTGGATCCTAGTGCCTCCAGCACAGATCCCATTAGTGTGAATGAGTGGTGGAGACTCGTCCAAGAAGATCAAGAATTACGGTAGGTATGTAATTTCCATATCTTCGAGAGGAGCTCTTGCAGCAGGTGGCATTCCCACCCACCATCCCCCAAGATTATTTGGTTTTAAGGTCACCAGCCCATGGTGGGAATTTTCTGCTTGGTTCTCCAGTTTTGTTTCTAGCCGGGTCTCTGGCAGGAGAACTGAGGTGGTGCCAGGGGACTGCCCCCTATATACCACATCTGATGTCAGGCATAGCCGACGTCTGGGGCAGTCCCCTACCTCAGACTGCTAGCTACAAGTTTTCCATGTGGTCCTGACGCCTGCTGGCTTCAGTCCTAATAGAATTACCTGCTGCAAGAGCTCCTCTCGAAGATCTACTGTTACGGTAAGTTCTTGCATAACTGTACTTTCCTGGCTACAAAATTGGTGCAGCTTTCTAATTATACAGAGCATCATCCAAGTAAATCATTAATTCAGGAAACTCAAAATCAAGGAATGCCGCCTCATTTTATTTCTCTGGCATACAAAGCAGTTACAACCCCATCAGAACAAACGTTTGCCACTGTGTAAAACAGGTGGGAGAAAGAATTAAATATTCAATGAAAAGATGGTCCAGAATAGCCCAACAGCATCATAAAGTTTTCTCTTCCAGTAGCTGGAAAGAATTGCTTGGAAAACAGTAGTTTGATCTTTTCGACCACCCTTAATTACAGCAGAATTTACTGTGGGCATCAGGGCAGAGTGGTGGAGGTATGTGGTGAGTCTTTAGCTCATTGTTCACATATATTCTGGCTCTGCCTTCATCTTCAACAGTTTTGGTTGGCTTTATCTGAAGATCTTGAGAGCTCTGTCCTGCCCTCCCAACCCTGACAACCTAATTTAGTATTATTTTTGAATTACCCATCAAAACTGTTAAACCAACATCAGAAGTATCTTCTTAATATAACCTTCACCACTGCTAAGGCTATCATGAAACGGTGGATCTTACTTTGAGAGGGTTCCTGCAGTAAGTAATCATATATAGGACTATGCCCCCTTGTGTCAGGACCACACGGAAAACTCTAGCAATGTCTGGCGGGGGGCCACCCACCTGATGTCACATGATGACATCAGTGTGAGCCTATGTAGTGGGTGGTCACACGCCCGCCTTCCAGTTTTTTCCCGCCATCAATCTGTATGTGTTGCACATCACAGTGAACCTGGCTCGTATCTAGCGCCTTTTTTTTATTTTTTCCTTTATTTCGGAAGTTAACTTTGTTTATGTCTTCTCCGATATCCACTCCACCGAAGAAGTGCAACTCCTGTAGCATGCAAATTCTACACCAAGGATGGTCATACCCTATGCTTGTTCTTCCTAGGCCCCGACCATGACACAGAGGGCTGCATGGTCTGCCAGAACTTTAACCAGGCAACGCGGAAACGGCGGCAGAAGGCCTTGGAGGCCCATCTGATGTTCAAGATGGCCAGCATGGAGAAAGAATTGCAGAGGCTGAGTTCTTCTTTTTCCCCACTGCGGAGCACAAAAATAATAATAATAGAGAAGCACCGGGACCAGGATCGGTCCCTCTCCCATCTGCTGACCACCTCCGGGGGCTGCAGACGGCGAGGGGTATTCCACTGGATCCGGAAGTGCCCCTCTGGCCAAGCCGCCTCCTGCTGCTGCAGGTCAGACTTCGCGCGCCCCCCACCACCACCTCGTCTGTTCACAGTTTAGGCAGGTTCCTCTGGCAACACTGGAGTGATTGCCACCCTTAGGCCTCTTCAGGCTTCAGGGCCTATCCAGGGAGACAAGGTCGTTAAGTCACTCGCTGGCTTCTCTGGTGTGTGCATCGCCCCGACTGGTAAGTAGGGCTCCATTTCCACTGGTGTCCGCTTGGTCACCACCAGTAAGTCTAACGTTGGCCCTGCCTGTGTCTGCTCAGCTCCCGCTGGTAAGTCGGGCATTGTTTTTGTCGACGCCCACATGTTGGTAACTGATGTGTCTGACGTCAGTACTGCAGATGCCTGCCCGGTTTCAGCCAGTAAGTAGGACGTCAGTTCCACTGACGTCTGCCTGGTTTCAGCTGGTAAAGCCCGCCCGGTTCTGTCCGGTAAGACAGACATCAGCTAGGCGGGCATCTGCACGGTTTCTGCTGTTGGGTTAGGGCATCAGCTTTCCTGACATCCGCACAGAGAAGGCTGTTTCCTTAGCCCCTTGTGGTGGGTCACTCGCCAGCTCATCGGATGACCGTCCAGCCAAGGCGCTTCCGCCAGGGGCTGACATCCCTCCCAACGTCGAGCAGTGCCTGTTGCCGCTTCCGGGGCTGTTGCCCCTGGAGGACTTCCCCTCTTGGGCCTCTTCCTCCCCACCTCCTAGGGTGGTTCCTCCAGTATCTCCAGGGCTGGGAGAGGAAGTTGTTTTTTCTGGATGTGGTCATTGCTGATCCCACGGCAGAGTCTGGTCTGCCTGATTGGCCTGTTGACTCTTCGGAACCCACTCCGGTGGGTCTTCCATCAGGGTGTCAAGACCATTGGCCTTTCGCAGACCTCAGATTTCCTTTGTCTGAATCTTTTTATTCCCAGACCTCGGAGGTCTCTCCATCTGGGCCGGCTCAGATGTTACTTCCCCTTCTGGTACTGTTTTTTCCCCAGACATCCGGGGTTTCGACGCCTGGTGTTCTACCAGGCTTCCAGCCGTATGACCCTTTTTCGGGTTCATCGGCTGACTTGGTGGGTCCCACGTCTGGGAGTTTGGTTCCTCCCCTGGGGCTCCCACCGGCCCCACGGCTGGGTCCGCCCTCTGGATACCCCCAAGGGGGTTTCCCGCCGTGTCCAATGCAGGGATGTTTGACGCCGGGGTGCCTGGTGTCTTTTCACTTGGCTGGGCACCATCTCTCGCTGGGATTTCTGATGCATCTCTGTCAGATGCTTGGGTGCCAACTTTACCAGCCTCTTCCACTTCCTCAGCCTTTCTCTACCGTTCAGGCTAATTTCCAAGCAGCATTACAGTCCTGGTGGCCAGAGGCTAGGGCTCAGTTGGCCTCCGACTTGGAGAGTCTGCAGCAATGGGTGAGTTCAACTCCACCCCCCCCCCAAAGCCGGCTCAGGGGTCAGCATCCCCTCATGGTTCCTACCTTTCTGTGGTGGGACTGTCCACGGCCATGTGAAAGATTCTGTCGGGGATATTTGCCTTCCCAGGGCTCTGTAGCCGGACAAGGATCTTTCGTGGGACTCTAGTGTGACTCTTCCCTTGTCTGTTAGCTTGGGAGGTCATACTCCCTGAGAGGAGCCACAAGGAAAGGAGTCCCCTAGGTCTCCTCCTGAGGATTCCTCCTTTGTGGAGTTCCTCACTACGATCTAGGAGGCTCAGGGCTGGGCCAGCATGGATCTGGACCCCAAGAAGAAACTGCTAACGGAAGTCTCGCCTATGCCTATCCTGCCATGGACGGCCCCTCATGAGGACCTTACATCCACCATTTGGCAAGGTCCCTTTTCAATCCCCTCGGCCCCCAGAAAGGCTGATAGGATATCTCTCTCCCTGGAAGGGGACCCTTTTTTGGCTTCTTATCCAGCAGCGGATGCATTCATCCTTGCGGATGCCCAGGACCGAGGGACGTTTCCTGCAGGCCCGTCCTCGCCTCTGGATAAGGAATCTGGGCAGCTGGATCTGTTGGGGTGCAGGATTTATTCTTCGTCCACCTGCGCCCTTTGATCCCTCAGTTATGTGGCACATCTGGTTTTTTTCCAGAAAGCCACTCTGGGTCCATTGGAGTCGAGGCTTGAGGCCATTCCGGACTGAGATCACTCAGGCAGTGCACACTGCCCGGACCTCCAGTCATCATGCCCTTCGGAGCCATCTACGACTCAGCAGACTCAGTGTCTTGGTCTACGGCCACTGCTATCTTCCTTCACAGACATTTTGGCTCCAGTCTTTTGGGTTGGCTCAGGACGTCCAGTCAGCCTTACTAGATGCTCCTTTCATGGGGTCAGCACTGTTTGGTGGAGTCCCTAGGGACATTCTTATGATATTGCAGAATGGGCACGGCCTTAGTCAGTCCACCTCAGGTACCGGGTGGGCTCACGCTTCAAACAGCCTTTTCGTCATAAGCAGTCCTTTCAGACGAAGCAGGCTCCTGGTAAACGCTGGACCAAGCATCTGTTTCTAGCATCAGAGGGCTCCAACCCCCCCCCCCCCAGTAGAATCTCAGAGGCATTCTAGAGGAGCGACATCCTCTCAGTCCTTGGCTGATCGGCTGGTGGAGGATCCCTCTATCACCGCCTGATCCTTTTGTGATGCTAGTAGGGAGGGTGGGGTCCATTCATTCCACTTTTCAAGATGGCAGGACTTGATCTCAGCACTAGGGATCTTCTCCTCGAATGACGGGAGGGTACCCTTTTCTTGGTATCTTTTACCTTTCAGTTCTGTCAGTCCATTCCGAGGCCATTCCCTTCCTGAGACATTATCAGGGGAAGGCTTTTGGCTACTTGCTTCCTTTTCAGCAGCCTTTCATCCCTTTTATTTATACCCTATGGTAGGGAGTGGCTTGTCTCATAGTGGAGGTCTGTGTCTGTGAGGTTAAAATACATGAGGTATCCCACTCCATGGGGAAAGTTTAGGTCTGATGGCACTTTCAGGACCTTTTTTCTTTTTCCCCTACTTTATGTGGGTCTTCCTGCCTTCGTATCTCAGCCCATTGCTGCCTCCTTACTACTTAGGACTCAGTCCTATATGTAATGACCTACCGCAGGAGCCCTTTCGAAGTCAGATAGTACAGTTACTTAAGAATTTTCCATAACAGATCTTTGAGAGAGGTTCCTGCAGTAGGTCACACCTTTTTTCCTCCCTCCTTTCCCCAGCTTCTGCTTTTCTCTTTCCCAAGCTATGGTTTCCGTGGGTCTCCAGGAGCTTACTCCTTTTCTCTGGTCTTGTCTGGTTTAGGTCTCTGGGAGAACTGGAAGCGGGGCGTGGGGACAGCCCACTGTTTAGGCTAATGCTGATTCACGTGGCGTGTGGGCTGTCCCCCTGTTGTTAACAGCTAGAGTTTTCCATGTGGTCCTGGCCAGAGACACAGTCCTATGTATTGACCTCCTGCAGGAACCTCTCGCGAAGATCTACTGTTACAGTAAGTTCTTGCGTAACTGTACTTCTACTGCAACCCCAGACACAGAGCAGTGGAGGGAACTTATAATCGTGGTATATCTTATGAAAAAAAAAAAAACTCTTATTAATCAAATTGATCTAGTAGGTGTAATAGATGAGTATTCTATATAATGAATAAACGTAGTGACTTTGTTCCATGAGGGTGAGCCCTTTGATTACACAAAGAAATGCATAGCACGGCCAGTCAATTTAGGACAAGGAGAAACTTGGGAATATACAGGGGGATAGTAGATCAAAAAGAAGGGTAACTTTTTGGGCGCGATTCCGTGGAAAGGCACTTAATAAGTAAGTTTGCAAGAAAATGTCCTATTGTAATGATTTATAGTACTATGGTCAATGGTTAAAGATTATTATTAGCACTATGTCTGTTTCAATCTTGAAATGTAGTGCTGATGTATAATGTAAACCTCGCCATTGGTGACTGCCTAATAAAAAGAAAGTTTAAAAAAAATCAAGACACAAGTGTGTGTACAGGGTCTAATCTCCTAGTTCTCCACTCCACTCAGATTCAGAAATGGGTAGAAGTAGGATCCCACTGAAAAGTGACCTTTTGCATCTCAGCTGGGCTACCTCTGGTAAATAAATTGTCTGATCAAATAAATGTGAAACAAATACTGTGTGTGATATGAGGTAGTGTGGCTTATACTGTAGGGTGGATGATTTTGTTTCTGTGACTGAACCAGTTGTGTTTTCTTGTTAGTACAGAGTCTCATTGTTTGATCTCAACCCCAATAGGTGGAATTTGAAGATGGATCCCAGCTAGTGGTGAAGAGAGATGGTGTGTACACACTTGATGAAGAGCTGCCAAAAAGGGTAAAGTCTCGCCTGGTAAGTAATTTTAAAGGTTCAGAGATCTTCCAAGAGTCAGTCTTCTCCATAGAGGCCTACTTTTTTGTCTTTGGAACCGGTTATGACAGGCTTTAGTGATAACCAGAACTTTTAGAGCTGGTAATGCCAGTGCCTGAGTTTAATGCACAGCATCATCCATGTGATCACAGGGTATAAAGTGTTGCCAGCTACAGTAGCCTCAGATCTTCCAGGGATCTATCTTCACCATTGGATCCCACTTGTGGGTCTGAGCTGGAAGTGCTAGGACCCTGTGGGAGCCAGATATTTCAGGAGGTCTGGCACTGAGGCAGGCCGCACACATACATGGCTCTGCAATACTAAGCTCGCAGGCACAGGCTTACCTCACCACTGGCCCTCAACCGCCTCAGTTCCTTTTAACCCCACCGTGGAGTGCGCATCATTGATTGACGCTCACCTGCCAGGAGTTTATAGCTTCACATTTGTACAACAGCATTCAGTTCTTCTCAGTTTAAGTGTTTAAAGGGATTTTCCAATTTAGCTGAGAGCAGCTACCACTCACACACTGTGGTAGCTGCCCTCAGCGTTAGTTATTTGTTAAACCAGGCTGGAATAACTATTTTCTCATACCTTTGTTTTTTCACTCGTAATTTTCCAAATCGTTATGCAGCCCGATCCATTCTGAGTACCCTGGTGCTTCTGACATGCCCCCGCACTCAAGCACATAATGACGTGTGACCAGGGAGAACACAGGGACGTGCCACATTGGAATGAATGGTGCTGGATTTCACATTCATTTTTAAGATCTTAATGCCTGCCTTCCACTGAATCGGGGATTGGGGGTCTGGATACTTGTATTCTCGGTGCAGCTCATGTTTAGAGGCAGATTGAGAAATTAGCATATCTTAGGCTGATTGGACTGTGCAGTGACCACAGAGTACCTGAGTTGCCAGGGATGCACAACAGACAGTCAGTGATGACCCCCAGTGGGTACCTTCACCTGCCAAACTGACTGACTGATCAGCAGAATCTCCATCCAGGGGCGCAAGAATTCACCTAGGAAGTACATCACTAGATTTGCAGATGTTGTGGAAATGCCAGTTTAGGGTTTCATGGCCTCCAGGTCCAATGCACAAATCCCCAGCTACTTCAGCAGATATTGAGAATGCCAGTCACTGGGAATCTACATCCTGTCATGACTGGACAGCATCCTGTACACATTCCTTCCATGGCCTGGGATACCAGAGGTTATAAAACAGCTGCAGAGGGAGCCCTCAACACTGCTGCACATTGTGACCCAATGGCATCAAAGAGCATGCTACACGGAGCTGATAAACCTGGCACTGAGCAAACGACTCCCACATGTTTAACGAGGTTAGACTTTCTTTATTAGCGTCTGATTGTTCATCCAGAACATTGCGTTTTTGTTTCTTTGGCCTGGCTCCCATGTGCAGAACATTTGTTATTGCAGGATACTTGGCAAAAGTGATCCACACATTGATGTAATCCTGACAGGTCTCTGTAAATAAAACCTACAGTGCAGTCTGCTATACATTTCACTCATGGTGCACCCAATTTCGGATCATGCCTCAGCCGCCATTCTATCTTGGAATTGCTGCAGCATAGTGTAAACAAAAGGTTGTCAGTTAGCTCCATCTGAATGCAGGTGGCAGTCCGTTTGGCTATCTGATTATGTGGTACTGCTCTCCCTAGGGCCCTGTATAGATGTTGCCTGCCTCTTCAAATGGTGTCACAAACTTTGCCCCAGAAGCACACAGATCTCACCTCCCTGGGAGCTTATGTGGTCCTTGAAGCAGTGAAGTGGCTCTGTGGATCATGTCACCTGAGACTGTTTTCCTTGTGTTCATGTGCTTAGCTAGGAGAATTTGAGATACAAGAATGTTACATACAAGGAGCCATATGTGGTGTTGCACAAATCCAAAGTGACCCTCAGAACAGTGCCCTCCCTTTTTCCCTAGGGTAGTCTCCAAATTTCATAGGCAACAGGAGATAGCATTGCTTTCCCTCTGCCAGAGCCCAAAGAATGCGAAAGAGGACTGGCTGCATTCTCTCAGGTTCAGAGCGCCCATAGAGCTTGCCTCGGGCACACTGAGCCATTCCACAGTAAAGACAGACTTTGTTTTTTTCTCTGTCCAGAGAAGAGTCCACCTCAGCCAAACATACTTTAGCCAAAATGGCTACATGTCACTATCGGACGAGCTTACTCTTCCCAGAGACCTGTCTGCTCCACCTGGCATCAGACCCAATTCCTCTAGAGCTGTGGCTGCTTCTTACGTGGAATGTGCCTCAACATCTCTGGAACACTTTTGGAAGGCCACTACATGGGCCACCATCTGCACATTTTCTCAACATTATATCCTTGATTTGCTCAACTCCTCAATTGTGTTATGTAGGCAAGTGCTGAACTCTGTTGTACATTGCTGATCCTCCCAGTTGGAGACTGCTTATTAGGGACGATACCATCTGTCTCTCTAGGAGCCAACACACAAAGGGAGAACTATATATCTTACTTCGAGAGGGCTCTTGCAGTAGGTAATTACATATAGGACTGACGTCGGCAGGCGGCAGGACCCCACGGAAAAATTTCTAGCTAGCAGTCCCTGGCGAGGGACTGCCCCCACGTCAGGTGACCGGTGTCAGACGACGTCGGTATAAAGGGGTGGTCCCGGACACCCGCCTTCCAGTTCTTTCCCGCCATCAGCTCGTGCAGCGCCTTGCGGTAAAGTTCGTGCTCAGCCTTGTTATTTTGTCGGTTTTTACCGAAAGTTATCAGTATTTTAGTACGATTTCGTCAGGTGAACGTCGGTTTATGTCATCCCCTTCTAAAAATAAGTGCAACTCGTGCGGCGCCCAACTGCCTCACAAGGATGGTCACTCTCTTTCCTTTTTTGCTTAGGCCCCAACCACACGGTCGAAAAGTGCCCGCATTGCCTGCATTTCAAGCGCGGCCACCCGCAGACGACGCCAGCAGTCTTGGGAAGCCCATCTCCTTAAAAAGAAGATGTCTGCAATGGAGAAGGAGTTGAAGAAGCTTAGGCAGGCGTCGACCTCCCCAGAAGGATACGAGAAGCGGGATAAAGAAAGGCACAGGGAAAAGGCCTCCTCATCTGCGACTCCGGCGGAACCACCGGTTCAGAGTAGCGTCCTCTGGGGATGCAAGGCAACGCCTCCAAGGCTTTGGAGGGCGTTAGCCCTCCCGTCGGGCGCGTTTAGGTCCTCTGAGCGCCTCCGAACAAGGAGGCCTCTGCCCCCAGTACTACTGCAGGCTTGTGGCCTGGTGTGCGGGCTCCCACCTAAGCCAGGCGTCTGCTCCTCCAGCGCCCGCCCGGAGAAGGCCATGGGCGCCCGACCCTTTGGGCGGCTTGCGAGAAACGATGTCACCTCTGACCGAGCGCTTCCCACCCTCAACCCGCCTCCGGCGAGGGACCCCTTAAGTCAGACGCCGGCTCCTCTGGCGTCCGCCGGGATTCAGCCCCTAAGTCGCACGTCGGCTCCTCCGACGTGCGCCGGGCATTGGAGCCTGTGACAGACCCTCCATCGTCTGTCGTCCCAGGTTCCCCGCAGCCTTCGCTGCCATCCGGGGAGTCAGAGTCGCCTCTGCCTGACCCCAGGGACTTTTCCCCTCCATCCCAGGGCGTGCGGCAGCCTTTCCACCGTCAGACCCTCCCTCCCCACTGGGCGGATCTGGCGCCAGCCCCGACCCCGGCCCCGCCAACGCCGGTTCCGAAGCCGGCGGGGGATATTCTTCCTCCATTGGGCCCACCCCCCCACGGGCCTATCACGGTTGATCCGCCCGTGTGGCTCCCTATTGGGCCGTCTGCTCCAGCAGCTCCTCCGGTACCTGGGTATCCGCCGTCCTATCCGATGCCAGCTTACCCAGCGCCGCAGTATCCAGCGCCGCAGTACCCGATGCCGGCTCCACCGACACCGCAATACCCGGCTCCGGTATTCCCGCAGCCGGGTTACGGATACTCTCCTTACGGATATAATCTGTATAACTATCCCCCTCCTCCTCATCCACCGCCCCCCAGGCTGCCGGTGGATCTTCAGGAGACTCTGGCCTCCTGGTGGGCTGAGGCCAAGGCTCGGCTCACCAAGGAAGTCTAGAGCCGCCTTACGGCGACGGTGCCACCTCCGGCCCCTGTACGCCCGAGACGGCACACTCCCTCTCCGCCTCCGGATTCCCAAGCTCTTCCCTCTGGATCCAGAGAGGGGCAGGACACGCGTCCAGGGATTCCCCCTAAGGAACCCGTTCCTCCCCCTAGACGAGTTAGGGAGTCTTACTCTGCTTCCAATTCTTCTTCTTCTCTCTCGGACTCCTCGGATTCCTCCAATGGATGCTCCAAGAAAGGCAGCCGAGCCTCGCTCTCCGTCAAGCCCGGCCGAGACTCCTCAAGTCTCCTCCAGAGGATCCTTCCTTCGCAGGTTGCTCAGGAAGATCCAGGAAGTACATCAGTGGCATTCTCTGGAACCAGATCCTCAGCGGGTTAAACTCGCCGAACATCTGGACCTGCCCACTGACCCCTACTTAGGTACCACCCTGGATCGAACCTCATGCCCCACCTTGTTTCCACTATTTGGAAACAACCCGTCGGCTTACAGCCCCACTTCCTCGGAAGTCCAACAGGCTATACCAGGGCTCCGGAGGGTGTAGATTTTTGGATTCTCACCCTGTGCAGACTCGGTTGTGATTAAGCGCCGCTCACGGCGGTCAGCACACCCTAAACATTGAGCTCGTCTCCTCCGGATAAGGAATCTCACCTTCTGGATCAGTATGGAAGGAAAGATATCGCTTCTTCCACACTGGGAATCAGGGCCCTGAATTATTAGCACATATGGGGATTACCAGAATGCTATCCTTACAAGCGGAATCTAAGATTGACTCCTTGCCTGACTCCCAAGTCAAGCAGGAGTTAGCTGACCTAGTCCGTTCTGCTCGTTCGGCCAGTTGTCACATTCTGAGGATGACCTACGATGCAGTGGACACTGCAGGGGCGGGCTCCGCGATGCCGTAAGTCTTGACGTCACGCCTGGCTCGCGTGTCAGGTTTGGTCGGAGGTGCAGTCAGCAATTCAGAAAGCACCTTTCAGGGGTTCAGTGCTTTTTCAGCCGGTGATGTCAAGGACATCAACAATTTGCAGGAGAAGGGGCGGCGCCCTGAAATCTATAGATTCCATGTACGTCCCCATCCCCCATAGCGCCCGTCCTTTTTGCAGAGCATAACCGGCCTCAAGCGAAACCCCAAGGCGGGCCACAAGCGCGGGACCCGCGGCTGCCAGGCCCCGCGCCCAAAAAAGCAGCGGGTGCCCCAGCTGCGGCGCTGCCACCACCGGCTCCTTGCCTCTCCCACCGCCTCCAGACTCCCGGAGAACACGGTGGGAGGAGATTCTCCCTCCACCTTCCGGGTTGGGAAGAATAACATCAGTTCATGGGTGCTTCAGATTGTGCAGAGGGCCTCCATAGGGTTTCTCCAGAAACCTCCGCCACCCCTCTGAAGTCCTCTTACTCAAGGGACCATCTTCCTTTGGTCATGGAAGAAATATCTGCCCTCTTTGCGAAGCAGGCTATAGTACCCGTTCCTCCTCACCTTCACGGGACGGGTTACTATTCCCATTTCTTCCTTGTACCAAAGAAGACTGGAGATCTCAGACCCATTCTCGATCTCAGCTCCCTGAACTTCTGTGTAGAATACAAGAAGTTCAGGATGCTCTCCCTTCAAACCCTTCACTGCTCTTCTTTGGCCAGGCCAATGGCTTTGTACTGGATATGCAGGATGCATACCTGCACATCCCAGTACGTCCCTCGACAAAGTACCTCCGGTTTGCTTTCCAGGGGACCATTACCAATTCCGGGCACTCCCATTTGGTCTTTCCTCGGCTCCCCGAGTTTTTACCAAATGCCTGGCAGTGGTAGTGGCCCACCTGCCTACTTTGGGAGTTCAGGTGTTTCCCTACCTGGACGACTGGCTCCTGGTGGCCTCATCCAGGGAGCAACTCCTACATTTTCTCTCCCTTACCCAGCAGGTTTTCACTTGTCTGGGTATCACCATCAACCATTCCAAGTCTCACCTGGACCCCTCCCAGAGGCTTCAGTTCATCGAGGCAATCCTCGATACAACAGTGTGCAAGGACTTCCTTCCTTCGGACAGGGCGGCCTCTCTCCAGTCACAGATTTCCCTGCTTTCGGAATGCAGGAAGGTTCCAGCGAGGTCGGTGCTCCGTCTTTTGGGGCTCATGGTGGCCGCCATCCCGACGGTTCCGCGCGCAGCTCCACATGAGGATCTCTCAGTGGAGACTCCGCTCTCAGTGGGATCAACTCGTAGATGACCTAGATCGTCTGGTGCTGATCTCCTCGCCGATGACAAGAGACTTGCAATGGTGGATGGTTCGAGAGAACCTATTCCGGGGGGTCCCCTTCTGTCATCCTTCCCCCTGCCAGACTCTGACCACAGACGCATCAGGCGAAGGTTGGGGAGTCCATCTGGGTCCTCACCGAACCCAGGGCTTATGGTCCAGATTGGAGTTAGCTCTTTACATCAGTGTGCTCGAGCTACGAGCAGTTCTGTATGCTCTCCAGGCCCTTCACCAATACATCCTTCCCGGTCACCTAGCTGTCCAAACGGACAACATGTGCGTGGTGTGGTACATCAACAAGCAGGGAGGGACTTGATCCTACCCGCTGTGCAGGGAAGCAATGAGGGTTTGGGAATGGGCAAACCTTCACAACCTTCACCTCACGGCGATCCATGTTCCAGGAGTCAACAGTACCCTGGCAGACAGGCTAAGCCACTCCTTGGCTCTGCCACACGAATGGGAACTGGACCAAAGGGTTCTAAACGGCATCTTCCAACTGTGGTTGACTCCACAGGTAGACCTGTTCACCTCTTCCCAAAACGCAAAACTTCCACTAGCTTGCTCGCTTGCTCCAGGCGAGTGCTTTCTCGGCGGCGCTCTGTCTCTAAGCTGGAAGGCAGATTCGTTTATGCTTTTCCCCAATTCCTCTGGTCCCTCTTGTACACGCAGAAGCTTGCAATGGAAGGAGGCGAGAATGATTCTAATCGCTCCTTTCTGGCCCAGGCAAATCTGGTTCTCTGTTCTACAACAATACTCAGAGGTTCCTCCTCTTCCTCTTCCTTTATCTCTAGGATTGCTGACCCAGGATCAGGGGACCTTGGTCCATCCGGGACTCAAGTCCCTTCAACTTCATGCTTGGCTCCTGCAGACCTAGCCCAATCTCGATTTGGCGTCTCTTCTAAGGTGGCTGAGATTCTGGTGGAGGCTAGAAAACCCTCCACTAGGTCCACCTACACCATGAAATGGAAGAGATTTTTCCATTTGGGCTGCCTTCAGGAAGCAGGAGCCTTTCTCCTGTCCTGTGGCTGTCCTGCTTTCGATTATTTCGTCTACCTCTTAGGCCTCCGGGTCTCAGTCATTCTCCTCTTTGAAAGTTCACATGGCTGCTATTTCAGCCTACCATGTCCCTTTCGCTGATAAAACCTTTGCCCAATTAGAGGTATCCAAGACTTTTCTCAGAGGGGTCCTTCATCTCAGGCCTCCTGTCCGGACTCCTGCTCCCCCTTGGGATTGAACTTTGTTCTCGAAAAACTTACCCTCCCCCCCCTTCGAGCCTGTGGCTTCCAAAGACTTAAAGTTTCTTTCATGGAAGACGCTTTTCTTGGTGGCCATTACTTCTGCTCGAAGAATTTCCGAGCTCCAGGCCCTTGTATGTAAAGTCCCCTATCTGATTTTTCACAAAGAATGAGTTGCTCTTCACACAAATCCTAAGTTCTAGGGACATGGATATGTTGTTCATCCACACTTACTGGCAGGTTCCTTGCCGCTTTAAATCTTGCGGAAGGTCTTCAAGCTGGCTCCTCCCACCCACCGGTGGTAAAACTCTCGGTTCCACCCATGATGCCAGATCTTCCTTACCTTAGAGCTCAGGTTCCCTCCTTAGCGCTCGCTTTCGACTAGTTCTAGAAATTTCGGTCTTGAAATCAATTGAAATTTTCTCAAACTTGATCTTTCTTCTTCGCTGTGGCAATGGCCCGTTCGTTTCCGGCTCGGGAGGCCCGGTTATTCCTCCAGGAGAGATCTGCACTCCCGTGCATTTACTGCCTTGACTGGATCCGATCCTCAACTCGCAGAATTTTGTTGTGCTCTTTCGCCCAGCTCTCTGGAGGATCGCGGCCGAGGCTGACCGACAATTTTTCCATACTCGATTCCTCGGAGACTCGTCCGGGCGGTGTCCGCTCGGCTTGTCTCAGCTGAGCAACTTGCGGCTACCCTCCCTCTTCCTCGGTCGCGGCACTTATCCCGCTCTCCCCTGAGTTCTCCTCCCTTGCAGCTTGCGTTCAAAGGCTTCAGCAGTCCTTTCCTCGAAGGGAGAGGGACCTGAGGACCTGCCTCGGCCCCAAGTCAAAGGTCATGATAAGTCCCATCGTCGGCACTGGAGGAAGCGGGAGGGGTCCCTCCCTGCGGCCGAAGCGTTGAAGCTTCGGTAGAGGATGCAGCGCCGGTCGCTGGCCTCACGGTATCCCGTCAGTCAGCCGGCCAGGACTCCGTCGGCGTTGTTCGGTCTCCGACTTGTCATCCGGGCTGTCTTCTGCTGGTGCCGCCATCGCCGCTGGATTTCCCCCAGCGGAAGCTGAAATTCTACCTGTACCTTGGTCGACAGTGCTCGGCCCTTTCTTCAATCGAAGGAGGGCGGGCCGCCTCCTTCCCGAGCCCGTCCTCGGGTCCCGAGGATTGGTCTCGGTCCTTCTCTCGGTCTAGCCGCTCATGCCGACCTCGGCGTTCTTGGTCGGGCGCCAAGTCAAGTGGCATTACCGTTCTTCTCGTCCCTCCTCGGATGAGGTAGGACCAGTGCTGTTGGCGTCGGCGTTAGAGGGGTTTATGAGCAGCAGCTGTTGTTGTCAGGGAAATCAGTTGACCCGATTCATTCTCCTGCTAGTAAGCAGCTGCCGCGATCGGTAGCGCAGCCTTCCGAGGCAGTCGAGTGCCCCTCTCCGGGGCGGATAACCGTCCGGCTCCTGCTGCCCCACCGTCCTCAGTGGAACCCGGCCAGGCCGCGACCTGTCCGCAGGTTATCATTCCCTCGCTTCCGCCCGCCCTCGGCGAATGAAGGCACCTCGGGCCTGCGGCGGCTTTGCAGACCCACAAGGGCCAGAAATCAACTCCTCTTTGTTTCCTAACAGGAGGACCCATGGTCTTCCCGGAACATTCTGTGGGCGACAGCCCAGCCATCAGCACATGGGTCTGCTCCAGCTCATCTCAGAATTCACGGGGATGCAGCTCAGCCATTTCAGCGGGCCGCAGGAGATTCTGGACCAGGGGTTCACCTCTGAGGCCTTCCGGTGGCTGAAGACAATCGTAGGCCCCAGCCTTGGAGGAGCTCTGGCGGCGGCCCTTCCCTGCCCTGCACCTTGACCAGGTGGCCGGGAAGTACCCTGTCCCTGTCCAGGATTGCCGGTTTCTAAGGAACCCCTCGGCTGAGGGGTAGTCACCGACAATGCTTTCCAATGTTCTGGAAACCTAGGGATGTGGATGGGCCCCTGACAAGGAGTCAAAAGATGGACTATGTCGAGCGCAAGGTTTCGCACATCCTACCTAGGCCCCAGTCAGGCAGCTAGCTGAGTGGCACTGATGGCACATTCTCCACAGCACTCTTGGGCTCCCTGGATGAGGTCCTCCTCATCTCCCGGCGACCTGCGGACACACGGTCCGACAGGTGCGGGACCAGGGTAGGGCGGTGGCGAAACAGCAGCTCCAGACAGCTCTGGATCTGGGCGACTCCTGTGCCAGATCGGTGGCAGCCGCAGTGGCCATGCGCCGCAGGGCATGGCTGAGGTTATCCTCCTTCTCTTTGGAAACCCAGCATGAGTTGGCGGACATTCCCTTCTTGGGGACTGACCTTTTCGACCCTAGAGTGGAGGGACATCTCCAAGGGTCCGAGAAGTCCGATGCCACTCCGGACTTGGTCACTCTGCCCGGAGGGTCAAGGGCAGCCGGCAGCCTTTGCGTAAGCCCCTTTGCACCCCGGCCCCTGCGGCTCGACCGGCCCAACACGAGGGCCAGCAGGCATGCGCTGGGTGGCCTGTCGCCAGACCAGCGTCTTCCTCCAAAAGGAAGCAGGGAGGTAAGGATCCGAGGCGCCCATGGCCTCTTCCTCCCCAAACCTGCTCAGTGGCCAGGCTAAGAAAGAGGCGCTGTCCCCGGCCCATTATCCCTGCCCGGTTTCTCAACAGGGGGACAGCTCCACCTCTTCCTCTGGTCCCTTCCGGACCTCTGAGAATCGATGGTGCTAAGGGTAGGTCCTGTCGGGTTCGAGCAGGTTCCCCCAACAGACGTTGCCCAGGGGATCTTAGGGTCCCACAACCTCTTCGTGGCCCGCGCCAACACCAGCCCTCTAATTAGAGGTGATGGGAAGGTTACGGACCCTCCTCTGACCCTGGGTTCGTGTCAGGTATTCCTGGTCTCAAACAGGCAGGGGGCTTCAAACAACATGAAGTCTTGCTATATTATGACATATGCAGTATAACTGCCAGTTAGAACTGCTCCAGAGGTGAAAGAGTTAACTTCCATGCAGGGCATGGAATCTTGAGCTGACTCGGTTGAACACTCTGTCTGTTGAAGCTCAAACTAACTGTCAGATTCTTTGCCACCTCACACTGAACAGTCGCTCCGAGATTCCTCCTGCTGCTCGGTTCGCTTGTCGGTTTTAAAGTGTAATTCTTGGTTTATTTTAGCAAATTTAACCGCAATCGCCGGTTCAAGCTCTTGTGTGTATTGTAAGTAATAGACTTATTTATTTTCTTCTGTGTGGAAACTGTAAGCGTCTTTTCGGTTCCGGTTTGAACCGATCAGAGGGGTTTAAAATTACCTTCTAGTCCTTTAGAGTGCGGTTCCGGTTCTTATCGGTTCTAAAAAGATTTTATTACGTTTTTCCACGACCCGTGACACGGTTGGGAACTGATAAGAGAGTCTTGCTTGGGGATTGCCATTAACGGGCAAGTTTGGTTAGGCTGGCACCATGTCTGAGAAAACCAAAAGAAAAACCGGACCCAGTGGGTTTCAGCACTGATCAGGCCTCTGTGGGGGAAGCCTTTGCTAAGGCTGACCACACACACTTGTATATATTTTCCGGGGTTTGACCACCTCAATGCAGACTGCCAGATTTGTAAGAATTTCCCTGCTGCCACCGTGAAAAAGAGTTGGTAGGCTCACGGAAAGGAGGCCAAAAGTCCGCTGACCGATGGACTAGCCCGGTTCGGTTCCAACCGAACCTGAGGAATGCCCTCTGACCAGAGCGATGCTTCCTCGGCAAACGAAGAGCTAGCTCTGAGGGACCGTTCCAACTAAAGGCGCTAGAAGGTCAGCTAGTTTGGGGCCAAAGGTTCTTTCTCCAACTGCTGAGAAAATAGAAAAAAGCTTATTCAAATTGTCCAGTCTCTTTCCCCAGTTCGTCCAATCTAGCACCACTAGGGAAGCGCCCGGTTGAGCCGGTTCCAGTTCAAGATTATGATTTTGAAGATTTTTATGAACCGGGAAGGGAGGAGGTACGAGAGAGGAGTGTGATTTTGAAAGTCTGATGTGCCCATTGAACTGGACATCTCTCAGACAGACCCCTCAGGAGTATCCCTCCCAGGCTATGAGTCCCTTTCTTATTTTTGTTTTAAAGAAAGTTGCTGACACTCTGCAATTCCCTGTTGAGGAAGCTGTTGGTGATCAAGAAGAGTCTGATTTTGTGGAAATGATGGATATTCCAGAGTCTAGGAGACTGTCTATTCCTTGCATAAATCTTTTAGGAAACAGACAGTAAAAATTCAGAAACTCCTCATTCTATCCTCCCTGTGGATAAAAAGGATGGACAAGAGGTATGCTTTATCAGGCTCTGATAACGGAGTTCCTATCCCAGCAGTGCAGCCACTGCAGTAGTAAGCTGCAGCCTGTGACAAGGCCAATATTCCTCTACCTCTCACCCTCCTGAAAGGATCTAGGAGGATGGATGCCATGAAAAAGCAGCACATGGCAGCATCTTTGGGACTCAGACAGGCAAATTATATGGCATACGCAATAGGTACCAGAAATCCAGGTGGGATACTGTCCTGGCCCTAGCAAAACAGGCCCCTGAACAGCTTGCCAGGGAGCTGGAGCAGGTGGCTGCGGATGGTATTGAGGCATCCAAGTGCAATTTCATGCTGCTGTAGACTCTAATGATGTTTCATCAAGTTATGGCTACATCTGTGTCTCTTCCACAGAAATGGCCAGCTCAGATGTACTGCCTGTCACAGGATACCCAGTCTAAGGCTATGATTTTCCTGTTGTGGAAATTCTCTGTTTGGGGAGCAGACAGAGAATTATATGAAGAAATGTATGAGTATAGGACCACCTATAGAGTGCACAGGCCAAAGAAAGCAAGTGCACTCTCAAAGGCAGCATGTCAGGCAGGCCTTTCAAAGCTGTTATACTAACCCCAGGCCTCCTCTTCTGCTTATGCCCAGAGGGTTCTTTAGAGGAAGGGGCAGAAGGGCTCTAGTAAGCCTGCTTCTACCTCTCAACCCAAAGCCCCTGCAAAACAGGCTCCCTTGATGGGTAGCCAGGGCCGATTCTCCACTACGGTGGGGCTAGGCTAGCTTACTTTGTCCAGGACTGGAAGTCTTTAACATCAGACAAGTGGGTCCTGAAGAGAAAGCTGTGGGACTGGTCTTCCTGAGCTTCAAAATCTCCAAGATGAGAGCCAGGTCTTTCCACCTGCAAACCCACTGTAAAACACCTCTACCCTGGAAGCAGAAGTTTCTTCCTCCTGGCTCTCAGAGCCAGTGGAAAAGGGTCTCTACCCATACACCAGGGCAAAGGGTTGTACTCCAGGTACTTTCTTACCCAAAAAGACAGGAGAATGGCGGCCCATTCTGGATCTCGGGTATCTAAACAAGCACCTTTAAACCAAAGTTCAAAATGGTGACCCTGGGGATTATTTTACCTCTCTAAGGCCAGGGACTGGCTAGCCTCCTGGACCTCATGATGCCTACTCTCATGTTCTCACCAGGAAGCTCCCATCGAAGTACCCGACCGAATCGCCTCAGACCATTACTACCAGTTCAGAGCAATGCCCTTCGGCCTCACCGGCCCCAAGGGTGTTCACAAAATGCCTGGCAGTAGCAGCGTTTCATTTAAGAAGGCAAAAGATTGCCATCTTTCCTTATCTGGACGACTGGCTCATTGTAGCCAGTCTCCAGAACAGGTCAAACTACATTTACAAGTAACCCAGCAGCTGCTTACATCTCTAGGTTTCTTCTCAATCTTCCAAAGTCAGTTCTGGAACCTGTCCAGCTTCTCACCTTTATAGGCGAGAACTGAACACAAAAAGAAGCCAGAGCCTTCCTTCCTCTGGAAAGAGCAAGGACCCTGGTGTCTGTGGCCTCCTTTCACCCTGCAGGTCTCTCGACCAGCAAGGTATTTTCACAGCTCCTGGGGCATGGCTGCTTCTACAGCAGTGGTGCAGGGAGCGAGATTTCAGGATGAGGGACATTCAGTTCCATTTGAGAGCCTTTGGCCTCAAAGGACGAATCCACTAACCAAATTGATTCCAGTGACTCGAACCCTGATCCAGCCCTTCAGTGGTGGCAGGATCGAACAATCTGAGACAGGGGTTGCCCTTCCACTCCCAGTCTCATTCCTTGACCCTTACCACAGATGCATCCTCTTGGGTGGGGAGCTCACATGGGCGACCTTTCCACCCAAGGGCTGTGGTCCCTCAGGAATCTCTGCTCCACATCAATTTGCTGGAGCTCAGAGCAGTTTTCTAGCACTCAGGTTTTTTCCACATCTGTCCAGAACAAGGTGGTTCAGGGTCAGAACAGACAATACCACTACAATGTGGTACATCATCAGCAAGGGGGCACCCGGTCTACGCCTTAGTGCAATCAAGCAATGAAGTTGTGGTCTCTGGCTTATTCTCTGAACGCCTCCTTACTGAGCAGTTCAACCTCCCATGCAAGGACAATGTCCTAGCGGATGCTCTCAGCAGGATTCTCCCAGGGCCATCACGATGGGCACTGGATCCCTAGTACTGAGGTGATCATTTGCCAGATGGGCACCCAAATAGATCTCTCTTGCAGCCCCAGACAATCACCAACTCTTTTGCTGCAGGCCCCCAGTGTTGGGCCCAGTCCTCTGGATGCCTTCCTCCTCAGTTGGAAGAGAAGTTTATGCTTTTGCCCCTTCCCCCTTCTTTTCAAAGTGCTAGTCAGAATCAGATCTCAATCCTGCAAGATGATCCTGATTGCTCCAGATTAGGTCAGCAGCCCTGGTACCCACTCCTTATGTCCTTAGCAGTCCACCCTCCCTATGTCTTCCCAGGAATCACAACCTGTTAACCTGTGCCCAGGGAGAGTTTGGTATCTGAACCTCAAATCTCTCAATCTCAAGGCTTGGCTCTGAAGAGTTAGTTTGCTGACCCACACCTTTCTCAAGGTGTATTGGATATCTTGAAGGCCTCTAGGAAGCCTTCCACCAGGCTACCTATAATTCAAAATGAAAGAGATTTTCCATATGGTGTGCTGGTAAACATATTTCAGAATCGTTGCTGGTGTGCCCACGATCCCGGATTATTTGGTGCATTTGAATTCCTTGAAGCTGAGACCAGCTAACTTAAAAGTGCACTTCTAAGCTGCTGTGTCCATTCTTGCTGCAGCAGGTAAGCCCTCTTTATCAGCTCACCCTGTGTTCTCCAGTTTTTAAAGGGTTGCTTCACACCAACCCCTGTTCAGGACCCTGCCCCTGCTTGGGATCTTAACATTTGCATCGCCCAGTTTATGCAACCCTTTGAGCCATTGTCTTCAGCAGAGCTAAGCATTTGACTTGAAAACTGTGTTTCTGGTAGCCATCACCCTGCCAGGCGCATAAGTGAGCTACAAGCCTTGTCAGTGGAGCCTGATTTTTATCTCCTTCATAGAGATAAGGTGGTCCCTCAGGACTAACAGAAGTTTTGCCTAAGGTGGTTTCATTGACTTTCACCTTAATCAATCCATGTCTCTTCCTGTGTACTTCACTGACCATTCCTCCTCTGGTGAGAGGAGATTGCACAGTTTAGATGTCAAAGAGCCCTAGTTACTATATAGAATGTACCAAGAGTCACAGGTTCGAATCCTCCAATTGTTCCTCACTTATGGTGAGGTTGGTAAAGGGAAACCTGCCACTAAAAGATCCATTGCCAGGTGGATTGTCTCTTGTATCCAGTTTGTTATGAAAACTGGTAAAGTTCCTCCCTCAGCCTGAGGGCTCACTCTACCAGAGGTACAGCTGCGCCTCTGGCTGGCCAGACATTCCTATCCTAGAGATATGTCAGCAGCTACCTGAAAACAGTTCACACTTTTTACTAAGCATTACTCCTGGATATCCAGGCTAGAGTGATGTTTCGATTTGGCACAGCTGTGCTTCAGAGCCTAGTTTCCAAGTAGGTTCTGTCCTCCTCCATGGAGGCATTGCTGTGAAGTTCAGATATGTCATAATATAGCAAGATTTCATGTTGTTTGAAGAAAAATACCACACCTTAGTAATGTTGTTTCTTTTAATGGAGTCTTGCTATATTATGACCTCCCCCAACCTGCCCTCTCAGAACCTCTGTTTTTGGGATGTGGTGGGCAGTGCAATGTTGGCACTTCTTTGATGCCCACTTTATTTCACCCTCTAGGTGCTTAGGTGTTGTGCTTAAATCTCCTTCTTGAACTCCCCGACTTGAGTCTTTGTTTTGGGATCAAGAACAAAAAGGTGTTTTTGTAGTTAGTGTCAGTGGCTAGTGTAGGCTTTACAGCTTCCACACAGAACGTTAGTGAGTTTTGCTCGTAAAGATCTGACAGTTTAAGTTTGAGCTTCAACAGACAGAGTGTTCAACCGAGCTCGCGTTCAAGATTCCATGCCCTGCATGGAAGTTAACTCTTTCACCTCTGGAGCAGTTCTAACCTGGGGTTATACTGCATATGTCATAATATAGCAAGACTCCATTAGAAGAAACAACATTACTAAGGTGAGTAATTTTTTCTTGTGCCTCATCCTTCTGCACACCTGGATGGTCTCTCTGCCTCTGATATCCCATCCTCAGAGCGGGGCGTGTGGCTTCTTCCTGGACCTCCAGGACATATTTACTCCTCGTTCCGTCCGTTCTTGGGAGACTCCTCCCTTTCCTAAGCGGGGGATCTCCTTACGTAGTTCCTGGCTAGGCCCTTCGTTCTCTACTCAGCAGCTTGCTGCGGCATATAGGGGTCCGGGCGTCACCCCACCCGGATGGCGGCCTGATTGCAACCCTTCCAGGCGGAAGGGGACGATCCAGTGTTTTGGCTCTCAGACTGGTCTCCCTTACTGGAGCCACGTTGGAACTTGTGTCTTAGCGGGTGATCCTTCTTTGGGACGAGGCTCGACTCTTGAGTCCGAGCTCGGCTCCTGGCGGACAGGGCTGAGGTTTCCTCCCACCTAGTCAGGGTCTGACTGGGCACTGCGCCCTGCCGGGACCTCTGGGCCTCATGCGAGCCGGCTCAGCGTGGTCTGTTGGACCCGCTGGTTCATCTGCTCCCCTAGTAGGGACTGGCCAGACAGCAGTCACAGTGCTGCGTTCCTTGGACCAGTTCGTGACTATAGCCCAGGAGCTGGGGCAGCTCCCCCTCTGACCGTTCCAGCTCTTGCAGGAGATCATCCTGTTCGTCTTCCCTGAGTCGACGGTTTTCTCCGACCGATGCTTCTCGGATGGGTGGGGGTGCCCATCTAGGGGAATACAGAGTGCTTCACCTCTGGTCCTCTCGGGAGTCCCGATGTCTTTCCTACCCGCTGGAGCACCAGGCGGTCCATTTAGCTTGCACCGCTTGCTCCGTTTGTGCGGGGTCTAGTGGTTTAAGTCCAAGCGAACAACACCACGACCATGTGCTACCTACCCCGTCAGGTTCGGTCGAGCCCCTTACCTTGGCGTAAGGAGGTTCCCGCATTAGGGTTTTTTCGTGCAGCCGGAGTCGGTTTCCCAACCATTTGTTGACAGGAGCCTCCAGCACCCTGGCTGATGCCCTAAGCCGGACATAGGCTGCGTCTCACGAGTGGTCTTCCCTGCGGGAGGTAGCACAGGATCTTCTCCCTCCTTCCCTCCAGGGAGTATACGAGGCTGAGACTGTTTCATGCCTGCCCCCTCAGCAGGGTTTGCTATAGGGGATGCCGTCGAGGCCGCGGACCCCAGGCCTTTCCACGCCTCTCCCCCATTTCCCTTGACCCACGGGCAAGGCGAGGAGGAACTAGGCGCAGGTGATGCTGGTAGCCCCAGACTGGATTGCCAGCTCTGGTATCCAGCTCTCCTCAGTCTCAGCCCCAGGCTCCGAGGCGGCTTCCCAGTCCAACCCGTCCTGATTTCTGTTTTCAGGGAAGGTTTTCCATCTGGACCGTCAGTCCCCTACACCTGTAGGCCTGGTCCCCTGCGGCTAGGGCCAGGCCTTGGGTCCTTCGGCAAGGTCCTCGACGTTTTCGAGGCGTCCTGCTAGAAGTCGGCCAGACATGCTCGCCTTCAATTGGAAGAGTTCTCCATTTGATGATGGGGATAGGGCCTGGTCCCTCTCCCGTCCCTGGGCGAGCATTGCGGACCATTTGCGGTCCATTCTTTGAACTAGGGCTTCGGCCGACGACCCTCTAGGTGCTTTTGTTGGTCACCCCTGTCTTCCGGGCGCAGGCCGGAAGGCAGTCGGTGGCGCAGAAAAGGTGGTCTGGCACTTTTCTAGGCCTTGATCACACCTCCCCTTTGGGGGAGAGTATCCCCATTTCTGTGGGATCTTCGCTGGTATGGGCTTAGGTCACGGGCAAGCCGTTCAAACCTTTGCACAGGTGCGAGTTTCCCCACCTGTTGTGGAAGAACACCTTCTTGGGGCTACTCTGTCATCCAGAAGGAGGGGAGAGTTCCAGGCGATCCTTTGAATCTCCCTATCTGGTCTTCCACAGGGACAAGGTTGTCCTGCGCCCCACCTGAAGTTCCTTCCGTAGGCAGTGGCGGAGGCTTCCCTAACCAGGTATTGTCTCTGCAGGGGTCCATCCCCATTTACGTCTCGGAGGCCGTGTATAGGATCCATGGGACCCTATTTAACGCTCACCTACCCAGGGAGCGTAGGGCTGAAGTTCGGGAGAGGTTCGCCAGCTGTTTGTCATCTACGCTGAAGCCGCACCTGGCAAACCTGCAGCCAAGCGGACGACGAGCCGGTGGGTCACCTCCTGCATAGGTCTCCGCTATAGGTGGGCGGGCATGGAGCCTCCCAGAGGGATAAGTGCTCATTTTACCCGCCCTTCCGCTGCATCGGTGACTGCTTCCAAGGATACTCCGATCCAGGATATCCTCAGGGCTTCTACCTGGAAGCAGGCTTTACCATTTCCCCTTCCACATCGACCTTGGGTCATGCCGGGATGCTGGTCAGGGCCTCGGTTCTCCAGTCTTTCTACCAAGTAGGGATGTGCGCCTTGCCTCCCTCCTCCCGGAGAACTGCTAGGAGTCTGCCAATAAGTGTGGATGAACAACATATCCATGTCCCTAGAGATGCAGGTTACTCACCTGTACGGAGTTCTAGTAATGGTATATATTGTTCATCCCATTCTCCAACCTCTGACGTTCAACCTGGCTTCCAGCGGCAGATCTGGCGTCATGGGGTGGAGCCGAGAGTTTACCACCCCCGTGGGTGGGAGGAGCCAGCTTGAAGACCTTCCGGCAAGATTTAAAGCGGCGAGGAACCTGCCAATAAGTGTGGATGAACAACATATACCATTCCTAGAACTCCTGTTACAGGTGAGTAACCTGTATTTTCTTCCGAAAGTGGTAGCGGAGTCTACCTTAAATCAGTCTATTGAGTTACCTGCTTTCTTCATGCAGTACTCCAACTAGGGAGAATATTTGCTCCATACCATGAATGTTCATAGGATTCTGAGATACTACACCGATAGGACAAAGGATCTCAGAAAGACTGATCAGTTGTTCGTCTCTTTTGCTCACAAAAGGGAAGGCAATGCTGTTTCCAAGCAATGCCTGTCAAAGTGATTGGCTCATTGCATCACTTTCTGTTATGACAAGTACAACAAGACCCTTCCGGGTCAAGTCAGAGGTCACTCCACTTGTGGAGTAGCAACCTCTGCAGCTTATTTCAAGAATATGTCTGCGGCGGACATCTGTGTTGCCGCCACTTGGACTTCCGTCCATACCTTTACGAGACATTACAGTTTGGACATTGCCTCTCGCCGCAGAGCAGGCTTCGGCTTAGCGGTCTTGCAAGGCCTCCTATCTTGAGGTTTGCAAGGTTTTGCTACTTCTTGGAGTAGTTCCTCCTCCCAGTGCCTTTCATTTGTTCCAGACTGCTTGGGATTCTGTCCTATATGTATTACCTGCAAGAGCCTCTCAGTAAAGATAGTACAGTTACGTGAAACTTACCCGTAACAGTAGATCTTCGAGAGAGGCTCTTGCAGTGGTAAACTTTCCCGCCTCCATCCCCTAGGCTTTTTCAGCTCCTTTTCCATTGAAGGAAATATCTGCTTCTTGCTCATCCGGCCTGTGGCGGAAAGAACTGGAAGAGCCAGGCGTCCGGGACTGCCCCTTTATACGGCGCGTCTGGACGTGGGGGCGATCGCCAGACTGCCTAAGCTAGAAATTTTTCCGTGGGGTCCTGCCGACGTCAGTCCTATATGTAATTACCTACTGCAAGAGCCTCTCTCGAAGATCTACTGTTACGGTAATTTCTTATGTAACTGTACTTTCTACCAACTTCAGTTCAGTTCATTAGCTACACTACAGTAGTCGCACTTGGCTTTGTTCAGTCACCAGACATCTTAAAACTTAGCTTCTCCCACCACCCATGGTGTCAACCTCCGGCTCCACCTCCTGGGTCCAGTTTTCGTGGAGATAGTTAATGGGTCCTTGAGGGAGGGTGTCTTTTCTTCTGCTCTGAAATAGGCCGTGGTGAGGCCCCTTCTTAAGAAACCATCGTTGGACCCTAACATTCTTGGAAATTACATGCTGATCTCTAAACTTCCTTTCTCAGGGAAGGTTACTGAGAAGGTGGTTGAGCAGCTGCTAGAACACTTGGAGTGTCTGTCCATCTTTGAACCTCTCCAGTCTGGATTTCAAGCTCGTCACAGATCTGAGACCTCTCTCATTAGGGTGACACATGATCTCCTCATGACCAGGGACTGAGGGCAACCAAACTGTTTTGGTGCTCTTGGCTCTTTCTTCAGTATTTGATACGGGAGATCCTGAGATGCTGGTTGATTGCTTGAGGGACTATGTGGGCATTTCTGGCTGTTTTGTGCTGGCTCCGCTCACATTTAGTGCGGAGAACACAGCGAGTGGTTCTGGGGAAGCACATTTCAGGATCATCTGTGTTGTCCTGCGAGGTCCTTCAGGGTTTGATCTTGGCTTCCATTTTATTTTCCATATGCGTGCTGCCGCTAGGGGAGATCATAAGGAAGTACAGCGTGCGGTTACACTGCTACAAAGATGATACCCAGCTGTGCCTGTCTTGTGCTCCTGATGATACTTTGTGTCTTCGGTTTTGAGTCGCTGTTTGGACAAGGTTAATGATTAGATGGCTACCAACTGGTTGTGTCTGAGTCCGGGCAAGACAAAGGTCATGATTGAGTCTGGTCGTGGGGGCTTGTCTGCTGATAGGGGAGTTGGCTTACCTGTTTTGGGTGGTCAGCCCCTTTCGGCAGTGAGTGTGATCAGGGACCTGGGGGCTACAGTGGACAACAGACTGACCTTTGAACACCAGCTGTCATCTGTTGTCTGGTCTGCCTTTTTTCATCTTCAAAACATTGCTAGGATCCGGACATTCTTAGACCATGATGACCTGACAACAGTTATCCATGCTTTGTCACCACTAGGCTGGATTACTGTAACGCTCTTTACTTAGGGTTGTCTGGAGGTTTGATGTATTGACTGCAGCTGGTGCAGAATGCCGCGGCTCGGATGTTGGTGGGTTCCTCAAGGGGGGGGGGGGTCACATCACTCCAGTCCTGCGTGCTCTTCACTGACTGCCTTTGTGTTCGCTCATCGCCTTCCAAGATTGACTTGTTGACATGCAAGACCCTACGTGAACTGGGGCCTGACTAGATAAGGGGTTTGCAGATCATTTAACTACTGTGCCCACTCTGCACCACTGCAGCTGGATTATTGGTGATACCCACCTCAAGGCTCAAGTCATTGGATAATCAAGCCTTTGGGGTATCGATCCCCATCATCTGGAATTGAATACCCTACCATATCCGTGCTGCCTGCTCGATGGAGGTCTTTTAAGACCTTTTTATTTGAAAGAGCTTTTGATAGGACCGGACTTATTTATCTAATTTTTTTATATATCTGATCTATTTTATACTAGTCTTGCTCTATTTTATTTTATTATAAAACACTCTGAATCCTTGTTTGTATTGATCGTTGTATAAATAAAATTTGCCTTGCCTTTCCCTTGATGTTGGACTTTTCTCCTCCACTGAAAGGACAGGTCTTCTCCTTTGCAGCTGCTGCAGTGTTAGAGGGATTCCAGTTTTCAAGCTCTAATACTTGGCGGATTTTCTTTATTGAAGTTTTCAGTTCAATGTGTGTGCCTCTTGTCTTCCAGTTACCACTCCGTCAGTTTCAAATGGATCATAAGAAACCTAGGTTTAAGCAATGTTCTCTGTGCCAGCAGAAGATGTTGGCCACAGGGCCACATAACACATGCCTCCACTACCTGGGGGCGAATAATGACGTTGAGGGTACCTTTGGTGCCAGGCCATGCATCATTTGTCAGTAAGAGAACAAAACTAGTCTCCTTCAAGGAAGGCCTCTGGAACATCGACTGGCTTCGACAGCCGTAAGGTCAGTAACCCAATTGGAGGCAGTGACAGTGACCTCCTCGTCTGGGGCTTGTGCCCATGGGGCCTCCTCTTCGAGAATTGCCAGGAGTTTCAGGAAAAGTACCTGGCCCTCCGTGCCATTCAGAGTTCAAGCTCCTTGTCCCCCTCAGATGAAAGTATAAAGACTTCCTATGGCAGCAATGGACACTTACTGACTCGGGCGGGTCAGACCTAAATTACAGGCCCCTTTGGTGTCTCCTTGGGGTCCAGTGGCCCTGGAGCCTCAAACAGTGATCTCACTGGCCCACTGCCTCGACCTGTCTTAGTGGAACATCTTTAGGATGCATGCAACATCTACTGAAACCTTTAAAAATGGGTTAGACTCATTCCTCATGGAAGGCTCCGATGGATAATACACCCACTTTTTGAGTGGGAGACCATTCTTTGGCTTACTTTGTCTTAAATCATCCAAGTAATCTCTTATCAGGCCACACCTTTGATACTGTACCTGCTTCAGCTCTGGGACCACACAGAAACGTTTGCAAGCCAGGTGTCAGTCACAGTGATGTCATGCATCAGCATCCGCATAAATGTGGACAACCCCATCTCTCGAGTTCTTTTCCTGTCGTTGATCATACTCGACAGACCTACAAATGGACACCTCGACAGTTAGCCACCGTAAGTATTTTTATAAGTAAAGAATCACCGCTTGGTGAATTTCGGGTCTCCTGTGTGCCATCGAAGGAGCCCGTGAAATTATTTTGGTATTACAAGTGCGGAGAGAAGATTTGTAAGGACAATGCACACAAAGTGTGCCTGTTGTTTGAGCTTCTCACACAACGTTTAAACGTGTGAGATCTGTCAGGGCTTCAACTCCGCTACCAGGTGACGCAGAAAAGGGGTGTTGAGAAGTTTTTATTAAAGGAAACTTTGTCAGCCATTGAAAAACAGATACAGGAGAAATCTGTGTTGCCTGCCCCATCAGCCGAATCCTGGTCATCGAAATCTGAGGAAACGTTGTCGTTGGCCAGCCACAAGCATAAACGTTGGGACAAGGATAAAGGCAAGGTCTCCCCAACAAGCTCTAAGTCACTGCTGCGACCAGCAGGTACATCTTTAACTTTGTTGTCGTCCACGGCAATGACCATAGTCCCCGACCATTGACCAGGTACCAAGGTTGGGGGTTGGCTTGGGCACTACGGGGCTGTAACAGGCAGTATGATACCGTCATTACAGGGCCTCCACCCACCACCAACCATTACAGTCATGACCCCTGCTGTGCTCGTCATTGATAGACAAATAGTGCTGGTATCATTTTCGGAAATCATGCGATGCCTGTTGCCAGACTTTCATCAGTCTGTACTCGGGCTGATGGGATCTGCCATTTCCCAGAATCCATCAACAGACCCTCCCAGCACTGTACCTAAAGGACCTACTCAGCTGCTGCCAGTATCACTAGTGAGGTCTTCAATTCCCGTCGTTAAGGGGGACATCAGTGTTTAAAGTAATTTTGAACAGAAGTGTGTGTGTGTGTGTGTGTGTGTGTGTGTGTGTGTGTGTGTGTGAGGGGTGGACCACTGGACACCAAGGAATGCAACAAAGGTATATTTTCTTAACAAAAATATCAAAAAATTACATTACTTTTACATGATTTATAAGACAGCCGACTGAGGAGGAGAGAAAGGGATGCCTGTCGCAGTCAGTAAAATCATGGTGAGGAAAGTTTGTATTTAAAAATGTTTTCTAGTGACATGGATATGGTTCACTTATTCACACTTGGGCAGTCTTGCTTTCCCTTTAATTCCAGCCAGAATGTCTTCAAGATAAGCTCCTCCCACCCACCCGGGTGGTATACTCGGCGCGCCACTCTGTGATGTCAGATCTTGCTTTCCACTGGAAGAATTAGGTCTTCTCTTTCACAGCTCCCTGCGCATGATGTAGGCCAGTTTTCTGTAACCGCTTTTGGCGATTTTCTCCAAGTTGTTAAACGCTTCAAGAATGGAGTGCAATGAACCTCGACTCGGACCCGATTTTAAGAGATGTCACATGCAATCAGAAAATGTCATGTACTGACCCGCATGCCTGGTGCATCTACTGCCTAGGGGCAGAATATGATCCTCAGGCCTGTAGGCTTTGCAAGTCCCTGCTACCTTCTTGTCTCAAGGACCAGTACACTACCATCCTGCTGCATTAGATAATTCCATCTCTGGAGTAGGGCATGTGGTTCTGCTCTGTGGTCGTCCAGGATGCCTTCTTTCATATCCCAGTCCATCTGTCCCACTGGCTGTACCTTTGGTTCCATGCAGAAGGGGTGCTTTACGAGTTCTGGGTCATGCCTTTTCCACCTCTCCTCTGATCCCAGATTCTTCACCAAGTGCATCACAATGGTGGCAGCATTCCTGCAGTACTGAGGGGTTCAGTTACATCCATACCTGGGCAACTGGCTGATTGCCGGTTCGTCCCGGGAAGTGGAGCGATCCAGGGACCTGGCCTACGACTTGCTTGGCCCTAGGTCGTCTTCTGAAGCCGGCCAGGGCAGAGCTCAACTCCTTCCGGGCTAAGCCCAATTCCCAGCACACCAGGCAGCAGATTGTTCCTCCTTTGCACGATTATTTCAGGTTGAGCACAAGTGCCCTGCCTGGGACTTCCTGCAGCTGCTGGAGTACATGGTGTTCTGCACCAGCGTGGTCTGGTGGGCCTGCTGGAGGATGTGTCCCCTGCTGTGGGAGCTGGCCCTCCAGTGGTCTCAGTGCCTAGGTCACCTGGACCAGCCAGTAATGGTGACGCAGCCAATGTGCAATTCCATCCAGTAGTGGCTCATCCCAGAACACCTAGAGGAAGGAGTCCCGTTCGTCAGCCCAGAGCCAACTGTAACTCTGACGACCACGTCTCTGGTGGGATGGGGAGCACACTGTTTAAAACTGCTGAATGATATCCTGTTTACCAGAGCATAAGGAAGTCTGTTCCACAAATGAGCTGCACGTACTATAAAGTAATTATTTCTTTTTCGTGTTGACTTTTGGGAAAACCAGATCTTACTTCGAGAGGGCTCTTGCAGTAGGTAATTACATATAGGACTGGCGCACGGCAGCAGGACTAATAGAAATTTCTGTAGCAGTCCTGGCGAGGCCGCCCGATCAGTGACCGCGCTATACGACATCGGCATAAAGGGCGGTCCCGACGCTCGCCTTCCTGTTCTTTCTTCTCGCCAGCTCGTGCAGCTCATGTTAAGTTCATATTGTTTCAGTCCTGTTACTCCGCCGGTTTTTCCGAATAGTTTTCAGTATAGAATTTTATTCTTCTTTCGTCAGGTGAACGTCAGTATATGTTGTCCCCTTCAAAGAATAAGTGCGACTCGTGCGGCGCCCAACTGCCTCACAAAGACGGTCACTCTCTCTGCCTTTTCTGCCTAGGCCCCGACCACGTAGTCGACAAGTGTCCGTACTGCCTCCAATTCAACGCGGCCACCCGCAGACGACGCCAGCAGTCCCTCGAAGCCCATCTCCTCAAAAAGATGGTGTCTGTGATGGAGAAGAGTTGAGAACTTGAGCAGGCGCCACCTCCCTGAAGGGCATAAGAAGCGGGAGAAGGCCTCCAGGATCGCCTGACAGCAGCCCTCCATGGCTTTGAGGAGGCGCCGAGTCTCGAGCCCCGCCGGGCGCCTCCAGGCAAAGGAGACTTCCAGCCCTAGTACCGCCGCAGGCCTGCACCTGACTGCAAGTGGCACCCTTGCCTGGACGCCGCTCCCGACGTACGCCGGAGGAGGCTGTTAAGACGCCGACCCTTCGGGCGGCGCACGGCAGTGTCTCCCTTGACCGGGCTACCTCATCTCAGCCCGCCCCACGAGGGACCCCTGGCTAGACTCTGGCTCCTCTGGCGCCTGCCGGGATCGCCCGCCTATAGCCACACGCCGGCCTCCGACGGCGCCTGGGCCCTGGAGCCTGGCAGTGACCCTGCTATATGTCGCACTTAGGCTCCCCGCCTTCGCTGCCATCAGGGGAGCCCCAGTCCCCCTGCCTGACCTCGGATTTTCCTCCGTGCCCAGACAAGACTGGGACCCTGGCTACCGTCCGATCTCTTCCTGAAGAACTGGATCTGACGCCAGTCTCGACACCGCCCCTCCGGACGCCGGTGGGGATTTTCTCTTCCTTCGGCCCTCCACCCCACGGGCCTATCCCGGCTGATCCGCCCGTGGAGTACCCGGCGGGGCCGTCTGCTCCGGCAGCTCCTCCAGTGCCTGGGTATCCGCCGTCATATCCGACGCCGGTCTTCCCAGGTCCGCAGTATCCTGCGCAGGCCGTACCTGGTGCCGACTCCTTCGCCGCAGTACCCGACGCCACAGTACCCGACTCCAGTATACCCGCAGCCAGGTTACGGATACTCCCCCTACGGATTTCCTCCGTACAGCTATCCCCCTCCTCCTCCTCCACCGCCCCCTAGGCCTCCGGTGGATCTTCAGGAGACTCTTGCCACCTGGTGGGCTGAGGCCAAGGTTCAGCTCACCAAGGAAGTAGAGAGCCATCTTACGGCGACGGTGCCACCCCCGGCTCCCGTACGTCCTAGACGGCACTCTCCCTCTCCTCCTCAGGATTCCCGGGTTTGCCTCGGGATCCAGAGAGGGGCAGGACACGCGTTCTGGGATCCCTCCCAAGGAACCCGTTCCTCCCCCTAGACGAGTTAGGGAGTCTTACTCTGCTTCAGATTCTTCCTCCCCTTTTCTCTCGGACTCCTCGGATGCTTCCGATGGATGTTCCGAGAAAGGCGACGAGCCACGCTCTCCGTCCAAGCCCCGGCTGAGGACTCCTCCAAAGTCTCCTCCGGAGGATCCCTCCTTCACGGAGTTGCTCAGGAAGATCCAGGAAGTCCATCAGTGGCATTCCTTAGAACCAGATCCTCAATAGGTAAAAATTGCAGAACATCTGGACTTGCCCCTTACGGCTCCTACCTTAGTGCCACCCTGGATCGAGCCTTACGCCCACCTTGTTTCCACTATTTGGAAGCAACCATCGGCTTTAGCTCCACTTGCCAGGAAGTCGAACAGGCTATAGCAGGCTCTGGAGGGTGTAGACTTTTTAGACTCTCACCCCCGTGCAGACTCGGTTGTGATTAGCGCCGCTCACGGCCGGTCAGCACACCCGAAACACTTGAGCTAGTCTCCCCCGGATAAGGAATCTCGCCTTCTGGATCAGTATGGAAGGAAGATCTATGCTTCTTCCACACTGGGGATTAGGGCCCTGAACTATATAGCACATATGGGGGATTACCAGAAGGCCGTCCTTACCCAGGCGGAATCCAAGATCGACTCTTTGCCTGACTCTCAAGTCAAGCAGGAGTTGGCCGACCTGGTCCGTTCTGCTTGTTCGGCCAGTCGTCACATACTGAGGACGACCTGCGACGCACTGGACACCGCAGGACAGAGCTCTGCGTTTGCCGTAAGTCTTCGGCGTCACGCATGGCTCCGTGTGTCAGGTCTGGTCCCGGAGGTGCAGTCAGCCACCCAAGAAGCACCTTTCAGGGGTTCTGTGCTTTTCGGTGGTGATGTCAAGGACATCACTGATTTGCAGGAGAAGGGGACGGCCCTTAAATCTGTTGATTCTATGTGCCGTCCCTTTTGCAGACACAGCCGGCCTTGCTAAACTCTCAGGGAAGGCGGGCCACTAAACATCGGGCCCCCACAGCTGCCAGGCCCCGCCGCCCAAAAAAGCAACGGGTGCCCCAGCTGCGGCGCTGCCTCACACTACCTGACTCTTTTCCTCTCCCACCGCCTCCGGACGCCCTGGAGGAACCAGTAGGAGGGAGGTTCTCCCTCCACCTTCCGGGTTGGGAGAGGATAACTTCAGGTTCATGGGTGCTTCAGATCATAGCAGAGGGGCACTCCATAGAGTTTCTACAGAAACCTCCACGTCACCCCTCTGAACTCCGCTTACTCAACGGACCATCTTCCTTTGGTCAGGGAAGAAATCTCGGCGCTCCTTGCGAAACATAAAGCATAGAGCCCGTCCTTCTCACTCCACGGGACGGAGTACTATTCCACTTCTTCCTTGTACCAAAGAAGACGGAGATCTCAGACCTACTCGATCTCGCCCCTGAACCTGTATGTGGAATACAAGAGGTTCAGGATGCCTCCTTCAATCCCTTTTGCCCCTTCGGCCGGGCCAATGACTTTATTACTAGATATGCAGGATGCTTTGTTTGCACATCCCCATTCGCCCTTACTGTTAGTACCTGGGTTTGCGTTCAGGGGTCCACTACCAGTTCAGGCGCTTCCATTTGGTCTTTCCTCGCCCCCAGTCTTTACCAAATGCCTGGCAGTGGTAGCGGCCCACCTGCGCTCTTTGGGAGCTCAGGTTTTCCTCACCTGGACGACTGGCCCTGGCGGCCCTGGCCCAGGGAGGAACTCCTGCATTTTCTCTCCTCACCCAGCAGGTTTTCACTGGCCTGTGTATTACCATCAACCATTCCAAGTCTCACCTGGATCCTTCATAGAGGCTCCAGTTCATCGACAATCTCGACACAACTTTGTGCAAGGCCTTTCTGCCTCCGGACAGGGGGCTCCTCCAGTCGCAGATTTCCTCCCATCGAACACAGGAGGGTCCCGCGAGGTCAGTGTCTGCCTACTGAGCTTATGGCGTGCCATCCCGACGGTTCCACAAGACGCCCACATGAGAATCTTCTCAGTGGACTCTTCATCTCAGTGGATCAACGAGACGACCTAGATCATCTGGTTCTGATCTCTTCGCCAATGGTAAGAGACTTGCAATGGTGGATGGTTCGAGAGAACCTCTTCCGGGGGGTCCCCTTTTTTCATCCTCCCCCTGATCAGACTCTGACCACGGACGCTTCAGGCGAAGGTTGGGGAGCCCATCTGGGTCCTCACCGAACCCAAGGCCTTTGGTCAAAGTTGGAGATAGTTCTCCACATCAACGTGCTCGAGCTTTGAGCAGTGCTGTATGTGCTCCAGGCCCTTCACCAATACATCCTTCCCGGTCACCTAGCTGTCCAAACGGACAACATGTGCGTGGTGTGGTACATCAACAAGCAGGGAGGAACTCTGTCCTACCCGCTGTGCAGGGAAGCGATGAGGGTCTGGGATTGGGCAACACTCCACAACCTTCACCTCACGGCGATCCATGTTCCGGGAGTCGACGATGTCCTGGCAGACAGACTGTCACTCGTCGGCTCTTCCATACGAGTGGGAATTGGACGAAAAAGTTCTAAAAAGCATCTTCCAGATTTGGGGGACTCCTCAGATCGACCTGATCGCTTCCTCCCAAAACGCAAAGCTTCCAATCTTTTGCTCGCTCGCTCCAGAGCGAGGCACTTTCTGGAGCGATGCTCTATCTCTAAGCTGGAAGGACAGATTCATCTATGCTTTTCCCCCAGTTCCTCTGGTCCCTCGTGTGCTACAGAAGCTTGCTTTAGAAGGAGCGAGAATGATTCTGATCGCTCCTTTCTGGCCCAGGCAAATCTGGTTCTCTCTTCTACAGCAATACTCAGAGGTTCCTCCTCTTCCTCTTCCTTTATCTCCAGGATTGCTGACCCAGGATCAGGGGACCCTGGTCCATCCGGGACTCAAGTCCCTTCAACTTCACACATGGCTCCTACAGACCTAGCTCAAGCCCATTTTGGTGTTTCTCCTAAGGTGGCCGAGATTCTGGTGGAGGCTAGAAAGCCCTCCACTAGGTCCACCTATGCCATGAAATGGAAAAGATTTTCTATCTGGGCTGCATCCAGGAATGTGGAGCCCTTTTCCTGCCCTGTGACCATTCTGCGTGAGTACATGCGTCATCTTTTCGACCTGGGTCTCAGTCACTCCTCTTTGAAAGTCCATATGGCGGCTATTTCAGCCTGCCATGCCCTGTTCGCGGATAAGGCATTTGCCCAGCTGGAGGTATCCAAAACTTTCCTCAGAGGGGTCCTTCATCTCAGGCCCCCTGTCCGGGCTCCAGCTCCGCCTTGGGACTTAAACTTTGTCCTCGAGAAACTTACCTTCCTCCCTTTGAGCCTGCAGCTTCCGCAGACTTGAAGTTTATATCGTGGAAGACTCTCTTCTTGGTGGCCATTACTTCTGCTTGCAGAATTTTCGAGCTCCAGGCCCTCATGTGCAAAATCCCTTATTTGATTTTTCACAAAGAACGAGTAGCTCTTCGAACGAATCCTAAGTTTCTTCCAAAGGTGGTAGCGGAATCTACCTTGAATCAGTCTATTGAATTACCTGCTTTCTTCACGCAGTACTCCAATCAAGGAGAATACCTGCTCCATACCATGGATGTTCACAGGATTCTGAGATACTACAGCGATAGGATGAAGAATCTCAGAAAGACTGATCAGTTGTTCGTCTCTTTTGCTCACAAAAGAGAAGGCAATGCTGTCTCTAAGCAATGCCTATCAAAATGGTTGGCCCAGTGCATCACTTTCTGTTATGACAAGTACAACAAGACCCTCCCGGGTCAAGTCAGAGGTCACTCCACTTGTGGAGTTGCCGCCTCTGCAGCTTGTTTTAAGAACGTGTCTGTGGCAGATATCTGTGCTGCCGCCACTTGACTTCGTCCATACATTTACTAAACATTACAGTTTGACATTGCCTCTTGTCAGAGCAGGCTTCGGTTAGCGGTCTTGGAGGGCCTCCTTTCTTGAGGTTTGCAAGCTTTCTTACTTATTGAGTAGTTCTCCTCCGTTGCCTTTTCATTTGTTCCAGACTGCTTGGGATTCTGTCCTGTATGTAATTACCTACTGCAAGAGCCCTCTCGAAAGTAAGATAGTACAGTTATTAAGAACTACTGAATAGTAGATCTTCGAGAGGCTCTTGCAGGTAATACCCTTCCCGCCTCAATCCCCTAGGCTTTTTCAGCTCCTTTTCCATTGAGGGAAATATCTGCTCTCTCTCGTCCGGGCCTTCCGGCCTGTGGCAGAAAGAACTGGAAGGCAGGCGTCCGGACCGCCCTTTATACCAACGTCAGTATGACGCCGGGTCACCTGATGGGGGCAGTCCTCGCCAGACCGCTAGCTATAAATTTTTTCTCATAGTCCTGCCGCAAGCCAGTCCTATATGTAATTACCTACTGCAAGAGCCTCTCTCGAAGATCTACTGTTACGGTAAGTTGTTACGTAACTGTACTTTGTCTATTGTGAGATCTAAGATTAGTTGTCCTAATGTTAAATATTAAACCACATTGGTCCATAAGGTCTGAATTGTTTAGTATGTTAAACATTAAAAGGAGGTGGTCTCTTCTCCTTCTCTCCTCTAGACTAAATATCCCCAATTCAGCTAATCTCTCCTCATGACTCGTGGTTTCCATCCCATGTATTATTTTTGTTGCTCGCCTTTGAGTCCTCTATCGTATCAATGTCACGCTTAAGGTAGGGGTTCCAGAACTGAGACCCAAAGTCTAAGTGAAGGATTACGTAAATTCTGTACATCTCTGTGTATCATGCTGCTATCACGTGCAGTGCTGTGGCTCAACTTGAGATGTCTTGCACTTTCCTGCAGGACATTTTTCATCTGAAACCTCCCATTCAGCACCTGGTCCATCCATGGGACCTCAACTTTATGTTGGAGAAACTCTCGTTACCTCCCTTTGAACCAGCCGCAAGTTGTGAGCTGCACTTTTTGTCATGGACAGTGCTATTTTTTGTTGTCACTTCTGCTTGAAGGATTTCTGAACTGCAGACCCTCATGTGTAAAGAGCCTTATTAGGTTTTTCACAAAGACAGGGTGTCTTTGTGTACTAATCCTAAGTTTCCTCCCAAAGTGGTGTCGGAGTTTACTTTGAACCAATCCATCCACCTTCCAGTTTATTATCTTGAGTACTTAATCAGGGGGAGGTTTTGCTTCATACTTTGGATGTACATAGAATTTTGCGTTGGTATACACATTGGACAAAGGCTTCACGGAAGTCTGATCAGTTGTTCCGTTTGCCCCAAGAGGGAAGGCACTCCTGTTTTTAAACAGTGTTTGTCTAAGTGGTTAGCCAACTGCATTGTTTATTGCTACTGTAAGTACAACAAAGACCTTTTGGGAGTGGTTCAGAGCCATTCCATCAGAGGCATGGCTGCCTCCACAGCTTGTTTCAGAAATGTTTGCTGCAGATGTTTTTGCAGCCAGCACCTGGCGTTCTGTCCACACCTTCACCAAGCATTACGGTCTGGACAAGGCTTGTAGATGCAGGGCCAATTTCAGCCTCACCACCCTGCAGGGACGGCTCTCTGAAGCCATTGGTTGCTCTCTGGCCCCCTTCCAGTACTGTTCCTTTTCATTGCTGGCACTGCTTGGGACTCTGTCCTACTGGTGCTGGCTATGCTGCAAAAGCATCCCTCAAATAAGCAATAAGGTATGATGGGGTGTGCATGGAGCACATTTTACTGCATGGCAAGCGGTGTAATAAGGCACAAGGCTGAAGGCCAAGTGACTTTAGCTGCTGGTTGTTTGGTCAAATGTGATCTTACTTAAACGGCTTTACAGCAGGTTACACCATAAGGACTGAAGACTGGCAGGTGCCAGGACCCTCAGAAAATTTTAGCTAACAATACCTCGGTGGGGGACTGCACCTGACGGCCTGGCCCCCGACATCTGATGTCACATAAAAGGAGCGGTCCCCCAGCATCCCTCAGTTCTTTTCCCGCTGTCGACTAGCCAGCATCGGCTCCACGGATGCCTCGAGCAGACAAATGACACTAAAACTTTTTCTGTTTGACAAAATTAGATAGGTACCCACATGTCTACTTCCCCAACTCCTTCTGCAGAATGACACACCTCGAAGTGTGTTTGCTGCAGGCAAATCCCTTTCAAAGACAGGCATTCTTCCTGTGTTCGGTGTCTAGGCCCAGAACACGACACCAAGGCCTGCCCCATCTGCCAGCAGTTTAACAGCAGGACCAGGATGTGCCACCAAAAAGCGCTCCAGGGCTTTCTTCTGGAAGAAAAATTGAAGGCCATGGAAAAAGATCCTTCCTCCAGAGGGGAATTTTCCCATCATAATTCTGGGAAACATCGAGAGAAACACTGGGACAGGGATAGTTAGAACCCCGAGTCGGGCCTCGGACTCCCGGGCCAGCTCCAGCTCTACCCGGTCGGAGAGATCTCCCTCCCGGACTCAGTCTCAGCCCACTCCAGTAAAGGTACGGGCTTCGGGGGGGGGGGGGGTTCTAGCTCAGTCTCCCTCCAACCACTCAAGACCAAGCATAAAGATAGCCGGTCGTCCAGCTCGATTGCCAGGCCTGAGGCTTTGGACTATCCGACACATGTCTGCACGTCAGACCAGCGACGGGACACCGACTAACACTCTGTCTCCCAATCTCCAAGAGAGTCAGAAGCCCCTCCAAGAAAAATGACCGAACTGACGTCCCTTAGGCGGACCTCGGATACCAAGCGGGCATCCGACCCAAGACCTGACGCCACCCCTGCCTCCACCCACTGACACTGGTTGCCAGGGGTCAGAGGAGGACATCTGGGCCCACGCTATGGACGACCAGATGGGTTGCCCCAGGAACAGACGCCTAACCCGGCTACGTCCCAGGCACAGACGCTCAAGCCAAAAGACGGACAGGTGCCGACGCCAGGCCCGTCGTCTGGCCTCAGTATTCAGGAGGTCAGAGCTTTTCACCTTCTGGTGGGACACCATTAAAAAGGATGTGGTGCCCACAAAGCCTCCTCAAGAAATTCCTCCCAAGGAACCCGAGAAGACGATACCCCCTGAACCCAGAGAACCACCCCTCCTAGGGGCACATTAAAGGAGAGAAGATCGGGGCAAAGCGAACATGTCCCAGAACTCCCTCAAGGTCTCCTAGTGACCACAGTCCTAAATGTCCCAGACGGAGATCACGCACTCTGTCTGGAGACTACTTGCGTCCGGATTCCTCGGACACTTTGAGGTCACCTTCTCGGGTTAGTCTCCCATCGCCAGACCCACGGGTCCTTCCTAGGTCGCCACTGGATGACCTCTCTTTCTTGGACATAATGAGGCACATACAAGAGAACATGGGGTGGGAGATGGAGGACTTGGACCCAGAACAGCAGCGCCTGGCAAAGTACCTCAGGCAGAAAGACACCAAGCCTGTGGTGGTCCCACCATTGGTGGATACTTTCTTGGAGGTTACTAAAGCCGCATGGAAATGTCCTTATTCTACTCCGGCGGTGCCCAAGAAAGCAGACCACTTCTATAGGGCACCCATGGAGGACCCATATCTGGCCCAGCAGCCCATGGCAGATTCTTTAATTATGGTCTCTCATGACCGTTCACAAAGGCCTCAACACCTTAGTACCCAGCCACCGGACCTGGAGTCTAAACAGCTGGATTCCTTTGGTAGGCACGTGTCTGCAGCTGCTACATGCTCCATCAGGTCCCTTAATTATCTTACACACGTGGTGCAGTTTCAGAATGCACTGTGGGACCAGGGCCAAGACCTGTTAAAGGACTTTCCAGATGGTGAGAAGGAGGAATTACTGAACCTCCTTCACACGGGGTCAGATGTTGGGACACAAGTCCTTCGAGCAGCTTATGACTGCGGACTCAGCTGCCAGAGATGCCACTGCAGGTGTTTGCCTCCGGAGACACTCCTGGCTATGGGTTTCCGGTTTCACCCAGTCCCATATAACGGTTCGGTGAGGACTCAGAAAGAGTCACCAAATTACAAGATGCCGGGAAGGTGGTCGGGAAAGTACAGGCCATGTACAGACCTAAGTCTGGCCCCTTTCATAGGGGCCAGAACCGTTTTCGTGGCCAGCAACACAGACACTAACCCTGCTCTGGCCAGCAACCCAGGGCAATCATAATAGAAAGCCAACCCAAATACCGGGGTGTCAGGGTCAGGAGAACCAAAATCGACCCAGCCCACGCAACCAACACCACTACAGCATGATTCCTTTCCGGCCCCTGCCCCACCTTTGGATCCAAGGGAAGGGAATGTCAGGGGTCATGTCTCTTACCGCCTGTCAGGGTGGCAGCAGATAACCTCCAACCAGTGGGTTCTTCAACTATTAGGTTAGGGACACTTTATAGAGTTCCCTCACCACCTACAAACAAGACCTCCTCTGCACTCCTGTTATTCGGGTCAGCATGCCCTGCTCATCCAGCAGGAGATCTCGGCACTCCTGGACAAGGATGCCATCGAGATCGTCCCACAGAACCAGAGAGGAGATTGTTACTATTCCCACTTCTTCCTGTTTCCAAAGAAAACAGGGGACCTGTGCCTGATCCTGGATCTCAGTGATCTCAACACCTTTGTGTTTAAACGCTTCTGCATGGTCACCCTTCTGGGTCTCATCCCCATGTTGAAGCAAGGCGCATGGTTAGCATCACTGGACATGCAGGACGCATATCTCCATCTCCCTATCACTCAAGTACACTGGAAGTTCCTGGGCTTCGAGTTCTTAGGACGCCATTATCAGTTCCGAGCACTTCCGTTCGGTCTGTCCTGGGCGCCTCATGTATTCACCAAATGCTTGGTTGTCTTGGCAGCGGCCCTCAGAAGACAGGGCCACTATGTATTCTGGATGACTGGCTTCTCATTGCCTCCTCTTGAAAGGCCCTGGTGACAGCAATTCAGGACACCCGTTCCCTTTTAGGGTCGCTGGGCATCACCATCAATCAGGAGAAGTCATTCCTCGTCCCCTCACAAAGATTGCAAATCATCGGAGCGGTTCTGCATACCGACCGAGGGAAAGCTTTCCTGCCCAAGGACAGGGTGGAACGCATCCAATCCCTCATACGGGACATCATGGCGAAGAGGCTGGTTCGCCTGCCCAGTCACACGGCATCAGTCATGGCCACAGTTTCCCTGGTTTGTCTCCATATGAGGGTTACTCAGTGGATGCTCAGAGCTCAGTGGGACCATAGACAAGATCACTTGAATCAATTTGTCCAGATCACAAAGCCAGTCATCCAGGACTGGCAGTGGTTCCTCATCCTGGAGCACCTTTCCAGGGGAGTCCCCTTCTTAGCACCTGCTCCAACTCTGACTCTCAACACCAATGCTTCGGGGTCTGGTTGGGGAGTTCACCTGGAAGGGATCAGGACTCTGGGATCTTGGACAACCCTGGAAACCCACCTCCACATCAGTATTCTGGAGATGAGGGCAGTCCTATATGCCTTACAGGCTTTACAGTCAGAGATTCCAGATTCCACCAGGTCATCTGTTAGTACAGACAGACAACACCTCGATTGTGTGTTACATCACCAAGCAACGAGACACTCACTCCTACCCACTTTGCAGAGAGGCAAAGAGAGTGTGGGATTGGGTATTGCAGCATGGTGCTGAAATTACCGGTGTAGACAACACTGTCACAGATCACCTGAGCCGGTCACAGGCCAGGGCTCACGAATGGGAACTGCTGTAGGTGGTGGTAGAGGACCTGTTCCGCAGATGGGGGACACCAGACATAGACCTATTCGCGTCCCCATACAATGCAAAACTGCCCACTTTCTGCTCGTTAGATCCAGGGCCTGGTGTTTTCTGGCGAGACGCATTGTCCCTCTCTTGGATGGGCAGGTTCCTCTACGCTTTCCCACCCTTCCCTTTGATCCAGAGGGTTCTTCTAAAACTCCGATCAGAGGGCGCATCCATGATCTTGGTGGCGCCCTTTTGGCCCAGACAAATTTGGTTCTGCTCCTCCACCAACTAGCTCAGGAACCGATGACAGCCCGAAATGGAAGGGCTCGGAACTGAAGATGATGGCGGAGAAACTCGAAGCGCAGGAACCTCTTGTGCGCTTGAGCTATAGGGATGTGCAGGTAAGCATCCTGCATATCTAGAGACGCTAAAAAGGCATCCTGCTTCAGCATGGGAATAAGACCTGGAAGAGTTACCATGCGGAATCTTTTGTAGGCGACCGACAAATTGAGGTCGCTGAGGTCCAGAATCGGACGGAGGTCCCCTGTCTTCTTTGGAACCAGGAAGAAGTGGGAATAGTATCCGTGTCCTCTCTGGTTCTCTGGGACGTACTCTATCGCTCCCATTTGTAGGAGCACGAGCACTTCTTGTCTGATCAATGACTTGTGCTGACCCGGGTACCGGGAGAGCAACGGAGGCCTCGAGGGTGGCTTTTCCGCGAATTCTATAAAGTGGCCTCTTCCGACCAACTGTAGAACCCACCTGTCAGTGGTTATAGCCTGCCATCCCGGCAGGAAATTCGCAATGCGACCCCTGACCATGACGTCCTGTTGATCCTGAGGGGCGGGGGCCAGAAAGGAGTCAGGCTGTGGCGGCTGAGGGTCCTGCTGGCTGGACTGGCTTAGGAGTGCGCTGGCTCCAACCTGTGGGTTGTTTTCCCTGGGCTCTACGAAAACCGGAGCCCCTCTGTTGTGGAACGGGGCCGGACTGTTGTCTCTGCGTCCGTCCACGAAATCGGCTTTGGTTCCTACGAAAGGAACTAAGCTTGGGTCGGTACATGGCCTGAACCGACCTCACCGCCTTCCCGGCATCTTGGAGTTTGGCAATTATCTTCTCTGAGGGTTTACCAAACAAAACTTCTCCCTCGAATGGGGTGTCCATGATGTTTTTCTGGATGTCCGGGGTAAAACCAGAGACACGGAGCCAGGAGTGCCTCCGGAGGCATACGCCTGAAGCTGCTGCTCGGGCTGAGGAGTCCGCGGAGTCGTACGCGGCTCGTAGTACCTGGGTTCCCACGTCCGAACCCGCGACGGAGGAGCTGCAACATCTCCTCCTTCTGCTCACCTTCCGCAATTCTCAGCGCAGACCAGACCCTGCTCCCACAGGGCATTTTGGAACTGCACCATGTGGGTCAAATAATTCAGGGATCTGATGGTGCAGGTAGTGAAGCATACGTGCACCACCCATGGAGTCCAGCTGCTTGGACTCTGGGTCCGTGGCAGGTGCTCAGATGTTGCGTCTCTGGGACCGGTCAAGAGGCTGTTATGACCAGAGAGTCGGCCTGAGGATGCTGGATCAAGTACTGGTCTTCTCTTGGAGCCTTCTACAAGCGGTCAGCTTTCTTGACATCGCTTGGAGCAAATGTGAGGCCTTCCACGCTGCTGGTGGCGATCACGAAAGTGTCTACCAAGGGTGGCACCACCACAGGCTTGGGTCCTTCTGCCAAGATACTTCACAAGGCGAGCCTTCAGGGTCTAACTCTTCCGCATCCCATCCCATGTTCTCCTGGATGTGTCTCATGATATCCGAGAACGTAAGGGTCATCCAGAGGAGACTTTGGCAGCTCACTGGGTCCGGAGAAGGGATGGAGGGGAGATGGGGATCTGGATGTAGAAAATCTGATCCTGTCCTCCGTCCGGCGGCTAACGGGCGCCTCTCTGGCCCCCGGGACTGGATGACCTAGAAGAGGATCTGGACGGAGGTCTCCTTTTATCTAGTCTCCCCTTGGAGGGGTCCTGGGCTTCCGGGGAGGAGGTAACCGGCCTGCAGACCCAGACGGAGACGGGGGCACAGGAACCGGAGGAGCAACCGGTGTAAGAGGAGAAGGAAGTGGAGGTGGAGTGGGGACCATGTCCTTTTTGATGGTATCCCACCAGTAAGTGAAAAGCTCCTTCACCTCTGAAAAGGAAAGGCCCGACGACGGGCCGGTGGACGGTCGTCTGGTCCCAGCGTCGGCTCCACAGGGGGCTCGGGTTGTGGCGAGGGTTCCCTGAGAGTCTCAACAGGACCGGGGTCGCCCGTCTGGTCCTCGGGCTGAGTTAACTCCTCCTCAGTGATGGTCTCCTGACTGACGTCGGTCGGAGGCGTCGGGGTCCTCTTCTCAATTGGAGCAGGCGCCAGTCCCCCTACCGGTGTCCGGTGATAAGTAGGCCTGGCCGGCGACGGTCTTCTGGCAGACGACGGCTCTGGGGACCTGTGGCGAGAGGCTGACGTCGGACGAACCGGCGTCGGGTCCTGCGGCCTCTTAAGTGAGGTGAGCTCCTTGGTTTTCCGGTGAAGAGGAGGAGGCAAGGAAGCAGACCTGACGTCTGGTTCAGAAATGGCGGAACCCGACTTGTGGTGATGGTGGCGATCCCCCGACTTAGCCAGGGCCTTGGAGGACGAGGAAGGCCTGGGAGTCTTGGCCTGAGAAGAGGAAGAACATTTTCTCACCGCAGTGGGGGGAGGCTGAGAGCTGGCCCGGGAAGGAGAGCGGTCGGACCTGGAGCCAGAGCTGCGTGAGTCGGAGGCCCTAGACGGGGACCTGGAAGGGGCCTTCTCTCTGTGCTTCTCAGCATGCTTGCGGGCCTTCTGCGAAGAATCCCCCTTGGAAGCCATGGTCTTGAGTTGCTCCTTTAAGAGGAATGCCTGTAGGGCCTTCTGGCAACGGATCCAGGTTCTGCTGTTGAAACCCTGGCAAAAGGAGCAGGACCGGGTGTCGTGGTCTGGGCCTAGGCACCGGACACAGGCCGAGTGCGGATCCTTGAATGGGATCTGCTTCCCACAGGCGCACTTCGAGGAGTGACCGGAGGTCGGGGAGGACATCAGAGAAAAAACTGAACTCGGAGAACAAATTTCCCGTAGGAAAACACTTTACCACGCATCGCGTGCTAGAAAACCAGTCAGGGTCGAGACATGCAAGTCGGCGGGAAAGAACTGGGAATCTGAGGGACCGCCTCTATAGTACTACGCCTGACGTTGGAGGCGGGACCGACGTCGGGGGCGGTCCCCGCTGAAGATAGCTAGCTAGAATTTTCTGTGGGGTCCTGACGCCTGCCGGCTTCGGTCCTAATGGTGTAACCTGCTGCAAGAGCTGTGTCTCGAAGTAAGATCCACAGATTCTTGGATGCTCCGCTCATAGCAGAGGGACACTCCATAGAGTTTCTTCAGAAACCACCCCCCTCTGAAGTCGTTGTAGTCACCAGAACATCTTCTCTTGGTCCAGAGGAAATTTCGGCTCTTCTGCTGAAACAAGCAGTAGAGCCTGTCCCCCTTCATCTGCTAGGGACGGGCTACTATTCCCATTTCTTCCTGGTCCCAAAGAAGACAGGAAATCTCAGACCAATTTTGGATCTCAGTTCCCTGAATTTTTACATAGAAATACAAAAGGTTCAGGATGCTCTCTTTGCAGAGCCTTCTGCCCCTCCTCCGGCCGGGTCAATGGCTTTGTGCTCTAGATATGCAGGACGCTTAATCTGCACATTCCCATTCGCCCATCTCATCGCAAATACCTTCGTTTTGCATTCCAGGTGGACCTCTACCAGTTCAAGGCGCTCCCATTTGGTCTATCCTCGGCCCCCCGAGTGTTTACCAAATGCCTGGCAGTGGTGTCGGCCCACCTGTGTACCAGGAGTGCAGGTTTCTCCCGCATTTCTGACGACTGGCTCCCTGGCGGCTCCGGCCCAGGAGGAACTCCTCATGCTACCTCTCCCTTACCCAGCAGGTTTTTGCCTGCCTGGGTATTACCATCAGCTATTCCAAGTCTCATCTGGACCCATCCCAGAGGCTACAGATTATTGGGGCGATTCTCAATATAACCACGGGCAAGGCCTTCTTGCCTCCGGACAGGGCGTACACCCTTCAGACCCAAATAAGTCTGTTGTCCGACCAAAGGATGGTCTCTGCGAGGTCGGTCCTTCGCCTTCTCGGGCTCATGGCGGCTGCTATCCCGACTGTGCCTCGTGCTAGACTCCACATGAGGATTTCTCAGTGGACTGTACGATCTCAATGGGATCAGCTAATGGACGACCCAGATCACCCAGTTCTGATCTCCTTGCTGATGATTCGGGACTTGCAATGGTGGATGGTTCAAGAGAACCTGTTTTGGGGAGTTCCTTTCTTTCATCCTCCCCCCTCCCAGACTCTAACCACAGACGCCTCAGGCGAAGATTGGGGAGCCCATCTAGGCCATCATCGGACCCAGGGCTCCTGGTCCAAGCTAGAACAAGCCTCCACATCAATGTGCTCGAGCTTCGGGCAGTGTTGTATGCTCTCCAAGCCCTTCACCAATACATCCTTCCCGGCCACCTAGCCGTCCAGATGGACAACATGTGCGTGGTGTGGTATATCAACAAACAGGGAGGGACTCGGTCCTACCCTCTATGCATGGAGGCAGGGAGGATTTGGGATTGGGCAACACAACACAGCCTTCACCTCACGGCAATTCATGTTCTGGGAGTCGACAACACCCTGGCGGACAAGCTAAGTCGTTCTTCTGCTCTGACTCGCGAGTGGGAACTGGACCAAGGGGTCCTAGACAGTATCTTCCAACTTTGGGGAACACCACAGGTAGACCTGTTCGCATCCCCCCCAAAACGCAAAACTTCCCGTCTTCTGCTCGCTCGTTCCAGAGTGAGGCGTTTTTTGGAGCGACACTCTGTCTCTAGACTGGAAGGACAGATTCGTCTATGCCTTTCCCCCAATTCCACTTATCCCACGAGTCTTGCAGAAACTAGCTTCAGAAGGAGCGCGAATTATTCTGATTGCTCCTTTCTGGCCCAGGCAGGTCTGGTTCTCTCTTCTACAACAATATTCAGAGGATCCTCCTCTTCCTCTTCCTCTATCTCGAGGTTTATTGACCCAGGATCAGGGGACCCTGGTCTATCCAGGCCTCAGATCCCTTCAACTGCATGCATGGCTCCTGCAGACTTAGCCCAGTCCTGTTTTGGAGTGTCTCCCAAAGTGGCGGAGATTTTAGTGGAGGCCAGAAAACCCTCCACCAGATCAACTTATGCCATGAAGTGGAAAAGATTCACTATTTGGGCCGCTTCCAAGAACGTGGAACCTTTCTCCTGTTCAGCGGGGCTTCTGCTGGAGTATCTACGTCATCTGTTTGACCTGGGTCTCAGTCATTCCTCTCTGAAGGTACACATGGCGACCATCCTGGCCTATCATGTTCCCTTCGCAGACAAGGCTTTCGCTCAACTGGAGGTCTCTAAAGACCTTTCTCAGACAGGTCCTCCACCTGAGGCCCCCTATCCGTACACCTGCTCCCCCTTGGGACTTGAATTTTGTTCTCAAGAAACTTACTCTCCCTCCCTTTGAACCTGCAGCTTCTGCAGATTTGAAGTTCCTTTCATGGAAGACTCTCTTCTTGGTGACCATGACTTTGGCTCGGAGAGTCTCCGAGCTCCAGGCCCTGATGTGTAAAATCCTGTACTTGATTTTTCACAAGGAACGAGTTGCTCTTCACACGAATCCTAAGTTTCTCCCTAAAGTAGTAGCCGAGTCTACTCTAAATCGGTCCATAGAGTTACCTGCCTTTTTTACGCAGTACTCTAATCAAGGGGAATATTTACTCCATACTATGGATGTTCACCGGATTCTGAGATACTACACCAATAGGACGAAGGATCTCAGAAAGACTGATCAATTGTTTGTCTCTCTTGCTCACAAAAGGGAAGGCAATGCTGTTTCCAAGCAATGCCTGTCTAAGTGGTTGGCTCATTGCATCACTTTCTGTTATGACAAATACAAGACCCTCCCGGGTCAAGTCAGAGGCCACTCCCCAAGAGGAGTAGCTGCTTCAGCGGCTTGTTTCAAGAATGCGTCTGTGGCAGACATTTGCGCTGCTGCCACCTGGACTTCCATCCATACCTTTACGAAACCCTACAGTCTGGATATAGCCTCTCGCCATAGAGCAGGCTTCGGGCTGGCTGTTTTGCAAGGCTTCCTATCCTGAGACTTTCACAACCAGAACTAACTTTTGGAGTAGTTTTCCTCCTCCCGGTGCCTCTTTGTTCCGGACTGCTTGGGATTCAGTCCTATATGTAATTGCCTACTGCAAGAGCCCTCTCGAAGTAAGATAGTACAGTTACATAAGAACTTACCGTAACAGTAGATCTTCGAGAGAGGCTCTTCCAGTAGGTAATACCTTCCCGCCCTCCATCCCCCTAGGCTTTTTTCCGCTCCTTTTCCATTGAGGGAAATATCCGCTTCTGTCTCGTCCGGCCTCTTTTGGCCTATGGCGGGAAAGAACTGGAAGGCAGGCATCTGGGACCGCCCCTTTATACCGACGTCTCCTGATGCCGGTCACCTGACATGGGGGTGGTCCCTCGCCAGAGACTGCTAGCTAGAAATGTTTCCGTGGGGTCCTGCTGCCGGCCGGCGTCAGTCCTATATGTAATTACCTACTGCAAGAGCTTCTCTCGAAGATCTACTGTTACAGTAAGTTCTTACGTAACTGTACTATCTTCGAGGAACTGTCTCTTGCAGTAGGTACAGTCCTGCCCTCCGTCCCCCTGCCTGTTCGCTTTCGTTCACTGCAACCCAGGACGTTAGGTGGGGTCTCTTTGGTTCCTCTGTTTCCCTCGGTCCAGGCCTTGCTTGCTGAGGCCAGCGGGGAACAGGGTCCTTGGGGCCACCCTCACTTATACTCGGCATCAGGAAGTGATGTCATGTGGGCGGCCCCCATTGAAGAGTGCTAGAAGAAGCTGCCGAGTGATAACGCCACCTGGTGGAACTCCCAAGAGTAATCACCTACTGCAAGAGACCGTTCCTCGAAGATCTGCTGTTACGGTACGTTCTTGCGTAGCAGTACTTTCTAGAAGTGGTATATGTTGTTCATCCACACTGACCCACCCACCTGACCTCCCTGCCTTCATAACCCAACCTCTGCTTCCAGCAGGCAAGATCTGGTGTCAAGGGGCAGAGCAAAGAGTTATACCACCCGGGTGCATGGGAGGAGCCATCTTTTAGACCTTTCGACAAGATTCTTAAAGGGAAAGACCATGCCAAGAAGTGTGGATGAACATATACCACTCCTAGAACTACTGTTACAGGTGAGTAACCTGTGATCTCACTCCAAGGGGGAGCTCTTGCAGCAGGTAATACCATTAGGACTAAGGCCGCCAAGCATTAGGACCCCATGGAAAAATCTTCTAGCTTGCAGTCTGTGGCGCCACCTCAGTTCTTTTCCTGCTGTCGACTTGCTAACAGTGGATCTATGGATGCCATAGTTCAGTCAACCGCCTTTTTTTGCGCCATCACACAGTTAGTTTTTCTCAGTAATATTCTACGAAAGTGCACGTCTTCACCTTCCATGTGACGAAAGTCTGTGCGTGTGTAGGAAGCAGACCCCAAGACCAAGAAGAATGCTGAGGACATCCACAAGGGAGATCCACAAAATGGTGGCAAGGGACACCACAGGGGAAGGAAACAGCTTCTGATAGGGGACTCGATTGTTAGGGGGGTAGAACGGGGGAAGGGAGAGGCGAGGGAGGTAAGGTGCCTGCCTGGTGCCATGGCTTGGAGGGACAAGAAGCGAATCCTCCGGATTGCAGAAGCAGCATCACAGGAGAGGGAACTAGATATCATTGTCCACCTTGGGACAAATGACCTAGCTAGGCATGTAATCAGTGCAGTGCAGGATGAATTTATGGAGTTGGGGAGGGGCCTCAGACAGGTAGCAAGCACGGTTACCTTTTCGGAGGTGCTGCCAGTCCATGGCAGGGGTGAGGCTAGGGTACTGCACACCATGCAGTTTAATGTGAATGGTTGCAAAACTGGTGCAGAGCACAGGGCTTTGGCTTCATTGGGGACTGGGGATGCACCTGGAGAGATGAAGGTGTGTACCGGCACGATGGTCTGCACCTGTCCACGAAGGGAACCAAGCTCCTAAGTGGCAGGTTTAAATGCTTCCTTGGCAAGCTTTTAAACTAGCCAAGGGGGGAGGTGCTGATAAGAGCCTGGAATTTCAAGCCTCCCCCCACAAAACATGGCAGGTAGTAAGGTAAACACTGAGGTACAGAGCTCAACAGAGGGCAGGACGGGGTAAATGGAAAAATAGACAAGGGCAATAAGAGCAGGGATGGGGGGAAAAAGGATAAAGCCAACATTAAATGGAGGGCAATGAGTACCAATGCCCGTAGTCTGGGAAACAAGCTTCCTAAGCTAGTAACCCTGATGGAAGATGAAAAATTGGATATTGTGGCAGTCACAGAAACATGGTACACGGAGAACCGTGACTGGGATGTCAACATACCGGGGTACACAGTCTACAGAAGGGACAGGGAGGGTAAAAGAGGAGGTAGAGTAGCTCTATACATAAGGGAAGGGATCAAAGCTACAGAACTAAAAAGTAAAAGGGGAGGACAGGAGGCACTCTGGGTCATCTTGGAGACAGGGAATGGCATCACAATCCGCACAGGGGTTGTATACAGACCTCGCCTCAAGGAGGAAACGACAAGAAAATGATGAGGACATTCTCAAAATGGCTGAAAAGGGGGAGATACTGTTGATGGGGGACCTGAATATGCCAGATGTTAACTGGATGACATGTACTGCAGCCACATCCAAGAGCAGGGTCATTCTCGATGACCTGCAGGGGGCAGGCCTTAGACAGCTAGTGTTGGAACCCACTCAGGAGGGAGCATTACTAGACCTGGTACTCTCAAATGGAGAGAGGATCACACATTTAGAAGTCAGTAGACATCTGGGAACAAGTGACCACTGCACAGTGTGCTTCACATTAAGCACAACCATGGAGACAAGCCATACAAAAATAAGGATACTGGATTTTAGAAGGGCCGACTTAGGCAAAATGGGTGAATACCTGAGGAATGCACTACCAAATGGCCAAAAGGGGGCGTGGAAGGACAATGGAGAAAAATCAAAACTGCCATCTTAGAAGCAACAAGCCTTTGTGTGGGACAAATAAAGAAAACAAAGCAGAGTAAAAAAAACACTATGGTTCTCAAAAGAGGTGGCAGGGAAGATTAAGGAGAAAGACTGCATTCAGAAAGTATAAGGAATCACAGAAGGAGCACGACAGGGAACTGTATCAATTAAAGCAGAAAGAAGCGAGGAAGGCAGTCAGAATAGCAAAGGCCCAAACCGAGGAAAAAATAGCCAACTCAGTTAAGAAGGGGGATAAAATCTTTTACAGGTACATTTGGGAGCATAGAAAGGTTAAGGGAGGAATAGTGAAGATTAATAAAGGAGAGGGGAGGTGGGCAGAGGGAGACAGTGAAAAGGCAGAGATACTGAATGAATACTTTTGCTCAGTATTCACAAAAGAAGATGAGGAGTTACCTAAACCAGACAATAGAAGCACTCTGGGTGGGGGGTTGACACCAGTCCATTTACAGAAGAAAGAGTCCTGAAAGAACTCCTAAAGCTCAAGGTGGACAAAGCAATGGGGTCTGACGGGATTCACCCTAGAATCCTAAAAGAACTAAAGGAGGACCTAGTGACACCACTGACCACACTTAACACATTATGGGAGGATGGAGTGGTACCTGAGGACTGGAGGAGGGCAGATGTGATTCCCCTTCACAAAAGTGGGAGCAAGGCAGAAGCAGGAAACTACAGACGTGTAAGTTTGACCTCAGTGGTAGGGAAAATGATGGAATTACTTCTGAAAGAAAGAATTGTTGAGTAAGTAGAGGCCAGCAGGGCACAGGACCCAAAGCAGCATGGATTTACAGCAGGATGGTCATGTCAGACAAATCTAATTGATTTCTTTGACTGGGTAACCAAAGTAATAGACCAGGGAGGGGCTGTGGATATGGCCTACCTAGACTTTAGCAAGGCATTTGACATAGTCCCGCACAAAAGACTAATAATCAAGTTAGCTAGCCTGGGAGTGGGTTCCAGGGTGGTAGCCTGGGTAGCAAACTGGCTGCACAACAGGACACAGAAGGTAATAGTGAATGGAACACATTCTGAAGAAAGGGGGGTTACTAGTGGAGTACTTCAGGGGTCAGTACTGGATCCAGTCCTCTTTAACATCTGTATAGGTGGCATTGCAGAGGGTCTGGAGGGAAAGGTATGCCTTTTTGCAGATGAGACAAAGACCTGTAACAGAATTGATACACAAGGGGGGTAGAAAGGATGAGAAGGGACTTGTCAAGGTTGGAGGAATGGTCAGACATATGGCAACTTAGATTCAATGCAAAGAAGTGCAAAGTAATGCACTTGGGAAACAGAAACCCAGGAGAAGAGTACACAATAGCAGAGGAGGTACTAACAACAACAAAAATGGAAAGGGACTTGGGGGTAGTCATATCAAATGACTTAAAGGTGGGTAATCAATGTGAGACGTCAGTAAGGAGAGCCAGGGGGATACTGGGATGCATAGGAAGGGGCATCACAAGTAGAAAAAGGGAAGTGGTCATCCCTCTGTACAGACAGTTGGTGAGACCTCATCTGGAATACTGTGTGCAGTTTTGGAGATCCCATCTACGCAAGGACATACAGGATGCAAGCAGTCCAGAGGAGGGCAACTAAAATGGTGCAGGGTCTGCATCAGAAACCATATTAAGAGAGACTGAGAGCTTAATATGTATACCCTTGATGAAAGGAGGGACAGAGGGGACATGGTAGAAACTTTCAAGTACCTCAAGGGAATCAACAAAGTCCAGGAGGGTAGCATCTTTCAGAAAGATGTGTAGGAACGAGGGGGGACAGCTCAGGGGTAATGTGAGGACATTTTTTTTCATGGAGGGAGTGGTGGATACATGGAACCGCCGTCCTGGGGAGGTTGTTGGGTCTAAAACAGTGGGGGAATTCAAACATGCATGGGACAGACATAAGGCAATTGTAGTGGAGGGTTGCAGGAAGTAGGCTGTTGGTTAACTAGAATCTGCAGCTTATCCAATAGGAAGGGAAATGGACAGACTGGGTGGGCCAAGTGCTCCTTATCTGCCGTCAAAGTCTGTTTCTGTGCTTCTGTGTTAAAGGGCGGCCGCTCTGCCTGCCTGATCTGCCTATGCGCAAACCACCTGCCTGACACCTGCCCACACTGTCAAAAATTTAACAGTAAAACGCTCATTCGACACGCTAATATGCTTAAAGCCTTCCTTTAAGAGAAACAAGTGGCCGCCATGCAGAAGACCCAGTCGGGGCTGAGTTGTTGTTCTTCACCCAGGGAGTGTCTTCCCCAAAGGAGAATAGATTGGGAGGGAAACACCATCACCGGGAGAAAGAGCCAGGTCAGAACCCCATCCAAAGTCCCCGCCAGAGGACTTCTGCTTCTTCCACCTCCAGCGGGAGGTCAGAATCTGTCCCCCCAGGTACCACTGCAGTTTCGGGGGTTGCTCACAAGAAGACTTCCTCCTCAACACACTCCAAAGGTAAGGAGTCTTCTTCATTAGGGCGTTCGTCTGCCCAAGTTACCTTGGCCCACCAACCCCATAAATCCTCCTATGGGATGCCCCAAGAGGGACAGGTGTCCGCTTCGGGCAAATTTTCGGATGCCACCCAAAAGCATGCTGGTTTGTCTGACAAACGCAAAAGACCAGATGATACCACCAGATGCCAGGAGGTCATCAGATATTGGACACCGCCTCCACCAGAACATAGGGAGATGTCAGCCTCTGACTGTAGGCATACTGCCGGCCCTTCCGACTCCGCGTAGCAGAAAGACCAGGTGCCACCAGCCCCAGAGGATCAGACGTCGGCCCTGATGACCAAGGCGAAGGATAAAACGCCTAGAACTGAGGACACCCAACCCCGCCTCCCAAGGAGCCTGATGGCAGACCACAAGGGAGCTCAGCTCCACGGGAAGAGTCCCAACCAGACCTGACGCCAGAGGCACCCATAGAAGAGGTACCTCGGGACCGCACGCCCGCCCGCAAAGATCCACGGGGTCCGACGCCCGGCCTCTCACACCCAACTCTTCCACCCTCAGTCGTCCCTTTAGCTGAAGTAGGGGGTGCTGTTTACTTCATGGTGGAACACCATCAAAGGGGATCTACTACAGAAGCCAAGGGACCCGTCCCCAATTCGGCCATTACCCAGGTACCTATCTCCTAGGCCACCTCCTCCCGCCAAGGTAGGCCGTCACAGGTGAGACAAGCCGGACGCCCGGTCCGAGTGGTAGGAGAAGGTATCCTTCAGCCGACGTCTCCCTTCAAACTCAGGAGGACACCGGAGATGACTCCTCTGAGGACGAGCTCCCTATCCCCTCTCTGGACCCAAGGAACTCTCCTAGGTCACCCCCGGATGACCTGTCCTTCTTGGACGTAATGCATTCTATTCATGCTCTGTACCAATGGGACACGGAAGGGCTGGATCCCGAGTGACCCCATTTGGCTAAATTCTTGGGGGCTACTGACCCAGAGTCATTGGTCCTTCTCCCATTAGTAGAATCTTTCCAGGACATCACCAGGTTAACCTGGAAACACCCGACTGCTATAGCTGCGGTGCCAAGAAAGGCGGACAGGCTCTAAAAGAACCCTAAAGAGGAGCCTTTCCTAGGAGAGCACCCTAAAGCTGATTTCCATGGTGGTAACGGCAGCACACGGGGTAATTTCTTTCTCTACCTTGAGTGTTAGACCAGTATCACAACAGATGAGTGGGGTCATACAACTAATGGAGAGGGGATATGCCCTGAAGGTTTTGGAACTATCTCCAGACAACCCTCCTGTTCCCTCCCACTACTCCCCATCCCACGTCGACCTGAACCTAACATAGATCCAGGCTATAGATCCCATTCCTTCAAACCAATGGGGGAGGGGCTATTACTCCCATTTTTTCTAGGCAGTAACTATAGGGACGGAGCCGCCAGGTACTAGGACCACCCGGAAAACTTCTAGCTAGCAGTATTCAGTGAGGAACCAACTCTGATGTCGGCACACCGACGTCCGACCTATGGTATAAAAGGGATGGTCCCCCAGCCCATCCCAAAGTTCTTTTTCCCACCGTCGACCCATGCAGATCAGACCTCCATGGACTCCTGATTCTAGTCGGCCACCATTTTCATTGTGTTTCGACCGAGATTTATTTTCACAGTTTAACATCTTTCTTTCCTTTAAAATCTTGTCTGTGTCAGTCTTCACCATTCATCACCTTTGGGTTCTGGCCAGAGGTCACAACTCGCAGGAGCTTTTTGATGGATGAGTCGACGCATCATCGGGCGCCGGTCTTGAGACCAACGCACTGCGTGGCGCTCGCGGGTTGGCCGTGGAGGGTAACTGAGAAACTTTGAGAGGCCTGCTGCTTTTCTAGAAGCCTTCGACTCTCTTTCGCAGTTCGTCTGCTCCGTGTCAGTTTGTCGACCCAGATTGTTTTCCTGCCGGTTCAGTTTCGCTTCACTCGACGGCGCCTGGTAAGACTGTTCCTTATTTTATTTTGCGACGTCAGGTCTTGTTTGATCTTTTTCCGTAGGTCATGTCTCGGTCAGGGGGCAAGAACACTTTGAAGACGGGATGGCCCCCCATGCGGCTGTAAGTACTCCGTCACCAACCAACATGACCATTGCCTCACGTGTCTTGGCCCACTGCACGACATGGATTCGTGCGACGCCTGCTTCTCCATGGACCGTCGTGTCATCAAACAACGCGCGTGGAAAGTTGGACAAGCTCCGCCGACTTTCGGGGTACAGGCACACCACTTAGGCCAAGCCACTGCTCTCTGGCCTTCCCGAGCCCTTCTGGTTCTGTACAGACCGGAGGAGGAGGGGGCTTCTGCTTCTTGTAGCCTCGCCATTGCAGAAGCCCCTTCCATGGTGCAGGAGGCCCAGTCCATTCCCTTTGGGGGACGGGCGGGAGGCACTGCCTTGGCAATCACCCCTTCGGGGGGTGAAGGCTCCCCCGATGTATCTTTAGCTCGGAAGGCCTGGGTCGGCGCTGTCCTCAATGCCATCTGTTGGCACCATGGGCTCTGGCGCCATTGGCACCAGTTCATCGCTTGGCGCCGTTGCTGCTGTCTGCTCTATTCGCGCTGCCGATGGTGCTGGCGGCACCGTGGGAGAGACTATGGCACAGTCCTTTGCTGTTTCTCAAGACGGTGCTGCTCGCGGCGCCGTGGTTTTGCATGGCACCGTGTCCCACTTTGGAGCCGCTTGAGGTGCCGAGTGAGAATACTGCACCATGGGGGTTTCAGGCGAAGTCAGAGCCATCGTCATCCCAGTCTTTGGACTCCACGCCACTCGTGGCGCCATGGGTCGGGATTGTGCCATTGGGGTTTCTAACCGAGAGCGCGGTCAGAGCCGTTGCTGGTGCTGTCTCTGGCCTCGGCGCTGCTTGCGGTGCCGTGGGCCCGGACAACACCATGACAGGCCCTGACTCCAATGCTGCTGCCATCATCGGCGCCATGTCTTCTTCCCGCACCATTTGCAGTGCAGCTGAGGGCCTCAGCGCTGATTCTGGTGCAGTTACTCAGATTTGGTGCCCCTTTCAGTCGGGATGGCAGCGGGCATCCACACACCATTTTGGCACAGAGCTTCGGTCTTCACCTCCTCGGAGGGGGAATCTGATTCTGAGTCAGACAGGCAGTCTGACTCTTTGGAGTTGGCTGCTCATGTGGACACCTTGGTAGTGTCCTTGACAGGCCAGAACCAGCCCCCTTCTAAGGAGAGGACAGTTGCTTCTGGGACCAGTGACCAGCAGCTCTGCAGTCTGGTCCCCGGGGGGGGTTCTGACCCCTCAGTAGTGGTACCCCCTCATGTGGTGTGCCTGGATTGCCCAACTTTGGGGCCGATCAGAGCACTCACAGGAGGGGAGGGTGCTGCTCCCTGGATAGCCCCCTCAGGGGCCGACCAGGGTTGCCAGCTGCCTAGGCTGGCTCCCTCGAGGAGGGCACTTTCGGATTCCGGAGGGTCGAGGAGTATGGGATCTGTGCGGTGGCCTTTTTCTGGAGCCCACCCGGGCTCTGAGAGAAGTAGTAGCGCGGATCTCCGCCCTTCCCTTTCAGTTTCCTGCGAGAGGGCCCCGTTCTTTGGAGGTAGGGGGCCATCCTTCTGAACTTTCACGGCCCCGGTCACCTCACAAGGGGGATTCTTCAGGGCACAGCCTAGGCAGTTCCAGTTTGGTTGACCAGCTGTCGGCTGTGGAGTTTTCCGGAGCTCCTGCTTTCCTTAGGGCTCCATGTGCGCTCCCTAGCCCAGGCAGAGGACAGCCGATTCCTGTTGTCGGCTCTGCCTCTTCTCCTCTGCCGCATTCTCCTGCGCTCCCAGGTATTCTTGGTCCTAGCGGTCCTCTCTCCTGGGAGCAGTTCAGAGCGGTGGCTGCTCAGTTTCCCTCTTATGTTGGGGCTATGGACAGACAGGTTTTTCAACCTCCCCCTGAGCAGCCAGCTTCTGAACTTTTGAGGTCCTTTAACTCCTCATCCCCCTCTTCTGGGGGAGTGGAGCAGTCTGTCCACATCTCCCCAGCTGCTGATCTCAGTGTCTCAGCGATTCCTCATGAGGATGTTGGACCTGCACATCACCCCACCCACTCAACACAATCCAGAGCACTTGACACGTGCCTTCCTAGACTATTTTCAGTGCGAACACCCTTGTGGTGCCCCCCAGCCTGCTCCCTTTTGGGAGGCGTCATTGCATTCCTGGCAGAGATCCTTTTCCGGAGTCCCAGCCCCTGGGGATCTCTACCAGCGGTATTGTACTCCCTCAGAGACTTCAGGTTCCATGCCTCATCCTCAGTCAGGATTGACACAGCTGGAAACTCCTGAATGGCTTCACGCCCTTCACCATGACCGGCCCCCAGATGAAGATTCTATGGATTTTGACTTCTGGAGGAGGAGGAGGACATTCTACTCTGCACGGTTGCTGCTCTCTGTTGCAGCACATCAGGCCCACTATGCTACCTATGATAGGTTCCTGTGATTCAGATTAGGTCAACTCCTAGCCGCTTGCCTGACACGGAGGTAGCCAGACAAGCCATTGCACTCTCTGCACGTGGCCTGGAGCTAGCAAGGCACCAAGCAAGGGCATCGTATGACACCAGTGAGGTAGCTATCAGGGTCGTAGGGACAGCGATCTGCATAAGGTGGGCGGCATGGCTGCGTCTCTCCTGGTTGTCACCCTTGGCCTGGCATAGGGTGATTAACTCTGCTCACCAGAGAACCTGTATTTTCTCCCGTAGAGTGAGACTGCATCTGTTGGGGCAACTTCCTACTCCTTCCAAGGAGTCACCGTCTCACTCTCCCCACTCCCGGGCCTCTCCAGACCCGTGAAGGTTCTCTGTGTGTCACCCACTGAGAGCCAAGGGGTACAGTCCCTTAGGGTTAGGGCCCCCTTCATTGGGGATCGGCACTCACCCAAAGGTGATGAATGGTGAAGATTGATACAGGCAAGAAATGGAAATTGCATACCCTACCGTAATTCAGATCTTTCTGTGTATCTTCACCATTTATCACAATCCCGCCCTCCATCCCCCTGGGGCCTCAGTCTCTGTGTCCCCCTTCCTCTCTGTGCCCCCTCCTCGACTCCTTCCTTTCTGTTTGGTTAACAGTGGGGTAACTTGGGGCACATGGGGGGATAATTCTCTCTACGGGCAGAGTGGTCAGGATGAGGGGCACTCCTCCTTCAGTGCCTCGGTTCCACTTCTGTGGGGTAGGAGTTGGCAGTTGCCCTCCTTTCTTTCCTTCTCCCAGTCAACTTCTTTCATTTCCTTGTCCTTTGGACACCTCCTCAGTTTAATTTAAGAAACTAGTTTCTTACACCAAAAATTTCTTTTGGGGGGGGGGGATGTCCCTGTATCCTGTCTTTTCTTCCAGAATAGCCTACTCTGCTTGTTGGAGTTATTGCCAGTGATTCTGTGCCTTGAATTCTGGCAGTTAGCCTTTTGGCTACTCCTTCGCAGTTCCTATACAATCTGGAGACAGGTCAAGGTTCCAGGGTGTCTTCCTTTTCTCTCCCCCTTTCCCAGTTCACATCCTTATTTCTAAATCCTTAACCCTCCCTTCTTCCTCTTTTCCTACTTCCATTGCTTGGGGCCCCTACTCAATTCCCTTAGTTTTTCAAACTTATTCTGTCCCCTCAGTTGTTTATTTCTCCATTTAGTTTATATGTTTTTTCCTTTGTCCTTTGGACTTCCTTGTCCCACCCTCTCAACCTTTTTCTCACTCTGCGGCGACTCAGAAGTGGTGGGATGGCTGAGTCGTCAACACCTAACAGCCAACCCGCGAGCGCCACGTAGTGAGTTGGCCTCGTGGGTGGCGCTGATGGTGCGTTGACTCTGCCCATCCAAAAAACACGCTCCCGCGGGGTCATGACCTCCAGCCAGAACCCAAAGGTGATGAATGGTGAAGATGCACAGAAAGATCAGAATTATGATAGGTACGTACTTCCATTTCCTGTATGTCTTCTTTTCTAGTAAAGTCTTCTGACTGGTGAATGAAGTGTACCTGCGGCAAGCAGATCCCCGCTCAGGACAGACACTCCTCGTACCTGCTCTGCCTAGACCCTAACCATGACACTGAGGACTGCCAGAGTTTAACCAGGTCACATGGAGAAGCCACTGGAAGACCCTTCAGGCTTTCCTTCTGCAGCAAAAAATAGCGACGATGGAGAAGGAGCTCCAGGGCAAAACCTCTTCTTCCTCCCCGATCTCTGGGGCATCAACAACTTCTTCTCACAAAGAGAAGTCAAGCACAAGCACTGGGATAAGGACAATGATTGGCCCTGGTCGGCTTCCCATTCTAGGTCACCGCACAAGTCAGCGTCCACTTCTGGATTTTACTCACGCAGGAGGTCGGTCCCTTCTTCACTGGCAGCCCTCACTCCTTCCAGGCTGCCCATGTCATATTATCAAACTTGGGCTGATTGAGGCTACTGGGTCATGTACCAAGACGCTGAGCAAGAAGAGTAGGGCTAAGAAGCCAAGCTGGCTGAACAAGGAGGTTTTGGAATGGGTAAGGGCACAAAAAGCAGCTTTTTGGAGGTTGAAGAAGTCCGGGAAGGGGAAGCACAGGGAAATGTGTGCAGAGAAGTCCAAGGAGGTAACCAGATTGTTCAGGGCAGCCAAGGCTTCCAGGGAGCTGAGGTTGACAGGGTTGAATAAGGCTCTGTCCCATTTGTTATGCAGAAACAGTTCAAATGCAAGGATCTGTTCTGTTCTCCCCTTTTCTGTCTGTTCGCACAACCAGATTTTCTCGTGAGACCTCGGACTTGACCACCCCGATGATCTTACAATTCTCTGCCTCTCGCTATCTCTCTACCCTCACTTGCTGTTCTGTCTTTTCTTCCCCCTTGCATATCTGCTGGTATAAAAATATATGTGAAATGTAACTGATACTGGGATCCCTTTGTTTAGAAATGTGTGTAGTTATACTGTTGAAATGATTGCATAAAGCTGTTTGGAACTCAAGGGGTTAACCAGTTTGCAGACTCTCTGAGAAGCTGTAAGCAAGAGGTCAGTTTTGGGTCACAATGTTCTTTTTGCTGCACTTGTTGAAACTTACAAGAACACTATGCCAGAAGCATGCTGTTTTCTTAAGGAGTGTGGGTTGCAAAGATTTATAAAAACAGAGCTGCAATTTCTTGCAAGAGAGAAACTCAGGAACTGAGATTGGAATTTGAGAAGAAACCCAGATGGACTTTCTCTGTTTATACTGGCTTTGTAAATCGTTACACTGAACACTTTTATTTTTTTATTATACTTTTTACTTTTATTTTACTTAATAAGACTCTTGTTGCATATTTTACAGCTGCTCCTGGTTTTCCTATGCTTCTGACCTGTGCCTCGACAGGGAGAAAGACTTTTTCAGATACATAAGGGAGAGAAGGAGCTGCAGGGACCAGATAGTGAAAATTAGGAAGGACGGGGTGTCTGTGAAGAAGGCGGCAGAGCAGGCAGAAGCACTAAACAAATACTTCTGTGTTCACGAAGGAGAAAGGCGGACAGCTACCTCATGGGATGGAGAAGGTGGGCAGACAGGGGTAGGGGTGACAGATTGGGCAATTATGGAGGGGCAGGTGCTGAAGGGTCTGAAGGCACTAAGGTCGATAAGGCAGTAGGTCTGGATGGCATTCACCCCAGGGTGCTGAAAGAACTGGCGGAGGTATTAGCGGGGCCACTGGCAGACCTGTTCAATTCCTCCCTGGACACAAGTTGCATACCACAGGATTGGAGGACTGCTCACGTGGTGCCCCTCCACAAGAGTGTGCCCAAAGGATGAACCAGGGAATTACAGACCTGTAAGCCTCACATCCATTGTAGGAAAACTTCTGGAAGCAATCCTGAAAGAGAGACTGGTGACCTTTTTGGAGGAAAATGGACTCCAGGACAGTCAGCAGCATGGATTCGTCTATGGAAGATCCTGCCAGACCAGCCTAATGTGAGTACTACAACGGGGTAACAAGGGAACTGGATGAAGGCGATGCAGTGGATGTACTGTATTTAGACCTCAGCAATGCCTTTGATTCAGTGCCTCATGGGCGGCTGGGGGGTAAGTTGCAATATGTGGGGACAGGGACAAAGATGGCAAACTGTATCGTGAACTGGCTGAAGGGGAGGCAGCAATGGGTGATGATGGGGAGGGCACTCTCATGCCCAAGGGCAGTGACTAGTGGGGTTCCGCAGGGCACAGTGCTGGGTCCAGTATTTGGGTTATTCATATCAGATATCTCACATGGCATTAGAAGTAAGATTAGTCTGTTTGCAGATGGTACCAAGATGGGGGCAGTGGTGGATGACATAGAGGAGTGGCAGGGGCTACGGGAGGACCTGACCAAACTGGTGGAGTGGTCAGAAAAGTGGTAGTTGATCTTCTGTGCAAAGAAGTGCAAGGTTATGCACTTTGGAGCAAGGAACCCAGGGAGGGGCTACCAGTTGGGAGGGGTTCAGATAGAGGTCACCGAGGAGGAGAAGGACCTAGGGGTGATCATAACGGGTAACATGAACAACTCAGCTTAGTGCAGGAAGGCAGCAGCTAAGGACAACAAGATGCTGGGGTGCAAAGCGAGAGGAGTTTCCTCCAGAAATAGACATGTGATCCTGCTACTGTACAGGTCACTAGTCTGGCCACCTTTGGAGTACCGCGTGCAGTACTGGCGTCCCTTTCTGAAGAAGAATAGATTGCTGGAGGGGGTTCCGCACAGGGCAACTAAGATGATCCAGGGGCTGGATGGCAGAACCTACAAGGACAGACTGACAGAGTTGAATATGTTCACCCTGGAGGAGAGGAGGGATCGGGGGTATATGATCGAGACCTTCAAATATTTGAAGGGGATTAACAAAACAGGCACAGAAGGGATATTTAAGCTGAGAAGAGGAAGGGACACGAGAGGGCATGGTCTCAGGTTGGAGGGTGTAAGATATTGGAGAGAGATGAGGAGGCATTTTTTCACAGAGAGGGTGGTGGAGAAATGGAACACTACCCGAGGAGGTGGTAACCTGTAGGGTGGTGGGCAGTTTTAAAAGGGCATGGGACAGGATGCGAGGTGGGGTTGTGGTGGGGGGGGCAGCTGTAATATAAGGGTGCTAGCTGCACATTTGAACAGACCAACTTGATAAACCATAAGGCCTGCTTTTGCTGGCAGATTCGTGTGTTCGCATGTCTTTGCCTTTCGCCCTCAGCATCATTTCAGATGAAGCCTGTTCCTGGCTTCAGACATCGCCCCCCAGCCTCAGAGCCCCTGAAGCTCAAGCCCCTTTTCCCAGCGGGTTCTCGGGCAGGAGGCTCGACCAGCTCTTCGGACAGTGGGCCTCAGCCCACCGCCCCTCCGGTCTTGGCGTTGCTTACGTTTGTCCCACATGCGCTCACCTCTCCCTCATGGGCGATGCCACTGTCTCCAGTGGGAGCTTCCTCCCCTATGCAGGCTACACCTGTGCTGGCTGCTTCCCCTGACCAGTGTCAGTCTCCTTCTCCTCAGTTGTCACTGGTCACACCAGCGTAGACCTCGGCAATGCCTTCACTGTTGACTAAGTCCCAGCCGTTGCCAGCTGCTTCTTCAGGACAGCCGTAACCGACGCCTGCTAAACCAACGCTGGACCCTTCGGAAACAGATGCTGGCTAGCCCTTCGCAGCAAGAGCCGTCATCTGGTCGTTCAGCCTCCAAGACCAACGTGGGGGAATCCCATACCTACCTGGCCGGTGCCGCCTCCCCTACCACCGCCTTTGGATTACACCACCTTATTCACGGCTTGGTAAGAGTTCATCCAGAACAAGGATCCCTGGAAGAGGCCTCCTACCCCACTTCCAATGGAACCTTCCCCGTCACCGGTCTGGGCTCTTCCTACCACTCCCCAGTCTCCCAGTGACAAGGAAGACCGGCGCAAGAAAGATTGCTGTCCACTGACGCCAGTCACGGACTCTGAACCATCTGGGGGGATTCCTCCTCGGAGGATTCCAGGTTACCCTCTGAACCTGAGGAACCCAGGGATACCACCAGATCCCCTCCTGATGATCCAACTTTCCTGGACGTCATGAGGCACATTCAGTCCCTCATGGGCTGGGACTCTGAGGAACTGAACCCAGAACACTGCCTGGCAACCTTCCTCCATAAGTACACTCTACCTACAGTTTATCCCTCCCCTTATTGACTCTGAAGATGTCAACAGAGCCGCCTGGAATCGCCCATTTTCCGCTCTGGCCCTACCTAAGAAGGCGGACGGGCTTTACCATGCCCTCAGGGACAAGCCTTTTTATGGGGAGCATCCAGTGGCTGACTCAGTGGTCACGAATGCTGCTCATGACCATACTAAAAGGCCCAGGCACCTCAGCATGCATCCTTCAAATAAGAAGTCTAGACAGGTGGACTTCTTGGGTAAGAAGGTCTTGCGCCTCAGCCACTTTAGCAGGTCGGTCATTGAACTTCCTAGCCCACATAGTCCAGTACCAGAATGCACTGTGGGACAAAGCTCTGGGTGTAAACGCTTCCAGAGGACACTACTAACTCTGTTGACCCAGCTTCTGAAGTCATGGTCAGACGTCGGAAATCATGTCCTAAAGGCATCCTATGATACTGCAATACTGCAGACATGGCCAGACGGGCGGTGGCTATTAGCATCTGTATCCACTGCCATTCTTGTTTCAGGGTTTCCAGTTTTGCTGGTGAAGGGTAGGTCAAAATCCTGGATGATCATAGAACCGGTTCCCTTAAATCAAAGGGGAAAGGGTTTCTATTCCCATTTCTTCCTGGTCCCAGGGAAGACCAGCGGATTCATTTCCGGATCTCCGCCACCTGAATCTGTTTTTATAGAATACGAATGCTTCAGGATGATTACCCCTCGGTCTTCTCCCCCGTCTTTATCAAGGAGATTGGCTGTGCTCCCCTGGACATGCAAGATACCTACCTCCACATCCAGGTTTTCCGGCCCCGCAGGAGGTTCCTATGCTTTTGCTTCCAGGGGAACCACTACTAGTTCAGGGCCCTACCCTTCGGCCTTTCCTCAGTACCTCGAGTCTTCACCAAGTGCCTGGCAGTTATGGCTGTGGCCCTCAGGAGACAGGGTCTTTATGTCTTCTCTGTCAACGATTGGCTCCTCACAGCCCCCTCCAGAGACCAGCTGCTCCAGACAATGGAAATCGCTTTGTTTCAGATGCTGGGCATCACCCTGAACCTGCCCAAGTCCTTCCTCTGGCTATGTCAAAGACTGCAGCTCATCAGAGCAGTCTTGGATTTGGTGCAGGGCAAGACCTTCCTGCCTCCAGACAGAGCAGACGGCCTAAGAGCAGAGTCCCAAATGGCATCTTTGTCGTGCCAAGTTTCAGCCAGGTAATTCCTCAAGCTCTTGGGGCACATGGCGGCGGCCATAGTCACTGTTCCACTTGCCCGCCTACACATAAGGGTGCCTCAGTGGACCCTATGGGTTCAATGGGACCAGCACACAGGTGACTTGGAACAGGAGATCCTAGTATCCAGTCCTGGCAAATGCTGTCTTGGTGAATGAACCCCTCCAGTCTCCTCAGAGGGGTTCCCTTCCGTGCAGAATCTCCAAGTCGGATTCTCATGACAGACCCATCCTGTTTGGGCTGGGGTGCCAGACTGTCACACCCAAGGGACTTGGTCTCAGCAAGAGCAGTATCTCTACATCAACATGCTCGAGATTCGAGCAATCCTTCTTGCCTTTGACTCATCTTCTCCCAAGCCCTCTCATGATTCAGATGGACACCATGTCGGTAGTCTCAACAAGCAGTTGGGGAGTCGCTCATAACCCCTGTGTAGGGAGGCCATGAGAGTTTGGCATTGGGCCATAGAATGACCTGGTTCTAATGGCAGTTCATGATCCAAGCTGCCTAAGCCGGTCCAGGTCAAAAACACGAGTGGGAGCTTCTGTTCTCCATGGTCAAGGATCTCTTCGACCGGTGGAGTCATCCTGAGTTGGACCTCTTTGCGTCCCCACTCAACACAAAATTGCCCAGTTTGTACTCGCTAGATCCAGGGCCTGGTGTTTTCTGGCGAGACACGTTATCCCTCTCTTAGACTGGGAGGTTTCTGTATGCTTTTCCTCCCTTTGTGCTTCTATAGAGGGTTCTTCTCCAGCTGCAGTCAGAGAGGGCAGAGATGATTCTGATCGCTCCCTACTGGCCACGCCAGATGTGGTTCCCATTGTCGCAACTAGCAGTGGCACCTCCACTTACCCAGCCTCTTTGCTCTGACCTGCTGTTCCAGGAGCAGGACACTCTGATTCACCCGTCCATCAAGTCACTTCATCTCCATGCATGGCTCCTTCAGACTTAGTCATTGCACACTTCGGGGTTTCCTCTAGGGTGACGGATGTTCTGGTGGCCACAAGGAAAGCCTTCTACCAGAGCCACTTATGCCGTGAAGTGGAAGCGGTTCTCCATCTGGGCAATCGCCCAGCATTTGGATCCCTTCACTTGTCCAGTGAATCTCATCCTGGAGTACCTACTTTCCCTTTCAGACTCTGGCCTGGGTTACTCCTCTATCAAGGGGCACCTTTCCGCCATCTCTGCATACCATGCACCTATTGACAGCAAAAATATTGTCCAACTGGGTATGTCCCGCACCTTCTTAGTCCCATCATGGGATCTGTTTGTTTATTTTAGAGAAGCTCACTTTTCCTCCCTTTGAACCTGCTGCAAGCTATGCTTTCTGTCATGGAAAGCATTGATCTTACTTCGAGATACAGCTCTTGCAGCAGGTTACACCATTAGGACTGAAGCCGCCAGGCGCCAGGACCCCACGGAAATTTTCTAGCTAGCTATCTTCAGCGGGACCACCCCCGACGTCGGTCCCGCCTCCGACGTCAGGCGTGGTACATAAGGGGGCGGTCCCGCCAGAATCCCCAGTTCTTTCCCGCCTGTCGAACTGCATGCCTCGACCCTTCGGTCACTGTCTAGCGCGCGATGCGTGGTTTCTGAACTTCCTTCGGGAAAATTGAGAATTTTCAAACATCGATCATCGCTGATGTCCTCTCCGACCTCTGGACATACTTCCAGAAGTGCGGCGTGTGGAAAGCAGATCCTTCAAGGGCCACATTCTGCGTGCGTTAGGTTGCCTGGGCCCAGACCACGACATCAAGGCCTGCTCCCTGTGCCAAGGGTTCAACAGCCGCACCAGAATCCGCCGACAGAAGGCCCTCCAAGCATTCTTGTTGGAAGAAAAACTACGGGCCATGTCTTCGAAGGGGGAATCTTCCCACAAACATGCGGAGAAGAAGAGGAGAGAGAAGGATCTTCCCAGGTCGCGGCTCGGGCCTCCGAGTCCCGCAGTTCCGGTTCGAGATCGGACCGGTCCCCGTCCAGGGCTTCTTCCTTCCCCGCCGCGGTTCCAGCATCCAAGTCGCCTCAGGCTCCCACCGCCAGGCCGCTGCCTCTTCCACTCAAGGCCGTGGGCGAAGTCCGGGGAACGCCACCACCATCATCATAAGTCGGGCTCCCGCCTCCTCGCCCCCGACGCCCGGTCCTCCTCGGTGCACCCCGGAAGACTCTTGAACTTACGCCTTGAAGAGATCGTGACCAGACGCCGGCTAGACCGCTGCTCGCCGCTCGTCATCGCCTCGGAGCCGCCGTCGGCCTAGTTCGCGATTGGACGCCGGTGGGGACCCGAGATCCTTGCCTGAGCCGAGGGCTCCTGTGCCTCTGACCGCCGCCGGGCAGGAGTCCCTCACGGAGGAGGAATCGACGCAGCCCGAAGACCAGACAGGCGCTCCGGCCTCGAGCAGTCTCCCAGGGTCCCTCGCCGCCGCCCGAGGTCCCTGCGAGCTGTCGCGGGACCCGACGTCCGCCCTCGCCGGCAGAGCCACGCCGGACTGTCGCTGGAGGTGAAGGATCTCTACGATAGGGGACACCATTAGGAAGGATGTGGCACCCGCAGTCCTTCCTCCTCCTCCACCTACTCAAACCGCCCCGCTCCACCTTCACCTGTGAGGTCGGGTCGCCTGCTCCATCCCTAGGGAGCCTGAATCCTCCCAGGGCTCAACATTATAAGAGGAGACCTCCGATGAATCTTCCTTCTGGATCACCCAGCCCCAAGAGATCCAGAAGACGCCGCTGTCCGCCGATGGAGGACACGGGATCAGTTTATTTCTACTGAGATCCCCTGCCTCCAGTCTCAGTTCCTTCACCGACCCACGTGAGACTCCACGTGTCCTCCGATGACCCTCGCTCATGGATATTTTACGCCATATCCAGGAGAACATGGGGTGGGAAGCTGAGGAATTGGACCCCGAGAGGTTACGCCTGGCCAAATATCTCGGCAGAAGAACCCTAAGCCTGTGGTGGTGCCACCTTGGTGGACACCTTTGTGGACGCCACTCAAGGCCAGGCAGACGCCACACTGTACACGGGCGGTGCCGAGAAGGCTGACCGCTTGTACAGGGCACCCAGGGAGGACCAGTACCTGTCACAACATCCTCTGGCCGATTCTCTGGTCATAACAGCCTCACATGACCGGTCTCAAAGGCCGCAACATTTGAGCACCCTGCCACCGGACCCAGAGTCCAAGCAGTTGGACTCCTTGGGTAGGCGCACGTATGCATCCGCTACTTGTGCCATTAGGTCCCTGAATTATCTGATCCACATGGTGCAGTTTCAGAACGCCTTGTGGGAGCAGGGTCTAGAGGCAGCTGAAAAGCTGCCTGATGGTGAGCAGAAGGAGGAGATGCTTCAGCTTCTCGACGGGTTCAGACGTGGGGAACCTGTTCTTAGAGCCGACACCACTCTATGACTCCTCGGCCAGAGCTGCAGTTTGCATGCTCTCCGAGGCACCTCCATGGCCCCGTGTCTCCGGGTTTCACCCCGGACGTCCAGAAAAATATGGACGCCCCCTTTCAGGGAGAAGTTTTGTTTGGTAACCCATCCGAAAGGATCATTACCAAGCTCCAAGAGGCCGGAAAGGCAGTTCGGTCGGTCCAGGCAATGTACCGGCCGAGGCTTGGTTCCTTTCGCAGGCACCAAGGCCGTTTTCGTGGGCGGACTCAGAGGCAGCAACCCCGTTCCGCCACACAACAGAGGGGCTCTGGCTCAAGAACCCAGGGAAACAGCCCGCCAGCAGGGGTCAGCGATTTCAAAGGCTTCCCAGCCAGCGGGCCCTTCCTCCGCCACAGCATGACTCCTTTCGGACCCGCCCTCAGGATCAGCGGATGTTATGGTGGGGGTCGCTTGCGAACTTCTTGTCGGGATGGCGAGCGATTACCACCCACAGGTGGGTGCTTCAGTTGGTCAGCATCGCCACTTTTAGAGTTCGCAGAACAGCCACCTCGAGGCCTCCTCTGCTCTCCGGTATCTGGTCAGCACGGTGCCTTAATTTGGCAAGAAGTGATCGCCCAAAGCAAGGGGCGATACAGCATGTCCCGGGAAACCAGAGAGGACAAGGGTACTATTCCACTTCTTCCTGGTTCCCAAGAAAACAGGGACCTCCGTCCTATTCTGACCTGAGCGACCTCAACTTATCAGTCGCATACAAAAGATTCCGCATGGTGACCCTTCCGGGTCTCATTCCCATGCTAAAACAAGGCGCTTATTTAGCGTCCTTAGACATGCAGGACGCCTACCTGCACATCCCCATAGCTCGAGCGCATCAGAGGTTCCTGCGCTTCGAGTTCTTAGGCCACCATTTTCAGTTCCGGGCTCTCCCTTTCGGACTGTCTTCCGCCCCAAGGGTCTTTACCAAGTGCATGGCAGTCGTGGCAGCTGCTCTGAGGAGAAAGGGCCACTACGACGATTCGCTTCTCATGGCCGTCTCCAGAGAGGCGCTTCTGAAGGCGATCCAGGACACTCAGGATCTGTTCGGATTGCTAGGAATTCTCATAAACCAGGAGAAGTCTGTCTTGGTACCACAAGAGAACCTGCAGTTTATAGAGCAGTACTGGACACGTCCAGGAAGGGCTTTCCTTCCAACCGACAGGCGGAACACATCAGGTCTCTTATGGGGACCTATCAGCGAACCAGACCGCCTCGCCAGATCGGGTCCTTCGCCTGCTCGGACACATGGCTGCGGCTATTCCTACGGTCCTTCACAGGCACTCCACATGCGAATAACGCAGTGGATGCTCAAGGTGCAGTGGGACCAGAGGCAAGACCATTTGCAGCATCACGAAATGTGTGATCTGGGATTGGCAATGGTGGTTAGCCCCGGTCGCTCCAAGGGCGCCCTGCTTGCAGTGCCGCCCCCAGAGATGACCCTCACCACGGACGCCTCAGGTCTCGGGTGGGGAGCACACCTGGATGGGGTGAAGTCTCAGGGTGTATGGAGCCCGCTGGAGGCTCATCTCCACATCAATGTCCTAGAGATGAGAGTGGTTCTCTACGCACTCCAGGCTTTCCAGTCCATGATTCCGCCGTGCACTATCCTGCTTCAGACAGACAACACGGCGGTGATGTATTACCTCAACAAACAAGGAGGCGCTCACTCTTACCCCCTTTGCAGGGAGGCCATGAGAGTGTGGGATTGGGTAATCGGACACGGCGCAAGCTTGATCGCTGTACACGTTCCCGGGGTGGACAACACGATCGCAGACGGTCTGAGTCGCTCCCAGGCCAGAGTCCACGAATGGGAACTTCTTCAGGAGGTGGCAGAGGATCTGTTCCTTCGATGGGGAACTCCAGAGCTGGATTTATTCGCATCCCCATCCAACGCAAAACTGCCCAATTTTTGCTCGCTAGATCCAGGGCCTGGTGCTTTCTGGCGAGACGCGTTGTCCCTCTCCTGGGTGAACAGATTCCTACGCCTTCCCCTTCCCTGCTGATCCAGAGAGTTCTTCCTCAAACTGCGCAGGAGCATGCACGAATGATTCTGGTGGTCTGCTTTGGCCCAGACAGATTTGGTTCCCATTGCTGGCTCAGCTATCTCGGAACCACCGCCTGCTGCCGCTCAGCTCCCACCTTCTGTCTCAGGAGAAAGGTTCATTGCTGCATCCGATCTTTGCTCTTGAACCTGCATGCATGGCTCCTAGAGACATAGCCATTTTGTGACACGGGGTCTCGCAAGAGGTTGCCGAGGTCCTCTCTGCAGCCAGGAAGCCGGCAACGCATGCTACATACGCCATGAAATGGCATTGTTTTTGTTTATGGTCACGGGCTCGTGATCTTTCCCCTTTAGGTTGTCCCGTTGGGGCAGTCTTGGACTACCTCCTTTCCCTATTCCATTCGGGGCTGGCCTATTTCTCTATTAAAGTGCACATGTGCTTATTTCGCCTACCACCTGCCGGTGGGCAGCGACTATTGCTCAGCTGGACGCTCGGGAGTTTCTGAGAGGAGTGTTACACCTTAGGCCTCCTATCAAGGACCCGGTTCCTCCATGGGACTTCTTTTGTCCTGGAACAGCTCACGCTCTCCTTTGAACCAGCTGCAGATTGCGTAGCTACGTTTTCTGTCGTGGAAAACGTTGTTTTTAGTTGCCATTACTTCAGCCAGAAGGATTTCTGAGCTTCATGTTCTCATGTGTAAAGAGCCTTATTTGGTTTTTCACTTGACAGGGTATCTCTGAGGACGAACCCAAGTTTTTGCCTAAGGTGGTTTCGACACTCACTTTAAATCAAGACATTGACCTTCCGGTCTACTTCCTGAGTTATTCGAATAGAGGAAGCTTTGCTCCACACTCTGGATGTTCACCGCAGCCTGAGGTATTACTCAATAGAACTAAGCCCTTCGGCTTCTGACCAGCTCTTCGCCTCCTTTGGCGCAGAGAATGAGGCCGGCCGGTGTCTAGCAATCCTTATCCCGGCTGGCTTGTGCAGTGTATCTCGGACTGTTATCAGTCTAGGCAAAGCCCCTCCGGTTCCATCCGGGTCATTCTACCAGGGTGTGGCCACTTCCTTACAGCACTCAAAAATGTCTCAATTTCTTCCATTTGCGCTGCAGCTACTTGGAGCTCTGTGCATACCTTTATCAGACATTACAGTCTGTGATATAGCCTCTAGGCTAAGGGGCGGTTTCGGCTCAGCTGCGGTTGCAAGGCCTCTTGTCCTGAGTCAGGATTTGGTTTGATTTTTCTGCTTCTTCCTCTTCCTCCTCCCAGAGTTTTGGGCAAGAGTTACTGCTTGGGAATCAGTCCTATTGTGATTTGCTGCAAGAGCTGTATCTCAAGTAAGATAGTACAGTTACGTAAGAACTTACCGTAACAGTAGATCTTCGAGAACAGCTCTTGCAGCAGGTACCTTCCCCCACCATATCCCCCTTGAAGAGGATGGCTCGCTTTAAAAAAATTTTTAAATAAATAACAAGCTTAAGAAGTTTGGGATTCATTGGGGAAATGAGTGAATTTATATTGATCCAGTCGGGAATTTGTTCCTTATTGCCTTCTGACGGTAGATCCTCGGTCTTCCTTCTGATGTCATCGCGTGGGCCGGGGTCTCCGGCGGGAGAACTGAGATTCTAGGGGACCGCTCCATATGTACCACGCCTGACATCGAGGCGGACCGATGTCGGGGCGGTCCCCGCTGAAGATAGCTAGCTAGAAAATTTCCGGTCCTGGCGCCTGGCGGCTTCAGTCCTAATGGTGTAACCTGCTGCAAGAGCTGTTCTCAAGATCTACTGTTACGTAGTTCTTCATGAACTGTACTTTTTAGTTGCCATTACTCAGCCTCGGAGGATTTCCGAGCTTGGGCGTTGATGTAAAGAGCCTTACCTGGTTTTCCACAAAGATGGGCTAGACATAATGGAGTCCTAGAGGACAGGGTAGGGGTAAAGACTTCTAGAAAACATAAAGGGAACTTACAAGCTAAAATGTGTAGACTGGGTAGGCCATAGGCCCTTATCTGCTGACAGTGTTTATGAATCTTTATGACCAATCCTAAGTTTTTGCCTAAAGTGGTGTCTGAGTTTACTTTGAATCAATCCATTCACCTCCTGTTTCTTTTCCTGAGTACTCTAATCGGGAGGGGGCTTTGCTTCACACTGTAGATGATGGGGCTGGCAGGAAGGAGGAGGTGGGTGGGAGGGCGGACTAGATGGACCAGTATGGTCATTTTCTGCTGTCAAGCTTCTCTGATTCTGTGTTTGGGTGCTTCGTTTCTATCTGGACTGCACCTTCCCTTTTAGAAAATCCGACCAGTTTGTTTCGTTTACCCCTAGGAAAGAAGGGGCTCCTGTTTCCAAACGGTGTATATCTAAATGGTTAGTTAATTGCATTGTTTGTTGCTACCGCAAGTATGACCGAGCCTTGCTAGGCCAGGTCAAAGGTCATTCTGCCAGGTGTACGACTACCTCCTTCAGAAATGTCTGCTGCGGCGGTACAGTGTAACGCTACTGCTTGCAACACCGCAATCCTAGTTCAGGAATGGGCTCAGGTTGTCAGAGGGCCAGCCAGGTGGAGGAGGCTTGAGCATCCCATGGGCTGCTCGTCTCCTCCGAGGGGTGGGGTGGGGGGAGCCTTGGCTTTGTGCAGTACGAACCTCTAGTGGTGGCTGGAGGGTCAGCATGCCCAAGCCACACAGAAGGGTGAAGTGGGATGGACGCCGGCATAAGCCTTGGCATTCGTGCATGTCACGTCTCCAGGGGCCGTACATCTGAAAAAGAAAATGCCCAGGCCCAGCACAACAACAAGAGGGCTAGGTAGGCCCATGCTACCAGCAGGAGCGGCTCGAGTGAGGACCCCAACGAGACTGAAAGGTATGGGAACCGGGGCTTAGGGCCTTGGCTACCTGCTCCACTCTGTCCCTGCCTTGGGAGTAAGCCATCGCCCATGGGGGTCCCTCCAAGCTCGCAGTGTGGTGGTTGGTCCGGTGACAGTTCCAGGGCTCAAGGTGAGGATAAAGTAGAAATTTCAAAAAAGTCTGCTGAAAACATTTGCTAGGCTCACTTGAGTTCTGTCCATACTTTCATTAGGCATTACAGTTTGGACATTGTCTCCTGATGTAGGGCGGTTTCTGTCTTGCAGTCCTCCAGGGCCTCCTGTCATTAAAGTTCCTGTGACTGCTGTTGTCCTTCTCTTAGTTGATTGAGTCTGTTCTGCTGCTGCTTGGGATTCAGTCCTTACGGTTATTGCCCACTGCGAGAGCCCCTTGAAGTAAGATAGTACTGTTACATAAGAACTTACCATAACAGTAGATCTTTGAGAGGAGCTCTTGCAACAGGCACTGCATTCCCTCATTCCTTCCCTGATTGCTGTTTCTCCATTGCAACTTTTTTGCTTTCCTCATGCAAGAGGAACCTCCTCGGTTCTCCAATTTCTGTACATGCTGGAGTCTCCGGTGGGAGAACTGGGGATGGGCTGGGGGACTGCCCCTTTTATGCCATATGTCTGACGTCGGTGTGCTGATGTTGGGGGCGGTTCCCCACTGAATACTGGTAGCTAGAAGTTTTCCATGTGGTCCTAGCGCCTTGCAGCTCAGTCGTTATGGTTATTGCCCGCTGCAAGAGCTCCTCTTGAAGATCTGCTGTTACAGTAAGATCTTCCCTTGTCAATCTTCACCCATTCATTACTTCCCGGGTGTAAGCCGGGCGCCGCACCCATCACGAGCTTTTTTTTTTTTTTTTTTAAGTTGCCCTAACGCCCCACCGTGAGCTTGCCATGCGCGAGGGGCGTCATAGTAGCGACCGACTCCTCCTCCAACTCAGTTCTGTTTCTCCCTCCGCCGAGGCAGCACCTGTTTCAGAGCCGCCATATTTTGACTGCGCCTGCGACTCTCTTCCCCGACCGACGCCAATTGGTAAGACCGCTCTTTTTATTTCTAAAGCGCGCCGGTGTGCTTTCCTACTGTTTTTTCTTGTTGATTTCGCTATGTCCGGTTCCCGAGCTAAACGGTTTCGGTGGACGGGCCGCTCGGCGCGCCGTGTTACTGTGGCCGTATTTTCCGCCCTCGACCGGCATGACGCTTGTCTCGCTGCCTGGGACCCAACCATGACATGGATTGCGGCGACGCCTGTTTCTCCATGGACCGCCGTGGTCCTCAAGTCCGCGATGTCAAGCTCGGCAAAGCCCCCGCCGACCTTCGGGACGACGCCGCCAAGGGATTCTCAGGTAAGGTCTCTAGGCCCTTCCCCGGTCCTCTCCCGGCCTATACGGTCTGAGGAGGAGGGGGTCTCTCGCTTTTCTTGCCGAGGAGGAGGCCCCTTCCGGTGTCGGGGAGCCGTAGTCCCTCCCGGGCGCGGGCGCCGACACCGCCGGCAGTCACCCTTCGGAGGTGCAGGCTACCCCCGTGGCGGGCCTCGACTTTTGGGCCTGGCTCGGTGGACCTCGACGCCGCCCTCGCGCCGTTTGGATCCTGGCGCTGTTCGCGGTGCCGGTGATCGGGCAGCGCCGTTGGCTGTGCCGCTTGGCCCGTGTGCTCACGGCGCCGATGGACAAGGCGGCGCCATGGGGCGGTGCCGCCCGCTTCCGGACGCGCCCGGCGCCGTGGGCCTTGTCCTTCCTCCAGGCGCCGGCGTTGCCGCGCCTGCTGGGGGTGTGGGAGCAGGCCTGGCTGCTACCGGCGCAGGAGGCGAGCGGGCGCTCTTGGTACCGGGCCGCTCATGCCCGCGGCTCTGGGACCCCTGGGTGGCCAGCATTGAGGTCCTGCTGATCTCCTGCCTCCTCGGAGGGCGATGATTCAGACGTGGACCCATCCTGGCACCCCACTCCTCGGAGTCTGGGTCCCCGTGGCTAGAGGTGCCAGGCGGCACAGCGGCCCTCCTCTGTCCCCCTTCCGCTGCCTCCTGAGGGTTCCCCGGCTGGGGTGGCTGGAGCCCCGGGGCAGGCGGGGTGACGAGGGGAGGCCCTCTCTGAGGCTCGGTGATGCTACTCACGGGTGCTGTTGCCCTCTAGGGACAGGGGACGCTGGGTCGAGGAGGAGGGCCCTCTCGAGTCCGAGGGGTTGAGGGGCAGGGGGTCTGCTGCTCGGTCTTCCTTGGCCACCCCAGGGGGGGTGGCCAGGAGCCGAAGTGCAGAGCCTCGCCCCTCCCTCCAGGGTTCTAGGGTGTCCTCCGGTGGCGTTTGTGCGGACTGCCCTTCTGGATCCATGCAGTCCCGGCGTCGTCACAGGGGAGGTTCTCCCCCAGGGCTCTTCCAGGCTCCGCTTCCCCAGAGTTCCGTTCTGCGGCCTGGTCTGATATCCGGGATCCCTCTTTCCAGGGCCCCTTTCCCCGGATTCCAGAGCCCTCGCAGAGAGCAGTTACCTCCGCGGAGGTGCCCCTCTCCCATCTCTCTGCCTTCACCACCCCCGCTCCCAGGCCATGTCGGTCCTACGGGTCCGCTATCCTGGGGCAGTTCAGGGTTCATGGCGCCTTCCCTCATATGTTAGATACATGCATGAGCGGGTCTTCGACTCTCCCACCGCCGCAGGAATCCTCTGGGCATTCCAGTTCCCATCATCCTCGCCTCCTCCTCCCAGGGAGAGGAACCCCTGCTCATCTGTCCTCCGATGCTGATTTCACAGAATATCAGCGCTTCTCCTCGAGGATGGTGAGGGATCTCGGATTTCCCACGCTCAGGAGACAATACCGACCGGGGACGCGTGAATTCCTTGGTGAATTCAGTGCCCAGCATCTGGTGGTACCTTCCTGGCCTATCCCCTTCCAGGAGGCGTCTATCCGGTCATGGCAGTCCCCTGCGCTTCTTCCCCAGCCCCGCGGACTGCCAGCATAGGTATTGTGCCCCTCTGAGTCTCTAGGTTCCCTTCCCAACCCGTCCTCAGGTTTGGTATACCTGGATACTCCTTCTGGGCGCTGCTCGGCGCACCGCCCACCGGATTCGGACTCTCCAGTTCGACCGCTAGCGAAGAGTGTTCTCTTCTTCATGCGAGTGCATGTATTGCATCACATCAGGCTCACCACGCTGCCTACAACCGCATCTGTGGTCAATGATGTCCCAGCTGCTGGCATCTATGCCTGATACGGAGCAAACCAGACAAGCCGTTGCCCTCTCCGCGGTAGGCCTGGAGCTGGCAAGACACCAAGCAAGGGCATCTTATGACGCCAATGAGGTGGCTTCCAGGCTTGCTGGGACAGCGATCTGCATCAGGCGGACGGCATGGCTTCGTTTTTCCAGGTTGTCACCCCTGGCCCGGCGTAGGGTGATTCGCTCCGCCTTCCGGGGGAACCGTCTTTTCTCTTCCAGAGCTAGGAGACTTTTACAGGGGCTCCCTCCGTCTCCTCGTCCTCGGGAGGCACCTCCTAGCTCTTCTCCCACTTAGGCTTTCTGAATAAGCCAGGGTCTTCTCCTTCTGTTTCTCACCAACAGAAGGCTGGGGGTCTTGTTCCCTCAGGGTATGGCCTCTTCCCCCTCCAGGGGAAGAGGAGCTTGGTACTCACCCAGGAAGTAATGAATGGTGAAGATTGACAAGGGAAGATAGGAAAATTACGTACCTACCGTAATTCTTGATCTTCTCTTGTATCTTCACCATTCATTACTTACACCCACCCACCATCCCCTCAGTGGCCTCTTCCTGTGGCTTCTCCACCTCCCGTCTCCTTCCTCTCTCTGCATTTATATAAAATATAGGGAAAATTGCTTCATTTTCCAAAAAAAAAATAAAAGTAAAAAAAAAAAAAATCTTCTTTGGGGTTTAAAATCAGAAAAATTATTTACTCTAAGATTCATGGCCATCTGTGATTGCATTGGCGATCAGACTGCACAACTATCTCTTGCTATTCTTATGGCAAGATACCTCTGGGGTTGTTTGGCCTGGCTCAGGCTATTCAGTTTTGATCCTGCAATCCCGTGTTCAGATAGTTGCCCTGAAATCTAATCCCCCCCCTCTATTCTTGCCTTGCAGAGCAGAGGAACGAGTACGTCTGTTCCTTTCTCTTCTAAAAAAAAAATGCTGAGGGAACTCTCTCCGACTGCTATAGGCATCTTGGTATCTGGGTCATGCATCTAGTAAAAAAAAAAAATTTTTATCTGTAAAAAAAAAAAAAAGGAAAAGGAGAAATCAAACAAGAAGGCAAATGAGAAGGTAGGCTATCCTTCTCGCTGTTTTGCTAAGTGGTTTCTCCTTTAGTGTCCTCCTGGACAATTTTTACAGTAGATCTCACTGACCATATCCAATCTTAGCCAGCCTAAGCCTTGGCCGGCCTTAGCCAGTCAGTCTGGGTCCTGCTTTTTCTTGGAACGCCTGAAAGGCTTACATTTTCCATTTCTAAACCCCTGAGCAGCGCTCTCATGCTGCGGGGTTTTATTCTTCCCTCCTCGCTGTCCTCCAGTTAAAAGGCCTTCCACGGCCAGAAGCCCGAGGTGGTGTCAAGAACAATGGCATGTTGAAGATGAGGACTATGCCCTTCTGAGTCTGTCTAGCGGGTTCGGTGAACCTTCTCTTCAGCTCTATCTCCGGGATTCTTGCTTCTCTTTAGTCGAGCCTTCAGCTACAAGCTAACTATGCTCGTTGGGCATTCTGGTCCCTTCAACATCCCATCTCTCTCTTCTCTTTCTTCTTCTTCTTCTTTTCTCATTTCCTTACTCATCTCTCCTCCTAGAGTCGCCCAGGTAAGGAGGCCCTGCACTCCCTAGGCTAGGGATGTTCTTATCTCCTCTGTCCTTCCTCCATCGGCTTATTCCTTTTTCAGTTCATTCTTCCTTGCTTTGCTATCCCTCGGCTATCTTGCCTCGCTATCTATATTTTCTGCTTTCATTTTTGCCTCTCCGGCTCACAGAACTGAGTTGGAGGAGGAGTCAGTCTACTAACGGCCGCCCCTCGCGCATACGCTTGGCGTCGCTCTCGAGGCGGGGCCGTTAAAACTAAAAAAAAAAAAAAAGTCCCGTGCGGTGCGCCCCGGCTTACACCCAGGAAGTAATGAATGGTGAAGATACAAGAGAAGATCAAGAATTCAGGTAGGTACGTAATTTTCCTTTCTTGTGTAACTGTACTTTTGCTTCAACAGCATAGTGTTGCTGTGCATTCAGGAGTAATATCGTCATTTACGAATAGACAGTAACAAACAGCATGTGCTGAACTGATGCACAGCACTGCTTCAGGAGACTCGGACAGACAGCAGTCGGCCAGCCAAACTGATTAATTTACTTCATTCAAGTATTTTATATACAAAAAAAAAAGCACTGGACACAAGTGTGATGTAAATCATTGTACTTCATAAAGCAGTTCATTTCCTATTTCCTTTATTTATTTCAGAGATAGCTGTACTTCTGCAAGTCATGATTTGTTTTATAGATCTTTGGGGATATCTCAGTCATCAGGTTACACCGTAAGAACCTTCGCTGTCTGTGAAGGGGAATCCACACAGAAGATTTTCAGCAGGACAGCTGGGGCCGCCCACACTGTCAACATCTGCCGATGACAGCAGCCCTATATAGGTGTGAGCGGCCCCGCTCCTTCCACAGTACTTTCCCACTGTTGACTTGTTTGCATGAGTCTCCGAGGAAGTGTTGTTGCAGTTGCCCCTTTAAGTGGCACCCAGCTGTTCGGTCCTGATGTTCAGGACCTCATAAATGATAGAAGGCCTTGTGCATGGCCATTAAATTGGTCCACCCCTCTACCACATTTAGCCAAGGGGCAGAGGGTGACCTGCTTTTCATAAATAGACCAGTAGGCCCAGATCAGCTTCCTGCACAGGAAAACCTAGAGTCCAGGCTTCCTTGCTCGCCTCCTCCAATATTGGAGTGGCAGCCAAGCGACCCAGAAATGATGGACAGACCTCTGCCGCTGGCTCCACCTCAGCTTGACTACTTGCCAGACCCCCTTCCTCTGGTTCAGACCCAGGAGGCAGTGGTCTGAGGTCGGTTCTCCCCATCTGAATTAGTGGAGGACCAAAACTTCAGATGCATGGATTCTACAGATCATAGAAAAGGGTCACACCTTAGACCTGATGCAGCAACCACCAGACACCCATCCTCCACCCTCCAACTATCCCGCGGCTCACTTGTCTCTTCTCCGGGAGGAAGTACAGTCTCTTCTGCACAAGCAGGCAATCGAGCCAGTGCCTAGGCACCAAAGAAACCACAGGTTTTATTCCAAATTTTCCTGGTCCCCAAAAAGACCGGTGATCTGAGGCCCATTTTAGATCTAAAGGAACTCAAGTCTCTTTGTCCAGTACAAAAAGTTCTGGATGGTAACTTTGCCAGGCCTAATGACCCTCCTCAGGACCAGAGACTGACTCTGTTGAGTGGGCATGCAGGATGCCTACCTGCACATCTCGGTCTCTCTCCCCACCCCCAAACTAGGTTTCTTCTCTTTTGCCTTTCAGAGCGAGCATTATCAGTTCAAGGTGCTGTCCTTTGGCTTATCATCTGCGCCATCTACTGAAGTGCTTGGCAGCAACTGCAGCAGCTCTCAGAAGAGAGGAACTGTTATGTCTTCCCTTATCTGAACAATTGACTTCTCAAGGCCTGCCAAGGAACAACTTCTCCTGACTGGAGCATACTCTCCAGCTCTTCCACTCCCTTGGCATTACTGTCAGTCTGCCCAAGTTGGTTCTAGTACCATCCCAAAGACTGCAGTGTATAGGGGCGGTTCTGGATTCCAAGCATGGGAAGGCCTTCCTGCCCCAAAACAGGGCAGAGTGCCTCATGGCCCAAGCTCAGGAAGTCACTCATTCGGTACATTCCTGCTATGGTGTACCTCAGATTGTTGGGCCTAATGGCAGCGGCCATTCCCACTATTTCGGTGGCCAGGCTTCACATGCATACCCTTCAAGTCCAATGGGAACAGTGCACGGATGAGTTGGACCAACCAGTCCTGGTGGTCTCTCCAGTATGCAAGATACTACAGTGGTGGATGGACCCCATGAATCTTCTCCAAGGCGTTCCCTTACAGATTTCTTCCCCACATCAGCTCCTTACCACGAATGCTTTGGGTCTGGGCTAAGGAGCACACTTGGGCCCTTTCCAGACCTAGGGCTCCTGTTCCCAGTGGGAAGCCACCCTGCATATCAGTGTCCTGGAAGTGAGAGCGGTGCTCTACACCATGCAGGTGTTTTAAGAGCATGTCACTCCGGATCAACTGCTGGTGTAGTCTACTACATCAACAAGCAGGGTGGGGCCCACTCATACCCCCTTTGCCGGGAGGCTATGAAAATGTGGTATTAGGCACTGGAGCATAGCCTGACTGACTCTGCCGTCCACGTGCCAGGTGTCCTAAATATCCTGGCAGACAGTCTCAGCAGGACTCTGTTCTGTATGCTCAAATGGGAGCTTCTCTCATCCATTGCAGAAGACTTGTTTGACAGATGGGGTCATCCAGAGTTGGACATTTATGCATCCCCACTCAGCACAAAACTGACGAATTTCTGCTTGCTAGATACAGGGCCTGGAGTTTTCTGGTGAGATGAATTGTCCCTCTCTTGGGGCGGGAGGTTTCTGTATGCATTACCTATAATCAAGTTACAGATGGAGGGAGCCAGCACGATTCTGGTGGCTCCATTCTATATGGTTCCCTCTACTTCAGCAGCTGGCAGAAGAACCTCCTGTTCCTCTTCCTCTTTGCAGGAATCTGCTGACTCAGGATCAGGGGACTCTGGTTCATCCTAATCTCAGGTTCTTTCATCTGCATGCCTGGTTCCTGAGAACGTAGCCATCGCCAGGTTCATGGTCTCTTTAACAAGGTAGCAGACGTCCTGGTGGTCGCTCGGAAACCTTCCACTCGAGCCACCTGTGTGATGAAATGGAAACAGTTTGCCATTTGGGCTGCTAAGCATGATCTGGACCCTTTCACCTGTTCTGTAAATAATATCCTAGACTACCTGATCTCTTTTTCCAACTCAGGCCTCTAGTATTCCTCCCTCAAGGTCCACCTTTTGGCTATTTCTGCCTTTCATGAGCCTGTTGGTGACCACACGATTGCTCAGCTGGATGTCTCCATGCCTTTCTTTGGGGCATCCTGCATGTGAAACCTCAATCCATTCCTCTGTCCCAGCTTGAGACTTGAATTTTATTCTGGAGAAAGTAACCCAGTCTCCTTTTGAGCCAGTTGTGTCCTGTGATTTAGCATTCTCTCTTGGAAAGTGCTGTTTTAGTTGCTATTACTTCTGCTCGAAGAATTTCAGAGCTTCAGGCCCTCTAGTGCAAGGAGCCTTATATGATTTTTTCACAAAGACAGGTGTCTTTCAGCACAAATCCTAAGTTTCTTCCAAAGGTGGTTTGAGTTCACATTAAATCAGTCTATCCACCTTCCTGTTTATTTTCGTGAGCTTGCCAGTTCAGGGGAAACACTGCCACATACATTAGGTGTCTGCAGAACTTTGAAATATTACCTGCTTTGGACTAGAGAGTCCAGAAAGTCAAAGCAGTTGTTTGTTTCCTTCACCCCAGGTAGAGAGGGTTCTTCGGTTTCTAAGCAATGTTTATCCAAATTGTTGGCTAGTTGCATTGTGTTCTGTTACAAGTACAGCCAAGGCAATGCAATTTTATTTATAAGGTGCCCAATCCCAGAGACTCTGGATGCCAAACATAAACGAGGACATACAAAGAATTATTTGGTGCTGTCAAAGCTCATTCCACGGGAGGCATGGATGCCTCAGTGGCTTGTTTCAAAGAGGTCTCTGCTGAGATTTGTGTGGCAGCGAACTGGAGCACAGTCTGCACTTTAACCAATCATTACAGTTTGGACATTGCTTCAGGAGCCCGTGCAGGAGTTGGCAGGGCTGTGTTGCAAGGACTCCTGTCTTAAGTTTATGGAGATCCAGCCTCCCAGACAATGTTTACACTTGTCACTGCTTGGTACTCGTTCCTACGGTGTAATCTGATGACTGAGATACCCCCAAAGAAGATAGAACAGTTGCGTAAAAATTTACAGGGTATGTATGCCTCCCACCACCCCCTTCTTGGGGCTCCTGTCTAGAACTGATCTACTGTATCCAGTTTTATCAGGTCAGGGTACTCTTCTTTCCTTGGTTCCCCTGGGTGGGGGTCTAGCTCCCTTCATCTCCGGGGGAAAGAACTGAGGAGGAAGGGGCCACTCCATGCCTCTATAGGGTTGCTGTCATTGGCTGACGTCGACTGCGTGGACTGCCCCAGTTGTACTGCAGAAAATCTTCCATGTGGATTCCCTTCACTGACATCAAAGGTTCCTACGGTGTAACCTGATGACTGAGATCCCCTTGAAGATCTACTGTTACGGTAAGTTCTTGCATAACTGTCCTTTTTGCTTTCTTCCAGGTTCTCTGGCATTATTATAGCCAGAAAGAGAACCAGGGAATAGTGTAAAGCTTTATCCGCTTAGTTCAAAGTGGGGCATGTCTGTTACAGATACTCAAGAATTCAGATTTAAAATATGTCCATACCTTCTGTATGGTGGGAATAAACACAGCCTATCCTAATTCATATTTTCAGTCCGCTATAAAAGCAGGTATATAGTCTAAGCATTTGAAGGAGTTGAAGGAGACTAGCATACCAGATGGTTTTATCTTTTTGCAAATGCAGCAGGCTTACCTGATGTTGCTAAATGAATCTGCTAGGACCCCATAGGTATTAAAACACCTCAGGCCTGTTGGTTTAAAAAAAAAAAAATCAAGTTGAATAGTGAAGTTAGATTTTTGTGGTTCAACCTTGTGGGGAGATACGGGCACTAAACAGATTAAACTTTCAAGGTTAGACTTGAGGGCAGTAGGAACCAATTTAAGAGGATTTGTTTGTCATTAGATTTAGCAGTTTTAAAGAGGCAATACTTCATACCAAGGTAAAGGAAAATTGTTAAGCACTTTTATGTATTTTAGAGAGGAATAGATTAGTACTTCTCCACCCCATTTTCCATGATCTGCTCTCCTGGACTTGGAATAAGAGCTACAGCTCGGTCAAATATTTTGTTACTTAAAGCATGTGTATGTAATGACAAAACCATCTGGGAAGCAGTCCGTGGTCCAGGCTTGTACAACATCAAACTTGGGGATGAAACTTCTGGTAGTAAATTGGGCCAATATTACACCACGCTCCTTACAGTATCTATGCCGTGGTAATAGGAGAGGTGTGAGGGTCAGGGTTAGCTTGTATGTCTCAAGATTGAAGAAGGAAGCATATAAAAATGTAGTGAATGTAGGGAGCTTGCTTCGGGAGCAGCTACAAGCATTTGCTAACATGCCTGTCATCCTCCAGCCTCATGAATCGGGCACATCTAAAAAAATCTTGGTTGTATTGAATCAGGAAACCAGCAAAATTAAGTGACTTAGGGTAAAATACATTTTCTGAAGAACAAGCTTATACCTCTATTGTTGCACATTATTTTGTGCTTACTGTACCTACTGTTCTGTGAAAATAAATTTGAGGGACAGAGATAAATTCTTAGGCAAAATCAAGTGTCCCTCAAAATTAGAGATGGTTGAGAAAGATGTGTGCTAGGTTGCACAGAAACCAGGATGGGCCAGATCTCTTCAAGGGCAGCTGCAGGTTATAGGACCTGAGTAATATACAGAGCCCGGGGATCTAAGTCAGTTGCTAGTACGCCAGGGTAGCGCATGCTGAAAACCAGGTGAGTTAGCCTCATGAGATGCCTTACAGCACAGACCATTAATCAATTCATGCAAAATAGGCCGGAAATAGAGTAGTATCTTGGTTGGAGCTCCCAGGACAGGCATGGAGTGAATGTGTGAAACCATATTACATGCACACATGCATGCACGTGTGTGTGTGTGTGTATGTATGTATGTGTGTGTGTGAGTATATGTATGTGTGTGTATATATATATATATATATATATATACACACACACACACACGCAGTATAAGGGAGAGAGCACAGGCAGCCGTATTGCCTGTAATTTTGACTGCTGCAGTAAGGCATAGTACATACTAGCAGATACATTACATTACTTTTACCCCAGTACATTACTTTTTATTCTAATATGGCATTTTGTTTCTCTCCTGACAGTCTGTAGCTTCAGACATGCGCTTCACAGAGATATTCACTGAAAAAGAAGTCCAACAAGAGACGAAACGGCAGCGTGTGATTAATTCTAGGTACCGAGAGGACTACATTGAGCCAGCGCTATATCGTGCCATAATGGAGTGACATTTTAGCCTTGGGAGCCAGTAAAAATGCTTTTGGAGACTTCCCTGGCCTTCTTACTGACTTTGTAAATAAAGAATCGGAGACATGGCTACTGAATATTGGCACTTATGATTGGTATACATTTTTCCTCAGTGAACCAAGGCACAGCTGACTATACATTCCCACACTAAAGATTGGAATTCCTGTAAACTTTTAAACACTAAAAATTACCCTGTTCTGTTGGAATTGGTGAAGGTGCATCTGAAGAGGTTTCACTTTGGAGGACATTTCAGACACGGAATTAAGAGAACCAGAACCAGTGTTGAGCAAATTTCTGCAAACCTACAGTTAAACTGATATCTCCTACAGTTAAACTGATCTGTCTCCGCTAAGCTGAGTTGTGGATGTGTGCAAGTTCTGCCTGTACCTTGGCCGAAGATCAGCAGAGGATTGTATCCCATCCTTCTCTCATATCCCCTCATGGCAGCTCAGTGTTGTGCCTACAGAGCCAGTGGTCCTCTCCTGATTATACATAGCAGACATTGGACCCACAGAATTTTAGCTTACGTTAACTATACAAAGATTGTACACATTTTATGGGATTTTTTAAAAGGTTTTCTGTTTTTTTTAAACTCCCTACTTTCAAAGACAGTATTACCGGTGCTTAAAGATGGAGCTCATTTTGTATTTCTATCTCTGGCTTCTCTCAAAGCTACCTTCTCCCTCACTATGATGTAGCGCCCCCTCCCTCTGCATCTCAGGCCAGCTCCCAGCGTTGTGTAAATGGACTGATTGCTAATGAACTCTGTAGTGTCAATTTGTTAACTGTTTATTTGTAAACCATAGATATTTAAGCAGCTTGTTCCCATGAATTGTTTCCTCAGATGTTCTAGTGAAATAACACCTATCTTCACTTGTGTGGTATTCTTGTTTTTTTTTTTGTTTTTTGTTTTTTTTATTACTTTGGAAAGATCTTGGCATCTTTCATAAATTGGCTTAGCTTGTTGAATGTGTGGAAACTTGAATAGTGAAAAAAAAAAAAACACCAAGCATTTTTACCTTCTAGTCTCTTCATTTCACACACCACAAGAAACTCTTATCAGCAGCGGTTTCTTTTCAGTAGTAAAAGTTAATACCCCAGGAATCCCTCAGTATGCTTGACTATAGCAGTTAGCCACCTGAGTTCAGCTGGCCCCAGGGAGGAGTTTATACAAATGAGAAAAGTAAACTACCAATCAGACTGTGGCAAGAGATTACTGCCAGTAGGCTGTGCTGTTTGCTAACCAGATTCTTATACTCCGCGGCAGTGGACAGTTGGCTTCGGAGAGTGTGTGTGTGTGTGTGTCTCTCTCCCCCTCCACTTGAAGAAAGTGCTTTTCAGTTTACAGTGCATTATATTTCACTTTTACTGCCTTAAGGTTGATTTTTCTACATTTGTATTTAGTGTTAAGGTTTTCTTGGGCTCCCCGCTTCCCAGGGCCAGTTTCATTTTTTCCTCACAGGAGTCGCATTGTGTTTTCCACTATATATTCTCGGACTGGAAACTTCATTTTCTGAGGTAAAAACCTCAATTTTTCTCATTTTACACTTATTTTCTACTGTGTTCCCCCATTTTTAGGGGAAACTTGCTTATTTCCAACTTTTCATTTTGTGACCTGGTTTAGGGAATCGTTTCCACCATTCCACAGCGCTTGTGACTGTCCGAGTTTACATTTTTAGCTCCCTCTGGGAAATGTTTTTCAGTCTTCTGACTTATTTCTTGTCGGACAGACTTCTAAACTGTGCTGGACCTACATTGCTTTTTCAAAGTCTGCTGCTTGTTTAACCATGGTCATGACCGACGACCATGACCTTGTTGTTTTTCCTTGAGGGTCCAAGTTTTTATTTTTGCCTTGTATGAAAAAAAAAAGTTGAACAGGTCAGTATTATGCCTTCCCAGTCTCCCTCCCTGTTAAGTCTGCTGAGGAAGGGCCTTCTTCCAATCATAGAAATAAAGATGGGTCCTCTAAGGACCCCTGTGAAAATAAGTCTGATAAAAATATTGTTGACCAAGCCAAACATAAGACATTCTGAGCAGGTTCCCGATTCGGTGCCTGCCAAAAAGAAACAAAAACATACTGCTGTCCTGCCCACCAAAAGGCAAAGGGAGATGCCAGTGAGAAATCAAAATATGCCTTCTCCACAGGAGTTGGCAAAGGCTTGGCAAATGTATAAGACTTTCCGAGCTATTGGCAACTTGTTCAGAGACCCACCTGGACCATCTACCCTGTTACATACAACCCTGACCTAGGTCAGGTTTTTATTATGACAAAAATGAAGAGGAGCAGGAGGATGAGGTAGAGTTGGTAAGTCCCTTGACCAGGAATTTGACTCCTTCACCGGTCAGGAGGATTTCACTTCACTGCGCCTTTGTTGAACAGATGGTGGATACTCTCAACCGCTGTGTTGAAGAGGCCACCGTACAGGAGAATGAGGCAGATTTTTTAGAAATGATGGTTCTCCCTCCCCCCAAGAAATTGCTTCTGCCAGTCTACAAGTCCCTCTGCAAGGCGACTTTACACTGTTACAAAGCTCAACATCCATCCCAGGAGTGGACAAGAAGGTAGAGAGAAAGAAACAGCTTTATAAGAATAATGCTAACTACCTTTATACACATCCTTATCACGAGGATGTGGTGCAAGCAGCAGCCTGTGACAAGGCTAAAATGTCCTTAAGAACACAGCCACCTGACAGGGTCTAGAAAACTGGACACTGTGAGCAAGAAATGTTATACTTCAGCCTCCTTGCTGATTCACCTGGCCACATGTATAGCATCCTCAGCACAGTACCAAAGAGCTCTATGGAATGCAGTTCTGTCTGTAAGCCAGAGTCTTCCTGACAACGTTGCTCAGGACCTGTCCGAAACTAGTACAACTGCCCTGGACACCGCCAGGTATCAATTTCATATGGCAGTGGCACAAGCTATCTCTCTTAGGATCTTAGGAGATTTGCTTGGCTGTGAACCACTAACCTTTCTCAGGATACTCAGAACAAGGACATGGATTTTCCCCTTGAGAGCACACTTCAAACCCCAGGAAATCTTACTGTATTCTGACATGCAGTATGATCTCACCATAGGACTGCCCCGGAGCCGGAATGGTTAATATAACCTATGCTAATGGTGGAATGTTAAGCTTGAGCTTAGTTTTCAACCAACTGTCCCTGGAATACATCCTGCAACCATCAGATTCTTTATTCTGCTTGCCTAAGTCAGACACCTCTGAGAGCTCTCCTTCATCTTTTTTGAAGATTTTAGTTTCTCGTTTTTTAAAGTACTTTTTATTTGTGTTCATTTTTAAAGCTGTCCTTGATTTTACAGGTAGGTTAGTCTAGAGTTAGTGTTATTCCGTAAGGTTTTCGTTACCTGTCTGTTCTTACAGCAGGAGTAAACCAACCTTTGTTTATATTTTGAAAGGTACATTTCTTTTAAAAACTACTTCCTGGGACAGTTGATTTATTTTACTGAATTTGAGAAAAAACAGGGCAACTTGGTTCTTTTCAGTCGCTGAACCGACCGCAAAAAAAGTTTTGTTTACTAGTGTGGGTATCTGACTCACAGAAACCCAGTTTTAAGGGGTTTTCCTTTGTCACTACCCAAAAAAAGAACCAGCCCAGCAGGTTTTCAGCATTGTATAGAGTGTGGTGAACCATTTGCCAAAGCTGCTCCTCACTTGATTTGTGTGTTTTGCCTAGGGTTTGACCACCTGAAGGCAGATTGTGAAATTTGTAAGAATTTTCCTCAGTCGACGCTCAATAGGTGATTGAACTGACTGAGAGAAAATGTCCGAAAAGGCTGCTGATTCGGCCTTGGATAAATGGACGACTACCTCAAAAAGAAAAATTCAAGGAACCAGTTGACAGCCCTCTGACCAGGGTGATGGTTCCACGGTAGAAAGAGAACCACAGACACTGCCTCTGAACCGCAAGTTCTGCTAAAAAGAAAAGGAAGGAGAAGCACTCTGTTAAGGAACTGTGACCGACAAGCCCGTTGGGCTGGAAACAGGTAGCACAGTACCAATTCAGCGGCCTGGTTCCCAGACCTCAGTTCAAGATCTGGGTTCTTCCTCGGTTCCCAGTTCTTTTGAACACTAGGGTTATGTTGAGGATGAAAATGATGATGAAGAGGAGGACTTCGGGGGAACCTCCTGAGCCGGATGCATCCCCTGATCCCCAGCATCCTGACTCCCCTGATGAGGGAGCTGAGGACTTTTCTACTCATTTTGCTTTTATGAAGCAAGTGGCACAGACTCTGGACCTCATCTACAGAGGAGGAGCCAGATTACATGGAGATGATGGATGTGCCAGCAACTAAAAAGCTGTTGCCCATCCACAAATCCCTTAAGAGACAGGCCTCTAGAATCTTGCAGACCCCCTCTTCCATCCCCCCATTTGACAAGAGGATGGACAGGAAGTACTGGGTTGCCAAGTCTGGAGCAGAGTTCGTTTTTGGACATGCCAGCCATGAAGGGGTGGTGCAGGCTGCTGCATGTGTTAAGGCAGATATCCCCGTGGCATCCACACCCACCTGATAAAGACTCCAGAAAGATGGATTCTATGGCCAAGAAATCTTACCTGGGCACTTTGGCCATTAGACAAGCCACTTATATGGCTTATGTTTCCAGGTATCAAAAGCCTCTGGAACACAGTTTGAGATTGCCAAGGCTTGTCCTGCACCCATGGCATCAGAACCTGGCTGAAGCTGCAAAAGGCGTGAGGCTCCAAATGCCAATTTTGAATGGCAGTGGATGCCAACCATTGCGGCCAGGCAGATGGCAACTTCTGTATCCCAAGAGGTTAAGGGCCACTGATCTGTCCCAGGACACTAGACAAAGGCCCTGATTTTCCTCGTGAGACCACGTCCTCTTTTAGTGAGCAAACGGAGGCTTGCATGAAGAAGATGGACAAGCACAAGGTAGCCTACAGGAGTGCGGTGACAAAGAGAAAGCAGCAACACCTCAGAATTACCAAGGTAGAGGTGGTAGGGGTAGAACCCACTACAGACCTTTCTTCCAGACTCTTGTCATGCCAGCCTGTCAACCTCTCAGAGGTTACTGCAGAGGTAGAAGGGACAGCAACCATGCTGACCCAGCACGCAGCCAAGTACTCAAGCAAAGCAGGCCCCCCTGAGGCATCTGCCAGGGTCCCCTCCCGACTTCCAGTAGGAGGCAGGCTGGCTCACTATCTCCAGGCTTCGGAATCCATTACCACAGACAAGTAGGTCCTGGAGGTAGTGAGCCAGGGCCTTGCCCTCAGTTTCAAGGTTTTGCCTAAGCTGAGAGCAGGACTTTTCAGACCTGCCACCCTATCGAAAAAGGCTCTGTTGGAGGAGGAAGTAGCAAAACTCCTTCAAGACAAGGCAGTAGAGCCTGTTCCCTTGGCCCAAAGGGGAAGGGGTCTCCATTCAAGGTACTTCCTCACCCTAAAGAAAACGGGAGTGGCAACCCATACTGGATCTCAGGTATTTAAACAGTCATTTGACAAAGCCAAAGTTCAAAATAGTCACTCTGGCTACCATTCTCCCTACACTCAGGCGGGGGTTTGGCTAGCATCTCTAGATTTAAAAAAGGCTTACTTTCACATTCCCATCAGGCAATCTCGGAGAAAGTACCTCAGGTTCTGGTTGCCATCAGGCCATTACCAGTTTAGAGTTGTGCCTTTCAGCCTGACTTCAGCTCCAGGGGTGTTTACCAAGTGCCTAGTAGTAGTGGTGGCACACCTAAGGAGGCAGGGAGTTGATCTTCCCATACCTGGATGACTGCTTGGTGGTAAGTCAGACACCTCGGCTAGTCAGAGATGCACTGACCACCACCAAGGATACCTCATGGAGTATTAGGCTTCTGGTAAACCAGAAGAAGTCAGTGCTGATATCAGTTCAGCTCCTGGAATTCATAGGAGCAGAATTGGACACTCTTAAGAGGGATAGTCTTTCTCATCGGGAGAGTGTGGACAGCCTGATACAGTTGACCAGCTCCTTCCAACTGCATATCTCCAGAGTAGCAAGGCATTTTCTCCAGCTGCTGGGACACCTGGCTGCATCAACAGCAGCAGTGCCAGGTTCCAGGTTTCCGATGAGACATTCAGTTCCATCTCTGATCTCACTGGTCTCAGAAAAGAGATTCCATGTCAAAAATAGTACCAGTTACAGGAACCATTCTCCAAGCACTGCAGTAGTGGCAGGAAAAGGATAACCTCAGGGAAGGTTTACCTTTCCTTCAGCTGTCGCCATCAGAAGTGTTAACAATGGATGCCTCCTTCCTAGTTTGTGGTGCCCTCCTGGGGGAACACACTGTACATGGTACCTGGCTCCAGCAGGAGTCTCTGCTTCATATAAATTTGTTGGAACTCAGGGCAGTTTACCTGGGCCTTCAGGCCTTTGCCTTAATGCTGCAGGGCAAGGTGGTTCAAGTCAGAACAGACAATACAACCACAATGTACTACATAAACAAGCAAGGGAGCACATGGTCATCTCCCCCCCCCCCGTGCACGGAGACCATGAAAATTTGGAAGCTAGCTTATTCCTTGGGAATCTCCCTCTCAGCAGTCCATATCCCAGGGAAGGACAACATCCTAGCAGATGCCCTCAGTAGGATCAACCAGAATCACCATGAGTGGTCACTAAACAGGCAGATTCTGCAAGTTGTGTTTCGAAGGTGGGTCACCCCAAAAGTGGATCTCTTCACAACCCCAGACAATTACCAGTTGCCACAATTCTGTTGCAGGCCTCCTGTTGTGGGCACAGTCCCTCTGGATGCACTGCTGTTGGGTTGGACAGGGAAGATCTTACTTCGAGACACAGCTCTTGCAGCAGGTTACACCATTAGGACTGAAGCCGGCAGGCGTCAGGACCCCACGGAAAAATTCTAGCTAGCTATCTTCAGCGGGGACCGCCCGACGTCGGTCCCGTCTCCGGCGTCAGGCGTAGTACATAAGGGGCGGTCCGCCCGATTCCCAGTTCTTTCCGCGCCGACTCTTGCATGTCTCGACCCTTCGGTTCAGCTCTAGCGCGTGACGCGTGGTTAAGTTCTTTCCTACGGGAAAATTGGATTTCTACAAGCATGTTTTTCGCTGATGTCCTCTCCGACCTCCGGTCACTCTTCCAAGTGTGCTTGCGGGAAACAGATCCCCTTCAAGGATCCCCACACGGCCTGCGTCCGGTGCCTAGGCCCAGACCACGATACCCGGGCCTGCTCCTTCTGCCAGGGGTTTAACAGTAGAACCCGGATCCGACGTCAGAAGGCCCTTCAGGCTTTCTTACTGGAAGAAAAGCTAAAGACCATGTCTTCCAAGGGGGAATCCACTAAAAAGACCCACAAGCACGCTGAGAAACGAAGGGAGAAGGCCCCTTCCAGGTCCCCTCCAGGGCTTCTGACTCTCGCAGCTCCGGTTCCAGGTCCGACCGCTCCCCCTCCAGGGCCAGCTCTCAGCCTCCCCCGGCTGAAGTCCTCTTCTCAGGCCAAGTCCACCAGGCCGTCCTCGTCTTCGTCCTCCAGGGCCTTGGTGAAGTCTGGGGATCGCCATCACCATCATAAGTCGGGTTCCTGCTCTTCGGAACCCAACGTCAGGTCAGCTTCCTTGCCTCCCCGCAAGACGTTGGAGCTTACTGCTTTGAAGAGACCTCAGGATCCGCCGCCGGTGTGTCCGTCGTCGTCCTCTCGCCATACATCGCTGGAGCCGCCGCCGGCCAAGCCAACACCTCAGCGGACGCCGGTAGGGGGGCCGGCGCCTGCTGCTCCTGAGAAGAGAGCCCTGACGCCTCCAACCGACGTCGGTCAGGAGACCTTAACCGAGGAAGAATTGAAGCAGCCCGAGGACCAGATGGGCGACCCCGGTCTTGTCGAGATGCCCAGGGAACCCTTGCTGTTACCCGAGCCCCCTGTGGAGCCGACGCTGGGACCCGACGACCGTCCACCGGCGCCCGGACCGTCGTCGGGCCTTTCTTTAGCGGATGTGAAGGACCTCTTCACTTACTGGTGGGACACCATAAAGAAGGACATGGTTCCCTCCTCCTCCTCTTCCTCCTACACCCCCGGTTCCTGCACCCCCCTCGCCATCGGGGTCGGCAGGCCGTTTACCTCCTCCCCGGGAGCATGGAACCCCTCCCAGGGGGAGAACAGAAAAACGGAGACCTCCGTCTAAATCCTCTTCTAGGTCACCCAGCCCCAAGAGACCCAGGAGACACCGATGATCGCCTTCGATGGAGGCCACGGGATCAGAGTTCTCAACATCCAGATCCCCATCTCCCCTCTCCATCCCTTCTCCGGACCCACGTGAGATGCCGAAGTCTCCTCCAGATGACCCTTCGTTCTCGGATATTATGAGGCATATCCAAGAGAACATGGATGGGATGCGGAAGAGCTAGACCCCGAAAGGATACGCCTTGCCAAATATCTTCGGCAGAAGGACCCCAAGCCTGTGGTGGTGCCACCCTTGGTTGACACTTCGTGGACGTCACCAAGGCAGCGTGGAAGCGTCCACATTCGCTCCCGGCGATGCCGAAGAAAGCTGATCGCTTGTACAAGGCTCCTAGAGAAGACCAGTACTTGACTCAGCAGCCTCAGGCCGACTCTCTGGTCATCACAGCCTCACATGACCGGTCCCAGAGACCGCAGCATCTGAGCACCCTGCCACGGACCCAGAGTCCAAGCAGTTGGGCGCGTATGGGTGGCCGCGTATGCTTCCGCTACCTCGCCATCAGATCCTTAATTATTTAACCCACATGGTTCAGTTCCAAAATGCCTTGTGGGAACAGGGTCTGGAAGCGGCTGAAAAACTGCCAGAAGGTGGGCAGAAGGAGGAGATGCTTCAGCTCCTCCGTACGGGTTCGGACGTGGGAACCCAAGTGCTACGAGTCGCAGACGACTGGTGGACCTCGGCCCGAGCAGCAGCTTCTGGGCGTATGCCCGGAGGCACCTCTTGGTTACGCGTCTCCGGCTTTACCCCAGACGTCCAGAAGAATATCATGGACGCTCCATTCGAGGGAGAAGTCTTGTTTGGTAAACCTTCAGAGAAGATTATTACCAGACTTCAAGAGGCCGGGAAGGCGGTGAGGTCGGTCCAGGCCATGTACCGAACCAGGCTTAGTTCCTTTCGTAGGAACCAAAGCCGAATTCATGGACGGATGCAGAGGCAGCAGTCCCGTTCCGCTCCACAACAGAGGGGTTCCGGTTTTCATAGAGCCCAGGGGAAACAGCCCGCGGGCTGAAGCCAGCGTACTCCTAAGCTGGCCCAGCCAATGGGCCCCTCAGCCGCCACAGCCTGACTCCTTTCCGGCCCCCGCCCCTCAGGATCAACGGGAAATCATGGTCGGGGGTCGCATTGAGAACTTCCTGCCGGGATGGCAGACTATAACCACCGACAGGTGGGTTCTTCTGCTAGTAAGAGGCCACTATATAGAATTCAAGAAAAGCCACCCGAGGCTCCTTTGCTCTCCGATATCCGGTCAGCATAAATCTATGATATGGCAAAAGTACTTGCGCTTCTTGCGAAGGGAGTGATAGATGCGTCCCGGAGAACCAGAGAGGACAAGGATATTATTCCCACTTCTTCCTGGTTCCAAAGAAAACGGGACCTCCGTCCGATTTTGGACCTCAGCGACCTCAACGTGTCGGTCGCCTACAAGAAATTCCGCATGGTGACTCTTCCGGTCTTATTCCCATGCTGAAACAAGGCCTTCTTAGCGTCTCTAGACATGCAGGACGATACGTGCATATCCCTATAGCTCAGGCGCACAAGAGGTTCCTGCGCTTGAGTTCCCTCGACCACCACCTTCAATTCCGAGCCCTTCCATTGGACTGTCATCCGCACCCAGGGTCTTTACCAGTGCATGGCAGTGGTGGCAGCGTCTCCTAAGGAGACAGGGCCATTATATGTTCCTGTACCTGGACGATTGGCTTCTCATGGCCGCCTCCAGAGAGGCGTTGTTACGTGCGATCCAGAGCACTCAGGTCCTGTTCGATCTCTGGGCATCTTAATCAATCCCGAAGTCTCTCCTGGTACCGCTTGAGAAGCTGCAATTTATAGGCTATACTGGACACCGTTCAGGGAAGAGCTTTTCTTCCAGGCGACAGAGCGGAGCGCATCAGATCCCTCATCAGGAGCTATCGTCTCACAAGACAGTCCTCCAGGTCGGTCCTTCGCTTGCTCGGACACATGGCTGCGGCCATTCTACCGTCCCTTTCGCAAGGCTCCACATGCGGGTAACTCCAGTGGATGCTCAAGGTGCAATGGGATCAAAGGCAAGACCATGCAGCATCCAGTCAGAATCACGAACACCGTGATTCGAGACTGGCAGTGGTCTAGACCCAGGGTCGCTGTCCACGGGCGTCCCATTTGTAGCACCGCCCCGAGGTAATCCTCACCACAGACGCCCAGGTCGAGGGTGGGGGCACACCTGGACGGGGTGAAGTCCCAGGACGTGGACCCTTCTGAGGCTCATCTCCATATCAATGTTCTGGAGATGAGGGCGATCCTTTATGCCCTGCAGGCCTTTCAGTCAGAAACTCACGAGTACTCTTCTGCTTCAGACAGACAACAGCGGTGATGTATTACCTCAACAAACAAGGAGGCGACACTCTTACCCCCCTGCAGGGAGGCCATGAGGGTGTGGAATTGGGTAATCCGACACGGGCGCGAATCTGATTACTGTACATGTTCCCGGGTGGACAACACGATTGCAGGCGGCCTGAGTCGCCTCCCAGGCCAGAGTCCACGAGTGGGAACTTCTTCAAGAGGCAGCAGAGGATCTGTTTCTTCGATGGGGAACTCCAGAGTTGGACTTGTTCGCATCCCCATCCGGACGAAAACTGCCCAATTTTGCTCGCTAGATCCAGGGCCTGGTGTTTTCTGGCGAGACGCATTGTCCCTCTCGGCCGGACAGATTCCTCTCACGCTTTCCTCCCTTCCGTTGATCCAGAGAGTTCTTTCTCAAACTGCGAGGGCGATGCAACAATGATCCTGGTGGCCCTTTCTGGCCCAGACAGATCTGGTTCCCTTGCTAATTCAGCTATCCCGGAACCTCCGCTCCCGCTGCCATTCAGCTCCCATCTCTTGTCTCAGGAGGAAGGTTCACTGGTCCACCCGACTTACGCTCACTGAACCTGCATGCATGGCCTCGTAGAGACATAGCCATCTTGCGTCACGGGGTCTCGCAAGAGGTTGCGGAAGTTCTTTCTGCAGCCAGAAAGCCAGCAACGCATGCAACGTATGCCATGAAATGGCGCCGTTTTTGTTTATGGTCGCGAGCACGTGACTATTCCCCTTTAGGTTGTCCGGTGGGAGTGATGTTGGACTATCTGCTCTCCCTCTTTCATTCGGGTCTAGCCTACTCCTCTATCAAGGTGCACCTTTGTGCCATCTCTGCCTACCACCTTCCGTGGGACATCGCATAGTGGCACAATTGGGCGCCTCGGAATTTTGAGAGGGTGTTGCACCTAGGCCACCCATTAAGGACCCAGTGCCTCCATGGATTTGCTTTTGTCCTGAACAACCCACGCCCCTCTCGAACCTGTCATGATTGCGAGCTACGCTTTCTGTCATGGAAAACGTTATTTTGGTTGCTGTTAACTTCAGCGAAGAATTTCTGAGCTTCACGCCTCATGTGCAAAGAGCCTTATTTAGTTTTCCACCGACAGAGTATCCCTGAGGACGAATCCTAAATTTTTGCCTAAGGTGGTTTCTTCACTCACTCTAAATCAGGACATTGACCTGCCGGGTCTACTTCCGAACTACTCGAATAGAGGAGAGGCTCTGCTTCACACTTGGTTGTTCACCGAGCTGCTGAGGTATTTACCTCAACAGAACTAGACCTTTTCATAGTTCTGAGCAACTTTCTTCCTTTTCTGAGAGGATGATGGGCCAACCTGTATCCAAACAGTCCCTGTCTCGCTGGCTTGTCAGTGTATCTCATTCTGTTATGAGCTCAAACAGAAGCCCCTCCGAGGTTCAGTCTGGGGCCATTCCACTATGGGCGTGGCCACCTCCTTGCAGCTCGGAGCGTCTCCACTTCTGCCATATGTGCTGCAGCCACTTGGAGCTCAGTGCATACATTTATCAGGCATTATAGCCTGGACATCGCCTCTCGGCGAAGAGCCGGTTTCGGCCTGGCGGTGCTACAGGGTCTCCTGTCCTAGATTCAGGACCTGGAATGTATTTCCTGTTTTCCTCTTCCCGGTATTTTGGCAGCGTTACTGCTTGGAAATCAGTCCTAATGGTGTAACCTGCTGCAAGAGCTGTGTCTCAGTAAGATAGTACAGTTATGTAAGAACTTATCGTAACAGTAGATCTTCAGAACAGCTCTTGCAGCAGTACCTTCCTTGAGGCTTATGGCTTTTCGCCTTTACTTTCAGGATTTGTTTCCTTTGTCTCTGACGGTGGATCCTCGGTCTCCCATTTGATGTCAGCCTCGCGGCGGAAGTCTCCGGCCCGGAGAACTGGGGAATGAGCGGGACAGCCCCCACTTATGTACTATCATCTGACGCCGGAGGCGGGACCGACGCTGGAGGCGGACTCGACGGCCGGGGCGGTTCTCCGCTGAAGATAGCTAGCTAGAATTTTTCCGTGTGGTCCTGACGCCTGCCGGCTTCAGTCCTAATGGTGTAACCTGCTGCAAGCGCTGTTCTCGAAGATCTACTGTTACGGTAAGTTCTTACGTAACTGTACTTTCCTGTATGCCTGTCCGCCATTTCCCTTGCTGCTCAGTGTGCTGAACAAGCTCAGGGCTCAACCAGCAATAATGATCCTCATTGCCCCAGACTGGGCCAGGCAGCCCTGGTATTCTCTGCTTCTGACCCTGTTAAAATCCAAACCAATCTCCCTACCCAGGAGGCACAACCTGTTGACCCTCTCTCTGGGCAGGATCCTCAGACTCGGGGCTTGCTCTTGAGGACTTGGAGTATGCTGACTTGAACCTCTCTGAAGGGGTTCTAGCAGTTCTTAGTTTCCATAAAACCCTTTACCAGAAAGACTTACACCTCTAAGTGAAGAGGTTTTCCATTGGATGACAGCAAAAAGACTACTGCCAGGCGAGTTTGTCAGTCGTTCTGGACTATTTGGCATATTTACAGTCTCTCTGCCTTAGGCCCTCCACCCGCAAAATGCACCCAGCAGCTGTCTCTGCATACCTTTTAGCTGGTAAAGGGTCATCCTTGGCTGCTAACCAGGTATTCAGAAAGTTCTTCAAGGGCCTGCTGCACTTGCGTCCCTCTCACAGGGAACCTACTCCTGCATGGGACCTCAATATATGCATTGGTCAGCAAATGCAACCACCGTTTGAGCCCGTGTTCTCAGCAGAGCTTAAGTATGTAACATGGAAAACGGTGTTCCTGGTAGCCATCACCTCAGCCAGGAGGATCAGTGAAATCTAGGCCTTGCCCACAGAGCCAAATTACGTATCAGTCTACAGGAACAAGGTAATCCTCAGGACTAACAGGAAGTTTCTTCACAAGGTGGTCTCGGACTTTCACCTGAATCAGTCCATCACTTTACCAGTCTTCTTCATTGACCACTCCAGTTCAGGGGAGCGTATACTGCATAGCCTTGATGTCAAGAGATCTATAAGCTACTACTTGGATCGCACAAAGGGCCACAGGCAGGATAGCACTCAGCTCTTCCTAACCTGTGGAGAAGTGGGGAGGGGAAAACGTGCCTCAGAGAGATCCACTGCCTGCTGGATTGTTGCCTGTATTCAGTTCTCCTACAGCAAAGTGGGTGAGCCCCTGTTGGCCTTAGGGCCCATTCTACAAGGAGTACAGCTGCTTCAGTAGCAGCTGCAAGAGATATTCCTTTGTTAGAAATTTGTAAAGCAGCTACCCGAAAAACAGTTAACACTTTACCAAACACTACAGCCTGGATACCCAAGCCAGAAGTGATGCCATGTTTGGCACAGCAGTGCTGCAGAGCCTATTTCCCAAATAGATTCTCTACCCTCCTCCAAAGGTACTGCTTGGGTAGTCTGCATATGTCAGAATATACAGTAAGATTTCCTGGGGTTAGAAGGAAAACATTACTTACCATAGTAAACTTGTTTCTTCCAAGGGAATCAGTGTATTCTGCACTCCCGCCCTACCTCCCCCACTAGAACCTATGGACACTGCAACACAGCTGCCCATGCTATTTGAAACCTGTGAGTGTTTCTTTATTTGAGCTTTAGTGACTTGAGTCTTAGTGTTGCCCACATTTTTAAATAAAGGGGATTGTTTATTTTTGGGTGGTGGTAATTAGTTTATGGTTTATTAGTATAGTTTAGATATCTTCTTATTATGCATGCTCCATAAGAATCTGACGGGGCAGGATGTATTCCAGGGACAGTGGTTTGAAAACCGAGCTCGAGCCTAACATTCCATCATTAGCATAGTGCTTAACTATTTGGCCTGGGCAGTCCTATGGTGAGACCATACTGCATACATTTTCAGAATACAGTAAGATTCCCTTGGAAAAACAAGATTACTATGGTAATATTTTTTCTTTTCAGGGATAAAACTGTGGCCTATATGAAAAGGTGGATGAGTACAGAACCACCGTAAGAGCAACACAGCTATGAAAAGCCTCCAATTCCTACAAGCCCTGGGAACGGAGCAGAGGCAGGGTTACTGCTACCCCAGACCTTTCTATTCAGTGCCCATGCCAGTGTCTCCCCAACCTTTCAGATGGCCCTATTATTACAGTAAGTACTGTTTATAAAAATCAATCTTTCAGTGTGATTGCTTCTAGCAGATATATTTTTCTTTGTTTTAAATGCTTAAATCTTGAATAATAGGTGCCACCTGTTAGATATGTAACAACTGGTTCCTAGTCTTAGGAAATTGTCATTTGTAATTTGTTAGAAATGGTTTGATTAATGAATTGTACTATTTATTAGGGAATATTTATTCGAGCTAATCATCAATCTAGGACAGGCACTATTTGTGCTTTGCAACTTTTGTGCTTGGTAATTTTCTATACTACTTTTAACCTACTCACTTTGTTTTATTGAACATATTGTTTTAAAATTCTATGATGTCACTCAGCACTGTTATTTAAACGAAGTGGTGGGTTGGTCACTCCACCTCCCTGATAAGAGACTATCCCCCTCGAAGCACCAGGAAATCGTGTGAATGCTTTAAAATAAATGTTTTTTGTTAACAGCTCTCGTGTGCATCGCTGCCTTTTTGTTTTTACTTCCTACAAGCCCTGGGGAGCAGGAGCCAGAGGCATGGGTTACTACCCCAGACCTTTCTATTCAGTGCCCATGCCAATGCCAGTGGACTACTCCCAAATGAGAGGTTTCTTTAGGGGAAGATGCAGAACTCTGAAGCAAGCTAACCCTGCCTCTTCCACAAAAACTCTGTGCAAGCAAAACCCTTGATGGGATTGTCCATGTCGCCGCCCCTCTACCAGTTGTAGGAAGGCTTACCCATTACCTCCACAATTGGCAAACCATCACTGTAGACCAGTGGGTTCTGGTGGTAGTGGGCCAAGGTCTTACCCTGTAGTTCAAAAAATGTCCCACTCAGCAGCGACACAAAAAGAGTTTCAAACTCTGTCACTCCCAACAGAAAGATTCTGCTGGAGGTAGAGGTGAAGTTGCTCGCCACAAATGCAGTAAAAGTGCCCCATCTCCGTAAAAGGATCTCTACTTCAGATATTTTCTCACCCTGAAGTAAAACTGGACTGGTGACCTATTCTGACCTCCGATACTTAAACAAGCTTCTGGGCAAACCAAAGTTTAAAATGGTCACACTGTCGGTGGTCATTCCTTCATTGCAACAGGGGATTGGCTAGCCTCCATAGACCTCAGGGAAGCTCTATTTTGACATCCCAATAAGGCCTTCCCACAGAAAGCACCTTAGATTCAGACGGTCTTCTGGTCACCACCAGTTTACTGTCCTGCCTTTCAGTTTTCCACGGCACCCAGGGTTTCTACAAGTGCCTGGCTGTAGTGGCAGCTACCTCAGGAGACCACAAGTCTCAGTTTTCCGATACCAGGATGACTGGCTTGTCTTAGGCAAATCTCAACTGCCCAGACTCCCTAAGGCTCACTCTGGAGTATGTGGGATTTGTGATCAACTTGCAGACGTCTCAGTTGGAACCTGTCCAAGTACTGGAGTTCATTGGAGCAGAACTGGATACCCGGCAGGGAAAAGCTCTGCTTCCATTGGACAACATTCAGAATCTCCAGTCCCCCCTCCGGTTCCAGGGCAAGGCAGTATACACTTTCCCAAGGGGTCCGTTCCTCCGCCACGCCAGGAGGAGGTGTCCTGTTCTTCATCCTCCTCGGAGACCTCTGATGACTCCAATGGTCATTCCCATCTAGACGACGAGCCACGCACTCCAGACAAGCCCAGGCCAAGGACTCCTCTGAAGTCTCCACCAGAGGATCCTTCTTTTATGGAGTTGCTGCGTAACATCCAGGCTGTTGATCAGTGGCAATCCTTGGAGCCAGATCCACAGGATAAGAAACTCACTGCGTACCTGGATCTGCCTGAGACTGCTCCTACTCTGGTTCCACCCTAGATTGAGCCTCATGCCGACCTTTGGTCCACCATTTGGAAGCAACCGTCGGCATTAGCCCCCTTTCCTAGGAAGTCGGATAGGCTATACCAGGCTCCGGAGGGTGTTGACTCTTTGAATTCACACCTCAGAACTGATTCGGTTGTGATTAGCGCCGCTCACGGCTGGATGGCTAACCCCAAGTACTTGAGCTCATCACCGCCTGACAAGGAATCCTGCCTTCTGGACCAGTATGGGAAGAAGGTCTACTCTTCTTCCACTCTGGGAATCGGGGGGGGGGGGGTCCTGAATTACGTTGCTCACATGGGAGATTACCAGAAGGCGATCCTTAACGAGATGGAAACTAAGTTGGACTCCCTTCCTGAGTCTCAGACAAAGCAGGAAGTGGCTGACCTAGTCCGGTCTGTGCGTTCGCCCAGTCGGCACATCCTTCGGGAGACGGGTTACTGCTCCCATTTCTTCCTGGTCCCGACAAAGTCGGGAGATGTGAGGCCGATTCTCGACCTCAGTTCCCTGAGCTTGTTCGTGGAGTACAAAAGGTTCAGAATGCTCTCTCTGCAGGGTCTTCTGCCCCTCCTTCGGCCGGGACAGTGGCTGTGCGCTCTGGACATGCAGGATGCTTACCTGCATATCCCTATTGCCCTTCCCACCGCAAATACCAACGTTTTTAGTTCCAGAGGGACCACTACCAGTTCAAGGCCCTCCCATTTGGTCTTTCCTTGGCGCCCCGAGTGTTCACCAAATGCCTTTCGGTGGTAGCGGCCTACCTGCGTACCCAAGGAGTTCAGGGTTTCCCATGCCTGGAAGACTGGCTCCTTGCGGCACCGTCCAGGGAGGAGCTCCTGCGCTTCCTTTCGCTTAGCCTGCAGGTTTTCACCAGCGTGAGTATTACCATCAACCAGGCCAAGTCCTATCTGATCCCGTCCCAGAGGCTCCAGTTTATCGGGGCGATCCTGGACACGAGTTCCGGCATGGCATTCCTGCCACTGGACAGGGCAGCCACACTCCAGGCTCAGGTCAGCCTGTTGTCCAGCCACAGACGTGTCAGCGCCAGGTCAGTCCTTCGCCTCCTCAGGCTCACGGCGGCTGCTATTCCAGTAGTCCCTCACGCTCAGCTCCACATGAGAATTTCTCAGTGGACCCTTCGGTCTCAGTGGCATCAGTTGGTAGACAACCTAGATCAACAAGTTCTGGTCTCCATCCCATGGCTCGGTACTTGCAATGGTGGACGGTTCAGGAGAACCTTTGCCAGGGTCTTGCGCCCCCTTCCAGATGCTGACAACAGATGCCTTGGGCGGGTTGGGGAGTCCATCTGGGGTCCTCACAGGACCCAGGCTCCTGGTCCTGGCGGTCAACAAACTCTTCACATCACTGTACTCGAGCTTTTGTCTGTGCTGTATGCTCTTTCAGGTTCGGCATCTGTATCTGCTCCCTGGCATCTGGCTGTGTCCAGACAGACGGTGCAGTCTGGTACATCAACAAACAGGGAGGAACTTCTTCCTACCCCCCACAGGGAGGCGATGTGAGTTTGGGATTGGGCAGTGCAGCACAACCTTCACCTTACGGCAATTCACGTCCCGGGGGTCAAGAACACGTTGGCAGACCACCTCAGTCAGTAGTCTGCTCATGCTCATGCTCATGAGTGGGAACTGGATCAGGGGGTGGCAGACGATATCTTCCTACACTGGGGAACACCACAGGTAGACCTGTTTGCGTCTCCTCACAACGCAGAACTTCCTGCCTTCTGCTCTCGTTGCCTGAGGCGCGGCATTTTTTGGAGAGATGCTCTGTCTCTAGACTGAGGCAGATCTGCCTATGCCTCTCCCGATTCCATTGATTTCAGAGGGTCTTACAGAAAGTCAGCTCAGAAGGCGCTCGCATGATCCTAATCGCTCCTTTCTGGCCCAGGCAAGTTTGGTTCCGTCTTCTGCAACAGTATTCAGAGGAACCTCCTCTTCCTCTGTCACAGCTTCTGCTGACCCAGGATCAGGGGACCCTGGTCCATCCAGGCCTCAGATCCCTTCAGTTGCACGTGTGGCTCCTGCAGATGTAGCTCAAGCCCGGTTCGGGGTTTCCCCGCTGGTGGCTGAGATTCTAGAGGAGGCCAGAAAGCCCTCCACTAGATCTACCTTTGCCATGAAGTGGAAACGGTTCTCTGCTTGGGCCGCTTCCAAAGATTTTGAGCCTTTCTCTTGCTCTGTTGGGTGGCTTCTGGATTACTTGTGCCATCTCTTTGATCTGGGTCTCGGTCATTCCTCTCTGAAGATTCACATGGCGGCCATCTTTGCTTACCATGTTCCTTTCGGGGACAGAACCTTTGCGCAGTTGGAAGTCTGTAAGACTTTTCTGAGAGGGGTTCTCCACTTGAGACCCCCTGTTCGTGTTTCTGCCCCTCATTGGGATTTGAATTTTATTCTTGAGATGCTTACTGTGCCTCCTTTGGAGCCGGCAGCCTCAGCAGACCTAAAGTTCCTTTCATGGAAGACTCTTTCAGTGGCCGTTATTTCTTCTCGAAGGATTTCCGAGCTCCAGGCCTCGTGCAAAATCCCATATTTGATTTTCCGTAAGGAACATGTGGCTCTGCATACCAACCCTGAGTTTCTCCTAAGGTGGTAGTGGAATCTACTTGAATCAATCCATTGAGTTGCCTGCTTTCTTTACGCAGCATTCTAATCAAGGGAGTACCTCTTGCATACTGTGGATGTTCACCAAATTCTGAGATACTATAACCACCAGAACGAAGCATCTCAGAAAGACTGATCAACTGTCTCTCTGCTTGTAAAGAGAAGGCAATGCTGTTTCTACAGTGCTTATCTAAATGGTTGGCCCATTGTATCACTTTCTCTTATGACAAATACAAGACCCTGCTGGGTCAAGTCAGAGGCCACTCCACCAGAGGGGTCGCCGCCTCTGCTGCTTGTTTCAGGAATGTGTCAGTGGCAGACATCTGTGCAGCCGCAACTTGGACTTCTGTCCATACCTTTACTAAATATTACAGTTTCGACATTGCCTCTCGCCGTAGAACTGGCTTCGGGTTGGCTGCTCTGCGAGGTCTTCTTTCCCAAGACCTTTACAGCCAGAGGGTCTACTTTTGCTAGTTTCCTCCTCCCGTTTGCTTCTTCTTGTTCCAGACTGCTTGGGACTCAGTCCTATCTGTAATTACCTACTGCAAGAGCCCTCTCGAAGTAAGATAGTACAGTTACGCAAGAACTTACCGTATCAGTAGGTAATGCCCTCCATCCCCCTAAGCTTTTTCAGCTCCTTTTCCAGGGACAGAAACATCCGCTTCTCTCTCGTCTTGCCTTTTTGGCCTTTGGTGGAAAAGAACTGGAAGGCGGGCGTGGGGGACCGCCCCTTTATACTGACGTCGGTCACCTGACGTCGGGGCGGTCCCCCACCAGACTGCTAGCTAGAAACTTTTCCGTGGGGTCCTGACACCTGCTGGCTTCAGTCCTATCTGTAATTACCTACTGCAAAAGCCTCTCTCAAAGATCTATTGTTATGGTAACTTCTTAAGTCGAGGTCCAGAACCCCTTCAGTCGAACAACCGAAAAAGTGTCATAAGCACTCTAAAAAGAGGCATCGCCGCAGATCCTCATCCTTATCGGACAAGGAGAAGCTTCGGAAACTCTGTCGATGCTATGAGAATCTTATGTGGCAATAGCTGATTTTGACTGGGCAGAAGCCGTCTCCGCCGTCCACACCGGCTATCACTTGGCTACTGCCTCCTGGGCCAACGCCAACCCAAGTGCATTGCAGTGGTGGCAGCCCATCTTCGGCGTTGAGTACGAATCTACCCTTATCCCGACAACTGGGTCTTGGCAGGATCCTCCCTTCAGGAGATGGAGAGGTCCAGGGATCTGGCTCTCCAAACCTGTTCCCAATTCGGCCTCCTGATCAACGAGGCCAGGTCGGAACTCGTGCCTGCTCAGGTGATGGGCTTCATCAGGGCAGAGCTTGACTCTTGTTAAGCCAGAGCTCAGCTCCCGAGGCGGAGGTCTCTCCTCCTTTGTCCGATCATTTCTGGCTGGGCACTTGTGCCCTGCCGGGACTTTCTGCGCCTTCTGGGTTACATGGCGGCATGCACCTCAGTGGTCCATTGGGCCAGGTGGCATATGCGCCCCCTTCAATGGGAGCTGACCGCCCAGTGGACTCAGCACCACGTTCAATTTGACCAGCTGATTGTTGTAACCCAGAAGATGTGGGATGCGCTCCAGTGGTGAACCGACCCATACCGGTTGCAGGAAGGGATCCCGTATGTCCGCCCCAAGCCAACGATCCTCCTTATGACCGGTGCGCCTCTCATGGGCTGGGGAGCCCACATGGGGGCAACAGGGCCCATGGGTTCTGGACCCCCGAGGAGTCCTGATGCCACATCAACCTGTTGGAGCTCAGAGCAGTCAGACTGGCACTGTAAGCTTTCGCTCTTCGGCTCTGGGGTCAAGTGGTTCAGGTCCAGACGGACAATACCATGACCATGTACTACCTCAACAACGCGGCATGCACTCCAGTCTGTGTGCAAGGAGGCGCCCACATGTGGACCCTCGTAAGTCGACTGGAGGCGGACTCCTAGCCATTCATGTGGCAGGAGTCTCGAACCAGCTGGCGGATGCTCTGTCGCATAGGCCAGACATCCCACAAGTGGTCTCTCCATCCAGAGGTAGCTTACAGTCTGTTCTCTCGCTGGGGCAAACCGTTGGTGGACCTGTTTGTCTCAGGGAAAACAATAAGCTGAGGCTGTACCATGCCTGCCCCCTGCAGAGGCTCGCTGCAGGGGATACCTTCTGAGCTGTGGATCCCACGCCTTCCCTCTATTTCCTTGATCCACAAGGTGCTACTTAAGGTGAGGAGAGGCAAGGTGAATGTGATCTTGGTAGCCCCAGATTGGCCACGCCAGTTCTGGTATCCAGATCTCCTCAGTCTCAACTGCAGGCCCCGGAGCGGCTTTGTACATGCCCGGACCTGTCATCACTGAACCAGGGGAAGGTATTCCATCTGGACCTTCAATCCCTGCACCTCACAGCCTGGTACCTGAATGGCTAGAGTTCCAGGGTCTGGGTCTTTCTGAGGATGTCTACACTGTATTGGAGTAATCTCGTAAGGAATTGACCAGGAAATGTTATGCCTTCAAATGGAAGAGATTTTCCATTTGGTGTCAGGGTAAGAGTCTGGACCCCTTATCCTGCTCTGTAGCTAACATTCTCAACTACCTTTGGTCTCGCTCCAAAGGGTCTGCGGTCATCGACCCTTAGGGTGCACCTGGCAGCCATTTCTGCTTACCAGGTGCGGGCCGGTCAGCCAACATTGGCGCAAGAGACAGTGGTCGGGCACTTCTTCAAAGGCCTGGATCACATATCCCCTCCGATGTGTGAACCTCCACCTCCGTGGGATCTGTTGCTGGTTTTGGCGAAGCTCATGGGCAAGCCATTCGAACCCATGCACAAGTGTGCACTCTCACAGTTGTGGAAGACGGCTTTCCTGGTGGCTATCACGTCAGCCAGAAGGACAGGGGAGCTCCAGGTGCTGTCAGCGGACTCCCCTTATCTGGTCTTTCACAGGGACAAAGTTGTCCTGCGCCCCCACTCGAAATTCCTTCCGAAGGTGGTATCAGAGTTTCACCTTAACCAGGTCTTAACTCTGCTGGTATACTACCCTAACTACATCTCGGACGCCGAGTACAAGCTCCATACCTTGGACCTGAGACGTACTCCTATTATAAGGAGTGAACGGCAGAAACTCATGGAGAGGTTTGCCAGCTGTTTGTCACACTGAAGCCACTTCTGGCAGACCTGCAGCCAAATGAACCATTGCTAGATGGATTACATCATGCATAAGTCTGTGCTATGAGTTGACTGGCAGGGAGCCTCCCAGAGGGATAAGAGCTCATTCTACCCGCCATACTGCTGCATCGGTGGCTGCTTCCAGGGACATCCCTACCCAGGAAATCTGTCGGGCTGCTACCTGGAAGTCAGCAAACAACCTTCATTACCCACCACCACATCGACCTTGAGTCACACTGGGATGCTGGTTTTGGGGCCTCTGTTCTCCAATCTTTATTTCCCAAGTAGGGGGTGTGCACCTTGCCTCCCTCCTCCCGGAGAACTGCTTGGAGTCTGCCAAACTGTGGATGAACAACATTTCCACGCTCCTAGAACAGGTTACTCACCTGTAACAGTAGTTCTAGTAGTGGTATATGTTCATCCACACGCACCCACCCGACCTCCCCGACTTTAGGCACACAACCTGGCTTCCAGCGGGCTAAGATCTGGCATCATGGGGCGGAGCCGAGGTTCATACCACCTGGGTGGGTGGGAGGAGCCAGCTTGAAGATTTGTGGCAAGATTTAAAGGGGAAACGGACATGCCAAACAGTGTGGATGAACAACATATACCACTCCTAGAACTACTGTTACAGGTGAGTAACCTGTTGTTTTGGTCCCCCAAGGAGTCCAGCTGTCACACAGACTTTCTCGAGCTACAAGCCATGTACCTGGCATTAAAAGCCTTTGTCCCTCAGCTCAAAGGTCACTGTTCAAATGAGGACGGACAATACCACCACCTTGTTTTACATCAATAAGCAAGGGGGGACAAAATCCTTTAAACTCTGTACAGAGGCAATGAGGATTTGGCAGCTAGCTTACTCTCTATACAGATAACCCCCATTCATCTGCCAGGCAAAGACAGTGTCCTTGCAGACTTTCTGAGCTGCATCAGCTAGGACCACCGTGAGTGGACCCTAAACAACCAGGTACTATGTACAGTGCTCAGGAGATGGGACACTTCAGAAATACTGTAGACGTGTTCACCTCCAAGCTCATTCAGCTTCCCCTATACTATTGCACTCCCCCTGCACTGGGCACAATACCAGTGGATGCCCTGCGCCTCAACTGGTCAGGGAAGTTCCTATATGCTTTTCCCCCTTTTCCTCTGATGCTCAAGAGTACTCAAACTTGGGAACCAACCTGCAACAATGATGCTAATAGCCCCAGACTGGGCCAGACAGCCTTGGTACCCCCAGCTTCTCCACCTGTCAGTCCAGTGACCCATTCATCTGTCTCCAAGTTAGTCTTCTACCCCTGCCCCAGAAGGCAGTCCCATACCCTAACATCCAGTCACTTCACCTCAAAGCCTGATACTTGAGGAGCTAGGGTTAACTGACTCAGTATTCAGTGCAGGTCCTGAAAATCCTCAGACTAGCTAAAAAGCCTAGCACCAAAAAGACTTACAACTCCAAATGGAAGAGATGTTTTTTGTCTGGTACAAAGTTAAATGAATTGATCCCACACGTCGAGCCTGTCCTCTGTTCTGGATTACATGGTACACCTGCAAGCCTCGTGCCTGAGAGCCTCTTCTCTGAAAGTCTACCTGGCAGGAATTACAGATTACCTTCATATCAGTTATTTCTCACCCCATTTTAAGAAATTCTTTAGAGGCCTGCTACATCTTCAGCTCCCACTTGAGAAACCTGTCCGTCCATGGGATTTGTACCTGTGTATAGCCATGTTAATGGATGCCCCATTTGAACCTATGGCTGCAGCAGACTTAAAGTATCTTACTTGGAAAACAGTCTTTCTTGTAGCTATTACTTCTGCCAGGAGAATTTCAGAGCTATGAACTCTTTGTACTGAACGCAGCTGTATTGTGTCCCATAGAGAGAAAGTGGTTTTTAGAACCAATAGGAATTCCCTTCCCAAAGTGGTTTTGGAGTTTCACCTCAACCAGTCTATCTCCCTACTTGTCTTCTTCACAGATAAATCTACTCCAGGTGAGCGCAGGCTTCATAGTCTGGATATTAAAAGGGCACTGACCTATCTGGAGTACACCAAGGAGCTTAGGGCATCTCATACCCAGCTTTTTCTTACCTATGGTGGGTAGGAAAGGGTAGACCGGCTTCTAATAGAACTGTCAGTTGCTGGATAGTTTCCTGCATTCATTTCTGTTGCAATAAATCTGGCAAGCAGCCTCTTCAAGGCCTCGGCCCACTCTACCAGGGGCACTGCAGCCTGAGTGGCCGCTCAGAGGGACATTCCTTTGTTAGACATTTGCAAAGCAGCTACCTGGAAAACTGTACACACTTTCACAAAAGCACTACTACTTAGATATACAGTCGAGATCTGATGCCAGATTTGGCACAGCAGTCCTCAGAACTTGTTTCCAAAGTAGGTTCTGTTCCCTCCTTCCAACTGCATTGCTTTGTAATCTGCTAGCTATAGTCAAGAATACTAGGGATTCTCTGGGGTGAGAAGAAAAAATTACTCACCGTAGTAATCTTGTTAGTTCAGGGATCCCTCAGTATCCTTGACCTCTCACCATCCTCCCTCTCAGAACCTCTGTTAGGGTTCTACAGTTCTTGCTCTGGCCAAATGTTTTCTTTATGAGCACCTTTTTGGTACAAGGCCTCAGAGTTCATACAATGTTTTATTATTCACCTTTTGCGGTTTGGTGTTTTTCTGGTTTCTTTTTTTTTTTTTTAATGCATTGTTCTTATCCTTGGGCATAGAGTTTAGACCAGGGCCTTCTGACACCTTTCAGCCTAGAAAAGAATCTGGTTAGCAAACAGCATAACCTACAGGCAGTAATCTCTTACTACGGTCTGATTGGTGGTAGTTTTCTCATTTACTGGCCAACTACTATAGTCAAGCATACTGGGGGATCTCCTGGAAGAAACAAGATTACTACAGTGAGTATTTGTTTCTTTTTATACAGGTAGCCATCACCATTGGGGAAAAAATCCTGTTTTCAAGGTGGACCTGTTTCACCATAGAGGGTTGCGTAAAAGTTGCAGTATAAAACACATACAGTTGTGGCCAAGAATATTGGTGCCCTTGCACTTTTTTCAAATAACTCACAATTTCCTCTAAACATAAGTTGAAATTAACAACAGTATTTGGTCTCCACAATTCTTTATTTCTCTGTTAATATTACAGAACCTTTGTTTTTGGTTCAGAATTTAATATATCCTTTTAAATCAGAAAATGAAAAGAAATGGCATTGACAAAATTGACACCCAGACTTAATATTTGGTAGCACAGCCTTTGGTCAAAATAACTGCAATCAACCGCTTCCTACAGCCATGGATGAGCTTCCTGCACCTCTCTACTGGCAGTCTGGCCCTCTTCTTGTGCAAACTGCTCCAGTTCTCCCAGATTTGAAGGTGCCTTCTCCCAACTACTGTTTTAAGATCTCTCCACAGGTTTTCATTGGGATTTAGATCTGGACTCATTGCTGGCCACTTCAGAACAGTCCAATGTCTTGTCTTGAACCATTCCTCTGTGCTTTTTGAAGTGTGTTTGGGGTCATTGTCCTGCTGGAAGACCCATGACCTTCGACGGAGACCCAGCTTTCTGACACTGTTCAACATTGCGCTCCAGAATGGCCTGGTAATCTCCAGATTTCATGATGCCATGCACACGTTCAAGGCGCCCAGTGCCAGAGGCAGCACAGCAACCCCAAAACATCACTGAACCTCCTCCATGTTTGACTGTAGGGAAGGTGTTCTTTTCTTTGAAAGACTTCATTTTGTTTTCTGTAAACATAGAGATGATGTGCTTTACCAAAAAGCTCTAATTTGGTCCCATCTGTCCACAGGACATTCTCACAGAAGGATTTTGGTTTGTTCAGGTGTGTTTTGGCAAACTCCAGTCGGGCTTTCTTATGTCTCTCTCAGCAGTGGGGTCCTCCTGGGCCTCCTACCATATAACCCCCTTTCATTGAGTTGGCGACGGATGGTGCGAGTTGAAACTGTCGTACCTTGTCTCTGAAGGTCAGCTTGAACCTGTTTGGCAGTTGATCGAGGTGCTTTCTCCACCATTCGAACAATCCTGCGCTGCAATCTTTGGTCACGTTTTCTCTTGCGGCCATGTCCAGGGAGGTTGGCTACAGTGCCATGGGCCTTAAACTTCCTGATAACATTACGTATGGTGGAAACAGGAACATCAAGGTCTCTGGAGATTGATTTGTAGCCTTGAGATTGTCCATGCTTGGCTACAATCTTCTGTCTGACCTCCTCAGACAATTCTCTGGCTTTCTTTCTTTTTTCCATGCTCATTGCGGTACACACAGTGACACAAAACAGGAGAATGAGTCCTTTTCTCTATTCAAACTGGCTGAATGAGTGATTTTTATATTGCAGTCACCTGCAACTCACCACAGGTGAGTTCAGTTCCAAAGTGAAGGAGAATCACCTGCTTGAAATCTAATTATTTCTAACTACTTCTAAAAGGTGCCAATAATTTTGTCCGGGCCATTTAGTAATATACCATGGCAGAGGTGGGTATTGGTGGTTACCACACCTGGTGTGGTTCGGTCACAAGGCATAGCCGAGTGACTTAACTACACCAGAAGTGGTAATTCCACCCATATATCCACTCCGTCATGGTATATTGCTATTATACAATGTTCAACTTGTTTTTTTTTTTGTTTTTATAGTGATGTAAAATGTTTACAGTGGGTATACTGGAGGATTTATCACAGTCATGTGATGTGTTTTGACCAATGAGGTTACAGGATTTTCATACCCCATTGTATAATTAAGGATTTCTGTGTGAAATAAGCTAGGACTTAGTAAATTGTTCTGCTTTTTGTGTTTTATTCCACTGCAAACCAAAGAAATACATATGTGGATACCAAAATATTTTTTAATTTCAACAATTTTCTGGAAGGTATGGAGCATTATTAGAAAAAACTGCAAGGGCGCCAATATTTTTGGCCATGACTGTAGTTTGGTGCAGCTCTCTGGTTTACAACAGTCTTGCCCACAGACAAGGTTTCAGCTGGTTGTGGAGAAAAAGCATTCATTTGGGCTAATGGGAAGTTAGTATTGTTAGCCAAACTGGTAATATTTTTATCTTCATTAGGGTCATCTCCTCCATTGAGCCACTCCTTTGGAACTGTAAGCCGTCAGCATCAGGAACACTCATACACATTTGCTACAGTAGTTATTGACTGCCCACAATGCCATGTAAGGTCGGTATCTGTATACTCTTGGGCAGTCCCATTGCTCCTCAGTTCCTTCTCAAGTCGTTGACCGTTCTTCGGTAGTGCTTAGAACGCCATCTTTTCTTCGACTTATTTTCTTCCATTCTTTTTTTTTTATGCTGCCATGGAGAGAACCTTTATTTAGGTTTGGTAATTCTGACCGCTTTTTGTACTTGCAGTTAGAAGATCTTCAAGGACAACTCTCAAAGGGTTTGTGTTTGCAGTTTTGGTCTATCCCACAATGTCAGAGCCTGCACGATCTGCCAGGGATTCAGCCAGGCCATAAGAAGATGCTGATAGAAGACTCTAGGGACCATCACTATTAAGGCCATGGAAGCTCAAGCCAAGGCTGTGGGCTCCAAGCCATTTTTTCCCCCCTCTCGCTCGACCACCTCTGCAAAGGCAGCTCCCTGGTGTTGGCGACATTTTCGCTGCCATGGTCATCGAGGACAAAGACATCACCACACACATAAAGTTCCTGCTTTGCCAAGGAGGTTGAGAGCTACGTTGAAATAGGTTGCTCTCACTACAACTGCCCCCCAAAGACGCCATGGTTGGGGTCTACAGTGTTGCCACTGTACCTACTATGGACAGTATGCCACCCCATCACAGGTTTTTCCCTTTAATGTTGCTTGTTCCAGGCCCTTTCAGGGTTCTGTCGAGACTTTAGTTATGCTGGTGGTGTTCTCTGAATTGTTTAGATGCCTGTTGCTGCTACTGATAACAGCTATCCCAGCAAGTGGCAACCCCCGTCAGTACCAATCTGCAGGATCGAGAAGCACACCTTTCATTCCTCCATCCCCAGCTCCATCGATTGCTCCCATCATCATTCCAGATAACGATGAGGTTAAATGCAGTCCTGATCTTAATATGGAGGAGGATATTTGAATGATGAAAGGATAATGATCCCCTACAAGGGGTTTTCCTTCCAGCTATACCCTCTGCTCATGCAATGAGGACTCTGCATACTAACATAGTAGTTGTCGGCAAAAAAGGACCTCTTGGCCCATCTAGTATACCATAAAAGTTCCCTACCTACTGTGTAACCACAGACCGTACTTGATCTCTGGCCTTTCCCCTCCCCCACCTTGTTATTAAGGTTCCCTTGTGTCTGTCCTATGCATGCTTGAATCCTGCTACCTTTTTGTTACCTACCACTTCTGCTGGGAGTCTGTTCCAGATGTCCCCACCCTTTCCATGAAGAAGTACTTCCTCACATCCTCTCAGAGCCTCCCCCCTTCCAGTTTCAAATCATGCCCCATTGTTCTTAAGCATCTCTTTCTGTTTAAAATGCCACCCTCCTGTACTGTATTAATAACCTTGAAGTATTTGAATGTTTTATCATGCCCCCCTTTTCCCTCCTATCCTAATTAATTCCTTGAGCCTTTCCTCACAGGGCTTCTGATGCAAGCCATGCACCATTTTGTTTGCCCTCCTCTGTATTGCCTCCACCCTAGCTATGCACTTCCTGAAATGGGGCCTCCAGGATTGGACACAGTACTCCAGGTGGGGCATCACCATCGATCTATACAGAGGTAACGCTACCTCCCTTCTGCTGGTGATACGCCTCCCTATGCACCCCAGCATTATACTAACCTTATCCACTGCCTTATCACACTGCCTTGCTACCTTCAGGTAATCGGATCTGAGTTATTTAAGAGATTTACCAGCAGACATTCTGAGCCATAGGGCTCATTTACAGATGTGTCCTGGAGGAGGGGGTAATTGTATAATAAGTAAATAGCGCAGTAAAATGATAATGCAATAGGCACAGCAATGTACTGGAACAGACAGTGAAGTATTGGCATAATTAATAATACAAAATTGATTACATCAGGAGTGGGAGGAACAGTCACACTTGGCTGTAAAGTTAGGACAGGGTAGGAAGAGTCAAATTAAACAGGAGGGAACCACAGTGAGGAGACAGGAGTAGGGGAAGAAGTGTTGAGAATATCAAGTATAGAGGAAAAGGGACAAAATGATGGGAATAAGATAAGGTAGAGGGAGAGGAGTGTGGAGAAGGTTGGGGGGAGTAGGATGTGGATGAGGAAGATTGAGAATTGGGTTGAAGTTTTGGAGGGGAGTGAGGAGGGGGAGGAGAGGGGGAACCTGGGAAAGAGGGATTACAGGGGTGGGGGGGAAGAGAGGGTGGAGATGAGTATAGAGGCTGGAATACATTAGAAGTTGTACATGGGAGGTGTAGGAGCTTGGGGGACAGGTAAAGTGTAGGGAAGATGAAAGGTGGGAGGCAGGACATTGGGCTATGGGCAGTTGCAGGAGGGAGCAGTGTGGGCTTAAAGTAGAGAGAGACTGGAGGAAGCAGAGTGAATTTTTAGAGAAAGGAGGGTTCCAGTTACTAGGAAAGTGGAAAGAGAAAACATTCTGTCCAGCAAGGGATTTCTGATGGGAGTGGTAGAGTGATAGCCTGAGTTGCGTAGCATATGAGAGGAAGGAGACATAGAGGAGAGAAGTGTTGAGATGGGGGAGAGAGGAGGAGGAGTGAAAGCCGGTATTTAGAAATGAAGGGGCAATGGACAGAGACTGAGGGTTAGATTCTCTTCTTTACCTCCCATTGTCTCATGGAGGGCTAAATCTTCCTAACCTAAAGTTTTATGCTTTAGCCACCTTTTTTAAGATTTTCTTCTTATGGATTCCCCCTAACAATCATTACATTTGGCAGGACATTGAGTTTCATATTAATGATTTGCATGATATAGTGAAAATAGTCTTTGCATCTAGAGAAAAAGCCCCACCCCTTCATGACTTTATGAACTTCTCGGCCCAAATTTTAAAAATCTGGTGAGCCTTAAAACCAAAAAGAGCCTTTAGCAAACTATGTTCTTCTTTACATTACCTTCTTCAGATGCTAGCTTTGTCCTGGCCAACCTTGACTTGACTTTTGCACAATGGCAGAGACCGGGTCTTAGCTATTGCCACCAGTTTATAAATTAAACTGGTATTATCCCTTTTCCTGAGCTCCAGCTCACATGCTCTCTCCTTGACTGTGGTATGTTTTGCTATACCCAGGTGAGAAACCACATACTAAGGCATACTGTGGATTATGTTGAGACTTCCTGAATGGAAACCCTTGGACAAGGCTAATTTGCTATATATATATATATATATATATATATACACACACACACATATATATGCTTCTAAGTGGGTCCCTCGGAGAGTCTACCCAGTCAGTTCTAGAAGCATGGAATGGAGACCTGGAGTTAGAAGTATCCTTCCGGCAATGGGGAAATGCAACTAAAATTACCTCCAATGCTAGCTCCCTCCAAATAGGGAAGACCCGTTCAAGATACTTTAGATCCCCAGCCATTTTAGCAAAATATCTTCCAGCCACTTATGGGCATTGCTAGAGAGAGTGTGGCTGCACATTAGCAGGGTTGGGACACATTTTTTGGTTTTGCCCTAAACTTACTCCCTTTTGGTGTTCCCTCCAGCAGGAACTGAAGGAGTGCTTGGATGAAGAACAAGAACAAATGGCTAAAATAACTATTCTCTCTGACTACCCCCTTCACGGACCAAGATGGGAGCACACCCTATTACCAACATACATTTTGGCAACCCAAAAAGCTATTAACACGCAAGTGGATGTCTGCCACTATCCCATCGGTGATTGACTGGCGGCAAGTAACCCTGGAAATATACAAACTAGAATATTTAACTGCTAAAATGCACAATAAGCTGGACTCTTGAACTTAAATGACGTTAATGGATAACACATTTAGCCTTGGTTGATACAGAATTTGTACCATAAAGGAGGGGCTAGGCCAGGACAAGTTAAGGTGGTAACTAAGTGAAACTAAGGCACAGCTGTTGCTCCCTTCCTCTCGGTAGGGGAGCATTATGAATCTACCTCTATTTCCAGAGTTTTGGGTGGGCCACTTGCTCTATATGCCATTTCCCTACTCCCTCTCTCCCCTTATCTTGGGTCAGGGCTATGGAGACCCAATATCCTTCCTTTTTACTAGATGTAAGTGGGGGTGTCATTAATGTTGGCCAGTATATGATTTCGTTCTATGAGGATTACTGTACAACAATGTCATAGAAAAAGAATTTAAAGAAATCAACAGGTTGTATTGATTCATCTCACCCAATAAAAATGAAATAAAAAAAAAAGAAATGAAGGTACAGTGAGTTAGGCGGCAGTCAACCAAGGAGGGGAGAGAAAGCACAAAATGGCAGAAGGAATGGAAGGGGGTCCATTCTGGCCAAGGTGGACTTAGTAGCACAGTTGACAATGTCGCTATAGTCAAAGATGGGGAGGATCATCTTAGTGATGTCTTGGCAAGCAAGTATAGGAATACAACTTTTGTTCCTATGAAGGGTACCAAGCATGGGATGGAGTTTTGTGAATGGTGTCAATGTGCTGAGAGAAGCCAAGGTGCTGGTCAAGCCAGACACCAAGATATTTAAATGAGTGTACGTTGTCAATCGCACCACCATCTAGGGTATGGAAAGTGGGGTAGGAGGGGATTCTAGATGGCCTCTGCCTAGTGCTAAAGCACATGGAGACCGTTTTCATATGATAACCCCAGGTCCTTCTCCTGTTTTGTGGTTGCCACTACATCCCTCCATTGGTATGTTGCCCTGGGATTCCTGTGCCCCATGTGCATAATCTTGCACTTTTTGACCAGTCTTCCATCTTTTTCAAGTCTTCTCTCATGTTTCCACCCCCCAGGTGTGTCCAGTCTGTTGCAGATTTTTGAGTCCTCCACAAACAGGCATGCATTCCCTTTGAGAACTGACCCCCTGTGGCACCCCGCTAGTTACCATGCCTTCCTTCTCACTGAACCCCATTTACCACCACCCTTTGACTCTTGTTACTCTGCCAACTTCGTACCCATTTTACTAGCTTCGGGCCCACTCCAGGCTGCTCAGCTTGTTTACCCCCAGATGATCTGAAGATTCCTCTTATCAGGCTTTACTCGGACAAATCCAGAATGATGTTGGATTTGCAGCTGAGGAGGATGACTCCAGTAAGAAAAATTTAATGGGAGTTTTTGGAGACTCTCACTTCACCCTCCATTGTGGTTCCTCCAGTATATCCTGCCTTAGATGATGCTACCTTTGCTGCTTGGCATAGGCCCAGTACCTTGCCTGCAGTACGCACCTAGAAAGGCTGATGAACAGTACCCTGCTCTGTCTGTTAGGAGTGGCTAGATTTGCCAGTGATGTACAACAGACTGCTGAATTCCCCTTTTAGAGGATGCAGGCTGTTTGGGAAAGATGTTGAAAATGCTATACATGAGCTTCAGTCTTCCAGGATCACTTCAAGATCACTCACTCTGACCCCTCAACCCACCAGGGGGTGTTAAGCATTAGTTTCAGAAGCCTGCTGCCACAGTAGCCGTGCCTCACATCGATAGCCCTGTACACTGTACCATGGTGATGGTCCCCTCTCGGGTCCTAAAGGTGGTGCTCCTGGTGTCCTAGGTACCTTCTACCTCCCCACTTCCTCCCTCTCCACTGTTGCCTGTGGGGGGATGGATCTCCCTTCATCTGCCAGAGTGGAAGGTGATCATTACGGTTCAGTGGGTCCTGGAAATGGTGGAAAAGGGGCATGATGTGGAATTGCTGTCTATCCCTCCAGTTATTCCTTAGTCTTCTTGTCATTATCCTCCGTCCACTTGCCCTTTCTGCTAGAGGCGGCTCAGTCGCTTATGAACAAGTGGACTACTGAGCCTGTTCCTCCCCAAGAAACAAAGGATTATGTTCCAGATACTGCCTGGTTTCCAAATGGATAGAAGATCTGCATCTTAGAAACATAGAATTTGACGGCAGATAAGGACCGCTTGGCCTACCTAGTCTGCCCATTTTCCTACCTAACAGATAAGCTGCAGATCCTAGTTAACCAACAGCTTAATTCCTCCTACCCCCAACTAGGACTGCCCTATGCCTGTCCCATGCATTCTTGAAGTCCCCCACTGTTCTTGACCCCACGACCTCTTCAGGGAGGCTGTTCAATGCATCCACAACCCTCTCAGTGAAAAAATACTTCCTCACATTACCTCTGAGCCATCCCCTTCTATCTTCAATTTGCCCCTTGTTCTTGCACATCTTTTCTGGAAGATGCTACCCTCTTGGACTTTGTTAATTCCTTGAGGTACTTGAAAGTTTCTATCATGTCCCCTCTCCTCAAGGGTATACATATTAAGCTCCTTTAGTCTTTCTTCGTATGTCTTCTGGTGCAGACCCTGCACCATTTTGGTTGTCCTCCTCTGGACAGCCTCCACTCTGTCTATGTCTTTGCGGAGATGGGGTCTCCAGAACTGCACACAGTACTCCAGATGGGGTCTCACCAACTGTCTGTACAGAGGGATAACAACTTCCTGTTTTCTACTATTGATGCCTCTTCCTATACATCCCAGTAATCCCCCCAGCCTTCCTTACTGCCTTCTCACATTGCTTGTCCACCTTTAGGTCATCTGATATAATTACCCCCAGGTCCCTTTCTATTTTTACTGTTGTCAGTATCTCACCCCCCATTGTGTATCTTGTTCTGTACTTGAGGCCTATATCTGTTCCTCAAATACAGAATGTTTTGACTGGTGTCTGTCTCGGTTTTTGTCACCATTCTGCAAATGTGGAATTGATTTTGTGCTCTGGACATGGACTCATGCCTTCATATCTAAATTTGCAACTGACGTGCTGTGCTGCTGCTGCATGCTGGAGGATAGCAGTTATTATTTCAGAGTCTTGCCTTTTGGATTATCCTTGGCACCATGGGCATTTACCAAATGGCTGGCAGTATAGCCAGTGGTTAGAGTAATGAGCTGTGAATGAGCTTGGTACATCCAACAGATCTGGGTTTAATTCTCACAGCCTCCACTTGCATAATGTGTGACTGAAAACAGGCACTTGTGCTTAGTGGGGCTTACCTGGTTAACAAAGAATAAATAAATATTTAGCAGTGGTAACAGCAGCCCTCCAGAAAGAAGGACTTTTGTCTTCCTGTATCAGGTTAACTAGCTCCTAAAAGCCCCATCCAGGGAAGCGATTCTGTGCACATTGTCCTGAATGAGACAGTTGTTTGAAGACCTGGGTGTCAGAATGAATGTACCAAACTCTGTACTACCTTGTCAGCAGGTTCTGTTTGGCTCCTAGGCTTTCCAGGAGCACCACAACTCCTGTTCCCTACTGGTTTGGACAGACAATTTTAGTGTGATGCACTACATAAACGAGCAAGGAACACTCACTTGTTTCCTTTGTACAGGGAAGCGATGAGGTACTGGGCAGTGTCTCGTGGCCTTCAACTATTGGTCATGTTGTGTAAAATGTCTTGAAAAACAGGCTAAGCAGGTCTCAGTCCCTAGTGTACAAGTGGGAACTGGGGAACTGCCGACCTCAGTGGTAAGTGAAGATCTCGCTTCGAGGGGTCTCTTGCAGCAGGCAGCACCATTAGAACAAGCCGGCAGGCACCAAGACCCCACGGAAAACTTCTTGCTAGCAGTCATTAGCAGGCCCCCCTCCCGGAATGTCTGCCCGTCCCTGACGTCCGCCTATAAAAGGGGTGGTTCCCCCAGCTCCACTTCAGTTATTTTCTTGCCAACACACGCAAGTCGTACCTTCACAGATGCCTTCAGCTATAGTTGACCACCATTTACTTTGTTACCCGCACTTTATTTTCTGAATTTTCTTCAACGTATACAGTATTTTGTGCATGCCTTCTCCATCCTCTTCTGTAGAGTAGCGGTGAACAGAGTATGCTTGTGGGAAGCAGTTTCCCCACAAGGATGGCCACTCGTCATATCTGTTTTGCCTGGGCCCAATTCGCAACACTAAGGCTTGCCAACACTGCCAGGATTTTAACCAGTACACCCAGCTTTGCCGCCAGAAGACCCTGGAAACCTTCCTGCTGTAGCAACAACTTTCAGCAATAGAGACGAAGCTCCACAAGAGTACATCTTCTTCCCCGGCCTCCAGGGCCTCTACTTCTTCATCCTCCAGAGAGGAGAAGTCTTCAGGAAAGCACAAACACCAGGTGAAGCACGGGGACAAGCCCCGGTCAGCTTCCCAATCCAGGTCCCTGTGTAAGGCTGCGACAGTCTGGGTCTTCCTCCCATGGAAGGTCGGCCCTTGCTACCCCAGCAACCCTCACTCCTTCTGGGCTCCCACTGGTAAAAACTCCTGCCCTTATTAGCATCGTGGGCAAAGTTTCCTTTGGGCTCGGGACTTTGTCCTCAGCCTCTCAGCCCCTGAAGCTCAGGCCCTTACATCAGCTGTGTCCTCAGCCAGATGGCTTGACCAGCTCCTCCATGGGTGATGGATCTTTGCCTGTTGCCGTCCCAGTCTTGGCATTAGCTAAGTCTGCCCTGACTTCAGGGCCTTATGCCACCCAGCTGCGCCAAGGGCACGTGCTGTCCTCCCCCACGAGAGTGACGCCTCTCCCCTGCTTGGGAGTAAGCTCCCTGGCACAGGCTTCTCCTTCTTGGCTGACGCCAGCCACCCCAACGTTGACTCCAGCAACACATCAGTCACCCCCTAATCCTCTGCTGTCACCTACTGATCCTGTTGTCACTTGGCCAATGCCCAGGGGTCCGCTGTCTGGTCCTACTACCCATGTCATACTGCCACCCGATGGTCCTTGACCTTGGGCTGACACCCAATAACCCTACCCTGATTCTTGACTCCCCCAGTCGCGCCTCAAAACCTACCCACAGACCTTAATGTGCTGTTTGCTGTCTGGTGGGCTTTACTTTCCTACTCCTAGGGATCTTACTCTGACTCCGGATCAGGTTCTTCCTAGGAAGGCCCTGATGCCGCTTTCTAGAGAACAGACGCCACAGCCTGATGGAGCTGGTGCCGGCCATCCAAGGACTCACCCACGTAGGCACCGTTCGTTGCCCGCCCTCTCCATCCCCGGACTCTGGTGAGTCAGGAGGATATTCTTCCGAGGAGGAGGAGTTTGAAGGTGATGACGTACCGTCTGAACCAGAGGAAACCAGAGACACCCCTCGATCTCCTTCAGATAACCCTGCTTTCATGGAGGTGATGATACACAACCAGTTCATTTCGGGTTGGGATGCAGAGGAGGTGGACCCCGAGAGACGTCTGTTGGCCACCTTCCTTTGTAAGAAGGAACCACTGCCCTTGGTTGTTCTCACCTTATTGAATCTTTCAAGGGCGTCAACAGGGCCTCTTGGAAACATCCTTTCTCTACTTCAGCGACCTCCAAGAAGGCAGATCACCTGTATAATGCTCCACGAGCAGAGCCTTTTTATGGGGGACACCCGGAGGCTGTTTCGGTAGTTATTAATGCTGCCCAGATCGCTCTCGGCGCCCCAGGCTTCTGAGCACTCAGCCTCCCAACAAAGACTCCAGACAGACCACTTTGGTAAGAAGGTCTATGATTGTGCCATCTGCGCCATCTATTGACTGAATTTCCTGGCCCACATGGTTCAGTACCAGAACGCCCTGTGGGAGAAGGCTTTAGAGGTGGCTCAATCTCCGCCAGATACTCCAGGCAGGTCTGAGCTACTGCACCTTCTGAAGTCGGGCTTGGATGTTGGGACCCACGCAGGGCTCCAGATGAGAGTTTTTGGGATGAGTACTTGTACTCCTCATTTTGAAAGTGAGGTGAGTAAAACCAAATGTAGATGAGTACAGATGTCTGGACAGAGAGTGAGGCGAACATTTTTAAAAACTGTGTTTTTTTGTGTTTTTTCTAGATAAGAACTGATCAAGTGCCAACAATGCTCCAGATAATGTTGGCAGGTAGGAGTAATTTACTCACCAGTTTTAAAATATAGTGAGTAAAACAAAATTGGGATGCATACGAGTACTGTAAGTCTGGAAGAAACTGCTCCTTTTGAATCACCAGTTGTCTTATGAAGCACTATTCTTTGGAGTGTGGAGTATTTACAAATGTTGGGTGAGTACTGTTACTCATTTAAAAAATTTTCTAAAGCGTATTTCCTAAAATAAAGTGAGTAAAAGAGGTCGGTACTCCCCTTATCTGGAGCCCTGGACCCACGTTCTCTGAGCCCTCTATGACTCGGCAGACTCTGCAGGTAGAGCTGCAGCTATGAAAGTTTACCTCCAACGATACTCCTGGCTCAGGGTTTCCAGGTTTGCCCTGGAAGTGCAATCCAAGATCTTGGACACCCCTTTTAGTGGTCCTGTTCTTTTTGGTGAGGAGTCACAGAATATTATTACTCGCCTTCAAGAGTCAGGCAAGGCTTTGTGCTCAGTACAGACCTTGTACTGATCCCAGCCTAAATCCTCCCAGAAGTGGCCCTTTTGTCGCCTTGCCAAGCAATAACTCGGGGGTGCTTTTAAATGAAAATCCTCTACTCTGGTCACTGAAGGTTCAACCCCCAGAGCTCCTAGAACCTCCCAGGCCACTTTGCCTGTCCCAGGGTCTTCAGCATGGCTCCCTACCCGACCCAGGCCGATGCCCAGGGGAGGGGGAGTTTCTCGCTGTACTGAGAAGGTTAGCAAAAGATAACCACAGACCAGTGGTGCTTCAACTAGTGGAAAAGGGGTACACTCTAGAGTTCTCAGAGATGCTCCCAGACAACTCTCTATTGTCCTCCCACTACCCTCAGGCCCATCTTGCCCTTATCCAAGAGGAGATCCAAGTGCTTCTGCAAAAACAGGGATTAGAATTTGTCCCGCTGACACAGTGGGGGAAGGGATTCTACTCTCATTTCTTCCTGGTCCCGAAGAAAACAGGAAGCTTGCGTCCGATCTTTGACCTCAGCAACCTGAATCAGTATATAGAATACAAATGATTCAGGATGGTCACTTTGCTCGACCATTTTCCCCTGCTTCATTGAAGGGACTGGATTTGTTCTCTAGATATGTAGGACGCTTGTCTTCACATCTTGGTGTTCCCACCCCACAGGAGGTTCCTCCGCTTCCACTTTCAAGGAGACCACTACCAGTTTCAGGCCTTGTCCTTCGGCCTGTCCTCTGCCCCACAAGTCTTCACAAAGTGCCTCGCAGTAGTAGCTGCGGCCTTAGGGAGGAGCGGCCATACGAACATACGAAATTTGCCAGCAGATAAAGGCCTAGAGGTCTATCAAGTCTGCTCGAATGTGCAGCTAGCACCCCTTATTCTGCAGCTGCCCCTCCCTTCCACCCTTCCCCTTCATTAACCCTCCCCCTTGTCCTGTCCCATCCTCGTTTGAAGCAGTCCACTGTTCTACTGCATACCACTTCTGCAGGTAACGCATTCCACCCAGCCACCACCCTCTCTGTAAAAAGTGTCTCCTCATCTCCCTCCTGAACCTTCCTCGCCTCCAGTCTCATATCATGGCCCCTGGTGGCCTCCCTCCCTTACTTTGAACAGCCCTCTGTACCTGTCTTGTTTATTCCTTTCATGTATTTAAAGGTTTCAATCATGTCCCCTGTCTCTCCTCTCCTCCAGTGAGTACATGTTCAACTCCTTCAACCTCCCTCATATGATAAGTCCCCAGACCCTTGATCATCTTTGTCGCCCTCGCTTCTGCACTCCTCCAGTAACTTAATGTCCCTTTCAGATACGGACGCCAGAACTGCACGCAGTACTCCAGGTGTGGTCTAACTAATGACCTATACAGTGGCAGAATCACCTCCTCCTCCTTGAGGATATACCCTTTGCAATACAACCCAGCATTTTGTTGGCCTTTGCAGCTGCCTTCCTACACTGTGCCGAGTTGTTCATTGACCCTGTGATGAGCACACCCAGATCCTTCTCCTCCTCTGTCTGGGCTAGCTGCACTCCCCTAGCTGGTAAGTCCTCCTTGGGTTCTTCATCCCAAAATGCATCACCTTGCACTTTTGGCATTAAAGCCCAGTTGCCAGGTGTCTGACCAGGTTTCAAGCTTTCGCAGATCATCCTGCAACCCCTGCCATCCCCTAGGTCATCCACCACCGCGCCAACCTTGGTATCATCAGCAAACAGACTGATCTTGCTCTTGATGTCCCATGATATGTCTGCAATGAATATCCCAAACAACACTGGTCCCAACACGAGCCCTGTGGGACACCACTCGTCACTGCCCTTGGGTGTGAGAGCTCCCCACCCACCACCACCCTCTGTTGCCTTCCCTGCAGCCAGTTTCCTACCCATCTCACCAGCATTGCACCTGCCCCTGTGCCTACTAACTTCCTTCCCAGCCTTCCATGTGGCACTGAGTCGAATGCCTTACCGAGTCCAGATACAGGACATCCACTGCATGTCCCCTGTCCAGTTGCCTAGTTACCCAGTCATAGAACCCGACCAGGTTGGTTTGGCAGGATCGGCACGGTGAAGCCATGCTGTCTGCTGTCCTGTAGTCCCTTGGCCTCTAAGAGGGCCACCAGCCTCTCCTTCAGGATAGTCTCCATTAGCTTACCCACGATGTATGTGAGGCTCACTGGTCTGTAGTTTCCCGGTTCATCCTTGGGGCCACTCTTGTGGAGGGCACCATGAGCCATCCTCCAGTCTGAGGGTACACACCCCAATGTAGTGAGGCATTAAATAGGTCTGCCAAAGGTCCTGCAAGGACCTCTGCCAGCTCCTTCAGTACCCTGGGGTGGATGCCATCTGGGCCTGGTGCCTTGTCCACCCTCAGTGCCTTCAAACCCTCTCGAACTCTGTCCTCCATGATTTCCCCATCTGTCACCACTTCCCCGCCTGCCATTTCACCCATCTTGGGTGTCACCCCCCTCTTCTCTTTAGTAAATACTGAGCAGAAGTACTCATTTAGTGCTTCCGCCTTATCATACCCTGCTTCCACCCAACCCCCCTCCTTCCTAATCCTTACTATGTGGTCCTTACAGCTCCTTTTCTCCCTGATGTACTTAAAGAAGTCCTTCTTCCCCTTCTTAATGCCTTGTGCCAGCCTGAGTTCCGTAGATGCTTTGGCTCCCCTTACTGCCCTTGTCACCTCCTTCGATTCTGTCAAGTACTCCTCTCTGTCCTCCCCTCCTGTTTTCTTTGTATTTTCTAAAGGCAGCTCTTTCCTCCTTACCTTTCCATGACCTCCTTGCTCAACCAGCTCGGTTTCTTAGCTCTAGCCTTCTTGCTCTGGGCTTTGCAGCAGGTTTTGTTGCCTCCACTATCCCCAACTTTATGAGCTCCCATCTCTGGTTAGTATCCATACTAGATTGAATTCTGGCCAGGTACCCTTTTACCACTTCCCCCATCCTCCCAAAGTCAGCCCTCCTGAAGTCCAGCACTCTTGTGCCAGATTCCACTCCTTCCTTGCCCATATCCAATGTGAGCCATTCTGAGTGGTGGTCACTCCCTGACAGCGGTTCCTCCACTGTAAGTTCTCTCACAAAGTCCCCATATGCCAGCACAAGGTCAAGGGTATTCCCTAACCTGGTTGGTTCACTGACCATTTGCAGCAGGAAGCTGTCCTGGAAGGCATCCAGCAGTACCTGCTCCCTTCTGTTCCTGGTTGTTGGGGTGCTCCAGTCCACTTCTGGCATGTTGAAGTCCCCCACAATCACCACACTACCCTTCTCACAGGTCCTCCTGATCTGTCCCGCTAGTTCCCTGTCTAACTCCTCCGTCTGAGATGGTGGCCTGTACACCACTCCCATTCTAAGACTCCTATTCTTGGAATCCTGGATTTGCACCCAAAGTGACTCTGTACTGCCTCCTCCCTTCCTCCCTTACACACTTCAGTCCTTCCTTCACATATAGTGCCACCCCTCCTTTCCCAGTCACCCTGTCCCTCAGAAATAACCTGTACCCTGGTACAGACAGGTCCCAGTCATTATATTGGTGGCCCATGTTTCCGTGATGGCTGCAATGTCCACCTCTCCTCTGCCATGAGAACCTGCAACTCTGCAGTTTTCTCTCCCAAGGCTCCTAGCATTAAGGGTAACCACCTTCCACCCTTTCCTCCTCCCATCCTGCCCTCCTTTCCTAGCATCACCAATAGTACTTGCCATTTGTCCTTTGTCACTGTTATGGGGGGTAAGCTCATGATTTCCCAACCTGTGGTCCCTGCATATCTCTTCCCCAACTGCCACCCCCACCCTAGTTTAAACTCCAAACTTCCTCATATTCTTCCATCCTCTGCTTCAACACTTTCTTTCCTTCCTCACCAAGTGTAGTCTGTCCTTGGCATAGAGACTACTGTCCTCCCAGGTCCCTCCCACCCCCCAACAGCCCATACCCTTTAGCACAACACCAGGTTCTTAGCCATCTGTTAAATTCCTCTATTCTCAGCTTTCTTGTTGTGCTTGCCTTTGGCACCGGAAGTATCTCGAAAAAGTTACTGATCTTCCTGCCCCCTCACATAATTGTGCTAGTTCCTCAAACCTCCTCTGGACTATATCCACTGTCTTGTCAGCCAGGTCGTTTGTCCCAAGATGTATAATTAAATGAGGCTTGTCCCTACCCCTTCTAGCATATTTCAGAACAGACTGTCCCACCCTTTCCGCTGTCATTCCTGGCAAGGCCTCCACCCAAATGCGACTATGCCTCTCCGCCTTTGCTACCCCACCTAACTCCTCTTAGTATTGAGTCCCCAGCACTAAGATTCCACCCTCTTACTCCCTGCTTGCTTCCTTTCATCTCCTCCCTCATTTCCAGCTCTTCTTCTTCCTCCTGCACATTATTATGCCCTTTACCCTGTTGCAGTTCTCCCAGCAGAATTTCCCCGCCCAGTTTGGTCCAGGCATTTATCAATTACTCCTCTAATTTCATCACTTCCCTCCTCCACCTTCTTCCTCTCTAGCAGTGCAAAACTATTTTCTGAAGATCCTTCACAAATGCCTGCTCCCTCTCTCTGCATAGTAACCTGTTCTCTCCTTTCCACTCCATGACTTTTGCCACTTCTTCGCCTCCCCTCACAAGTCCCTATTGCCTCCTTCCATTTGACTTTTGTCTCCTGACCTGGTTTCCCCGGCAATCGTTCTTCCTGGCCTGGGCCCCTTTGTCTCTGCTTCCCTTCTTCTGAGCCTCTCCTCACCACTGTTGGCTTAAATTGCCCTCCCTCATCTCCCCTTCCTCCTCCCTCCAGTATTGGGCTAAACCACCCCAATCTGCCTTGCCTGTCTTAGTTCCTCCTGCAGACCCTCAATCTCCTTTCTAAGTTTTTCTATGTGGTTGCACACTAAACATCCTCCCACTCTCCAGGCAATGTTTAGAAAGATTGGTGCACCGCAGTTGTTGCAGCCTACCACCCTACCCATTGCTGTCGTTGCCCACCAGCGACCCCCCACCCTTCCAGATGCAGGATACCAAACACTCCCCCAAGTCCCCACTCTCCCCCCTCTATCAGTGCAAAACATTCTTTATGTCCCTTACCTCCTTTGTCTGCGTTTAGATATGTTGAGCAACTGCTTTGTATATTCCTATCCACACTCAAAAATACTTTAAGTAGCCATTGCACACCTTCTTCAACTCCTACTCCCCCTTTACCCAATGCAATAACTATGTGAAGTAGTAATAATGAAAGCGCCTAGATTTGCATTTACTTCCCTTCCACTGAGAGAGCCGTCACCTCTTCACTTGCTGCAGTTCCTTTCCTGGATGTCTCCTGGAGGCCATTATGCCTTCCCTTACCTGGACAATTGACTCCTGACTGCTTCCACCCGAGAGCAGTTGCTCAGAACCATAGAAGCAGCTTTCTCTTTGTTCCAGGATCTGGGTATCACCCTCAGTCTCCCCAGGGCCTCCCCTTGGCCAAGCCAGAGGCTTCAATACATCGGGGCGATCCTGGACAATGCCCAAGGCAAAGCCTTTCTTCCCCCAGACAAGGCAGAACACCTTCAGGCACAAGCTCAACTGATCTCATCGTCTTGCCAGGTCCCGGCCAGATCGTTTCTCAGACTACTGGGACACATGGCAGCGCCCATTGCTACAGTTCCCCTGACGCCTACATATGAGGGTAGTCAAGTGGAACTTTCAGGTCCAATGGGATCAGTGCACGGACGATTTGGAGCAACCAGTATCGGTCTCCAACGCTGTGCGACAGACTCTAGCATGGTTGTTGAACCCCCTCCAACCTCTCCAAGGGGATCCACTTCTGGACAGTCGCCTTGTCAGATCCTGACCACGGATGTGTCAGGCCAGAGCTGGGGTGCCCATCTGGCAGACCATCAGACTCAAGGGGCCTGGTCCCCACAGGAGCAGCATCTCCATATCAATGTTTTGGAGATGCGGGCGATCCTCTACCCCTGCAAGCCTTCCAGACAAATCTGCTCCTGGGCCTCTTTTGATCCAGATGAACAATATGTCAGTGGTCTTTTACATAAACAGCCAAGGGGAAAACTACAATTACGTAAGAACTTACCGTAACAGTAGATCTTTGGGAGGAGTTCTTACAGCCAGTAATAACTTTGGGACAGTAGCCGGCAGAGGCCAGGACTCCACGGAAACTTTCTAGCTAGCAGTACCTGCCAGGGGACCGCCGCAGATGTCTGCCTGCCCCAACGTCACGTATGGTATAAAAGGAGCGATTCCCCCAGCCTATCCTGAGTTCTACTGCCGGAGACCAGCTAGTGAGAAAAAACCAAAAAGGAGAACTGAGGAACAAAGGTATCTGAGATGGAGAAGTCGTCACCAGGGGGAAGGAGGGAAAAATAGTACCTGCAGCAAGAGCTCCTCTCCAAGAGCTACTGTTACAATAGGTTCTTGCGTAACTGTACTATCTTGCTTTGAGATTTGCTCTTGCAACAGGTAACACCTTCAGGACAGCGTCCCAAGCAGTGGAGGAGAAATCCTAAGCAGAAGAGTGGAGGAAGAAGTCTCCTCAAAGGAAATTAGGACAGGAGGCTTTGAAGGACAGCTTATCCAAAGCCAGCCCTGTGGTGAGAAGCAATGTCCGGACTGTAATGCTTCACAAATGCGTGAACAGAACTCCAAGTGGCAGTCGCACATATATCCGCAGCAGAAACATTTCTCAGTGAGGCAAAGGAAGCCGCCATACCTCTGGTGGAATGACCCTTTACCGAGCCCGGTAAGGGTTTTTGTTGTACTTGGTGTAACAAAACACAATGCAATTAACCAACCATTTGGATAAACATTGTTCAGAAACTGGAGCCCCTGCCATACAGGGGGCAAAAGACACAAACAGCTGATCAGACTGACGCACAGAGTTGGTGTGCCCCAAATAGTATATGAGCACCCTGTGGATGTCCAGAGTATGTAACAGAGCCTCCCCTTGGTTTGAATACTCTGGATAATATTTCGGCAGGTGGGTATCTTGATTCAAGGTAAACTCTGAGACCACTTTCGGCCGGAACTTAGGATTAGTTCTCAAGGACACCCTGTCCTTGTGAAAAAACAAATAAGGTTCCTTACATATCAGGGCCTAAAGTTCAGAAATTCTTTGAGCAGAAGTAATGGCAACTAAAAATAACGCATTCCACAACAGAGCAGCTCGTGGCAGGCTCAAAGGGAGGCAGAGTGAGCTTCTCTAAAACAAAGGGTCCCATGGTGGGATGGGAGGCTTCAAATGAATCATGCCCTGCAGAAAAGTGTGGGAAAGGTTCAGCTAGGCAGTGTACTTGCCCTCAATAGGTACATGCTATGTGGAAACTGCAGATAAGTGTACTTTCAACGAAGAGTAGCTGAGTCCTACATCTGACAGAGAGGAGGTACTCCAGTACCGAGTTCACTGGGCAAGTGAATGGATCCAAGCTCCTGGCAGTTGCCCAGACACAGTCATCTCTATTTCATAGCGTAGATCGCCCTAGTGGAGTGCTTCCTGGCTGCCACTAGGACGTCCGCTACTCTTGGGGAGACCATGAATCTGGAGACAGCTAGGTCTGTAGGAGCCATGCATGAAGATGCAGAAATCTAAGATCCGGATGGACCAAGGAGCACTGCTCCTGAGAGAGCAAGTCTGACCAGAGGGGCAGGGGCATCGGAGGTTCCACCGCCAGTTGCTGCAGTAGTGGGACCAGATCTGCCGAGGCCCGAGCAGAGCCCCCACAATCATTTCTGACTCCTCCGACTGCAACTTGAGTACCTGTTGCAGAAGGGGAAAGGGAGGGAACACGTAAAGAAACCTCCCCGCCCAGGAGAGAGACAATGCGTTTTGCCAGAAATCACCAGGCCCTGGATCTAGCGAGCAATAATTGGGCAGTTTCGCATTGGATGTGGGGAGGCAAATAGATCAATTTCTGGGTGACTCTATCTGACGAAGAGATCTTCTGCCACTTCGGGAAGCAGTTCCCACTCATGGGATCTGGACCGAGTTTGACTGAGGCTGTTGGCCAGAGAGTTGTGAATGCCTGGAACGTGTACTGCTGAGAGTTCCAGTTGGTGATCCACCGCCCAAGTCCACACTCGCATGACTTGTCTGCAAAAGAGGGTAAGAGTGTTCCCCCCCCTCCCCGTTGATATAAAATACCACTGATATGTTGTCAGCTTGTATTAGCAGGGGACCCATCAGGATGACTGTCTGGAAGGCTTGGAGGGTGTGAAAAACTGTCCTCATCTCCAGAACATTAATGTAGAGAAGAAGCTCCTGCTGAGTCCAACATTCTTGAGTCTGGCAAGTGCCCAGATGAGCTCCCCAACCCTGGCCTGATGCATCAGTGGTCCGGATATGGGTGGGAGGTTCTTCTGGAAGGAACCCCCTCTGGAAAAGTTGGGAGTATCCAGCCACCATGCCAGAGACTGCTTGACTGGGCTGGATACCAGGATCGACTGTTCCACGTTGACTGACCTTTGATTCTATTGAACCTGAAATTCTACTGGATCATCCTCATGTAAAGCCAGGCCATAGAAACCGTGATGGTGGCCGCTGCAGTATGTCCTAATAACTGGAGTACTGTCCATGCCAAAACTTGGTGAGCCGTAAGCAGCCGTCGAGCATGGGACTGAAGGTGTTCTGTCCCATCCTAGGGGAGGAAGGCCTTGCCTTGGGCCATGTCTAGGATTGCCCCTGTATACTGAAGCCACTGACTTGGCCAGAGGTAGGACTTGAGGAGATTGAGAGTAACCCCCAGGTCCTGAAAAGGGGAGAATGTGTCTCAAAGGGTTTCTACAAGCCAGTTATCAAGGTAGAGGAAGACATAATGCCCCTGCCTCCTGAGACCTGTGGTGACCGCAGCAGGGCACTTCATGAATGCCCTTGTTGCTGAGGACAGGCCAAAGGGCAAGGCCCTAAATTGGTAATGGCAGCCCTGAAAGTTCAAGTGCAGATACCTCCTATGTGGTTTGAAAATCAGGTTGTGGAGGTATGTGTCCTGCATGTCCAGGGAGCATAGCCAGTCCCCTTGGTGTAACAGGGAAGGAGACCTATCTGGGTGACCATCCTGAATTTTTTTGTACTCTATATACTGGTTCAGGTGGCTTAAATCCAAGATGGGACGAAGATCTCCTTTCTTCTTCGGCACGAGGAAGAAGTGGGAGTAAAATCCTGTTCCTCGTTCTGGGGCACCAGCTCAATGGCCTTCTTTTGAAGGAGAGCCTGGATTTCCTCTGCTATGAGGGTGCTGTGGGCCTGAGAATATTGAGACATTACTGCAGAGTTGTCTGGAGGAACCTCCATGAATTCGAGGGTGTGCCCTTTCTCGATGAACTGCAGGACCCAGTGGTCGGACGTAATCCAGCACCACCCTTCGGTGTGCAAGGAGCACTGATCCTCCACCACAGAGTCTACTGAAGGAGAAGGGTCGGGCAGCAAGTCAGGCAGAGGAGCTGGGGAAGGGAAGCACAGGCTGAGAAGTTCTGGGGGCCCGTGGAGCAGAACCTCTGGTGACAGGGGTAGTGGCCTTGTGTTTGAAGCCAGCCCGCTGCTGCTGCTGACCTCGAAATTGATGTCCACCCTTACAAAAGGACTTCTTAGGTTGTTGCTTAGGTTTGTATATAGTTTGTACTGATCTAACTGCTTTCCCTCCTTCCTGCAAATCGGTGATGATATTTTGAGTATCCTCCCCGAACAGGACCGGTCCTCTGAAGGTGATGTCCATGATCTTTGACTGGATGTCGTGGCGAACCCAGAGACTCTCAGCTAAGAATACCAGCAGATACCGACCGCAGAAGCCATGGCACTGCTTCCTGAATCCACGGTATCGTATGAAGCCCACAGGACATGGTTACCGACATCCAAGCCGGACTTCATGATGGCCATGAGCTCTGCCCGTCCAGGTGAATCTGGCATGGTCTGCACAATTTCCACTGCCTTGTCCCATAAGGCATTCTGGTAGTGGACCATGTGGGCAAGGAAATTCTGTGACCAGATGGCACACGTAGTGAAGGAAAAAACTTTCCTGGCGTGATGAACAAACTGCTTAGAGTTCTTATCGGGGGGTTGTGTACTGAGTTCTGACGTCTGGGTTGGACTGGGGTTCGAGCCCCACAGTCTGAGGAAGAGTAATAATCTGAGTCTTCTGACTCCGGAGAAGGGGAGGGCAACCTCGGCAGCCTTCGTGGATATTCCTTTGGGGAAGGAAGGCCCTTGTCAGGTCTCTGCATCCTAGGAGGTGGAGTAGAAGAGTAGCCCAGGGGCTCAACTGAAGAAAGCCCTTAGGGAGCTGGCTGAAGAAGAGTTGGGGGTGCCCCTTTATCTTAGAAATAGGCCCACCAGGCAGCAAGAGGCTCATTGAGGCCCTGTGGGGGGTTCTGTGGCTGAGCTGGAGAATCTGTTGGGGGGGAGGGCGCAGTTGGCCCTGGCATTAGGTCGTCCAGCAGGGGTAACCTCGGCGTTGGAGTAACCTGGTGCTGGTCATCCGGTATCTGGATCACTGGAGGACTCTTTCAGGTGTTGGAGGTGTCTGATCCAACGTCCAACCATCAGGCATCGGCCTATTGGTGCCAGAGTCTACTGGCATCTGTGGAGGCACTGGGTTTTCCCGAGGGGGTGCCGGGGTGACTGGTGAAGGCGTAGGCCGGGCTGGGGAACTAGCTGGTGGACGCCTAGGTGGAGTCACCTGCGGGGAAGGCGTCACTCCTGATTTTGACTTATGCCCATTGCTTGTGGTGGAAGAGGGTGACTGTCCTGGGTGCCGCTTGGTAGTATCAGTCCCTGATGTCAGGGTAGACTCAGTGGACACCCTAGCTGGGAGGCCGACAGACAGCTGCCTGCCACCTGAAGGACCACCAGCTGAGCCACTAGGCTTAGAGCCCCCAGGGGTTATGGGCTTAAGCTTGAGTGGCTGGGAGGTGTGGGAGGACTTCCCATACCCCAAAGAGCCTTCTCCCGAAACAGAGATGAGGGAGGGAGGCTTAGAGACTGGGAGCCTGGAGGCAAGTCCAGAGGAGGAGGAGGCTGCCGACTTCATCAGGGACCAATAGCGGCCTTCTTCCTGGGATTTCTCCTTGTTCCTTGTGCTTGTTTGCTGCTCAATTTCCCTTTATGAGAAGACGGAGAAGGAGAGGATGAAGAGCTCTTGCAGTGAAGTTCCTTCTCCATGGCAGAAACATGTTTCTTGAGCAGAAAGGCTTCAAGGGTCTTCTGGTGCTGGAGCTGCATACGCTGGTTGAAATTGTAGCAGTGCTGGCAGGTCTCAATGTTGTGGTCCATGCCCAGGCAAAACAGGCAGGCTGAGTGGTCGTCTTTATGCAGGATCTGCTTGTCGCACGCGCACTTTGAAGGGTGCCTCTCAATCGATGAAGAAAAACGACGTGCACAAATTCATCAAAAAACTGTGTGAAAAGAAAAATAAAGGCATTAAAAACGCAGTCAACGGCTTCCGGTGATGTCACCATAATGGTAGGATGCTGAGACAAGGAGCTCTCCAACGGTTACCCCCCAGTCGAACAAACTCCTCAAAGTGAAGGGAATTTTACCGGTATTTGAATATACTACTCGGGGTCTTAAGATGGAAGGTAAACCTCAGAAAGCAAAGGGACCGAAGCAGATGCCCACTGGGGGTAAAATGGGACAAACTCTTGTTGAGCCGATCGCAAGAGGGCCTAGCAACCCTGCCCACATGGAGACGTTACCCCTCGGATTCCTCCATAGACCTGGACCCAGAAGAGATTGATACGTCTGAAGGCACAAAGCACACCTTACAGAAGATACTGTCTACAGTTAATAAAATAGACAGTGTCCTAGCAGGCTTACAGCAGGATATGCGCATTTTGGACAAAAAGGTTTCAAAAAATGACTCCCGACTGGATGAACTAGTGGAGACCCAAGATGGTAATGAGCGCCTCCTGTTATATCTGATGCAAGGGGACCATGAAATGCATGCCAAGCTTGAGGACCTAGAGAATAGGTCGCGATACAACAACTTTAGTATTCATGGAATCCCTGAAGGAGCAGAAGAAGGGTTTGCCACAACCGGACACTTTATTCAGCATCTGGTGTGCTCAGTGCTTGAAATTCCAGCAGACCTCAACCTTGTGACTGATCGAGCACACCGATCCCTAGTGCCCAGGCTGACAGACCCTGTAGTCAGGCCTCGGTCATTCATTGTTGGAATGCTCCACTTCCAAATTAAAGAGTGGATATTACATGTAGCTTGGAGGCACCGAGACCTAAAATATAAAGAAGCAGTAATATACGTCGACCAAGACTTTTCATCAGCTCTTCAAGCGGAACAACAGAGAGTCAGAGGGATAATCAAAGAACTAAAAGCAAAAAAAGAAATCAGAGCACAGTTGCTTTTTCCAGCCAGATTGAAGGTATACTTAGATAATGGTGCAAAGGTCTTCCCATCGTGACTCGAAGCAGTCACTTTCCTCAAGAATTCATATATCCCAGTCCCAGACCTGGCATACAAAATCCTGGAAAAAAAATTGAAAGCAAGGGCTTGGAGCGTGGCTACCAGAGGCAAAAACAAGAATCGAGGAGCATCAGGATTGATCCTGAAGTCTGCACTAGGGGACATCGCAAGGTTGCTGCAGAGATTGGAATGAAGGGAGCAGGCCACCACGTCTGGTAAAGGAGGTACATCGCCACCGGAGGACTGATTAAAACTTCATTTTTTCCTTCATGAGGTACTGTGTACACTGTTTGCTTGAAGGGAGACATTGGACATTTTAGGAATGTATGGGGAACAGGATCGAATTATGGAAGCATTTAACATGGGAGGTAGAGTGGGGGAGCTATGACTGACTTGAAATGAACCAGTGATGCTGCAAAGGAGAGATTTGAAGAGGGACACTGAATCTATTGAGGGCTGAGATACGGAGAGAAGAGGAAAGATATGTGATGACTGAAGAAAGCTTTCTGTTCTTCTGTCTAGATATGCATGAGCAGGGAGGGGAAAGTGAGATTTTGCCACCAGTTCATGGAGAGTGAGTGATGCGGGGGAGGGGCGATCTGTCTTTCCGTGACAATTGTCGGCTGCTACACAGAAGAGAAATACCATATTTTGGGCATGTAGTAATAAATATTTGGAGAACTGAATATCTATCATCTAAAAAGGTATGGGGAGGGGGGGAAACCGTGGGGAGAAGCTGGGGTTTGCAGTCTTTCTTACCTAAGGGACGTCTCTAATTTTGAAGTTGTAAGCAAGTTACACATAGGTGTGTATTAGCTACAATGCCCCTTTAACAACCTTGGGGCTTGCAATTAGTCACATGAGTGACTTCAATTTCCCTTGGAAGTCAAATAAGTTTTGAAAGTTTGTATAGTTAAATTGGTTCAACATTATAAGAAGAATGTTTTGTGTTTTTTAAGCCTGGTATGGTTTTTTGATGTGGATTTCTGTTTAAAGAAAAGGAGTTGGAGACTCTGGATGATGTGAGGGGGGGAAGGGGTGTGGCGTTGCAGTCTGGCCCAGGCCTCGGCAATCAGAGCAATAAGTAAACATGTTGTTTTGGAATGGCCCTACTGAATATTGTCTCATACAGTGTTAATGGCATTAATTCCCCAGTAAAGAGAACCAAATTATTGACTGAGCTTAAAAGGCTTGACTGCGATGTAGCTCTCCTTCAAGAGACCCATCTTTCAGATTCGGAGCACTCCAAGCTTAGGAGAGCTTGGGTAGGGAGAGTGGAAGCTGCATCACATGAAGGAGCTAAAAAAGCCGGAGTGGCAGTGTTAGTAAAGAGAGAGATTGCCCACTAGCAATACAAGAGGTAGAGAAAGCTTTCCAAGGGAGATATATTAGGGTAACCGGATTGATACAGGATCAAGCAGTGCATATAGTAAATATATATGCCCATAACATAGGTACAGACAAATTTCACATGGAGGTTTTCCAAAAGATAGCTGAGATCCCTTCAGGATTAATGATATTGGGAGGAGACTTTAACGCTGCCCCCTGCCCATTAATAGATCGGTCATCGGGCAGACAGGACCTCCAAGAACAGTAGATAGGAAACTTAAAGCTATGATGGAAGAAGGTGGATTGGTGGATATTTGGAGGTCTCAGCATTTGGGGGAAAGGGATTACACCTGTTATTCAGCGGCTTATAAATCTTATTCATGAATAGATCTATTCATGACCCATAGGGCTAATATTAATTTACGGCCTCCAGAATTGGTTCATTTACTTTGTCAGATCACGCACCAATTATTACAAAAGTTACCTGGGGAGTAGAGACCAGATATATGAGCTGGAGATTAAATGCATCTTTACTAAGTGATAAGAATTTTGTACGGCAAATACAACAGACTATCTGTAATGTAGTAGTGCATTCACCTATGAGAGATTGTTCCCCATTACTATGGTGGGACACAATGAAAGCAGTAGCAAGGGGACAAATAATTAGTCTGGCCTCGGCTAACAAGAAAAACAGAGAGAAAAAGCAAAAGGCCTTAACAAAAACAATAGAAGCTTTGGAAAGGGCACACAAGGAACAACTGAAGGGGAAAGGAGAGGTACTGTAATATTAAAAGAGCTAAATAAAAAAAAAGGCAGAGTTGAATGCAATAGATAATGAAAAGGCTGAGGGCATTCTGCGATTTACAAATCAAAAGAACTATGAGGGCGGGGGGGAAGGCAATTAAATTGCTAGCATTTCGATTAAAGAAAGAACAAGTGAATAGGTATGTCCCTTTTATACAAGATAAAAACAAAAGAAAAGAGAAATGAGTAAAACCAAGAGATATAGCCAAGGCATTTGGAGAGTACTATAAAGCCTTATACTCAGAGAGTAGAGATCCACAAGAAATTAAAAAGTAAAATACAGAATTTTTGGAGGCCTTGAAGCTTCCCAAATTAACCCCAGAAATGCAGAAAGAGCTCTCGGCTCCAATAATGGAAAAAGAGATTCAGATGGCCATTACAAATTTCCCAGCCAGAAAGTCACCAGGACCCGCTAGACTTCCCACAGTATTTTATAAAAAGTTCAAAAAAACATTAGCCCCAAAATTAGCCACGGTCATGAACACCATCTTAGATGAGAAGCGGCTACCAGAATCCTGGCAGGATGCATTAATTACAGTAATACCTAAGCCTGGCAAACCTCCCATGTTTTGTGAATCATATAGACCCATATCTCTGTTAAACCAAGATTTTAAAATCTTGACAAAGATATTGGCTAACTGAGTGCAAAAATATATTGAGATTTTGATTCTCCCAGATCAAACAGGATTTATCCCCCGCAGACATTTGTCTGACAACATTAAAAGATTGCTTAATATAATTAGTAATGAAGTTAAATCTCCAACTCCACAAGTTGCAATTTTTTTAGATGCCGAGAAAGCCTTTGATCGGCTGAATTGGACTTACCTTCAGGAGGTACTTCGCTGCATGGGCTTTGAGGGTTCATTTATGCAATGGGTCATGGCTGCATATCAAAACCCTGTGGCCAGAGTTCATGTAAATGGCACGATTTCTGAAACTTTCACAATAGAAAGGGGCACTAGGCAGGGTTGCCCTCTATCCCCTTTGCTGTTTGCAATTTCTATGGATCCTCTAGCCCAAGCAGTTAGAATGGAGGGTGCGATTAAGGGTATCCAAATTCAAGGGGCCTTAAATAAGGTATCTCTTTATGTGGATGATACGCTGATTTACTTCTCAGATCCAGAGACATCTGTCCCTCCCCATTGGAATTATTTACACAATTTGGCAAGATTTCAGGCTTTAAAATTAATAGGGATAAATCGGAGATTCTACCACTAGATGGGGTTATACCAGTAGCAACTCATAGGAAACTTCCCTTCAGATGGATGAAAGATAAAATTAGGCATTTGGGAATACAGATCCCAATCAAGATCTCTAAATTATATCAACTTAGTAACGGGATACTCCAAAAGAAGGTTTTTGAAGATATTAATAGATGACACTCACTCCCTCTGACTCTTTCAAACAGGATAGATACTATTAAAATAAATGTACTGCCCAGGTATTTATTCCTATTTACAAATTTGCCCCTCCCTTTCCTACACAAAGACTGGAAGGAGCTTAAATATAAAATATCAAGATTTATTTTGGCCGGGAGGCGGCCAAGGAAAAGATGGGAGCTTCTCACAGCAGCTAAAGACAGAGGGGGGTACCCAACTTTTATAATTATTATAGGGCAGCCCAAATCCTTCCAATCCTAAAGATGTTAAATCCTGAATATAGTGGAGGTTGGTACCTGATGGAGAAAGAGGCACACCCTATAATACCCCTTAAAATGTTACCATGGGTGGCCATACAATCAGACATTAAACTAATTAAAAATAGGTGGACCCAACACACGATAAAACTTTGGATTGATACAAGGCAACGGTGGGAAATTCCCATGCCGGTGTGGGGAATATATTCCCCTCAACCATCTCCCTAAATTTCCTACTAATCAGAGAGACAGCTGTTTCCATAAATGACAAGGTAAGGGCTTAAATAATCTTACCCAATTTATTAGTGGTGACAATGTAAAATCTTTTACAGATATGCAGAAAGAATTCAACTTGCATAAAACAGGTTTTTTTTAATACTTACAATGTAGACACTATATCACCACCACTGTAGGAAGTATGGCCTTGAGGGCCCGCCCCACACCCCGAATAGTAGCCACATATCAAAAAAATCATATGGCAGACCCGAAAGGTTATATATCACTTGTATATAAAGCATTGCAGAAGGAGGTAGGGAAAGTACATGCATTAAAAAGAGAGAGAGAGAGAGAGAGTGGCAAGCTGAACTTAATATAGCCCTATCAGACATGGAGTGAGGCAGAATCTGGGGTGGAATTTCCAAAACCACAAGCTCTCCTAGGTGGAGAGAATACAGATGGAAGGTGACCTCTAGGTATTTTATTACCCCAGTAATTTCCACTTACTATACCAACCACCCTACAGATCGTTGCTGGAGGGGTTGTGGGAGCAGAGGCACATATACGCATATTTTTTGGGAATGCCCACAAATAGTGATATTTTGGCAGGGGGTTAAGCAGGCTTTACAAAATATCTTCCAATTACAAGAAACTCTTACAGCAGTAAACATATTATTGGCACTAACACCCAGGGAAATTAAAACTAATAGTCAAAAATATTTATTTTATATATTGGTGGCAGCAGCTCTCAAGGTAATTACCCAGCATTGGCTACAACCATGTGCATTTACTAGAGACTTGTGGAGACTTAATATAAATAATATCAAAATTATGGAAGCCATTACAGCCCGTTTAAATTTAAACATGGAGCAACATACTGCTAAATGGCTTCCATATTATGATTATATTGAAGATATTGAAGGAACTCCTGTGTTGGATCAGTTTCTACAGATTTGAAAGTGATAAAGTGAGAGATGGGCTATATATTAAATGTACTGAGATATATGAAGTAGAGCTCAGAATAAGTATGGGAATTAAGTAAGGAGGTTCTGAATAGGAGTAGGTTCTAGATCTTCACAAAATAAAATTAGGAATAACAAATCCACATCGAATAGATTATAATTAAGTTGTTTTTATTGTATATAGCATGAAGAGTTGATCATTTCTCGGATTGACACTATAATAATGCTATAGTTTTATATATTGGAACAAGAAACAGTTTTCAGAGGCAGTTCACTGAAGTGTTCCTGGGAAAGGGAAAAAAAAAACTGCAAGTAAGAGCACTTTTTAATTGTCACAGTATATGTTTTATTATGTACTGTAATACTGCCTAAAATGTAGTGGAATGAAAAACTATAAATATTCATTTGCTAAAAAAAAAAAAAAAAAAAAAAAAAACGAGTCAAAATGGTGGCCGACTAGCTGAAGGCATCCTCTGAGGTCTGTCTAGCGTGATCGGGCGGGAAAAGAACTGGGATAGGCTGTGAGACCGCCCCTTTTATACCATACATGATGGTCAGGGGCAGGCTGATGGGGCGGTGTCCCGCTGGGTATTGCTACCTAGAAAGTTTCCGTGGGGTCCTCATTCAATGAAAAACTGCCCAGTTTCTGCTCGCTAGATCCAGAGCCTGGTGTTTTTGGCGAGACGCGTTGTCCCTGTCCTGGACAGGGAGGTTTCTGTACGCCTTCCCTCCCTTTCCATTACTGCAGAGAGTTCTTCTCAAGTTGCAGTCAGAGGGAGTAGAAATAATTCTGATAGCCCCTTACTGACCGCACCAAATATGGTTTCCATTCCTCCAAAAGTTAGCAGTGGAACATCCGATTCCTCTGCCCCGTGCTCAGACTTGCTTTCCCAGGAGTGGGGCACTCTGATCCATCCGGACCTCAAGTCTCTGCATCTTCATGCATGGCTCCTGCAGACTTAGCAGTTGCCGATTTGGGGTTTCTCCCGGGTGGCAGATGTCCTAGTGGCAGCCAGGAAGTCATCCACTAGAGCCACTTATGAAGTGGAAGTAGTTCTGTATCTGCGCCACCGCTCGCCACCTAGATCCCTTCACCTATCTGGTGAATGTAGTTCTAGAATACCTCCTTTCCCTGTCAGACTCTGGTCTTGCTTACTCTTCGATTAAGGTGGACTTATCTGCCATCTCTACGCGTGCCATGCACCTATGGAAGGCAAGACTCTTGCCTAACTGGATCTTTCTTACAGCTTCTTCCAACAGGGACCCTGTCCCTCCATGGAACCATTTGATCTTACTTTGAGATTTGCTCTTGCAGCAGTAACACCTTCAGGACTAAGGTGCCAGAACCCCATGGAAAACTTCCAGCCAGCAGTATCCAGTGGGGGACTACCCCCGACGTCATGTGCAGTATAAAAGGGGGTGTCCACCACCCAAGTCGGACCTCTGTGGACTCCTTCAGCTTATCGACCGCCGTTTTTACGGTGCTAACCCACTTTTTCTTTTTCCTGTAACCAGTGATTTCTTCAATGATTTCTTGCATGTTGTCTTCTCCAACCTCTTCAATCCTGAGGCGGCAATCGAAGGGTGCGTGTGGGAAGAAGATGCCCCATAAGGACAGCCACTTGGCCTGCCTTTTCTGCTTCGTCCTGGACCACAATATTGAGGCATGCCAGCATTGCCAAGACTTTAACCAACGCACCAGACTCCACCACCAGAAGACCCTTGAAGTCTTCCTGCTTTCTGAGAAGGAGCTTCACAGCAAGAGTTCTTCATCCTCTCCTGCCTCTGTGGCCTCCTCATCTTCTTCTCATAAAGAGAAGAAATCAAGTGGCAAACACAAGCACCAGGAAAAACATATCTCCTCCACCAGGCTCCTGGTGACCAAACCTCCTTCCCTTATCTCTGTAGTGGGAGAAGGTTCTTCGGAGCACGGGAAATCTTCCCCCACCCCTCAGCTGCTTGAGCTTAGGCTCATCGTCACTATGGGCTCTAAGCTGAGTGGTTCGGCCGGTGGCTCTTTGGGTGGCAGGACTTTACCTGTTACTGTCCCGGCCAAGGTGTCACCCTGACATCTGGGGCTGACGCTTCTAAGTGATACCCAGGACCATCGCCCTTCCCTGGGAAAGAGGAGCATCCATCACGTTCGGGAGTTAGCTCACCTACTCAGGCGACTCCCCCCAGGTGGCCATCAGATCAGTCTCCTGCCCAGCCTCAGCCTTCGCTGGTCCCCTCAATGCCAGCTTTTCTGACACCTCCTTGGGTAACCCCATTGCCAGATGCTCCAAAGTCGCCAGCAGGGCCTGACGCCCATCCTCAACCGACTGAACACCGGGTCCAACTTGTCCGATGCCAGTTGGTACTGTCCCTCTGGGTTTGGTGCTAGGTACCTTGGACTTGCCTAACCTGATGCCAGAGCTACCTCAACCTGATGACCAGAGCCATCTGAGCCCAACCCCTCCCCCCGATGCCGGCCATGCTGACTTTGCCACAGAATCCTCCGCAGGGCCTCAACGAGCTCTTTGTGGCCTGGTGGGCCTATTTTAAAGATAGAGACACCCAGGGTACCTGTACAACCAGTTCCCCAGGCACACCTCTGGACAAGCCTCCAGTTCGCCCACCTACTCCTCCTCTTCAGAGACCTGCCCCGACACCAGATAGGGATGTCACGCGACCTCAAGGCCAGCCATGTAAGCATCCATGGCTGCCTTCTCCCTCACCAGACAGGGGGAGGGATTCGGATGGGTTCTCCTCCTCTTTCTTCAGTCGGGGGACTCTGACCTGCCATCAGAGCCCGAGGGTGGCAAAGATGTCCCTCACTCCTTGCCCAACGACCCAACATTTATGGATGTGATGAGTCACATCCAGCAACTGAACGGCTGGGATACAGAGGAATTGTATCCAGAAAGTGACTGGCTACCTTTCTTAGGAAAAAGGACACCTTGCCTATGGTTGTCCCTCCTATGGTTGAGTCCTATAAGGATGCTAACAAAATTGTTTGGAAGCGTCCCTTTTCTATACTGGCAGTATCTAAGAAATCTGACCGGCTGTATACCGTACCCAGAGAGGACCCTTTTTATGGGGAACAATCAGAGGCAGACTCAGTCGTGATTAGTGCTGCCCACAACCAGTCTAGGTGCCCTCTTCACCTCAGCACACAACCACCAGATAAAAACTCAAAGCAGTTTGACTGTCTGGCCAGTAAGATGTACTTATCAGCCACATGTGCCATACGCTTACAAAACTTCCTTGCCCACATGGTTCAATACCAGAACGCCTTGTGGAACAAGGCAGTGGAGGTGGTCCAAGGCATGCCAGACTGCCCAGGGCAGGCGGAGTTGATGGCTATTCTGAAGTCAGGCTCAGACATCCATAATCACATCCTCAGGGCATCCTGTGATACCATGGACTCAGTGGATAGGGCCATTGCTTCAGCAGTTTGTATCCACTGGTATTCCTGGCTGAGTGTTCGGGTTCGCCCAGGACATGTACAATCCAAGATCAAGGATGCCCCCTTTAGAGGGTCAGTCCTTTTCTGTAAGGATTCACAGAACATTATCACCCAGTTACAGGAATCTGGGAAAGCAATCAGATCTGTACATAGATTGTACAAATCTCAACCAAAACAGCATTCCAAGCAGCCCTTTCGGAGGAATGCTAGACAACAGCCCAGAGGACAGCAGCAGCAGAGGGCAGGATTTAAGTGAAAGGCCTCCACTCCAACCTCTGGAGGTTCAGCCGCTTGGGCCCCCCAGAACCTCCTAGCCTGTGCTCCCTCTCTCTGGTGCCTCAGCCAGACTTGCCCAGACAAGGCTTTTTGATGGAGGTGGGGGGGTGTCAGTTTTCCTTGCACACCGAAGGGTGGTGTCAGATAACCACCAATCAGTGGGTTCTGCAGTTTATCGAGAGAGGGCACACACTCGAGTTCACTGAGGTTCCACTGGACAACCCTCCTGTCCAGTCCCATTGCTCTTGGGCCCACTGCGCTCTTATCGCAGAGGAAATCCAGACTTAAGGGCCATAGCCTGCTCCCTGGCACAACAAGGGAAAGGGTTTTATTCCCATTTCTTCCTAGTGCCCAAGAAAACAGGGGACCTGCATCCAATCCTAGACCTCAGCCACCTGAATCAGTACATTGAGTACAAAAAATACAGGATGGTGACCCTGATAGGTTAGCTTCCACTGCTCCATCAAGGGGATTGGTTATGCTCCGTGGAGATGCAGGACGTATACCTCCACATTCTGATTTTCCAACCACACAGGAGGTTCCTTCACTTCTGCTTCCAGGGACATCACTGTCAGTTCAGGGCTATGCCTTTTGACCTGTCCTCGGCACCTAGAGTGTTCAACAGATGCCTCACAGTAGTGGCTGCAGCCCTCAGGAGGCAGGGGCATTACATCTTCCCCTACCTCAATGGCTGGCTCCTAACACTCAAAGGGACCTGGGGGTCACCTTAAATCTCCCAAAGTCTTCAGGCCACATCAGTGGCTACAGTACATAGGGGCAATTCTGGACACGGCCCAAGGCAAAGCCTTTCTCCCCCAAGACGGGGCAGAGCGCCTCCAGGCACAGGCTTGACAGCTCTCCATGGCTCAAGTCCTGGCCAGGACTGTCCTCAGATTTGTCGGGTACATGGCAGCCACCATTTCCATGGTCGTCACTCTGGCCAGACTATACAGAGTGATCTAGTGGAACCAACGATCAGACAACTTGGACCCAACCAGTCCTGGTGTTCAACCCAGTCAAACAAGCCCTTATATGGTGGTTGAATTCCTCCAACCTTTCCAGGGGAGTTTGTCTCCGGAAGGCACCCCCAGACCCTGACCACGGTGTGACAGGGTTGAATAAGACCCTGCCCCATTTGTTATGCATAAAGAGTTTAAACACAAAAGGTCTGTTCTATCCTCTCCTTTTCTATCTCTTATTTGTCTGGCTGTGCAACCAAATATTCTTGTGAGACCTAGGAACTGATCACTCTGACAGTTTTGCAATTCTCCACCTCTTGCTAGCTCTCTACCTTCCCTTGTTCTATCTTTTCTTCCCCATGCATATCTGCAGGTATAAAAATAAATGTGAATCTATGTAAAACTGTATGTGATACTGGGATCCTTTGTTTAAAATGTATGTAATTTAAAATGTATATAGTTTGATTGCAAAAAGCAATTTGGAACTCAGGGGGTTAACCTGAGATGCAGTTTTTAGGCCCTTTGCAGAGTTGTCAACAAGAGGTCAGTTCTGGGACACCATGTATTATTTTGCTGCACATGCAAGGAATTAAACTGACAAGAACATTCTGTGAGAAGCAGGCTCTCTTAATGAGTTCCCAGACAAAGGTTTATAAAAAGAGCAGCAACGCCTTGCTAGAGAGACAAGGAGCATGAGAAGCTGAAACTTGGAATTAAGAGATACCCTCAGGAGGACTTTGCACTGCCTTTGTAAATAGTTATATTAAATAATTTTTATTTTGCTGTTATTAAGAAAAATAAAACGCTATTTGTGAATTTTGGAACTGATCCTGGTTTTCCAATGCTTCCTGACCTGTGCCTCGACGACAGATGGTGTCAGCCTAAGTGGGATTTATGTAGTGCATACTCTAAGCCAGGAGTTAAGTGCATGGTATTAGACCTAGTACCAGGAAAGCATAGCAGAAAGGTATTGATTCTGCCACAGCAAGCCCAGGAGTCATTACCAGAAGAATGGCAGCCAAACTAGACACAGAAACAAAAGTCCAAACTGAACCTGTTCAGCCAGAACTAGAGGTGAGGGGGGAAAAAAAAAAGAACAAGCAGTGACAGAACCTGAAAGCCAGACTGCCTTTTTCCAGTGGTGGCTATACAACTAAAAGAGAAGAAGAAACAGAGAAGAGATTCAGCAACTTAAGAAGCAAAGAGGAGAAGAAATGCAGCAACTGAAGCAGCGATGGCTGGATGCCCTGCAAGTTATCAAAGCTGGGGGATCTGGCACTGGTCCAGCAGAGCAACAAACAACAAGCAGCTTAAAAGACATTAAACTTACAGATCCCAATGGGTCAAGATAAATGGTACCCTATCAGCTGCCCTACCTGTTCGCTCAGGTGTCCCTCCAGGATTCCATCCTGGCCCCCACATTGTCTTTTTCTAAACACCCTTCCTAGCTCCTGCTCAGGCAGTATGCTCCTATATGCCAATGATGCGGTTCTCGTCGCCTCCCACCCCAACCCCATCACCCTCCAGAACTCTCTGCAACTCACCTTCAGCCAAGCTGAAAAATGATTCCTCAACTGTCTAGTTCTGAATCTCAAGAAGACAAAATCTATGCTTTTTGCCCACCGCCAGAGTAACTCCAGAAATTCCCCTCTTCTCATCCTCCCCAGCACCCTACACCCCCTCGAACAGGTGTCTACATACAAATATCTGGGCATCACCTTCGACTCGGCTCTCTCTTTTCACTCTCATCTTAATTCCCTGTGCACTGCCGTAAACACCCAGATTGGACTCCTCTACCGTCACAGAGACTGCCTCCCTCAGAATGCCCTCTGGCTGGCTATCACCTCCTCCATCCTGTCATTAGTCGACTATGGACTCCCTGTCTATGTGGTTGCTGACCCCACCGCCCTCACCAAAGTCCAGACCTCTATCAACAAGTCTTGCAGGCTCCTGACCAGTGCCCCCAGCAGAACGCACACATGCCAGCTCTACTCCTCCTCGAACTTACTCACCTTTGATGAGCGCCTACGCTATCACACCTGTATACTGGCAAAAAAAATCACTTCTTGGGCCCCCCCCCCCCACTGGGGGTTGCTGCATCCCTAAAATTGGCCTCCCACTCGGTCGCCACCTAAAGCGCAACCAAAGCCACCTTCCAGGTCCCAAAAGCCAGGACCTCTCTCGCCCAAAGATCATTCCACCACAGAGCCCCCACTTGGTACAGCTCTCTTCTCACTCATATCACAAAAATTCCCCAAATCGGCCCCTTCAAAATCGCCCTCCGAAACCACCTCACTGACACTCAGAGCTGTAAATGCTCCTGACTGGCCCATACCTAGAGCTCTGCCTGGCCCAATTTACAGACAACGTCCTTCTGGACTGCCTTCTCCCCCAGCAACCACCCCTTCCCCCAGGTATCGCTCCCTAGAACCCCTAGAGGTACCTTATAATTTATATACTAGACTAATTGTAACTAATTGAAGCCTTTGTACACCTTTTTATTACTGGAATTGCTTTGTGTGTTCTTTTATTGTATCTCACCTGTAATGTTCTCCATTGTTGTACTCCACCACCAATTGTTGTCTACCCTCCCTGCGACGAGGTGCCTTTGTAAATGAGTCTTTGACTCAAAGGTTGTAAAACCAAACTATGAAATAAATAAAAATAAAGCTGTGTCCCTCTGATATCGAAGCATACTTGACAACTTTTGAAAGATTTGCTACAGCTTGCAAGTTGCCAAAGCAGCAATGGGCAATCAGACTGGTACAAGCCTAATTTGTCTACAGCAGTATGGACACTGCACAGTCAGAAAACTATGACCTGGTAAAAACAGAAATCCTGAAAAGGTATGACATCTCAGGAAACCTACCGGGTCATAATGTTGTACGCTTAATAGCGTACGGCATTATATGTGAACCCAGGACCTGTGCATTCTCCGTGTTGGACCCCCCAGAGTTACAATCCTGGGTGTGGGGGGTGGCAGAGCCCCCCCACAGAACATAAAATAAGAAATTGCGCAACGCGATTAAGTACATTGTGACCCGAGCCCTCAGGAAAGACTTACAGAGATTTTGGTCTCTGAAGTAAACTCTGCCGACAATCCTCGAGAAGCCTTCACCTAACTCTAAGAACTCCTTATGAAATGGCTCCAACCAGAGGGCAAAACACTCCTACAGATCTTTGAAACATTTGTAATGGAGCAGTTCATCAACATCCTCCCTACAGCCATGCAGTTTGAGTAAAAACAACCAGAAAGTGAGGAAAAGGCTGATCTTATCTGTCAATCTTCACCATTCATCACCTTTGAGTGTAGTGGCTGGAGGTCACGACCCCGTGGGAGCTCTGTTTTTTTTTTAGATGGGTGGAGTCGACGCACCATCGGCACCGCCCTCAAGACCGATGCACTGCGTGGCGCTCGCGGGTTGGCCATTGGGTGTCATCGACCCCACCCTCCCGCCAGTTCTTCGTCTCCCGCCGTAGAGGTCACGCCTCATGGGAAGCTCTGCTGCGCAAGAGAACTGCTGTCTGTTTCAAAGCCTTCGGCTTAGTTTTTGCTAGACGCTGAGTCCGTCGACTCTGTTGTATTACAAATCTTGTAATTTCCTGCCGGTTCCACTGTCCACCACCACTCCATGTCACCTGGTAAGACTGTACCTTTTCTTTTATTTAGCAACATCGAATCTTGTTTTTTTTTTTTTTTTTCCATAGGTCATGTCTCGGTCGGGGGGGGCAAGAAAACTTCGAAGATGGGATGACCCCCTATGCGTCTGTGCCCATTCGGCCATAAGTACTCAGTCACCGACCAGCATGACCATTGCCTCACGTGTCTTGGCCCGCTACATGACCTGGATCTGTGCGATGCCTGCTTCTCCATGGACCGTCATGTCATTGAACAATGCACGTGGAAAGTTGGATGAGCTCTGCCGTCTTTCGGGGGATGGGTGTGCACTCGGGCCAAGCCAAGATCTCTCTGCCTTTCCTCCGGGTCCCCTCCCAGTTCTATACGGACCGCGGAGGAGGGGGCTTCTGCTCCTAGAAGCCTCGCCATTGCAGAAGTCCCTTCCGTGGTGCAAGAGGCCCAGTCCATCCCTCCTTGGGGGATGGGTGAGAGGCACTGCATTTGCAATTGCCCCTTCAGGGGTTAAGGCTCTCCCAGTGTTGTTTCCTCGGGTCGGAAGGCCTGGGTCGGCACCATCCTTGACGCTGTCTTGAGCCTTGGCGCCATTCGCAGTGCTGTGGGCCCTGATGGCGCTGGTCAATCACTCAGCCCCGTCTCTGCTGTTGGTGCCATTCACATCGTCGATGGTGCTGACGGCACCGTGGGAGGCTCTACGACGGCGCTGTCCTTCACTATTTCTCACCTCGGCACTGTTCATGGCACCATGGTTGAGCATGGTGCCATGTCCAGCTCTGGGGCTGCTTGCGGTGCTGAGCGAGGACACGGCACCATGGAAGTTTCCAGTCTCTGCACCAAGAGCATGGTTGGGGCCATCGGAGCCGTCTCTAGCCTCAGAACCACTTGCGGCACCGTAGGTCAGGACGGCGCTGTGACAGGCCCCTACCCTGATACTGTTGCTGTCCTCGGGCGCCGTGTCATCTTCATGTGCCATTTGCGGTGCGGTTGAGGGCCTCAGCACCGATTCTGGTGCAGTCACTCCATGTGGTGCCCCATTCAGTCGGGATGGCAGCGGGCGTCCATGTACCGTCTGGCACAGGACTTCGGTCTCCTCCTCCCCGGAGGTGGAATCTAACTCTGAGTCAGGCAGTCTGACTCTTTGGAGTTGGCTACTCATGAGGTCACTTTGGTAGTGTCCTCAACAGACCGAAGCCAGCCCCCCTCTGAGGAGCAGACAGTTGCTCCCGGGTCAGCGGTGCTGACCAGCAAGCAGGTAGTGGTGCAGGCCACCACTGCTCTGCAGCCTGGCCTCTGAGGGTTTTCTGACTCCTCAGTGGTGGTACCCCCTCAGGTGGTGGTGTGCCTGGATCTCCCAACTTTGGGGCCGATCGGAGCGTCTACAGGAGGGGAGGGTGCTGCTCTCTGGATAGTCCCTCCGGGGACTGACCAGAGTTGTCAGCTGCCTAGGCTGACTTTTTCGAGGAGACAGGTTCTTTCTGACTCCAAGAGGACGAGGGGTAGGGGTTCGATGCGGCAACCCTGTTCTGGGACCCATCCGGGTTCCGGAAAGGAGTCATCGTGTGGATCTCCACCCTTCCTTTTCAGTTTCCTCAAGAGGGCCCCATTCTTTGGAGGTAGGGGACCGTCCTTTTGGACTTTCACGGCCCCAGTCACCTCACAGGGGGGATTCTTCAGGGTGCAGCCTAGGCAGTTCCAGTATGGTTGACCAGCTGTCGTCTGTTGTTTTCCGGAGTGCCCTCTTTCCTTGGGGCTCCAGGTGCGCTCTCTAGCCCACACAGAGTACAGCCGATTCCTGTTGTTGGCTCTTCCCCCTCTCCTCTGCCATCTCCTCCTGCTCTCCCAGGTATTCTTGGTCTGAGCAGCCCTCTCTTCTGGGAACAGTTCAGAGCTGTGGCTGCTCAATTTTCCTCTTATGTTAGGGCCATGGACAGGCAGGTTTTTCAACCTCCCCTGAGTAGCTAACCTCTGAACCTTTGGGGTCCTCTGGTTCTTCTTCCTCCTCTTCAGGAGGAGAGGAACCATCTGTCCATATCTCCCCAGCTGCTGATCTCGCTGAGTGTCAGCGTTTCCTCGTGAGGATGTTGGAGGACCTGCATATCACCCCCCCTCACCACAATCCGGAGCATCTGATGCGCACCTTTTTGGGCGATTTCAGTGCGGACACTCTTGTAGTGCCCCCCTGGCTTGCTCTCTTTCGGGAGGCGTCGGTGCACTTCTGGCAGAGATCCTTTCTCGGAGTCCCAGTCCTTAGGGAGCTCCACCAGAGGTAGTGGGCCCCCCCAGAGTCTCCAGGTAGTGTGCCTCATCCTGGCTGAGGACTGACTCAACTGGATACTCCCAATGGCCTTTGCGCCCTTCACCGTGACTGGCCCCCAGATGTAGACTCCATGGGTTTTGACTTCTGGGGTAGGAGGACTTTCTACTCTGCACAGTTGCTTCTCTCTATATCTGCACATCAGGCCCACTACACTACCTATGGAAGGTTCCTGTGGTCCAGGCTAGGTCAACTCCTAGCCTCGATGCCTGACATGGAGGATACCAGACAAGTCATTGCATTCTCTGCACGTGGCCTGAACTGCAAGGCACCGCTAGACATCTTAGAACCAACCCAGGTGGGTTCCAGGGTCGTAGCGACAGCGATCTGCATTAGGTGGACGGCATGGCTGCATCTCTCCCAGTTGTCACCCATGGCCCAGTCTAGGGTGATTACCTCCGCTTACCAGAGAACCTACCTTTTCTCCCGTAGGGTGAGACGACGTCTGTTGGGGCAACTTCTTACCCCTTCCTTGGGGTCCCCGTCTCACTCTTCCAGTCTCGGGCCTCTCCAGACCCGGAAGGTTCTCTCTCTTGGTGTGCCACCTACTGAGAGCTAAGGGTTAAGGCTCCCTTCGGGGTGGGCTCGGCACTCACCCAAAGGTGATGAGTGGTGAAGATTGACACAGATAAGATATGAAAATTACATACCTACCATAATTCTGATCTTTCTGTGTATCTCCACCATTCATTAGAATCCCACCCGCCATCCCCCTGGGGCCCTCAGTCTCTGTGTCCCCCTCCCTCTCTGTGCCTTCTCCTCCACTCTCCTCCTTTCTGTTGGTCAGGAGTGGGGTGACCTTGGGCATATGGGGGGATGTTTTTCTCTAGGGGGAGGAGTGGTCAAGATAGGGGGCACTCCTTCCTCAGTGCCTCGGCTCTGCCCCTGTGGGGTGGGGGTTGGTGGTTGCCCTGTCTTCTGTTCTCTCTCCCCATCAGCTTTCCTTTGAGTTCCTTGTCCTTTGGACACAACCCTCAATTTTAATTTAAGAAACTAGTTTTCTTATACCAAAACTTGATTTTGATTGGGGGGGGGGGGTATTCCCTGTATCCTGTCTTTTCTTCCAGAATAGCCGATTCTGCTTATGTTGGAGTTATTGCCAGTGATTTTGTGCCTTGAATTCTGGCAGTTTAGCTTTCTGGCTACTCCTTCGCAGTTCCTATACAATCTGGAAACAGGTCAAGGTTCCAGGGTATGTTTTCTTCTCTCCCCCCCACATCCTTATTTCTAAATTATTTCAACCCTCCCTTCCTCCTCTTCTACTTCCAGAGATTGGGGCCCCTTACCAATCAACTTAGTTTTCCAGCTTTATTCTGTCTTCTCAGTCATTTATTTCTCCTTTTAGTTTGTATATCTTTTCCTTTATCTGTCCCTTGGACTCCCTTGTCCCCACAACCTTCTTTCTTTATGGTGACTCAGAACTGGTGGGAGAGCGGGGTCAATGACATCTAACGGCCAACCCGCAAGCACCACGCAGTGCGTCGGCCTCGAGGGCGGCACCGATGGTCCGTCGACCAGCCCATCAAAAAAGTCTGTGGTTGTGACCTCTGGCCACTATACCCAAAGGTGATGAATGGTGAAGATGCACAGAAAGATCAGAATTACGGTAGGTACGTAATTTTACTTTTCTTTGGCTGAAGACTTCCAAATGGCCAAGCAGACACCACAGCAGCGAGGTAACACCCAGCCAGCCAAGTAAGACACTCTTTTTTCCATTTAAACTCCAAGTCTGATATTAACTCTGGTGGAGGTAACAAATCTGCACCCAAAGACTTAATTTGCTATAACTGTAATAGGCCAAGTCATATTGCAATGAATTGCTATAGTAAGAAGAGTGACACTGGAGCAGATTTGTCCTTAGCAAATTGGGGCAAGTACTTCACAGATGTGAAGGTGGGAGATAGGACTGTAGATTTGGGAAGCAGACAAACCCTAGTGCATATTGAAGTGCTGGGAAAACAATGTCCAAAAGGACCAGGTTCCAGTGTCATCTGCATCCATGGAGACACTCGATACTATCCCATCAGCCAAGTGACTATTAATGGGATGTTGCACCAAATAAAAGTGGGAGTAGTACCTAAGGTACCTGTGAATATTGGAAATGACTTTACAGGATTTACTGAGTTAATCAACAATGGAGTAGATCCTGATGTTTCAGCAGCTGTGGTGACGAGCTCGGGCAAAGAAAATCTCGGATAGTGGGGACACTTCGTTGATTTTGATTCTGACTAGTTTGAGCAAAGTGCCAAGATCCGGAAGTCCAGGAAATAAAGACAACGCCTGAAGAAACAGTGGCAACAAAAGACTGATGGACACAAGGGGTTACCATATGAAAATGCTGAAACTAAACTGATCACTAATTGTGATTTTCTTTCAAAACAAGCTAACAATGTTTCTCTCCAGGGTTATTTTACGCAGCTGCGGAGGAAACCAAAACAGGGTGAACCTATGTTTAAAAAAAAAAAAAAAATGTAATGGGCTACTGTTCAGAGTTTGGATTAAACCTCAGACACAGGACCAGATAGAACAATTGGTTATATCACAAAAGTACAGATCTGAGTTGTTACAGATAGCACATGATAGTCCTATGACTGGTCACTCGGGGAGGGATCGCATCCTTGCCAGATTGCTGTACAGATTTTACTGACCTGGAATTCATGAAGTTGTCGCTACATATTGCAGTTCTTGTGCTGAGTGTCAGAAAGTAGCCCCAGTGACTTAAAAAGACAAGGTGTCACTACTCTTGCCTTTTGAGAGAATTGCAATGGATGAGGTTGGCCCCTTAGACAAAAGCAAAAAGGGTAATTGATTCATTTTGGTAGTATGTGACTATGCTACTTGATACCCAGAGGCAGTTCCAATGCATACTGTCACAGCCCCAAAAGTGACAGCAGAGCTTGCCAAAATTTTCAGCAGGGTGGGCATACTTACAGATTATTACTGATCAGGGTAGTAAATTTGGTGCTGCATTACTGAAGAGGCTGTACCAACTACTAGGTATCACTGCCATAAGAACCTCCCCTTATCACCCTCATACAGATGGTCTTGCGGAGCGTTTCAATCAAACCCTAAAATGCATGTTAAAAAGATTTGTAAAAAGGGATGGGAAAGAATGGGACCAACACTTGCCTTACCTGCTTTTTGCCTACAAAGAGGTCCAAAACCAGCAGAAGGTGTATTATGACCATGGGGTAAAAGAAAAAGGTTTTTGAGCCAGGTGAAAAGGTCTTGCTGCTGTTAACCACTACAGGAAATAAACTGTTAATGAAGTGGCAAGGGCCTTATAAAGTGCTTAGATGTACTGGCACAGTTAACTATGAGACTGAGACCTCTGATAGGAAAAATCTTACCAAGATATACTGTGCTGACCTCCACAAGAAATAGGTTGAAAAACATCAAAAGCTGTTTTTACCAGAAACTGATGGAGATATTAAAGTAGTTTATGACAGACTGGAACAAACTGTAACTGCTGATGCTGTAAAGGTGAATGTTTCCTTAACCTCCAAACTGCAGAAATTTGTAACTTGCTAAAGACATTTATCAGTACTTTTACCACAGTACTAGGCTGAACAAAAGGGGCCAAGCATGTAATAGTGAGAAGGAATGCACACCCTATCAGACAAAAGACATACAGATTACCAGAGCGGTTAAGAGCAGATGTGGTTAAGGAAATACAAAAAATGAAATGATTGGGTATCACAGCAGAGTTAAGAAGTGCTTGGTCATCACCAATGGTGATTGTAAACAAAAGAGAAGTGGGTGTCAGAATCTGCCTCGATTTTAGGAAACTTAAAAGTGTCAGAATTTAACAGCTATCCTATGCCCATAATTAGATGATTTGGTGAACAGACTGGGGAGTGCAAACTAAATCGGTACCCTCAATCTCACCAAGGGTTACTGGCAAATCCCTCTAGCTAAAGGATCCAGAGACAAAACTGTTTGCCACTCTAGTTGGATTCTGTCAGTCCACCACCATGCTGTTTGGTTTACGTGGCGCACCCACTACATTCCAACGATACATGGATGTAATTTTATTCCCTCACACTGGTTATTGTGCTGCATACCTGGATGATGTGGTGCACAGTCCAGACTGGAAAAGCCACCTGGAACACCTACAACAGTTATCCGGTCTATCAAAAAGGCAGGTCTGACAATTGATCCTACCAAGTGTGTATTGGGCATGCAGGAAACCAGATATTTGGGCTATGTTTTGTGAAATGGAGAAGTCAGGCCAGAGGTTTCCAAGATGGAAGCTGTAGCTAACAGCCCTGTCCCCAAAATCAAGAAACATGCCAGGTCATTTTTAGGGTTGGCTGGTTATTACTGGAGATTTGTTCCCAGCTTTGCCAAGTCAGCTACTCCCGTCACTGAACTCACAAAGAAACGGTTCACAAATAATGTGAAATGGACCCCAGAGTGTGATGAGGCTTTTCAGACCATTAAGGCTGCATTATGTTCAGCCCCTGTTTTAAGAAGCCCAGGCTTTGAGAAACAATTTCTGTTAGTCAGATGCATCAGAGGTAGGCCTAGGTGCAGTCCTGAGTCAAAATATAGATGGGACAGAACATCCTATTATATACATAAGTAGGAAATTGCACGACAGAGAAAAAAGGTATTCCATCATTGAAAAGGGAATGCCTTGCAGCAAAGTGGACCATGGAGTCCCTTAAGTTTTGCTTACTAGGAGCTGACTTTGTACTTGTAACAAATCACAATCCTGTCTGTTGGCTTAACCAAATGAAGGATAAAAATTCTAGAATCACACAGTGGTACCTGGCACTACAGCCATTTAAATTTAGTGATGCACAAATCTGGGAAAGAGAATGTCAATGCTGATTTTCTGTCAAGATATGGATCAGGAATTGAGAATTCTGAAGGTTGGAAAAAAATGTGAGTTGAAACTTCTTTGTTTGCTATGCTGCATATGCAGCAAACTGTAAACGTTATAAGTTAATGTTGGATGGAATTTAATAGAATGTTTTGGAAACCAGTTTTTGTAAAAACAAAAAAGAAAAAAAAAAGTTCCCTCTTAAAGAGGGAGATATGTGACAAGGTTGAATATAGCTCTGCCTCATTTGTTATGCAGAAAGAGTTTAAATGCAAGGGTCTGTTCTATTCTCTCCTTTTCTGTCTTGTCTGTCTGGTTTTCTTGAGACCTAGGAACTGATCACTCCAATGGTTTCACAATTTTTCACCTCTCACTATCTCTCTGCCTTACTTATTTTTCTGATCTGTCTTTTCTTCCCCCTTGCATATCTACGGATATAAAAATATATGTGCAACTCTGTGTAAAACTGTATGTGGAGGTAGAAGACTTGGTTTGCTGGCCAAGGCACCTAGCTTCACCTGAGCTCTTTCCTTCTAAGACTGCTTGAAAGGCAGAGTAGAGAAACTTACCAGAGCAAGGGAAAAGGATTAAGACTTAGTTTGGCTAAGCAGATTTACTGTGTGGTGGTGTTTTTATTTTTTACTCACAGGGATTGCTACTGTTTGTTGCTAACATTTCATTGCTTTATTTTTCTCTGATTCAAATTGTTGTTGCTAGTATACCTTCTTCTGCATTATTACAAGGTGTGCCTACAGGTGTGTGCTAACAGATTACTCCTGTAATCTTCTGATTCAAATTGTCTTTTTACAAGGTATATCTTCTGTTACTGCTTTATTTTCTCTGGAGCAAAGTGTTTCTTACAGTATATCTTCTCTGAAATTATTACAGGTGGTGCTTTATAGGTTTACAGTTTTATCTAACATTAGGATAAGCTTTCAGGGTTACTGCATTTGTTGTTGACTGATTGTTTCTGCTCTTACCTCCTTGTTCTTTTCGTCCAGTGGTTCTTCTTTTAGGCAGGGAAGGCCCAGCCACCCACCCCCATCCCCAACCACCCCACGCTACTCCTTTTATAGGTACCACAGTTGTGACATTTCCTGTGGCAGAGCAGGAAGAGGCAGATCAGTGGGGCCTCCACAAGGTGATCTCATTTACAGGCACTAGTAATTTAACTTGTTATAACAAGTTAAACAAAGCACAATTAAACCATTACTTGCATTTTTTTCTTTTTTTTCCTTCTAATTACTCTGACTAGGTTACAAACCCAGCAACTATTTGGAATGGATTTCATTAACTGCAGGTACTGTGGAACAATTTTCAGAAGGACAGTCTTACAGGATTTATGACACTGTCCTACATTCTGGGCCTTTGGAATCTTAGGGCTCAGCTCCAGGCAGCATGGGCAGAGATTGCACGCCTCAAATTTCATATTGAAGAGGAAATACATTATAAGAACCACCCGCCATTTCCCCAGCATCCGACAGAAAAACCTCAACCGCAGAGGGTAGTTGGTCCAGGAGGTTGGCAGGTGGTTAGGAGGAGCAAATCAGGTGCCCCATCACTCTCTGCTCTCCAACACATTACCTCCAAAAACCATATAAACACTACAAACAGGTATCTGCCTCTATCTCTGAAATCAAATAAAGAGGCAGAAGACACTGCAGAGCAGGACACTGCGGCACAGGAGCTAGCACAACAAAACTCACCCAAATCAGGAACCAAAACAAAACAAGCACAAAGGAAATCCAAAAAACTTCTGATCATCATAGGAGACTCCATGATTCGGGGAGTTGATACCCATCTCCAGCCAGGGGTGATGGTCAGATGTCTCCCAGGTACATCAGCATGGAGAGACACTGACTGCATCGCTAAAATTGTTCACAAAGCAGGAGAAAACATTGATGTCCTAGTACACATAGGGACTAATGATCTTGCCAACCGGTCAGTTGTGGAGACCAAGGAACACCTGACTAGGCTGGGTGACAAACTATCATCTATTTGTCTACTCTCCTTCTCTGAGATCCTGCCAGTCTGGGAGAGGGAGCAGATGGACGGAAGGTCAGAGAAGGGAGATAGGGGAGCTAAACACATGGCTCAAGGGCTGATGCCAGGAAAAGGACACAGATTTGTGGGAACTGGCAACAGTTCTGGAGTGAAAGTTCTTTAAATTTGATGGACTGCATCTGACTAAAGAGAGTCAGTGCATTGGGGCAGAAGTTTGATGTCTTTGCAGAATATTTAAACTAGCAAATGGGGAGAGGGTGCAGCACCCCATCGTCGTCAAGGAAGAACACCCTCCCCTCAGCTAGTGGTCAAACAGGAATTCAGCATGTTTGCCGTTCATTTGCATCACCAGGTAAAAAAGGTTTGTCTCCCATACGACGCACAGGGTAATGCAAACTTCACCCAACAACTAACACACCAAAATCTGGCCAATGGAAAATCATGTACACAAATGCTCACAGCCTGAGAAATAAGATCCCAGACCTGCAGGCAATAATGTCAGAGGCTAAACTGGACATGGTAGCAATTAGTGAGACGTGGTTTACCAGTAACCACACATGGGAGACTTCAGTACCTGACTATGTATTGTTCAGAAGAGACCGAGGTGCAAAAAGTGGGGGAGGAGTGGCCCTGTATGTTAATGAAAATATCAAAGCTACAGAAATTCAGAATACACATAAGGAGCCAGAAGAACTGTGGGTCACCCTGGAAACAGGAAATGGGACAGCCATAGAACTGGGGTTGTCTACAGGCCCCCAGACCAGAGGGAGGACATAGACACATTACTTTTAGAAGATATACAAAACATGACAGCTAAAGGGGAGGTTCTGATAATGGGAGACTTCAACATGCCGGATACAGATTAGTCAATACTAGCAGGAACATCTGCCAGAACTAGGCTCATAGTGGATTACCTGCAGGGGGAAGGCCTCAAACAACTGGTACAGCAACCCACAAGAGACAGGGCTATCCTAGATCTAGTACTGACTAACAAAGAAGGGATCACAGATCTCCAGGTAGAAGGTCACCTGGGGGCCAGTGACCATCACATGGTATGGTTCAATTTGGCTACTACATCTAAGTCATCCCATTCCAAGGCAAAATATGGGACTTCAGAGGAGCTGACTTTGATAAGATGGCCAACAGAGTTAAGCTAGCCCTGGCAAAAGAAACACAGGTGAGGGTTACAGGCAAAGTGGGCAAGCATTAAGGATGCAATACTTGAAGCAACATCCCATTGTGTTAGACAGAAAAGGAAGTGCAAAGAAGAAGGAAACCACTTTGGTTCTCAAATACAGTAGCAGAAAGGTCAGAGCCAAAGGCTGGCCTTCAGGAAATATAAGGGAACACAGCGGGATGAAGATAGGGAGGCATACCAAACTGCCCTAAGGGAAGCAGGTAAGGCAGTAAGGCAGGCAAAGTCCCAAACTGAGGAAACACTAGCACGAACAGTAAAGAAGGTGACAAGACTTTCTATAGATACATTAGTGAAAGGAGAAAGTCCAGAGTGGGTATTGCTAAGCAATGGAGAAAGGGAGCATGTGAGGAGGAGGACCCTGTAAGGCATCTATCCTAAATAGATACTTTTGCTCAGTATTTACTGAAGAGAAGGTAGGGCAGGGCCCACAGCTCAACATCATGGACACAGGGGAGGGAGGTGAGCACTACTCCCTTCACAAAGAAAGGGTCCTACAAGAGCTTGCTAAGCTCAGGTGGATAAGGCAATGGGACCTGATGGCATACATCCCAGGGTACTTAGGAGCTAAAGGAGGAACTAGCAGAGCCATTAGCAGAATTGTTTAGTGAGTCTCTGAGCACAGGAGAGGTCCCAGAAGACTGGAGAAGGGCTCATGTGATCCCGCTCCACAAGAGTGGTAGCAGGAGGAGGCGGGAACTACAGACCGGTCATCTCCACCTCAGTAGTGGGCAAGATTATGGAGGCACTCCTGATGAAAGGATAGTGCAACACCTGGAATCCATAGGGCACAGGATCCAAGACAGCATGGGTTTACAAAGGAAGGTCCTGTCAAACTAATCTCATAGATTTCTTTGACTGGGTAACCAGAGTGGTGGACCAAGGGGGAGCAGTTGATGTCGCCTACCTTGACTTCAGCAAAGCTTTTGACACTGTTCCACATAGAAGATTGATAAATAAGCTGGGTAGGCTCGGGGTGGGTCAGAAGTTGGTCAACTGGGTGGCAAACTGGTTGACGGGCAGAAAACAGAGAGTGGTGGTAAATGGTATACAGTCAGAAGATATGCAAGTCACAAGTGGGGTACCTCAGGGATCAGTCCTGGGGCCAGTCCTCTTCAACATCTTCATTAGTGACCTTGCAGATGGACTAGAGGGTAAGGCTTGTCTGTTTGCAGATGACACCAAGATCTGCAACAGAGTAGATGATCCAGATGGGGTGGGCAGAATGAGAAGAGATCTGGATAAACTAGCAGAATGGTCAGAAGAGTGGCAACTGGGATTTAATGCAAAGAAGTGCAAAATCATGCACATAGGGAAGAGAAACCCTGAAGCCACCTATAGGCTGGGAGGGGAGTTGCTAGCAGTCACAAAGGAAGAAAGAGACTTGGGCATCATCATCACTGATGACCTAAAATCATCCAAGCAGACCTCTAAAGCAGTAGGTAAGGCTAGGGGGGGTTAGGGTGTATTAGTAGGGGTATCACAAGTCGTAAGAAGGAGGTAATAATCCTCTGTACAAGACACTGGTTGGGCCCCATCTGGAGTACTAGTGCAGTATTGGAGGCCACACCTTCACAAGGACATTAACCAAATTGAGGCAGTCAGAGAAGGGCAGCACAAAATGGTGCAGGGACTGCATCAGAAGACATATGAGGACAGATTAGCAGAGCTCAATATGTATACCCTTGAGCAAAGGAGGAGAGGTGATATGATCGAGGCATTCAAACACCTTAAGGGCATAAACAAGGTGAGAGAGTCTAACATGTTTAAATATAAGAAAAATAGCAGGACAAGAGGACACAGCATGAGATTAGAGGGAGGCATGTGAGGAAATTCTTTTTCACAGAAAGGGTGGTGGATGCATGGAATGGCTTACCACAAGAAGTGGTGGCTATGAATACAGTGCAGGGCTTCAAACAGGCATGGGATAGGCATAAGGGAGCAATACAAATGACTATGAATAGATAGACCACTGACAGAGCAAAGGCCGATGGCACATATATAAGGTAGAAAAAGAAATGGGCAGACTGGATGGGCCTTGCGGTCCTTATCTGCCATCAACTTCTATGTTTCTATGTGATACTGGGATCCTTTAAAATGTATCTAGTTATACTATTGAAATGATTGCAAAAAGCTATTTGAAACTCAAGGGGTTAACCTGAGATGCAGTTTTTAAGCCCTTTGTTGAGCTGTCAACAAGTGGTCAGTTCTGGGACACCATGTACTGTTTTGCTGCACCTGCAAGGAACAAAACTGACAAGAACATTCTATAAACTTATAAGAGCATTCTGGGAGAAGTGGCTCTCTCAACGAGTTCCCAGACAAAGAATTATAAAAAGAGCAGCAATACTTTTGCTAGAGAAACAAGGAGAGTGAGAGACTGAAACTTGGAATTAAGAGATACCCTCAGAAGGAGGATTTCGTTTCTCTGTTTGTACTGCCTTTGTAAATAGTTATACTGAATAATTTTTATTTTACTGTTGAGAAAAATAAAATGCTATTTGCCAATTTTGAAACTGCTCCTGATTTTCTTATGCTTCCTGACCTGTGCCTTGATGATACAAGGATGCATCAGGCTAAGGCTGGGGAGGTCACCTGGGAGAGTGTCACACACAAGGATCTTGGGAGCAGCACAAACTTCATCTCCACATCATCATTTTGGAGATGAGGGCAGTTCTATACACCCTTCAGACAGTTCTACTGTCTGGACCCCTGTTGATACAAACTGATATATCAGTAATTTTTTTATATCAACAAGCAAGGGGGGGACTCACTCCTATCCCCTTTGCAGGGAAGCAGTGCGAGTGTGGGCATGGGCAGTGGACCACCACTTGGACTTATCAGCAGTCCACGTCTGAGGATCCAGAACACTCTAGCCAACAGCTTAAGTCTGTCTCTGTCCAGCGCCCATGAGTGGGATCTCCATCCTTCAGTGGCAGAAGCTGTTTTCGACAGATGGGGTCATCCAGACCTAGATCCATTTGCCTCCCCATCCAACGCAAAACTGCCCAGTTTTTGCTCGCTAGATCCAGAGCTTGGTGTTTTTTGGTAAGGCGCGTTGTCCCTCTCCTGGACAGGGAGGTTCCTTTACACGTTTCCTCCCTTCCCTCTTCTTCAACAGGTCCTCTTCAAGCTACAATCGGAGGGTGCAGAGATGATTCTAGTGGCAGCTTTCTGGCAATGTCAGATTTGGTTCCCTCTACTTCAGCAACTGGCTGTGGAACCTCTGGTTTCCCTGTACCTCCGATCAGATGTGCTCTTTCAGGAACTGGGAACCCTGGTACATCCGGATCTCAGGTTTCTGCATCTCCATGCAGAGCTCCTGCAGACCTAGCCATCTCCAGATTTGAGGTACCATCTAGAGTAGTGGATGTCTAATAGCAGCCAGGAAACCCTCTACTAGGGCAACCTATGCTATGAAATGGAAGCGGTTCTGCGTTTCAGTGACTTCTCGGCATTTAGACCCGATCTTCTGCCTGGTGAACTCTTGAGTACCTCCTCTCTTTATCTGATGCAGGACACCGCTACTCTTCGCTCAAGGTGCTCTTGTCTGCCATTTCGGACCGCCATTTGCCTATTGAGGGCAAGGCTGTCACCGAACTGGAACTTCCCCGTACCTTCCTGCAGGGCATTTTGCACTTGAAGCCTCCCATCAGGGATCCTGTCCTGCCATGGGATCTTTTGTTTGTTTTAGAAAAGCTCACATTGCCCCCCCTTTGAACTGGCCACAAGATGCGAGCTGTGCCTTCTGTCATGTAAAGTGTTATTTTTGGATGCCATTACTTTTGCTTGAAGGATTTCTAAGCTTCAGGCCCTGATGTGTAAGGAGCCTTATTTAATTTTTCACAAGGACAGGGTGTCCTTGAGAACTAATCTGAAGTTTCTTCCGAAGGTGGTGTCGGAGTTTACTTTGAGTCAGGACATCCACCTTCCAGTGTATTACCCAGAATACTCGAACCATGGGGAGGCATTGCTACATGCTCTGGTTCTTCATAGAGTGCTTCGTTATTACATGGAGCACACCCGGCCAACTCGAAAATCTGATCAACTGTTCGTTTCTTTGGGCTCCCCCGTATGACAGGGGCTCCTGTTTCTAAACGGTGTCTATCCAAATGTTTGATTAATTACATTGTTTTCTGCTACAATCAATATGTCAAACCTTTACCGGGCTCTGTTATGAGCAAAGCCACTGTTTTTCGGTTTTTACCTGAAAATCCGGTAAAATTCTGGAATTAGGGCTGCCTGAAGACCGGTAAAAACAAAGATTTCATGGAATCTGGCATTTTATGTCAGATCAGTAACTCTACAAAACTTGTGCTTTTCTCTTAATTCCTTCCTGTACTGTTTTCAATTTGCTTTATTTAATGCTCTGTACATTAAACTGTCTTAAATTCTAATTATTTATACTCATACTAATAGAATAATAGCAGAATCCGGGTAAAATCCGGAAATTAGAGTAACAGTCACCATTGCGATTCCGGAATCTGAAGTCTTGAAAACGGAAATTCATTGTTTTAATCACTATAAATCAGTGGCCTTGGTTATGAGTCATTCTACCAGGGGCATGGCTGCTACCTTTTCCTCACTGAAAAATGTGTCTGCTGCTGACATTTGTGTAGCTGCCACTTGGAGTTCTGTCCACACCTTTGTGAAGCAGTACAGTCTGGGCATCGCTTCTCGCCACAGAGCAGGCTTTGAACTTACAGTCCTTCAGGGCCTCCTGTTCTGATTTCTTCAGGAGACTTCTACCTCCACCCTTATGTTTGTGGTCTCTCCTTTACTGCTTGGGACTCTGTCCTAAAGGTGTTACCTGTTGCAAGAATGAATCTTAAAATAGTACAGTTACGTAAGAACTTACCGTAAGAGTAGATCTTTGAGAGGAGCTCTTGTAGCAGGGACTGTATTTCCCTCCCTTCTTCCCCCTTGTAGCTGTTTCTCCATCTCTGATACCTTGGTTTTCCTGTATTAAATGCAGTTAATAAATTAAATGTATGTAAAGGAACCTCCTCCGTTCTCCACTTCTACTAACTTGCCAGGATCTCTGGCGGGAGAACTGGGGATGGGCTGGGGGACCACCCCATTTATACTGTATGTGACGTCGGGGGCTGGCCAAAGTAGGGGGCTGTCTCCTGCTGGACACTGCTAGCTAGAAGTTTTCCATGTGGTCCTAGCGCCTGGTGGCTTAGTCCTAAAGATGTTACCTGCTGCAAGAGCTCCTCTTGAAGATCTACTGTTAAATCTGTTACGTAACGGTACTTTTATTTTGGAAAAGCTTACCTTTCCCCCCTTTGAGCTCGTTGCTGCAAGCTGCGAGCTCATGGTCTGTTGTGGAAAGCATTCTTTTAGTTGCTGTCACTTCTGCCCGAAGGATTTCTGCGCTTCAGGCTCTGATGTGTAACGAGCCTTATTTGGTTTTCAACAAGGACAGGTTGTCCTTGCGGACTAATCCTAACTTTTTGCCTAAGGTGGTGTCAGAGTTTACACTGAATCAAGACATCCACCTACCTATTTCCCAGAGTATTCCAATCAAGGGGAGGCCTTACTTTATACTCTGAATGTCCACCGGGTGCTTTGTTAGTACTTGGATTGCACCAGGACCACTAGAAAGTCTGATCAGTTTGTTTGTTTCGCACCTAACTGAACTGGGGCTCCTGTTTCTAAGCAATGTTTGTCAAAATGGCTGGCCAATTGCATTGTTTACTGTTACAAAAAGTATGATAAGCCTTTATTGGGCTCGGTTAAAGGCCATTCTGCCAGGGGAGTGGCTGCTTCCTTTGCGTCTCTCAAGAATGTGTCTGTTGCTGCCGTTTGTGCACCTGCCACTTGGAGCTCTGTCCATACTTTCATTCGTCATTATAGTCTGGACATTACCTCTAGGCGTAGGGCAGGTTTTGGACTTGCAGTCCTGCAAGGCCTCCTCTCTTGAAGATTGGCTTATTCTGCTCTCTGCCTCCTCCCAGCTGACCAGGATCAGTCCTTTCCCTGCTGGGGACTCGGTCCTAATGGTGCTGCCTGCTGCAAGAACCCCCTTGAAGTGAGATAGTACAGATACATAACTTAGCATAATAGTATATCTTCGAGAGGAGCTCTTGCAGCAGGTGCTGTTTTCCCTCCCTCCATCCCCCTGGTGCTGACTTCTCCATCTCTGATACCTCGCTTTCCCCAGTGTTGAGGAACCTCTTCGGTTCTACAATTTCTTTTTGTGCCAGGGTCTCCGGTAGGAGAACTAAGGTGGAGCTGCGGGACCGCCCCTTTTATAGGCGGGCATTGGGGGCAGTTCCTTGCTAATGACTGCTAGTTAGAAGTTTTCCATGGGGTCCTGGTGCCCGCTGGCTTCAGTCTTAATGGTGTTGCTTGCTGCAAGAGCTCCCCTCAAAGGTCTATTGTTAATTTAAGTTTTTACAAAACTTTACTTTTTTGCAAGATGGGATCATCCAGATTTGGACCTTTTTGCATCTTTATGCAGTGTAAAGCTGCCATGTTCCTGCTTCCCCACTCCAGGGCAAGGAGGTTTTTGGTGAGACATGTCCTCATGGAAAGGGAGTTTCTTTTTATGTCTTTCCTCCAGTCCCTCTCATACAGAGGGTTCTGCTGAAGCTGTGGGCAAAGCATGTCACCCTGACACTGGTTGCTCTCCTCTGGCCTGCCAGATATGGTTTCCTTTTCTACAGCATCTGGCAGTGGAACCCCCTGTTCATCTCCTCCTTTGCTGGGGTTTGCTGTCGCAGGATCAGGGATCCCTGGGCCATCCATACCTGTGGTTCCTGCATCTGCATGCCTGGCTTCTGAAGATATAAGATGTAGCCATTTGCTCATTTGGTGGTTCCCCCAGATGGCTGATGTCTTGCTTGTGGCTGCAAGCTCTTCTACGAGACACACGTGCTCTTTGAAATGGAAGTGCGCCTTCATATGGTTTGCTTCCCAATCAGTGGACCCATTTAGGTGTCCTATGAATACTGTACTGGACTACCTTCTGTCCGTGTCTGACTTGGCAGTATGCTAACAAAGGTGAGGCATTGCTCCATACACTTGATGTGCATAGAACATTGCATTTTGATCTTGATCATACAAAGGACTACAGAAAGTCCTGTTAGCTTCTTTGTTTTCTTCTGGGTTTATACAGTGCCTATCCAAATGTCTGGCTTAACTGTATTGAATTTTGTTATGGGAAGTACAGTAAAGAACTTTCTGGTGCTCTGCGTGGCCACTCTACTTGTGGTATGGCCACCTCTGTTGCTCGCTTTCAGATTGATCTTCCAGGAATCTTCACCATTGGTTCTCTTCCCACCTGTGGGTCTGAGCCAGAAGCACTAGGACCCCATGAGAGCCAGAACTTTTCAGAGGGTTGATGCTGAGGTAAGCAGTGCACATGTGTAGGTCCTTGAGGGAGTGCACATGGCCACCTGTTTACATTGGTGCCAGCCCTCAACCCCCTCTGTTCCTTTTTTCCTGCTGTTTAGTTAGCATCAGTGTTTGCCGCTCATCCACTGGGAGCCAGAACTTCACGTCTGTACAACAAAAGCGTTCAGTTCTCAGTTTTTAGTATTCAAGAGTTTTTTGGTTTTTTTTATTTTTGTGTCAGCCTAGTGTATTTTGTTACAAAATTCTTAGTTTGTTCTCAGCCTTACCAAGAGTCAGCGGTCAAAAGCCATGGAAGACCGTCAAGAGTCTGAGCGAGGCTGTGTCCTGTCCACTTTGCCTTTTCAGGGAAAGGTTCTAACTGTGGGCGGTCCAGTTCCTGGAAGGAAGGACAGTCCTTCAGTAAGCAAAAAAAGCAACAGTCCCAATCCCACACACACTCTGTGTTGGGGTCCAGGCAGTGCTTGCCCTTGACTTCCACTTCTCATTGTATGAGAAAGAAATAGCAGTGATCAAGGTTGCCCTCTGCGAGGTCTGCTGCAGGACACTGTTCAAACAACATGAAGTCTTGCTGTATTCTGACTATTGCAGTTAGTCCCAGCCTTTAAACTGCCCCGGAGAACAAAGGGTTAACTTTCTATGCAGAGCATAGAATGCTGAGCTCAAGCTCGGCTGAGGTCTCTGTCTCTGTCTGGAGCCCTTTGAAATCCAACCGTCAGATTCTTTACTCCGCCTCACTGAACAGTCGCTCTGGAGATTTCTCCTTCAGCTCAGTTCAAAAGTCATTTAAAGTCTCAGTTAAGTTGTCGTTTTTTAACGAATTTATTTCTGCATAGTCGGTTCAGTCTCTGTCTGTGGTACTGTGAGTTCTAGATAGGTTTTGTTCTGTTTTTCTGTGTGGAAATTGTAAAGTGTTAGATCGGTTCAGCTGAACCGATCATTTGTATTGAATCCTTGTGCTTTACTTTAGAATGTGGTTACCGGTTCTTATCGGTTCTAAAAAAAAACGTGTTTTGAACATTTTTTCCAACACCTGTGACAAGGTTAGGAACCAATAAGGGAGTCTTGCCTGGCGGTTGCCATAAAAAGGGTAAGTTTGGTTAGGTTGGCCATGTCTGAGAAACCCAAGGAAAAAAACAGGCCCACTGGGTTTCAACACTGCAGTGAGTGTGGGGAGGTCTTTGCTAAGGCCGACCCCCACACCACCTGTGTTTATTGTCTGGCATTTGAACACCTCAATTCAGACTGCCAAATTTGTAAAAATTTTCCTAAATCTACTCTTGAAAAGAGACTAGGCAGACTGAGGGAAAAGGAGGCCAAGAAGTCAGCTGACCTGGATGGCCAGCCCGGTTCGGTTCCAACCGAACCAGAAGGAGTGCCCTCTGACCAGGGCGATACTTCGGGCAAGAGGAGAGCCGATCCTGAGGGGTCGGTCCCTACAAAAAGGAAACGCAAAGAAAAATCGACCAGTTCTGATCCAGAGGTTCATGTTCCAACCGCCAAGGAAATAGCCAGAGCGATTCAAATTGTGGAATCACTTTGCCCGGTTCCAACCGATCCAGCACCTTTTCGCAGGGGTTCGGTTCGGTCGGTTCCCCTGGTTCAAGATTATATCCCTGAAGATTTTTATGAACTGGAGTTTGTGGAAGAGGGGGAGTTTGAATATGATAGTGATGTTGGTGAAAGTCTGGATGTGCCTGTAGAACCGGACATCTCCCCAGACAGACCTTCTGGTGTATCCTCTCCTAGGCTTTCTGAGTCCCCTTCCCATTTTTTGTTTTACAGAAAAGTGGCTGAAACCCTCCAGCTTCCTATGGAGGAGGCAATGGAGGATCAGGAGGAGCCTGATTATGTGGAAATGATGGACATCCCAGAGTCCAGGAGACTGTCTATTCCCCTTCACAAATCCTTTGGGAAACAGACACAAAAAATCCTGAAGTCTCCCAATTCTGTACCCCCTGTTGACAGAAGGATGGACAAGAGGTACACACTATCAGGCTCAGATACAGAGTTTTTATACCAGCAATGCAACCATGTTGGGGTAGTGCAGGCTGCTGCCTGTGACAAGGCAATCATTCCCTGACTTTGGCAAGATGGGAGAGTGCCTCAGAAAAGCACTAGCAAGCAGGCTAGAAGGAGGTGTGGAGCAACAATGGGGAATCATCAAAACTGCCATCACAGAGGCAACAAGCCTTTGTGTGAAGCAAATAAACAAATCAAAATGAAAGAAAAAGCCACTATGGTTCTCAAAAGAGGTGGCTGTGAAAGTCAGGAAGAAAAAGATAGCATTCCTGAAGTATAAGGAAACACAGAAGGACCAGGACAGAGAGCTGTACCAGTTAAGGCAGAAGGAGGCAGGGAGGGAAGTCAGAATAGCAAAGGCCCAAACTGAGGAAAAGATAGCCAACTCAGTTAAGAAGGAGGATAAAACCTTTTATAGGTATATCAGCGAGCGTAGAAAGACAAAGGGAGGGATAGTGAGGCTGAATAGAATGAACGGTGGGTGGGCAGAGGGGGACAGTGAAAAAGCAGGGATACTGAACGAATATTTCTGCTCAGTATTCACAAAAGAGGAGGGGGAAGTGCCTAATCCAATTAACAGAAGCACTCTTGATAGGGGGTCGATCCCAGTCCTTTCACAGAAGAAAGGGTTCTGCAAGAACTCCTAAAACTGAAGGTGGACAAAGCAATGGGGCCTGATGGAATTCACCCAGAATTCTAAAACAATTAAGGGGAACTAGTGAAACCACTGGCTACTCTTTTAATAAATCATGGGAGGATGGTGTAGTACCCGAGGACTGGAGGAAGGTGGATGTGATTCCCCTTCACAAAAGTGGGACCAAGACAGAGGCAGGAAACTACAGACCTGTCAGTTTGACCTCTGTGGTAGGGAAAGTGATGGAGTCACTTCTGAAGGAAAGAAAAGTTGAGTACCTAGAGGCCAGTGGGGCACAGGACCCAAGGCAGCATGGGTTCACAGTGGGAAGGTCATGTCAGACAAATCTAATAGATTTCCTTGACTGGGTGACCAAAGTAGTAGACCAGGGAGGGGCTGTGGACATGGCCTACCTAGACTTTAGCAAGGCATTTGACACAGTCCCACACAAAAGATTAATAGTCAAATTACCCAGCCTGGGAGTGGGTCCCAGGGTGGTTGCCTGGGTAAAACATTGGCTGCACAACAGGACACAGAAGGTAACTGTAAATGGAGTCCACTCTAAAGAAAGAGGAGTTACTAATGGGGTACCGCAGGGTTCAGTATTGGGTCCAGTCCTTTTTAATGTCTTCATAAGTGACATTGCAGAGGGACTGGAAGGAAAAGTGTGCCTCTTTGCAGATGACACAAAGATCTGCAACAGGGTTGATACACAAGGAGGCGTGGAAAGGATGAGAAGGGACTTGGCAAGGTTGGAGGAATGGTCAGAAGTATGGCAGCTAGGATTCAATGCAAAGAAGTGCAAAATAATGCACCTGGGAAACAAGAACCCAGGGGAAGAATACACAATGGGGGAGGTAGTAACAACAACAAAAAAAAAGGGACCTGGGGGTAATCATATCAGATGAACTTAAGGTTAGCAAGCAACGTGAGAAGGCAGTAGGGAGGGCCGGGGTATACTGGGATGTATAGGAGAGGCATCAGCAGAAAACAGGAAGTTGTTATCCCTCTGTACAGATAGTTGGTGAGACCCCATCTGAGTACTGCGTCCAGTTCTGGAGACCCAACTCCGCAAGGACATAGACAGGATAGAGACAGTCCAGAGGAGGGCAACTAAAATGGTGCAGGGTCTGCAAGAGAAGCCGTATGAGGAGAGACTAAAGGAGCTTAATATGTATACCCTTGAGGAAAGAAGGGAGAGAGGGGACATGATAGAAACTTTTAAGTACCTCAGTGGAATCAACAAAGTCCAAGAGGGTAGCATCTTTCAGAAAAAGAGACATGCAAGAACAAGGGACACAATTTAAAGATGGGGGCGGTTTAGGGGCAATGTGAGGAAGTATTATTTCACAGAGAGGGTAGTGGATGCATGGAACAACCTTCCTGAGGAGGTTGTGGGGTCTAAAACTGTGGGAGAATTCAAGAATGCGTGGGACAGACATAAGGCAATTCTTGTGGGGGGTAGGAAGAAATAGGCTGTTGGTTAACTAGGATCTGCGGCCTATCCTGTAGGTAGGGAAATGGGCAGACTAGATGGGCCAAGCGGTCCTTATCTGCCGTCAAAATCTATGTTTCCCTTGGCTTCACACCCCCCAGACAGACTCCAGGAAGACTAATGCCATGACAAAAAAAAGTACATGGCATCTTTCTTGGGACTCAGGCAGGCGAATTATATGGTCTATACAGCCAGGTACCAGAAGTCCAGGTGGGACACTATACTGGCACTGGCTAAACAGGCCTCCCCCCAGCTAGCCAAGGAGCTGGAAGAGGTGGCTGCAGATGGGATTGAGGCATCAAAAGTTCAGTTTCATGATGCTGTGGACTCCAATGATGTTTCATCAAGAGTCATGGCTACATCTGTGGCTCTTTGGAGAATGGCTTGGCTCAGATGTACTAGCCTTTCGCAGGATACCCAGGCTAAGGCCATGGATTTTCCTGTAGTGGGTAATTCTCTGTTTGGGGAGCAGACAGAGAATTACATGAAGAAAATGGATGAGTACAGGACCACTTACAGGAGTGCACAGGCCAAAGAGAGGCATGCAACTCCTCAAAGGCAGCAGTCTAGGGGCAGGGGCAGGCATTTTCATAGGCCGTTTTACCAACCACAGGCATCTTCTTCCTTTTCACAGCGGGGGTTCTTCAGAGGGAGAGGCAGAAGGGGAATGAGCAGGGCTGCATCCACTCCTCAGCCTAAGGCCCCTGCCAAGCAGACACCCTGATGGGCCTGCCCGGGTCGACTCTTCTATTCCAGTAGGGGGCAGGCTGACTTACTTCGTCCAGGACTGGATATCTATTACATCAGACAAGTGGGTCCTGGAAGTAGTAAGCCAGGGACTGGTTCTCAGCTTCAAAAAATTTCCGAAGATGAGAGCCAGATCTTTTCCACCTGCAGGTCTCTCAGAAACCCTTGCCCTAGAGGCAGATGTTTCATCTCTGCTGGCTTTAAGAGCCATAGAGATAGTGCCTACCCTACACTGGAGCAGAGGTCTGTACTCCAGGTACTTCTTTACCCCAAAAAAGACAGGGGGGTGGCGACCCATCCTAGACCTAAGATACCTAAACAAACATCTTTTAAAACCAAAGTTCAAGATGGTAACTCTGGGAATAATTCTTCCCTCTCTAAGGCCAGGGGACTGGCTAGCCTCCCTGGACCTCAAAGATGCCTATTTTCACATTCCCATCAGGTGCTCCCACAGAAAGTACCTCAGGTTCGAGTTGCCTCAGGCCACTATCAGTTCAGAGCAATGCCCTTTGGCCTAACTTCAGCCCCAGGGGTCTTCACAAAGTGCCTGGCAGTAGTAGTTGCCTTTGTAAGGAGGCAAGAGATTTCCATTTTTCCGTATCTGGATGACTGGCTCATAGTGGGTCAGTCCCCAGACCAAGTCAAGTCAGACCTGCAAGTGACCAAGCAAGTACTTACTTCTCTAGGATTTCTTCTCAACCTTCCCAAGTCAGTTCTCAAGCCAGTGCAGCTCCTTACCTTTATAGGGGCAGAGCTGGATACTGTCAAAGCAAGAGCCTTTCTTCCCCCTGGAAAGGGCAGGAGTTCTTATAGAACTGGCTTATTCCTTCAGCCTTCAGGTGTCTCGACCAGCAAGACATTTCCTCCAGCTCTTGGGCCACATGGCAGCCTCTACAGCTGTGGTCCAAGGGGCAAGATTCCAGATGAGGGACATTCAGTTCCATCTGAGGGCCTTTTGGTCCCAAAGGAAGGATTCCCTTACCAAACTAATCCCAGTGACTCGGACCCTGATCCAAGCCCTTCAATGGTGGCAGGATCAGGACAACTTTTAAGGCAAGGGGTCCCATTTGCCACTCAGTCTCATTCAGTGGTCCTTACCACGGATGCTTCCTTTCTGGGCTGGGGAGCCCATCTGGGGGCCCTCACTGCCCAGGGACTTTGGTCCCCTCAGGAATCCCTTCTCCATATCAATCTCCTGGAACTCAGGGCAGTTTTTCTGGCCCTGCAAGCTTTCTCTCAGTCAGTACAGAACGAGGTGGTTCAAGTCAGAACAGACAACACCACCACCATGTGGTACATCAACAAGCAGGGAGGCACGCGGTCTACGGCCTTGTGCACAAAAGTCATGAAGTTGTGGTCCCTGGCTTATTCCCTGCAAACTTCTCTGATAGTAGTCCACCTTCCAGGGAAGGACAATGTGCTAGCAGATGCACTGAGCAGGATTTCACAGGGCCATCACGAATGGTCCCTGGACCCTCTGGTCATGAAGGTGATTTTTTCAAGGTGGGGCACTCCAGAGATAGATCTCTTTGCAGCCCCAGACAATCACCAACTTCCTCTCTTTTGTTGCAGACCCCAAGTCATGGGCTCAGTCCCTCTGGATGCTCTGATTCTGAACTGGGAAGGGACATTTCAGTATGCTTTCCCTCCCTTTCCTCTACTGTTCAAAGTTTTAGTCAAGATAATGCCACAACCTTGCAAAGTGATTCTGATTGCTCCAGATTGGGCCAGACAGCCTTAGTACCCCCTTACTGTCCCTAGCAGTCCATCTTCCCCTGTCTCTTCCCAGGAATTACAACCTGGTAACCTCCTCTCAGGGGATGATTTGGTACCCCAATCTTCAGTCTCTCAATCTCAAGGCATGGCTCTTGAAGAGTTAAGAGTATGCAGATTTGCATCTGTCTCAGTGGGTTCTGGACATCCTAAAAGCCTCTCAAAAGCCCGCCACTAGAAAGACCTATAACTCCAAATGGAAGAGATTCAGCATTTGGTGTTCTAAGCAGCATATTTCCCCAGGCACTGCTGAATTGCCTACAGTTCTGGATTATATGGTCCATCTTAACAGCCTAAGCCTCAGACCAGCTACTCTCAAAGTACACTTGTCAGCTGTCTCTGCTTTTCTGTCAGTGGGGAAGTCTTTCCACTATCATCTCATCCTGTGTTCTGTGAATTTTTCAAAGGATTGCTTCATACCAATCCTCCATTCAGAGACCCTGCCCCTGCCTGGGATTTAAATGTTTGTATTGCTCAATTGATGCAACCTCCCTTTGAGCCAATGTCCTCAGTAGAGCTTAAATACTTGACTTGGAAAACTGTGTTTTTAGTAGCCATTACCTCTGCCAGATGTATCAGTGAACTGCAAGCATTGTCAGTGGAACCTGATTTTATCTCCTTTCATAGGGTAAAGTGGACCTTAGAACGAATAGAAGGTTCTTGCCCAAAGTGGTTTCAGATTTTCACTTGAACCAGTCTGTCTCTTCCTGTTTTCTTCACTGATCATTCCTCTTCAGGAGAGAGGAGGCTACACAGTTTAGATGTTAAAAGGGCCCTTAGCTACTATATAGAGCGAACCAAGGGTCACAGGTTTGATTCCCTCCAGCTGTTCCTCACTTATGGGGAATTGGATTAGGGCAAACCTGCCACAAAGAGAACTATTGCCAGGTGGATTGTGTCTTGTATACAATTCTGCTATGAGAAACTAGGAAAAATTCCACCATCAGGCCTGAGGGCTCACTCCACCAGAAGTATAGCTGCTTCCCTGGCTGCTGCCAGGGATATTCCTCTCTTAGACATTTGTCAAGCAGCCACCTGGAAAACAGTCCATACCTTTACCAAGCATTGCTCTCTGGATATCCAGACTAGGAGTGATGCTCGGTTCGGCACAGCAGTACTTCAGAGCCTATTCCCAAAGTAGGTTCTGTCCCTCCTCCATGGAGGTACTGCTTGGTAGTCTACAATAGTCAGAATGCAGCAAGACTTCATGTTGTTTGAAGAAAAAATTACTCACCTTAGTAATTATGTTTCTTCTAATGGAGTCTTGCTGTATTCTGACCTCCCTCGTCTCTCAGAACCTGTTTTTGGAAAGTGGGTGGGCAGATGCAGTGTTGCATCTCAGGGGTGCTCCTTTTACACCCATTTCTTTTTGTTTGGGTGTTTATCTTTATTCTTATTTGGATTGGTTTTTGGTTTTGGGTTTCCTGACTTGAGTCTTCCTTTGAGGATCCAAAACTTTTTGTTGCCAGTTGGCTAGTAAAAAATTTACAATTTACACATAGAATAGTTTTTGCTTATAAGAATCTGATGGTTGGATTTCAAAAGGCTCCAGACAGAGACCTCAACCGAGCTCGAGCTCAGCATTCTATGCTCTGCATAGAAAGTTAACCCTTTGTTCTCTGCTCCAGTTTAAAGGCTGGGGCTAACTGCAATAGTCAGAATACAGCAAGACTCCATTAGAAGAAACATAATTACTAAGGTAAGTAATTTTTTCTTTCTTGCACTCAGAGGCCCTCTATGTCACTGTGGGCCTCTGGTTCTGGGAGATCAGTGTCTCTGGCCCAGGGACTCCAGTGTGCAGTTTCACCACTGGGCAGCTCTTAAGGTGCAGTGTGTGGCCCAGGTGGCACCACTAATGGACCTGGTCCCCTGCCCTTTGGGGCCAGTGGAACTGGTACCATAGTGTCATGTAGTATGTTCACATCTGGCAACAACTTTGTGGCACCTCCATCTGTCGGTATCTAGTGATAAGGGCTTTTGGTAGAGGGCGAACCGCACAAGGGCGAGTCCTAAAGGGCGATTAGCACAAGGGAGAGAGGCACATCAGGGCGCATGTAAAATGTGCTTATTCTCAGTTTAGAGACAGGCAGAACTGTGACTGTATTATGTCGCCTGTCAAAACTGTGGCTGTTGCCTGGGCGATTCAACATGTGGGCGACAGTAACAAGGGTGAATAGCCCAAAATGATGAATCTCCTGTGCGTGTGCCCATACACCATCACCACCACAGTTGCAGCCGCTTGACCAACACAGGGGTACATGGTGTGCAGCATCCCCCAGCACCCACTAGGCAGGACAGAAGGGTGTGCCTCCCCCCAGCAGCCACCCTTGTGGATGGCTGCACTTCAGCACAGGCCCGCGTCCACCATTACCCCCCAACACATGGCGACTTCGGCCTCCCGTGGCCCACGATGCGCACCCTGACCCACAGACATGATGGTGCATGACTGCAGTGCTGCAGCCAAGCCACCATCATAGCACACACCAGCTCACACTAGCTGCATCTGTGGTGTGCAGGATCAGTGTTCCTGGTTCGAATCCCAGGAGGCCACAAGCCCAACAAACCACCACAGCACACAACAGCATAGATACGCCAACAGTACATGCCCATGGGAGGGCAGAGAACCATCAGCAAGCAGGGCAGAAACACTCACTGTACGCCGCAGGACTGATGTTATCCACCTCTGGTCCGCACGCATTGGCACACACTATTGAATCCGGACACGTATGGGATGGTGGCTGCCCACACATCACATTTTATGCCGCACGCAAGAAGTGGGGGGGGGCAGACAGCATGCAGGTACGCACTCAGGTGTTACACCATTTGAACCCAGTGGCAGCAGTAAAGGGCCATGACGTGGAAGTACAGGCGCTCAAACCCAAGAGTGACCATCGCGATGGATGAGGTTCAGTTTCTGACAAGTCAAAAGGGAAAGACTCTCCTTGCGTACTGGGGTTATGTTGTACTGCTGGGACAAGGAGGTGAAATTGTAGGTGTACTGGAGGTGCATGCCGGACCATAGGCACCACTGTACTACACACAGTGGCAGACCATGTGATCTTCACTGGGAGGGAGCACAACCACGTACCCGATGTGGGTGAGGTGGGGGTGCATGGTGTGCTGGCCGACGTCCGGGAGATAGTGCACAGCAGTGTTGAGAGCACATCCCAGGTGCTCGCACACTGCACAGGGTTTTATTTAACTCTAAAAATTGATTAGCGTTTTGCTCATAAAAGTTCTAAAACATTGTGAAAATGCATAGAACTTGCCTCACTGTGTTTAACAAACATAACACTTCTAGAAAACCTCTATAAATGCTTTCTGTACAGTTAGTATTGTCCCAAGGAAAAAACTGCTAATCAGTTATTTAAAACCCTGCTGCACCACTGGGTTGCCAGATGCTGTGGCCAGCAGGCTGCCAGCCCTGCTGTTCATGAAGTGCACTATGCAGCGGGTGCAGCAGGCTGCCAGAGGATTCCCTGTCATGCCCACAATGCTCTGAGACCTTGTCATCCCTCAGGAGCACATAGTCGCTGGGGGGAAGGGACTCCTTCCTACAGCATGACAGCGGCCCAGCCGGGGAACGCTACCTCCTGTTTGCCACACATTGGTCCCGCCAATTCCTGACAGGGTCCAACGACTGGTTCCTGGATGGGACCTTCCACTGTTCATCACCACTTTTTGAGCAGTTGTACAAGGTCCATGGTATGCTCAATGGTGGTGTTGTGCCATCAGTGTACATGCTTATGTCGTTGCGGACCAAACGTATGTACAGCCGGGTGTTCGGTGAGGTGCGCAGGCTTGTGGGTGATGTCCAGCCTAAATCAGCATTGCTGGACTTTGAGCATGCTGCCTGGTGTGGCTTCAGCAACACATTTGAGGCGGGTGGACCTCCGGGGTTGTTTCTTCCACTTCTGCCAGGCAGTCTGGTGGAAGGTGCAGCAGACCCCTGAGGTCCATGCCAGGTATGCATGTGAGGAGGAGTTTGCGCTACAGTTTAGGATGCTCCTCGCCCTTGCATTCATGCCTGTGGATGCTGTGAAAACAGCATATGGGGAGCTCCTTGACCTTCCATTCTACAGAACACATGAGAAGATCCTTCGCCCAGTTCTCGAGTACCTGGAGGTGACTTGGATTGGCTGGGCAGTGGGCAGGATGGTCCGAAGGTGCCTTATGTTCCCTGTGCGCACATGGAACATGTACCAGCCCACAGTTGCCGGACTGTCATGGACAAACAACTCTGTGGAGAGCTGGCACCATGGGTTCAGCACACGGCTCAGTGCCAGTCACACCAACATTTGGCGCTTCCTTGACTGCCTGTGGAAGGGCCAGTGCCTATGTGATGTCCGAATGGAGCAGTTGCTGTCCGGGGCTGCTCCCATTGCCCAGAAGCGGACATACCATGATCTCACTAGGCGCATTGAGGCCATTGTGGCCGAATATGTTAAGTGCTCCACACCTGACTACCTGCGAGGCCTTGCCTATTATTTCCAGCTGCAGGTGTAGTCGGGTGTGTTGCTGGCCAGGTGGATGTCTCCACACTGCTGCCACCCATGCAGACCATCCCACCATGTGAACACCGCTGCTGTGCTGGGAGCTGCAGGACTGTGTGCTGTCTCCCCCCCCCCACACACACACCTACCCACTGCCAATTCCCGGCCAGACACCCTGTTGGACTGTGTAACCCTGCCGCACATCTGTCAACTGTGCATGTGGCCCTGCACCATGTGTCCATGATGGGCTTGTCTGTGGTGCTGTCATTCTGTTATTCCACAACTCCTCCACCTCTTAGCCCACCCCCCCTCTGCCTTGTGCATTCTATTTCCCCCACGTCTGTGTGCTGCCCCACATATGGTGTTGTGCCCTGCCCATCATCCTCCATCTCCCTGCGTTAGTGATGGTGTCAGTGTTTTTTTTTTTTAAATGCCCACTATTCGCCATTCTGATGATCGCCACATTCGGGATGAGCGGCGAATGTTTTCTCCATGCACCATTCCGCGGGTCACCCTTCCGCGTTCGCCCACATCACACAGAACCACATCTGTCCTACTGGCCGACCCCCATCCCACATAGGGATGGGGATGCCCATGGTGCCATTGCTGGTCACATCGGTGCTAGCTGGCTCATCATCGCCAGTACCTGGTTTGAGCCCTACAGGGCCTAGCATGGTGCCAGATTCAGTGCTGGTTCTGGTACCGCCCATGCTACTGGGGACCTCCCTGGTGCCAGATCCAGTTATGTTTGGGTGCTGCTCTTGGCACCAGCCCCTTGTCCTTCAGGGCCAGTGTCAACCAATGTTGCCTCGGCCATGTGCTGGATTGTTGGGCCTGTGTCCCCAGCCTATCTTTTACTCTCCTACCAAGGAAGGATGTAGAAGGGGGGTGAGTGAGACCCGGTCCTCATTATTTCTGAAGGCAGTGAGGATGACTCTTTCTATATTTAGACACTTGAGACCTTGTGTCTGTTCCTTAGGAGGATCTTTCCTTTCAGGTTCTGTTCAGAAATATGACAACAGACAAGAAGTACTGCACTCACTGAGACATACAGTAAGTCATTAATCATGCACAGCTCTCAGAGACCAGAATTGTCCACAGTTTAATGCAAAATGCAAGTTTTATTTGCTGATAGGTAATGGCATATGAAATACCTTGGTTCCAAAGCAGTGGACCACTAGCCCCAAAGCTTTGCTCGCTAGAGATTTGTCGGGGGCAAGGGAAGCACCAGGGCTAGTGGTCCACTGCTTTGGAACTAAGGATCTTCTAAGAATTGGTCTTCATTCATCACTGATGGGTCTTAGGCTGGAGGCACTAGGACCCTGCAAGAGTGTATGCCTTTAAGAGCTTTTGAAGGAGGGGAGCTGGTGCTGCCCACAAGGCAGATGTATGACGTGGCACTCATGGACTGGCCAGTAATTGATGCCAGCTCCCTCTTCTGTTTTTTCTGCCGTAGAGACAGCATCTTTGTGGGAGCGTTCCACTATAGAAGTGCATCACAGTTCTGCTCATCACTGCCACTTGAAGCCATACCTTCATTCGACACTGCATCGCTGCTGCTTCTTTTTTCTATCCTTCTAGTGTGGCATTAGGTGCTTCCCCCCACTCATTTTATTCTTTTCCATTGGAAAGTATGGTCCTGTCCAGTCCTGGGCCTAAGAAGACGACTAGCAAATGATCGGAGTCACCCCCATGCATCGGTGCCTCTGCAGGAGAAACATGTCCATTCACGACCACCAAAACTGTTGTTGGACCTGCCTGGGATCAGACCAGGACATATGTCATTGCAACACCTGCTTCAGCATTGACCTCCACACCCTTGAGCTGTGCACCCAGGATTAGGTCCCTGGGCACTTCCCCTGAGCCCCTTCCCAGTACTATACATACTGAGGGAGACCAGGCCTCTGCTAGTCTTCATCTTGCCGAGACAGGAGGCCTGGGAGGAGGGGTCTGTGGGACAGACTGCCTCCGAGGGGCTGGTTCCGCACCCATCCCAGTCTGGTACCCCCTCGGGGGGTCCAGACACCTCCAGTGGTGACGTTGTAGCTGTACACTGGGCCTGCACCGGCGGGTTCCTTGGTGGTGTGGTCCAGTACTGCTTCAGATCCTGGCGCTAAGGGCGGTGCCATCTGCACAGCTGGGTCCCTTCCTGCTGCCGTTCATGGCACTGGTAGAGGAGGGGTCCCTGGGGTTTGCCAGTTAGAGATCTCCCTGATCTCATCCTCCAACCTGAAGGGTGATGATCGGGATGATCCTGACTGGATTCCCACTTGTGAGCATAGGGATTCTTCTAGGAGCGTGGATATGTTTTTCATCCACACTGTTTGGCATAGTCCCTTTCCACTTTAAATCTGCCGGAAGTCTTCAAGCTGGCTCCCCCCACCCACCCGGGTGGTATATACCTCAGCTCTGCCCCATGACGCCAGATCTTCCTTTCCGCTGGAAGATGCAGGTTGCCTCCCTCATGCTCTCACATTTTGTAGGCCCTGGCTTTCAAATCGTCGGTTTTACCAAAATTGAAACTCATTCGAGTTAGCGATCGCGCTTTTGCAGCATCGATCATGGAGGAAAAATCTTTCCCGGATTTCGGCGGTGTCCCTTCGGCCAAAAGATGTTGTGCACCGATCCCCACCTCACGTGCAACTACTACTTAGGTGTCGGCCGTGACATCTCGTCCTGCAGTTATTGCGTGGCCTCCCATCCCAACGTCCTGGACGACCGCAAGGCACACCTGAAGCTGGGGAGACTGGAAAAAAGGAACCCTCCGGTAACGTCCAAGGAGGCTAGGTGGGCGGTTTCCATGGCTGCGGGCTCCACCGAGCAGTTGGAACACATGAAGGCGTTCGAGGAGGAAGCCACTCGTGCTTTGGCCAATCGAAGCTTCTTTGTTCCTTTCAACCTAGGCTCCACCTTTACTGGTTCTTTTAAAGAGTTGTGCCAGTCTCTCCCCACCTAGGGTGAGGCGCCTTCGGGCTCGCAATCCTCTCGCTCTCGGAAGAGAGAAAAAAAACGTCTTCGTTTCGACGAAGACGATCTTGGGACTGAGAGAGGTCGGAGTCCCAAGAGGACGCGGTCTCGACCTCAGTCAAGATCGCCTCCTCGGCCGCTGGCTTTACGGATCTTCCATCTGGCCAGGGGACTGAGGGAGTGGCCAACAAGGTTGAGATAATCCTCGACCCGATCGACCCTCTGTCTCCGGCCACAGCCGATGACTCCTTAGAACGGACTCCAGTCCTAGTGTTTCCTGATGAGGAGACCCAGCCCGCTGGTGTCCCCATTAAGGACCCGGTCCTGGACCCTTGGGTTCCTCCGATTCCACCGGTGTCTCCTGATCGACTGAGTTTGCCTCCCCGATCTCGGTCGAGGTCCAAGACCCCCTCGGCCGAATGACCAAGGAAGAGCCATAAGTGCTCGAAGAGGCGACGCGACAGGTTTTCCTTCTCCTCCTCGGACGAGGAGAGGCTCCGGCGGAAACTCCATCAGCACTATGAGGATGTTGTGTGGCAACAGCTGATCCTGACCGGGCAGAAGCCGGCTCCACCGCCCACCCCGGCCATTACTTGGCTTTCACCTCCCAGGCCGAAGCCGACCCCTTTGGAACCAAAGTCTCTGGTTCATCCACGCGTGGGGCCGGCCCATCCACCAGTTTAGCCTATTCCAGTCTCTCCACCTATTCCGGTGGAACCGCCACCTAAGCAGCCTACAGGAGGGGCTCCCTCAAAAGAGGACCGACTGGACACCGGACTTCCCTGACGTCTGTCGGTCACAGTCACCCCGGATCTCCCTCAGTGGATCGAGGGTGATTTTGGCGGTAGACTGCTGTATCACGACTCTTCGGACTCAGATGTCACCGGGCTCCACTGTCATGCTGGGTATGATGAGTCGTCCGTTGGCACAGGGATGGAGGAAGGCCCTTTCTCCTTCCAAGGGATTCTCCGTCTCATTTACCACTCCACTGGACTACCCCGGAATATATCCAGAAAAAGGCTGAGTACCCTCTCTCAGATATCCTAGAGAGAGGGGATACCCCGATGGAGGCGTTTCCAGTGGTTGAAGCCATTGTTGGCCCCGCACTTGAACTTTAACAGCACCCTGCCTCATGCCCAGCACCGTCTGCCCACATGGCACACAAGTACGTGGTTCCCATGGGGTCCCTTGCAGGGTTCATAGAGCACCCTTCAGCTGAGAGCCTGGTGACTGCCTCTGTGTTCAGACGTACTGGTAGTTTGGCCAACACTGGCTGACCCCCGGACCAAGAGTCCAAAAATATGAACCACACTGCCCGGAAGATCTATGCAGCCTTATCTCTAGGCCTTTGTCAGGCCAGCTCAGCTGTCATCATGGCATACTTCTCTCATGCCCTTCTCATTAGACAAAGTCCTTCCTCATCTCCCCGCGGACATGCAGACCACGGTCAAACAGGTCCATGACCAGGACCGTGCTGTTGCCAAACAGCAGCTTCAGACAGCCCTGGACATTGGGGATTCTTGTAACCGCTCAATGGTCGCCGCAGTGGCCTCTCACCACAGGGCTTGGCTGAGGCTTTCCTCCTTCCCGGCTGGTACTCAGCACAAGTTAGCTGATATGCCTTTCCTGGGGACCGACTTGTTCGGTCCAGGAGTGGCTGGTCACCTTCAGCGCATAGAGCAGTCCAGTGCCACCCTGGATGCCACTTCTGCCAAGGGTTCTTCTGGCAAGAACCAGCAGAAGAAGAAGAAGCCTTTTCGGCATTCTTCCCCTGCAGTCTGGCAGCCCTCCTATCAAGGAGGACAGCAGCACCAACATCAGCCGCAGGCTCAAGCTTGGCACCCTCGGCCCAAGCCTGGACCCCAACAGGCCTGCAAAGGAGGCCGAGGCTCAGGTCATGGAGCCGCCTCCTCCTCCAAGCCTGCCCATTGACGGGATGGAGGTTGCCACCCCTATCTCTGTGACACCAGCTGTGGGCCCTCCCGTGGGGGGTCATCTCCGCCACTTCCTTTCTGCCTGGTCCACTATCACTTTGGACAGGTGGGTTCTCGAAGTGGTCAGTCAGGGACTGTCTCTAGAGTTCGAGCAGTACACTTCCAGCCAAGCCAAGCCACTCAGGAAGAAAGGATTTCCACGTGCATCCAGTCGGCTCTTCGAGACAACATAGCTCAGCTCCTCCACAAGGAGGCAGTAGCTCCTGTGGCAGATCCTCCAGCAGACCCAGGCTTTGTCTCCAGGTACTTCTTGGTGCCCAAGTGGATGGGGGGGTTGGCGTCCCATTCTAGATCTCCACGACCTGAATCAGTTTCTCAGGTCTCGCACCTTTCAGATGGTCACTCTGTCCCAGATCATGCCATCCTTGGAGCAAAATGTGTGGTTCTGTTCACTGGATCTGCAGGATGCATTCTTTTATGTCCCAATCCGTCCATCCCATCAGTGGTTCCTCCACTTCAGAGTCGAGGGGACCCTGTTCAAGTTCCGAGCCATGCCGTTCGGCCTGTCATCAGCCCCATGGGTCTTCACCCAATGCATTGCAGTGGTGGCGGCCCATCTTCGGCGTCAAGGAGTCAGAATCTACTCTTACCTCAACGATTGGCTCCTGGCAGGTTCCACCCAACAGGAGGTGGAGAGGTCCAGGGATCTGGCCCTCCAGACCTGCTCCCAACTTGGCCTCCTGATCAACGAGGCCAAGTGGGAACTCGTGCCTTCCCAGGTGATGGGCTTCAGCGGGGCAGAGCTCGACTCTTGCCAAGCCAGAGCTCAGCTCCCAGTGGACAGGGCAGAGGTTCTCTCCTCCTTTACACAATAAATTTCTGGTTGGGCACTTGTGCCCTGCCCGGAACTTTCTGTGCCTTCTGGGTTACGTGGCAGTGTGCACCTCGGTGGTCCGTTGGGCCCAGTTGCACATTCGCCCCCTCCAATGGGAGCTGGCCATCCAGTGGACTCAGTGATATGGTCATTTCAACCAGCTGATCACTGTAACCCAGAAGATGTGGGATGCTCTCCAATGGTGGAATGCCCAGTGCCAGTTGAAGGAAGGGATCCCGTTTGTCCGCCCCGAGCCGTCAGTCATCCTTACAACCGATGCCTCTCTCATGGGCTGGGGAGCCCACATGGGGGACAACAGGGCCTATGGGTTCTGGACCCCTGAGGAGTCCCGATGCCACATCAGCCTGTTGGAGCTCAGAGCACAGACTGGCACTGTAAGCTTTCGCTGCTCAGCTCCGGGGTCAAGTGGTTCAAGTCCAGAAGGACAATATCATGACCATGTACTACCTCAACAAACAGGGTGGCACACACTCCCATCTGCTGTGCAAGGAGGCACTCTGCATCTGGACCCTCGTAAGCCGGTTGGAGGTGGATCTCCTAGCCATCCATGTGGCTGGAGCCTTGAACCAGCTGGCAGATGCTCTCAGCCGCATAGGCCAGACATCCCATGAGTGGGCTCTCCATCCAGAGGTAGCTTACAACCTGTTCTCCCATTGGGGAAAACCACTGGTAGACCTATTTGCCTCCAGGGAAAATGCCAAGCTGAGGCTGTATCATGCCCGCCCCCCCTCAGCAGGGCTCGCTGCAGGGGGATGCCTTCTTGAGGCCGTGGACACCAGGCCTCCTCTATGCCTTCCCTTCATTTCCCCTGATCCACAAAGTGTTACTCAAGGTGAAGGTGATTCTGGTAGCCTCAGACTGGCTGCACCAGTTCTGGTATCCAGAGCTCCTCCGCCTCAGCTGCAGGCCCCCAGAGCGGCTTTGCACAAGCCCGGACCTGATATCTGTCAACCAGGGGAAGGTCTTCCATCTGGCCCTTCAATCCCTGCACCTCACAGCCTGGTACCTGAGTGGCTAGAGTTCCAGGCTCTGGGTCTTTCCGAAGATGTCTACACCATGGTGGAGGCATCTAGAAAGGAATCGGCCAGGAAATGTTATGCCTTCAAATGGAAAAGATTTTTCATTTGGTGTCAGGGTAAGGGTCTGGACCCCTTATCCTGTTCTGTGGCTAACATTCTCTACTACCTTTGGTCTCTCTTCAAAGGAGGTCTATGGTCTTCGACCCTTAGGATGCACCTGGCAGCCATTTCTGCTTACTGGGCATGGGCCGGTCAACTGACATTGGCGCAGGAGACAGTGGTCGGGCGCTTTTTCCAAGGTCTGGATCACATATCCCCTCCAGTGCGTGAACCTCCACCTCCGTGGGATCATCTGCTGGGTTTGGCAAAGCTCATGGGCAAGCCATTCAAACCCATGCACAAGTGTGAGCTGTCACACTTGTCATGGAAGATGGCCTTCCTGGTGGCTGTCACATCAGCCAGAAGGACAGGGGAGCTTCAGGCGCTTTCGTTGGACACCCCTTATCTGGTCTTCCACAGGGACAAAGTTGTCCTGTGCCCCCACCCGAGATTACTTACGAAGGTGGTTTCAGAGTTTCATCTTAACCAGACGTTGACTCTTGCCGGTTTACTACCCTAACTACACCTTGGATGCCGATACAGGCTCCATACTTTGGACCCGAGACGTGCTCTCTCCTATTATAAGGAGAGGACAGCGGATATTCATGGAGAGGATTGCCAGCTGTTTGGCACTTAAGCTGAAGCCACTTCTGGCAGACCTGCTGTGAAGCAGACTATTGCAAGATGGATTACATCATGCATAGGTCTGTGCTATGAGTTGTGAGCAAGGAGCCTCCCAGAGGGATAAGAGCTCCTTCTACCTGCCATACTGCTGCATCGGTGGCTGCTTCCAGGGATATCCCCATCCAGGAAATTTGTCGGGCTGCTACCTGGAAGTCAGCAAACACCTTTATCACCCACTACCACATCGACCTTGAGTCACACCGGGATGTTGGTTTTGTGGCTTCAGTTCTCCAGTCTCTGTTCCCTAAGTAGGGGGTGTGCGCCTTGCCTCCCTCCTCCCAGAGAACTTCTTGGAGTCTGTCAAACAGTGTGGATGAACAACATATCCATGCTCCTAGAAGAACAGGTTACTAGCCTGTAACAGTAGTTCTATGAGTGGTATATGTTGTTCATCCACATGGACCCACCTGACCTCCCCGGCTGTGGACGCACAACACCTGGCTTCCAGTGGGCTAAGATCTGCCGTCATGGGGTGGAGCCAAGGTATATGGGGCGAGAATGGGCAGAGTGGATGGGCCTTGCAGTCCTTATCTGCTGTCAACTTCTATGTTTCTATATATACCACCCAGGTGGGTGGGAGGAGCCAGCTTGAAGACTCCCGGCAGATTTAAAGTGGAAAGGGACTATGCCAAACAATGTGAATGAACGATATATACCACTCCTAGAACTACTGTTACAGGTGAGTAACCTGTTCTTCTGGGCCTAGCCCCAGGCCTTCATCATGGTTGGGGGATCCCCTTCCCCGTGCCAGCTATGGTGCTGCCTCCCCTGCATCCATGTTGCTGCTTGTGGCACTGGAGATGCCTCTGCAGTCGATTCCAGCACCAGAGGGGATGGCAGCACGGGGATGGAGTCTGGCATCGTCTGCAGTGCCAGTTCCGATTCCAGTGTTGTTTGCGGTGCCGAGGGCTGCTTCCAGGGCTATCCCCATCCAGGAAATTTGTCGGCTGCTACCTGGAAGTCAGCAAACACCTTTATCACCCACTACCACATCGACCTTGAGTCACGCCGGGATGCTGGTGTTGCTCGTAGTGCCAGGTCCCCCTTACTCCCCGTTTCCGGCTCTGATGTTGCTGTTGGAATTTCTCCATGAGCAAAGCCCTCTCTAGTGAGGCTGGGGTTGGGAGGTCAAGTTTGACGCCACACTCTGTGACCATAGCGACTGGGGTCTTTGGTAGGAGTTGTAGTGTTGACTCAGGCCTTCTGTCCCTTCTGGAACTGTCTGGGCTTGCAATAGGTGGGGAAAGAGGCCACCCTGTGAGACCTGTACAGTTCCAACTTCCCCCAAGAGCACCACCCTGTTCGCCGCTTCCACGGTTGGGCATTCTCGGGTGGATGAGCTGCACAACACAGCCTCTCCCCTTGGGTAGGATCCCTTGTACACTCTCACAGCCCTGGCAGAGGGCCTGGCCTGGTCCTGCACAACCGTCTTCCTCCTCCTTTGCCTGTTCTACCCCCTCATCTGTGCATTTCTGGCCGATTACACTACTTATCAGTGTTTACTTTCAGGAATGATGGAGGAGCTGTACTTATCCCATTTTTCTGGATGCAGTCTTGCCTGATCGATACTGTCCTTCCTTGGGGAGTACTGTTCTGATTCAACTGTCATACCTCCATGGCCCCAGCCATTCACTGAGGCATCGCAGAATGTCTGGCACCATCCTTCAGCCCCCTCTGCAGCTCTGAGTGACTGCTAGTGCAGGTATTGTGTAGCCCCTGGGGTCTCCAGGAGCCCTTCCACACCCCACTTCAGGAGTCCAGCTCCTGGACACCCCTTTTGGGCATTGCCACCCAGAGTGCATGCATTCCCCCTAAGTCAGACTCAGATGAGTTTGACCGTTGCTGTTGTAGAGTTTTCTCACCCCAGGGGTCCTTTAGCATCAGTAATAGTATGTAGTAAGCTGACTAGGTTGAGCTGCCTCAGAGGTGGAGTTTATGATAATGAATAAAATGAATTAGCCAATCAGAAGAGAGGGTGTACTGAGTGGAGCTTGCCCAGAGGGCATGAGAATTTTTTCCTCCACCTGACTAACACTGCCTCTGGGATGGTCTCTCACTTTTGGCCAAAGAGAAAATTTGCCTAAAGTTCTTACTTTTTTCTTGTTTTAGTGCCGAGTTTGTGAGTATTTGAGATCTTACTTCGAGAGGGTTCCTTCAGTAGGTCATCACATATAGAACTGGCGCCACCCGGCATCGGGCCGCATGGCAGACTTTTTTAGCAATACCTGATGGGGGACCGCCCACCCGACGTCACGTGACCGACATCAGTGTGACTGTATACAGTGGGCGGTCCCCACGCCTGCCCTTCAGTTCTTTCCAGCTGTCGCCTTGTGTCAGTTGCAAAGCAGACTTCCAGATAGCGATTGTCGAGAAAGTGTCTTGCGTCGGAATTTCCCTCGTTAATTTTCCCTCTAATTTCGCGTTTATTACTGATGTCTTCTCCAAAGAAGAAGTACTCGTCCTGTGGCATGCAGATCTCGCACAAAGACAGTCACCTCAAATGCATCCTCTGTCTAGGCCCGGACCATCCAGTCTCCTCCTGTCCTGAGTGTCAGACCTTCAATCAGGCCACAAAAAAGAGGTGACAGCAGGCTTTGGAGGCCCATCAGCTAAAAGCCCACCTGGCTTCTCTCGAGAAGGAAATGGATAGGCTTAGACATTCTTTGTCTGAAAAGGCTTCTCCTAACAAACATAAGGAGAAATCCAGGGGTGGAAGCCGCTACAGACGATGCAGGCCCTCAGCAAGGCTCAGCTGCTGCCCAGCAAGGGCGATGAGTCTGGTAAATCTACAGTGGGTCAGTGACCCTCCCGGCTCCTCCAGCAACTGCACCGCCTCACGGCTGATAAGTCGGCCCTGGCTCCTCCAGGGGACCTTGCGGCCAATGAGATGACTACCCAAGCAGTGGGTACTCGCCCAGCTCCAGTCGATAAGCCGGCTGGGGGCTCCTCCCCCGCCCTCCCAACTCCACCTGATAAGTCGTCCGTCCATGATGACTGCACGGGTACAGTTTCCCCCGTCAGGGCCTGATGGCGCCTCACCTGACATCCGACAGGACCAGAGGGAGAAAGCCCCTCTCCCTCCTCCTCCTCCTCCTCCTTCGCCTGTACTCTCCCCCTTCCGGCGCTAGATCGGGTGGTGCCGGTTCTGACATCAGTTCCCCTGACTGTCCCAATGCTGGGCCCTTTGCGTATTTACACAACAGTGGGTCCGATGTGTGTAACCCCAATGCCGGATCTGATGACGGGGATCTATACCAGACCCTGACCTGTCCCACATTACCCACAAGGGTATCTTAGGGGCTACTACCCGGGGGGCCCCGCTCCAGACTGGAGTAATTTTGGGCAGTTCTACCCTGGATCCAATCCCTACTTGCACTATCAGGGATTCCAGGGTTATTATCCTCCGCTGGTTCCTGCTCCTCCTCCCTCTCAGCCTCTGCCTATTCCACCACCACCCCCTCCTCCTCCAGTCACCCCGGATTTCAAGGCTTTAATCCAGTCTTGGTGGCAGGGGGCATGGTCAGAGTTGGTCTCGGACCTGGAGACTAGGGTTCCACAACCGCAGTCTCCCAGGTCTCCTTCCCCAAGCAGCGCTTCCGTTACCACCGTCCAGATCTCGGGGAAGACTCAGCAGGACATTTCCCTCCCGGACACCAGACATCGTCCTGTCGAGGAGGCAGATGACGATAGTTCAGAGGGGGCGGACGATTCTTCTGAGGAGGTACTGGTGGACCCCAAGGACACGAAAGGCAAGGAGTCCCCAAAGTCCCCACCAGAGGACTCTGCCTTTTCAGATTTGTTGAGGTCCATGAAGGAGTACTTCGACTGGGAGTCAGAGGAACAGGACCCCATGAGACGGAGACTGGCAGAGCATCTCTACCTAGAGTCTCTGTCTCTGGTCCCTGTTCCTCCCTGGATTGCACCTCACCAAGACCTCACCACTACCATCTGGCAGATGCCTCACACTCTCCCAGCTGTCCCCAAATGTGCAGACAGGCTTTACCGGGTGCCAAAGGATGCCCCGTTCTTGAATGTTCATCCCAAAAGGCTGACTCTGTGGTCATCTCTGTGGCTCATGATCGCTCCTCAACTCCAAAGCACATGAGCACCTCTCCTCCAGATAGAGAGTCAAGGCAGATGGACCAGTTTGGGAGAAAGATTTATTTGTTGCCCACATGGTGTCCCACCAAAAAGCTGCCTTGGCCAGACTAGAAGCGTGAGTCCAGTCCATGGACCCCTTGCCTTTGAAGGATCTTAGCCTCTCCAAAGTTTCATGTAGGTATGTCTTACGCACCACTTATGACTCCGTTGACTTGGTGGCTCGTACCTCGGCAACTGCCATTGCCCTTAGATGGCATTCTTGGCTTCACCTTTCTGGACTCGCTAACGAAGTCCAGTCGGCAATTCAGTACGCCCCTTTCAGGGGCACAGTACTTTATGGTGGGGACACCAAAGACATTATCACAGACCTACAGGACAAGGGCCTTGCGCTTAGGTCTGTGAGGTCATTGTACCAATCGGGCTCCCGACAGCAGCAGCCCTTTCAGAAAAGGACCTGGAGGCAGAGAAAGAACACTCAGACGCGCCACTAGGGGAAGCATAAGGCCACAGGTACAGCCACTCTTCCTGCCTACAAAAATCAATGACGTTCAGGAGGTCCTTCCCCTGAACTTCCCATCACTTCTTGACTCCCAGGCCCCACTGTCTCCTCAGTCTCATGACAGGAAGCAGGTGGGGGGAGGTTTGGCCGCCACGCGCAGGAGTGGAGGGCGATCACCTCCGACGAATGGGTCCTGCAACTAGTGTCCATCAGACACACCATAGAATTTCTGGAAATCCCTCTGGAAATTCTACCACAGAAGTCCTCCTATTCTTGGGATCAGGCCCTCCTAGTTTCTGAGGAGGTAAACTCGCTCTTGCTCAAAGAAGCAATTGAGCGGGTCCCCTTCGGGCAAAGGGGAAAGGGGTTTTACTCCCATTTTTTTCCTGGTTCCGAAAAAGACTGGGGACTTCAGATACATACTCGACCTAAGTCAACTAAATCAGTTTGTCGAGTACAAAAAATTTCAAATGCTGATACTCCAGAGCCTCCTCCCTCTCCTCATGGAGAACCACTGGCTTTGTGCCCTGGATTTGCAGGATGCCTACCTGCACATTCCCATCTTCCCCAGCCACCGCTGATTCCTGCGCTTTCGCATGCAAGGGGAACACTCAGTTCCGAGCTCTCCCTTTTGGTCTGTCTTTGGCACCACAGGTTTTTACCAAGTGTTTGGCGGTGATCATGGCATTCCTACGCCGCAGGGGTATTGCGGTTTTCCCTTACCTGGACAATTGGTTGATTTCAGCCCCGTCCAGTAATCCTTTGTTGGAGGCTCTTACCTTTACCTTGGACCTTTTCAGCAGATGGTCAATGTTCCCAAGTCATCCCTTATCCCTGCCCAGAGACTTCATTTCGTTGGAGCAGTCCTGGATACGGTCCAGTGCAGAGCCTTCCTGCCTCCAGACAGGGTTGAGACCCTTATCTGTCAGGCCCCCAAAGTGGTCTCCCACAGAACCATCCCAGCTCAGGAGGTCCTACGGCTTCTGGGCCTGATGGCGGCCTCCATCACAACCATTCTCCTATCAGGACTTCACATGAGGGTCACTCAGTGGTCATTGCGGGTGCAGTGGGTTCAGCTCCTGGATGACCTGCACCATCCAGTTCTGGTCTCCTCTGTGGTTCAGAAACAATTGCAGTGGTGGATGGATTCTCACAATCTTTCTGTGGGGCTTCCCTTTCCGAGCCCTGCACTACTAGCTACCCTCACCACAGATGCCTCAAATATGAAGTGGGGAGCTCATCTTGGGGAGCACCAAGCCCAGGGACTTGGAGACTCCTTTGCACATCAATGTTCTGGAGTTGAGGGTGGTCCTGTATGCCTTACAGGCCTTTCAGACCCTACTTCCAAAGGCATCACTGCTAATTCAAACGGACAACATGTCGGTAGTTTGGTATATCAACAAACAAGGAGGAACCCGGTCGTAGCCCCTGTGCAGGGAGGCAACACGGGTTTGGAACTGGCCAGTCCAGCACCTTCTGATCCTCATGGTCATGCACGTTCTGGGCATTTTAAACGTCCTGGTGGACAGTCTTAGCAGATCTCTGACCTTAGCTCACGAGTGGGAATTGTATCAGGAATTGGCGGAATCCATCTTCCAACGTTGGGGGCGTCTGGAAATCGACCTCTTCGCCTCCGAATCCAATGCAAAGCTTCCCAGCTTTTGCTCAGTCATTCCAGGGCACGGTGCTTTCTGGAACAATGCAGTGCCTCTATCTTGGACAGGGACATTTTTGTACATATTCCCTCCATTTCCCATTCTGCAGAGGGTCCTTCTCAAGCTTCAGGCAGAGAAGGCAAGGATGATCCTCATCGCTCCTCTCTGGCCGAGACAGATCTGGTTCCCGCTTCTACAGCAGCTTTCCAGGGAACCATCGGTTCCACTTCCAGTGACTCATGACCTCCTGACCCAGGATCAAGGTTGACTGTTGCACCCGGGGCTCAGGAACCTGCATCTCCATGCGTGGCTCCTGCAGACATAGCAATCTCCCGGTTTGGGGTTTCCTCTAGGATTGCTGAAGTCCTCATTGAGGCTAGAAAGACCTCTACCCGTTCCACTTATGCCATGAAGTGGAAGCGGTTTTCCATTTGGGCGACCTCTAAAGGTTGGAACCCCTTCTCTTGCTCGGCCCCACAAGTCATGGATTACCTCCTTCACTTATCAGACTCCAGTCTGTCCTACTCTTCTCTGAAGGTCCATATCTCTGCTATCTTGGGTACCACGAGCTAGAGAATGGTAAACCTGTGGCTCAGTTGGAGGTCTCAAAAACCTTTCTGAAAGGGATTCTCCACCTGAAACCCCCCATCCGCAGCCCAACTCCGCCTTGGGACTTGAACTTCATCCTGGAAAAGCTCACCCTTCCTCCTTTCAAGACGGCTATGAACCGTGATTTGCACTTCCTGTCTTGGAAAGCGCTTTTTCTTGTGGCTATCACGTCAGCCCGAAGGATTTCGGAGCTTCACACTCTAGTTTGCAAGGAGCCCTATCTGATTTTTCATAGGGACCGGGCGGTCCTCAGAACACATCCGAAGTTTCTTCCCAAGGTGCTTGTCAGAAGTCATGCTGAATCAGTCAGTAGAGCTTCCGGTGTATTATCCGTCCCCCTCTAACAGAGGTGAGGCACTCCTTTATACAATGGGCGTCCATTGGATTCTTCGGTGTTACACCCACCGCACCAAAGAATTCCACGCTTGCGACCAGTTGTTTGTTTCCTTTGCCCCGAGATCGAAGGGCAAAATGGTTTCTAAGCAGGGCCTGTCCAAGTGGTTAGGCAACTGCATTAGATTCTGTTACCAGAAGTACGAAAAGCCTCTGCCGGGGTCTATCAGAGGTCAATTTACTAGGGGCACGGCTGCCTCTGTGGCCTTCCTATAGAACGTTTCTGCAGCTGACATTTGTGCTGCTGCTACTTGGAATTCTGTCCATACCTTTACCAAGCATTACAGTCTGGACATTGCTTCCAGGCGGAGGGCTGGCTTTGCCGTCCTGCAGGGTCTTCTGTCTTAGACTGGGTCCATTCCGGAGTCCAGTTTTTTCTGTTGGAGTTAGTTTTCCTCCTCCCTAGTTTCTCTCGGTCTCTTCTTGGAGAGACTGCTTGGGACTGTGTCTTATATGTGATGACCTACTGAAGGAACCCTCTCGAAGTAAGATAGTACAGTTACGTAGGAACTTTTCGTAACAGTAGATCTTCGAGAGAGGTTCCTTCAGTAGGTCATATTTTTCCCTCCCTACTTCCCCTCATTTTCTGTTTTTACAGATACTCCAAATCCTGTTCACTCCTGCTGTCAGGCTTCTTCCTGGCTCCAGCAGGAGAACTGGAGGGCGGGCATGGGGACCGCCCACTATGTACAATTACACTGACGTCAGTCACATGCCGTTGGGTGGGCTTTCCCCTGTCAGGTATTGCTAGAAAAGTCTGCCGTGCGGCCCGACGCCAGGTGGCACCAGTCCTGTACGTGATAACCAACTGAAGGAACCTGTCTTGAAGATCTACTGTTACGGGAGGTTCCTACATAACTGTACTTTATGGTGGCATTCCACGAACTACTGAAAGTCATCACCAGCCCAGCTAGACAGATCTAAAAAGTCCCTCAACGGCATAGTGCACCTAATGCCTGAGATACACATTACAGTATCACCCAGGGAGCTCAGGTTATTTCTGACATGCTGTCCTTGTCACCTTTTGAACCAGCTGTGACTTGCTATCTAGGACCAGCCACTAGGCTTTGTACCTAGAACAGCATTACTTCTAACCACCATTACTTCAGCCCAGCGATGACTCACAGAGCTCCAGACTGACACGTATAAGGAACACCATTTACTATTCCACAAGCACAGTGTCAGGCCAAGTGTTAATTCATAAGTTTCTCCCATAAATGCCTGTGGAGGTCACTTCCAAAAAGCAAGCCAATCCAGTAGGAAATACCACTCCACACTTCAGGAAGACATGTAGTTCTAGGCTCTGGTAAGCCCGTGGGGGAAAGATGGTGGAAGGGCTTGGTAGTCAATGCTAGGAGCCTGGCAAACAAGATGGAAGATTTAATAGCCATCATTGCACATGAAAGGCTGGACTTGATAGCAATCACAGAGATGATGTGGATGGAAATTCTTACGTGGAGACAGCTATTCCTGGTTCAGACTGTTTATGAAGGACAGGAGGGACAAGAAGGAGGGAAGAATGGCCTTATACACATGGGAAGATATAAAGGTGATGGAGGGGCAGGAGGGTGATGGGAAGACTGAAATCCTTTGGGCTACAATAGGCAGAAGGACAGGGGAATCCTTGAGATTTTGAGTTGTATACAGACCATATACTCAAGGGGAAGAACAGGACAGGGTAATGATGCAGGACATAGCGAGGATGGCTCTCAAGGGGGAAACGCTGCTGGTGGGAGATCTAAACCTCCAAGACATTGACTGGACCATCCCAGATACAGCTTTGACCAGAAGCAGGGAGATTCTGGGGGTGCTGCAGGAGGTGTTCCTTCAACAGTTAGTCAAAGAACCAACTAGGGGAACAACTTGCTTGACATGGTCGTGACAAATGGGGAGAATGTGGAGGAGGAGCTGGGGAATAGCGACCATAGGGCCATCAGGTTTAAGGTGAGGGCAGGGAGGGGAGTGAGCCAAACCAGCACAACAGTGCTGGACTTCAGGCAAGCAGACTTTGACAAGATGAGAAGGTTAGTGAATGAAGCGTTGGAGGGTATGGGGAAATAAACGAAGTGGAGGAGCTATTAGAGACCGGGTTAGGGAGGCCACACATGTATGTATAAGGAGGGTAAGGAAGTGCACAAGAAGCAGGAGGCCACAGTGATTAAACAAGCGTGTAGCAAGGGTGGTAGGGAGCAGATGGAGGGCGTTTAGGAAATATAAGGAAATGCAGAAGGAAGAGGACAGGGAGGTCTACAGGGGAATGAGGAGGCTAGCAAGGAAGGTAATTAGGAGGGCAAAAGCCAACATGGAGGAACGGATAGTGAAACAGGCCAAGGAAGGTAAAAATACATTTTTTCAGATATGTGAGAGATAGGAGAAAGACTGGCTAAGGGATTGCAAAGTTCTGGGGGGGAAGGGAGGGGAGCCTATTAGAGGATGACTGGGAGAAGGCAGGATGGTACTTCTGCTCAGTATTTACGAAGGGTGGAAGGGCAGGGGACCAGAGTTGAGAAGGAGGGGTGGAGGAATAGGGGTGGAAGCAAGTCCGTTCAGCATGGAGAGAATCAGAGAGGAACTGGGCTAGGTGAAGGTGGACAAGATCATAGGGCCGGACGGGCTGCATCCGAGGGTGATCAGGGAACTAAGAGATGAGTTGGCTGCCCCACTTGGGAGGCTATTCAACCTGTCCTTGGACACTGGGAGGGTGCCAGAGGACTGGAGGAGGGTAACAGTTGTGCCGATCCACAAGGGGGGGGAGCAGAGAGTTGAGGGAGAACTACCATACAGTCAGCCCCACTGCAGTGGTGGAGAAGGTCATGGAGATATTCATCAGGGAAAGGGTAATGCAATATCTGGAGATGAATGGATTGCTGAATGACAACCAGTATGGGTTCACAAGAGGGAAATCATGCCAGTCCAATCTAATCGAATTCTTCGACTGGGTGATGCAGGTAATCGACTGGTGGGGGGGCGATGGACGTGGCCTATCTGGACTTCAGCAAGGTCTTTGACACCATACCCCACAGAAGGCTGGTCAGCAAGCTGGAAAGTACGGGGTTGGGGTAATATAACTAGATGGGTAAAAAAATGGTTGGCGGATAGAACCCAGAGGGTGATAGCTAATGGGGCGCACTCTAGGATGGGGTGGGTGACCAGTGGGGTACCCCAGGGGTCTGTGCTAGGACCGCTCCTTTTCAGTATCTACATATGTAACATAGCGGATGGACTGAAGGGACATGCAGCCCTCTTTGTGGATGATACGAAGGTCTGCAATAAGGTTGACACCGAAGGTGGTGTGGAAGACATGAGACAGGACCTGAGGATGCTGGAGGGGTGGGCGGAGACCTGGCAACTAAAATTCAGCATCAAGAAGTGTGTGGTTATGCACCTGGGGCACAGAAACCCAAGGACAGGATACACAGTGGGGGGGAGGCAGTGCACAAGGGCGATGGGAAGGGCCTACGGGATGCTGGCAAGTACAGGCAGTGGAATCACCAGCAGGAGGAGAGAAGTCCTGGTGCCCCTGTACCAAACCATGGTGAGACCGCTCCTTCGAGTACGGAGTCCAGTTTTAGAAGCCTTACTTGCGCAAGGACATAGATATGATTGAAAGGGTTAAGTGAAGAGTGACTAAGATGGTGCAGGGGATGAAGGGCATACCATATGAACAGAGATGCATTAAGCTGGGGCTCTACACACTAGAGACCAGAAGGGAGAGAGGGGACATGATAGAGACCTTCAAATATGTCAAAGGAATAAACATATTAGACCCGGGGCACTCATTCCACATGAAGGAGGCCCCTACACCATCACAAGGAGCAAGGCCTGAGATTATGGGGGGGGGGGGCACTTCTGAGACAATGTGAGAGGGCGATTCTTCATGGAGAGGGTTGTGGATGCCTGGAATGGGCTTCCGGAGGAAGTTGTGGGGGTCGAGACTGTGTCGGGTTTCAAGAAGGCATGAGACAGGCATAAGTGGTTATTGGGGAGTGGGGTGGATGCTGAAGGAGGGGGGAGGGTAGATTAATGGGGGGGGCAGACTGGATGGGCCATGGGGTCCTTTTCTGCCATCATGTTCTGTTTCTATGTACACAACATTTTAACATAGGATATCGCAAGAAAACAAAACTGCTGTGCACTTTCGTAGCTCTTTGTTTTCTTTGCCCCGGTGCACACATTACCAGTGGCTAAACATACCCAATCAAGAAGACTGGCAAACTGCAAAACCTATTGCTACAGTGAGTTCAACAGCTAACAAAGAATGTCCAGCCAGTTCCCACAAGTGTGAAGGCAGCACCCATTGCCTGCTTCACAGATGCATCTATCACAGAAATCCGGGATGCTGCTGACAAGCCAAAAGTATACACTTTTACCAAGCATTACAGCCTGGATACAGCCTCCAAAAGGAAAGCAAATTTTGGCAAGACCATATTTCATGGCCTCCTCACATGACCGGCAAGGCCTTGCCACCCACAGTGGCTACAAACTGCTCAGGAGTCAATCCCAAGTATGTGACCTGCTGCAAGAGATACCCTCGATGAAGATAGTAGTTACGTACTTGCCATAATAGTAGATTTCGAGAGGATCTCTTGCAGCAGGTCATATTGATCCCCCCTCCATCCCTCACCTTCTCTTAAATAATGAGCTCTGCTAAGTACCATTTTTCTAGGATGAACCTTCCTGAACGACTCTCCTTGGTTCCCTTGGAGCTCGCATTTTTGACCTGGTCTCTGTCGGGGAACTGAGGAGTCTACAGGGGCCACCCATGTGAATGTACAGATAAGCCCCCCAGGATGAAGCACACCGCAGCAGAATTCTGCAGTAGTTACTGCAGTAAACAATGCAATTTCAATGGGAGTTAATCCCTTTTGTCATGCAGTAAACCTTTGACACTGAGCTCATCCTGGAGGGCTTATTTGTATGTAGATATACAGTAGATATACATGTGCAATAGAAAACCCACTCTTAGGTGTGCGGTCGCGCTCTGAAAAGCGCACGCCTTGGTGTGCATTGTATACACCAGGCCACAGGCCGAGTGCGTCAACCACCCAAGGTGTGTGTATATCAGAGCACGACTGCACATCCTAGAGTGGGTTATCTGTCTTATAAAATGGTAAAATTGTTTTTTGGGGGGTAAAAGTGCAGGTGTGCAGTCGCTCTCTGATATACGAAGGTCATGTGATGTGTTTTATACAATCAGAACACTGGATTTGGAGGAGGATGTTCTCCTCCATTTTATTAAAAAAAATATATATATATATATCTACACGTTGATAGGGTGATGTTGTTATGGGTGGCCCATACTGCTTGTAAAAGTTGGTGTCAGTGGAGCGCCCTCTGGCGGTATATCCCAAGTGTGTGACCTGCTGCAAGAGAGCCTCTCAAAGATCTACTGTTACAGTAAGTACGTAAATACTTTCTTTGACTCCCCTCAACAGATCATGGAGCCACACATACTGGGATTCAGATTCTGTGTTCGGTGCTGACAGAAGATGTCAGTCACTGACATGCACAACACCTTCCTGTACTGCCTGGGTAGGATGCATGACATGGCTGGGTGAAGTTTGTGTGTCTTTGCTTCCAGAATCCCTCAAGGATTGCAATGGCTTACCCTTGTCTGACCTTCAGAGCAGGATCTGAAGAACTAGTCCAGAGGCTGCAAGCTGGCCTCAGCAGCTGCCTGGTCACCTGCTCAGCTCGCGACCTTCGAAGAGGAAGCAGCGGTTTGCACTTCCTCACCCATGGCGCTTCCCCTAGCTGGGTCCAGTGATGATTTGTTGTTCATGGAAGGCTTCTGTGAAATGTACATGGTCATCCAGACCATGGAGGGAAAGCCCTGGCCACTGTAGCAAGAAACATAAGTGTTGTCGGTGCTGATCGTGGGAGCGGGAGATAACGAGATCCTCCCGATCTCCTGACGCCTCTGACTGCGTGACTTTGGTTGAAAGCTCCTCAGTATTCCAGTTGGGATTTTCTACCCGGACAAGATCACAACTCGATCTCTCAGACCCCAGTTCTCCCAGTTCTTCATGAGGTCAACAGTCGAGGTTCAGGTTGAGGTCTGGATCAAGATGAAATGGTCTTGATCTTTCAAGAACCAGTCTTCACCATTCATCACTGGTGGGTCTGCCGGAGGCACTTGGACCCCATGGGAGTGTATGTCTTCAGAGCTTTTTCTGAAAGACAGGAGCAGACATCGGGGATGGTGCCACCCACGAGGCAGACGTATGATGTGCCGCTCATCGACTGGCCAGTAACTGAGGCTGGTTCTCTCTTCCTCTGTTCTGTTTTTCCTGCTTTTGAGGCTGCACCTCCATGGTAGCGTTCTGCCGAAAGTGTGTCACAGTTCTGTCTTCACTGTTACTTGACACCATACTCTCTCATTCAGTGCTGCATCACTGTTTTTCTATTTTCTCTGTCCCTAGTATGGTACAGAGTGCTTTGTTTACTGTTTTTATTATTTTCTGTTATCAGTTTGTTCACATCCTACCTGTGGCCTAAGAAGTCTACTAAGAGAATGGATATTTTCCCCATTGTGTTGGTGCCCCTGCAGGAAGAATATGTCCGTTTGTGACCGCCATGACCGATGTTGGACCTGCCTGGAAGCTAACCACAACATAGATCAGTGTGACACCTGTTTCAGTATCGACTTCCATATCCCTAAGATTCACACGGCAAGGGGGGGGCCACTGTCGGAGACTGGCATCACACCCAGGACTCCAGATTCAGGTCCCTGGACTTTTCCCCTGAGCCCCTCTCCAGTACTGTATGTACCAAGGGAGACCAGTCCTCTGCTGTTCCTCCTCTTGCCAAGATGGGAAGCCTAGAAAAGGGTCTGTGGGACAGCTTGCCTCCTCCAAGGAGCCAGTTGCATACTGCTCCCAGTTTGGTACCCCCTTGGGGGTCCAGAAACCCCTGGTGGTAACGTTGCCGCTATACCCTGGGCCTGCACTGGGTCCCCTCCTGCTGCTGTTTGCAGCACCAAGAGAGGAAGGATCCTTGGGGCAACCCAGCTGGAAATCTCTCTCATCCTCCAACCCAGAGGCTAAGGATTGGGATGATCTTGACTGGCTCCCCAGCTCTAAGGAGCCTGGGGATTCTTCTAGGCCTAGTTCTGGGCAGTCTGTGGGGCCTGGGAGTCCTCTTCTGGTGCCGGCCGTGGCACTGCCTCCTCTGCATCCCACAGTGTTGCTTGTGGTGCTGGGGATGGTGGCACTGGGTGCAGTGCCACTTCTGGTGTGGAGCTGGGTTCTGGCACAATCCACGGCACCGGGTCTAATTCTGGTGCCGAAGGGGTAATTGTGCTGCTCAAGGTGCTGGGCCCCCTCACTCCCTATCTTGGGCTCTGTTTGAGCTGTTAGGCCTTCTCCAAGGGGCAGAGCCCTCTCTGGTGAGGCTGTTGTTGGGAGACTCTGGTTGGCTCCATGATCAGAAGAGCTGGGAGCTCTGGAAGGAGTTGTAGTGTCGACTCAGGTCCTCTCTCCCCTCCAGAACCGTCTGGGCCTGCAGTAGGTAGGGAAAGGGGCCACTCTACAGGATCTGTGCAGCAACGACCTCTCCACCAGTGGGTTTCCGCCCAAGGGCACCACCCCGATCGCCCCTCAACAGTTGGGCGTTTCCAGCTGGGCAAATTGCACAGCTCCCTCCCTCAGAAGAGGTCCTCTGTACACTCTTGCAGCCCTGGCAGAGGACCTGGCCTGCTCTGCCATGACCCTCCTCCTCCTGTTCCTCCTCTGCTTTCTCCACCCCCCCTTTCCTGGGCATTTCTGGCCCTTCAGGGCCCCTATCCTGGGAACAGTTCGGGGCATCAGTGAGTGCTTTCCCTTTCTGCCTGAGGGCACTGGACGAGGCCATCTTTGAGCCGGAACTCCCAGCACCGCCACCCCCTGAATCCAGCTTCTCTTCATCCCAGTCTTGCTCCTCCGAGGAAGAGGATTTTTATCTTATCTGAAAATGTTTCACCAGGATAGACATACTGAGCTACAGTAGCTCATTTCCAGATACGTCCTGTGGGAAGGGGATATATTTGAATAAAAATCAAAGTACATATACATCAGTCAATCAATCTTTATTTTACCAGGCAAAACACCATTAAGATGAACTCAATCGCAAGGTGGATCTGGACGTAGTACAGTAACAAAATAATGCAATGGGTACATAAACAGTCAAATGATCAGAAGTACAATAAGGTAGGAGACACAATTAAAACATAAACACAGCAGTTACATACAGTATATACATATAATAAGTACAGTAAATACATGCAAAAATTTACAAGGACGCCGTATGAAGGAGTAAGAAAGGGTTAGGAGTTAGCTATATATGGAGAAGAGGAGGAGAGGGACAGCCAGAGGATCACACAAGGTAGGTGACCCATACCCTTGGGTACCAGGAATCCGGGGAAGCAGTTGCAGGATTCCTTGAAGGAGCATACAAATAGCATTGTAAAGGTGGACAGTTCTACTGGGATTACTAGCTTCAAGGTTTTTTGAAGTTTATTCCACAGTGAAGGGAGCGCATGGCTTATAGATGATCGACCAAAACGTGAATTGACTTTAGGGATAAAGAGTGAGGTATATGAACGACTTCTCAGTGAGTAACTACCTGGGGTATACATAGGCAGACACTCTGTAATATACTGTGGAAGTTTCCCAATAAGTGTTCTAATAGTCAAGAACGCAGCATTTTTTTGCCTTCTAAATTTAAGAAATGTCCAGCCTACCAATGGGTGGAGTATGTTGCACCGGTAATAAATCTTATTGCCTGGTGATAGAGAGTGTCAAGTTTGGCTAACACAGAGCTGGAACCACAACCATAAAGGAAGTCGGAGTAATCCAAGAGTGGAATAAATGTGCTTTCAACTAGCCTATATACATAAAGTGAAGCTTGGATGTGCAACCTAAAACATATAACACTATCCAAACATTTTGTGATATAGATAGGCAGCACATGACAACCAGATAAAGACTAAGTACATATATGCAATTACATACAACAGACATATAAAAATGAAATACAAATATACAAATAAACACTCCTATACAACATATTCATAGACATAAATCACTACATACACATAAACACTTTAAACACTGATACAATTTGATACATAAACACTGCTGGCAGATAAGGGCCTATGGCCCACTCAGTCTGCTCATTTGAGCTTGTAAGTTCCCTTTACGTTTTTCTAGAAGTCTGTTGCTCCTTACCCCTGACCTCCAGGATTCCCTTATGTCTATCCCATGCATTCTTAAATCCCTTGATTGTTTCAGCCCCTACCCCACTTCCTCTGGCAGGGTGTTCCACTTGTCCACCACCCTTTCTGTGAAGACATTCTTCCTCACATTTCCTCTAAATTGCCCTCCCTCCAACTTCATCCCATACCCTCTAGTCCTGGAACATTTTTTTCGCTGGAAAATCATGTATTCCTGCACCCTATTCCTCCCTGTACGGTACTTGTATGTCTCTTATCATATCCTCTCTCGCCCTCCTCTCCTTCAGGGAGTACATATTCAAGTCCTTCAGCCTGTCCTCATAGGACTTGTGATGCAATCCCTGTACCATCTTTGATGCCCTCCTCTGAACCTTCTCCACCCTATGTCCTTACTTAGGTAAGGTCTCCAGAACTGCACACAACTCCAGGTGGGGCCTCACTAGTGTCTTGTATAGTGGAATTATGATCTCCCTTTTCCTGCTGGCGATGCCCCTGCCTGTACATCCCAGTATCCTATTTGCTTTACCTGCTTCCTTGTTGCACTGTTTCCCTACCTTGAGGTCATCAGAGATGACAACCCCGAGGGCCCTTTCCTGCTTGGTGCATGCAATATCCTCATCCCCAACTGATAAGTTGTTCCAGGGTTTTTGTGCTCCATATGTATTATCTTGCATGTCCTTGCATTGAATTTCAACTGCCAAACCCTTGACCATTCTTCAAGCTTCTACAGGTCCCTCCTCATTCTGTCTACACCTTCTGGGGTGTCCGCTCTGTTACAGAGCTGTGTGTCATCAGCGAACAGGGAAATTCTGTCGTTTAGGTCCTGCGCAAAGTCACTGATGAAGACATTGAATAGGATCGGTCCCAGCACTGATCCCTATGGTACTCCAGTGATCACTCTTCCATTTACCACCACCCTCTGTGTTCTGCCACCCAGCCAATTACCCACCCACCGCACTACTGTCCTGCCCACTCCTATATTCTCCAGTTTGTTTTATAGCCTTCTGTGTGGCACAGTGTCAAAGGCCTTGCTGAAGTTCAGATAGGCCACGTCCACTGCCCTCCCCTGATCCACCTCCCTTGTCATCCAGTCGAAAAATTCAATGAAGTTGGTCTGGCATGGCCTCCCCCCGGTGAAACCATGCTGTCTTAGGACCTGTAGTCCACTGGCAACCAGATGTTCCACCAATCTCTTCTTCAGTAGTGCTTCCATGATCTTCCCTGCTACCGAGGTCAGGCTGACTGGTCTGTAGTTCCCTGCTTCCTCTTTGTTCCTGCTTTTGTATAAGGGGACTACATCTGCTGTCCTCTAGTCTTTGGGTACCTCCCCTGTTTCCAGTGGTTGACTAAACAGGATTGCCAGTGATTCAGCCACCACCTCTCTTAGTTCCTTTAGGACCCTGGAGTTCACCCCATCAGGCCCCATTGCTTTATCAACTCTTATTCCTTCCAATTCATTTAGGACCATTTCTTGTGTAAAGGGGCTTGTGTCCATTTCAAACACCATGAAGTCTTGCTATATTATAACAATAGCAGTCAGCCACTGCAGCTGAACTGCCCCGGAGAGGAAGGAGTTAACTCCAGAAGATCTGGAGTTCTACAGCGCGAGGGCGCTGTGCCCAAAGCTCTATCTGGCAGTTTCAAATGAAACTGTCAGATTCTTTACTCCGCTTCACTGAACAGTCGCTCCGGAGATCAGCTCCTTCAGCTCGGTTCATTCTCGGTTTAAAGAGTAGTTTTCGGTTCATTTGAACGGCAAAATCATTATTTTACGCATTTCGGTCTAAAGCTCTATCTGGTAACCGTAAGTACAAAAATTCAAGTCTGTGTGGAGAATTAATTATCGGTTCGGTTTTGAACGATAAACATTTTTCTGTCTTTTAAAACTGTACTGTGGGTTTTAGAGTGCGGTTCCCGGTTCTTATCGGTTCTAAAAACCGAATTTTTACGCTTTTTTCAAATACTCGTGACACGTGTTAGGAACCGATATGGTGTCTTGCCTGGCACTGCCATCAAAAGGGCAAGTTTTTGGTTAGGGCTGGCATTATGTCTGAGAAAACAAAGAAAAACCCGGGCCACTGGGTTTCAACACTGTGATGTCTGTGGGGGCCTTGCAAGGCTGACCCACACACCACTTGTGTCTATTGTCTGGGGCTGACCACCTCCTGTCAGACTGCCAGGTGTGTAAAAATTCCCTGCAGCCACCCTGGAGAAGAGATTGGGCTGGCTCAGGGAGCGAGAAACCAAGAAGTCTGCTGACCGGATGGCCAGCCGGTTCAGTACCCACTGGACCAGAGGGTGCCCTCTGACCAGGCGAGACTTCCTCGGGCAAAGGAAGACTGGTTCAGAGGAACCAGTCCCAAGTAAAAGACAAAGAAATCAGGAGGTTTGGAGTCCAGAATTGTGTCTCCAACTGCTGCAGAGATAGCTAAAGCCATTCAGATTGTCCAGTCACTGTCTCAGGGATTTGTAGAACCACCAACAGTTGGTAAAAGGTTGGTTCGTTCAGTCCCAGTGGTTCAGGATTTTGAAGTTGAGGATTTTATGAATCACAGGAGGGAGGAGATTTGATCAATATGTGTGGCTGGGAGGGTCTGGGCGTGCCCATCGAACCGGGCATTTCTCAGACAGACCTTTAGAATCTCCCCTATTCTGTCTGAGTCCCTTCTTTCTTTATTTTTACAAAGGTTGCAGAAACCCTCCAGCTTCCTTTAGAGAGGCTGTGGATGAAACAAGAGGAGCCTGATTATGTGGAAATGATGGATATTCCAGAGTCTAGGAGGTTGTCTATTCCTTTGCATAAGTCATTTAGGAAGCAAACAACAAAGATTTAAAAATCCTCATTCTGTCCCTCCTGTAGATAAAAAATGGACAGAAGGTATACTTTGTCAGGCTCGGATACAGACTTCCTTATTGAGCAGTGTAGTCATGCAGGTGTGGTACAAGCTGCAGCCTGTGACAAGGCTAATATTCCTCTGGCCTCACATCCTCCTGATAAGGATTCTAGGAAGATTGATGCCATGGCGAAGAAACAGTATATGGCAGCTTCTTTGGGACTCAGGCAGGCAAATTATAGCTTATGTGGCTAGATATCAGAAATCTAGGTGGGACACAGTATTGCAGTTAGCCAAGCAGGCCCATGGCCAGCTGGCTAGTGAGTTGGAACAGGTGGCTGCTGATGGCATTGAAGCTTCTAAAGTTCAATTTCATACTGCTGTTGATGTTAATGATGTTTCCTCTAGGGTCATGGCCACTTCTGTAGCTTCCCGTAGGTTGGCATGGCTCAGATGCACTAATCTGTCCCAAGATACTCAGTCAAAGGCTATGGATTTTCTGTAGTGGGAAATTCTCTGTTTGAGAACAAACAGAAAATTATATGAAAAAGATGGATGAATACAGAACTACCTACAAAAGTGCCCAGGCTAAGGAGAAGCATGCCATGCCACAAGGCATGCTCCCAGAGGTAGGGGCAGACCCTTTTCAGGCCTTTTACCAATTTCAAGCCTCCTCTGCTGTCTCCAGAAGGGTTTCTTCAGAGGCAGGGGTAGGCAGTGGCGCTAGTAGACCGTCTCCTCCCCTCAGCCTAAGGCTGCTGCTAAGCAGGCACCCTGATGGGGTGCCCAGGGCCGATTCTCCTGTACCAGTGGGGCAGGTTGGCCTATTTCAGCCAGAGCTGGCTGTCCCTAACCGGACAGATGGGTTCTGGAGGTAATAGGCCAGGGTCTGTTCTCAGCTTCAAATATTTTCCAAAGATGAGAGCCAGGCATTTCACCTGCAAGTCCTTCAGAAGCCCTTGCTTTGGAAGCAGAGGTTTCTTCTCTTCTGGTCTGCAAAGCAGTGGAAGGGTTCCTCCTTGCCATCAGGGCAAGGGGCTTTATTCAAGATACTTTCTTACCCCAAAAGACAGGAGAATGGCGGCCATTCTGGATTTAAGATACTTGAACAAGCATCTGTTGAAACCAAAGTTCAAAATGTTAACCCTGGCAATGATATTGCCTTCCCTAAAAGCCAGGGGACTGGCTAGCTTCCCTGGACCTCAAGGATGCCTATTTTCATGTTCTGATCAGGCCTTCCCACGAAAGTACCTCAGGTTCGAACTGCCCTCAGGCCACTACCAGTTCAGGCAATGCCCTTGACCTTACCTCTCGCCAAGGGTATTCACAAAATGTCTCGCTGTAGTAGTGGCTCATTTAAAGAACAAGGGTTGCTGTGTTTCCCTACCTGGACGACTGGCTCATTGTGGGTCAGTCTCCAGGTCAGGTAATCCCACTTACAAGTCACCCAGCAGCTTCTCACTTCTCTGGGATTTCTGCTAAACTTACCAAAGTCAGTTCTGGAACCAGTTCAGGTCCTAACTTTCATAGGCGCAGAATTGAACACAAGGTTAGCCAGGGCCTTTCTTCCCTCGGAAAGGGTGGACGGACTCATCGCCCTGGCATCCTCCTTTACTCTGCGGGTCTCTCAACCAGCAAGGCATTTCCTGCAACTCCTCGGACACATGGCTGCTTCCACAGCTGTTGTGCAGGGAGCAAGATTCCAGATGAGGGACATTCAGTTCCATTTGAGGGCCTATTGGTCTCAGAGGAAGGACCCCCTTACCAAATTGGTCCCAGTTACTCAATCCCTGATCCTGGCCCTACACTGGTGGCAGGATCAAAGCAATCTGAAACAAGGGGTTCCCTTCATTCCCATTTCTCCCTCCCTCACCCTCACCACGGATGCCTCCCTGTTAGGGTGGGGGCTCACCAACGACCTTACCACTCAGGGGTGTGGTCTCCTCAGGAATCTCTGCTCCACATCAATCTTCTGGAACTCAGAGCTGTCTTTTAGCTCTTCGGATCTTTTCAGATTCTGTCCAGAACAAAGTGGTTCAAGTCAGGACAGACAATACCACCACAATGTGGTACATCAACAAGTGAGGGGGCACTCGGTCTTCAGCCTTGTGCAAAGCAATAAGTTGTGGTCTCTGGCTTATTCCCTGAACACCTCCCTGATAGCGGTTCATCTCCCAGGAAGGACTGTGCTGGCGGACGCCCTCAGCAGAATTTCTCAGGGCCATCACGAATGGGCTCTGAATCCACAAGATACTGGGGTCCGTCTTTGCCAGTTGGGGCACTCCTCAGATAGATCTTTCGAGCCCCAGACAACCACCAACTTCCTCTTTTTTGCTGCAGGCCTCCAGTACTGGGCTCAGTCCCTCTGGATGCCTTTCTGTTGGATTGGAAAGGGAAGTTCCTGTATGCTTTCCCCCCCTTTCCTCTCCTTTTCAGGGTACTAGTGAAAATCAGATCTCAACCTTGCAGAGTGATTCTGATTGCCCCAGATTAGGCCAGACAGCCCTGGTACCCTCTGCTCCTGTCCCTGGCAGTCCACCCTGCCCTGAGCCTGCCCAGAGTTCACGACTTACTGGCCTGTGCACAGGGGAGGTGTGGTATCCGGACCTCAAGTCCCTCCACCTCAAGGCTTGGCTCTTGAGAGCTAGAATTGCTGATTTACACCTTTCTCAAGGTGTTATGGATATTTTAAAGGCTTCAAGAAGCCTTCCACTAGGACCACTTATAATTCTAAGTGGAAGAGGTTTTCCATCTGGTGCTCTGAGAGGCAGATTACCCCAGAATCTGCTGATCTTCCCATTCTTTTGGACTATTTGGTCCATCTGAATTCCTTAGGCCTTAGACCAGCTACCCTGAAGGTTCATCTGGCAGCTGTCTCTGCTTTTTGTGTCAGCAGGAAGCCTGCCTCCCTTTCTTCTCACCCTGTGTTCTCCAAGTTTTTTAAAGGGTTACTTCACACTAACCCTCCCTTTCGGGAACCAGCTCCCGCCTGGGACCTGAATATTTGCATTGCTCAGTTAATGCAACCTCCTTTTGAGCCTCTGTCTTCAGCAGAACTCAAGTATTTAACTTGGAAAACCGTTTTTCTAGTAGCTATCACCTCTGCCAGACGCATAAGTGAGTTACAGGCCCTGTCAGTGGAAGAAGATTTTATCTCTTTCCACAGAGATAAGGTAGTCCTTAGGACTAATAGAAAGTTTTTGCCTAAGGTGGTTTCTGATTTCCACCTGAATCAATCTATCTCCCTCCCAGTATTTTTCACTGAGCATTCTTCCTCAGGTGAGAGGAGACTGCACAGCTTGGATGTCAAGGGCATTAAGTTACTATCTAGGCGCACCAGAGGTCATAGGTTGAATCCTCCAACTGTTTCTTACCTATGGCGAGGTTGGCAAAGGAAACCTGCCACTAAGAGAACAATTGCAAGGTGGATTGTCTCTTGTATCCAATTTGTTATCAGAAACTGGGTAGAGTACCCCCTCAGGATTGAGGCCCACTCCACCAGGGGTACAGCTCGTCTCTAGCGGCTGCTAGACATTCCTATTCTGGAGATTTGTCAAGCTGCTACCTGGAAGACAGTTCACACCTTTACCAAGCATTATTCCCTGGATATCCAGTCCAGGAGAGATGCTGTTTGGCACAGCTGTGCTTCAGAGCCTATTTCCTAAGTAGGTTCTGACCCTCCTCCATGGAGGTACTGCTGTGTAATCTGCTTGTTATAATATAGCAAGACTTCATGGTGTTTGAAGAAAAATTACTCACCTTAGTAATTGCTTTTCTTCTCATGGAGTCTTGCTATATCTACCACCTCCCTCCTGCCCCTCTCAGAACTCCTACTTGGGTAGAGGTGGCAAATTGGTGCAAGCACTGTGTCATGCCATTTTAGTTTTCCCCTAACCCTGTTTTCCTTTGGGTTAGGGATCTAGATTGTTCTTTTAGGTTGTTTTTTATTGCCCCCTTCTTGGACTTGAGTCTTGGGGGGAAGGGGGGTTCATATGTGCTTGTCAAGGGTGGTAAAACGAACCATAATACCATCAATCTTTGTTATTATGGTTCTGGGTGTTTCTTTGTTGTTTATATTGTTGTTATTACTACTAGTAGGTAGCCATAGGCTAGTGTAGTTTTCCACACAGACTTTTCCGTCCTTGATGTTGGCTTCGTAAAGATCTGACAGTTTCATTTGAAACTGCCAGATGAAACTTTGGGCACAGCGCCCCTCGGCTGTAGAACTCAGATCTTCTGGGTTAACTCCTTCCTCTCCGGGGCAGTTCAGCTGCAGTGGCTGACTGCTATTGTTATAATATAGCAAGACTCCATGAGAAGAAAAGCAATTACTAAGGTGAGTAATTTTTTCTTCTGTACCATTCCTACCCCTTGTACTCCAGGCCCATTACCCTTCTCTTCCTCAGTAAAGACTGAGCAGAAATATCTGTTCGGTATGTCAGCTTTACTTTTGTCGTCCTCCACGTGGCTCCCATCCTCCCCTCCTTCAGTCTCACTGTCCCTCCCTTTGCCCTTCTTTTTTCACTTATGTACCTGTCAAAGGTTTTGTCCCATTTACCCACTGATTTTTGTGATGCACTCTTCTGTCTGAGCTTTGGCTTCCCTTACTGACCTCCCTGCACTCCCTTTGCTTCTACTAGTACTTCTCCCTAGCCCCTTCTGCCTGCATCATTTTGTATTGCCTGAATGCAGTCTTTTTGGCTTTCACTTTCTCTGCTACCTCCTTGGAAAACCATAATGGCTTCCTCTTCCTTTTCCCCTTGCTAACCTGCTTAATGCATAATTTGGGTGCTCTTGTAATCCCTATTTTAAATATTGCCCACTGTTCCTCCACCCCGATTCTCTTCCCATTAGTGCCTCTTTCAAGCATGTCTCCATTTTCCCAAAGTCTGCCCTCCTGTTTTTGTGCTGTTTGGTTCTGCTCCTTCTGTGATTGCAAACCACAGTGACTGGTGGTAACTTTTCCCCAGGTGCTCCCCCACTGTTACCCCTTTTGCACTGTCCCCATTTGTGAGCACGATGGATTAGTTCTTGAATAGTAAGTGAGGGCAATTGCCAAGACTGGGGGGATCCGGGAGAGGGAGACTGTAGGAGTAAGGAGCACCTTCACCTCTTTACTGTGGGAGTAAGGAGCACCTTCACTTCTTCACCCCTCCAGGATGCACACTCCACAGGGGAGGTACATTGGGTTGGGTTAGGGGGTAAATGGAGGACAGAAAGCTGGCACTAGCACCTAAAATAAAAGGGAGGTACTGTAGACCATAACACACTAAAACTGACAGCCTTGCAATGAAACAACTACCCGATGCAGAATAAGTTGTGAAAAATTGAATAGAAGAGAAGAGTGTGGGGGCATTGGGGGTGGGGTGGTAAGCAAACCATTACCCTCAGGAATGGATTCCACACTGCTCAGTATAAACCCAGCCAGTGCTAAAGGTTTGGGCAGAAGGGGGTGAAGATTGGTAAAAATCTAGCAGTAGTAGAGGAAAAGAGAGATGGTGAAGGTGAAGAGGGACAGAAGCCAAAAAAGGGTGTGTGTGGGGGGGGGAGCTAGCCATTAAACCACACTGCTTAATGTAAACCTAGCCAGCGCTAGGCTTACAGCATGCCAGGGAAAGGGACAGAAGGGTGAAGTTGGTAAACTAGACAGTATCAGGGGAGAAGAGAGATAGTGAAGGGAGAGGTGGATCAGGAGCAATTACAGGATGGAAAAATGAGGAGATGCAGAAGATAGGACAAAGAGCGAGTAGATACCTCAGTCCACCTCTCCTCTGATGTAGATTACACCAGTTATCGGCACTTCCTTGCAGGGATAATGCAGGACCTGTGATTCTCATTTTTCAGGATGCAGTCCTACCCATTTGATGCTGTCCTTCCTTGATGGGGAGTAGAGTTAGTGACTCAGTAGTCATACTTCCGTGGCCCCAGGCACTTACAGAGGTGTACTGGAACATCTGGCTTTGTCCCTCTACCCCCTCTCTAGCCCTGAGGGAATGCCAGCACAGGTATTGTGCACTCCTGGGGTCTCCAGGACCCATGCCTCACCCCATTTCTGGACTCCAGATCATGGACACCCCCCCAGAGCATGACAGTCCCCCTGAGTTGGACTCTACCAAGTTTGACTGTTGGGGTAGAAGGTTTTCTTGATGGCATGCACCATCTTGTGCATTGCTGCACGCCAGGCGACCTATGGCAGACACCTGTGGGCGACGCTGGGACAGCTCCTGGCATCCTTGCCAGACTGTGAGGCAACCAGGCAAGCCATTCACCTTTCTGCTCTGAGTCTGGAGCTGTCGAGACACCAATCAAGGGTGTCCTATGATGCCAATGAGGTAGCCTCCAGGCCAGCGGGAACTTCAGTCTGCAATAGGGTGATGGCATGGCTTTGTCTGTCCAGGTTATCACCCTTGGCCTAGTGTAGAGTGCTTTCCTCACGATACCAGGGGGGACCCATTTCTTTTCCTGCAGGGCCAGGCATGAGCTTGTAGGGCACCTTCCTGCTCCCAGTCCACGGAAGCCTCCGCCTGCCCCTGACTAGTCTCTAGCCATACCAGACCCATGAGGAGCCTCTGCCTCTCTGCGTCTCCCCCACAGGTGGCTGAGGGAACAACCATTCCCTCAGGGTTTGCCAGCACCACAATATGGTGGTGGTTTGGTAATCTGACCCAGAAGTGATGAATGGTAAAGATTGATTCTTAGAAGATATGAAAATTACGTAGTCGCCATAGTTCTTGATCTTTCAGAATATCTTCATCATTCATCCCTGCAGCCTGCCCACCATCCCCCTCAATAGCCAGGCTTCTCGGCAGTCTCTCCTCCCTTCTTTTTGCCTTCCCTTTTTTTTTTTAAAAAGAAGAAAAAGGGGACTAGCCATCAGGAAGAAACTCCTGCTGACCCCAACAATAACAAACAAAAGTTGTTTGCAGGCCCTGTTCTTGGCCTTTGATTTTGTAGGGGAGAAGGCACTTTCTACCTTTGAATGCATTGCCCTTTTTCCTTAGCACCACTTGGTGCCCCAAAAAGTAAAAGGAAAAAACCATAACAGCAAAAAAAAAAAAAAAAAGACAAGTGTGTATGTCTTAATATATACATCTTTTTGTTTTGGAACTCCTTCGGGATCCTTGATTTTTCTTAAGAGAAAAAAAAAAAGATTAACTTTACACTTGACATGGGTCTGTGCTTTTAGCAATTGCATTCTTTTTCCTGATCCTTTGAGGGATGGAGTTAGCAAAGGAACTCAGGAAGCTATGGGCCACCTATTTTTCAGACAGGAGCCCATTCTTTACAATTCAGCTTCCATGTGTAGTCCACTGTTTTTTGACCAGCTACACCTTTCTTTCCTCTTAAACCCCTTTTATGGATTCTCCCTTACTCATTTTTGAGAGGGAGATTCCCTCAAAAATGTCCATTTCTTCTTGGTCCTTCTGATGACCCCTGTTCTCGGTCTTGTCCTTAGGAGTCCTCTCCCTGGTTTATTATTTTTCTTGAAACTCACCTAGCCTTAGCAGCCTGTGCCCTGCCTTGGTCCTCAGACCTCCGAATAGGAAGGCTTGCCTTTCTCCCATATTACATCTCAGTCATATGGGACACTTGAACCTTAAACCACAATGTTCTTCTCCTCAAATGGACAATTAGGTTTGGCTGTGTCTCCACAAGGCTCCAGGGCTTCTTGGGCCACTAGTCTCAGAGAGGTTCTCCTTTCCTTGTAACCCATGCTATGAGCTGGTCCTTCCATTTTTTTCAAGGACAGCTCTCTCTGGGTTCCTGTTTCACAGGGTGTCAGATGTCCTAAGTTTGGCCTGAGAGCAAGCCAGCTCTACTGGCACACTCCCTTCTGACCAAGGACATGGAGCCTCCACCACTGCATCTGAAGGTGGGTGTCCCAACCAAGGAGGCCTGTTCAGCCACTGACATGCAGACCAGTTGTTGGTTTAGATCACTCAATCCAAGGATTCTCAGATGGTCTACTGTAAGAAATGGTCAAGGGCCGTTTTCGAAGAGTCCTTAGATGACTCTGATCGATCATACATGGTGTCCTCTCTGACTCTGATTTTCGACTGTGGAACAGTCAAGAAGTTGAGCATTGACTATGGGGCTGGTGTCATTTGGGGTTCTTCTCTGGCTCTTGTCATAGTCCATGAATGAAATCTCTACCCCCACGGCTAACCCCACAGCCTTGCTATGCTGCCCACTCACACACGCCTGCTCAAGACTTGGCTCACAACCATTATGGACATATTAGTGCCACTATCCTACCACCTTCCTTTCACCAGGGGCTCTCGGCTTTACACACCCCAGCCCGCCGCTACCCCCCAATTTCCCCTACCTCTTGTACCACCACATCCTGCCCAAACCCTCGTAGGACAAAAATAAAGCATCTCATCTCACTACTCCTGCTCCTGTCCGGGGACATAGAGGCAAACCCCGGCTCCAACCCCACAAATACAAATACCCACTCCCCCTTCTCTTTCCCCAAAGGCCTCCGTATCCTGCACCTAAACACCTGCAGCTTATTATCTAAAATCTCTCTGCTGCAACCAATTGCTTTAACACAGCGCCCTGACATCCTAGTCATTTCCAAAACCTGGCTAAAACCTCATCATACTGACGCGGAAGTATCCATACCAGAACACAATAATCAGGCATGACCGGCCAGGCAAAAAGAGAGGCAGTGGCACGGCTATGTACATCGCCAATAGTCGTCAGTTGACAATAGTGGACATCCCCTCACTCCCTGGAAACATAGACTCTATACTCATCAAACTCTGACTTCCTAGTTCCACCCCCATATACATGGCAGGCTCATACTGCCCCCCCTGCACACCATCTGAGGACATCCTTTCCCACCTGATCACCTTGCAGTCCCTAGCTGTTGGGGGTGAGCTCCACGCCACCGGTGATTTTAACACAAACTGGCTAGGTCCTGATAAAGCCCACCTGAAGACCAAAATTAAGGCCCTGAACCTCACTCAACTCATTGCCGATCCCACCAGACTCGATCACAAGACACAAAACCACTCCTTACTGGACTGGGCTCTCACCTCCCACCCCCACAGGATTCTAAGCTCAGGCCTGCTACCCGATTCCGTAAGTGATCATCAATGATTTTCATGATCAGGAAGGTGCATTACCCCACTGCCCCCCCAAGACACTGCGCACCAGGTCCTATAACTTCCTCAACTTAGCATCTCTCCTGTCAGACTTAGGATGCATAAACTGGTCTTTTATCCCCGAGGCATCCTCTATTGACACAGCCTTTGAGGCATTCAAAACCAGTTTCCTTAAAGTCTGGGATAAACATGCCCCCCTTCGAACAAAAAGAGTTAGAGGCGCACATCTCCCCTGGATCACGGTAGACATAATCAGAAAATGCCACTCCAGGGACCACGCCTGGAAAGCCCAAAAGAAAATGGGCACACAGGCTTCCCTCACTACATATAGATCTCTCCGAAATGCATGCACAAACAGCATCCACCAAGCCAAAAAGAGTTACTTCCTATCGGCCTTTAGCAAAAACATAAACCACCCGACTGATTTCTGGAAATCACTCAAATCCCTGCTCTCCCCACCCCCTACAATATCAGCCCAGGGCTCCCTCTCCGACCCCATCTGCGTAGCTGAAGCCTTTAACACCCACTTCTCCAGCTGTGCAGACAAGCTTCTGTCCTCCCTCCCATATATTCACCCCTTGGTCCCCCTCCAACGCAAATGTGCCCCTCAAACTGCCCCCCAGTCCTGCCGTTCTCATTCCGCCCAGTATCCCAAGCAGAAGTCTTCCGCTCCTTACGGGCCCTGAACCCAAACAAAGGCAAATGCCCATCGTCCCTGGACACCAAGATGCTTTTTCTATCCGCCCCAGCCATAGCCACCCCTCTTGTCGCCCTCTTCAACCTCTCCTTCTCTTTGGGCAAGCTACCTACGGCCTGGAAGCTGGCCACCGTTATACCTCTGCCAAAAGGTGGAGACCCTTCCTCCCCAGGCAATTATAGACCCATCTCCCTACTTCCTATCCTGACCAAATTACAGGAATGACTAGTCCTGTCCCAACTCACTCCATACCTGGATGCCTCTTCCTTTTTCACACCTTTCCAATCGGGCTTCCGAAAATCTCACTCAACCATCACCTCCCTGCTACGTGTCATTGGTGACATTCTCACTGGCATGGACAAAGGAAACATCACCTCAGCCATCTTTATTGACCTAGGCAAGGCCTTTGATACCATCTCCCGCTCCCTACTCCTCTCCAAACTCACAGACGCAGGGCTGTCTAAACCAGCCACTGAATGGTTCCATGACTACCTAGTGGGCAGGAAACAGTCAAACTAGCCTCACACACCTCAAACCCCTTGCCAGTCTCTGCCGGTGTCCCCCAAGGATCTGTCCTAGGTCCTCTACTCTTTTCCATCTTTCTAAACGACCTCCCATCAGCATGCTCCCACTCATCCATCCAGATGTATGCGGACAACACAGTCCTATATGCCTCTGGTCCCACAACATGTAGCGTAGCAACCCTTCTTCAGGAAGATTTCTATGCCATCCAGAACTGGTTCAGGTCAAACCAGTTATTTCTAAACCCTAAAAAAAAGTATCACTAACATTTGGCTCCCAACAAAGACTCTTCCGTCAAGCCCCCTGCCCCCCTTTCAAAACCTTGGATGGGACTTCTCTGGAGAATTGCACTAGCTTCAGATATCTAGGTGTCTGGCTAGACCAGCACCTAGATTTCACCTCTCACATCGACTCCTTACGCAAGAGGCTGCTCCCCAAACTTGGTGCACTATACCGAAACAAAAGCAGTCTCCCCACACAGACAAGGCACGCCATTGTCCAAAAAATGATTCTTCCTGTACTCGACTACTGCGATATAGTATACACCATCGCCCCCATGTCCGCCCTGGCCAGCCTAGACATGCTGTTCCACTCTTTCTGTCGTTTCATCCTCGACTGCCTGCAATCTACACACCATTGCAACCTATACAGCTCTTTAACCCTGCTGTCCCTCCATGATCGCAGACTAACTAACTGTGTTAGGTTCGCAGCAAAATATTGGTCCCTCTCCCTTCCCTCCTACCTGTCCTCTACCGTCTCCCAACAACCTCCACCTGCGTACTCCCTCAGGAGCGCAGACTCCAGACTACTACATGTCCCGTTTATGTGCACAACCAAAGGCCAGGCCACCTTTAACTACCGAATCCCACAGATTTGGAACGCCCTACCTGCCCCCATAAGACACACACCAAACCCCTACCATCGCAACCTACTACTCAGAGTGCACTTCTCCTCCAGCTGCTCCTGTTTCAATTAACAATTTTACTATCATGTTGTTACAATCTAAATGTATATGAAAAGTACACTACCCTCCAATTCTTTACACTGTATGTGTTCTACCCCTGTCTGTAATTTCTCCCAAATGTTTTAAGGTGTAAGCCTTTGTTTTTACATTTTGTACTGTATATGTATTAATTCATGTTATGTATTGGGTCTTGGCCCCCAGGTCGCATCTGGAATCGAGCATGTTGCTCAGTATGCCTTCCTGGTAAATCTCATAAATAAATAAATAAATAAAAATGTCCCTCTGGAACATGTACAAAAGAAGGCAGGGTACCCCTTTACAGACATTTTGGATAGGAACGAATCCCCAACAGTTGAGTTTCCCAGGGCTGAGGCCATATTATTTTATTTATTTATTTATTTAAACCTTTGTTTACCAGGTAAGTACAATGAGCCAAGGCCCATTTTCATGTATGACCTGGGACCATAAATATACAGTCAAGATGGTACAAAAATTATTAAACATACAATACAAACATTACATTAATAACAAATATTAATATTCAATACACACAACTGGACCGGCCCTGGAAATTTGGCAGCATCTGGCATCCTGCCCAGCACCCTCCACCCATATGGTCCACAAGTATGCAGTCCCCAACAGGCCCCTTTTCAGGATTCAAATGTAATGGGCACAGCCAGTCCGTTAGTCAACCCACTCAATATAATGTAAATAGAGGGACTTACCTGAGTGTAGGGTGCCAAGGGGTAGTCCTGAGGAGAGGTCATCCACCAATGTACCTGTAAAATAAAAGATGAAAAAAGAGGGTCACAAAGGATCCGCAGCTCTTAGGGGGTCCACTAGGGCAGAAAGGACAGGTTAGGGAAAGAAATATACTTATCTAATAAGGTAGGTGCCCATGTGCTGTCTGACCTGTAGAAATAACATAAAAATAGGTTAGTTAAAAGGAGAAAACCATGAAAGCAAAGCAGAAGAGAGAAAAGGAAGTTAGGTTTGGGGGAAGGGACTTAGCTAAAAACCCCTTTGCCCCAATGGTGGCCGAGTGGCCAGTATTTATTTAGTACCCCAAGTAGCTAGTGAAGGCTAGTGCTCTTTTGTTATGTGAATAGGGGAGGACAGAAACAAGCAAAGAGAGGATCTGGGCTATAACAGCCCACAGATAAGCAGGCAGCAGACAGCAGCAAAAGCCCAGAGGGGCATAAAAATAAAACTACTTGGGGGAAATGCAGGCAGTCCTCCATAGCAAGCTCCAGGTGGGCCATGTTGTGTAAGGTTTGCTGGCTGGCTCTGATGTCACTAGAACAATTTTATTTTATTTATTAGTTTTTGTTGACCGAGTAAGTGCACTAACAAATCCTGCCTATTTTCAGGCACGACCTGGGGGAAGGGATACAGATGAATGCCAACTGAACTTGAATCAGATTAAGCTGTTGGTGATATTGTAACCCCCTGCAAATGGGGGTTCCCAAAAGACTTCCAGGAGCTTGCTTGAATGCTCCAAGCCTGAATGGTGTTTGGCGTTTAAGCCATTTATCAGTGAGTGTTTTTAGAACCTCTGGTACTGTCTCTTTAAGAGCTGTCTGCTTGCAGACATAATTAGATTGTATGAGGGACTGTGTGTTTCTTTGATTGAGTACCACTCAAGCTGCTGCCAATTCACCCCATTTTTGCAGTCACTAGGGTGCAAAGGAACCTGTCTGAAAGATGTAACTGATTGCCAGAAATCATTTACAGTAATAATAAAATTACAGTTTGTCTAACCTACTTTCTTTGCAGTCAGAACTGTCTGCCTAGTTCCCCATTCTGGTTTTGAACTGCTGAACTGGACCAATCAGTGTGGGGTAAACTAGCTCTAAAATGATGCCTTGGACGAATCGAACTTGGGACTCATAATCTGAGCCAGCCACAAGAGGATTGTATGAGCGGTGACTCTGGGAGATGTAGTTTGAGACTTGTGCCTTTTGGACCAACAGCAGCAGTCTGTGTGTGGTGACAGCAATCCAGTCAAGAACTGGGAGGAACTCAAAGAGTGCAGGTTTTGTCTGTTGGGAGTTTCAGTTGAGATCTGAAAGTGAAGGGAAAGAAACCCTGTACTCCTTCAGTGCACAGTTTCAGTCAAAAACGTGTGCAAGGCCCAGAGTTCCGGTCTACAACTTGTGTAACTGCTTGTTAGGACTGAATCGTCCTGTGAAAAGAATCAAAGGATCTCTGAAGAGTAGAAACCAGGCTCACCCTGTAGAAGACTGAAGAAATTGTTGAATTACACTCGGTCTGTCAGGAACTGAATCTGCTGTGTGTTCTCCTGGTTATTGTGCAGTAATTGCGATTGGGATACAGATGCAGCCTGCCTGGTATAGTGCTTTCTTTTTTTACCATATAAATGTGTGAGAGTCTCTTGGAGATCAAAAGTAGCCCTGCTGACATTGAAGGACCATATCTTCTTTGGAGGTCGTGAGTACTAATTCAGGTCGCTCCCTGTTGAATTGCCACATTAAATCCAAATGGAATTACTGTACTGCTGACTGTTTAATTTTCCTTTTCTCTGTGTGAAAGGGCCCCTACCAGCTGCCACGGTTTGGACTAGCCACTAGGGCCTGGGTACCCAGGGACAGTAACTGGTAAGGGATAGGCCTGTGCACAGAGCCATAGTAGATAGTAAAGTGATAAGCTAATTAACCTGATTTCCCCTGTCCTTGTTATATCCCCTAAATAAATCAGAGCTGTTTGTTTCAACAAAGTTATACTGCCTGAGGTATTTGTCTATGTTAAAGTACTGTACTGTGATTGTTGCACTGTATCTTATTTTACAGGATGTCGGTGCCTGAACCAGCCTTGAGGTAAGTGTATACTGTGAAGGTAATTCTGCTATATTGTGTGGGCCTAGTGGGAAGAAAGGGAGTTGCAGTGTCCCGAGGGCTGTGACCAAGTAAGTTTAACTATTGCAAACCCTGACCTCTGGGTGGAGGCACCGCCTGGATCAGGCCCCTCAACCTGTTGGTGGCAAATCAGGCGGGGTAGTAGCCCTGGGATGGCGCCATCTAGGGTTACATTTGAGGCTCACCGCTGGGATTGTGTGTCCTCTAGTGGCCATATTTACAAACCACTGTTAAGGGAAAAAAATAAATAAATAAATAAATGGGTACCCGACAGAAGTGGCTGTGCACCGGCTGGTGGAGTGGTGTACTAGGGAGGAGATCGACCCCAAAATGCTATGCTTATCCTGGACATCCCCTGGGTATCAATACGGACACTGTGCAGGAGTACTTTCCAAGGTGGAAGGTTTACAAAATCCTGTGGTGGTGGGTGTCACGCTAATCTGCTCACCCACACTTTCCTGGCCTAGTGAGTTTAAGGATCCCATAGATAGCTCCAAAGTACCACAGACCATTACCCCAGAGGAGCCCTCACTGCTTGGAGAGTGATAACTAAGGACAGTAAAGACCGGGGAATGAGCCCCCACCACTATCTGAAACTTTGAGGAGAATTTGCTAAATGGTTGCTGGGAGAAGGGAAAACTGGGGGACTTGAAGAAACCATTCTTGCCACCTGGGGTTGTTCCTCCCCAACACCCTCTCCTGCTCCAGTACCCGTAATGGTGGCTAGACAATACAGACTCCTATTTCTGCACCTGCCATTAGTCACGACTCTTACCGAAGGTTGAGGATCTTCTCTGGCCCCTCCCACCCCCAAGGGAGGATGACTGGGAGACCTGGATGAACTATGTTGCCCCCAAGTGCTAGAATGGCAATGCTCGGAGCGGCGAAAGAGGGTTAGTGAGCCTCCGGGTCCTGCCCTGGCTACCATCCGTGCTAAACGGGCCAGTAACCCTGAAGCGACTGCACGATTCATCTTGAGGCCTTGAGAATGTGTATGGAGCCCAGATTCTGATGAGGACTATGTGTGAGAGTAAGAAATGCACAACAGTACCAAGGAGTTGTTGTCTGTGATGTCTCGGCTGGAAAAATTGTTGCAAGAATGCCTCAGAAAGGGTAGTTTGCCAGCGATTGAACTGGACGAACCAGACTGGACAGAATCCTTAAGTCTGCCCCTTCTCAGAACTGCTGTTGCTTCAGTTCGCCTGTAAATCGACTGGAATCCCACCCTCCTATGATGAGTTAATGAGAGAAATTCGAGGAGTTGAGAAAAGGCGACCTCGGGAGGATCTGCACCAATAGCTGTGGCTATGACCCGAGTGACTGAGGTGGCCCATCAAGTGAGTTCAGGGGCAGAGGTTGGCAGTCAATGAGTGCTCTGATAAGGAAAAGATATGCCACAATGGGGCGAACTGTTGAGAGATCCGAGAATTCAAAAACAGTCCCTTTATGAAGGCCACGCCTGCAAGTACAGGCCCCGACCTATATCCGACTGCATCTGCTATGGGGTGGGGATACCACCCATGTATCTCCTGCTGATAACAGCTCGAACTCGATTCCTTGACCATGGAAGTGGAGAAACTGACGAGATGTCTCCAAATGCTTATCACGCCGCGAACAGAGATGGCACAAGGTTTCCAGTTAGTAATACCCCACCCTGGCTCCCAGTGGCACCTCGGCCAACTCAAACTCAAAAAGTATGTTTTGCTATAATTGTGGGAAGGATGGGCACATGAAAAGGAATGCCAATCCCAAAGACACTGACAAAGTTGCATATAGGCTACAAGGAGGCTTGGAGAACAAATCAGTGGTTAAGGTGCGAAATGATCCAGTGAGGGCACCAAAATCTTAATTCACGTCCTTTTGTGGCAAGGTCAGTTGCCCAGGCCCCACTACCGCCTCTCCAGACTGGTCCAGAATAGTGGGTCCCTCATGGAGACCACTGTAAAGGTAAATGGAGTGTCTACAAGGCTGTATTAGACAGTGGCTCCCAAGTGACAATTATGTTTCAAGATTGGTATCAAAGCATTTGTCAGGCGTGCCACCACAACCATTAGAAGGACTGCATGTATGGGGGTTAAGTGAGAGGCCTACCCTATTCTGGGTATATCCGAATTTGGCTGTCTTTCCCCACCTCCGTGGCTGGAGTGGCCGAACAAGTGAGACCCTAGCCTTAGTGTGTCCCCCACTGGACTGTATGATGGTGTCCTTTGTTGATTGGAACAAATGCTCATATATTCAGAAGGCTGCACATTTGTGTTATGAAAACAGGGTCAAAGACTAGTAGAGCTTTAAGAGTTCAGGCTTTAATTAAGAAGGCCTATGAGGCACAGAGAATGCTGAAAAATATAGAACCAGAGGAACCGGTCGAATTGTATGGAAGAAGGATCCTGAGTCTCTGATCCTGGCACCAAATGCCCAGTGTACCTTACAGGGAGAGTCCATATCAGAAAGGATGTTAAGAATAAAATATTAATGTTGGATGCACCAGGCGATGGAAAATTGCCAGAGGACTGCTGGTCAAGCCTAGTATTTTGCCCGCTAGAGCCCATGCTTATGCCAGAAGGTAATGGTCCAAGTTCATAATGTGTCTGAAAGAGACATTCGAGTAAATAGAGGTTGCATCCTGGCTAATGGCGTGACAGACACTGCAGTGCTACCCAGCAGCAAGAGTTCAGGAAGAATGACAGAGTAGCAACAAGACTTGTTTGATTTCGGCAACTCCCGCTGCCAGCTGAATGGAAAGTGAGGATCAGTGAAGCTTGCCCAGAGACCAGGTGTTTTCTTTAAAGGAATGGGACGTGGGATGCGTGCAAGGAGCTGAGCACAATATCCGGCTGCATGACGAAAGACCATTTCGTGAGAGGTCTCGACGCCTGGCACCTGCTGATATAGATGATGTGAGGCGGCATCTGCAAGAAGATGTTAGCGGCTGGTGTAATACAAGAATCCAGAAGCCCATATGCTTCCCCATTGTGGTAGTGAGGAAAAAGAATGGGACGGTAAGGATGTGCGTGGATTGTCGCACCTTAAACCGGCGGACTATCCTAATCAGTACACAATGCCCGCATTCAGGATGCTGGACTGCCTAAGCAGGAGCAAGTGGTTCTCTGTGCTGGATCTCCCATGTGGGTACTACCAGATCCCGATGGCCCCAGAGGACCGTGAGAGACAGCCTTTATCTGTCCGCTTGGCTTCTATGAATTCATGAGGATGCCTCAAAGGTTTCAGGTGCCCCAGCCACTTTTCAACGATTGATGGAGCGTGCAGTGGGGACATGAACTTACTAGAGTGCCTGGTATACCTAGATGATGTTATTGTGTTTGGCAGCTCACTGGAGGAACATGAGAGCAGATTATTTAAGGTATTGGATCGACTGGAGGACTTTGGCCTTAAACTGTCCATTGATAAGTGTCAATTCTTTCAAACATCAGTAAAGTATGTGGGACACATAGTATCCACCGAGGAATAGAGACGGCCCAAGTAAAGTTGAGGCCTTGACCACTGGCACAGCCAAAAATCTAAAAGAACTGCATAGATTCCTGGGATTCTGTGGTTATTATCGGCGTTTCATCAAGGACTATTCAAGAGTGATCCGCCCTTTACTTAACCTTACTCAAGGTATCCCCAACCCACAAAAATACCAAAGTCAGCGTCCTCAAGACTGAAAGAGTGTATTTTCATCCGAGTGAAGTATTTGGGCCCGCTGGACTCTGATTGTGAGACTGCTTTTCATGAGATCATATATCAACTTACCCATGCTCCAGTGCTGGCCTATGCCGATCCAAAAACCTTCGTCCCACACTGATGCTAGCTTGCAAGGGTTGGGGGCTGTGTTGTACCAAGACACGAGAATGGCCTGAGACCAGTGGCCTTTGCCAGTGAAGCCTGACCCCATCCGAAAAGAACTATCCTGTACATAAGTTAGAGTTCCTAGCTTTGAAGTGGGCTATTGTTGACCAATTCCATGAGTACTTGTATGGGGCTAAAATACTAGTAAAACTGACAATAATCCTTTGACCTATGTGCAGACCTCAGCTAAGTTGGATGCCACTGGCCACAGGTAGCTTTCTGCATTATCTACATATGACTATGCTCTCGAATACCGAGCAGGTCTGAACCACATAGATGCTGATGCTCTCTCCCGGGCCTGTTCCCAGAATGATTGGGTCCGATTGGCAGAACCTGACATTCGGGCACTCTGCGGAAGTTTGACAGGAGGAACAAATGTCCACGGACGCAGATGGACTGCATGGTGGATTGCTTGGGACCCTCTGAGATTGCATACCTGCTGCTTTGCCACTTTTCTGCAATAGACATTGGTGCACTGCTCAGCTGGACAATGACAGTATTGACGGAGCTCAATCCAGCGATCCTATGATCAAATCAGCTTTGAAGCCCTCTATGCAGGAAAAGATGTGTCAAATTACAGCCCACTGATTTGAGAACTGCACTGTTATACAAAGAAGGTCCTAGGTTGAAACTGATCAATAAACTGTTATAAGAAAACAGTAGACAGAGGGACAAGTAACAAACAACAACTGGTGCTGCCCACTGCATTTGAGACTCAGTATTGAGGTCCTTGCACAACCACATGGGGCACCTTGGTATAGACAGAACACTTGACTTGGTGAGATCCAGATTCTATTGGCCTAAGATGGGGCTGATGTGGAGCCTAACACTCTGAACTTATGATGGCTGCTTACAGAGAGCTTTTGAAGGCTGCCCCTTGTTAACATAACCACCAGTGCACCCATGGAGCTGGTCTGTATTGATTTTCTGAGTTTGGAGTCAGATCAAAGAAATATCAGTAATGTGCTGGTGGTCACTGACCATTTCACGAGATATGCCCAAGCTTTTCCCACCAAAGACCAGAAAGCATCCACTGTAGCCAAAGTACTCGTAGAAAACTTTTTGTTCACTATGAGGCTCACAAAGATCCATTCTGATCAAGGGAGAGACTGAGAGTCGTCTGATCAAAGAGATGCTTTCTCTGTGGGGAGTGAGAAAGTCCAGAACCACTTTACCACCCCAGGGGACCCACAGCCTGAACGTTTCAACGCACTTTGCTAGATATACTAGGCACCCTGCACCCAAAGGACAAGCCTAGATGGAGCCAACAAATTAGCACCCTGGTACATGCTTATAACTGCACCAAAAGTGATGCCACTGGGTTCTCCCCTACCGCCTGATGTTTGGAAGAAGCTCGACTACCGGTAGATGTGTGTTTGGGTCTCTCTGATGGGGTTCAAGCTGACAACTATTTACAGTATGTGCAAAAGTTAAAGGCCCAGCTAACTCATGCGTACCAACTGGCTCAAACCATGGCTGCCAAAAGAAATCTGGCCAACAAAGAAGGTATGATAAAGGTGAAAGCACAGGAACTCCAGGAGGGAGATCGGGTATTGCTAAGAAATCTGGGACTGCATGGCAAACACAAGATTGCTGACAGATGGCACCATCTCCCTCACATTGTAGTGGGCAAACTAGATGATCTGCCAGTGTACAAAGTAAGGCCTGAGAACAATTCAAAGATGTAAAAACAATGCATAAAATCATTTACTACCCATTGGACAAATCCTGATTGAGTCTGAGCCCCAGAAGATGCCCCTCTGGACCAGTGACTAGAGCTGCTGCTAAGAAAAAGATCAAGGAAGTCTGCACCTACAGAAGCAGAGTTAAAGTGTTCCCCTGCACAAGTCCCAGTTGAGCATGACTGTCAGTCCATATCAGAAGAAAGTGAGAGTGACTTTGAATACTATCCTTCTTACGAACTGAGTCAATTGTTTGGGGCAATCCCTAGTCAATACTGGAGACAAAGCTGGGCCTTCTGGACTGTCTATGCCCCCAGCTTCATCCCTGGAGCCAATGCTCCCAGAAAGTGAAGTGCAAGCATCAGATCAGATGAAATGGAATCATTGTGCATGGTTGAACTGTTTGAGCTTTCAGGGAGGAAAATGATAGATTGGGGCAGACTGGTGATACACCGAACAAGAAGAGTATTTTGAGTGCCCTGACAGTCCACTGCCAGTGTCAGAACTCTCCATGCAGGCCAAATGTTGTGGACTCAGAAACTGTAACTCCTGGAGCTGAAAGTGCCCCAAGTTCTAACCTCTCTACCCCATGGAACTCCCCTGACAAGTGAGAACAATGCTGAAAATGAGGCTCAGAGTGCAGAGACTGTAACAGCTCCCCTAGAAAAGACTGGTCGAGCTGTAAAGCCTGTGGTGCACCTCAGTTATGATTCCCTGGGCAGCCAGTGGACCTGCCTCTCAATGTTGTCCATAAAAGAGTGTATGTGTCCCCGAGCTCATTGCCCAAACTGGCGCGTTAGTGCAACTCAAGTTACTTATGTTGCCCTCTAAGTATGGTGCCCTTGCCCGTCAGCCCCAAGGTAACTGATAGGAAGGTCCCCTCTCTTCAGGTTTCATGTACAAGAGGTAATAACTTGAGTTATGGTACAATGTGTGTGTTATACTGTGTAAAGTGACGTATCTGCAATGTTTCGAAATGGTTCTTGGTAAAATGATGTATTGACTGTGATTACATGTGTGAGCCTAATGCAAATGTATATGGTTGCAGTTGAAACTTATAGAGTGCCTTGTAGCGGACGTCAAGCTTTTCCCCAAACCAGGAAGGGTGTACCCCCTGCAAATGGGGTTCCCAAAACTTCAGGAGCTTGCTTGAATGCTCCAAGCCTGAATAGTGTTTGGCGTTTAAGCCATTTATCAGTAGTGTTTTAGAACCTCTGGTACTGTCTCTTTAGAGCTGTCTGCTTGCAGACATAATTAGTTGTATGGGGGACTGTGTGTTTCTTTGATTGAGTACCACTCAAGCTGCTGCCAATTCACCCATTTTGCAGTCACTAGGGTGCAAAGGGAACCTGTCTGAAGATGTAACTGATTGCCAGAAATCATTTACAGTAATAATAAAATTACAGTTTGTCTAACCTGCTTTCTTTGCAGTCAGAACTGTCTGCCTAGTTCCCCATTCTGGTTTTGAACTGCTGAACTGGACCAATCAGTGTGGGGTAAACTAGCTCTAAAATGATACCTTGGACGAATCAGAACTTGGGACTCATAATCTGAGCCAGCCACAAGAGATTGTATAGGCAGTGACTCTGGAGATGTAGTTTAGACTTGGTTGCCTTTTGGACCAACAGCAGCAGTCTATTGTGGTGACAGCCAATCCAGTCAAGAACTGGGAGGAACTCAAAGGAAGGCCAGTTTTTGTCTGTTGGGAGTTTCAGTTGAGATCTGAAAGTGAAGGAAAGAAACCTGTACTCCCTTCAGTGCACAGTTTCAGTCAAAAACGTGTGCAAGGCCCAGAGTTCCGGTCTACAACTTGTGTAACTGCTTGTTAGGACTGAATCAGTCCTGTGAAAAGAATCAAAGGATCTCTGAAGGTAGAAACCAGGCTCACCCTGTAGAAGACTGAAGAAATTGTTGAATTACACTCGGTCTGTCAGGAACTGAATCTGCTGTGTGTTCTCCTGGTTATTGTGCAGTAATGCGATTGGGATACAGATGCAGCCTGCCTGGTATAGTGCTTTCTTTTTTACCATATAAATGTGAGAGGTCTCTTGGAGATCAAAAGTAGCCCTGCTGACATTGAAGGACCATATCTTCTTTGGAGGTGCGTGAGTACTAATTGAAGGTCGCTCCCTGTTGAATGCCACATTAAATCCAAATGGAATTACTGTACTGCTGACTGTTTAATTTTCCTTTTCTCTGTGTGAAAGGCCCCTACCAGCTGCCACGGTTTGGACTAGCCACTAGGGCCTGGGTACCCAGGGACAGTAACTGGTAGGGAGATAGGCCTGTGCACAGAGCCAAAGGTAGATAGTAAAGTGATAAGCTAATTAACCTGATTTCCCTGTCCTTGTTATATCCCCCTAAATAAATCAGAGCTGTTTGTTTCAACAAAGTTATACTGCCTGAGGTATTTGTCTATGTTAAAGTACTGTACTGTGATTGTTGCACTGTATCTTATTTTACAGGATGTCCGGTGCCTGAACCAGCCTTGGGAGAGTGTATACTGTGAAGGTAATTCTGCTATATTGTGTGGGCCACTAGTGGGAAGAAAGGGGGTTGCAGTGTCCCAGAGGCTGTGACCAAGTAAGTTTAACTATTGCAAACCTGACCTCTGGGTGGGCACCCGCCATTGGATCCAGGCCCTCAACCTGTTGGTGGCAAATCAGGCAGGGGTAGTAGCCCCTGGGATAGCGCCATCTAGGGGTTACAATATTTTTAGTGAATGAGGGAAATTTGGCCAGGACACCGGGGAAATTCCCTTACTCTTTTCGATAAGTGCCATGGGATCTTTAACATCCACCTGAGCTACCACCAATCCAGGCAGATGGGACCTTGGTTTAACGTCTCATCTGAAAGACGGCACCTCAGAAGTGCAGCACCCCTCTCATGCTGCACTACAGTGTCAGTATTGGGATATTAACCCAAGTGCCAGATGTGGGAACTGAACCCACAGGCCTCTGATCTCCCGGCTTCAGAGGCGTGTGTGCTACCCACTGAGCCACTGTTAGCAATGTCAGCAGGAGGCAGGACCAGCCAGCTGAAAGAAAAGATAGAAGCAGAGTAAAGGAAGTGGTGTTCGGGGGAGGTGCACAACAGCAGTGGGAAGGAACTTGTTCTAAAAAAGTTTCCACCATTGACAGGGGCTCAAGCTCTCTCCTGATTGGCTGCCAGTGTCCACAGCACCAAATGCTCCAATCAGGTGCAAGTAGGGTGAGCATGAGAGCTGAGTAGTGTAGCTCAGCCTTTTGTTCTCTCTCTTCCTCTCTAAGCTGGCAAGCAGTGCAGTGGTCAGTGGTGGGCTCCGTCACCCACCACCCAGACTACAAGAAAAAAGAAAGAAAAAAGGTAAACTAAGTTTTAAAAAAGATAGGCTATGAACATACGAAATTTGCCAGCAGATAAAGGCCTAGAGGTCTATCAAGTCTGCTCGAATGTGCAGCTAGCACCCCTTATTCTGTAGCTGCCCCTTCCTTCCACCCTTCCCCTTCATTGACCGTCCCCCTTGTCCTGTCCCATCCCCTTTTGAAGCAGTCCACTGTTCTACTGGATACCACTTCTGCAGGTAATGCATTCCACCCATCCACCACCCTCTCTGTAAAAAAGTGTCTCCTCATCTCCCCCATGAACCTTCCTCCCTCCAGTCTCATATCATGGCCCCTGGTGTCCTTCCCCTCCCTTACTTTGAACAGCCCCTCTGTACCTGTCTTGTTTATTCCTTTCATGAACTTAAAGGTTTCAATTATGTCCCCCCGTCCCTCCTCTCCGCCAGTGAGTACATGTTCAATCTCCTCTCGTATGATAAGTCCCCCAGCCCCTTGATCATCTTTGTTGCCCTGCGCTGCACCCCCTCCAGTAACTTAATGTCCCTCTTCAGATACGGGCACCAGTACTGCACACAGTACTTCAGGTGCGGTCTAACTAATGACCTATACAGTGGCAGAATCACCTTCTCCCTTCTTGAGGATATACCCCTTGCAATACGACCCAGCATTTTGTTGGCCCTTGCAGCTGCCTTCCCTACATTGTGCCGAGTTGTTCATTGACCCTGTAATGAGCACCCCCAGATCCTTCTCCTCCTCTGTCTGGGCTAGCTGCACTCCCCAGCTGGTAACTCCTCCTTGGGTTCTTCATCCCAAAATGCAGCACCTTGCACTTTTGGCATTAAACCCGGTTGCCAGGTGTCTGACCAGGTTTCAAGCTTTGCCAGATCATCCTGCAACCCCTGCCACCCCCCTAGGTCATCCACCATCGCTCCTACGTTGGTATCATCAGCAAACAGACTGATCTTGCTCTTGATGTCCCATGATATGTCTGCAATGAATATCCCAAACAACACTGGTCCCAACACTGAGCCCTGTGGAACACCGCTCGTCACTACCCTTGGGTGTGAGAGCTCCCCAACCACCACCACCACCCTCTGTTGCCTTCCCTGAAGCCAGTTTCCTACCCATCTCACCAGCTTTGCACCCGCCCCTGTGCATACTAACTTACTTCCCAGCCTTCCATGCGGCACTGAGTCGAATGCCTTACTAAAGTCCAGATACAGGACATCCACTGCATGGCCCCTGTCCAGTTGTCTAGTTACCCAGTCATAGAACTCCACCAGGTTGGTTTGGCAGGATCTGCCCCATATGAAGCCATGCTGTCTGCTGTCCTGTAGTCCTTTGGCCTCTAGGAGGGCCACCAGCCTCTCCTTCAGGATAGTCTCCATTAGCTTACCCATGATGGATGTAAGGCTCACTGGTCTGTAGTTTCCTGGTTCATCCTTGGGGTCACTCTTGTGGAGGGGCACCACATGAGCCATCCTCCAGTCCTGAGGTACACACTCCGAATGTAATGAGGCATTAAATAAGTCTGCCAAAGGTCCTGGCGCCTTGTCCACCCTCAGTGCCTTCAAACCCTCCCGAATTCTGCCCTCCATGATTTCCCCATCTGTCACCCCTTCCCCCCGTTTCTGCCATTTCTCCCCCCTTGAGTGTCACCTCCCTCTTCTCTTTAGTAAATACTGAGCAGAAGTACTCATTTAGTGCTTCTGCCTTATCGCACCCTGCTTCCACCCAGCCCCCCTCCTTCCTAATCCTTACTATGTGGTCCTTACTTGCTTGGTTAGTTGGACAAAAGAAGGCAGTTGCCTATAAGTATTGTCCTCCACATAAGTGGATCAATGAAGATGACCCTGTTCGATCAGCCAATTATCCAGTTTAGATTTAGCTCCTTTTCTCCCTGATGTACCTAAAGGAGTCCTTCTCCTCCTTCTTAATGCCTTGTGCCAGCCTAAGTTCCGCAGATGCCTTGGCTCCCCTTACTGCCCTTGTCACCTCCTTCGATTCTGTCAAGTACTGCTCCCTGTCCCCCCCCCCACCGTTTTCTTGTACTTCCTAAAGGCAGCTCATTTCTTCCTTACCTTTTCCATGACCTCCTTGCTCAACCAGCTCAGTTTCTTAGCCCTAGCCTTCTTGCTGTGGGCCTTGCAGCAGGTTTTGGTTGCCTCCACTATCCCCAGCTTTGTGAGCTCCAACCTCTGGTTAGTGTCCATACTAGATTGAATTCTGGCCAGATACCCTTTTACCACTTCCCCCATCCTCTCAAAGTCGGCCCTCCTGAAGTCCAGCACTCTTGTGCCAGATTCCAGTCCTTCCTTGCCCATATCCAATGTGAGCCATACTGAGTGGTGGTCACTCCCTGACAGTGGTTCCTCCACTGTAAGTTCTCTCACAAAGTCCCCATTTGCCAGCACAAGGTCAAGGGTATTCCCTAATCTGGTTGGTTCACTGACCATTTGCAGCAGGAAGCTGTCCTGGAAGGCATCCAGCAGTACCTGCTCCCTTCTGTTCCTGGTTGTTGAGGTACTCCAGTCCACTCCTGGCATGTTGAAGTCCCCCACAATCACCACACTACGCTTCTCACAGGTCCTCCTGATCTTTCCCACTAGTTCCCTGTCTAACTCCTCCTTCTGAGATGGTGGCCTGTACACCACTCCCATTCTAAGAATCCTATTCTTGGAATCCTGGATTTGCATCTAAAGTGACTCCGTACTACCCTCCTCCACTTCCTCCCTTACACACTTCAGTCCTTCCTTCACATATAGTCTTACACCCCCTCCTTTCCCAATCACCCTGTCCTTACGAAATAACCTGTACCCTGGTACAGACAGGTCCCAGTCCTTGTATTGTGTCGCCCATGTTTCTGTGATGGCTACAATGTCCACCTCTCCCTCTGCCATGAGCACCTGTAACTCTGCAGTTTTCCTCCCAAGGCTCCTAGCATTAAGGGTAACCACCTTCCACCCTCCCCCACCCCCATCCTGCCCTCCTTTACTAGCATCACTAATAGTACTTGCCATTTGTCCTTTGTCACTGTTATGGGGGGTTAGCTCATATGGTTTTCAACCTGTGGTCTCTGCATATCTCTTGCCCAATTGCCACCCCCACTCCTAGTTTAAATTCCCAACTTCCTCTATGTACTCCTCCATCCTCTGTTTCAACACTTTCTTTCCCTCCTCACTCAAGTGTAGTCTGTCCTTGGCATAGAGACTACTGTCCTCCCAGGTCCCTCCCACACCCCCAACAGCCCGTGCCCCTTTAGTACAACACCAGGTTCTTAGCCATCCATTAAATTCCTCTATTCTCAGCTTTCTAGTTAGCTAAAGGGCTAGCATTACCAAAGTAAAGAAAAGATCTTATTTCAAGAGGACTCTTGCAGAAGATAATCACCTTGAGGACTGCGCCCCCTGGCATCAGGACCACATGGAAACTTTTGCTAGCAGCGTCTGACGGGGGACCACCCACCTGATGTCATGAGATGGGCGTCAGCGTGACCCTGTATAGCAGGTGGTCCCCATGCCCGCCTTCCCAGTTCTTTCCCACCATCATCCTGTGCAAGTTGGACCTTGCGAAGATCATTGCTTCAGTTGATTGCCTTTTTTGGTTTAGTTAATCCCTTTGGTTTTTCTTTCCTTCATTCCCAAATTCCTCCTTCTGCCGCAATTCACTCGCTGTGGTATCCTTCTCACTTTCTGCCTTGGATTCATGCCTTCTGGTGGATTTGATGGACTATTCCTTTCCCCAGGCCTCACGGGTGTGTTGTTTCTCTCCACGGATGGCCTCCTTGGATAGGGAGTGGCAGCGAAGGTGGACCTCATTGTCCCGGAAAGACAACACTTTGGGTGTCTTCACGCAGAAGGGTCTTCAGGATAAGAAGGATCTTCGGGACCGGGATCGGCTGTTTTTCACCCGCAGCTCCTCCTGGGGGTCGCGGGTGCAGAGGCGCTGCCCTCCTGTTGGGGGGGTGCCTCTCAGGCCCAGACCACTCCCCTGTTAGGGAAGTGGCCTTTGGGTACTCCAGCTGTGCTGGTTCAGGTGGATGTCTCCAGTTCTCTGGGGACTCACACCACTCTTGGGTCCTGCTTCTCTCACAGGCCCAATTTTTGTGGCATGACTGGTAAGTCACTTGTCAGGCCCACCAGTGAGTGCACAGTCCCAGCTGGTAAGTCTTTCACTGGCTTCTCTAAGTCATTTGCGGGTCTTCCCGGCAACTGCCCATCACTTGCTGATAAGTCGCTCACCGTTTTTTCCGGTGACCACCCAGCTTCTGCTGATAAGTCGCTTGCTGGCTATACCAGTGAGCACCCAGCTCTGACTGTTAAGTCACTTGCTGGCTCCTCCAGCGAGTGCTCAGCTTCAGCTGGTAAATCGCTCGTCAGTTTCTCTGACAACGACCTAGCTCCAGCTGATCAGTTGCTTGATGGCTCCTACATTGAGCGCTCAGCCTTGGCTGTTAAGTCGCTCGCTGTCTCTTCTGCTGAGCACCCAGCTCCATCTGGTAGGTTGTTCACCGATTTCCATGGTGAGCATCCAGCAATAGCGGATGAGTCATTCACCAGTCCTTCCGGTGACCATCCTGCTCAGTCCGATAAACCGGTCGCTGACACCTTCGACGAGCACCCGGCCCTAATGGCTAAGTTGCTCGCCAACCCACTAGGCAACTGTCTGGCCTGCTCTATGTCATTCATTGACCCTCCCAGCAAGCACCTGACTCTGGCAAGTGGGTTGATTCCTGGTCCTCCTGGCAAGCACCCAGCACAGGCAGGTCAGCCGGGTGCCAGTCCTGGCAAAGACCATTCAACCCAGACTGGGGATCTGCTGGTACTCGCTGTAGGTGAGTGCACAGCCATGGAATCTTCATTGGGCCCCTCAGTAGGGCCCAACACGGGTCCTTGGGACCTGCATCTGCCTTGTTTCAGGCCTCAGCGGATGGAGCTCCCAGTGCCAGGGTGCTTTTCACTGGTGGGTCCATTGCCAGGAGCTCCCTCTCCTTCATTGGGCCTCCCGGCTTCAGGTTCCATCATCCAGGGTTTCTGACATTGGGTCACCTCTTTTCAGGGTTTCCGACATTGGCCTCCCGTATCAGAGGCCCTGCCCCTCCACCTTTGCAGCAGCAGGAGGATTGGCTACCTACGTTCCAGTTTTGGTGGAATTAGACTGGGGGCAGTACGGTCTTGCACTCTCTAGGCATTGTCCCACAGGTGGTGTTTCGATTTGAGTCTGGGACCTTTTTAGTTTGATTCTGCAGGTTTTTCCTGCCTCCCATGTTTTTAGTTTTTTGTGATTCACATTGCTTGGGACTCAGTTCTCAAGGTGATTACCTACTGCAAGAGTCCTCTCGAAGTAAGATAGTACAGTTGTGTAAGAATTTACCATAACAGTTGATCTTGAGAGAGGCTCTTACAGGTAAAACTCCTTCCCCTCCATCCCCAGTTTTATTAGTATCCATTAATGTTTTTAGTGATTTTTTGGCTTCCAGGAGCCTCCTTTTTTCCATTCTCCTGTTGTTCCTTGTGGAAGGTCTCCGGCAGGGGAACTGGAAGGCAGGCATGGGAACCGCCCACTATACAGGGTCATGCTGACGCCCATCTCGTGACGTTGGGTGGGTGGTCCCCCGTCAGACACTGCTAGCAAAAGTTTCCATGTGGTCCTGATGCCAGGGGGCGCAGTCCTCAAGATGATTACATACGGCAAGAACCTCTCTTGAAGAGCTACTGTTATTGTAAGTTCTTACGTAACTGTACTTTTTCTAGCTAGGAAAGCCAGTTAGAGTAATTGAGTTCCAGAAATATTTGGGCCCTCATAGACCCACCAAAGAAGGAGGAGCAGAAGCCAAGTTTTCAGTTAACAGGCAAGACCTACAAAGAGTTTGTCTAGTTAAAGTTTATAGGGAGGGGTCACCTTTTCGACAGAGGACCAAAGAGGACCAGAGGTGCAGCTGAGTGGAACCAGAACCTGGGAGGACCAAAGGAACAGTAGGGCCATCACTAGACATCAGCAGAGGATGTCTCATCAATCCCTGGCCAGGGCAGCACATCAGAGGACTTCATCATCTTTATGGGTAGTGGGATCAGGCCATGACTTCTAAAATAGACTTGAAATGATTTCAGGACATTTTATTGTTTGTCTTGGGGGTATAAAAATGTGTGTTGCAACAAATTTCTGATTTTTTGTCAGGGGAAGAAAAAACTGATATTAATTTTTTGTGTAAATGTTATTTTACTGTTTAGGCTGTGCAACCATTATTTTCAGTAACTATAGAGCCATTGCTGAAGTGAAAGAAGTTAATCACAGATTGCTAAATAAATTGGCTCTAATCTGAAGAGCTAGCTGCCTCTGTGGTAATTCCTGTAGCATGGTTGTTATTGAAAGAGAGTCATACCCCCAAATTAATATCTGCCGGCCCTGTGACTAACCTTCTTTGCAGCTAGCCAGATTCCATTGCCCAGGTAGGCGAAAGCAGTGTGCAGGCAGGTGTTATTGGTGCCACAACGTGGGACAGACCATTTAAGTAAAAAATGTGGGCATTTTAAAGTAACAAAAAAAAGTTCTAAAGGGAAAAGACAGAAAACTCATTTGTAAAAATACTACAGACATTGTTTCTGACATGTTCAGAACTCAGTGTCCTAGGATTCCTCAGACATGTATGAGCAACATGAAGAGTTTAGGCAGTTAGATGGGGAATGCAGCTGGAGTTTGGTGGCATGGTGAACTGTGGATCAGGTGGGCTCCAACAATTCCTTTGAGCCATGGAGAAACATGTCGGGGCTGGATGCCAGTAGAGGTCCCCTGCAGATGCAGGATATGTCAGTTGGAAGAAGTCATGGAGGGGCAAGACCAAGTGTGACAGAGAGACGAAAAGAGGACAAACAAGTTGGAGAGAGAATAGATAGGCTGGAAAGCATGCTGGCCAAGCTCGTCTCCAGTGTGGAGCACCTGAGTGTGGCAGTGGAGAACAGAGGGACAGGAAGAGAACCACAAGTGCACAACGTGTAGGAGCCGTCTCACGTTGACTTCTGGAAGATGACAAGATGCAGAACAGGATTATGCTGACCCCATTCGAAGTGAATATAGACAGAGGTGAGACAATACTGTACCACCCATTATCCCTTTCTTCACACTATGGATAGGAAATAATCTACCCACCTTTGCAGGTGACTCAAAAGAGGACCTCAGAGACTTTTTGAGAGGGTTTGAGCGAGTCCTCAGGCAAGCTAATATCCCTGAAGAGAACTGGCTACAGCACTGGGAGGGTACCTTACAAAGACATGCCAGCAAGTGGAGGCGGTATAACAGCCCTCCGATTTGGAATTCGAGGCAGTGCAGACTGCACTTCTTGGAATACTTAGACAGAATCCATAACAAGCAGCATCTCTGAAGGAAGCTGGATCGGCTTCAACAGCCAAGAGATAAGCTTAGTGACTCCTGGACAAATGGGAGGTGTACCGATGTCTGTACCCTGGAGCACCAGAAGAGGAAGGAGTGGAGTTCATTACAAGCACCTGAGAACCCAAACTGCAAAACCATTTTCTGTGCACCAAACCCCTGACTATTGAGGAGCTGGTCCAAAAAGCCCAAGAATTGGCAGACAACCTGAAACAGTACTGAAATACATCCAGGGTCGAGCCTTTCAACATTTGGGCCCCACCAATGGGACCTCCACACTGGTCACCAGAGGACAGAAGTGGTCAGACTGGGCAGCAACAGCCAAACCAAGGTTGGAGAGCAGCACCGGCATCAGGAGAAAAGAGGTGTTTCAAGTGTAACAGCCTAAATCCATCTTAGTTACAGCTGTCCTCATGAAGCACCAGCAGGACCAGCAGCTAGTGTTTGTGCAAGTTACCAGGCCAGTGAAGGGGACCAACTTGGCTACCACTGCAAGTCCACAAGAAACTGTAACAGTCACGGGGGCAGAAGCAGATCCAAAGGAAGAGAGGAGGGCACAATTGTTATACTTCACAGTTGCGCTGGCCGGGACTCCAGTTCAAGGTCTGGGCGACACAAGAGCAACCCACACCATTGTCTCACGTAAAGCATGGAAGAATTACCTGGAGGCATGGACCTGGTACTAAAAAGAAACAGAGGTGGAAGTCAGGCTCACATCAGAAGAGGCCTGTCATCCATGGGAACATGGTGAGGTAGAAATTGGAGGAGTCAGAAAAAAGTGGCAGGGCCATGCCCTCATTTTTGATCAAACAGTGGCAGATCTGATACTGGGTATAGACATTATGAAAGACTTGGAACTAACAATTGATGTTTGTGGCAGGTTTGTGGACACACCCCAGGGTTCAGCTGCTCTAACTTCAGAAAAAAAAAAATAGTTCTTGAGCCATCCTTATGGCAGATACCGGAAGAAGGAACCACTGAACAGGTTACCATCATCTTGCAGGTAGAACCAGTGCAAATCTTATGTGATGCAGCTTCACTAATCTTCAGTGTTACCAAGGCGGGAGGAGAGGCTGACACCATAGCAAAGACTCAGCTCCAGGAAGTTCTACAGCAGTTCCCTGAGGTGATGACAGAGCAGGAGAGACATACTCAAACGCAGAGCCAACACTACCTGGAAAAATACTATGATCAGAAAAGGTGTGTCACTTTTGAAGCAGGGGGCATGGTGCTCTTGAAATGACACATGCAATCCAGCAAGGAAGATGGCTTCTGTGCCAAGGTAGCTCGACCAAGGGAAGGACCCTACATTATTCCCAAGAAGTGTTCAGGTGTTACATATGGACTGGTGGAACCTGACACTGGATGGAGCAGAATAGTACACCACATCTCAAACTTAGAAAGTTCAGGGATAGGACAGGACACATGCACTCTAATGTTGAATTGGAGGGAGAGACCAGTTTGTCTCATGCTCCTTCAACTGGCAAAGAGGAGAACAAAACCAGTAGGGACTTAAGGAAGACTAGGCTTAGACCAAGTATACCAGTGAACTACAGAGCTCTGCACAACTGGGAAACCATGGGGGAGAAGTAGCAGCCCTAACCATTGTGCTAAATCTGTCATGCCATGAACACCTGAATGTTAGTTTAATAGTGAAATGTTAATTGTGTATAGTTATGAGATGCTACTTCTGTGTTTACGCCTGCCTGGCTGGCAGTCTTGTCCACTTTGTTGATGCTTGGGTGGGGGGGAGAATGTAACAGGCGCGGCCACCCCATTACAGTCAACCCACTCAGTATAATCTAAATGGAGGGACTTACCTGAGTGCAGGGTGCCAAGGGGTCATCCTGGGGAGAGGTCATCTGCCAATGTACCTGTAAAATGAAAGATAAAAAAAGGAGGCCAAAAAGGATCCACAGCTCTTAGGGGGTCCAATAGGGCAGAAAGGACAGGTTAGGGAAAGAAATATACTTTTCTAATAAAGTAGGAGCCCATGTCTTGCCAGACATGTAGAAATAAAAGAAAAATAGGTTAGTTAAAAGGAAAAAACTATGAAAGCAAATAAGAGAGAAAAGGAAGTTCGGTTTGGGGGAGGAGACTTGACTAAAAACCCATTTGCCCCAATGATGATGGAGTGGCCAGTATTTGTTTAGTAGCCCAAACAGCTAGTGAAGGCTAGTGCCCTTTTGTTATGTGAACTGGGGGGGGGGGGTAGAGGACAGAAACAAACAAAGGGAGGATTTGGGCTATAAGAACCCACAAATAAGCAGACAGCAGCAAAAGCCCAGAGGATCAGAAGCCAAGTTTGCAGTTAACAGTCTAGACCTGCAAAGGGTTTATTTTCTAGTTAAAGTTTGTAAGGAGAGTTCATGGACGAGACACATTTGGGTTGAGGTGTCAAAGACTGTGGCTTCTAACAGAGACTTGAAATAATTTCGGGACATTTTATCGTTTATCTTGGGGGTGGGGTGAAAAATGTGTGTTGCAACAAATTTCAGTTTTTTTGTCGGGAAGAAAAAACTGATATTCATTTTTTGTGCAAATATTATTTTACTGTTTAGGCTGCACAGTCATTATTTTTAGTAACTATAGAGCCATTGCTGAAGTGAAAGAAAAAGTTAATCACAGATTGCTAAATAAATTGGCTCTAATTTTGAAGAGATTTCTGCCTCTGTGGTAATTCCTGTAGCATGGTTGTTACAGTAAGACAGTCATACCCAAAATTAATATTTGCCAGCCCTGTGACTAACCTTCTTTGCAGCTAGCCAGATTCTCTTGCCCAGGTAGGTGAAAGCAGTGTGCAGGCAGGTGTTTTACAAGGACCACCCTTCATCCGACAGGCAAGTCTCTGACTTGGCCTTCCATGAATCTGGGTGCTAAGGGGACATGGACAAGCCTCCAGACTAGGAGTCCAAAAAGATTGACCATGCCGCTAGAAGATGCACATTGCGGCCTCCTTGAGTCTCCATTAGGTGAGTTACTCTGTCATGATGGCCAACTGTGGTTACTCCCTGTTGGGGGTCCTTAATGAGAACACCCCTCACCTCCCTACTGACCAGCAGTTGACGGTGAAGTTGGTCCAGGACCAAGGTCAATCACTTGCCAAGACGGCCTTGAACATGGGTGATTCCTGTGCCTGTGCCATTGCAGCAGCCATCTCCATGCATCGCTGGGCCTGGCTGCATCTGTCCACCTTTATGTCGGGCATGGGTGATTCCTGTGCCAGTGCCATGGCAGCAGCCATCTCCATGCATCACTGGGCCTGGCTGCATCTGTCCACCTTTATGTCAGACACTCAACATAATCTGCCTGATGTCCCTTTGCTGGGCACTGATTTCTTTGGATCTGGGGTGGAGGGACATCTCACATGCATAGAGATCATTGTCCCAGAAGGACCAGAAACAGAAGCCTAAGAAAAAAGTATTCCAGTGCTGGTCCTTTTGGCCACAGCCTCCTTGGTAGCAGCCCCAGCAGGGGCAATATCAAACCTGGTGCCTGAAACTCCAGTTCAGAGGCCAGGGCTCCAAGTGAGGTGGGTGTATGAGTGGTGGTGCCCCTCTAGCCCCAGTGCCCCTGTAGAGGCTGCACAGTGATGGTTTAGGGAGTCTCATCCCTCCGCCCATCCTGTCCCTGTCCACACTACCAGTCAAGGGTTGGTTATACCACTTCTTGCCACGTTGGTCTATCATCACAATGGACAAGTGGGTGCTAGAGGTGGTAGGCAGAGGGCTGCCTCTGGATTTCAAGACTCTCCCACCTTACCGACTCCATGCTCTATGGGAGTCCAAGGTGTAGCTGGACACGTAGCCCACCCTTTCTTGAGGACATCGCTCAGCTCCTTGTGAAAGGAGTCATGGCTCATGGCCCCAGATGCCCTGGCTGGTCAGAATTACATGTCCAGCTACTTCCTGATTCTGAAACTGACTGGGGGCTGGCACCTCATACTGGATCTGCAAAATCTGAACCAGTTCATGTGGAAGTGCAAGATCTTCAAGAATATCTCTTTCATCAGGCGACACCTATGGAACTTATAGCTGCCAGACACATGGAAACTTTTGCAAGAAGTCAGCCAGGAGCTGTCCACAACAACATTAGACATCAGCATGTGCATAAACATGGGCAGACCATCTTCTCCTCAGTTCTTTTCCCACCATCGCTTAAACTCGTTAGACCGTTGTGGAACTGCCACTGTACTAACCACCGTTTTTATTTTTCCTCATAAGAAAATAAACACTTTTATGGTGATTTTTGCTGTGGAAATGCTGCTGTACTAGCCCCCTTTTTTTCCCCCTCATATGATCACTTTTACGGTGATTTTCAGTGACCTGTATGTAGTAAAAAAAAAACCATCGAAACTATTTCGGTATTATGAGTGTGGAGACAAGATTTACACCGGCGACTCCCACGATGTCTGTGAAAGCCTGCACAATTTGGAAGGGTTTCAATTCCATGACCGGGCAACACCGTGAAAAGGCTGTGGAGAAGCATCGTCTTGAACAAAAGGTAGTCAGAATGGAGAAGGAGCGCCAGCAAAAGGGTGCAATGAGGACCTCCCTGATGCATTCCAGGTCGCCACTTTGTAAGTACAACCTCCTCAGTGCTGTCATCTGCTTTAGCGATGATGCTTACATCCCCCCAACCTGACCATCAACATGACACCAAGGTCAGGGCTTGGAGCAGGTGCTACCAGGCCTAGTATGTCTGGTATGTCACTATTGACATCAGGGATTTGGCCTCCCCTGTCAGCTCCTCCAGTCACACCCATCAACCATACAAGTGCTGATGCTCAAGTGATCCTCTTATCATTTTCAGACATAAGATGCCTGTTACCTCACCTCCCTGTTCCAGGGGATCTGTCACCGTGGCCTGTCACTAACCCACCTGTCGATGCCATAAGGTACACTCTTGCCCCAGTCAAATCCTATGTAGCTGCTGATGTCGCCCGGCATACTCTCTTCTCCCTGTCAACCTGCTCGACGAGGAGTACAAGTATAATCCAGACCTAATAATGCAGGAGGAGGATGAGTCTGAGGATTATGCTGAAAACCACAATGAACATGGCACCAGCTCAACTGTCTTAACATGCAGTGAAGACTCTGTGTTGAACACTCCATAGTCCCCTCCAGAGGATCCCAATTTCCTCACCATGATGTAGCAGTTACAACCTGCCATGGGTTTTGCTCTGGAGGAATAGGACACTACTAAAAATAATTTAATAGAATTTCTGGAATTTACAGACTCTCCTACCATTGTGGTGCCACCTCTGCTTCTTGTCTTAGAGCATGCCACCTTTGCTGCTTGTTATAAACCAAACAACAATCCTGCTGTCCTCAGGAAGGCAGACAAAATGTATATGACACCTTCTGGCAAATCTTTTTATGCCACTCAACATGAAACAGACTCAGTGGTGATTAATGCTGCCCACGATAGATCTAGGGTGCCTATACACCTTAACTCCTTCTCGCCTGACAAAGAGTCCAGGAGGTTGGATGTCTTAGGCAAAAGGGCATATGCCTCTGCATCATTGGACCTATGTATTGCTAGTTACTAGGCCCATATGATGAAGTATCAGAATACTCTCTGGAGAAAGGCCAAGGGCTTGCTTGAGGGTACTCCAAAACAAGAGCTTCTAAAGGCTGTCACTGCTGGAGCTGATGTAGGCAAGCATTTGCTTTGCATGGCGTATGATGTCTAAGATGCTTCAGCCAGGGCTGCAGCCTTGGGCACCTGTCTCAGGAGATACTCGTCTTAGAGTTGCAGGCTTTGTGAATGATGTACAACAGTCCATTATTAATGTCCCATTTTGCAAGCATAAGTTGTTTGGCCCTGAGGTTCCAGCGAATCTTACAGTGCTTCAGGCCTCAGGTAGGACTCTAAAATGGGTGCAATCCTTATACCATACCCAACCCAAGGTAAGAGCAAGGGTCCTGTTTGGCAGCTGGTGTTAGACAATGCCCAGTCACTGGACAGCAGGGCAGGAGTAAGGGAGCAGGAGCCTTGCCAGTCCCAGGTGCCCATTCAAAAGCCTCTGGAGGTAGTGAAGCCAGGGGAGACACCCTTACCAGCTCTGCCTAACTCCTTCTATACCCCCCAGCCAACTTTACCTCCAGGAGTGGTTGTATGGGCAGCCTCGTTCTCTCTTCACCTAACCCAGTGGAAAGAGGTGAGTACAGATGCATGGGTTCTGGGGAATCATAGAACGGGGTCATGCTCTGGAACTTCTGGACACCGCTCCAGATCACTGTCCACTCATCACCACATATCCTTTGGGGCACCTGCCTTTAGTGCTGGTGGAAGGTGCAGACTCTGCTTCAGAAAAGAGCCATATAGCCTGTGCCTCTAGAACAAAGAAGCACAGGTTTTTACTCCCAGTACTTCCTTGTCCCAAAGTGGACAGGGGACCTAAGGCCTATTTTGGATCTTGGGGATCTCAACTTCTTTATAGAATATAGAAAGTTCAGAATGGCCCCTTTGCCAGATCTCCTTCTGTTACTGCAGCAAGGAGATTGGAAATATTCTCAGTATGAATGATGCATACCTCCATATCAAAATTTGGAAACCTCACAGAAAATACTTGAGGTTCCTGGTCCAAGGGGAACATTATCAATTCAGAGTGATGCCCTTTGGCTTGTCCTCTGTGCCACAGTCTTTACCAAATGTTTGGCAATGGTGGCAGCAGCCCTTCATAGGGAAGGCTTGTTATGTTTCCCTTATTTGGATGACGGGCTATTGAAAGCCCACTCCAGGGACCAGCTGTTGAAGACCTTTTATTTATTTAAAATTTGGTTACTGGGATAGGCACACTGAGTTGAGGCTTGTTTCCAGGTGCAACCCGGGGAAAGGGTATAGCATGGGTAATTGCAAACATAGTAAGGAACATCATTTACGCAGAATAGTTCAGTGCTAGTAAAACAATAATGCAAGAGTGCCACAAGTTGGTTGCAAAATACAAATACACAATAGAGTGTACGATTTCACATAATTTCAGAGGGAGGGCTGCAATTGCATGAAGGCTGAGTATATAGAGCCTTAGTAGATGCTTTGATGAAATGAAGGAAGGGGAGCCAGAGGGAAGCTGGTTCCAGAGACCAGGGAGCTGGTGTGAGAAAGCTGCTTGCCCAGCACAAGAGTGCGGGAGAGGGATGGAGAGGGTGCATGAGACTCTGGAACGTAGTTCGTAAGTAGGGGCAGTTATGAGGGAGAGAAGGGAAGATGGGTAGGGGGCTAGTGAGCCAACCCAGTATTCGGCAATGAAGATAGAGCAGTGTGTTTGGTGGCGTAGAGGTAGGGGAAGTAAGGAAAATATAGTGTACAGTGAACAATGGTGGATGTGGGGGGGGGGATCACGTTAGTGGCAAAACAACAGTGTTGCAGAGAGTGTCCAACCTGGTGAGTGAAGAAGGGGGGTACAGCTGTAGATCACATAGGCATAATTGAAAATGGGGAGAATCAGTTTGGTGACCAGCTACCGGTGGATTGGTAGGGAGAAACTGTCCTTGTTGCAGTATAAAGCACCAAGCTTAGGGTGGAGCTTGGAGTGAATGGCGTTAATTGAGTGAAGTCCAGTTTGCTGTGCTGCCAAACTTCCAAATATTTGAAGGCTGGGACTGCCTCAAGTTGGGTGCCATCAAGGGTAGAGAAGACAGGGGAAGATGAGAACCTAGCTAGCTTATGACCAGATCCAAAGGTCATGGACACAGTTTTTTTGGTTTTAATTTTGAGTTGGTTTGCCTGGAACCAATGCAGCACATTTAGAAAGTCACACTGGAGTGGGACTTCAACTGTGATGGTTGAGGGACCAGATGTGTAAATTATGTCATTGGCATGTGTGTAGACACAGGCTGAGGGGAGGTCATTGCAGAAAAAAATGGAAAATAGTATTGGGCCCAGGATGGAACCTTGGGGAACACTGGCCTGGATGGAGGGGCAGTGTGCCACACATCTGTACTGACCACAGGTGGCCCGCTAGGTAGTAATGGAACCAGTTAATAGTGGAGGTAGAGAGACCTGCTGAGGTCAGCTTGTTTAGGAGGAGGTGGTGAGATACTGAATTGAAAGTTTTGGCCAGATCAATGAAAATGGCCGTTGTGATGTGTTCTTTGTCCATCCCTGTGAGGATGAGTCTGTCACTTGGAGGAGAGAGGAGATGGTGGAGTAGTTCCTTCTAAAACCAGACTGGAAGGGAGAGAGGAAAGATGAGGAGTAAAGAAAAGTGGTAAGCCTGGAAAGCACAAGGGATTCCTGGAGTTTCACTAGGGAGTGAAGTAGTGAGATAGGCCTGTAGTTTCCAGGGGAGGAGGGATCATCCCGTTTGTGAAGTGGCAGGATTTTGGTCATTTTCCAGGCTTGGGAGACAGACAGAGAGAAAAGGATAGGTTCAAGAGGAGCCTGAGAAGGAAGGTTATGGCCAGGGTGGATAGTTGGAGGAGTTTAGGATCTAGTCCATCAGGACAGTGTTTTGAAGGGTTTAGGGACATGAGAGCTTGGAGGACTTCCAGGAGAGGGCGAGGCAGCTGGAGGGAGGGCAGGAGAGGGCTGGCTGGGTAGAGCACCGGTGGTGAAAAAATGGTTGAAGAGAGATGCAACAATTAGTGGGTCAGAGACCAGAGAGTCATCTACTAGAAGGGGAGAGGGGGACTGGAATGGTGAGTCAGATGAGAGTAGCACTTTTGCAGAAGTTGGCCAGGGTGCTTAGGTTCGACTGAAGGCTTGACTTGTACTAAAGAGCCTTGGCTGCTCAAACTGCCTTGGTACAGGAGTTCCTAAGGGACCTATAGAGCTGTAAATCAGCTGCAGCGTGGGTGGACTTGAAGTTAACTCACACAAAGTCACGAGACTTAACCGGCCTGGTGGCGCTGAGGGTTGAGGCACTGGATACCACACCTTGTACCTTGTCAGCAACCTGTGTTTGAGAACGAGCTCAGGCTGCTGGGGGTTGGCAGGGGTGAGAGAGGATCGAGCATCTGGAGGACTGCTCTCCTCTCTCAGAGGGAAGGATACTTGTCATCCTGCTTGTGGACTGCCCTCTAGCGGTAGCTGAAGGGCAGTATGAGTCGGGAGACACGTGCTGATGTCACTACATCGGTGGGAGGGGGGACAGGAGAAAAAGTGGAAAATTGAGCCTGGCAGGTTCTGTGATGGCTCCTGCATCTGCCGAGATTAGCCCTGATGTATCTGGATTTGGTTTGGGGGGGGGGCTGGTGACCTCTCTCTCCTAGCAGGGGGTAATCCATGGGGGACTGACTGGGGTCGGTGATATGGGGATGCAGGGAAGCCAGAGAGTGAGTCTCTCTACAAGGAGAGCCTGCTGCCACCTGCCAGGGCTCCCAGAAGGATAAAAAGCGCTATAACCAAAAAAAAAAAAAAAAAGTCACAAGACTTGAACATCTCAATGAGGTTGGGGGTGATCCATGGGTGGTGGAGACACTTGACTCCATTCTTGGAGAGAGGCATGTGTGTCCCAAACCCTGTTTATGATGGCTATAAAAAGGGACAGGGCCTTCTTGATGTTGTGCACAGAATAAATGGGGAACCAGTCAGAGGATGCAAGATCCTCAATGAGAGCCTTGGTGTCAAGAGACCTGAGGGGCCTGTGCCAGATGTATTTCAGTGAAGATTAAGGAGGGCAAACCTTCCTAACGCAGTATGTGAGACAGTGATTGCTGAGTGAGTCGAGGAGTATTCCAGCAGCTATGATCTAGTGGGTGTGGGAGAACAGCACCCAGTCCAGGAGGGAATAATTAGCAGTACGAGGGTTGAGTCTGGTGAGCTCAGTGATTAGCTGTGTGAGGTTTAGGGATTCAGTGGATTGGATGATAGGATTTAAGACCGGGGATAGCCAGTTTAAATTAAAATTGCCAAGAAGGATGAGCTCCCCTGAGATGGCGAGAGAGAAAAGAGTGTTAGGAAGGGAGGAGAGAAAGGATTTTGAAGAGATTTAGAGGACTTTAACGGAAATTGGGGTGGTGGGGGGGAAGAGTTTTAGTAGGAGTAGTTCATAGGAGGGGAGAAACTCCTTATGAGTGATGGAGGAAGAGAGGGACTGGCGAGTATATAAGGCTATTCAACCTCCATGCTTGCTTCTGTCCTGGTGAGACAGGTGCCTCCATCTGAAACTTCAGCTCTGGATCCACTTCAGTTGCCTGAGGCTGACCACTCCTACCTAGTAGGGGGTGCCTAAATCTGTTTTACCATCAGTGGGAATCCATCTCCATGAAAAAGTGGGTTCTCAAGATCATCTGAGAAGGGTACTTCCTGAAACTGTTGGAAACCCCACTGAACAATCCTTCGCAAAGGCATCTCCTTCTGTCAGCTCACATGTCAGAACTTCTGGCACAGATGACTGTGAGCCTTCTAAGAAACAGAGCAGTGGAAATAATGTCTGAGTCAGAATGGAACACAGGATTCTACTCCCACTACTTCCTAGTACCAAAGAAATCAGGGGGCATCTGCCCAATTCACAACCTCAGAAATCTAAACAAATACATGGACTGAGAGAAATTCAAAATGATTTCTCTGGGATTTTTGCTATCTTACTTGAAACTACAGGATTGGCTAGCATTACTGGATATGCAGGATTTTTTTTATTTATTGAAAAGTTTTACCAGGAAAGGCACACTGAGCAAACATTTGCTCATTTCCAGGTGTGTTGTGGGGGAAGAGGGATTGGGAGTGTAACATTTTTCTTAGCATACATACTTAGATATACATTACAAAAAAACAAACATATGAGGATACTTTTAAAGTGCTTAAGAATAACGAATATATGCAGAGTCCATACTGCATTAGGGAAAAGGGAGTGGGAATAACCAACATACTAGACATTTTACTAGGATACATACTTAAATAAACATTACACAACATATGAGCTAAACATTAGCAGTGCTTAAGCATTTACAGTTATACACAGAGTTGATCCAACAGCATTAGGGAATATGATCAGGTTGCGAGTCAGAAGAAAGTAGTGTGACAGTAGTGTGGAACTAGCATGGAGGCGGAGGAGGGGGTAACTTTAAACACAATTGCAAGTATGAGAAACGAAGTTGTGAAGAGATGTTGAGATGGACGAAGGGGAAAAGGAGTATCTAATTTGTTGGGGGGGGGAGAGTTCCATAGTTTTGGGAAGTGGTCAGAAAAAGCTGCCTATCCAAAAGAGGTTGATCGGCGAGGGACTGCCATGCTCCGGGTGTCAGGATCTCAGGGAGTGCATGGGAGGGATCGATATAGAAGAGGGGAGGAAGAGAACCAAACAAGAATTTGGAGGTAAATTTAGCACAATGAGAAAGCCGCCTGTTTTCGAGAGAGGGAACTGCGAGAGATTTGTAAAGATCACAGAGGTGAGTTGGGGGTCCAAAGCAAAGCGGCAGAAGGAGTTGAAAAGGGTGTCCAATCTGGTTAGGGAAATCTTGGGAGCAGCACTGTAGACTACATCACTGTAGTCGAAAATTGGGAGTATCATTTTCTGGACAAGTACATGCCTGGCCGATAGTGATAAGCAACTGCGGTTCCTGTACCGTGCACCTAGCCTGGGTGCAGTTTTTTCAGGATGGCGTCCACATGTTCAGAAAAGTTTAGGTGTTGGTCAAGCAAAGGTATCTGAAGGAGGAGGTGTCCTCCAGGGTTGTCCCATCAAGGGTATGGAAGGGAGGGGAGCCGAGAGAATCTCTGCCTTGTTCCAAAGGACATGGAGACAGTCTTCTTGGCATTTAGAAAGAGTTGATGTGAGTATAGCCAGTGCTGAACCTTATCAAAGTCAAGCTGGAGTCTGGATGCCGCATCCATGGGAGAATGGCCAGAGGTATACAGGACAGTGTCATCTGCGTACATGTGGATGGAGGTTGAGGTGCAGACTGCAGGAAGGTCATTTAGGAATATAGAGAATAGGAGAGGTCCTAGCACTGAGCTTTGGGGCATACCAGTGTTAATGGGGAGAGGAGTGGATATAGAGTCTGCAATTCTAACTGATTGGGTCCTACCTACAAGGTAAGCCCTGAACCAGTTTGTGACTGAGTCCGATAGCCCAGCTGAAGAGAGATTGTTTAGAAGGAGGGGGTGGGAGACAGTGAGCCTAAGTAGGGAAGTAATGGTAGAGTGGTCCTTTCAGAAACCGGATTGGAAAAGAGTGAAGAAGCAGGAGTCAGTGAGATAAGAAAAGATCTGTGAGAGTACCATATGATCTTGTAGTTTAGCAAGGATAGGGAGAAGAGATATAGGTCTGTAGTTACTGGGAGAGGGGGGGGTTACCACCCTTAGGGAGCAGAACAACAACAACAGCATGCTTCCAAGCAATTGGGACAGAAGCTGAAGAGAAGTAGAGATTTAGAAGGGTAGCCAGAGAGGTGGATATTGTGTGGGCAGATAGGTAGAGTAGTTTAGGATATAGCCCATCAGGCGAGCTGCCTTTGGAGGGGTTTAAAGCAGGGAGAGTTTCCAGAATGGCAGTGGAGGATACTGAGGAGAAGAAAAAGGAGGCTTGTTTAGAGGAAACATTATTATTAGAGTTAGGGGGTAGTGGAAGAGGAGAAGGAGGAGAAGGGAGTGAGGATAGAGGGGCAGAGGCACAGGAGGTAAAGTATTAATTGAATTCAGAGGCGACCACTAGGGGGTCAGATATTATAGAGTTGTTTAAATTGAGGAGAGGGGTTGGGGGTCTTATAGGGGGAGAATAGAGCATGTACAACCTTCCAGAATTTATAAGGGTGATTTGTGTTTGATTGGAAGGTTGATTGGAAATATTCTGCCTTAGCAAGCCTGATGGCCTTGGTACAAGAGTTACAAAGTGAGTGGTAGATTTGGAAATCGCTAGGTCGCTTTGAAGCTTTATGAACCTTCCAGGCTTTGTCACGAGCATGTTGGCAAGTCAATAATTCAGGTGTGATCCAGGGGAGATGATGTCCATAAACTCTGGAGTGCCTAAGTGGGGCATGTTGGTTCCAGATTTGGAGGATTTTTTCTTGGAAATAGTCCAGAGCAATGTCAATGGAAGTCACTGAATAGATAGATGGGAGACCAGTCTGTGGAGGCCAGGTCATGGAGGAGGGGGGTGAGGTGCAGAGATTTTTAGGATCTTGTTAATAGTATTTTGTGCGGTGCCTGTGGACTTTGCAAACCATGTAAATCATCTGATAGTCATCAGGCATCAGGGAGAGTGCCAGCTGAGATGATTTGGTGAGGATGGGGCGTGAGAGAATGATTTAGTGTTTTGGAATTTAGTCGGGTAGCTTCTTGAATCAATTATGTTATGAGTGGCTGTGTCATTCTGGGCTTTATTTATGGTAGTGGACAGCCAATTTTGGTTGAAATCACCCATTATGTAGAGTTCTCCTGTGGAGCTATGGGATACAATAGTGGTTATGAGATCAGTGACAGTGGATATGGGGAGGCCAGAGCGGCAGTATACCTCTGCCACAAAGATAGGAACTAAGAATGGCAGGGACAGCCGTACTATGAGTGCCTCGTAGGCTGCTGGAAGGGATGTGGCTAGAATGGTAGTATATTGGACTGACGAGAAGATGTACATAGCCACTCCTCCACCTCTACCTGTGTGTTCTTGTCATGAGAGTGAGAAGCCAGGAATGGAGATGGCACTGTCTGGTATTTTAGGGTTTAGCCAGGATTCTGTAAGGATAAGTATATCAGGAGTGAGGTTCACGATGAGGGGTTGGAGCAGGTTAGTTTTGGGTAGGAGGCTTCTTATGTTGAGATGGAAAAGATTTAGCCCATGAGTGAGCTCTGAATAGTTTGCGGGAGAAAGGCCGGGGTTGAGTTTAATGTCACCAGATGACAGAAGCAACAGAGTTATGATGAGATAGGTCAGTTTGGTACCCCTGTACCAGGGTGAGGTTTGTGTGAGTGAGATATGAGGGGGGATGAGTGAGAGAAGGTTAATTGTATTTTTAGTAGCCCGCAGCATGGCACAGAAGCTAGGTGTTGATAGGAGAGATGCAGAAGGTGGGAAAGGAAAGTGCATGCCAGCAGATATTGGTGTACCCCAGCCACCAGAAGTACCTCCGAATTTGCATGGAGAGACAACACTACCACTTCAGAGTCTTACCCTTTTTTGCTTTCCTTGATGCAGAGAGTCTTCACGAAGTGCTTTGCAGTATCTGCAATGCACCTCAGAATGCTGGGACTCCAAGTTTATTGCATCTGAATGACTGGCTAATCTCAAGCCTGTCCAGACAGGAGAAAGAGAAGGCAATGGCCACTGCTTCTCAGTTCCTGGTGTCCATGGGAGTCCTGCTAAACCCATCAACACATCAGCTGGAGCCCTCTCAGGAGCTACTGTTCATAGGAGCTGTTCTGAGCATGACCCTGGCTTGGGCCTTCCTCCCCAACAGTAAGGCTATGGCAGTCTTGCAGATGGCGTGTTACAACACAGAACGCAAGACTGTTCCAGCCCACTCCATGCAATGCATGCTGGGCCTAATAGCCTCAGTGTTCACAGTGCCTCGGATGAAGCTGTACATGAGGACATCTCAGTGGATGCTCAGTACCCACTGGTCACAGGCATCACACCCTAAAAACTACCCTATTCAGTTGACCAAACCTATGGTGAGGTCCCTTATATGGTGGTCAGTGGAGGAAAACATCTTCCAAGATTACCCCTTCCCCCACCCGAACCAGAGGTGACCCTGACCATAGATACCTTCCAGCTCAGTTGGGGAGCCCACTGCCAGGGCCTCCAAACTCAAGGTGTCTGGGACCCATTAGAAACACATTTCTACATAAATGTGCAGGAGATGCATGCAGTTCTGTATGATCTGAAAGCTCTAGTGGACTTTGTCAGCCAACAGACAGTTCTCCTCCAGATAGACAATAAGTTTGTCATGTACTATATCAACAAACAAGGAGAAGCACACTTTTACCCTCTCTGCAGGGAGGCGAGAGTGTGGAAATGGTGCCTTGAGCAGGAGATCCTACTCCAAGCAATGTACTTGCCAGGAGTCCAGAATACTCTAGCAGATGAATTAAGCTGAAGAGAGTCATATTTTTACAAGTGATCACTAGGATCAGACATCGTGAAATTGCTATTTGATGAGTGGGGCACCTCAGATGTGGACTTTTTTGCATCCCCACTCATTGTCAAACTTCCTCGATTCTGCTCCAGAAATCCAGGATGTGGCATTTTCTGTCAGGATGCATTCGGACTGCCATGGTAAAATCTGTTTCTTTCTTTTTTTTTTGTATATTTTCTTTACTCTCTATCACTGGTCCCATAGGTTTCTCTCCAGCTGTGCCCTGAACTCTAACCCACTGTTCTGCTCAGTCTGAGACCTCCCCCAATTCCTACCTCCAACTCAAGGCATCCTCCAGTTTCTCCGTAGTGACCAACCCCCCAGGTAAGGGCTGCCACCAACTCCTCCAGCGCTCTATCTAAGGACCAAGTTGCTGCCAGGGGAAATGGAGGACTCGGAGACAGAATGGGGCAGGTCCGACGGTGAGCATGGATGAGTCAGGTGGGCAGGCCTTTGCCTACCTGGGTGCCAGGGTTTTCCATGTTTTCTTGGTTCCTGGGAACTCAGATGTGCAATGCTGTCCAGCGCACGACAGGCATGCTCCTGCACCCACCCACAGGACATTCGCTGAAGCTTCCACACCCTTTGTTGTGGTCTCCACAGCATGTGACTCCCATCCACCACCAGAGGTCACTCAAGCTGCAGCAGACTGTACCCCCCAGCCCCAGGAGAGGAGAGCAGTCCATCGGACGCTCAGTCCTCTCCTGCCAACCCCCGACGGCCCAAGATCATTCCCGAAACCTGGGTCACTGGCGTGGCCCAAGGAGTGGTGTCCAGTGCCTCAACCCTCAGTACCACTGGGTTGGCTGCAAAATTTGTTTCTGTATGCCTTCCTTCCAATCCTACTCATCCAGAGGGTGTTGTTCAAACTGAAGGCAAGGCATATGGGGGTAAGATGATTCTAGTGGCCCCCTGCTCACCTTAGCAGCAAACCAAGGCTTCTGCCACTCCAGATGGACTTATTGATCGAGGGTCAGCTGTTTCAGCCCAACCTACTGTAACCCCTCACCCATGCCTTTTTAGCAAAATGACAGATGGCATGCTGTTGAAGCTGACAGCAGTACCTGGTGGGGACCTGGGTTCGGGGAGGATGAGGTTACTAGGCACAGGGGGACCTAGGTTTGGCTACTCTGCACAGGGGCACCCAAGTAAATCCGAACACAGGAAGCAATAACTGTAATGTCCAGAACCGGGAATGGGATTCTTCAGTGTGGCTTTTATTCACATACTAGCTGAACAAACAAAGCATAGACGGACCCCCATGGGGCTACATTTCCCGGTAATGCAGATTAGAGACTACAGAACACTTTATCACCATTTCCAGCCCTCAGGCTCTGAACCCACCAGGCACACAGCCCAGACTTGCACGCAGCTTTGGCTACACAGCCCGACTTGTACACACTTGGGTTTTCCCCACTGGCCCGGATCCCCTGCCGGCCACTTGATCCGCGGTCCATTTGAGGGGTGAATCAATTATCCTGTTGTGGCTCCCCACACCACACTAGAGTCTGCGACTCTTGAAGAGAATTTTCCTTACAATCCCATGTCTGGGTACTTCCCCCATCACTGGCCAAGTGCCTGAGGCAAAGTAGAAAACCACAGAAGAAATCTGTAGAGGTGGACCTGGTCACTAAAGATGGGGGGCCACCCACCTCCAGCTCCCACAGCCCATACCTGGTCATTTCTCTGGAAAACTGAACAATTCCTTCACTGAACTTTGAAATGTAGATTAAGGGTAGACATCTGTCACACCTTCTCTACATATTATTTGCATCCCAACAAACTCAGGAACTTGAAACTACTTTTACTTTGCTTGGCCCATTTCTCTAGGCTTCCCAATATTTAGTAGTTCAATCCCCACATTGTCACACAAGTCCCAGGGTGAAAACATAGGCCCTTTTAACCAGAGCAGACACTCACCCTCACGTTGCAGGTGCCCCACAGGCAACTCACAAATCTTCTTTTCTCCCCAAATAAATACTGGAATGAACAGGCAGCTTCACCTCCACAAGCAGAACTAAGGGGATTGCCCCAGGAATCTGCAGGGAATCCTTCTCATCCCCCCCCTCCCAGAGGGAAGGGGCACTGAGACCCGAAAACAGCGGTCTCCACCACTTCAGTAATCTTCCTGTGTCTCTCTTTAAGGTGGAGACACACACTCTATTACTGAAAAGTAGCCCTCTGTCAGGGCTGAGGCTCCTAGAGCCTTTACTGAGTTGCTTAACAGCAAGCTCCCTACTTCCAACCTCACTTACTGAACACCAACTGCAGACTTTCACTTGAAAACTCCCAACGTTCTAGCTAACTCCCTTTGCTGCAGATTCCAAAGTGGCTTATGCAGCTGTGAAAGTTCTATTGGTGATGTCATCCCTTAGTCTCAGCAGAGACTGAGAACAGAGTGAGACAGTGTGAAACCCATTTAACTGGAGTTTCACAAGCTGCCTTCCCTGCCTACCACTAGGTCTTACTGGGATTCTAGTAATCCCGGGTAACAAGGGGGTTACACTACAATCCCTTCCCCTTCACAACCGGCTCCTGAAGAAATAGAAGAGAACAGGTTCAAGGTATCTCAGAGGGTCTCTGAAATACTTTTGGCTGCATGTAAACCTTTCACCAAGAAGATATACATAGCCAAATAGAAAAGATTTTCTGTCTGGTGCTCCAAAACCCTTGTAGACCCTTTCAGGTGTCCACCTAAAAGGTTTTGGAGTACTTACTGGACCTTTCTTATGCTGGCCTGCAGTACTCCACAGGTTAAGGTCCACCTGTGTACTATATTGGCATATCACAAACCTGTAGGTACCCTCTACTTGGCACAGCTGTCACTGTTTAAGAGGTTTCTCAGGGGTATTCTGCATACAAAACCTCCCATCAGGAAGCCAGTGGCTCCCTGGGATACCAACCTTGTGTTGGATAAGCTGAATCGCAAGCCTTTTGAGCCTATTATGATTTGTGACCTGAAGTTTCTAACCTGGAAAGCATCATTTCTGCTAGCTTGTCATCTCTGCAAGTAGGGTATCTGAAATCCATGCATTGGTCACAGATCCTCTTTATACTGTTTCCCATAAAAGTAAGATAATTCTCTGTACACACCCCAAGTTTCTACCAAAGGTGGTGTCGGAGTTTCATCTTTTTTTTTAACTTAGAAGTTTATTGCAAGTAAAGGACATGGTCGTTTTAAAAATACATCAGACAGGTATACATAAAGGAAGAAATGGATACAACCGGAGCCTACCACTTGGTATCAAAATTAAACAGTACCCAGATTTAACAGCCTTCTCATACTATCTTGATTTCAGATCCAGCTCCATGGTGAAAAATGAAAAGGAAACTGGTAAATCCATTATAGTTCCTTGGATCCCCGATCATCACAGTTCATGATCATAGTCCATTGGATCAAAAGGAAACCAGCTTAATAATAGATTAAAAATAAACAAAAAGTTCCCTGTCTCTGTGTCATGTGTATCCTTTTTCACAACTAATGAACTAGAAACAGTAATTAATGCCAAACATAGAGAATACTGGATGGGCAACTATGCAGAACCAGTGTGTTCTGCTCCACAGGGATTCTGATTCCCTCTGACCTCGAGAGCGAAGCTCGAGAGGTCCATGGGAATCAGAACCCGAGGTGGCAAAACACACTGGCTGTGTATAGAGTTGCTCTTCCTGTATTTTTTTTATAGTTTATAGTACAGTGTGAAAAATGTGTTTTGTGAATTCTATTGCTTTCAAAATGAAACTGACTCATTCAGTCTCTCGGGGTTCTAGAATGCTGTTCTACCACAGTAAGGTAGAACAGCATTCCATAACCTTGGAACTACAGAACAACATTCCACTATACACTATGTAAGGAATAAGGCATGACGAGGTGTGGTTTACGGGCTGATAAGAGCACGCCCCAGGTGCGTAATGAGGCACGAGGCGCTCATGCCGAGTGTCTTTAGCACCTGGAAGTGCTCTTATCAGCCCATAAACCACACCTCGAGTGCTTATTCCACTTATAAAATGGGTCCCCAGTAAAAATATATTAAAAATTGATAAATCTAAATAAAAGTAGAAAATATTGTAAAGATGTAAAACAAATGTTAGTAGAAAAGTAGTCCTTGCTGTTGGTGTTAATTTAAGTCTGCCTCCCTCACAGTCCCCCATACAGAGACTAGGATCCTCAAATGTATTTTTTATCATCCCATCCCCACACACAGAAGCAAAGTTCTCAAGGCGTTTTGTTTATTTTTTTAAATTTAGTATGTCTTTTCTCTTTGTTTCAGTTGTTTTTGGCAGTCAGCGTCTTTTAACCATCACCCAAGTAAGCACTTTTCTCCAAGTGCTCCCCCATACAGACACCCTAATCCTGAAGCACAGTTCAAAGGGTGTTTTTTAATTTAATTTTTTTTTTATTTCGTATGTTTTTTCCCTTTTTGCGTCTCTTTCTGGTAGCAAGCGTATCCCACACCAGCCACCGTAGTAACGCTTTTCTTCGAAAGCTTGTGGGACTGAAAGCTGTCAGCTTACTGGATTTTACAATGTTATTTTTTTTTTCAAACAGTATTTCTAAGAGCTGGTGAAGGTGCACATGTTGGCTTCAATGTAAAAGCATTTTTGAGAGCTGGTGAAGGCGGAGATGTTGGCTTCAATATGAAAGCCATTTCCAAAAGCTCAGCAGGTGGAGTTGCGTGGGTCAGCTTGAAATGTAAGCCGTTTCTGCGATCACCACTTGGTGTGTCACTGACTTTGAATATAGAAATGATGTGCATTTGCTAAGGGTAACAGTCTCTTTTTCCGATGAGTGGTAATGTTGTGTAGCTGGTTGTGCGTGTTCGGGGGGCGGGTGTTACTGTTATGCAGCTCAGTCAGGCAGCTTGTCATACTTTTAAAATTCAGAGGTTGGCACAGTGATTTCTTCTGCAAAGCGTCGTGAATGGCTGAAGAGGTGCCGGCTGGCACAATATGCCATGATAAGGACACAGCCACAGGTACCTCTCAGCCAATTAGGATGCAGGATTCTCCAGACCCATTTTATAAAACTGAATAATAAGCCAATGAAATAATAAAACAATTAAGTAATTGCCGCTTTGTATTATATTCCAACTTATTAGAAAATGGGCAAAAAGAATTCTCTCTTCTGATTGGCTGAGACACTTATTTAGGTGGACATCTATCAGACAATAGATGCCTACCAAATAAAAAGCCCCAGCCCAAACCTTCCTGATAGCCAGCAAAGTATCCTTGTGCCCAGCACCCTGCTTCCTCATTGGCTGAAGCACTGGGCACACAATTTCAAACTGTCGCCATTTTTTTTTATCATTTAGCAAGCGACTTATGCCCCCCACTACCATTGCCACCACCATAAAAATGAAAGTAACGTTAACTCAATGCAACAGTTAAAAAATAATTTCTAAATAAATCGAACTTCCCCACACCACGCTGATCACCAGTGCTCAGTCTGATGACAGTCGGTCATCTCTCACAAGCTCCTCTGCTGACCGATCAGCACTTAACTATAATTGACCATATCTATAAAGCAGATACTCCAATTACCTTTTCATTTTCAGTGTGCCCGAGGTCTTCCCAACACAGCTCTCATTGTGGCAGGCAAAAAAAAAAAGGAAAACACAATGAACAGAAAACACCTTCAGTACATCGGGTACTAAGCAGTACTCTTAGTGAAAAAACCCGTGTTTTTCAGTTTGAAGAATAGCGTTAGCACGTCATGTGCTAAGCACTACTGTGACAATGCTGCATTGCCGAAAGCCCATCTGTACTTCTATTTCCACAGCAGTGCCACCTGCTCACCTCCTCCATTGATCTCCCGATTAAAAAAATAAATAAATAAGTTCACCTGCTCCAAAACCGTGGACGCCTGCCTGCCACCTCTATTTTTCTTCAGACTTCCAGTTCATTCACTGGCTCCACAGGAAGGCCGCCCACCCGCCACCTTCACTCCTCTTCCGAAATTGTCCATCCCCACAGCTGATATTACAGCCCTACTCAATAACATAGCTCAAAAGGAAATCAGCAAACCATCAACATTTAATGATGTAAAGCAGGTTTTTTTTCTTTTATTCGTAGCTCGCCCACCACAGCTCATTGGCCACATTCCCCAACGGAAAAAAGAATGCTATTCTAGTAGAATGAAGGTATAAATTAAAAGCAACATGTAAATAAATATTAAAAAAAATATATATGCATATAAAAAAGAACAAAACCTAAAGCAAAATCAATTTTACTTAACCTGGCTGTGTGTGTGTGTGTGTGTGTGTGTGTGTGTGTGTGTGTGTGTGTAAGTAACCATAACAACCAGCTGCAAAAAAAAAAAAATCCAATGCAGGCGGAGGAAGTATTTAATTACAAACTAAGCAAGCAGCATAGTGTTTAACCAATTAAAAATAAAAATAATAAAAAAAAATCATTATTTAATATAGTTGCCCATTTTCTAAGTCAATAATACCCTCAGGGTGGGTAATTGTCATAATACCGGACCTCCCAGGAGCTATAAGGCCCTCCACCTGTGGCGTTGGGCCTCATTACGCCCCTGGGTGGTCCGGTATTGCCCAATACCGCCCACCCTGTCGGGTATTATTGGTTACTTAAATTGTCCATTACAAGAAGAAACATGAATTGACCATCATCTATACTAGGGTGAGGAAAATTAGGGCCCGGGGAGTTCGTAACCCACGATAATATCAACTACCTAAACAGAAGCTACTTCAACACTGGCGTACCAGTTTTATGTTCTATATGATCAAAAAATGGAAGCCACCTGGAGTTGGAGCTTTAGTTGGCCAGTAATAGCTTCCATGGATTTAATAGAGGCTAGGTTGGCTAACCAGTGTCTAACTGTCAATCGTTTAGTAGTCAGCCAGTGCTGTGTGATGACCTTTAGGGCTGCCGCTGTTAGGACATTTATTTATTTGTTTGAATTTTAATGACCGGGTAGGCCCACTGAGACAAAGTTGTCCTTTTTTCAGGGGCAACCCAGGGAACATGAACATTCCATAAATAACACATTGCATTACAGAGGTATTGACAGTTAAAATTCCTGTGTACAAAAATATAGTTTAAATATACTGTATAAATATCAATACAGGTAAGAACATAGGCTACAAAACAGAAGAGTATTCATACAGTTCTGAAGTTTTGTTATTGGGCAGTAATACATCAATAGGATAATGGTACATGCAAAGACTGTCCTTCAGGAGTTGGTGCAGTGGTAATTGTAGTTCCACAAGCACATACAGCATCATGCAAAGAAACATACAAAGGATTGTTAAAGTACCTAGGGTAGGTGTAATGTGTAAGCTCCCTGTAAAAGTGGGGTTTATATTTCCACAATTTAGACAACCCTTTGCCCCTACACCCCCTCCCCCCGAGCTAGGAAATGGGTTTAGTGCTCTGGGGGTTAGTTCTCTGGATGCCTCAAAGAGGCAGCAGAGGGCAGCAGATAGGGTATATAGGTATATAAAGGAGTGTACAGGAAGTATCTGGGGATGGGGGGGCTGGAGAGTAGAATCAGGCATAGGTGAGCAAGTGAGGGTGCTCGGTTGTCCAGGAAGGCCAGTGGGGAACCCCCCAAAGTAAGTACTATCAGGATGTTTCTATGCACCGTGGCTGACGAGGAGTGGGGGTATGGAGCTCCGGTGGGGACTAAGTAGTCAGGTTCTGTGTTGTTGGGGCTAGGGCATTAGGGAGGCTTTAGCAAGCCTTTGGGGATGTAGGAGCCCTTAGTAAGCACATATTTTGGTGCTTTCCCAGGTTGCCAGGGCTGGGAGGGCTGTGGCAGAGACCTCTCAGGAGGGGAACCGGTGGCAGAGGTTCCCCTCATACCAGGTGTGGCAGAGCAGCCTGGGGGGTTGAGGGAGCTGGGGAGTCTTTCACCTGTATGTAGGGACCTATTTGGAGGGACAGGTCCTGGGGCACCAGTCCAGCAACTGGCCGGGCGGGCTAGGGACCCACATATATGGTAGGCCTTGGAGGGTGGTACCTGGACTGGTGGCTTAATGCAAGCCCAGGAGTTGTAGAAGGGATGTGGGCCTGGCAGAGACTCCCTGTAGGAAGTGGTAACAGCAGTACAACCCTGGAGAGAAGGGGGGGTCATGGAGGCTGAGGCGGAGACAAGCATCGGGGTAACAGGGGTCTCAGCCTCGGGACATGTAGAGCCAGCCACTGGAAAAGGGGTTAGGGCCTGGGTCATCAAGAAAGTCCTGGATGCCTTGGGGCATGGGCCAACACCCCAGGGTCCAGGTGGGAAGGGCAGCTCACTCTTCCATGCCAGTGGCAGGGGGGATGACAAGAGCCAGTGTAAAGGGGACTCAGTAAAACAGAAGTAAAAGAAAGTATTGGCTCACCAGATTTTCACATGCCAGGAGATGGCAGAGATCTGGGTTCCAGGGTTTGGGTAAATCACCCGAGACAGAAAGGGTAGAAACAAAAGACTCCTTCTGGTGTCTGCTGATACTGTGGTTCTGTTGTTTGAGAGGTCCAGCCATATCATGTAAAAAGGTTTATAGGCCCCATGGAGCTAATTAATGTATTTACTAAAAAGGAATGGTGACCCCTGTATAGCTGGAATCATTTGCCATGCAGGTGACATTAAAATCATTCAGGGAGTAAGCAGTGGTTTGTTTTTCATTTGATTGTAGAGAGGGAATTCTAATGAAATGAAATCCTTTGTTTCCCTCTTCATTTTGCAGTCTGATTAATTTGCCATGAGTTTGCATTCCAGGGGACAGATTCCAGCCTCTGTTCCTTTCTGGGCTTTGCGGGACCTACAAGAGAGAAGAGGGAGGTCCCGGTCAGGTTGGTGGGTTTGGGAAAGGATCCATTGCTGAAAATATGAGGTAATGCAGCAGCATGAAGACAGCATCAGGTAGGGACCATCCACTTTCCCTGGTCCTGTGAATGAAATGTCTCATTTGTTAGCGCTTTGGGAGTGCTCCTTTCATTCTGCCTGGACAATCTGCGAGATTTTAAGTATGCTCCTAGACGGGGCAGGAAGGGAGGGGTTACAAATGTATATACATATTTACAAAATATAGTATAAAGTGAAGTCATAAGAGGTGAAGCATTGGAGGCCCTCCAGCACTTATCTGAAGGATGGGAGGCATAGTGTTTTGATATGACTGGTGTTACAAAGAATCTGGTATATACTTTCCAACTAAATTTTCTCCATGACAGTGTTTGTGGTTTTATGAACACCTTTCCATACCTTTGACCAGCTTGCCTCGGGAATGATTTCCCCCATTTCGTCATGCAATTTATCTGCAATTTTCCACACTATCAATTCACAACCCCCCCCGGTCCTGAAGGGCCTTATATAAGTGGAAAATATAGTTTCTGGTGTCAGTCAAATGGCTTTTGCGGTAGGTTAAAACTATAGGTGGGGCAGGTTCCTGTGTAAGGGCCTCTAACTCTGGGACTGATTGGATGTAATGTCTGCATTGAAGGTATCTGTAAAAGTCTCTTATAAGGATCTTAAATTCCCGTTGTAACATTAAGAAGGTCTTGACCACCCTGCCTTCCAAAAACTGTGGCAAATATCTTAATCCTAAGGTGGCCCAAAAGGAAAAACATGGGTCCCCCTTATCAGTAGGAAAGTCTGGCAGGAAGGTCAAAGGGATCTCCCACCACTGCTGGGCATCCAGCCAGATTGATAATGCGTGCTTAGTCCAGTGATTAGTAATGTGTTTCACGTCACGGGGAAGCACTATCCAGGGAAGGGCATTGGCACTGATAGGTGAGCCTGTTCCTCCATACCAGTCCCTCTCTCCTTTCAAGAACCAAATCTTAAGCACTGGGAGTAGTTGTGCAGCTCTATAGTAAGGTTATATGTGATTCAGAGCTCAGTGCTTGTGTTACATACTGCATCTACATGATGTAGGTTTGAGTTTGGCTACAGAGGCCAAGCCAGTAAGTAGAATGCTTCCAAGGTATAGTCGTATAGATGAATTGTGCTTAGGTACATACAATAGGCATGGGCATGAGTAGGTCAGTGATTATAGTACATGATAAGCTGAAGTAAGATAGTTTTAGATACTGGAACAGATGAGGTATTCGTTATGAACTGATAGTTTAGCTTTGCTCTGTATCCCACCGTAGGAAGGATGATTAGTAGATTAGCACGTGACACCCCATGGGATAAGAGTGCTGGAGAAGGAGAAGTGTAAGGGGAGGATGGAGGGCGAGTGTGTCTTGCTCTAAGCAGAGCAGCTGGGCTCTGCTGCTTAAGTAGGGTTGTGGGGGAGGAGCTCTTCCCCCATAACCTTAGGTACAGCCTTCCAATTATATGTGGTTCAGAGCTCAATGCTTCGGGTTACATACTGCATCTACATAATGTAGATTTGAGTTTGTATACAGAGGCCAGACTAGTAAGTAGAATGCTTCCAGGTTATAGTCATATGGATGAATAGTGCTTAGGTGCTTAGGCATGGACATGAGTAGGTCAGTGATTATAGTATATGATGAGCTGAAGTAAGATAGTGCTAGATACCGGAACAGATGAGATATTCGTTATGAATTGATGGTTTGGCTTTGCTCTGTATCCCACCGTAGGAAGAATGATTAGTAGATTAGGATGTGACACCCCCCAAAAATATGATATTCCACAATTATCTCCTCCAACTCCAGAGAGTATGGCCGGCAGGAGAGGAAAAACCCCCTTGGGGGGAACCTCTGAAGACCCATGACTGCCAACCTGCCCATCCTTCTGGGCATACTAAAGGAGCATAATCCTAATTAATTAATTTAATGGCTAATCCAAGTAGCAGATTACAGATGATCCAGTCAGTGGAACAGTTTGTAGTAAGAAATGAAAGGTCAGGAACAGGCTTCCAAGTCTTGCGTGAGCACTGCAGGTAGTTGTATGAACATGTAAAGCATCCAGGTAGATTGCACTGAGATGAGCATTGTTGGAACATGTCTAACAGATTCAGGATAGGGCTAAAATGAGGGCTCTAATGCTAGCACATGATAAATAGACGAATACAGAGTAACACACACACACACACACACACACACACACACACACACATATATATATATATATATATATATATGAGCTCTGGCGGCTGGCAGACAGGATGAAATAGAAGTAGTCCAACCTCCAGGCTTCTGCTGATAGAAGGGTTATGAATTTCATAGAATGGTAGAATGGCTTGAGATGATGCTGAGGACTGATGAACCCAGTTCAGGTAATAGGATGAAGAAAGTAGAATTTATGCTTAAGTCATGATATAGAAGGCATACGGCTGTAGAGCTGAGCTGAAATCCTGGCAGGATTTGAGGGTAGTAAATCCGAAGCAACAGTGCGAGGTTAGGAAGCATCCAAGGGAGTATAACAGGGCGAGCCCAGTAGGTGAGGATGTGGCTGGACTGTGTAGGTTAGGAGACGAAGTAGTAAGTAGCAAGTAATATGGACCAGGTTGGTCAGTTGAAAAGTAGTAGAATGTGGCAACTAGTCCCACTGCTAGACACTCGGTCAGTTGGTGCGGTAAGTATATTGGCGGCTAGCTCCAGGTAAGTTTGTAAGCACAGCCAGACCCTTGTAGGTCTGCTGGTAAGTAAGTCAAGTGACAGCTAGTCCTCATAGGCTAGTATGTGCAGATGGTCCCCTCGTAGGTCAGCTGATGAGTAAATAATAGGTAGTCGAGAACGGCAGTCAAGCCCGTAAGGGCTAGCAGGCACAGCAGAACCCACATAAATCAGCTGAAATTAGCATGGGATGAATTCTGAGGGTATACAATATATCCAAGGCAAGACTTCTATGAGAAATGGTCAAATCCCCTGACGAGCATATACAATTGGATAGGTCGAGCTGCACCTGTCAGGCAGTTCTAACAGATGAGGAATTCATTTTGAGGAGGAGAGGAGCTTGAATGAATGACTGAGATCCAGTAGGAGAATATGGTCTTGGAGTCAGTGCAAAGTTAGGGTAGGAAGTTGGGTATGAGGTAAAAGTATATGAACCTCCAGGCCCAGACTGGGCATGGCAGGGTGAGAGAAGTATGAACCTCCAGGCCCAATGCAGGGCTGGCAGGCATAGTTTATGTATAGCCGAACCTCCAGGCCCTGAAGGTGAAGCAGGTACAAGGCAGAAGTATATGAACCTCCTGGTCCAGACTGGGCGTGGCAGGCTGACAGAAGTTGTGAACCTCCAGGCCCGATGCTGGGCGAGGTAGGCATAGTGTACAAATAGTTGAACCTCCAGGCCTTGAAGGCGAAGCAGGTATGAGGTGGAAGTATACAAACCTCCAGGCCCAGGCTGGGCATGACAGGCTGATGGAATTTACGAACCACCAGGCCAGATGCTGGGCGAGGCAGGCAAGGGTACGAATAGTCAAACCTCCAAGCCAAGACACGGCGAGGCAGGTGGAATAAGAGAGCAACCATGAAGCAGCTGAATGAACACTGATGAGCTTGATCTGAAGCAGTTGAGTGTGAGGACCATGGAGTTCGAATATATATAGTTGGCAGAACTACCCCTAACTTCCCCCTTCCCCATTGATATCAACCACCCCCTCTGATGTTCTTTGACAATGCTGTGAGCTGCTATAGCCTCATTTTCAACTGCCACCCCTATCCTCTTACCCTTCCTCCCTGATTTCTTCAAGGTTTCTGAAAGATTCCTTGTATGTGTTATTCTTGTATCCTATTTACCGTGATGCTGTACCTACATAGATACTTAGACAGTGTTGGCAGATAAGGGCCTATGGCCCACCCAGTCTGCCCATTTGAGCTTGTAAGTTCAGTTTATGTTTTCCTAGAAGTCTGTTGCCCCTTACCCCTGACCTCCAGAATTCCTTTATGTCTATCCCATGCATTCTTAAATCCTGTGATTGTTTCAGCCCCCACCACTTCCTCTGGCAGGGTGTTCCATTTGTCCACCACCCGTTCTGTGAAGAAATTCTTCCTCACGTTTCCTCTGAATCGTCCTCCTTCCAACTTCATCCCATGTCCTCTAATCCTGGAACATTTTTTCGCTTAAAAATAGTGTATTCCTGCACCCTGTTCCTCCCTGTAAGATACTTGTATGTCTCTATCATATCCCCTCTCTCCCTCCTCTCCTCCAGGGAGTACATGTTCAGTTCCTTCAACCTGTCCTCATAGGACTTGTGATGCAATCCATGCACCATCTTTGTTGCCCTCCTCTGAACCTTCTCTACCCTGTCTATGTCCTTACGTAGGTAAGGTCTCCAGAACTGTACACTGTACTCCAGGTGGGGCCTCACTAGTGTCTTGTATAGTGGAATTATGACCTCCCTTTTCCTGCTGGTGATGCCCCTGCCTATGCATCCCAGCATCCTATTTGCTTTACCTGCTGCCTTGTCACACTGTTTCCCTACCTTGAGGTTGTCAGAGATGATAACCCCAAGATCCCTTTCCTGCTTGGTGCATGCTATATCCTCACCCCCCAACTGATATATTGTGCCAGGGTTTTTGTGCCCCATATGCATTATCTTGCACTTCTTTGCATTGAATTTCAACTGCCAAACCCCTGACCATTCTTCAAGTTTCTGCAGGTCCCTTCTCATTCTGTCTACACCCTCTGGTGTGTCTACTCTGTTACAGAGCTTTTGTGTCATCAGCGAACAGTGAAATTCTGCCCTTCTAGGTCCCTGCAGTAATGTCACTGATGAAGATGTTGAATAGGACCGGTCCCAGCACTGATCCCTGTGGTACCCACTGGTCACTCTTCCCTCTGTGGAGTGACAGCCATTTACCACCACCCTCTGTGTCCTGCTGCCCAGCCAGTTACCTACCCACCACACTACTGTCCTGCCCACACCCATATTCCCCAGTTTGCGTAACAGTCTTCTATGTGTCACAGTGTCAAAGGCCTTGCTGAAGTCCAGATAGGCCATGTCCACTGCCCTCCCCTGATCCACCTCCCTAGTCACCCAGTCAAAAAATTGGCTCAAAGGTAATTGTAATCCTAGATCTAAATAAACAAATAAATAAACAGAATTCCAGGTGGCCAGGGAGGAGCTGGAGGCAGGAATGTGATGAATAGTGCAAGCGATGGTAACGGGTTGTAAGTAAAAGACCTGCACTTAGGTTGGTAGTAATAGAGGTAGTAGTAGTCATTGGATTTGCATGAAATGCAGAGATGTAGCAAGAAGTAGTACTGAATAAATGCATAAGGTACATAGTGGTGACAATGAGGAATGTAAATTGCAGGGGAATAGTCTGACCCACCTAAAATTGTTTGTTTGGTGACCGACAGTGGAAGTATGTGTATATAAATATTGACCAACATTAAGTGCAGACTTGTTCCTCCTAGAGGTAGCGTAGAATATATTCTGTGGCATTCTTAGGTATATGCAGAAGTAGCCAAAGCAAGAATGATTCCAAAGGCAGCAGCGGTACTGGTTCCAGGCAGGCACATTGGTAGCAAATAGCGAAGGGTGAGAATGAGGGCTGAAACTAGGAAATGCAGCCTGACTGAGTAGTAGAGTGTACTAGTGAGCAGAACGAAATTGAGCAGTTAGTAATTCGGAATTCAAGGCATAGAAGAAATACAATGACTAGCCATTTAATTTCCTCTTGGAACTACGGAGTTCCTGAAACAGCGAACTGGTTCTAATATTCCTTTGTCCAGCCAGCTCACAGCTCTCCAATATGTAGAAAAATACTTTAGAAACTGTGGTATATAGTAATGTCCATAAAGAAGTTGAGAGGCTGTGGCTGCTAAAGAGATAGCTCTGTAGTAGCGGTGCAGCAGTAGGGAAGGGAAAGCCCAACAGGTGGCGGAGGCAGAGAGCCGCAAAGCAAATCCCAGCGGAGGCACAGCTGGGTTTTGGGCTAGAGTGCTAGGATGTTGGTAGGTACCCACATTAAAGGCGTACAATAATAATTGGCAAGCACAAGCAATGCAGCAAAGTGGTGACAGATTAGCTTTCCCTGAGAGTGTGAAACTCCAGCCTTATGAAAGTAGACAGGTAATGAAGCATATCGGGCTGCGCTGTAAATGTATGTCGTAGAAATTAGAAGGCTAGTAGAACAAGGAGGGACTCCTGAGGTGTACAGACTATGGAAAGCTTGTAGGTGAACGTTGGTATACAGTACATCTAGTACCCGAATTATATGAGACTATCTTAGCCCTGATGACCAGAGTGCAGACTGACAGCAGGTAGGATAAGTACATAGGAGCGGCAGAATCCAGGGACAGCAAACGGCAGCGAGGTACAAGCGGCCACTCCTGGACTATGTTCCGGTTTGCTAATGACGTCTGGAAGAGCTTGCTAGAGTAGGCAGACCATGTGAAGAAATGGAGGACGCGGGCTACAAGGAAACAAACAGCCGGTGAGGTATGTGAGCATCGGCGGACGAACTAAGTGCATGGCTGGCAGAGAGAGCCCCAAAAAGAAATAGCCCCACCGGCCTCTCACCGTGGGGGGCAATTTGCCCACGGCACCCAAGAGGGTGTGTGCTAGGAGGGCCGCCCACCGCCTGGAGGAGGCGGCCCCCCCTGAGCAGGTGGCCCAATCCGAGGAGCCCCTCGGATAGGGCTGGCCAGGACCCTCCCCATCGGGAGGGTCAGGAGAGGGCTACAAAAGGAGCTGTCCCAGGGGATCTCACCCTCCTGGAACAGCTCCGCAACACGAAGTTTTATACAGTTCGACCTCAGCTTTTTTGTTCTCCGTTTTCCTGGTCTGGTGCCGTTTGCGTTCAGTCTTGTTGTTTTCGGCCGGCTTTTTGTGGCGCCTCCTTCCTTTTTTATCCTGGTTTCAGGTAAGTTTTCTTTTACCTTCTCCTAGGTACTGAGAAAAAACATTTGTTTTTCGAAATGGCACAAGGTTGTGAACTTTCATGCGGCCAATTTAAGTTTGAAACTGTGTTTGCTTGTCTCTGGCCTTCAGAACGCATGACAACTCCGCCTGATAACCTGTGCTCTTTCTAGCAAGAAAGCAATGCTGCCGCTGTAGGAACCATGAGGCGCTCAGCTCAAAGCAAACCCCTTGGAAAGAGCTCTCGGCGGTTCTCCGGTCAGCATTCCCGTGTTCTCCTCGGGGGTTTCCATTGGGGAGCGTAGGATGGGACACCTGGCTTGTTCTTTTTGGGTCGCGGGCGAATTCTGGGGTTTTCTTCGTTCCGGTGGGGCCTCTCCGCCCCCCCTCCTAGTTTCCACCCCTTCGCGTTTAGTTGCACAGCTCTGTGCCCATAAAGTCCCCTGAGTGATTGCCTCCGCGTCCAGATTACGGGTTTTTCTGGGCTCCTTCTACCGTGGTCTTGTTTTCCTTCCCCCCAGCCTAATCAGCTCTGGCTCTGCAAACTGCTCCACGTGTTCTTTCTGGGTCGTCCGTGAATGGACGTTGCCTCGTCTGTTTTTGGGCTCTGTCAATTTCCTGGGTTGCCATTTCAATTTGTCCTTTTCCACCCTTCCTTGCCTCTGTCCGGTCCCGTTTGGGTTCCTCCCGGTTTCCACCGCATGGCTCCTTTGCTGGGGGGGCCCCACTGCCCCCCCCTCTGATTCCCCTCCTGCTCCTTTTCAGTTGCACTTCCCTGTGCATTTAAAGTAAAAAAAAAAAAAAAAAAAATATATAAAATTATAAATTCTTGGGCATTTAATTTCATTCCTGGCGTTTTAAGGACAGCCTTTTTATCATTATTTAGATTTAGTCTCTGCCTTTGGTACGGCTGGGAGCGAGGAAATTTTTTTTTTTTCTCTTACACCATGCAGTGCCCAGGTTGTATTATTGGGCTTAGGACTACCTCGTGCCCCCCTCCTTTGGTTTTTCCAAGCCCCTTCAAAAATTTTCCCAAGCTGGGTTCAAAAAAAAAAAAAAATCTTTTCTTTTGGCTAGCTATTGGTTGGTTCATCCTTGCCCTTTTTTGAGTTAAATTTCAGCTTTTTTGGTCTGCCGGGGTGTTTTGTGTGTGTGTGTGTGTGTGTGTGTGTGTGTGTTTCTCCCAATTTAGAGCTAGTGGAGGTAGCCTGTCATCAGATGTTTTAAAAAAAAAAAAAGAGATTTTATATATTCCTAGTTGGTGTGGGGCTGGGCCTTTTTTCACCTTGGTATTGGGGAATTGTTTTTCGCTTTCTTTTGCAGTGGTTTTCCTGATGAACTATGTTCGGCCTGGTAGTCTCTACCCCTGTCTGGGGGGAATCAATCATGTTCTTTTGTGTCCGGTATAGTTTTCCCAGCCTGGTTTTGGGGGGGAGAGAGAGTTGGGAAGGGGTGGAAAGCAGATCCCTGCTGGCGAGGGTTGGGTCTGCGGCTGCGGTAGTATCAGCTTAATCTTCAGGAGTACCGGTATAGAACGGGAGTGGCTCTAATGTGAATTAAGTTGTTGTTTTTGTTTTTTTTTTTTTTTTTTTTCCCCTCTTCCTCCCCGTCGGGGGGGGAGTCTTCTTGGTTTAGTCCTATCTAGAAGGGGGTATGGCAGCATAGAGGAGCCTGGGGCAAAAAATGCAGACAGACTAGGATAGGGCATGCAGTTAGAGAGAGGATATTAGGGTTGAACGTAACTTATAAAGGACAGGATGGAATTGTATTAACTGATGTTTTGTCTTATAGGTATTGCATCATTGAATACTGCCTTGCCCCTTCATATCAATAGCTAAAATGTCTGAAATGCAGAATAACCACTTTCTGGACAACCAGCCCACCCAAACCCCCTGCAGGCGCGGGGCACTAGTCAAGACCTTACGGTGCGAAGCCAGCCACAAATTGTGGCTCATACTGTCCAGTACAAGGACAAGACCAAGCCTTCTGCGAGGCCCTGCAACGCCTGAAGGACATTGGGATCTGATTGGCTGTCAACCATGTCCCAGTTAGAACCAGAAATACTAGTAGCCCATCAAAACGGGCAACAGAAAACAGGGGCAGACACCCTTAACATGCCAGAACACAGGCCACAAGAACCAGGGGATGATGTGGGGCAGCAGCCTAGGCGTAGCCAGCCATCGGCCCGATGGTTAGAATCCATGGCTCAGAAAAAATCTGTTGCTAAAAAGGGGCAGGGTGGGCAGGCTAAGCGAAAGTCTTCACCAGTGGCAGAGCCGGAGAGAAAACGGACGGGGAAAAAATGGAACAGAGCTGAGGGGAATACACCTAAGGCGCAACCAGGAGAGGAGAATGATGACGTGGAGCGAGTAACGGTGGCTCAGCCTCAGATGGGTGAGTATGAGGGAGATCAGGCCAGCGATGACTCAATAGATTTAGTGTGGTCTGAATCTGATAGTGAGGGAGAGCAGTATAGTGACAACACAGAAAGGCTGCCATTGGAATCGACAGAGGAAGCAAGGCATAAGAAAGAGAAAAAGAACCTTGGACACATGGTCAAGGCCAAAAAGATAAGGGAGCGTAGGCGGAAGAGGGCAGGGCACAAGGTGGACAGGAGGGGAGGACGTGCCCAAAAAACAGTCAGTAAGGAACCCCTAGGAAGAAAAAGGTAAGCAACCAGTCAGATCAACAGGGGACTCCAGGGTTCAATCACGGGCCGGTGATAACAGGGCACCAACCATGGCAACAGAATCCCTTTATGCGGCCCTTTTTGTACGGGTCATCGGGAAATATGCCCTTCACTTGGCCAGCGGTGACCCCTTGGGGCTCCTTACCCCCTGGTTTCACAACAACCCCGCAGGGTGGAATGCCCCCCTCCAGTGGGGGGCCCCGGGTATATCCAACTAATGAACCTGGTCAGGGTACATCATTGGGCACAGCGGTGCTGCTGGGTCAAGAGAGGATGATAGCTTAGGGACACACACTTGGAAAAATCTGCAATGGCAGGAACCGATGCAGCTCAGGAAGTCAAAAGGAAGCGTACAACAGAACACCAGGGTGTTTGAGCCTCGCTCGAGTCAGCCTCACTCCAGTTTCTCCCAAAGTTATAGGGGAAGGGGTAATGCACAAAGGGCAGCGGTTCCACGTATGGACAGGTGCTGGGCCTCCCGCATTACAACCCCTCCCAACTAGCACGGAGAACAGGACATCAGGCTCACAAGAGCAGGAGATTATAACCACGGGATGGATAGCACTCCTAATACTGCAATGGGGATAAGTCAACCAGCGCAGTATCAGGATCCCAGGCGTTGAGGCTTATGCTGAGGTAGAAGACCCTTTAGGGATCATTTATCCGACACAGTCCGGGAGAAAATCTGGAAAGGGAATTCATAGACATGTTCTCTTTACTGCATAGGAGATCCCAGAGGTGAGTGGCGAAAAAAGGTATAAACAAGAGAGCCACGGCGACACAAAGGTGCCATTCACATTTGAGAACTGGGCAGCCGCCTTTGACATATTTATGTCAGTTTATGGGATGAAGCACTCTGAAAACTAATTGCACTTTTAAAATACAGGGATACCATAAAATTTGACACTCTCATTTGGCGGATATGCATGGTTGAAATACGATGAGCAATTTCGTCTAAAACTATCCAGGCAACCCAATCTCAAATGGAAAAACACACACATAGACCTGTGGGTTCGCTATATGATGCGGGCGGCCTAATGTTGTGACATACACAGATAGTGGCCATGTTATTGCAAAGCAAACAGTGGAGAACACAGAAAGAGCAGAAAAAAGGGCAGGGGAAGGCCTATTACGATTACAATAGAGGAAAATGTTTAGTTCCTTTTGTAAATCGGGCACATCTGCAAGTCATGCGAGGAGAGAGCACAGGTTCTCAGAATGTACACGGCAATCCCCAGAACATCAAGCAGCGAGGGAGCAAGCAGCGAAAAGGGAAAGGTCTGGGAAGTTTGGTTAATTCACCAATGCGATTAGATAGGATGGCCCTTGGCTCGACTGCTACCCAAAAATCAGCTGCAAAATATATACGATGGTTCAAGTATGGTTTAGGATACCATACAAGGGCCCCAAGTAGGAACCACAACACGCCAATCTGAAGTCGGCAATTTTGCTTCCCAACATCCTGGGGAAAAAAATTGCTAAGGAGAATGAAGCAGGCAGGATGGCTGGACCATTTAAGCCACCCCAGTGCACAACCTCAGAGTATCCCCATTGGGGCTGGTTCCCAAAAAGAAATGGGAAGTATAAGCTATACATCACCTGTCCTACCCAAAGGGTAATTAAGTAAATGACTTCATCAACCGGAGGATTGCACAGTACAATATACAACATTTGATGAGGCTCGCGCACATACACAGTTAAGCCAAGGTGCAATGATGGCGAAGCGACATCAGATCACGGCATGTCTGCTGCCAGTACATCAAGTGACCAGGATTTACTGGGTTTCAAAGTGGGAGGTCGATGGTATATGGACAAAGGCTATGCCTATGGGATGCTCCGTCAGCTGCTCAACGCTTCAAGCATTCTCAACCTTTTGGGAGTGGGCCACCAGTACACAAAAAAACATGCATGTAGTCCATTACCTCGATGATTTCTATTTATGGGGCAAAGGGGAGAACCACATGTGGGAGACGCTGCAGGCTTCACCTCACTGATGGGTTATTATGGTGTCCCTCTCGCGGGGAGAAAAGCGGAGGCCTGCGACTTGTCTCTCATACCTGGGCATAGGAAATAGACTCCGAGGCCATGGTTTCCCGGCTACCGCCAAGACAAGGTGGCACTTTTGTGCAAAATCTTGGGCGAGATGGGAAAAGCAAGAAGGTGACCCTACAACAGCTGCAATCTGTTATAGGCCACTTGAATTTTGCATGCCATGCAATTATGAGCAGGCAGGCCATTTCTGAAGGCGGATGGCATCTCCCACGGGTGGGGCTTTAAAACCATATCACCACATCAGATTGACACAGGGCATAAGAGCAGACCTACAGGTTTGGGAACTTTTCTGAAGATTTTAATGGTATCACCATATGGCAGACACCAACAGACCAATTTTGGACCTGCACATGGTAACCCGATGCCTCAGGGGCATTGGTTTTGGGGCATTCTGGCAGGAGCATGGTTTGCGGGGACGCTGGCCACAGAGTGGGTGTCAGCAGGACTCTACAAAGAATATTACCCTTTTGGAACTGTTCCCCATCATGGTAGCAGTAAGGGTGTGGGGCACAAGTTTCAGAATAAGAAAGTGCTGTTTTTACACAGACAACGAGGCGGTGGTGGACATATTGAACTCATAGACATCTCGCTCTGAAGAGGTGATGAAGGTCTTCCGGGTCTTGGTGTTATGCTTATGATACAACATCTCTTTTAAGGCGACATCTGCCAGGAAAAGAAAATGTTATAGCTGATGCCCTGTCTCAATTTCAGCTCGAGCACTTCAGGCAGTTAGCCCCGTGGGTGGACCAGTTCCCAACAGAAATACCGGAAGCAGTCTGGAGACTAGGGAACCAAGATTGCAGCAACTGGTACAGCTCGCTGTGGCCCCCCCGACATGGAGGAAGTATATAGGTAGCTATGAATCTTTCCAGCAATTTTGTGGTCACGAGGTAAGCATGGAATTACACAATACCCAGAGACAGGTTCAAAGCTACATCCTACACTTAGAATGCCTGGGAAAATCCCCTGCTGCTATACGCCCAACTAGCGGTACGTGCTTTGAATTGAAGGTTTCCACCCAACCAACAATTTCATTGCAAAGAAAATGGTGCAGGGCATGTCTAGACTCAGAGGAAAAGGTTGACACAAAGGAAGCCCATAGGATTATCAGAATTGTCCAACCTCCTGACAGCACTGGCGGTCACTTGCAGCTCCGGCTATGAAACCAAGATGTTCAGGGCCCTATACACATGTGCATTTTTTGGGGGGCATTCTGGGTGTCAGAGTTGGTACCGCAGTCCAACTCTCCGAGCCAGAACACCAATCTCCAGTTGAGCGACTTCATCATCTGGCAAGACAGACTGTGTCTTCAGCTGCGGAAATCAAAAACTAACCAGTGCGGCCCCCCGGCTATGATTACACTGTTTAGGGCCCCACCCGGAAATATCTGCCCATGGATGGCAATGAGGGAGTATTTGGCGGGTCGTCCTTTGGGAACAGGTCATTTGTTTGTGCACGGGGACGGAAAAGCGGTCACAAGACGGCAATTCACTGCGGTCCTACGGAAGGGTTTATGGATGGCAGGAAAAAACCCGACCTCTTATAACACCCATTCATTTCGAATCAGAGCAGCTTGGAGGCTGCCAGGTGCGGTTTGAATGAGGATCAAATTAAAGGGGTGGGCTGATGGGCTTCAAAGGCGTACATGGGTTACATAAGGCCCCAGCAGAAAACAGCAGCAAGGGATGTTGGGGAACCCAGTACAAGTTCAGATTGATAGTTCAAAACCTAGGAACACTCAATGTTTTACCTTTGTTTTACAGGCATGTCGTGACACCCCAGATATGGATCGTGGGTCATTCGCACGTGAGGGAGGCGTACAGGCGAGAAACACGGCCATATACAACGCAGCTGCTCATTCCAAGAAGTAGAGCGGTGATAAAATGGGCAGGAAAAGGGGGGATGAGGTGGGGAGCATTGTGTAACACAATCATGGCATTGGGGCTATTTAGCCGACCACCACTCGTGCTGGTGATTCACCTGGGAGGGAACGACTTGGTCACCCTAGAGGCAAAGACATTAATTGGGGATATGAAGAGGGACTTGTCCCACTTAAAACAGTTATTGCCTCGCACCATTCTGGGATGGTCTCAAATGTTACCACGCCGGCATTGGCGTGGTGAGCGGAAGGCAGGGGCTATGGATAAAGCGCGGAGGTCCGTGAATAGGGAGGTGTCCCATTTTGCGGCCTCACTGGGCGTGGAAGTAATCAGGCACTTCTGGTTGCAAAGACAGATGTGGGATTTTATAGCCAGGATGGGGTTCATTTATCAGGGATGGGAAACGATGTACTTAACAATACACTTAATGATTTCTGCGCCACAGTGCTTTTTGGAAAAAGTAAGATCCCTTGGGCATTAGTGGGAGATACTGGTTGTCCCAGTATGAAGTGGCAGTAAATTCATGGCTGACCCTGGGTAAGAGGCTCCGGACATAAGAAGAGCTGCGATTGGGTGTCACCTGGGAGAGGCACGACCCTAGGACGGGTATGCCTCGGAGGATCGGGAGAGGAAGACACCCAGGCTGGGGCGTGCACCAAAACGCTGGGATCCAAGACTCCAAGAGGAGGAGTGCGGCCCCGATGGGCATGCTCCTCGTCAAGGGGCTAGGAGCCCCTAAATTCGGAAGGGGGGGAACTGTCTTGTGGAAAGGCACGGCCCTCAATGGGTCTGTTGGACTAAAGGGCCAAAGTTCCCCTCAAACAAGCGGATGAAGGAGCTGGGGGTTTCAGCAGGACATGAATTATGGCTGCCCAAGGGGTCTTACAGGATGGGACATGTAATGTACATATGTTACAATTTCTGTATAGCTTGGTGTATGTATATAATGTATGTAAAGTACATATCTGTAAAATTGTGATGTACCTATTAGGCTCGTAAAAGCCAAGTGTCCCATGTAATGTATGCAATTTTGTTTAAGTAAAAAGAGCTGCGGCCCCTTTTTATCCCAAAAACGGTGTGGTGTCTTGATTGAATTGGGGGTCCGCTTTGGGCAATAGCCCCACCGGCCTCTCACCGGGGGGGCAATTTGCCCATGGCACCCAAGAGGGTGTGTGCTAGGAGGGCCCACCCGCCTGGAGTGAGGCGCCCCCGAGCAGGGTCCAACCGAGGAGCCCCCCGGTGAGGGATGGCCAGACCCTCCCATCGGGAGGGTCAGGAGAGGGTTACAAAGGAGCTGTCCCAGGGATCTCACCCTCCTGGAACAGCTCCGCAACACGCAGTTTTCCACCCGCCCACTGCAAACTTCGGGGCCAGTAGCAAGAGATCTGTCGCGGCTCTAAAACCTAGTAAATGGCAGTAAATTCATGGCTGACCCTGGGTAAGAGGCTCCAGACATAAGAAGAGCTGCGATTGGGTGTCACCTGGGAGAGGCACGACCCTAGGACGGGTATGCCTCGGAGGATCAGGAGAGGAAGACACCCAGGCTGGGGCGTGCACCGAAACGCTGGGATCCAAGACTCCAAGAGGAGGAGTGCGCCCCTCGATGGGCATGTCTTCGTCAAGGGCCAGGAGCCCCAAATTCGAAGGGGGGAACTGTTCTGCGAAAGCACGCCTCAACGGGTCTGTTGGACAAGGGCCAAAGTTCCCCTCAAACAAGCGGATGAAGGAGCTGGGGTTTCAGCAGGACATGAATTATGGCTGCCCAAGGGGTCTTACAGGATGGGACATGTAATGTACATATGTTACAATTTCTGTATAGCTTGGTGTATGTATATAATGCATGTAAAGTACATATCTGTAAAATTGTGATGTACCTATTAGGCTCGTAAAAGGCAAGTGTCCCATGTAATGTATGCAATTTTGTTTAAGTAAAAAGAGCTGCGGCCCCTTTTTATCCCAAAAATGGTGTGGTGTCTTGATTGAATTGGGGGTCCGCTTTGGGCAAAAAAAAAAAAACCAAAACAAGCATAGAACAGCACAGGAGGGATGGGGGGAGGCAAAACACAGGAGAAGGAGGGCAGCAAAGCAGACAGAGAACAGGGGAAGCGGAGGGCAGAAAGAACAAAAACAAGGCAGGGAAGGGAAAGGGAGGGAGGGGCCAGCCGCACCACTGGAAAGCGAGTGCATCTCGCTCTAAGCAGAGCAGCAGGGCTCTGCTGCTTAAGTAGGTTGTGGGGGAGAAGCACTTCCCCGTATAACCTTAGGCAGAGTCTTCCAATTGAAAGTTGAGCAGTCCCAACCCCACCCCCCACTCCTTTACCTCCGTTAAGAGCTCCCACTGAAATCTAGGTCTTTTACCTGCCCAGACAAATTTTTTTTTTCAAACTTCAAATTTTATTCAGTTAAACACTGTGCATATAATCATAATACAGACAATTAATCAGGTCTGACAATATTATTTTTCTTGACATTTTACAGTTATTGATATAGAATTAAGCTAATTTATACATCTGTCCTTTCTATTCTAGATTCTAGATGCCATGGTTGAGGATCTACTAATTCTCCTGAGGGGGTATTACCTCTGCGAATGACTGTAGTCAGCAGATTGACCTCCCCACCAAGAGACTAGTCCATATCCAGACCTTCATTTAGCACAGCAGAACATGTAATCCAACTATAAAATAAATAAGAAAAAAATCAACAAACTACTTGTGTGGCTGATTTGTGTTTCTATAATTATATCAACCAAACTAATCTTACTGTAACTTGTATCTAAAAATCCCCAAAGGGGAATTCAAATGTATTCTACGAGGAAACAATTTGAAACTCCAGGGTATCTTAACTGGGTTTCCACGTCACCGTGGAGAATCCCCTTACTTAATAGCCTTGGGCTAGTTGATCTAATACTGGGGCACCATGTAATTTTTCTATCAAATGCATGAAAGGGAGCCAGACTTGGTTTTATGTATCCTTTTTTAACTGCAGATTAGCAGTAATTCTTTCATTTCTTGCTATTTCTTTTACTACATTGATCCAGTCCTCAATTGTTAGGGTGATTTGTGTGAGCCACCATCTGGTTATAGCCTTAAAGGCAGCTGCCAACAAGATACCAATAAATGATTTTTGACTATTAGATCTGCGACCTTTTGGGAGCAGACCCAAAATCAGGATTTGGAAGTCTGGCTTCTCCTCCCATGCAAGCATATGCCCCACATGAGTGCCTATTTCGGTCCAAAAAGTTTGTATTATGGGGCAGTCCCCAAAAATATGGGAGTGGGTCCCCCTACCTTGACAATTCCTCCAGCACAAGTCTGAGCCCCCTGCTAAATAATGTTTTGTCCTAGAGGGAGTCTGAAAAAATCTAGAGACAATCTTCCATCTGAACTCTTTCCAATTATTAGAAGATGATGTACATCTAACTCCCTCCCATATAGTGTACCATTCATTTCATTTAATTGAATATGTTGCTCCCATTCCCATTTTGTTTGGCAAAGTGGGGGAGGTAATTCTTTAGATGCAGCATGGGCTGCCATGAGCCTAGATACCAACTTCTTCTCTCCCAGTATAAGAACCGAGTCACAAATTGCCTGGGTTAGCTGGGATGGGGCTGTTGCACTAAGGTCATATTGTTTTCTTTTTTAATGAACAATACTACCTACAGATACCTGAAAAAATGAGAGCTGTGAAGTTGGAATTCCCCTTGCAAGGTTTGAAAAGTTTTAAGCTGACCTGCTTGGATGAATTGATTAAAAAAAACCTTAAGCCCTGTCTCTTCCACTGGGTTAACGCCAAGTCCATTCTGGGAGGTGTACATTCTGTACAGTTTATAATTTCTGTCTTCTTAGTTAGAATATCTGTAATATCTAGGTCTTTCTTTATTTCACCCCATATCCTATAGGTTTGTCTAGTTCAAGGATTCTCAATCATCTTTTTGAGAAGGTGACCTGGAGGGCCATTAAAATCTAATTGTAGGTTTAGGCCCGGTTCCCCCTGTATCTCCAGGGGCACCCAGCTGTTATTGGGATCATTAATTAAATAATTTACCCAGGCACCTAGATGTGCAACTTGGTAATAAGTTTTAAGATTTGTGAGTCCAAGGCCCCCCTATCTCTAGGTACCTGCAGTGTTTCCCATGCAATCCTGGGGCAATGTCCCCCCCCCCCCCACACACACACACAAAATGGTGTAATACCTTACTTATCTTTTCCACTCTGGTTTAGAAATCAGAGGGAGAGTGTTAAACAAAAATAAAAACTGGGGCAGTATGTTCATTCTAATAGTTTCAATTCTCCCAAGCAGGGATGGGGAAGAACACTCCATCTCCTCAAGTTTGTGGAAACTTCTTGAAGCAGTCTATTATAGTTTACATGATATAATTGATGCAAATCAATTGGAATGTAAATTCCCAAGTATCTAATTTGGATTGAGACCCACTTAAAGGGAATTATTTGATTTAGCTCTTCCGAGCATTGGCCACTCACCAGAATCACTTCTATTTTATCTCTATTTATTTTGAAGCCGGAAACTTGACTGTAGTGTTCTAAGATCTGATTTAAGATGGGGAAAGTTCGTATGGGGTCCCTTAAGTATAACATGGTATCATCCGCATAAAGCCAGATTTTATTTACCTCCCCCCCATATTAATGCCTACCAGTCCCTTATGGTCTCTAATCATCTGGGCTAAGGGCTCCATACTTAGAGCAAAAAGAATAGGGGATAGAGGACACCCCTGTCGTGTACCTCTATTAATGTTTAAGGCTTGGGACACTGTACCATTTATTTTTACTTTGGCTGTGGGATTATTGTAAATTCCTCCTATTCATTCTGTGAATTGGTGTCCAAACCCAAATTTTAGCAACACCTCTTTGAGGAAGTCCCAATGTAAGCGATCAAACGCTTTTTCCGCATCAATCGCTATGGCTATTTGTTGCCCTTTACTCTTACTGCCTGAGTGCAATATATTTAAACAACGCCTAACGCTGTCTTTAAGATATCTATTTTGTACAAACCCCACCTGGTCTGGGTGGATCAAACTCAGAAGAACAGAATTCACTCTATTGTCCAGAACTTTTGTGAAGATTTTTGAATCTACATTAAGGAGTGAAATCGGTTGATGTGAACTGCATATATCTGGAGGTTTGCCTTCTTTAGGAATAACAGTGATATAGGCCTCACTCCAAGACCAAGGAAAACGTCCCTCCTGCTTTTTTCTATTAAAAACCTGCACCAGTGTGGGGATCAGAACCTTTCTAAATTGTTGGTAAAGCTCAGCATTGAATCCATCTGGACTGGGAGATTTATCCCCTTTCAAATTAAGAATGACCTCAGCAATTTTCTGTGACGTAATAGGAGAGTCTAATTTGGCCTGTATATTTGCAGATAATTTTGGGAGAGAAACTTTCTCTAGAAATCTATGAGTTAAGACTTCTGTTTGTGCATTTTTTAAGGGTGCCTCATACTGATTTTTATAGTAGTCCTGAAAGGCAGCTGCTATGTCTTTAGGTGTGAACATGTGGGACAAATTTCCTGATTTATTTGTTTGCAAAACCTTAACATAGCAGTCTGCTTGTGCCCTCCTTAACCTAAATGCTAGTAATCTGCTGGCTTTATTTCCTGACTCATAAAACCTTTGGTTCATATACCTTAATTTCCCTTCAACTTGGTAATCTAAATGGCTTGTAATTGTTTTCTAGTTTCTTGTAGCTCCTTCTCAAAGGCTACTTTCTCCCCTTCCCCCTGTTTAGCTTTAGTCTCCAAGAGTTTTAATTTAGATTCCAGGGTTTTTTGTTGTTCTTGCCTGGATCGTTTAAGATGGGAAGCATAGGAGATGATTTCCCCTCACAAAACTGCTTTGCAACCATCCCAAAAACACAGTGAGCCCAGGCCCTTACTTGGGTTTTGTGAAATATAATCTTTAAATATCTCCTGCATATGGGTTTGAAACTCCTCTCTGTCCAGCAAGGAAGAGTTTATTCTCCAATGTGTAGTCCTGCTCCAGTCGCCCAGTTCTAGAGTCAGCTCCACCGAAGAGTGATCAGAAACCACCCTGGGGAGAATTTCACAATTTTTGACTTTATGGAAATCTGGAATGCTACACAAGGAATAGTAAATTCTTGAGTAGACACTATTAGGTGATGAATAAAAAGGGTAGTCTCTAATCGACTTATTCAGGTCCCTCCATACATCCACCAAGGCCAACTCCTTAATTTATGCCTTAACTGCCCTGGTCATCCCTTTATTTGTCACCATATTCTTAGATGATCGGTCAAACTGTGGATTGGGTACACAATTAAAATCTCCACCCGTTAAAATCAATCCTTCCCCAAGTTCTGCTATTTTCCCAAAAATCCTAATAAAAAACAAAGGACCATCTCTATTGGGGGCATATAAATTTACTATGTGTATTACCTTCGTGAATATCTTTCCTGTAATTATTAATCCCCTTCCCTGCTCTACAATCACTTGTGATGTGATTTCAAATGGTAGGTTTCTTTGACATAGAATGGCAAGGCCAGCTCACTTCCCTGAGGAGTGCGATGAATATATAGCCTGACCCAACCAACCTCATTTCAACTTCTCATGTTTCGTATCTAATAACCTGGTCTCTTGAATGACACCGATATCTATCTTCATCTTTTGCAAATAATGGTGTATCCTGGCCCTTTTAATTGGGGAGTTGAAGCCCTGAACATTTAAAGAAGTTACTTTAAGGGTACCAATTCTTAAAAAATAAGGGGGAAAATGATTTATCTCCATACTAAAGCAACTGACACATCTTGAATGACACAATTCCTTCTGTATGCCCAAAGCTACCTCTAGTAAATATTTTTCTTTAAAGGGTACCAAATATATTACCTTCAAAGCAGCCACATTTGTAAGTAATGAATAAACATAGTTAAATAGTCACCTTAACCAACACATGTGCATATATATCTAAAAAACTAAATTCAAACCCGCTAGTTGAAACAGCCAACTAGAAACCGTTTAAACTATTTGTAACTCCCCTGTAAATGGGGGTTCCCAAAAGTCTTCTAGGAGCTTGCCTGAATGCTCCAAGTCTGTGCGGTGTTCGGTGTCTGAGCTGTTTAAATGTGGTGCCAAGTGAGTGCTATTTGAGCCTTCACATACTGTCTCTTTAAGAGCTGTCTGCTTGCAGACTTAATTAGTTTGTATGGGGGGGGACTGTGTATTTAATGCTCGAATCCCGCCTGAGCTGCTGCCAATTCACTCCGTTTCTGCCGTCACTACATGTGCAGAGGGAGCCTTGTTGAAAGATATAACTGTTTGCCAGAAATCATTTAGAGTGACTGAGAATGTAATTTGTCTAACCTGTCTTTATTTCAGCACAAACTGTTTCAGAGTAGCTCTTTCATTTTGGTCCTGAATTGCTGACTTGGACCAACCAGGATGATAGGGAGGCCTTAAAATAGAGCCTGTGGATGAATTGGAACTCGGACTCTGAATTTTGAGCCAGCCACATGGGGATTGCATGAGCAGTGACTCTGGGAAATGTAGTTTTGACCTTAGCACCTTTTTTCACCAACAGAGGGAGTCTTATTGTGAGTGATAGCCGAACCAGCCAACAGAATGGCGTGGAGCTAAAGGAAATGCCCTGCTCTGTGACTGGAAAGATCAGATCAGTTGTGACAGTGAAGAGAGAAGGTGCTCTGTGCTTCTGTGGTGTATAGTTTTGCGTAGGAAGTGCGTGTGAGGCCCTGAGGTTCAGCCTGCAGCCATTATAAGTGCTAGTTCGGACTGAATCTGACTTGTGAGGAGAAAGAAGGAAGTCTGAAAGGTAGAAACCAGGCTAACCCTGTAGAAGACTGGAGAAATTGCTTAAGCGCGCTCAGTCTGTCAGGAACTGAAGCTGCTGTGTGTGCTCCTGGGAGTTTTTCAGTAACTGTGATTGGGATCTAGGAGCAACCTGCCTGGTATAGTACTTTCCTTTTACATATGAATGTGCATAGTGCTTGTGGGGAATCGCTATTTCCAGTCCTGTGTGCTGTGTGTTGACGCTGGAAGCAAACCCCAGTTTGTCTCGGACTAAATCTGTTTGCTATCTACTGCAGTGGGGTCCAGTCACAAGGACCTTGTCTCCATGCCCTGTTGTTCTGGCAACCCAGAAGAACATCCACCATCCGGTTCTCAGCTTGGATATTGTTAGTACAAATCAGGGTATCCCCTTGCAGCCTGTTTTCAATTGCAAGTGTGTCATCTAATTATTGTTATTTCACTTCTTCATGGACTGAGCCATCCGGCTCCGGATTGCAATTGAGTGCTGTGCATATATTTTCTTCTACAGGGCCCTGTCCATCTATACCTGCTGGCCAAACCTGGGCAACAGACCTGGCTAGCCCCCTCAACCTGGGTACCCAGAGTGTGACTTTTCAGACCCTGTATGTGTGCACAGTACTGTGATTTAATTCTGCCAACTAACCTGATCTCCCCCTCCCATGTTTTATTCCCCCTAAATAAACCAGATTTGATGTTGTTAAACTTTAAACTGTCTGAAGTGTCAGTATCTACGTATCAAGCATTGTATTAGTTTGTGTATGTTGATTAACCTTCTTTTACAGGGGGTCCCCAGAGACGAACCTAAGAATCAGTCTCGAGGGTAAGTGGTACTTTATGAATGAACGGTGTACACATGTGGGGTATTGGGACTGTAACTTCTGTGCATTGTGTGAGCCACTAGAGGGAATAAAAAGGGGTCTCAGTGTCCCAAAGGGCTGTGACCAAGCTAGTCTAACCACTACAAACCCTGACCTCTGGGTGGAGGCACCCGCCATAGAACCTAGGCCCCTCAACCTGTCAGTAGTCAAGCAGGCAGGGGTAGTAGCCTTTGGGATAACGCCACCTGGGGGTTACATCTTGGAGGCTCACCACTGGGCTTTTGTGTCCTCTAGTGGCCACATTTATGAACCACTGATAAAAAAATAAATGGGTACCCCGACAGACATGGCTGTGCGCCGGTTGGTGGAGTGGTGTACTGGGGAGAACATCAACCCCCAAAATGCTATGCTTATCCTGGACATCCCCCGGGTATCAATATGGACACTGTACAGGGAGTACTTTCCAAGGTGGAAGGTTTACAAAACCCTGTTGTGGTGGGTTGACATGTTGATCTGCTCATCCACAATTTCATGGCCCTAGTAGAGTATAAGGGCCCCATAGATAGCTCCAATGTGCCACAGACTATTACCCCAGGGGGAGCCCTCACTGCCTGGAGAGTGATAACTAAGGACAGTAGAGACCTGGGGGGGATGAGCCCCCCCACTATCTGAAACTTTTGAGGAGAAATTTGCTAAATTGTTGCTGGAGGAAGGGAAAACTGTGGAGGATTTAAAGAAACTATTATTGCCACCTGAGAACATTCCTCCACCAACACCATCTCCCCCTCCAGCACCCGTTATTGCCCCTCCATGTGTGCCAGTGCTAGCCCCTATGTCTGTACCTGCCAATAGTCACGACTCTTACCACAGTTTGAAAATTTTCTCCAGCACCCTCCCCACCCCACAAGGGGAGGATGACTGGGAGACCTGGATAGACTATGTTGCCCCTCAAGTGCTAGAATGGCAATGCTTGGTAGCAGAAAAGTGAAAGAGGTTAAGTGAGAGCCTCCAAGGTCCTGCCCTGGCTACCATCTGTGCCAAACGGGCCAGTAACCCTGAAGCGACTGCACAGGACTATTTTGAGGCCTTGGAGAATGTGTATGGGAGCCCAGATTCCGATGAGGACCTGTGGTGGAGAGTAAGAAATGCACAACAGTAGCAAGGGGAGTTGTTGTCTGTGTATGTATCTCGGCTGGAAAAATTGTTGCAAGAATGCCTCAGAAAGGGTAGTTTGCCAGCGATTGAATTGGACCGAACCAGGCTAGACAGGATCCTTAAGTCTGCCCCTTCTCAGAACTGCTGTTGCTTCAGTTACGCCTGGCCAATCAACTGGAATCCCCACCCCCCCTATGAGGAGCTAATGAGAAATATTTGAGGGGTTGAGAAAAGGCGACCCTGGGAGGAACTTGCACCAATAGCTGCTGCTATGACCCGAGTGACTGAGGGTGACCCGTCAAGTGAAGTTCAGGGGCAGAGGTTGTCAGTTAATGAGTGCTCTGAGAAGGAAAAGGGTGTGCCACCATAGGGTGAACTGCTGAGAGAGTTCAGGGAAATAAAAAAGTCTCTTTATGAAGGCCACTTCTGCAAGTACAGGCCCTGACCCTCATCCGATTGCATCTGCTATGGGGGTGGGTGTACCCACCCATGCATCTCCTGCTGACAACAGCTCAAAACTCAATGTCTTGACCATGGAAGTGGGGAAATTGATGAGATGTCTCCAAATGCTTATCACGCCACAGACAGAGATGGCACCAAGGTTTTCTGTTGGAAGTACCCCTGCCCCGGCTCCCAGTGTGATGCCTCGACCAGCTCACTCTCCGGAAGGTATGTTTTGCTATAATTGTGGGAAGGATGGGCACATGAAGAGAGAATGCAGGTACCCAAAAGACACAGACAAAGCTGTATACAGGCTACAAGGAGCGCTTCGGAGGGAAAATAAGTAGTTGAGAGGTACATAAAATGATCGCAGTTTGGATCCCAAAAAATGCTAACTCACATCTCTTTGTGGCAAGGTCAGTTGCCCAGGACCCCACTACCATCTCTCCAGACTGGTCCAGAATAGTGGGTCCCTCCATGGAGACCACTGTAAAGGTGAATGGAGTGTCTACAAGAGCTGTATTAGACAGTGGCTCCCAAGTGACAATTATGTTCCAAGACTGGTATCAGAAGCATTTGTCTGATATGCCCTTACAACCGTTGGAGGGGCTGCATGTCTGGGGGTTAAGTGAGAAGGCCTACCCCTACTCTGGGTATATCCGAATTTGGCTGTCTTTTCCCACCTCCGTGGCTGGAGTGGCAGAGCAAGTAGAGACTCTGGCCTTAGTGTGTCCCCCTACTGGACTGTATGACGGGGTTCCTCTACTAAGTGGGACGAATGCGCATATGTTTGGACGGTTGGCACAGTTGTGTTGTGAAAAACAGGGGTCAAGGACTAGTACAGCTTTAAGAATTCTGGCCTTGATCGAGAAGGCCTATGAGGCACAGAGAGATGCTGAAAAAGTGGAACCAGAGGAACTGGTTGGAATTGTCTGGAAGAAGGATTCTGAGTCTCTGATCCTGGCGCCAAATGCCCAGTGTACCCTACAGAGGGAAGTCCGTATCAGAAAGGATGTCAAGAATAAAATCCTCATGCTGGATGCACCAGGCAATAGGAAATTGCCGGAAGGACTGCTGGTCAAGCCAAGTATTTTGCCTGCCAGAACCCATGCTTATGCCAGAAGGGTAATGGTCCAAGTTCATAATGTGTCTGATACAGAGCTTCGAGTAAATAGAGGTTGCACCCTGGCTAATGTACATTGTGCAGATACTGCAGTGCTACCCAGTAACAAGTGTTCGGGCGAAAATGACAAAGTGACGCCCGACTTGTTAGATTGTGGGGACTCCCCATTGCCAGCTGAATGGAAGATGAGAATCTGTAGAAAGCTTGCCCAGAGAGACCAGGTGTTTTCTTTAAAGGAATGGGACATAGGATGTGTGCAAGGAGCTAAGCACCACTTGCGGCTGCATGATGAAAGGCCATTTCGTGAGAGGTCTCGACGCCTGACCCCTGCTGACATAGATGATATGAGATGGCATCTACAAGAGATGCTAGCTGCTGGTATAATACAAGAATCCAGAAGCCCCTATGCTTCCTCCATTGTGGTAGTGAGAAAAAAGAATGGGACAGTAAGGATGTGCATGGATTATTGCACTTTAAACCGGCGGACTGTCGCTGATCAGTACACAATGCCCGCATTCAGGATGCTTGGACTGCCGAACAGTAGCAAGTGGTTCTCTGTGCTGGATCTTCGCAGTGGGTACTACCAGATCCTGATGGCGAGAGAGACATTGAAGACAGCCTTTATCTGTCCCTTGGCTCCTATGAATTCATGAGGATGCCTCAAGGTTTCAGGCACCCAGCCACTTTTCAATGACTGATGGAGGCGTGCAGTGGGGACATGAACTATAAGAGTGCCTGGTATGCCTAGATGATGTTATTGTGTTTGGCAGCTCACTGGAGGAACATGAGCAGATTATTCAAGCTGTTGGACCGACTGGAAGACTTTGGCCTGAAACTGTCCATCGATAAATGTCAGTTCTTCCAAACCTCTGTAAAGTATGTGGGGCATATAGTCTCCACCGAGGGAATAGAGACCGACCCAAGTAAAGTTGAGGCCTTGACCACCTGGCCACAGCCCCATAATCTAAAAGAACTGCAAAGATTCCTGGGATTCTGTGGCTACTATCGGCATTTCATCAAGGACTATTCAAGAGTGATCTGTCCTTTACTTAATCTTACTCAAGGTTACCCTCCTACCCACAAAAAATACAAGAGGTCAACTCCCCCTGAGACTGAGAGAGTGTATTTCCATCCTAATTAAGTTTTTGGTGCACGATGGACACCTGATTGTGAAGCTGCTTTTCATGAGATTATATATCAACTTACCCACGCTCCTGTCCTGGCCTATACAGATCCAGCAAAACCCTATGTCCTACACACTGATGCTAGTTTGCAAGGTTTGGGGGCTGCGTTGTACCAGGAGCACAAGAATGGCCTGAGACTAGTGGTCTTCGCCAGTAGAAGCCTGACCCCTTCCGAAAAGAACTATCCTGTACATAAGTTAGAGTTCCTAGCTTTGAAGTGGGCCATTGTTGACCAATTCCATGAGTACTTGTATGGGGCTAAGGTACTAGTAAAAACTGACAATCCTTTGACCTATGTGCAGACTTCAGCTAAGTTGGATGCTACTAGCCATAGGTGGCTCTCTGCATTATCTACATACAACTATGCTGTTGAATACAGAGCAGGCCTGAACCACATAGATGCTGATGCTCTCTCCCGGAGGCCTGTTTCTCGAAATGACTGGGTCAGACTGTCAGAACCTGATATTCGAGCACTCTGCCAGAAGTTTGACCGAGAGGAGCAAGGGGTTCCAGACCCAGGGAATTGTATTGTGGATCATTTGGGACCCTCTGAGAATTGCATACCTGCTGCTTATTGCCACTTTTCTGCAATAGACATTGGTGCTCTGCCTCAGCTGGACAATGACAGTATTCAGCGGACTCAATCCTGAGATCCCATGATCAGATCAGCTCTAGAAGCCCTCTATGCTGGGAAATATGTATCCAAGTTACGCACCACTGATTCGAGAACTGCATTGTTATACAAGGAAGGTCCTAAGTTGAAACTGATTAATAGACTGTTACACAGAGAAACAGTAGGCAGAGGGGGATAAATAGATAAACAACAGCTAGTTTTGCCTCCTGCCTTTTGAGACTTGGTGCTGAGGTCCCTACACAACCACATGGAGCCCCTTGGCATAGACAGAAGACCTGACTTGGTAAATCCAGATTCTATTGGCCTAAGATGGGGGCTGATGTTGAACAACACATCCAAACTTGTAGTCGCTGTCTACAGAGGAAAGTTTTTCCCCAGAGGGCTGCCCCCCTAGTTAACATCACCACCAGTACCCCCATGGAGCTGGTCTGTATTGACTTTCTAAGTCTGGAGCCAGTTCAAAGAAATGTCAGTAATGTGCTGGTGGTCACTGACCATTTTACGAGATATGCTCAAGCTCAAGCTTTCCCCACCAAGGTCCAGAAGACATCCACTGTGGCCAAAGTACTTATAAAAAACTTTTTTGTTCACTATGGGGCACCACAAAGAATCCATTCTGATCAAGTGAGGGACTTTGAGAGTCGTCTGATCAAAGAGATGCTTTCTCTGTGGGGAGTGCGAAAGTCCAGAACCACCCCTTACCACCCCCAGAGGGCCCACAGCCTGAATGTTTCAATCGCACTTTGCTAGATATGCTAGTCACCCTTCACCCAAAGGACAAGCCTAGATGGAGCCAACAAGTTAGCACCTTGGTACATGCCTACAGTTGCAGAAAAAGTGATGCCACTGGGTTCTCCCTCAATCGCCTGATGTTTGGAAGAGAAGCCCGACTACCGGTAGATGTTTGTTTTGGAGTTTCTCCTGATGGGGTTCGAGTTGATAACCATTTACAGTATGTGCAAAAGTTAAAGGCCCAACTAAATCATGCGTACCAACTGGCTCAAACCATGGCTGCCAAAAGAAATCTGGCCAACAAGGAAAGGTATGATAAAAAAGTGAAAGCACTGGAACTCCAGGAGGGAGATTGAGTGTTGCTAAGAAATCTGGGGCTGCATGGCAAACACTAGATTGTTGATAGGTGGCACCATCTCCCCCACTTTGTGGTAGGCAAACTAAATGATCTGCCTGTGTACAAAGTAAGGCCGGAGAATAACTGAAAAGATGTGAAAACAATGCATAGAAATCATTTACTGCCCATTGGACAAATCTTGATTGAGTCTGAGCCCCCAGAAAATGCCCCCTCTGGACCAGTGACTAGAGCTGCTGCTAAGCAAAAATCAAGAAAGCCTGCACCTACAGAAGCTGAGTTAAAGTGTTCCCCTCCACAAGTCCCAGTTGAACATGACTGTCAGTCCATGTCAGAGGAAAGTGAGTGTGGCTTTGAATACTACCCTTCTTACGAACAGAGTCAATTGTTTCAGGGCAATCCTCTAGTCAATCCTGGAGATGAAGCTGGGCCTCCTGGACTGTCTAAGCCCCCAGCTTTGTCCCTGGACCCAATGCTCCCAGAAAGTGAAGTGCAAAGCATCAAGTCAGATGATATGGAATCATTGTGTATGGTTGAACTGTTTGAGATTTCAGAGGAGGAAAATGATGGACTGGGACAAACTGGTGATATACCAGAACATGAAGAGTGTGTTGAGTGCCCTGATAGTTCACTGCCAGTGTCAGAAAACTCCCCATGTGAGCCAAGAGTTGTGGACTCTGAGATTGCAAATCATGGAGCTGAAAGTGCCCCAGGTTCTAGCCTCTCTACCCCCAGGGAGACTCCCATGGCAAGTAAAGACAGTGCTGAAAGTGAGTTTAAAAGTGCAGAGACTGTAACAGTTCCCCCTAGAAAGACTGGTTGAGCTGTAAAGCCTGTAATGTGCTTAAGCTATGATTCCCCTGGGAGGCCTGTGGACCTACCTCTCAATGTTGTCCATAAAGGAATGTATGTGTCCCCGAGCTCATTGCCCAAACTGAGCATAAATGCTACCTCCAAGTTAATTATGTTGCCCTCTAGGTATGGTGCCCCTGCCCCATCCAGCCCCAAGGTAGCTGATAGGGAAGGGCCCCCTCTCTTCAGGTTTCATGTACAGGAGGTAATAAGCTGAGTTACAGTATAATGTGTTTATAATACTGTGTAAAAAGTGATGTACTGAAAAGTTTCAGAAATGTGTTTCTGGTAAGGTGATATGTTGACTGATGATTACATGTATAAGCCTAATGTGATATTGATGTGAATGTATATGGTTGTATTGAAATTTATGGGTGTACTTACTTGATGTGGATGCCAAGTTTTTCCAGGCCAGAAAGGGTGTAACCCCCCTGCAAATGGGGGTTCCCAAAAGTCTTCCAGAAGCTTGCCTGAATGCTCCAAGTCTGGGCGGTGTTCAGTGTCTGAGCTGTTTAAATGTAGTGCCAAGTGAGTGCTATTTGAGCCTCCATGTACTGTCTCTTTAAGAGCTGTCTGCTTGCAGACTTAATTAGTTTGTATGGGGGGACTGTGTATTTAATGCTCGAATCCCGCCCGAGCTGCTGCCAATTCACTCAGTTTCTGCTGTTGCTACATGTGCAGAGGAAGCCTTGTTGAAAGATACAACTGTTTGCCAGAAATCATTTAGAGTGACTGAGAAAATGTAGTTTGTCTAATCTGTCTTTATTACAGCACAAACTGTTTCAGTGTAGCTCTTTCATTTTGGTCCTGAATTGCTGACTTGGACCAATCTGGATGATAGGGAGGCCTTAAAATGGAGCCTGTGGACAAATTGGAACTTGGACTCTCAATTTTGAGCCAGCCACATGGGGATTGCATGAGCAGTGACTCTGGGAAATGTAGTTTTTACCTTGGCACCTTTTTTCACCAACAGAGGGAGTCTTATTGTGAGTTACAGCTGAACCAGGCAACAGAATGGTGTGGAGCTAAAGGAAACGCCCTGTGCTGTGACTGGAAAGATCAGATCAGTTGTGACAGTGAAGAGAGAAGGAGCTCTGTGCTCCTGCGGTGTAAAGTTTCGCATGGGAAGTGCGTGTGAGGCCCTGAGGTTCGGCCTGCAGCCGTTGTAAGCGCTAGTTCAGACTGAATCTGACTTGTGAGGAGAAAGAAGGAAGTCTGAAAGGTAGAAACCAGGCTAACCCTGTAGGAGACTGGAGAAATTGCTGAATCACTCTCGGTCTGTCAGGATCTGAAGCTGCTGTGTGTGCTCCCGGGTATTTTGCAGTAATTGCGATTGGGATCTAGGAGCAGCCTGTCTGGTATAGTACTTTCCTTTTACATATGAATGTGCATAGTGCTTGTGGGGAATCGCTATTTCCAATCCCCTGTGCTGTGTGCTGTGTGTTGAAGCTGGAAGCAAACCCCAGTTTGTCTCGGACTAAATCCGTTTGCTATCTACTACAGTGGGGTCCAGTCACAAGGACCTTGTCTCCATGCCCTGTTGTTCTGGCAACCCAGAAGAACATCCACCATCTGGTTCTCAGCTTGGGTATTGTGAGTACAAATCAGGGTATTCCCCTGCAGCCTGTTTTCAATTACAAGTGTGTCATCTAATTATTGTTGTTTCACTTCTTCATGGACTGAGCCATCTGGCTCCAGATTACAATTGGGTGTTGTGCATATATTTTCTTCTACAGGGCCCTGTCCATCTGCACCTGCTGGCCAACCCCAGGCAATGGACCTGGCTAGCCCCCCAACCTGGGTACCCAGAGTGTGACTTTTCAGACCCTGTATGTGTGCACAGTACTGTGATTTAATTCTGCCAATTAATCTGATCTCCCCCTTCCGTGTTTTATTCCCCCTAAATAAACCAGATTTGATGTTGTTAAACTTTAAACTGTCTGAAGTGTCAGTATCTACATATCAAGCATTGTATTGGTTTGTGTATGTTGATTAACCTTATTTTACAGGGGGTCCCCAGAGACGAACCTAAGAATCAGTTTCGAGGGTAAGTGGTACTTTATGAATGAAAGGTATGTACATGTGGAGTATTGGGACTGTAACTTCTGTGCACTGTGTGAGCCACTAGAGGGAATAAAAGGGTGTCTCAGTGTCCCAGAGGGCTGTGACCAAGCTAGTCTAACCACTACAAACCCTGACCTCTAGGTGGAGGCACCCGCCATAGAACCTAGGCCCCTCAACCTGTCAATAGTCAAGCAGGCAGGGGTAGTAGCCCTTAGGATAGTGCCACCTGGGGGTTACATATTTAAATCAACTTCCTAGGTGTTATACAGTAGACAATGTAACCCCACTACTGCAGGGATGATTGAGCCTAGGCTCTGGCTCCTACTATGTGTAAGCCTAATTCCGTGGAATCAGTATATGTGAATGTCACTACCCGATGGGGCCTGAGGCAGCCAAGAGGCCTAAGATCCTCTAAGCACTATTGCCACCTAGCATTGTCCCCAGGGTCGCCCACCCTTTATCGAGTACAAAAGAGGTGAGGGGGAGAGTAGGGCCATAGCACAAATACCGCCCCTATTATTTTATTAGTTATTATTTCCTGTTTATTTTTATAGTGCTCCTTTAATCCAGGGCTCAACCTTTAAAAAAACACTGATCCTTAAATGAGCCTTTCTGTCCTGATAAATAATAAACAAATAAACATATCCAGAGGCTGCTAGTAAGAAAAAAGGACCATAATACAATTGTTCCTGTTCTCAGATACATTTAACCCACTCTCCCGTCCCCCCCCCCACCCTTAAAGCCAAAGTTCCAGCAGCATTACTGTCCTATTACACTGTTTGGCTCTTGTTGTGGGCTACATTTACATGTGTCTGTGTGTTTCAGTCGCATTCGGCTTTTAATATTCACTTCTTGTATATTCCTCAGCTTTCCCTATGTTTGATGGAGTCCACACGCCTTGTAACTCTTTGCCTATAATGTCTCATATAAATTCAATACTTTCTTCCCAGGTAAATAACTTGTTTTCTCCCAACCAAATGCTGAAGAGGTGATAATAAACGATGCAGACAGTGCCTCTAGGTGCTTCAGGTTGAGTCCCAGTGTCCCGATCCATTTTGTTTATCTGCATCTAGGGGTATTAGTTTGTTCTCTCTGCTGAGAATTGCCTTCAGATCGTGTCCCAAATGCGAGGGCCAGGTGATTAAGGAGGGTTGTGCTCTTTTAGGCTTACCAGCTCGTCGCCATACTGAGTGGGAGTTCTCATTTTCCAGGGTATCTGCGTGCATCTCAGGGCATTGAAGGCCTGGCTGTTTCAATAAAGGAACTGCGCCATGCAAGCTATCGAAGAGAACTGGGCCCTTTTCTGTATGTATATGCGACTTGGCTGGATAGTATAACTGTATCTGGATTTTTCTCTCTTTCGCCTGCTTTATGATTCCTCTGACTAGTTTTCTTTTTTCATTCAACAAGCCTGAGAAATCCTGGTAAAAAAAACAGTCTCTGATTATCTATTTTGACTTCCCTCATTTTCCAAGCTGTCTGGAGGACCAACTGGCGATCTTGGTAATTTAACATTCAAGCTATTATGGAATGGGGCTTAGCCATTAGATCTTTTGGTTTTGGGGTGAGAGATGTGTGTGCCCTTTCGATCGGGAGAGGGATATCTTCAGTGAGTTTTAATACATCTCTTAAAATGTGTAGAACAAAGGCTTCCATTGATTCAAAGGACTTTTCCATGTCCTCAGGAACTCCGTAGATACGGAAATTGTTCTGACGTGCATGATTCTCCTGATCATCTAGTTTCATTTGAAGCTCTTTCTCCCTAGTGAACAAGTAGAGAATAGCCCAATCATGTTGGCCTGAGGAGTCTGCTAGGCCTCCTACACATTCTTCAACTGCTGTGATTCTCTTATCCATCGCCTTCAGATCTGCCTTAAGGTCTGCTACGGATGACTCCACTCTATGCAGTGCCTTAATAATCCCATCCAATTTAGATATAATCGCTCTTTGATCTCCGCCTTCCATATTATCTTCGGAGTCTGCCAGGCTGCTTACCGGTGAGGCAGAGTGAGCTTCTCTTGATATGCTCTGTCTCCTTTCCGACTCCATCAGGCTTTTTAACTTAGCTGCCTGAGAGTTTCTATGCCTAGATCTATTAAAAGCCATCCGATATCTTTTCCAGAAGAACTATTTACCACTGAAAGTTAACTTTGCTGCTGGATAATCGTGGTTTAATGATTGGCAACTCCAAAGTGTGTTTACCAGGTGGCCATCGCTGCAGTGACGTCACTGGAAGTCTGCCCAGACAAATTGTGACAGCTTCTTCCTGCAGTCCTTCCAATCAGCTGCAGGGACAGGCAGTGGCAGCGTAGCAAAAAGAAACAAATACCAGGGCAAGATATTCATGTTAATGGACTCAATATGATTTGAAAAAGTAAGGGGGAGGGCCTTCCATCTGTTAAGATCAGTGTAGACCTGCTGCTTCAATGCATCATAGTTATAGTGATATAGTTTTGAAATGTGACAAGGGATTTGTACCCCTAGATATCGGACCTCATCTTTAACTCATTTAAAATGGATCTTATTTTTGACCTCCTTAGAGAGGGAGCCACTAACAAGCAAGATCTCTGATTTCTCCATGTTAACTTTAAAACCCGATATTTGCTCATAGATCCCTAATAACTGAAGAAAGAGAGGCACAGATCAACCCGTATCTTCATTATGTAAGAGGGTATCATTGGCATATAAAGAAATCTTGTTATGTAATTGCCGTACTGACACCCCCCCCTAACATCAGTCAACTCTCTGATGGCCTGCTCAAAGGCTCCATGCTCAACGCAAACAACAAAGGGACAGGGGCACCCTGTCTAAAACCTTCGATTTTAAAATAATATGAGATTGTACCATTGAACCGGACCGTGGCTCGAGGCCAATGATAACAAAAAGAGACCCACTTCAAAAAATTACCTCCCAACCCCATATGTTCCATAACAGTCATAATATATGTCCAATTGAGGTGATCAAACACCTTTTCTGTGTCTAAAAAGATAGCAAGCGGAGAGGTGGTTGTAGGAGGTCTGTGTTAGAATGTTTAATAGTTGCCTGATGTTATCGGAGAGGTGACGATGAGGTATGAAGCCTGTCTTATCTGGATGAATTAATAATTCAGTATATTTTTGCAGGCGTGCTGATAAAATTTTTGTAAGAATTTTAAAATCTTGGTTAAGTAAGGAAATGGGTCGGTAAGCTTCACGGACTGTTTTGTTTTTCTAAGGTTTTGGGATGACTGTAATCAAGGCCTCGTTCCAGGAGCCTGGCAATTTCCCTTCTTCCAAACAGGTGTTAGAAACTTTTATACTGTATAATTCAGCACTGAACCCATCTGGGCCCGGGGTCTTGCCTGTAGGTAGGTGTGTAATAATGGACATCATTTCTGTTACAGTGATGGGGGCCTCCAGGAAGGTTCTGGCTTCCAATGGGAGGGTCAGGAGTTTAAGCATGTTTAGGAAATCTTTACTACTGGAGAAAACCTCCTCTTCATTTTTATCCTCCATATACAGAGTCTGATAAAACTGTTTAAATCAGGAGGCAATATCCCGGGCCTAGTCCACATCTTGTTCTGTGTGTGGTTAACAACCGAATAGGGGACACGTCTGTCTGCCTGTGCCTTTCTGAGTCTGAAGGCCAGAAGCCCTGAGGCTCTGCCCCCAACCTCATCATATTTCTGACTAGAAAATCTTAACAAACCTTCTGCCCTTTTGTTCTCTAAATCTTCAAATGTGGCCTGGGCTTTACCAAGTTTTTTAACTAAATCAGGCTGTTTTGGGTTAAATTTATGCATTTTTTTCTAAGGAGGTAATTTCCTCTTTGTCTGTTTTATGTTAATTGTGTTAACTTCTTTTTCGCTGATGCATAACTAATGACCTCGCCCCTCAGAACCGCCTTGAGGGTATCCCACATTAACAATGGGGAACAATCCTCCAAAGAGGTGGCCGAGGTTAGATACAGGATGATTTTAGAAAGCTTTTCTACAAAAGGTTTGTCGTCCAGCAGAGAGACATTAAGCCTCCATACTGTTTGCCTGTCTTGATATGGTAAAGATAGTTGAATTGAGATTGGGGCATGGTTGGATAATGTTATATTATGTATTTTAGAGACAGGAATCGAGTGTAAATCAGCTTGTTGAGTGAAAAAAAGCATCAATACAAGAGTAGGATTGTTGTACATGAGAGAAAAAAGAAAAATCCTTCACCCCAATATGGTGGGCCCTCCAGATGTCTGTTTGACCGAATTCTCCCACATAAGTATTGAGAATTTTGTTCGCAGAGATTTGGCCTGAGGAGCGATCCCTTTGAGGGTGAGGAACTGTGTTAAAATTCCCACCCAATATCATCTGACCATGAGGCAGGTCTGCCACTTTTGAAAAAATATCTGTCAGGAAGGGTGCAGTATCTATGTTAGGTGCATAGATTTTAAACAGATGGACCTTTTTTGCCCTGAAGGGAATCCAAAACTTGGACGAATCTACCCCCAGAGTCCACCTCTGAAGATTCTACAGAGATGGGCTCTGTCTCTTAAAAAGCATAGCCTCCCCTGCTTTTTTGACCCTTGGATGTGAGGCTGCCACCACCTGTCCCACCCACATATGTCTCAGTTTTAAATGTTCGAACTCAGAGAGGTGGGTTTCGTAACTAGACAGTTTCACAGTTTAGGCATTTCAGTTCTGCCAGCAGCTTAGTTCATTTTATTGGGGAATTAACCCCTTTAACATTATAAGAGAATATGTTTAAATGAGCCATGATGGTAATGCTGAGAAAGACAGCATAAGTAAGCCCGTTCTCAACCCAAAACTCAACAGAACTTGCCCTTCGGGCAGATACCATTTAGCTTTGCAATTTTGTACAATAACCAAACTGTGGACTGGAGGAACCAAATAAAAAAACAACTGTGGGCACCTGTCGTGTTTGCAAGAAGAGTTATAGAACAGTTTCCAACACATTAAAACAAAAAATAAACTTTCTACAGGAACCAAACAACTTCCTAGGTATGTCTGCATCACTGAAGAGGTATTGCTGCAGTTCACACTCAGTGAATGTGAAAGTTTAATCTTGACCGCAGATAACAACAGGGGCACGTAGCACCCAAGTTACCATCCCCGGTAAACAGGTGTCCACAAGATTACTCATCACTGTATGTGAAAGGGCCCGGAGGTATTAAAATCAGAAAAGTCCTCTGTAAACCATCCTCCTTTCACCAAAAATTCCAAGGTTAAAACTGAAATCCCCCTTTAATTCCCTTCCATACTCTCCCCATGACTCTTTATCCTGCTGCTCCAAAATCAGTAAGTACCCTCTTTGATTTAACCAGACACCTTGTATGAAATGAGAGGACTGCCTCCAGGCACAGGCTACACACGATAGTCCTCGGCGACCGGAGTCGTTCTCCACCAGAATCAACTATGCCTTTAATAAAAAGGGCATTTCCTTACTGCAGGTGGTACTTTGTAATACAAATCTGGAGATGACCAAATTCACACCACGGGGGTGACCCCGCTTGGTACTTCCTCTCCCCCTCCCCCCCAAACTCAAAGCATTACAACTTTGTGTTAGGGCCGAAGTCCCCCCTTCAGAAACACTCCACAATGCAGAGCCTGGGAGTAAGCAGGATCTTATGGGGTAAAAACATCAACCCCCATTAGGGTTAATGAAGTCACACTCCTCCTTCCTTCCCCACTCCATCAGAGCACCCCGCTGGGCGACCTGACCAAAAAACCCACAAGAAGGGGAGAAACCCTCATTAAAACCCGTGGATGTCACCCAGAGTTCCCTTTAGAGTCTTAAACCATGAAAATCCCCTTCATAAAGCTCTAAATGTAAGCATTATTTTTTAAACGCGTATCTGAGTATTAAGATGTTATAGTCATTGCTCCCAAATAGGTATAGATCGGCTTGTGTCTCAGCCAGTTACCAGTATTATAAAAAAATTGTTTGAAAAGCAGAGTCTCATTAAGGCTTGGACTCTCATCAGCCTTATCAATGAGAAAAAGGAAATGTGAACTCCAGACCTTTGCTAAGTTGAACCATCACCTCTTTGACGGTGTAGAGGAAGTAGAGGCAAGAGTTTTCTGCGGGGGCCGGGCATCCGAGTTTTTAAGGAGCTTGGTGATGTCTTGAGCCAGTGGTTTTGGCAGCACTCTGGGGAAGCCCCACTTCTGACCCCTAGTGACAACACTCCAGGCCCACTGAGTGAACTTCTGCTCCAATTGCCCCATTTCAAGATCTGGCAGTGAAATCTCCCACTCCTTAAGCAAAGACACTGCTTCAACCAGGGAGTTGAAAACTTTGGGGCCAGTCTCAAGATGGATCTTTAATCTGGCAGGGAAATTGAGTTGAACTTGTATGCCTTTCTTTTCCTTGATCACCCGGATAATTCCTCTCACCCACTGGCGCTCGGTTTGGAGCGCAGTAAAAAAGTCATGGTCGAAGAAAATAGGTGAGTTGTCAAATTTCAGATCTCTGTGTCTCCATGCTTCCTGTAGCATCAATTCTTTAGATTGAAAATGCACCATTCAGACACCCCCAAGAATGGGGCAGGCAGATGGGCTAGAGGGCCTCGGCACCAGAAAGTGATTTGTCCTATCCATGTCCAGATTGAGGTCAGATGGAAGGGACAGGGTATTCTTGAGGAGGTGCTGAATAAAGTCCACTGGGGTTGCAAAACCCTCTTTGGCCCCCTCAGGAACTCCATGGATAATGAAATTGTTTCGACGGGCCCAGTTTTCAATGTCCTCAAGCCGGGTTTGGATATCCCGATCTCTGCATAATAGGTAAAGTACAAGTCTCTCACTAGCAATTTTGGTAGCATTTTCTGACTTTCTTATCAATTTTTTCAACATCTTGTTGCAGGTCTGCTATCGAGGATTGAATTTTATTAACTGTGTTTAGAATCTTTTGTAGGGCATGCTCCAATCTAGAAGGGGGAGTGTTTTCCTCCATGTCGGGATCAAGAGAGGATTCAAAGGGTGAGCGACCCCACTGAGACTGGGCCGTGAAACCTTCCATATTGGTGTCCTGGACTAGTTGTTTAATTTTGGTTGAGTACATGCCCGATTTCATTCCTTTTGCCTTGTTCTGCTTTGTAGCCATCTAATAAGTAGATAGGGAGGTTGAAGTAACCCAAAAAGCATTGCTCAAGGGAGGATTGCCACAGATTAGAAGGAATGGTTTTGAAGCGTCGAGGATTATGCTTCCACCATAATGGTGAAATCACCGGAAGTCCCAGAGTTTAATTTTAATCAGGCTATAATTCTGCCTACCTACTTTGCCAACTTCCAGAATGAGGGAGAAAGGACTCTCCACTCACTGGATCTTAAGAAGATCCTCAGTTTTTTTCCTGGACAGGACTAAGGACTTCAGACAGTCAAAACAGCTCTTTGGACCCTAATCGAAAGGGACAGCCTCTTACAGTCAAGGACATTTATCTGTAGACTGCAAAATGACTTCACAACTGCTGTGCTATATCTTAGATTAAACTAGAGGGCAAGGAATGTGCCCACACCAGCGGAGTGGTTGCCACTTCCCCAGCAGAAATACTCTGTATCTACTGGAGAAATCTGCAGAGCTGCAACTTGGAGGATTCCACATCAACTGAACTAAAAACTATACAGCTGGGTAAAAAACAGTCAGCAGAACGTCACAAGGCAAAACTGCACCTCTCAAAATCAGCTAAAGTGAAAACAGAGAAAAGGCAAAAACCCTCGCACATACTCCTTTGTCAAAACAAACTCACTTCTTGCACAGATTTACCATTCTAACACCATGCCACCATGGACCACCACTCATGTGAAATTCGCCCTCAGGCAGCAGAGGAACCTCTGTGCAACTCTGGCACCACGTAGTTCCAGCACCTCAGAACTACCCAGTCTCACACAAATGCCATTTTGCACACCTCGCTCTTCCATGTTTTGACATAAATGCTACGAACTCTTGACCACGCTTCTTTGTTCCATGCAGACTTGACGTGATACCGACTTGGAGCACAGTGCATACCTTTGCCAAGCACTATACCCAGGATGTCCATACCAGGCAGCATGCCATCTTTGACAGGACTGTTCTGAATGGATTACTATCCTGAGTGAGCCCTGAGCTCCAGCCTCCCTGTTTGGGGGACTTTCTCTGAGCTTGGTACTCTGACTCACAAGTGGGAATCAATGGTAAAGATTGATTCTTGGAAGATATGAAAGGTACATACGGTAACTGTTGATCTTCCAGAATGGCTACACCATTGAATACCACACCTGTCCACCATTCCCGGTCTCACTTCAATATTGTGTTGGTCTTCACCCCTTTGTATTCGGTTTGGGCTATGAAGACGCTGTGCTGCTGAGTTTGGTGGTTCTTCTCACATGGGCCACCAGGTCTATCTTATGCCCATAGGTTAAGTGCATAATGGCAGGTTACTTGTTAGGTTCATGCTGGTTAACCATTCTGTAAAAAAGGCACTGCAGTGGTTGGGGGCTGGTGCCCCTGTATACCAGTGAGTGTGTGCATTTGCACATCACCAACCCCGGAAAAAGTTCTGCTCCCACTGAGTCCTAGCACCTCCAGTGCAGACCCACAGTTGGTAATCAGTGGTGAAGCTATTCAGGAAGATCAACAGTTTCAGAAGTATGTAACTTCATTTCTCAGCTGTGACAACAGGTGTGGGTTGTTTGCTGTTTCTGAAAGAGAATTGTACTGTGTGAGCACTGGCTCTAGTGGGATTCAGACCTAGAATTCCACGAGTGAGAATCCAGCAGTATTCAGCAGGGTGGTGGTCACATACAGAATTCATTCAAGGGTCTGAAGGATTGTGAAAACTGACAGCAGTACAGACCGAGTTCTGGGTGAGAGCCAGTCTTTGACAGTTATGTACTTACTGTAACTGTTGATCTTTCAGAATGTCTTCACCACTGATTACCATAGCCACCCACCATCCCCACTCTAACAGAGACAGAGCCTCTGAACAGCTCACCCTATTATTGCTGACTGGCACTTCTAGTGCTACATGCCTTTCTGCAGTTGCTTCTCTCCCTATAGGGCAGCTTGTTTGTAAAAAAAAAAAAATAAAAATGGGTTGGGACCCACTATAGGTTTCCTAATCCACAAAAAAACAAAACAAAACAAAAAAAAGTACAAGAACTGGGGTGAGTGCCCTGTTTAGGTCTCCATGCCAACCACAAAAACAAAACAAAACAAAAAAAGAGGTACTGCCCCCCCCTTTCTTCTTCTTTCTTTAATTTCCTGTCCTCGTTCCTGCCCAAGGTATAACTCTTCTTCTTGGGTAGTGGAACCAGAACCCTAGAAGGTGGTATACAGTAATCCCCTTCCCCCATGGGTCCTAACTGACCTCAGGGTCAATGGCAGAGGTCGTGATCATGCTTTAGGTCACTATCTCAACGTCACTGTCATTGCCATCAATGGACATTGTCGAGTCAATCCTTCTAGTGATATGACAGCCAATGTCGAGTCTGTCACCAATGGGAAAAGGCCACTTTGCAGCAGTGGACCTTAGTGGCATTTGCCCCAATGCTGTGTTTGACCATTGTTTCCGGACACCTCGACCCTGCCTTAGGTGCCTCTCCCAATGCTGCCAGTTGTGCAGCATCGATCTGTCATCTCCTTGGCATTGCTGTGCTGGTAGTACTGTAACAGTTGATCAGGGTGGTGTCTTCCCCTTCCCCAGCCCAGGAGAGTGCTTTGTCGAAGGACTCTAGGCCAGAGTCCAAACTTCCCAAACTTCTATAGGTGCTGTCCTGTTGAAGCAAGTCATCCACACTCCCATGAGAAGCCCTGAGCCTCTCTTTCCAGACTGTGACCCGGAGGTTTCCTTGATGGTGTTGTCCCAGTGTCAACAGGCTGTAGACTCCTTACACAGCTGGTGCACACTGGGGGATTCAACCTCTTTCTCGGCACTCTTGCAGCACGTCTTTGTCAGTGGATGTTCTTCTGGAGGAGGTCCAGAGTCAGGAGTACTACCATCTCATGGACATCCTGTTTCAGGATTCCTTACCCGGGGTGGTGTTCCTGGTCACCTTGGCCATGCTGGCCCTGTGCTGCACTCATTATTTGGCAGCACATGGTCTTGTGCTAGGTTCCTACATACCACTTGAACTGCAAGTATGTGGCCCCTGTGGATGTACTGTCTGTGATCTCCCACGAATCAGTCTTCTTTATTGATTCCCACTTAGTCTACACTGGAGGCACTAGGAAACTGCAGGAGCAAAGCTTCTGCTAGAGGGCCAACAACAGCTACTGAGAATGGCATCTGCAGCCCCCACCTGATGCCACGCACTAGCCAATAACTGTTGCCGGCTTCCTATAAACCTCAGATGTCTGTTTCCAGCTGTAGAGAGTATTGCACTTTCTCACTTTTTCACATGCCACACTTGTTTGTTTCTTTTCTGCAATATGGAAAGCTCAGTCCAAAGGAGCTGTTTCAAGGAAGAAAAAAGGTTTTCACCCATTATGCATCAGTGCCCCCTCTGGGAACAAAATTGCTATGATGAACTGGCATCAAACCTGCATGGCCTGTCTTGAACAAGAGCATGATATGGATTCCTGCAATGCCTGCTTCTCTATGAATTAACACACCTTGAAGAACCACGTGTTAAAGTAGGGTCACCCGACACCCCCCTTTAGAGACCAGAATTGCACACATGCATCCAAGGTAAGGTGGCTGGTTCAGCGGAACCTCTAGTTCCATGGAAGTACAGAGTTCTGCTTAACTTCACCATACTGAAGTGTGGGAGACTCTGGTGATCGGGTCTGTGGTACAGCCAGCTCCCTTTGTGTGGCTGGCTGAGAAACCGTCACAGTCTTCCTACCTCAAGCAGCAGACATCCCCAGTGGTGAGGTCGAACCTATAAGCTCAGTCTACACCAGTGGATGTCTCAGCATTGTCCTCTAGTGTCACCTGTGCTGCTGTCACCATTTGCAGAGACAGCGTGGTGGACAATACTAAGGAAAACTATGGGCCTCCTCCTGTCACTGTTCACTATATTAGGGGAGGGACTGACACCGAGGCTGTTGCTGGTGCTTGAACTGACTTGGAGCCTGTTCCTGACCATAGTGTATCTACCCATGGTGACAGTGCCAGCAATGGTCATGGGGTCAATCCTGTGTCTGGCTGTGAGCACGGTGCTGACACAGATGTCAGCATGTACACTGTCCCCGACTTCAGTGTCAGCCGGGACAATGTGGAGGGTGGCAGCACCTAGTCTGATGTCAGTAACAAGCATGGTGTTGAGGATGATGTCCACCAAGGATACAGGGAAGGTCCTGTCTCTAATTATGTTGTCAGACTTGAGCATGGTGTTGAAGGTGGTGCCAGCTTGGAGTCGGGCGATGACCCAGAGCTGGCTTTCACTTTGGAGCCACAGGACATCATCATCATCTCTGGTGAGGATCGAGGTCTCCTCGTGAGACCTGTGCAGCTCCAGTTTCCTCACCTGGGAGTTCCCCCTAAGGGCATCAATTGGGTCACTCCACGAAGGTAGGAGTGACCCAATTGGTAATTCTGCTAGGCCGCTCCCCTCACGTCAGGCCCCGTTTGCAGTTCTGCAGCCCAGGACAAGGCCCTTAGATCAGGAGTTTCAACCCTCAAGAAAGGCCTCACCTCTTCTTTGACAGGTTGCCCTCGTAACTAGACTCTGTGGGACCACTAATGTGGGATCAGCACTGGGTGTTGATCAGTGCCTTAGAAGACTGGCACAGGGAGTCTGACAGGGCTCAGTACAGGCCCTTCTCCCCAGTACCAACCCTCCTTGGAAGTGGGACCTCATTTCCATTGATGTCCTCCTAAGAAGATAATGAGTCATTCATCCATCTCCCTTCTGCTGCTGAGTACCACCTGTACCAGCAATTCCTGGTGGAGATGCTCCAGGTGCTTGACCTTAAGGCCTATAACAGCCACAGTCTAGTAGCTCTGCTATTGGGACGCCATGGAGTTCCTAAAAGGAGGCAGTATAGTGCAGTGGTTTAAGGCTCTGAGCTACAAACCTGGACACCTGGGTTTGAATCCCATTGCCCCCACTTGCATACTGTGTGACCCTGAGCATGTCACTTAACTTCCTTGTGCTCCCAGATCACATCTGTAGACAAGCTTCAGCTTAGTGTGTCTCTCCTGGTTAAAAAACAAATAGCAACACTGTGGTCATTCCTCCTTTGCCTAGAACCATGGAGGCATGTCCCTTGGAGGTGTCCTTTTGCCACCCCAGCCATCCCCAGGATCCTCCTCATGCAGTATTGTGTGCCCACAAGGTCTACAAGTGACGTCAGTGTCTTTAACTCACTCATCCCCGAATGTATGAAATTCCTTGCCCCCTCAGTGTAAAATTGAGTGCACTTTAGCATCTAAAACTCACTCCGTTGCCCCTGGCACTAGGTTGGAAGAACGCCAACAACAACAGCACTGTCAATAACAGTGCAGTAACAATGGTGCCCTCAATAACAGTGCCAACTAAGAATGACACAAGACACAATAGCATTGATGGTAGTCCAAAAACACATGGAGGACTGCTACCATGGTGAGAAAACATAGCGACAATGTGTGTTTTTGTGGGGAACTCTGCTCCCCACTCACCCCCCATGGACTTTATATAACCAACGCCGGGGGGGGGGCCACAGATCTCGGGGTATAGGAGAAACTCGGGGGGTTCTGTGAATGGAAGTTACAAAAAAAGTACATTTTGGGGTGGGGGAAGGAAATGTAAACTCATCTTGGGAGACCAGGAGCAGAACCCTGGTCTCTCGCTCTGCGCTGCCCAAGCTGCTGCCTTAACCCAGTCCGCTATGGGAGCAGCTTGGCTAGCTGGTGCATTTTTCTGTTACTTGTGCACCCGCAACAGTTCCTGAATAGCTACAGCGGTAGTTGCTATACACTATTCTACCCCTGTCACTGTTCAATCATTACGCGACCCTGACAGCGCTGTTTAGACGGTGCTGTTCAGGATGTGCTATGCTATTGAGTTACCTTGCTCCTTAGTATATACAACTCAGCACCCCTATTGTATATAATTCAGTGCCTCTAGTGTCTATAACTCAGTGACCCCACTGTGCACAACTCAGTTCCCCCAATGTATACAGCTTTGTGTCCCCCTGTCTACAACTTAGTGCCTCAATTGTCTACAGTTCAGTGCCCCACACTGTTTACAACTCAGTGCTTCTAGTGTTTACAACACATTGTCCCCAATGTGTACAACTCACTGCCCCAGTCTGTGTACAGCTCCGTGCTTCCAATGTCTACAGCTTAGTGCCCCAGTGTGTGTACAACTCAGTGTCCACAACTCAGTGTCTGCAATTCAGTGTCCCAATATGTACAAATCAGTGCCATGAGTGTCTACAACTCAGTGCCAGCAATATGTACAAGTCCATGTCATGTGTGTCTACCACTCGGGTCCAACAACTCAGTGCCCCCATTGTGTACAACTCAGTGCCACCAGAGTCTACAACTCCATGCCCCCCCCATTCTGCAATGCAGTGCTTCTCCCATGTCTACAACTCAATGTCCAATTGTCTATAACTTGGTGTCCCAATACCCACAGCTCTGCCCTCAACCTTTCTGCAGTGTGATGCTGCTGTTGGATGCTGCCTAGTTCCCTGTAAATGTTACTTTCAGCTCACAGACACTAAACAGGAGCCTGTGAGAGATGTTAACCTCTGCAGTAAAGTACTCCGTCTGCAAAAGGGTTTAAGAAAACAATTGAATGGGATCAGAAAAGCTGTGACTTTATGAAGGGTGGGTGTGTGTGTGTGTGTGTGTGTGTGTGTGTGTGTGTGTGTGGCGTGGCGCGTGCACTGTAATCAGGGTTTAGTCCTCCACTCTGTGCAGCCTGCAGATTTCTGCTATTGACATTTGCCCATTTACTTCTAGAGACTGCTCAGAATCATTCATTCCATGTTTAATTGTACTTAATTTTTTTGCTGGTAGCCTCCGATAAAACCCATACCCCCCTCCCCATCACCCGTTGATTTAGCTCCTTGCAATAACAGCTTGCATGGCTACTCATGAGGCCTGGATGAATGTGCTCTTTATTTACCAATCACTAATGTGATCTTGGCAAAGGATCAGCCTCTCATTCTCTGAAGTCAGACAGGCACTGAAGTGCTGCTTATTCTGTGACTGCCTCTTTCAGTTTCTCATTCATTCCAGTAAGTAAGTAAACACAGCTTGCCTATAGTCTCACTTTCTGTCCTCCCCGCTTTACACATGTATGATAGATTAAATCTTTTATTTTATACAGGAAAAATATGCCATTAGGGTTATCCAACCCTGTTTACAAGACAGTCTTGTTTGTACCTGAAGGCTGCTATGTTATAAATACAAACATTGTATATAAGCATATTGTAAAAGGACAATTCACTTAAAATTCACATGATCAACAATATACTCCTAGGACAAGTTAAACGGCAACAATTTACAATGACATTTAAATGGATATAGTTCATTTGTTTCAAGGGGAAAAAACCCATGGGAAGGTAACATTCTTACTATATAAGGTAGAACATTCCATACTTTAGCTGTACACACATGCAGCCAAGGATGCAACTGGCTGTTTTATAAATATTCACAAGGAGCATATTACTTCCTGCAGCCTGTAACCAGTGGATTGAGAAATGGCCAACAGCAGCAGGACAGACACTGATGCTAAATGAGTACAAGTGCTCGAGTTTCATAGGCAACCAACATCAGACTGCCAGTGCTGGATAGAGACCTAAAAGGAGAATTTCACTTTAACCTTCTTCTGCTTTGTATTGTTTGTGCTTTTTTGTTTCTGGGGGGGTCAGTGACAGAGATGGATCTGCATGTAATGTAAACAAACCTCAACGGTAGATTTCAATCTGACCGTAAGTATTATGTCAGAGTTTTAAAGTCTGCAGTACTGAGAACTTGTTTTGTAATGTAGGTGGCAGGTAAAAGAAGGCATTTGCAGGCCAGCAGTGATCAAACTTGATACTAATAGAAAATATTTAACCTGACTGTACATGCCTTGGTGATAGAGAAGACATCTGACATTGTGTCTGGATCATAAAAGAGGAATGGTCATCTCAACTCCATGACCCGACAATACGCAGAAACACATGCTATGTATTTTGTTTTTAGACTTTATTTTTATTCATTTTAAATATGAATATTTACAAGGAATACAAGGTCTTGAGAATACAGTTGATTACAGCACCAATATTACATAAGGATACTGTACTCAATACCTTTTGTTACCTGTGCTTGGGGGGGGGTACCATTACAAGTTTATAATAGATTTAAAAAAGTACCACCTTTTAAATGTATTGTATAAGAAAATGGAGTTAAGTTGCTGCAAAACCATTAACTAAATATTCTACATGTAAAACGTCCCCTAGCATTTAAACCATACAGGGTGGCTTTGCAAGTTTAGGTACCGCACAAGTTTTCATTACACTTATCACAACTCTACATAAAAAACTCCACTCACAGCACTTTCTTAGTGAAAAACAACAACAGCAGTCAGTGGCCCCAGAAATGTATTAACCTGGTGTTTTAAAAGACATTCCTGAGAGACTCAGCCAAAGCCATGGGTAAATCCATAATCTGAACTTTGATGATTTGACTGTATAAAATGCCTCATCCTTTATACTGGGTCTACTGCACTTGTCTGGTACATAAAAACTAAAATAATAGTAAAACAGCAGAGTTAGTTAACCAGAACCTTGTTAAAGTGTGAAAGATATAATTTATAAATGATAACGTATACCTTATTGGTTACTCAGGATAGTGGCCATAATGGTGAGCCGTATTCAGTCACTACATGGTGGCAACTATATTGACTCCATCATTTGAGACTGACGGCACTAAATCTGGCCTCAATCATGGCCAAGGCCATTTACAGGAAGGAATCTCAGGAATAAAGCTCCAAGGATAGGACAAACTGTTTTCTCCATGGCACCATTCCATGGCAGTTCCATCTATTATTCTAACGACATAAAAAGCATGAAACATATTTGAGGTCATTGTCTCAGCTTTAGCTTGGTTGTTCTCATACAATTTGCAAAGGTTATTTTTTCAGTTGAAGTGCACATTTCATCCTCAGTCTCTAATTCCTCATCAATATCCTTCATGGCAAAGTCTAAGCATATTTTTTCCAGATGCTTCTTACTTCATTTGGGTCCCCAAAGTTGTGAACTTTCCCCGCCTAAGATAGTTTAAGCTTTTCAGGCAGTTGCAGGGAATGGGAGACACCTAGCTCCCAGAGACCAGAGTGTATGGCATCAAAACCCTGGCACTTCTCCCTTGTTGCAAAGCTAAGATTGGGGAAGCAGTGTAGTTGTGTCCCAACAGGAAATAAAACCTGGTCCTCCTCTTTAGCCATTTTTAAGACTGTCAATTTTGTGCATGTCCCCTGTCACCATCAGAAAGGTTTGCTGCAGTTCCAGATTGCTCGGGTGTTTTATGGGGTTATTCTATAGGCACAAACCACTGGGACATCCTCAGTAATATAAAAAAGTACATGTAGTAGTTAGCAATAGCGTAGTCTACAGGATGTATACCTTCTATAGCCTCCATCAGTCCAGGTAGATGATAATCATAGATCTAGCATTGTTCTTAAGGTGTTTGAACCCTAAAATCAAAAGTTTATTTTCTTTATGACCTGAAGACTAATTTGTGGATGATATCAAGTTAGGTGGGGAAATGGACACGGATAAAAACAATACATTGGTTACAGATCTAAAGGAGGTTGAAAGCTGACATAAAATCTTTTTTAATACAGAGAAATGTGTGGTTTTGCATCTGGAGCATAATAACCCGCAGAGGGATTATGGTCTGGAAGGGAAGGTTTTAAAGAAAGTAGAAACAGAAAGAGATATGGGACTATTAATTAGTGATCTCTTTCTCAGGAGAAACAATGCAAGAGAGTGGCATTAACAGCAACTAGAGTAATTGGCTATATAAAGAAAGCATTTGTGTCTAGAAGAGAACAGTGCTTTGCTTAATGCCATTTACAAGACATATGTACAATCAGATTTGAATATCAGGACACCCTTTTGGAACCCTTACTTAAGAAAAGATGTGAACTTACTGGAGAGGGTGAATGTAGGGCAGCTAGGTTGATCTCAAGACTTCCGGGAATGACATATGAGAAAAGGATTGAGGAACTTTGGCTGTTTACTTTAAAGGAAATGAGAATAAAGGGAAACATGCACTAGCTCTACAAAATTATAGAAGATAGAAACTTGATGGTTGGGTGTGGCTTTAAATATAAGGAAAAGGAAAGATGTCCAAGATCACATAATAGGCAACTAAAATTAGAACATGTAAAGAACAATAACCAGAGGGAATACTTCATAATAAGGGCTGTAAGGCAATATGAAGACCAGCAGAATAAGGCCATTTGGTCAATCTACTCTGCTCATATTGCAGGATCCACAGCTTAAGCTACTGACCCTGTCCCCCTAATCCTCCCATCCTTTCCATCCGCCCCTCTCATGACCCTTACTTTCCCCTTATATCTATCCCAACCCATCTTGAAGCTGCCCATCATTTTTAACAAGACCATTTCTTCTGGCAGAGCATTCCAACTGGCCACCACCCTCTCCATGAAGAAGTGCTTCCTAACCTTCCTCCTAAACCTCCTTCCCCCACACTTAAGACTGTGCCCCTTCATGTTTAAGTTGCCACTTAACTTAAAGAGACTCTCCTTATCCACCCTATTTATCCCTTTCAAGTACTTGAAGGTTTCTGTCATGTCCTCTCTCTCTCTGTCTCTCTCTCCTCTAAAAAATACATGTTCAGGGCCCCCAACTTCTCCTCATATGCTTTACCCTGCTGTCCCGTGAACATCTTTGTTGCCCTCCTCTGGACTGTCTTCAGCAGGTCTATGACCTTTTTAAGGTGCATGCACTGGTACTGTGCTCCATACTCTAGATGTGACTTCACCAATGACTTGTACAAGGGCAGAATAATCTCCTCTTGGCTACTTCTGATCCCCATGACAATGCATCCCAGTATTTTATTTGCCCTTGCTGCTGCTGTCCTGCACTGCATGAAGTGCTTCAGGTTGCTAGTGATCATCACTCCTAGATCCTTCTCCTCCTCTGTTGTAGATACCAGAACCCTTCCCAAGGTAGTACTCCATCCTGGGATTCTTGGCGCTGATGTGCATAACTTTGCATTCTTTTGCATTGAAGCCAAGCTGCAAAATTCCAGATCACCTCTCAAGTTTTTCCAGATCCTCCTTTAGGTCCTGTATCCCTTTAGCCATGTCCACCCTCCCAGACAGCTTGGTGTTGTCTGTGAAAAGGCACATTTTGCCCCTAATGCCTTCCCCAGTATCATTAATGAAGACATTGAACAACACTGGCCCTAGCACCAGCCCTACAGGACCCACCTGGTGACCTCCCTGGTGCTAGATAACTCTCTCCCACCACCACTTTCCAGGTCCTGTTTCCCATCCAGTTTCCACCCATGTGGTCATCTTCTCCCCAACCCCGAGATCTGCCAACTTCCTGATCAGCCTCTTGTGGGGTACAGAGTCAAAGACCTTGCTGAAATCCAGATAGAGGATGTCCACCACTTGGCCCCTGTCTACTGTTTCGGTGACCCAGTGAGAGAAGTCAATCAGATTCATTTGGCACACCCTCCCTCTCATAAACACATGCTGCCTCACATTCTGAAGACCATGCTCCTCTAGACATTCTACCAACCTTTCCTTAAGTATGGTCTCCATGAGCTTGCATATGACTGAAGTCAGACCGACCAGTCTGTAATTCACTTAGTCATCTTTGGGACCACTCTTATGGAGGGGCACTACATGTGCCATTCTCCAGTCCTGTAGTGCCATGCCTTACTCCATTAAACTACTGAACAGGCCTGCCAGTGGCTGTGCAAGCTCCTCTGCCAGTTCTCTCAGCACCCTTGGGTGCACTCCATCTGGGTCTTGTGATTTGTCTACCTTCAATGCCAGCAGCCCTTTCCTCACTCGATCCCCCTCTATCACCATATCCATGCTTCTCTTTCCACTCCCCCCCCCTTTGGCACTGGTCTGTCTTTTTCCCTGGTGAAGACAGAACAGAAGTATTAATTCAGTACCTCTGCTTTTCTTCCATTCTCCTCCACCCATCTGTCCCCTTTCCGAAGCCTAACAATCCCATCCTTCTTGTCCCTATTTGCTTATATAGCAAAAAAAGGCCTTCTCCCCCTTCTTAATTCTCTCCATTAACTGCAGTTCCTTCTGAGCCTTAGCTCACTGGACTACCTTACTTGCCTCACTAGTCATCTTTAGGTAATTCTCCCTGTCCTCCTCTCTCTTAGTTTTCCTGAATTTCCTAAAAGCTAACCTCTTGTCCTTTACTGCCTGGGCAACCTCAGTACTAAACCAACTGGGTGCTTTAGCCCTTGAGTTCTTCCCTGTGAGCCTAGTGTACTCCTCTGTTGCAGCCATTATTCCCTTCTTAATGATGGACCACCGTTGGTCCACCCCATATTTGTGCTGATGCCTGCCCAGTCATTCCTTAACAATTCTCCCATCTTCCTGAAGTCTGCCCTCCTAAAATTCAGAATTTTGGTCATAGTAGGGACATTTGCGACATCTTGCCAAGAGAACTTGTGGAGGCAGAAACATTCACTATATTTAAATCAAGGATACATGAATACATCCTTAGAACAAGAGGAAGAGGTTTACCCCACTAGGGGTGGGAGACCGACTTGATGGGCAATTGCCTTCTTCTTTCTACAACATGAAGTATTGTACGAAGTATTGTAAGTCTGCCGTTGCCATTTTGTTAGCACTTTCTGTGGCTGTTTTAGTGGTCAGTGTCACTACTTCTACTTTTGCTTCAAGCATAGAAATCTTAATGTTAAAGGCCTCCACCTCCAGGAATACGAGAAGGCAATCACTTGGAAAAAGGCAAAATTTCTGTCAAGAAAGATTGCTGCTAGGAAGAACTGACTGACTCAGCTCTTTCAGATGGTGGACAGGACTTCATCTGGCTGGTCTGGAGCCCTTGAGAGCATTTACAACTGCGAAATGCAAGGAGTTTGCTCGGTTCTTCTCAGATAGGGTGTCCTCCATTAGGGCCAGAATTACTCCAGTTGGGTCAGGACAGCCCAGCAGAGGAGAGCCTCTGAGTCAGAGAGTCAGAGATGCAATCAGTGGTCCTGGGAGAAGTTTCGGCCAGTGACAATGGAATAGGTGTGTGAGGTGATCTCAGAGCTGTGGCCAACATTCTGCAGATTGGATCCAGGTCCAATGTGATTACTAGTGAGTTGTGTTGGGCATCTGGGCACAGTGTTCGCTGAGATTGTCTGATGTTCCTTATCAGGGTTTTTTTTTTCTAGTGGCGCTTGAATGTGCACTGGTAAAATCTCTTTTGAAGAAATGTCTTTGAACCTGGAAGTCTTGGTGAATTACCGTCCAGTCTCTAACCTTACCTTTCTGGGAAAGGTTATTTAGAAGGTGGTTGTGCTCTAGCTTGAGGCACATCTCTCAACCTGTGATATCTTTGAGCCTGTCCTGTCTGGATTTAGGTCCAAGCATAGCACTGAAACTGCAATAGTTAGGATGCATAATGACCTGCTCAAGGTGAGGGATAGTCCTCCTAGATCTCTGATCGGCATTTGATACCATGAACCATAGGTTGCTTTTGGATCAGCTCAAGAAGTATGTAGGGCTCACTGGCAAGGTCATCTACTGGTTCAAGTCCTATCTCAAGGATAGGACCCAGAGGGTAGCGTTAGGAAGATTTTCCTTGTGCACTGTGGTTCTGTCCTGTGGCATACCCCAGGGCTTGGTTCTGTCACCCATGTTGCTTGTGGTCTAAATACTGCCCCTGGGTAAGGTCATCGGACAATATGGGCTTCGGTTTCATTGCTATGCAGATGATACCCAGCTCTATACATCTTTTGCACCTGGGACACCTGGTGCGGCTGACATGCTTAATGGATGCCTGGCCGAGATCCAAGACTGGGTGTCATTAAGCTGGCTGGGGCTTAACCCAGAGAAAACTGAAGTCCTAGTGATTGAGCAAGGCTGTAGGGGTAGAGTGGCACCTGCCGAGAGGGAGACTGAGCTTTGGCTTGGTCCTTCTGGTCTTTTAGCCACCACTGAGGTGAAAAATCTGGGAGTCATTCTAGATGAAGAGCTGACAATGGAGGCTCAATTGTCTGCAGTAGTCTGGAATTGCTTTTTGCATCTGCGGAATATTAACCAGACTAAATCCCTTATCCCTCCTGGACGACCTGACCACACTGGTTCATGCATTCATGACCTCAAGGCTTGATTACTGCAGCACTGTCTACCTTGGGGTCAGTGGAGATACACTATGGCATCTGCAAATGCTGCAGAACACAGCAGCTCAGTTACTTACCTACTGTACCTCCCAAGATCATGCTATATTTCCCCAGCACTGTGTGATCTACACTGGCTGCCAGTAAAGTGGCATATCTGTTTTAAAGTGGGACTTCTAACTTATAAGGCCCTACATGAACTGGGCCTGGGCTACCTGGATGAGTTCCTATATCCTCATATACCCGTTTGCTCTCTCTGCTCTGCCAAGGAGGGCTTCCTGGTGGTTCTGATGGCAAGGCTAAGGACTATGGGGGGCCGGGCATTTGAGGTTGTGGGCCTGGTCCTCTGGAATTCCCTGCCCAGAACTTTGAGGAGGGCCCCCCTCAGTGCAGGCCTTTAAAAGGGGCTTGAAAACATATTTATTCCAGCAGGGGGTTGGGATGAATTTGTAATATCGCAAACCCCCTTTTAGTATCATCTATTAATTGACTAATTTATTGATTTATTGATGTTTTCTTTTAGAGTGTTATGGAGTTGTACATGTTAGTATAGTTTTATTTTTGCCCTATGTTATTGTAATGGCACCCTGAGCCTCCGGGGAAGGCACCACAAATAAAGACTACTGCTTCTACCACCACCACCCCCACCCCCCAACCCCTTGCAGTCAAGTTCGTGTACGGCTTGTAAAACAGCCCTAGTGGAGGGCTCAGCTTCTTCACTTTCTGCTCTGTCTCTCTCTCTGTACTGCTTGTGTTGTTGGTCCCCCAACCTGGTGGTGCCTTGGTCATCCCAGGTTCATTAAACTCCATCTGTTTCAGTCTCCCACCTGTTTTCTGTGGAAATCGAGATTCTTATAGCCAGGCAGGTATCAGATTTTTTCAAACAATGCTGTATTAGTTGGCAAAGAAACATTTTTAAGTACCAGTTTTATCCTGTCTGGAGCAGCTCTCTGAAGAGATGTCTTTCCGTGTCAGCTGCTAGTTCCGCCCCCTTCCCCCATGCCATGTATTTTGAGCTGAAAAACAAACCATTGTGCAGGTCTAATGGAAACCCATTTCATTGACCTGAACAGGTGGATTTCAGTACTTGACAAATAGAATACATTAGGCTGTACTTTTTTCAATTTAGCTCATAGCTATCTCATTCCCAGCTGCCTCAGCCTCACACACAGCGGCTATTTATCAAGGTCAAAAAAGGGAAACGGTATTCTGTTTTGATGGATACAAATAGTTATTAACCAAATGGGCACAACTACATGGAATTCTTAACAGATATAAACAGTTAACGGGAGAACTGTTTTTGATCAGAATTCTCATAATAAGACACTACAACACACATGCATAAATATACACACACAAATGTGTATACACTTCACACAGAGACAATATGGGCATCTCACCAGTGGCAGTTGTCACTTTTTTTTTAATGTATATGCGCTTGTGGGGGTGTCGGGGAAGACATCCCCATCCTCCAACCCCCCCCAAACTAGTGGGAAAAACTCTCTTTACTCTAAATGTTCCTGCCACGAGCCAGCCAGGTAGTGTAGCGATAGGGTTTCCACTTGCTGCTCCAGTGGCCTGGGTTTGGGAACAGACTCAGGTGCAGGAGTCCAGATGGGGAAGGAGCAATGAGCATCCCATTGAACAGCTCTCTTCCTTTGGGGATGAGGATTCTATCTTCCACTGTTTGACTGACAACCAGCAGAGCCTGGGTGGTAGCGCAAGCCGACAGATATGATATGCGCTCACACACCACTGCACGTAAGCACATCACTGCATGCTGGCAAATCCCAGGGGAGAAAATAATGGAAACCCACTGGATGACAGAATTTCGAATGACACTTCACAGGCCATGCACTGCTGTCCAGGCACCTGCCTTCTGGACCAGATCTCTGACACACCCGGGGATGCTACATTCCCTGGTTGCCCCAATATGGGCAGCAAGCCATGGACAAAGGAGGCCTGGGTAAGTACCTTGAGATGGGGGTGATGAAGCTGGTTAGTCAGTTGGATGAGGGCTGCACAGTAGTAGTAGTATGATAAACAAAGGGTTAAAAAAAACTGCTTGCCATGAGAGTCCCTATCCAGACACTCCTGGGGTGGGACATCAAAAACAATTGCCATCATTTGAAAACAAACAGCAGTTAAAGCCGTTAGGAGCAGCGCATGAGGGGGAGAATGTGTAAGGTCTGACTAGCAGATCTCGATGCTGATTGGTAGTGCTATCAGTTCCTTGATTTGCATAACAAATTAGTGCCATCTCTTTACCCAGCCAATCAGAGAGCTCTCCCAGGGTTGCAGTGCCCCTTCCCAGCAGTGTAAGGGTTCAAGGCAATTCAGCAGTTCTAAAGTTCAGGAGTCATCTTTGGAGGTGGAACATCACCAGAACTTCTCCAGAAGTGGGGAGATTAAAGTGAGATGGAGCCAACAGCTGGGGGGAGCATTGCAGGAGATGGGAGTCTGGTCTGCCTGAAAGATCTCTTGAGGATTCACTGAACTTTAATACCAGGCAGTGCAATGGACTTAGGGGGCCATCAGTGGAGGCTGGCACTACAGAGCAGCTCCCCCAGTGCCTTCCAGGCTTACAGAAGACTCAGTTAACAGTGAAAGGACCAGGCCCTAGTTGGGTGGTCTCAGAGGAAAGACATGAAGACCCCCAGTGGAGGAACCACTGAGGGAGCAATGGTTGGTGTCTGGGTGAACTCTGCTGAAGGGGGAGTCCTGTCTGATAGCCTTTGATGGGGCTTGACATGTTGTGAAGCCAGGTAAGCCAGTGGACTTTAGAGTAGGGGGACCGGCACCAGTGCGTAACCCACCCCAGTGTCCTGCAATCTCCCTACAGGATCGGCTGGCAGGTCAGTGAGTGGCAAAGGAAATGGGCAAAGGAGGGCGACAAGCTGTATGGCCTCAAGAAGATGGTTGGGGGCTATCTACAAACAGGTACTCACAGGCCAATGCTGACTTTACTGGTAATTCAGCCAGTGGCATAGAGACAGTTGTCCCAAAGGGTGAAGATCAGTGCACCGGCCTTGCAGAGGCAGGCCCTCAGCTAATTTGGCTGGCAAGTCTACCACTGGTGAAAGGGCTGAGTCCAATCAGGGTGGCCCTGAGGTGATAAAGAGCCAAGCATGCTTATCTGGTATATCGGCCAGTTATGAGAGAGTAGAGTCCAAGCAGGGTGACTCTGAGGTGTAAGAGTGCCCAACAGACTTGGCTGGCATATTGGCCAGCTAATGGAGGGCTCTTGCCTAACTGAGGATGGCCCTGGCCAATACCAATATCTGTTAGTAGGTCAACCAGCAGTGAAGGGAAGTCTGCCAATATGCATCTTTGGAAAAAGGAGACTTGGCTAGCAGTGAGGAGCAGCGGAGACTCAGTTTGCCAGTCAGCTAGCAGCATACCATATCAACAAATGTTCATATCATTTACAAAACCAGCAGCAGCTAGTCTGTCATCAGGGTGGAACCCAGGAATGGATTTCTGGGAGGTTATTGTGGTGCAGTGGATACCTGTCATTAAAGTGCCCTCATCCTAGTGCCAGATGGGTTAGCAAGGGTGCCGTCTGACTAGCCATTTGGCTATTGGGGCCAGAGTTCCTGGGGAAGTCTGATCCCTCACAAAAGCTTTTCCCAGAGCTGGTAGTTACCCATAGCTACTAAAGGTAGCCATTCTTTTGCCAGACAATAGAGGTAAGACCTGGCACTTTTTCTGTCCCTGTATGGGCTTTATTGGGAGGGGGGGCTCAGTTTTGGAGTGATATGCATTATTGCAAGTTTTAGAATGATAGGCATTATCCTAAGTTTTAGAATGATTAGTATTGTCACAAAGTTTAGAGTGATAAGTATTAAGCATTTCTGTTACTTAGTTCAGTTGCTAATTGCATAGTTCATTTGCCAATTGCACCATTTTATTTACTGTTTACAGCCTCTATTTATTGAATTATTTATTTAGTGAAGTTTTCTTTATTCTGAAGAATTCTGTGCATCAGTGGTTATTTCTTCATAAGTCTTAGTACTCTTTTTTTTTTTTAGTCTGTTTCTCTGGGTGGTGGCATCAGTACATTTCAGGGGAACAGTGTCCCCTTTATTAAGGCACTTTTTTATTTCCGCAAATGGGTGTCTCTGTACCACCTTTGAGCCTCCAGCCATCAGGCCAAACAACCTGACATTTTATCCTCAGCCAACTGAAACCTGCTTCCAGTTGCAGATGGCAGTGCCACCAAAATACCATCTTGGTAGCATCATTATTGCACTTTAAACATTGCAATACACATAAAAACACGTAAACAGTAATGTAGGGGTGACCATACACAATAAGCCTGTGTTTCTATCGAGGAGTTGAGATAACAGCATATGGACCTCAAGAGCAAAGCTTGAGAGGTCCATGCTGTTATACTGTATCATCCCGGAGAAGAGAAACATAGGGCGTGGGGCCTTTAACTGGAATTGGCACTTTTAAGAGCAGATTACAGCATTTGAGGACAAGCTGCATGCCTTTTTTTAAAAGTGCAAGTCCGCAGACTCTCGAAAGAAGCCCAGGAAGTCCTTGACACCCAGATAACCATTGAAGAAGTCTACACAACATTAGGGAACTTCAAAGTTGGCATAGTGCCAGGCCCTGATGGACTGGCTCCTAAATTCTATAAGGTATTCTAGGACGAGTTGGTGGGGTGAAGGATGGAAGGCATTCACAGCACACATTAGAGAAAGGTCATCCATACCCCTAAACTGAAAAGCTAGGTGCTCAAGTAGTGGTACTGAAGAGGTACTGGAAGCAGGTTATGGAGGTAGCTCACTCCAGTACCTGTGGAAGGCACTTAGGAAGACGAGGGACATTGGCTAAATTGTTGCCCCAGTTTTACTGGCCAGGGTGTACAGACAGGTTGCAGCCCACATCTGAGCTCCCCCAGCAAGCCCCTGTTTAAATAGCAAGCTCCAAGGAGCTGAGCTGAACTGTCTTTCTAGTATCCCTTCTGCTAAAATAAAGACAGACTGGGAAACGGACAATAGGAAAATAACCTTTTGTTTTCTAGAGCACCATTCTGAGATGTCTCCCAGCAGGGACACCTTACATTTACATTTGACTTCCCGGTAGGGAGCTCACTACACATTATAGCCCTCCTGCCAGAGCCACTTCCCTGGGGTCTGAGGGCTGAGACCTGATACTGTCCTGGGAGGTGGGGGGACAAGAAAGGAAAGGAAGAATAAGAAGCAGAAGAAGAAACCAACACTAGATGGCCAGCTCAGGGTGAAGCCAAGGAAAAAGAGGGGAAAACAGAGAAAAGACAGAATGAAGGTAACTATATTTTCATCTGTTAACTATCTGTTATTTACAGGACATCTATGTTCTGGCACCATGAAAGAAAGCCTTACTGTGGCAGTGCCACTTTAAAACAAATCCTCTTTTTAGGCAGAAACAGGTGCCTAGACCCAGTCACCCAACTCCATACTGGCTTTGATTGTTGGTATGTACATCCTGCATCCTATAGGCAGAACAGGAGGGTACTTTTATTGGGAGCCCAGTTTCAGGGGCTCCTAACTTGGGGAGGGGATGAAAAGAAATGACAGAAGTCAAATGATTTACATTAGCCTGGGGTGATGTGATGGTGTACTCTGCTGGTGGTCAAACAAGGCACAAATCGCACCCCCCCCCCAAAGTTACCTACCTTCGATGTTTAAAAATAGGTTCTCTGTCCCGCTTTAAATCCTACCTCTTAAACTGTGATTGGTCCCCCATTGATACTGCTCAATCCATTGATAGTGCCCTTACCCACGTCATCACCACTTTCAATGATGCCTGTGACCTCTTTGCCCCATTCTCTAAAAAGGTAGCAAAAGGTCATGACACCCCCTGGATCTCTCAGGCACTTTAGATCTAATGCACCATTGGGATAACCTCTGGCACAAAGTCCTCAACTCGTGGCTTCCACTGGACAGGCAACGGTACAGGGAAGCCAGAAATAAGTGTACTTGGGCACTTCGTCAAGCCAAAGCTACCTACTACCATTACGCCCTCTCCTCCATTTGGAGCTCTGGACACAAATTCTGGGATAACATTAAAGAACTAAATGGGAAATCTGTATCGCCCCCCCACTTCAACTCGAAGTAAACGGTTCCCTTACCCAGGATCCCCTGCTTATAGCAAATGCCTGAAACTCTGCTTTCTCTGACCTTAACAGTGTCCTTCCCCCCTAACTTCTTTGACTCCCCCTCTGAGCTCCCAGCTACTCCCTGCCTTCCTAGAAACACCCCACCTTTTTGCTTCTGGACCATATCAACCCATGAGGCCAGATCCTACCTCTCCAAGGTCCTGGGCAAGTCTTGCCACAGTGGGGATTTGTTGAATCTAAAACTCCTCCACCTCACTCTCGAAGCAGTCCTCACCCCTCTCACTAAAATCCTTAATTTCTCCCTCTGCCTTGGCCAGTTCCCTACCCTATGGAAACAAGCTGTAATAACCCCTATCCTAAAAAGTGGTGACCATGCCGCCCCAAACAACTATTGCCCATCTCCATTCTTCCCCCTGTCTCCAAGGCCCTTGAAAAATAATAGCAGACCAGCTCACCGATTACCTGTCAAAACATAACCTACTTTGTCCAGAGCAGCATGGCTTCTGTAAAGGTCACAGCACCACCACAGCCTTCCTGGAATATGCCACCTTCATCCACAAAGCTCTCGAACATGGTCATCTTGTTGGGTCTGTCTACATTGACTTGATCAAGGCATTTCATACTGTAAATCATGTCCTCCTCCTCCAGTTCCTGCCCTCTATGGGGCTTACCTTTGAAGCCACCTCATGGTTTGAGAACTATCTAAACAATAGATCCCAGCAGGTCAAAATCAACTCTACCTTGTCCTTCAGCCTACCAGTTCACTCAGGGATACCCCAGGGTTCCATCCTGGGGCCGCTCCTTTTCAGCCTCTTCCTGAACTCTCTGCCTAGTGCCTGCTCTGGTCATCTGCAACTTTACGCAGATGATGCCATAATTTTCTGGAGCCATTCTCATCCCTCCCCACTTCAACAATCCCTCCAGAACTCTTTTACCAAAGCTGAAGCCTGGTTTACAGCGCACAAACTAGTCATGAACTATAAAAAAATAAGACCATGGTTTTTACTCATCACCAAAACTTACATTGGGATTTCTCGTTGCACATTCTTAATTACCAGGGCTCCCTTCTGGAGCAAATAAAGTCCTTCAGATACCTGGGCATCACACTAGACTCCTCCCTTACTTACCATACACACATTCACCTCCTCTGCACCGCCATCAACACTAGGATTGGACTCCTATACAGACACAAATGCTCCCTCCCCCTGAGGCACTCCACCTAGCTGTATCCTCATCAGTCCTCTCCTTGGTTGACTACGGAATAGTTATCTATGGCTCGGCTGACATCTCTGCCCTCATTGAATCAAAAGTGCCTTGAACAAAGCCTACCAGCTGGTAGCAGGTTGCGACAGATGGACCCATACATGTGAACTCTACAGGCCCACTAACTGGCTAAACATTGAAGGCTGGCTTAAATACCACACATGCCTTCTAGCCAAAAAAATTACAAACTATCCCCACCAGGGCTACATTACCTAATCCAGCCTGCTCCCCAACCCAGGACCTCCAGAAGCTCCTCCAAGGCCTCTATCCTAGTCTACCATTGTAGTACATCCCTGGGCCAAAGAGCCTTCTTTCACAGGGGCCCCTCAATGGATGAATGACCTTCCCGCTACTATCTCCCTTGAACCTAAGCTAGGCCCCTTGAAGTCCAACCTCAGGGAGCTGCTCCTCATGGTCTCAGCCCGTGACTGTACCTAGCTTTCTCTCCTCCTCTCTCGGAAAGCACCCTACACTCCTTCTCCTCTCATCTCTATCTCTCCTCTCATCTAGATGGTCTGCCTGTGTGACTTATCAATTTACCTAAGATGTTTCTTGTATTTTCTTGTCTTATGAATTTTTATTACTGTAACACATGTATCCTCTGATGCTGGGTCTGCTTCTGTCCTCAGATTGTTGGTTGTTGCTTCTCCTCTTCATTGTTGCTGGAATTCTTTATTCTGTAATATATGACATTGAGACTTTGCAAAAAAGTCTATGACTCAAAGGTTTGTAATTCTGATTGTTCAATAAATAAATAAATAAAAAGAAGCGAACCAGCCCTTACCTGTACCTCTGTTTGCTCTACCACATGTTACTCTCTCTCCAGGAATGTGGTCTCGGATCTCTAACCCATGGATTTAAACATACGCTCAGAATGCTATTCAAGGCCCAAAAAATAACGGGAACCTCTAATGAAATAGGTCCTCTCTCTATCATAATCTGGGATCCAGACTTCCACCCACCTTGCGTAGATCCAGGTTTCTGAAGGTGAAAAGGCTACCACTCTCCGGATACATTTTTTTGATCCTAGACAGGAGGTGTATCACTTTCCTAGAAATGCAAGAATGTTATAGCCTCCCAAGGCAGGATCTAGTTAGGTACCTCCAAGTATTTGATTTCTAGGAACTTGATTCCAAGGTGGATAGAGACTCAACTTCTCTGGAGGACTTCCTGTACTGCCCAGCCATGCTGACAGGAAGAGGTGGAACAGTCTCCAGGTTATATAAAGCCCTGCTGGAAAAAGACCATCCAGAGGTCGACCAAATGCACATCCAGTGGGAGTAAAAGACACAGATAGCCATCCTCACAGAAAAGTAGAAGTGGCTGTAGGAAAAAGGTTGGAAGGTCGTGGCATCGCTAGCATAGCATGAGTTTCGCTGGAAATGCCTATCCAGGTTTTTTCACCCCCCCATTACAAGACACATGGGACCTGGCAACAGCAATCTACGTTGGAGGGAATGTGGTGATATAGATTCACACTACCACATATTCTGGGTGTGTGTCCAATATTGCAACTATGCTAGGTCCAATTACATAAGGTCATATCCAGTTTGTGGGACAAACCCATTATGTTTGCATTCAGAAACCTTGTACGTGACAAAAGAACACCAGGTTGGGGGGAGGGTGCAAACAACATGGGTTATTGAGAGCTTTATGTATTTCAGCAATTAAGGCAGTAACAGTAAACTGGTTACAGAATGCAGTTCCAACCTTGGCCTCTTGGGTGAAGAGGGTTGATGACATCTGTGAGCTAGACCACATCACGGAAACTTTAAGATTAACTTTGGAAAAGCACACGGAGCTCTGGTTGAAATGAGGAGCTCATCAAGAAAACAAACCTTCACATTAAGAGGATAGACTTGGAAGGGCTTAAACGGAGGAGACAGGCAAGGGGCCTATGGGCCATAAGATAGATAGATAGATAATTTCTAAAGCACCCAATTTCAAGGACTCTGGGCGCTGCACAGTATAAAAGTACAATTTTTAAAATCATACAAAAAATACACAAATAAGATTCAACTGTGAGTATTCAAATAATTTATCTATCCCACTTAAAACAGGCTAATTATTTTGGAAAATTAATCAGTAAAGCTTCCTGGAACAAATACGTCTTCAGGCCATTTTTAAAGGCTTCTACCAAGGAAACATCCTTTAAATAGCCTGGCAAGGAGTTCCACAGGGTAGGCACAGCCATCGAGAATGCCCTGTCCCCGGAATGCCACAACCTAACCATGGGAACTCCAAGGAGGCCTCCCCCGGTGGAACAGAGTGCCCAGGCCAGTTGGTAGGGGACAAGGAGATCTTGCAGATAGACAGGTCCCCTTTCATGCAGGGTCTTATAGGTCAGGAGCCCTATCTTGAAGACAATCCTCCACTGGACCGGCAGCCAGTGCAGTTCATGGAGGACCGGGGTGATATGCTCACACCTTTTCACCCCCATCAACAATCTTGCCACTGTGTTCTGCACCAGCTGCAGCCTGCGGATGTTGCCTCCAGATAACCCTAGGTACAGGGCATTACAGTAGTCCAACCTGGAAGTGACAAAAGCATGTACCAGCATGGTCAGGTCTTCAGACGGGATGAGGGCTTGGATTCGGGTGATTTTCCCTAAGACGGTAAAACGCACATTTCTGTTTGCATGTTGGTTGTGATTTGTTATACATGACCCACTCTTGCAAGCGCTGCCTTAAGCAGAGTCTAACTGCGTTTGTCACAAGAGTGAAAAAATAGACTTTTGTTTTTTTTTGGAGACAACATAGGTGGATATTGAAACTTGTTTGAACTGGTGTGTTTATTATTGACTGAAAGGTAAATTTAAGACCAACTGTAGTAGTCCACATTTAGGGTCCATGTTAAAAGAACTGTGCCTTGCTCTGTTGCTTGGGAGAGGGGTAATAAACATTTTTTTTTGTTATCTTTTTTACTCCATTTTTTCCTGTTTTTCTCCCCATCCCAATCCTGGCTGTGGGAGCGCGTCTGGAGCCACACACATGCCGTGGTTCCGGAACACCCTCCCACTATGTTGCCACCTGCACTGCCCTCAGACCTCCATCTAGAGACAGTGGAACTACAGTGGGTGATGGGGCTTCTCCCCGGGAGAGGCGAGCTGCCTTTCGGCTGCTTGATCCTGCTCTCTCCATCCCCCTCCCCCTGGTGCCGGTTCTCTGAAAACCCTGGGATCGTTCCCCAACCCTGGTCACCCACATAACGTGAGGTAAGGCGTCCAGCAACTCAGCCCTCAGCACCACTGGGCCGGCTGGGAGGGGTAATAATTATCTGGCCTGGGGCCTCAGCTAGTTGATAATTGGAGGCGATGCTGAATCACATTTCTGACTGCAGGTTGGTTGTGGCTTGTTATACAAGACCCACTCCTGCAGGTGCTGCCTCAAGCAGAGTCTGCTTGCATTTGTCACAGGAGTGACAAAAAAGGCTTTTGGTTTTTGGAGACAACATAGGTGGGGGTAAGTTGTGGTGAAGCTTGTTTGAAGTAGTGTGTTTATTATAGACTGAAGGGTACATCTGGGACCAGCTGTAGTAGCCCACATTAAGGGGCCATGTTAAAAGAATTGTGACTTGCCCTGTAGTTTGAAAGAGGGATGATAACTGACCAGGGGCCTTGACTAGTTGATAACTGGAGGTGGTCCTGAGTCACATTTCTGATTGCAGGTTGATTGTGGCTTGTTGGCAGGGCTAACCAGGAAGCTCTTACTCTAAGATAAATTTGAGCATTCTCCCAGTGTGTCCCATCATGCTCGTGTCGGAATTACAGGGGGGCTTGCCAGGGCTCGGCTCTGGTAACTCTGAAGAGAGCCCCAGTAGCTCGCACATCACTGCCATTGACTTATAATGGGAAGGCGCGGCTCAGTTTAAAGAAGAGCCCTTATGGGTCCCCCTAGCTCCCAAAGCTCATAAAGTGTGTAACCCCTACGGGGCGGTATCCTAAGGGATACTGCCCCTGCCTGCATGACTAGGCACAGGTTGAGGGACCTGAGTTCTGTGAATGAGTGCCTCCACCCGGAGGACAGGGGTAATGGTAGCGTAGCTGCTCTGGGTACAGCCCTCCAGGACACTGATACCCCCCCCTCTAACCCCTCTAGTGGCATGTACTGATCAGCAATAAGACAATCACAATTATCACAGGAATGCAATGTTAACCCCCTCTTGTCACACTTACCACCAGGGTTGGATCAGCTGCAATGGCCCTGGAGACCCCCTGCAAAACAAGACCTGCAATGGAGGAAAGGCAATAGCAACACAGTATCCCCACCACAAAGGTACACAATAGTCAGTGTAAATGCAAAAATATTTAGATCTGATTTATTGGGGGACATGAACAAGGGAAGGGCAGTAATCTGGTGGTTGATTCTGGATCTGATTTAATTAAGCAGTAAGGCATGACCAGAGGTTATGTTAATGGTCTGTTAATCACCTTCTAGGGGTGTACTGTGGCACGAGGTGTACCCGAGTGCCACGTGCCCCTAGAGGGTGATTAACTGACCATTAACATAATCCCTGGGAGTGCCTTATTGCTATTATAAAAAAAAGAAAAATTAAACAGTGTTAAACCGTGTTCAGCATATGGCTAAGCTCTACATGTATGTTAATAAAAGATTAACATAAGGCTGTTAGAATGTTTGCAGCCTATCAGAAAGCTCCATTTCTCAGACCATTTTTATAATCAGACTAAGCACGCATGCATTTAAGAGTCCCTCTAACACAGTCACACACACTCTAGATACCCAGTTGGTCTGCAGGCTAGCCAGAAGCATTGCCCAGGGTAGGCCGGTGTTGCAGCTGTTGTTGGGGCCCTTAGGAAAGAAAAAATACAACATGCACTTTAGTCCACAATTTGTATTCTGGAGCCGGAGGGCTCAGTTCGTAATGATCAATGAAAACAACTAAATCAGGTGACACACTTTGATTTGAGCTTGGTTGCAGGGAGCTACTCTGAAGTTTACTCACGCTACCCAGACCAGGATGGATGAAATGAAGACCTCAGGATGACTGACTGCTGTGCCAGGAGAAGCAGGGCCCACATGATGCACCGTGGTGGTTGATTCTGTTCGATGGTGTTGAGCAGGGAGCCGAATCCCCAAGCGGCTCTTTCATCGGATGATTCTCTGCAGTGTGAACAGCAATTTAAGCCGAGATGGTGAGGCCCAGACCAGGTGAACAATTTGGGTCGGTCCGGTAAAGTGCTGGATACAGCTTCCAGCTAGCGTGACACATTCAAGCAATGTGGGGAACCAAATTGTGACCCACATTGCACATTCAGCACAATTATAGTAAAGGATAAGCAAATACCACAGTTCGGATGACAGTCCAGTTGCAATCAACAGTATCTCTGCGCAAACCGTATGCTTTGCAGTTGTCTCAAGTCCTGACAGGCTGATCGCACCGAGGCAAATCTTCGGTCCACACCAGGCGAATTTCACTTTGTCACAATTCAGGATTCCGGTCACAATCACAGCAAATTCAGATAAAGTCTGAGATATTAATGCAGACTTCTTCACTCGAGAAGAGAGTAGCAGACAGGCCAAACACAGCCTTCCTGCTGATTCCACGCATTACTACGCAGGAGCAGCTGCTCGAATTACTTAAGCTGTTCACTCTCTCAACTCCAACTACACACTGACTCATGGCTGCAGGCAGCTCTGGGACTTCCCAGTGATCCAAAAGGTTCGGTTGGTCAATCCATCTGTCTGTCACAGCAAGGGCTCCCTCTCCAGGTCCATTTAGGCGCCAAACAGTAAAAACTACAATTCCTACAGAAATTCACTCCCACAAGACCCCTGGGGCCAGTCTCCATTTTAGGGTCCCCAAAGGTACTGATTGGTCCAAACTGGCAGTCCAGAACCAAGATGGTGGTGCAAAACAGAAAGTCCATGCTGCAAAGGAAGGCAGGTTAGACAAACTACAATATTATTATTATTAAAGTAGATAATCAGCAGACAATCACAGATCTTTGTAAAGCTCCCTCTGCACAATTAGCGATGGCAGAATGAAGCTGCTGTATTGCAGCCTGTGTGGGACTTGAGCCTGAAACCACTCGGTCCCCACCCAGATTAATTATAAACCACGAAAATTACACCTCTTAAAGAGACAGGCATGGAGGCTAACAGGGCACTCACATGCAAGCACTTTTAAAACTGTTAGAACATAGAACACCAGCCTGGCAGTGGGCATTAGGCATGCCCAGGAAGACAATTTAGGAACCCCCATTTGTAGGGGGAGTTGCACCCTTCCCTGCCGGGAAAGAACTTGGCGTCCGTGTCAAGTCTATACTATAATATATTTGAAGAACAGCATTGTGCTGTATGAGACATATGTTCCATTACTGTATGAGACAAAATAAAGAACGATGCATCAGTAAACGTAAACTTACAACATTACTATACTTATTCATGATACACTCTCTATATATTCTGTAATGACAGCACTTATGCATTTTTCATACACATTACTATTTTACTATGATTCACACAATAATATTGCTGTACTTATTCAGGTAATTGTTTCCTGCACTGTAAATAACATAGATGGGGACTCATCCCTATCAGCTAAAGTGGGGCTAGATGGGGCAGGGGCACCATGTTCATCCTTCAGAACAATTAATGTGGAAGTAAACTTGCAGGTCGGGTATATTTAATAGTAACAGGGAAGTCTGGATGCTGAAACACATTGAGCAGTACTCCACACAATCGAGAAAACTCGGTCTCCAGGAGTCTCAGGCGGTCTTTCACAGTAGCCTCTGGAGTCTCTCCACTCACTGCAGGCTGTACACCGGAAACTTCAAGCTGGGCCCCCCTCCCTGAAGGCCAGTTGAAATAGTGGGTTTCAGAGCTACAGACAGGTCTACCTCCAGTGGCTGCTCAGCCCTTCTGTTTGCTCAGATCAATGAAAAGAAGTTGGGTGCATCATCCAAGCACTGCTACATCTACAATCGAAACATTAGGGATTGGGGATCCTCAACCAATGTTAATAGCTGGTCCAATCGAAGCCGGTCTAACTCCAAAGGCGTGACCCTCCCTTGGTCCATGAGCTTCTGCAACACAACCTCCATCATCAAAATGTACGCTGACAACAACTCTCCTGGTTGCTGCCGCATGGTTTTAAATCTTTGTAGCAACTTCTCTATATCTCAGTCAGGGTTGAATATAGATGCTAAGGTATCCAAATGTTTCTGGGCAGGTGCTGAGGCTTCTTTAAATTGAAGCCCCCGAGCAACATATAGCACAGGCCCTTAAAGCATGGCTAAAATTTCCTGCCGCTTCTGTGCATTGGTCTCAGTCCAGTGATACACCATCCAGTCAGCGTGGGTCTTCCAAGATTTCCAATCCTGTTCCCCACTGAGGGTGGGGACAACTCCAGAGAACATGCCCTGTGTCAAAGGTGGGAACCCAGTTGGCGCCAAATTTTTCCAGTAAGGTCAGACATTGATCATTCCGGCCACTAAGGGGTGCTAATCCCAGCAGTGCCTCCAAGATGCAACCCCTAGGTGGTGCTATCCCAAGGGATACTACCCCTGCCTGCGTGACTGGGCACAGGTTGAGGGGCCTGAGTTGTGTGAACTGGTGCCTCCGCCTGGAGGATAGGGTTAATGGTAGCATAGCTGCTCTGGGTACATCCCTCTGGGACACTGATACCCCCCTCTAGTGGCCTGTACTGATCAGCAATAAGACATTCACAATTATCACAGAAATGCAATGTTAACCCCACTCTTGTCACACTTACCACCAGGGCTGGATCAGCTGCAATGGCCCTGGAGGCCCCCTGCAAAACAAGACCCGCAATGGAGAAAGGCAATAGCAACACAGTATCCCACCACAAAGGTACACAATAGCCAGTGTAAATGCAAAAAGATTTAGATCTGATTTATTGGGGGGATGTGAACAAGGGAGGGGCAGTAATCTGGTGGTTGATTCTGGATCTGATTTAATCAGGCTAAACATGCATGCCTCTGAGTCCCTCTAACACAGTCACACACACACACACACACACACATACACACTCTGGGTACCCAGTTGGTCTGCAGGCTAGCTAGAAGCATTGCCCGGGGTAGGCCAGCATTGCAGCTGTTGTTGGGGTCCCTAGGAAGGAAAAAACACAACAAGCACTTTAGGCCACAATTTGTATTCGGAACTGGAGGACTCAGTTTGTAATGATCAATGAAAACAATTAAACCAGGTGACACACTTTGATTTGAGCTTGGTTGCAGGCAGCTACCCTGAAGTTTACTCACCCTACCCAGACCAAGATGCAGGATGGATAAAATGATGACCTCAGGATGATTGACTGCTGTGCCAGGAGAAGCAAGGCCCACACGATGGACCGTGGTGGTAAATCTTATTCAATGGTGTTGAGCAGGTAGCCGAACCCCCAGGAAGGGTCTTTCAGCGTATAATTCTCTGTAGCATGAACGGCAATATAGGCCGAGATGGTGAGGCCCAGACCAGGTGAACAATTCGGATTTAGTCTGGTAAAGTGCTGGTTACAGCTCCCAGCTAGTGTGACACATGCAAGCAATGTGGGGAACCAAATCATGACTCACACTGCACATTCAGCACAATTATAGTAAAGGATAGGCAAATACCACAGTTCGGATGACAGTCCGGTTGCAATCAACAGTGTCTCTGCGCAAACCATATGCTTTGCGGTTGTCTCAAGTCCTGACAGGTCGATCGCACTGAGGCAAATCTTCAATCCACACCAGGCGAACTTCAAACTACAATATTATATTAAAGCAGATAATCAGCAGACAATCACAGATCCTTGTGTAACCCCTAGGGGGCGCTACCCTTAGGGCTACTACCCCTGTCTGCCCCCTCTGAGGCAGGGTAAGGGGGCCCAGATCCGTGGACGGGTGCCTCCACCCAGAGGTCGGGGTTAGCCCAAGTAAGACTACCTCGGTTACAGCCCTCTGGGCTACTGCAACCCCCTTTGTCCCACTAGTGACTCCCACTGGGTACCAACAATTCTGTTCACTCAGTAAACCTACCCCATGGAAATGTAATCCAGCTCCTTCGGGGACCACCTGTAAAGTAAGGCACAGTTATGTTGCAATCACCAAGCAGCAGTTCACCATTAATGTACACATAGCCAGGATGTGCTGTACAAAACAATCTGATTTATTCAGGGGAAAACAACAAGGGCAGGGGAATCAAGTTGATTAGCTTATCACTATACCCATCTACCTAGGGCTCTGTGCACAGGCCTATCCCTACCAGTTACTGTCCCTGGGTACCCAAGCCCTAGTGGCTAGTCCAAACCGTGGCAGCTGGTAGGGGCCCTTTCACACAGAGAAAAGAAAAAGTTAGTTAAACAGTCAGCAGTACAGTAATTTCATTTGGATCCAATGTGGCCATTCAACAGGGAACTACCCTGAATTAGTACTCACGACCTCCAGACAAGATAGGGTCCTTCAACATCGGCAGGGCTACTCCTGAGTTCCACGAGACTCCTCACACATTTGTATGGCAAACTGCAACAGGCAAAGTCCTTTAATGGCAGCAGGATTTAACTTGAGATCCTCACACATTTATATGGTAAACAGCAACAGGCAAAAGTCCTTTAATGGCAGCAGGATTTACTTGAGCTACACAAGCCTCCTCACACATTTGTATGGTAAACAGCAACAGGCAAAAGTCCGTTAATGGCAGCAGGATTTACTTGAGCTACACAAGCCTCCTCACACATTTATATGGTAAACAGCAACAGGCAAAAGTCCGTTAATGGCAGCAGGATTTACTTGAGCTACACAAGCCTCCTCACACATTTATAGGGTAAACAGCAACAGGCAAAAGTCCGTTAATGGCAGCAGGATTTACTTGAGCTACACAAGCCTCCTCACACATTTATATGGTAAACAGCAACAGAGGGGTACCACACCAGGCAGCTGCTTCCAAGGCTCCCACAAACTCACTGTCACTCAGATACTGCAAACGGCAGCCTCCACTTGTCTTCGGACAGAGCGCGACTCAGCAATTTTCTCCAGTCCTTCTTCAGGTCAAGCCTGGTGGGTAGCTGTACAGAGCACAGCCTCCTCTGACCCCCCGCCGATGGGTTTCGTCCGCTGTAGCCAACAACACAAAATGGCCGCTTCAGGCCTTCATGCGCTTCCCGCGCGAACACTCTTCAGCGCAGAAGCACACAGCTCCTCACTAGCCACAATGCATCTGGGTCTCCACAGCTTGGGGCACTCCTCTTCACTCGGGCACGACCCGATCCAATTGGCTGGTTGAGCCTGCCAGTCACTTCCTCTGCCTCTCACTGGTGCGAAAAAGCGCCATAGCCCATAATACCTTTCCCAAATACAAACAGTTCCTCTATTGGTCAGCCAACTCTGTAGGGTCCCGAGGTACTGATTGGTCCAATTCAGCAGTTCTGGACCAAAATGGGGGAGACAGTCAGAACAGTCCTGGCTGCAAAGGAAGGCAGGTTAGAACAACTACAATATCATTACTATAATAGATAGTCAGCAAACAAGCACATCTTCTAACGAAGCTCCCTCTGCGCAATTAGCGATGGCAGAAATGGAGCGATTATTCTGCAGCCCGGATGGGAGTCGAGCATAGCAACACTCAAACCCCCCCCCATTTCAACTAACTCTGACTGCATCAAGCAGCCCTTAAAGGGACAGAATACGGAGGCCCTAAAAGAGCACTCACCAGGTCCCCATTTAGGCGGCTTTATGCCGGTTACCAACCAGGCATAAGGCACGTTAGGAACCCCCATTTGCAAGGGGGTTACACCCTCCTGAGCCTGGAAAAACTTGGCGTCCACGTCAAGCCATTACCCCTGAGGCAATTTGGGCGAACATTTCAATTAACACTACATCACATTTTAAATCACATACAGAAATATTACATTTACAGTGCACTATAGTGTATACACATTATACATATAAAATCTCACACTTTTTAACTCAGGTCATAGGATCCTACCCATGACCCCGGGACTGAGGGGCTCCCTCTTCTGTTAGCTACTAACTGGTCCTCCGGGGCAGGGGCGCCACACTCAAAAGGCTTTACTAATAGTCTGGAGTTATCCCCCAAGGCTAACTTAGGCAAAGAACTTGGGGACACATATACCCCCTTGTGAACCATATTTAAGGGCAGGTCCACTGGCTGACCCAGGGATTCATAGCTCAACTTGATTACTGGCCGTATCTGTCGGCCGGATCGTCTAGGGGTCTCAGGGGATTCTGAACCAGGCCCTGACTCCACTTCCATGTCAGGGAAATTAGCAGCGGGAATCCCTTCGAGGGGATCAGGCTCAATACTCATAGTACTATTAGGGGCTTGACCTTCTATCCCTGAACCCACCCCACTGGGCTCATCCAGGGGCTGTTTAGGTACTAAAGGGGAACCACCAGGGCATTCAAAATATCCTTCCGATTCTGACATATTGCTGTCTTGTTCCCCCGTCTCACTCTCTTCTTCTGAAAAGTCAGATAACTCAGCCAGGCCAGACAGTTCAGCCAAGCCTAAGGACTCAGCTCCTTGAGTTTGTCTGCTACCCCATTCATCTTCTGGAGGCATCTCCTCTGGGGACAAAGTAGAGGCTCAATCAACACAGATGGGCCAGCTTCAGTTCCTGAGTTAATAAGAGATTGCCTGAAACAATTGACTTAGTTCATAAGAGGGATAGTATTCAACATCATCTTCGCTATCTTCTGACACTGAGTGTTGACCATCTCTTTCTGCAGGGGGGGTTGGACAAGGCTCCCTCGGTGGACTTGTTGAAGGCTCCACGGGCTTGGTTCTTCTCTTAGTAACAGATCTAGTCACAGGCCTGGAAGGAGTGGTAGAGGAAGGTTCAGCTTCAATCACGATCTGCCCAATTGGCAGCAGATGATTTCTGTGTATGGTTTTCACATCTTTCGAATTGTTTTCAGGCCACACTTTATACACAGGTAGGTCTGCCAGCTGTCCCACAACAATATGAGGGAGGTGATGCCATCTGTTGGCAATTTTATGTTTGCCATGCAGTCCCAGATTTCTCAACAACACTCTATCCCCTTCTCTCAACTCTACTGTTTTCACTTTTTTGTCATATCTCTCCTTGTTAGCCAGATTTCGTTTAGCAGCCATGGTCTGGGCCAGTTGGTAGGCATGATTTAATTGGGCCTTTAATTTCTGTACGTACTGTAGATGCTTTTCTGCTCGCATCCCATCAGGGGAAACCCCAAAACACACATCCACTGGCAATCTAGCCTCTCTTCCAAACATCAGTCGATAGGGGGAGAACCCTGTGGCATCACTTTTCGTACAATTGTAGGTGTGAACTAGAGTGCTACTCTGTTGGCTCCATCTCGATTTATCTTTGGATTGTAAGGTGCCCAGCATGTCAAGCAATGTACGATTGAACCTTTCAGGCTGAGGGTCTCCCTGCAGGTGGTAGGGGGTGTTCTGACGTTATGCACTCCCCCACAAAGATAGCATCTCTTTAATCTTTGCACTTTCAAAGTCCCTTCCCCTGATCAGGAATGAATCTGCCATGGAGCCCCATAGTGGACAAAAAATTCTCAACAAGTATCTTAGCCACTGTAGTTGCTTTCTGATCCTTGGTCGGAAAGCCTGGGCATACGGGTAAAATGATCAGTGACCACCAATATGTTACTAACACTTTTCAGATCAGGCTCTAGACTCAGGAAATCAATACAGACCAGTTCCATAGGAGCACTAGTAGTAATGTTGACCAAGGGAGCAGCTCTCTGAGGTAACGCTTTCCTTTGCAAACAACGACCACAGGTCTTGACATACTGTTCCACATCCGCACTCATCTTTGGCCAATAAATCGAGTCCGTACCAAATCAAGTGTTTGATCTATGCCCAGGTGCCCCATCTGATTATGCAATGACCTTAGAACTAGTTCTCTGAAAGCTGAGGGCAGCACCAGTTGTTGTCGTTGCACCCGGCCCTCCTTACTCACAGTCTGTCTATATAGTAGTTGATTGATCAGCTTTTAATTTGGGCCTTCTTTGTACAACAAGGAAGTCCATGAAGTCAGTGGAGCAGCAGTTTGGACACATTCCTTCCAGCCAGCAAAACCCTCGGCCGTTCTTATCCATAGGGTCACAGGATTGAGCCTGTTGCAGATCATCATTGTTGAGTTGCGACAAGGCTGGTGTCAAAGGCAGAGAAATGACAGTAGGTGGCAGGTATACAGTTCTCCGGTGGCCCCAAACAATCTACCATGCAGTCCACCATGTCGAGACACCTGTTCTTCCTTATCAAATTTCTGCACAGGGCTCTTATGTCAGGCTCAGACAACCCGGACCCATTCAGTCTGGGACACAGGCCTCCGAGAGAGAGCATCCGCATCTATATGGTTTAAACCCGCCCTGTATTCTACAGCGTAGTTGTAGGTGGCCAAGGCAGAGAGCCACCTATGTCCAGTGGCATCCAATTTGGCTGAGGTTTGTACATAGGTCAGAGGATTGTTATCAGTCTTTACTAATATCTTGGCACCATACAAATAGTCATGGAACTAATCAACAATGGCCCACTTCAAAGCCAAAAACTCTAATTTGTGCACAGGGTAATTCTTCTCGGACGGCGTCAGACTTCTACGGGCAAACGCTACAGGTCTCAGTCCATTTGCGTGCTCCTGGTACAGTACAGCCCCCAGTCCTTGCAGACTGGCATCAGTATGAAGAGTGTAAGGCTTGGCTGGGTCAGCATAGGCCAACACAAGTGCGTGGGTGAGTTGATATATGATGTCATGGAAAGCTTCCTCACACTCAGCAGTCCATCGATCCCCAAACATATCATTTGGCCGAAAATACTTCTTTTCTATGTCAGTGTGCACACCCTTCTTATACTTTTGTTAGTAGGCGGATACCTCTGGGTGAGATTAAGGAGGGTGAATCACTCGTGAATAGTCTCTGACAAACCGCCTATAGTATCCACAAAACCCAGGAATTGTTGCAGCTCTTTTAAATTCTAGGTTGAGGCCAAGTGGTCAATGCCTCCACCTTGCTAGGGTCAGTCTCTATGCCTTCAGTGGACACTATGTGGCCCACATATTTCCACGAAGTCTGGAAGAGAATTGACACTTGTCGATAGACAACTTAAGGCCGAAATCCTCCAACCGATCCAGAACTTTAAATAATCATTGCTCATGTTCTTCCAATGATCGGCCAAACACTATAACGTCATCTAAATAGACCAAACACTCGAGTAGGTTCATGTCCCCCACAGCTCATTCCATCAAGAGCTGAAAAGTGGCTGGGGCACCCGAAATTCCTTGAGGCGTCCGAATAAACTCATAGAAGCCTAAGGGGCAAATGAAAGCAGTCTTCTCCCGGTCGGCTGGGGCCATCAGGATCTGGTAGTATCCGCTCCGAAGATCCAATACAGAGAACCACTTACTACCATTCAGACAATCCAGGGCGTCTTGTATGCATGGCATGGTATATTGATCCGGAATGGTCCGCCTATTCAAAGTACGATAGTCTACACACATCCGAACTGCCCCATTCTTTTTCCTTACTACTACAATGGGCGATGCATAGGGGCTCCTAGACTCTTGAATTACACCAGCAGCCAACATTTCTTGCAGATGCCGCCGTACATCATCTATGTCAGTGGGAGCCAGACGTCGGGATCTCTCTCGGAAAGGTCTTTCGTTGTGCAATCGAATGTGATGCTCAGCCCCTTGTACACATCCTACATCCCACTCCTTCAGAGAAAAAACCTGGTTCCTCTTGGCAAGCCTCTCACTGACCCTGCGCTTCCACTCAGTCGGCAGCGGAGAGTCACCAAAGTCAAACAGATCAGGAGCAACTCTATCACCTATCCGAGAACTCTTTCTATTTGGTAGTACAGCAGTATCCGCACAATGAATGCTAGCCAGGGTGCACCCTCTTCTTATCCGAATCTCTTTATCAGACACATTGTGCACTTGAACCATCACCCTCTTAACGTAAGCATGGGCTCTAGCCGGCAGAATGCTGGGTCTGAGCAACAACCCTTCAGGTAATCCTCCCTCTGCAGGCGCATCCAACATCAACAACTTATTCTTGACATCTGTTTTTAGTCGTATCTCTCCATGCAGAACACATTGCTCATTTGGGGCAAGTACCACGGGGGCCGGATCCTTTTTCCATACCACTCCCACAGGGCCTTCAGGTTCCTCCAAACTACCCTTCTCCTGGGCGGCCCTGACCTTTTGAATTACAGCCGGTATGCTCAAGCTCGCCCAGTTTGAAATGCTCGCTTCTCTGAGCACAACTGGTGTCGTCCAAACATGTGGGCATTTGTTCCAATCAACAAGGGCACCCCATCATAAAGTCCAGTGGGAGGGCAAACTAACACTAAGGTTTCCACTTGCTCATCTATTCAATTTACAGTTGCGGGGAATGATAACCAGACATGGATGTACCCTAAATCACGGACAAGCCTTGTCGCTCCAGCTTTATACATGTAGGCCAGTTAGAGGCTGCAGGGGCACTTCAGATAAGTGTGCTTGGTACCAGTCCTGAAACATGATGGTCACCTGGGAGCCACTGTCCAATACAGCTCTAGTGGGAATTCTGTTCACCTGCACCCGGGTCTCCATAGACGGCCCGACCACATCAGACCAGTTGCGGGTAGCAACATTGTTAGACCGGCAGGCATGGGCCTGAGTCACACAACTTTTCTTGGGGGCCCGAGACTGGGTCTGGCGGTATCGAGCGATCAGTCTGCTGTTAACTTTCCTTAAATTTTCAGGCCTCTGGCAGTCAGGCTGGAAATGCCCATCTTCCCCACAGTGATAACAAAACTTAGGGTCCCGGGGGTCACTATTCTGAGGGGGGCCCTGAGGGGAGGGGAAGGAGAAAGCTCTCTAGGGCTAGGGTTTGGACCTCTACATGACTCAGGGGCCCCGGGCCGAGTAGGGTACCCAGTAGACTGCTTTAAGTCCCTCACCAATTCCCGTAAATTCCTGATCTCAGCCCTCAACTCGCCTTCCATGTAGGGGTCAGAGGAAACAACCCGCATCCCCACAGTACCTGGGAAATCTGGGGACCCCTCAGACCCTCCAGGCGAGCCAGTCTCCTCAGGGGTATTAGTCTCGGGAGTCCCACTAGGGTTCACGGCCCCCACACAGGGTTCCCACCCTCTTCATCAGTCTCCACTTCGAATTTCCCTCATCAATTGACAATATTCAGGCGGGGTGGCCGCCCGATCATGCAACAGGTTTCAGCAGTGTTACACTAGAGAATCTGGCAGACTTTAAAACATGTTCTACCGAACCTGATTTAGGGCTGTAGCAGTGATTCCCCTTTTCTATAGGCTTTCTGCAAGGCCCTCTCCAGTCTAGTAACAAAGCGGAAGTTTTTCATTTCTCCACTGCTTAGCAGACCTGAATTTCCATAATAAATCTTCACAGTCTCTGTACTCCCAAAACCCTTCCAAAGCAGAGATACTCTGCAGCGGTGGCTTCTGGACGGATGGCCGGAAGAATCTAATGGCTTCTAAGGCAGGACCCTGAGACTCTCCATCAGCCTCTTCCATTTCTCCCCTTGGAGCATTGCCACTCTTGGACCAAAGGGTGGCATAGTCTATCAGGCCTCCAGGTCATCTTCCCGAACGCACTGGTACCGTGCCAAGAGAAAGTTTTAATTTACAGTAGGAATCTGGCTGTATGGAGGGACTGCCAAGGGCAGAGAAGCCAACACTGAACTCTTGGGTAGGCAAGGGGAGGTGCCCGGGGAACCCCGAGGGGTAGTATCACTGGACAGATCCAAGGCTTGTAGCAACTCCTGGGTAGTCCTCCCCTCCACAGCTAACAATTTAAGCAGTTTATCCTTAAAACTGTTCATTTGAGGAGACCTCCCAGGAGTGACTGACCCACTTCGGATATGGATTAACCTCCGCCCCTGAGACGCACCCTCCGGGTAAAGTACAGGAGGTACCTTCTCAGGGTCGATGGTCACACTGCATAGGAGTAGCACCTGCAATGTCTGGTCAAGCAAATCAGCCATACGCCCTTTCACTTCAACCTTACCCAAACATGTTACCCGTTCTGCAACAGAGACAATATCAGCAGCTGGGGTACCCAAGGGCACATCTAACAATAATACAATCTTCTGGGAATCCAGCTCTTCGGCTTCACCACAGCCCATCAGTTTGTGGACCATGGTTTTGATGGGTCCCAGCTTAATTTTTTCCAACACATCCCCTTCCATTTTTTCCATCTTTGGGGTATTCCTCACTGAGCCACTAGGGGCTAATCCCAGCGGTGCCTCAATTTGTAACCCTAGAGGGTGCTACCCTCAGGGCTACTACCCCTGTCTTCCCCCTCTGAGGCAGGGTAAGGGGCCCAGATCCATGGACGGGTGCCTCCACCCAGAGGTCGGGGTTAGCCCAAGTAAGACTACCTCGGTTACAGCCCTCTGGGCTACTGCAACCCCCCTTTTGTCCCACTAGTGACTCCCACTGGGTACCAACAATTCTGTTCACCAGTAAACTTACCCCATGGAAAATGTAATCCAGCTCCCTTCGGGGACCACCTGTAAAGTAAGGCACAGTTATGTTGCAATCACCAAGCAGCAGTTCACCATTAATGTACACAATAGCCAGGATGTAGCTGTACAAAACAATCTGATTATATTCAGGGGGAAAACAACAAGGGCAGGGGGAATCAAGTTGATTACCTTATCACTATACCCATCTACCTAGGGCTCTGTGCACAGGCCTATCCCTACCAGTTACTGGCCCTGGATACCCAAGCCCTAGTGGCTAGTCCAAACCGTGGCAGCTAGTAGGGGCCCTTTCACACAGAGAAAAGAAAAAGTTAAACAGTCAGCAGTACAGTAATTTCACTTTGGATCCAATGTGGCCATTCAACAGGGAGCTACCCTGAATTAGTACTCACGACCTCCAGACAAGATAGGGTCCTTCAACGTCGGCAGGGCTACTCCTGAGCTCCACAAGACTCCTCACACATTTGTATGGCAAACTGCAACAGGCAAAGTCCTTTAATGGCAGCAGGGTTTAACTTGAGATCCTCACACATTTATATGGTAAACAGCAACAGGCAAAAGTCCTTTACTGGCAGCAGGATTTACTTGAGCTACACAAGCCTCCTCACACATTTATATGGTAAACAGCAACAGGCAAAAGTCCTTTAATGGCAGCAGGATTTACTTGAGCTACACAAGCCTCCTCACACATTTATATGGTAAACAGCAACAGGCAAAAGTCAGTTAATGGCAGCAGGATTTACTTGAGCTACACAAGCCTCCTCACACATTTATATGGTAAATACCAACAGAGGGGTACCATACCAGGCAGCTGCTTCCAAGGCTCCCACAAACTCACCGTCACTGAGATACTGCAAATGGCAGCCTCCACTTGTCTTCAGACCGAGCGCGATTCAGCAATTTTCTCCAGTTCTTCTTCAGGTCGAGCCTGGTGGGTAGCTGTACAGAGCACAGCCTCCTCTGACCCCCCGCCGACGGGTTTCGTCTGCTGTAGCCAACAACACAAAACGGCCACTTCAGGCCTTCACGCGCTTCCCGAGCCAACACTCTTCAGCGCAGCAGCACACAGCTCCTCGCTCCTCACTAGCCACAATGCATCTGGGTCTCCACAGCTTGGGGCACTCCTCTTCACTCGGGCGTGACCCGATCCAATTGGCTGGTTGAGCCTGCCAGTCACTTCCTCTGCCTCTCACTGGTGCGAAAAAGCGCCATAGCCCATAATACCTTTCCCAAATACAAACAGTTCCTCTATTGGTCAGCCAACTCTGTAGGGTCCCGAGGTACTGATTGGTCCAGTTCAGCAGTTCTGGACCAAAATGGGAGACAGTCAAAACAGTCCTAGCTGCAAAGGAAGGCAGGTTAGAACAACTACAATATCATTACTACTTCAATAGATAGTCAGCAAACAAGCACATCTTCTAGCAGGCTCCCTCTGCACAATTAAGCGATGGCAAGCGGAGCGATTATTCTGCAGCCCGGGCGGGAGTCGAGCATAGCAACACTCAACCCCCCCATTTCAACTAACTCTGACTGCAACAGGTAGCCCTTAAAGGGACAGAATACGGAGGCCCTAAAAGAGCACTCACCAGGTCCCCATTTAGGTGGCTTTATGCCGATTACCAACCAGGCATAAGGTACGTTAGGAACCCCCATTTGCAAGGGGGTCACACCTGTAAAGCTCCCTCTGCACAATTAGCCTAGGCAAAGGCTGAACTGGCAAGAGTGTAGAGAATCTTTTGCCCCACTCAGGTGCCACCAAGCCCACTGCTGCTCTCCCAGAGGATGTCTAGGCAAAGGCAGAATGGTTATGCCTTGGTGGGCATTGAGAAGGCGGGGATGGCGGTTAGTGTACACACACCTCAGCCTGTACTGGCGTAACATGGCAGTCAAGAAGAGGCTTTCACAGCAGTGAGAAGTGAGGATGTCTGGCTCCTCAGAAGGGGAGGCTCCAAGGAGGAAGCAGCTGTTGGTGGGGAACTGTTGGTAGGGGTATAGACTTGGGAGCATGAGGTGGAAGGGAAAGGCAGGTGAAGTGCCTCCCCAGTGCTTTGGCTTGGGGGGATGGGAGTGGATCCAAATGATTGATGGGGCAGCAGGAGATGGAAGGAGCTAAATGTCCCTGTCCACCAAGGGCACTCTGCACTAGGGCTTTTAACAACTGGTTGGAGGAGGGCTTCGGCTATATTAGGGACTGGGGGCCAGCCTGGAAGGACATGGGCCTGTATAAGGGTGACAGCCTACATCCTTACAGGAGGAGGACCACAGTTTTTAGTGGGATGTTTAAATGTTACTTGGATGAGTATTTAAATTAGCCAGGGGTGAGGGAGGCTGTAATACCAAGGGAGGCAAAAACCGCCCCAACCCATATCATAAACAAACAAGGAGGGAGGGCCTAAGGGGATGAAGGCAGAATAAATGGGTGGGGACAAGGCAGAGGACAAGGGGGCCATGATTCAATATGCAAGATGAGAGGAATAACATGAAATGGAGAGGGTAACAAGAGAAGAGGGGTCAGGGAACTTCAGGGATCAGCACGGGGGGGAAGAAAGCAGGGAAGCAGACAGGGAGATTATAAGGTATGGAGAGCCTTGAGGACCAATGCAAGGATTCTGGGAAATAAGATTCCAGACCTGGAGGCCATGATGGAGGAGGCTAGCCTGGACTTGGTAGCCATAACAGAGTCATGGTGCACTGGCAGTCATGACTGGGATATGGTCATACCTGGCAATTCTCTGTTCAGGACAGACCGGGAAGGGAGGAGGGGAGAAGTGGTTGGACTATATGTAATGGAGGGAATCAAGGCTATTGAAATAAAAGGCATCCAGAGGAAAAGGAAGGTCTGGAGGTGCAGTCAGTCATCCTGGAGACAGGAGCTGGGGCTGCTATCTGTACAATGTAACGGACCTCCAACGTAGGGAGAAAAGATGGATAAGGCACTTGGGGAATACATCATCAGGATGGCAAATAAGGTGGGGGTATTGCTAGTTGTTGACTTCAGTCTCCCAGATGTGGACTGGAGCCTTCCAGCTGCAGCTTCAACAAGGAACAGGGCCATTCCTGACTCCCTACATGGGGCTTTTCTCAGGCAGCTAGTCAACAAACCCACTAGGGATGGGTCAGTGCTGGACTTGGTGCTTACAAACAGTGACAGAATTGCAGATGTCACAGTGGGCAGTCCCCTAGGTACCAGTGACCACTGTACAGTGTGGTTTAACATTAAGACAGGAGAAGAGGCAAATAGCACAAGGATGAGGGTCCTGGACTTTAGAAGGATGGATTTTAAAGAAGTAGGAGACTGCCTCTGAAACTGCCAGGGAGTGGTGGTGGTGGTGGGGTGGGGGTGCACTGTGGAGCCCGAGCAAGGTGGCAGCTAAGATTCTGTGCTCTGCATAATAGATGTCCTTTTTACAGCTTAAACTTATTTTATCGGAAGCCGGGATTAATTTAACTATTTCATCCTTGATCAGAAGCCCTCAAATGCCGATATGGGGAACCCGGAAAAAGATAAAACCTCGTTGCTTGGCAGTAAACCTAAAACTGTTCCTGATCCTCTGACTACACGCTCCACACAAGCCCATGACCTCACTGCTCTATCTGTTGCAGGCAAGGAAACCATCCAGACCCTTGGGCAAGAAATGACCCAATTGCTAGCCTCAATGACAGGTTTAGCTGATAAATTCGGCTCTTTGACTAATAAGAGTCTCCACTGTGGAAACGGAGATCACCTACCTTAAAACAGAATCCAGAGAGACAATGAAACATTCTGAAGCAGCCCTGGGGCCACTGCAAACTTAGTGAAGGAAAACCTGCACTTAAAGTCTCGATTAGAATGTTTTAAGAATCAGACCAGGGCAGCTAATCTGAGGATAGTTGGGATGCCGGAGGACAGTGAAGGTGACCATTTGGGTCTATTCTTAAGAGAACAGTTGGAACAGCAGTTGGGGTGGCCTTTAGTAGATAGGCCTTCTGGATAATTAAGTTCCTATCGTGTAGTGTTTCGAGGGAAGCCAGTGAATGAGGAGGCTCTGAGGGCTATTGTGATGGTGGTGCATGGTACCTGGACCTGGGACTTTATCCTAACCTTAGCAAGGCAGAAAATAAATTTATTTCATGAAGGGCAACGAGTATTTTATACCCGGACCTGAGCTTTGCCACTCACCAGTGGAGGAAGAGATTTGATGGCGTCCGCTCCATGCTTCATGAAGCAGGGGTGCTTCATGGACTGCTATTCCCTGCCTGACTGCACATCATGTTTGAGGGGTAAGTCTTCATTTTTTCTGACCCCTCCGAGGCACTCAGATGGGAACAAAAATGTGCTCTGGTGCAGAGGAGGAGAGAAAAATTTTTCCAGTCTGATTCTCACTATGAGGAAGAAACGGACACTTGAATTGGACTATCTGTTCTATTTTGGTGTAGAGGTTTGCATGTGGGTCTTTTAACCCCTCTATAATGATCACACAGTAATGTTTGTTGGTTTTTATTACACCTTTCATGGGGTCCTTGTTATGAAGCTTTTAAGTGAGAGTAGAGTGGGCAGCATAAGTCCAGAAGTCGACTATGTAACTGTAATATTTGTATTACAATGTTCTGTACCTGAGTTGAGTTTTGGAGTTTGTTATGCAACCTATCTATGGCAGAGTCTGAATCCAAATGGGGGGAGTACCTTAATGGTACACTAAAATTGATCATGCATGTGTGTTTTTTATTCTCATTTCCTTTTACAGGATAAAAGGAATTCAGTATAAAATATAATACTTTTGGATTTGGTTTTCACATGCAGCTCATGGGCTTATTAATTGTTATATATATTACTAATACCTTAAGTTGATATTTTAAAACTGTTTACTCCCATGACACATCTAACTGATGTATTACGATTCTTTATCTGCGTGTATTAAGAGGGGTGATGCCCTCATTTGACTATCACTGTATATCCTAATGTAAGGCATCTGGTATATAAACTTTATGTTTTACTGTAAACTCAATAAACAGAAAGTTTAAAAAGGAAAAAGGGAGTGGTAGGAGAACAGTGGGGGATAATAAGGGATGACATAATTAAGGCAACCAGCCTCTGCATGAAGGAAGTGAGTAAAAGCAAAAGGAAAAATAGACCATTATGATAGTCTAGGGAAGTGGCCACAGTGATTAAGGAAAAAAGGGTGGCATTCAGGAGGTATAAGAAAACACAGAGGGAGGAAGACAGGGAGTTGTACCAGGTAAAACAGGAAAGCAGGCAAGGCAGCGAGGAGGGCAGAGGTGCAGACAGAGGAAAGGATAGCCAAAAGGGTAGCAAATGGGGATAAGACTTTCTCCAGGTACATAAATGAGACGAGGAATGTAAGGAATCCACTAGTTTTAACTAAAACTTTAAAGTAGAAATGGTTTGAAGAATTCATTTAAATGGTTTTAATTATTATGTACCTGATGATTGACTGATCCTGATTTTAAACTGTTGAATTATGTGTGTTTTTTGTTTCACCTCTATGTAAAGCACCCAGAGCCCCTGGGAATGCACGCTAAAGAAATAAAGTTTGACTTGACTTGAGGGGCTGGGATAGTGAGGATAAGGAGGATGGCAGAGGGACACTGCACATAAAGGGACAAAGAAAAAGCAGATGTCACAGACAGGTACTTCTGCTCAGTTTTCACAGTGGAGGGAGGAGGACCACCAGGGAGCAGCAGTAACAAGCGGTGGACTCGGTCCATTTTCAGAGGAAAGAGTCTTGAAGGGACTATCAGTTCTGAAAATGGACAAGGCTATGGGATCGGACAGGATACATCCAAGGGTACTAAAAGAACTCAGGGAGGTGCTGGCTGTGTTGCTGACAGCCCTATTCAACAGCTCACTGGAATCGGGCATGGTTCCAGAGGACTGGAGGAGAGCTGATGTGGTTGCTCTATATAAGAGTAGTAACAGGATAAAGGCTAGCAACTGTAGGGCAGTAAGTCTCACCTTAGTGGTAAGAAAATTAATGAAAACATGGAACCAAAGGCAGTATGGATTGACAAGGGGGTAGGGGGTCATGCCAGATGAACCTGATTGATTTCTTTGACTAGGTGACTAGGGGAATATACCAGGGGTGGGCAGTGGGCATGACTTATCTGGACTTTAGCAAGGCATTTGACACTGTACCGCACAAGAGACTGATTAAGAAATTGAGCAGCCTAGGGGTGGGATCCAAAGTGGTGAACTGGATTAAAAATCGGCTAACAGATAGGAGCCAGAGGGTGGTGGTTAATGGTGCTCACTCCAAGAATGAAAGTGTGACCAGCCAGGTGCCACAAGGGTCAGTACTGGGACCAGTCCTCTTAAATGTCTTCATAAGTGACACTGCAGAATAACTGAAAGGAAAGGTATGGCTTTCTGCAGATGATACTAAAATCTGTAATAGGGAACACAATCAGGAGGGGTGAAAAGAATTCATAGGGATCTTGGGAAACTCGAGGATTGGTGAAAAATATGGCAGTTGGGGTTCAATGCCAGAAAGTGCAGAATTATGCACCTAGGGCATAGGAACCCAGGAAACAAGTATAGGATGGGGAAGGGAAGGGGTACTTTCACAAACGGGACCTCGGGGTTTTCATATCTGATGACCTCAAAGTGGCAGGGCAGTGTGGCAAAGCAGTGAGTTGGGCCAGTGCAATTCTGGGATGCACAGGAAGAGGTATCTCCAGCAGAAGGAGGGCACTATATCGCTCACTGGTGAGACCTCACCTGGAGTATTGTGTCCAGTTCTGGAGGCTACACCTCAGAAAGGAAATAGACAGGGTGGAGACAGTCCAGAGGGAGGCAACTAAAATGATGCAGGAGTTGTACCAAAAGCCCCATGAAGAGAGACTGAGGAAACACAACATTTACACCCTGAAAGAGAACAGAGTGAGAGGGGACATAATAAAGACCTACAAGTACCACACGGGAGTGAATAGGGTGCAGGAGGAGAGTCTCTTTCAAAGAAGGAAGAGCACCAGGGCCAGAGGGCATACGATGAAGCTGGGGCTTGGGGGGAGGAGTTCAGGATGTAAAAAAGTACTGCTTCACTGAAAAAGTGGTAGGTACGTGGAACAGACTGCCAGCGGAAGTACTGGAAGTAAAAACAGTAGGGGGCTTCAAGTATATATGGGACAGACATACTGTAAGGGGAATATTAGTGAATAGGGCAGGGAGGAGGGAGTGTTTCTGGAGACCAGTTAGGGTCTGTGGAGGCAGACTAGACAAGGATCATTTGGGCAGACTGGGTGGGCCAAGCGGTCCTTTTCTGCCAACACATTCTGTTTCTATGTTTTATGTTTCTTCCCTCCCCCCAATAAAACAAGAAACAAAAAATATATAACAGCAACCACAGGCATTTGGTAAACTTACACCTTTCACCACACACTTCAGATATTTATTTCTATTATATTCATTCAACTCACAGCACAAACACTAAGTTGAGCTAATGTTGCATAAATCAGTTAGTGGTTACTAGTTTGATAAGCCACGTTGCCCAAGAGTACTGTTATTCTATATGGCTCAGTGTATTTATGAAAACAGGGAGGTCTAAACAGAATGATGTAAACTGGTATTGTAGAAGTACAAGTTGCTGTCAATGATTGTACCATAATTTCAAGAGGGGTATTAGTCCCCCCACAAATATTGTACTATGATAATGATGATGCATTTTTCTTTTTTTTTTTCACTTTCTATTTTAACCCCTCTGTTCTCCAGCTCCTCCGCTATCCTTTGGGGTTCCCCAGGTACCAACTGATCCCCTCCTGCCTCAAGCCATAGGCACCTATCTTCATGTACCCATGCTTCTGCCCTTAGATGAGGTTAGGGTGGGGGTGGGGGAGGTCCCCACAGACATCTTGTTGCATCAGGCAATGCTTCTTTGTGCTGTGGGAAGCAGGGGACCCCATGCCCGGATATAACAGGGGCCGTTATTGTCATGGAAGTGCTGGGAGCAGCAATGGTTTTTCTCCCGGTTTTTACTCCCTCGGGGATATCACGTGCTATGTCAACAAGGCGCGTCTGAGCACAATATGTGCACGTCAACGTGCTAGCATCTGCAACATCCCTACCTCCTTCTCTGACTGCACTGCCACCTCTGATCTCCAGGTAGCAGTATCGCAGCACAGTATGGAGCCTTCCCTCCACAAAGGAGAAGAGCATCCTACGAGATGCTCAGTCCCCCAGTCAGTCCCTGATGACCCAAGCTCATTCCCGACTCAGTCACCGGTGTCGCGAGTTGTAGCGCTACCACTGTACCGACAGGCCAGCATATAATGATGCTTCTAAAAACTGATGTAACCCCCAGGGGGTGCTATCCTAAGGGCTACTACCCCTGCCTGCCTTAACTGTAATAGGGTGAGGGGCCCAGATCCGCTGACATGTGCCTCCACCCAGAGGTCGGGGTTAGAACAGTCGAGGTTGACTTGGTCACAGCCCTCTGGATTGCTGCAACCCCCCTTTCTTCCCACTAGTGGCAAACACAGTTCAGTTACAGTGTCCTTACTATAGATACTTACCCCCTGGCTTGAACCACTCAGCTCACTCCGGGGAACCCCTGAAAATTAAGGTACAGTTACACAATATTTACTGTGCAGTATTTCACCATTAATACACAAACTAGCCAGTGTACTTTTGCAAAACAAGCAATCTGATTTATTTAAAGGGAGATAACAAGGACCAGGGGGAATCAGGGTGATTGGCTTACCACTACAATATATGAGTATCTACCTAGGGCTCCGTGCACAGGCCTAACCTATAAGTTACTGTCTATGGGTACCCAAGCCCTAAAGGCTAGTTCCTCGATGCAGCTGGTTGGGGCCCTGACACAAATGAGCATTTAATTCCTATGAAGATTAGATGGAGCCAGCAGGCTCAGTTAGTGTAGTCAGCAAAGTAACCAGAAGATCTTGCCCTTGCTAGGAACATTTAACAGGGAGCTACCCTGATTTAGTACTCATGACTCCTGAAGGAAAAGCGCTCTCACACCACTCGCAGGGCCGGGCCTGAACTTCAGACACTTCTCCACACATTTATATGAAAAACAACAGAGGGGTACCATACCAGGCAGCTGCTCCAAGGGCCCGACTGAACTCACAGCTAATCAGGGAGTCAATGCAGCTTCACTTTTTCCTGACAGACCGAGCGCGATTCAGCAGATTTTCCAGTCCTCTACAGGGTGAGCCTGGTAGGTAGCTGCGCTCCTGCACAACCTCCTCTGACCGCTACCCAGTGGATTTAGTTGATACTCGCTGGTGACTGAGCCGACCGAATCTGGCCTTCCACACATGCGCTTCCTGCGTGAAAATTCAATGGCGCAGGAGCCCAGAGCTCCTTCCTCGCTCACAGCCACAATGTGTCTGCCCTTTGGCAGTTAGGGCAAGTCTCACCATTCGGGCGCCACCCGATCCCATAGGTGGGCTGCAGATGCCAATCACTTGATACTGCCCCTATTGGTGCAAACAAGGCGCCATAATCCAGACTTCATTTCCCAGGATTACTAGCCAAGTCTCCATTGGTCAGCAGGCTCCATTGAGAGTCCCGATCCTGGTTGGTCGCCAGTTACTCCATTTCAATGATTCCTGTTACCCTATTGGCCCAGCTCAGCAGTCCAGGTCCAAAATGGAGGGGCCAAGTACATGAAGTCCTAGCTGCAATGAAAGCAGGTTAGAAAACTGTAATTTCACTAATACTTTGAAGGATTATAGCCAAACAGTCACATCTATCAGAAGGGCTCCCTTTGCGCATTTCAGCGACTACAGGATGGGGCGATTACACCGCAGCTCAGGCAGGATTCAAACAGGGAAACACCAATCCCCCCCATACCAACCCGCTGAAGCCTGCGAGCAGGCAGCCCTTAAAGAGACAGTACTGGAGGCTTTAAAAGCACTCACAACGCCCGCATTTTGGCGCCATAGCGCCGAACAACAGTTGGGCAGGGAGCATTTAGGCAAGCTCCGGGAAGGCTTTTAGGAACCCTCATTTGTAAGGGGGTTACACTGAGATTTAAAAAAAACACAGGACAAGTTGTACATGGTCACCCATAGTTTCGTTTTGTAGTACAGTCGAACCTCAATTATCCGAACACCGATTTTCAAGCTTATTTATTCATACAGACTAGCAACCCGGTCCCAAACAATGTTATCTCCTAGCAGACTAAATCAATGTGGTGCCAAATTTTGCATGTATGTCACCAAGTGCGGCAAACCTATCACTATTTAATTGATCCTGGCTGATGTAATGTGATGTAATGTTCTTCGTATGCCCTATGTCAATTAATTGTATATGGTTTTGAATGAGTGATTTTTTTTTTGTTACATATTTTTGAGTGCATAAATTTTACTTTCATTTTTTGTTTGTGAGTGAAAACCTACAATGCAGCAGAAGACAGAGCGAGCAGGGACACAGCTGAAATTGATTTGGAATGTGCACAACAACCTTTTTAGAACGTGCACAACAGCATTTTTGAAGGGGTCAATTTTCATACGTAAGATGCTCTAACCACATACCATAACACAGTACAATATTTTTATGAAATTTGAATATTTTTATTCATCTTTTTTTGCCCTGATGCAGTCATCCCTTTCTTGACTGGCAAACTTCCAGCCCCATCCACCAATAGCCCCAGGCCAGCATCAAGCCAAGGAATCCATCCTAGCATGGTCCAAGAGTGCTGGCCCTCCCATCTTCCCAAGAGCACCGCATGGCCAAGGCCTCACATGCAGTGTCAGCAGGTGCATCTGCATACCCCACGCAAGGGAGCTAGCCCACATGCCTAAAGTGAGGGACCACTGCAGTGCTATATCATGTTGCTGCCTCTACGCAGGTTAGGATGTGTCACCCCAGCTGGACCAGTCAACTACAGGGACCTGAGTCCACTCCTGAACAAATGTCATCCTAATGGCTTCACAACGTGCTTCCTCTGGGCCACAGGTGGCCCAAAGTTTGAATATTTTATTGAATGTTTTCCAGGAACTACAGCATACTTGTACATTAGTATAAACAAAGTTTAGTAGCTATGTTAGTATATTTTTCTGACCAATAAACCAGACCATAGAAGTAGGTTTAAAAAAAAAAACAATTAGTCTAGGATAAAGGACTGGCTAACAGCCACGTGGCTATGCTGCTGCATATACAATTGTTATACAATAAAAACATTTTAAAGCAGCAATGTAACAAAACTGAGCAAAAAAATATGACCCTACTTTATTTTCCCTACAAAATATTCCAGGAATTTTTCAGTTTAATTTGGTAGTACAATTTTCTAATTGCACCAAAATGTGAGTATTCTATAAATGTTTTGAGGATATTTTTCCTCCAGAAAAAAAGATGGCCATCACATTTTGCATAGAAATAGTGTTGTAGACCTGGCAAGGATTAGGCTAAAAAAAAAGCTTCATGGTGCGCAGCGCAGGAGCTATGTAGACAAGCAGATTTGACAGGTATGCTAATATTTTTGCTAACTGTAACTGAAAATAGCGTTTTGGAAAAAACGTTTTTCATTGCACTGCTGCTTTAAAGGATTGTAAAGCAAGTTTCTCTTAGGTCTTTACCCAGTTAAAGAATATTCTTTGACCCCCGTCATTCCAAGCCCTTTATTTCCTCTGTACCACAAATTCTTTTGGTGTTAGGCCTCTGCAGGGCTGGAAATGTTGTCTCTTACTGTAACAAGGGCCAGGCTCTTACAAATAGCTAAAGTACCCTGACTGTAGTAAGTATTCCCTCCACCACAGTGGATGACAAGGTAGCTCTCCATTTCATTGAAATCAGTCTTTTGGCATCTACATTTTTATGTTTGCTTGCACGCATGTGCAAGAAACATAGTGCCACCATACAAATTTTCGTAGGTGTGCCACTCAGCTTCCAGTGCTCTGCTCTCTTTTGCAGGCGCTGTCTCACCACACCAATAAATGTCAGAGCTGTCTATGACAGCAGTTCAGATGCAGTGGCGTACAGCTGAAAGCGAAAAACCGCTGCGATCAGTGGTGGTGACGTGTAGGCAATTTGCATATTGCCGTCGGCAGTATGCAAATTAACTACACGTCACACTGCATCTGAACTGTCATAGACAGTTCTCCTCCCCCGCCCCAAACACCTACATAGCACACTGGGAGCCCACCCCAGCGTGCTCATGCACTCCCCCAACCCGCACACCGTATGGCTGACGGGGGTGCTCAATCCCCCATCGGCTCCACTGCCCCTCCCAAAACAGATTTCCAGGTGCCACGTTGGGAGCCCACCACAGCATGGCAAATGTCCATATGGCCGAAGGGGGTACCCAATCCCCCGTTAACATCACTACCCCCCCAAGAAAATAAACTTCCAGCTGCCACGCTGGGAGCCCACCCCAACATTGCAAAAGTCTCATGTCGTCTTCAAAATAAAAAAAAGACACCTGTAAACAAAAAAAGGTCCCTCGTTGACTGTCTTGCCCCTCCCCAACCTCGCCCACCCTCTGCACCTCCCCACCCCACCCCATACTTACTTCCGACACAGCGCGATGATCTTCAGTGGACGGGAACCGTCTACACTCTTTAAAGCCGACCGCGATCTGAAGAAATGCGGTAAGCTGTATAATGGCATAAATGGTTTTTTCAACTTTGGTGCATATCTCAGCCATTTTTTGGAATTTTTTCACCAAATTTTCAACATGGGGTTCTTGGGGCCCCACCTCATGAACTCAGTCACTGTCATTTTGTTATTCGGTCCTGAAAGGTGATTTCGCGGTCACTGCATGGAATCATCTTTCAGGACGAGTAACGAAACTACAGTGTCACTGTTCATGAAGTAGGCCCCCAAAACCCTATGGTGTAAATTTGGTGAAAAAATTCCAAAAAATTACTGTTTTACAAGTGTGCGTTGCACAGTTCCTATGCACGCGTGTAACTTCATGACTTCTCAATATTTTCACTCCAGATTTTCAGCATTGCCAATTTACCACACCTCCTTATGAACAGTACAGCTGTCATTTTTCATATCTCACCCAAAATGTGTTTTCGCACATGTAGCACACAATGGCGTGGTGGGTGTGCGAAATCAATGTTCAGGACAGATTAAGAAAATCACAGTCACACTGTTCATGAGCAGAGGTTTTAAAATGCTATGTTGAAAATTTGGTGACAAAAGTCCATGAAATAACTGTGTTACGAGCATGCAGTGCGCAGTTTCCACGCATCCTCGTAAGTTCGTGAATTTGTAATATTTTCAGGCCAGATTTTCTACAGTGGCATTTTTCCACACCTCCTTATGAACAGTACAGCTGTCATTTTCATACCCAGGCTGAAATGTGTTTTCGCACTTCCGGCGCAGGAATGCATGATCGCTGTGGGAAATCAGTGTTCAAGACAGATTACGAAAATCACAGTGACACTGGTCATGAGTGGAGGTCCCAAAATGCCTGTGTTGACAATCTGCTGTAAACAATCCCCAAACTAATTACATTACAGGTGTGCGTTGCACAGTTTCTATGCATGCTCGTGACTTCACCAATTTTTTTATATTTTCACTCCAGATTTTCAACATTGCCATTTTTACACCTCCTCATGAACAGTACAGCTGTCATTTTTCACATTCTGTTCAAAATGTGTTTTCACACCTGTGGTGCCAAATGGCACAGTCGCTGTGAAAAATCAGCTTTTGGCTAACGAACTGATATTGCCACTGTTCATGGGGAGGAGTTTACAAAAAAAAATGTTGAAAAATTGGAGTGAAAATACCAATGAATGCCTTTGGCGTTAGGGTTTCTGGCCATAATGCCCCACCCTGTAGAGACTGACAGGCATCAGGGGTGTGACTTGGGATTGTCTCCTGTAATGCTCATACCATTCCATTCCACCCCCAACCACACCCTGCAGCCAGTGACAGGCATCGGGATGTGCCTTGGACTCTTTGTCCCCCAAAGTTCACCCCATTCTCCTATACTGCACCCATCTCACTTTATTTCCTTATGGAATGGGATAAGCATAAGGGCCAAAGACCCCAAGGCACACCATGACACTTGTCAGTGTCTGCAGGGTACGGTGTGGTGAAATGGCTTGGCCGTTATGCCTGACGACCCAAAGGCACACCCTAATGCCTGTTAGTCTCTGCAGGGTGGTGGTGGGGTTAGCTTCAGTTTAATACTTCACTGCCATTCCTATTATGCATTTCTCTAACTCCTACACTACCAATGCTAATGCCAGCAAGCAAATATTCAGCATTGACAAATGCTTGTTTCTTTTGATATGGTACTGCTCAAAATCCAATTTATCCAAAATCTGGCCTATTAAGGAAGTATGGAAGTATTAAAATTCAGTGCAACCTCTGACAAGTAATTTAAAGTTGTTCCATTTTATTACTCACTTTCTTCATTCCATCATTTTAAAAGGTAGCTCTTGGTCTTATGATTTGGCTGAACCATGATTAGCCTGAGCACCAAGTTATGAAAGTATCCCTAGGATCCATGGGGAGGGGATAAAGGGATAAGGAGGTACTCACTACTTTTTGCTGGTCTTGTCCACATTCAGCTAAAAGACATGTAAGGAAGTAGAACACCATAAGACAGGAGACAGCATACCCTGGGACTGGACATAGCTCTTGCACTGATCTATTGGCATGAGTCTTAATCTGTATAGCTTTGCTGGGGGTACGGTACCAACACTCATGAATAAGCCAGCTACACTGGGGTCACACAATGTGGTATGGGCTGAGCACCAACTTCTATCTCTAGTGTCTACTGAAAGGACTACTCCCAATACCTTCTCCTAGTTTTTTATGTGTCTGACATTTTAGGAGTAGCACAGTGCAGTAATTCCCTTTATATTGCTCCTGATAGCCCCCTGGGGATTTGTTTTGTTTGTTTTGCAATTTATTTACATAGGATTGCCCAACTGAGATGCAACATTTCAATTTCAGTAGAGTCCTGTTTCTTCACATTTCCATAATTGGGGGGGGGGGGGTCTGGAGCACTGAGAGGTTAAGCAACTTGCCCAAGGTCATGCAATGAGTAACTGGCTTCAGCAAGGCTCGAACCTTCTATTTCCTAGTACCCAAGCCAGTTCTCTTACCACTAGACCACACTGCCTCCACTGTACCACACTGCCTTTACAGTTTGCGTTATTTAGAAAGTGTCCTAGCCAGTGCTTTGTGAAAGCAAGTGATGGAATCCTGCCAAAGAATGTGGTACCCTATGCAGCAGTAAGCATTTCTAGAAATCCTGTTTGGGAAACCATATACTTTGAGACTACTGTACTTGCTGAAAGACAGACTCAGAAGAGGGGTGGATAGGCTAAACGAAATATGCAAATGCACATACAGTACACGCAAACATTTGGATAGTGCAGATATTAAAGTAAACCTTAACCACCAAAAGAGAGGCTCTAAATGTAAAACTCCAGTGGTTTATCTGTTCTTTTCACTTTTGAAGTGATTATATTCATTCATTTTTGTCAAATGGCTTTTTAGGCTGAAGTTATATTTGTTAAAAGTCTTACTATAAGGCCAGCCCGTTGGGCAACAGTAGGGTTACCACTTATGCCACTGGTGACCAGGCTTCAGGAACAAGCCTGGGTCATTGGGGGCTGGCAGGGAGGAGGACTGAGCATCCCATAGGATGTTCTCCCCTTCTTGGGAGGAGAAGGGAAGGTTGTGCTTCCCACTATCCTATCGCCACCTGGGTGACCACAGACTGTGGTGCAGCAGGACTCCTGGGTGTGCACTTGGGGAGGTAAGGGCCCACAGATACTGATGAGTTAGACGTGCCAGCATCCAGAAGGCACCACACCTGCATGTCCTTATGGGTGGGACACTATCCTGGAAATGGGTGTCTTTGGCAGGGAGGATGAAGCCACCTCTACCCTTCCCATGGCCAGTGCAGTCCTGCTCCCCTGCCTCTGGAATGTTTTGTACTTCCAGCTTGCTGTGGCTGCTGGCTGGATTGGGTTACCATGCCTTCCACAGTGCTGTAATGGTAGGGCCCCACCCCCAGAGAGATATTAACTAGAGGGATCCCAGGGCTGTGGCAATGAGCTTGAATCAGTGTGGATGGCGCAGCAGTTGGACAGGGCTCCATGGTCAGGAACAAAGGGCACCTTGGCATTGGTAGAAGGCAGGCCCACCAAGGTGACAAGTAAGGAGCATAAAATATATGCTAAAAAAAATCTAGCTAGGCCAGCCTGGTGACACTGAGGCTTGAGGTGCTGGATGCCATATCTTGCTCCACACTGACAACCCATGTTTGGGAATGAGCACGAGTTGCTGGGGGTTGGCTCAGGGTGGGAGAGGAGGGAGCATCTGAAGGACTGCTCTCCTGTCTCAGGAAGGAAGGACTGCTTGCTCCACTGAATGACTGCCACCAGGTACAGGTCAGGTAATGGTGCAGGTCAGGACCGGCAGAAGTAGGTAGTGCTGTGGGGCCCTGCAGCATGCCTGTGCTCCATGCGAGCATGCTGATGAGTGTCTCCAGCAAGAAAAACTGGGAGAAAATGGTGGTGGGACTGATATTCATGACACTCTGCCTGCCAATCCCCTACCCGCCTCAACGTTGGCACAGGTCCCGGGGAAGTGATGGATGGTGTGGGTTGGTGGGGTAGGGGATGAAGGGAGCCCTAGCCTGCCTGAGCTGGAGGAGCATAAACTACCTAAATAAAAAAACAAAGTCTAGTTGGAGAACATTCAAGTCACACACTGGCTGGTGAAATACATGTTTCAAAAATTATGATGTTTATATTCTCTCCCCATGCCAGTTCTGGCTGTAACTAAAAAAACAACAAAAAAAGTTTTATATGTTTCAAACACCCTAAATGTGTAAAACCAACAGGGATCAATGCTTTACTTTATTTATTTATTTATTCATTTATTTATTTAAGAGTTTTACCAGGAAGGCATACTGAGCAGGATACCGCTCAATTCCAGATTACCCTGGGGGTGTGAGGGGAGAGGGAGAAATACAGTAGAAATACATATTGCAATACATTCATGTATACAGAGTAGTCAACAGCAGAAAAATAATACAAACAAATCTACAGATTAGGCAACAGCAGAAAAAAATACAATGGAGTGAGATAAGTCTGGAGCAGTGCAGCTCAGTAAGCTGTATAGAAATTGGTAGAAACAGAAATGACTACTTGGTCCTCAGCAGAACAAGTTGCATGAGCATGTAGTGGAGAAGTGTGTCTTGAGTAGTGAGTTGAGGTGAGGTGTGCTGGTAGAGTGCCTAATATCAACCGGCAAGGAGTTCCATAAGTTTGGCATCTGGTAGCTGAAGGCAGCCTGGCCGAAAGCGGTGGACATGTGGGGGACGTGGAGAAGCCTGGAATCAATGTTCCTGAGTGAGTATGCAGGCGGGGATAGAACTGCTAGGGTGGCCGCAAGGTAGGAGGGGAGTGACTGTGCCCAGAATTTCGCAGTGGTTCTGCCACTGTGTATCAGTCTCCGATTGTGGAGAGATGGAAGGTATAAGGAACGGTAAAGGTCGCAGTGATGGGTTTTGGGAGGGCAGTCTAGGGCGAAACGACAGAAAGCGTGGAAGAGTACTTCTATCACTGCATGATGCATTGAACTTTATATTTAAATATATCCCTATCAGACCTTCAATAAAATATAAGTAAAAATATAGGGTTTAGATTGAGATTGAGAAACCTTACTCTTCTTTAGGCGATGTGGGGGATTTAGTTTACATGGATAAACCGGGGTTAGATAATTTAAGATTTAACACTCCATGGACAGAAATTGTCAGAGATACCTGGCTAACAGTAACAAAGAAATTTGGGATAGAATTGAGAGTGGGATCTAGCACTCCCATCAGGGCTTGTAGGGATGTTACTCCCCTTGGTTTGGACTTGGGGTTCAGTAGATGGGCTAGGAGGGTCCGACCGGGTAGGGCAAATGTATGTAGGTGATATAATTAAGTCATACCAACAATTATCAGAGAATTTGGTTTGCCCTGAAAGACTTTTTAGATATTTACAATTCAGGCATTTTTAATAGAAAAAGATAAGAAAGTTAAACAACTATTGGGCACTAATCTATTGTGGGATCTGTTCATATCTCTGGCCTCTTGACCCAGACAGTGAGGAATAGTTTCCCCAAATTGTGGCTCTCTTTTTGGCCCTAGAGGGGGATTCCATGGGTTACCTCAAGGTGGCTTGGCAGCTGGAGGCAGGATGTGAGTTACAGGAGGCAGAGTGGAGTCAGGTTTGGAAAAGCATTCACACAACAACAGCATCCAATTCCTGGAGAAAGTTTAGATGGAAGGTGGTGGTGCAATTTTTTTCATACCCCTGTAATTACTAAACATTTTGGTCAGTACCCCTCAGAACTATGTTGGAGGGGATGTGGCCAGAAAGGTACGCACATCCACACCCTGTGGGCATGTCCTAAATTGCAAACCTTTTCGAACCAGTTTTTTGGTACAGTCCACTCACTTATAAGCATGACGCTTTAATCAGAACACTGATTTCATCGGGCAATTCTTTAAAACCAAATGCTATCCCAATAGAGCCCAATGTTAAACATAGTGGTTACAGCGATTGTTAGCTGCCTGCTATTTTGGGCAGATTAGCTGGTGGTTGTTGTCACTTCAGCATGCAGTTAGCGGAGCTTGCCAGAGTGTGAATTGACACTAATTAGCAGCTTATCGGCCTAAAATTCAGTAGTGTTTCAGTAGGAGTGCAAGATTTTTGTGCTGCTAATCCCTAGATAAGGCATTTAACACAGTCCCCTAACTCTGCACACTTCAGACAACCTGAGGCTCCACAGAAAAAAAACCTTCTGATCCCTACATTAGTCTTATGGAGCTTTTATTGTGTGAATGCAGAACATCTGTAATGTTGTCTTTACTTCTCGACTGAAACCCCTTCTGATTGCCAATTGCTGTTACGGTAGAGAGAGCCACAATTAAAGTACATTCCTCCCACTCATAGCCTACCAGTGACAAATGGTGGATGAGCAGAAGCAATGCCGATCCAGCATTACAGTACAGTACGCATGAACTTTAAATCCTTAGGCTTGGCAGACACAAAGGAAACCTAATTGTTGACCTTTTGCACCCCTCCACTTCACAGAATGGGAGGTACAGTAATGTACATTTTTTTTCAACTGTGACATTACAGTGGCCACTCACTATAACGGGCAGAATGTGCCTGCACAAATGTACCCATTATAAGTGGTGGCAACTGTAGATGCAACTCCCAAGGGAACCTCAAAATTGGCTGCTGGGGCTATATTCATCTGGAACTAAAATTAGGGCACATAAATATCTCTACAATATTTGTGGTGGCTTCAGCCCTCAAAGCCATTACTTAAAACTGGCTAACAGGAAATACCTACTATTGACTCCTGGTATTCAGTGTGTGTACGAATATTGGAGAGGGAGGAGATTACGGCCAGACTAAGGCTAGGTAAAGAAAATTAATTACCCGTAGGCTACCCTTCTTCCACTTTCAGGCAGAAAGGGACAACGTTGATGTTCTTGAGCTTCTAGCAAAACATGCTTAAGGTTCTGCCCCCCCCGGCCTCCACGTGGGTCAGACTAACTCCCCAGACCTTGTGGCTTGCCTTGAGGAAAGGGCTGTTATGGCCCGCCACTCTGGGGTTCCTTTCCGATCTCTCTTTTTAAACCCCCCTGCTTCAGGGACTCTGGCTAACCATGGATTTTGTGAATGAATTAAATGAACCAGGGGTGCCCCCTTGCACTTTATATCTGACTGTTTTGGAAAATTGCAGGAACCTTCTTCATTTTCGCCTACTTGTTAGATGTACCAATAATCCCCCCCCCCAATCTTTGAAAATGGGCTATGTCCAGGATGAGTTCTCTCAAATTAAGATTTGACATAAATCTTGAATATGTAATTCTCAGGTAATAAGTATTACTGAGAGGTTCATACTTATGTGGTAAAGTTATAAATTTCAAAATTGCCTTGATGGGACTGAACGGACACATTAATTAAATTTAGCGCCCTTGTGAACCATTTATTTATTATACCTGAATGTATTCCCTTCAGATATGACTGGCTGATATAATGCTTAAAAATTATAACATGATTGTTTATTTCTTTTATTTTCTTTGTATGTTCTATGTTGTATGAAAAAGTTAATACAAAATTATGATTTAAAAAAAGTATATATAAGTTAAAAAAAATTGACATAGAGCCTTAGTAAATAGCTCATTATGCCAATCTGTGCCACTACTTACTTTTCTGAAGGTTTAAACCATGTTTGATCTTGCTAAAAAAACTGAAAACAAATGGGCTCCTGATTTAATTTTGCATCTTCGATGTGAACCTAAAATGGTTGATGACGTGCGATGAAGTCAATGGAACAAGAGGGCTCCAGCCGATTCCTATGTGCCTGTGTTACAGTGTTACTCTTTGTGTATATTTGCTCCGTTACTGAAATAATTATAAAAATCAATGCTCAGCATGTGCTTTACAGAGTCTAATACTAATTGATTTTTATCATTGATTTCACTAACAGGACAAATGCACACAAACACAGTATTATTTATTAATGACTTGTAGAGGGAGCCAGCAGCAGGCATCTGAAGTCTTCCACAGAAAAGTGGACACAGTTAGGGGAGATGCAGTACAGTGAGAATTGAAAGCAGATGTTTGGGCTAAGAAATGGAGGCTTAGAATTAATGTGGAGAAGTGTGAGGTGAGAAACATAGGAGTGAGGAATTTGGGTTGCACATCCACTCTGTGTGGTGCAGCAGTGGACAACACAACTGAAGAGAGGGCTCCAGGCTAACTGAACAATGAGCGAGTCAGGCATTCAACAGGCCGCTGCCATCAAGACAGCAAGCACAATGTCAGATGCATAAGGAGGGGTAAAGTATGGAGCAGATCAAGGAAAGTGATCCTCCTCTGTCGAGGCCTTGGTCTGATAGCCTGGAGTACAGCATCCAGTTCTGCTCAACATAATACAAATAGGACATCTGTATTTTTGTATTTATTTCATCAGGAAAAGGCTCCATTGAGCAACCTCATTTACAAGGAGGTCCTGGGTAGGACAGCATAAAAAGTCAAACAGCAATGAAATGCAACAGGATACAGTTTGGTTCAAGGTACTAAACAACTGTATGCAGGGATACAGTCAGAGAATAATATAGCACATAGGCATATAACTATACATTATACTCAACATGAGCAATATATATAATAAAAATTATAAAAAAAATTGTAGAGGAAAGTAACAAAATAACAAAGTTTAACCACATGCAGATACATTATTAAACCACATGAGCAGACTTCAGAACAAAGATCTTTGATGCAGGCCTTAAAAACACTTTGTCTGACTAGGGAATTATTTATTTATTTATTGTTTATTGAAAATGTTTTACCAGGAAAGGCACACTGAGCAAAAAGATGCTCGTCTCACGGTGCGACCTGGGGGGAAGGGTTACAGAGGAGGCAGGTATACATACAATAGTTGAGTTTAGCAGTAGTGCAATACAGATAATGTACATGGTTTGGAGGGATTACATTTGAGCTTGTTGCATAAGGAGAACAGTGCAGAACAATGACCAACGACAGGGTATACATATCATGGGTATAGGCAAGGTAAGAACAATACAGAGCATCACATCAGGGACAGGGTAACGTAACATGGGTCACAATGAGGCAATACATGAATTTACATAAGTGCCAGTAGCAGAACTAGAAGGCCAGAAGGAATTTGGTGCCAGTAACAGCTTGAGCTGCAGTGGGATGTACCAAGTTGACAGTAGGAGTTAGAAAGTGAAGATGGGGGTAGAGGGGAATGGACTAGTAAGCATTAGGTGCGTAGGGGGGTAGGTTTAGGTGAGATGGGAGGAAGGGAGAATGGTGTTGGTAGCTGTGGGTAGGGCAGAAGAGCGTACGTTAGATAGGAAGGGGGTAGTGAAGGGAGATGTTAGGAGTGAGAAGAGGGAGTAAGAGTGAGTGTAAGTGCGTAGGGCAGTATATAAGCCAGACAATTAGGGCGATGGCCAGGCCACTGGTCAAGCGCTAGGGGCAACACATGGGGGGGAGAGAAGCAACAAATGGGGGGGGAGGTCAGGGGCAGTTGCAATTTGGTGCGAGGAAGTTAGGAGGGCAGAGGATAGGGAGTATTTGGACGACGAATGGCGGATCTGGGCCAGCAGGCCGTTCCAGAGCTTAGGGAAGAGGTAAGAGAAGGCCGATTGACCGGTGGTGGTCCTTTGGTGGGGGATGCCAATAGCCTCATGTCAGTGGACCGGAGGGCGTGGGTGGGGGTAGGTGGGGAAGATAGGGAGGATGCGAGATAGGGCGGGAGGGAGCCGAGCCAGAAGTTGGAAGTGAATTTAACACTATGAATTAGGCATCGGTTGCTCATGGATTGCAGGGCCAGCGAGTGGTAGAGTTCATAGTGATGTGAGCGGGGGGGGGGCATTGAGGGCAAAGCGGCAAAACGCATTAAAGAGGGGGTCAAGTCTGGCTAGGGTGGTCTTTGAGGAGGAGTTATAGACTACATCGCAGTAGTCGAAGGTGGGTAGGATCATTTTCAGGACTAAATCTCGTCTGACGGGTAGTGGGAGACAGGTGCAGTTCCTGTAGAGGCGCCAGTTTGGGGCACAGTTTTGAAATGATGGCATCTACCTGTGTGGAAAAGGAGAGGTGGCGATGGTCAAACCCCTAGATACCTGAAGGAGGACACTTCTTCAAGGATGGTGTTGTTCAGGGTATGGAAGATCGGGGGTGAGTTTGGATAGACACTGTCTTGTGCCGAAAGACATTGAGACAGTTTTCTTGGCATTTAGGGAGAGTTGGTTGGTATTGAACCAGTGCTGGATTTTGTTGAAATCAGTTTGAAGTTTGGAAGTGAGTTCTTCATGGGTCCGGCCGGAGGTAAAGAGGACCGTGTCGTCTGCATACATGTGGATCGCGGAGGAGGAGCAAGAATTTGGCAGATCATTTAGAAGGATGGAGAAGAGGATGGGGCCCAGAACTGAGCCTTGGGGAATGCCGGTGGTGATAAGGAGAGGGGGGGAGATGTGGTCAGCTATTTTAGTGGATTGGGTTCTATTTAGTAGGTAGGCACTGAACCAGTTTGTGGCAGACGCTGCTAACCCAGCCCCTGATAGGCGGGATAGAAGGAGGGAGTGGGATACCATGTCGAAAGCTTTAGCTAGGTCAATGAAAATAGCGGCCATGATTAGCCCGTTATCCATTCCAGTGAAGATGGAGTCCGTGAGTATTAGTAGGGAGGAGGTGGTAGAGTGGTGTTTTCTGAAGCCGGACTGAAATGGGGTAAAGAGATTAGTTTCTGAGAGAAAGTGGGAGAGCTGGGATAGAACTAGGTGTTCCTGGAGTTTGGCGAAGGTGGGGAGGAGGGAGATGGGACAGTAATTAGTAGTGGAAGAAGGATCACCACCTTTTGGAAGGGGTAGGACAGTGGCATGCTTCCATTCGGAGGGGAGTGACTCGGAGGTGAAAGATAGATTTAGTAGGGCAGCGAGGGGAGTAGCAATGGCGGGGGCAGAAAAGAAGAGGAGTTTATCGAGACCATCAGGGGATTTGCCTTTGGGGGGTTCAGGGAGTGAAGGCATCTAAGGTTTCGTGGGGGAGATGGGTCTGAAGGAAGGGATTCCTACCAGTTGGTAGGGTGACAGATGACTGGGGGCGGATGTGGTTATAGATGTGAGGGGGTGGGCGTGTTGCTGGAGGTAGGGGAATCGAGGAGGGCTTGGGCGCAAGTAGGAAACAGGAGTTGAACTCCTGGAGGCTACCTTCTGGGGTCGGTGAGGAGAGTCCTTGGATGAGGAGGAGAGGTAGGGGCTTGCTGTTTGGGGAGAAAAGGGAGTTAATGACTTTCCAGAATTTAGAAGGTCTCCCAAGATTAGCATTTAGGGTGTTGTTGAAATATTCGGCCTTAGCTAAATGGATGGCCTTTGTGCATTTGTTGTGGAGCATGCGGTAGGTGACAAGGTTGCTTGGGAGGAGCGTAGATTTGAAGTTATGCTAGGCCTTGTCATGGGCTTGTTGACAAGCGATTAACTCTGGGGATATCCAGGGTAGGTGAGACCCGAGGACTCTAGCCCGGCGCAGGGGGGTGTGTTTATCCCAGGTGGTGAGGAAGGTGTTCCGAAAATGAATAAAGGCCGAATCCATGTTACAGCAGTTTGAGCTTGGGACCCAATCTGAGTGAGATAGATCTTCCAGGAGGGGGGAGAGATTGAGGGATTTGTATGAGTGTTGGAATATAAATTTAGGAGGGGATTTAACTCTGTGGATTTTGCGGACCAAGTAGATTAGGTGGTGGTCGCTGATGGAATCAGGGAGGAGGCCTGAGCTGATGACGCGGTATGGGTGGGATGTGAGTGCCCAGTCTAGTAGTGAGTGATTACCGGATTTGTGGTTTGAGCGGGTGGGTTCCGTAATGGTTTGGGTAAGGTTGAGGGCGGTTATCTCTGTTTGGGCTTTGTTAAAAGTGGGTGCTAGCCAGTTGTGGTTAAAGTCACCCAAGGCATATAGTTCGCCCGACTGGGCAAGGAATGAGAGTTGGCACAGTAGGTCGGTGATCGTTGTGGTTGGTGTGCCTGGGCGACAATAAATACCAGCCACGAAGATAGGTAGTGAGGAGGGAGGGGACAGCTTTACCATAAGAAGCTCGTAAGCTTTAGGTACAGCTTTTGTGAGGAAGACAGTGAAGTGTAGGGCTGATCTGATGTAGATAGCCACCCCTCTGCCTCTGGTGGGCCTGTCTTGCTTTATGATAGTGTAGCCAGGAATAGCAATAGTATTATCTGGTAGGCTGGCGTTTAGCCAGGTCTCAGATAGGATGATAATGTCAGGGGCATGGTGGACGGCTAGGATCTGAAGCTGATCGAGCTTAGGGGCTAGGCTACGAATATTTAGGTGGAGAAGGCATAAGCCTCGTAGGAGGTAGCCTGGATGAGTGTCGGTGGTGGCTTTGGCTGAGGGGTTAGGTATAGGGTGAACTGGGCCTGGGGTTAGGGTTGGGCCAGGGTTAGGGTGTGTATCCCCTGCTGCCAGAAGGAGTAGGGCAATGGTTAGGTGGCAGCGTAGAGCCTGGAGAGAACGGGATTTTACCGAGCTGGCTGGGGGGCAGTAGGTGTGCTGAGTGGGGGGAGAGAGTACCAGAGGGTGAGAGAGGCCAGAAGAACCAAAGGGAAAGATCGAGGAGGAGAGTGGTGAGGGGAAATGGGACCAGGAGATAGCTGGGAGGGATGAAGAGAATTAAAGGGGTATTTGTAGGATGGGTCAGGGTAACCGTTGGGTGGGGAGCTGGGAAGCAGCTTAGAGGGGTAATTAAGATGGAAGGACAGTAAAATGGGGAGAACAGAAGTATAAGGGTTGTTGGGGGGCATTTTACCAGATTTGGGGAAGAGGTGCCCTGGCATAGTGCCTTGCAGTAGCAGGGGTGAGTTCTGAGCATCCTGGTTACCCCTCAGAAAGCGAGATACCACTTTGGAGTAGTGGCACTGTCACGGACTCTGGGTGAACAGGGTACAAGGTTCAAGGCCCTGTCAGGCCAGTTGGGATGGGACCAGACTGAGAGCAGGGATCCCGGTTCTAGTTGACTTAAAGTGGGCTGGGTTTGGGCTAGAAAATAGGGTTGAAATAGCGACTCTAGTGGTCAATGGGGTTAGTAACAGGTTGGGTGTGGGTCAGGCGATGAGGGCAGGGGTTTGTGAGTGAGGTCAAACCAGGTGGCAGGGCAAGGGTGAGGCATGGGCAGAGGCAGTGGTGGAAAGTAGAAGGAATAGCTGGACACGAGCCAGGAAGCAGGAGGGGATTCTGGTGGTGAGTCTGAGGTGGAAGGTCAGAGGGTCCCTCTAGTGGCTAGCAGGTATAACCTGCAAATGGGAAAGTGGGGACTTAAAATAAGAAAGGAGAGGAAGTGATGTCATCAGGCAGTGCCTATAAAGGCAATGCTGAGCCAGGAGTGGGTGGAGGGTTGACGGGCTAACCCCCTCTCAAGGGTTGTGTCAGAGGTAGTGTATTACCTCTTAGGACCATGAGGAAGCTGTCGCCTCAGGAGAAACATAGAAACATAGACTTTGACGGCAGATAATGACCGCTTAGGCCCATCTAGTCTGCCCATTCCACCTACAGGATAGGCCGAGATCCTAGTTAACCAACAGCCTATTTCTTCCTAACCCCCACAAGAATTGCCTTATGTCAGTCCCATGCATTCTTGAATTCTCCCACAGTTTTAGACCCCACAACCTCCTCAGGAAGGCTGTTCCATGCATCCACTACCCTCTCTGTGAAATAATACTTACTCACATTGCCCTGAACGCCCTCCTTCTATCTTTAAATTGTGTCCCCTTGTTCTTGCAAGTCTCTCTTTCTGAAAGATGCTACCCTCTTGGACTTTGCTGATTCCACTGAGGTACTTAAAAGTTTCTATCATGTCCCCCCTCTCCCTTCTTTCCTCAAGGGTATACATATTAAGCTCCTTTAGTCTCTTCTCATACGGCTTCTCTTGCAGACCCTGCACCATTTTAGTTGTCCTCCTCTGGACTACCTCTATCCTGGGATATCCAGGGAGCTCCGTAGGGAGATGCAGTGTTGGTGGGTCGGGAGGACGAGCAGAGGCCTATATTGGCAAAAAGTTTCCTTAACATGGGTTGTCAGGAACAGGGAAGGCGATTGATGTAGAGTCCCTCGTAGCCATGCATTAAATACCTTTCAATGCACGGTTCTCATGGAGGGAGTTAGGTGATTTGTCCCCGGGTCTCGTTACCTTAAGGGAGAAGGAAATGAGAGTGGCAGCCATAGAAAATAAGGACACAGCGAGTGAGAGTAAAGAAGATGGAATGCAAGTCAAGAAACCATTATATACTGTAGATCGAGTGGCAGATAGCAAGACAGTAAGCAGTCCACGGTGTAAATCACAATTTCTGCAGTGTCCTCCATACTTTTCTGCCCTTCTGGCAGAGAGTGTGCAGCTTTTTTACAAGTAACTGACAAAAGTTTACCAGACCAAACTTGGCTAGCCATGCATGGTACAATGAGAGCCGTAAACTGCCTGAAGCAGAAATCTTTTGATAAACGGTGAACTGAGCTTGCCCGGTGTCACTGAGAGCTGAGGCGCTAGATGCCTTGCCTCGTGCCATGCCAGTGACCCAGGTCTGGGAACAGACTTGAGTCGTCATGAGCTGGCACGGGGAGGGGGGGATCAGAACAGGACTAAGCAACCAGAAGACAGCTCTCCTCTCCAGAGGGTGGTCGCTGCCCCCTGTAGTCTCTCTACCACCAGGTGGAGACCCGGTGGTCAGTGTAGGCAGCTGGGGGCAACACATAGCAGGTGGGTACCTCGAAACGTGGTATACATACGCCTCTATGTGTGTGCGCGCATCTGAGGTGGGGGCTGGGTTACAGGGAGAAAAATGGAAAAACACTACAAATTACATATAGAAAAAAAAAGGTGAACAGAGAGGGATCCTCACCCCCCCAAACAATGTCAGGCAGTCCAGCATAGTGCAACAGAGCTCAGGATACAGCTCAGGGAAACCTAACTGATTAGTGGTTAGGACGCACTAGCTAAAAGGAAAGAGTGAATTACTTAAAATTATTCTGTCTTGAGAAGATTAGGATGAGGGAAGGGCATGACATGGGGCACCCAATAGTAAAGTGGGGAGACAGGGTGGAGATGACACAGAGTAAGTGAGTGCAAGTAGAGCTAGAGGACATGTACTCATACTAGGGGGATGGGGCAGGAATAAGGAAAATTAGAAGGCATTACTTTATACAGGGTGGTTAACATGTGGAATAGCCTACCCAGTGAGTTGGTGAAAGCTTACATAGTTCAACCTTTTAAAGCAGGGTCTACAGATTCCTTTACAAAAGGAAGGTCCTGTCAAACTAGTCTTATAGATTTCTTTGACTGCATAACCAGAGTGGTGGACCAAGGGGGAGCAGTTGATGTCACCTACCTTGACTTCAGCAAAGCTTTCAATACTGTTCCACATAGAAGATTGATTAATAAGCTGGGTTGGGTCAGAAGTTGGTCAACTTGGTGGCAAACTGGTTGATGGGCAGAAAACAGAGAGTGGTGGTAAATGGTATACAGTCAGAAGAGATGCAAGTAACAAGTGGGGTACCTCAGGGATCAGTCCTGGGGCCAGTCCTCTTCAACATCTTCATCAGTGACATTGCAGATGGACTGGAGGGTAAGGTTTGTCTGTTTGCAGATGACACGAAGATCTGCAACAGAGTAGATGATCCAGATGGGGTGGGCAGAATGAGAAGAGATCTGGATAAACTAGCAAAATGGTCAGAAGAGTGGCAACTGGGGTTTAATACAAAGAAGTGCAAAATCATGCACATAGGGAAGAGAAACCCTGAAGCCACCTATAGGCTGGGAAGGGAGTTGCTGGCAGTCACAAGGGAAGAAAGAGACTTGGGCATCATCATCACCGATGACCTGAAATCATACAATCAGACCACTAAAGCAGCAGGTAAGGCTAGAGGGATGTTGGGGTGTATTAGCAGGGGTATCACAAGTCGTAAGAGGGAGGTAATAATCCCTCTTTACAAGACACTGGTTAGGCCCCATCTGGAGTACTGCCTGCAGTACTGGAGGCCACACCTTCACAAGGACATTAACCAAATTGAGGCAGTCCAGAGAAGGGCAACCAAAATGATGCAGGGACTGCATCAGAAAACATATGAGGACAGATTAATGGAGCTCAATATGTATCCCCTAGAGCAAAGGAGGGAGGGAGAGAGGTGGTATGATCAAAACATTCAAACACCACCTTAAGGGCATTAACAAGGTGAAAGAGTCTAACATGTTTCAATATAAGAAAAATAGCAGGACAAGAGGACACAGCATGAGATTAGAGGGAGGCCGATTAAGGGTAATGTGAGGAAGTTCTTTTTCACAGAAAGGGTGGTGGATGCATGGAACGGCCTACCTCAGGAAGTGGTGGATATGAATACACTGCAGGGCTTCAAACAGGCATGGGATAGGCATAAGGGAGCAATACAGATGAGTATGACTAGATAGGCCATTGAGAGAGTAAGGCCATGGCACATTTATAAGGTAGAAAAGAAATGGGCAGATTGGATGGGCCTTCGGACCTTATTTGCCGTCAGCTTCTATGTTTCTAAGGGAGAATGGCATAGCTGAAAATACCACATGAGTTGGGGTGGCATTTGAGCTGATAAATCTGGATGTGTGTATCTACTCAAGTTGGGTTTTGATACTTCCATTCTACAGACAGGATCCTAAGCCCTCCAGCAGCATAACACTGTGGTACTTACCAAACGTGTACAGAAATGCAGCTGGAGCTCTCGGACTTCACTGAGATCATCGTGCAGCACTTCAGTTGACAATTTGTTGTGCAGTGTTTCAAGCTGGAAAAGTAAAAGAAAGCCAGCCCAGTAAAGGAGCGTAGTGCTACTTCTTAATATGCTGGCAGACCAGTTTCAGAAGTGAATATGGGTCGTCAGGGGTCTGCGGGGAAGAAGAATTAAGCATCTCCTTCAGTGAGACAGGCTATCTCTGCAGTGCCACCACCCAGGTGTATATGGGGTGTTGCAGCAAGGAGACGCTAAGTAGGGAGTAAGTTGCCACATATAGGGTGTGCATGAGCTCACATGTGCACACACACTCCTGGGAAGAGTAAAGCACTGACCCAGTGATTGGCAAAAACAGGAGATAAAAGGGAGCTTGTTAAAGCAGGCTGGAAGCCTTCCATCTACAGGCCCAACATCACCAAACACTGCTCCCATCTTTCCAGCAACCTGAACCCTGTAAAGAAGGTAGAAGCCCCTGCCAGGGGGAAATTATGGAGTTAAGTCCTGGATAAGGTGGTGATGGGGCTGGGGGTGGCAGGGCTAAAGAGAACAGTTCAGCATAGAAGATAAATCATCTCTATTGGGGGGGAAGCAAGTAGTAGCACGGACTGACATAGCAGGCTGTTTGCTACAGTGCACAGTGCTATGCCATTGCATTTTTTATTTCAGAATCTCTCTGGCTGGTGTTCTTTAATTTAAACTATTTAAGTATTTACTATACAGAATTAGCATTAATACAAGTTAGGAAAGAAATGTTGGAAACATAGACTTTGACAGCAGATAAGGACCACTTGGCCCACCTAGTCTGCCCATTTCCCTACCTATTGGAAAAGCTACAGATCCTAGTTAGCCAACAGCCTACTTCTTCCTACCCCCCTCAAGAATTGCCTTATGTATGTCCCATGCATTCTTGAATTCCCCCACTGTTTTTGACCCCATCACCTCCTCAGGAAGGCCGTTCCATGTGTCTACCACCCTCTCTGTGAAAAAATACTTCCTCACATTGTCCCTGAGCCCCCCTTTTCAAATTGTGTTCCCTTGGTCTTGCATATCTCTTTTTCTGAAAGATGCTAGCCTCTTGGACTTTGTTGATTCCCTTGAGGTACTTGAAAGTTTCTATCATGTCCCCCCCTCCCTTCTTACCTCAAGGCTATACATACTAAGCTCCTTTAGTCTCTCTTCGTATGGCTTCTGTTGCAGACCCTGCACCATATTGTTGCCCTCCTCTGGACTGCCTCCATCCTGTCTATGTCCTTGCAGAGATGAGGTCTCCAGAATTGCACGCAGTACTCCAGATGGGGTCTCACCAACTGTCTGTACAGTATATGATGATTGTGTACACACACACACACACACACACACATATCGTATACAACACAAATGTGATTATAGCCTAATTGGTCAAAACTAGATGGATAAATTAGGTGATTTGATACCTTTTATTGAACCACAAAAGGTATCAAATCACCTACATTGTCTATCTCTATACCAGAAACAAACACACACACACACACACACACACACACACACACATGCTTTGCATAGTACGAATATTTTTAATTTAAAACATTTCAGTCAAGGACACAATATACTGCTGAAGGACAGCACCATTTTTTTTTGTATTAACAGGTTTGCTTTACGCCAACCTTTCTGTTGTTTGGAGCAGGCACCTCAGATTATGGGAGACGCCACCTCCGATCATGGGAGGAGCTGGCTCAGGTCCACACATCCTAGGCCACCTCGTACTGAAAACTTGCCACTTAAACATAGAAACACAGAAAAGAAGGACATAAAGCCATCCCACTGGTGCAGCAATAGCGCTACTGCTTGCAACACCGGTGACCTGGGTTTGGGAACAATCCTGGGTCGTCGGAGAGCTGGCCGGTGGGGGAGGAGGCTTCAGCATCTGAGGGACCGCCTGTCTCCTCTGGGGGTGCACTGACTCTGTACATGCATGGCCTCTAGTGGTGACTGGAGATTGGGCGCACCCGTAGTCTCTCTGAGGGGGGAGGCATGACAGATGCCGATGTATGCCTTGGCGTCAGTGCACATCACACCTCCGGGGGGGGGGCATACATGTAAAAATACTCAGCCCCGGTGTGACCCTGACAAGAGGGCTGCAATATGGCCCTTGCCCTCCGGTGCCGCATTCTTGGGAAGACCCCAACAAGATTTGAAGGTATGCATGGGGGGGGCCTAATGGGAGCGGCCCCCACCCCATCCCCACCTGGGGGGTATAGCCAAGACTCTGTGTGGGGGTCCTCGGTGTCGCAATGTCTGGGAGGGTGTGTCGGGTGACAGCACTGGAGATGAGAGGGCATAAAATTGCAATTACAAAGAAAAATGATAGAAAAAGAACTGCACAGTCCATCCTGTCTGTCCCTAGATTCCCTGCTTGGAGACACTGTAGTCTCCTTCCTCCTCTCTCAGTCTATCCTTCCCCTCCCTCATCTGTCTGTCTGATATTTATATTTGTCCCACATCCTCATGAGCCCTGATATTGTCCTTGCCGCCACAACTTCATCTTAGGAAGATTGCTTCACCCATCCAACACTCTTTCATGAAATAGTATTACTTAATGTTCATTTTGACTCTCCCCCCAGCTTGAACACATGTGAACATCCTTGCTTCGTCTGCTCTGTTGAATCCTTTCATGAACTTGAAAGTCTCTATCCTATGCCCTTCTCCCTTCTGTCTTTCAATGACTACATGCTGAAACTTTACATTTATTCCTCATATGTCTTGACCTGCTGACCATGGACCATCTTTGTGACCCTTCACTGTAGTATCCCTATCCTCCGTTAGGCGTGGTTTGCAGAACATCACAATATATTCCAGATGCAGTCTCACCAGTATATTTTATATAGAGACAATATCACCTTCCTCTTCCTCTTTTTGCTTGTAATCCCTCTCTGGACGTACCCCAGAATTCTGTTAGGCCCCCTATATACATTGTTATGTTGAATAGATTCAAAGCACTCACCGGCAATAAAGTTCTACACATAAGTCCATGAAAGCTGACAGACGCAAAGTTGCTAGTTCAGTGGATTTATTCCAGAACTGCTTCTTCAGTCTCCTCACAGCCAGTCTCCTAATGTTTATTCCACTTCACTGTCTTCCCTCCCACAGAGCTTGGTATCATCTGTGAACAGACTCACAATGCCTTAATACCCTCTCCTATGTCACAGATATACCCATTAAGCAGCAGTGGACCCAGGACCAACCCTTGTGGCACCCCACTAGTCACTGTTCTGTCCTTAGAGAATTATAGTGTTCTATCCATCAACCAGTTTTTGATCCAGCCAGTTATTTCTCCCCCTAGCCCCAAATCTAGCATTTCTTTGAAGGCTTTACTTAAAGAGCAGCTTCTTACTTTCCTACTGCTGCCCCCAACATATAAGAAAGTTTCCCTGGCCCCAAGTGGACTGCACTACAAATTTGCATTTATTTCTGCTAGTATTAAAAACATACAGAGGACTGTATTTTCCTCCGTGGAACCGAAAGCCAAAATGCTGAGGCTTCCTTATTGTTGAGACACGGTCCCATGCTAGCACATTTTGTGATATCAGTAAATAGAGAGCGTGGGGAAGTGCTACATGGAGTAGAATAGGAACATTTTTTAAAAGCATTTTATTACAATTTAGAGTTCTGATTATTTATTTATTTTTTATAATGTGCTTTTGTGGCTTCAGTCCTCCGAAGGCTCATCCCCTACTCTTCTGGCCACCACTCCTCCAGGGCTTACTTTGGAAACATAGAAACATAGAATTTGATGGCAGATAAGGACTGCTTGGCCCACCTAGTCTGCCCATTTCCCTACCTAACAGATAAGCTGCAGATCCTAGTTAACCAAGAGCCTACTTCCTCCTAACCCCCACTAGAATTGCCTTATGTCTGTCCCATGCATTCTTGAATTCCCCCACTGTTTTTGACTCTATGACCTCCTCAGGAAGGCTGTTCCATGTATCCACAACCCTCTCTGTGAAGAAATACTTCCTCACATTACCTCTGAGCCGTCCCCCCTCTATCTTCAAATTGTGCCCCCTTGTTTTTGCACATCTCTTTTTCTGAAAGATGCTATCCTCTTGGACTTTGTTGATTCCCTTGAGGTATTTGAAAGTTTCTATCATGTCCCCCCTCTCCCTCCTTTCCTCGAATCTATACATCTTTAGTTCCTTTAGTCTTTCTTCATATGTCTTCTGTTGCAGACTTTGCATCATTTTGGTTGCCCTCCTCTGGACAGCCTCCACCCTGTCTATGTCTTTGCGGAGATAGGGTCTCCAAAACTGTACATAGTACTCCAGATGTGGTCTTACCAACTGTCTGTACAGAGGGCCAACAACTTCCTGTTTTCTACTGGTGATGCCTCTCCCTATGCATCCCAGTATCCCCCCAGCCCTCCTTACTGCCTTCTCACATTGCTGGCCCACCTTTAGATCGTCTGATATGACTACCCCAGGTCCCTTTCCATTTTTGTTGTTGTCAGTATCTCACCCCCGATTTTGTACTCTTCTCCTGGGTTTTTGTTTCCAAGGTGCATTACTTTGCACTTCTTTGCACTGAATCTAAGCTGCCATACATTTGACCATTCCTCCAACCTTGTCAAGTCCCTTTTCATCCTTTCCATCCCACCTTGTGTATCAATCCTGTTGCAGATCTTTGTGTCATCTGCAAAGAGACATACTTTCCCTTCCAATCCCTCTGCAATGTCACTTATACAGACATTAAGAAGGACTGGCCCCAGTACTGAACCCTGCAGTACCCCACTAGTAACCCTCCTTTCTTCACTGTGGACTCCATTTACTATTACCAGCTGGGTCCTGTTGTCCAGCTAGTGTTTTGCTTGAGCTACCACCCAGGGGCCCACCCTGGCTGGCTGATTTGTTTATTAATCTTTTGTGCGGGACTGTGTCAAATGCCTTGCTAAGTCTAGGTAGGCTATGTCCATAGCCCCTCCCTGGTCTACTGCTTTGGTCACCCAGTCAAAGAAATCTATTAGATTTGTCTGACATGACCTTCCTCGCTGTGAATCCATGCTGCCTTGGGTCCTGTGCCCCCACTGGCCTCTAGAGTACATAACAATTCTTTCCTTCAGAAGTGATTCCATCATTTTCCCTATGACTGAGGTCGAACTGACAGGTCTGTAGTTTCCTGCCTCTGTCTTGCTCCCACTTTTGTGAATGGGAATCACATCCACCCTCCTCCAGTCCTCAGGTACCACCCCATCCTCCCATGATTTATTAAAAAGGGTAGTCGGTGGTGTTGCTAGTTCTTCCCTTAGTTCTTTTAGAATTCTGGGATGAATCCCATCAGGCACCATTGCTTTATCCACCTTCAGTTTTAAGAGTTCTTTCAGAACCCTTTCTTCCGTGAAAGGACTAATATCAACCCCCCTATCCAGAGTGCTTCTATTGACTGGATTAGGTATTTCCCCCTGCTTTTCCATTGTGAATACTGAGCAGAAGTATTCATTCAGTATCCCTGCTTTTTCACTGTTGCTGTCTGCCCAACCACCTTCCTTTTTGTTCAGCCTCAGTATCCCCACCTTAGTCTTTCTTTGCCCCCTAATGTACCTATAAAAGGTTTTAGCCCCCTTCTTAACTGAGCTGGCTATCTTTGCCTCAGTTTGGGCCTTTGCTATTCTGACTGCCTTACCTGCTTCCTTCTGATTTAACTGGTACAGTTCTCTGTCCTGCTCCTTCTGTGTTTCCTTATACTTCCTGAATGCTATCTTTTTCTCCCTTACCTTCCCCGCCACTGCTTTAGAGAACCATAGTGTTTTTTTCTTTTGTTTTGATTTGTTTATTTGCTTCACACAAAGGCTTGTTGCCTCTGTGATGGCGGTTTTGATGTTCCCCATTGTTGCTCCGCCCCACCTTCTTGCCTGTTTGCTAGTGCTTTTTTGAGGCACTCTCCCATTTTGACAAAATCAGCCCTCCTGAAGTCCAGTACCTTCACTTTTGTGTGGCTTGACTCTACAGCTAAGTTTATTGTGAACCACACTGTTTGGTGGTCGCTTGTTTCCAGATGGCTACCCACTTCAAGATCAGAGATCCTCTCTCCATCCCCATTTGAGAGTACCAGGTCTAAGATTGCTCTCTCCCGAGTGGGTTCCAAAACTAGCTGTCTGAGGCATGCCCCATGTAGGGCATCGAGAATGGCCCTGCTCTTGGATGTGGCTGCAGCAAAGGTGCTCCAGTCAACATCTGGCATATTCAGGTCCCCCATCAGCACTATCTCCCCTTTCTCTGCCATCCCAAGGATGCCTTCTATCATTTCCTTGTCCATTTCCTCCCCTGGAGGCGGGGGTCTGTATACAACCCCTGTGCGGATTGTGGAGCCATTTCCAGTCTCTAGGGTGACCCACAGTGCCCCCTCCTCCCTGATTACCCTTTAGTTCTGTTGCTTTTATCCCTTCCCTTACATAGAGAGCTACTCCTCCTCCTCTTCTTCCCTCCCTGTCCCTCCTGTAGATTGTGTACCCTGGTATGTTGACATCCCAGTCATGGTTCTCTGTCTACCATGTTTCTGTGACTGCCACAATATCCAGGTATCCCTCTTCCATCAAGGCCACCATTTCAGGGAGCTTTTTACTTAGACTATGGGCATTGGTACTCATTACCCTCCATTTTTTATGCCTTTATTTCTTTTTGCCCCATCCCTGTCCCTACTGCCTTTGTCTTTTTCTCCATTTACCCCTGCCCTTCTCCCTATCGACTGCTCTATTTTGGTGTTTACCTCACTAATTACCCTGATTTTTTGGGGGCTAGGATTTCCCTTCTCCTCTTCAGTGCCTCCCCCCTTGGCTAGTTTAAATGCTTGCCACTGAAGCATTTAAACCTATCACCTGGGATCCTGGTTCCCCTCCAGGATAGATGCAGACCATCGCGCCTGTATAGGCCTGCATCCCTCCAGGTGGAGCCCCAGACCCCAATGAAGTCAAATTCCTGAGCTCTGCACCAGCTTTTCAACCAGTCATTGAATCCCATGGTGCGGAGTGCCCTAGCCTCATCCATGCCATAGACAGGTAGCACTTCTGAGAAAGTTACCGTGTGTGCTACTTGTCTGAGGCCCCTTCCCAACTCCACAAACTCCTGTTGCACTGCTCTGATCCCATTCTCAGCCAGGTCATTCGTCCCCAGGTGGATAATGACATCCAGCTCCCTCCCCCTTACCGCTGCTTCCACGATCCTAAGGATTCGTTTCCTGTCCCTCCAAGCCTTAGCGCTGGGCAAGTACCTTACCTCCTTTCCCTCCCTCCCCCAGTTCTACCCCCTAACAACTGAGTCCCCACCGGAGTTGTTTCCTTCCCTGTGGGGGTCCTGGGCCACCCTCCTGTGGGTCTCCATTGTGGAGGTTCTAGCATCCTCCTTGGTCTCCACTGCAGGTGCCTCCATGAGGAACCATGTCACGCCAGAATGGTGAATGAATTGTGGAGAGTCACAACTGGAGGGATGCGCCTCTGTTCTACCACCCTCACCCTTCCTGAGCCCACCGTGGTCCAACCACTTCTCTTTCTTGGCAACCTCTGAGGTAGTGGCGGTGGCCTGGGTGGGGGAGCAGGTTTCCCGAATCCTTGCCAGGTCAGCATGGAGAAGAACAGCCTCCTCCCTCAGACTAGAGAGGTGCCTGCAAATAGGGCAGCAACACAGTCTCCAGAATGTCTCCTGGAAGACTGCTGCTCCACAGCCAGTGCATTGCACCACTCCCCACATGTCTGTGTCCCTTCCAGTTTCAGATGCTTTTTTGTATTTTGCTCTTGTTTTGGTGTGTGTAAACTTGTGAGTGTCTCTACCCCCTATTCAGTGTGCTGTGCCTTTAAAGATATGAACAGGTTTATGTTGTTAGCTGTTTTGAGGAAGTGATGTCAGAGGCCCTACTATAAAGGAAGTTATGTGCTTGGGGTGGGTGGGATGTCGGGGAAGGGTGGTGCTGTCAAACCTATGCTGTCCAGAAACAATCACCTACAACTCTTACCCTCCACCCCAGAGTGCCTTCCTTCCTTTCAGACACCTATTTCACAAAGGCTAAGTAACAGGTCTAGTCACAGCTGACTGCAAATATCTCCCAGCTACAGTTCCTCCTGGCAAGTTAAAGTTAAAACTAAGAAAAGTCCACCCCAAAAACAGAATCAATACTAGTTACTTACACAGGTCCAAAAAGTAATAAATTCAGTTTAGTGTAGTCTAGAAAATAACCTCCTTGATTCAAGGAAGCTGTGGTTGCTTTCTCACTCTCCCTGTCTTCAATGTGAGAAGGAGACTGCAATACCTCTGAGACAAACCTTTTCAGCAAAAAATAAATAAATAAAATAGGGTCAAACAGTAATTTTGCTTAGCCTAATGATAAAAAGTCAAAAAAATGTAAGCACCACCTGTAATAATTTCACAGAAGATATACCCTGTAAGAAACACTTTGCTACAGAGAAAAATAAAGCAGTAACAGAAGATATACCTAGCAACAGACAATTTGAATCAGAAGATTACAGCAGTAATCTGTTATCACACACACCTGTAGGCACACCTTGTAATAATGCAGCAGAAGGTATACCTAGCAACAGCAATTTGAATCAGAGAAAAATAAAGCAAGAAATGTTAGCAACAAACAGTAACAATCCCTGTAAGTACAAAATAAAAACAACACACAGTAAATCTGCTTAGCCAAAAGTCTTAATCCTGGATGATGATCCTCCAAGGCTAGTCCCCTCTGGGCAGGGCCGCTGAGTAGGCACTGTCCCACAGCAGCCTGTATCAGTCTCGGCGGAAGGATCCACCAGGGGTCCTCCCTGACTTGTGCACCCACCCGGGAGGGACACCATACCACGTCAAACCCGACAGAGACTGTAAGGCTTGGTCACCAGCCAGGTGTCACAGAAGGTAGAATGGAGCCAGAGAAGTAAGGCATCATAGATGAAACTGGCAGCATTTTTTCAGAGTGCTAGCTCTCTGGGAGGTGTGGCATGCAATGACATAGTACGCCGAAGCGCTGACGTCCGGCACACCTCCCTGACAACTTGGCTCTGGTAGCTGTATTCCCCCCGGCCTCTGCCAGGGGTCAGTCATGTGATGGCCACTCTAACCCCCCGAGAGGAGGAGAGCAGTTCCTAGGATGTGTAATTCTCCCCCCCCACCCGGCCGGCCCTCTGAATGCCTGGGTCCATTCCCGTAGGGTTCTGAGTATAACAAATCAAGGCCACCACTCAGCGAACAAGGTCGCATTTAAAAAATGTCCCTGTTCTACTCTGTGGCGTGCGACCTGCACTCTCTTTTTGCTGACATCACAAAACATGCTAGCGTGGGAGTGTGTCTCAACAATAAGGAAGTGGCAGTGTTTTGACTTTTGACTCCAAGGAGGAAAATACGATCCTTTGGATCTTTTAATACAGGTAGACATAAATAAACATTTGTATTGCAATCCACTTGGGGCCATCTAAGCTTTGCTACATGTTTGTGTGTGGGGTGGAGAGGAAGGGAACAGCTGTAGGAATCTGATCTTTAAACAGCAACTCTGCACTTCAGCATGTACTTTCATAAACATGATTTTTTCCGCTATTACAGTTTACTAGAGAATACTTTTTTATTGTCAATGTTCCTTTCCAAGGATTACAACACATTTTGGTAGTCTATCCAAAAGGTATACATAAAAATCATTTGCCTCTACTCAGTTTACCTCACAGTGCTTTTATAACATCACAGTGCTCACAATGGCAATAGACTGTGATGTCACAAACAGCAATTGTGAGGCAAACAGGAAGAGTCAAACATTTTGAAAGACTCAATGAAATCAGTACTGCATTATCTGCAATATTTAGTAGACCAGCAACAAGGAACAGTAAGAATAAATAACACAAAACTTTAAAACAATAAAATTACAATTTAAATGGTATTTATCTAGTGGTTTTAAGGTTTTTATATTAAAGAGTTGCTCTTTAAATCCAAGTATAGTACTTCCACTGCATGCCCCCTGTCTGCTATTTGCATCTACTAAGTTAGTCTGACATGACAAGCTCTTTGTAAATCCATGCTGGTTCTCATCCATTAAGTCGTTTTCCTTTAAGAATGCTACTATCCCCCAATTGTCTCCAAATGTTTTCCACTATGGATGTCAGGCTCACTGGTGTGTACTTTCCCGGTCACCATCTTTGTCTAAGGGAACCACATTTGCCAGCCCAGTCTTCAGGCCCTACGTTTGTTGCTACTGATTCTCCATACAGGACTACTAGCAGCCCTGCTGCACCAGCATTGTTTCATTCAGCATCCTATGGCCAATCCCATCTGACCCTGGTGATTTATTGTTTTCTAGGTTCGTCAGTCCTTTTGGTACCAATTCCATTGTAATCCACCACATCACAAATCTGTCTCCTGCATTACCTTCAAACTGTCTCCTGCTCTTTGGGAGTGGGCCCTCCTCAACCTTGGACACTGAAAAAGTATTCATTTTCATCCTTGCCATCTTCCCATCATCCCCAGAATGCACCCTCCCTTCTTTCCATGTTTTCCTTGTCTTTTCCTTTCACTAATATTTCTAAAGAAGGATTTGTCATTCTCCTTAACCTTAATTCTGCCTCTGCCTCCCTGATAGGCTGATTATTTATACCCAGTTTCTCCTTATACCTCTCTCTCTGATTGCCTCACACTGTTCCTACACATCCCCTTTTTGCCCTTAATAGTCTGCTTTACCTGGCTGTTTATTTGTATGAGTTTTCTACATTCCTTGGACTTTTATGGTCCTGACACACCCTTGGTGGCCTCTGAAATAGCCTCCTTTAATGCTGCCACCCCTTGATCTTTTGGAAGTCCTTGAGTTTTCCTGTACTTTCTCCCTCATTTTCTCAAAATCTGTTTTCCTGAAGTCAGCACCCATGTGTCAGAAGTTACTTGTTGTGACCCCAGCTGATTGCCGTATTTCACTGTGGTAATAATGGTCACTCTGGCCAATTGAGACATCTACTCTAATATCCTGGGAGGGCTGAAGCCCAAGGTTCAGTGTGGGAGAATAGCTCCTCCCACATTCCAAATATAAGCCATCCTTCTCAGCAATCCATGCTCAGCATTTTTCGTGTTGTGTATCTGTGTAGCTGTGTGGCTTGTGTGGCTGCTCTTTCTATCTCTTCCTCTCCCTTCTCTCCTTGCTCTTGCTGTCTCCCTTTCTTTTTCGTCCATCTATGTCCCTTGTTCTTGCTCGTTGTTTGCTGCTGCTTCCTGGTTCCTCACTCCTGTGCCTTCTTGTCTCCTTCTTGCTCCCCCCTGTTGCTTCTCCCTTTCCCCACTTGTTCCGCGCTGTCCCGACCCTGTCATCTGTCTGGTGTCCCCCCCTTTTCACTTCCCATTTCTCTTTTTCCTGCTTCTCTTTCAGTGATTCTCCACTGTTTTCCTCCCCTACCTGTGGTTGTTCATGCTTCATCTCTGCTTTTCTTTGCTTTCCTTTTTGGGCATTCTGTTCTGCCCATTTGGAACTACTGCTCCATTCCTGAGACAGCACTTCCAGGTTTGCAACATTGCCTGTGTCAGCCTGGTACAGCTCCAGCTGCTACATTTTCTAAACTCCCCTCATCTACTAACTCAATGGAAAATACAGGCTCTCGACTGGAATTTACTCCTACTGCCAGCTCAGCTCTAGCAGCTTTCCCACTCAGTCTGCAGCATAGCTTTTGCTGGAGGTTCACTATAAGTCAGAGATATAGTATGTCCACTTGCTTCTGGGACTACTAAACCATACTGCTGCTGTTTTTACCTGCTCACAGCATAACAGCCCATTTATGTGTGTAACCCCTAGGCGGCGCTATACCAAGGGCTACTACCCCTGCCTTGTGGGCCTGTACAAGGTTGAGGGGCCTGGATTCCTAAAATTAACTTTAAGCTGGTTCTTACCCAACATAGTACATTGTGCAGTGCCTCCACCCAGAGTTTACCTTTTAGTGGGCTAGAGCTTAGTCTACTACAGCCCTTTGGGAAGCTGTACCCACTTAATATACCAGGATGCCATCCCAAGCATGGCCCAATGAACATTTTTCCCAATTCAGACCATTCTGGTAATTAGTAACGTAATACTAATAATATGCTCACAAGACAGGTATCCGCAAGAACAAACAAGTTTATTTACATGGGGAAAGGCTAGGACAGATGAGATGGAACAGAGGTTATGCTGTTTAAAATTAATAAACAGTAGTATTAGTTTTGATTGATTTGGTTTAACAGTTACAGCAAACATTTGGCATTTAGATTTTCCCCATCAAACCACAGTGGCACCCACCAACCTTCTAAGATAGTCAGAGCCCTGGCTATCTAGCTAGCTACCTTTTATATCAGAATATTTACAAATGCCCACACTGGTACCACTTCCCAGGAACATACAGAACCCCATATGCAATACCTGGATTTCCAGTAACTAGAGTCCTTAAAAGTGCAGGCTTGTCTGGTGCAGTGGTACATTAGCTGGCTAGTTGGGGCCTTTGAAGAAACAAGCAGATTAAACAATAAAACACACTTATCTTGATTAATAGCAAACTGTATCTGTGGCGGATGGCTAGTCCATGCAAACATTTAACTATACATTCTCTTTGCTTTGGTGGCAGGGCATTGGCCCTTTCTACTCCGAGATCACATTTGGTCAGTCACAATTAGGTTATAGCATAGAATTAAGGTGATCACAGCAGGTGGAACCTGACCTTGGAGACAAGGAGGATGGCAAAAGCCTACAGCCAGGAGACCTAAACTGACTGCCAGATGGTGCAGCAACTTCAGATGGAAACAACACTCTGGAAACAATGCTCTTATTTTTGATAGTATCCCTTTCTGGGCTGGAATCACTTTACTGGATAGACCAGGCTGAGACCCAGGCTGGAATGCCTCAGACCCTATGTCTAGGCTATGCCCCTCGGGGGAAACGCATATGGAAGTGCCAAGGTGGCACAATTCCAGGCTGTGTCCCAAAACCCAATCTGATGGTTGCGTTGCATTATAGCACATTCATTAGATGTAGCACATTTATGTATTTCTTTTTTACAGTCCTTCAACCAGAAGCCATTAAAGCTACCCTGGTCCTTTGCTTGCGCACAATAGACTTCCAACACGAGGGGTACTTGCTCCCTACAGCTAGGGTGACCCAGATGCTTACAGTCCTTGCAGACAACTAGGAGCTTAGATGCCTCCCTTGCACAACACCAGTCACTCTGAATCTTGCTTCTTACCACTTGGACACTTTCTAGAAACTGAGCTTCAGGCATGGCTCACTACCACTGCAAACAACTTTAACACAGACTGAGCATGAAGCATGGCTTGCTACTTTAGCAGACTTTACTTATTGGCAAAGCTGAACTGTAGACCTTTTCCAGACTTAGACACTTTACTTTAGACACAGTGGATTTTTCTAGCTCTCTAGGCTCTCAACACATTACTTGGCAGTAAGACAATTTTTACAGCTCTCTCAGGCTCAAAATACTCTAAACACAGTCCCTTGTGACTCTTGCTGGTGTTTGCAGCTCCCAGCTGGACAAATAAATGGTTACTGGCACACCAGGCACTGTATAGAGAAATTCCGCATGGTCAGAGAACTTCCCATCCAGTCCTGTGGCTCTACTAAAATTAGACACATTTATATACCTTTGAACTAGACCATCCACAGTTACTCAACTGGTGGGTGTCCACCCTCTCTAAGTGCTGATCAGACACAGGGTGCAGACAGACAGTCACAGTTTATCTTTTGGGCTTTGCTGCCCCTTGCAGATTCTCCTAAGCTTGTACAGTCACAATATCAGGTTCTAGGCTTCGCTGCCTCTTAAAGCTTTTTCATACTTGTACTTATCAGACACAAATTTACTTACTCAGATTACTTGCAGAAATAACTTTCTTTGGTCTAAGGTGTCCAGGATTGTTTCAGCACTCTAACTGCTGAGGTAGAATTTTCATTCAGCTCTCCCACTGCTGAAGGTTCAGGTTGCCCACATTTTTCCAGAAGCGTGGAAAGATACTAGCCAGCCCTGGAGGACAATCTGGCAACCCTCAGGTTAGCGACTTATGTTGCCTGCAGCCACTTTGTCTCTCTGGCAGAAGAAAGCCCCCTTCCCTGTGCAGGGATTCTCACTGGAACACTAGGCCCATTTTGGAGCAAAGGGCCTGAGCCCCCTTCCCTGTGTGTGGGGGGGGGGTGCTGCGCTGGAACTGCTCGCACAGCTCAAAACACTGTCTTTTTTTGAGTCCTTCTGGGGCTCCCGATTGGCTAAAGCTTTTTGCTGCTCCCATTCTAATTGGCTGATCCTGCCTGTCAGTTCAGGAAATGATTATTCACTAACTTCACTTGCACTATAGGCTCCTTTTTGATTTGGCACCTGAAATTAGGTCGCTGTAGTTTCCCCATAAGCCTTTTGCTATATCGCATGAGCTCTGGCAGAAGTTCTATGAAACCTGGCTGGAAATCCTTGCTTCTCGATTGGCTGTTGCTGCACTGTAATGGCTGTTAATTACACAGTCCCTTTGCAGATTCACACAGTCCCAAAACAAAGATCCTGGTGCAGCCATAATAATTATTTATTTTACTTTCTTGACCTACAGTCCAAAAGCTGCTTGTGTGCCCTCTTGATTGCTGCCCAGTACAAACATTTTATTTCAGTCCCAAGCCTGTTGTTGCTGCCATAATTAGTGCCCTTAGGCAGCAGACAGGCATTTGTCTGAGTCCCAACGTTAATAGCTGGTGCAGCCAGGATTTACTTTTTATTTATTTATTTCCTACCGTAAGGCAATAGTCAGGCAATAGTCCCTTTAGTGTCCTGACGACTGCTGCTTTTACTTATCATTTATCTGTATTTTTTTGTCCCTGCAGCAGCTGCTGAAGCCTACAGTTCTCCGGGGGCAAACAACCCCTCGTTAATATGTATGATGGGCTCATTAATATTCATGAGCCCCCATCGAGAATGCCGTCGCTCAAACTTTTTTTCTGGCCACTCCTGCAGCTTTCCTGCCACTTTGCTTAGGTCCCCAGCCCCCAGTGAGGAGAAGAGGGGCACCGGGACCACAGCACGACCTCCCGATTAACCACAAAATTAGCGGTTGAGAGATCAACAGGGTTACCATCTGTTCTGATTTTCGCAGGACGGTCCTGATTTGGGCAGCTGTGTCCTGCAAAAACACATGAAAAATATTACATGCCCTGACTTTATAGTAGAAAATTATTTTTCTAACTTTCCACTAAATGTTGCAGAAAACTATCATACCTTAACTAAAATATCTTACATGATAAGAAACAATAGAAGCAACTAAGAAACTACAATACTTACCCTTAATTCTTATTATATAGAGAGAACCCGTTTGTTGCATTGGTTGAAGTTAGGTACTGTCCCGCGAAAAATCATGTTTCAGTAAGAAATGTCCCATTTTCGGTTTCTTAAAAGGTGGTAACCCTAGAGATCAAAGGTACCACCTGCACATGTGTGAGCCCGCCAGCCGGCCATGAAGATTAAGGGAAATTGGCCGGCGGCTCCGCAATGCTGCAAATGCCCTAAGAGGTGAAGCAAGGCAAAGGGCTCCTTGGGACTTTCTGGGAGGTGAGGTAAAGGCACCTGGGCTGTGGCGGTGAAGGATGGGGCAGAACAGGGAACCGAGGCATTGGGAGATGCCCCATCAGCAGGAGCAGAGGAGCAAGATGGGCCATAAAGTAAGCCCCAATTTGGAGGGGGGTACATGTGGCCACTACTACTTGGTTTAGCCTTCTATTAATTCCTCATGGATCTCCTTTACAACTGTGGAAGCATAATACTATTATAGCATTATTTTAAGCAGCTCTCTAATTAGGAAGCAAGTCATGTCATGTCTCTTAACCTTCAGTCATGCACACAGTTTGCAAGTGCTTGTTTTTCAGCTGACTCTAGATATCTGCCCTGCTATACACGTATATACCCTAAGTATTCATGTTTATCTTTTCTGAGAGCTCTTCTCACAACCGTGCATAGTCATCTATTCATGGAGATAAATACTTTTAAGACATCCAATCATCTTGGTGACTAGGAACTCAGGCTGACCTGTTCCAGCTCCTATTCCTGTTTTCAGTTCCTTTTGCACCTCAACAAATTGACTCATAACTTTGGGACACTGAACACACTCCGGGCACATCATCAAAGTTTTAATGTTCACTTAGAAGCTGACAGAATGGGGAATTAGTGTTGGGTGTGTTCCTGGGAAGGGTACAGTCTGTACCTGTTCAGTCTGCCACTGATTTGTGCTTTGATCCCACTCATCAAGTTCAGAGGCACGGATTCCGGGATTCAAGACCATTTTGGAGCAGTAGTAGGTTCATCTCGCTGACTCTGGAATGGGCATACCTTGCAACAATCTCTGGCAGCAATCTACGCTCCTATTCCAGCATTTGGTAATCTTCCCACTTCCTCAGAGTGGACCAGTTCCTGTGCTCATCTGTAAGTGTCAACCCACTTTCTTCATTCATCTGCTGTCCTGGCAATAACGTTTCTGCTCAATAGTACTGTCTACAAGGATTAACTCTGATTCCCTATGCCCACAGTTCCACTTGGTTCATCCAGCACCATCCTAGATTTGATAATAATATACTGTATTTTATCTCTTGGGCTTCTGTTTATGCCTTAATTGGAATACATCGCTAATTAACTCCAGCCAGGTGGGGCAGATAGCATCTCCTGATGCTGAGCATCTCATCTGCACTAGCATCATAACTAACTAGCTAGAAGAAGCTGAAGCATGTCTTCATGACACCACCAAGTTCAACATGTTTCTCGCTCATATTGCCCTGTCTCCTCAAGTTCATGGAAAAGAATTCTAACTTGCACATCCCTGCATCAATAACAATCTTCAGATGGCCGTCATTTAGAAACCAAGTAGTTAACTCTAATCCTAGGATTCGTCACATTATCAGAAGCCTGAACTCTAACCTAATTTGTTCAGTAACATTGTAGCAGCTTCCTTCCTTCCTTCCTTTCACAGCTCATTCCAACAGCCCTCGGGCACGTTTATCTGACTCATTCCTTCAGGAAGTCTATGAGTGTGGATCAGTGTCCTCCATCCAACAGGATGGGAGTCTCCACTTTCACTTCATACATTCGTCAAATTGAAGAAGGTCTTCAGGGGTCCCATGGACTTCTTAGAGTCAGTACTAACCATTCAGTCTCCAAGTCTTCCCATCTTCATCAGAAATGCCTCTTTCACAGGCCTTCATCATTTCTCTTTTTGGAACTAATCAAACTTCATCCTTTATCGAGTCTCTGTCAGTGATGTAGATATCGAACTTAAGGATCTGTGTGCTGCCTGTCATCTTGAACATGAGCCCATGAGTCATTTTTGTCCACCTTCCCCATGATATTGAATGGTATTATGTCAGCATTTTGCTTTAATCCTCTCGGTCACTAGCATCTGTACATCTTGACATCAACCATTGCCATACCTATTCTGATCATGAAGACCCATTAATCATCATCTTCTTCAACATCCTACTCACCATCTCATCTTCTGACTTCAAATTATTATCCAGCAACGTCTACCACATTGTTCTAAAGCACCTGAGAACATTCTTATGACCGCTCTCCAAATCCATCACTTTTTGAGGTGTTCATTTTCCAATCGAAGTAGTTTCAACAGCATCAAAATGACATCCTTCACCTTCACCAAGACAGAAAATCCAGCATGGAGCATCATTTCTTATATCCAGAAGCAGAAAATTAATGAGGCGTTAAGGTTATCTCCTCTTAGTATGCCTAGAGGACAGGCAGGACGGAAGCCATTGGTCCTCAGAGGTTTCCTCCACAGGGGGATTTTCCTCTCCTGTGTGCTACTGTCCACACTCTCCATGAGTTGGAGGAGGTTATTGCTTTTTAGGCCTCCTGTTCCCTAAATGCCACCCAGTTCATCTACTCAGGGTGGAAAAAGAGAAATTCTCCCTATCCTGCCACATTCCTTATCTCCTGCTCCAGTCCTTCATTTATCTCCAACATTTGATCTGGTGAACTGTATACTACTCCTATACTATACTCCCCCATAAACTCCTGAAGATTCAGTGACTCTGCCCTTTCACACTCCTTTGTTGCTGTTTCATGTGACACTCTATTATCTTCCCTCATGTAGCTGCTACCCTCCTGTTTTCCCTGTCCTTCATGAAGAACTTGAACCCTGGAACATTTAGGGCCCAGCAATTGTTTGGAGTAGCCAAAGTTTTGGTAATGGTCACTAAGTCAGTTCCTCTGTGTCAGTCACCACCTACACCTCATCAATCCATTGCCTACCTTGCACGCAACACCAGAGTGAAGCATAGGCCAGAGTGTTATACGCAAAGCAGCATCCGCAACTAACATGGGAAGAGTCCCTCATCATTTATGCAATCATTTAAACAAGGCCATCCAGCTGTACTCCTGCACGTTTTGGTACGCCACAGCAGCACAGTGGGTATAAGTGAAAAAAGGCTCCAAACCTTTATGGACTATTATTTTTTATAATGCACCCCTCCCCAAAGTACAGAGCTTATCTTTTAGGCTCTATGGAGCCCAATCACCTTGACTGCCTACCGGTCAATATGTCACATGCTTCATCATGCACAACAAAACCGCACAACAAGAACAGGCGTTGAGGAACAGCGAGAGGGTGCAAAACTATGAAAGGGTGTATGCACGGTAGTGCACCCTCTCACTCTTCCCAGGCAGAGGATAAGACCTCTGTTGGGACAGGGGGCTGGCGAGCAGCTGCCGTGGCTCAACAGGATGAGCCACAGGCAGCTAGGGAGGCAGGCAGTGTGTTTGGGACCGGGTTTTGATTCCTGGTCCCAGACGCATAGATTTGTTTTAATTTTCACACTTTATGTGAATTTAACTTTTAACCCCACCCTGGAGTTAGTTATTTTAGTTGGGGGGATTCAGGGGCATAGCCCCCATAATGAGGGGTGTGGGGAACAGAGCCTCCTGCAAAACAAAGACATATGCTGCTAACAATACATTGCACTGTATTGGCAGCACGGTATATTGCTGTGGCATAATGCCTTGCAACATTATGACCCCATGCCCCTTGACTGTCACTGCCGCCAGTCTTCTTGCTTTCTGTGTCCTCAAAGGACTTGGACTGCTGCAGCACAAACTGGGGTGGGATTGAGGCAATAGAGGAGTATTGTTTGTCCAGCACCTCTTGCATATATAGTTTTGAAGTTCCTCACTGCACATAAAAGGGCAGCTGACTACTGCCATTAGTGGAAAGTGTGACTGGTGCTCCCAGCAAAATGGGACTTCCACGACCACCAAGCTGACCTGACCAGACACACAAGCACAACTCATGACAACATCTCTGGGGCACAAATAATTCTTTCATGGCAGGAGCAATCTGAAAGAGACTATTAGGGCCAATGTCCCATTGTGACAGTTGAATAAGGCCCCGCCCCATTTGTTATGCAGAAAGAGTTTAAATGCAAGGGTACTGTATGTTCTGTCCTCTTCTTTCTGTCTCGTCTGTCTGGTTGCACGAACAAATTTTCATGTGAGATCTAGGAACTGATCACGCTGATGGTTTTGCAATTTTCCGCTTCTCGCTCTCTCTGCCTTCCCTTGCTATTTCTATCTTTTCTTCCCCTTGCATATCTGCAGATATAAAAATATTTATGAATCTTTATGTGGAAATGTCACTGATTCTGGGATCCTTTTGTTTAAAACCGTATATAGTTATACTGTTGAAATGATTGCAAAAAGGTATTTGGAACTCAAGGGGTTAACCTGAGATGCAGTTTTTAAGCCTTTTGCAGAGCTGTCAATAACAGGTCAGTTCTAGAACACCATGTACTGTTTGCTGCACCTGCAAGGATGAAACTGACAAGAACATTCTGTAAACTTACAAGAACATTCTGTGAGAAGCAGGCTCTCTTAACGAGTTCCCAGACAAAGGCTTATAAAAAGAGCAGCAATACTTTTGCTAGAGAGAACAAGGAGAGTGAGAGACTGAGAGAGAAACTTGGAATTGAGATATCCTCAGAAGAAGGACTTCATTTTCTCTGTTTGTACTGCCTTTGTAAATAGCTATACTGAATACTTTCAATTTTTCTGTTATTGAGAAAAATAAAATGTTATTTGTGAATTTTGAAACTGCTCCTGGTTTCCCATGCTTCCGATCTGGGCTTGATGACACCCGTGGACTACAAAAGGACAGTCATCTTGTTCACCCTCTCAAAATGGTAACAGAGTTAGAGGATAGCACCACAGTCAATCAGTCTTCAAAGCCTGAGCCAAAGCCACAAGGTGCACATGGGACACTAGAGGACCTCTTTAATTCACCTGATTGAGGGTAACCAATCACCCATAATGGAAAAGCCAGATAAACCCTCCCAAGTGACTGACTTGAGGACCTGAGCACAGGGAAGGGCTGCCTGTTTGGTTTTTCACAGAGGAACCTTCCAGCACATCCTCAGTCTGCAGGAGTCTGCAGGAAACAGAGAAGAAGAGCGGACCTACCATCTGCATGAGCAAGCCAGCACTGCACAGAGACACGGAAAGGGAGAAGAGTATTTTTACAGCCACTGAGAAGGAGGCTGCCACACCCCAGATATCTGCACCCATACTGCCAAATGCAGGTACAGGTACCAGTCTGCAGTATTTAAGGGAGCTACATTGCAGCTGAACCTGTTAGCCAGAGATAGATAGAGAGAGAGAGAGAGAGAGAGAGAGAGAGAGAGACTTGAGAGAGAGAGAGAGAGAGAGAGAGAGAGAGAAGAGGAGGAGGAGAAGAGAGAATTTATGCAATTCATGCCTGAAGAGTCTGAACAGAAACTGAGCATCAAGGGCTTAGAAGCCACCGTGGTAGCCACCACAGTCATTAGAAAGCCTGCAAAGGGTATTGCCTTGGGGCTTTGGAGTGATAAGCTGACTGAAACCTAGACTATATTAAGCCAAGAAAAAGCAAGAAGTCATGGCACTCACCCTTTCACACAGAATAAGTTGAAATTCCACACTCCAGTTCATAGAAAAAGCTTTCCAAACTTATTTGAATTGCAGGATAAAATTACTCAGTGGTCTGGGAGAACAGAAAACCTCCTAACGTTTCACCTGGACCACAGGCTTTGTCAAAGGTGATGCCCTCTAGTGGAGAATCCCTTTTATAACATGAACAATTGTGCTACCAAAAACTTGTTAAAGTGCCAGTGCATTTAAAAGATACATAGTCTTGAGTGAATACAATCTATTTACAATTAGCACAGTAAACACAACTTACACTGCCATTCTAATTTTTTAAAAGGGACATTTAAAAATCTCAAATCTTTGCTTGCCACACAAACTGTACTTATTTTAATATTATGCCTGAAACATTGTTTTCCTTACATTCTAATTTCAGTTTAACTAGTACAAAGGGCAACTTAAAGAAAAGGAACAAGACAGCCTGAATTCTAAGAGACTTTTACACCCATTTTACATTTTCAAAAATTTCAAGGGATATTATTACTGATATATAAGCATGCTGAAAAAGTACCCATGGATGATACAAGAGAACTGGAGGGATGCGGGGATTCACATGGGTAAAGTTAGTTAATTTTATATAAAAGATTTGCATGCTGGAAGGCAGAGCTGATAGCCTATATAACAAAAGTCTACATGCAAGACTTTATTTAAGAGGGCTTAAAAGAATTGTTATGTGTGAGGGAACTGTAATAAAGTGAGAAGGACCCCTAATGTAATTCAGCTTATAAAACACCAAAAATGAACTATAATTTTTCTTTTTATCTTTTTATCAAGCAAGGAGGTGAATGGAAAGTGTCAAGCAGAAAGTAGAGCTTGTAGAAGATGTCACCTCATTCACGACTGTCTCTGGCTCCTACTTATCCTGAAAAAGGAAAAATAGACAGAATTACTATCGCCTGTCTTTCAAGAACAGTTTCAGTTCTATTTGTTCATTTAACCCTTTCCCCATATAGGCTGCCAATGTATATATCCAATAAAACTCATGTTTGCTTAACAAACCATCCCTTTCTCCCCCTCTTGGGCCCAACATGACCTACTCGAGCTCTGTAAATCGCAAGTCATGTTCATCTTTTGTTTAAAGCATTCTGCTTGTAGACTGCCCATACATATTCCAAGTTGCCATTTTTATGGCCCGTATGTGTTCCCCCAATCCTCTCTTTCCACCTTCTTTTTGTTTTTCCAACATAATATGCCCCACAACTGCAGGTGACCATATAGATCACATACATTGTGTCAATACACTGTAATATAGTGAACATCTTGTCATCATATGGGCTTTTAAACATACTGCATTCCTTAACAACAGCACAGTACTTACAGTGACCATGTTTCCTACATCTCATGCGGGGGGCACAACCAGTTATGAGGCTTTTCTTGTGACTGAGTAAAATGTACCAAGAGATCCCTTACGTTTTGAGCATGCCTATATGCCATTCTTGGAGGCACCTGGGCAATATCCCTAAGTCATGAATCAGCACCCAGTACATCCCAGTTTTTATAAATGATATCCTTTACTTTCCAGGACCTTATACTATGGGTGCTGACAAAATTGATCTGATTCTGGGTACTGCTGTTAGTACTATCTGTGGGTTTTCTCATCAAACGTGAGTTTCTAGTAACTACACAGCATGCCTCTCTAGTTTTTGCAATGGTAGAATCAGCATACCCTCTCTCCTTGAAGTGTTCCTCTGTCTAATATGTTTAATCTTAAAAAATTGACTTTTAGGTATGTTTTCCATGGTGTGGTGAGGGTGACAGATACTAGCAAATAGTGAGGTATTGCGGTCAGTTGGTTTTCTATAAAGTGTTGTTGTAATTTCTCCTCCTGAGGTCTAAAAAAATAAATCTCTTTGTGACTTGCATTGCACACAAACTGCAAATTCAGATTAGTACCATGTAGATACTCAATGAAGTCCTCCAGTTCTGTCCTGTACCTTCACCACACCATGAGAACATCATCAATAAAGCACTTCCACAGGGAGAGTTTTGACAAGTAAGGGTTTGCATGCTGATTCCCAGGGAGTGCTGACAGCACTGGAGAGAACAGTGATCGAGTCTCTAAGGAATAACAAAACAGAACCATCAAACCTGCAGATAGAAGGAAGTGTGATAGTGCTAAATACAACAGATTATGTAGCAGAAGTTGATAGACAACTAAATAATCAAAGAATTTTACAAGCCAATTAGCACTGATTCAACACACCACCTTAAGCAGCAGGTCGATGGGTTTGTCCAGTGGACAAGTCATGAGGGACTGATCAATGAGAGGGAAAAACAATTTCTAACTACAGAATTTCTCCTTAGAGCACAAATATATGTTCTCCTGAAGGTACACAAAACTCTGGATAATCTGCCTGGGAGACCCATAATTTCTGGTATAGGTACGGTAACAGAACCCCTAGTTAGGTTCATTGATGACAACATTAAAAATTTGGTAACAAATCTTCCATCTTACTTATTGGATACTGGGGATGTTTTAAATATACTGAAGGGCTTTCAGTTTGAAGAAAATTCTATGCTAGTAACACTAGACATTATGTCTCTGTATTCTAACATACCCCATGAGGAGGGATTGAAAGCCATACATTACTATTTGGATAAATGTGTTGAAGGGGAAAACCAGAAACAGATTTACTAGTAGATATGACAAGAATGGTCCTGGAAAGAATTTATTTTTTACTTTTATGGGCAAACACTACCATCAACAGAAAGGCACAGTGACGGAGGTGAGTTTCGCCCCCAACTATGCAAATTTATATCTGGGGCACTGGGAGGAGGAAGTTATTTGGAATCAGCATGTAAACCCTTACTTGTCAAAAATCTCCTTTTGCACCTTTACCACATCCAGGAGGATTATCCGGACTTTTCTATACCTTCAGGAGAACATGCATTTGTGCTCTAAGGTGAAATTATGTAGTTAGAAATTGTTTTTCCTTTTAATTGATCAGTCCCTCATGACTTGCCCACTGGATAAACCCATCAACCTGCTGTTAAGGTGGTGCATTGATCAGCGCTAATAGGCTTATAATAACTGGTTACCATTTTTTCTCATAGGGAAACCGGGTTATAATTCTAGCGTTATAACCAGCTGGTTATAATGACATTCACGTGCCCGGTTTCCCTACTTTAGCGCATGCGCCTGCCACAAACTTCCTGCTCTCTGCGCGGTCTGTCACTGCTCTTCAGTATTCTCAACTTCCCCGACAGAAGTCGGCGGTAAGTTCTTCTTTTATTTTAACACAGTATGACTGGGCACAAAACAAAAAACAAAAAAAAAACTACCTAGTCGGCCCCAAGTTAGAAAAAAAAATCTGCTCCAGTTTACCAGCCAGTCGCTATAGACCGTGTTAAAACTCCAACGGTCCCTGGCTTGACTCCTCACCGAAATAGACTTATTTTTGTATAATTGCTGTGGCAAAAACAGCCCCAGCAATTATTCAAAATAAAGGATGATAGGATATGTAAAACTCAGATTTTACACTCTTGGGGTGGATGCCTTAATAAACCCCTCGAGCTCGCATTCGGGGTTTATGTGGCATCCCACCCTCGAGGTGTAAAATCCTCGCTATAACTACCTACCCATCCATTATTCTCTATGTAAAATTCTCAGTTATTCAGTTGCCTATCTACTTCTGCCACATAATCTGTTCTATTTAGCACTATCACACTTCCCTTCTATCTATAGGTTTGATGGTTCTGTTTTTGTTATTCCTTAGAGACTCAATCACTGCTCTCTCCTTTGCTGTCAGCTCTCCTCACGGAATCAGCATGCAAACCCTTACTTGTCAAAACTCTCCCTGTGGAAGTGCTTTATTGATGACGTTCTCACGGTGTGATGAAGGGAAATGACAGAACTGGAGGACTTCACTGAGTATCTACATAGTACTAATTTGAATTTGCGGTTTGTGTGCAATGCAAGTCACACAGAGGTTTATTTTTTAGACCTCAAAATACAGGTTAAGTCAGGAGGAGAAGTTACAACAGCACTTTATAGAAAGCCAACTGAGTGCAATACCGTATTACTTGCCAGTAGCTGTCACCCTTGCCACACCGATGAAAACATACCAAAAAGTCAATTTTTTAGGATTAAATGAAACTAGTAAGGGTACTGCTCTGAGAATGAAATTAAACATATTAGAGGAATGCTTCAAGGAGAGAGGGTATGCTGATTCTACCATTGCAAAAACTAAAGAGGCTTGCAAAGTAGTTACTAGAGACTCACTTTTGGTGAGAAAACCACAGATAGTACTAACAGCAGTACCCAGAATCAGATCAGTTTTGTCAGCACCTATAGTATAAGGTCCTGGAAAATAAAGGATATCATTTATAAAAACTGGGCTGTACTGGGTGCTGATTCATGACTTAGGGATACCACCCAGGTGCCCCAAGAATTAGCATATTGGCATGCTCAAATTTAAGGGATCTCTAGGTACATTCTGCTCAGTCACAAGTAAAGCCTTCATAAATGGTTGCCCCCAGTCCCCAAGAGATGTAGGAAATGTGGTCACTGTAGGTACTGTACTGTTGTTAAGGAATGCAGTATGTTTAAAAGCCCATTTGATGACAAGATGTTTAATATATTATAGTGTATTAACTGTGACACAATGTATGTGATCTATAGGGTCACCTGCAGTTGTGGGGCATATTATGTTGGAAAAACAAAAAGGAAGTGGAAAAAGAGGATTGAGGTGCCCATACAGGCTATAAAAAACGGCATCTTGGAATATGTATGGGCAGTCCACATGCAGAATGCTTTAAATAAAGATGAACATGAATTGCAATTTACAGAGCTCAAGCAGATCAAGTTGGGCCCAAGAGGGGGAGACAGGGATGGTTTGTTACGCAAACATGAGTTTTATTGGATATATACATTAGCAACGTATATGGGGACATTTAAATCATCCAGCTGCATTTTGTTTCCCCCCAAAAAAGAATTTCTGTCTTAGACATGTTACATTTCAATGAGTTGGCTGATATCCAAGAAGAAATAGCAGAAAGACAAGCAGGGATAGCATCAAGAACACCACTGAATATCTGTAGAACATTATACACACAACGGGCTCCCACTTCCTGGGTACAAAGGCAATCTGGCCAGTAGCCAAGCCTTAAGGTGGCTCCCCAGTGTAAAGTGGGTCACACATCATTTGTGACATCACAGTCAAGTTTAAGAAATAAAGCACAACTGAGTGTGTGTTGTGCTGTGTATTTTGTCAACGCCTTGGGTGGTTGGGCAAGAGCCACAGTCCAAGTGCTTCCAACACCTAAGAAGTCATGCTATCCCAGCATGACTCACATCCTGTAGTGCATTATTCCAATTATACAATGGCTCATTTGTTAAAAAAAAAAAGGTTAAAATATATTTACATTACAGTTTTTATCTCTCTTTTGTAAGGGCAGATATAGCTAATGAAAAGATTACGCACTGTGGAGCCTACAGCCATTTTGCTATCTGTAGACTGAAAACGGAGTTTCATAGAACATGTTGTGGACATGTCAATGTATCCTTCCATGCAACTGAAATAAAATATTCTCTTCTTTCTGTTAAGAATGTTGGAGACATAACTCTAAGCTGCTTATCAGATGCCATTAGGAAACTGAAACAGCTTGTTAAATATTTGTTGCCTATGAAACCGGAGATTTGCACATTTAAACAGCTTCTTGATACTAGTTTAACTTGGGAAAGTATTGTCTTTCAAGAAAAGAGTCATACCTCATAAATGACAAAGAACCTCCAGTGCGCAAGCACTGAGGCAATATTACCCAAAAGGGCATTGGCGGGAAGCCAAGTTTCAAAGAAATAAAAATATCACATGCCCCATAATGCAAAGCATCATGGGCTGCATATGAAAATCACCACAGAATATTATACTGGTTCAACTTTAGCAGAAATGCATGATGCCAAAAGGTCTCATACAAGTTTGCAAGGGTGCCAACAGAAGACACAGACACGTGTTTCATCTTACATGGACTCATCAGTGTGCTCTGTCTGTTTGACACCCCAATAGAATGAACCAGCTACCCTAAGATGGCCTATCTGAGTTATGTTGTGGTGAACCCAATTAAAACAAAAACAAGTTAAAGACAAAGAACCTCAGCATGCAAGCACTGAGGCAATGGTTACCTCAAAGGGCATTGGCTGGAAGCCAAGTTTCAAAAGAAATACAAATCACACATACCCCATAATGCAAAGCATCATGGGCTGCATATGCAAGTCACCACAGACTATTATACTGGTTCAACTTTAAGCAGAAATGCATGGTGCGAAGGCCTCTCACACTCATGCAGGGTGCCAACAGAAGACACATACCTCATAAATGTCACCCTATCCCCAGCAAATCTATGGTTTACACTGTTTTTAACCTCTGGAGCCTACAGCCCTCTTGCTATCTGTAGCTGGAAAATGGGTATCGTGGAACACATGGTTTTGCAAGGTGTTATTTTCTCCACGGAGCTCCGGCTACAACCCCCCCCCCGCACTCCGTCGTTCCCCCGGTGCCATCCCCGGACATGAGACCCCCTCCCTTCAGCACCCCGCGACTTACCCTTCACGGCAGGGTGGTGAGGAGCGACTCGACCCACCACAACGGATCCATGCCAGGGAGGCGTCCTCCAGGAGTGGCACCGGGGAACGACGTTGCGCAGCCGGACACCCATTTTTCCATTTTCCTCCCGACTGGCCATGGCGTGCAATGACGCCTTGAGCGACTGAAGTCTTGCGCCGCGCCCGCAGTACCGCACTAGTCAAGCCGCCCGCCACGCCCCGCCTCCCCTGTCTTAAGGTTATGTATCAGAATCCCCAGCCTCCGCTAGGGGTCAGACAAGCACCGCCAGCCAACTCCCCCACCCGGAGATGGAGAGCAGTCCTCTGACCTCAATCCATCTCCGCCTCACCGACCCCGCCACCCGTGTTGCTCCTTAACATGGGTCGCCGGCGTGCGAGATGTGGCATCCAGCGCCAACCTCAGCGCCACCGGCCAACCATGGAACACATGTTTTAAAATTTTCAGTGTATTCTTCCAGCAAACTGAAATAAAATATTCTGTTCTTTCTGTTAAGAATGTTGGAGATATAACTCCAGGCTGCTTATCAGATGCCATTAGAAAACTGAAACAGCTTTTTAAATATTGGTTGCCTATGAAACGGGAGATTTGCACATTTAAATACTAAGCATTTAAACAGCTTATTGATACTAGTTTAACTTGGGAATGTATTGTCTTTCAAGAAAGATTCATACCTCATAAATGTCACCCTTTCCCCAGCAAATGAATGATTTACACTGTTTTTTTAACCTCTACAGACACTATCTGATGAGCAGTCTCAGACATATGCCAGGTTTTCAGTGAACTGCTTAGACTAAATATGTATCAATAAGAAGCCATTTTTTACTATCTTTTTGAGGAAAAAATATATTGAGCTATAGCAACACACACACACACACACACACTCTCTCTCTCTCTCTCTCTCTATTATGTTCTAAAAAAAACTTTGTCAGTGAACACAGTGAAGTTCAGTTTAGAGTAGATTTCCTTTGAATATTTCTTATAAAAAAATGATAATAATAAAACTTTACACACACACACACACACACACACACACCATCCTCATGGCCACAATACTGCCAGGAGGCTTGGGTTGAAGTCCCAGCTGAGGCACTTATTCTTTCTCACCTCTGTTTGTATGTGTTCCATAAAATATGCACACCACACTCCTGTGTGATTGTTGCAAGTAAATGTTAGTGTTGCCATTGGGTTGTGCATTTGAGAAAGAGTAATGTGCTCGAGGATGGCCCAGGTTCCAGGTGACTCAGTGGTGCAGCTGGTTAGCGCAATCAGAATGGTACTCTGGGCAGACTGGGTTCAAGTCCCAGCTGAGGCATTTATTCTTTCTCACATCTGTTTGTATGTGTTCCATAAAATATGCACACCAGATTCCTGTGAGACTGTTACAATAAAGAAACTGTTCGTTTATCAGTGACCACAGTGAAGTTCAGTTTAGAGTAGATTTCTTTAAATATTTCTTAACCTATATTTTGTGTCCTGGATAGTGCAGGGGAGATGCTACATCTCATTGTCATAGGGATCTTCATTTACACATTTCTGCACTGTATTTACTCAGGCTGTCCCAGATTAGATGCAATATCTTGTTGTTAGTGGGGTCTTGATTTTTTTGCATTTTGATAATGTATTTCTCCAGGGTAGCCTAGTCCAGGGCCCCCATATTCAAAGGAGATGAGCAGCACATCCCGGTGGAAATGTGAGATGTGCCGCTCAATTCCAATAATGCACCACAACATGATATTCAAATGTGCGGGACGCACCTGCCGCAAGGGAATGTGCCAGCGTGCTCACAAATAGTACGCCGTGCAAGTCGAGGGTGTGTGCCCATGCATATGCCACTCTGCGGCACACTCAGTGGGAAATTTGCCCCTTGCAGCCCAGAGCAGTGTGGCTCACAGCTAGGCCATGAATAACTGGCCTAAGCCAGCCAGCCACCCACAGATGGGCTGTGGAAGTGCACCCAGGTGCATAGCAGACTGGCAGCCCTGGCAGACTAAAGGCACCCCCTCCAATCCCCAATCGATTCAACTCCATCCCCAAAGAGCTCCATAGTGTAGGGCCCCCCTGTGCCCAATCGCACCAGTGGAAACCATAGTCCATATCCATAGATAGAGAACTCCCACCCACTGCCTTGGTACACAGACAACCCTGCTCCCCCCATACCCTAGCAGAGACTGGCACTGCCCTCCATGCCCTGCCACAGCCAGCCACCGACTGCACTGGACCTGGGCTGGGGACCTTCACTCCAAAATGAACCAAGTGGCTACGCCATACATTGGGGCAATACCAGTGTATGCAGCTGTGTGTGTATGTCCCTGGCAAACCGTCAGAGGGAACTGACATACCTCCAATGCATGCCTTGTCGATGCTGTATCTTCCTGCTGTCATACACTCTTCCCCATTCCTCTGTGTAACATGCCACCCTCCGGACTGCTGAGGTATCCTGGGTGCCATGGGGTGCGGTGTCCTGCAATGGCATTTGTAGTGTACACTCCAGGCTATGGATAGTGCATTTGTGATTCCCCAATTGTACAAACAAATGGGAGGTCGGCTGTAACAGGCCTGTTCTGGGACCTGTGTGAGTGAGTACAGCATCGGCTTTCACCCACACTGAGTAGTGCAACGGCACCGGGACGATGGATCCACATGCGAGTGCCTTAGGTGTATGGCCACTGGGTGTTATCACCCGAACACACCTTGTACCTATGTATGACACATTCCAGTGTCCTACTGCTAGTGCTTCACCACCCAAAAATAAGATGCCATTTCTTCTGTGAACTATCCAGGCTAAATATATAGCAATCAGGAGGCATATTCTAGGAAAATACATTGTAAAAATGTGGAAAAGGAAGTCCACATTGAAACTGCCTCTCAGCAGATCTGCATTGTTCAAATTTATTAGAAATAATGGGTAAAAGCATCCCAAAAGCTTTCCACAGCCATATCACTCTGACCAAATCTTGTTCCAGTAGGTGGTGCTAGTGGTGCTGTTCTGTCTGTCTCTGTATCTCAGTTTCTGTGATACCATCTCTGTCTGTTTTGTTGTCACCAGTCATCCTGACCCCTGATAACCCCCATTTTATATGCCTTTCTTGTTTTAGTTTTGTTTCTCTCCTGAGATGTGCTCAGCTGTTCCTTGCCCAGCTGTGTGAATATGGCTTATGCTGGGTGTACTGCGTGTGGTTCACACGGTGACTATCATCTTTATCTGATTCTCCTAGTACAGTTGCTGTTTGTACCGGCAGAAAGACTAATTCATGGAGTGGTTGTACAGTTAACTGGTAAATGAAGTACCAACAGCACATATGCTCACCTAATTGCAACTGTTGGGAGTGGGGAAGTGAAGCTGATTGGAGTATGGGCAGGTGAAGCCAGTTCGTTGTTGACTTCTTTTACTATTTTTTTCTTAACAGAGAGAAACAAGGAGAAAAGTTAAACAATTTTGTGTTATGCTGGGCACATTAGATGTGTTATGGATAATTTGGGACTCAGTTGTGGCAGTGGGAAGGAGGGACTGAATTTAAAAAAAAAATGGCCCATGTACTCGCAAAAGCCAAAACAGCCATGCCAACTGTGGGCAACTTGGCCATGGCTTGTGGACTGATTCCTTTAACATTCAGTGTGGTCATGTGTGTGCTGAGACTTGATCCATAATGTCGTGCTGGGATAACATCAAAGATCCAAGTCTCAGATGACCGGTTAGATTACAGGATTTATTCTTGTCATGTTATAATCCACAGCACAATATTGTAATGCTGCAAACAGAAGACTGTGACTTCATTTGGAGGTTAAAACAGAAGGAAAAGATGAAGTCTAGAGACAAAGATCATGTTTTCATCCAGATGTCCTAAGTAGTAAAGAATAAACGAGAAACAAATGCAGAAAATTAAATCAATACAAGCTATAATATATATGATTAGTTTTCCTGGATACCGAAAAAAATCACTCTTTAATATGAAGTTGTCCTCAATATTCAGGTTGAACTGTTCTCAAAAAAATTGCAGTTGGCAGATAATATTGTTCCATAGGTCATGCTGTACTACAGTACTTAAGAATGCAAACCATGCAGCACAAAAAGGGACCCTCATAGCTGGTGCTGCTGGCTCCTGCAGCCAAATCTCCATGGGTGTCCACACATCAGGAACAGTCACTGTATTCAGACCAAAGATTAAAAATTAAGTAAGACGAACATTTGTTTTCAACATTTTTACTTTTAGTATTTGTATTCTATTGGACTATGCATGTAACATGTAATTTCCTGTAATTTGTGTAACACTAGCAAATTAATAGTTGTATGCTCCAGTGTTTACTGTTCTGTATAAAAATAAATATTTTATTATCATACAAAAAGCTGTATGCATGTATACTTGTAAGAATATGTTCTGTGTGAATGTCTTCAGTAAACCAAGTTATAAAAAATGCAGTCATGATCACAGAAGATTTGGGGCCCGATAATCAAAAAAGGGCAAAGTGGAGTGCAAAGTTTTGCACTGTGCTTGCCCATTGCCCATGACAGGAGGATGCTATATTCAGTTGGATAGCACACCAGTGCTATCCAACTGAATATAGGAGCATGTTGGTGCAGCACTAAGTCAAATAGCACTGCCCTGACATGGATCCCTGTACTGCATGGAACAGCGCCCCAGACCCAATAGCACTGGTAGCTCCTGGCTATATATTCAGACAGCCCTATGCAAATTAGCTCATTGGGCATGCAAGGCACTAAGGGGCAATCTGCATGCCCATCATGGGCTTATCTGCATGGATAGTACCATCAGGTTTGTGCCTCTGTGACCAGCCCCACCCCCACTCTGAGCCCCCATCCTCATAAAAAAAACCTCATCCATGGGGTCCAGCAGTCTCCCCGGCCTCTAATCGCCATCCCGTATATTTGTGCATAGTTCACTAGTGTCGGTGGTCCCTCCCCAGTCCCTGATCCCTGGCCCCTGCACAACAATCACATGCCCTGGTGTCCATTGGTCCCACCCTGGTCATAGATTCCCAGCTTTGTACAAATAATTACATGCCCTGGTGTCCAGTGGTCCCGCCCTGGTCATAGATCCCCGGCCCCACACAAATAATCACATGCCCTGATGTCCCGTGGTCCTTCTCCAGTCCCTGATCCCTGGCTCTGTACAAATAATCACATGCCCTGGTGTCCCGTCATCCCTCCCCAGTCCCCGATCTCCAGCCCTGTACAAATAATCACATGCCCTGGTGTCCCGTGGTCCTTCCCCAGTCCCTGATCCCTGGCTCTGTACAAATAATCACATGCCCTGGTGTCCCATCATCCCTCTACAGTCCCCGATCTCCAGCCCTGTACAAATAATCACATGCCCTGGTGTCCAGTGGTCCCTCCCTGATACCCAGCCCCATACAACTAGGCACATTCCCTGGTGTCCAGTGGTTCCCCACCCCGGGTCCTTGATTCCTGGCCCCATAAAAATAAAGTCCTTGGCATCCAGTGGTCACCCTGTCTCTGATTGCCAGCCCTGTTATAATAATCATATTCTCTGATGTTTAGTGGCACACAGCATAATCCTGCCTTATACCAACATATCTGTCTTTGGTGTCTAGTGGCCCCATGCACCATAGGCTCTGGCAACCCACCCTGCCAACCCCCTCACCTGAAGCGCCAGTGTCGTGGATCCCATACAGTGACCGGCACAGCTCTCTTCACACCTCCTCAACTGGCCACCATATGGAATGTCGAGCACACATCCTATGTATAATTACAGGGTGTGTATCCCTCTGTGCTATACAGGAAGTGCACGCCTGTAATTGCACAAGGAGCACACCCATGTACAGTACATATGCCACATACTCCCCTGTACAGTACAAAGGATGTGCACCCTGTACCGTGATATAGGACATGTGATCCCTGACATTCCATGGCAGCTGGCTGAGAAGGTGTGGAGAAGGCTGTGCTGGTCGCTATATGGGATCAACAGCACTGGCACTTTAGGTAAGGGGGTGTTGGCAGGGTGGGTTGCCATTGTCCGTGGTGCAGAGGTGCCGCTAGATGCCAGGGATGGGTACATTGATACAGGGCTGGTGATCAGTGAATGGGGGGTGTCACTAGACATCAGGAAATATGATTATTACAATAGAGCTGGTGATCAGAGACAGGGAGGACCACTAGACACCAGAACTGCAATTATTTTTATGGGCCATGGATTGGGGACCAGGGAGGGACCACTGGACACCAGAGAATGTAACTAGTTGTACAGGGACAGGGACTGGGGACCAGGGAGAACCACTGGACCAAGGAATGTGCTTGGTTGTATGGGGCTGGGGATCTGGGACCAGGGATGGACTACTGGACCAGGGAATGTGCTTTGTTGTATGGGGCTGGGGATAAGGGAACAGAGAGGGACCACTGGATGTGGCGATTTGGCCATTGCTGTCAAATTACAGACATATTTTTGTTATATTTTTCTGTGATTTTTTGTGATGCTTAAAATTTCCAAACAGGCTAGGAGAGGAGGTTTGACAGAGGGGTACATAGTTTACTGAAAAGGTCACAGGAAAGAAAGTATGTATTGCAAAATAGCTGACATTCCTCTGTGTACTGAGAAAAGGCTGCTTGACAAGAACTTGAAATTACATTTCAAAGAAGATTGGAATTTTCTGATAAGCTGATCAAAAGGCAGAGATATCGTAAAGTGACAGGAATCGGAAGCCATCTCCCTATCATAAAACTTATGATCAAAGGGGAAATGGTTTAAGCAGGAGGTGTCAGAAATACCACTATGGTCTTTTACATTTTTTATAAGTGTCAGGAAGTTGGGCTATGGGAGACACCTAAAATATTAATAATGATGATTCCCCAAAGTTCGAAAGAGCAAGAGAGACCTCTGCTGGCCTAGAAAATGAACAGCTGGATTTGGGGATATCTAGCCCTATATAAGGCCCCTTAGAACAGAAGCTCAGGCATTTTGGCACAGCATTGCATTTTGACAGTTGCTACTGACACACAAGAGAAGCCAGACCGAAGACCAGTGGCTACAGAAGGACTGAAAACTCTTGCAGAAACTCATTTATTTTCTGGACTTTGATAATCCACAACCAGGTAGAAACTAGACAATTAAATTTCACAGTGCGTTTTGTATTTGTATTTTTCCAGCTGTGTTTTGTTATTCTGTAACCAGATTTTCTGAAATCTTTTGTTTGTAAATTTTGTATAATTATTTACAATTAGTAAAAGCGCTTTGCTTTTAAAACTGCCTGTGAGTGATTTGTGTGTGTGTGTAAAAAGGTGGAAGGTTTATTCAAATCTGAGACCAGCCTGGTTAATGCAAGGTGTCACCATCACTACCAAAGATAGTATCCTGGAAAGGGAAAATCTGGGTGCCTTAAGTAGGGGAGATACACAGGAGGGGTCTGTAAGGGAGAAGTAGGTCACTGTACCACCTGTGAGAGAAGACACAATAAGGGATTTATGAGGGCAAACCTTGAGGAACTCATAATGCCTGGGCTTTACCTCCAGTACAGCACCTGAGGAGAGTTCTCACCTGGCTACAGACTTGAGACTGTATTTTACCCTTACCATGATTAAAGAGGAAGCCCTGGGACCTTGTGGTGAGGGTTCAGTTGTGAACTCAGCTAGCACTCTAGACAGACACATGGAGGGTATTCCTGTTGCCCTGTCACGGCTTGCACTTAGGGGTGGGCACTATGAGCTCAGTGGACCTGGCCCCCAGGAGTGGATTTGTGGCAGATCTGCTAGCATAGTGGTGGGATCCAAGAGATATTGGTCGCACAGGCATAGAGGTTGGATTAGAGGCCAGTGTATCAGATTGATAAACTGAAACAATACATACACAAACAGGGCAGAGATTTGGAAAAGTCAAATTTGTTTACAGTATAAAGTTCCCTACCCTGTTTTTTTTTCCGTGTAAGTGTAGCAGTAGTTAGGGAGAAGATGGTTTCCAACTACAAGTGAATACACTGCAGACCACCTAATGCAGTTGTGTCAGGAAAGAGGAGTCCAGACTGAGGGTGAACCAAAAAGAACCTCATGGAGGCTCTCATGGCAGCTGATGAGCTATCGGTTACCCTAAACCCTGAGTCACAGCAAGTGACTGAAAGGGACCAGACCTTGGGCATGGGGGTGCCAAGGATATTGCAGTGTCCAGTCCCAGGAAGGAGGACAGTAAGATCAGAAGGAACCCAGAGCCACAGTGCCAGGGAAGGGCACCACAGAGCTGGAGCTGGATGGCATCAGGCTACAATTGAGCTTAGAAATTGGAGCTGGAGCAGACAAAGTTTGAAGCCCAGCAGCAGAGGGAGTTCAAGCAGAAGAGGTTTGAACTGGAGATGCAGGAAAAGCAGTGCCAGAGGGAGGCTGAGGAAAAGCAGCACCAACAAGAGGCTGAGGAGGAGGAAAAGAGCACCAGAGAGTTTGAACTGAGATGCTAAGACTCCAATGACCAGTACCAGAGGAGGTAAGTGGCAGAGGAGAACCTGAAACTCCAGGGCCGGGTATAAGTTAAATTCCAAATTAATAGCTGAATTTAAAGAGGGGGAGGACATGGATACATTTTTGAATTCATTTGAAAAGGTCTGTATCAAGGCCAAGAGACCCTGGGAGGCCTGAAGCTTTCAGCTATCCCTGCTACTTACTGGTAAAGGGCATGAGGCACTAGGCCAAATGGACAATGATGACAGCCAAGACTATAATAAACTTAAAACTGCTTTACTTTAAAAGTATGAACTGACTCCTGAGGTCTACAGGGTTAAGTTCAGTAAACTCGAAAAAGCCTGACATGTGCTTTGAGAACTTGCACAAAGCAACGTCAGTTTTAAAATGTTGGTGAAAGCAAACTCTGTGGGGAAAATTGAGAGGTTGTACTTTAGAGCAGTTCTTTTGGCTTGCCCATGCATTGAAAACCTGGCTAGAGGACCAAGATCCAAAACAGCACAGCAAGCTGCTGAGCTCTCGATCGCTATGCCAGGAGCAGGCCTGCTCTGAAAGGAAGGAGAGCGGGTGGCAGGGCAGAAAGGTAAAGTGCACCTTCAGGGCAGCTAAAACCCTCACTGCCTCTCGCAGAAAGGGAAATCCCAGTTACAAAAAAGGGATTTCTTGGATAAAAGAAATGATGACTATTGGTTTTGTAAACAGCCAGAGTATATTGCTAGACAGTGTTCTAAAAGGCAGAGTCAACAAAGTGTCCCTCAAACAAAGGTGGGTGCACTGTGTATCCCTGAAAGCATGCCTGTAAACATGAGGGAGCACATACACCCAGCTACTGTAAATGGGGTGTAGACCCATGGGTTAAGAGATGCAGGCGCCTACCCTGGTAAAGGGGATTTGGTTGGGCCTGAACAGCTTACACCTAATCAGTTTGTAATGGTGAGGGATTCACTAGTGAGGAGAAAACCCTGCCACTAGCTAGTGTTCTCCTGGACTGGGGTGAGACAGGAGAGAGGGTGCAAAAGTGGCAGTGGCAGACAACCTCGCCCTGGATGTGATTATGAGGACTAAGCTACAGAGGGGTTAGTGTTACCCACAGTTAGACGGCTGAGGCCTCTTGTAATTCCCTGAACCCCATAGAAGCCCCTGTGGAAAGAATAGGAGGCTGGTTCCCTGCCTGTGTCTCCTGACATGGAGAATAACAATAGGGAGGTAAGACTTCCCCAAGGAGCTGTTCACAAAACAGCTACAGAAGGTTATTCTGAGGAGGAGGAATAACAATTGGTCAGATGGTTAGGGATGGCAGTGACTCTGAATGCCCTGACAATAGAGCTGTGGACTCCAGTTTAGGAACTGAGGGGGACATGTCCCATGCTTTGGGAAAATGTGAAGACTTTACCATTGCTCAGAGGACTGATCCTAGTTTGGAGAGGCTGAGGGCTTGTGCAGAGACTGTTGTATATGCAGGACATGAGGACAGAGAGAGAGGTGATGGGCATGAAGCTTGTCATTCCCCAGGGGCACTGTAAGTAGTTGCTCAAGATTGCTCATGATATCCCCACATCTGGACATCTGGGTATCACTCGCACCATGCAGCGATTGGCCCAGAATTTCTTTTGACCCAGCAGGTGAAGGAATATTGCAGGTCTTGTCACTGGTGTCAACAGTTAGGAAAGGCGAGTAGTATAACCAAATTGCCTTAATTCCTTTGCCCATTGTGGAGGAGCCATTCCAGAGGGTAGGAGTGGATATTGTGGGATCTTTGAATACTGCAAGCTACTCCGGGAAAAAGTTTATCCTGACGATAGTCGATTATGCCACCCGATACCCAGAGGCAGTCACGCTCTTCTCAATCAAGGTAGATAAAGTGGCAGACGCCTTGCTAGGGATTTTCTCCCATGTCGGGCTTCCACAGGAGGTTATCTCTGATCAAGGGGGTAACTTCATGTTGGACCTGATGAAGTGTTTGTGGAGAAGTGTGGGGTGGTGCAGAGATGCATGACAATGGGCTTGTGGAAAGTTTTAATGGTACCCTTAAATCAATGCTCCAAGCATTTGCTGAACAGCATGGGATGGAATGGGAGAAATACCTTCCCCACCTGTTGTTCGCATACAGTGTGGTGCCCCAAGAGTTGACAGGGTTCTCCACCTTTGAACTGTTATATGGATGTAGGGTGCATGGGACCCTAGACTTAATCTGGGAAGACTGGGAAGGCAAGCACGCCACCCAGGGAACTCCCACAGTGGAGTATGTCCTTAGGTTTAGGGAGAAGCTGAAGGAGCTTCTGGGGGTGGCCCAAAGCAACCTGTCAGCTGCCCAACACAAGCAAAATGTCTGGTACAATCGTGGAGCCAGAGCTTGCTCGTACAGTGCAGGTCAGAAAGTAATGGTCCTGATTTCAGTCTGGAAGGATAATCTGCAGGCCAAGTGGGTGGGACCATATAAGGTAGTCTGACAGGTCAATAATGTAAACTATATTGTGGAACTGCCTGACAGGAGACATACCCATAGGATGTACCATGTCAACATGCTGAAGTCCTATGCAAATAGGGCTGACATGGTATTTGCAGTGTGTATTCCTGGGGAGGGGATGGATGAGGAAGACCCCCTCCTGGACTTGCTAGAGGAAAGCAAATGGGAGTCCTCTGTGAAGGCAATCAAACTGTTGCCCCAGTTGACCCTGGAACAGTCCCAGGATGTGAGGGAGGTTTTAGAGGACTTTGCCACTTTGTTTATGGCCAAGCCTGGATGAACCCCCTTAGTGACACATGATGTAGACACGGGGACACAAGCGCCTATACGGCAGACAGCCTACCGGTTGTTTGAGGCCATCCTAAAAGACATTAGGAGAGAGGTGGATGAAATGCTTGATTTAGGGGTAATCCAGAAATCCCACAGTCCCTGGGTCTCACCCATAGTCCTCGTTCCCAAGCCAGATGGCTCTACTTGCTTTTGTGTGGACTATCATGGACTCAACACAGTCATGAAGTCTGATGCCCACCCAATGCCATGGATGAACTACTGGATAAGTTGGGAGGGGTGACATACCTTACCACAACTGACTTGACAAAAGGGTACTGGCAGGTGGAGTTAACTGCCAGAGCTAGAGAATGGTTGGCCTTCATCAATCCAATAGGATTATTCAAATTCTGGGTAATGCCTTTTGGAATAAAGAACGCCCCTGCCACCTTCCAAAGGTTGGTCAACCAGGTGTTACATTGTACTGAAGAGCACACTGCAGCTTATCTGGATGATATTGCCATCTTCAGTACCGGCTAGAAGGAACATCTGTCCCACCTGAAGGAAGTGTTGGGCAGGATACAGAGGGCAGGGCTCACTGTAAAGGCCGAAAAGTTCCAAGTGGCTATGGCAGTGGTGGCATACCTAGGCCATGTAGTGGGGCAGGTGCAGCTTCATCCTAATCAAGCAAAGATTGAGGTAGTAGAGGCATAGCCCATGCCAGACATCCACAAACAGGTTAGGAGCTTCCTATGGACCACGGGTTACTACTGAAAGTTTGTGCCCAATTATAGTACCCTGGCAGCTCCCCTATCCAGCTTGCTGAAGAAAAGATAGCACAAAAGGGTAAAGTGGGAGCCAGCCTGTAAATGAGCCTTCAGACGGCTAAAAGAGGCACTGGGCAGTGCCCCTGTGTTGGTCAGTCCAGATTACACTAGGCAATTTGTAGTCCAGACAGATGCTTCAGATGTGGGGATTGGAGCAGTTCTCAGTCAGACATCTAATCAGGGAAAAGACCATCCAATAGTGTACCTGAGCAAGAAGTTACTTCCCTGGGAGCAGGCATACTCCACGGCCGAAGAGGAATGCCTTACACTGGTATGGGCCCTGAAGAATTAGAGCCAGATTCTATGGGAGGCACTTCAAGGTGCAGACTGATCACAACCCCTGATGTGGTTAAATCAGATGCGAAACAAATGGATGACTCCTGAGATGGATTATTGCCCTGCAGGCATGACATGACATTACGCATTAGGCCAGGTCTAGTCTACTCAAACTCAGGTGACCTGTCTTGCCAATTAGAATAGTAAACAGAATTATGGATACTCTACCATATGACGGGATGTGTTCCCATAAATTCAGTCTATGGCAGGAGGGATGTGACAATTTGGCCACTGTGGTCTAATTTCAGACATATTTTTGTTATATTTTTCTCTGATTTTGGTGATGTTTAAAATTCCCAAACAGGCCAGGAGAGGAGGTTTGACAGAGGGGATAATTTACTGAAAAGGTCACAGGAAAGAGAGTATGTATTGCAAAATATCTGACATTCCTCTATGTACTGAGAAAAGGCTGCTTGACAGGAAATTTGAAATGACATTTCAAAGAAGATTGGAATTTCCTGATAAGCTGATCAAAAGGCAGAGGTATCGGAAGCCATCTCCCCCGTCATAAAACTTAAGATCAAAGGAAAATGGTTTAAGCAGGAGGTGTCAGAAAGCTACCACCACAGTCTTTTTACATTTTTTATAAGTGCCAGGAAGTTGGGCTGTGGGGGACACCTAAGATATTAATGATGATTCCCTCAAAGTTTGGGAAAGAATGAGAGTTCAAGTTCAAGTTTCAAGTTTCAAGTTTATTGCAGCAAAACTCCATTGAGCAAGCTTATTCACAAGGCGGTCCTGTGACATGTACACTGATAACGAACAACGAGAGAGACCCCTGCTGGCCTAGAAAATGAACAGCTAGACTTGTGGATATCTAGCCCTATATAAGGCCCCTCAGAACAGAAGTTCAGGGCATTTTGGCACAGCATTGCATTTTGACACTTGCTCCTGACACACAAGAGAAGCCAGACCAAAGACCAGTGACTACAGAAGGACTGAAAACTCTTGCAGAAACTCATTTATTTTCTGGACTTTGATAATCCACAAACCAGGTAGAAACTAGACAGTTAAATTTCACAGTGCGATTTATATTTGTATTTTTCCAACTGTGTTTTGTTATTCTGTAACCAGATTTTCTGAAATCTTTTGTTTGTAAATTTTGTATAATTATTTAGAATTAGTAAAAGTGCTTTGCTTTTAAAACTGCCTGTGAGTGATCTGTGTGTGTGTGTATATAAATAGGTGGAAGGTTTATTTAAATCTGAGACCAACCTGGTTAATGCAAGGTGTCACCATCGCTACCAAATATAGGATCCTGGAAGGGAGAATCTGGGTGCCTTAAGTAGGGGAGATACACAGGTCTCAGGAGGGGTCTGTAAGGGAGAAGTAGGTTGCTGTACCACCTGTGGGAGAAGACACGATCAGGGATTTATGAGGGGAACCCCGAAGGGCTTCTAACGCCTGGGTCTTCCCCCCAGTACTGCAACTGAGGAGAGTTCTTACCTGGCTACAAACTTGAGACTGTATTTTACCCTTTCTCAGATTAAAGAGGGAGCCCTGGGACCTCATAGTGAGAGTTCATTTGTGAACTCAGCGAGCAGTCTAGATGGATGCATGGAGGGTATTCCTGTTCCCCCTGTCATGGATTGCACTTAGGGGTGGGCACTGTGAGTTCAGTAGGCCTGGCCCACAGGAGGGATCATGACTCTGGACATCGGAGAACTATGTACATATATAACGGATGGAAATTACAGGGTGGGGACCGCTGGACACACGGGAAATATTTTTGACTTTACGGGATGAAGATCAGAGGGTGGGGGGACAACTAGTCAACGGGGAGCGCGTGTGCTCCCCCACTGCTGATTTAATAGTTGGCTACGGTTGCTCTGGTGGCCACTAGGGTTGCCTGGTGAAAGTCGAGCTATTGATCAGCAGTATTTACACTGCACAAAGTGGCCTGCACTAACCCCTTTGTGCATTGCAAATGTGCTGAATATCACTCTGCCCCAGTATTCCTGTCCCCACCCCTCCCTTTGCCCATCACATACATTATTTTTTTTTTTGTATGCGCTAATCCTGTTAACACGTGCAAAAGCCTCCTTTGAACATTGCGACTAGGCTAAAACCCTGGCAAACCACAGGCAGTCACTTTGCCAACCAGGCAGACTTTTGAATATTGGGCCCTTAAGCTTTAAAAGGAATGCTCAGCTTCTCTAAACTAATATGCAGGGACCTACAGGTATTGCTTAAGGAAACTGACAAGAATTTATTTTATTACTTGCAGCATTAAGAGCACTTTATATCTAGTTAATTCTGCAACCCCATGCCTGCCATTACTGCCAGCTGTAACTCATAGGCTCCTCTGCGCTAAGCATCTGATAACACAAATGGTAGAATGAGTTTCGGAGTATCTATGTACCTTTGCAATATTTTTTAATATGCATATTTATATAAATATATGTGCAACATATGTTTTGGGATAGCTGGCCAGATAAAATGTGATATCTCTGAACATGAAAATATATCTTCTTATGATGTCATAGGGATATATTTCCATGTACCACTATGTCATAGTGCACTGGACTTAAGAAGCATCATGGTGGTAAGTGACCAGCATATCAAATGGCCACAGAAAAGCCCTGGTGCATTGATCACAGTTTTTTTTTGTTGGGTGTTGACACAGGATAGCTAGTCCAATTTATAGTACACTCTTAAAGCAGAGTGCAGCCTTCAGATGTCACTAGTCACTAAAAGCTTTAACAGGTATAAAAGTACAGATTTTTTCAAACACATGAAAGTCACAAGCACATTTTTAATACTTACAGTCAAATGTATCCCCAAACGTCCATATGTATAAACTGAACATGACATAGCCTGACTGAAGATTCATATTATATTTATTTTCATTTGAGGACAATGATATTAAGACATCTCACTCGTGGCTTCACTACCCGTAAGATACCATAATATTATACAATGGCAAGAAAGAATCCTGGATTCTGATTAGTCAGTGTGTGCCTGAGACAGTGATGATATTACAGTATAACATCACTGTCACTGATTAGCATTAGCTTTGCTTGCCATTACCATAGATGTGTTCCTCTTCTCTTAAGAAACTCACTAAAAATCTACTAAAAACATTTTTAAAATATTTTTTTTTTATTTTGTATCACAATGAGCCATTGTATAATAGCAATAAGGCACTCCAGGGTGTGTGTTTTTGTGTAATAACGTCACTCCTGGGGTGGGTTGAAGCATGAGGCAAATCATTGGCCTCACATGAAGATAGGCCATATATATATATATATATATATATATATATATATATATATATATATATATTATGGTAGCACGGTAGTGCTACCATAGTTAGGGTTGAGGATCCATTTCTATGTTAAACCCAAAATTTTGCACCTTAATAACTTTGCAACCATTTGACGGATTTGCCTGAAATTTGGAATACACGATCAAGACCCATACACCTTGGGATCTGCCAAGTTTCATACTGGTTGGATACACGGCTGCAGAGTTATTAAGCATGATCTGTGCATGCGTTTATGCTTTTTCTGGAATTCTACGGTCGCCTACAGGTCGCACGGTTTGCTGACCGCCCAAATCTTCAGAGAACGTATGGCCGGGTCCCCAATGTGCCTTTTGAAGATTTCGTGAAAAAATATTAAACGGTTCAAAAGTTATTCGAAAACAATTTCCATTATAAGTCAATGGGAAAAGTTAACAAAAAGTTTGACAGTGTCGCAAATGCATTTTTACTTTCGCAATGGCCCTGTTACTTTCGAAATCCACCATCTTGTTTTCAGTTAGTGATCAGAAGAATGCTTGCATTTAAATTTGGGACCCTCTAGCAACCTAATTCTTTTGTATTCACCTAGTCGGACCCTGAGGATGCTAGCCATGTCTTTATTTTGGGTAAAACACCCCAGAAATATGTTTTCAAATTTCTGGAAAAAGTACTTGCCAAGTACTTTCGTGTTTGATGAAAGTGTCGAGATTTTTTAAGGAAGTCTCAAAATTAGCACAGTACTTTTCTAGTCTGTGGGAAATGACAGCAATTCTTGGCACCGCTGCAAAAGAACGGTTTGGAGTTTTGGGCTGAAATTTGAGGAACGTAGCCGACATCTCACAGATGTGCTTTTCAGTGTTTTTGAAAAATATTGCATGATGACAAAGTTACGGTACTCCAAATTGACGCTTTTCCCATAGGATAACATTACGGCGCCGACGATTACAGGAATCCTTTGGCACCTGCTGCAAAATAATGGTTTGGTCTTTTTCCTGAAATTTGGAAGGAACACAGCCAACAGCCCACAGATGTGCCTTTCAGTGGTTTGGTGAAAAAATATTACAGGGAGGCAAAGTTATGGCACTCCAAACTTCTCTTTTTTTCCATAGGATAACATTACGGCATTCGCCGCGCCTTTCAGGGCCCGTATCTCGGAAACAGTGCGAGATACGGACTTTTCGTCGGAAATATACTTAGCCTCCCAATGGGGGCTAAGTAAAAAACTAGTCAGGACAGTCGTAAATCATATGACTTTTAAATTTTTTTTCTAAGTCGTACGGTTCCTGAGATATAACCTATTTAGTATTCCAAGTCCTCATTTTCTGCTCCGATACCCATTATTATGTATACATTCTTTGTCCTCACTGTCTTTCTCTATGCAGCTTTTGGAGAAAACCAGCCTGTGCGCTTACATTACTGTTACCGTTGCCCTTTCCGCTTGCGGTTCCGTACCCATTTCACTTACCGTTGACGTTCACGCCACCATGTGCATTATCCTTTCATGCTTTCCTTGCGCTATGCTTCTGTTATTTTTTGCCATTTGTGTCTACAGTACTGTTTCTCTTTCTGTTTCACTTTGCGTCCACCATGCCCATTGATATTTCCGCTTGCAGGCACCATGTTACTATGTGACAGCACATCACGCTGGCAGACCGTTCCGTCTCACACCACCGTGTGCGTTACCCTTTCTGTTCTCATTTGCGCTTGCGTTACCATGTGCGCCACTGTTAGCGCTTCTGTTTAGCGTTGCTGTTCCTGTTACTATGCCACAAGACATCACGTGGCGGGAGCACGGGGCCCGCCGCTGCATTACATTCACTATTTCTCGTTATCATTCTCAAAAAGAAGGGAATTAGAGGCAAAAACTCAATTTAATGCATTCGTTGGGTTGTTCTAGCGACAAAAGTGAGGAATTCGGTGTTAGGTTGAAAACTTCTGACTTCAGCCCACCCCCAACTGGCATTGGGTGCGATTAGTCAGCCCTAACTCTCACCCCATCACACGTGTAAAGCAGCAGAAGTATAGGAGAATGGGTGAGAGTTAGACCGACGACCCCAATGCGCACCCCAGTGCCGGTTGGGGGTGGGCTGGGGTCCAAGGAGGGTTTTCAACCCTAACACCAAATTTCCTCACTTTTGTCGCTGTGGAACAACCCTAACTAATGCATTAAACGGAGTTTTTGTTCTAAAATATATATATATATGTATATATATATATATAGACACACACACACACACACACACACGCAACAGCAATAGCACTGGCATGATCTACAGGCCTCCAGCACAAGGGAGAAGATGGATAAGATTCTGGTGGAAGCCATCCAAAAGATGGTGACTAAGGGAAGGTGTTGCTGGTGGGGGACTTCAATCTGCCAGATGTACAGTAAATTGAAGCATCCCAGCTGCAGCTTCATCTAGAAGGGCATTCTGGACTCTGCAGGGGCATTCCTCAGGCAACTAGTAAATGAGCCCACTCTTGACCGTGAGGGGCAATATTGGACCTGTACTCACCAACAGGGACAGTGCTGCAGACATCAAAGGGTGGCCACCTGGGCCCAATGATCACCATACAGTGTGGTTCAATATAAACACTGTGGCAGAGTCAAACCACACAAAAGCAAGGGTCCTGGATTTCAGGAGTGCCAACTTCACAAAGATGGAGGAATGCCTCAGGGATGCCCTGGCAGTGAGGCAGGACTTGGGTGATGTGGAGGAATAGAGAGCACAATTAAAAGGGGCCATAGTGAAGGCAACAAACTTTGTTAGGCAAGCTAGCAAAAGAAAAAGGAAAAAGAGGCCACTATGGTTCTCAAAAGAAGTGGCTGGGAAGGTCAGGGCAAAAAAAGTTAAATAATAAATAAAATAAAAAAAATTATCATTGAGGAGGCATATGGAGACACAGAGGGAGGAGGATAGGAAAGTGTATCAAGAGAAGCAGAGGGAGGCAAGGAAAGCAGTGAGGAGTGCAAAGGCGCAAATTGAGAAGAAAATAGCCCAGGCTGTGAAGAAAGGGACAAAATATTTTCAGGTACATAAACAGAAGGAGAAAGACCAGAGGAGGGATTGTAAGGCTAAGGAGGGAATGGGAAAGGTGGAGGAGGGGAAAAAGCAGACATCCTGAAGAAATATTCTTGTTCAGTATTCACAGAAGAAGGGGAAGGTGGGGGCACAGTTAAGTGACAGGAGCATCAAAGCAAGGGAGGTGGACACCAGTCCATTGACAGAGGAGAGAGTCCTGAAGGAACTCACAAATCTGAAAGTGGGCAAGGCAATGGGGCCAGACAGGGTATCTCCAAGGATACTGAAGGAGCTTAGAGAGGTACTAGCTGCATCACTGACAGTCCTGTTCAATCACTTACTGGAGACAGGAGTGGTTCCGGAGGACTGAAGACGGGCAGATGTGGTCCCATCTCACAAAAGTGGTAGCAGGCAGGAGGCTGGCAACTACAGGCCAGTTAGCCTGACTTTGGTGGCAGGGAAATTAATGGAATCCCTACTGAAGGAAAGGATTGTGGAATATCTAGAATCCAGTGGCTTACAGGATCTGAGGCAGCATGGATTCAGTGGAGGGAGGTCATGTCAAACAAATCTGATAGATTTCTTTGACAGGGTGACTAGGGAGTTAGATCAGAGTTGAGTGGTGGGGTGGACATGGCCTACCTAGATTTCAGTAAGGCTTTCGACATTGTTCCACATAGGAGACCCATAAATAAGCTGGGCAGCCAGAGTGGGTCCTAAGGTGGTAAACTGGGTAAGAAATTGGTTGGGGATAGGGTGACAGAGGGTGGTGGTAAATGGAGTTCACCCAGGAAGGAGAGGTGAGCAGTTGGGTGCTGCAAGGATCAGTCCTTTTTAATGTCTGTATTAGCAACATTGCAGAGGGTTTGGAAGGAAAGGTATGCCTTTTGCAGATGACACAAAAATCTGCAACGGGTAGATACTGGGGTGGAAAAATGAAGGGATCTAAGAAAGCTTGAGGAGGTCAAGAGCATGGCAACTAAATTTCAATGCATAAAAGTGCAAAATCATGCACTTTGGGGACAGGAACCCAGAGGCAGAGTACAAGATGGGGGAGTGGTACTGTGACAACCAAACAGGAAAGAGACCTGGGGGTAATCATATCTGATCACCTAAAGGTGGCCAAACAATGTGACAAAGCAGTGGGATGCTAGGATGCATAGGGAGGGGCATCACCAGCAGAAAGAAGGAGGTGGTGTTACTGCTGCACACATAATTGGTGAGACCTCATTTAGAGCACTATGTCCAGTTCTGGAGACTGCATCTCCATAAGAACATAGACAGAGCTGAGGCGGTCCAGAGTAGGGCAACTAAAATGGTGCAGGGTCTGCACCAAAAGCTCTATAAGAAGAGACTATAGTACCTCAATATGTACACGCCGGAGGAAAGGAGGGAGGGGGGATAGGATACAGACTTTCAAATACATCAGAGGTACTAAAAAGGTACAAGAAGGTAACATTTGTCAGAGAAAAGATGTTCAAGAACAAGGGGTCATGCTAGGAAGCTAGAAGGGGACAGATTCAGGGGGCCATCCCTCTCGGGGCTGACTAACTATGCCATATTCTCCCGTTTGAATAAGCTCCTGTTTTTGGGCCTCCTATGTTTTGCCCCCAAGGGGGCATTGCTCTGTGCCTGGGTTTAAAAGGGGGAGGGTTCTCTGCAAGGGGGAGCTGGTGGACTGTATGTATGGCAAGTCGGTCTAGGGTCTCAACCCCAGCCTGGAAGGTACCAGCTGTGCTAGTGTCGATGGCTATACGGGCTTTAATTTCATTTTTCAATGGAGAGGATGTCAGGATGTGGTGACTGTTGGGGATTGGGATCCTGGGGCTCAGCAACTGGAAGAACAGCAGCTGGAAGTAAGCCCATCGTGGCTGGGTTCAGGAGGCCTGGTGCTCCAAAACAGAAAGGTATGGCAGTGGGGCTGTCATGGTGCAGGCAGGGCCACAGCAGGGCCCCCTGGAGGTGGCAGCGCTGAGGAAGAGTAACACCCATGTGGCACACTGTTGAGATGAGCTGGGTGGTTTGCATTCTGGGGTTCACTTTATTGACCTGCCATGCCCGTGTCTGGGGCAGGACCCGTGTTAGACCCATTAAAGGAATGCATGTAAGAGTAACAGAAAAGAGGGTCAATTGCTCATGCTGTTGTTCAAGTCTGGCATCTGGACTCTTGGGAAGAGGTCATGAACTGGTTGGTTTTCAGGCAAGGTTTTCGGCAGCCGCGGTATGTGTTAAGGCCACATACCCGGTATCAGTTATTTCGGGTGAGGAGTAAGGCACTCCCCAGGTAATGGTTGGTATATTCTTTCATACCCTCTAAGGTCTTGAATTTTGTTTTGTCTCTGGGTAACTGCGTGGAGTCTGCACCTGGTCTAATTTTTTGGACCTGTTTTAAGCACTTGCATCAGCCTGTACTGTTTAGTACCTTTCATTTCACGCCCTTCGCCTGTTCTGTCTCCTGACTCCATGGAGCTACGCACCCAATTTAATTATTTATTCATTTTTAAAATGAGAAACAGAATTAAATTTATTTTTGTGTTTTCACTTTGTGTGTGCTGGGATTATTGAATGAACTAACTGATCACTTCCTCCAAAGAATCCATTCCCAGCCTTGTCCTCCCAGGTCCAACCTGAAGTTGCAGCAGGGATAATATGAAGTCTGTGGGAGTGTTTCCAACCTGCACTGTGCTGCTAGAACTACAATTAAGGTAAGGCCTTGTTTTTCTTGTTATCTGCTGGCCATACTTTTCCTGGAAGGTTTTGGTTTGTACCCCAGGTTACCACCAGGACCCCTAGACAAAACACAAGCAGGGCCGCGTTAGGCACCATGAACCCATGCGACCTTGAGGGGCCCCAAAGGTAGTGGGCCGCAGGTGGCATATGTAGCGGGTCTGGTGGCGGGCACCAGCAGCAACACATTAACCAGCCCAGCAGCATAATTTTTTTGTCCGTCCCACCCCACTCCCTGCCTAGATCACCACAGCATCCTATAAGAAAATAAAATACTGCCCCTCCGATCAACATAGGCTAGCTGAGCAGCATTATTAGTACCTGGTAAGCCCCTGTGCTCCTCACTGACTGCACTAGCGAATTCTCTCCGGCTCCGCTCCAGCTCCCCAGCAACAACTGATGTCCTCATCCAGTTGCCCTTTCATGTGGTTTAGTCTATGAAGCTTAACATTTCTTGCTGCCGTTTTCCCATTGTGCCCAAAAATTGGGCCCCACCTCTCAAGGAACGCTAGACTGTCAGCTGGGTCCACGCCACCATCCTTCCTTCAATTCTGTCCCAGGAGGTTTCATGTTCCCCACGTTCCTCTGTTGTGCTGCACAGAACGTGCTGATGTGGGAGGAGGTGCTGTGCTGGAACCAATCACAGGGCTCCAATAGGTCCGTGGCTGTTTATCGCACCTCCTCCAACTCAACTTGAAAATTTCTGTTCCCCCCTCAGGTCCGTGTCTGCAGCATAAGTATGGGGATATGGGAGTCTGGAAAGGTAGAGAGCAGAACAGCAGAGGTAAAGACAAATATTGCAGCTGCTGGAGAGGAGCAATTTTTTTGCAATTTATTCTATTAACTATCTGTTAGAAATGTAATACTTCTAGTGTCTCCAGGTCATTGTGTCTGAAAAATCATGCAGTAGTTGGATTGATGTACAAAGATTACTGGGGGGTTTGTGGAGGGGAACGGAAGGGGGCCGGGAGAAGATGCAGGGCCAATCGAGGGGCCCAGTAATGAAGTTTGGTTGGGCCCTAAAGTCCTAACACTGGCCCTGAACACAAGGGGCTAAAAGGGGTGTTACAAATGTGGGGGCTCATACAGGACTTGTTTGAAGGACCCACTGTTTGGGGTGGACTAACTGAGGCTGGGGTCCCCACTACCAGTAGCTCTGGATATTTGGTAGTGCATCATTAGAGACCACCATTGTGGGGTGTTTTGGCACTCTTTTCCATCTTCTAGCAAGAGAAGGTGCCTGCCAGCAAAAGTGGGAGGTCAGCTGGACTGAAGCGGTGATGTTGATTGGCACAGGCATCACTCGTGTGGGGAATGTGCAGAGAAGACGCCATTTTCTCCCTGAGCTTGTGGTAGCAAGATGCAACTTGTGGCAGGAAAAGTAAAAGCAGTTATGACTGAAAAGGTCCCAGCAGATGAGCCCCAGGCCATTGTCCCAGCCTCCCTATTGTTCTGGCTATGGAAGTCAGCAGGAAGAGGAGTGGTGGAGGAGAAATGTCCGCATTGTGGATTCCAAGGAGAGGGAATAGTTTGGCTGCCATTATGCTCTGATTGTTCCAGGGGGCCTTTATCAGGACTATTCGTGGGCACCCCTTTCAACTATGTCTGGCCCAATCCTGCTCTGGCATTGGCAGGCACTGCATCATTGGTATCTCAGGGGAGTCTGGAAATATTTGAGGAAACTAAGTTATTTAAATCCTTGGAGGATGTAAAACTGCCTGTTCCCCCGGAGGAAGAAAGTAAGGGGGCCCCGATGTAATCATGGAGGCCATGGAGGAGGACCCTTGTGAGGATGCTGTGGGGCACAGTCATCTACCCAGCCCCATGGTACCCACCACTGTTGACTATCCTGTTGGCAGAGGGAGAGGTAGGGGTTGAGGACTTAAAACTGGCAACCCCCCCAGGTCCCAGGGGGTGGCCGCAAGTCCTCTACCTGGTGATGGTGGCTCTTAGGATATCCTAGGCAGCGAGTTTTCCTATTTAAGTACTCTGGTTAAGGTGAAAGGGGAGGAACAGAAAAGTGAAGCATGTGGGAGATGCCAGCAGTGCTGCCCCCTGGATGAGCTCCAAAAGCCTATCAATTTGCTGACCAGGACATGTATCGAGCCATCCCTTATTCTTATGAGCACCCTATTTTAAAGCTACCTGATAACACCCCATGCCTCCTGGTGCTGTGCAAGGCTACCCATGTCAGGATGGATGGACTTTTGCATAGCGACCCAGTGAACGTGCCTTACAGGACTCGGGTGTGCCTGGAGCCAGGTACTGCCCAGTGGACCAGTGTTTGAGATCTGAATCCGTGGTCACAAGCGGAGAGGTGGGTGAGGTGCAGAATACATGTTGAGTATCCAAGTGCTGAGTACCTTTACATCCCAGAAAGACTATGGGACATTATAGAGGAAAAGCGACCTGACTGAGTGTTTTGAGGAATGGTCAAAAGCTCCAACAGCAGTATGAGTCGTCTGGCCCACTGACTCAGGAGGTCATCCAGAAAGCCTGGGCTTTTGTCATTCATCCTGGCAGGACTAACTTTATTTAAACATTATTCTCTTGTCCAGGATGTGGCTGCTGGCTGTCACATGAAGCACTATATAATCTCTACTGACTCATTTGCTAATGAAACTACCAAGCCAGACCCTGCCTATTTTCCCTCAGGTGAAGTGCTCACTATTTAGAGGAAGATGCCCAGTACCTGTGATATGCCAGGACTGTTCCACAAGTTTGTTCGGCTGTACCTAGTAGAAGGTAAAGAAGAGATCTTAAAAAAAAAAAAAAGACTGTGCCCAGTGGATGGTGCTGCAGGACTGTTCCTCAGAAAATTAAAGGATGGGACTGTCTAATCTACCTCCCCACTGTGACTGTTTGTTTTTGTGGTTAAAGAAAGTGGGTTTTCTTTCCCAGAGAAGTGCAACTTGTTTGAACTGTTTTCTATTATTCAGATATCATGTTTAGATAGCTTTGTTAAGGGCTGCCTGGCATTATTGTTTTTATCATTTTAATCTTAATTACAGTTATCATCATTCTGGGCAGGAGCAGCTCCACAAAGTGGTCACGGGAAAGCAGGCCGGGGGTGTTGGATTGGCTGGCATGCTCTTGGGTGAGCTTCCAGGTGGGGAGGTGCACAACCCATTTTGGTGGGTACCCTCACCGGATGGCGAGTTGCCCCATTACCAGGAGGAAATGGATTTAAGGGGGGGGAGTGTATGTCACCCCTTTTGGGGTTGGCTTACTATGTCATATTCTCCCCTGTTTGACTAGGCTCCTGTTTTTGGGCCTCCAATGTGGAGGCGTTGCTCTGTGCCCTGGTTTAAAAGGGGGAGGGTTCTCTGCAAGGGGGAGCTGCAGGCTGTATGTAAGGCAAGTCGAGCAGGGGGCTCAAACCCTCAGCCTGGAGGTACTGACTGTGCTAGTGTTGATAGGCTACATGGGATTTTCCTTTTATTTTCAATGGGAGGATGTTGGGAGTGTTGTGACTGTTGCAGACTGGGATCCTGGGGCTCAGCAACTGGAAGGACAGCAGCTAGTGGTAAGCCCATTGTGTCTGGGTTCAGGAGGCCTGGTGCTCCAAAACAGAAAGGTATGGCAGTGGGGTGCCGTAGTGGTGGCAGGGCCCCTTTAGGTGGCAGCTCCGAGGAGGATGTTAACCTGGTGTGGCACACTGTAGAGATGAGCTGGGTGGTTTGCATTCTGGGATTCACTTTATTGGGCCTGCCATGCCCGTGTCTGGGGCAGGACCTGTGTTAGACCCATTAAAGGAATGTATGTAAGAGTAACAGAAAGGAGGGAGCCGTGTCGCTCACGCTGTGGTTCAAGTCTGGCATCTGGACTCTTGGAGAAGAGTTTCATGAACTGGTTAGTTTTCAGGCAAGGTTTTCAGGGTTAGCCACAGAATGAGTTTAAGGCTGCATCCCTGGTATTGGTTATTTTGGGGTGAAGAGTAAGGCACTCCCCAGGTAATGGTTGTGGACATGCTTTTGTACCCTCTAAGGTACTGAGCTTTGTTTTGGCTCTGGGTAACTGCGTGGAGTCTACGCCTGGTCTAAATTTTTGGGCCTGTTTTAGCACTTGCATCAACCTGGTACTAATTTAATACCTCTTATTTCATGCCCTATGCCTGTTTTGTCTTCTAGCTCCATGGAGCTGTGCACTACAAATTTATAAATTTTTAAATGAAAACGGAATTAAATTTCTTTTTGTGTTTTATTTCGTGTGTACTGGGATTACTGAATAAACTAACTGATCACTTCCTCCAAAGAAGCATTTCTAGCCTCGTTCTCCAGGCCCCAGCGAAGTTGCAAGAGGGGTAATCTGACGTCTGTGGGAGTGTTTCCAACCTGCACCACGCTGCTAGAACTGCAATTAAGGTAAGGCCTTGTTTTTCTTGTGATCTGGTGGCCTTACTTTTTCCTGGAAGGTTTTCAGTTTGTAACCCCAGGTTACTATCAGGATCCCTAAAAACTGGGGCTAAAGGGTTGACTATATACTTTTTCACAGAAAGGCTGGTCGATGCATGGAACAGCCTCCCAGTGTGGTGGTGGGGCAAAAGCTATGACAGAATTCAAGAATTCAGTTAAATTCAATGCAATTTTATTTTTTACCAGGAAAAACACCACTAAGATACTCATTTACGAGGTGGTCCTGGGGGGACACACATGAAATACATCACAGTACAAGAAGGTTATACAGAGTAGGGTACTGGAGGGATACACATGATGTAAACAACATGATATAATCAACATGCTGTAGGCAATAATACAATAAGGTTAGTACAGAGCAGTATGGGTACATACATAGGATAATAGATAAATCAATTACACAGTGCAGGAAAAGGAAAGAAAAAAAAGAAAAATGTCTACACCCATTTGGTAGGATAACAGGATGGTTGGGGTGAGAGATTGTGGGATAGGGAAGAGGCTAGCAAGTGCAGCTTTGTTGTTTGAGAAGGGAGGTAGGGAGGAGGGTAAGGCAAAGGGTTGTGGGATATTGACGAGGCTAGGATAGGAGAGTAAGGGTGGGAGACAAGGAAAAAAATGAATGCTAGGGAAGAAGGGACTGCAAGACAATATAGGGAACAAACTGAGGTTACAAATGGTGGGAAGGACAGCAGCTGGTGATAAGTGCTGAGGTATAAGTGCCTTGCACAGCTCTTAATGGCGGGGGCTAGCAGTAGCACAAATGAGGCTCTTGAATGATGGTTAGCTCTAACACTTGCATTTCTCTATCAGCAGAGGCTTTAGCAGTGATTTGAAAATGGATAAGCTAATGAAGTGAACCAGTTTTAGGCTAGTTTGTAGGGAGTTCCACAACATCGGTAAGGGGTATGTAATGGAAGACGTGCCAAAACAAGACTGAACCCTAGGGCTGTCAAGCAATATATGTATGTATATTTCCTGAGGGAGTACACACAGGCAGTAAACTGGAAGAGGCTGGTGATGTAAAGGGGAAGTTTATTGTTCAGGGCTTTGAGTGTCCAGATGGAGGCATTTCTCCACCTTCTGGTAGCCAAGGAAGACCAGCCTAGTAGGTTGTACAGTGTGCAGTGGTGTGTTTTGAATGGAGAGTCGGTGATAAACTTTAGGGACCTGTGGTACAGCACATCCAGCTTTGCAAGGATAGTTTTTGGGCAGTGACTATATGGGAGGTCTCCGTAATCGATGAGTGGTAGGGACGTTGTTTGGACAAGTCTTATCTTTGCTTCATAGGCGAGCAATCATTTGATATGAAAATAATCCTAACCTTTGTTTTAGCTTTTTAGTGAGCTCCTCAACATGGGTGGTGCATGTAAGCTTACAGTCTAGCCAAAACCCTAGGTATTTGAATCTATCTACTTTTCCAGGGTTTTGCCCAACGTAGTAATTATGTGGTATTGGGTGGTAGTGTTCCAGTAGTTGCTGGTCTTATGGATGGTGAGATGAACATGGTTTTAGTTTTCTTGGCATTGAGTAGTAGTTTCAGTTGTAACAGATTTTTCTGCAGAATATTGAACTCTTGTTATAGTTGCTCACATGCATATTCAATAGTAGGTCAAGCAATATAAAGCACCATTTCATCTACGAATAGATGAACACTGGTTGTGTTAATATTGTGGTTGATATTATTGATGTAAACCGTGAATAAAAGGGGGCCCAAGATGGAACCTTGCGGGACTCCTCTTAGGAGTGTTTTGAGTGGTGAAAGGTCACCCTGTGCTTTCACCTGTTGTTGCTTTCCGATGAGGTAACAGGAAAACCATTTTATAGCAGCACCATCCAACCCGAGGCTTTGCAGTTGGGACAGCAGTAGGTCGTGGTCCACCATGTTGAATGCTTTGCTTAGGTTGAGGATAAAGTGGCTACATGATTTCTGTCATCGATGGCAGTTTGCCAGTCGCTAGTGAGTTTGGCAAGCGCTGAGACCGTGCCGTGATTAGGCCTGAATCCAGACTGTATGGGACTTAAGAGTGTGTGTGTTTCCAGGAAGTCTCAATTGGGAATTTACCAATTTTTTGAGTAATTTTGACAGAGTAGGTAGTAGGGAAATTGGTCTGTAGGTATTTTCAAGTCACTCAAGTCACCAGATTTGAGCAGTGGAACAACTTGAGCTGTTTTCCACAGGGGTGGGAGTGCCCCTTCTGATAGTGACATATTAAAGAGGTGAGTAATTTGCAGAGCCAGATGATAGTAGCCTAATTTTAGGAAGGAGGGGTCAATTTGATCAGCCCCTGCACTTTTTTTTATTATCTATTAAATTTAGCAGATCTTCTACTTGCTTGAGTGTGACTGGCATATAGTTAAATTTGGGTGAGCAGGAGGAGGCATTATTTGGGTGCCTAGTTGCATCATTATTTTGCTGGTTTAGCAGCTTGGATATAGGGGAGGAATCAAATGCTAGGCCAGTGGTGGCAAAGTGATTACTTGAGGGCCTCTAAGATATCGTGTTTGTCTGTGCAAATGATATCACCAGATCTGATTTTGTTTGGCAGTGAAGATGCCGATTTATGCCCCTCAACTTCGTTCAGTATTTGCCAGAACTTAGCAGTGTTGTTCTTGGAGGATGCAAGCGCATTTTAATAATATTTGGCTTTTTCTGATCTGACCAGCTTAGTGCAGTGATTCGAATCTTTCAAAGGTGGCCCAGTCAGTTTCTGACTTAGTTTTCTGGCCTTTTTCCAGAGGGCATCTCTGTGCCACAAGGTGGCTTTTAAGTACTATTAAACCAAGGACAAGATTTTTTTCTAGGTCTGGTTTTTGTGACAGCAGCATGGGTGTTGATCACCTTTAGGACTAGGAACTGGGATAAGGTATACACTTCTGAAATGGTGGCAGCAAGATAGAATTCCTGCCATCTGATCCTACTGAGGTCAGCTAGGAAGGCTGTGGTGTTGAAATGCCGGCAGTTCCTTTTGTAGATATATTCTGATGCAGAGGTATTTTTTGGCGTGTGTCTTACACAGGCTATTGCCATGTGGTCACTGATGTCATTGTGGAATACTCCTATGTGGGAGATTCTATGTGGTTTGTTGGTGAGGATTACGTCTAGTAGGGTACTGCGGGAGGGTTTTTGAGACTGGGGTGGGTCACATTGAAATGAGCTGTTGTGACTGGTGGCATTGCACAGGTCTTTTAAGGGTGTGGAGCAGGGAGAGTTCCAGTCTAAGTTGAGGTCGCCCATTATGATGGTTTCTGAGTCAGAGAAGGTTAGCGTTTGTGGAGGAGATTAAGCATCTCGAGCCCTCCTGACAGGGGTCTGTAGCAGCCTAAAACAGTGATCGAGTCACTTGATGGTGATGAGATTTTACGGTGAGATTTTCTATATTCCTTAGGGATAGAGGAGGGGTCAATGACCAAGGTCGAGAATTTGTCTGATACATAAATTGCAACTCCCCAGAGTGTCTATCGACTCTGAAAATATTGTAAGAGGGGATGTTAATGCTCTTATCTGGGGTGAAGCTCCACAGCCAAGAGTCTGATACTACTAATACATCAGGAGTAGCATGTAGCACCCAGGCCTGTACACGGTCAAGTGTTTTTTAATAAGCTGCATGTGTTTATATGTAGGAAACTGATGCCTTTTAGGAGGGCTAGGTCAGCTGGGCAGAAATAGATGTAATTGGCCCTGGGTTTAATCCTACATTGCCTGAACAGAGCAGCAAGAGGAGGAGAAGCTTTATTATTCCATTTATCAAGACTTTTAAGATTGCTTGTCTAGATCGTTTACACATTGTGGGGTCTAACTGTTTTATCTGGGTGGCAGCGTGGTGGTGATAGAGGAATAGGGCATACACTGCTATTTGCACAGGTATACTTTGTGATCCAATACGATAGTGCTGCAGTCTAAGATTTCTATAGGATTCTACATCCCCCGAGTAGCTTGAACCGGAGTAGAGGTGGTCTGGAGTTGGGATAAGTTCTGAGTGTTGTAATTTCAGCCAATGTGGCATATGAGAGTTGGATATTAGGAGTAGTTGGCTTTGGATCTGGGCTGTTTGTGACATGAAAGTCGCACAGGAGGGTTAAAAGAAGGAAAGGAGTAAGACAGTAGCTGAGAGGGTTTGGTTTGGCATAGAGGTGTTCCAAGATTGAGATGTATGTTGGGTTTTGGGAGAAGGCTGTATGCTAAATACAGCCCAATGCACCATAGCGGTGTATATATATATATATATATATATATATATATATATATATATATATATGATATTGAAGGATAGGCTAGTCCTTGCTAAGGGTGTGTCAGATGGGGATATAGCTGCTTAGATAGGAACCATATAGAATGCATAGGATAGGCACAAAGGAACCTTAGCGGGTAGGAAAGGGAGGGTAAAAGCTGGAGATCAAGTAGGGTCTGCAGTATTACAGTAGGTAGGGAAAATGGGTAGACTAAGTGGGCCAAGCAGTTCTTATCTGCCATCTGTTTATGTCAATAACAGGCAGAGTCATGAGTTAAAGGTTTCCACCATATTTCAGATACAACAACTATGTCAGGATTTTAGAGGGCAGGCAGGAATTCAAACTTAGGCAAGTTAGATTGCAGGCTACAAATTTAAATAAGCAAGTTTAGATCATGTCTGACTTTCCATAATTGATCACTGTGGCATAGAGGACTTGCTCAGGGACCTGATTTCTAGCCACATCACCTGCAGTAAATAGAAGTATCAAAGAGGACATGTCTATGTACAGAGGACACAATGTATGAGAAAAGAAAAATAAGCACCTGAGATATGGAAAGAGATTCAAGCCACACAATATCAGACACCTTTCGTGCATTTTTCTATGTGTTGTAAAAGGCAAAACGTATGAATTAAATACTGAAAGCAATTCTAACTGGTCCGTTGTTCATGAGGGTTTAGCATCATTAACCAAACCATTTTTTTAAACTATATGCTTATTGGTGTATCCAAAGTACATGCAGAAAACTTATTGACACAGCACATAAGGATATATAATATTACACTGGGGTCGCCACTCTTTTTAATACACTCACAGCAAGTAAAACATACCATGTCCATAAGATATGTGTTAAGGGGGTACTACCATAATATAAAAATGTATAAAGTAGGTGACAAACAGTCCAAATGCCATGTCATTGAGTCCAAGAGTGCATGTAGTAAATTCAAAACTGGAAGAAGAGTTGATCTTCATAGTCTCTAATTCCTACTGAGGAAATGAGAATTACATGCTATTATTGAAGCTGGTGCCACAAGGCCAAAAATAAATTAAGATTATGGCTCTGTTTAATAATTATAAACTTTCTGGAAAGTTGTTGGAAAAATCAACAAAGTGTTTAGGATAAACAGGGACAGTAGTATATATATATATATATATATATATATATAAATAACAACATCAGCACTGGAAATCATCAATTTAAGCACCCACCATAGCCTCACATACTGGAAATGTGTCCCAAAATGTTTTTGTCACTGCCAACAACTGATGCAGCAGACTGTGCTCCTGTAAAGGAGGAAATAAAGATAATGGAGGTTAGCTAAGCTACTATTTATGGTAGAATGACCATCCCACTGGCCTGTTGGTGCAGCAGTTGAATTTCTGTGTGGCACCAGCCGACCCAGGTTCGGGAACCAACCCAGGGAGCTGGAGGGCTGGCCAGGGGAGGAGGCTTGAGTGTCCCATGGACAGCTCATCTTCTCCAGGAGGGGAGGACAGCCTCAGGACTGACTGGCCCCTCAGGCGGAGGTCTGGGAAACAGCATGCATTGAGGCAGATGCAGTGGGGAGGACGTCATGATGTCGGGCGCTATATGTCCTGACTTCAGGGCACTCATGACACCCATCAGAACATGGGAAAACACTTCCAGGCTCCAGGTAGATGGAACTCCAGAGCAGACTCCTCATGGCTTCCACCTGCCTGGCCGGTCCTGGATCCCCGACAAGACAAGAAGTGTTGGGGTGGCAGCTCCACCTTGTCCCTGCCTGGGGGGGGTAGAACCATGCCTCCATGGGGGATTCCGGGATGGCTGGCTCAGGTAGGTGGCTGAAGTGGGGGCAGACTCCACTGGGGCTTTTGAAGGTGTGGGGGCTGGAGAGATGGTAGGAAGGATAAAAAGAGATTTCAAAAAAAAAAATAGAAATGACCACCCCAGCTAACATCACGAGTACAAGGAAACTGTTATAACATCTCGAACAATTAAACAGAAAGGCAGTGCAATGTCCACTGCTTGGAAAAGTGTGGCAAACCTGAGATGCAGCACAACAAATCCTCAGGTGGCACCTTTTCCCTCTGGTTTGGAATCCGTAGCTTCAGCTCTTCAGGAGCACACTAGAACATGCCATTGTGCCCATTTTAATGCTTCTGCTGTATCTGAAAAAAAATGTACATTTTTCCTTGGTGGGTGATGCATAGTCAGGCAGGAAAAAGCATGCCACGTGAAATATCTGCTTCATGAAGAATCGCCCGAGCCCTGCTGAATCTTCTTTTTCATTCTTGTAGCATAACTGAGATTGGGGTATAAATGAACATGTTGTCCCTCATGTAGCAGACTTTTCTTTTGTCATGCAAGCCCCAGCACAAAATCCCTTGACCCCACTCCATCTAGTACCATCACAATTGCTCTGGGTGCATCTGGGTTATTGGGTCTACCACAAGCTGCCACTCTGTAGGCCTTCTGAATGTGAAACAGTCTGGTTGTAAAGAGTTCTCCACGTTGCTGTTCTAGCCAGTCCATTAAAAATAATGGGAGGTGGTATCCTTCACTCCATTCTGGTAAACCCACCACACGAATGTTGGACGATCTGGCCTGGTTCTCTAAAGATTTGAAATATGCTTTCAGGTGTGTTTCCTTTCACCAGATTCGCCACAGCACCAAGGCCACCTCAGAGCATTTTTTGCTGTCCATCATCTCCATTTTAAGAGTCACCATATCCAGTTCCAAGGATCTTACTCTGTTAGTCATGGAACTGAATTTATCTGCTAGTCCTGAAATGGTTTGAATTAAGCGGGCTCAAGTGTCTCTTCATTGTCTTCAGATGAGACAGCAGTAGCATTTCTGGGAGCAGACCTCATGGTCGGTGGGTCTGGGAGTGATTTGCCTTTATCTACCTAGTTTTGCTGCTTATCTTTCTGTAGATTGCCTATGCTGGAGCGAGAATGTTCCCATACCAATAACAAACAGGAAAACATCACAGTTTGTCAAAATCAAAGTTTTAATGCTGCGGCACAACTTCCAGTATGTGGACCTTCAAGCTCAGGCTACCATATAGCTGGCTCCACAGCACCTCCCCAATTGTTGAATACTCCATTTCCATCCATTGTTTAATAAATGCACTTAATAGTGTGATTCCTTTAATAGGCCCTTAATGGATAGGTGTGACAGGGTTGAATAAGGTTGTGTTCCATTTGTTACAGAAAGTGTTAAATGCAAGGATCTGTTCTATTCTCACCTTTTCTGTTTCTTTTCATAGGTTTCATAGGGTTTACAAGCATGAATAGACAGACGTCCTTAGGTTGCTTGCCTTAAAATTTAAAATGTCCCATGTATGTTTGAATAGAAAACATCCAATCTTATTTTAAACTGTTCCATTGTACTGCTGGTAACCACCTCATATGGTAAGCCATTCCAGTGTTTAATCACTCTTTGACTAAACCAAGATTTTCTCCTTAGTGATTTCCATCTGTTATTTACCAATTGAAATGGATGTCCCCTAATATTATGTATTTGTTCCTTATGAATAAGACCATAATCTGACCATAATGCTTTATCATGTAAAGCTCTAAAAGTCATACACATGTCCCCCCTCAGTCTCCTATACCGTAGAGAGAACATATCTAGGTATTTAAGTCTCTCTGGGTAACTCATATTCAGGGACACTGGTTTACCGTGATTGCGAAAGGGCAAATTCCGTTTTGCACATAGTAAAAACCGGTATTGCCACCGGTGTCTGCCAAACCAAAATCCGTTTTTACCGGTGTTTTGTTTTGTGCACTTTATTTAGCAATTTTTAACTGTGTTGACATGCATTTTAGCAATTTTTACCTCCACTATTAATACATCAATCCATCCTTGTACCAATTAAAGTTATTGTAGGTACAAGATGTGATAACAGCAGCAGCAGCACTATGGCCCACATCCTTCAGGATAAGTAGTAGCAACAACACTATGGCCCCACCTCCCTCCGGTGTGACAGAAGCAGCAGCACTGCAGTCTTCCATCCTGCAGGTGTGACAGCAACAGTACTCACGTTCCCATCCCTCAGGTGTGATGGCAGTGAATCAGCACTATGGTCCCCTTCCATCAGGGGTGATGGTGGCAGCACCACCAATACTTCCAGCCCCTCCAACACAGTGAATACAGTCAGCCCTGAAAACAAACACTGCAAGTATGCCACCACACCAAATAAATCCTGGCTGAATGTACCATTATTTTGTACTGTGTGTCAATGCTACATTATGGAAAGGAGCATAGCATAGGGCATTGCCAATGCTGGCTCTGTATGCCTTTTCATGTCACCAGGTACTTAAATAAAAGAGACAAGCTAAATTAAATAAAATTTGGTTTATAAATGTGCAGAAAGTGGTGCAAAAAGTAGAAACAGTCCAAAATCATATACATTAAAATGTCAAAATTTATAATCAGCAAAAATTAAATCGATAAGGATAAACCAAATACTGTAAGAAATAACATTTAAAATGTATATAAAAATAGTAAAAGTGCAGAAACAGTGGAGAAACTAACATTTTGGACTAAAATCCACAAACATTAAAATGTGCAAAACGTGAAACAGTAAACTGTGCAAAAGAATCAGTTAATCTAAAGCCCTTACAATTTAATTGAACATTTTGTTAACTAACAAAACAGCTAAGCAGTGCAACTAATACATAAAGTACCCTATTTATCGAACATTAACATTGAAAACAGTCGCAAATTGTCCACCCAAGAGTTTCTCCTTTGATCCGTATGGATCTGACCATATACAGAAAATGACCTTTCAACATCAGCACTGGACACTGGGACCCAAATTGCCTGCTGGGCAGCTCTAGCCAGCACTGGTAGCTGAGGCTCCACAGACTTCCAGTACTGACCCAGATCAAAGTCCAACTTTCCTGGCAAGTCACTGAGGTCTTGTCTTATGTAGAGATCCCAATCCTTTTTCAAAGCTGCCGTATTGTGAAGTCCAAACATTGGAATGTCCTCTGCATATTGATTGTAGTCCTTGTTCAGTTTAGGCAGATTGAATGGGTCTAGTATGCGACATGCCTTGAAAAACTGGAGCGAAGGATTTGACCCCATATGCTTGCCGAGTTTGTTTAGCGCTACACTGAAAGCTTTTTGAAATACCAAAACTTGATCCTGCTTGGCCCGGCCTCTAAGCTGATGAAGCTGCTCATCAGTTTTCTCTCCAAAGCCATCAGTCTTTAACACACCAGCCTCAAATCTGTTCTTGATTGCCATTAGTGTATCGTAGATAGACACAGCCAGTGGTTTATCTTTCAATTGCAGCATGTGTATTGTCTCTATTATGTCCATACTATTTTCTGCAATAAATGTAGTCTGAATTTGAAGCTCTCCCATCCATTCGGATAAATAAGTACTTAGCGATTTCAATGAATTGCATCATCTGGTCTTCCTGCAAGAAATCTGCGTAAATATTGCAAGTGGGTGGCATGGTATTTCACAGCCTCAAACCATGTGTTCCAGCGTGCTCAGTACGTGGAAAGTGTTATTCTCCACCCCAACTCTGTGAGGAATGCCAGGTACTCCCTTTTCGTTTTGGGGACTGCTGGAACACATATTTAATCTGTGCACCAGTTTGTTCGCTAACTCAAAATGGTGGCACCCATGTGTGCCTACAAGTGACAGGACATGTGCCCAGCAACCACATGGATGACATGGTCCCCAATAACTCCCTGTAATGCATCATTGAAACATTTAATCATGTATCTGGCATTGTCAGTGACAAAACCCACAACTTGTTCCATCTCCACCTCATATTTCTGCAGAGTTTTAAAGCGCTTTCATGAACACTTGAATGGTTCACTGCGCACCAACTCCATGGTATTTGCAATGTAAGATTTACCACCATCGATAACAAAAACAATGTTCAGTACACACCGAGCATCTGAATCTGTGGATTCATCACACATTACTGTGATGCTCTTTCCTTTCACTTGTTGGCGAATTGACTCCTCCATCTCATTCTGCAGTTTTGGCAGGTAGTTCTGACGGAGAGTGTCTGCCTTTGGAAGTGCACCTATGCTCTTAATATACTTTCCCATCCAGTCTCTGAGGCAGGGTTGATCAAGTTTCTCAATTGGAATATTGGCCCCACACCAAGCCCTCAATGTCGAGAACTGTTTCTTCCCTTGAAGCAGCAGCAGAAGTGGTGGCGTTGAAACTCGTTTGTAATGTTACCTGTCTGTTCTCACTTTTCTCTTTCTGGCTCGTGTTTTTTAAATGCTTTTTGCTGTTGCAGTGGTCTACAACGGTATCCTTCTGGATGTGGTCCACTGGATGGGCACAAAACCGGCAGAACATTTTCCCTCCATCTTCATACATTCCCATTGCCTTGAACTGTAGTGCACGGTCTTTCACAGTAATGCTGGAGATTTTGGCCATCTTTCGTGGTGGTGGTGTTGCCATCTTGATGGTGTAGTGATGCGATATTTCCAAAGAACTAAAAGTGACAAAGCAGCAGATCACTAACACCACTTTCACAGATTGACCTACAAAAAAAAAAAAAACAACACGTAAGGAATAGTTCTGCAACACCAACAAAGCATTCACAATTTTAGCATGGAAGACCCACTAGTGGGCAAAAAGAAAGCAAACTGTACCTTTTACGGTGGTCTTGAATACACTAGCAGCAGATCACGTCCAACAGCACTTCAAGGCCTGAAATCATAATTGAAATGTTTACATGTGGCCCACAGAAAAATGTACACATAACTGTTAAAAAGATATCATCATCCGCATCCTCATCCTCATCAATGCATTCTCAATCACAGCTTGCCACCAACACCACACATACTTACTTGAAGAGTGGCGCAAAGGAATAAGCATGACTGCATGAGGTGCTGGTAGCAGTGTTGGCAGGTGGTTCAACACCAGCATGAATTTGCATCAGTGCACAGGCATGGTGTTTATGAAGACTTCACAGACTCCCAGCAAGATGGAAACAGCAGTCTTGGCGATTCTTCAGTGCGAGACAGCAGCAGGTGCAGCCCCACCCCTCAGGTGTGGCGGCGGCAGGGTGCAGCCCCTCAGGCGTGGCGGGCAGCAGGTGCAGCCCCACCCTCAGGCGTGGCGGCAGCGGTGCAGCCCCCACCCCTCAGGCGTGACGGCAGCAGGTGCAGCCCCACCCCTCAGGCGTGGCGGCAGTAGGTGCAGCCCCCACCCTCAGGCGTGACGGCAGCAGGTGCAGCCCCCACCCCTCAGGCGTGACGGCAGCAGGTGCAGCCCCCACCCCTCAGGCGTGACGGCAGCAGGTGCAGCCCCCACCCCTCAGGCGTGATGGCAGCAAGTGCAGCCCCCACCCCTCAGGCGTGGCGGCAGCAGGTGCAGCCCCCACCCCCTCAGGCGTGGCGGCAGCAGTGCAGCCCCACCCCTCAGGCGTGGCGGCAGCAGGTGCAGCCCCACCCCTCAGGTGTGGCGGCAGCAGGGCAGAATGATGGTACTCACCCAATGCCATGTACCAAAGCTTGACAGGAACTCAGGCGTAGATAAAACCCGAACCACCAGGCTCCAAGGTGGACTCCGTCGTTCAGTCCCTAACATCTTGCTGCCTGGATTGGTTTATTATATATAAACAAAGTGCATCCGATTAAAACAAATCCAAAACTGATTAATGGGGATTGAGGATGTTAATGGAGAGATCAACAATCTGTACCAGACAATAAACCAACCAGGAATTGCACCCACAGTAAATTGGGCACTTTCTAACTTGTCCTCATGAAAATGGACCTCTTAGTTTTCATGTCGGAGCTCAAACTCAGAAAGGTGTTCCACCAGCAGAGGCACAGCCGCCCATAACCACCGTGTAGTTCATGGCTTCATCTCCCTATCCCCTGCAGTCAACAGAAATAAATTGATCTTTGCACCCAATCACCAGTTTGAGTGATCACCAGGTGCAAAGATTATAGTGCCTGTGGGGACTCAGAGAGGTGAAGCCCCAATCCGTACAGTGGTCAGGCTTCACCTCTGCTGGTAGTTCTACTAAGAACTTATCAATTCTCTGTAGTTCCCCTCAACACTTCCAAATATATTCCATTAGACATTCCTGCAAAGTCCAACTAAGTGGTAAGATTATTACATGCAGTTATACAGTTTATCAACTTTCTTTGTTTACCCCTAGGTAATCCGATGCTTACATCCTCCACAATTGATCAAGGAAACCAAGGAGGAAAATCTGCAGTTGACAGTTTGAAGGGCACAGATTAGACATGGAATGGTTTATTAAATTATTTAGTTTGATGTGGCTTAATAAAGTTATTTTGTCCAACTGTGTCTATTATTCTACATACACACACACACACACACACACACACAGCATTCATACATGACACACACAGGCATACACAGACACACACATGGCGCACAGACACATGCATGCACAGATATGCATAGACATGCACGAACATGCACAGAAACAGACATGCATAGGCACACACACACACACACACACACACACACACATTTGGAACACATTTTATACACATTTTATATTGTATTTCTTTCATGGAAAGTACAACCAACAAAATATAAAACGCAGAGCGTGGCATGGACCCCGCAGCCTGGCATGCATGCTGGAAAAAATGGTTCTGCACCAGTATGCCTGTTCACCCCTCCCTCCCAGGCCAGAACCATTTTTCCCAGCATGTGACCAGTCCACCCAGCCCGTCCGCCTGCCGACCATCAAAACAACAACTACCAAGCGTGGCATGGACCCGGCAGCCTGGCATGCATGCTGGAAAAAAATGGTTCTGCGCCAGTATGCCTGTTCACCCCTCCCTCCCAGGCCAGAACCATTTTTCCCAGCATGTGACCAGTCCACCAGCCCGTCCGCCTGCCGACCATCAAACCACCAACCACCAGAGCGTGGCATGGACCCGGCAGCCTGGCATGCATGCTGGAAAAAAATGGTTCTGCGCCAGTATGCCTGTTCACCCCTCCCTCCCAGGCCAGAACCATTTTTCCCAGCATGTGACCAGTCCACCCAGCCCGTCCGCTTGCCGACCATCAAACCACCAACCACCAGAGCATGGCACAGACCTGGCAGCCTGGCATGCATGCTGGAAAAAAATGGTTCTGCGCCAGTATGCCTGTTCACCCCTCCCTCCCAGGCCAGAACCATTTTTCCCAGCATGTGACCAGTCCACCCAGCCCATCCGCCTGCCGACCATCAAACCACCAACCACCAGAGCATGGCACGGACCCGGCAGCCTGGCATGCATGCTGGAAAAAAATGGTTCTGCGCCAGTATGCCTGTTCACCCCTCCCTCCCAGGCCAGAACCATTTTTCCCAGCATGTGACCAGTCCACCCAGCCCGTCCACCTGCCAACCATCAAACCACCAACCACCAGAGCGTGGCACGGACCCGGCAGCCTGGCATGCATGCTGGAAAAAAATGGTTTCTGCGCCAGTACCCTGTTCACCCTCCCTCCCAGGCCAGGAACCATTTTCCCAGCATGTGACCAGTCCACCCAGCCCGTCCGCCTGCCAACCATCAAACCACCAACCACCAGAGTGCATGCACGGACCCGGCAGCCTGGCATGCATGCTGGAAAAAAATGGTTCTGCGCCAGTATGCCTGTTCACCCCTCCCTCCCAGGCCAGAACCATTTTTCCCAGCATGTGACCAGTCCACCCAGCCCGTCCGCCTGCCAACCATCAAACCACCAACCACCAGAGCGTGGCACGGACCCGGCAGCCTGGCATGCATGCTGGAAAAAAATGGTTCTGCGCCAGTATGCCTGTTCACCCCTCCCTCCCAGGCCAGAACCATTTTTCCCAGCATGTGACCAGTCCACCCAGCCCGTCCACCTGCCGACCATCAAGCCACCAACCACCAGAGCGTGGCACGGACCCGGCAGCCTGGCATGCATGCTGGAAAAAAATGGTTCTGCGCCAGTATGCCTGTTCACCCCTCCCTCCCAGGCCAGAACCATTTTTCCCAGCATGTGACCAGTCCACCCAGCCCGTCCGCCTGCCAACCATCAAACCACCAACCACCAGAGCGTGGCACGGACCCGGCAGCCTGGCATGCATGCTGGAAAAAAATGGTTCTGCGCCAGTATGCCTGTTCACCCCTTCCTCCCAGGCCAGAACCATTTTCCCCAGCATGGCCCAGTCCACCCAGCCCGTCCGCCTACCGACCATCAAGCCACCCAACCACCCAGGCGTGGCATGGACCCGGTAGCCTGGCATGCATGCTGGAAAAATGGTTCTGTGCCATGTACCCTGTTCACCCCTCCTCCCAGGCCAGAACCATTTTCCCAGCATGTGGCCAGTCCACCCAGCCTGTCCGCCTGCCAACCATCAAACCACCAACCACCAGGCGTGGCACGGACCCGGCAGCCTGGCATGCATGCTGGAAAAATGGTTCTCGTGCCAATATACCTGATTCACCCCTCCTCCCAGGCCAGAACCATTTTTTTCCAGCATGTGACCAGTCACCAGCCCGTCCGCCTGCCGACCATCAAGCCACCAACCACCCAGGCGTAGCGCGGACCCGGCAGCCTGGCATGCATGCTGGAAAAAATGGTTCTGTGCCAGTATCTGTTCACCCCTCCTCCCAGGCCGAACCATTTTCCCAGCATGTGACCAGTCCACCCAGCCTGTCCGCCACCAACCATCAAACCACCAACCACCCAGAGCATAGCACGGACCCGGCGGCCTGGCATGCATGCTGGAAAAAATGGTTCTCACGCCATATGCCTGTCACCCCTCCTCCCAGGCCAGAACCTTTTTCCCAGCATGTGACCAGTCCACCCAGCCCGTCCGCCTGGCGGCCATCAAACCACCAACCACCAGGCGTGGCATGGACCGGCAGCCTGGCATGCATGCTGGAAAAAATGGTTCTGTGCCAGTATGCCTCGTGTTCACCCCTCCTCCCAGGCCAGAGCCATTTTTCCCAGCATGTGACCAGTCTGCCAGCGGATCAATCTACTGGCATTACTTTTTTACAATGATGATATCATCATCATCATCATCATCTCATCATCATCATCATCATCAGTTTGTTGTTTGGCATAATAAGCCATTACAATATTCTAAAAAAGTAAAACTAGAACACAAATACATCGTAGCATACAGCAGCACAGTTAGAGCTTCAATATTAGATACATGAAATTACCTTTGTGTTGCAGGCTTATATCAAAATGCACTCACTGTGTCTCCACTCCATTCACTCCTGTGTCACTCCTATATTATACTGCTCCTGATAATTCCTTGTCAAAATAACTAGTGCTCAACCTACTAAAATTAGTGAATCTAAGAGCTAGAGACACAGCACAGAGTTTTTATTTGCATTGACTGTTACTTACTCGCTTTAATGGGCGTTCAGGTTACATCCAGGTTGGCACCCATGTGTAGTTCAATTCAGGCAGTTCAGGTTAGCCATAGATTAGCCTAGATTCACAAATTTTAGTAGATTGAGCAGCTATTTTGAAGACCTCCTGTCCCATCCCTCCTCAATCCTCCTCCTAACACACCAGTGTTCTGTCCTGTCCTCCTGTCCCACTGTGACTGTCCCCGTCCCACAGTGCCCCCCTCCTATCCGGAGACCCCAGTGTCGCCCCCATCCCGAACACAAAAGCGCTGTCTGCACTGCAGTGGGCACTAGTACTCACAGTCAGTCACAACAACACCGATGCGATGGTCCTTCTCGGTGGAAATAGGCGCGTCAGCTGCTCGTTCCCAATCCTCACCGAGACTTTGTTCGTTCGTCGGGCGGGCGGATCAGTGGCTTTCCCAGAGACCTGCTGGATGATCGGTGGTAGATGGAAGGGTCAGCGCCGTCAGTGGGGCTAGTAGGGCTACTACGGGTGTGTTCCTCCTACATGGCTAGTAGGGCACAGTCACCACAGCAGCACACAGTGTACAAATAGTCTCCGCATTTATTTCATCTATTTTTTTTCTTGTCTCACTAATTTATGTGCTATTAGCAGGACTGTGCGCTACTAGTGCTATTTTTCAGTTAGAGACAAAGTGGGGACTTTAGTAATGGCTTTCGCTATTGAGTAATAATGCCGTTTGGTTGATGTCTCCGATTTTACCTGAGTTCTGAACTGCATCGCTGATCTAATTCTGCAGCATGCGGTTAGAACTCAGGTAAAATGTTTTATCAATAAGCAACATTCAATAGCGAAAGCATACTAAAGTCCCCACTAACAACTAATGCACTAGTAACATAACCTAATCAACATAAATTAGTAGAGTAGAAAAAATAGATAAAATCACGGAGACTACTTTAGTTAATCCTGCTGCTCCCCACACACAACAAAACCAGTGCAGTATCATTGGCGCCCTTTCTTACAACCCACATTTCAGAAAACAGGCTAGAATATTGGTATTTTGCACTTACTACACAGCACTCCAGCCAAATGCTCACGTCAGCGTAGAGGGACAACAGCAACAATCCTAGAGCAGCAGGAGAACCAGCAAGAAGGCAGACTGCACGCTTTGCTTCTCCTTTTAAAGCCCAAGATCACGGCAACTCCGTGAACAAACGCTAGTTCTGTTTTGGCGTCGAAAATCCGAGGGCCAATCAGGAATCCACATTTTTTCCCGTTCCTCCGTGAAAACGGCAAACCAGTGTCCCTGCTCATATTGTAACATTATTTTATCATCTTTGTTGCTCTTCTCTGTACACTCTCTAATTTAGCAACATCACTATTTTTGTAAGGTGCCCAAACTTGAGCACCATACTCTAAATGAGGCCTAACCAGAGCCTGATATAACGGAACAATAACTTTTTTGTCTCTACTCTTAATATGCCTTACTATGCAATTAAGTATTTGATTTCCTTTTTTTGTAATTATACTACAATGTGTACCAAAATGGAGATCAAAGTTATAGTAATACCTAAATCGTGTTCTTCACAAGTGACAGGTAATGTTTTATCCATCATACTATAGGTAGATTTGGATTTTAACTCCCAAGTACATAACAGTATACTTATTCACATTCAACTCCAGTCTATGTTGAGTTGTCCAATTCCCTATATTCTTAAGGTTTTTTGCATTTTATAATAATAATAATAAGTTTATTTATATAGCGCCTTTCAGTATACCAAGGCGCTGAACATATCAAACCACAACATTGGTACCATCTTCAGTATTATTAACAATTGCCCCAATCCTACAATCGTCAGCAAATTTAGTTAGCCAAATATTATTGTGATCACATTTGAGTAAGGATACATAAATATTAAAGAGACAGGGTCCCAAGACAGAACCCTGGGGGACCCCGATGATCACCTTTGCCCAATCTGACATGGTTCCATTAATGGTCACCCTCTGTCTCCTCCCTTCCAACCATGATGTAATCCAATTTAGCAAATTAACATCTAAATTCATATTTTGCAATGTCCTTATCAACACATCATGTGGCAGTTTATCAAACGCCTTGGAAAAATCAAGAAAAAACACATCCATAGCCTCCCCTTTATCCAAGGCCATGCTTACTTTTTCATAAAAGGACAACATATTGGTCTGACATAAGCAGGACTTCATGAAACCATGTTGTGTATGATCTATCAAATTCTGGCTGTCTAGATGTTTTAGAATCATCTCTTTAATTATGCCTTCCAAAACCTTACATATAATGGAGGTTACGCTTATAGGACGAAAGTTTTCTTTAGCAGACTTGGGTCCTTTTTTTTAAATCGGTACAACTACTGCATCCTTCAACTCTGGACAACTTGTCCACAATCTAGGACTATTGAAAAATAAATGTTAATGGTGGTGCCAGATTTTCTGATAATTCTATTAATATTATTAGGTGCATATTGTCTGGGCTAGGAGATTTATTGATGTTTAGTTTGTTCAAACATCCCTGTACCTCTTTGACACTCAATTTAACTTTTCTGGAACTGAAGGTAATTTTTTGCGAGTTAATAGTAGTGGTAGTATTAAATAGTGAACAAAAATATGTATTTTGGATATCTGCCATTTCCTTGTCATTTGCTTTATCTCCATCTAATTTTTTTAAAGGGGCCTATGACATGCGATGGTGTTTTCATTCTATTTATGTGTGCATAGAACAATTTAAAATTGTCCTTAGTTTTAGAAGCAAGGGTCAATTCATAATTGGCCTTAGCTTTCCTAATAGTTGATTTAATTTCCTTAACCAAGGCCCTATATACTTTCATACCCTCGGGATCATTAGTTTTTCTTAATGTTCTATACAATACATTTTTTTTATTAATCATTTTTTTTATAGAATTATTAAACCATCCATTATTATTTTTAACTTTATTATGCATTTGTTTTTTATGTATATGAATTCTTGTCTTTCTGGTTGCACAACCAAATGTTCTCGTGAGACCTAGAAACTGATCACTCTCATGGTCTTGCGATTCTCCGCCTCCTGCTTCACTCTGCCTTCACTTGCTGTTTCTATCTTTTCTTTCTCCTTGTGTATCTGCAGTTATAAAAATATATGTAAATCTTTATGTGAAATTGGGATCCCTTAGTTTGAAATGTATATAGTTATACTGTTGAAATGACTGCATAAAGCTATTTAGAATTTAGGGGGTTAACCTGATATTAAGTTTGAGCTCCTCTCAGGCTTGTTTGCAAACTCTTTTGCAGAGCTGTCAGCAGGAGGCCAGCTTGGGTCACTGTTCTATTTGCAAGTCTGCTCTGCAAAGAAACTGACAAGAACTCTGATACATTTTGTGAGAAACATGATGTCTCCTTAACAAGCTCAGAATTATGAAGTTAACTGTCAGGCAAAGACTTGTTATAAAAAGAGCAGCATTATTTTTGCTAGAGAGACTTCTTGGAAACTGAAAAGAAACCCTCAGATGAAGGACTTTTGTCTTCTTTGTTTGTACTGCCTTTGTATTTAGCTATCCTAAATAATATATATATATATTTTTATTCTGTTATTATTGATAATAATAAAATGCTACTTACAAATTGTATAACTCTCCTAGTTTTCCTATGCTTCCTGACCTATGCTTCAACAACAGATGGTGTCAGACTAAATGGGATTTACACCATGCAAACTCTAAGCCAGAAGTTTGTGCATGGGTACTGGATCTGGTACCAGGAAGGGTTCCATATCATGACAGTGGTCACAAAACAGCGGTCGCTATCACAATGAGTGTACATTGCGAAAAGCAAAATGGCATGTACACTTCTTGCTCAACACCACAGCCAACAACCAAAACTACAGTTATACCAGCCCGGTAATGCTGAGGGTTGAGGCACTGGATACCACACCTTATGCCACACCAGTGACCCGGGTTCAGGAATGGACTCCGGTCACTGGAGTCAAGGAAGCAGACGGATCGAGAGCATCTGCTGACAGCTCTCCTTCCTCGGGTATGGGGACAATGCAGTGCATCAGACTGGCACCCAGTGGTGGCTGGGTGTCGGCACAGGCACGCTGTCCAGAATGGGGAGGGACCACATCCAGGGCATTAGACTGCCTTTTAGGAGGCAGAGACAGTCACTCTGCCTTTGCACATTCATGGGCACTGGGGTGTAAAATTGGAGGAAAAGACAGAGCTGGCAGGCTCCATGATGGCCAGGTCGGAGCCTGCACCGACCTCCAGCAATCTGGATGTTACTTCCAGGAGTGGGGGGAGGCCAGCACCCCTCGCCACTGGTCCTGTTACGGGGGGGTGGCAACCTGTGGAGGATGACTGTGTGGGATGGGTGTGGGGAAGCCTGGCCAGAGAGATGAGTCACCTCCAAGGGAAGGGACTAGAGCTGCCTGCCCGCTCCAAGGAGGAGCAGAAAAAAGTGTATATGGAAAATAAAAACAACAGTTATGAGGGGAGCTGTGCCCCCCCACACTCCCCCTCATGGGGTGCTTCGCCCCCTATACCCCCCTGATTATAGATTACCAGCTCCAGGGGGGTGCATGTCAAGGAGGGGGAGACAGTCCAAAAACAAAATCCTGGCAAAAGCACAAAACGTTACTCCTCCCTAGCCCCGAACCCTGTGCCTGCTGCGCCACAGCTAGCCAGCCTCACCACCACACCACACAGCTAGCTCGGCAGCGGCACATCACACTGCATCATACACACTGTCTTCCCTATCCTTCCCCTTCTGGTCACTGTCCTACATTACCGCAACCCTCCCTTGCTCATCCCTAGCCTTGCTGTACCTGTCCATCGTTACCCTTACAGGGAAGCTTGCATGTCAGGCACTGCAAATGAGTCACTCATAACAGAGCACTCATTTGCAGTCACCTTCATCACTGGATACCCCAGGGAAGCATAGCAGAAAGGTATGGATTCTGCAGATGCAAGTCCAGGAGTGATTACCAGAAGAATGGCAGCCAAACTAGTAGAGACAGAAGTCAAGCTGAGACTGTACAGCCAGTACCAATGATGGAAAAAGAACAGGTAGTGACAGAACCTGAAAGTCTGACTGCCTTTTTCAAATGGTGGGCTAGACAACAAAAAGAGATGGTGAAGCAGAGAGAAAAGAATTCAACATTTAGAGGCACAGAGAAAAGAAGAGATGCAGCAAATGGTGAAGCAGAGATGAGAAGTGATGCAGCAACAGGAACAGCGATGGCTGGATGCCTTGCAAGCTATCAAACCTGGAGGATCTGGCACAGGTCCAACAGAGCAACAAGACACAAACAACTTAAAAGACATTAAACTTGCAAAGTTATATCTCTCAGGTGATACTGAAGCACATCTGACAACTTTTGAAGGGTTGTCACCAGCCTTAATAGCCAAAAGCAGCAATGGGCAATCAGGCTGGTACCATACCAACAGGTATACAACTACCTACAACAATATAGATACTGCACATCATGGAACTGTACAAGGTAATAAGGTAATGTTGGAAGAGAATTAAAAGCAAGTTTTGGAAACCTGTTTTTTTAAAACAGGTTCCCTCTTAAAGAGGTGGTATGTAACAGGGTTGAATAAGGCTGCGTCACATTTTTGTTACGCAGAAAGTGTTAGATGCAAAGATCTGTTCTATTCTCTCCTTTTCTGTCTCTTGTCTGTTTGCGCAACTAAATTTTCTCATGAGACCTAGGAACTGATCACTCTCATGATCACACGATTCTCCACCTCCCACTATCTCTGCATTCACTTGCTGTTTCTATCTTTTCTTCCCCCTTGTGTATCTGCAGTTATTATAGGGGCATGATAGCACCCCTATAGTTAGGGTTGAGTAGCCTGTTTATTGTTAAACCTCACATTTTGCATATTAATATTTTTGGCTCTCTTTGACAGAATGAACTGAAATTTTGTATATGTTGTCTAGAAGGCAAAGTCTTGATGTGTAGAAATTTTTGTGATGGTAGCTTGTGTGGTTTATGAGATCTGCATATATCATTTTTGGAAAAAAAAAAAAACAAAACTTTTTTCCTATACTTAACATTGCTTTTTTTTTGGCTCTTGCCTATGCCTACATGGAAAGGAATTTTTGCCCCAAATTTGCAAGGGACATGTGTCATGCCTCAAGGTAGTGCCTTTGACAGGTCTGGTAAAAAAAAATATCAAAGGGTTCCAGAGTTATAATGCTTTAAATGTTAGTGTTTGCTTACTTGTGCATGTGAAATAGGGGTTGAGATAACGTTTTCTGGCGCGTGTGCAGTAGGAGTTTTGTGCTGTGCCAATAATGTGTTTTAAAACAAACATCAGAACCTAGCTAAATAAGACCTATTTAGCTAGATTCTGATGTTTATTTATTGAAGGCCACAAATGTGTTTCTGGGCACCCAAAATCTAGGGTGCTCAGTTTAAGGAGCACTTCCTGCATTCTCTGTATGAGAACACCAGGAATTTCTTGACTCTGCAGCTGCAGCTAAAGTTGTGCTGCTAGCTGTGAGCTGACCTTTTCCTGGTGTCTAGTGGCACCCCACCCTCTGATCGCTATTCCTAACTTTAATTACAGTCCCTGATGTTTAGTGGCACCCCTCACCCTCTGATCACTGTCCCTAATTTTAATTACAGTCCCTGGTGTCTAGTGGCACCCCCACCCTCTGATCACTGTCCCCCTTATTCTTCTATTGTTAGCCACCCCCCAGCCAGCAGTGTGGGACACTGGGGAGCCCACCCTCAGTGTCCAGAAATATATATTTAGTGTTAGCCTGTAAAGAAACAGTCCCCTGATGTCTTTTTTTAAGCCTGAAAAAAAGAAAACAGTCCCTAGTTGTCCCCTGCCATCTTCCTCGTCATCCCGAACCTCTCACTGAGCACCCACCACCCCAATCCCTTACCTACACTTACCACTGGAGGTCATACGGTGTCATCTTCTGTGGACCAAGACATGTCTGCACTCTTCAAAGCTGAACCATGACTGAGAAATCAACGTAAGTGCCCATATAATCTATTTTAATGGTGTTTTGAACTTATGTTCATAACTTTGCCATTTTAGATATTTTTCACCAAATTTTCAACATGGCCTTTTGGGTCCCCACCTCATGAACACTGCAGCTGTCATTTTAATAATCAGGCCAGGAAGGTGAGTTCATGGTCACTGCACAAAATCACCTTTGTGGCCGAATAATTAACTTTCACCACCAGTGTTCATAAGGTGGGGTCCCAAAGAGCCATGTTGAATATTTGGTGAAAAATCCTAAAAATGGCTGGGTTATGCACATTCATTGAAATATTTCTGAGCATGCACATTAACTTTGGTGATTTTACTATTTTGACTCCAAAATTTCAACATAGCCATTTATTCATGCCACCTCATGAACAGTACAGTTGTCATTTTTCACATCCTGTCCAAAATGTGTTTTTGCACCTTTGGCACAGAATGGTGTTTTGGCACAGACTTGAAAATGTTCACCTACATTATTTATGAAGTGAGGTCACATGATGATTATGTTGGAAATTTGGGGTCAAAATATTAAAAAATGCCAATGTTATGACCATTTGTTGCAGTTTCACTCTGCCGCTCATAACTTTGGAAATTTTTAAATATTTTGACCCAATTACACATAGTCTTCTATTACCACACCTCATGTATGTCATAGCTGTCATTTTTCAAATCCTGCCCCAAATGTGTTTTTGTACTAGTGATGCAGAATGGCACTGCAGTTGCGCAGAATTATGTTTTGGTGGGGATTTGAACATTTTCTATACTGAGTACATGAGGTGGGGTAATAAGATAGCTATGCTGACAATCTGGGGTCAAAATATGTAAAAATTGCAAAGTTATGAACATTTGTTGCAATTTCGCTACGTACACTCGTAACTTTGGAAATTTTCAATATTTTGCTCCCAGATTTTCAACATAGCCATCTTATTAACCCACCTCATGCATGTCACAGCTGTCATTTTTCTAACCCTGACAAAAATGTGTTTTCACACCTTTGGTGTGGAATGGCGTTGCAGTTGTTCAGAATTATGTTTTCGTGGGGATTTGAAAATTTTCTGTATTGGGTACATGAGGTGGGATAATAAGATGGCTATGCTGACAATTTGGTCACTGTTGTCTTATAAATGGAAGCACAGGGCCCAGATGGTCCTGTGCTTCCACAGCTACATACATATACGCATATATGGAGGGATGGGACAGGCAAATAAGGATACAATTATACTGTCTTAAAAGTAAGAAATAAATAGCAAAAAACTGCATTAATGCTCTAGTTAGGGATGAAGCCACAAAAGTAGGAAATGTGGCATTAGGGTTTTCAAAGCTAACACACACCCACCCTGCACACACCAACAGGCGTCCGGGGTGTGCCTTGGGGTTATCAGCCCAATGCTCATCCAGTTCTCCATACTGCACCCATCTCAGCTTATTTACTTATGGAATGGGGTGAGCATTAGGACTGATGACCCAAGGCACACCCTGATGCCTGTTGGTGTATACAGGGTGGGTGTGGGGTGTTAGCTTTGAAAATACTAACGCCACATTTCCCTACTTTTGTGGCTTTATCCCTAACTAGAGCATTAACGCAGTTTTTTGCAATTTATAAAAGTATATGTGAATCTTTAAGTGAAACTGGGATCCCTTTGTTTGAAATGTATATAATTATACTGTTGAAATGATTGCAAAAAAGCTATTTGGAATTTAGGGGGTTAACCTGAGATGTAGTTTGAGCTCCTCTCAGGCTTGTTTGCAGACTCTTTTTGCAGAGCTGTCAGCAGGAGGCTAGCTTGGGACACTGTTCTATTTGCAAGCCTGCTCTGCAAAAACTCTGATACATTTTGTGAGAAACAGGATGTCTCCTGACCGAGCTCAGGATGAAGAAGTTAATTGTCAGGCAAGACGTGTTATAAAAAGAGCATCAATATTTTTGCTAGAGAGACTTCTTGGAATCTGGAAAGAAGCCCTCAGATGAAAGATTTTTGTATTCTGTGTTTGTACTGCCTTTGTATTTCGCTATCCTGAACATTTTTTTTTTATTTTTATTCTTTTATTATTGAAAATAATAAAACGCCACTTGAGAATTTTATAACTGCTCCTAGTTTTCCTATACTTACTGACCTATGTCTCAATGACAATAGGTTTTACTGATTTATATATAGAAGGAACAGCTGCAAAACCCTGTATTTACAGATTCAAGAAATAGTACCACAGTGGGATCAGCAACAGAAAGCAAAGAGAAATATAGCTCACCTGTTTTAAACTGACTTCATTAAAGACCTCAAGCAGCAGCTGTGTTGTGTGCAGACAGTGAAGACACCCTCTCTTCACCCTGCATAATGGCTGCACTGCTGTAGGCGAGTGTGTGTAGGAGGTTGCAGAACTGGGGTTTATCAATGAGTCTTTGTGTGGAAAATGAAGCGTTGCTGTTATCGCATGACACTTGCATTGAGTATTTGCAAGTCATGGTTTTATTCACTTTCATGGACTAGATTCTGAAAGCTCATGTACTGGAGCATCTATATACATATCTCCACTGGTCCAATAAGAAGTATCACGATGTCCAGTTAATCCAGTTTTCCAAGGACTAACACAGCTATAAACATTTCCATGGACTGACACTCCTGTTAGGGTAATTAGAAGAGACGTCCTATAGTGACCTTTCTATATTACTTCTCTTTCTGAGCATAACATACATACTGTGCTTGAGTATGCTGTACCTTATTTTTTTTATCTGTTTCTCTTCCAGTTCCAGTATCTATTATGCAACCCATGTATTTGTTTTGTCTCGTCTTAGGGTCCGCACTGAAAATTAGATCCCAGTCTTAGTATATAACATTTCAGTTAAACCCTCAATAAACAAATAAAATCCATCTTTCAGACTGGTTCTCCTATGACCAAACCCCTGGAATTCTTCAATTCCACAGCTGTAGAATTTTTTTTTTAGCCCTGGCACCCACCTCTGCCCAGCTAGCAGAAGCTCCTCAGCCCTTGCCCCCTCTTGCCCTTTCAAGCCTGCTTACTCCCCGAGGTGGGGCCAATGAGCAGGTGCCCCTCCCTAGGACATTCAGTCTCAAGTCCTGGCTTACCCCCGGAATGGGGCCATGGGAGCAGGACCCCCCAGAGGACCTTTATCACAGTAGGAGTGGCAGCAGAGGTGGAAGCATCACCAGGGGCCGGATTTTTTGTGGATGCTGATGTTCCCCAGAGGTGGGACATGCAATGACGTCAACGGGCATGCCCATCTGTCCCACCTCCCATGACGTGTGGCCTCAGTACCTGTGGCTCCCCAGCCTCCACCAGGGGCTGCTAACATTCCGAATGCTCACCCCCCCAGAGAAGGAGAGTCACCAGATGGCACTCAATCCTTCTCCACCTGACCAACCCTCCAACTCCTGGGTCCATTCCTGAACCCAGGTCATTGGCATCGGAGGGACACCCTGCTGCTGCAGCAGTGGCCAGCAGCTACAGAATTTCCTGAAAATACATTCTACCTCAAAATATATGTTGTCTGCAGAATGCATTGTTATTGGTGATTTTTTTTTTTATCATGTCATTGTTTGTCCCTCCTGTGGCGTGGGCATGGCAGGTGATCCAGCCACCAGCACCTGCTCCCCCAGACCCAGTCTGGCCAGTGACATGCTCTCCACCACAGGCTAGCACACACACAGTATTCCCCCCTCCTCAGGGATCTGGAACCAGTACCTGGGAGCGCACCTCTAGGGTCCAGGGGCACAGCGCATGGCCATCAGCCATGACCGCCCCACTATTTTCAGCCTAGGTGTTTCTCCCTGGAGCTGACATGCAATGATGTACAGCACACTTGCATGCCGATGTCTGCTAATGCTCAGCCTTCTTTTGTATGCCGCAACTTGCGGTGCATTTCGACAGCTGCAGATGCCACTGTAGGCGATCGAGCCCCTTGCCACCCCAGATGAGGAGAGCTTCTTGGGATGCTTGACCCTCTCCCTTCCCTGGCAACCCCCGATGATCCAAGTCCGTTCCCGCAACCTGGGTTGCAGTGCACGAGTGTTAGCATCCAGCACCTCAACCCTCAGCCTACTGGCAGGCTTATTATTGGTGATTTTTCATTAAAATATACAGGTTTTCCATAGAGAATGACTCCCATCCTCTACTTATTTATTCTAAAGCCCTCCTCTAAGCTCAGCACATTATATCATAGGTGACATCATATTTTAGCCAATGATACGACTGTATTCTGTCAAAATTAATAATACCTACCATAGGAATAAACAAATGCTGCTGCAGAAACCTAGGAGACCTGTCATAGAAATCAGGATTGAAATTCCCCGGACTAGAGGCTCTGCTTGTGACATCATCAAAATTGTGTCCTGAAAATGCGCTGCTTCCTTCCAGAGCAGAATATTTTCTGGATTTTATTTTTAAAAGTTCTAGATTAACTAAATGGAGAAACAACCCACATTATACTAGATAATAATTAGAAGCCTTTTCTACTACAATATTTGATGGTGTCAAAGGACCAAGTTGGTGGATTAATGTAGAGGACTATACCAAACCTTAACTAGAATAATGATATTTTCTGCTTTATTATTTTCCAAAATGGAGAACTACAACAGATTACAGTACAGTGGAACCCACTTATAAGAACATCCCGTTTATAAGAATATTGTTTGGATGTCCCAGTTTTGTCCATTATTTCCAATGGCAGCAAAGCCCATTTATAAGAACAATCAGCTCATTTATAAGAACATTTTTCCACCAGAGGTAGTGGTAGATGCCCATTATCACCTCTGGTGTGCTAAACCACTAATATCCAATTGGGCATCTTACATTGGTATAAGCACTGCCTCCCGGAGACTCTGACTACATGATCCTCCTCTATCCTGTTCCTAGTGGACTATGGACTGCCCGGTGTATGGTGCTGCTGATCAGACCGCACTCCATAAAATTCGCACTACTCTGAATAAGGCCTGCAGGTTAATTACTGGGGCACCTAGGGCTAACACACACCTGTCTACTGTACGCGCAAGCGCTGGTACTTGATCTTGAGGCGCCTCAAATATCAGACCTGTACACTTACAAAAGACCCTCCTTGGGCTATCCCGCCAGGATTGACCACCACCATACGCGCTCTGTCCCACTAGTTCATACTCAGACCTCTGGAAAACCTCTCTTGTTATCCCTAGAGCTAGGACCTCTCACGGCCAAAGAGCCTTCAGCTTGAGGGCCCCTCCTGGTTCAACACACTGCCCCCTCCATCTCCGAAGCTCCAACTATATCGTGCTTCAAAACTTCCTTATATAACCACCTTATTAACACCCGAAGCTGTAATTGCCACTAGTCAAAGCCATACTCAATACTTATGACAAAGCTTACTAGTAAGCTGCTAAGGACAACATAACTCTGGTATTGTTTGCATCAATCTTACCTGTACCAGCTTGTTTGTATCTATGTCTTAAGTTGTCAGTGTCAGTGTCAGTGGCTCAGTAGGTAGCACACTCGCCTCTGAGACCGGGAGATCAGAGGGCTGTGGGTTTAGTTCTCACATCCGGCACTTGGGTTAATATCCCAGTACTGACACTGTAGTGCAGCATGAGAGGGGTGCTGCACTTCTGAGGTGCCGTCTTTCGGATGAGACGTTAAACCGAGGTCCCATCTGCCTGGATTGGTGGTAGTTCAGGTGGATGTTAAAGATCCCATGGCACTTATCGAAAAGAGTAGGGGAATTTCCCCGGCGTCCTGGCCAAATTTCCCTCACTCACTAAAAATACCACCAACAGCTTAATCTGGTTCAAGGTCAGTTGGCATTCATCTGTATCCCCCTCCCCCGGGTCGTGCCTGAAAATAGGCAGGATTTGTCTAGTGCACTTACCCGGTCAACAAAAGCTAAATAAAATAAATAAGTTACTGTTATACTGTGTTGTACTGTTATACTGTGTATTTTCGTTTGTCTTACTGTGACAAGGTACCTTTGTAAATGAGCCTATGGCTCAGCGGTTTTCAAACTGCTGTTTAAATAAATAAATAAATACATAAATAAGCCTGGGCTGAATCATCACCTAGTCTCCTCATTAACAGTCATTTAACTAGTAAATGGATGTGTGAAAGATGCCCCATGAAGAAGACAGCACATATTCCTTCACAGTTAAGTGAGACACTGAATGCATTTTAGAACATTACACTAATTGTTTGAGAAAGAGCTCTTTGAAAAAGCTATATTCTACTACTTTTAATGAGTTATCTAAAAACTAGTTTGAACCCAGTTTAATCATGTTAAGCATATATTTTACATGGATTTTCACTGTTTTCAATGAAGCTCTCTTATAAGAACATCCCGGTTATAAGAACACTTTTGCTGGGCATTTAGGGTGTGCTTATAACAGGGCTCCACTGTACTACCTTATCGCCAATGATTAAATTATCTTTCGATGAAAAATTAAATTTCTTTCAAGGACATGCTATTTTACTGCTTCCTAGAGCAGGATGCCCAGCAGGGTACTAGGTCTGAAGCTACTCTTCATGATTTTTTGTTAAAATTTTCTGTTCTTTATTCACCTCACTGCTCAGTGGGCTGCTATCACCAGCATCCCCACAACCTTGTCATCCACCACCTTTGGGACTTACTGTCTGTCCATACAGTGCCCACAGTTCACTACCTGTGGCAGAGCCTCTAAGGGTACCAAACACAAAGGCATTTAGTTCAGATGATGTGACAGGCAACCTACTATGTGATCGTGGTCTATGGGAATGCCACCTCACACTGCTTGGCTGAGCAGTATTTCACTTTCTTTCCCTGTCCTGCATGCTTTGTGGAAGGTGACTGAGCAGAGGCTGACCAAGCAATGCATGCCTCATGTCCTAGTCAAGGAGAAGCCTGCCCTCTCATAATGGTCCCAGCCTACACTGTGACCCATGGTCATCAAGGTGGTGGTAGCACAGTGGACCACACAGATTGCCCTTCTGGGACATGTGACCCCCCAATCTTGGGCATGTTCTTAGCAATGTGGATGGAGATGTCTCCAGTGTCAAAGTCAAGGAATCAGTGGAAGGCAAGTGACCACAACTAAATAACCTTCTCCCTGGTGACAGGGGAAATTAGCTGTACCTCAGCCACTATGACTGGAATTTCAGTGAGGCAGAATTTGTCAAGATGAAGGGCCTGGGTTCAAGGGTCTGGAGCAGCTGTATGAGGCTGATAATGCAAAGCATAAGTGCATGCCCAAAGGGTGACACTTGGCTACTCCTCCTTTCTTAATACCCAAACCAATAAAAACAGTCCCAGCATACTCTATGGTCACGTGCATGTGCACCAACCGATATGTGCACAACACTTCCCCCAACACTGCAGGTGCAAAACGTGCAAACTATCAGAATTGTAATTGTAATTGTAATGCATTTTGTATTGCTGTTCTTTTGTTTGTTGTTCTATAAAATAAATAAAAACTATTCTGGCAAAAAAAAAAAAAGAATTGCAAGCATACCAACATTTATTTATTTATTGAATTTTGTTGACCCAGTAAGCACACTGGGCCTAGAAGTCCCTTTTTCAGGGGCGACCGGGGGGGGATACAGATGGTAAGCAACTGAAATTGAACCAGATTAAGCTGTTGGTGGTATTTTTAGTGAATGAGGGGAATTTGGCCAGGACACCAGGGGATATTCCCCTACTCTTTTCGATAAGTGCCATGGGATCTTTAGCGTCCACCTGAACTACCACCAATCCAGGCAGATGGGACCTCAGTTTAACATCTCATCTGAAAGACGGCACCTCAGAAGTGCAGCACCTCCGACATGTTGCACTACAGTGTCAGTATTGGGATATTAACCCAAGTGCCAGATGTGGGAACTGAATCCACAGACCTCTGATCTCCGGCCCCAGAGGCGAGTGTGCTACCAGAATTCAATAATAGGAGGAGATACCTCGTCATTTCTACCTTTCCTAGGTTGCAAGAACAGCCTCAGAGGGAACATCAAGGTTTTTGACAAAGAAGATACAGAAAGTATAAACATCCAATATGTTACATAAAATAATGGATGTTGAAGTGTGCTGTAAGGATAATAATTCCATCCTGGGGATGGGGGGCCTAATAAAATTATAATGTAACGCTGACTGGGTAAGACAAAATTCTAATCACATCTTTTTTTTTTTTTACTATGCTTTATGCTTCCAGCGACCCCCTTCAACCTCCCCATCCTGCAAGTGAGCCCTGGTGTCCTCCACCCCAGTGCCCCCTGGATTACCCCCCCAGGGAAGAGCCCCCGGCATTTACTCCAGGGGTGCCGGTTAATGGATGCAGTGGGGACCCAGGGCTATCACAGGCGGGGGCATCACTCGCTTGCCAGAAAATTTTTTTCTTGTGTGTGTTGGTGGAAGGTCTAGTGCACCACATCATGCATTCGACCCGCCTTTATTTATTTATTTAGCTTTTGTTAACCGGGTAGGTACACTAGACAAGTTGTATGCCTATTTTCAGGAACGACCTGGGAGAGTACAACAGGTATTACAGATACATCAGCACAACACAGCAGGTAAACAAGTACAATTTGTAACTTAGTACATTGAGTCAACAAAACAAGAAGGCAATGTAGGGATCATATATATGACAGAAGTTGGTAGAGTACATAATGATCAAACAGTAGATAGTATTGAACACACACAGCATAGACAAGTGCATAAGGAAAAGTTGGATCGAGATCATCAACCGATTCAATTCAGATTGTGTTCTGAGTAAAAGAATAACGTAGCGGTCCAGTACCTGGGACATAGTGCTAGGGAGGCTTAGGGCACTCACACCCCGAGGCCAGCTTCAGATGCCCCCACAGGGATTTCTAGAAACTCTGATGGGAGGGGGCGGTGCAAATCTGCTCAGGAAAGGAGTTCCAGGGCCTAGGAGCACATGCAGCGAAGTCCCTGTCCCCCATGAGGGTACGGGTAGGGGGTACTTTTAGTATCCCTGGACCGTGGGACCTGAGAGGGTAAGAGGGGCGGTCAGTGGGAGACAGGAGCTGAGCCAGCCCCGGGGGGGGGTGCCAGCACTAATCACTTTGCTCACGAGGCACCCTAGTCCAAAGTTTAGGTGATTAGTCGGAGAAAGACAACCTAGCTTGTCATAGAGTTCACAATGGTGGGTGAGGCGGAGGGCGGCCAGAGCGAAGTGGCAGATATTATTGTACGTTGTGTGCCACCGAGTAAGAAGGGCTTTTGAGGTACGTGCAAATTGGTGAAGACCATAGCTGAGGGAGGGGAGTAGTACTCCCCTAGCAAGTGCCAGGCGAGCAGCAGGGGTCAGGTTATATTTGGCCCTATAGGCCAGACCCAGCTTACAGTTCACGGTTCTGCAGACATTGAGGATGTGGCTCTCTAGGTCCAGTTGGGGGTCAAGTGTCACCCCAAGGTATTTGAGAGAAGTCACAGTGTGAAGGGAAGTTCCATCTGCACAGTTGATTCGCAGTGGGACTGGAGAGGCATGTATCTTGACAGATGATCCAAATAGCATAGCCTGTGTTTTTCAGGTTGAGGACCAACTTCTGTTGGGTTAACCAAGCCTGAATGTTCTTAAAGTCCTCAGACAGGTGGAGAGTGAGGGTAGCTGTGTCCCGGGTGGGCCAGGAGAACCAGATCATCCACGTAAGGGTGACCCTGCAGTTAGTTACAACAGCAGGAGATGGTTAATAAAGAGGAGAGAGAAGGGTCCCAAGACCGAGCCCTGAGGAATGCCAGAGGTCACGGATAAGGGATCTGAGAGGACTTTATTGAATTTGGTCAGCTGTACTCTGCCACACGGAAGTAGTCAGTTAGCCATTTCTGAGTGGGGGACAAGCCAAGGGACCTCATCTGAGTACAGAGCAGAGCATGGTCAACAAGGTCAAAGGCCTTGGACAAGTCAATGAACACCTCTCCAGAGAGTTTCCCCTGGTCCATGGCTTCTCTGATACTGGATGAGACAGAGACCAGGGCCGTGGTTGTGCTGTGCCCTTTACGAAAACCGTGCTGGGTGGGGGACAGCAACTCATGGGCTTGAATGTACTCAGAGAGTTGTTCAGCCACTACTTTTTCAAGGAGCTTGCTGATGGCCGAAAGGATGGCAATCGGCCGATAGTTGTCAGAGACTTTTGGGTTGCCCTGCTTTAGCACAGGGACAACCCTGGCCACCTTCCAGATATCAGGAATCTCCCCCGTGGCAAGGGACAGGTTGAGGATGTGGGCCACCGGGGAGGCGATGTGAAGAGCTCCTAGTTTCAGAAGCTTGGGCTCCAGGTTATCAAGGCCAGCACTGGAGTACTGGGAGAGGCCGGAGAGGAGATTCAGCATCTCCTTGTCCGACAGAGCCCTTAGAAGAAAGGTGGTCTGGAGGGGTCAGACTCCTGCCAGACCGGGGGTAGGGGGCAGCTGGCACTCTTGTCAGTAGAAATGGGTAAGGAGAGAGCAGATAGGTCAGTGAAATGGGAGTTGAAAGCATTTGCAATCATACGTGGGTTGTTGCAGGAAACCCCTCCAATTATCATGTCTGTTACTCCTGAGTTAGAGAAACCACTGACAAGAGTTTTTATGTTTCTCCAGAACCTTCTTGGGTCTTTTGCAGAGCTGAGTAGGGGGACTTGCAGAAGTCACTTTTGCAACCTAATAGCTTTTTACACTCATTTCTAAGTTTTCTATATTGTTGAAGCAAGGTCTGATCAAGGAGCATTTGAAGTGGGTCCAGCACTTGTCCCTCGCAGCATAAGAGGCAAGAGGCTCCCGTGCAGCCATTTTGTGGCTGACCCCCTTACCCTCCATCTTATAGTTGGGGCATTCCTTTCTTGCAGAGACCCAAAGGTACTGAGAAACTGGGTTACGGCTGTAGAGGGGTCAGGGGCACTATACACCCCTGACCAGTCCATAAGCCTCAGGTCCTCCATAAATGCATCCAGATCAAGCCTGGAGAAGTTTCTGATGTGGGTGATTTTGTGAGGAATCTTTGGGAAGGGGATTATCCATCGCAGAAAACCGGGAGTGATCTGAGATGGAGTCAGGTTGTTGCTCAGTGGTGACGGTGCATCCTGTGTCACCTGAGACCACGAAACCAGAGACACTCTGCCCTCGCTCCCCCAGGAGTGAGAGGGTGCTATGGCTGCTCAATCCACCCTGCCACGGCTGGCCCTCAAGCATCTCGAGTTTGTTCCCAAAGCCAGGGTGCCTACATCGTAGCAGTAAATCTTTCCACTGTGCTGATGGGCTGGCTAATCACATCTTTTATTTGCACTGAACCACAGATAAAAAAGCCCCAGTACCTGTGCACTTAGAGTCATTCGATATCCTTGAGCAGTGACTGAGTTTTCAGAAACTCATTCACCTGACATTTTTACGGCTGCAGTAGGTGGAGCCTGCAGACGTATTGCTTTGAGATAAAGACTCCCTGCATAATTACCTTCCACACAACATGGTAGAGTGTTAAAAATATTGTCCTCCACTGAAGCCTCATTACTACACTGCCTGTGTGTGTATGGGATTTAGAGAGCATTATTTTTCCTGTGGCTCATGTTCCCTCCCTGCAAGACATCAAAGGAGGCAAGACTTTGTGTAGGGGCATGACCAGGACACCTAAGTGGGCAGGTTTGGGGGAGGACGGCAAGCAGGTGCCACCCACTAAGGGCAGGCAGGTGTTCCCAGGGTGGAGGAAACTTACATCCAGGAATAGGGAGGAGATACCTCGTCATTTCTACCTTTCCTAGGCTGCAAGAATAGCCTCAGAGGGAACATCGAGGTTTTTGACAAAGAAGATACAGAAAGTATATCTTGCATCTGCCTGCATCATAATGTGATATAAAACTAAGTCTGGTGTTTACTGTAACCAACTTAATGTTCCCCTTTCAATAATGATGTACTAAATTATCACCTTACTTTGTCACTTATGAACATCCATATTGTTTGAACTTCTTATCCTAAAACAGTGTTCAAGTTCAAGTTTATTGCAGGAAAGACTCCATTGAGCAAGCTCATTCACAAGGAGGTCCTGAGGCACATACACATACAGTTCACAATTACATAGACAGGAGATATAAAATGTAGAACAATAAAGAAAAAAATATATATAATACAAGTGGTATACACAATAGAAGTCCTTATGCTATATATGCAGTACATTCCAGCTTTAACCTTGCCCTAAATTATGCAACACATTTCAGCTTAATAAGTAGAGGGCCAGTTGGTACCTAGGAAATTGACTTGGTGTTGGGGGCCTAGTAGCACCTACATATGTCTTTTAATTTAAAGATAGCTAGTGTTTTGTAGGAGTTAATTGATATGATGCTGGTTAGCTTCAGCATGGCTTGTAGTTGGCTCCAAATGTTTGGGAGGGTGTATGAGACAGCTCTTTGGCCAGCTGTGGTACGTGTCCTGGGAACATCTAGTAGGATAAGGTTGGATTTCCTTAGGGAGTAGGCGCTATGTGAGATGTGTATGAGAGACATTAAATAGACAGGCAGTTTGTGAAGTAGTAATTTGAGGGTCCAAATGCCAGAAACATGCTGTATTCAAAGTATAAAAAGAGAAAGCACCAAATTGCTCTGCATTTTAAATGCAGTTGGCCAAAATTGTAACTATAAAAAGAAATAAAAATTTTTTTTTCACTTCAGTTAGGCATCTAATGTCAAAACAAATATTTTTAGCATCTTGCCATATATTTGTAACCCCTAGATGGCGCTATCCCAGGGGCTACTACCCCTGCCTGATTTGCCACTAACAGGTTGAGGGGCCTGGATCCAATGGCGGTGCCTCCACCCAGAGGTCAGGGTTTGCAATAGTTAAACTAACTTGGTCACAGCCCTCTGGGACACTGCAACCCCCTTTCTTCCCACTAGTGGCCCACACAATATATCAAATTACCTTCACAGTATACACTTACCCCCAGGTCTGGTTCCGCACTGGGACCTCCTGTGAAATGAGATACAGTGCAACAATCACAGTACAGTACTTTAACATAGACAAATACCTCAGGCAGTATAACTTTGCTGAAACAAGCAGCTCTGATTTATTTGGGGATATAACAAGGACAGGGGAAATCAGGTTAATTAGCTTATCACTCTAATAATCTACCTATGGCTCTGTGCACAGGCCTATCCCTATCAGTTACTGTCCCTGGGTACCCAAGCCCTAGTGGCTAGTCCAAACCGTGGCAGCTGGTGGGCCCTTTCACACAGAGAAAGGAGAATTAAACAGTCAGCAGTACAGTAATTCCATTTGGATTTAATGTGGCAATTCAACAGGAGCAACCCTGAATTAGTACTCACGACCTCCAAATAAGATAGGGTCCTTCAATGTCAGCAGGGCTCACTTGAGGTACACAAACCTCTTCACACATCCATATAAAAGAAAGTACTATACCAGGCAGGCTGCATCTGTATCCGATCGCAATTACTGCACAATACCGGGAGAACACACAGCAGATTCAGTTCCTGACAGACCAGAGTGCAATTTTCAGCAATTCTTCCAGTCTTCTACAGGGTGAGCCTGGTTTCTACTCTTCAGAGATCCTTTGATTCTTTTCACAGGACAGATTCAGTCCTAACAAGCTGTTACACAAGCTGCAGACCGGAACTCTGGGCCTTACACACGTTTTTTGACTAAAACTGCACACTGAAAATGCACAGGGCTCCTTCCTTCTTCACTGCCAAAGCTCAACTGAACTCCAACTGACGAAACCGGGCACTTCCTTTGAGTTCCTCCCAGTTCTTGACTGGATTGGCTGTCACTCACAATAGACTGCTGCTGTTGGTCCAAAAAGGCACTGAAGTCTAAACTACATCTCCCAGAGTCACTGCCCATACAATCCTCTTGTGGCTGGCTCAGATTATGAGTCCAAGTTCTGATTCGTCCAAGGCACCATTTTAGAGCTAGCTTACCCCACACTGATTGGTCCAGTTCAGCAGTTCAAAACTAGAATGGGGAACTAGCAGACACAGTTCTGACTGCAAAGAAAGCAGGTTAGACAAACTGTAATTTCATTATTACTCTAAATAATTTCTGGCAAACAGTTACATCTTTCAGATAGGTTCCCTTTGCACTCCTAGTGACTGCAAAAATGGAGTGAATTGGCAGTAGCTTGAGTGGTACTCAATCAAAGAAACACACAGTCCCCCATACAAACTAATTATGTCTGCAAGCAGACAGCTCTTAAAGAGACAGTACCAGAGGTTCTAAAAACACTCACTGATAAATGGCTTAAATGCCAAACACCATTCAGGCTTGGAGCATTCAAGCAAGCTCCTGGAAGTCTTTTGGGAACCCCCATTTGCAGGGGGGTTACACCCTTCCTGGCCTGGGAAAGCTTGGCGTCGCGTCAAGCAAGTACCCATAAGTTTCAACTGCAACCATATACATTTGCATTAGGCTCGCACATGTAATCATCAGTCAATATATCATTTACCAAGAACACATTTCTGAAACATTGCAGTACGTCCTCTTTACACAGTATTACATACACATTGTACCATAACTCAAGTTATTACCTCTTGTACATGAAACTTGAAGAGAGGGCCCTTCCTATCAGTTACCTTGGGGCTGGATGGGGCAAGGCACCATACTTAGAGGCAACACAAGTAACTTGGAGTTAGCACTGACGCTCAGTTTGGGCAATGAGCTCGGGGACACATACACTCCTTTATGGACAACATTGAGAGGCAAGTCCACGGGCCTCCCAAGTGAATCATAACTGAGGTGCACCACAGGCTTTACAGCTCGACCAGTCTTTCTAGGGGAACTGTTATAGTCTCTGCACTCTGAGCCTCATTTTCAGCATTGTCCTCACTTGTCAGAGGAGTCTCCATGTGGGGTAGAGGCTAGAACTTGGGGCACTTTCAGCTCCAGGAGTTACAGTTTCTGAGTCCACAACATTTGGCTCGCATGGAGCTTTCGGACACTGGCAGTGGACTGTCAGGGCACTCAAAATACTCTTCTTGTTCAGGTGTATCACCAGTCTGCCCCAATCTATCATTTTCTCCCTGAAAGCTCAAACAGTTCAACCATGCACAATGATTCCATTTCATCTGATCTGATGCTTTGCACTTCACTTTCTGGGAGCATTGGCTCCAGGGATGAAGCTGGGGGCTTAGACAGTCAGAAGGCCCAGCTTTGTCTCAGTATTGACTAGGGATTGCCCGAAACAATTGACTCAGTTAGTAAGAAGGATAGTATTCAAAGTCACTCTCACTTTCTTCCGATATGGACTGACAGTCATGCTCAACTGGGACTTGTGGAGGGAACACTTTAACTTTGCTTCTGTAGGTGCAGACTTTCTTGATCTTTTCTTAGCAGCAGCTCTAGTCACTGGTCCAGAGGGATCTTCTAGGGCTCAGACTCAATTAAGATTTGTCCAATGGGCAGTAAATGATTTCTATGCATTGTTTTACATCTTTTGAATTATTCTCAGGCCTTACTTTGTACACTGGCAGATCATCTAGTTTGCCACTACAATGTGAGGGAGATGGTGCCATCTGTCAGCAATTTGTGCTTGCCATGCAGTCCCAGATTTCTTAGCAATACCCGATCTCCCTCCTGGAGTTCCTGTGCTTTCACCTTTTATCATACCTTTCTTTGTTGGCCAGATTTCTTTTGGCAGCCATGGTTTGAGCCAGTTGGTGCATGAGTTAGCTGGGCCTTTAACTTTTGCACATACTGTAAATAGTTGTCAGCTTGAACCCCATCAGGAGAGACCCCAAAACACACATCTACTGGTAGTCGAGCTTCTCTTCCAAACATCAGGCGGTAGGGAGAATCCAGTGGCATCACTTTTGGTGCAGTTATAAGCATGTACCAGGGTGCTAATTTGTTGGCTCCATCTAGGCTTGTCCTTTGGGTGCAGGGTGCCTAGCATATCTAGCAAAGTGCGGTTGAAACGGTTCAGGCTGTGGTCCCCTGGGGTGGTAAGGAGTGGTTCTGGACTTTCGCCTCCCCACAGAAAAGCATCTCTTTGATCAGGCGACTCTCAAAGTCTCTCCCTTGATCAGAATGGATTCTTTGTGGAGCCCCATAGTGAACAAAAGTTTTCTACAAGTACTTTGGCTACAGTGGATGCTTTCTGGTCTTTGGTGGGAAAGCTTGGGCATATCTCGTGAAATGGTCAGTGACCACCAGCACATTACTGATATTTCTTTGATCTGACTCCAAACTAGAAAATCAATACAGACCAGCTCCATGGGTGCACTGGTGGTTATGTTAACAAGGGGGGCAGCCCTCTGGGGCAAAGCTTTCCTCTGTAAGCAGCGACTACAAGTTCGAATGTGTTGCTCCACATCAGCCCCCATCTTAGGCCAATAGAATCTGGATCTCACCAAGTCAAGTGTTCTGTCTATACCAAGGTGCCCCATGTGGTTGTGCAAGGACCTCAATACTGAGTCTCGAAAGGCAGTGGGCAGCACTAGTTGTTGTTTGTCTACTTGTCCCCCTCTGTCTACTGTTTCTCTGTATAACAGTTTATTGATCAGTTTCAACTTAGGACCTTCTTTGTATAACAGTGCAGTTCTCAAATCAGTGGAGCGTAATTTGGACACATCTTTTCCTGCATAGAGGGCTTCTAAAGCTGCTTTGATCATGGGATCGCGGGATTGAGCCGCCCGAATACTGTCATTGTCCAGCTGAGGCAGTGCACCAATGTCTATTGCAGAAAAGTGGCAATAAGCAGCAGGTATCAATTCTCAGAGCTCCCAAGCAATCCACCATGCAGTCCACTGCGTCATGTGGACATTTGTTCCTCCCTGTCAAACTTCGGCAGAGTGCCCGAATGTCAGGTTCTGCCAGTCGGACCCAATCATTCTGGGGAACAGGCCTCGGGAGAGAGCATCAGCATCTATGGTTCAGACCTGCTCGGTATTCGAGAGCATAGTCATATGTAGATAATGCAGAAAGCCACCTATGGCCAGTGGCATCCAACTTAGCTGAGGTCTGCACATAGGTCAAAGGATTATTGTCAGTTTTTACTAGTATTTTAGCCCCATACAAGTACTCATGGAATTGGTCAACAATAGCCCACTTCAAAGCTAGGAACTCTAACTTATGTACAGGATAGTTCTTTTCGGATGGGGTCAGGCTTCTGCTGGCAAAGGCCACTGGTCTCAGGCCATTCTCGTGCTCTTGGTACAACACAGCCCCCAACCCTTGCAAGCTAGCATCAGTGTGCAGGACGTAAGGTTTTCTTGGATCGGCATAGGCCAGCACTGGAGCATGGGTAAGTTGATATATGATCTCATGAAAAGCAGTCTCACAATCAGGAGTCCAGCGGGCCCCAAATACTTCACTCGGATGAAAATACACTCTTTCAGTCTTGAGGGATGCTGACTTTTGGTATTTTTGTGGGTTGGGGATACCCTTGAGTAAGGTTAAGTAAAGGCGGATCACTCTTGAATAGTCCTTGATGAGCGCCGATAATAACCACAGAATCCAGGAATCTTTGCAGTTCTTTTAGATTTTGGGCTGTGGCCAGGTGGTCAAGGCCTCAACTTTACTTGGGTCGGTCTCTATTCCTCGGTGGATACTATGTGTCCCACATACTTTACTGATGTTTGAAAAAATTGACACTTATCAATGGACAGTTTAAGGCCAAAGTCCTCCAGTCGGTCCAATACCTTAAATAATCTGCTCTCATGTTCCTCCAGTGAGCTGCCAAACACAATAACATCATCTAGGTATACCAGGCACTCTAGTAAGTTCATGTCCCCCACTGCACGCTCCATCAATCGTTGAAAAGTGGCTGGGGCACCTGAAATCCTTGAGGCATCCTCATGAATTCATAAAGCCAGCGGACAGATAAAGGCTGTCTTTTCACGGTCCTCTGGGGCCATCGGGATCTGATAGTACCCACTGCGAGATCCAGCACAGAGAACCACTTGCTCCCGTTTAGGCAGTCAAAGCATCCTGAATGCGGGGCATTGTGTACTGATCAGGGATAGTCCGCCTGGTTTAAGGTGCGATAATCCACACATCCTTACTGTTCCATTCTTTTCCTCACTACCACAATGGGGAAGCATAAGGGCTTCTGGATTCTTGTATTACCAGCAGCTAACATCTCTTGCAGATGCCGTCTCACATCATCTATGTCAGCAGGTGCCAGGCGTCGAGACCTCTCACGAAATGGTCTTTCGTCATGCAGCGGATATTGTGCTCAGCTCCTTGCCGCATCCTACATCCCATTCCTTTAAAGAAAACACCTGGTCTCTCTGGGCAAGCTTCTCACTGATCTTCACTTTCCATTCAGCTGGCAGCGAGTCGCGAAATCAAACAAGTCAGGCGTTACTCTGTCATTCTTCCTTGAACTCTTGCTGCTGGGTAGCACTGCAGTGTCTGCACAATGCACATTAGCAGGATGCAACCTCTGTTTACTCGAATGTCTCTTTCAGACACATTATGAACTTGGACCATTACCCTTCTGGCATAAGCATGGGCTCTAGCGGGCAAAATACTAGGCTTGACCAGCAGTCCCTCTGGCAATTTTCCATCGCCTGGTGCATCCAACATTAATATTTTATTCTTAACATCCTTTCTGATACGGACCTCTCCTGTAAGGTACACTGGGCATTTGCGCCAGGATCAGAGACTCAGGATCCTTCTTCCATACAATTCGACCGGTTCCTCTGGTTCTGTTTTTCAGCATCTCTGTGCCTCATAGGCCTTCTTAATTAAAGCCGAACTCTTAAAGCTCTACTAGTCTTTGACCCTGTTTTCATAACACAACTGTGCCAGCCTTCCGAACATATGAGCATTTGTTCCAATCAACAAGGGACACCATCATACAGTCCAGTGGGGGGACACACTAAGGCTAGGGTCTCTACTTGTTCGCCACTCCAGCCACGGAGGTGGGGAAAGACAGCCAAATTCGGATATACCGGAATAGGGGTAGGCCTTCTCACTTAACCCCCATACATGCAGTCCTTCTAATGGTTGTAAGGTATGTCTGACAAATGCTTCTGATACCAATCTTGGAACATAATTGTCACTTGGGAGCCACTGTCTAATATAGCTCTTGTAGACACTCCGTTCACCTTTACAGTGGTCTCCATGGAGGGACCCACTATTCTGGACCAGTCTGAGAGGCGGTAGTGGGGCCTGGGCAACTGCCTGCCACAAGGGCGTGAATTAGCATTTTGGTGCCCTCACTGGATCATGTCGTGCACCTCTTAACCACTGATTTCTTCTCGAAGCTCTCCTTGTAGCCTATATGCAACTTTGTCAGTGTCTTTTGGGACTGGCATTCCTTTCATGTGCCCATCTTTCCCACAATTATAGCAAAACATACTTTCTGGAGTTTGAGCTGGCCGAGCGCACACTGGGAGCCAGGGCGGGGTATTACTAACTGGAAACCTTGGTGCCATCTCTGTCTGCGGCGTGATAAGCATTTGGAGACATCTCGTCAGTTTCTCCACTTCCATGGTCAAGGAATCGAGTTCGGAGCTGTTATCAGCAGGAGATACATGGGTGGGTACCCCACCCCATAGCAGATGCAGTCGGATATAGGTCAGGGCCCGTACTTGCAGGCGTGGCCTTCATAAAGGACTGTTTTGAATTCCGGATCTCTCTCAACAGTTCACCCCATTGTGACATATCTTTTCCTTGTCAGAGCACTCATTGACTGCCAACCTCTGCCCCTGAACTTCACTTGATGGTCACCCTCAGTCACTCGGGTCGTAGCGCAGCTATTGGTGCAGGTCCTCCGAGGTCGTCTTTTCTCTCAACTCCTCGAATTTCTCTCATTAACTCATCATAGGAGGGTGGGGATTCCAGTCGATCTGCCAGGTGTAACTGAAGCAACAGCAGTTCTGAGAAGGGGCAGACTTAAGGATCCTGTCCAGCCTGGTTCGGTCCAGTTCAATCGCTGGCAAACTACCTTTTCTGAGGCATTCTTGCAACAATTTTCCAGCCGAGATACATACACAGACAACAACTCCCCTTGGTACTGTTGTGCATCTCTTACTCTCCACCATAGGTCCTCATCAGAATCTGGGCTCCCATACACATTCTCCAAGGCCTCAAGATAGGCCTGTGCAGTCGCTTCAGGGTTACTGGCCCGTTTAGCACGGATGGTAGCCAGGGCAGGACCTCGAGGCTCTCACTAACCCTCTTTACTTTCACCTTCCGAGCATTGCCATTCTAGCACTTGGGGGGCAACATAGTCTATCCAGGTCCCAGTCATCCTCCCCTTGGGGTGGGAGGGTGCCAGAGAAGATCCTCAACCTTCTGTAAGAGTCGTGACTAATGGCAGGTGCAGAAATAGGAGTCTGCATTGGTTCCAGCCACCATTACGGGCACTGGAGCAGGAGAGGGTGTTGGGAGAACACCCCAGGTGGAAAGAATAGTTTCTTCAAGTCCTCCACAGTTTTCCCTCTCCCAGCAACCATTCAGCAAATTTCTCCTCAAAAGTTTCAGATAGTGGTGGGGCTGATTCCCCAGGTCTTTACTGTCCTTAGTTATCACTCTCCAAGCAGTGAGGGCTCCCTCTGGGGTAATGGTCTGTGGCACTTTGGAGCTATCTATGGGATCCTTAAACTCTACTAGGGCCAGGAAAGTGTGGGTGAGCAGATTAGCATGCCGACCCACCACCACAGGGTTTTGTAAACCTTCCACCTTGGAAAGTACTCCTGCACAGTGTCCGTGATTGATGCCCAGGGGATGTCCAGGATAAGCATAGCATTTTGAGGTCGATCTCCTCCCAGTACACCACTCCACCAGCCGTGCACAGCCACTTCTGTCGGGTACCCATTTTTTCTTAACAGTGGTTAGTAAATATGGCCACTAGAGGACACACAATCCCAGCGGTGAGCCTCAAGATGTAACCCCTAGATGGCGCTATCCCAGGGGCTACTACCCTGCCTGATTTGCCACTAACAGGTTGAGGGCCTGGATCCAATGGCGGGTGCCTCCACCCAGAGGTCAGGGTTTGCAATAGTTAAACTAACTTGGTCACAGCCCTCTGGGACACTGCAACCCTTCTTCCCACTAGTGGCCCACACAATATATCAGAATTACCTTCACAGTATACACTTACCCCAGGTCTGGTTCGCACTGGGACCTCCTGTGAAATGAGATACAGTGCAACAATCACAGTACAGTACTTTAACATAGACAAATACCTCAGGCAGTATAACTTTGCTGAAACAAGCAGCTCTGATTTATTTAGGGATATAACAAGGACAGGGAAATCAGGTTAATTAGCTTATCACTCTAATAATCTACCTATGGCTCTGTGCAGAGCCTATCCCTATCAGTTACTGTCCCTGGGTACCCAAGCCCTAGTGGCTAGTCCAAACCGTGGCAGCTGGTAGGGCCCCTTTCACACAGAGAAAGGAGAATTAAACAGTCAGCAGTACAGTAATTCCATTTGGATTTAATGTGGCAATTCAACAGGAGCAACCCTGAATTAGTACTCACGACCTCCAAATAAGATAGGGTCCTTCAATGTCAGCAGGGCTCACTTGAGGTACACAAACCTCTTCACACATCCATATAAAAGAAGTACTATACCAGGCAGGCTGCATCTGTATCCCGATCTGAATTACTGCACAATACCGGGAGAACACACAGCAGATTCAGTTCCTGACAGACCGAGTGCAATTTTCAGCAATTCTTCCAGTCTTCTACAGGGTGAGCCTGGTTTCTACTCTTCAGAGATCCTTTGATTCTTTTCACAGGACAGTTCAGTCCTAACAAGCTGTTACACAAGCTGCAGACCGGAACTCTGGGCCTTACACACGTTTTTTGACTAAAACTGCACACTGAAAATGCACAGGGCTCCTTCCTTCTTCACTGCCAAAGCTCAACTGAACTCCAACTGACGAAACCGGGCACTTCCTTTGAGTTCCTCCCAGTTCTTGACTGGATTGGCTGTCACTCACAATAGACTGCTGCTGTTGGTCCAAAAAGGCACTGAAGTCTAAACTACATCTCCCAGAGTCACTGCCCATACAATCCTCTTGTGGCTGGCTCAGATTATGAGTCAAGTTCTGATTCGTCCAAGGCACCATTTTAGAGCTAGCTTACCCACACTGATTGGTCCAGTTCAGCAGTTCAAAACTAGAATGGGGAACTCAGCAGACACAGTTCTGACTGCAAAGAAAGCAGGTTAGACAAACTGTAATTTCATTATTACTCTAAATAATTTCTGGCAAACAGTTACATCTTTCAGATGAGTTCCTTTGCACTCCTAGTGACTGCAAAATGGAGTGAATTAGCAGTAGCTTGAGTGGTACTCAATCAAAGAAACACACAGTCCCCATACAACTAATTATGTCTGCAAGCAGACAGCTCTTAAAGAGACAGTACCAGAGGTTCTAAAACACTCACTGATAAATGGCTTAAATGCCAAACACCATTCAGGCTTGGAGCATTCAAGCAAGCTCCTGGAAGTCTTTTGGGAACCCCCATTTGCAGGGGGGTTACATATTGTAGTGTGGTCAACTACTGAAAACAATGTGTAGTACAGGACAGTCTGTGTTTAAAATTAGCACTGCTTTTCATGTCACATGAATGGTGGGGGACAAAAATGCTGAAATAAATGAAAAAATCTGTCAAGGGTGATGGTTTTCTCAAATAACAGTAAAAGCACAGTTACTGATACAGGCAGTATCATTAATTTGCAGGGGCCATTGCAAATGCCAGCATGAAAAGCAAAAGGAAAAAAGTATACCTGTATCACTTCAGTTAGGAAATATAGGAAGACAACAGTTTTAGGGTAAATTAGTCCATCTTGACTTACTTGCTGCTTATGCATCTCAATTGCTAAGGGTCCTGACCATCTAGCTACAGTATGTCTAGCACTAACAATGATGGGAAGATTATGCCATTAAAGAATCTCTTTAAATAGCCTTTTTGGCAAATTGAAATCTCCTCCATAGTTTTATATTTGGCTTGCCTCTGGCTTGAGAGAAGTTAAAGGAAAACTCCACCCAATGTCCAAGTCTGGTGTGTCTGTGATTTCTCTGAATTTGCTAAAAAAAAACAGCTATCCTGCACATTCTGAGTCCCTCCATGGGAGACATCAATAAAGTAACCAAAAACCACACACACACACACACACACACACACACACCAGAACATGAGAGATACCTCATTTCTATCTTTCCTAAAGGAAAAAAAAAAAAAAACTTACTGAAGTTGGTACAGAAATGGAAATGTTAGTCCTGTAAAAGACATCATAGAAATAATCTGATTTGTGAAGAAGTTGGTAGGAAATACACAGAAGAGTCACTTATTTTGAGTCAATCCATGTAACAAGGAAATATTTTGGTTATGATGTATCAGTAGCAGTAATGCAGTGAGCTAGTTAACTATTAGCCAATCGCTTTCAGTCCATAGATCCAGACTATATGGGTCTGGTTTCTTAGCAGTAATTTAAGATTGCTTATCTCCAGCAACCTCAGAAGCAAATGTTGGATGTGATACATCCAGCACTGTAACACTGTATAGGCACAAAACACAAAGGCCTTGCTTAAGTTGATATCCTCTGCATGGAAAGTGGATTTGACACTGGCATGCAAGGTCCACCCAGTGTGAATTACTGGGAAAGGAATTTAAAGTCATTTGCATCTCAGACAGAAAGTCTGGCAGTTTTCCTATAGATCCTGCCACCTGACACCTACCATTATTGGGTGAAGTGACTGAAGGTTTGGGGATGTTAGCATATGAACAGGTTTTGCGCTTTGAAGTTTAATATATAGAGTGTGATGATGTCATGGGCAGAGGAAGAGGATGGAGTCTGTAGGAAAAGAAGCTTTATACAAAATAATTTATTACTTAGTTGTGTGAGTGAAGCACATCTGAACACTGAAGGTCACAGAAATGAAATCTACAAACACAGTATGAACATTATTAAACCTCAGTGTGAGTGAAGTATATCTGAACACTAATGAGTAAACAGACCTGCACTCGGGGAGTACCCTGTAACAAAACAACAGTACCTGGAGGTTTAAAGCAATCCACACTAATTTTTCCAGACATTTTCTCCATGTAATGGTCACAGCAAACATTACAGGAAATGCTGTCCACAATGATCTTCCCTGGACAAGTGGGGCATGTGAGTGTTTGTTTTGACCATTAAATGGAGAAAATATTAAACATTATTGTGGATCTTTATTTATTAACTAACCTGAGCTAGGGTTGATCTGTGACTTTAAGCCTCCACATATCTGAACACTGGTTATGTCAAAGAAAGGAAATCTAGAATACAATTGGCAGTATGACCCAAATTAAATATCAATCAATCAATCAAAAAACTTTATTTAACCAGGCAAGAAACCTCCTTGAGCAAGCTCATTTGCAAGATGGTCCTGTACAAAGTAACATACAATTAAGTACAGAGACTAATACATACGATACAGAGCCATTAACGTAAATGTACAGCATTATTACAAATGGGAGGAGGACATTAATGAACAGTTGTAAAGGTAAACAGATGCATTAAGTATAAGGAAATAGGAAAAGAGTCAGGGAAGAGGGAGGGGTAGACAGGATAAGTGATTAGCTTAAAGGGGATGCTATAGTAGCAAGGAAGCTCTGTTGTGTGAGTGGAGCACATCAGAACACTGTGTAGGTCACAGAAATTAAATCTACAAACAAACTACAAACATTATTATTAAACTTCGGTGTGAGTGAGGCATATCTGAACACTAATTATTAAACAGACCTGCACTCAGTGGGGGATTACCCTGTGACAAAAAAACTGTACCTGGAGGTTTAAAGTCAAGGTACAACCTAAGGGGTATAACCTTTTGCACAGATCAGTGACCTCTGTGTGTCAATGGCCACAATTACTGAGCACTGAAAACAGACAATATAAGCATAAAATATGGACATGGAGAAATTATTATAATTTTCGGGATAGAGTATTGGGTTGTTTACTGTACTGCTGTTTTTTTATCTTTGTCTATGTGCATGCACAAATAACATGTGACAGCTTAGGAGAGAAGCGAGGTTTTGGAGGTGTGGCACTGAGGTGGCCAATGCCCCCACTGCATTTAGAGGCTTGGCCCTCTTTCCCCAATGTGGTGGCACACTGCTGCTGAAACTAGTTCAGCAAGCGTGCCACCAACTTGAAATAATTTAGCTGCTGCAATGAGGGTAGTGCCCCCTCATTGAAGGGCGTGCCTTGCCTGGTGTCTCCTTTCAATAAACATGGTGGTGGATGTCGCCGTCCACCTCTTACAGTCCCCAGAAAAGCTGACATCAGGGGTGCCCAATCTCCCTGTCAGCATGCCCCTCCCCAGCTCATTTGCCGATGGTGTAGCCCAATCCCCATTGGCATGATGCTCCCCTCTCATTTGTTGTGTGCCGAGGGGGTGCCCAATCCCCCTCAGCTAATGCACCCTCCCCCCCAAGCACACTGTATGGCCGATGGGAGTGCCCAATCCCCATCGGCTCCAGCTCAACAAGCACCCAGGTAGCATGCTGGGAGCCCACCCAATGTGCTCATGCGCTACCCCCACACAATGCATGGCTGACAGGGGTGCTCAATCCCCATCAGCTCCATGACCTCCCAATAAACTACCAGGTGGCACGCTGGGAACCCACCATAGCATGCCCCGAATTGTCTTTTTTTTTTTAAGACCTGTAAAAAAAGAAAATGATCCCTCATTGAGTCTCTTGCCCCTTCCCCAACATGCAACCACCCTCTATATGCCTCATCTCCTCACACCCCCCTCACCCTATACTTTCCTCCAGAGCCTGGTGCGATGATCTTCAGTGGACTGGGAACACATCTGCACTCTTCAAAGCCGACCACGAACTAAAGAAATGCCGGTAAGCTGTATAAAGGCATAAATTTTTTTTTTAACTTTGGTGCATATCTCGGCCATTTTTGCGAATTCTGGCACCAAAGTTTCAACATGGGGTTATTGGAACCCACTGTCATCTTGTTATTTGGTCCCAAAAGGTGATTCCGTGGTCACTGCATGGAATCACCTTTCGGGACCGATTAACAAAACAACAGTGCCACTGTTCATAAGGCAGGCTCCCAAAAAGCCTATGTTGCAAATTTGGTTAAAAAATCAAAAAAATGACTGTGTTACGGGCGTGCATTGCACACTTTCCACCCTCGCTCATAACTTCAAGAATTTTTAATATTTTCACTACAGATTTTCAATATTGCCATTTTTTCACACCAACAGTACAGCTGTCATTTTTCACATCCTGCCCAAAATGTGTTTTCACACATCTGGCACACAATGGTGCGAGCGTTGTGGGAAATCAATGTTTGTGACAGAGTAAGAAATTCACAGTGACCCTGTTCATGAGCAGAGGTCCTAAAATGCCTATGTTGAAAATCTGGTGACAAAATTCCACAAAATGACTATGTTATGAGCATGCATTACGCAGTTTCCACGCACACTTTATAACTTCAAGAATATTTAATATTTTCACTCCAGATTTTCAACATTGCCATTTTTGCACTCCTCCTTATGAACAGTGCAGCTGTTATTTTCCACATCCTGCCCAAAATGTGGTTTGCACATCTAGAGCACAATGTGCACAGTTGCTGTGTGAAATCAATGCTTAGGTCAGATTAAGAAAATCACGGTGCCACTGTTAATGAGCGGCAGTCCCAAAATGTTTATGTTGAAAATCTGGTGTAACAAATCCCCAAAATAAAAGCATTATGGGTGTGTGTTGCACAGTTTCTATGCAAGCTCATGACTTCATCAATTGTTTTACATTTTCACTCCAGATTTTCAACATTACCATTTTTTTACACCTCTTCAGTCTCTCTATGCCTCCTTAACAATTCCACACAACTTCACTAACTTCATTATGCAGCCATGGTGGATCTGACCAGACTTTATTCCCTCTAGTGATCAGTGGCCACCTTTGTCCATTCAGGTGAAAGTAAAAAAAAAAAAAAAAATCAGCACTTGGCACAAAAACTCAAGGGACATGTTTAGTTTGCTGAAACACATCCATCTGGCTCACTCTCCCATCCTACAGCCCTTACTCCACTTAGCAGTACTGTCTTGCTCTCATTTAAAATCTACAGATAGTGAGACCAGCAGGACTTTGCAGAACTTGCTACTGCAGATGGTAGCATACTGCCAGCAAGACTGAAACAAAATTGCAGTCCTGCCGCATACCTCTCAAGGGCTATGAATTTCCATAGAGCTATGATTTTCACACTCAAATGTACCCTTTACACATAGGTTTACTGATGTTCTTAATAATGTTAGAACCACTTCTGGGCACACAAACTATTAAATCATTGAACTAAGTTGATTGAAACTTGCCTTAACACAAAGCACATGGGGCCCACTATCTGTAGACATATTATTGTTTAAAGTAAGAAAGTGCTACACATTCAGGCCATTTGCTATGATTTTTGAAGGCCAGTGCTATGATTTTTAATGCCAAGAAGTTGAAAGGTATGCCTGCCAGCAACCTAGAATAGCAACTCGGCAGCTCACTTTCACACAGGTTGTAATAGCACAGCATGCCATACCTCTCAACTGTACCACATTACGAGGAACGTTCCTCATTTTACTTCACAAAAGCTCCATGTTCCACATTGTGAGGACTTGTCCCACATTCAGTGTTAACATTTTAAAGCACACAATCCACAGTAAATGATGCAAAATATATATTATCCAATTAGCAACAGACTTTCTGAACATAAATGCAACATTTTAACAGTGTTTTGAGCTTCTTAGGTAAAGATTTGATTAAGTGTTCCACATTTTGGCCATTTGTTCCACATTCTGACAGGCAATGTTCCACATTTAGGGGACAAAAGGTTGAGAGGTATGCTGAGCATGCCTAGTGATAACTGGGCAACAAACTTGCATAGTGGCAAGCGGAGGGACTATCTGCTATAACATTAAGCTTTTTGGTAACAAATTATAAATGTTTTACAGCTGTATCATGTTTATAAACGTATACCCACTTTGAAGTACAATAACACACTCCAGGGTGTAGGTTGGTCTGGATAACTCTTGAGCAGAGTATTAAATCCTTAAGCAGAACCTGCCTGCATTTGCCACAGGAGGGACAAAAAAAGGCTTGTGTTTTCTGGAGATGACATAGTTGTTTATTTATTTATTTATTGAAAATGTTTCACGGAGAGGCATACTGAGCAAAAGATGCTCGTCTCACGGGTGTGACCGGGGTACAAGGGAGGAGGGTATACAAAAACAATCAATAGGTTGAACTTGGAGTCAAGCAATTCAAACAACTGTTACATAGTTAAGTGTGGTTATTACAAACTTGTTACATAAGGAGACACTACATACATGTGCCACAAGGAGGGTGGCATAACATATTGATTACACATCTAGAACTATTCATGATTACATAAGTGCCTATATCAAGAGATTGATTTGAAGTATGATGCACCAAGTTGGCAGAGAGAAATGGAAGCCTGAGCTTAGGGCCAGGGAGAGTGACAGGTCTAGGTAGTAAACACAGGGAAAGATGAGGGGTTGACTTAGGGAAGACGTTGGTGGGAATAAGAAGGAGATAGCAAAGTGTCATGAGAGGGTAAGTGCATGGGTTGTTTAGGGCAATATATATAAGCAGTCATTTGGGCGAAGGCCAAGCCGCTGGTCAGGCGCTTAAGGAGGAGGGATCGGGGAAGCGAATCAGTCGGGAGGGAGGTCAGGGGGTACAATTAGGTGCAAGGAAGTTAATGAGGGCAGAGGATAGAGAGTGTTTGGAGGAAGAATGGTGGATTTGAGCCAGCAGGTCATTCCAGAGCTTAGGGAGGAGGTAAGAGAAAGCTGATTGGTCTGCGGAGGTCCTTCGGTGAGGGATTACTAATAGCCTGGAGTCAGTAGACCTGAGGGCATGGGAGGGGATTGGTGGGGAAGATAGGGAGGAGATGAGGTAGGGCAGAAGAGAACCGAGCCAGAAGTTAGAAACAAATTTAACACTGTGAAGTAGGCGCCGGTTGCTCAGGGATGGAAGGGCCAGTGAATGGAAGAGCTCGCAGTGATGGGTGCGGGGGGACATTGAGGGTGAAACAGCAGAAAGCATTGAAGAGGGGGTCCAGTCTGGATAAGGTGGACTTGAGGCAGAGCTGTAGACAACATCGCAGTAGTTGAAGAAAGGTAGAATCATTTTCTGGACTATTTCGCATCTCACAGGAAGTGGGAGACTAGTGCGGTTTCTATAGAGGGCACCTAGCTTAGTGCGCAGTTTTGATAGGATGGCGTCCACGTGTGTGGAAAAGGAGAGGTGGTGATCAAGCCAAACCCCCAGGTACCTAAAGGAGGGCATGTCTTCAAGGATGGTGTTATTTAGGGTACAGAAGATCAGAGGGGATGTAAGTCTGGATAGTCTCTGTCTAGTGCCAAAAGACATAGAGACTGTTTTCTTGCCATTTAGGGAGAGTTGGTTGGAGTTGAACCAGTGTTGTACTTTGTTGAAGTCGGTCTGAAGATTAAAGGTGACTTCTTCATAGGTACGGCTGGAAGTAAAGAGGACCGTGTCCTCAGCGTACATGTGTATTGAGGTAGTGGAGCAAGCCTTTGGCAGATCATTTAGTAGGATGGAGAAGAGAATGGGGCCAAGGACTGAGCCCTGGGGAACGCCAGTGGTAATAGGGAGCAGGGGGGAGTTGTAGTCAGCTATTTTTGTAGATTGGGTTCTATTTTGTAGGTAGGCACTGAACCAATCTGTGGCCGATGCCAATAGCCCGGCACCTGATAGGCAGGATAGTAGGAGGGAGTGGGATACCATATTGAATGCTTTGGCTAGGTCGATGAAAATAGCAGCAGTAATTTGTCCTTTGTCCATGCCAGAGAGGATGGAGCCCATGAGTCTTAGTAGGGAGGTGGTGGTACAGTGTTTTTTTCTAAAACCGGACTGGAATGGAGTGAAGAAGTTAGTTTCAGAGAGAAAGTGGGAGAGTTGAGATAGTACTAGGTGTTCCTGGAGTTTGGCGAGAGTGGGAGAGGAGGAGATGGGCGGTGAGTAGCAGCGGAGGTAGGATCACCTCCTTTTGGTAGTGGTAGGACAGTGGCATGTTTCCACTCTGTGGGGAGTGACTCAGTGATGAATGAAAAATTTAACAGGGCAGTGAGGGGAGTAGCAATGGCAGGGGCAGATAGGAAGAGGTGTTTTTTGTTGAGACCGTCGGGAGATTTACCTTTGGTGGGATTCAGAGAGTGAAGGGCATCTAAGGTTTCAATGGGGGAGATGTGTCTGAAAGAGAAATGGTTCTGGCCAGGTGGTAGGGGGGTAGCTGTCTGGGGAGTGGGTGGGGTTACAGGAGGAAGGGAGTCCAGGAGGGTCTTAGCACAAGTAGTGAAGTAGAAATTGAACTCGGAGGCTACCATCAGGGGGACGGAGAGTAGAGTCCCTTGGGCAAGAAGGAGAGGGGTGAGATTTGTTGTTGGGGGGGAGAAAAGGGAGTTGATGACTTTCCAGAATTTAGAAGGCCTCCCAAGATTTGTGTTTAGGGTGTTGTTAAAATATTCAGCCTTTGCTAAGCGGATGGCCTTTGTGCACATGTTTCGGAGCATGTGGTAGGTGATATTGTCGCCTGGGAGGAGGTGGATTTTGTAAATACGCCATGCCCTGTTGTGGGCTTGTTGGCAAGCTATCAGCTCGGGTGATATCCAGGGAAGGTGAGACCCTCGGTCCCTAGCATGGCACAGGGGGCATGTTGTCCCAGGCACTAAGGAAGGTGTTCCGAACTGCGTAAGGGCAGCATCCATGTTAGAGCATCTTAGGATTGAGTCCCAGTTAGAGTGAGCTAGCTCTTCCAGGAGAGGGGAGGTTTAGGGACTTATATGACCATTGGAATATAATTTTAGGAGGGGATTTAACTCGATGGATTTTGCGGACCAAGTAGGTTAGGTGGTAGTCGCTAATGGAGTCTGGAAGGAGGCCATAGCCGACGACGCGGTGTAGATGGGAGGTAAGCGCCCAGTCAAGAAGGGAGTGGTTTCTGGTCTTATGGTTTGATCGTGTAGGTTCCATAATGGTTTGGGTAAAGTTGAGAGCAGATATCTCAGTTCGGGTTTTGTTAAAAGCAGGGGCTGGCCAGTTGTAGTTAAAGTCACCCATGACATATAGTTCACCCGACTGGGCAAGAGACGTCAGTTGGCTGAGGAGGTCAGTGACTGTTGTGGCTGGAGTGCCAGGGCAGCAATAAATACCAGCCACAAAGATGGGTAGTGAGGAAGAAGGGGACAATTTCAGCATAAGCAGCTCGTAGGCTTTGGGTTCAGCTTTTGAGAGCGAGAGACAGAAAAATGTAGGGCTGAACTGGTGTAGATAGCCACCCCTCCACCTCTGGTGGGTCAGTCTTGCCATGTGATAGTGAACCCTGGAATAGCGATGGCTGGGTCTGGGAGATTTGGGTTTAGCCAGGTCTTGGATAGGATGATTATATCAGCGGCATGGTGGGTGGCTAGAACCTGGAGCTGATCGAGCTTGGGTGCTAGGCTATGAATGTTTAGATGGAATAGGCGTAGTCCCCGGGGAAGGGAGCCAGAGCGAGTGTTGGTGGTGGCCTTGACTGAGAGGTTGGGCATGGGGTAGCTGTGACTAGGGGTTGGTGTTGGGCCAGGATTAGGGTGTATATCCCCTACACCCAGCAGTAGTAGGGCAAGGATTAAGTGGTGACGAAGTATGTGGAGGCACCAAGATTTGGTCAAGCGCCGCTTATGGGAGGCAGTAGGGCAGGCGGTGTGGAGAAAGTGGGATCTGCTTTGGTAGAGGGAGGGAGGAAGCCATAGGAATAGAGCGAGGTGGTGGGTCGGGCTCATAGGGAAACAGGACCAGATAGTAGCTGGGAGAGATGCTGTGAACATTTGGGAGGCACTTGTAGGATGAGTCAGTTCAGCGGAGGGGGGATGCAGGGTAGCAACTTAAAGGGTGTGTTAAAAGGGGTAGGAACAATAGGATGGAGAAGATCAAAAATAAGTATGTTATTGATTGTGCCATTATTGCCAAGTGTACTGGAGGCACAGATAGGAGTGTAGAGAGGTACACACTACAGTGAGGCAGTGTAGAGGAGAAAGAGGGCGGTGAGAGGCGCTAGAAAGATAGCTAGGGGAGAGAAGAGGGAGGGAGGGTGGTACTTGTTTGGAAGGGATTGAAGCAGGTAGAGGGGGGGCAAGTGGCGTATTTAATAGGTGGCCTGGGGGGGTGGTGGGGGCAGGACAAAATAGCTATGCAGAAAGAAAAGAAGAGATTAGTCCCAGGCTAGTGGTCGGCTCCGGCAATCGTGGAGGGGCTCCATGGGCAGGGTAGCAACAGCTGGCTCGGCAGGAAAGGCGCCCCAATCAGATGCTGAGGGCTGATCGCCGGTCCAATCAGGGGCTGCCATATTGGTAGATGCACCAATTGGGGAGGCGCTAGAAGCTGGGCGGCTGTGGGAGTTTAGCGGTAGCTACCTGAGAAGGGCTCCGGGAGGCAGGACCAGGGGGGTGGGAGGAAAGAGTCAGCGTGTTCAGCGGCAGCGGCGCTGATGCCACCAGGCTCTGTGGGCGCCGCTTGGGGCACGAGATGAGTCTGGGAGGGAAACAAGGAAAACAGAATGGTTAAGTAAGCGGGTAGTTGTGGGGAACAAAGGAAGGCAGGAGACAGGCTGGAACTTGAAGAGGGGGTTGGGGTGCGAACTTAGGAAAAAGAACAGGAATTAGCAATTCAGGAGGTAGAAATTTAGGGAGGCTGAAGTTTAGATGGGCGGGGGCGGGGGGCAGGCTACAAAAATAGAGCTTAGTGCAGGAGTTAAGGGAGGGAAAGAAGCAGAGAATATGTGGTGCCAGGGAGCGAGAAAACAGGGATTTGGAGAATAGGCAGAAGGAAAATGGTAGGCTTGCTTGGAAAATAAGGAGTCAACAGCAGAGTAGAAACAACATGGGGCAAGGCAGGAGCTGATTAAATTAACTAGCTAGCTAGCTAGGGCTTGCAGTAGCGAGGGATGCAGCTGACTATAATTTCCACACAAAGACTATATCACTTCACTTAAGCTATGCGGTATCAGAGATAATAATTAGATATAACATGAGCAAGGTTTACATTACAGTGCTTTTATGCTATGTAATATGGCAGCAACAGTAGTCATTTCACAGTCCAAAATAGCTATGCAGAAAGGAAAGAGAGATTAGTCCCAGGCTAGTGGCGCTCCGGCAATCTGGCTGAAGGGCTCCATGGGTAGGGTAGCAGCTTGGCTGGCTCGGCAGGAAAGGCGCCCCAATCAGATGCTGAGGGCTGATTGCGGTCCAATCAGGGGCCACAAATCGGTAGGCACACCAATCGGAGGCGCTAAACTGAGGCGGCTGTGAGGATTTAGCGGTAGTTACCTGGAGAAGGGCTCGGGAGGCAGGACCAGGAGGGCGAGAGGAAAGAGTCAGTGTGTTCGGCAGCGGCGGCGTTGATGCCGCCAGGCTCCGTGGGCACCGCTTGGGGCGTAAGATGAGTCTGAGAAGAGCTCTGGGAGGCAGGACCAGGAGGGTGGGAGGAAAGAGTCAGTGTGTTCGGCAGCAGCAGTGCTGATGCCGCCAGGCTCCGTGGGCACTGCTCGGGGCGCAAGATGAGTCTGAGAAGGGCTCCGGGACAGGACCAGAAGGGTGGGAGGAAAGTGTGTGTTTGGCGGTGGCGGCACTGATGCCACCAGGCTCCGTGGGCGCCCGCTCGGGGTGCGAGATGAGTCTGAGAAGGGCTCCGGGAGGCAGGACCAGGGGGTGGGAGGAAGAGTCAGTGTGTTCGGCGGCAGCGCTGATGCCACCAGGCTCCGTGGGCACTGCTCAGGCGTGAGAAGAGTCTGATAAGGGCTCGGGAGGCAGGACCAGAGGCGGGAGGAAGAGTCAGTGTGTTCGGTGGTGGCGGGGCTGATGCCACCAGGCTCCGTGAAGCATGGCAGAGGTGGCAATGAGTCTGAGAAGGGCTCCGGGAGGCAGGACCAGTTAGGGGTAAGTTGTGGTGAAACTTGTTTGAATTAGTGTATTTATTATTGAGTGAAGGGCAAATCTGAGATCAGCCAGTGTAGCCCCCATTTAGGGGCCATATTATAAGAACTGCATCTAACCCTTTAGTTTTGGGGAGGAGTGCTAATTGTCTGGCCTGGGGCCTCAGCTTGTTGATAACTGACCTCCTACAGCCAATAACACACTACCAGGAAGGGAGCAGGTTCTACATAAAAGCAGTGACTGCCGTGTTCAGCACATTCGTATCCAGCAAGTGAGTGGAACAGATGACTGGCATCATAGGCATTGGCGGGTGTCAGCAGAAGGAAGTGGAGAAGTTGGGGACTCTGCCAGATGACTAAAGCAAGGCAGCTGTTCAGCACTGTGTAACAGACACTGCTGGGAAGGGCAGAAGGTCAAAGGTAGCCCAAAACGGGGAACAGCAGCAAGGTCAGTTTAGGGTAGGACTATAAAAAGATTTAAACAAGGCATGGGGAAACACAAATAGAAACAAACAAGAAAAGGAAATAACTAGAAAGACCCTGTCAGGGGTAAGGGTACAGAAGTATTTCCAGGTAACACAGGGAGACTAGAAGTCAAGAATGCTGGGAGTGGTGCAGAGGCTGTAGGGTGGTAGTTTTCAGAGAGACCTTCTGGAGACTGCAATGCTGCCTTATCTGCACACACCTCTCTGGGTTGAGGGAGAAGGTTGCCAGACTCCAGGCCAAGTTGGGTAGCATTTGGGGGACTTCTTCTCCCACCCAAAGGGCCACCAAACTGCCACTGTTACCTCAGAGGATGCCAGGAAAAGGAATGGCTGGACTATGGTGGGCTCTGAAAGGGTAAGAGTGGTGGGACAAAGGCACATTCATCAACCAGTACCACTACATAATTCCTACACTGCTCTTGTGTGGTGGGACTGCTGGGAGGAGGCACCCATGGTAGAGACCAAGGAGGATGTGGGGGCCCTCCATAGTGGAGATCCCAAGGAGGGTGGTAGAGGACCCCAGAGGAGGAGGAGAAGGCAACTTCTGGTGGGGGACTCAGCTGTGAGGGGGATACATTTGGGAATAGGAAAGGGAGGGAGAGGCAAGTTAGGTGCCTCTGCAGCGCCACAGCCCAGAGGGACGGGAAGTGGATCCTGAGGATTGATAGGGCAGCAGGACAGGAGAGAAAGCTGGATGTCATTGTCCACCTGGGAACTAATGAACTGGCTAGGGATGGGGCTGGGATAGTGCAGGAGAGTTTAAGGAGCTGGATAGAAGTCTTAGACAAGTAGCTAACTCAGCCACTTTTGCTAAGGTGTTGCTTGTCTATGACGGGACAGGAGAGGGATCTCCACACCAGGAGCTTCAACTCATGGCTGAAGGAATGGTGCAGAGAAGAAAGGTTTGGTTACACTGGGGACTGGGGACCCACCTAGGAAGATAATGGCCTATACAGGGGTGATGGCCTTCATCCATTTGGGAAGGGAACCGCAATTCTCAGATGATGGTTTAAATGTTACTTCGATGGACATTTAAACTAGCCAAGGTGGGTGGCGGAAGGAATCAAGGAATCAGAAACTTGCCCCCAGGCTGAAGTAGAGAGTAAGGAGAACCTATGGGGAGAGGAATCCCCCAGGGTGCAAATTAATAATGGAAGCAGGGTGGTAGAGATAAGGAGGAATGGAACCAGTAGCATTAAAGGGGGGGGAGGAAGGAGTGCAAAAAGGAAAAAAGGGGTCCAACAAGCATAGTGGAAACAAAATCTGGAAGGCCATGTGTGCGAATGCTAGAAGTCTAGGAAATAAGATTCCAGACCTACAGGCCATCATGGCAGAGGCCAACCTGGATATTGTGGCCATTACCGAGTCATGGTGCACTGAAAACCATGAATGAGACATGGTCATATCGGGCTATAGTCTGTTCAGGAAGGACTGGATGGGAAGGGAAGGAAAGGAAAGGATAGAGTGTGGTGCTTTGTGTGTGGGAAAGCACAAAAGTGACAGACATACGGGGAATACAGGGTGAGGCAGAGGTACTGTGGGTCACCCTGGAGATGGGGAATGGAGCCATTATTTGCACTGGAGTGATGACCTCCAGCACATGGGGAAGAATTAAATAAGGGACTCCTGAAATCCACTGGCAAGATGACAGAAAAGGGGGATGTGCTGCTGGTGGGGGACTTTAACCTGCCAGATGTAGATTGAAGCCTCCCAGCAGTGGCTTTAGCTAGAAGCAGGGACATGCTGGACTCTCTGCTGGGGGCGTTCCTCAGGCAGTCAGTGAACCCACTCATTATGTGGCAATACTGGACCTGGTCCTCACTAACAGGGACAGTATTGCAGATGTCAAGGTGGGAGGCCACTTGGGGACCAGTGATCATCATATGATGTGATTCAATATAAGGACAACTGTGGAATCTAATCACAGAAGGATGAGGTCCTGGACTTCAGGAGAGCAGACTTCATAAAGATGTGTAATGCCTCGGGATGACCTGGCAGGGGATGGCCTGGGTGGGGTGGAGGAACAGTGGGCAAAGATAAAAGTAAACATAGTAAAGGCAACAAATCTCTGCAAAAGCAAAAGGAAAAGAGACCTCTATGGTTCTTGATAAAGGTGGCTGAAAGGTAAAGGTTAAAGGGTAGCATTCAAAAGTATAAGGAGATGCAGAGAAAGAAGAGTTAGGTGATGTATCACAGGAAACAGGAAAAGCAGTAAGGGTGCAAAGGTGCAAACTGAAGAAAGAATAGCACGGGAGGTAACGAAAGGGGAGAAGACATTTTTTAGGTATGTAATCGAAAAGAGGAAGACTGGAGAGGGATTGTAAGGTTAAAAATGGAAGAGAAGACTGTCCAGTGGGGGACCAGGAATAAGCAGACATCCTGAACAAATACTTTAGTTCAGTGTTCACAGAGGAAGAAGAAAGGGAGGAACCACAAAAAAATAACAAAAGCTTTGGAGTGAGGGAGATGGACAGTAGTCCTTTTTTGGAGGCGAAAGTCCTGAAGGGTCTTGCTAATCTGAAGGTGGACAAAGCAATGGGGCCAGATGGGGTGCATCCAATGATACTGATGGAGCTCAGGGAAATATTGGCTGCACCTCTGACAGTTCCATTTAAAGGCACCTTTTTCAATTACAAAAGATTAAACAGGGAAACTCCCTTACCTCAAGGGTACCAAGGGCGCGTTGGGCAAGCAACCGCGATCCCATGCGACCAATGGAGGCCCCCAAATTTAGCGGGTGGTGCGGGTCTGGCAGTGGGGCCCCGACAGTCAGAGGAACTGGTGGCCGATCGGTGGGAATGGGGCTGAAGACTGGGGGACTGTGATAGCAGATGATAACTGGGCGCTGGAGTCCGGTTGGGGGCTGCCTGACAAGGGTTCACCTTCATCCCCCCACAAAGTCAATGTATAAATCTCTACCTGATGGTTTCAACCATTTCGTCCATGGGGCGATTCTCGCGGCAGACACCACCACTAGTCCACACATGTCACGACTCCTAGTCACGCGGGCAGCCCCAAGATTTCTGAGTTTTGAAGGGGGAGGGCTATAATTCCCTTTTTGTTGTTGTGTGAACCGAGCAGAGAGTCAGGGAGTGGAGAACCGGAAGAATGGTTTTTCGCAAAATTTGGGAAGTGAAGTCAGGAGGTGTGGTTGGAACCAATCACAAGGCCCCACTCCGTCCGTTCCTTTTATCACACCTCCTCCTACTGGGACCTGAACATTTCTGTTCCCCCTTAGGTCCATAGCGGCGTCATAAAAATGGACCCTCCAGCACTCTTGAAATCACAGAAGAGGATCAGTTCCAGAGTGCCGGAGAGAATCTGAGGATTGCAGCCGCTAGTAAGCAATTTTTATTTTAATATACAATCTGTTTTTATATGCAGTTGCTGGAGCCTGGAAGCAGCAGGAGGAGAGTTAAGGATTTTGGGGAGTTTATATGGTGTTCTTCAGGTCAGTGTGTCTGAGACTATGATAAATGTGCAGCAGCTGAAGCAGCTCTGGGGCCTGGCAGAGCAGTTAAGGAAGTTACTTCAAAGTTACTCTAATGTAAATGATGTTTTGATGTATTTACAATAATGCAGCATTAATAATGTTCTTCTATGTAGAAGGATTACAGGAGGGCCGACCCTGTCTGTGAGCCCCAGTCATAGAGTATGTAGAACTATTACAGGGGAGAGGGCCCAACCCTGTCTATGGGCCCCATCATAGAGTTTGAGGGGCCCCAAAGTCCTAAAACCGGCCTGCAGGAGGTAAGCTCCACCAGGCTATTTTCACTTTTTTAAAACAGCTCCCAAGGAAGGAAAGGGATCATAATTTGCCCTCGGGGTTGGCACACAATCCTCTCTACTTCCTGACTTTCTGATCCACCTTTAAGCTCCGATGTTTTGTGATGTCATTATAGGTTGAGTGCGGGGGTGTGCTCCATGTTGGTTGAACCCTGGCATCAGTAGGTACCAAAACCCATTTGAAAGAGACACTCCATTCAAGTGAATAGAGCACGCCCCTGAATTCAGCCTATAATGACATCACAAAATGTTGGAGCGCGGGGGCACATCAGAGAGTCAGGAAGTGGAGAGGGATCATGCGGCCAGCCCCTTGGGGAAAAATTACGAAATCCTATCCCTTCCTGTGGGGGCTGTATTAAAAAAGTGCAAACAGCCTGGAGGAGCACCCCATGACATATGGGAGCACCCTGTTTAATCTTTTGCAATTGAAAATACCAGGAAAGATGTTCTTTAAGTGCTCACTGGAAACTGAGCGCTTCTGGAGGGTAACCCATGAGGAGGGCACATGGGAAGGACACACGTCCATAACAGTGACTTGTTCCTCACTGAATCCCTATGGCAATGGGAGGCTAGGGCGACGGATAGGGGTTGGGCAAAATGGGTGACAGGATCATCGCTATATGTACGTGTGCGGGGAGCGAGCATGGTGAGCGTGGGCTGGGAGGGGGTGGTGGAGCTGCAGGGGTGGCACTGTGGTGGGTTGCCGAGCTGCGTTGTGGCATCGTGGGTTGGCCTGTGGTTGGGGTGGGTGAGGTACTGGGTTCGGGTCTGGGCGCTGGTGCGATTTTATTGCGCCCAGCCCAAACCTTTATTTTACATGTTTTCACCCACATGCACCCCCTGGAGTTGAAAATCTTTTAGTAGGGGATGCGGGGGCTGCCCCCACATGGGGGATGCAGCATTGAAATGCATGTCCCGCGCCTGCTTTTCCTGTGTGCCAGGGTGTCAGAGTGCCGAAAATGTTTTTGACACTCTGACTTTGCGATAACGGTGATCACCTTTAGGCTTTTGCTGTTATTACATAGAACCATTATGGAGGACTGGAGGAGGGCAGATGTAGTCCCACTACACAAAAGCAGTAGCAGGGAAAAGGCTGGCTATTATGGGCCAGTCAGCTTGACATTGGTGGTGGGAATGTCAAAGTGTGTTACAAAACCCGAGGCAACATGGTTTCACAGGGGGGAGGTCATGTCAAATGAATCTGATAGATTTTTTGACTGGGTGACAAAGGGTTTAGATCAGGGTGGAGCAGTGGACATGGCCTACCTAGATTTCAGTATTACTTTCTACACCACTCTACACAAGAGACTATTAAGCAAGATGGGTAGTTTAGGAGTAGTTCCAAGGTGGTAAACTGGATAAAAATTTGGTTAGAGCATAAATGACAGAGGTTGCTGGTAAATGGGGTTCACTCTGAGGAAGAGAGGGTGACCAGCGGGGCGCCTCAGGGATCAGTGCTGGGACCAGTCCTCTTCATTATCTTTATAAGTAACATAGCAGAGGAGCTGGAAGGGGGTGTCTGCCTCTTTGTGTATGACACCAAAACAAAATCTGCAACAGGGTGGACACTCGGGGGTGCTGGTGGAAAGGATGAGCAGAGACTTGAGAAAACTAGAGGAGTGGTCAAGGGTATGGCAGCTTGGTTTTAATGTGTAAAAGTGCAAAATAATGCACTTAGGGCACAGAAACCCAGAGGCAGAGTACAAAATGTGTAGAGTGGTATTGACAGCCACCAAGTAGGAAAGAGACCTGGGGATAACCATATTGCATAATCTAAATGTAGCCAAGCAGTGCCACAAGGTAGTAGGGAGGGCTTCTGGGTTGCTGTGGTGCACAGGGAGGGGTATCACCAGCAGAAGGAGGCAGGTTGTGTTGCTACTGTATAAATTGCTGGTAAGACCCCACCGAAAGTACTGTTTCCAGTTCTGGAGACCACATCTCTGGAAGGACATAGACAGAGTGGAGGTGGTCCAGAGGAGGGCAACTAAAGTGGTGCAGGGTCTGCAACAAAAGCTTAAGATGAGAGACTAAAGGACCTCAATATGTACACCTGTAACAGAGGAGGAAGAGGTAGGTTATAGTAGAAACCTTTAAATACCTCACAGGAGTAAATAAGGTAATTTACACAACAGGGCTATGAGGGTTCTGTGTGGCAATGTACCTTTGGACATTGGGTTGTGCTGCACTAGCAGCTGTATTTTAATCAGGAGGGGTAGCAGTTTGGCACTTTTACATTCCTGTGACTCCCGTCTGCTTGAGGGTTCGGGAAAAAGACAGTCATCTTCTGGTGGCAAGACAGCCCTTTAGAGCTCCCTTAGTGGTATTTTTGACTGCCTTTTAAAGGCAGTACAAATTGCCATTGTCTGTGCTACAGGGTCAAGTACAAGCATTGCCATAGCAACGCAGGAGTGACATTAGTAGGGAGCACATAAAAGCCAGCTTAAAGTGAGTGGAGTCGAGCACGGAGTGGGGGACAAAGGGGAAAAGGGACAGCAAACTAACATTTGAACTTTAAAGAACAAAAGGTAAAGTTAAAACCTAGATAAGATAACCCAAAAACACATAGAGAGAGCAAAAAAAAAAAAAGAATAAAATAAAAAAGGGACCTGAGAAAGGAAGTAACTATGGATGACAATTATGTTACACTGTCTAAGAGCCATGGGCATAAAATGCATAATATGTCACAAGTTCAGTACAGTTGAAAACTTGGAGTTTACGCAATACACTTGTAAACAATGCATTGAACTGAAGGAACTTAGAATGGTGATTATAGGCTTGAAGCTACAAATAAAATGTTTAACTAATCAAACACAGAAATTAACAGCAGAAGGAAATAACATAAATCAAGGACAGCCACATGAGAAACATTGAATGTGCAAATAAAAGAACAAGAGAGAAGGATGAGATGGGGAGACAAACAAAAGGAAGGTTGAGAGCTCTTTCAAGAAAGGAAGGTGAGCTATGTGTTACAATGACTCCACATGTAACAATTTACCAGAAAGTTTAGAATGTGAGGAGGACGCAATTGCTGAAAATCAGAAGGATTCAGAAATCTTATCACAAACTGAGAATGACTCAACAAGTATACAGGCAAATCAATTAGGAGGAAGGGGAGAGGATACTCAATTGATAGATTAGAGCCAACTAGAAAACCATGAAGGCAGTAATAAAGACTCTTTAACTGTCACAGATGAAACACATTTGGAAATAAATCTCCAAACCAACAATAGATACAAACTGCTAATGAAATTAATTGACAGCATAGAAAAGAAACAAATGAAGTAATGGAAATAGTGACCAACAATGGTAACACAAACCAAGGGCTAGTGAAACAGATAATTTATTTGAAATGGGGTCTACAAATATTGAAAATGTTAACCAAGGACTGGTGGAACAGATGATGAAACAGGGATGAGAGATACAACATATGCTGAAATAAAAGCAAGGAAAGTTTATATCATTGGTGATTCAATAATAAAACATACACATTCAATCACAATGTTGAATAGGAAGGAACAGGTAGTCAGCATGTCCTTACCAGGAGCAGAGTTACACAATATTTATGAAATACTACCAAGAATAATAAAACATACTAACAAAAAACCCTTGGTTCAAACAACATGAAGTCTTGCTGTATTCTGACTATTGCAGTTAGGTCCTGCCTTTCAACTGCCCCAGAGAACAAAGAGTTAACTTTCCATGGCCAGCATGGAATGTTCAGTGCGAGCTTGGTTGAAGCCCCTGTCTGCTGTTGTTTAAACTCCAACCGTCAGATTCTTTACTCCACCTCACTGAACAGTCGCTCTGGAGATTTCTTCTTTGCTCGGTTCAAAAAAGTCGGTTAAAGTGTCGTTTTTCGCTCGGTTTCTACCGAATTTCTGCTACTGAATCTGTCGGTTTAAGTCTTCTGTCTGTGGTACCGTGAGTACTAGATAGGTTTTTACATTTAGTTTCTGTGTGGAATTTGTAAATTTCAGATCGGTTGTGAATTTACTTAGAGTGTGGTAACCGGTCCGTATCAGTTCTAAAAAAAAAACAGATTTTATCACGTTTTTTTCCAAGACCCGTAACATGGTCAAGAACCGATAGGGGAGTAAAAAGGGTAAGTTTTGGATAGGATTGGTCATGTCTGAGAAACCCAAGGGAAAAAACAGGCCCACTGGGTTTCAACACTGCAGAGTGTGTGGGGAAGCCTTTGCTAAGGCTGATCCCCACACCACCTGCGTTTATTGTCTGGGTTTTGACCACTCGATTCAGACTGCCAAATTTGTAAGAATTTTCCCAAAGCTACCCTGGATAAGAAGTAGGTAGACTAAATGAAAGGGAGGCCGAGAGTCCGCTGACCGGATGGCCAGCCCAGTTCGGTTCCGATCAACCAGGAGTGCCCTCTGACCACGGGCGCGTATACTGGCAAAGGAGAGCCGATCCTGAGGAGTCGGTTCCAGTTAAAAGGAAGAGAAAAGATAAATCGGCCCAGTTCGGATCCAGAAATTCATATTCTGACTGCTGATGAGATAGCCAAAGCAATAAGAATAGTGCAATCGCTAACCCGGTTCCGGACAACGGCACCATCTGGCAGGAGCTCGGTTGGTCGGTTCCCAGTTCCGGATTACACTTCAGAAGAATTTTATGAACCGGAGGAGAAGGAGGAGACTATGAGGATGATGATGGTGATTATGAAAGTCTGGATGTGCCTATTGACCCGGACATCTCCCCAGACAGACCTTCAGGTGTTTCTCCTCCTAGGCTTTCTGAGTCCCCTTCCCACTTTATGTTTTACAAAAAAGTGGCTGAAACCCTCCAGCTTCCAATGGAAGAAGCAGTAGAGGATCAGGAGGAGCCTGATTTTGTTGAAATGATGGACATCCCAGAGTCCAGGAGACTGTCTATTCCCCTCCATAAATCTTTTGGAAAACAGACAAATAAAATTCTTAAGACTCCTAACTCCATACCTGCTGTGGACAGACGAATGGACAAGAGGTACACCCTTTCAGGCTCGGACACGGAGTTTCTTTTCAAGCAATGCAGCCATGTTGAGTAGTGCAGGCTGCTGCCTGTGATAAGGCAATATCCCTTGGCATCACACCCCCAGATAAGGACTCAGGAGGATTGATGCCATGGCAAAGAAGCAGTACATGGCAGGCTAACTATATGGCCTACACAACTAGATACCAGAAGTCCAGATGGGACAGTGTGCTGGCTCTGGCTAAACAGGCCCCTGACCAGCTTTCCAAGGAGTTGGAGCAGGTGGCTGCAGATGAGATTGAGGCATCCTAGGTGCAATTTCATGCGTGTGGACTCCAATGATGTTTCATCAAGAGCCATGGCTACATCTGTGGCCCTTCGGAGGATGGCTTGGCTCAGATGTACTAGCCTATCACAGGATACCCAGGCTAAGGCCAGGGATTTCCCTGTTATTGGTAATTCTCTGGGGAGCAGACAGAGAACTACATGAAAAAGATGGACGAGTACAGGACCACCTACAGGAGTGCTCAGGCCAAAGAAAGGCAAGCCACTCCTCAAAGGCAGCAGTCTAGGGGCAGGGGCAGGCCTTTCAAAGGCCTTTTTACCAAGCCCAGGCCTCCTCTTCTTATGCTCAGAGGGCGTTCTTCAGAGGGAGAGGCAGATGGGGAATGAGCAGGCCTGCTTCCACCCCTCAGCCTAAAGCCCCAGCCAAGCAGACACTCTGATGGGTCTGCCCGGGCCGATTCTATAATACCTGTAGGGGGCAGGCTGGCTTACTTTGTCCAGGAATGGAAGTCTCTGACATCAGACAAGTGGGTCCTGGAAGTAGTAAGCCAGGGACTGGTTCTCAGCTTAAAAAAATTTCCCAAGATGAGAACCAGATCCTTTCCACCTGCAAATCCATCAGAGACCCTTGCCCTAGAGGCAGAGGTTTCTTCCCTCCTGGCTCTTAGAGCCATAGAAAGGGTTCCCACCCTACACAAGGGCAAAGGATTGTACTCCAGGTACTTCCTAACCCCCAAAAAAACAGGAGAATGGTGGCCCATCCTGGACCTAAGATATTTGAACAAGCACCTTTTAAAGCCAAAGTTCAAAATGGTGACTCTGGGAATAATTCTGCCTCTCTAAGGCCAAGGGACTGGCTAGCCTCCTGACCTCAAAGATGCCTATTTTCACATTCCCATCAGGTGCTCCCACATAAAGTACCTCAGGTTCGAGTTGCCCTCAGGTCACTATCAGTTCAGAGCAATGGCCTTTAGCCTAACATCAGCCCCAAGGGTGTTCACAAAGTGCCTGGCAGTAGTGGTTGCTTTCCTAAGGAGAAAAAGATCTCCATCTTTCCATACTTGGACGACTGGCTCATAGTGGGTCAGTCTCCAGACCAAGTCAAGTCACATCTGCAAATAACTCAGCAAGTGCTCACTTCCTTAGGATTCCTCTTCAATCTTCCAAAGTCAGTTCTTGGGGCAGTACAGCTCCTCACCTTCATAGGGCCGGAGCGGGATACAATAAGGCAGCAGCCTTCCTTCCCTGGGCAGAGCAAGGACCCTTATGGAACTGGCCTCTTCATTCACCCTTCAGGTGTCTCGACCAACAAGGCATTTGCTGCAGCTTCTGGGCCACATGGCAGCCTCTACAGCAGTGGTCCAGGGAACAAGATTTCAGATGAGGGACATTCAGTTCCACTTAAGAGCCTTCTGGTCCCAAAGAAAGTATTCCCTTACCAAACTAGTCCCAGTGACTCGAACCCTGATCCAGGCTTTGCAACGGTGGCAGGATCAGGACAATTTGAGACAAGGAGTTCCCTTTGTCACTCAGTCTCCTTCAGTGATACTCACCACAGATGCCTCCCTGCTGGGCTGGGGTGCCCACCTGGGGATCTTACCACCAAGGCTGTGGTCACCTCAAGAATCTCTGCTTCACATCAATCTCTTGGAACTCAGGCGGTGTTCTGGCACTGCAAAGTCTTTTCAAATCTGTACAGAACAAGGTGGTCCAGATCAGAACAGACAATACCACCACAATGTGGTACATCAACAAGCAAGGAGGCACTCGGTCTTGACCTTGTGCACATAAGCAATGAAGTTGTGGTCCAGCTATTCCCTGCAGACCTCTCCGATAGCAGTTCACCTCCCAGGAAGGACAATGTCCTGCAGATGCTCTCAGCAGGATATCCCAGGGCCATCACGAATGGACCCTAGATCCCTAGTTTTGAAAGTGATTTTTCTGAGATGGGGCACTCCACAGATAGATCTTTTGCAGCCCCAGACAATCACCAACTTCCTCTCTTTTGTTGCAGACCCCCAGTCTTGGGCTCAGTCCCCTGGATGCTCTGATCCTGAATTGGAAGGAAATTTCTGATGCTTTTCCCCTTTCCTCTCCTGTTCAAGGTCTTAGTCAAGATAAGGTCACAACCATGCAAAGTGATTCTGATTGCTCCAGACTGGGCCAGACAGCCCTGGTACCCCTGTTGCTGTCCTTAGCAGTCCACCTTCCCCTGTGTCTTCCCAGGAATTACAACCTGTTGACATCCTCTCAGGGGAGGATTTGGTATCTGAACCTCAAGTCTCTCAATCTCAAGGCATGGCTCTTGAAGAGTTAGAGTTTGCTGATCTGTACCTTTATCAAGGGTTTCTGGATATCCTTAAGGCTTCTCGAAAGCCTTCCACCAGAAAGACTTACAACTCCAAATGGAAAAAGGTTCACTATTGGTGCTCTAATAAGTATATTTCTCCAGAATCTGCTGGGTTGCCTACAGTTCTGGACTATATGAGTCCATCTTAATGGCTTAGGACTTAGGCCAGCTACACTTAAAGTGCATTTGGCAGCTGTTTCTGCCTTCTTGCCAATAGAGCAGCTCTCTCCTGTCCAGCCCATCCTGTGTTTTGTAAGTTCTTCAAGGATTGCTGCACACAATCCCCTTTTAGGGACCCTGCTCCTGCTTGGGACCTTAATGTTTGCATTGCTCAGCTTATGCAACCACCCTTTGACCTCTGTCCTCTGCAGAGCTTAAGTACTTGACTTGGAAAACTGTGTTTTTGGTAGCCATTACCTCTGCCAGGCGTATCAGGAAATTGCAAGCCCTGTCAGTGGAGCCTGATTTCATCTCTTTCCATAGAGATAAAGTGGTCCTAAGAACTAACAGGAAGTTTTTGCCTAAGGTGGTTTCAGATTTCCACCTTAACCAGTCTATGTCTCTCCCTGTTTTCTTCACTGACCATTCCTCCTCTGGAGAGAGGAGGCTGCACAGTGGATGTTAAACGACCTCAGCTACTACATAGAGTGCACCAAGGGTCATAGGTTTGGAGTCCCTCAGTTGTTCCTCACATATGGAGAGGTCGAGTAAGGGCAAACCTGCCACTAAGAGATCTATTGCCAGGTGGATTGTCTCTGTATACAATTCTGCTATGAAAAACTGGGTAGAACTCCACCTTCAGGCCTGAGGGCTCACTCTACTAGAGGTACAGCTGCTTCCCTGGCTACTGCCAGGCATAATCCTATCTTAGAAATTTGTCAAGCAGCCACCTGGAAAACAGTCCATACATTCACCAAGCATTACTCTCTGGATATCCAGGCTAGGAGTGATGCTCGGTTTGGCACAGCAGTACTTTAGAGCCTATTCCCAAAGTAGGTTCTGTCCCTCCTCCATGGAGGTACTGCTTGGTAGTCTACAATAGTCAGAATACAGCAAGACTTCATGTTGTTTGAAGAAAAAATTACTCACCTTAGTAATGTTGTTTCTTCTAATGGAGTCTTGCTGTATTCTGACCTCCCCCGCCTCCCCTCTCAGAACCTGGTTTTGGGATGTGGGTGGGCAGGAGCAGTGTTGGCACCCTAGGGGTGCCCCCTTTTTCACCCTTCTTTACTTTGGGTGTGTGTTGTGTTTTGTTTTTTGGGTTTCCTGACTTGAGTCTTTGCTTTGAAACCAAAAAACCTTTTATAAATTGTTGCCAGTTGGCTAGTGTGAGTTTTACAGTTTCCACACAGAACTTCCTAGTGAGTATTGCTCTAAAGATCTGATGGTTGGAGTTTAAACAACAGCAGACAGGGCTTCAACCGAACTTCGTATGAACATTCCATGCTGGCCATGGAAAGTTAACTCTTTGTTCTCCAGGGCAGTTGAAAGGCAGGACCTAACTGCAATAGTCAGAATACAGCAAGACTCCATTAGAAGAAACAACATTACTAAGGTGAGTAATTTTTTTCTTTTAATACATGATGGGACTAATGACCTAAAAAACTTTCAGAACATGAAATATTTAACTACAAAACATACATAATGTTTTAACAGAAAAAAAATGCCACATACTAAGAGCAGAAATTTTACCAGTTCCAAGGGCATCACAATTGATAAATAAAAAGATTGTTAGGATCAACAATGGATTAAGACAGTGGTGTCTGAAAAGTGGAAACAAAAGTCTAAGAACCTGGGAATTATTTAAAAAAATAATAGGTTTTTCTGTAAAGACGGTCTTCACCTAAACCACAGTGGCAGCCAGTTACCAGGAAGTATTTTCACTAAAAACATTAACACATGTTTAAACTAGATGACAGGTGTGTGTGTGTGTGGGGATATCCAGTTTATCGGAACAACTTCAACAGTGTAAAATCAAAAATTACATAAAGAGCTTTAAAGAAAAAGTAAAAATAAATAAAAAGGAGGCAGTAAAATTTCTATTACTGAATGCCAGAAGCCTAAAAAATAAACAAGACGAGCTTAAATGTATTCTTAAAGAAGAGGACATTTCAATTTGTGCTATAACTGAAACCTGCCATAGCAAAGATGACTGGGAAATAGATATAGAAAGATAGCAGGTGTTCCATAAGGAAGGGGAGAATAAAAGGGGTGGTGGAGTGGCATTATATGTTTTGGATAATATAAAAGCAAATGAGATACAAAACCCAGATGAAAATACAGAACAGGATGAATGTGTTTGGGTAGAACTATACATTAATAATACTAGGTTTACAGTAGGGGAATGCTATAGAGCTCCAAACCAGAACAAACAACTTGATAATCTAGATGTAGAAGGATACTGCATGCTAGTGGGGGACTTTAACTACCTAAGTATTAACTGGGGAACCAAAACTGGTGTAACATCACAAGAACAGCAATTTATGGATATAGTATTACAAAATAATCTAGATCATGTGGTCAAAGAACCTACAAGAGAGCAAGGAATACTAGATTTGATACTAACCAACTTTATGGGAAAATGGAAAAGGCAGAAATCATAGAACTATTTGCTGACAGTGACCATAATATGATTAAAACAGCTTTTAGGTTAGAAAATATGTCATATGGGGGGAAAACAACTCTAAAATAATACATCAAAATACAAGGATATGAAGGAATACCTAAATGGGTAGGACTGGAAAAATGAACTACAGGGAAACTTCCTAGAATACATGTGAAATACAATTAAAACAAAAATAGACTATTGTATTACTAATTATGTTCCAGAAATACATAAATACGGCTCAAACAAAAGAAATCCTAAATGGTTCACTAACAATATTAAAAAGAAACTGAAAAAGAAAAAGAATGCATATAAAAAGTACAAAGAAAATTAGACACAAAACACTTGGGATAAGTACACAAACTTAAATAAGTATTGTAAAAAAATGATAAAGAAGGCCAAAGCTGACAATAAGCTTAGAATGGCAACATCAACAAGAGATAATAAACAATTATATAATTACATAGGAAGCTTAAGAGGTGGTCAGGGCCGGCCCGGTGGCGCTGAGGTTGAGGCACTGGATGCCACACCTCGCGCTACGCCGGCGACCCGGGTTCGGGAACGGACTCGGGTGGCCGGGGGTCGGCAGGGGAGAGGGAGGATCGAGCATCCCAACGGATGCTCTCCTCCCTCAGGGGTGGGAACCATGAATGCTTCCACGTTCTACATCACCCTCATAGCCGGTGGAAGCACCGGCTAATAGAGGGATGGAGGCCCGCCTGACGGAGTCGGGAGGGGGGACGCCACTGACGCATGAGGGCTCTTACGCGCGCCAGCACGCCATCACCGATCGCTGCTCACGCCCTAGGGGTAGGGACGAAGGGGAGAAAACGAAACCCCTCCGCAGCCCTAGATGAAGGCCGCCCTAAGTCTACCCGGACCACCTGCAGGACAGACCCCACTGTGCAAGGAGAGGAGGATGGGCACTCTAGGGGCAGATCCCCAAGGTAGGCAAGGGAGACATGAGCGGACGGAAGGAGGGGGCTTCGGAGGTAGTAAGGAGGGATAAAGAAAGAAAGTAAAAAAAAAAAAAAAAAAAAAGAGGGGGTCAGAACACAGTGGGATAGATCAAAGTGGAAGGTCAAATAATAACAGATGAAACACAAATAGCGGAAGCATTTAATGAATACTCTGTTAGCACTTTTAAGACTGAGAATAATAACAATAAGTCACAAGAAATTATAAATACCCATAGAGTTACCAGAAATATAACTGTAGATGAGGTATATAAGAAATTAAAACAGCTCAAAGTCAACAAGCCGAGACGGAGTTCATCCGAGAATCCTAAGGGAACTGGCAGGTCCAATGTGTATGTTGTTTAATAAATCTCTGAAGGAAGGTATCACATTAATTGAATGGAGAAAAGCAAATGTGACCCTGATATATAAAAAGGGAGACAGAAGTGATGTCAGAAATTTTAAACCCTTTAGCCTGACTTCAGTGATAAGAAAAATCGTGGAGGGCTTTGTAAGAGATATCATCCAACAACACACAAAGAAAGGGGATGTAGCTGGCCCAGTGGTGCTGAGGGCTGAGGCATCCTGCCTTACCTTGTCCTATGCTGGCCACCCAGGTCTGGAACGACTTTGGGTTGCTGGGATGCCGGGCGGGGAGGGGGAGGGTGGGAGCAGGATTGAGCTTTGGCTCTCCTTTCCCAGGAGGGAGTGCTGCCCATCCGCAGTTCCACTGCCACTGGATGGAGGTTCAGTGGCCAGTGTAGGTGGTAATGGAGCGACTGGTAGGGTGGGGCATCCTGTAGTGTGTGATGTGCCTGTGCCTCCACACGCATGCGTCACGTCAGGGGTGCAAGGGGACTGGGATTGGGAAGAAAATGGAAAACTAACTAAAATACCTACAGAAAAAAAAAAAAGAAGGGACAAATAGATATAGCTCAACATGGCTTCAGCCATGGAAGATCATGCCTGACAAACTTAATGCAGTTTTTTTAACCTGTCAGCCTGGCCCTAGGCAAAGGCCTGCCAGTAGACATTGTATATCTGGACTACTCGAAAGCTTTTGATTCAGCATCACATAATGAAATAGTATTACAACTAATAAAACAAGAAATTCACCCTTCTGCGGTGTCATGGGTTAAGTCCTGGTTAGATGGCAGATACCAATATGTATGTATTAGAGGTCACCAATCAGAGTGGAAACCAGTGACAAGTGGTGTACTACAGGGGTCAGTATTGGGACTACTACACTTTAACATCCCTATAACATCCATGCAGATGTCAGAAAGATCGTGGATATGTAAATATGCTGTAATCGAAAAACATATTTTGATCACAGGGAAAATCCATGGCCTTGTTCTGAATGTCTGTGGTCAGACTGGTTGTTCTAAGCCAGGTGAAGCGTCTCAGAGAGATGGCATGGGCCATTGCCCTAGAGGCTGCATCATTGTTGTCATCTGCTATATGGAATTGGTACATAGTAGCTTCCAGGGCAGTTTTTGACATATCCACCAGCTCCTGCACCATAGAATCTGATCTGTTGCAGGCGATAGCCTGGACAGATTTCCAAAGGGCTTTCTGATATTTGGCTGTGAATGCCATGTAAGAAGAAAGCCTGAGAAGCAGGGAAGCTGTGGCATACATTTTCTTTGCTATAAAGTCAATTTTCTTGGAATTCTTGTCAGGGGGAGAGGGCAACAAGGAGACTCCAGCTTTCTCACAAGCTGCCTGCTGCACTATACTTTTGCGGCTAGGGTGTGCAGACAGGAACTTGGTACCATTTTTAGACAATTTATGTTTTCTCTCAAGCTGCTTATCAACCCCTGATACTGAAGTGGGGTGTTGAAGCACCTTCAAGGTATTTTTTCTAAATGCATTATAGATAGGGATGTCCAGGGTCTCTGAGGATGAAAGACCCTTCATCTCCCTATAATCTTCGTCTTCATCGACAGCCTGGTTGGGCTCCTGCATAGGGAGGTCCAGGGTATCCAGGATATTTTGTATAAATGCAAACATAGAGGAAAGAACCTCATGGTCACCCGGGGATCCCCAAGGTGAGGGTCTGGGGACTCCTGGGGCTCAGGGCCGTCAAAATCCATGTCGGGGCATCATAAAATTGATCATCATCTGCGTCACCCTCACAGTCTACAGAACAGAGAACTGTGGAAGACTGCTTGCCAGCCCCAATAAATCGAGGACCCATCTTTTGAATGGTCTGAAACAGTTACCATGCTTTTTCCATATCTTGCACTGACGGAAGAACCTGCACAGTTTGTAAGTGTTTTGTTTTTTCTGTATGCTTTAAGCTGCCTGTTGTCTCGCTATTGGCTTTCCCATGAGCATATCTGTCTTGACATAGTTTCTTTTTAGCCACTTCATCACAGGCTTGATCAAGCTTCCTTTTTTCGTCACTCTTATTATTTTTCGATTTGTGAGGAACTTCATCTTGGAAGCTTTATTTTTCAGCTGGGATCTGGAGGGTTTCTCAGCACTTCTGCCTTTGGTGTTAGTACTTTTGAATGGCCCGTCATTGGAAGCCTTTGATTTATCCTCAGCCATAATAATCAAAGGTTTGTCTGCTATGTTTGCCAATTCAAGCAAAGCAAACCAGTTCTGGACCTACAAACTGAGTGCAGGTTTCCATGAAAATACCACCAGCCAGTCCTGTCCCAGTTAATAAACTCTATCTATTACTAGTGCCTTTTTTTTTTTGGTTGTAAAACTGGGATCTATACCAGTACCAATCTTAATAGAAATCCAGTAATACTCAACTGCGCATAGGTGGCTGTGGGACCCTTATGGACAGTCCTGACACAGATGATACCAAGGCTCAGTAATATAACAAAAAAGGTTTCCTCATAATTGCCAATCTAGAGAGAAAACCCTCAGGCACTGTTTAAATTTGAAATCTACTGCAGGTGCCTCGTGGTAAACTATGCGAGGTCTGAGGTAAGAAACGTCCCTAATTCGATGGTTCCCACAAGAATTTGCCCCCAAAATGAAGCAAACCATTGAAAATAAGCACCCGTGATAAAATTAGGCTTTAAACTAAATAGTCGTGGTAAAAATAAAGTCAAAATAGCGCCATTGCGCTAAAAATTAAAAATGTGTGCCGCGCTAATGAAAAAGTAAAACTTCCACTCAGTACACTAAAGGAAATAATTTATGAGGGAGACTTTACCCAGATAAGCACTAGGAGGCTGTCAACAAGGAAAGATGGGCGACACTGCAGAGGAATATTGCTCAGTCCAGTGGAGAAAAAATTCTGAAGCATTCAACAGCTCTCACTCAGCTCACACCCCCTCCTGTCTTTTGATTGGCTTAGCCCTACGCTCATTTAAATAGCTCTTAAAGGCACACCTCTGGAGCAGCTGCACTTAGCCAGCTAAGTGCAAAAAAGTCACTGACGCTAAAGGACTCCTGGAGTAAGAATTAAAGGAAAGGTGCAAAGAAAACTGACAAAAAGACTAAAAACTGTGACAACAAAAACCTATAAGGAAAGGCTAGAACATTTGGGGCTTTACTCTAGAATACAGGGAAATGCATGGAGATTTATGCTATGTTTATAATGCTTTCAAGAATGAACAGATATGGCTAACTTCTGGACTGTGCAGAAGTGAGAACAGCAGACAGACCAGGTCACATGAACTGCAACTTAAGGATGAAACAGTAAGAACAAAAAAACGAGGTACATGGTTCAGTCAAACGGACGTGAGTGCCTGGTATAATTTACTGGCCACAGTAGTATTAAACACTACACCAAATCAGTTTAAAAAGGAATTAGACACCTATATGGGAATCGAGCAAATTACACATTTCCACTGATATAAGGCAAGTCACTAAGGCTAAGACTGAAAGACTTGTAAAATACCATGAAACTATGAAGGTACAGGAGAGAAGTATTTTTCAGAAGGAAAGATGCTTAAGAACAAGGGGGGCATTCTATGAAACTGCAGTAGGGTAGATTCAGGAGAGATGTGAGGAAGTACTTCTTTATAGAAAGAGTGGTGGATTCCTGGAATAGGCTTCCAGCAGAGGTAGTGGGGGCGAAAACAGTGTGTGTGTGTTTGTGTGTGTGTGTTTTCAAGAATACATGGGATATGTACACGGGAATCATAGTGAAATAGAAGGGGGGAGAAGAACAAGCCGTAGATTGGGCATGGTCTGCAGTAATAGGTAGGTATGGAAAAATGGGTGGGCTGGATGAGCCAAGCGGTCCTTATCTGCTATCAAATTCTGTGTTTCTATGCAAATGCACTTGTTGGGGCAGTAAGGGGCCCTCAGCCTCCTGCCTCACCATGCCCCCTAGGCCTGCTGTTATCCAGACTAACCCACATCCTGTCCTGTTACTGTTTACTTATAAAGCCATATTAGTCACCTATACATCACACCCCTCATTTATTCAACATATTGTACCTTGAAGGTGAATCGCATGGTTTTGCTGAATAACCAGTGCAAGTCTAATGGGGACAAGTTACATGAAGACTGCTTCATTTCCCTATAAAACACAGGAATCCTTGTAAAGCCGGGCACCCTAAATTTTAGGACGTGGCAGGTTCCAGGTGCGGGGGAGTTTTATTACCTGTTTTTAAACCATTTCCACAGTCCCTTGTTCTTATGGTCTGCGTTTTCTACATGTACCATCCTGGACTGCAGGAATTTCACTCGCATAGCCTTATAAAAAGTGACCAGTCCATCACTACCTACCTGAAGTTTACTGTTAATACAGCTTATAAAACCATAACGAATCACCAGAACACCATACCGAAATTCGCCCACATAATTGTAAAGCTACTCTTTTTGGGAAGCAGGAGTCGGAGATTAAGGAAGGCGGGAGGGTGCCTGTTACCCGTGAGTTTGTTTCCATGGGTACAGACTCGGAACATGAGGGATTTAGCATTAAAGAACTGCAGTGCAGGCACGTGGCTTGGAATGAGCGGTACGGAGGCACCGCGACTCTCGCGACCTCGCAGGTGGGTGATTTGGAAGGCCATTTAATATTTTTTTGTCTTTTGTGCAAAGAGAACGTGGCTGACTGATGGGAGACCAACAACGCCAGCTTTGCTCCGTTTTTAGAAATAACACTCATAAACTGGTACGTTTTGCAAAGCATTCTTCTTCTTTGCATGCGGAGGGGCGGGGTAGGCTTCGAGTATCTTCCGACCATGAATTACTGTGTTGCTATTTTACAGTCTTTTCTCGTGTGCCGCTTGTGTTGCTGCGGTAAGCTGCGAATGATGTTTGAAAACCTTATACATGTCTTTATTAAAAACAGTAAAAACTGTTTGGCTGTAACTCCGCATATGAGGAAGGAGACCTGAAAAAGCCTCCCCCCGCCCCTTGCACGTAGCTACACATCAATTGCAAATATGATGGGAAGCAGTTATGGTAAGTTGAAGTAACTAATACGCCACAAAAGTGGGGGCTCACAGATCTGCAGAGATTCCTGTAGTTTACTGGAAAAAATGAAGCATTCTAGATGGAAATTGTTCCCATAGACTTGCATTGGTTATACAGGAAAACAGAATTCAAATTCCATGGGAAATAATTTAATGTATAAGGAACCATTGGAAAATCGCTCTGGGGTTACAGGAAAAATGTCAGACTGACCTGGGAACTGTTCTTAGTGAATGTGTGGTGTAGTGTTTGAACCACTGTAGTTTTTGCAATTAATGTATACACTTTTAAAAATAATTTCCCTTTTCCCCCCATATCCTTTTTATCCCCTGGAACTGGCAGGCGGGCTCTAGCCGCCCCTTCGGAGGCCTTGTATCTATCCCCAACCCATGACCACCATCATCAGAATCACAGTTGGGAGCTTCATGGAGCCTGCCAGCTCCATTTTTTCCAGTTTTCTCCCTGTCCCCTGTTGAGGCCACACCTACGTGCATGGAGGTGTGCACATGCTGCGGTACCACAACATTTAAAAACAATTTCAGATGCACACTAATTTGCCTGCCAGACTTGAATGCCAGGCAGTCTCTGGTGTCCATTGGCACTCCCCACCCACACCCCTTCTCATTCCAAGCAGTCCTGGCATCCAGTGGCAGCCCCACCCTCTTCTGGCCCAAGCAAAGTAGTCTCTGGTGTCCCCTAGCAACCCCCTCACCTTGACCCAAGCCATGTAGTCCCGGGCATCCAGTGGCACCCCTTCCTCACCCAGCCCCCATCCCAGCAGTCCCTGTGTCTAGTGAGACCCTCTTTCCTCACCCTGCCCTATTTTGAACTGTCCTGGAATTTGGTGGCACCCTCCTCCTTCATCCTGCCCCAGTCCAAGCTGTCCTTCACATTCTGTGGGCTGCCTCCCTCATTCTGCCCCAAAGCAAGCTCTTCCTGGCATTGAAAGGCACTTCCTTCTCTTTCCAGGCAGTTCTCGGAGTTTAGTGGCACCCCTTCCCTCATGCTCCAGTCTAAGCAGTTCCTGGTGTCCAGAGGCATCCCCCATCACCAGTCCCTATCCAAGCTGTCCCCAGTGTTCAGTAGCACCCCTTTAATCACCTTTCCCCAATCCAAACTGTCCCAGGCTTTCTGTGGTACCACCTTCAGCACCCTGCCCCAGTCTAAGTAGTCCTGGCACACAAAAGTGCATATACCGTCACTGGGGCACAGTAAAGAGGGCACCGTAATGTGGGCACCTGCAACAGTGCGTGACCAATGTGGCCATTTCAGGAGTTTGGGGTGCTGTATACTGTGCGTGCCACCTCCCCGATACAGGCTGGGGGGGTGATTATATATACAGTAGGGGAGGTTTGAGGTACACAGAAAATCATGCAGACATGTGCGGTCTGGCTGGGAGGGCAACAAATTGCATGCCACTCACCTTCCTGTCGCCCTTTTGTCTGCACCATTTTTTATGGAGCACAGGTTGTTGGTGCACTGATGTGGGTGAACCCATACAGTGACACCCCCTCTACATGCAGCCTCTCAAGACAGAGGGCAGCACAAACCCATTACATGTCTCCTTGGCTTGCTGGTATCTGAACACATTTTTTATGGTATTTATTTCATTTTTATTTACCAGGTAAGTGCACTAGATAATCAAATGCTTCTTTTCAGGCACGACCTGGGAAATACAACATTGGTAAATGCAAGACATTGTATGCAGTTAATACATAATTGATTCTAGGTGGATACATACAGTACAGCTGACAGGCTGAATGTACAAAGTTAATTCACAGACATTTTTGACATAGATACATAGATATATAGATGTTGTCAGCAGATAAGGGCCTTGTGGCCCATCCAGTCTGCCCTAGCCCTCTTTCTAATGCTTAAGGTACCCTAGATGCTACAAGTCCCCCGTTTCACCCTAGCTTGATAATTCCCATATGCCTATCCCACGCATTCTCAAATCCCTGAATTGTAGCCACCCCACCACTTCCTGGGGAAGACTGTTCCATCTCTCCACCACCCTTTCAGTGAAGTAGAATTTTCTCAAGTTCTCTCTAAGTAATTGGCCCAGTGGCACTGAGGTGCTGGACACCTTACCTCGTGCTGCGCCAGTGACCCGGGTTCTGGAACGACCTCGGGTCGCCGGAATGCTGGCATGAGGAGGAGGGTGGGAGCAGGATTGAGCGAAGACTGTCCTCTCCCAGGAAGGGGGGGGTCACCCACCCGTATTCCCGCCATCACCGGATGGAGGTCTCGTGATAGGCGCAGGTGGCAACAGTGTGACTGGAAGGGTGGGGGGCGTCTTGCAAGGCATGCGTACATGTGCCTCCACATGCGTACATCATGTTGAGGACACGGGAGTGGGACTAATAGGAAAAAAGCCAAAAGTACATACGGAAAAAAAAGTTCCCTCTAAGTTCCCCCCTTTTAGTCTCATGCTGTGTCCTCTTGTTCTTCTATTTCCCTTCATGTGAAAGATGCTCCCCTCTGGTACCCTGTTGATCCCCTTTAGATACTTAAAGGTCTCTGTCATGTTTCCCCTCTCTCCCCTTTCCTCCAAGGAGCGCATATTGAGAGCTCCGAGTCTTTCCTCATACAACTTATGCTGCATCCCGGACACCATTTTCGTTGCCCTTCTCTGTACCGTCTCCATTCTGTCTATGTCTTTTTGGAGATGGGGCCTCCAGAACTGAACACAGTACTCCAGATGAGGCCTTACTAGGGAGTTGTACAATGGTACCACCACTTCCCTCCTTCTAGTTGTTATACCCTTTCCTATGCACCCTAGTATTCTGTTAGCCTTTCCGACTGCTTTATCGCACTGTTTAGCCTCTTTGAGGTTATCTTCTGTGACTACCCCTAGATCCCTTTACTTTGTGGTGGCCTCCAGTGTTAACCCATCTAGTTCATACTTGACCCTGGGATTCCCTCTTGCTAGGTGCATAATCTTGCACTTTTTTGCATTGAAACCCAACTGCCATTCCTTGGACCAGTTTTCTAGCCTCTTCAGATCTCTTCTCATTTTTTCTGTACCTTCCTGTGTATCTACCCTGTTACGTAGCTTTGTATAGTCTGCAAACAGGCTAACCCTCCTTTTGCAATATCGCTTATGAAGACATTGAAGAGCACTGGTCCCAGCACTGATCCCTGGGGAACACCAGCTGAAGACATTTGAAGGCTCAACAGAATGCACTAACATAACGTGAAACGTGAAATGAATCAAGAGCACAAGAATTTTAATACAGTACTCAAGGTGCATGTAAGAGTCAGGCATTATCTCAAATTATGATATAGGAAATGGATGCACACTGTGTGTAGCTCCAGAGTTGACCACTTACAGTGGTAGTTATAGAAAAGTTTGCTGGTAATGAGGTATATCATTCGGAACTGCCTCCTGCTATGCGGTACAGAGCTCCCTGCGGTGCGGTACTTGATTCTAGATTCCAGCTGGTGTTTAAATGCACTTAAATGCGCTTTCTCGTTTAACCACCGGGTGGTTACCTCAAGCCACCCCTGCAGTACTACTCTGATTACAGTCTGACATATTCTCAGCCCCCGAAATCACATGCAGATGATGTCCTATGTTGCAAAAAATGTACGGGCCTCCTGCAATTTGGACCCCTTAATTGGCTCATAATTAGACATTATAGAAGGTGAAATTTGACAAAATCCATATACTGCATGAATGACATTGTCTAAAATTATGAACTTAAATATAATACGGAGTTGGCGGCTGGTAACCACTCATGGCCACCCAAAAAATTCTCTATGTATTAGATGCTTCCTTAAAATTATACTGATGTATGTCAGCTGTACATTGGATGCACGCTCTGTCCTGTAATTTTGTGGGGCATCTGAGGGGTTTAAATAATGGCATCTCCTTTTATGCACTCGTTTTTTAAAAACACAAATCTGTTTACAACAAAGAAAAAATCAGCAACACCATTTTTTTATACTAAGAAGTCCAGTAATAAAGTATCAAGAGCAGGGATTAGGGTAGCCATTGTATCATTCCAGGTTAGCACATATCCGGACTGTTGAACCGGCAAAACAGCAACAGCGTTCCCTATAGTGAGAAGTCTAGCTGTTCTTGACCTGGAAGACATCCTGGAGTAGTGGTTCTGTGGTTAAAGAAGCCACCACCGATGTGCCCTCTGCTCCATGCACTACCTACTGGCCCCATTTACTGACCTTGCTTGCCGCCTCCTTCCATGGTCTGTTTGCCTGGATTCCCCATCTCTTACAGCTCTATTTCCATTATGAATCGCAAACCTGATGTTTATGACCATGCTGTGTCCTTTTGATGTCTGCTGCTGCCTGCCTGCCTGCCAAATTAATTGCTGCCTACCTGCCGAGTTAACTCACCCACTGCACAGTCTGCCTTTATAGAACACACAAGCCATGGCAACTAGGAACATCATTCAGGTTCCCTAGACTTCAGTCATCTCAGATATAACACTAAGTAGTAGCAGGACCGTCATGAAAATAAGAAGATGGATCTCAGCTAGTCGATGCTGGGTACCTAAATTATGAAATCTGAATGATTTAATATAGGCTGTTAAATGGGTAGTAAAGATGATGTAATCTTATTGGCTGATGGAGGTTTGTACTCTTTCTCTTATCTCTGTGGTGTACTGCCAAAGGGTGAAAAATAGAACCAGTTCCTGCCTGCCTTATGACCTAAAAATAAAAATGCCCCTGTATGAAATTTCTAAGTTTTAAACAGATGCCATTTTCCCTAACCCCCCAAAAATGCAAACATTTCCACAGCAACAAGTCACCTAACAAAACTGTTCTTTCCCGGTCTGCAGTAACACTTGTATTATTTTTTTCCTAATGAGCCATCATTAATATAGCTCTTTTTTCTTATGTACTTAAATTGTTCACCATCTTAGGAGTCCTTTCCTGACTGGCTTCCCACCCACTAGCTTGCATACTCAGTCGCGAGTGGCTTTCCTTAGCCACTCTTCAGAAAACTTCTCCCCCGCTCAATCAGCAAACATCAAGCATTTTTTCAACAGATTACAGTAACTATTAAAAAAATACAACTTTCTGTTGTGTCTGTAGTTTGTAAAATGACAGTCTTCACATTATCTCTGCCTGTGCTCTCATCTGCACCACAGACTTCTTGTATTTTTATCTCTATTGAGTGCTCCTTTTAAAAATATTTGCATCTTAACTGGGGATCTTAAAGGTGCAGCTGAGGACATTGTTATCAGGGAACTTAATTGTATTGCGTTTCCTGATATTTATTTGTTTTTGACAGGTAGATTATTTATTTATTGTTAACCTAATTCATTCATATTCAAAGTATGTACAGCACGTTTCTGTTCTGCATTACAGTTCTTTGTGAAGTACCCTGAGTCATAGGGATGGGCTACTGATACTATAAATAAAATTGCCTTGTCTTAAACAGCCAGACTTGTCAAAGACTTATGGGGGTGGGAACACTCTATGTTCCACTGAACAAAACATTACCTGATATTGTGAGAAAATGCTATTACCAGTCACAAAAGAATACAGTGCCACTTAGCAGCCAAAAGCATGTGGAGAAAATTTTGAATGCTTTTCTCAAGCGAATTTGTTACAGAAGCTTATTTAAAATTGATATATATATTTATGTAATAGATATACCACTCTGAGGTGTGCGGTCGCGCTCTGATATACGCACGCCTTGGTGTGTGTCAACGTAAAGCGAGCGCACACCGCACACCCCAGAGTGGTTTATCTATCTTATAAATGTCAAAATTGTTTGAGGGGGTAAAGTGCAGGTGCGTGGTCACGCCTGATATACGCATGGTCATGTGATGGTGTTTGTCCAGTGCTGTTGCTCCTGATGATCATGATTGTCTCAAGCATTTTATAAATATATATATATATATATATATATATATATATAGATACATATATACACATATGCATTTAGAAGTGTATGTAGTAAGTACATACTTGCAGCACTGTGCCTTGATAATTCATTGGGTGTGCTTTTATGTCAGTACTACCAATGTCCTGTTGAATCTTACTGTTGGCACAGAGTGACCACAATACACAGAGGAGTCCCAACAGGATAAAACATGCATCCTTTGAACACACAGACCCGTCCTGCTCCTGTACCTGCAATAATCCCTCTCTCCCACAGTCACTCATCCCCTTCTCCCACTGACCTAACCCCCTCACCTTCCCATCACTTCCACCCCGCTACCTCCCTCCACTTGCCCTGGTCCCTATTAAGTATTACCTCTGCTCCCTGGTAATGTGTCCTCTAACATTAAGGGATTGCATCAACTATTGATTACTGTCCATGAAATTAGAATTTCAATCTACTTATTTGTATATTGTATTTTGGTATGACATTTTTCTATAGTATCTCTTATTTGTAGTTCAAGACTTCTTGTTCTATTCTTTATTTACCGTATTTCAATATTCTGTATTTGATGTATTCCAATTTTCCTTTTCCACAGGATACACCTGGAAATGAGTTGCTCTCAGCTCTGTGTGCCCCCTAAGCCTAATATGTTAAAAGAGAACAGTCAGCACAAAGGGCCCACACTCATGTGTGGGTCTGGCCCAAATGTGCACTTTATGTGCCAAAACATTTTGGTTTAGTTATTGTTTACTGTAGTAATAGAGTATATCAGACTAACTTTGTTTCTTTGTTTCTGCCTAGCCCCCCAAAAAATATTCTAATCTAAATCTTGACATCCTGAAACAAAAAGCATGCTGTAGTAAATCATTACTGAATAAATGTGTTTTTTAACAAAAAAAAAATAATCCAATTGAAGAATAAAGACTCATTGAAAATTGTAAAAGAATTGTTGCATGACATTGTCACTACAGTACAGTTAGGCAGCACAATTATGGGAAAACAGCTGAACAGCCTGAAATAAGTAGATATAATTTTTTCTGTCTATAGCAAATATATATTTTTAGAAACATAGAAACAATTAACTTGTCAGCAGACAAGGACTGCTACACCCATCCAGTCTACCCGTAGGCCCTATACATTGTATGTGGCCACTGACCCTATGTGATCAAAGGCTTTTCATCACTCCCTTCCCTCTCAAGGTTCCCTTGTGCCTGTCCCAGGCATGCTTAAACCTATCCACTGTGCTTGCCTCCACTACCTCCTGTGGCAGACTGTTCCAAGCATTGACTACCCTTTCTGTGTAGAAAAACTTCCTTACATTACCTCTTAATGTACCCCCTTCCAACTTCATATTGTGTCTTTTTCTACATTGGAAAAGGTCCCCCACCTGCACCTTGTGTATGCTGTTGAGGTACTTGAAAGTTTCAACCATGTTCCCCTGTTCTCTCCTCTCCTGCAGTGAGTACATGTTGAGGTCCTTTAGTCTCTCCTCATATGTTCTGTGGTGCAAGTCTTGCACCATCTTTGTCATCCTTCTCTGGATAGTCTCCACCTTATTTATGTCCTTGAGCAGTTGTAACCTCCAGAACTGCACACAGTACTTGAGGTGAGGCCTTACCAATGTTTTATACAATGGCATCACCACCTCCCACCTCCTGTTAGTGATACCCCTGCCTACACACCTCAGCATGCCACTGGCCCTCTCTGCTGCCTTTGCACACTGCTTTGATACCCTAAGGACATCAGAGATGATAACCCCTAGGCTAGGTCATTTCCTCTTTGGTGACAGTCATGTCCCCCCCAACCTGTAGCTCTCCCCAGGGTTCCCTCTACCCAGGTGCATTATTTTGCACTTCTTTGCATTGAACCTCAGTTGCCACATCTCTGACCATCTTTAAAGCTTCTCCAGGTCCCTCTTTATTTTCTGCACCCCTTCTGGAGTATCCACCCTGTTGCAGATCTTGGTGTCATCTACAAACAGGCAAACCTTTCCTTCCAGCCCCTCTGCAATGTCACTAATGAAGACATTGAACAGGACTGGTCCATGTACTGATCCCTGCGGTACCCCACTGGTCAACCCTGTTTCCCTAGATTGCACCCCATTTACCACCACCCTCTGTCTCCTGTCTGTTAACCAGTTCCTAACCCAGTTCACCACCTTGTCTCCCATGCCCAGACTACCCATCTTGTTAATCAGCCTTCTATGTGGGATGGTGTCGGAGGCTTTGCTGAAGTCTAGGTAGGCGATGTCTACCTCCCCTCCCTGATTTACTTCCCTACTCACCCAATCAAAAAAATCTGCCTGATTTGTTTGACAGGAACTTCCTGCTGTGAATTCATGTTGCCTCAGATCCTGAGCACCCCTGGATTCCAGGTGTGCCACTATCCTTTCTTTCAGCAGTGTCTCCATGATCTTTCCCACCACTGAGGTGAGGCTGACTGGCCTGTAGCTCCCCGTCTCCTCCCTACTGCCACTATTGTGCAGTGGGACTACATGTGCCCTCCTCCAGTCCTCTGGAATCACACCTGTGTTGAGTTACTCTGTGAACAGGGCTACTAGAGGCACTACTAGTTCCCTTCGCAGCTCCCTTAATATCCTCAGGAGGACACTGTCTGGCCCTATGGCCTTAGTTATCCACCTTCAGCTTTGTGAATTCTTCCAGAACTCTCTCCATTGTAAATTGACTGGTGTCCACTTCTCCCCCCCCACCATTGCCTCTGCAACCCAACTGTGGACCTTGACCCTCCCCCTCCTTAGTGAATACTGAGCAGAAGTATTTGTTCAGTATTTCTGCCTTGACTAGATCCCCCGTCCTTAAACTCCCCCTTCTCCTCTTTGAGCCTCACAATCACCCCTGTTTTTTCTTCTTTCACTGATGTATCTATAAAATGCCTTATCCCCTTTGTTCACAGACCATGCTAAACCCTTCTCTGTCTGTGTCTTCACTCTCCTAACAGCCTTCCCTGCTTCCCTTAGTCATTCAAGGTACACCTCCCTGTCTTCCTCCATTTGGCTCTACATGGAAAGAGAATGGTGAAACCATGAGTATAGTGACTGTATAGTTCTTGAGTTTCCTTGATAAGACAGTGCACAAGTGCCCTCATTTAGGATCAAACCCCTGACCCTTTGCTTGTAAAGGCAACACACTTCCAGTGTGCCACCTGAGGAGCTTATTTATATATATTTTATTACATTCAGCTACTGTACATCACTGACTGAATATACAGACTGTGAAAATAAAGTTGCTACAAGTAGAGCACAAATGCTGTTATCAGGAGCATGTTTTTTTTCAAGTTTATCTCCACAACCATGGAACTCTCTCAGGCATCCTCGCTCACCACCCCTGTGATACCACCCAACTGAAGCCACCCCTCTGGGAAATCAGGGACAGACACTCCCCACCCTACCTGGTCCACTGGGGCACCCCTGCAATGCCAGAACCAAGGCAGGACGAGGGATTGGGAGAGCCAGTGGAGTGAGCCTGGTGTTGGGTGTGTTGCAGTGGGGCACTGGAGGTACTGTCACTTATCCAGGGAGCAGGGCTTTTCTCATATGGTTGTCCCTGGAGTGCAGACATGCAATGACATCTGCACAGCTAACGTGCTGAAGTCCGCTGCCACTCCATCCCTTGGTATTGCATCACTCCTGCAGTGTCTCCAATCTCCATCAGGGTCCACTGGTGAGTGATGCATGCCCCACTACCCTACCAGGGAGAGGAGAGCTGTTCTCCAGATGCTCGATCTTCTCCTTCCGCAGCTGACCCTCAGTGGCCCGAGTCTGTTCCCGAACCCGGATTGCCAGCATGGTGCGAGGTGTGGCGTCCAACACCTCAACTCTCAGCACCACCGGGCCAGTCATCAGGATCATGGTGATACATTGTTGCAATGGTTCTCTTTGAGCTTTGAAATGGTGAAACATTTTTAGATAAATACAATGTTGCAAAGTAAACTTTTTTGTACAGTGTATCAAGTTTCTATGTCTGCTACAATATACAGTATAAGCCAAACCTATAGAAAACCTGTTAGACCTTTAATATGGCTCCGAATACATACAGTACAGTTTACAAAGATGATGTGGCCTTTTGCCTTTTTCACCCATGTTCCCCCCCATCCCTACAGTATGTGGAGCCTCCGACATGCAGTTTTATTTTTCAAGATATGTCACCATTATTTTTAATATTAATATGTGTGCCATACTTCTCAGACTCCTTCATTACAAACTTGGGACAAGGATTTAAAAACAAGGGACAAGCAGCTAAAATCAGGGACACATCATCAGTCAATTGGGATTGCACTGTACCTGAAACGGAAAAGCCCATCAGATCAAACCCAACTCTTCATCATACTGTCATTATTATTTCAGTGATACATTTTGCCCATACTTGTTGAACTGTGTACATAGCTTTTTGACACTGCTGCAAAGGGGCACTGACTTTCTGAGTCTGATATCACACTACGCACAGCCACAGTGCCAGTGAAAAAGCAAGGGTCCAGTGTGTTGCCATCCCGGTGGTGCTGAGGGTTGAGGTGCTGGATGCCACACCTTGTGCCACGCCGATGACTCGGGGTCAGGAGTGACCTTGGGCACCAGAGGGTCAGCCAGGGGGAGGAGGATTGAGCGTCCCATGGACTGCTCCTCCAGGGAGGGTGGGAATGGATAACCGGGGCTAAGCTGGCTCCTGGCTGTGGCTGGGGGTCAGTACAAGCTGTGGTTTGCTGAGGGGATGGCACGGGATGACGTCGGACGTGCAGTGGGCAGAAGCGCGCACTGCAGCATCATTGACGTCATTGCATGCCCATGCTGTGGGGGGGAGTACATGTTAAAATAGCCCCAATCCTCCACTCATGATGGCCAGCCCCCTTCGGCACTGCACCAGATGCTCCCAGGGTGCTCCCTCTGAGCCTGACTACCCAAAGGTCTTCCGCAACAGTGGTAAGTGATGTGACCATAGGGTGAGAGGGCAAGGGGGTGAGCCTGGGCACTGCACCCGGCGCAGTGCCGTGAGGGCTGACCAGAAAAAGGGGAACCATAGGACCACCCCTGCTGAGCAGGTAAAGGCACCCAAAAAGTAATAAAAAAAAAAAAAAAAGGGTCCAGTGTGCCGAACTATATTTAAAACATTTCAGAATCCATAAAGGCCAGTTTATTCTCTCTTTCATTTCTCTGAAGATAATCATGAACACACAGTATGTCCTCAAGAAATCCACCACTCCAACTGCTCTTGCCAACCTGAAAGTAACTCTTCCCCCAAAGAATCACACATACCAGTTGAGCCTGTTGTCATGGTGACTGCTGCTTCTTAAAGGCCACTTACTGCTATTAACTTCTGAATAATATGTGTGAAGGGATTAGTCCACCCTTCCTCCTACTGACTTGGTTTCTTAGACCAGTCAGTTAGAAAAGCTACAGTAGTTCTGTTACATTGAAGGCAAAGTGCTATTACTTTTCACCATTTTGGACTTCCCTCGTCCTGCTCAGGATACCTCTTCCTATTCCACCATGTAATATATGCTTGTTTTTATTTTTTATTTTTATTTATAAAAGTCAATAAAAAATTATATGTGTATGTCTATATATATATATATATATATATATATATATTTATAGAGAAAGAGAGTATTCTTATAATCTCTTGAGGAGGTGGCAGTAGTTTCAGTGGACTGTGACTTCCCCGATTGCTGACCTATGGCCAAGATACTTGCTGTACATTTAAGAAGGTTTTTAATTTACATTTCAGAAGGTTTTTAATTTCAAATGTGCTCTTTATTGGATAGAGTTAAGTGGAACTTTCCTTTGCTGAATTTAGTTTGGTTAGTGAAAACCAGAACTGTAAGAAAAGTGCACCACATGTAGATATACAGTACCACACTGTACCTGTTAGACAAATCAGATCTGATGCCCTGCAAAACCCACTGAGTTACACTTAGTCAGCCAGATGCTGTATGTTGGCAAACACCCTATAATGAGTTACAGAGCTTTACAGTGTAGGTAAATATACTGCAGGTGCGACTGCTTTCATTTATTGTTAGTGTGGTTGAATATAGTGGTGGTATGTCTACCTGGCCACGCACCCAGAGGGTTCTCCCCAACACAACCAGTCCCAAGCTCCCTTTCTCTAATGGTAGGAGTTCCCCCCCATCTCTGCAGCTTGGGCCCCCCCCCGCACACATAAGTCCCAGCGCAGGTGGTCAGTAGGTGTGTGGTGGGCATTGCTGCAAGCAGCCCATGGCCATGGCAGCTCTGAGGGATGGGGGTGGTGTGGTTGGTGTGGGGGGCTCCTCTGCATGCCTGCGGTGGTACCACAGTCCCAGGGCCAGTGCCCCCCTGTGTTCTGGGAGGGGGTTCCACTGATGGCCAAATGCACAGTGCATGGGTACCCATTCACGTACCCGGTCCCGTGCAATCATGTACAGGGGATCCACTCTAGGTCCCAGGCAGGCCTTTGGATTGACCACCCACCTGGGAACAGAACACCGCCCCTGTCTGCCCCGCGCAGACCTGCACGCCAGGGGGCAGGGCCGCGGACAGGTGGCTGGCAGTCATGAATGCCACCAGTGTGCACCTGTCCACAGGTGCAGAGCTCTGCAGGCGGGATATGCATCTTCAGTGCATAATTCCTGCCCCTGTGTGCATAGGGGCCAATGAGAATAATGAATGGATGCCCATTGGTAAGTTGGTTAGAGCATTGAGAGGTTCCCATGGTGACCACTACATCCTTTCGGGTTACCTGAGCCACCTTCTGACATTCTGGACAGGCTCTGCAGTATTCCACCACTTTCTTATGGATACTGGGCCAGTAAAAATGTTGTGATAGTATGGCAAGGGTTTTATCCCTATCTGCATGACCTGCCCATGGTAAGTCATGGCGTAAATACAATATTTGGTTCTTAAACTTTTTAGGGACTACTAGCTGCTCAACAGTTTCACCGGTACGGGGGTTATTATATACCTGGTACAATATTTGTTTGTAACATTGAAACACAGGGGCCCCTGGTGGTTTCTTCTGGTTCACCTGTTGGAAAAAAAAAAACAGTTAACGTGTCATCCTCGTGTTGTTCCTGGGCAGTATCACATTTAGAAAACAGTTTTTCTACAGTATCATTAGGCAGTCCATTTTGAGCTGTCCATACCTTGTGCACCTTCTTCTTTTCCCCCTTTGATTTCCTGTGGGCACTTGGTATATCAAATACATCCCCCTCAAAAGGAAATGTGTCTTCAAGGGTTTTTGCATTAGTCTGTGACCTGTTGGTAATGGCTGTCACATTTTTAGGGGTCAACAACGCTGAAAAATGAGGAAAGTCTTGCTCTATAACCACAGGCACTGGCAACTTTGGTACTATTCCAACCACCATTTCTGCTTCCTGTCCATCATTGTTTAAAGTCACCTTGGTAGTCAGATACCGATGAGTGTCCCCATGCACACAGATGACACCAGAGAACACATCAGAAATTGGGACCTTTTCTAGTATTTCTGGATATACCAATGTCTGTTAACTTCTAGTGTCACTTAAAACCATCATTTTCTTATCTCTGATGGTGGCAGTTGATGAAAAATTACCCCAATTAAGAAGGTCCAGATGGGTAGCCTCACTTGTTTTCTTGTAACAGAACTGTTCTATATGTCCTTTACCATTACAGTACCTACAGACAATGTCTGGGTTACTGTATATGGGCTGACCCCTCTGCCTTCTTGTCTACCTGCATTTCTCGCAGGGGGACGTGATGGGGTAAAAGAAGTTGGTCTTACCAGTTGCTGGGGTGGGGTGATGGTTGAGTACATTGTCCAGGATCCCTTCTACGTTGGTTGCCTGGCCACCAGGAAATCCTCCGCCAGGGTGATTGCAACCTCCACCATTTCCGGATGATGTTCCCTCACCCAGATCTGGACCTCTGAAGGTAGAATCTGAAGAGAATGTTCCATGACTACAGCCTCAGTTATATCCAATAGCGTCTTCCCCTCTGGTTGTAGCCATTTGTTGCAAAGTTTGTTTAGGCATGTATACATCTCTCTGGGAGTATCATTCCCTTAGTGTTTCAGGGAGCGAAACCACTGCCGATAAGTCTCGATACTGATATCGAAGCGCTATAAAATCTCCTTTTTAACAAGGTAATATTTTCAGTGCTTTGATGGTCCAATGAGCTATAGGCCAGTTGTGCTTGACCCGTTAAATAGGGAGCCAACCTGACCACCCACTGCTCTGGAGGCCACCCACACACCTTCGCTACTCTTTCAAAGATGATTAGGTATGCCTCGATGTCATCTGTAACTGACATCTTAGTCAGTTTGATGTCTTTAGGGAGGGCATGCATACTTTCGCTTATTGATCCCATCTTGCTGTCTTTTTTCCCCTTTCTCGCTCCTATCTGTTTTTTTCCTGAAGCTGCTCCATCTCTGTTTGTTTCCTTGCAGGCTACTTCAGTAGCTTGCTCATGTCTTCTGGTGGTTCCTTGACTTGCACTTCCTCCAGTCCTTCTCCTACTTCTTCTTCACCATCTTCTCTTCCATAGGAGTATGTCGATTAGCACTCCAGCTTGGCCCTTGGTTTCCCTCTCAAACTCTAGGCCTGGGATCAACTGCTCTCCTGTCAGCTTGGCCTGCACTCTGGTCAGAACAGGTCATACAGGTGTCATCATGATGACAAAAACATACTACCCGCCATGGGTTACCCTGGTATCAGGTCTGACATTTACTGGAATCCATCCTGCGGCTAGGACTTCCAGTATCCCACTTTTCACACCAAATGTCGCAGGTACGTGGTTATAAAGATAACACTGGCCATAGTAATAGTGTGCATCACACCCACAGCGTGTTTTATGTTATAGAAAAAAAAATAGAAATAAAACAGTTCAAACAGAAAAAAGAAAATAAACAATAGCTCAAGGCTATTTCACCTTACATCAGGTATTGTAAAACAATTCATCAGCTTTCCTGCTGTTGGAGATAAATTCCTGTTCAGGCACAGGTCTTTCTGCGTACTTTACATCAGGTAAGTGAGACTGGCTATGCAGCTGATCTGACTCTTGGTATTTGAGGAAGGCTTATATAGCCCTCCCACTTATGGAAAGTCCAGCCCATAACATTCAGTTAGCTCTAGAATGGTTCCTAAAGGCTCATAACCCATCCTATACAAAAGAAAAAGGGTTACTTGTAAGCCTTTATATATCAACTACCATTCCCTAGAACCAGCATTTCCCAACGTGCTTTTTGCTAGGCTAGGGACATTAATTGTCCCTAAATAGGGAAACTCTTCCTCTATTACATAAGGTTTTGACTCACAGGGTATAAATACAGTCCTCTAGGGGCCGCTGTCCCCCTATAGAAAATCCCCATCCCTGAGGTCTTGCCAACAGGTCAGCACCTATTTCATTTATAGGCAAACAGTGGAAAGCGAAGATAGTTATATTGTTTATATAGGTGCTGTATTGCATATTATGGAGACTAGCCATTATGGAGACTAGCCGTTCAATTTATATCTCAGAGCTCTATACATAATGGGGCATTATAGGCACCTTTAGAGACCTGTGGTGTCTCTTTGTTCTTTAATTTGCTTTATTACTTTACTGTGTCTTACATATTTTGCATCCCTTTCTTTATTCTGAGGGTTACCAGGACTGTATTGCATTTCCACAAAGAGTGATGTTCCTATCCCTTTAAATCATTTGTTTTCCAGGTTGCAGGAGAGCAGCAGACTGTCAGAAAAATCATTGTCTAGCCACTGTGCTTTGGGGCTCTGCATGGATTTGGTGAGCCCCTTTTTATTTATTTTTCTACTGGTCTGTAGCTATTTATGGCTTGGGATAGAATAGTCCCTTTTTATTTCAATGTGCTCGCTTTACAGAGCACACTGTTTATTCTGGGATGTGGGGCGACTGAAAGGGAAAGTAAAAGCTGCCACGCTTTGAACTACGACACTGCAGTTCATTGAGAGAGAGGGGGAGAGAGAGAGAGAGAGAGAGAAGCGCTCCTCTCAGCAATTCTATTGCTCTCTTTCTCCTCTATAGATCCCTTAGGGTCTTTTCCTTTATTTTATTCTTGTGTTGGGGCTTGTGACTAGAGCTACAAAGCGGCGGCAAAGTAGAAAGTAAAAGTTTGCTGCTTTGTGGTAATCCTGCTTCTTCAGCAGCTTGGACTAGCTGCACACATGCCACAGACTCCTCCATGGCTTGCTGGCACAATTCTTTTTACATTTACATAAAGCCAGCAGCCGGGAGTCCTGACAACACAGGGGCATCAGTAAATTCAAATGTAGATGCCAGGCGGCTGCAAAAGGAAAAGTAAAGGTTTGCTGCTCAGTTTAAACAGTTCCTGCTTTGATGCAGGATTTCTTTGGCATCTATATAACTATGGAGCAGCAGCAAAATATTACAAAGAATATAAGCATACTGCCACTCTGTATCCATAGTCCACCTGTCTGAGTGGACATTCTTATTTATTTTTCTCTGGCACCTTAAACCTGTATTTATTCCTGCACCACATACACATAACATGGTGTATGCATTTTAGCTTTAAAGACTTAAGCGCAAAATGCATTCTGTGCACTTTAACTCATTCTCTGCACTTTATATTACTGCACTTTATTCAACAAGTACCTTATGTATCTTTAAAGGCACTTTATATCTTTGGCATTTAATGCCGTAAATGCACCTTATTTCATTCCTGCCAGCTGTTCTTAACCTGGTACATGGTTTGGAGGAGTTCTCGGTGAGGGATGGATGTATGGAAACTAGAAATAAAAGTAGGAGGAAAAAAGTTCTAGTGAGAGATAGAAAAGGCTGACGTAGGTGGCCAACCTATGCCAGGGGCTGAGAAAGGTAAAGTATAGCATAGGGAGATACTGTTGCACAACAGATTTCATTAGGGAAAAGAAGAAGATAGGAAAGGCATTCCTCCACTGGGCTTTTCTACTGGCAAAATGCAGTTCTGCCACACTTAACCAATTCTTTGATTCCACAAATTTCAATCATATATTCTTCTTTTTGTTTTTTACTTATACCATTTGTTGATACGCTAATCTGGTCTCATTGCTGACACCCTTGGTTCCCCCTATCAATTATAACAAGTTTATCTATGCAATTATTAGCATCAGTAAATTCTTTCCCAGATACATCACTTGCCTCCAGTATCACCAAATCATAAATTCTTTCCCAGATACATCGCTTGCCTCCAATATCACCAAATCATAAATTCTTTCCCAGATACATCGCTTGTCTCCAATATCACCAAATCATAATCCAGCATCTTAGAGTGCTCCCCTTCTGTATTTGTACAATATACATGTTCATCATTATAATTCAAAATACATTTATTATCATTAAAAACAACCTTCTTTTTGCCTTTTTTAATTGTTGGGTCTCTGTATTCTGCTGCTCTCTCCCTTTGTACATTTCCCCTGCATGTTCTTTCATTTTTTTGTTTTTCTTACTCTTTTTTCCTGTCCTTATGTTTTTTCCTTTCTTTTTATCAGCTGTCTGTTGGTCTGATTTCCAAAACCCCTCTATATCTTTGTGAAAAGGGGGTGGGTGGTGGTGGTAAATTTATGGTTACCATTTGATCTTGAGATATAGCTATTTTCCCAAGAACTATTGAGTCTGATGTTGGTTTTTTTTTGGCTATTTAGTTCATCCAGAATAGCTCTATTATATGCCACATCACCACTTAGATTTGTAAGTTCTTCCAGATGTTTTCCAAAACAGTCACATTAGTATAATACTGTTTTTTTAATATCATTTCCAATATCTGTGGAGAAATGGGTGAATTTGATGTAAAATAATCTGGATTGTACACAGTTTTCCCTCCTGTGTTTGTCTGATGAGGATTTTCAGTTTTTTGTTTTTCCCTTGGGGTATCATATGTGGGCACTGGAGAAAACATTAGTGAGGCTGAGAGAGAATTATCCATTGAGCTCTCTCCTAATTGGGACTCTAATAATATTCTAGACTGTGTTTCTTGACTTTCAGCCAGTTGTTTTAGTCCTTTAATAGCTACATCTAAGTTTTGAATTACATTTGAAATAGTATCTTTACCTTCATCATGATCTTTTATATTACTTAAATTTGTATTAGAAGTAGAGTCTAGGGCTGGGCAATGAAATTCATTTAAACCCATTTTTGAATTCTCATTTATGAGAGCTGAATCCCCTTTTTACTTTCTATAGCTATTAAGCTTTTTCTAGAATCTAGTATAGAAGTATTCCGTCCCTCCATCCTGTTCTTATATCAGTGAGCTATATTCAAAAATGCTCATATTAAATGAGCCTAGAGTAAGCTCTATTGAGTGATGTTGTAAAGTGGGGGAATGCAGACTTTTGTTCAGAATATTTTCAGTTTTTCCATTTTGTCCTTCTGTAGCTTCCACTTTTCCCTGGGTTATTTTACCTTGCTCCTTTGGGGCCAAGCTATCTTTCCCCATGAGTTCTGTTTTAAAAAAGGAATTCATTTTTGACTGAGTAAAATGTGGAATATCATTTTCTTTAGCAATGGGTTTATCTGGTGAGGTATCTTTCTGATTTTTCTTCTTTTTTTGTTTTGTTTTTACATGTCTGATCAGTTATAGGTGGAGAACACAGTAAGCCACTTTTTGTTTGAACTGTTTTTATAATTAGGATTAACTTTGGAGATGTAAGGTAAAATAAATATTGTTTTGTACCTTAAAGCTCAGTTTATAGAACCATATAATCAAAATGATTAAATATAAAGTGGACTAATAGGTAATTCCACCAAGTTCAATGATTAAGTAATTACAGATAAATCTATACAGTATAAAGTTAAACCTATATTGGTTTTAAACCAGACTTTAAAACTATAATAATATTCATCATAAATTATATCCACGTTCATACAATAAGTCCTGGGAATAAATAGAAAGACAATATAAACCTCAATATAAATAATTATTAGCTTATCTGAAAATTCACTAAATATAAGAAAAATGGTTAATAAATAATGATTGTCCTCTGAACAGTATTCTGGAAAACCTGAGTACACTGCTTAGCTTTGAATTTGAGTCTTCAGCACTTCTGCTGGCCTTTCTTGCTTTCTGACCTTTACTTGTGTCTTTAAATTCCTTATATTTTGTCCTTCTTTTAATGTCCACAGGTTCTCCAAATGATCCTTTTAGTTGCACACAAGCTGTTTCCAACTTCTTTCTCCTGGTACAACCTTTAGTGGCGTAGTTCGAAGATAATAGTCTTATTTCAAAATCAAATCCACACCCTTCGCAGTATCTTCTTTTATCCAGTGACACTGTATTGGGGGGGGGGGCAAACAAATCACAGAAACAGTAACTACAGAATAAATTTCCTTAGGCAATTCAGAAATGAATGAGGGAACATTAATCTAACGCATGTTTATAGTATTTTAAGTTAATATTACTAGCTGACCATTAACTAGTATACCAGAAGTTTTATTGCAAGTGTAGCACAACCAGCTCAAATGCAGAATGTATTTGCTCAGTAAGTTCCTTGGCTAGTAACAAGCTCTTAAGACACACTTAATATTCAGGAAATATGCTTATGCAAGAAAGATTTAATTTTGAAAAGCTGGTCAAGGCTGAGGTAAAAATATGGATTTGTAAATGTATTTCATTGTAATTATAGTTGTTACTTACTTTCCAAGGATATTTCGGCAGTGCTTTTAGCAGTGCTATGCTTCCAGCGTCTTTTAGTATCACCTCAGGAAGTTATTCCAAATTATAGCCAGCTAACCTTCAGACTTCGCCTTTCGACATAAATAAAAATGGAGGCCAAATTTCTGCTGAGGTGTTTCTAGACCAGTGTTTAAGTTCCATCAGTTTTAGCAAGTGAACACTTAAGAACTTCTGCAAAGTCAGGTTTAAACTTTTGGAACACACACTTCAAGAAAACCTCTCAGCAAACACTCAGTTCGGCAGTTTCTTTATCCTCCATGTGAGCTGTGTGCACACTGCAAAGTACAGACTGCTTTCACTGCTCTGAGGTGCTCTGAAATGCCATGCACACTATCAGAAGTTAACAGCAGTGGCTAATGGCTCGGGGAATTAATGAATAGTTCAATTAACTTTAAATCAAATTGTCCAATTTGATCTCCCCAGTAGGCTCAATATCAAACTTTTTAAATGTGCTTAATTAAATTAGTTAATGAGCCAGTGCGCTACTGAGCCAGTGGGTCTGCTAAATTCCAGCAATGTGGTAAGCAGACAAAAGCAGGCAAAATCACCTTAAATGATTAACTAATGGTCTCTCTCTGAAAGAGCATGAATTTACTTGTATTTTATGTTCTAATTATATTAAACTACTAAGGGTTGGGTGGGGTTTATAAGATGATTATGGCAGAGTCCTTAAAGAAAAGGTGCTTTAAATTGGTCTTAAATTGGTTTAATCATCTACAAGAGAGTAGAGCAAGACAATACTTAAAATATTTTAAGCATTTTAAACTCAAGTAATCCTACTATGTAAAACCAGCAATACTGTGCTACGTGCGCTTGCACTCATGGGCTGCTTCTACAGCACAAGCCCCATGTATGTAGGAAGCTACAAGCTTAGAACAGAATAAAAATAAAATTGAAACAACTGGGCAACAGCCTCTTAAATACAAAAGTAACATAAGGCAGCAGCCCCAAACTTCCAGCTTCTAAATTGAGTCCCTAGCTATATGCTTGACTGCCTTATAAGATTTCTTTCATAAAAGTAACATTCAAATATAAAATGCTAAAAAACAGTCAAATTAAAGTAATATAAAATGGTGTAAATTATACAGGGCATGCGTAGCAGGACGCCCCAGTGAATAGCAACAGGTAGTAGAGCTTTCCTTAAGATGCTTAAAGAGCCAGTGTACTGCTTGGGATTAATAGTAATTTTTAGATGCAGTCAGCTGTCACTTCTTATATCTCAAGTATTTTTTTCTTTTTCTGTTTGCTAATTAGAAGACTTTCCACCTGGTAGTACTGGGGTAATGTGTAGAGCAGTACTCTGGAGGAAAAAAAAGTCAGTTCTGTTCCTCCCACTACATCATCAGAAATGAGACCAAATACCTTGAGGCAACACGATCCTTGCAGCCTGAGCAGTGATGCTTACAAGCTACCAATCAAATTGCAGGGAACTGTGACATCACTAGTAACCAGGGGGAGCCAGTCCTTGCTACTTCATGTGAAAGTGAAACCTGGCAGTGAGAAATGGTTTCTCATTGGTTAATAGAGATTTCATAGTCAGTATGGTCTCAGTGTTAATGTAGTGGGAGGAACAGAGCTGACTTTTTCCCCCTCCAGACAGAGTGCTGCTCCACACATCACCCCAGTACTGCCAGGTGGGAAAATCTTCCATTTAGCAAACAGAACAGAAAAAAATACTTGAGATATAAGAAATTATACTTGACTACATCTGAAAGTTACAATTAATTACAGGCAGTTTCCAGGCAGTACAATAGCTCTTTGAACTTAGGGATTTCGAGGACTTGCTTCAGTCCAAACTTTAAACGACCAACCCCCCCAAGGGGTTGCCCCCCAAATTCTGCCAGCGGAGTGGGCTCCTCCACCGTTCAGGACTCCAATCTTCGGTAGCAATAAATGGGGAATTAAAAGTTGGCTGAAGACAAATAGCTCAGGATAGACTGGAAAGAGTGCTGAGTTTTAAGCCACTACTGCCAGCTCTCTACTGCTTGCTATTTATTTATTGTGATCTCAGATTAACACATTTGAGAACGAGTTCCTTACAATAGGTTCCATGTCAGGTAAAACAATAACAGTGACAACAGTTGGTTTTACAAGTAAACAGGTAATTCAAAGTCTAGACAGATTTTTAGGAAAACATAAAGTAAACTTACAAGCTCAAATGGGCAGACTGGGTGGGCTGTAGGCCCTTATCTGCCGACACTGTCTGTGTATTTATGTATAATGCTATACATTATAGAACTACAGAACAACAGAAAAAATAACAACAATGCAGACAACGTACAATATATGCCAGTATTTCAAGGGATGGACAGGGTGAAAAGTAAGGGGTATGTGTGCAGGGTGAGAGATACTTCAGTGCAGGGCCTCATCAACAGAGGGTCAGGGGAGTGAACAGGTATGTGTGCAGGGTGAAGAGATACTTTGGCTCAAGGGGCTTCATAAGTAGAGGGTCAGAAGAGTGAGACTATCTGAGAAATTGTCACAGTGACTGTCAAGTAGAGAGGGAAGTTAGGAAGGTGTGGTAAGGGGTGGACTAGTGAGGAGAGAGGGGGTTGGGAGGAGAAATAGCATGATTGTGGAGGAACAGGTGGGGGGTAAGTTGGAGGAGGTGAAGGATTCCAAGGGCATTTCTGGTAAGTTCAAATTATCTACAGGGAATCAGGCAGAATTTTGCTAGGTAGTGGGTCATAAGATGGATGCCCTGGGAGTAGAGTAGGTAGGGAAACCGCTGTTGAGAACCATTCGGAGTTAGAGAGATCAGTCACAACAGGCCTTTGAAACAAGATGTTTCTTAAGATTTTGTTTAAAGGGGCCTAATGAAGTTAGAGAGGAGATGTCCTGAGGCAGAGAGTTAAGCCAGCAAGGAGCACAGTGAGCAAAAGCCCTCTGAGAGGTGTGGCAGCGAGTAATTTTGAAAACTGTACTGTCAGTACTTCTGATACAGTGGCTATGTTCATAGGGGGTGAGGAACTTCTGAACACCAGTGAGAACCAGGCCTTGTCTAATCTTTTTGGTCAGTAGACAGGTTTGGTACCTAAGTTTGCCATCGAACCAGAGCCAGTTTGCCTGTTCATACAAATTGGAAGTGTATGTTAACCTTGGTGAACTGGTAACCAAGCAACATGCTTTGTTTAATGCTACTATGATACGACAGCGGGCCATGGTCATTGCTGAACCAAAGATTACTAGTCTATAGTCAATAGTGAGATCACTAAACTATGGCTGGCCTGATTAAGAGCCTCAGGGGAGAGAATTTGCTTGCGTCTATGAAGCATACCAGTGCGCCTGTTGACTGCCTTTGCAGTATTATCAGTGTGTTGTGAGTAAGACATGGTGCTGTCCATCATAATCCCTAAGTATTTAAAGTGTTGGACTAGTTCCAGTGGGGTACCAGCCAAATTAGTGATGTTGAGGGGGGTATTCACGATGCCTGTTCTGGGTGCTTGAGAACAACATTATTTTTGGTTTTTTGTGGTTCAAGATGAGTTTTTGATCACCGAACCATTGTTCTTCATCCGAAAAACTTTCTTGCAGCTTCCAGTCCAGGTGCTTAGGGTCAGGGTCACTCATGAACAGGACTGCATCACTGGCATAAAGCAGAATTTGACACTGACAGGAGTACGGGAGTCGGTTGAGGAATATGCTAAATAATAAAGGACCCAAAATTGAGCCTTGGGGGACACCAGAGCACACAGGTCTGCTTTCAGATAGGATGTTGTCAGTCTTCACTTGCTGTGAATAATTAGAAAGAGAACTCTTGAACCAGACAGCAGTGTCACTTGAGAGGCCAATGGATTTGAGTTGTTTGACAAGAAGGACACGATTAACTGTGTTGAACGCTTTTGTTAAATCAATGAAAGTAGCACCAACAAGGACACCCTGGTCCAGTGCATTGTAAATGTAACCAGTAAACTCTAGTAATGCAGTGGTGGTACTATGGCCTTTGCGGAAGCTGTGTTGCTGTGGGCATTGAATTTGACACTTTTCTAAGTACTTAACCAGTTGATCAGCAACTGTTTTTTCTAGTGTGTTTGATAGCGGCGGGAGGATTGAGATAGGTCTATAATTACCTTGAGAGTTATGATCCCCACTCTTAAAGATCGATGTGACTAATGCGGATTTCCATTTATGTGGGAATTGTAATAGTCACAGAGAAAGTATTGATGATGTGAGTTAGAGGTGCTAGTTTCTCATCCAAGGTTAACACCACAAATTTAAGGTCAAGGGAGTCACCACTATAGCTGGACTTCCCAAGAACCTTCAAGAAGTATTTCCTAGCTTCACACATTGTGGTGGCTCTAAAGTGGAATGGTGGGTGAGTGGGTGACTGGTTTTCTGACCTGGCGCTGTGCCCTTGGTTGGGGTGGAGGAAGAAATCAGGGGGTAGAACACCACTCAGGTCTGAAAAAGCTTTGTTAAAAGTATTTGCTATGGTATATGGATCCAGTGTGGGTTCTCCATCGATGAGCATTGTGGGTGCTGCCTTATTATCTTTTCCAGTGATTTCTTTCAGCTTAGACCAGAATTTTCATCCATCACTCCGCGTTCTTGTAAGAGCATCCTTATAGTACTTTTTTTGCAGCACATGTGGCCCTAGTGCAGTCATTTTGGGCTGCTTTATAAGCCTGGATGGTGGCCTGCCACCTGAGGCTGTGGCTTGATGCCACAGGTGGTCCCTTGACTTCTTACGCTCATGGAGTTTGGGAGGGAACCATGGGTTACTGTGTCCTTTGATCTTTCACTTTTTGATTGGAGCATGTCTGTTGCACACTGCGTTGAATTGGTGAATAAATTGGTCAAGAGCGGAGTCAACCATGCAGGAGGAGTAGACCAGGGACCAGTCCTAGTGGTGGAGTTCTGATTTTAGCAGATCGAGATGGCCACGTCTAAGGACCCTGTTAGTAGCAATTCTAGCAGGGGGTTTAGAGTAATGATTAGAACATTGGAAAAGGTCTGGAGAGTGGTCACTACAGACATCGGGGAGTACAGCTGTATTGGAAATATGTTCAGGGCAGTTAGATAGTACCCAGTCAAGTAGGGTAGATGTCCCATTCTTGTAGTTCATCCTGATGGGTGTGTCAACTAGCTGTGAGAGGTGAACAGCTGAGACTGCATCCTTGTATGGGCTTGTGGCAGGGGAGAGCCAATTGACATTTAAATCCCCCAGCAGTATGGTTTTCGAGTTAAGATTTAGGCTACCAAGGCACTCCACGAGCGAGTCCAAACCAATGGCCTATTCTTCAGGAGGGATGTAGACTGTAAGTACAGTAAGGGTTTTATTATGTGCTCTGAGGAGCACTGTTACCATGAGAGCTTGCATGTGTGCCCCAGTACTGGGCAGTGGAAGGACTAGACCCTGAATGTCATCCCTCAGGTATATTGCACAGCCTCCCCCTCACTTGGTTAGGTGATTCTGTTTGTATACATTGTATCCAGGAATTGAGACTGCAGTGTCGGCTACATTTGAGGAGAGCCAAGTCTCAACTATTGATGGTATATTCGGATTGTGCTGCAAAATGCATGCATTCAGGATGTCCATTTTAGGGAGGAGGCTGCATATGTTGATTGAGGCAGAAGTTAGTGGTTCTGTCTTTCTCTGGTGGATGGAGAACGATTGAGGTGGGCCCTGGTTGGGTGGATATTGCCTGAGAGCAGTAATAGTAGAAGTGCTAAGCAACACATGTATTCTTTCAGTTGCTTGTAGTAGAGTTTAGTTTGCCTTGTCTGGTTGTGGTAGATGGGATATCTTTCCTGAATGCTGAAAATCCCAGGTAAGAGGGCCAGAGGGGGCAGTCAACTAGGCTGTTGAACCCTCAGCAGTATCCAGTGAACAAGGCGACTGCAATTGCGTGCTTACAAAAAATTGTGGCTCAGTTATGATGCCTGTGTTCAGGCCTACCTGGCAGGGTAGCGACCGGATACCTGGGTAGGCAAAGTAGGGCGACAAGAAGTACATGCGTATACATATGCGTACAGGCATGGGGGAGAGAGGAAGGGGAGGGAAGGTACGTGGGAGGGGGTGTGGCGGGCAGCTGCCAAGCTGGTCCACTAGCGTGGTGGGGAGGGTGGTCGGTTGGGAGATGCAGGGTTCAGGTGCAGCACGGTTCTTTTTTTGACAGCAGACGGCTTGTTTGTTTTTTAAGTATTTCACCCCCAACATGATTCCCCCTGGAGTTGAGAATCCTTTAGTAGAGAGGTGCAGGGGGCACAGCCCCCCGCATTGAAAGGAAACCCATAAATCTCGGGTGCCCTCTTCCTGTTCGCCACGAGTGTGCATCGCCGAAATTCATTTTCGGTGATATACACTTGCCATAATGGCGATCGCTATTCCATGATCGCCATTATTACATAGAACCACCATCGGCCCTTTGAGTGTGTATGCCACCCACACATGGGGAGGGACATGGGAGTTGATTCTGTGGGATAAGGTAACAGTGCTATAGGCATACCAGACATTGTCCTGAAGTACTGGCAAGGCTGATGCTGGGAGAGTTGGGATTAAAAGGCCCAAGAAAGTTAAATAGGTGAGCAGTAGCATGCCTCTCAGTACAAGGGCACCCACAGGGGACATGATGGAAGCCAATTAGATGTTTAGCAGAAGGGACTCACTGGTTAAGCTCAAATAGCAAAGGAGAGAGGGCTGCCCAGTATTTGGAGTAACCCCTAAATAGAGAGGGCTACAAGTTGTGAGAGCTACCAGAGTTGCCCATAGATCCGATTATTTAAATTGTGCCAGTAGTACTGTAGTACTATGGAGCTAGACATATGGTGGGAGATAGTAGTGAATTACAGAGAGCACAGGGAACAGAATAGGCAGGCTAGGAAGAACATTGCGACTTTTTTTAATAGCAGACACTTCAGGAAGGAAGTATTCGGTAATGCCTAGTTAAGTGGCAGGTCTATGTAACCCCCCTACAAATGGGGTTCCTAAAAGCCTTCCCGGAGCCTGCCTAGATGCTCCCTGCTTATCTGGTGTCCAGCGTAAGACCGCTAAATTTGGGCATTGTGAGTGCTTTTAAAGCCTCCAGTGCTGTCTCTTTGAGCTGCCTGCTCATGAGGTTTTGGTGTTTGTAAGGGGGGACTGGGGTTTCTGTGCTCGACTCCCGCCCTGGGCTACTGGTTAATCACTCCATTTCTGCAGTTGCTAGAAGAGCAGAGGGAGCCTAGTTGAAAGATATAGCTGTTTGCTGGAGAATATGTAGCATAACTGAAAAAACGTAAACTGTATAACCTGCCTTTATTTGCAGCCGGGACTCTGTGTGCTGTGCCCCTCCATCTTGGACCAGGACAGTTCGAGGGGTCCAATAGGAGTGAGAGGGTATCTATTCTGGAGTAAAAAGCAGCCAACCAGAAACCAGGACTCTAGATGGAGCCGGCTGACAAATGGGAGCACAGCTTGTAATTCCTGGTCATGGCATTATGGGTCATGGTGCCTTTTCGCACCACTGAGGGCTAACATATGTGTCTGGCATGTGCAACCAGCCAATGAGATCGGGTAGCACCCGGGCTGTGAGGCTTGCCCCATGCTGTTAGGGGCAGATGTGCTGTGACTGTGGAGGAGAAGGGAGCTCTGAGCTTCTGCGCCGTTGAGTGTTCGTGCGGGAAGCACGTGAAAGGCCTGAGGGGCCGTTTTCTTTGCCAGCGTTCCCCGGAAAAAATCCACCGGCGTGCGGTCAGAGGAGGCTGTGTATAAACATAGCTACCTACCAGGCTTCAGCTGAAGAAGACTGGAGAATCTGCTGAATCGCGCTCGGTCTGTCAGGACGTGGAAGCTGCAGTGTAACGCCCGCATTTGCTGTGAATTTGTTCGGGCCCTGGAAGCGGCTGCCTGGTATGGTACCTCTCTGTTGTTTTCCATATAAATGTGTGAGGAGGCCTTTGAAGCTCAGGCTCGGCCCTGCAAGTGGTGAAAGAGTGGTTCTCTGTTGGAGTTGTGAGTACTGAGTCAGGGTAGCTCCCTGTTAAAGGTTACAACCAAAGGCAAAGTCGTTTTGTTGTATTGCAGACGGTACTAATTGAGCTTTCTGGCTCCATCTGATCTGCTCAGGAATTAAATGCTCATTTGTATCAGGGCCCCAACCAGCTGCATCAAGGAACTAGCCAGTAGGGCTTGGGTACCCATAGACAGTAATTAATAGGTCAGGCCTGTGCACAGAGCCCTAGGTAGTCAAAAATATATATTAGTGGTAAGCCAATCACCCTGATTTCCCCCGGTCCTTGTTATCTCCCCTTAAATAAATCAGATTGTTTGTTTTGCAAAAGTACCCTGGCTGTTTGTGTTTTACTGGTGATATACTGCACAGTGAATATTTGATAACTGTACCTTACTTTCCAGGGGGTCCCCGGAGTGAGTTGAGTGGTTCGAGACGGGGGTAAGTGTTCAGGGTGAGAACATTGTAATTGAACTATGTGAGCCACTAGTGGGAAAAGGTGGGGTTGCAGCAACCCAGGGGGCTGTGACTGAGTCAACCTTGACTGTTCTAACTCCGACCTTTGGGTGGAGGCACCCGTCAATGGATGTGGGCCCCTCACCCTGTCACAGCTGAGGCAGGCAAGGGTAGTAGCCCTTAGGATAGCACCCCCTTGGGGTTACAAATTGGAGGCACCGCTGGGATTAGCATCCCCTAGTGGCCAAGTGGGTGAAGTGCATAAAAATGGGAAAGCTGACGGGGAAACTGGAAGGGGATATTATGGCAAAATTAGTTGGACCCTATCAAGACAATGGTACACAAACTGATGGGTGGCGAAGCCAAAGAGCTGGACTCCCAGAGGATTGTGTTACTATTAGACGTGCCTCTGGGAACACCGACAGCTGACATTATTTCTACAGCAGAGCATGTTAAATGTTTGGGCAAAGTGAAGATGAAGGGGCGTATGGCTGACCTGCTCGATCAGACCCTGCAGGTGCTACTTTTGTGTAGTGTGGCCATCGACCCCGAGAGGGTACCTCCAGTGATTTACCCAGAGGGTGCCCCACAGGGGTGGAGGCTTGCTACATTCGGAGTGGGTTGGTCACTCCTGGGGGGTTCCCCCAGACTAATAGTTTTAAAGATAAACTGCTTAAATTGCTGGCTGTGGAGGGGAGGACTACCTAGGAGTTGCTGCAAGCATTGGACCTGTCTAGTGACACCACCCCCCAGGTCTCCCCAGGTACCTCCCCCTGTCCCCCCAAGAGTTCTATGTTGGCTCCACTGCCCCTAGTGGTCCCCCTTATACAGCTTGATTCTTACTGTAGGCTAAAACTTTTTTCTGGCACAGTGCCAGTGCCTTCAGGGGAGGACGACTTGGAGGCGTGGATGGACTACGCCAGCCCCTTAGTTCAGGAGTGGCAGTGCTCTGAGGGGGGGAAGAAAGCGATTGATGGAGAGTCTGCGGGGCCCCGCTTTAGAGGCCATTAGGTTCCTGCGGGCCACTAACCTGGAAGCCACTGCAGCAGAGTATCTTTCTGCTTTGGAGGGAGTGTTTGGGAGTACAGAGACCGGGGACGACTTATTATGGAAGTTCAAGTCTGCCAAGCAATGGAGAAATGAGAAACTGTCCGCCTTTGTTACTAGGGTGGAGCGGGCCCTGCAAAAGGCTTATCAAAAAGGGGGGATCACCACCACGGCCTTGAACCAGGTCAGGTTGGAACATGTTTTGAAGTCTGCTAGATTTTCTAGTGTGATATTGTTAAAACTTAAGTTGCATGATAGACGGGCTGCCCCTCCTGAATACTGTCAATTGATGAGGGAAATTAGAGAAGTGGAGACTGATGAGGAGGGGTGGGAACCCTATGTGGGAGCTGTGAACCCAAGCCGGACTCCTGAGTCTAGTGCCCCCGAAGAGACCCACCTTTTAGGAAGGCCTGATGCATCCCCAGAATTTCAAGGTGATGTAGGGGTGCATGCTATTTCCTCTGATCCCCAAGTAGAAAGTGAGTTGAGGGCCGAGGTCATAAATTTACGAGAACTGGTGAGGGACTTGAAGCGATCCACTACCCACCCTGTTAGGTCTGGGGAACCTGAGTTATCTAGAAACCAATGCCCTGGCCCAGGGGAACCCCCTCACCCCCCAGAGGGCCCCCAGCAGACAGAGTACTCCCCTCCCAATAGAGACCCCAGGACCCCAAGTTTTGTTACCATTGTGGGAGGATGGACACTTTCAGCCTGAGCACCAGCTGCCGGAGAATTTAAGGAAGGTCAACAGCAAACTGATCACTTGGCATCGCAGGGCCCACGTCCGACCCCCCAGGAAGAGCTTTGTGACCCGGGCCAACACCCAAGCTACTGTCCATGCTGCGCCTCCTGAATGGTCTGATGTGGTCGGGCCCTCGATGGTGGCCCCAGTGCGAGTAAATGGGATTCCCACCCAAGCTGTGTTAGACAGTGGCTCTCAGGTAACCATTATGTTTCAGGACTGGTATCAGACACACCTACCTGAGGTGCCACTACAACCCTTGGATGGTCTACATGTATGAGGGCTAAGTGACAAGGCTTATCCGTATTTGGGGTATATCCGGGTCTGGTTGTCATTTCCTACTTCTGTGGCTGGAGTAGACGAACAGGTGGAAACCTTGGCTTTAGTCTGCCCCCCCACTGGACTGTATGATGGGGTACCCCTGTTGATTGGGGCAAATGCTCATATGTTTGGACGATTAGCCCAATTGTGTTCAGAAAAGCAAGCATTTAGAACTGGGCGAGCCCTAAGAATACCTGCTGTGATCCAAGAGGTCGCTGAAACTCAGAAGAAGGTTAGCTAGGAGGAACCTGAAGGCCCAGTGGGTGTAGTATGGAAAAAGGATCTGGCACCGGTGATACTTGCCCTGAATGCCCAGTATGTTTTGCAAGGGGAAGTCCGATTGAGAACAGATGTTAAGAATAAGTTGTTGATGTTGGTTGCACCTGGGGAGGGAAGATTGCCTGAGGGACTGCTGGTCAAACCCAGTATCTTGCCGGCTAGAGCCCATGCTTATGTTAAGAGGGTGATGGTTCAAGTTCATAATGTGTCCGACAAGGAGGTTCAAATAAAAAGAGGGTGCACCCTGGCAAGTGTACATTGTGCAGATACTGCAGTGCTGCCCAATAGCAAGGGTTCAAGAAAAGATGACAGAGTAACTCCCGACTTGTTTGATTTCGGTGACTCCCCGTTGCCTGCTGAATGTAAAGTGAGGATCAGTGAGAAGCTTGCCGAAAGAGACCAGGTATTTTCCCTGAAAGAATGGGACGTGGGATGTGTGCAAGGGGCTGAGCACCACATCCGGCTGCATGATGAAAGGCCTTTTCGGGAGAGATCTCGGCGCCTGGCCCCGGCTGACATAGACGATGTGAGGCAGCATTTGCAAGAGATGCTTGCTGCTGGTGTGATACAAGAGTCCAGGAGCCCCTATGCCTCCCCCATTGTAGCAGTGAGAAAAAAGAATGGGGCAGTTCGGATGTGTGTAGATTACCGTACCTTGAATCGGTGGACCATCCCAGACCAGTATACCATGCCACGCATACAGGACGCCTTGGATTGTTTAAATGGCAGTAAGTGGTTCTCTGTGTTGGACCTCCGCAGTGGGTACTATCAGATCCCGATGGCCCCAGAGGACCGAGAGAAGACTGCATTCATTTGCCCTCTAGGTTTCTACGAGTTTATTCAGATGCCTCAAGGGATTTCAGGTGCCCCAGCCACCTATCAGTGCCTGATGGAACGTGCTGTGGGGGACATGAATTTGCTCGAGTGTTTGATTTACTTAGATGATGTCATAGTGTTTGGCCGCTCGTTGGAAGAACATGAACGTCGATTGTTCAAGGTCCTGGATCGGCTGGAGGATTTCGGTCTCAAGCTATCTATAGACAAGTGCCAATTCTTCCAAACTTCTGTGAAGTATGTGGGCCACATAGTATCCACTGAAGGCATAGAGACTGACCCCAGCAAAGTGGAGGCTTTGACCACGTGGCCTCAGCCCAAGAATTTGAAAGAGCTGCAACGGTTCCTGGGGTTTTGTGGCTATTATAGGCGGTTTGTCAAAGATTATTCTCGAGTGATCCGCCCCCTCCTCAACCTCACTCAGGGGTACCCTCCCACGCACAAAAAGTATAAGAAAGTTGGGCACTCTGAGATGGAGAAGAAGTATTTTCAGCCGAATTATGTGTTTGGAAACCGCTGGACTGCTGAGTGTGAGGAAGCTTTTTATGACATCATATATCAACTTACCCATGCCCCAGTGCTGGCCTATGCTTAACCGGCCAAGCCGTACGTTCTCCATACTGATGCCAGTCTACAAGGATTGGGGGCTGTGTTATATCAGGAGCACTCGAATGGTCTGAGACCTGTAGCTTTTGCCAGCAGAAGTCTGACTCCTTCAGAAAAAAATTATCCAGTGCACAAACTAGAGTTCCTGGCTCTGAAGTGGGCCATTGTTGATCAATATCATGACTATTTGTACAGTGCCAAGATATTGGTAAAGACTGATAACAATCCTCTGACCTATGTGCAGATCTCAGCCAAGTTGGATGCCACTGGCCATAGGTGGCTTTCTGCATTGGTCACCTACGACTATGCTGTTGAGTACAGAGCAGGCCTAAACCATATAGATGCGGATGCTCTCTCTCAGAGACCTATGCCACAGACTGATTGGGTCAGGTTGTCAGAACCTGACATAAGAGCCCTTTGCCAGAAATTTGACAAGGAGGAACAGGTATCTCCTGATGCTGTAGACTGCTTGGTGGATTGCTTGGGGCCATCCGAGAACTGCATACCTGCTGCCTACTGTCATTTTTCCGCATTAGACACTAGTTCACTGCCCCAATTCAACAATGATAATCTCCAATGGGCTCAATCCCGAGTCTCTATGATAAAAACGGCTGTGGAGGCTTTGCAGGCCAGGAGGGACGTGTCCAAGTTGCGTTCCACTGACCTGAGAACTGCCTTGTTATACAAAGAAGGGCCAAAGTTAAAGCTGATTAACCAACTACTATACAGAGAGACTGTGGATAAGGAGGGCCGGGTAGACAAGCAACAACTGGTGCTGCCCGTTGCTTTTAGAGAACTGGTTTTGAAGTCCCTGCATAATCACATGGGGCATCTGGGCATAGACCGAACTCTTGACCTGGTACGGACCCGATTCTATTGGCCAAAAATGAGTGCAGACGTGGAGCAGTATGTCAAGACCTTTGGCCGCTGCTTGCAAAGAAAAGCCTTACCTCAGAGAGCCGCCCCGTGGTCAGTATCACTACCAGTGCCCCTATGGAACTGGTCTGCATTGATTTTCTGAGTCTAGAACCAGATCTAAAAAAACTGCAGTAACATATTGGTAGTCACTGATCATTTTACCCGGTATGCCCAGGCTTTCCCTACCAAGGATCAGAAAGCAACTACGGTGGCTAAAGTACTTGTTGAGAACTTCTTTGTTCACTATGGGGCCCCCCAGAGAATCCATTCCAACCAGGGGAGGGACTTTGAGAGCCGCCTGATTAAAGAAATGTTATCTTTGTGGGGAGTACGAAAATCAAGAACCACACCATACCATCCCCTGGGAGATTCCCAACCTGAAAGGTTTAACTGCACATTGCTTGATATGTTGGGCACACTGCAACCCAAAGACAAGCCTAGATGGAGCCAGCAGATTAGCACCCTGGTTCATGCTTATAACTGCACCAAAAGTGATGCCACTGGATTTTCCCCGTACAGGCTGATGTTTGGGAGAGAGGCTAGACTGCCAGTGGATGTGTGTTTCGGGGTTTCCCCCCTGATGGGGTGCAAGCAGAAAATCATCTACAGTATGTACAGAAGTTGAAGGCCCAATTGAACCATGCCTACCAACTGGCCCAGACTATGGCTGCTAAACGAAACCTGGCCAACAAGGAGAGGTATGATAAGAAAGTGAAAACAATGGAACTGAGAGAAGGGGATAGAGTGCTATTGAGGAATTTGGGACTGCATGGCAAACACAAGATTGTTGACAGATGGCATCACCTCCCTCATATTGTTGTGGGAAAACTGGCAGATTTACCTGTATATAAAGTGCGGCCTGAAAACAATTCAAAAGATGTGAAAACTATACACAGAAATCATCTGCTGGGGCAAATCTTGATTGAAGCTGAACCTCTTAATGCCCCCCCTCCAGGCCTATGAGTGACTAGATCTGCTGCCAAGAAAAAAGCCCAACCACTTGATTCTTCAGCAAGCCAAATAAGAGAGCCTTGTCCAAACCCCTCTGATGAAGATGATCATCAATCTGTGTCTGAAGACAATGAGAATTATATTGAATACTATCCCTCTTATGAACTGAGCCAACTGTTTCGGGGCAATCCCCTCATTAATTCTGGAGATGAGGTTGGGCTTTCTGGACTGTCTGAGCCCCCGACTTTGTCACTGGAACCAGTGCTCCCAGGAGATGCAGTGAGTGGCCCCCTAGCTGAAGGGATGGGGTCCTTGAGCCTGGCTGAACTGTCTGGCCTGGCTGAACTATCTGACTTTTCAGAAGAAGGAAGTGATGTGGGGGAACAAGCTGGTGATATGCCGGAACCTGAAGAATATTTTGAGTGCCCTGATGGTTCCTTACTAGTGCCTGAACAGTCCCTAGCTGAGCCAAGTAGTGTGGGTCCTGATGTAGAGGGTCATGCCCTCGAAAGTACTGTGAGCACTGGGTCCCTATGGAGGTTTCCCCTATTAATCTCGATAAGGCTGAATCAGAATCGGGGCCTGTAGCAGGGTTTTCCGAGACCCCTAGACGCTCTAGCTGAGAAGTACGGCCTGTAGTAAAGTTGAGTTATGAGTCTCTGGGTCAGCCTGTGGACCTGCCCTTAAATGTGGTCCGTGAAGGGGTGTATGTGTCCCCGAGCTCCTTGCCTAAGCTAGCCTTGGGGGATAACTCCAGCCTGTTAGTATTGCCCTTCGAGTGTGGTGCCCTTGCTTTAGGTAACCCACAGTAGCTGATAGGGAGGGCTCCCCTCTGTCCAGGTGTCATGGGCAGGAACTAATGACCTGATTTAAAAAAGGGAAAAGAGTTATGTGTGTGAATAATATTGCATAAACTGTAGTAAACTGTAAATACAGTAGCAATGCATGTAATATAAAGTGTGATATAATATTAACTGAACTGTGTGCCTTAAAGTGATTTAAGGGTAATTACTTGACACGGACGACAAGTTCTTTCCAGGCCAGGAAGGGTGTAACCCCCCTACAAATGGGGGTTCCTTAAAGCCTTCCCAGAGCCTGCTAGATGCTCCCTGCTTATCTGGTGTCCGGCGTAAGGCCGCTAAATATGGGCATTGTGAGTGCTTTTAAAGCCTCCAGTGCTGTCTCTTTGAGAGCTGCCTGCTCGCAGGGTTTGGTGTTTGTAAGGGGGGAGCTGGGGTTTCTATGCTCGACTCCTGCCCTGGGTTACTGGTTAATCACTCCGTTTCTGCAGTCGCTAGAAGAGCGGAGGGAGCCTAGTTGAAAGATATAGCTGTTTGCTGGAGAATATGTAGTGTAACTGAAAAAACGTAAACTGTATAACCTGCCTTTATTTGCAGCTGGGACTCTGTGTGCTGTGCCCCTCCATCTTGGACCAGGACAGTTCGAGGGGTCCAATAGGAGTGAGGGGGTATCTATTCTGGAGTAAAAAGCAGCCAACCAGAAACCAGGGCTCTAGATGGAGCCGGCTGACAAATGGGAGCACAGCTTGTAATTCCTGGTCATGGCATTATGGGTCATGGTGCCTTTTCACACACCACTGAGGGCTAAAACACGTGACTGGCATGTGCAACCAGCCAATGAGATCGGGTAGTGCCCGGGCTGTGAGGCTTGCCCCATGCTGTTAGGGGCAGATGCGCTGTGACTGTGGAGGAGAAGGGAGCTCTGAGCTTCTGCACCGTTGAGTGTTCGCGCGGGAAGCGCGTGAAAGGCCTGAGGAGCCGTTTTCTTTGCCAGCGTTCCCCGGAAAAAATCCGCCGGTGTGCAGTCAGAGGAAGCTGTGTATAAACACAGCTACCTACCAGGCTTCACCTGAAGGAGACTGGAGAATCTGCTGAATCACGCTCGGTCTGTCAGGACGTGGAAGCTGCAGTATAATACCCGCATTTGCTTTGAATTCGTTTGGGCCCTGGAAGCGGCTGCCTGGTATGGTATCCCTCTGTTGTTTTCCATGTAAATGTGTGAGGAGGCCTTTGAAGCTCAGGCTCGGCCCTGCAAGTGGTGAAAGAGTGGTTCTCTGTTGGAGTTGTGAGTACTGAATCAGGGTAGCTCCCTGTTAAAGGTTACAACCAAAAAGCAAAGTCATTTTGTTGTATTGCAGACGGTACTAATTGAGCTTTCTGGCTCCATCTGATCTGCTCAGGAATTAAATGCTCATTTGTGTCAGGGCCCCAACCAGCTGCATCGAGGAACTAGCCATTAGGGCTTGGGTACTCATAGACAGTAATTAATAGGTCAGGCCTGTGCACAGAACCCTAGGTAGTCATATATATATATATTAGTGGTAAGCCAATCACCCTGATTTCCCCCGGTCCTTGTTATCTCCCCTTAAATAAATCAGATTGTTTGTTTTGCAAAAGTACCCTGGCTGGTTTGTGTTTTACTGGTGATATACTGCACAGTGAATATTTGATAACTGTACTTTACTTTCCAGGGGGTCTCCGGAGTGAGTTGAGTGGTTCGAGCTGGGGGGGTAAGTGTTCAGGGTGAGAACATTGTAATTGAACTGTGTGAGCCACTAATGGGAAAAGGTGGGGTTGCAGCAACCCAGAGGGCTGTGACCGAGTCAACCTTGATTGTTCTAACCCCGACCTCTGGGTAGAGGCACCCGTCAGTGGATCTGGGCCCCTCACCCTGTCACAGCTGAGGCAGGCAGGGGTAGTAGCCCTTAGGATAGCGCCCTCTGGGGGTTACATCTAGATAAGGTGGAATAGAAGCCGTAAGTAGAACCTAGTTCAAAGTCAGGTGATGTGTCAGAAAGATAGAAAGATTATTTTCCTTTGAGTAGTGCTGGCTTAGGAACAGGGCCCTCAAGTGGTTGAGATGTATAACTTGCAAATGAGAAAGTGGGGAAAAAAGATATAAAAGTTTTAAAACATGTTCAGTTAAGGAATTCTAAGCAGTAAAATTCATTAAGCAGCAGCTAACTAAGTGAGCAGAACAGTCACTGTATCCAAGTTAAGAAATTCTTGTCCCTGGGCAGAAAAGGCACCAAGTTTAACAGGCAGACAGAGCTGTGCTGGCTGGAAGACCTCGGAGGGGTCTCTGCTCTGTGTCTCAGCAGTACCTGCAGTTTGTAAGAGTGACTGACTCTGGTACAGTGGGTGGTCTCTGCAATCAATTTAACTTGAAGCTGCAGTTTCAGTCAGTGGGGGAGAGTGGCTGACTCTGGCACAGCTGGTGGTCTCTGCAGCCAATTTAACTTGAAGATGCAGTTTCAGTCAGAGGGGTAGAGTGGCCGACTCTTGCACAGTGGGTGGTCTCTGCAACCAATTTAACTTGAAGCTACAGTTTTGGTCAAAGGGGGAGAGTGGCTGACTCTGGCACAGTGGTGGTCTTTGCAACCAGTGTAACTTAAAGCTGCAGTTTCGGTCAGATGGGGAGAGTGACTGACTCTGACGTAGCAGGTTGTCTCTGCAGCCAATTTAACTTGAAGCCGCAGTTTTGGTCAGAGGGTGAGATTGACCGACTTTGGCACAGCGGGTTGTCTCTGCAGCCAGTTTAACTTGAAGCTGCGGTTTCGGTCACAGGAGGAGAATGGCCAACTCTGGCACAGCGGGTGGTCTCTGCAGCAAATTTAACTTGAAGCTGCAATTTCAGTCAGAGGGGGAGAGTGGCCGACGAGTGCTCCTTCTCTTACTCCACAGGTGAATATCATGCAGCTAGTCAGACTTCCCAGAATCCTCCTTCCCCCATGTTACAGACTGGGCACACTGCTTTTGACTAGCAGAGGCAGTGTGCTAGGCTCGGCAGCACACAAAAATAAACTTTATTTAAAATGCAGAAACTTTTAAATGACCAACAATTGTAATAATGCTCATTGTTAAGAAAATTGAACTCCGGTCTCAGGAAATGGAAATCTGTCAAAATGGTGAGTACTGCCAGCTGCCACTGCTGTGTGAATCATGAACCTGTGAGGTGACAAAACGTGAACAAGATCGTTCTATGCTGTTATGCCACGTTGAATATGTAGCCACTGCAGCATAACAGTGCTAGTACAGCATAACAAGGTTTGAGAAGTGATCGCTTTCTATTGCTAACAATGTTCCATCATACACTATAATACATTTCTCACTGTTTACTCACTATACACTTTTGATCTGTCCAAATAGCTCTGTACGACAATGATTGGCTCAGTGCATTTTGAACTGGCAGTTCAAAATCACTGAGCCAATGAGAGCAATGGACACAGACTAACAAGGCTCATTATCCTGTTTCTACCTAGAACAGACGTACTAGACTTTTGTACCCTGGACTAATCAAAATAGAGACAAAGCCATTCTATTACAGTGTGCAGTCAGTTCAAAGACCCTAAGATGACAACTGACATTATCGATGATTGCTTACAATTCAGAGTGCATGTGTCTTATCCAGATTTCTGGAATAAAATAAATATCGGTATCCAGAGCTATTTGGACTGACATACTGGGCAGATTTAAAGTACATATTGATTAAACAAAGAGAAATGTATCATATCAAAATCACATAGGCATATATATTATATAGCATTTTGGTGCTTTATTTCACGTTTGTGTGTGCAATATGGAGTTTTGGTGTTTGCTTTCATGTTTGTGTGCTTTTGATATAATACATTTCACCTTGTTTAAGGGACTTTTCCTGTGTTGACACCAGCCACCAGCTCCACAGATCCTGATGTGCTGGTCAGAACTGCTGATGTGTCTGGCAGTGTGGCACAGTAAGTTGTCTGGAGCTTGCAGCCGTAATACCTCCTGCCAGAAAAACATGGGGTCAGTATTCTGTTACCCAGATGTACGTTTTTCCATCAGTGAGCATGCTAGCATACATGATTCTGAACGCTCATTTGAGTTGCGTTACTAGGGGAATATAAATGAGAGCACTGCTCACAAATACAAGAATGATTGCCTTCTTGAAGTTAAAGAGAACCCCATACAATTCTGCTTAAAGTTGGACCAGCTTAACATTCTGTGGTGATTTGCATATGCAGCCCATAATGCTTTGCATTGTGTGGGCATGTGTGATTTTGTATTTCCTATTAACTAGGTCTACACTAATATTAAAAAAAAATAGGGGGAGGGCAATCGGAGAGTGGGGGGTGCCACTGGACACCAGGGAAAAGATGCAATATTGGTGAGGGACCTTTTTTTTACTGGGTGAACAAAAAAAATTTTGAGGGACCATTTTCTTTATTACAGGTACACCAACAAGCACATGGGATCAAATTAACAGTAGTCTCCTTCAAATTAAGATCAAGTTCAGTGGGGATAAGCTCCTGTTTTGTTGCATTGCTGATACTGTTTAAAAACAGGGCTTTAAGTTTGGGGAAGTCTTTCGGAGATTTGTGGGTGGCTTTTGTACCCTTATGCTTAGTGAAGCCACCAAGCCCACTGCCTTGAAAATGAAATTGTGCCACAGTTATCTGCCAGGGTCTGTGCATTGGTGGCCTTCCCGATACTAGAGGTAATGTGTTACTACTTTGCCACTCACCACAACTCCCTCAGCATGCAGTGACTTGATAATCCATTTAGGTTCACGTTCAACCACCCCCAGAAGTAAAGGTAGAGAACTTTGAGGCTTTACTGGTTGCCCAGGGTTCAACTGAGCAGAGCTGGGGTTCTCTTTAACTTTAAGAAGGCAATCATTCTTGTATTTGTGAGCAGTGCTCTCATTTATATTCCCCTAGTAACGCAACTCAAACGAGCGTGCAGAATCATGTACGCTAGCATGCTCACTGATGGAAAAACGTACATCTGGGTAACAGAATACTGACCCCATGTTTTTCTGGCAGGAGGTATTACTGCTGCAAGCTCCAGACAACTTACTGTGCCACACTACCAGACACATCAGCAGTTCTGACCAGCACATCAGGATCTATGGAACTGGTGGCTGGTGTCAACACAGGAAAAGTCCCTTAAACAAGGAGAAATGTATTATATCAAAAGCACACAAACATGAAAGCAAACACCAAAACTCCATATTGCACACACAAACGTGAAATAAAACACCAAAATGCTATATAATATATATGCCTATGTGATTTTGATATGATACATTTCTCTTTGTTTAATCAATATGTACTTTAAATCTGCCCAGTATGTCAGTCCAAATAGCTCTGGATGCCGATATTTATTTTATTCCAGAAATCTGGATAAGACACATGCGCTCTGAATTGTAAGCAATCATCGATAATGTCAGTTGTCATCTTAGGGTCTTTGAACTGACTGCACACTGTAATAGAATGGCTTTGTCTCTATTTTGATTAGTCCAGGGTACAAAAGTCTAGTACGTCTGTTCTAGGTAGAAACAGGATAATGAGCCTTGTTAGTCTGTGTCCATTGCTCTCATTGGCTCAGTGAATTTTGAACTGCCAGTTCAAAATGCACTGAGCCAATCATTGTCGTACAGAGCTATTTGGACAGATCAAAAGTGTATAGTGAGTAAACAGTGAGAAATGTATTATAGTTTATGATGGAACATTGTTAGCAATAGAAAGCGATCACTTCTCAAACCTTGTTATGCTGTACTAGCACTGTTATGCTGCAGTAGCTACATATTCAATGCAGCATAACAGCATAGAACGATCTTGTTCACGTTTTGTCACCTCACAGGTTCATGATTCACATAGCAGTGGCAGCTGGCAGTACTCACCATTTTGACAGATTTCCATTTCCTGAGACCGGAGTTCAATTTTCTTAACAATGAGCATTATTACAATTGTTGGTCATTTAAAAGTTCTAGACAGTGAGTTGATTTCAAATTCAGTCACTACTGTAACTGAGCTGGTTAATTTTCCCAAACAGATTTATTTGAATTTTGATGACTGGTTAGATAATGTATGTACTGTGTATATGTCAATGTCAGACTGCTGTTCTGGAAATATATATTAGTGCTGACAAAATTGTTAGCAGATTACGGAGTGTATTATGTTACATAGCTAAGGGGAAGGACATTGTACACAGTTGCTAATAGAGCATATTCTGCACTAGCTTCATTATAACAATACACAGAATTCTAATATACTTTAATATTCTCTGGCCATAAAAGTCAGTGTGCTGTTATGCTTTAAAATGGACTGGGATGAGCAGACAACATGTAACCTATAGAATTTAATGACTGTGTGGGCTGTATTTATTTAGGGGGTAAAAATAACTACAGTGGAGTCAGCCACGATGAAGTGCAGTAACTTGCAGTAATGACATGTCACAAAATCCTACATGACAAAAGGGCTTAATTGCCATTGACTTACAATGGCCACTGTAGTGAACTGCAGCATTCTGTGATATTCTGTAACATTTCTGCGCTTTATCCTGGCTGTCACATCCGTACTAGTAAAAGTGGTTACTTGCAGTTAACTAGGTCCTATAATAAAGAAAACGGTCCCTCAGTGTTTTTTTTTTTTGTTGTTCACCCTGTAAAAAAAAAAAGGTTCCTCACCAATCTTGTATCTTTTCCCTGGTGTCCAGTGACACCCCCACCCTCCAATTGCCTTACTGTAGATTGAGTTAATTGCAGGTAACCAATCTTTTGTGGTTAGCTGGAGTCAGCTGGCTTCCTGTCTTTCTAATTTTGCTCCATGCCACCGATCAGCTGATCAACTGCTAGCCATCAATTCAAAAATTTAAGCAGAATGACTAATGCAGTTGTGCTGAACACTGTGTATATGCTATGGGATTTTATCACTTGCACAGCAGTGCATGTTATATACATACTGTATACCAAGATGCCCATGATACCAACTCTGTGGGTCTCTGAGCACAAGAGCTGTATATATGTGGATATATATATACATATACACACACGCACACACACACACATATATAATAAGTTAGTAGTTAAGTTCTTCAACACACTGGGTGTTTCATATTTCATTGGAATTTCTAAATACTGTAGAGCATTACTACCTTTTTCCTTTCTTCATTAAAATCTGATTAAGTCAGGTATGCGGTGCCTGCCACACATCCATTATTTAAGAACTTAGGTTTGAAATGGCAAGCTGGTCATGGAGACTTTTGAGTCCAGAGCAGCCCTCGATGAATTGGATTAAACATCTAAAAAAAAAACAAAGGAGCATTTGTTTCTTCCTCTGCACAGACTCGCCATAGTGTGTTCTGCAAAATATTCTTGGAATTTCAAAAATAAATAAGTAAAAAAAGTTTCTTTTAAAAAGGAATCTATAGTTTGTCTTCCATGGAGTCTTTCACTTCAATCTGGAGTGTCTGCTTTGTCAGCTGTGTTTCACACTTCAGTCCATAAAGGGAGGCAGCTGGCAAAACCGGCATTTTCATATACGGTAGGATATGTAAGGAATGTTTATTTGATGTGATATTATGGAACAGAGCAAAAAAAGCAACTTTTTACAATAAACTGGGACATTTGCATGGGGTTGGGGTAAAGGACACATAGAGGGATGATCGGGATCACTGTCAAAAAACAAGATCCTATAAAACGATTTATACACAGTGGTGTCTCAGTGTTGTAATGTACAGTAAAGGGAGGGAAGTAGATACTGTCTGGACTAGAGAGACACCTGCTGTCAATGTCAAACTTAGCAGGTAAATTTACACCAAAACCCCACCTGGTGTATTTCATCTGTGGGGAATAAAGTGACAGTTAAGTGAATTTAGTTAGAACTACCACATGCTGCATACCACATACCGCTACTGTCTTAATGATCTACCACGACTGCCTCATTATACCGGGGTGCAGCTCAACTTTTCTGTATATCTGGGTTTTGCAGGCAGTGTAGGAAATACACACAGAGGTCACCTTTGCCTATATAGTATCGTTGGGGATGAGCTCCATATGTCACAATTAGGAGTTGGATGTGTGTGCAGAAGTTACCCAATAGTGGGGATGGGCTCTCAGGATCAAGATTTTCATTGTGTTTCTGTGTGCATGTGTGTGGGGGAGAGGCATTGTGTAATACTAGGAATTATAACATGGGTCAGGAGCTTTCTGTGTCCTGATTGGCTAAGAAGTACCGTTTGCCATGTCTTTATCGGCACAAATAGTGCCATCTGGTACTTCTTATGCCAGCCAGGGTGCAGTGCAACCAGATAGCTCCATGCCTGCTAGAAAGTTCTGAAATTTTTCTGGCAGCCATATTGATGCTGTATAAACAATACTTTTCCTAACACAAAAAAATAACATTTCTGCACTTGGAAAAAAACTCTCATGCAGAACAGTAAATCAACACAACCCCAATCTCATTTGCCAGTGAAAATCCCAATCTGACTTTTCATTTCTTTTTTTTGGTGTGGGGGGATTCTTTTTATTGAACTTTTCAAATACAGCACACATAAACACAGATAGCTGTAAAGTACATCAGTGCATAATAAACAAAGCTTATCTAGGACATCAGAATACATGTTGGCACTGCTAAATTGATGAACAGCAATACATTAAACTATCACCAATCCAACCTCAGACATCTCATGCTCAAAAGCTTACGAAACACAGTGTAAGACTATTATACAAAACAATATAAATACAAATACAAAAAACAAATCTATCACTACTACTAATATACCAATACTCGTCACACACACAGCTGAATAATAAAGGAGAATACAAACCTAAATTGCTCTGAGACCACTCCCAAATAAAGCACAGAGACCCACCAGAGGATAAATTGATTCAACAAACCTACAGGCATTAAAAAAAAAAAAGAAAGGGAAGGAAGGGATAAGAAGTGGAAGGGAGAAGGGGTCTGAGAGGGGCTGCGAGGGACCGCTGGTGCGGGTGAAGGAGGCCATGCAGAGGAAAATGAGGGATGACAATTGCAACCTGGGCCCCACCACAGAACAGGCTGCACAAACCCAACTGTATTACCACTTGCTTCGTGGGAGACAGGGAGGCCAGATACTGACCCCATTGTCTTTCAGATTCGTCAGTCCACCCCTTAAAGTCGTAAGTCAAGTATTCCCAACTGGAGCATATTATGAGCAGAATCTTGCCAGAGCTGTAATGTTTTTTTTGGGGGGGGGGACTTGGGAGACCTAGGTAGCCTGGAAACAGTGCAGAGCCATATTTAACATCAGCAGATGGGCCTGGAGTAAAATTACCAATCCTCTGATATCCTCTCTGCCACCCCAAATAACAAGCACCAAGGATCTACAGAGAGTTTGAACTGCAAAACATGAGAAATGGTCTGGGCAACTGCTGTCCAAAACTTATGAAGGACAGAACATTGCTAAAAGTGATGTATATAAGTGCCCTGCTCTATACCTCACCTCCCGCACAAAGGAGAAACCCTGGGGGAAATCTACTTATTATCTCCTGGAAGAGATACAGCCTATGCAGGAACTTGAACTGAGCCTCTTTAAAGCAGTTGCATATACTTAACATCATATAAGAGTCACAGATCACCAACGATGTCTCTGGACAATCCTGTGTATCAAGTGTGAAGACCACCGCACTAACGTCAGTGTTCTCGCTGAGGCCAATGTCACCAGCATTGAGGCAATGATCCTCAGACATCAATTCCACTGGACTGGACTCTCGACTCCCCAAACAAATTTTATACTCCCAGCTCAGTCACAGCCAGAGATCCCATGGTGGTCAAAGGAAATGCTACAAAGACACACTGAAAGCATACCTCAAGAAAACAGATATGGACATCACGAGCTGGGAGGAGCTGGCCACCAACCGATCTCAATGGCACCAGAACCTCCATCAAGCGGGGGCCTGCTTCGGACAGAAACGCCTTGCCCTTGAAGCCAAAAAGAGAGAGCGTAGGAAGGAAAGGGATAGAAACCCTAGCCAGCAGGCAGCTTTCCCACATGGAAACATCTGCAATTTCTGAGTACGAATCTGTGGCTCTAGGATTGGATTACTGAGACACCTCAGGACCCATCAGTGAACCATGGTAGAGATCATCCTCGAATCGAGGGATCACCAATGACAATGACGATGAGACTCACAAAACTCCTTCCAAGCTCCCCTCTATATCACCCATCCCAAATCCCATTCCCAAAGTCTCTTAGCTCCCAGAGAAGTGTTGGGGAGACATGATGAAAAAAATACTCACCTTAGTAATTGTGTTTCTTCTAATGGAGTCTTGCTGAATTCTGACAATATGCAGTTAGTTAGCCCCAGCACTTGAACTGCTCCTGAGAGGAAAGAGTTAACTCTATGCCAGAGGTATTTGAAAATAGAACGTTGAGCTTGAGCTTGGTTCAGACCTCTGCTGCACTTCCAAGTGTAACCGTCAGATTCTTACGAGCTAATACTAACTACACCTACTGTGTGGAAATTGCAAAATCACTAGCCCAAAGGGCAACCAAGTATTTTGGATCCCAAAAGACTCAAGTCGAGAAATCCAAAAGGAAAACTAGGTAGTGAACAACTATAACTGTCAAAAACAATATAACATAACCCACTCCCCTTCCCTAAAAGGGGAGAGTGCCAAGTGCATCCCTGAGGTGCAGCACTGCACCTGCCAGCCCACTTCCCAAAAAACAGGTTCTGAGAGGGGAGGCAGGGGGGAGGTCGGAATACAGCAAGACTCCATTAGAAGAAACACAATTACTAAGGTGAGTATTTTTTTCTTCAAACAATATGAAGTCTTGCTGTATTCTGACAATGTGCAGACTACTAAGCAGTACCTCCATGGAGGAGGGACAGAACCTATTTTGGGAATGGACTCTGCAGTACTGCTGTACCAAACCTAGCATCACTTCTAGCCTGGATATCCAGAGAGTAATGCTTGGTGAATGTATGGACTGTTTTCCAGGTGGCTGCTTTGCATATCTCTGATAAGGGTATATCCAAGGCCCCTGGAATTCTGCGGTTCTGCGGTTGCTGAATTTGCATCATGCCGCAGAATTTGCATCATGCCGCAGAATATATATAGTGCCACAGAATTCATTGTTTTTGGTGAATTTTCATATAAATATACTGTTTTTCCATAGTGTCAGGCTTTCTTTCCCAACTCGTTTATCCTGAAGCCCCTCCTTTATGCTCAGCATATGATGTCATCGATGACATCACATCATATTTAGCCAATGAAAGGACTGCATTCTGCCAGAGAAATGAATAAATCATGCCACAGAAATCAGAAAATGCTGCCGAAGAAGTCAAGGAGCCCTGCCGCAGAAATCAGAAAATTCTGCCGCAGAACACCAGGGGCCCTGGGTATATCCCTGGCAGCAGCTGTACCTCTAGTCAAATGAGCCCTCAGGCATGAGGGAGGTACTTTGCCTAGTTTTTCATAGCAGAATTGCATACAAGAAACAATCCACCTGACAATAGTTCTCTTGGTAGCAGGTTTACCCTTCCCCACTTCACCATAAGTGAGAAACAGCTGGAGGGAGTCAAACCTAAGTGCCTTAATATGCTCAATGTAGTAGCTAAGAGCTCTTTTAGCATCCAAACTGTATAATCTCTCTCCTGAAGAAGAATGATCAATGAAGAACACAAGAAGAGACATGGATTGGTTCAGATGGAAGTCTGAAACCACTTTGGGTAAGAACTACCTGTTGGTTCTAAGGACTACCTTATCTCTATGGAATGAGATAAAATCAGGCTCCACTGACAGAGCTTGTAATTCACTGATACGCCTGGCAGAGGTAATAGCTACCAGGAACACTGTTTTCCAAGTCAAGTACTTAAGTTCTGCTGAGGCCCAAGGCTCAAAAGGGGGTTGCATAAGCTGAGCAATGCAAACATTAAGATCCCAAGCAATAGTAGGATCCCTAAAGAGGGGATTGGTATGAAGCAATCCTTTGAAGAATTTATAGAAAACAGGGTGAGATGCCAGTGAGGAGGACTTTCCCACTGACAGAAATGCAGAAATAGCTGACAAGTGCACTTTGAGGGTAGCTGGTCTGAGGCCTAAGCCATTAAGATGAACCATATAATCCAGAACTGTAGCCAAGTCAGCAGAACTGGGGATATGTGCTTATCGGAACACCAAATGCTGAATCTTTTCCATTTGGAATTATATGTTTTTCTGGTGGCAGGTTTCGAGAGGCCTTGAGAATGTCCAGAACCCCTTGAGACAGATTCAGACTTGCATATTCTTGCTCTTCAAGAGCCATGCCTTGAGGTTGAGAAACCGAAGGTTGGGGTACCAAATTCTGCCCTGAGAGGAAGTTGGCAGATTGTGATTCTTGGGAAGAGCTAAGGGTAGATGGACTGCCAGGGACAGTAGTAGAGGATACCAAGGCTGTCTGGCCCAGTCTGGAGCAATCAGGATCACTTTGCAAGATTGTGACCTTATCTTGACCAGAACTTTGAATAGTAGAAGAACGGGGGAAAGGCATACAGAAATTTCCCCTGCCAATCCAGAAGCAGAGCATCCAGAGCCCTGTACTGGGGGGCTGCAATAAAAGACAGCAAATAGGTGATTATCTGGGGCTACAAAGAGGTTTATCTCTGGAGTGCCCCACCGTGAAAATATCACCTTCAACACTAAGGGGTCCATGGACCACTCATGATGGCCCTGAGAAATCCTGCTCAAAGCATCTGCTAGCACATTGTCCTTCCCTGGAAGGTGGACTGCTACCAGAGAAGTCTGTAGAGAATAAGCCAGGGACCATAATTTCAAGGCTTCCATGCACAAGGCCATAGACCGAGTGCCTCCCTGCTTGTTGATGTACCACATGGTGGTGGTATTGTCTGTTCTGACCTGAACCACCTTGTTCTGTACTGATTCTGAGAAGGCCTGAAGAGCCAGATACACTGCCCTGAGCTCTAGGAGATTGATGTGAAGTAGAGACTCCTGAGGGGACCACACTCCCTATGCTGCAAGTGCTCCCAAGTGAGCACCCCATCCAAGGAGAGAGGCATCTGTGGTGAGAACCACAGAATGAGACTGAGTGATGAATGGGACTCCTTGCCTGAGATTGTTCTGGTCCAACCACCACTGGAGAGCTTGGACCAGAGTCTGAGTCATTGGAGTCAGTTTGGTTAGAGGGTATTTTTTCTGGGATCAAAAAGGCCTCAAGTGGAACTGAATGTCCCTCATCTGAAATCTGCACCTTATACCACTGCAGTGGAGGCTGCCATGTGGCTCAGGAGTTGAAGAAAATGTCTTGCTGGTCAAGAAACCAGAAGGTGAAAGGAAGAAGCCAGGTCTGTGAGGGCCTTTACCCTTGCTAGAGGAAAAAAGGCTCTTGCTTGGACAGTGTTCAACTCGACCCCTATGAAGGTCAGGAGTTACACTTGTTCAAGAACTGACTGAAAGACTGAGGAGGAATCCTAGAGAAGTGAACAGTTGCTGAATCACTTGTAGGTCTGACTTGACTTGGTCTGGAGACTGCCCCACGATGAGCCAGTCGTCCAGGTATGGGAATATGGAGATGTTTTGTCTCCTTAGGAAGGCCACTACTATTGCTAGGCATTTTGTGAATACCCTTGGTGCTGATGTTAGCCCGAAGGGCATTGCTCAGAACTGATAATGGCCTGAAGGCAATTCGAACCTGAGGTACTTTCTGTGGGAGCACCTGATGGGAATGTGAAAGTAGGCATCCTTGAGGTCCAGGGAGGCTAGCCAATCCCCTGACCTTAGAGAGGGAAGAATTATTTCCAGAGTCACCATTTTGAATTTTGGCTTTAGTAGGTGCTTGTTTAGGTATCTTAGATCTAGGATGGGTCACCACTCCCCTGTCTTTTTCGGGGTAAGGAAGTATCTGGAATACAAACCTTTGCCTCTGTGTACTGTAGGAACTCTCTCTATAGCTCTGAGAGCCAGTAGAGAGGAAACCTCTGCCTCTAGGGCAATGGTTTCAGAGGTGTTTGCAGGTGGAAAAGACCTGACCCTCAGCTTTGGGAATATTTTGAAGCTGAGGGCCAGTCCCTGGCATACTACCTCCAGGACCTACTTGTCTAAGGTAACAGACTTTCAGGCCTGGAAGTAGTAAGCCAGCCTGCCTCCTACTGGAGGGGGGGAGTCGACCTGGGCTGACACATCAGAGTGTCTGCTTGGCAGGAGCCTTGGACTGAGAGGAGGATGCAGCCCTGCTCATCCCCCTTCTGCCTCTCCCTCTGAAGAACTCTCTCTGAGGAAAAGGAGAGGATGCCTATGCCTGGTAGAAAAGCCTGTGAAAAGGCCTGCTCCTGCCCCTAGATTGCTACTTTTGAGGAGTTGCCTGCCTTTCCTTGGCCTGTGCACTCCTATAGGTGGTCCTGTATTCATCCATTTTCTTCATATAATTCTCTGCTCCCCAAACAGAGAATTATCCACCACAGGGAAATCCATGGCCTTAGCCTGGGTGTCCTGTGAAAGGCTGGTACATCTGAGCCAAGCCAGTCTCTGAAGAGCCACAGATATAGCCATAACTCTTGATGACACATCACTGGAGTCCACAGCAGCATGAAACTGGATTGTTGATGCCTCTATCCCATCAGCAGCCACCTCCTCCAGCTCCTTGGCTAGCTCGGGGGAAGCCTGTTTAGCCAGTTCCAGAACAGTATCCCATCCGGACTTCTGGTACCTGGCTGTATAGGCCATGTAGCTAGCCTGCCTGAGTCCCAAAGAGGATGCCAAATACTGTTTTTTAGCCATGCAATCTATCTTCCTGGAATCCTTATCTGGAGGGTGTGAAGCCAAGGGTGTGATAGCCTTATCACAGGCTGCAGCCTGCACGACCCCAACATGGTTGCATTGCAGGTACAAAAAATCTGTACCTGAGCCTGACAGCATATACCTCTTGTCCTTTCGTTTGTCCACAGGAGGTAGAGAATTTGGTGTCTTAAGCAGTCTTTGTGTCTGTTTCTCAAAAGATTTATGGAGGGGAATAGACAGTCTCTTGTACTCTGGGATGTCCATCATCTCCATATAGTCAGGCTCCTCCTGTTCCTCAACAGCTTCAACCAAAGGGAGCTGGAGAGTTTCTGCCACTTTTTTGTAGAACATAAAGTGGGAAGGGGACTCAGAAAGCCTAGGAGGGGAACCACCATAAGGTCTGTCTGGGGAGATGTCTGGTTCTATGGGCTCATCCAGACCTTCTATACCATCATCATCATCATCATAATAATCTTCACTCCCCCTCCAGGTCCAGTTCGTAATACTCTTCAGGGGAATCATCCAGAACCAGAAGAAGCGACCGAATCGAACACCTACCTGATGGTGCTGGGTCAGTTGGAAATGGATGGAGCGATTCCATAGTACTAATCACCCTGGCAATTTCTTCGGCGGTTGGATGATGCGGTTCTGGATCCGAACTGACTGATTTGTTTTTCTTCTTTCTTTTTGCCGGAACCGATCCCTCGGGATCGGCTTTCCTTTTGCCCGAAGGAGTATAACCCTGGTCAGAGGACACTCCTTCAGGTTCGGTTAGAACCAAACCGGGCTGGCCATCTGGGTCAGCGGACTTCTCGGCCACCTTTTCCCTAACCCTGCCCAATCTTTTATCAAGGGTGGCCTTAGGAAAATGTTTACAGATTTGGCAGTCTGAATCGAGGTAGTCAAACCCCAGACAGTAAACACAGGTGGTGTGGGGATCAGCCTTAGCTAAGGCCTCCCCACACACACTGCAGTGCTGAAACACAGTGGGCCCTGTTTTTCTTTTGGGTTTCTCGGATGTAGTCATCCTAAACAAAAAACTTACCCTTTACTCAGCTTCAGCCAGGCAAGACTCCCTTATTGGTTCCTAACCGTGTTACGGGTATTGGAAAAAAAATATTAAAAACACATTTTTTTTTAGAACCGAAAAGGACCGGTACCTCACACTAACCCACAATTCAGATAAAGAAACTGAATAATCGGTTCAGCCGAACTGATAAAGAAACTTTTTTTTTTTTTTTAGAATTTCCACACAAGACACACAGTTTTAAGCAATTAGTCCACTACCTACACACTTACTGTACCGCAGGCAGAGATCTGAACCGAAAGAACACACAGAAAAAATGGTATTAAACCAATGTTTTACTTATACCGAACCGAAAGCATAGGAGAGGTCTCCGAAGCGACTGCTTAGTTAGGCGGAGTAAAGAATCTGACAGTTACACTTGGAAGTGCAGCAGACAGAGGTTTGAACTGAGCTCGAGCTCAACGTTCTATGCTCTGGCATAGAGTTAACTCTTTCCTCTCCAGAGCAGTTCAGGTGCTGGGGCTAACTGCATATTGTCAGAATACAGCAAGACTTCATGTTGTTTGAACTAGTGGTATAGTAATGCTTAACCAAAGCCCCCCTGGGAGTTTCTCTGGTGGATAAAATCCCTTTCTCTAGGGCATGAAGAGGAGAATTATGTGGTTGGAGATGGTCTAGGTGATGCACCCTGTGTTGCACCTGCAGGTATCTGTATAACTGAAAGGCTCGCAGGCCCAAATGCTCCACCAGTTCAAGGAAAATTAAAAAACCCTGACCATTATAAAAGTCCCCAAGACATTTGATCCTAGCGGAGTCCCACCTGAAAAATGGGTCCTCCAACCCCGGGAGGAACTCAGGGTTGGAAGAGATTGGTGCCAAGACTGTGCCCCCCAAGACATCCCCCAACAACTCTGAATGTGACCCCAGGCCTCCAAAGCTGTTCCACCAACAGGCTCCTAGGACCACCGGAATGATAGGCACGTAGCCCCATCTGTCCTAAATAGCCTGTAATAGAAACATAGACTTTGACAGCAGATAAGGACCACTTGGCCCACCTAGTCTGCCTATTTCCCTATCTAGAGGCAGATCCTATTTAACCAACAGCCTATTTTTTCCTACCCCCCCACAAAAATTGCCTTATGTCTGTCCCATGCATTCTTGAATTCTCCCATAGTTTTAGACCTCACAACCTCCTCAGGAAGGCTGTTCCATGTGTCCACCACCCTCTTTGTGAAAAAATACTTCCTCACATTGCCCCTGAGCCATCCCCCCTCTATCTTCAAATTGTGTTCCCTTGTTCTTGCACATCTCTTTTTATGAAAGATGCTACCCTTTTGCACTTTGTTGATTCTAGTGAAGTACTTAAACATTTCTATCCTGTCCCCCCCTCCTTTCCTCAAGGGTATACATATTAAGCTCCTTTAGCCTCTCCTCGTATGGCTTCTCTTGCAGACCCAGCACCATTTTAGTTGCCCTCCTCTGAACTGCCTCCATCCTGTCTATGTCCTTGTGGAGATGGGGTCTCCAGAACTGGACGCAGTACTCCAAATGGGGTCTCACCAACTGTCTGTACAGGGGGATAACAATTTCCTGTTTTCTGCTGGTGATACCTCTCCCTATACATCCCAGTATCCCCCCAGCCCTCCCTACTGCCTTCTCACATTGCTTGCCAACCTTAAGGTCATCTGATATGATTACCCCCAGGTCCCTTTCCATTTTTGTTGTTGTTACTAACAATGTGATGCTCTCGCCCCTCTTGGTCCAGTGAAACTCATGCTACACCCTGTGGACCACTGACCCAATCAGAAAGTAATCTGGCCTGTGCTGCTAAGTGATATGTATGGAAATCCGGATAATTTAATCCTCCCTTAGTAATTTTACATGGTAAGCTCACTGCTTACTACTGGCATGGTTCAGTGGAAAGTTAACTGTGGTACTATTCCTAGAGGGAAGCACTGTGGAACCTGATAAGGTGCTTGGAGGATCTGGATATTAGGAGGATAGAAGCAAGTGGGGGGGGGTCATGAGCCGTGGCAATGACAAGTGCTGGTATCAGACATATAAGCTTTGAGTCTGGTGTGGCTCATCAGTGAGGAGGCTTCCTGCACTAGGGGTGGGAGTTTGTTCCACAGGTAGGGGGCTGAGTAGGAGAATGACCTGCCGCCAGCATTAGTCCTGACTCTGGGAACTTCAAGCAGTGTACGTCCAGATGTCTGTAGGCTCTTGTGGTTATGTTTGATTATGATAGTTCCGGTGATACTGGGTGGAGCGAAAGGGCTGAGTAGCTTAAAGGTCAAGCAGAGCAGGGGGTAGTGGAGATGAGAGGTCAGCAGGGGCCAGTGTAGCTGGGCAAGTGTGTTACAATGGTGCCTTCGCGAGTGGTCCTGTGTAGCAAACTGGGCTACCTTGTTATACAGGATTTGCATCTTGGTGACCTCCTGCTTGGCCATGCCCTGTAAGATCAGGGCAGCGTAAGTCAGGGTGGGGAGGAGGACACTTGTGGTGATTGAGGTCCTGGCTTCAGGGATGAGCTGGTCTTTTAACCTGTACAGAGTACGAAGTTTGCGGTGTATGGTCTTGGTGACCTGATCCACGTGGTACTTGAAGGTAAGGCAGTGGTCCGATGTTAGACCTAAGTATTTTAAGGAGGGCACAACCTCAACGTCGTTTCCTGAGAGAGCAGTGAGCTGCAGAGATTTAGATCTGTCATGTCCAAGGGCGTTGCATCCGAATAGCATCGCCTTAGTTTTGCCTGCATTTAGGACCATTCTATTTGCTCTCAGCCAGGCCTCAAGAGATGCTAGGTCAGCTTGAAGAAGGGGACCTAGAGCTGCAATGTTATCCAGGGCTCGGTAGATGACGGTGTCATCCGTGTACTGAACGACTGAGCTTCCCCCACAGTGGAGGCTTAGGTCGTTAGTTAATATGGAGAAAAGGAGTGGGCTGAGGATCGAGCCCTGTGGTACTCCCTCTGTAAGGGGTAGAGGACCCGAGGCGGCAGCCTTCCAGATGACCTTCTGGGATCGGCCCGATAGGTAACTCCCAAACTATTTGAGGGCGAGGGGGTCTAGGCCAATTTTATCCAGTTTTAGTAGCAGGAGTTTGTGATCCACAAGGTTGAAAGCCTTGGACAGGTCTATAAAGATGGCACCAATGGGTGTCCCATTATCCATTGCTCTGAGCAAGTCATTCAAGAGATGGATGAGTGCTGTGTCAGTCCCATGGTTAGTTCTGAAACCATGTTGTGAACATGCAGTTAGCTGATGGAACTCCAGGTAGTCACGGAGTTGGCCATAGACTAACCTTTCCTGTAGCTTTGCAAGTGTACTGAGCAGGGAAATAGGCCTGTAATTGCTTATATTTCCCTGGAGCCACCCTTGTGAATAGGGACCATGTTGGCCTGTTTCTGCTGGTCCGGAACAGTCCCTTCAAGTGGGGATCTGTTTATGAGCCAGGTCAGGAGTCTGGTGAGGGATGGGGTGCCAGCCTTAAGTAGCCAAGGGTTTATCCCATCAGGACCTCCTAAGCCTTTGTGTTTCAGAGCCCTTAGGAGGGATTGGACCTCTTTTGTCTTCACCAGTCTTAGATGGAAGGAAGGACAGTCAAGGTGAGTAGGCTCGATAACATTAGGAGCCAAGGTCGGCGAGGGCAGGCCGACCTTGTAGGCATCGAGGTTACCAAAGTGATTGTTGAGGGCAGTAGCAATTTCAAGGGAGTCACTCACTGGCTGACTATTGACCTCAATGGGGCCAGGTTCAGTCTTAGTGTTACCCCTGATCAGGTTGTTGACGTGATACCAGAATTGTTTAGGGTTGCCCAGATTGTTTTTTTGTAGGTGAGTGACATACTCCCTTTTTTGCAAGTTTGATGGCTCTCTTGCATTTGTTTCTTAAGACCTTGAATGACACGAGGTCGGCAGGAAGGGAAGAGAGCTTGAACTTCTTCCAGGCCTTGTCTCGACTGACCACAAGGGTTTTTAAGGATGGAGAGATCCACTTGTAGTGGCTACCCTTTGTTCTGTGTTTTTTCAAGGGGGCGAAGAGGTTAGCTGCTGTACATACTGCACTGTGGAAATGCTTCAGAGCCTCAGCCAAGGTGGGGAGGAGCTTAATTGGGCTCCAGTACAGACTGTGTAGGTAGTCATTAAACTGCACTGCTGAGAAGTTTGTGTAGTCACGGGCAGTGAATATTCTGGGTTGGATCTTGGGTGCTCTGTTCTTCCAGATGCAGAACATGGGGGAGTGGTCATTGAAGGAGTCCGCCATTATGCCAGCTTTCTGGATGTTGGGATTGAACACCAGAGCCCAATCAAGGGTGGTGTGGTTCCCTGATTTGTAGTTAAGTCTGGTTGGTTCTAAGATGACCTATACCTGGTTTGCTTCTTGGGTCAGTGCCATAAGGGTGTTGTTAGAGTCCTGGGCCCAGTTTAGATTGAAGTCACCCAGAATAAGGAGCTCCGAAGAAACAACTTGGGCAGTGATTTTTGTTATTGTTTCTAGGGATTGAAGAGCCGATTTGGGTGGGTGGTAAACGCAGCCAATAGCATGTTGCTTACTGTGCCCTGGGGTGACTTGGATGAATATAGATTCACCATCAGGGGAGGTGTGCTGCTGCAAGGTGAGGAGCAATACGGTTAGGGCTACGTTGGCATAAATGAGTACCCTGCCCCCTCTTTTGGTCAACCTGTCCTTACGGTACATACTATAACCTTGGGCCAGTATCTCGTGATTGAGGATCGGGGATGTGTGCCTTAAGCCATGTCTCTGAGATGGCAAGGATATCAGGCTTGTAGAGCTTAAGCCAGGCTTGTACCTCTTGCATTTTTGATCTTAGGCTGCATACATTCATATGTACTATCTTTAGCCCCTTTGTGGACGCCCAGTGGGGGTCATGAGGGGTGTTATTGAGAAGTTGGTGGTGTTAGGGCCAGGGTTAGGTTGTATGTCACCTGCCAGGAGTAGTAACGCAGCTAGAAGGCAGAGTAATTTTGGGATTGCTGATGGGATTCGGTTGATTTGGTACATCCTGCTCACAAAGTGGAAGATATCATAGCATATCCCCTTTCTTATGAGCTTGTGGGTTGAGGAGAGGGCGAGTAAGCTGGAGCGGGGCATTCCATTGTAGAGGCTGACAGGAGGGGTGTCATTGTATCTTTGTCCCCTTATTTCTGGATACCCTAGGCCTATGAGCCTGTCTGCCCAGAGAAGGGACAGTATATAGACTGTCATCAGTAGTACCCCCCATTGGAGAGAGGGGCCCAAGGGTTGTGTGCCCCACGTGGCATGTGATTGTGGGTAATTTTCTGGGAGAGGCATGCTATGCTAGCAGAGGTGCCAGTAACAAGCTCTTTTGTCGTGTCTTAGGCAGTTATTCAGACATAGGATGGGTACCCTGTCTATGGAGGAAAGTCAGGTGAAAAACACTAAATTCTCTGTAATAATCAGTCTTAGGGACGATTATTAGGAGTGAACTGGTATCCTGTTTCTGCTGGGATTTCAGATTATACAATATACAAGTATGGATTTTTTAAGGAATTGGTAGTCAGTAGGAGAATAACCCTGTCCCGCTAGGATGGGGGGGAACAGGAAAATCAAATCCCCCTTGTAAGCGTGCCGTAGTGATCAGAGCAGTTTCTGTCCCTTATATTTTCCAGAAGCAGGACTTAGGCAGCAAACACAGTTGACTGCAGGTTCTAGGACTGCCCACAGTTATGTGCCATGCTCCTTTATCACCAGAGGCCAGTCAGATAGGGTATAGGGCGGAGCAAAGGAGTATTTACTAGATGGAGGAGGGGGGTGGGTGAAAAATTTCAGCTTGAAGGAGCACAGCTAACACCAGGTAAATTCAAGCAGCTCCTTCTGAATAGCAATGAAATTTAATTGGGCTACTACACCACAAAAAGTGGCAAGTTCAAAAGTTTCAGTGCACACAGAGCACTCAGGGCTTCTCTGTGTCTGTACCTGTGAGGCAAATTCCAGCAGTGAAGTGTCCTAGGTTGGGCTGGGGAGGGCTGCAGAAGCAAGCCCTCAAACCCTGCGAGGCAAATTCTGGCAGTGAGCTGTCCTAGGTTGGGCTGGGGAGGGCTGCAGAAGCAAGCCCTCAAACCCTGCAAGGCAAATTCTGGCAGCGAGCTGTCCTAGGTTGGACTGGGGAGGGCTGCAGAAGCAAGCCCTTAAATCCTGCAAGGCAAATTCTGGCGGTGAGCTGTCCTAGGTTGGGCTGGGGAGGGCTGAAGAAGCAAGCCCTCAAACCCTGCAAGCCAAATTCCGGCGGCTAGGTGTCCTAGTTTGGGCTGTGGAGGACTGCAGAAGCAAGCCCTCACACCCTGGAAAGGATCTTCAGCAGATCACCTAAGGAAACTCACCCATATATTCCAAGCAACCCGTCTCTCCCACTTCCCCATGGCCCTAATCTCAATGGATGCCAAGAAGGCCTTTGATAGGGTGGGCTGGGTATTTCTCTGGATAACCTTGGGTAAAATGGGCTTCCCCCCCCTTATTCATTCAATGGATCCCAGCTGTATATTCATCTCCCACAGCAAAGATATCCTGTAATGGAGATTTTTCCTCAAGGTTTTCCCTTTTCTCAGGTACTAAACAGGGTTGCTCCCTCTCACCCTTCTTATTCAATCTCTACTTAGAACCTCTTTTGAGCCACATTAAACGGTCTCCACAAATAAAAGGAATCTCAATCTTAAACCATACCCTTACCCTCTCTGCCTATGCGGATGATATTCTCCTTCATTTAGAGAATCCGGTTTCTTTTCTAAAACACTTACTGGATGTAGTATCCAATACAGTTCTTTCTGTAACTATAAACTTAACCTTAATAAAACTGAAATATTTCCCCATAGTCATCTCACTCATAAAGTGGATTTCAACGATCTTGATATTAAATGGTCCTCTCATTCACTTAAATACATGGGAATCTACTTAACCACAGATCAATCTCTTACCAGGAAACTGAACCTGGATGATGTAGTGGTAACCCTTTAGTCAGATCGTCATAGATGGGAGGCTCTCCCACTGACTTTCTGGGGACGTATTAATATAATCAAAATGAATGTTTTTCCTCGGCTTTTTTATCCTTTGAATATGCTGAACATCTGACTCCCCCTTTCTTTCTTTCAGAAGGTTCACTCTCTCATTTCCAATTTCATATGGTTACATAAAAAAACCCAGGAAATCATATCTCAAATTGAGTCTTCCCAGATCATCAGGAGGTCTTCGCCTCCCTAACCTTCTCCTTTACTACTGGACGAGTCATTTCTCCAAGCTCAGTAGATGGAATGCTAATCTATCGGGTGATTATATTCCCTTTTGGTTACAATTGGAATCACAGATGCTCCTACAACATCATCTCCTCTCCCCAGTTATTTTTTATATTCCTACGAACAGGCTACTGGATCCTATATGTAGGGCTGTATTTTTTTCATGGTGAAAAGAGGAAAATTTCCTTCTCTCCCTCCTTGAAATAAGGAACAAATACAATCTTCCCACTACTTGCTCCTTCAAAATCTTTCAATTGAGACACCTACTAGGACAAATATTTGGTACCTCTCGACAAGAATCCAAAATACAACCTCTTGTTGACAGCTTCCATGACCTATCCTCTTAACCTCATTGTTTATTCCACTTATATTATTCTCTTCTAACTTTGGGCCACCCAGATGTCATACCCAGCTCCAGAGTCTGGTCTTCTTTGTTGCCAAATGTAAACATAGATTGGACTAGAGTCTGGCAAGACTTGTATAGATTCATCTCCCAGGATAAACTCAGAATTACCCAATACCATATTTTACACAATCTGTATATTACACACCAGCTAAACTAGCCAAAATTGGCCATCTATCTACTTCCAACTGTTTCATATGTGGCAAAGCCAAAGGGAACCTGCTTCACATTCTTTGGTCATGTGAAAAAGTCGCTCCTCTATGGCATACAATCCAATCAAACTTAGATCCCTTACTGGGCCTAGAGGATCTCTTTACTGAGGAGATTTGTATTCTAGGAGTCTACTCTAATATCCGAGTCAAAGAGCGTAAATATCACATAGCCTTAATCTCAATGGTAGTCAAGAAACTAGTGCTTAAACATTGGTTGGATCAGCTAACTATAACTAGCTATGCAAACTATAATCTATACTGAATGGCTGAATGACCACTCAGCCTACTTCAGGACCGAACTTCTGATTGCTGGCTCTCATAATAATCTGTCAGGTTTCGATAAAAAAATGGGGTAAACTGTATGCCTTACACCTGCATTGATAATGGTTAATTGATGGACTCCCCAGAGTCAATATAACATATCCAGTTTTTAGCTATACATACAATTTGTGTAATATTCTATAGCACACCGGGGTTTACGGGGGGGCCGGAGGGATGCTATTCTGTCACTTCTATGTACTTTCTCCTATATAGTCTATTTGCTATCCGCTGTTTGTATTGGAAGGCTCTCTAGTGCAGCTTGCATAGCTTGTTTACTGATGTATTGTATTACAAAATCAATAAAGATGTTAAATATCAAAGAAACTACACTGAAAATAATTAAATGGTGGTGGCTGCAAGAGAGACAGAGTGCTTGGGGGGGGGCAGAAACAGTGTAAGGGGGAGAGACAGACCCCAATGCCCTTTAATGGCTAGATTTTACATCTGGACTAGTACTACATTACAAATGCAAGGTCTGTTTTTGTACATTTGATACTATCTTTAACCTGATTTTTAACATGGGAGGGGTTTACGGGGGGGGGCATTTTATAAGTGGAATAGGACACTCCAAGGTATGGTTTATGGCAGATAAGAGCGCTTCCCAGGTTTTAAAGGCACTCGGCACAAGTGCCTTATGCCTCATTACGCACCTGGGGCATGCTCCTATCAGTTCATAAACTACACTTCATCATGTTTTATTCCTTGCTTATACAATGGTGTACTAGAATCCAGCATTCCCATTTACTGACCAGCACTTTTGAGTGTGGGTGAATCATATGACAACCCACATAAAAGGTGCCAGTCGGGGTGGCAGCAACACAACAAATGAAATCAGTACACCTGCTCCCAAAAACTTTCAAAAGAAATGTGCCACTATTTTTTCCTGCCGTATGTCCAACTGCTTGAAAACACTGCCATGTCGGACCTTAACTGCAGTTCGAGTTAACAGATAATGAAGATTTTCAGCAGATTTTTAATTCCCTATTTACTGAAAATGACCAAAATAACTCGGAAGAGAAAAACAGTATAATTCAGGAAACCGCAATTCTGTCCTCACAGCTCTCTGCCTCATTAGTGGCTCTGTCCTGGCCCCAAAGTGATCATCAGCTGAGACCTTACTATTAGAACCAGGCTCACAATCAGACTACTGCTGCCTCTCCCTTTTCATACTGCAATACCGCCGATCACTCATTTCAAGGCAAGCGCTCTCTCAGTCATGCCTCACTCTCCCAGAGCAGTCTTTCTGCTGGCACCACTACAGTCTCTCTCGTGCTCTCTCTCATATACTACAAAAAAATGAGGGGGTGGAAGACTGGGATGACACACAAAATAAAATACCACAAAAAAAAGCACATAAAAATCTCACAGCATATGTGGGGTGGCTTACTCAGCCATACTCTACCTAGCAACAAAGCACTATTCAAAGATCAAGTGCAGCACTTTAAAAATGTACTATTTGCCCACCATAAGAACAGCTAAGCCTCATTTGTTACAAAAAAGTTCAGAAATTGTAATTGCTCGGGTATATATGCTATTTTGTTTGCCTATTATTTGATTGTTTTACAAAAAAAATTCCTTAGACTTTTTCAAACCAGCCAGTGGAATCTTGGGTGAGTGCTGCTGTCATTTGAACTACAATGACATAATTTTCCTTCAGGTTCTGTAAGCTTAGTAGACATAGTACTGTACATCAGATTTTGTGAAATGGCAAAAATCCATTTTTGCTACCAATTTTCTGATGTGGGCTTTTATTAATAGACTTGCATCAGTAGAACAAAATGGTAAATACCTGGCAAGTCCCCAGGGTTGATCACCAAACTTTTGAGCACTGTATCAACCCCCAAAAACCCTCTCATACTCTTAAAATGTACATTTTGGTTTCCTGTGTTCCCTTTCCAGCCCTGAATGCAGCAACCACAACTCCCTCATTTCTTTTTTTCAGATTTACTTCCTTTGCTGAGGTTCCACAGCTCTTACAAAACATTTACTACTACCTCAGAACCTCTCCCCAAATGTATAATCTCACAAAAATGTACAACTATACCTTGTCCCTCCATTGCAAATATTCCAACACACCCACACGTCTCTCCCAAGGTTCTAACTCTACCATGCACCACTCCTATAACATATACCCCTTCTTCCCCACACCTCTTGAAATGTATGCTTCCACTACACCCCACCTAAAATGTGTACTTCTATACCTCTGCACCTCTCAAAAAATTCCGCATGCCTCCCTAAATCTGCCCCCTCACGCTTGATATTTGTACTCCTACTCTGCACCCATCCCAGTAGTTTCACGCTCACTCCTCACACCCCTCCCAGAATTTGTACTTCCACTCTATCCCAGCAATATTTGTTACCCCGTCACCACTCGTCAAGATGTGCGCCCATCTCTGGTATGTTGCATGTTTATGCCATGCATACTTCAAGCATTTGTACCCCCTAACCCATGACTCCTGAACATGTACCTCTCCTGCACAGCTCCCCCAAACCTGCAAGCTTTCACAAGTTTGTCTCAAGTCCACCCAACACAAAATTTGTAATTCCTGCCTCACTCCCTTCCCAAATGTGCACCCCTGTCCCTGGAACCTTCTAAAGTTTTACCCCTACCCCCACACTCTGCAAGCTATTTACCCCCTACCTCGGCCCTCCACAAGGTTTCTATATCTCCTTTTGTATCTCTCCCAGAATTCATTCCACAATCCACAGCTTTCCAGAACATATATCCCATTCCCCGCACAAATAGTAAAATTTGCAAGATTGACAAAAGTCTACATCCATTCTTTTGCATCCCTTATACAGTTTACACACATACCACTACACTGTCCCACACATTAGTAGTACCCTTTGCTCTGTACTATTCCAAAAATATGTACTGTACTTGTTATACAGTACTCCCCAAGTCTGTTCCTCTCTCTTTGTACAGGTCAAGAGGTGTGAGATGATAGGGTAACAGAGTTTGGGATGGATGCCTATTTCTGCAAGGGTGCAAGTACTAATTTTAGGTGGAGTGTAAGTACAAAGTTTGGGAGGGGTGCAAGGTGCAGGTTCAGTTTTAGGTGGGGTGCAAATACAAAGTTTTAAGAGCAACTATTGATAAGGGAAAATCTGTTCACGATCTTTCTCGTCACTAGCTTCTACCTTATGGAATGATTTGCCTTCTTGTCTTAGATGTATTTTTTCAATTAGTGGATTTAAGTTTAAATTTAAAAGTTATTTGTTATCTATTGATGTATGTAATTGTCAGTTTATTTTTGTCTTTTCTTATTTGTTGTTTGTATTGTTTTTTTCCGGTCAGACCTGAAAAAGGGCTTCGCCCAGTGTTCCTTACCCGGTTAACAAATTTAAAATAAAATAAAAATAAAGTTTGGGAGTGGTGCAGGGTGTAAGTTCAGTTTTAGGTGTGGTGCAAGTACAAATTTTGGGAGGGGTTCAGGGGTACAAGTATAAATGTTGGGTGGGGTGCAGGGGTACAAATACACATTTTGGGAGGGGTGCAAGGGTGCAGGTACACATTTTGAGAACGGTGCAGGTGCAAATACAAATTTTGGGAGAGGTACAGGAGTGTAGGTTGTAAATGTTGAGATGTGCAGGGTACAAGAACACATTCTGAGAAGTACGCAGGGGTACAGCTACAAATGTTGGTAGGGTTGCAGTGGTACAAGTACAAATTTGGGAGAGGTGTAGGGGTACAGGAACAGATTTAGGAAGGGGTGCAGTGATGCAAGCACAAATCTTGGAAGTGATGTGAGGGTACAAGTACACATTTTGGGAGGTGTGCCAGTGTACAGTTACAAATTGTGCGATGGGAGCAAGGGTACAAGTACAAATTTTGGGGTTGTGCAGGGGTACAAATACAGATTTTGGAAGGGTGTAGAGGTGCAAGTACACATTTTGGGAGGGATGCAGGGGAAAGTACAGTTCTGGGAAGGGAAGCTGTGGTGTAAGTGTAGGATTACCAGATTTTGAGACACCAAAAAGAGGACACTGCCTACCCCTACCCCCCAGCAGTGTTACATTTAGCAGCAGCATGATGCATGTGGTCTGGATATCAGATAACTTCTAGCTTGCTAAATAAATTTGGGCTGACGTGATGACGACAACCTTATCTCCCCCCCCCAACAATGTTATGTTTAGCTGGCTACGCAGCCACAGTGAGCATGGTGACTGTGTCTCTGCGAATGTGATCATCAGCTACTTACCAATTCCCGCCCCCTCCAGCGATGTTACATTTAGTGCTGAGCAGTCACAGGATCATGGTGGTGATGTCTCTGCTGTGATCATCAACTACTTACCAATTCGGCTGCTGAGATGGTGCTTGCTGGCAGTCTGTAGACTGTAAACTTTCCGCAATCTGGGCTTGCCTCCACTGTTGCTCTGTCAAACTCCGGCCACAATCACACTCCTGCTTAGTCCGTCACTGCGGGCGAATTACAACTCGACTCACTGACTCGGCTGCAGCTGCAGTACAGTGACTGTCATTCAGTCACAGGCAGGTCTGGTCTGGGAGTTGGGATCAGGTCGGGATGATGGGTTTTTGAAGATAGTGGACTGCTGTGGTCTGGAGTGTCTGAAGCAAGACAACAGTGCAGTGCTCAACAACTTCAACTCAGGAACGACAGGTTACCATCACCAGTGACTGCTCACTTGGGTGCTGGCCTCTGGCAACAATCAGGAATTCTACCACGAATTCGCATTCCTTGCCTACTAACTAAATCCCGTGCGTGCTTGAACCAAGTGATGCTACAGTCATGTGCAATCATAGCAGGCTGGACGGTGCATGACAGGAATCAGGATGAGCATTCTTAAGTGCTTTTTCCGCAGCTGCTTTTTTGCAGTTTGGGACAGTTGCTTGGCAACAGACAACTATTTCAGTGTGAATCAGAGTGCCAAGCCAAAACCCGGACAAAATAGCAGTTATAGAAAAATCTACCCTGACTAAAAAATTCACACCTTAAAAAGAGGACATGTCCAGGTAAAACTGGATGTCTGGTAACCCTATGTAAGTGTAAATTTTAGGATGGGTGCAGAGGCACAAACACACATTTTGGGGGTGCAGGGTCAAATTTTAGAAGGGTTGTAGGTGTGAAAGTGCAGATTTTGGGAGGAGTGTAAGTACAAATTTGGAGAAGGGTGCAAATGGTGTACATTTGGGAGGATTGTAGGGATAAATGCACATGTATATGATGGTGTGGGCTAAAGTACTAATTTTGAGAGAAGGCTGCAAAAGATGGATTCATATTTGGATCTGTGCAGGAGTAAGAGTGCAGAGTTTGAGAGAGATGGGGCAAAGGTAGAAATTTTATGAGGGTGCAGTAAAAGAGGTGCCTATTTTGAGAAAGATGAATAAAGGTCTGATATTACCAGAGAACTGGGTAGAATTATAAATTGGGAAGACATGCATGTCATAAGTATTATGGAATGGTTACAAGGGCAGTGGCACAAATTCTGAGAAGAGGAGATCCCATTGCATAGAAAATACATAAATATTGAAAATGTGGTAGAACGTCAGCAAATGGGGTGAATCAAAACAGAACTGCATTTAGGTTAGTCAGGAAAATGGGGGGAATTAATAAATGATCTGATGACGATTGGGCACCCTTTCTCTTGTTTAATACTGTCCGAAAGTTTTACTGGTTAGCCTGTGAATGTTACTAGATATTTAATTTCTTATAGTATATGAACTTACCAACGTACGAATCTGCCAGCAGTAACAGGCCTTATGGGCTATCAAGTTAGTCTGCTCGAATGTACAGCTAGCACCCTTATATTGCAGCTGCCCCACCCTCCTCTCTCCCCTCGCCTTTACCTCCCCTCGCACCCTGTCCCATGCCCTTTTAAAACTGCCCACTGTGCTACAGGATACCACCTCCTCGGGTAGAATGTTCCATTTCTCCACCACCCTCTCTGTGAAAAATGCCTCCTCATCTCTCTCCGATGTTTTCCACCCTCCAACCTGAGACCATGCCCTCTGGTGGCCCTTACTCTCCTCAGCTTAAATATCCCTTCTGTGCCCGTTTTGTTAACCCCCTTCAAATATTTGAAGGTTTCAATCATATCTCCCTGATCCCTCCTCTCCTCCGGGGTGTATATATATTCAACTCAGTCAGCCTGTCCTCATAGGTTTTGTCCTCCAGCCCCTGGATCATCTTGATTGCCCTATGCTGCACCCCCTCCAGCAATCTGATATCCTTCTTCAGACAGGGACACCAGAACTGCACACAGTACTCCAAATGTGGCCTGACTAGTGACCTGTAAAGTGGCAGGATCACATCCCTATTTCTGGATGAGATACCTCTTGCAGTACACCCAAGCATCTTGTTGCCCTTAGCTGCCACCTTCCTGCACTGAGCTGAGTTGTTCATGTTACCCATTATGATCACCCTTAGGTCCTTCTCTTCTGTGACCTCTGTCTGAGCCCCTCCCAACTGGTAACTCCTCCCTGGGTTCCTTGCTCCAGAGTGCTCAACCTTGCACTTCTTTGCATTGAAGCTCAACTGCCACTTTTCTGACCACTCCTCCAATTTGATCAGGTCCTCCTGTAGCCCCTGCTGCTCCTCTGTGTCATCCACCACCTCCCGTATCTTGGTATCATCTATGAACAGACTGATCTTGCTCCTAATGCCATGTGAGATATCCGCTATGAATAACCCAAACAAACACCAGACCCAGGACTGAGCCCTGCAGCACCCCCACTTGTCACCACCTTTGGGGACGAGAGTGCCCCCCACCACCACCACCTGTTGCTGCCTCCCCTTCAGCCAGTTCACAATCCAGTTTACCATCTTTGTCCCTGCTCCAACATATTGCAACTTACCCCCCAGCCTCCCATGAGGCACTGAATCAAAGGCCTTGCTGAAGTCTAAATACAGCACGTCTACTGCATGGCCTTTATCCAGTTCCCTCGTTACCCAGTTGTAGTATTTAATTAGGTTGGTCTGGCAGGATCTTCCAGAGACTAATTCATGCTGCTGACTGTCATATAAGATATAGTATAGTATAATATAGTATAGTAATTGTAATAGTAGTAGTATAATACAGTTTCAAGTGACAACTGATTTTTGTCATTTCATAATTTAATGTACTATGTATATACTTAGCTGCCAGGACCTTGAGGAAAATGATGTAATTCTTGCTTAAATTACATCACCACCCACACAAGATTCCACCAGCTGGTCGAAAAAGTACGAGGGCCTTTCTATGACACCAACAAATAGAGGCAATAAAATAGCATTTATACATAAAAATTGCAATTCCTGCAGTTTCTTTGTAATACGTAAGGTATGTTTGTCTTTGTATTACAGAAAAAGGTTGATTTTTGAAATATATTTGCATTTGATCTTTAATGTAGTGTGGAATAAAATTTCTATAAAAATATTTAGTAAGTAAAATACAAAGTATTTTTTAATTTATTGTTTTATATATTTTTAATAGTTTCTGTATGTATAATGACTGTGATCTACTCCAGGGTCTGGGTTGTGGTAGGATTTACTCACTTATGGTGTGGGTAAAGTCACTTGGCCTGCAGCTTCATGACACACCACACCAGGCATGGGTAAATCTCACCATAACCCACACTCTATCATGGATTATTGCTCAATTAACTCATGGTGTTCTAAACACTAATATGAAATTTACTGGCAGTAGAAGTGGGTCCCCACTGCTAGTTTAAATAATCAATACGCAAAAAAGTGAAGAGGCACAGGGATAAACTGAATGCGATTTATGGGTGTGAAAACACCTAATGAAAAAAATGTTGAAAAAAACAAACTGCACATGTGCAGCTGGCAGCACTATATCTAGTTTAGTTCTGAAACTGTGAAACCATGACCTTTGGCAAAGGAGCTAACACACCTGAAAGTTCAGATCTTAACTTTTTTTCATTTTGTGTCTGATAATCAATGAACTTAAATGTTCTAATGTTTTCTGACTTTATGAACCAAGTTTGATCAAATTTTGCTGGTCCTCACATACAAGGCATATATGTAAATGTTCAGGTACCCAGCTTAGAAGATGGCTGAGCTACAGTATTAGCAGATGAAAATCACAGTTTAACAGAAAAGTGCCTGATCTAGATTAAAAGTGACTGTCAGAGGTTCCTGTAATCGTACTTTTGAAGTAACATACCTTACGAGGATTTTGCAGGAGTCCAAATTGACATTGGGCATAATTTAGCTGTGGGAGCAAGTCTGATAGGAGGCAACTATAATTTACTGATGGATCCTGCTAAGGATACTACTAACCTGAGACCAGACCAGGCCCCTTCTGGTTAGAGGCACGGTCATAGACTACTGAAAGATTTAGGATTTGCTGACGTTTGGTGACATGAGCATCTGACGGCACACAATTACTCTTTTTATTCCCACCCTCACTCGATGTATTCTCACCTTGACTGTTTTATATCTGCCCCTCATATAGACTGGGTCGAGCGGGCTAATACTAAACCAGTTTTATTGTCAGATCATGCCCCGATCACTGTGACACTATAGTTAGAGTTCGCACACCATGTAGACTGTGGAGAATCAACGCCTCCCTCTTTCTGGACCCTGAATTTGTTACTCGTCTTCGGGGAGAGTTCCACAAATAATTCAAGATAACACTTCTCCGGATATAGCTACAGGGACTCTGTGGACTACCTTAAAAACAGTCTTGCAAGGCCATATTATTTACTATGCAGCTCGAAAGGAAAAACAGTGTACAGCGTATGGCAGAATTAGTGGATAGGTTGAATGAATTTTTTTACAACTAACTCATAAACAAGGGATCTTGCTTTACTACCACAAATTAAGCGAATGCAAGCTGAAATTCAGAAGATAAACAGAGCAGGCATTATTATATGTTCAACAAAAATATTATGAAGGGGGAGCCAGGGAAGTGAAGATTTTATTGTACAGATTATGGCAGGCACAGAGGGTCCAAACTACAGTGAAATTAACAAGACCAGGCTATGGGGTCGGCATCATTTTAAAACAATAGAAATTCAGCAAGTTCTCTAGTCCTTTCACAGAGATCTATATGCTCATCTCCCAGAACCCCCAGCTGAGGCTTATACCTGGTTCGTCTGACGTTAAAGTTACCTAAATTAATGGAAGAGCAGCAACAAGTTATAATGCATGCATTATCTCAGTCAGATATTTTTGCTGCTGTTGTTAAACTTAAAGTACAGTAGGGAAAAGTTCCAGCCCCAGACGGTTATACCCCAGAATTTTACAAACACCAGAAACCGATTTTGACACCACACCTCACAGTGCTGTTTAGTGGTCTTTTGAAATGGGCTACAGCCCTGGATAGCTGGAGATATGCAGATATCTCCGCTGTATGGAAACCAAATAAGAACTCCCTTCAGTGTGTATCATAATGACCCATATTGGTGTTAATTTTTTTATATCTTTTTTATTGATTTTGACAGTTATATTATCACACCATAGTATACTGTATCAAACCTGGCAAAACTAAAAAAGATTAATACACTTGACGATGTTCTGATTATAATAAATTATAATACAGTTGTATACTTATATGGTGTTTCTAAATTAGATAAAGTCCACCAGCTGGGTGGGCAAAATTCCCAAACTAGCCAACTAAAATTCTATGTAAAGTAGAGTAGTACATTATCTAAACAAAAATGATCTTGCAGGTTAATTGACACAAGCTTCTAATATTATGTTGTCTTAATTTGAATGTTCCTAAACCTCAGCACATAACTGTTACATTTTAAAGAGAAAAAAGTAAAGTCAAAGATTGCGATTGTAACTCCCCTACAAATGGGGGTTCCCGAAAAGTCTTCCTTGAGCTTGTCTAAATGCTCACTGCCAGGCTGGTGTCCTGCGTTTTTGCAGTTTAAATGTGATTGCCAGAGAGTGCCTATGTAGCCTCTGTGTACTGTCTCTTTAAGAGCTGCCTGACTTACAGTCATAATTAATCTAAAAGGGAGCTCTGTTAGAAGATGTGCTTATTTGCTGATCATTTGTTAGAGTAGTAATAATATTGCAGTTTGTTCTAACCTGCCTTCTTTGTAGCATGGACAGTTCTGTTTGTTTCCATCATCTTGGTCCTGGACTGCTGAAATAGGCCAATCAGTACATTTGGGACTCTAAAATGGAGTCTGCCTACAAGGGCTTGGTGGGATCAAAACTTGTAGGAATTGTAGTTTTGGGCTTTTTGTACCTAAAATAACCTGGAGGGGAAGCCCTTGTTGTGATTGACAGACAGATCAGCCAACCAAACCTTTTGGATCTTGGGGGGGAAAGTCCCAAACTGCTTTCAGTTTCAATTAAATCTAAGTTGGGAAGTGAAGAAGTAACAGCTCGAGGTAGTTCAAGCAGCAATCCGTAGTGGATTCGCGTGGGAGAACTGTGGAAGGCCTGAGTTTTGGCCTGCATGCCTGCCTGCTGTCCCTGAGAGGGAACTTGTGCCTTTTTTGGGCTGAATCCGAACTTGGAGAGCGAAGTAAGCCACTGAATTGTGACCAGGCTCCTACCTGAAGAAGACCGAAGATTTGCTGAATGCAATTGGCCTGTCTGGACTGCCAGCCACCTCTGAACTCCTGGATTGTGCAGAGACTCTGTAATTGCAACCGGAGAGCCTTTAGCCTGGTACAGTGGAATTTCCTTACATGTGAATGTGTTGTGTCCTTATAGTGGGTCATGATTTGGTTCCCCACATTGGTTTGAATTGTATTCTGCTTGCTGGAAGCTGCATTAGAATTTCCTTACGTGTAAATGTGCTGTGTGCTGCTAGTGGGTTGCGATTTGGTTCCCCACTGTGGTCTAAACTGTATTCTGCTTGCTGGAAGCTGCATCCAGCCCCATGGACTGAATCCAAAATCATCTCCATGGGGCCTGGGCCTTGCCACACTGGCCCAGCCTGACTACCCACTGCACAGAGAAAGCCATCGACGAGAGACCTGCCTGGGGATCAGCCCCCTGCTCAACACTTGAACAGGAATGACGCCTCGGTGATTCGTGTGGGCCCGCTTCTCCAGGCACTCCAACTCAACAACCTGTATTCTCGATTTTGTCCTGCCTATGTCCAGTATTGGTATCATGAGTAAACATCAGGGTAGCTCTCTGCAACAACAGCTAAATCTAAAGTGTTGTTATCTGATTGTCTTGTTGCCTTTTCTTTCACAAACTGAGCCCTCCGGTTCCGGATTACAAGTAGTGTATATTGTGCATATTGCTTTCTTCCATCACAGGGCCCCAACCAGCTGTAACATTCCTGGCTAGCCCACCATTTTCCTACCTGGGTACCCAGAGTGTGTGACTGTGTGGGGACTTAAAGCGCATGCATAACTGTTTGATTAATATAGCTTTTAAGCCAATCAACCTGATTATGCCCCTTCCTTGTTCAAGTTCCCTGAATAAATCAGATCTGACTTTTTTGCTGCATTTAACCTGACTGTGGTTCCAGTTTGTGCCAAGAGTACTGTACTGTTGCTATTTACTGTGCATAACCTTGTTTTACAGGGGGTCCCCAGGGCTGAGCCAGAGGAACCAGCCCTGGTGGTAAGTGCAAACAGTGTGGGTACTGGTATGGTGTACAAGGGGTACTGTGAAAGTGATTATTGTATATTGCTCAGGCCACTAGAAGGGAAAGAGGGGGGTTACAGTGTCCCGGAAGGCTGTGCCCAGGTTAGTTTGACCACTACCAACCCTGACCTCTAGGTGGAGGCACCAGTTTCAGAACTCAGGCCCCTTAACCTGCTACTAGCCGCGCAGGCGGGGTAGTAGCCCGTGGGATAGCATCACCTAGGGGTTACACAATCATTCGTATTCAGAAGTATGTAATAGAGAGCTAGTAAATTTCAACAGTTAATTAATTTCTTCCTCTAGGGAAGGCATCTCCCCCTTGATTTCTTCTCCTCCAGAAGATTGCTGCTCAGACTTATAAGATTTATTTTGATTTATATAAGTTTTTAACTGTTCTGGATGGAAAAATAACCTTTTCTTATCACCACAAGCTAACAGATATTTGGCAGGATAGAAACTTTTAAATGTGGCCCGAGATCCGCAAGATCGTCCTTGTACTGTAAAAACTGTTTATGATGTAGTAATGTTTCTGGGGCAATATCAGGAAAGATGTGGCATATAACTTCTTTAAATTTTAATGCTCCCATTTTTCTTGCCGTGTTTAGAATAAGGTCTTTATCTGTATCGATAGCCAAAGTAAAAATTATGATATTCCTTGGGCCTACGGTATGGTTGCAAATGTTAGCAGTGTCTTGAGCTTGTGTAAAGGCTGCTGCAGACTCAGGCGATAGTAAATTACAGCTTACATCTTGGGTGCAAAATTGTGAACGGCTAATTGAATCAGCAGTAAGTTTCTTGGTTGGAACGCGAAAAGCTTTGGTGACAAAAGGCAGATTATTTTCAGAAAGCTTAAGTACTGTTACGAATAAATCTTTTAACAGTTCTCTTAGTGAACTATAAGCCTTGTCATACGTATTAGGAATTCTCACCAAACGCAAGTTTTTATATTGTAGGGTATTCTCCACCGTCTCATTTTTCCTTTGTAGTGCAATAATTGCTTTCAAGTTAGTTGTAGCAAGGGCTTCACTTGTAAGTGCTTTCTGTTGAACTGTCCCGACTTCTATTTGAATCATCTTTTGAGTAGATTAAATCTGGTCAGCTGCAGTTTTAATAATTTTAAGCTTCTGATCCAGCATCTCTGGTCTATTTAAGAGCAGATCAAATTTCTTATCAAACGTAGATAGAAAAGTAAATATGTTAGTAAAGGAGGCCAGTGCTTCTTTTAGAGATTTAAATTCCACTTTGGCTGATAGTGGTGCTACTGATAGAGTTAGCATACTAGGCAGGCTGGGGTTAAATAACTGCTTTGTATGTCGCAAGAAAACAGTTGAGTATTATCGGAAGCAGCAACATCCCCTACCTTCACCCCAGTACTTTAATTCCTACCAGCCACAGGATTCAGTTTGTCCATTATCTGGCTTATGAAAAAGGAGTCTCCCATTATATCTTCAGTTAACGACTCAGGAACGTCTCGAGACATCAATGGGTTAGGTGCTGCAGGGCTTGGAAAAATAAGAGTCTGCTTCTTGTCCAGTTCAGAGGTCTGTAAGGCTGTGTTAAAGACAGGTAAGCCTGTAATAGCAGGTAAAGAAGACTTATCCCTGGAACCAGGTGTAGTGACAAGATAGTGTTCTAATGGCCCTTTCCGAACCGGCGTGTCAGGTTCAGAAGAGGAGGAACCTTTCTTCCACTTCTGCTTCTCTTTTACAAGAAACGTCTTCATCTGTTGAGGCATTTTGGAATGTAAGCTAGATTTTATCATTTCCTGTCAAAAGTATAAAAGCGAGAGAAGAGCTTCCTAGCGTGTCAGTGTACCCGCTGCTATCTTGGCCCCATATATCGGTGCTAAATGTAGTTAAACTGTTTACTGGGATCCTGGCATCCTGTCTTGAGCCCCTTCTTCCAAATTTCATACATAGGGACTAATCCAGATTCATGGCACAATGCCAAACCATGGATAACATTTTGAATGCTACATATTATCGAACATCTTAATGAAGAAAAAAAAAATCCCTGCTGTGTTGTTGAGCCTAGACACCCAAAATACTTTTAATAGGGTGTTGTGGTGCTTTCTGAAATACCCATTTCAGAATTTTCACTTTTTGAAGCTTTTTTGATTCTCTTTGATAGTCTCTGATGACCCTCAGACAATAATAAAAGTGAATGACACCTTCACACTATGCTTCCCGCTGACTGGAGGTACATGCCAGGGATGCCCGTTATCCCCACTGTTTTTTGCGATGTATGTGGAACCACTAGTGCATTTATTAAGACAGTCAGATCATATCATGAGAATAAATATAGCACGGACAGAACATCGGGTTGCATGTTATACAGATGGCCTTTCGGACTAGCTGTCAAATCTGGATCATTCTCTTCCAGAACTATATATTTCACAAGAGATGGAAGCTATCTCTGTCTACAAGTTAAACAGTAATAAGACTGAGGTTCTTTAGCTATTTTATACACCTGCCACTGTCCTCAGTCATCAATTTTCGCTTCAGTGGCATCATAGGGACTGTTTGGATTATATTAGTCCCATGTTGTCTGTCTTTTTTGTACTTTTCTGTTGGAACCCCCTAACAGATTTCCAAACTAGAAATAAAGCCATATCCTGTTTTCTATGGAATAGTTGGAGCCCAAGGATAGACTATACTACTGTACAGTTCCCGAAAGCCAGAGGGGGGATTGGTCTTTCCCAGTTTACAGAGGTACTGCCAAGTAATGCAACTACAACATATTTTCAGCTGGCTAGACCCCAACATAATGGCCCATTGTAAAGACATAAAGATATATGAAAACATGGGCTGCTTCCAGTACAGCTGTTTGCCTCCTAGACAGAATTACAATCATGTTGTTACCTTACTCTCCCACCTGCCAACTGTTGTGTGGTCATCCCTGCTCCAGAATTCAGAGGTTGTCTGAGATTCCAGATACCTGGAATGGATTATTAAAGATGATTGCTTTAGCCTAATCAGGTAGTATATGTTATTCTACAGGTGTAACAAACAGGGTGTACTCATTAATTATCAGTAGAAAGGAAATGGTATATTTAAAAGTTTTGCACAGCTGCAGCAAGAATACCATCTTTGTAATATTGACCACTTTAGGTATTTACAGGTGCAGCATTAGCTGGGATGTTGCCTGGGACTGGATTGGGACAGATAAACCATTTCTCCTTTATAGATTTGTAACACAAACTATTGATATGCAAGTCCCTCCCCACTTTATCTCAAAACGTTATGCTGTGATGCAGCTGAACAAACGAAACTCAACAGATAACATTATAGTGACTTGGGAGGGAGAGGTAGATATCGCTCTGTCAGAAGGGGACTGGCACATGGTTTATTTTTGATAGCACAAGATTGTGTCTGGCTACCAATGGGGGGAATCTGAGTGGAAAATGATTATTAGATTTTTCTGTACTCCCCAGATTACAGCAAAGTTTGACCCTCAAAGGGGGACGTACTGCTGAAGGGGCTGCGTATACACGCCTGCTACTCATACCCATATTTTTGGGATTTGGGGGTTTTGGGGTTATCAGGCCTTTTTGGGTGACATTGGAATGGGGAGCTGAATTAACTTGTCCCTAACTATGAAACTCTTAACAGTAACAACAGCCCTATTTCTTGTGTTTCCTCAGCAGATCAGAGAATCGCTTTATTGAAAAAAATTGGGAATCTGGCTTACGGCAGCCGAGAAAATGATAACCAGGAAATGGCTGACTTAGGATTGCCTCACACAGTTGGAATGGGAGGATGTAGTTATGACTATTTACACTGTGGAAAATTTGACAGCCAGCCTTTGCTTTCAACCTCAGACCTTAACACAATTTATCAACCAGTGGAACAGCTAGCTGGTGTGGCTGAGGGCTAATAGACTGGAGATTGCCCCATAAATGGGTTATCACTGGGAGGGAGGGGGGGACTGGAACCATCTGCATTCAGACACAGGCAGAGTCACATGAGACATGCCATATTGATTACTGTGTTAACGACTGGTAACTTGACCAGCTTTAGAAGGTTTATAGACTTTAAGGAATGAATAGGAAAACAGTAATTCTACTACAGTTATTTTGTATTTCAGGCTGATGATATAAGCCCTTTTGTCATGCTATTTTTTATCAACTGAATGTAAGAACTGCAGGTGACATTATGAGTATAGTACTGCTTTGTGTAGTTCAAAAATGTTTTTTGTTTTGTATTTTATGTTTTAGTTTTCATGTTAATAAACAATTAACAGGTACAATTGTCATATAGGATTTCAGGTATGGCATACATTAGGCAAAGTTTGAATATAGTAAAATGTTAACCCTATAATCATTTACAGGAGGAAAAAAAGGGGTTCCAAAACAGTTCAAAGAACTCAGTCCTCAAATGTCCAATAAATTGCCAGCCTCTTCATCGGTAAAGGTGCATCCTGTAGGGAGTATGACTAAATTAGGTAGAAAACAATCCTGAGGGTGCTATTTAACCTGTTACTAGGGAGGTAAACAATAGAATTATAGACTCCACCAGAGCTCCTCCATACTTAAACAGTATAAAACTCCAAATATTGAGCACAGCACTTTATCTTTAACTTTAACTGTGTCTTTAAATCAGTTGCAACATTTAATGCCTTTACTACCACTATTGGACCTCTATTGCTGATAGAGACACTTGTAGCTGTAATTTGTGTAAATAATGTCTAAAAGTCACATTCAATGAACCATTATGTAATCTGTCTTCCTTGTGAAACTTTTTTACCCTCATGTTCATCCTCTGTTGTACCTAACCTGCCTGTTATCGTACAATATGTCTTGATTGTAATGTCTGTATTGCTCAAATTTTCCCTTGAATTGTTCCTACTCTTATTCTACTATTGTTTGTAATTTATTCCTGGTCGCCCCTGAAAAAGGGACCATTATGGTCTCAGTGGGCCTACCCGGTTACCAAAATTTTAAATAAATAATAAAATAAAAAAATTCAGGTATAAACATTCAGCATAGAAGAATTTTACAGCATAGAAGAATTTTACAATAGTGCCCTTACCCTGTAAACATCACATCTGGTGGCAATTGAACTAGTTAATGATATTACTGCAGTCCCTATGTAAGAGTATCAACATGGTGATTCGTCCCATGCTCCCACAGTAGGAGCTCATGTTTGAGATATACAGTGCACTGTAATCTTTCCCTAAAGCTATTAAGAAATTAAATGAATCCCATCTCCTCTTACTAGAGCCAGCTTATCCTCGTTTTGAAATCCCAACATTTTAATAACACTTCAGTTAAATTTTTCAGAACTTACTTAACATTGTGTCCAGTGTCTGTTGCTAATTCAAGAAAAAGTTTACCACAACTGGCCCTTATAAAGGCCCCAATTCAGTCCTCCGTGTCCGAGTCCAAGCATTGCTGCTCCGATGTTTCTTTGCGGCCTATAAACTTGGCCTCCACCTTCTCCACCCAGCGGCCAGCATCCTGGAAGTTGTTGAAGTTCCAGGTCTTCCCTCCTTAAATGATTTGCAAATGGGCCGGTAGCAAAAAAGAATGTACAACACCTAGAGTTCTAAGGTGATGTCGAATGGCATCAAAGCTCTTCCTTCGGGCTCTTGTTTGGAATGATAAATCTGGATATAACTTAACATCTGAACCATTGATGTCCAAAGGATAAGTCGCTCTGGCAGCTGCAATCAGCAGGTCACATACCTCGGGCCCAGGCGTACGCAAGAGAATAGTGCTTGGTTGAGCAGGACCCACCGGTTTTACTCTGGGGTTAACTCGGTATGCCTTCTTGAGCGAGGACCATCTGAAATCTGCAGGTACATTTAAATTTTCCTGAAGCCATTCTGATAGAAATTGTAGCAGCCCTGTGCCTTCGGTGCCCTCTGGGACTCCCACTATTCACATATTTCCAGAGCGCAGTTCATTTTCCACCACCTCCATTTGACTTCTGAGTTGCGTGTTCTCCCATGTGAGAGTAGCTACTGTAGCCAAGGTAGAGACAGTCCATTTTTCAGACTTAGCTACTGATCCTGTTAGTTTCTGTATGGCAGCATCATGTGACTCTAGTTTTTGTAGAGTTTTTTCGATTTTGCTGTCCATCGCTTTCATCGATTCCAGCATCGCCTGCCATGGGGGTTCCGATAAGGACGTTACACCCACATCCCCGCTGCATGCTGCTCCTGCGGCCTTACTTGTAGTCGACTGCTGAGAATCTTTTGACGATCCATGGTGCTGTGTTTTTTGGTGAACCATCATAAATCTGGTATCTTTGGCTTCTAGAAGCCCTCAGGAAACAGAATCTGTATATATTTTGCAACTTAATTAACAGAATATTGCTGTTTTTGTTGTTTTTAGATAGCACATAGAGGAGCTCTGCTGAAGTGCATCCTACCAGGAAGATGGCTCTCTGGCATCCCCTCTTCAAAAATGTTTTTGAATAAAAACATAATAAAAAAAGGGCTATACTATACAATGCCAAAACTCGGTATCCCAACACATGGGATGCCGAGCACACCTTCCCGACTCACAGGAGACTGACAGAGCCACCATCCCAACAGAGCACAGTCGGGATAAGCCACCCAACACGCAGGAGGTGCAGAATCCCGAAAACCCACGGCCCCATGCAGGGGCAGAGTCCACAAACAGCCACCAGTACACCGGGATATGTGGCACAGCACTGCTGCATGAATGCAGGCCTGCTGCAGGAGTAGGCAACAAAGCGGGTGAACCGGAACTCCAACAAACAAACTGGCTCAGGGGCAGAAAATGCAAGCCCCATAGGAGAGAGCACAGTGAGGGCCACAATAGGTCACTTACCACAGAAATTGCAGGTCCAGGAACCACAGCTGAGGAGAACATGGAGAACAGAGGTGGGTAGCAGAAAATGACACATGGGGGCAACGGACGGATGTGCACTCATGACGGCATGCAATGGAGCTACAGATGCCAGGATGCTGAAGCCGGGGTGTATGTGTGTGTGCAAAGGCCAGCCTAGGTAGGCAAACACCGACCCGTAGGCAGAGCGCACAACACACAGGGACCCCTGCATGCTGGACAGCAGGGAAGCATATTATGGAGCACAGCCCCGCTGCAGCACAGTAGCTGATGGGGGCCCAGGACACTGTGGACACAGAACTGCACAGTGCTGCAGGGGAGCACTGCTGGTGAACATGACCATGGCGTGCAGCACAGCCACAGAGCACTGGGACTGTGGGAGGACAGTGGCACTGTAGTGCCAGTACAGACTGCCCACAGATGAGCAGCAGCTGCCACAGATGCAGCCCATGGAGTGTGATGTGCAAATGAGGTGCAGTCACACCTGCATGCCTGAGCTGGAATAAAAGCCGGCCAGTGTTGCACAGTCCTCTGGTACAATGGAGGAGAGTGTGGAAGCCATGGATGGGCCAGGGTGCTCGACTGCAACCCCAACAACAGGGACAGTCTGCGAGGTGGTACTGTCCAGGAGGGGAAAGTCCAAGCTGAATGTGGATGGCTACCTCCTGGTCCATGAACAGACATGCAATGAGCCAGTGTACTGGTGCTGCCAGCACCTAAGTCCAATTCCTGCCTCGGCTGGGCCATCACACTGCTCCAGGATGGCCAGCACCACCTAAAGAAAAAGAATGAGCACAATCATGCTCCAGAGGCAACAGATGCTCCACTGGCACAGGCACTGACTGGCATCAAGAAGGCACACAGCACCATGGTCACCCCTGCACAGCTGCTGCAGAGTGAGGCAACAGCGATGTCCACTGAGGTGCGGCAACAGTTGGCAAGCAAGAGGGCCCTGCTGCAGATCGTGAAAAGGACTCCCGCACAGCTGCTGCAGAGTGAAGCAGTAGCGATGTCCACTGAGGTGCAGCAACAGTTTCCAAGTAAGAGGGCCCTGCTGCAGATCATGAACAGGACCCACCACAAAGACCTCCAACAAGAACCAGTGACACTGGCTGACCTCACCAGGGACCTGGCACAGGCACCTTTCTGGGTGATGGATGGTACGTTCAAGACTGTGCCATGCCTGTACACTCAGTTATATACCATCCATGCACCCATAGGTAAGGGCTCTAACAGCCACATCATGACATTGGTGTATACACTGATGATGACAAAAAGCCTGGAATATTACTGCACCTTGTTCCAGGAGCTGCACAAATATGCCAGCACACAGTCCTGCACCCTCGAACCACCTATGATCATCACTGACTTTGAGCAGGCTGCGATCAATGCCTGTAAGATGGATTTTCCTCAAGCCATGAACAAGGGTTGCCTGTTCCACTTTGGGCAGATTGTGTGGCGGAAGGTGCAGAGCCTTGGCATTGTGCCACAATACAGAAGCAACCCAGACTTCAGCCTGAAAATCTGTGAACTCGTGGCCCTCGCCCATCTCCTAGCACAGGACATTCCAGCAGCATTCAGCCTCCTGAAGCCAACCATGCTGCCCAGTGCCACTGCACCCATCGAGTGGTTTGAGCAGACATATATACTGGGCAGGATACAGCCGTACAGAAGGTCACCAAGGTGGCCACGAGATACACCATCATGTTCCCACCTCAGTTGTGGTCGGTTGTGAATTTTAAGAAGCGGGATATGCCGCGGACCCAAAACAGCATCAAGGCCTGGCACTGCCATCTCCATGCCCTGCTTGGGAAGGTGCATGTAGGGGTTATGACGATGCTAGCAAAGCTCCACAGGGAACAGAGACGGACCGATGCCACCAGGGAGGGCATCCATCATGGACTGCCACGGATACCACCCAAGAAGAACTATATGGCCCATTAGGAGCTGATAAGGATGTACTGACATCCAGGGACAAGGGGAAGCCACTGGAGTTCCTCTGTACCATGGCACACAACATCACCCTGCAGGGGTTTCCGTTGTGACAAGCACACAATGATTGCCTCACAGTACACATCATGCATGGCCACCAGGTTGACACTGTAGCCCCACACTGTTAAATAAAGTTGCACCCCCCACGTTTCACATGCACCTCAACCTGGTGGCCATGTCTTGTCACAATGCTGCTGGGTATAGCAGAGCAGCCCACTGCACACTGCCACATCTGCACTGTGTGTCACATGTTGCACAGGCCTGACTCTGTGTGAGCCCCCCATCCTTCCAGCTGTTCATGTGTGCCACACACTGCACAAGCCTGAAGCTGTGTGAGGCCCCGCCAATCCTTCCAGCTGTGCAGCTGTGTGGCAACAGCATGCCTGCAGTGGGCTCCTGTGGAATTCCCCCCCCACAACACACATGGCTGTTTCTGGTGTGCAGCCTTCATGCCCTCATTGGGATACTGTGCAATACTCCCCCCCCACAACACTCTTGGCTGTTTCTGGTGTGTAGCCTTCATGCCCGCAGTGGGCTCCCATGACACAGCCCCCCCAAACACCTCCAGACTTTTTTCTGTGTGGCTACTGCAAGTCCATAGTGGGCTAGCATGACACGGCCACATGCACACATCACGTGGTCTGTGCAACAGCATGACATGCTAGTCCGTTTCCCAGCTCCCACATGTGGTGTCACTGCGGACCGTCCCCTGGCGCAGCTATCTATGCTCGTGCTGTGCCACTCTGCTGTGTACCTGCAATGTCATGCACCAGTTGACAGACATGGCACTCCAATTCCAGTCTGGCTGGCTGGCTGTCGGCTGATAGCACCGTGCATGCAGGGATGCATGGGCAGTCCGCCGTGCTTCCAGGTATGGCTAGTCAACACACTAGGGCACGCGCAGCCAGTTGTTTAATCCCCGTCCCATGGATGGTGAGACAGTCATCTTTACTGGGGGTCCGTGATTAGGTCAGTGTCTCCTCAGAGGGTGCACCGCACTGGGGGGGTCCATGTCACCTGTGCTGTTCGGCAGTGGCTCAGGTCTGTTGATGGGTGGCGTAGGTCGGGATCAGGTGCTTTGAGCATTTGTGGAATATCCACTTGACAGCCGCACAGCATCCTGACCTCCTCTGGCCTGACCATGTGTTGGGCCTTGTCCCGGGTCGGGCCCCTGTGTGTCGGGCTGCTGGGGCCTTTGGGTTGCAGTGCATGGGATGTGGCATGCTGGGCTAGTAAGCATCGGGAATTGCAAAAGGGTACCTGAAAAAGATATTGTGCATACTTTTCTGCAATTTCTTAAGTTTACCTAGTAATTCAATATATATTTTAGTCAAACCTGGAACAATGAACAGTGCCCCTGGCATCCAACCAAGCTGCAGCAAGGACTTTTGGGAGAATAAGCTAGAACTGTGACATAGATGCTGCTTCTGCTATGAATTAAACAGCTGCGGCTATGTATTACATTACAGTTGTGTCTACAGGGTTGTTAGAGTTTAAAATAATACAGCAACATTTATGGTACAGCTGCTCTAGGGATGTCCACACTATGCCAGCTTGTGGGGTATTGGAAAGAGACAGGATGCCATGTAGTAGCCCATGATGCCCAGTGTCTCCTTTAAACCATCCACAGGACTTGGGAAAGCTGTGAAGGGCAGATGTGGAGGTGGCCAGAAATCTGGGGACAGAAATATTCCCATGTGCCCAAATGGTTGATGAATGTGGTAGAACTGCACTGTGTGTCTAATGTGCAGTTACTGTGTCGGTTATGGTCATAACAGTGCATTCTTGAGTTCGCTGGGTGAGAGAGTGAAGCTGAGCAGTTCTGGTACACAAAGGACTTGAGAAAGAAACTCTTGTTATCATAAGAGATGCAGAACTGTACATATAAACATATTATGACTCATGTAAAGCCCTTTGTTTGAAAAAAAAAATGGAATTTGAATTTAAAATCAAAATGTTAGAGAACCCCTTGTGGGAAATGGACTGTGACATCTGAATTTAGAACTTCAGAATGTTAGCACTGCATGCATGAGAAAACCTCTTATGGGTATAAGAGTACCTGGAATTAGAAATAAACAGGCCTGATTGGCTAAACATGATGTCATGATTCATAATGAGATGAGTGGGTGTATGACCGGGCAGATCATCTCAAGGTGTCCAGGCAGTGCAACAAGGCAGTTGGGAGGGCAGGTGGGATGCTGGATTGCACGGGGAAGGGGTATCACCAGTAGAAAGAGGGAAGTGGTGTTGCCTCTGTATAGATCAGTGGTAAGACCCCACCCTACAGTACTGTGTCCAGTTCTGGAGAGCACATCTCCGGAAAGACATAGAGTGGAGGCAGTCCAGAGGAGGGCATCTAAAATGGTATGGGGTCTGCATCAAAACCCTATGAAGAGAGAGACTAAAGGAACTCAATATGTACACCATGGAAGGCAGGATGGGGGTATGATAGAGACCTTTAAATACCTCATGAGGGTAAATATAAGAGGAAAGTATTTTTCAGAAAAAAAAGTGGTCAACCACAGGGAGACATGATATGTAGCTGGAAGATGATAGAGTCAGGAGAGATGTGAGCAAGTACTTCATAGAAAAAAAGTGGATCCCTGGAGCAGTCCACCAGTGGTGGGGTTCAAATTGCATGGGATAGGCATAAAAGAATTGTAATGGAAAGGAAGGGGGGAAGAGCCAGGGGTCAAGTACTGTCTGTGGTGATACTGTAGATGCGGAAAAAAGGGCATACTGGGTGGGCCAGGTAGTCCTTATTTGCCAACAAATTCTATGTTTCTGTGTAGTGGAAGTGGCGTCCCGAGGTTAGCAGGAGCAAGCCCTATACACTTCAATGTTTAATGATAAAGTTATGCATGTCACTAATGCCTAGCAGCATGGGTGCAGTATGAGAGAGGATGTGGTCATTTATGCTAGCCCAGACAGAGCTAGATACTGTGTTGTGTGTGGGTCACTCTTCCAGATGCACCAAAATAAGTTACGCCTGCCTGGTACACCATCAGTAGACTTGTAAAGAGAAACCTTGGCAGAAATGTTTCATCTCCACTGGAGGTTGTTTGCAGTGTGAACTGTGAATTTGGCACCCTTTCACCAGGAGCTCTGTGCTTGCCTTACAAGGGAAGGTGAAACTCTTTGTACCCCCAGTAAGGAGTGAAATGACTTTTAAATTAACATGGTCTTTGTGTTGCTATAAAAAAAAGAGAAACGGGTAGTGGGTTTAAAATATCAGGGACAAAAATATAAAATGTGGAAAAAAGAAAAGTTTTAAAATGGCTTTGTGGGAAAAACAGGTGTTCAAGCAAATGCCTGTTGTCTGTGTCTAATCACCTTTATCTCCCAGGCATCTTTTCAGAACAGCACAAGGCAAACAAAGTAGTAGCATCTTGTGAGATGCCTGTGAGTGTTGGTGCTCAATGTGGGGTCTAAGAAAATGTGTTTCCTAGTATATAATGTGAAGTTATTTATATAACAAGGCAATCTGTAACTGGGCTGGAAACGTAGCTGAGCGTGTGGCTCTGGCTAGATAGGCTATGGTGGTCTATGCTCTGGGAAGCAGCAATGTGTCTTTTATCTCTCCCACTCAAAGCAAATCCGAATAAAGTGTACTCGTTCAATATAATTTAAAATATTGTAGGTGTTTGAGTTTGTCTGTCCCTAAAACAGTGGCAACAATCTGATATGACAGTCTTTCCTTCCATTTACTGCACTAGTTGCAATTACTTGGGGCAAGCATGTATATATCCAGGGAGAAGAATGGTGAGGGTTGTGCCAGCACTATAATCCAGTTTTCAAACAACATGAAGTCTTGCTGTATTCTGACAATTGCAGTGATTCTCAACCTTTGAACTGCCCCGGAGAACTAAGGGTTACCTTTCTATGCAGGGCATGGAAAGCTGAGCTCGAGCTCGGTTGAAGTCTCTGTCTGGAGTGTTTTGAACCTGAACCATCAGATTCTTTACTCCACCTCACTAAACGGTCGCTCCGGAGATTTCTACTTCAGCTCAGTTCGAAGTCGGTTAAAGTTTTTAGTTTTTCGTCGGTTTAAACCGAAAAAAAGTATCCGCATAGTCGGTTCAGTCTCTGTCTGTGGTGCTGTGTGTACTAGATAGTAATTGTTATACTTTTCTGAGTGGAACTTGTAAAAGTGCGGTCGGTTCAGCTGAACCGACGATTTGATTATGATTTTTGCTATATTTAGTGTGTGGTTACTGGTTCTTATCGGTTCTAAAAAAAATGTGTTTTAACGTTTTTTTCCAATACCCGTGACACGGTTAGGAACCGATAAAGGAGTCCTGCCTGGCGGCTGCCGAAAAAGGGTGTTTTGGTTAGGGTTGAAGCGCGTCTGAGAAACCCAAGAAAAACCGGCCCACTGGGTTTCAACACTGCAGTGAGTGTGGTGGAGGTCTTTGCCACGATCCCACACCACCTCGCTTATTGTCTGGGGTTTGACCACCTGATTCAGACTGCCAAATATGTAAAAATTTTCCCAAATCTACCCTCGAGAAGAGATTAGGTAGACTGAGGGAAAAGGAGGCCAAGAAGTCCGCTGACCCGGATGGCCAGCCCGGTTCGGTTTCGACCGAACCAGAAGGAGTGCCCTCTGACCAGGGCGATACTTCTTCGGCAAAAGGAGAGCCGATTCTGAGGGATCGGTTCTGACAAAAAGAAAGCGCAAAGATGAATCGACTGGTTCGGATCCAGAGGTTCATGTTCCGACTGCTGAAGAGGTAGCCAGGGCGATTCAAATTGTGGAATCGCTCCGTCCGGTTCCGACTGATCTGGCTCCTTCCGGCAGGGGTTCAGTTTGGTTGGTTCCCCCGGTTCAAGAGTATACCCTTGAAGAATTTTATGAGCTGGAGTTTGAAGAGGAAGGGGAATTTGAGGATTATGATGTAAGTGAAGGTCTGGATGTACCTGTGGAACCGGACATCTCCCCAGACAGACTATCAGGTGTTTCCCCTCCTAGGCTTTCTGAATCCCCTTCCCATTTTATGTTTTACAGGAAAGTGTCTGAAGCCCTCCAGCTTCTTATGGAGGAGGCTGTGGAAGATCAAGAAGAGCCTGATTATGTAGAGATGATGGATATCCCAGGGTCCAGGAGACTGTCTATTCCCCTCCATAAATCTTTTGGGAAACAGACACAAAAAATCTTAAAGTCTCCTAACACCATACCTCCTGTGGATAAAAGGATGGACAAGAGGTATACACTCTCAGGCTCAGACATGGAGTTCTTATATCAACAATGCAGCCATGTTGGAGTAGTGCAGGCTGCTGCCTGTGACAAGGCAAATATTCCCTTGGCTTCACACCCCCCAACCCGACAAGGACTCCAGGAAGATTGATGCCACGGCAAAGAAGCAGTACATGGCATCTTCTTTGGGACTCAGGCAGGTGAATTACATGGCCTATACAGCCAGGTACCAGATGTCCAGGTGGGACACTGTACTGGCACTGGCTAAACAGGCCTCTCCCCAGCTAGCCAAGGAGTTGGAGGCGGTGGCTGCATATGGGATTGAGGCATCTAAAGTGCAATTTCATGCTGCTGTGGACTCTAATGATGTCTCATCAAGAGTCATGGCTACATCTGTGGCTCTTAGGAGGATGGCTTGGCTCAGATGTACTAGCCTCTCGCAGGACACCCAGGCTAAGGCTATGGATTTTCCTGTAGTGGGTAATTCTCTGTTTGGGGAGCAGACAGAGAATTACATGAAGAAAATGGACGAGTACAGGACCACTTACAGGAGTGCTCAGGCCAAGGAAAGGCAGGCAACTCCTCAAAGGCAGCAGTCTAGGGGCAGAGGCAGGCCTTTTTACCAAGCACAGGCCTCTTCTTCATCATTTTCGCAGAGGGGGTTCTTCAGAGGGAGAGGCAGAAGGGGGATGAACAGGCCTGCATCCACCCCTCAGCCTAAAGCCCCTGCCAAGCAGACACCATGATGGGTCTGCCTGGGTCGACTCTCCTATTCCGGTAGGGGGCAGGCTGGCTTACTTTGTCCAGGACTGGATGTCTATTACATCAGACAAGTGGGTCCTGGAAGTAGTAAGCCAGGGACTGGTTCTCAGCTTCAAAAAATTTCCAAAGATGAGAACCAGATCTTTTCCACCTGCAAATCTTTCGGAAACCCTTGCCCTAGAGGCAGAGGTTTCTTCTCTCCTAGCTTTAAGAGCTATAGAGAGAGTACCTACCCTACACTGGGGCAAAGGACTGTACTCAAGGTACTGCTTGACCCCCAAAAAGTCAGGGGAGTGGCGACCCATCCTAGACCTCAGATATCTGAACAAACATCTTTTAAAACCAAAGTTCAAGATGGTAACTCTGGGCATAATCCTTCCCTCTCTAAGGCCAGGGGACTGGCTAGCCTCCCTGGACCTCAAAGATGCCTGTTTTCACATTCCCATCAGGTGCTCCCACAGAAAGTACCTCAGGTTCGAGTTGCCCTCAGGCCACTATCCGTTCAGAGCAATGCCCTTTGGCCAACCTCAGCTCAAGGGTTTTCACAAAGTGCCTGGTAGTAGTAGTTGCCTTTCTAAGAAGGCAAAGATTTCCATATTTCCTTATCTGGACGATTGGCTATTAGTAGGTCAGTCTCCAGACCAAGTCAAATCTCACCTGCAAGTGACCCAGCAAGTGCTCACTTCCATAGGATTTCTTCTCAACCTTCCCAAGTCAGTTCTCAAACCAGTCCAGCTCCTTACCTTTATGGGGGCAGAACTGGACACACTCAGAGCAAGATCCTTTCTTCCTCTAGAAAGGGCAAGGGCTCTTATGGAACTAGCTTCTTCCTTCAGTATTCAGGTATCTCGACCAACAAGGCATTTCCTCCAGCTGTTGGGCCACATGGCAGCTTCAACAGCAGTGGTCCAAGGGGCAAGATTCCAGATGAGGGATATTCAGTTCCACCTGAGAGCTTACTGGTCTCAGATAAAGGACTCCCTTACCAAACTGATTCCAGTGACTCTGACCTTGATCCAGGCCCTCCAGTGGTGGCAGGATCAGGACAATTTAAGGCAAGGTGTTCCTTTTGTTGCTCAAACTTGTTCAGTGGTCCTTACCACGGATGCTTCTCTTCTGGGCTGGGGAGCCCACATGGGGTCCCTCACTGCCCAGGGCCTGTGGTCCCCCCTAGAATCCCTTCTACACATCAATCTTCTAGAGCTCAGGGCAGTTTTTCTAGCTGTAAAAGCATTCTCACAGTTCAGAACAAGGTGGTTCAAGTCAGAACAGACCACACTACCACCATGTGGTACATCAACAGGCAGGGAGGCACTCAGTCCATGGCCTTGTGCACAGAAGCCATGAAGTTGTGGTCCCTGGCTTATTCCCTGCAAGCCTCTCTTGTAGCAGTTCACCTTCCAGGCAAGGACAATGTGCTAGCAGATGCACTGAGCAGGATTTCTCAGGGCCATCACGAATGGTCCCTGGACCCTCAGGTGTTGAAAGTGATTTTTTCAAGGTGGGGCACTCCAGAGATAGATCTCTTTGCAGCTGCAGACAATCACCAACTTCCTCTTTTTTGTTGCAGACCTACAGTCTTGGGCTCAGTCCCCCTGGATGCCCTGATTCTGAATTGGGAAGGGAAGTTTCTGTATGCCTTTCCCCCCTTCCCACTCCTGTTCAAAGTTTTAGTCAAAATAAGGTCTCAACCTTGCAAGGTGATTCTAGTTGCTACAGATTGGGCCAGGCAGCCCTGGTACCCTCTGTTGCTGTCTCTGGCAGTCCATCTCCCCCTGTCTCTTCCCAGGAATTGCAACCTGTTAACATCCTCTCAGGGAGGATTTGGTACCCCAATCTTCAGTCCCTCAATCTCAAGGCATGGCTCTTGAAGAGTTAGAGTTTGCAGATCTGTATCTTTCCCAAGGGGTTCTGGACATCCTCAAGGCTTCTCAAAAGCCCTCCACTAGAAAGACTTACAATTCCAAATGGAAAAGATTCAGCATTTGGTGTTCTAAGAAGAATATTTCTCCAGACACTGCTGAATTGCCTATGGTTCTGGATTATACGGTCCATCTTAATGGCCTAGGCCTCAGACCAGCTACTCTCAAGGAACATTTGTCAGCTGTTTCTGCATTTTTGTCTGTGGGGAAGCCTTCCTCACTATCTTCCCATCCTGTGTTCTGTAAATTTTTTAAAGGATTGTTTCACACCAATCCCCACTTTAGAGACCCTGCCCCTGCCTGGGATTTGAATGTTTGCATTGCTCAGCTTATGCAACCCCCCCTTTGAGCCTATGTCTTCAGCAGAGCTTAAGTGCTTGACTTGGAAAACCGTGTTCTTGGTAGCCATTACCTCTGCCAGGCGTATCAGTGAATTGCAAGCCCTGTCAGTGGAACCTGATTTTATCTTCTTTCATAGGGATGAAGTGGTCCTTAGAACAAATAGAATGTTCTTGCCCAAAGTGGTTTCAGCCTTCCATTTAAACCAGTCTATGTCTCTCCCTGTTTTCTTCACTGAGCATTCTTCCTCAGGAGAGAGGAGGCAACACAGTTTAGATGTCAAAAGAGCCCTTAGTTACTACATAGCGTGTACCAAGGGTCACAGGTTTGACTCCCTCCAGTTGTTCCTCACTTATGGAGAAGTGGGGAAGGGCAAACCTGCCACCAAAAGATCTATTGCCAGGTGGATTGTGTCTTGTATACAATTCTGCTATGAAAAACTGGGAAAAACTCCATCCTCTGGCCTGAGGGCTCATTCCACAAGAGGTACAGCTGCTTCCTGGCTATGCCAGGATATTCCTCTCCTAGAAATTTGTCAAGCAGCCACCTGGAAAACAGTCCATACCTTTACCAAGCATTACTCTCTGGATATCCAGGCTAGGAGTGATGCCTCGGTTTGAAGCAGTACTTCCAGAGCCTATTCCCAAAGTAGGTTCTGTCCTTCCTCCTGGAGGTACTGCTTGGTAGTTCAGTAATTGTCAGAATACAGCAAGACGTCATGTTGTTTGAAGAAAAATTACTCACCTTAGTAATTATATTTCTTCTAATGGAGTCTTGCTGTATTCTGACCTCCCTCCCTGCCTCCCCTCTCAGAACCTGTTTTAGGGAAGTGGGTGGGCACTTGCAATGTTACACCCCAGGGGTGTATTTGCTGGCACCCTCCTGCATTTGTTTGGGTGCTTATTTATTATTGTTATTTTTTTAAGTACATTGGGTTTAGTTTTTGGGTTTCCTGACTTGAGTCTTCCTTGGGAATCTGAAACTTTTCAGCCAGTTGGCTAGTAGAATTTTTACAATTTCCACATAGAATTTTTAGTTTAGTTGGGCTCATAAGAATCTGACGGTTTAAGTTCAAAACACTCCAGACAGAGATTTCAACCGAGCTCGAGCTCAGCGTTCCATGCCCTGCATGGAAAGTTAACCCTTAGTTCTCCGGGGGCAGTTCAAAGGTTGGGAATCACTGCAATTGTCAGAATACAGCAAGACTCCATTAGAAGAAATATAATTACTAAGGTGAGTAATTTTTTCATATGGTTGATAATGGGGGGAGCTGTGGCTAGGGATTCCTCATTTGCGGAAGATTAAGGGGGAAGCCTAGCCACGACTCCTCCAGAGATGGAGCAAGGTCTAGAAGATGTATTGGCAGTGTGGAATGAGTTCAGGGGTCTGGGTAGTGTAGAACAAACAGACCAGCAAAAAAAGGAAAAAAAACACACCAAAGATATCAGGGAATTGTGATGGAGGAGCCATCCAAGAACCAAGATGGGTCGGAGCACAAGTTAGAGAGTGGTGTGGTTCAGTGTCAGGAGACGGAGTAATAAAATTAGTGAGCTCCAAGCACTAATCACAGTCTCTGTGCTGACTCTAGTAGCTGTTATCGAAACATGGGTGACCAAGAACAATGGCACCTGGTGATCCCTAGATACGTTATATAGGGGTGATAGAGGGATGGGTAGAAATGGCCATGTACATCAGGGGAGGAATGGAGGCAGTAGAGGATGCTTCCATTGGAGGGAAAGGGGAGGTAGAATCACAGTGGGCACAGCTTACAGAGTCATTGGGTAGAAAACTTCACATGGAGGGTGGTTTACAGGCAGCCAGGGCAAGGACAGGAGCAGGATAAGGAACTAGGAGCAGAAGCAGGAAAGGGGCGGCAAAGGGGAGGTTGTAATAATAGGAGATTTCAACATGCCATACATTGACTGGGACATCCCAGCAGCCAGGCATGCCAGAAGCCTGGCTGTTTTTGGTACATTGCAGGACTGCATGCTGGTGCAGCAGGTCAGGGATCCCACTAGACAATCTGCCACTCTCGATGTTGTACTCACCAACTTGGAAAGAGTAGGTGTTATGCAGGTGAGAGACCACGGGGGTCCAGCAACCACAATACTAAATGGTGTAAAGTTGGCCCTGGGCACCAGTGAGCCCTCATCTATGGTTGAAGTGCTGGACTTCAGAAGGGCATATTTCTTCCACCAAATGAGGGAATTAGTCCTGGGCAGGTTAGCTGGGGTAGAGAGCATCAGGGAAGTGGAGGAAAGATGTGGGTTTTAAATGGGGCCGTTCTTGAGATGATAAAAACATGCACGAGAACATTTATCAACATGAACAAGTACCGGTGACCAGTTTGGTTCTCTGAAGGTTGGGGAGACAGTGAGGGCCAAGAACAAGGCCTTTATAAGGTACAAAGAAAAGCAGGGTGACAAAAAAAATGGGATGAGTGTCAAGAAAAACACAAATTAGAGAGGCAAAAAGGGCAGTCAGGATCGCAAAGGTAGACACAAAACCGTGCATTGTGGAGGGGTCCGGGAAGGGAAACTTTTTTTTAGATGAGTAAGGGACAAAAGGAAGATTGGGGGGGGACTGTTAAGGATAACAGCTGACCTTTGCCAGAGAGTGGCGTAAAGGCAGCTGATAGAGGTGTCTCAACAGTAAGGCTGAAGAAATGTAATAGTATAAGAGTAAGAAAAGGGTTAGCGGCCCTGAAGGTAAAGAAGGCTACCGGGCTGGATAGGATGCATCTGTCAGTACTAAGAGAATTAGCATGTATGTTAGTCGAACCCCTAGTGGGCCATTCAGTAGCTGTTTGCAGCAAGGGGTTGTTCCCAAGGTCTGGAGGATAGCAGATGTACTTCCACTGCACAGCAGAGGGGACAAGGAGCTGCTGGGAAATTATAGACCCGTCAGCCTTACCTCCGTGGTAGGGAAACCAATGGAGACACTAGTCAAAGAGGACTTAATGGAATATTTGGAGAAAAATTAGTTTCAGGATAGTAAGCAGCATGGATTTGTGGCAGGGAGGTCTTGTCAGACCAACCTGATAGTACTCTTTGGTTGGTATTATTTGACTGGGTAACCACGATACTTGATAAGAAGCACACAGTAGACTTACTATACTTCAGCTTCAGCAAGGCATTCGACTTAGTACCACACCGAAGGCTTCTGAAGATAATGGGGAATCTGGGAAAAGCTAAAGAAATAGTAAGATGGGTAGGGAGTTGGTTGGAGGAGAGGCAGCAGAGGGTTATTGTGAATGGGATCAGATCAGTGGAAAAAGAGGTGACCAGCAGAGTACCACAGGGATCTGTTCTGGGACCAGTCCTCTTCAGTATGTTCATCAGCAACATAGGAGAGGGCATCCAGGGAAGGTTAGGTCTGCTCGCAGATGACATTAAATTCTGTGGTAAGGTTGACAGTGTCAAGGAGATAAAGGAATTGCAGAGATCTGCCAAAGGTTGGAAAAGTGGTCTAATGTCTGGCGCTGAAATCCAATTCCAAGAAGTGTAAAGTGATGCATTTAGGGAACAAAAACCTCAGAACAGAGTATCAGATAGGAAGGGTTAAGCTGGATACAACATCAGATGAAGGGGATCTAGGAGACGTCATCATTAGGAACTCCCTTGAACAAACCAGCCAATACAACAAGGCCTTCAACAAGGCTAACTGTATGCTAGAGTGAATTGGGAGAGGATTTGACCATAGAAAGCTGGAGATATTGTTACCATTGTATAGGACGCTGGTGAGGTCACAACTGGAGTACTGTGACTCACCTAAAAAAGGGCAGTGACAGGCTTGAGAAGGTACAATGCATGGTGACCAAGATGATTCAGGGCCAGGATGGTGGATCCTATGAGGATCGACTTAGGGCTCTGAACATGTAGTCACTTGAAACCAGGCAAGAGAGGGGGCATATGATAAAGACTTTCGGGTTCCTAAATGGAATAAACAAGGTGAATTGTTAGGAGCTATTTACCAGGAACAAAGAAGCTAGTTGGGTCCGGAGTGAAGGTTAATGGGGGAAGGTTTAAAAAGGATGTGAGGAAGAATTATTTTATGGGAGGGGGGTTGTTTAACCAGGAAAGGCACACTAAGCTGAAGCTGGTTTCCAGGTGCTACCTGTGAGCACAAGGAAGTTAAGTGACTTACTTAGGGTCACACAGTATGCAAGTGGGGGGCTGTGGGATTCAAACCCAGATCTCCAGGTTTGCAGCTCTGAGCCTTAAACCATTGCACTATACTGCCTCCTTACTAGGTTACTAGGTTTGTTTTGGGCAATAAGTTTAGTAAACAATACAATGTTTATTACGATTTGAGAGGTTTTTAGTTTCTCATTTAGCTTCTTTTAATTCTTTCCTTAGTAATCCCCCCCCCCTGCAGTTTGTCTTTTTGTGTCTTTTTGAATGTTTAAACTCTCACAGATTACTTGGTATGAAAGAACAGAAGAAGGCCAGAGCCCATTGAGAATGTTCCCCACACTATGTGGGACATTATTTATCTATTATCCCTCAACCAAACATCTAATTTGTTTTTAAAGACAGTGGCACTAGTTGCCTCTACCAATTCTTGTGGCAAGGTGTTCCATACAATGGATGCGCTTATTGGAAAAAAGTTTCCCCTTTTGCTGGTTTTATAAGTTTTTACTTCAAGCTGTTTATTATGCAGTCTCAGAACATGTCTCCTTTTGGAGAGTGTTAGACCACATTTTTTCATTAGGTCTGGTGAATTTATTAAATTAAAAACCATAAGCATATCACCTCTTATTTGAAGAGAGAAGAGACCAGTAGCTTTTAATCTGTTCTGATAATCTAAGTTTGTTAATTTTGAAATCATTCTAGTTACTCTCCTTTTAACCTGTTCAAGAATTGCTATGTCTTTTTTTTGGTTTGGATTCCAGAAAGGGGAGCCATAGTCTAGATACGGTCTAATGTATGCCCTATACAATGGAATAAGGCATTATTCAGTGCGATTAACAAAAGTGCGTTTCATTTGCCTCAAAAGTCTGTTGGTCATGCAAGCAGTTCTAACACAGTGATCATTTGAAGTAAGTTTATTATTAACATATATCCCTAAATCTTTTTCACAATTTGATGAGTGAAGTGGTAGTCCGTTTATGTAATATATCGTTTTTGGATTATTTACACCGAAATGAACTACTAAACATTTGTCTTGATTAAACTGCATATGATTTTCATTTGCCCAAAGTGTTAATTTTTCCAAATCCTTCTTTAATGCAGAAATATTTTCTTGATTATTAACCTTGCCCCCCAATTTAGTATCGTCTGCAAATTTAACCATGAAGTTATTTGGCCCTGTTTGTAAATCACTGATAAAGAGATTAAACAATGTTGGTCCCAAGACCAACCCCTGTGGTACACCACTTGTCACACTACCCAAATCAGACAAGATATCATTAATTCTGACTCTCTGAGAATGATTTGTCAACCAGTTTAAAGTCCAGTTGACAATATCAGGTGACAAACCTAGATTGTGCATTTTGGTAATGAGTTTTTCTTGTGAGACTTTATCGAAAGCCCTACTAAAGTCCAAAAGAATTACATCAGTAGGGATACCCACATCTAGTAGAGTACTTGTATTATTGTAAAAATATATCAGATTGGTTGTGCAGGAATACTTGGGAGTAAACCCATGCTGATTTGAATCATAAATTCCTAATTTTTTACAATCTTGATCTATTAGAGACTTCATTACTCGTTCCATTAATTTACCAGCCACTGAGGTCAGGCTAATTGGACGACAATTTTGCACAGAACCTCTATTGCCTTTTTAAATATGGGACTAACTATTGCTGAACGCCAATCATTTGGTACAATGCTTTCTTGTAAGAATTTGTTGAAGATAATTGACAAAGGTATAGAAATATTTATAGAGGTTTCAATCAGAAACCATGGATGAATACCGTCTGGGCCCGGACTAGTATTTTCTTTTTAGTTTTTTGATAGCCTGTATAATGTCAGTTGAATAGAATCTATGATAATCTACGTGGTGAACTTTAAATGTACTAATAGGTGATTTTTGAGAGAGGACAGAACAAAAGTACTTATTGAAGAGATTCGAGGTTTCTATATCAGATAGAGAAGAGCCATTGGTTATAATGGGATCAGTGGTCCTTGATGCACCTTTTTTGCTATTTATATAGGAGAAAAGAGATTTGTGACAGTCTTTTATGTGAGCTAGTTTAAATTCTATCTTATTTTTTGCCAATTTAATAGAATTTTGTTTAAGTTTTTCACGGATAGTCTGTATTTATGTAATAGAGTAGTTTTAAATGGAACAGAACTATTCTTAAGTTTCCTAAAAAGTTTAATTTGTATTTTAATCTGATTTTTAATTGTCTTGTTGAACCAGGGAGGAATTTTTCCTTTATTATTAAATTTCCTCTTAGATAGAATAAAGGTATTTTCCAAATACTGTACAATGTTTTTAAAAAAGTCCCAAGCTTGTTGTGTTGTACAATTAAGAAGATTAGATTCCCAGTTTATGTTTTGTAAGTATTCATTGATTTTAGAAAAATTTGCTCTATTATAATTTTTTGTACAGTGTAACTTCCTTTGTGTAGTTTTAAACTGTTGAATTTCAAAAAGAATAGATGAATGATCACTGGTCCTAAGTGGATCCCAAATTTCTAAATTGCTAATTTGTTGCTCTATGTTAGTAAATAATAGATCCAAAATATTAGGACCTCGAGTGGGTTCAGTAACAAGTTGTTGTAATCCAGTACTAACTACCACATCTATTAGTCCTTTCTTGGCATAAGACTGTCCTGAGAATGAGTCCCAGTTAATATGAGGGAGGTTAAAGTCACCAAATATTACATTATCTTGAGATTCTGAAAAATGTGTAATTTCTTTAAACATATCAGTTGTGTAATCTGAATTTGCAGATGGAGGTCGATAGATATTTACCAATAGTTATATAGGACTGCTCCTTCAATAAGATTTTAACCCATACTTTCCAAAGGAAAGGAGAACACACTTCAAAAGAAGGAATATCATTTCATATGTACATACAAACTCCACCGCCTTGCTTATCTAATCTGTTTTTATGATATAACTTATAACCTGGAATTTCTCTGGACCAAATTGAGGATGCGTCCCACCAAGTTTCAGTTACTCCTACCACACCTATATTTAAAGTTTTACATTTTGCTTTGAGTTCTGCTAATTTGAGTTTTTTTAAAGATCTTGCATTCAAAGCTAGTAATTTACATTTAGTTGTAATAATATTTTGGTAAGTATTCAGAGACTTGGGAATAGACCCATTCTCCCCCATTGTTTTTAGTGTAAACAATGATTTATGTGTAACCCCCTTACAGATGGGGGTTCCTCAAAGCCTTCCCAGAGCTTGCCTAATGTTCCCTGCCTAATTGGTGCTCAGTGTTATGACGCCAAAATGCGGGCAGAGTGAGGCTTTTAAAGCCTGCAGTACTGTCTCTTTAAGGGCTGCTTGCTCGCAGGGTTCGCAGACCAGAGGGAGGACATAGACACATTACTGTTAGAAGATATACAAAACATGACAGCTAAAGGGGAGGTTCTGATAATGGGAGACTTCAACATGCCAGATACAGATTGGTCAATACCAGCAGGAACATCGGCCAGAACTAGACACATAGTGGATTCCCTGCAGGGGGAGGGCCTCAAACAACTGGTACAGCAACCCACAAGAGACAGGGCTATCCTAGATCTAGTACTGACTAACAAAGAAGGGATCACAGATCTCCAGGTAGAAGGTCACCTGGGGCCAGTGACCATCACATGGTATGGTTCAATTTGCTGCTACATCTAAATCATCCCATTCCAAGGCAAAATATGGGACTTCAGAGGAGCTGACTTTGATAAGATGGCCAACAGAGTTAAGCTAGCCCTGGCAAAAAGAAACACAGGTGAGGAGGTACAGGCAAAGTGGGCAAGCATTAAGGATACATACTTGAAGCAACATCCCATTGTGTTAGACAGAAAAGGAAGTGTAAAAGAAGAAGGAAACCACTTGGTTCTCAAATACAGTAGCAGAAAAAGGTCAGAGCCAAAAGGCTGGCCTTCAGAAAATATAAGGAACACAGCGGATGAAGATAGGAGGCATACCAAACTGCCCTATGGGAAGCAGGTAAGGCAGTAAGGCAAAGTCCCAAACTGAGGAAACACTAGCACGGACAGTAAAAGAAGGTGACAAGACTTCTATAGATACATTAGTGAAAGGAGAAAGTCCAGAGGGGGTATTGCTGTTTAATGGAGAAAAGGGAGCATGTGAGGAGGAGGACCTGTAAAGGCATCTATCCTAAATAGATACTTTGCTCAGTATTTACTGAAGAGAAGGTAGGCAGGGCCCACAGCTCAGCATCATGGACACAGCGGGAGGGAGGTGAGCACTACTCCCTTCACAAAGAAAGGGTCCTACAAGAGCTTGCTAAGCTCAGGGTGGATAAGGCAATGGGACCTGATGCACTCATCCCAGGGTACTTAAGGGAGCCAAAGGAGGAACTAGCAGAGCCTTTAGCAGAATTGTTTAGTGAGTCTCTGAGCACTGTGAGAGGTCCCAGAAGACTGGAGAAGGGTTCATGTGATCCCACTCACAAGAGTGGTAGCAGGGAGGAGGCGGGGAACTACAGACCGGCAGTCTTACCTCAGTAGTGGGCAAGATTATGGAGGCACTCCTTAAGGAAAGGATAGTGCAACACCTGGAATCTAGGGGCACAGGATCCAAGACAGCATGGGTTTACAAAAGGAAGGTCCTGTCAAACTAATCTCATAGATTTCTTTGACTGGGTAACCAGAGTGGTGGACCAAGGGGAGCAGTTGATGTCGCTACCTTGACTTCAGCAAAGCTTTTGACACTGTTCCATAGAAGATTGATAAATAAGCTAGGTAGGCTCGGGGTGGGTCAGAAGTTGGTCAACTGGGTGGCAAACTGGTTGACTGGCAGAAAACAGAGAGTGGTGGTAAATGGTATACAGTCAGAAGAGATGCAAGTCACAAGTGGGTACCTCAGGATCAGTCCTGGGGCCAGTCCTATTCAACATCTTCATTAGTGACCTCGCAGATGGACTAGAGGGTAAGGCTTGTCTGTTTGCAGATGACACCAAGATTGCAACAGAGTAGATGATCCAGATGGGGTGGGCAGATGAGAAGAGATCTGGATAAACTAGCAGAATGGTCAGAAGAGTGGCAACTGGGATTTAATGCAAAGAGTGCAAATCATGCACATAGGGAAGAGAAACCCTGAAGCCACTTATAGGCTGGGAGGGAGTTGCTAGCAGTCACAAAGGAAGAAAGAGACTTGGGCATCATCATCACTGATGACCTAAAATCATCAAGCAGACCTCTAAAGCAGTAGGTAGGGCTGGGGGGTGTTAGGATGTATTAGTAGGGGTATCACAAGTCGAAGAGGAGGTAATAATCCCTCTGTACAAGACATTGGTTAGGCCCATCTGGAGTACTCGTGGCAGTATTGGAGGCCACACCTTCCTGAGACATTAACCAAATTGAGGCAGTCCAGAGAAGGGCAACCAAAATGGTGCAGGGACTGCATCAGAAGACATATGAGGACAGATTAACGGAGCTCAATATGTATACCCTTGAGCAAAGGAGGAGAGAGGTGATATGATCGAGACATTTAAACACCTTAAGGGCATAAACAAGGTGAAAGAGTCTAACATGTTTAAATATAAGAAAAATAGCAGGACAAGAGGACACAGCATGAGATTAGAGGAGGCCGATTAAGGGGAATGTGGAAATTCTTTTCACAGAAAGAGTTGGTAGATGCATGGAATGACAACACCAGAAGTGGTGGCTATGAATACAGTGCAGGGCTTCAAACAGGCATGGGATAGGCATAAGGGAGCACAACAAATGACTATGAATAGATAGGTCACTGACAGAGCAAAGGCCGATGGCACATTTATAAGGTAGAAAAAGAAATGGGCAGACTGGATGGGCCTTGCGGTCCTTATCTGCCGTCAACTTCTATGTTTCTATGTTTCTATGTTTCTATGTCTATGTTCAGCGGGCTGGTATGGGGGGGACTGGTGTTTCCCTGTTCGAGTCCCGCCTGAGCTGTGGTGACATCGCTCCAATTTGGCAGTCGCTATATGCGCAGGGGGAGCCCCTTTTAAAAGATGTAACTGTTGGGGCATAATTAGTTAAACTACTGGTGGGGTTACAGTTTGTCTAACCTTTTTTCTTCCGCAGCTGGAACTGTGTGTACTGTGCCCCTCCATGTTGGACCAGGACTTTCCGAAGGGTCCAATAGGGACAGGGGGTGTCCCAAATGGAGTAACTAGCAACCAACCAGGATTAGGGCTCTCTAGGGAGCCAGCGGACCAATGAGGATACAGCGAGTAACTGTGGGAAGTGAAGGCTAGACCCTGGTGCCTTTTTCGCACCACTACCAGCAGGACTAAGTGATTGGCATCTGTAGCCAGCCAATGGGATGGGGTTAGCCGAGCAGAGAGGATGGTCCATGCTGTCGAGAGGAGATCTTGTGGCTGTGAAGGGAGGAGGGACGGAGCTCCTGGCGCTGTTGAGTGTCCTCGCGCGGAAGCGCCGTGAAAGGGCCTGAGGTGGCGTTGAAATCACCAGCGATCCGCAGACTAAATCTGCAGGGCAGCGGTCAGAGGAGGCTCTGTACAAGCACAGCTACCTACCAGGCTCAACCTGAAGAGGACTGGATAATCTGCTGAATCGCGCTCGGTCTATCAGGAGAGTTGAAGCTGCAGTGAGACTCCCGATAGCTGTGAGTTCAGTCGGGCCATAGAAGCAGCTGCCTGGTATGGTACCCCTCTGTTGTCTTTCATATTTATTTATTTATTTATTTATTTATTTATTGTAAAGATCAGTTTTACAACCTTTGAGTCAAAGACTCGTTTACAAAAGGTACCTCGTCAAGAAAGGTGGGGAGGCGACTAAATAGAGTGGAGGTTAGGACAGGGATGACAGACAGGTTAGATACATAAAATATACATTTGGAGAGTGCAGACAGTGAAGCTGTACTGGAGCAAACCGTGTAAGGTGCTAACATTGGTAAAACAACAGAGATACATTATTCAATTAACAACATGTCACAACTAATATGTAGAGTTAAAAGGACCGACGGCGAGGGGCTTGAAAAGGTTAGAAAGGACCGCACAGGGCAGCTACAAACATTTACAGCATCGGTTGTCAAATATGCTGGCGGAGGCGATTTTGAAGCGGCCAATGCCTGGGATCTTGGAGATGGTTTCAGGAAGGAGTTAAACCAGGACGGGGCTAGGTGATGGAAAGATCTTTGGCAGCGGAGGTCCTTGCTCTGGGAACGTTGAAGGTGCTGGCGTGCCACGGTTGGCAGGGATCTAGCAGCCCTGCAAAGGTCCAGAGACCCCAGGAGGGCAGAGACCTGACATGGATTTTTTGGCCAGTAGGCAGGTTTGATATTTCAGTCTTTCCTCAAGAGTGAGTATTTTGTGGCGGAGTATAGCAGACAGGTGTGGGTTCTGCTGTGGGCACTGTAAGGAGCCTACAGGCTTTGTTGATGGAGGTCTGGACTTTGATAAGGCAGAGGCATCAGCAGCTGCGTAACCGGGAGTCCGTAGTCAGCCAGTGATAATACCAATGAGGTGATGGCAAGTTTTAGGCGAGGTCTGGGAGACAGTCTTTGTGGCGGTAGAAGACCGATCCTGAGTTCATTGCAGATGCCAAAGCTTTAAGGTGGGCGGGAAAGTAAGGCGAGTCAAGGTGATGCCCAGGTACTTGTAGGACTGAGACCTGCTCCAGAGGGAGGGCATGCTGGTGGTGATGTGGAGGGAAAGTCCCTGGCATTGTTTTGCCGATGAGAGAATAGCATGGACTTAGTTTTCTTTAGGTTCAGGACTAAGCGGTGATTATTGAACCACTTTTCGGTTTGGAGGAAGGCGCTTTGCAGCATGACTTGGAGTGGGAGTGGGTCAGGGTGTGATGCAAGGATAACAGCATCATCAGCATAGAGTAATATTTTACTGGAACAGGAGCTGGGGAGGGTGTTCAGGAATAGGCTGAAAAGGGTCGGGCCAAGGATGGAGCCTTGGGGGAACCCCGAGTGTACAGGAAGGTAGGGGGAGAGGGTCCCATTTAGCTTGACTCTTTGGGACCTGTTGTGTAGGTAGCTTGTGAACCACTTCAGGGGGCCGGCTGCGAGACCCAGTATGCTAAGGGAGTTTAGTAGCAGGGGGTGGCACACCGTGTCGAAGGCCTTGGACAGGTCTATAAAGACCGCCCCTGCGAGATGACCTTTGTCAAGTGCTGAGTGAATGTGGTGGGAGAATTCCAGAAGGGCAGTGGACATACTATGGCCAGGGCGGAAACCATGTTGCTCTGGACAAAGAAGGTTGTAGTTAGTAAGATATTCCGAGAGCTGTGTGTTCACTATTTTTCTAAGGCTTTGGATGGGGGGGAAGGATGGAGATGGGCCTGTAGTTATTAGGCAGAGTGCGGTCCCCAGACTTGTGGATGGGGGTTACTTCAGCTTGCTTACAGGCCTTAGGGAATTGGCCGAGGCATAGGGATTTGTTAATGATAAGCGTCAGCGGGGTAAGCATGACATCCAGCACGAGGCGAAGTATCCTGGAGTCAAGAGGGTCATTGATAGGGTTCTGAGAGGCGAGGGATTTTATTAAGAAAGGTTTGGCATCATGGGGTGAGATCATACGGAAGTGGAATTGTGGCCTGGAAATGGGAGCGTGGGTGGGTTTTGCAACCGGGTCTGAAAAGTGGGCCGGGAGGACGGCACTTAAGTCAGTGAAGGTTTTGTTAAGGCAGTCAGCGATACAGGTGGGGTCAGTCGAGACAGTCCCATTTATGACAATCTGGGATGGAGGGGGGGAGCGGGTCTTACCATTTAAATCTTTAATGTTGTCCCAGAAGGCTCTGGACGAGCCCCAGGAGGATGTCAACGCAGCCTGGTAGAATTTAGCTTTAGCCTGCTTGATTGACCAGGTGCATTGATTGCGGGCTGTCCTGTAGGCTTGTCTGTCAGCAAGCCTACCGGAGTCATTAGCTAAGTGCCAGAGGTTATCTCTCTTTTTTAGTTGTTGGATCAGTGCAGGAGTTATCCATGCAGCAGTCCGTTTTTTTATCCTAGGAGAGTTGAGGGGTGCATACAGGTCACAGGCGTGGTTGAAGGCCGTGGAGAGGTAGGTTAGGGCAGAGTTAACGTCAGGAGCGCTGGCCAATGGGGACCAGTCGATATGGGCGAGGTGACGTTTGAGGTTGGCGAGACCTCCGGGGAGAAAACGGCGGCGAGGGGTCCTGCTGTACCCAGGGCAGAGGGTGGGGGAGGACCAGAAGCAGATGACAGGGGAGTGGTCACTGAGTGAGTCCGCAAGGACTTCAACGGAGACTATTTTATGAGGCCAGTTAGAGAGGATGACATCCAGGAGGGAACTAGTTCCTGTGACTTTGTTAAGTCTAGTGGGCTGAGTGACCATTTGGGACAGGTCAAGGGCTGCAAGCTCATTCTTCAAATTATCAGCCGACGGGCTGAGCCAATTGGAATTTAAGTCACCCATAATTAACTGTTCGGTTTTCGGGGGTAAGGTAGCCAGGTAGTCAAGGAGAGAGGTGGCGCAGAGTCTTTGTGAGACCCCGGGGGTAGATAAGCCGCAGTTAGATAGAGCGGACCACGTCCAGGGTAGGGTGTGACTTTTAAGGTGATGGCTTGCGCCCCATGGTTTAGCTCAGGATTGGGGAGTGCGAGCCCGAGGACCGAGTTGCGCAAGTAGATAGCACACCCCCCACCACGCCTGCCCATCCTATCGGCCCTGAAAATGGTAAAGCCAGGAAGGGAGATGGCAGAGTCAGGCGTGCGGGAGGAGAGCCAGGTTTCAGCAAGCAGGAGAATATCCGGGGAGTGTTGGGTGACCCAACATAGAAGGGCTGCAGTTTTCTTAGGGAGACTGCATATATTAATGAAGGTGATTCGAAGGCCTTTGCCATCTGTGGGCAGAGGCATGGCTGGGACGACCGGCCCGGGGTTTGGGTTCTGCCGGAGAGCAGGAGCAGCAGGAGAATTAGGCACCTCGCATGATGTTTGTAGCCGGTGGTGGGGTGCATATGTGGCCGACGGGACCTCGCCTGGGAGGAGCAGGGGATAGGAAGGGAGAGAACAACTGAGGGCGCTAGCGCGGGGAGGGTCCACTTGTGAAAGGAAACACAATACTGAGAGTACCACATAAGTGGTTGGTGGGTGGGGGTGGCATGGTAGTCCAGGGTACGGGAGGGATTTGGGGGGATGGATAGAGGGGTAGATGTGGGGTAATCCGATGGTGAAGCAGGGGATTGCGAGTGGGGGCAGTGTGCTTTGGGTGGGGGCTGGTTAATGGGGATATAGAGGGCAGAGAGAGCATAGGTGCTGTAGCAGGAGGAGGGCCAGCATGCAAGGACTATGCTTGGGTGAGACATTTCCAATATAGAGCAAGAAGTGAGGGCAGGCTCTCTCAGTGCTGGAACGATATAACCAGCAAATGGGAAAGTAGGCTGATTGGTTTTTGCACCTCATGTGACAGAGAAAAAATACACTATATAAGGGAGAGCCGAGCAAGGGTGGTGGTGGGGGTGGCGGGTTTTTTCCAGTGCACCGACTGCAGAAGAACAGAGGGTGACGCGAGCCTAGTGGAAAAAAGGCGCCAAAGCCGCGTTTCAAATGCAGAGCAGAAGTCCACAGGTAGGCTGGCGGCTGGCTCACTGACTGTCGCAATTTATTTATTTTTTTTAGTTTGTTTCCCCAGGCAAGAGTTCCCCAGGCAAGAGTTTACCTTCACGGACCCCTTGCGCGACCAACGGCTCCTCGGGGGTGGGGTGTCCTGGCGGCAGGTAGAGTCTGCAGGGAGGGCAGTTCCAGCTTTGCCCTCGCGACCAACGGCTCCGCTCCTCGGGGGTGGGGGTATCCTGGTGGTGGTTGCAGGATCCAGGGAGGGCACTTCTAGTGCAGCCCTCGCGACCTTCCAGCTCCTCGGGGAGGGGGGAATAGATCTTCGCGGACCCCTTGCGCGACCAACGGCTCCTCGGGGTGGGGGTGTCCTGGCGGCAGGTAGAGTCTGCAGGAGGCAGTTCCAGCTTTGCCTCGCGACCAACGGCTCCGCCTCCTCGGGAGTGGGGGTATCCTGGTGGTGGTTGCAGGATCCAGGGAGGGCACTTCTAGTGCAGCCCTCGCGACCTTCCAGCTCCTCGGGGAGGGGGGAATAGATCTTCGCGGACCCCTTGCGCGACCAACGGCTCCTCGGGGGTGGGGGTGTCCTGGCGGCAGGTAGAGTCTGCAGGGAGGGCAGTTCCAGCTTTGCCCTCGCGACCAACGGCTCCGCTCCTCGGGGGGTGGGGGTATCCTGGTGGTGGTTGCAGGATCCAGGGAGGGCACTTCTAGTGCAGCCCTCGCTACCTTCCAGCTCCTCGGGGAGGGGGGAATAGATCTTCGCGGACCCCTTGCGCGACCAACGGCTCTCCTCGGGGGTGGGGTGTCCTGGCGGCAGATAGGGAGTCTGCAGGAGGGCAGTTCAGCTTTCACCGCGACCAACGGCTCCGCTCCTCGGGGGGTGGGGGTATCCTGGTGGTGGTTGCAGGATCCAGGGAGGGCACTTCTAGTGCAGCCCTCGCGACCTTGTGGAGAGTATCTGAAGTTCAGGCTCAGCCCTGTGAGTGATGTGAGAGCGCTTTTCCTTTTGGAGTTGTGAGTACTAAATCAGGGTAGCTCCCTGTTAAACGTTGCTAGCCAGGGCAAGATTGTCTGGTTACCTTTGCTGACTACCTTAGCTGAGTCGGCTGGCTCCATCAAATCATAGTAGGAATTAAATGCTCATCTGTGTCAGGGCCCCAACCAGCTGCATCGAGGAACTAGCCTTTAGGACTTGGGTACCCATGGACAGTAACTTATAGGTTAGGCCTGTGCACAGAGCCCTAGGTGAACATTCTTATATTGTAGTGGTAAAGCTAATCAACCTGATTCCCCCCGGTCCTTGTTGTCTCCCCTTGAATAAATCAGATTGCTTGTTTTGCAAAAGTACACTGGCTAGTTTGTGTATTAATGGGGAAATATTGCACAGTGAATGTGGTGTAACTGTACCTTGCTTTTCAGGGGATCCCCAGAGTGAGCTGATTGGTTCGAGCTGGGGAGTAAGTGTATATGGTAAGGATACTGAAATTGAACTGTGTGGGCCACTAGTGGGAAGAAAGGGGGGGTTGCAGCAACCCAGAGGGCTGTGACCGAGTCAATCTCGACTGTTCTAACCCCGACCTCTAGGTGGAGGCACCCACCAACGGATCTGGGCCCCTCACCCTGTCACAGTTAGGGCAGGCAGGGGTAGTAGCCCTTAGGATAGCGCCCCCTAGGGGTTACATATGATTTTAGTGATACTTCTCCCCATAAGTGTACTACCCCTATGACTAAGATGTAAACCGTCCCAGCAAAACAAGGAAGAATGATCTGAAAATGATCCCCAGTGGGTAATACAGGGTATATCCTGCTTAAAACACCACTTTCTCAGCCATTCATTTAGGGCTTTGATTTTCTGCATCATGGTAGATGTTGCTCTCGGGGACAGGTAGAATTTCAGATGTACATACACAGCATCCCCTATCAAGTAACAGGTTACGTAACACCACATAGCCCTGTTGTGACTGCTTAAATGGGGTGTTGTTTATATCATTAACACTAGCATGTATGATAACCAGTGGATTTTTCCCTGCATTTTGTAAAATTTTAGGCATCATGGAGGTAATATCAGATACCCTGGCCCCACAGAAGCTAGAACAAGTGTGGTTGCTCTTGTCACTATTGCATACCACCCTGTCAGTGTGCTTAATGATTGAATCTCCCAGGATTAACACTTGTTTTGAGACAGTAGAGGTACAAGAATCAGAAACAGGTGATTGTTTAACACACTCTGGAGCGATTACCTTAACAAGTATTGATTTGGTAGCTTGAGACTTACTAGAACAAATATTCATGGGCATTAACTCCTTATTGAAAAGTGTTTTTAAACCATTATTATCAACAGAGGGTGATGCACAGGGTAAATTATGTAGCACTTCATTATTTGATACAGTCAATTGCTCAAACCTATTACGAGTTTCAATAGGGGCACTTTTGTGTATTTGACCACCCCTCCTTTTTTTAAGAGGCTTTGTGACAATGGTCCAGTCATCATTATCATGAGAAGAGGGCGGATAATCATCTACCTTATAAGAGGGGGCAGAGGCAACAGGTATACTAGTACTAGTCATTACAATTGTCTCCTCATCAGGAGGCATAGAAATGCTACCTAAATGTGAAGGAAATTGTTCATTAGAATGAAGTTGTTCATCCATAAGATCAATGTCACTTTCCAGTTCCCTAATATCAGTAGAAACTGGTTTAATATTAAGCAGAAATGCTATCTCTGCTTCAAGAGTAACATAGAAACATAGAAGTTGACGGCAGATAAGGACCGCAGGGCCCATCCAGTCTGCCCATTTCTTTTTCTACCTTATAAATGTGCCATCGGCCTTTGCTCTGTCAGTGGCCTATCTATTCATAGTCATTTGTATTGCTCCCTTATGCCTATCCCATGCCTGTTTGAAGCCCTGCACTGTATTCATAGCCACCACTTCTTGTGGTAAGCCATTCCATGCATCCACCACCCTTTCTGTGAAAAGAATTTCCTCCATTCCCCCTTAATCGCCCCCCTCTAATCTCATGCTGTGTCCTCTTGTCCTGCTATTTTTCTTATATTTAAACATGTTAGACTCTTTTACCTTGTTAATACCCTTAAGGTTTTGAATGCCTCGATCATATCACCTCTCCTCCTTTGCTCAAGGTATACATATTGAGCTCTGTTAATCTGTCCTCATATGTCTTCTGATGCAGTCCTGCACCATTTTGTTGCCCTTCTCTGGACTGCCTCAATTTGGTTAATGTCCTTGTGAAGGTATGGCCTCCAATACTGCACGCAGTACTCAGATGGGGCCTAACCAGTGTCTTGTAAAGAGGATTATTACCTCCCTCTTACGACTTGTGATACCCTACTAATACACCCTAACACCCCCTAGCCTACCTACTGCTTTAGAGGTCTGCTTGGATGATTTCAGGTCATCAGTGATGATGATGCCCAAGTCTCTTTCTTCCTTTGTGACTGCTAGCAACTCCCTCCCAGCCTATAGCTGGCTTCAGGTTTCTCTTCCCTATGTGCATGATTTTGCACTTTTGCATTAAATCCCAGTTGCTACTCTTCTGACCATTTTGCTAGTTTATCCAGATCTCTTCTCATTCTGCCCACCCATCTGGATCATCTACTCTGTTGCAGATCTTGGTGTCATCTGCAAACAGACAAGCCTTACCCTCTAGTCCATCTGCAAGGTCACTAATGAAGATGTTGAAGAGGACTGGCCCCAGGACTGATCCCCAGGTACCCCACTTGTGACCTGCATCTCTTCTGACTTTATACCATTTACCACCACTCTCTGTTTTCCTCCGTCAACCAGTTTGCCACCCAGTTGACCAACTTCTGACCCACCCTGAGCCTACCCAGCTTATTTATCAATCTTCTATGTGGAACAGTGTCAAAGCTTTGCTGAAGTCAAGGTAGGCGACATCAACTGCTCCCCCTTGGTCCACCACTCTGGTTACCCAGTCAAAGAAATCTATGAGATTAGTTTGACAGGACCTTCCTTTTGTAAACCCATGCTGTCTTGGATCCTGTGCCCCTATGGATTCCAGGTGTTGCACTATCCTTTCCTTAAGGAGTGCCTCCATAATCTTTCCCACTACTGAGGTAAGACTGACTGGTCTGTAGTTCCCCGCCTCCTCCCTGCTACCACTCTTGTGGAGCGGGATCACATGAGCCCTTCTCCAGTCTTCTGGGACCTCTCCTGTGCTCAGAGACTCACTAAACAGTTCTGCTAATGGCTCTGCTAGTTCCACCTTTAACTCCTTAAGTACCCTGGGATGTATGCCATCAGATCCCATTGCCTTATCCACCGTGAGCTTAGCAAGCTCTTGTAGGACCCTTTCTTTTGTGAAGGGAGTAGTGCTAACCTCCCTCCCTCCCCCCTGTGTCCATGATGCTGAGCTGTGGGCCCTGCCCTACCTTCTCTTCAGTAAATACTGAGCAAAAGTATCTATTTAGGATAGATGCCTTTACAGGGTCCTCCTCCTCACATGCTCCCTTTTCTCCATTAAGCTTAGCAATACCCCCTCTGGACTTTCTCCTTTCACTAATGTATCTATAAAAAGTCTTGTCACCTTCTTTTACTGTTCGTGCTAGTGTTTCCTCAGTTTGGGACTTTGCCTGCCTTACTGCCTTCCCTGCTTCCCTTAGGGCAGTTTGGTATGCCTCCCTATCTTCATCCCGCTGTGTTCCCTTATATTTCCTGAAGGCCAGCCTTTTGGCTCTGACCTTTTCTGCTACTGTATTTGAGAACCAAAGTGGTTTCCTTCTTCTTTTGCACTTCCTTTTCTGTCTAACACAATGGGATGTTGCTTCAAGTATTGCATCCTTAATGCTTGACCACTTTACCTGTACCCCCTCACCTGTGTTTCTTTTTGCCAGGGCTAGCTTAACTCTGTTGGCCATCTTATCAAAGTCAGCTCTCTGAAGTCCCATATTTTTGCCTTGGAATGGGATGATTTAGATGTAGTAGCCAAATTGAACCATACCATGTGATGGTCACTGGCCCCAGGTGACCTTCTACCTGAGATCTGTGATCCTTCCTTGTTAGTCAGTACTAGATCTAGGATAGCCCTGTCTCTTGTGGGTTGCTGTACCAGTTGTTTGAGGCCCTCCCTTGCAGGAATCCACTATGTGTCTAGTTCTGGCAGATGTTCCTGCTGGTATTGACCAATCTGTATCCGGCATGTTGAAGTCTCCCATTATCAGAACCTCCCCTTTAGCTGTCATGTTTTGTATATCTTCTAACAGTAATGTGTCTATGTCCTCCCCTGGTCTGGAGGCCTGTAGACAACCCCAGTTCTTATGGCTGTCCCATTTCCTGTTTCCATGGTGACCCACAGTTCTTCTGGCTCCTTATGTGTATTCTGAATTTCTGTAGCTTTGATGTTTTCATTGACATACAGGGCCACTCCTCCCCCCCTTTTTGCACCTCGGTCTCTTCTGAACAATACATAGCCAGGTATTGAAGTCTCCCAAGTGTGATTACTGGTAAACCACGTCTCACTAATTGCTACTATGTCCAGTTTAGCCTCTGACATTATTGCCTCAGGTCTGGGATCTTATTTCCCAGGCTGTGAGCATTTGTGTACATGATTTTCCATTGGCCAGATTTCGGTGTGTTAGTTGTTGGGTGAGGTTTGGCATTACGCCTGTGCATTGTATGGGGAGACAAACCTTTTTTCTTACCTGGTGATGCAAATGAACTGCAAACATGCTGAATCCCTGTTTGTCCACTAGCTGAGGGGGGAAGGGTGTTCTTCCCATTCGACATATGGGGTGCTGCACCCCTCTCCCCATTTGCTAGTTTCAATATTCTGCAAAGACGTCAAACTTCTGCCCCAATGCACTGACTCCCTCCTTAGTCAGATGCAGTCCATCAAATTTAAGAACTTTTGCTCCCAGAACTGTTGCCAGTTCCTACAAATCTGTGTCCTTTTCCTGGCACCAGCCCTTGAGCCACGTGTTTAGCTCCCTATCTCCCCTTCTCTGACCTTCCGTCCATCTGCTCCCCTCTCCCAGACTGGTAGGATCTCAGAGAAGGAGATGCCAAACGAAATAGATGATAGTTTGTCACCCAGCCTGGTCAGGTGTTCCTTGGTCTCCACAACTGACGGCTGGCGGATCATTAGTCCCTATGTGTACTAGGACATCAATGTTTTCTCCTGCTTTGTGAACAAGTTTAGCAATGCGGTCAGTGTCTCTCCATGCTGATGTACCTGGGAGACATCTGACCATTACCCCTGGCTGGAGATGGGTATCAACTCCCGAATCATGGAGTCTCCTACGATCAGAACTTTTTTGGATTTCCTTTTTGCTTTTTTTGTTTTGGTTCCTGATTTGGGTGAGTTTTGTTGTGCTAGCTCCTGTGCTGCAGTGTCCTGCTCTGCAGTGTCTTCTGCCTCTTTGTTTGATTTCAGAGATAGAGGCAGAAACCTGTTTGTAGTGTTTATATGGTTTTTGAAGGTAATATGTTGTAGAGCAGAGAGTGATGGGGCACCCGATTTGCCCCTCCTAACCACCTGCCAACCTCCTGGACCAACTACTCTCTGCGGTCGAGGTTTTTCTATTGGATGCTGGGGAAATGGTGGGTGGTTCTTATAATGTATTTCCTCTTGAATATGAAATTTGAGGCGTGCAATCTCTGCCCATGCTGCCCGGAGCTGAGCCGTAAGATCTTCAAAGGTCCAACATGTAGGACAGTGTCCTAAATCCTGTAAGACTGTCCTTCTGAAAATTGTTCCACAGTACCTGCAGTTAAAGATATCCATTCCAGATAAGTTGCTGGGTTTATAACCTAGTCAGAGTAATTAGAAGGAAAAAAAAAATGCAAGTAATGGTTTGATTGTGTTTTGTTTAACTTGTTATAACAAGTTAAATTACTAGTGCCCCTGTAAATGAGTTCACCTTGTGGAGGCCCCAATGATCCACCCCTTCCTGCTCTGCCACAGAAATGTCATAACTGTGGTACCCTATAAAAGGAGTGTATTGTGGGGTGGTGGTGGTTGGGGATGGGGGTTGGTGGCTGGGCCCTCCCGCTGCCGAAACAGAAGAACCACGGACGAAAGAAAAAGGAGGTAAGAGCAGAAACAATCAGTCAACAACAAATGCAGTAACCCTGAAAGCTTATCCTAATGTTAGATAAAACTGTATAACCTGTAAAGCACCACCTGTAATAATTTCATAGAAGATATACGCTGTAAGAAACACTTTGCTACAGAGAAAAATAAAGCAATGAAATGTTAGCAACAAACAGTAGCAATCCCTGTGAGTGAAAAATAAAAACAACACCACACAGTAAATCTGTTTAGCCAAAATAAGTCTTGATCCTTTTCCCTTGCTCTGGTAAGTTTCTCTACTCTGCCTTTCAAGCAGTCTTAGAAGGAAAGAGCTCAGGAGAAGCTAGGTGCCTTGGCCAGCAAACCAAGTCTTCTAACCAAGTAGTAATCAGATGGCAATTAGCACATACATGCTCGCTCCCATACTTTCCCTCACTATACATCAAACATTGCATATACTTACTAAGTTCTTTTTCCATTATTAAAGGTGTATATTTACTAAGTAGAGGATATGCTTAAATTATCTTATCCAAGTTTGTCTAATGCCAGCAGTTTCAGCGTGCCCAGTGGACACAGCAGAACTACTTGGCAAACATCGCGTGTCTCTGCTGTGACCCAGCGCTCACCACTACGCTAGAGGCAGATTTTAAGCCGAAAAACCGGAATTACATGTCCGTTCACTTCCGGTTTTGACGCGAAGTAAAAATAACAATATTTACTTAAATTCAGCAAGTTTCTGTGAGTTGAAGGTTTACAAGCCCTTAAAAGGGCAAGAGAACCACCAGGCAACAGTGCTTTTAACAGAGAGATGTTGTTTTGGGGTAGGAGGTATACTAGCCTATTGCTAGTCCTCCAGGTTCCCACAATGCTCTGCTATTCACTGAAGAGTCAGTTACAAGCAAATGGTACCACACAGGGTTGACAAAACCAGTGTTTCTCTATGATCCTTCCCTTCCTACTGTCAAACAATAAGTTCCTGTTGACAGTCAAATCCAGTGGCTATAAAAGTAGAACTGGCTTAGGGTGGGATGGAGGGCAATTAGTAAGAGAAAAGGCTAGCAACAGGAAGTTGTAATTTGAGTCACCTGCTTTTATAGTGTCTAAGCCACACACCCAATTAAGCTCTCTCTCCTCCTACTGGTTTAGCAAAGTAAGTTGATACAGTACCCTTCACAGCACAGAACACACTGACTTTCTTTTCTTTCTTTCTTTTTTTTAACCCTAAATAAGACCCCTTCTACTTCTAATAAAGTATCTGTCTGCTTAATCTCAACAGACCCTGACTCCTGCTGAGATATAAGTGTTAAATTAATAAGAAAATGTAGCTTCTTTTGGTTAGCTACTTTCTGCTGTACAAGCAAGGCTAGCAACAGCACATTTATTAGATCATTTTTACCTTACATGATTATCTTTATTGTATATGTTTATTTACTGGATTGGTGAACATATATATAGAAAAGATGAAGCAGAAGCTCAAAACACATAATTTCAATTTAAAATGTCAAGCAAAGGCATCTCTGTGAACGAGCCTTCTAATTGATTAAACAAGATTCATATTCGTGCATCTAGGTAGTTGCTAGGTAATTAATTTAACCTAGCAATGTGTTTCATTTGCTACATGGAGGTGTTAGCACTCTACCGCACGGATATGAGGTTAAGGTGTTTCCTTGAGTCTTGCTGCCACTTTGAAATTACTACTTGGAACAGCGACATGGGAGTACCAAAGCAGAAATAGTTCATTTGATTTTTGGAAACTTCTAAGTACTAGTTGATACTGAGTTTTGGAAAAGGCATTTTAACTGATTCCGTTTATTAAGGTTACTGAGTAGTGCATCAGAAAGTGTTCTAATTACAATATATAAATTTTGTATGACTTCAAGATTAAAAACACAAATTAGAAACGTAGGCATGTGGTGCTCATATGGGACTCGCTAGTTCTATTGAATATTATTTATGTTATTCTACATTTTAGGTTCTGGTGAAGAAATAGGATAATTTGAAGCTAGAGTGATTCTAGAGAATGCACATTGAGGTAAAGATAAAGCGGATCTTTACACTACCAATCTAATAAGTTTACATTATGTTTAATTAAAAACAAAGGATACAGATACTAGGAGTAATTTATTTAAGGAATTGAGATTACTTAATTGTTAAATATTTGGAATTTTGTCATAGTATTTTGTTCAATATTTATTTTTATAACTCGTTTTGATAAACTAACAAGAAGATATAAGGACTGCAGAAACAGGGCTGTAGCCTGGTGAAGAGTAAGGTAGCCAAATTATATATTTTTTGGCACCATTCAGACTAGTTAAGCCTTGCTTGATTACACACTCAGTATTGTGCACTGAAGTGAAAGCATGGAAATTATTTAAAGACACATTTGCATAAAACTATTTTTTGAAAAAATCTTTTGGAAACTTTGTTTACCTATATATATTAATTATGTTAAATATGCATATTTTTTACAGTCCCCCAGAAGAAGCCACTAGGCGAAACGTTGGGGCTACTGAAATGAGATAAGAATAAAACATTTTATCAATGAAAAATAGAGTTGAGTGTTTGGCTTAGAGCCGGTGCAACTGTTTGTTTGTTACTAGGTTTGTTTAGACATAAGGAGGCCGAGGCCCATCTAGAATGTCTCCCACAATTGTTGTGAGCATATTAGTTATGTGTAGGGTCCCAAAAAAGAAAAAGAGAAAGAATGGTAGAGCCATGGAATGATTTGCTGGCAGATTTTGTGTGTTCCAAAATCATAAATGGCTTCAGACACAGTTGGGATAGAGTCAGGGGTATAGTACCTACTCAGTGGGAAGTGCGAGGCAGAGACATGGAGAACAAAAGGAATAGTGTAAGACAGTATGTCCTGGGGTGCGATAGGATAATATCAGCAGACTGGGTGGACCATCTGTCTTTTTCTGCTGTCATCATCTATGTTTCTGTGTCTATATAAGGACATCAAGTGTATCAGGGACAGAGAGCTTGGGGAAGAACTAGAAAGGGGAGTGGCAAAGGGGGAGGTAGTGGTGTTTGGTGATCTGAACCTGACAGATATCGATGGGGATGCTCCAGCAGCCAGGAGCACCAGAAGTCAAGCCTTGCTGGATTCATTCCAGGACTGTCAGCTACTACACCTAGTTAAGGAACCCAACAGGCAGGCTGTCATTCCTCATGTGGTGTTCACTAACACAGAGGTGGTAGGAACTGTGACCATGGGGAGCTACTAGGGAACAGCGAACACAGCTCCATTTGGTTTGAACTGGCTGTTGGGACTGGAAAACCCCAATTGAGGATTAAGGTCCTTGATTTTAGAAGGGCAGACTTCAACAGGTTGAGGGAGTTGGTCTAGGACAAATTAATCATGATGGACAGCATAGGAGGTGTGGAATAGAGATGGGTCAATAAAGGGGGCTATTCTTGAGGCATCTAGGTTATGCATGAGAGTGACAACCAAAAAGTAACAAGTACAAAGACCATTATGGCTCAGGGTCAGAGAAGAACTGAGGGGCAAAACAAAAAGGCCTTCACCTATTACAAAGAAAAGCAGGGGGAGGAAGAATGGGGAGAATACCTGTTAAGAAACAAGGAAGCAAAGAGGGCAATCAGAGAGACAAAAGCATACACTGAGCTGTGTATTTGCAGAGAAAAGCTATTTTTCTGGTATACAACAGAAAAAAAGAAAGTAGGGGACTTGTTAGGCTATCTGAGAGGGTAGGGTGATAGAGCAGGATGTGCAAAAGGCTACCATCCTAAATGATTACTTTTGCTCTGCCTTCACAAGGGAAGACAGCAAGCTCTTGCCAGAGAGTGGCAACAGAGCTACCACATAGGGGGTCCCAGAGATGAAGCAGCCAGTATTTACATGTGAAACAGTCCATTAAGGGCTAGCAGCCCTAAAGAGAGGTAAGGCCCTAGGACTGGACGGGATGCATCCGAGGGTGCTCAGGGAACTGGCCTGAACCCCTGGTAGGACTGTTTAGTAGCTCATTACAGATGGGGGTGGTTCCGAGGGACTGGAGCTTAATTGGGGGGGCAAGGAACAAGCAGGGGACTACAGACCTGTCAGATGTACCTCTGTAGTGGGGAAGCTAATGGAGTCACTGGTCAAGGAGAACCTCATGGACTACCTAGAGAGCAGTCATCCTCTGGATAGTAAACAGTGTGGTTCATGAAAGGGAGGTCTTGTCAGACTAACCTGATAGTTTACTTTGACTGGGTAATGAGGGTGTTGAATAGGGGCCATGCTGTGGATATAGTCTACTTGGACTTCAGCAAGGCTTTTGACTTGATGCCTCACAGAATATTGCTATAGAAGATAAGGATCTAGGTGCGGCTAGGGACATAGTAATATGGGTAGCTAACTAGTTAAAGATAAGGCAGCAGAAGGTTGTGGTTAAAGGTGGTGAAATCAGAAGAGAGTGAGGTTATGAATGGAGTACCACAGGGATCTTTCTTGAAGCATGTTCATCAGCGACACTGGAGATAAAATCCAGGGCAGGTTTGTGTCTCTCTTCACAGATTACACTAAGCTCTGTAGGAGGGTGTATAGTGACAAAATAAGTAAATCAGATTTATTAAGCGCTTATCCCTGGAGGCTCTGTGCTGTGGTCAAGGTGCAGGTCAGGAAGCATAGGAAGACCCGGAGCAGTTGTAAAATTCACAAGTAGCATATCATTATTATTATCAATAACAGTAAAATAAAAATAAAAATTGTTTAGTAGTTCAAGTTAAAGTTTATTGGCAGGAAAAAACTCAGTTGAGCATGCTCATTTACAAGGAGGTCCTGAGTAACAACAAGGACAATATACATAGACATATAAAAACAAAAATATAAAAAAAATACAGTAAGCAGTACACAGCTGAGTATCTAGGAAAAAAGTGGACAAAAGTATGCACACCATATATACAGAGGCTTGGTGATTTAAAATACACAGTACACACTGTGTAACAAGGTCACACCTTGAGAAAGCAGTAGTGACTTCAAGGGCAGCAATGATAGTATGGATAGTGAGCACAGTCAAAAGACATTGATTTGGATAAGGTCCAAGGGAACGAGGGATAGATGACAAGTTGGGCAGAGGGTAGTGGGGGCTAACACCACCAAGGGGGAGGAGGAGAAGAAGGTAGATCAGAGTGTAGTAGGATGGCTAAGGTGTCTAGGGCAAGGGTACTGTAAGAGGGGCAGGTAGGAGAGGGAGATAGCAGGTATAAGGAGTAGATGGCTGTGAGTAGTAGAATGGACTGGGGTGAAGATAGTGAAAGATACTGACTTGGGGTAGATAGGGTGGTGATGGTGGGGTAACATGGAGTGATTAAGGGAGAGACAAAAGCAAATGAGCAGAGGTGAAAAAGAGGGAGCTGGAATATAAAGGGTAGGAAGATAGTGGGGGAAGGGACTGGAAGAGAGGTCATTGCAGATACTGTGTTGGAAGGAGGTCCCCAATTAGCCTCAGCCACAGGGGTCCCGTAGCTTGTCATAGGCAAGTCTTTTGAAGCCATTTAGGGGGATCAGGCTTTGTAGTTTTAGTCTGGATTGGACTTTTTACAAAGGCAGTACAAACAAAGAAAACAAAGTCCTTTATCTGAGGGTTTCTTTTCAGTTCCAAATCTCAGTCTTTGTCTCTCACTCTAGAAAAATTATTGCTGCTCTTTTTATAAGTCTTTGCCTGAAAACTCATTAACAGACATCCTGTTTACACAAAATGTTCTTGTCAGTTTCTTTGCAGAGCAGGCTTACAACAATGTCCCAAGCTGGCCTCCTGTTGACAGCTCTGCAAAAGAGTGTGCAGACAAGTCTGAGAGGAGCTCAAACTACATCTTATGTTAACCCCTTAAATTCCAAATAGCTTTTTTGCAGTCATTTCAACAGTATAACTATATACATTTCAAACCAAGGGATCCCAGTTTCACATAAAGATTCATATATACCACAGATACACAAGGGGGAAGAAAAGACAGAAACAACAAGTGAAGGCAGAGAGATAGTGAGAGGCGGAGAATCGCAACACCATTGGAGTGATCAGTTCCTAGGTCTCACAAGAACATTTGTTTGCGCAACCAGACAGACAGGAGACAGAAAAGTAGAGGATAGAACAGATCCTTGCGTTTAACTCTTTTTGCATAACAAATGGGACAGGGCCTTATTAAACCCTGTCACATAGGCACTGTACAGAAATAATAAAATACAATAATCCAAAATAAGACAGAAGTAGGATATAAAATATAACAGACAAACCATTTTTACAATAAGCTAATTCAAACTTAGTATCATCAAGGAATATTCAGCAATTTATTAATCTAAGGAAAATGCCTTCTTAAATAGGTGGGACTTTAGACCCCTTTAAAGGAATCGGGGAAATGCAGAGTGACCTGCAAAGACTAAAGAGGTGGTGTAAGGTTTGGCATTTGAAAACCAGTGCCAGAAAATGCAAGGTGATGTACCTAGGGAACAAGAATCCCAGAGCGGAGTACAGTATGAATGGGGTAAAACTTAGACAGTGGCTGAGGAAAGGGACCTAGGAGTTAGTAATAGCAACTCCTTCAAACAATCAAGCCAGTGCAAAAAGGACTAAAGTAAGGCAAGTAAGATACTGGGATGTTATCAGGAGGGGTGTTGGCAGCAGAAGAGGTAATACTGCTTCTTTACAGATCTTTGGTGAGGTCACACCTGGAGTACTGTGACCAGTTCTTGAGTCTTCCCCTTGGTAAAGGTAAGGATAGGCTGGAGGCTAAGGGTGCAGCTAAGGGTGACAAAGATGATTCAGGACTAGTAGAGAAGGTCTTAAGAGGACTGCCTCCAAGCACTGAACATGCGCTTGCTAGAGAACAGACGGGAGAGGGGAGATATGATAGAGACCTTTGAGTTCCTGAAAGGAATAAAATGAACTGTGTGGAATTACTTAGCATTAGTAACAGTTCGAGGTCACATGGTCACGAGTGGAACCTGTCAGCAAGGAGGTTCAAGAGTGACATAAGAAAGTATTATTTTAGAGAAAGGGTGTGGTAATTGTGGAACCATTTACCACAGCCGAGGTGGTGGGTGGCAAAATGATTAATAGGTTCAAGCACAGTTGGGACAGAGTGAAGGATATAGTGATTACTCAGGGCAGCAGTAACAGGGAGGGGAATAGGGAGTGGATAGGGAGGGCTAGAACCATGTATGGACAGTAGGTCCTGGGTTAGCTAGTGAACCATGGGCAGACTGGATGGACCATCAGTCGTTTTCTGCTGTCATTGTCTATGTTTGTGTTTTGGGTGGTAGAGAGCAGCACTCCTATTTTCGCAACTATTAGTTTGTAGCTGCTGCTGCAATTCCTTTAAGATATGACCAGCAGGTGGTACAACCTGGTAAGGAAGTATAAAGGGGCCCCTGACAGGAAGTAAGAGTAGAGTTGTTTAGAGAGTTCCAGAGAGGCAGTCTAGCAGAGAAGTAGGAGTTCTCACAGAGGTTCTTCAGTGTTGAATGCCTGTTGTACCAGGCAGGGGGAGTGGTGGAGGATGTTTCAAGAGGAGGTCTCAGTAGGGACTTGAACTAGAGCCCTGATGGAGAGAGTATGGGAGAGATCCATTGAAAGGTGAGCGGGGGGAGGCCTGTAGTCAACCCAACAAGACGCACATTTCTCAGCTTCTCACATTTTGATCTGTCTTTTCTTAAATCCTGAATATAAAAAAGAATCATGGACTTCACAAAGGTACTGGCCATGTTAGAGTGACCAAGAGACCATTTTAGAGAAGTTATGCTGTGTTATCTAGAGAAATGGAGAAGAAAGAGACTATCAAAGGTAGGATAGCAGCCAACCTGGGAATCACTGTTCGAATTTAGTGGCTAAATTTAGTATTTCCTATGTGCTTTCTTATCATCGCTACTGTCTACCTGTGGTGCTTATTTTAAATCATTGGCTTCTGTTATTAATGCATTTTAACTGTCTGAATTTTAGAGTGTGATTTTCAAGCCTAATTGTTTACTCTTTTCTGCTGGGCTACTTGCTGTGAGGTCCTCTTCTTAGGGTTCCTGCCCCCTACAACTCTTGGCTCTTTTCTATTGACCTGGAAGTTGCTAGCCTCCCTCTCCTATTTACACTTGTCCTACCCAGCCTCTTTGTCCTACATGCTGTGACCCTCTCCCGCTGCTCCAAATTAGTTTGGTTTCTTTGCCCTGTTTTACAGCCCTTCTCCAGCCTTTTGTTCTCTGTGTCCCACTTCACTGTGTCCTCCCTCCCCCCGCTCTGTATTAACTCTCTCCCTTTCCTTCTCTCCTAGGGGATTCCTTGCTTCTATCTGAGCAGCGCATTTCTCCTAATTCAAACCACGCTGAGGTTCGAATTCCCCGTCAGCCTGCATTTCCATGGCTCTGAAGGTACACTGGATTCAATCTTGGTGCCATTTTCTGTGGCAATTTTCCAGTGGCACACACTTCTGCTGACTGACCTGAAGCTAAAGCAGTGTATTACTGCCTCACTAGCTGCACTAGCTGCACTACCTCACTGCGGATGAACAGTTAGCGGCTGCTGCTCTCTCCTTCACCTGTTTTTTGGCCCGCCCCCGCACCCCGCCTCCTACCTTTATTAAATCCTGTTGCTTACCCAAGAGGTCCATCCCCCTCATCAATCAGGGGCTCAGTCATCATCTTAAAGGAGACTTACCACTCAGACTTTGTCTTGGTCTTTTAAAGGGACATGTCCTCTCTGAAGTTGACTTAGTAATTTCCTACTCCTAAGCATACTAATTTCAGCATTCTTGGCTCAGCTCTCCAAGTTATTACTCATTATCAGTGCATGCCAAGGATGAGAGTCTTGAGTCACCTCCTAACCCTAGCTCTCCTGACTGGTGGCTTGCCCCATGCACTAGAACGATGCCACTCAACCAGGTCTGACCTGACAACTACCTCCCCTATGGGGTACCCCTGGAGCATCAGAAACAAATTGTGACACTAAAGCCTTCTCCCCCCCATCTCATGACCAGTTATCTCCACCAAACCACCACATCCTCCTTCTCCTTCTTACTCTGACCTCTCCTATCCTCCCACCATCTCCATTAACCACAAACCCAGAAATCATAAACTTACATCCCTTCTAAAGGCACTCAAGTTCCTCATCGTATGGAACTTTCTACTCCTCCTCCTCCTCCTCTTCCTGTCCAGAAACATCCACCCTAACCCCGGACTCATACAGCTCCTTACACCAATAAAAATAAATTAAAAAACTTAACCCATGGAGCCCTTAAACTTGCATCTATAAACATCAGGAGCCTCCACCATAAAATTGACCTCCTCCAGGTCTGGGTGACTCAACACAGACCCGACGTCCTTGTTGTGGTTGAGACTTGGCTCTCTCCCAAGGTACCTGATAGTGCCATCCAACTGGATGGCTACTCATTCTCTAGAATTGACACATTGGGTAAAAGGGGTGGAGGTTGCGCCATTTACCTGAAAACCCCAGTCCAGGGGTAAGCCCTTCCAAAAATAGACACCAACAGTCCCTCACAAGCTCGAATGGTTAAGCTGCTCCATCATTGCCTGTTATGTGCTGCCTTGAGACCACTCTAAAGGTTTCTCTGCCTTAATCAGTCATCTCTCAACTCACCCCCCTCAGCTGATATTGTGCTCCTTGGTGACTTCAGTGTCAATTGGCAGACACCTGCAGCTAACATCTGTAGAGATGCAACCACCCACAATTAACTTAATCCAGGTTGTGTCCTCCCCAACCAGACGTATTTACGGTACTGGCAGTTCTACTATGCTGGACCTCATTTTCACTAACAGACCTGATAGAATTACGGATGCCAAGGTTCTCTCAGATTCCCTTAGTGACCACTCCCCTGTCATCTGTCTTTGGTCCAATAAATCACCCAAGCTCCCTGTATAAACCATGTTCCACCGCATCCTCAAGAAAGGTCAACTAAACCAATTTAAAGCCCACCTCAGCAACATGGACTGGTCTTCTCTGGACTCTGCACCTTCCGTGGATCATGCCCTTGACTTCTTCATACACAATTTCAATGTTGCCTGTAACATCTTTGCCCATAGGAAAAAACAGAAGCAAAAAGCACGTAATAACCCATGGATTACACCCTCTCTTCTCTCGCGTATGGCAGACAGAGACCATCTCTGGCATATAGCTCGGGCAACAGGCAGCCCAACTCACTGGCAAAATTACAAAACTACCAGAAACTCATGTACTCTAGCTATCCAGCAAGCCAAACAGGACTACTTCAAGGAGGCGCTCTCAAGTTCCTGGGGTGACAGCAGGAACTTTTGGGACAATCTAAAAGAGCTCACTGGTAAGGCCATCAAATCCCCCCTCCATGCTGTGTGTGGACGGTACTGTCACCCAAGACCCACAGCAGATAGCCAACATTTTCAATGCAGCTTTTACTGACCTCAGTTGGGTGCTCCCCCATGACTTTTTCTTATTTATTTTATTTATTTATTTAGTTTTTGTTGACCGGGTAAGTGCACTAGACAAATTCTGCCTATTTTCAGGCACGACCTGGGGGAGAGGGATACAGAAAAATGCCAACTGACCTTGACCCAGGTTAAGCTGTTGGTGGTATTTTTAGTGAATGAGGGAAATTTGGCCAGGGCACCGGGGAAATTCCCCTACTCTTTTTCGATAAGTGCCATGGGATCTTTAACATCCACCTGAACTACCACCAATCCAGGCAGATGGGACCTCGGTTTAACATCTCATCTGAAAGATGGCACCTCACAAGTGCAGCACCCCTCTCATGCTGCACTACAGTGTCAGTACTGGGATATTAACCCAAGTGCCAGATGTGGGAACTGAACCCACAGCCCTCTGATCTCCTGGCCTCAGAGGCGAGTGTGCTACCTACTGAGCCACTGACACTCCCCAACCCCCCTATCCAGGCTAACCAATGTGGCCCCTTCCTCTGCCCACCCTCCCTTCTACTTTAAGACAATCTCCCTTAGCTCTGCCAAGAAATACCTTCTCAAAGCCCTTGAAAAATCACATTACAGCAGTGACACACTTGACCTAAGGCTGCTTCAGATGACTCTAGATGCAGTCCTCTTGCCCCTTACCAAAATTCTAAACAAATCTCTCTGCGTGGGACAATTCCCTTCTCAATGGAAGGCGGCCATAGTGACCCCAGTCCACAAGAGTGGTGACCGAGCACAGTGCTCCAATTGCCGCCTCATATCCATCCTCCCTTCCCTATCAAAGGCCCTCAAACGGATAGTAGCTGACCAGTTGTCAGAGTGCCTGTCAAAACACAACATCCAATGCCCTGAACAGCACAGTTTCAGGAAACACCACAGCACCACCTCGGCCCTTCTTGAATTCACCTCCTTCATTCATAAAGCCCTGGACCAGAAGCACTTAGTGGGGTCAGTGTACATTGACCTCACTAAAGCCTTCAATACAGTTAACCACTCCCTCCTAATAGACTCCATCATTAAGGTCTGTGCCTCCCCTGGTACGTCAGGTTGGTTCAAGAGCTACCTTGAGGGTAGATCCCAAAAGGTCAAAATCTGCAATAAATTGTCCTTCAGTCAGCTGGTCCTCTCTGGGGTTCCCCAAGGGTCCATTTTAGGCCCCTTATTGTTTAGCCTTTTCCTTAACTCCTTGCTTCAAACCTGCTCTGGCAACATACTCCTATACGCAGATAACGCTGTGTTATTCACCAGCCATCCAGACCCACTAGCCTTAACCTGTGATCTTCAAACCAAGTTCTCGGTGGTGGAGGAGTGGTTCACACAACACAAACTGGTCATGAACTATAAAAAAATGAAGACCATGCTCTTTGCTAGCCCCCAAAATGGATTTAAATCATCCATCCTCAACATACTCAACTGCCTCAGCGCTCCCATTGAACACGTTCAAACCTTTAAGTACCTCTGGATAACCCTTGATAGTGCCCTGTCCTTTTCGGGTCACATAAACATAGTATCCAAAACAGTTAATCGTAGGTTGGGAATCCTCTATAGGCATAAACACTGTTTGCCCCAAGAGGCCCTCTGAGCTATGGTCACTAGCTCCATTCTCTCCATTGTGGATTACGGACTCATCATCTATGGTGCAGCCACCAATACAGCACTAAAGAGAGTACGCATTGCCCTGGACAAGGCCTGTCGTCTGGTCTCAGGAGGACACAGTAGGCTGCACACATGTGACCTTTATTCCAACACCAACTGGCTCAACCTCAATGACAGGGTAAAGTACCACACCTGTCTGTATGGGAAGAAAATCAGCTTGGGCCTAACACCCCACAACTTCCTGACTGCTAACCCGGGCCACACGCTCCTGTGCCACCAGGAATGCCTCCAACCTTGCCTTCCAAATTCCCTTTTGACAAACAAATCAAGCCCAATGATCCTTTACCTACTGGGCTCCCAAGTGGCGTAATGGGCTTCCCACAGGCTACCTTGAGGTTACCACGCTTGGCCCTTTCAAACACCTCCTGAGAAATCACTTTGTCACGTGCAGTCACTGTAATTGCCCATCCTAGACCCCTACGTCCCCCTCCCTCCCTCCCTCATCTTAGTCTCCTCTCATCCTCCCTTTTTTGTTGCTTTCTATCAACCTCCTGCTATCACTTTTCCACCCTCCCTCTCCTACTTCCACTGCATCCCTCTACAACCCTGTCTGCTCCTCCTGGCCTCTTTCTCCATTTTCCAGCCTCCACCTTGGCTGCTACTTTTGTTCCCTGTCCTTCCATCTCTTCCCCCAAAGTTTCTTTTGTCCCCCCCCCCTCCACCGGATGAAGCCTACTCAGGCCGACTTCACATTTCCTGACAAAGCCGCCTCTGGCTGCCTCTCCTGCCTGTTTCACCCACTAATAACTCAATAGTCTCCTAGTATATGTACTTGCTGGCAGCTACATTGTTATAAATACCTTAATTAACCTCACCTGCTGTATGATATCTTGCATGTTATTGCAAACACCTCCTGTATTCTTTATTATCTGGCTAAGTATTCACTAGTCTTAATTAGTACAACTTGTTTTTCTCTTGGTTAAAGCTGGTTCTGTGTACCTGTACTTACCTAACCTTATCTCTGAATCCTGTAAACTCGTCGTAACTGCTTCCTGATGATTTTACGTTTATATAATATATTTATGTCTGCTGATTTGTTTTATTGACGTGGAACCTATGTAAAAGAGTCTCTGACTCATAGGTATTTGTAATCCGAGATTTAAATAAATAAATAAAACAAACAGGATGGTGGGCCATTGAACTTGGCTACAGTACCTGATCATAATGAGCCCACCAATAAAATGGTTGTACTGGCCAGGTGAGAGCATGTTAAAAATTGAGAGCTATGTTACTGGATTTAACACAGTCTAAGTACTATAACTATCACATATTGAATAATAAAATAAAATGTTATATATCGATATAGAAAAAATAGTTCACAAAATTTTTAGTCTTGTCTTTTTTAATAACATAGTATATAGACAGACATCGACATATACAGTAGCAACATGGCAGAACTGTATTGTTAGGATCAGTAGGTGTTAAATGGACTCCGAGCTTTTGTTTAACAAACAAAAAACAAAACTTTAGTTTCTATGATTAACAGTTTAAATGTTACAGCTATTTAAGTGACTTTCATCACAGTTTCTGCCAGCTATTTGAATATCATTTCAATCATTATAAACTATCATAAAGATTATTTCTGGAAATGGTGGAAGATACTAGTGGTTGTTCTGATACTAATTATATTCTTTTCTAGTTAATTTCTTCTAGTGATATCACTTAATAATGATGCTACCGTGTATTCTACCAGAACAATCTTGCAATATATGTTCTTGCTATTGCTAATGTACCTTCGTGGGGGCGGGGTGTATTTAAGCAATAAGGCATGACCAGGGGTTATGTTAATGATCTGTTAATCACCCTCTAGGGGTATAATGTGGCATGAGGCATAGTCAAGTGCCACATGTCTCAAGAGGGCAATTAACTATTAACATAACCCCTGGGAGTGCCTTATTGCTATTATAATAAAAATGTTTTTTAAATAGTGAAAAACCTTGTTCAGCATATGATTAAACTCTACATATGTGTTAATAAAAGATTAACATAAGGCTGTTAGAATGTTTACAGCCAATCAGAAAGTGCCATTTCTCAGACCTTTTTTTATAATATGCTGTATATCCAAACTAACAAAATATACATTAAAAAAGTCCAGTCAGTTGCTGAGAGGCTGCACGATGGAGAGACTGTACAGATATTCTGTGGGCCATGCCAGCTCTTAAACAAACTCTGGTCAGAGCCAACACAGCTGGTACAGTATATTTTAACCTGACACAAGGTCTGGTGGTTTATTTATTTTTTGGTTACAGAAGTCCTTCAAAAAAATGTAACGCTTTAATTGATATAGTGTACTTTTGCCGTTTTTGTTGTTGAAGTGTGATGTGAGACAATGCCGGCAGGGGAACTGTGCACTCCTGTGCTGGAAGATTAAACATGGTTTTAGCTTGTTGGGGGGGCAGTTATGGCAGTGCAGCAACATACATTGATGAAAGGTTTTTTTATTATAGGGTGTATTTAAAAACAACTATGAGGAATGGTTTTCTTTATTGGGCAGGATGGGGATAGAAGCTGGCAGAGGGGATTGGGCACCCTTGTGCCAGAAGATTAACATGGGTTGGGCTTGTATGGGGGGCAGCTATGGTGGGACAGCAGCAGACATCGATGGATGTTTTTCTTTTTTACAGGGTGTATTAAAAAACAAACTACGAGGGACGGTTTTCTTCATTTCAGGTGGCGATACTGGGGATCAGCATTACGTTTATGTGGTGAGTGCTAAGTGGGAGGGTTGGGTGGAAGAACAGTTAGGGTGGTGACAGCAACAGACATCGATCGATGGTTTTCTTTGTTACAGGGTGTAATTCAACCTCAGCAAGCTGATCATGACAGATCAGCTGTGCTTGCTGGGTGGCGTAGATCAAAGCAAAGAGCCAAACTATGATTAGCTCTTTCCTTTGAAATACACAAAGTTTCTGCCCAGCAAGCCAGAACACTCATGACCAGCCTGGCTGATGATTGTTGTGACACTGATGAGCCCCTTGCAGACCACTCTGCACTGGACTGACAGTGTCACCCCCCCTCAAAAGCCACACTCCTAACAAAATATTTGCTGCACCTTTGTGCACGGTGAAAGTAACTAGAAAACTCAGAAAAAATGAGATCCGCAAGAACAGAACTCCTGGGCAGGGGTAGCATGAGAACACTAAGAATATTAACACTCAGGGGGTGCTGACTTCTACGACTATGAGAAAGGGTAGAGGAACCCGGAGAAAGGAATTTGAGAAATAGATTCCATGGGGTAATGTACTAGAGCTACTTCCTGAAGCTATAGAATTTAAAGAACATTAAGAAAAAAATGTTAAATAATGTCCTGATGTATTACGGATTTTAACAATGTAATGGATGTGATGATGTCAGGATGTAAAACATATACGGTGTCACTTCTTTTAAATAAAAACGAAATTAAAAAAAGAATATTAACACTCAGGTTTAAAACTCAATCACATTATTGCATGGCAAACCTCTTGAAACCATATGTATCGGAGTATCATGTCTTTTCTATTTGTGACTATACGAGCATACGAAATTGTCAGCAGAATTAGGCCTCAAGGTCTATATCGTCTGCTCAAAACTGCAGCTCACAGTTCAGACTGCTACTGCCCCCCCTCCCTTTTTTCATTCCTCCTGCCAAATTTCCCCTCCCTGAGTTCACCACCCTGGTCAATTCTCTCCCTACTTGTACCTTGCCCATGAACCTATCCCATCCCTTCTTAAAACTTCCCACTGAGTCCAGCGAGATCACCTTCTTGGTCAGTGTGTTTGAAAGCGCCACCACCCTTTCTGTGAAGTAATGCTTCCTTAGCTCCCTCTTGTACCCCCCCCCCACCAATTTCAGTTTATGTCCCCGTGTGGTCCCTTCCCCCTTCAATCTAAACATACCCTCAGTACTAACTTTGTTTATGCCAATCAAGTACTTAAAGGTCTCGATCATATCTCCTCTGTCCCTTCTATCCTCCAGGGAGTACATGTTGAGCTCTCTTAGTCTCTCCCCATAGGATTTTTCCTCCATTCCCTGGATCATCTTTGATGCCCTCCTCTGGACTCCCTCCAGGAGCCTGATGTCCCTCTTTAAGTATGGGCGCCATTACTGCACACACAGTATTCCAAGTGCAACCTCACCAATGATCTGTACAGTGGTAGAATAACCTCCTCCCTCCCTCCATGAAGTGATTCCCCTAGCAATGCAGCCCAGCATTCTGTTTGCCTTTGCTGCTGTTTTTCTACACTGTACTGAATGATTCATATTCTCTGTGATCACCACACCCAGATCCTTTTCCTCCTCAGATACGGTTGTCTGCTCTCCCCCAAGTGGTAACTGTACCCTGGGTCCGTGTCCCTGAAATGCAGTACACTGCACTTCCTAGTATTGGAGCTGAGCTGCCATGTGTTTGACCATTTTCCAAGTCTTTACAGATCCTTCTGGAGTACCCTCCTCCCTTCCTCACTGTCCACTGCACCTAATTTGGAGTCGTTGGCGAACAGACTCACCTTGCTCTTAACTCCTTCTGCTATTTCTGCTATGAAAGCATTAAACAGCAATGGACCCAAAACTGATCCCAGCGGGACCCCACCAGTGACCTTTCAGGGTGACGAGGATTCCCCCACCACCACCATCACCCTCTGCTGTCTGTTGCTTAGCCAGTTTCCTAGCCACTGTACTGGCATCACCCCACCCCCAGGTTCCTCAGTTTGCCTATCAGTCTCCTGTGTGGCACAGAGTCAAATGCCTTGCTGAAGTCCAGATACAAGACATCAGCCAGCCAGCTTCCATCTAGAGCTTTTGTCACCCAGTCAAAAAATTAGACCAAGGTAGTTTGACAGGATCTCTCCTGGGTGAACCCATGTTGCTGGACGTCCTGAAGGCTGTTTACTTCCAGGAATGCCACCAACCTATCCTTTAAGATGGTCTCCATTCATTTCCCCACTATGGACGTTAGGCTGACCGGTCTGTAATTTCCCTGCTCATCCCTGGGTCTGCTCTTAAGGAGGGGCACCACATGCGCCATCCTCCAGTCCAGTGGTATATGTCCTGATTGAAAAGAGGTGTTGAGCAACTCCGACAGAGGTGCTGCCAGGACCTCTGCCAATTCCTTCAGGGCTCTGGGGTGGATTTCATCTGGCTCTGGTGCCTTGTCTGTCTGCAAGGACTTAAGGCCACACTCTCTTCACTGGGATCTCACCATTCATTATCCCCCGCCCCCATCAACCCCCCTACCATACTATTCCCCTGCAGAATTGACTCTTCCTTTTCCCTTGTGAAAACTGAAAGAAGTACTCATTTAGTACTTCTGCTTGGCCAGCAACCTCCTCTGCCCACCCACCATCTCTCTTTATCCTGGTTATCTGGCCCCTGTGATTTCTCCGCTCTCTGATGTAATTAAACAATTCCTTCTCACCATCCCTGATCCCCTGTGCCAACCTTAGCTCCTTTGAGGCCTTGGCTGCCCTTACCACCCTGCTCACCTCGCTCGATCTCTTAATGTACTCCTCCCTGTCCCCCCCCCCCCGTGGGTTCTGTTGTATTTTCTGAAGGCTAACCTTTTCCCCCTTACCCTCTTCTGCACCTTCCTGGTCCACCGGCTGAGTTTTCTAGACCTTGCTTTCTTACTACAGGTCTTTGTACCAGCTTTTGTGGCCTCTAGAAACATAGAAATTGTCAAGGACTGCTTGGCCCATCCAGTCTGCCCTTAGGCCCTATACATGTATGTTTCCATTCACCCTGAGTGGTCAATGGCTTTTCATCACTCCCTTCCCACCCAAGGTTCCCTTGTGCTTGTCCCAGGCATGTTTAAACTCCTCCACTCTGCTTGCCCCTATCACCGCTTGAGGCAGACTATTCCAAGCATTCACCACCCTCTCTGTATAGAAAAACATCCTCACGTTACCTCTTAATCTACCCCCTCTCCAATTTCATATCATGCTCCCTCATTCTGGTATCTTTTCTACATTGGAAAAGATCCCCCACCTGCACCTTGTTTATGCTCTTGAGGTACTTAAAAGTTTCTGTCATGTCGCGTCTTTCTCTCCTCTCCTCCAGTGAGTACATATTGAGGTCTCTTAGTCTCTTCTCATATGTTTTATGGTGCAAACCATCCACCATCTTTGTTGCCCTTCTCTGGACAGCATCCACTTTGTTTATGTCCTTACGCATGTGTGGTCTCCAGTACTGCACGCAGTACTCCAGGTGAGGCCTTACCAGTGTTTTATAGAATGGCATCACCACCTCCCACCTCCCACCTCCTACTAGTAAAACCTCTGCCTGTGCACCCCAGCATGCCACTGGCCCACCCTGCAGCCTTTGCGCACTGCTTTGTTAACTTGAGGTCATCCGATATGATAACCCCTAGGTCCCTTACCTCTTTGGTGACAGTCAGCACCTCCTCCCCCATCCTGTAGCTCTCCCCAGGGTTCCCCCTACCCAGGTGCATTATCTTGCACTTTTTTGCATTGAACCTCAGTTGCCACACCTCCAACCATCTTTCTTTTTTTTTCCTCCCAGTAGTCTTTGCCACCTGGGCGTGATGGGGGCAGGATCTTTGTACCTGCTCAACACCACCTCCGCTCACCTGACTGCCACGGCCATCCCTGAGACCCCCCAAGGATTACCCCCTGTGGTGGGGCCAGGAAGGAGAACCCCCCCCTTCCTGGAGCACAATCCAAATCCGGGGAAGCCAGAGGCAGCGTGTGGGTGGAGCGGGGTCAGGGATCTCATGGAGCCCCCATCTGCCATTTTCCTTTTTCTGTGCCCCATTCCGGCTCGCTGAGCATCGCGTGCACATGTGGGGGCATGAGCATGCCGCGCCAGCTGGGTTCATGTCTCCCGAATTTTATCACCCCCCCCAAGCCCCCACTAGAGGGCGAGTGACAAGCAGGACGACATGCCCTCCCTCCCTCCCTGAGAGAGGAGAGCAGTCCTCTGCATGCTTCATCCTCTCTCGCCCCTGCCGACCCCTGATGGCTTAGGCTCATTCCTGAACCCAGGTCGCTGGTGTGGCGCGAGGTGTGGCATTCCAGTGCCTCAACCCTCAGCACCACCAGGCTGGCCCCGACCATCTTTCAAGCTTCTCCAGGTCCCTTTTCATTTTCTGCACCCCTTCTGGAGTATCCACCCTGTTGCAGATCTTGGTGTCATCTGCAAATAGGCAGACCTTTCCTTCCAGCCCTTCTGCAATGTCACTAATGAAGACATTGAACAGGACTGGTCCCAGTACTGATCCTTGCCCAACTTCAAGATGGCCCATTTGCATTCCGTATCCATGTCTGGGCTGATTGTCGCTATGTGCCCCTCAAGTGTGGCTGCCATCCTTCCGAAGTCCACACCCCTAAAGTCATCTACCCTCGTTTTGGTAAGATTTCCCTCCCTCCCTCCCCAGATCAAGGGAGAACCACACCATACAATGGTCACTCCCCGCCAGCGGGTCCTTTACCACCACATCCTTTACCTGATCACCATCTGCCAATACCAGGTCCAAAATGTTCACCTCTGTGGTCAGCTCTACCACATGTTGTGTCAGGAATATGTCCTGGAATGCATCCAGTATCAGTTGTTCCCTAGCACTAGTGGAAGTCATTGTTCTCCAGTCAACCCCAGGCAGGTTGACGTCACCTGCCACCACCGCCCCACCACAATAATTCATTAGGTTAACCACCAATTCCCTGTCATGTTCCTCAGGCTGAGATGGTGGTCTATAAACCACTTCCAGACTAACTCCCCTCCCTTTGTATCCTGAATGACAACCCACAACGTCTCCACATTTCCCTCCACTCCTTATTCCCTACTACACTTTATCCCCTCCTTCCTTTCCAGTTCTTCTGTCCCTCCTATACAGTCTGTACCCTGGGATTATTAAGTCTTAGTCATGATACTGGCCGGCCCATGTCTCCATGATGACAGCTACATCCACCCACCCCCACCCCCCGTTCTGCCATCAGTGCCTTAAGCTCGGGTAACTTGTTACCTAAGCTCCTCGCGATTTGTGGAGACCACCCTCCAACCGGCCCCCGATTACTCCTATCCATCCCTGCACACCCCCACCCTTTATCCTCTGTGATTTCTTTACTTCCTCCCTCCAAATTTCCAGTTAGGTGGAGAGGCACAAGGCCTCCCAAACCTTGCATCCCTGCTTGCTCTACAAGTCTAAGTACCCCCCTCCTAGTTTAAATCATGTGTGTTAGCAATAAACGCTCTTAGTTTCCTCTTTAAGACCCCTGAACCCTCCCTGCTCAGATGAAGTCTATCCTTAGCGTACAGATCTTTGTTTTCCCATGTTGCTCCCCATCACTCCACCAGTCCAAACCCCATGGTTTTACACCATCCCCCCAACCATTCATTAAAATCCCTTATCCATTGTTTTGTTTTCTGTTCTTGCCCTCGGCACCAGCAGAACTTCAGAAAAAGCAACTGTATTCCCTTCTATTTTACATACCCTGGCCAGTTCCCTAAATCTAGCCTGTACCTCCTGCACACTATTTCCTTCCAAATCATTTGTGATGACGTGCACATTGTTTATTTCAGAGGAAAACTGGTAATTAAAGAAAACAAACCTACTTTGTTTACCTGTTTCCATAAGAAGTTTTTAATTGTGTGTCCTTAGACCCACTAAACTCAGCATGTTATACTACCGACCAGCTCAAGAAGCATAAAGTATAGTTATGTAAGAACTTACCGTAACAGTATATCTTCGAGAGGATCTCTTGCATCAGGCCACACCTAAGGAACTATAGCCGCCAGGCACTAGGATCACATAGAAACTTTTCTAGCTTGCAGTCTACAAGGGGGCCACCCACAACAATGTCAGATGCATGATGTCCTCCTATATAAACGTGGGCAGCTCCCACCCTCCTCAGTTCTCCCACTGGAGACCATAAGCAAGAAATCATCAAGGGGAGCCATCGGTGCCCACTAAGAAAAGGTGAAACAGCAGTATAACCATCATGGGGAAAGAGAAACACGAACAGAGAAGAACGAAGGCCAAGGGAGATGGGGTGCGGGATGCATGGCCTGATGCAAGAGATCCTCGCGAAGACCTATTGTTATGGTAAGTTCTTACGTAAGTGTACTATCTTTCTTCAAGGGTATCTCTTGCATCAGGCCACACCTAAGGAACAAGTCCCAAGCAGTTACAGACAGATAAAGTCTGGGTGGCAGGAGGCTATAGGTCTAAGACAAGAGGCCTCGAAGCACAGTCAGACCAAAGCCTGCCCTCCTCCTAGAGACAATGTCCAGATTGTAATGTTGTTTTAGAGAAGGTATGGACAGTACTGCAGAGTGCAGCTGCACATATGTCAGCAGCTGAAACCCTGAAACAGGCAACAGAAGTGGCCATGCCTCTGGTAGAGTGGCCATGGACAACCCCAGGAAGTTACTTACTGTACTTCCTATAATAGAAAAGAATACAGCTGACCAACCACTTGGACAGGCACTGTTTAGAAACTGGTACGCCCTCTTTCCCAGGTCCAAAAGAAACAAACAGCTGTGAGGACTTCCTGCAGTCCTTTGTTTGGTGTGTATAGTAATGCAGAATTCTATGCACATCTAAGGTATGGAGCATTACGTCCCCTGGATTGGCACACTCCGAATAATAAACAGGCTGGTGGATAGTTTGATATAAGGTAAACTCAGACACTGCTTTAGGAAGAAACTTAGGATTCATATGCAAAGATACCCTGTCTTTGTGGAAAATCAAACAAGGAGGCTCGGAAATCCTTTGAGCAGAAGTAATAGCAACTAAAAGCTGTGCTTTCCACGACAGACAGCGCAGCTTTTAACACACAGTCGGCACAAAAAGAACCAAAGTAAGTTTTCCAGAACAAAATTCAAGTCCTGAGGTGGGACTGAACTACAGATAGGAGGCTTCACATGGAGGATGCCTCACAAAAAGGTACAGGATACCTCCAGTTGTGCCACCGTACGGCCTTCAACAGGCACAAGGAGGGCTGAAATAGCTGACAGGTGTACCTTAAGGGAGGAGAATTTCAGACCAGAATCTAAAGGAACAGCAAAAACTCCAAAACCTGATTCACAGGACAAGTGAATGGGTCCAGCTGATGATCAGTCACCCCTAGAGCAAAGCTGTTCCACTTCCTGGAATAAGTGGCTCTGGTGGAGGGCTTCCTGGCCACCACCAGGACATCAGCCACCTAGGAGGACACTCCAGACCTGGTCATGGCTATGTCTTCAGGAGCCAGGCATGAAGATGCCACTACCTGAGGGCCAGAAGGACCAGGGTGCCTTGTTCCTAGGAGAGCAGGCCCATGGGAAGAGGCATTAGAAGTTTCACTGCCAACTGCTGCAATAAAGGGAATCAAATCTGACAAGGCTAGAGGGAGGCAGGGAGGATCATGGTGGCCCCTTCCATCTGGAGCTTGATTAGCACCCTTTAAATGAAGGGAAAGGGAGGAAAGGCATAAAGGAACCTCCCTTTCCAAGAGAGGAACGGCACTTTTTGCCAGGAGAATCCAGGCTCTGGGGCGAGCAAGCAGAAACATGGCAGTTTTGCATTCAGTGGGGATGCAAAGTGGTCCAAAACTGAATGATCCCATCGGTTGAACAGGTCTTCTGAAGCTGACGTCAGCAGCTCTTATTCATGCATCTTGGACTGTGACTGGCTTAGCCTGTCCGCCAGGACATTTTGGATCCCTGGAACATGGATGACTGACAGTTGTAGGCTGTGTTCTAGACAGTACCAGACCCTCACTGCTTCCCAACAGAGAGGATACGAATGGGTCCCTCTCTGCTTGTTGATGTAGTGGACTACACTGATATTGTCCACCTGCACTAGTAGATGGCCTGGGGACAGCTGGGTCTGGAAGGCTTGTAAAGCTTACAGCACTGCCCTCATCCCCAGGATGTTGATGAGCAGGGCAACCTCCACTCTAGACCACGTCCCTTGAGTCTGATGGGGCCCCAGATGAGCTCCCCCAGCCCAGCCCCGGAGCATCTGTGATAAGAACGTGCTGAGGGGAAGGAATGAGGAAAAGGACTCCTCAACCAGTTGCTGGGTTCCATTCACCAAAACAGTACCTTTTTGGCCAATGACAAGACTAGAACCTGTTGTTCTAGGTCGTCAGTGCACTGGTTGCACTGGACCCTTAACGTCCACTGAGGAATCCAGATGTGCAGCCCTCAGACGAGCTAGAGGAACTGTGACAATTGCTGCAGCCAGCAAACCCAAGAATCACAGGAAGGTTCTGGCTGAGACATACCTACTGTTGAAGATAAGATGAGCCTGGGCAATCAAGTCCTGAGTCAGGAATGCATAATCTTGAGCCCTGTCCAGAACTGCCCCAGTGTACTGCAAGCATTGACAAGGAGTCAAGACGGGCATGGGCCGATTGACGTTCATGCCCAGGGTGTGGAACAGCTGCAGTGTCCATTCTAAAGTCCAAAGCAGCAGTTCCCTGGATTGTGCCTTTAGAAGCCAAATGTCTAGGTAAAGGTACAGTCCCTCTCTTCTGAGGGCTGCTGCCACCACTGCTGAGCCCTTGGTAAAACCCGAGGCACAGAGGGCAAGCCAAAGGGCAAGGCACTGAACTGGTAGCACCCCCCGCCCGAAACTAGAATCTGAGGTACTGCCAGTGGGGAGCAGACACCCTAACATGTAGGTACTGTATGTATCAGGTATGCCGAGGGAGCATATCCAGTCTCCCTGATGCAGAAGGGACAGCAGACCCTGAAGGGTCACTGCTCGGGACTTTTATACTGGATGTCAAAATGTAAAGTTCGTAAGTCCAGGAAGGATCGTAAATTCCCTGAACATACAGGAAGCAGGGAGAAATGGGAATAGGGGTTGCTGTTTCTGTGAGCCTCTGGAACAGGATCAGTGGCTCTTTTGTGCAGCCATGGGTGAAGTCCCCCCTCTGCCACACAGCAGTGGAATGTGGTCAAATAGGATGGAATTGGAGGGAGTTCTGGAGGTCACTTCAGAAGCACTAAAGTGGGGCCCAGCACTATGAGCTGCGGGACCCAAGCAGCTGTGGTAATTGCAGCCCTCCATCTGTCCCCAGGGAGGGAGGGAGGGAGGAGCGATCCCCTACCCTGCCCCTTTAATGCTGGAGAATGGGAGGTCTAGCAAGGGGGATGCAGAGGGAACATGTATGGCCATGGCCGAAGAACCTCTCCTGGGGAAAGGAGGCAGGGCTAAACCAGCTCTGCATATGCCTGGATAGCTGTTGCCCCGTGTGTGCCATGGGGGGGAGGGTGGCATGACGGGAAGACATCCGGCAACCCCTTTGTGGGTTGGATATGTAGGAAAAATGGGCAGACCTCATTGTCCTCTCAGAGTCCTGTAGGTCAGAGTACAGGACCCACTCCAGCATCCCGAAGGGCTTAGGGCCGCAGGAGGGTTTGGGGCAGTCAGGAAAGGCAGACACACTGCAGGGGCAAACTCCAATACCCTGAATTATGAATATCTGCACTGGGTGATGCCAGGCCCCTCCAGTGAAGTGGGGGAAGTGACGGCGATGTTATTCCATGCTGAAAGACCACCTGCCTACCAATACCCAACACTACAGATCTCGCCCAGGGGTAGGTGTTGCTGAGCTGTACTACAACTGCTGCTCCAGACACAGTCACCCCAGCAGCCAGAAGAATGACAGGGAGCCCCAGAGGTACTGAGGGGTCTCTTCCTGAGTATGTCAACACCATCGGCAAGCATGGGGGGCATGGTAGAAGAAGCCCCAGGCCAGAGGAAATGTTGTAAGTCCCAGTGCCAGCCAAGGGAAACAGCTAATGTAGTAGAGGGGCAGCCCTGAAAGCTACAAGCTGGAGCATGTCAGGTGCCTATTCCTTTGATCCACTATCGCTTGGCACTGAGGCATGCTGGAGAGGGTATGTGGGAGCTCCGAACACCTGGGTGCTGGCAAAAAGGAATAATCCCCTTCCTCAGGTGAGACACACAGATACCCTCCATGGCAAAAGAGAGAGGGTAGAGTAGTCTCACCAAAGGGCTCTGTCCCCACCCTGAAGTGCGGCGGCCACGCACAAGCCATGTGCTACAGGAAGGCCAAGACTGCTTTCTTGGCACTGTCATCCAGCGGTGTGCCATAGGAATAGCCCAGAGGACCACCGATAAGAGCCCCTGTGAAAGCTGTATCTGCCAAGGCAGATTTATGAGCACCGGAAAAGCAGGGCTCTCCTCCAACCCTTCCCAGTGCATCATGGTGATCGCAGTGGAGAGGGAGCAAAGCACTTTCACCCTGATAGGATTGTACACAGCACTGCCCGTGGGAAACAAAGGATGGTAATGGAGCACAGTCTCCCCAGCCTGATTGCAAACAGACTGGTTAGCAAGAGGTGTGCAAGGCAGTGCCGCCTGTACCCATAGCACCGCAGAGAGAGTCCTGATGGGGAGGCAGGTTTTGGGGCACCATCAGCAGGACAGGAGAGGTATCTGATCAATGGGGAGGGCAGAGTGGTCATGGGAGAGGCAAGAAGCATCCCAACGTCAGTTCCTCGGCAGGCCCAAATTAACATGGGAAAAAGAGGGGCCCTCCAACCCCTGCAAGGCAAGGGCAGTGTCATGGCATGGGGGAAGGCACAGGGCACTACTGGCAGTGGGCTGAGGCTCATTGTAAGCAAGTCAAGTGAGCAACTGCCAAATCCCAGCCTTGAAGGCTATGGGAATAGCAGGTGGGGATGAGAGGTGACAGTGTCACCGTCCCCTAGGCTCAGTCGGCAGAGGAGGCACGTGGCACCACCGCAGAGGCCTGGGCCAGCTGAAAATGTCCAGAAGCATAAGACCTGGAGGAGGGGAGCAGAAAGGACAGGAGAGGCAAAGGCATCACTGTTCAGAGGACCCAGCCATATCTGGGCCCACGAGAGAAGTAACGAAGAGCTGTCAACGGAGGAACCAAGCAGTGGTGTTGTCCAGCTAATGACTAGTTGTAGTGAAAATCCATGCTGCCTCCCTGGGCCCCACAGCCAGGAACCCAAGGGGAGGAAGATGGCCTGGGGGAGCTCTTCCTGCGCTCCCCCTCCAAGTGAGCTGCACAGAATGTTGTTTCTTTGCTTCTTCCAGATTGTAGTCCAAGACAGCAGGTCGAATCGCGGGCCTGCCCAGAAGAAGTCGTCGCCTGCGAAACACACTACCCACGGGGCGATGGCAGAAACTAAGAAGTCGATTTCACTTCCTGGATTATTGTTTGAGAAAGCTGTACAGGTTGAATCAAAAAGTAAAATTAAGGAAAAACAAAGAAAATGGTCGACTGAAGCTAGTGGAATCTCCACAGGTTCCGACGTACAAGAGTAGACAGCAGGAAGAGAACTGAGGAGGGCGGGGGGTTGCCCATGCTTATATGGGAGGGACTTTGTGTGTCTGACATTGTTGCGTGTGGCCCACTTGTAGACAGCTCACTAGAAAAGTTTCTGAGTGGTCCTAGTGGCAAGCGACTATAGTTCCTTAGGTGTGGCCTGATGCAAGAGATACCCTCGAAGTAAGATGTTACATTATGGCAAGAAGAAACATTGTTCCATAGTTTATTGCTTACATTTTACTAGCTCTGCAGAGTAATTCACTGCACAAGAAACCCATAAAATCACACGTCAAATGCATAAGATCGAACAGGACCAATTTTAGTTTTAACTGGTCATGAATATTTAAGTCCACTTGTCAGCTCAATAGCTGTAATAGCCATCATAAAAAACTAATATTTGTACGTTAAAACAAGAAAGAGCTAGCTCCATTAGGCGCTTGAAGCGAAGGATTACGCTCGGCATGCTGGCAACCTGGGTTCACACCCCGAGCCCGGGTGCCAGGAGCGAAGACTGGCAGGGAGGGATTATAGAGCTTCCATTGGACACTTCCCTCCCAGGGGTGGGCAGGGCCTAGGCACCCGGAGGTGGATTGGGTGATGTGGCATGGGGGCGTGAAGCCTCAACATGCCCCCTGTATGTCTCCACCTCAGGTCACCACCGCACTCGTCCAGTTAGGGCGGGGAGAGTGGGTGGGCAGAAAAACAGAAAAAAATGCCCCCTGAGCAACCAGATGATGGCCTCTGGTCCCCCAATGCCACAAAGCCCTGGAAAGTGTCTGGTCCAACCCCGCAGCACCCAGGACACGAAGTTGCGCTCAATGGGCACTCACCCCCCCAGAAGGGAGGGACCCACCGGCAGGGACCCACCCTCCTGATGAAGGGATACATCATGTTATTTGGGTGATGTGGGGCGGTGGTTGGCAGAAAGGGGACGAGTGGTGCTGGAGTTCACCTTGGAGGCCCGACGGAGTAGCCGGTCGGGAGTACCTAGGGAGGAGAATGCAAAAATAACACACACACAAAAAAAAAACAAGAAAGTATAGTCATTTAGGATGGGTGTTTTGAGATTTGAACAGATTAAACAGTATTTTTGATTCCATAGACTAATAATAGCAGTGAAAGATTTGAAACAGATGTCTTGGAATGGCTGGGGCTGTCATAGTCCAGAGAAAAGAGGAATAATTATGCATATGTTGAAACATTAGGTGAATTTATTTTCCTTAACAGGCTTATGTCTGAAATAGGAAATATGAAAAACTAAAGAGATTTACATTTTATGGGGTTAATTTTGCCTCCCAAAAATCAGGTAGGTGGATAGGAAACACTTCATGTGGGGATTCTAGTCGCTAATTTGATCTGTAGGAGAAATGAAAAGCTAAAAAAGGAAGACATGTAAAATTGAAGGGGGATTGGGTACTTAATGTAAGCTTAATATGTTTGTTTGAAAACTGTACACCCAGGTGCATTGTGAGGCACAGGGTGCTTGTGCAGCTAGCTAGAAAAAGCTAGCTAGAAGGTGAAGGGAAGGGACCAAAGTTAGGCAACGGAAGCACCACTAGGAGGGAGGTGGACACCAGTTCATTTAAGGAGGAGAGAGTCTTAAAGGAACTCGCTATTTTGAAAGTGAGCCAGGCAGTGGGGCCGGACGGGATACATCTCAGAGTATTAATAGAACTTGGAGCTGCTGGCAGCACTACTGACAGCCTTGTTCAACAGTTTGCTGGAAACAGGTGTGGTACCAAAGTACTGGAGGAGGGCAGATGTAGTCCGTCTCCACAAAAGTGAGAGCAGGGAGGAGGCTGGCAATTACAGGCCAGTTAGCCTGACCTCGGTGGTGGAGAGACTAATGGAATCACTACTAAAAGAAAGGTTTGTGATATATCTCGAATCCAATGGAGCACAGGATTCACAGCAGAAAGATCTTGTCAAACAAATCGGATAGATTTCTTTGGGTGACTAGGGAGTTGGATCAGGGCAGGGTGGTGGATGTAGCCTACCTGGATTTCAGCAAGGCCTTCGACACTGTCCCACATAGGAGGCTAGTAAATAAGCTGGGTTGCCTAGGAGTGGGTCCCAGGGTGGTAAACTGGGTCAAGAATTGGCTGAGCGAAAGGACGCAGAGGGTGGTGGTGAATGGAGTTCAATCCAAAGAGGGGGGGATGACCAGTGGAGTCCTGCAATGATCAGTGCTTGGACCAGTTCTCTTTAATGTCTTCATAAGTGACATTGTAGAGGGTCTGGAAGGAAGGTTGTGTCTCTTTGCAGACGACACAAAGATCTGCAACAGGGTTGACAGTCCAGGAGGGGTAGAGAAAATGAGAAGGGACCTAAGCGAGCTTCAGGAGTGGTCAAGGGTGTGGCAGCTAAGATTCAGTGCAAAGAAGTGCAAGATCATGCACTTGGAGCACAGAAACCCAGGAGAGGAGTACATGATGGGGCGAGGTACTGACGGTCACAAAACAGGAAAGGGACCTGGGAGGAGAGCCTCTGAAATAGTGGGGTGCATAGGGAGAGGTATCTCCAGCAGAAGGAAATAGGTGATGATGCCACTGTATAGAACATTGGTGAGACCTCATCTAGAGTACTGTGTTCAGTTCTGGAGGGTGCATCTCTGGAAGGAAGTAGACAGAGCAGAAGTGGTTTAGGGAAGGGCAACAAAAATGGTGCAGGGGCTGCACCAAAAGTCATATGAGAGGAGACTGGAGGATCTCAATATGTATTTCCTGGAGGAGAGGAGGGAAGGGGGATATGATAGAGACTTTCAAATACCCCATGGGTGTAAATAGGATACAAGAGGGAAGCATCTTTAAAAAAATTTTAAGAACAAGGGGCCATGATATGAAGATAGAGGGGGGGGTAGACTTAGGGGTAACGTGAGAAAGTATTTTTTCACTGAAAGGGTGGTGGATCCATGGAACAGCCTCCCAACAGCAGTTGTAGGGGCCAAAACGGTAGGGGAATTCAAAAACACATGGGGCAGACATAATGGGGCAGACATAAAGGAACTCTAGTGATAGAAAAGAGAGGGTAAGCCGCAGATCATTTAAGATTTGCAGTATTATGAAATAGGTAGGGAAAACGGGAAGACGGGCCAAGTGGTCCTTATCTGCCATCAGATTCTATGTTTCTGTGCGCCAAGTGCCTTCAACCACCTGAAAGTGTGGTTTGCAAACATAAACACACACACCCTGGAGTATTGTATCTTATTGCACTTATAAAATGGGCACCCAATGGTTAACAGGCTTGAAACAAAAAGGATGCAATCAAATGTCTACATGTTTTACTGTTTTTTTTTTGTGCCGAATATTAAGGAAAAGTTGAAAAATAAAAATAGTCCCTCAGTCCACTCCAGACTAGTGTTGTCAGAACTAGTTCGAGAAAGATTCGAACCCTCCTCGAACCCTGGTGTTCGAGTTCTAATTTAGAACTGGAACACTACAGGGTTCACAAAAGGGTTCGAATCATCCAAACAAATCTCACTTCTGTGTGCTTAGTGTCCCCCCGTTACCGTTCCCGATTTTGGCACCAGCTGAAGAATGCAGCTCAGTTCGCTCCCCTCTCCATCCTCTCCCGTCAGTATTATTGTTGGGGTGGGGGGGGCAGCTGTTGTCGGTTTGTCACGCTTGTGTACCCAACCACCTGACCATCTGCTATGCAGTCAAGCGGTGGTGGTAGAGTGACTCGAGTCAGTCTCACGAGTCGAGGGATCAAATGTGCTGAAGTCATCTGCGCAGCTGTGGCTCCATTGCATTCAGTCTTGTAGCGGAGAAGGAGCCGTAGCCTCTGTGTGCTCTCAGTTCAATTGTGCGTATGACTGTTATCATTATTAAACCTATCATGCATGCGGCCAGTTCCTGAAAATTAAAAAAAAAGTTAATGGGCTAGTGGGGAAAAGGAAGGGGGGAGACAGGACTCAGGATCGAGAACAGACGAAAGAAACTAGGGTGGGAAAGGAGCTAAGAATGGGAGGACTGTTTACTTCAGATGGAATTAACTTGCAAACTGCCTGTGTGTGAGTGATCAATCTGCATTGCACACAACATATCTCTCGTCCTCTAGCTGCTTGCTGAATTTCTTTGAGAATCACAATAGTGTGACTCGTGGCACTCTTGGGAGGAGGAAGATCTCCCTGGCTGGGGCAGGGGTGAAGAAAAGAGAAAATAAATCATATTTGGGTTTTTCCTGAGAGGGAAAAAAGAGGTTACACTTTACTGATTGTGTGAAACTGGATGTTTTAATCTAAGCCCACAAAAAGGAAAAAATAATTTGGTCCCAGACTCCCAGTCCCACCCAAAAGTTGTCTGGAAGACAGGGTCTCTCAGCCAGGACTGTGCTGGGGTGGGGGTGGGGCTTCAGTAAACTATATCCTAAAAAAACCTGTATTGTGTTTGTCTCCACTGCATCTTCTGTGAGGTGGCCAGCAAGTCAACCTGCTGCTGTCTATGTGCCATCTGACTGCACTTACCTGGCTATTACCCAGTGTGTATTATCGTGTGAAGCCCAGTACACAGTTGTGTGGTGGCATTATCCTTAAATACATGACAGAAGCCTAAAAATATATTTCCATGTTGGGAGGAGAGACAGAAAAATCTCTCCTCGGTTTGTGTGTCTAACTCCGTTTCTTGAGGTGAGCCCATCAACCTGCTGCTGTGCGACCCTTGACTGCACTGTACCTTACACAGTGTGTGTTACCGTGTGAAGCCCAATGGATAGTTTTGTGGTGACATTAGCCTTAAATACATGACAGAAGCATAAAAATATATTTCCCTGTTGGGAGGAGAGACAGAAAAATCTCTTTCCTTGGGTTGTGCTTGTAACTTCTTCTCTTGCAGTCATCCCATCACCCTGCTGCTGTGTGCCCCTTGACTGCACTGTACCTTACCCAGTGTGTGTTACCGTGTGAAGGCCAGTGGCCAGTTTTGTGGTGACATTATCCATAAATACGTGACAGAAGTCTAAAAATATATTTCCCTGTTGGGAGGAGAGACAGAAAAATCTCTTTCCTCGGTTTGTGTGTGTAACTCTGTCTCTTGTGGTCAGCCCATCACCCTGCTGCTGTGTGCCCCTTGACTGCATTGTACCTTACCCAGTGTGTGTTACCATGTGAAGCCCAGTGGCCAGTTGTGTGGTGGCATTATCCTTAAATACATGACAGAAGCCTAAAAATATATTTCCCTGTTGTGAGACGAGACAGAAAAATCTCTCTCCTCGGTTTGTGTGTGTAACTCCGTCTCTTGTGGTCAGCCCATCACCCTGCTGCTGTGCGCCCCTTGACTGCACTGTACCTTACCCAGTGAGTGTTACCGTGAGAAGCCCAGTGGCCAGTTGTGTGGTGGCATTATCCTTAAATATGTGACAGAAGCCTAAAAATATATTTTCCTGTTGGGAGGAGAGACAGAAAAATCTCTTTCCTTGGGTTGTGTGTGTAACTCCGTCTCTTGTGGTCAACCCATCACCCTGCTGCTGTGCGCCCTTTGACTTCTATGCGTATGCCTATGCCCAGCAGCCCAATCATTCTGTAAGCCTTGAACCTGGGATTCTTTAGTTGCAAACCGTCATATTCTTCAATTACTTTCAGTCCACTGCATCACAGTGTCACACAGCCAAAACAAAATTTTGGAGTTGTAGCCAGCGATCACAGATCACATTGCTTTCTTACACAGTAATTGTGTGGGTGTGGGTGTGTGCACTGCGGAATACTGGTACTGCTATGGCTGACACCAACGTATATGAAGCATCTGGTGCTGGTGTTGGAGCAAGTGTTGGTGGCAGTGGTAATCCTGGTGCTAGCAAAAATAACCAAAATATTTCACGTGATAAAAATTCAACAAACAGCAAAAGAGCAACAACAAAGTGTAGTAAAGGGGGACCTTTTAAGAAAACTTTTGCAGCTGCTGGGGTCACATGGAGAGGCACCATAAGGTATGCCATTTATGCTGTTAAAATCCCTGTGACTAGCAATAATAATACAAGTGACAGTGAGTCCCTCTCTGACTCAGACAGTAGCTCTTTGTCTCAGTCTGACACTGTTGTGTCTTGTGACGTATCATTACTTCCTCAACAAAGTGAAATGAGCAAGTCTGCTGACAATGGATCAGGTAGTGCACTTGCAAATACATCCAGCACTGTTGGCAATGAAAAGGACATATCCATTGAATCCAGCACTTCTGTGTCAGCTAGCAATGAAAATCCATCAAAGTCCTCTGCCCAATCTTCTAGCAACAAGGAGCATGTCCCGGGTTCTGTTAGGACAGGTGAAAAGACACAAACAGTGTTTAGCTATCTTCCTAGCACTCGAACAAAATCTGTCACATCTGAGGTATGGAATTATTTCTCTGTCAGTAAAACTGATCCATGCAGAGCAGTTTGTTCCCTGTGTAAACAGAGTGTAAGCCATGGTAAAGTTGCGTCATGCCTTGCCACTACAGCTCTTAAACGCCATCTGAAAAAGCATTCAGGTTTGCTTGATTGTCCAAAACCCATGTCCTTCATCTTCCAGACCACACGTGAGAAGGGTCAGAAATCTGAAATCGATACTGAATTGTCTGAACTTGATGCGGACAGAACCACTGCCAGCCCTAGGATCAGTTACCACCAATGAAAGCACCATTAGTACCAGTTGCAGATCCAGTGATGGCACTGAATGTGTAAGTCCTAGTCCACCATCCCAGCATCCATCTGCCCATCGAAGCATGGTGTATAATAAACCAGCAGGGATATGTTGTAAACAGCTAACACTGTCTCAGGCATTTGAAAGGAAGAATACTTTTACTAAAAATCATCTAAAGACCCTTCATCTTAATCACAGAATTGGTGAACTGTTAGCTGGAGTCCTTCTCCCATACTCTTTGGTAGATCATGAGGATTTTAGGGAGCTCATGAAACTAGCAGAGCCTCATTACAGTGTTCTTCATCGAAGGTACTTTTCCTATGTTGAAATGCCAAACATTTATCTTTTTTTTGCAGTTAATCTTTTTATTAGAAATAAAGAACATTTTCTATATTATCACACAATAATACCATGCAGACATGAATATAATTAAACAATAATGCACGACAGGGTGTGGTATATCATGGGATATCGTCACGTCTTGGGTGGTTGGGCATGAGGCCGCAGGCCGAGTGTATCCAACGACCTGAGAAGTGACGATATACCATGACATACCACACCCTGGAGTGCATTATTGCTATTATGAACTGGTTTAATATTTTTCTCAGAGAAAAAAATTAAAAATACACTTTTAAAATATTTTAATGCCTTTTTTGGAGTGATGGAGGAATATCTTTAAAATAAATAGTTCCTGAAGGGTATGGGCAGCAGGTGGCGCTGTTGTAAGTGGAGTTCATGGAGGAGTGCAGCTGTGAACTCAGTGTCACTCTCTCAGCACTACTTCTGAACTCTAATTTCTCTGCATTTGACCCGGTCCTGCTGCATGGTCTGGGACCCGGTGAAGATCTGTATGGATTTTATTTTTTTTTCATGAAAATGCTGCTGACACTGGACTGCGATTATGTCAGTTATGCTCTGGTCTCCTCACCTCACCACCACCACCACCACCTGTCCCTCCGAGATGCTGTGTTGCGATTGTTGCATGGAACAGAGGGTTAAACTGCCTTCGTTGTCTTCTGAAGGGAGCAGGTGAAGTTGGCAAAATCATTTTTAGTAATGAAAAGCAGCAGCTAAAGTGGTGAGGTTGTTTTGTCTACCAGCTGGCAGATGTTTGATTGGGAAGGGCCATTGTGGTATTGCGGGTGTTTTTATGTGAGTATCCGTTGAGCGGCATTTCTTGTTTGGGAGCGGGTGCTCTATTTATGTACAGTATGCCGTACTTGGTGGGAGTTTCATTTCAGCAGTGGGAATAGTTTTTAGGGTTTTTTTTTTGTTCAATGGTTGTCTTCGTGAGTGACTCGCTCTAGGCCTCTGGACGTGGTGAACATTGAGGTCGGAGAATCTGATGCCTGTGAGGAGGCTGGTGGGTGGAGGTTTTTTTAAGCCATGATGATGTAGCCCGATATCATCACAGCTTCAAAAACCTCTTGGCCAATCAGCTTCCTCCATTTACGATCCCCAGTTCATAATATACAATATAATATGACATCTTACAACAATCCACATTTTGAGTCAATACAGAATTGGGTTTAAATTGGAATAATGATTATATATGTGTGTATGTGTGTATGTGTGTGTGTGTGTGTGTGTGTATATATATATATGTATATATACACACATACACACAAGTCATGATATGTAGTGGCATTCGTTGCCATTGATTCTTATTTCTGCACAGTATATAAAATAAACACAGTACTATATTAAATAACCATATATCCTCTCTGTATTGTAGGGAGATACAATCTGTCTATTCTATAAAATATTTTTAGGATCCATCTAAAGGAGAAATCTACAGGTATTTTCTAATCCTCCAGATTCTAGAAAATTAAAATAATCCTGCCAGCACAGTTTAAATTTGTTTAGTCGGTCTAAAGTCAAATAAGATATACGTTCCAGGGATGCAATTTGAGTTAGGCTATTAAAAATATCTGTAAGGGTAGGTATTTATCTCTGACTTCCAGTTAATTAGGAGGGAGGCAGTATAGTGCAGTGGTTTAAGGCTCTGAGCTGCAAATCTGGAGACCTGGGTTTGAATCCCACAGGCCCCACTCGCATATACTGTGTGACCCTGAGCAAGTCACTTAACTTCCCTGTGCTCCCAGGTTGCATCTGTAAAAAAGCTTTCAGTTTAGTGTGTCTCACCTGGTTAAACAATTGGAAAAAAGAAAAAAAGAAATTAAAATCAGATGTTTGACCTGCATAAATAATATTTGTAGCCATCTATGCTGATATCTAGACAATTTAATATTTTTGTCAATAATCCCTAGAATAAGTACTTGGGATCAAATGGTAAGGAGCATTTTACAATATTAGAAGCCAAATGATGGACCGAATGCCATAATATAGATATAGAATTGCAAAGCCACAAAATGTGGAATAAATTACCATTAGATGAGTGACATCTCCAGCATATATCATTTGGTGTAACTCCCATTTTGTAAAGTAAGGCTGGTGTTCTGTACCACAAGTGAAGAATTTTATATTGAATAAGTGTACTACGAACATCTCTAAATGTGTTATGGTAAACGGTCTGGCATTGGCTCCATTGAGATTCAGTTATATTTTCTTGCAATGCTAAGCTCCATTAAGTTTTGGCTGAAAGTGATTGATTTGGTAAATTGTTCCCCGATCATTTTATAAATTTTACTAACTAGCTCGGATGAGGTATTCCCCCTTGAAGTGATATTTAGGATGATACAAGTTATTCTGTGTTTATGCTATAATATAGGAGCTCGAATTTGTAGATATTTCCAGAAATCCTTTTTATTTATATCCCAAATGATTTGTAAATTTGTGAAAGAATTCAAAATATTACTGTTTTTGATTAAGATATCACCCAAAAATAATATATTTTTATGTTTCCATGAGTTGCAAAACAATGGTTGGCCATCTAAGGTTATACATCAGTTTCCCCATATGGGAGAGTAAAATGTAGGAACTGGATCAGTTTTTAACCATCTATGTAATTTAAGGCAGTAATAATTTGATGGAGCAATTGTAGGATTTTTTTTTATTTTTGTGGCAAAGAATTGAAAATAAAATTGGTGGGAATGTTTCCCGTTATCAAGGAGGCTTCCATATTGAGTCATAAAGGAGATTCATTATTAGGTTTATGAGGCACGAAATGCCCATAGATAGGCCATGAACCAGGGAAGAGTAAACTCACCCTGGGACCAATGGGTGCATAGCTTATTTCTACTAAATCTTGGGATATGACCTTCCCAGATAAAATTCCCTATCAATTTATCAATTCAAGAAATAAAAATAGTGGGCAAAATTAACGGTATGTTAGAAAAAAGATACAATATCTTGGGAGTAATAGACATTTTAATTACATTGATTTTACCAATTAATGTTAGGTTAAGATTTTTCCACCTTTCAAGTGTTGTTTTAATTTCTGAGAGGATAGGAGTAAGATTTGCCTCCCATATTTTCTCAGTGTCCATCAAATTTTTAATTCCTAAGTATGAAATGCCCTGGTATGCCCAACCAAAGCCGAGGACATTATTCATGAAGGGTTTACAAAATGTGTTGAGTGGTAATATTTCAGTTTGTAATTAATTGCAAGACCAGAGAGTTCTGCAAATGTATTTGGTAATTGTGTAAGTGGGTATGCAGCTAATTCTAAATCTTCTAGTAAGATTAACATATCATCAGCAAAACATAAGGATGTATATTGTGTATTGCCAGTCGATATACCTCTGATTTTGTCAGATTGGTGGAGAGCAGCTGCCAAAGGTTCTAAGGCTAAAATGAAAAGGGATAGGGATAAGGGACATCCTTGTCTAGTGCCTCTATTTAATTTAAAAGATTGAGATAGAGTAGAATTAGTAAGGACCCTTGCTGTGGGGGAGGTATATAGTAATATTATATATGAACAAAAACGATCACTAATGCCAAGGTGAGATAGAGCTAACTAAAGACAATTCCAATTCAAAGAATCAAAAACCTTTTCAAAGTCGATGGCAATAGCAACTGCATGGGATTTTAGTAATTTAGTAATTTAGCTTTATACATGAGATTGAATAAAGAACGAAGATGATCTGAACCCATCCTATCCTTGACAAAACCTGTTAGAGATGTATTAACTAATTGGGGAATGAAGGGTTTAAGACGAATAGCTAATAGACTTGTGAAAATTTTGCCATCTACATTAAGTAATGATATAGGACGATAGAGGGAAGAGTAACATCCTTATCCTTCTTGGGGAGCACTGTAATGATTGCATCCATTAAGGTTGGAGGTAGTTTTTCTAAAGTTTTGGATTCATGAAATACCTTGCACAATAAAGGGCAAAGTAAATCAACCATACTTTTATAAAACTCCACTGAGAAACCATCGCCACCAGGGGCACGTCCAGTTTTGATGGAAGAAAGTGCATGGTGAACTTCTTCTATTGTAATTGGTTTATCTAAAGAATTTATTGCATCATGTGAAAGTTTGGGGAGCGCTAATTTATCCAGAAAGATGTCAATCTGCAAATTTGCTGCAGAGGTAGTGGATGTATATAACTTTTTATAAAATGAAGACATGATCTTATTTATGCTAGGGTTATCAGTGCAAATTTGCCCAATAGTGTTTTTTAGGCCTGAGATATATCACTCCGACTGCTGTACTCTAAGTCTGTTGGCCAATAGCTTACTCCCTTTTTCATCCCACTCTCAGTACTTGTGTTTAATTCCAAGTAATGTGATTTCTGTTTTCTGGGAGATTAAATCGTTAATTTGCATACAAAGTCTGAGGATTTTGTGATGTAAAGGGGATTTAGGGTCAGGGTGTGGGATAGCTGAATATTATAATTCTTTAATTTTAAGTAAGTTCTCAAGATCTTTAAGTTGTTTTTCTCTCTTTCTTTTCCTATGTACAGAAAAACTAATGATTTTGCTGCGAAGAGTGGCTTTGAGCGCCTCCCAAGTGGTGGCCATAGACGTATCCTCTGGGTTATTGAATAAAATAAAATCCTGAGTTTGTGTTTTTAACCAAGGAATAAATTCTGGGTCTTTAACTAAGAGTGGGTCTAATCACCAGGAAGGTGATTTCAAAGGGGGGGAATTCCATAACAAGTGAAGTTTAACTGGAGCATGATCTGAAATAAGAAGGGGTAGAATATTACAGTCTATACTATTAGCCATGATAGTGGGGGAGGTTAACCAATAGTCAGTTCTACTATATGACTGATGAGTGGGGGAATAAAATGTATACTCTTTATCTCTAGGGTGAAAAAGCCTCCATATATCCACTAATCCCAGATTTTTAATTAATAATGAAAGTGCAGCAATGCTCCTCGGATGGGCATCTAATGAAGCATTGCTTCCATCAAGATTTGACTCTAATGTAAGATTAAAGTCACCACCAATTAAAATTGGGGTGTTTAAATTTAAAGAGGTTAATTGTTAGGCCAGATTGTGAAAAAATTCAGGTGTATCTGAATTCGGGGCATAAATGTTAACAAGGGTTAATGGTCCAATTATAGAATCAAAGGTAACAATCAGCCATCTGCCATCAGGGTCTTTCTTTATATTCAATACTTTCCATTTTAAACTTTTATGAATTAAGATTGCAACCCCACATTTCTTGGTTGTAGCAGAAGCGGCATAAATTTGACCAACCCAGACATTTTTTAATCTGTCGTTATCCGCCTCTAATAGTTTAGTTTCTTGTAAAAAAGGCAATTTTCGCTTTTTTTCTTTTGAGATGATTTAAAACCTGTTTACATTTGCTTGGTGCACTGAGGCCCTTGACATTCCTTGTATATAGTATTAGATCAGACATTTGAGATGAGATTTGACTAATATAGTAATCAGTAATGGTGTCCATGTCTGGAGTTCAATGCACCAAGCAAAAGAGAGGCAGACACTACAGAGCAAAAATACATGACTGATGATTGTAATCCAGTTTGAGGCAGGGGTATTAACTACTAGAATATACAAGTGAATCTGGAAAATGCCTTGGTACCACTTGTTATAAATCTCCCTAACTATTATAACAACAATAACTAACAACAAACTTATTAACAAGAACACTATAATGGTCATTTAAGATGAGCAGAGGAGTATCGGTCGGTTTATATACAGCACTAAACCAAGACCACTGCTAAGCTCTCTAGGACGTGTAGTGAAATATAAGGAGAGCAGAAAATCTGAAACTTCTTAACTACTTCTAAAGGTTGAAACTGTCTGTACAAACTAATGAATTAACAATAATGAGAAACAGTTGTTCCCATAAACAACAAACAACTAGTATCATTTGTGTTAGATAGTTAAATAATGATTTAAATTCTGAACCACAGCTGAAGGAGAGGAGAAGAGAGAGAGAGAGAAAAAAAATTATAATTTGAATCTGATAAATGTCTTATCCTTCAATGAAGTAATTTATAAGAAGAAGAAAATTAAGTACAAAGTAGGCTATTAACATCCGGATTAAGCTAAAAGAAATAGTAATCCAAAAACAATAAAGTAACAAATAGTTAAATTTCACCACTAAAATACAAAATATACCCAGTTTTGACTCTGTCTTTCAGCAATTCCTAACGTATCTTAAACTGCTAAAAAACATAATGATTATGTACCAGCTCTATAAAAGAGGGAAATTCATAAGAAATAAGCATTGTATATGCAATTAGTTCAATTTAGAGAAATAATAAATAATTTTATGAAATTAAGTCGATACTGCCAGACTTCTAGCAAGCTGAGAGAGATGTTATAAGCTATTATAAGGATTGATTGCATCTCAGTTGTTCGAAAATTGCCTGCGCACCATTCCCTGTATCAATCCGATTGCAAATGTCAGATTCCCTTTCAGGGTACATCATTTTCATTGTGACACAAGATTACTTGCATATTATCTACCTTGCCTAGTTTACTTAGGCAGAACATATAGTAGGAACTGTCACACAGTAAACTTACGAGACCTACTGTACATTAAATGGTTAACGAGGACCATATTTACTGGTGAGCTTGCCGCATAGGAGCTCAAGTCTCAAACTGTATGTTTACAACTTATAACTCGCTAATTTGAGTTAATGGCATAGTATATTAGATAGGAACCTATTAGCATCCGTGAAAAGATCCAAATTTACTAATGCCATATTCTGCTAAATACAAGCAAGAGACAACGAAAAGCCTGATTAGGTTGTCCTCTTTACGGTAACTGTATCTGATTTATTCTTCCCTCTGCTACAGCATTTTTTCTTTGGTGGCTCCAGAGATTTTTGTGGTGAGCTCGCTACTGCTACTGTCCACAAAACATCAGCAGATTCTTCCTCAGCTTCAGGGACACTCCGCAATGCCTCTATAATAACTGAGTCTCCGTTATCGACAGATCCTTGTTGAGCGACCTGAATATCCTTCAGAAGCTCAAATTTGTTACTTAAGGGTATGGGTGATGAAATTATAGCACTGGTATGAGGCTCAACGTTTTTTACATTTGTTGATTTCTGTATGCAGCATTGAAGTTTACAGTTAATGGATTTAAATGATTTTTTTTCTAGCAATCGGACAGATTGCCTCATGTTTAAATCTGCGAGAGGCTCCGAGATGGTGGTGTTTAAGTCAGCAGGCTCTGAAGCAGTATGAGCACTGGAGTCTGGGCTATCATTAGTTTTGCTAGAGTGGCTTAGAGATGCACCCTGAGTATCTGATGTGCTTATCAGGGGTAACTCAAATCTGCTCAGGAAAGACATCAGTGATTCTGGGGTGTTATAATCTTTATGGGAGCTACTGCTGAATACTCGCATTGTTGCAGGGTAACGCATCGAGAATCACAGTCCCCATTGGTGCATCAGTTTTTGAGCCGGTGTAAAGGCTTTTCTTTTATTTAAAACCTCCTTTGAAAAGTCTCGAGATATGTATACTTGGTGATATTGCCAGGTAAGGTGCCCAGTTTCTCTGGCTTTCTGTAAAATAAGTTCAGTGTGTGCAAAATTCAGAAATTTGGCCACAGTTGGTCTGGGACTATAGTTGGGAGGAGGTTTAGGGCCTGATGAATGATGTGAACGCTCAATAGTTAGGTTATAGTCATCAGGAAGATTAAGCATGATTGGTAAGACATGCAGTTAAAAAGTAGTAGTGTCTTTTGATTCAGAATTCTCAGGAAATCCAAAGAATCGCAAGTTATTCCTTCGACTTCTGTTTTCAATATCTTCAATTTTGTATTGAAGCTATTTGATAGTACGATCTTGCTCCCTGATAGTAGCTTTTAGATCTTGCATAGATGTCTCATTCTGCCTAGTTTTGAGCTCTGTATTGGCAAGTTGAGAGTCTATATTCTTTAGTGTGGTGGTATTATGCTGTGTTGTGATTTTTAGATCACTTATATTTGTAATTAATTTCTGAAACATGGTTTCAGTTTTATCCTGGGAAGCCATTTTTTCTGCATTTTCAGCCATGATTTCGGGCCTAAGGTTGTGCTTCCAGTAGAGGTCTGTTAGAGTATAGCTCAGTATAGATGAAGTATAATAAAATATACCTTGACAAAGTGCTGTATTGTGGTCCAGAGCACTTGATTTTCTAGTTTGTCTTGCAGAATTGACTTAGATGGCTGAAGATGATGCCAGATTGTTTATTGAATATCAGAGCTCAGGATTCAGACCTTCATATTTGTTCAGAATCAGGCCACGCCCCGCCAAACATTTATCATGCTTTAAAAGCGACAGTGATGCTTATACTTAAAACTGCAGAGGGTGGGGTTATTCATGTCACAACAGATATGTGGACCAGCACTCAAAACATAGATTACATGCCTCTTACTGCTCACTGGGTCACGTTTTGTAGTGCTTCTTCAAAAACAATGACACCCCAAAAGATAGTGCTGCTGCATATAAAGAAATTTGGACAAAGTCATACGGCTGCAAACATCTTGCAGGAACTAAATGACCTCCCTTGATGAATGGGTTTATTCTCATGGTCCCTAAAATGTGGCTTCATAGTAAGTGACAATGGAATCAACATCTTGAAAGCAGTACAGGATGGAGGATTTCTGAATGCTTCTTGCGTCGCGCATTATTTGCATTTAATTGTCATGGGGTTTCTCAGCAATGAAACACAAGTGGATGGAATAATTGCTGTTTGCAAAAAAATTGTGACTCACTTTTCACATTCAACCAAGGCTATACGGACATTGTCCAAACTGCAAAAAAAAAACACATGCTGCCCCAGCAAAAGCTGATTCAAAATGTTTCCACTCGTTGGCACTCAACACTTTATATGCTGCAGCACCTCTTGGAGCAAAAGCAAGCTGTACACGAGTATTGCTCCAGTTACATTATTGGAGATGGCATTATGCTGTCTGTGCTGCAGTGGAAATTAATGGAGACAGTGTGCTGCATCCTAGTTCCTTTTGAGATAGCTACAAGGGACAAGTCTTCTGAAGGAGCATCTGTGAGTCAGGTTATCCCACTCATAATGCTGCTTTCACATCATCTTAGTGTTCTAAATCTACAGATAGAAAAAGACAGATCTGAAGCTCAGACAACATGTCGGCTGTATCATGGGAATCTCGTAAAGAGAATGAGCGAGCGCTTCAAAACCAATGACAAATTAGTTGCAATGACGAAATCAAAACACTACATCCTTGCAACTCTCTTATATCCCAGGTTCAATGCTATACATCTTCCAAAAACAGATGACATAGAACAGTATAAATGTACTGTATGTTGCTAGATGAGCTGCAGCACTCACAGGAGTCAACCACAGACATGCACAGTACACTCAGGTTGTGATCGCCACAACATGCAGGCTCATCTTCACAAAGGGATACAGAACTGGAAAAGTCACCAAACATTAACAGTAGTTATTCCACAACTGCCACTTCTTCAACCCTTAGTAGCAAGCTAAATCTGTGGCAAAACCTTTCCCAAATTGCTGCCATACCAGCTTATGCTGATTCCTCTTCTGAGCATTCTCTGTCCATCATGGTAGATAGTTACCTGCAAGAACTGCCTATTCCTATTGATGCATGCCCTTTTGAATACTGGAGATCAAAAAAGTTGATTTGGACAGAGCTGTATGATGAAACCTGTAAATATCTTGGTTGTCCTGCAACAAGTGTCTCTTCAGAACGCATGTTTAGTACAGCTAGCAATATTGTGACAGGCACCAGAAATAGGTTGCTGCCAGAATATGTACACACATTAACTTTTATTAAAGTTTAATAAGTCAAGATTTTCATAGCCCTACAAGAGTATGCAAACTGATCCTAAAGTGACTGATGTTGTGGATGATGGTGGTGATGACCACTCAGATGGTGGTAGCTGGTAAATACTGTGTGGGACAGAGTCTCTCTATGGACAAAAAAGGAAACTTTTATAGACTATGATGACTTGGGTTGTCTCTCTCCTTTCTCGATCTACTACCTTAGACTATATACACCCCAAAACTTTCACCATTTCATGGCAAATTGCTTTGAAGCTAGGGTCTAAAGTCAGCAAGTTTTATATACACTGCAATTTTAACATCAGTGGGAACAGGCCCAAATTTGGCATAAAAGGGACACTGTCATGTCAATCATTTCTGTATCATATTATTTATAGTTAAAATGCAAACATATATTTTTGAATTTACCTTCTGTGACTTTGTGGTGCATCAGTATGGGCTGGGACCAGGGGCGGTCTATTTTTTTAGTTTTAAAGAGGCAGTATAGCATAGTGGTTTAAGGCTCTGAGCTGCAAATCTGGAGACCTGGGTTTGAATCCCACAGCCCCCACTTGCATACTGTGTGACCCTGAGCAAGTCACTTAACTTCCCTGTGCTCCCAGGTTGCACCTGTAAACAAGCTTTCAGCTTCATGTGTCTCACCTGGTTAAACAATTGGAAAGAAAAAAAAAAACAAGTTCTAATTGGTAGCTGTTAATTATGTTTTCAATTACAGAAATGTTAGCCATAAACCAAAATGATCCATATGTAACTTACTTTACTGAATGAAAAGTGATGGGAAAAACTGTATTTTGTATTGTTATGTTTCTGTGGGTAGCATCCTGTTACAAGTCTCTTCTGGGAAACAGTCATCTGGAGTTTTACGTATGTGATGGTTGAGCACATATCATTCTGTAAGCATAGGTCTCATACCACAATAGCTTATGTTTAACATTTTGTTGTACACAAACCTTGGCATAATAGCAACAACTCTCAAATTACTGGTTCCATGAAGAGAACTGTACAGAATGTTGTCCATAAGAAGAAAGCAATAGAAAAGACCGTTTTTCACATGTGTTGTTTATTAAGGAACAAGTAAGTATGGCTCATTTGGAGTCAAGACTTTCATTTTTCTTGAGTAAGCATGGGATAGTTTTAACATTTGAGACCTGGAGGAGGGTAGAATGGGTGCTGGAGGGTGGGTAAGGTTTGGAGGTTAGTTTTAATATGGATACAAGAGGGAGAAAGATGACATGGACGCTAGTGCATGGGTGAGGATTGGGGGTTGGTTTTAACATGGATGCAGGAGGGAGAAACATGGCATAGTTGTTAGTGCATGGGTGATGGTTGGGGGAGTGGGTTTAACATGGGTGCAGGAGGGAGAAGGGTGACATGAATGGTAGTTCATGAGTAAGTGTGGGGGTAGTTTAAACATTTGGGTGAGGAGGATGGTGGAATATGTGCTTGAGGGTGGGTGAGGGTTGGAGGTTGGTTTTAACATGGGTGTAAGAGAGTGGCATGGGTGCTACTGCATGGATGAGGGTGGTGGAAGAAAAGTGGAATGGGTGCTGGAGGTGAAAGGGGGGTGTTGTTTTAGTCCTTTCATTTACAGATTTATGATCAGCAGGGGATGGTGAGGAAAAAGATGATGACAGACCAATGGTATGGGAGGGCTGTACCGATTGCCCACTGTGGAACCTACTATATATATGTGTGTATATATATATTTATATTTATATATATATATATTTCTTCTTATTAAGTACATTGCGAACTGCTGCCACCTAGCACAAGTGTCCTGTCCTGTTTAAAAAAGAAGAAAGGAATCAGAAATAAAAGAAAATCTGCATCAGCAGTTTTTACAGAATGTGACCAATCATAAAGTGTTTTTGCTTTACAAGTAGTGATAATTTGATGCATAATGGGATTGACAGACACTGTCCCTTAAACATCACATGCCAACAGTTACAGCTACATTAAATGTTCCTTAAGTTAGTATGTGGTGAGGAAACCACTTTTTTATTTATGTGACTGAAATACAGATTTTATTAACGTATTAGCTGGAAAGATGCATTATCTTCAAAAGTTATATGTATTACTTCAATTTGCCAACAAGAATGTTTGTATATGTATGCATTATCTTAGAAAATCGCATGCATTTTTTGCCGATTGCCATATTTTTTTTATTTAAATGTCTTGACTGACTGTGTTATGACAGAATATGTTTTGCAACAGTTCCATGTGCTGCGGCTGCAGTACCTTGACTTGACTTTGTTATAAAAGCTTTCTTTTGAACATAGCAACTTTTGATTTATTGATTTAAAACAGAAAGCAGCAAATAGCTGAGATTAGGTAATATCAGTTAGTTTTTCTCATAATTCATGATGATGAGTATATATAACTGAGTACATAAATGGCTAATGTGCCACTTTTTTTTCACTAAGGAACTATGATGCAGCTGCAGCAGGAAAACTTTTAACATATTGGTGGGTGGGTAGGCCTGTTAGGTAAGTTGCTGGTTTTAGCAAACAGAAGAAACCATAGATAAACCTAGTTGTATTCCCATCAATGTCACACATGATAATTTCTCTCTGCCCTTGTATTGAACAGTTTTTCCTTCACATGTATTTCATTACTATCTTCATTACTGGCAGCACAATTAAAAAATAGGGTTCGAGTTCTAAAAAGTTATAAAAAAGATTAAAACCCTAGAACTTTTTCAAAAGTTCTAGACTAGAACTAGAACCCAGAACTTCGGAGGGTTCTGACAACCCTACGCCAGACCCCCACCACAACCACATGCACCACACATTGACTTGCCTTCTTTTCACAAATCATCTGTCTGTGCCCATCTCACCCCCATTTCCCCTTCACACCCACCACACAATCTCGTAAACACTAGCTCCACTTCTCTCTCCCCTCACCTCTCACATTTAAAAAATAAACATCATGATTGTATGGCATCACTACTAGCAGAGGAGAATGAAATTGGAAAACAGGGAAGATTTCAGAGTAGCTATAGCACGCAATCATGTGCCAAATGAATAGACATCAAAGGTCATAAAGAGTGAAACAAATGTTTTTGTATATTTTGGTTGGATATGTAGATTGTGAAAAAGGCTGACTATAACATTGAGTTGCTTGTGGAGCTGCTGTCGAATGTGGAAGCAAGAAAAAGTGAGTGTCTGGGAAATAAATCCATGCTTTACTAATACAGCTATCACTGAAATGTTTTTTTTTTCATTTATTAAAATGAATTCAGTCTTTTGTGCATTCACTTTGTGCAGCACTGTACTGAGAAGGATTTCTTTGGGATGGTCCACCTATCTGTACCGAGTCATCTGTGAGTTTAACATTTCTTTGGAATATCCATCCCAGTCTTCTTTGGAGGTATCTCAGTCATCAGGTCACACTGTAGGAACTTCACCGTTGGTGAAGCAGGATTCACACGGAAAATTTTCAGCAGTACAATGGGGGCTGCCCACACTGACATCATAAAGGCATGAGCGAACCTGCTCCCTCCTCATTTATTTCCCACCGTCATCTTGTTTACATGGGTCTCCGCGGAAGCTCGATGCAGTTTTGCACCAGTTTTCGCCTGCGGCTTTTTCATACCTACTATTTTAAGATCTCGTTTTATTAAGAAATTCCTTTATTTTGTTTATGCTGAGAGTTAATCCTTTGACGTCTGTCTTCTGTCGCTGTCGCTGCCGCTGCAGAAAGTAGATTATCTCTACAGACGAACAGTATTTCTGTGTTTGCTGTCTTGGACCTCACCATGAAGTCTCGGACTGTGAACTCTGCCAGAAGTTTAATCAAACAACCTTCAGGCGACACAAAAAGGCACTTAAAAATTTCTTGATGGAGCAACAGGTAGCCAGTTCTGGGCAGGTGTCCTCTGGGGTCCCTGCTTCCCAGTCATCAGCAGGCTCATTGAGCTCCCAGGCTGCTAAGGCCCGAGACAAATCCTCGGGGAAAAGTCATAAAAAAGACTGAGATCCCACTCCCCAACGGCCTCTCCTTCCTTGTTTGCGGGTTCTTTGTTGGCTGCAGCTGCGCCGATGCACATATCTGCTGTCCAAGTCTCTGTTCCTACCAGACCCATACTGACAGTACCCTTCCTCGTTGATAATGGGGTCGTCATCGACAGCTCTCCCATTATAGCATGATGCTTCTGCAGGCCCTCGGGCTGCAGGTGCTTTGGGCTCTCGGGGCCCATCTGGCAGGTCATCGCTCCCTGCATCATTGACCCCTCCTCTGTGTATGAAGTCTTCAATTTTTGTCAACCTCAATGAAATTTTGACTAAATTCACTTAGATGATAGTCTACTAGTTAGGCGCATACAAGCCTACATCACCTGTGCCATTCACAGCACCATCATTGTTGACCCCATCTCGGAGGTCACGTGCCACCCTCCACAGACCGTGCCTCAAGCATCGGACCTTAATCTGAAAGATGTCCACGTCGAGGAGGAGTACCATCTTGACTTATTCTTCCTGATGAGGAAGAGGATGAGGAAGAACCCCTCTCCTCAGACAGATCCACAGCCTCCTTAGTCAGCGAGGATTCTATCAAGCACACTCCTAGGTTTTCTCCAGAGGACCCTTCCTTCTTCAGTATCATGAAGCAGTTGTCCTCAGCCATAGGCTTCTATACTGAAGAGGAGGATGCCACTGGAAAATATTTGAGGGGATTTGCTGAAGATCCCAGAGTCTCCTTTCAAGCTCATTGCTTTTATTTTCCCTGCTTTGAGAAATGCTATAACTGCAGCCTGGCACAGACATGACATGGTAACAGCTATGTCCTGCAGAGCAGATAAACTTTATCATGTCCCTTAGAGGTTTCCACATTATGCTGCCCAGCCTGAAACAGATTCAGTGGTCATAAAGGCAGCTCATGACAGGGCTAAGGTACCCAAGCACCTTAGCTCCCTTCCCCCAGACAAAGAGTCATGCAGAATTGATCTTTGGGGCAAGAAGGTTTATGCCTCCTCCACCTGCAATCCCCCCACCAGCCCCCCTTGTTTAACTGGCTGGGCTGCTCCTCTCACCGCAGACATCTAGGGGCAAACGAGAAGGGTGGGGGTTTACATAAGTGAATACAGATTTGGAAAACAGAGAAATGGCCACCATTAGGCTAGGTGACCCAGAACAGTCAAACCCAAGTGTGGCTACATGGCACACACCTGGGGGGACCAATTACCATGGCCAGCAACCCAGGTCCCAGAGAGAAAACATTAGCTCACAATTATGCTAGGTTTGCAGTTCTGGACAGGGGTACCCAAGTAAATCCAGACACAAGGAAGCAATAACAATACTGTCCAAACCAGGTTGGGATTCTAGAGTGTGGCTTTTATTCATGTAACAAAGTAGGAATAATCACAAAGCGAAGATGGACCTCAACAGGACTACACATACTGGTAATGCAGAGTCTCCAAAGTACAGACGTTCCTGACATTTCCATTTAGCATAGGCTGAAGTAGCACAAAACAGTGAACACCCTGGTTCTGAAATGGAGATTGGCACACATGGCCAGAACTGGTACATTTCCCATTGACTAGGCACACACGGCAAGTACTAGGACACTTTCCCATATTTCATGAGGAATAAAGGTGGTGCACATGACCACAAAGGAGCACATCCAGGCTCAAGAACTGTCAGAACCTACTGTACTGGGGTAAACTGAGAGAAAACAACCCACATCCAGGGATAACTACTTCCATTAGGCATTGGCCAGATGCATGAAATAAAAAAGTACTGGTGCCCAAACTGAACCTGGAGAGGTAAACAGGGTCACTCCAGATGGGGGTCTCCACCTTTTTCTTCTGAGTTTATACTCAGCCATTCATCTGGTTAAAAACACCACACAACTGTAGAGTACTGTAGATGCTGTCTTAAAATGTATATCACATTTAATATACTACACACACCTCAGAGGTGTCAGAAGTTAAAAATTCTGTACTTGGATGGTCACATACTGGACTCCAACATAGGCAGACACTTTTAAAACAGAAAAAGTCTGGGTGACTGAGTCCCTTTGTCAGAGAAATTTACCCCAAGGTATTGCAGGTGCCCCTCCTGGGCTTACTCAGAAGAAAAATTGTACTCAAAACAAATGAAGATGTCCAAGGCAGCTTCACCAAGCAGAATGGATTGAGGGGATTGCCCCTGAACCCTGAAGATTGCCCCCATCCCTCCTGGGATGGGGCAAAGGAAAACCCACTTAACAAGGTCTCCACCACTTCAGACACTGTCGTCTGTGTTCTTCTTCTAGGGTGAGAACAAACTACCCAAAACTAAAGAGGTAGCTCTCTGTCAGAGCTAAATGAGGAGCTGCACAGCAAGCTGCAGCCTCCTCCTGGAAGACTCACTCACAGATTACTGAACTCTAGCTGACAACTGCTTGCCAGAGTGTGGCTTGTGCCGCTGAAAGAGCTCTAAGATTGCATCATCACTCCAGCTCAGCTGAAGCTGAAAACAGAGTGTAGCAGTGTGAAACCCATTTACCTGACATTTCACAAGCTGCCTTCCCTGCCTGCCACTGATTCTAACTGGCATTATAGTAACCCCTGGGAACAAGGTGGTTACACACCCTTTGGCTGAGGATTGACAGCTACTTGTCCCATATGGTGAAGTACCAGAATACCAACTGGAAGAAGGGCAAGGCCACTGCACAGGCCCTTCAAAAAGATACCCAGAAGCAGGAGGTTCTCAGATGTTTGCAGACCGCTGAGGATGTTAGCAAGCACCTCCTGTGGGCCCTCCATGATATCTCGGACACTGTTGGCTGCTCCATAGGAATTCCTGGCTAAGGGTCTCTGGCTTTTCTGTTGATGTCCAACAGAAGGTGCTTAATACTCCCTTCAGTGGCTCTAAGCTCTTTGGGCCAGATGTTCAGGTCATCATTAATGACTTGCAGACATCTGGCAGGGCTGTCAAATCTGTCCACTCGCTCTATCACACACAACCTAAGAGCAGACAGCACCCTCCCTTTTGCAAGGCGTCCAGTAGGCCAGGAGTAGCTTCTCGGCCCCAGGGCAAACAAAGAGCCTCTGTCACCTTGCCCGCCCCCTCCACTGCTGCGTCCTAGAGGTGATGGACCAGCCCCAGTAGATGGATCTGCCTCTGCTTGACTCCTTGCCAGGCCCCCCTCTTCTCGTCCCTGACGATGAGGTGGTGGTCAGTTCCCCTCCACCTCAATCAGTGGAGAACCATCACGTCAGATGCCTGGATTCTTCAAAGGTGAAACACTCTGGAGCTCTCTGAGCAACCCCCAAAGACTCCACCTCTGCCCTCCAACTACCCCCCAGCCCACCTGTCTGTTCTCCTGCAGGAGGTACAGTCTCTTCTGCACAAACAGACCATTGAGCCAGTGCCCAGGTGCCAGAGAAACAAGGGGTTTTATTCCAGGTTCTTCCTGGTCCCCAAAAAGACAGGGGATCTGAGGCCCATCTTAGACCTAAAGGAGGCAGTATAGTGCAGTGGTTTAAGGCTCTGAGCTGCAAACCTGGAAACCTAGGTTTGAATACCACAGCCCCCACTTGCATACTGTGTGACCCTGAGCAAGTCACTTAACTTTCTTGTGCTGTCAGGTTGCACTTGTAAACAAGCTTCAGCTTAGTGTGTCTCTCCTGGTTCAAAAAAAGTAAAATAAAGGACCTCAGTCTGTATGTCCAATACAAAAAGTTCCAAATGGTAACTTTGCCAGATCTAATGCGTCTTCTCAAGAAAGGTGACTGGCTGTTTTCTTGGACATGCAGGATGCTTACCTGCACATCTCAGTGGTTCCTCCCCACAGGAGGTTCCTCCAGTTTCTTTCCCAGGGTAAGCATTACCAGTTCAAAGTATTGCCCTTTGTTTTGTCTTCTGTGCCACAGGTCTTTATCAAGTGCTTAGCAGCAGTAGCCGCGGCTCTCAGAAGGAAGGGGGGCTGTAGGTTTCCTTTATCTGGATGATTGGATCCTAAAGGCCTCATACAGGGAACAGCTCCTAGGGACTTTGTCGAGAACTCTTCAGTTATTTCTCTCCCTGGGCATTACAGTTAACCTGTCCAAGTTGATCCTGGTTCCATCCCAAAGGCTGCAATATATCCCCTGGGAACTACCAACCAATCTCCATTCTCCCCTCCCCCCGCCAAAGCCCTGGAAAAGATAGTGGCGGACCAACTTTCTGACTACCTCACAACCCACAGTCTACTCTGCAAGGAGCAACATGGTTTCTGCTCAGGCCATAGCACCACCACGGCACTCCTCGAATTCTCTAACTTCCTCCACACTGCACTTGACAAGGGCCAGCTGGCAGGAGCCGTGTTAATTGATCTCTCCAAGGCCTTTGATATAGTCAGTCACCCCCTCCTGCTTGACTCCCTCCAGCAAGTGGGCTTCTCCCAAGGCCCTTCCAATTGGTTCATGAGCTACCTCTCCTCAAGGGCACTATGCATCAAGATCAACACTACACTCTCCAGTACCCGCCCTGTCCGCTTAGAAGTCCTGCAGGGCTCCATCCTGGGGCTGCTACTTTTCAGTCTGTTCCTGAATGCACTACCCAACTCGTGTGACGGCAAGGTTCTACTCTGTGCAGACGACACCATCCTCTGTGCATCCCACACCAACCCCACCAGTCTGCAGACCTCCCTCCAGCACTCCTTCAGTCAGACCGAACACTGGTTCATGGATCATAGACTCATCATGAACCTGAAAAAAACCAAGGCCATGATATTTGCCCACCACCAAAGTAAACTAAAAAAATCTCCCTTGCAGATCCTCTCCAGCTCCCTCCAGCCCAATGAACTAGTCACCTCATATAAATACCTAGGCAAACTTCTGATGCAGCTCTCACCTTCCGTGCTCACATAAATGCTCTCACGTCTGCGACAAACGCACACATCGGCCTCCTCTACCACCACAAAGACTGCCTGCCACCTGAAGCCCTCTGGCTTGCCATCACCTCATCAGTCCCGTCCTTATTTGATAATGGTCTGTTGATATATGCAGCTGCAGATGACACCGCCCTCAGCAAAATAAAAGTGTCCATCAATAAAGCATGCAGGATTCTGTCCAGTGCTGACCAGCTAACACACACTTGCACCCTCTACTCCCTCACTCAAATACTCAGCTTCAACGAAAGCCTACCATACCAGTCCTGCCTCATGGCCAAAAAGACCCTCCTCAGACTAACGCCACCTGGAGTTGCATCATCTGTCCACCACTCAACTCCCACCATCTCCACTAGCAGCACCGATAAACCCTCTCTAGCAGTCCCATGGGTAAGGACCTCCCTAGCCCAAAGGACCTTCTCCTACAGGACCCCATCCAGGTTCAACTGCCTCCTGTGAGTGTCACTAGCCTCCCTAAAATTGGTGCATTCAAAGTCATCCTGAGGAGCCACATACTCACAATCCACACCTATAGGTGCCCTCAACGGTGAGCTGCCATCCATCCATCCAGAACTGTATTTATGACCAAGTTAACTCTAACAGCAAAGTCTTGCTCCAAGACTTCCGAAATTGTTCATAAAGTAACGTGCCTACTGCCATATGAAAATGCTTAGCTAAACCACTCTATAGACTACTAGATAGGCTTAGCTAAGCCACTGTATAGGCTACTACGTAGGCTCACTGCCTCCCTGTATACATTGTTGTTTTCCTGCGCATAACAAAATTATGTATAAATGCCATAACTCTTGATCTGTACTGTTTCAACCATGCAACTTGATGTTATAACTGAATGTATGTATTTTACCTAATGTGTCTTAGTCTGTACTCACGACGTGGAGTCTTTGGAAATGAGTCTCTGACTCAAAGGGTTGTAATTCCAATCTCTGACAAATAAATAAAATAAATATAGGGGTGATTCAAAATTCAGCACAGGGGAAGGCTTTCCTGCCTCAAAACAGGGTGGAATGCCTTATTGCCCAGGCTCAGGAGGTAGCTCAGAGTCGTTATATCCCTGCTAGGGTGTATCAGAGGCTGTTGGGCCTGATGGCAGCAGCCATTCCCACTGTTCCACTGGCCAGATTCCACATGCTCACCCTCCAGTGAACTCTCCGAGTACAGTGGGATCAGCAAATTGACAATCAGGTCATTTAGTGCTGGTCTCCTCCCCAGTCCGCAAAGTGCTCCAGTGGTGGATGGATCCCCTGAACCTGTTACAAGTGGTTCCATTCCAGATCTCCTCTCCACAGCAAATCCTCACCATGGATGCCTCCAGCTTGGGCTGGGGGGGGTGCATTGGGTCCCTTTCAGACTCTGGGCTCTTGGTCCCAGATTGAAACCTCCCTGCATGTCAGTGTCCTGGAGATGCGGGTGGCCCTGTATACCATACAGGCCTTTCAAAACCATCTCCTTCCGGGTCAGCTGCTGATTCAGTCAAATAATCTCAGCATAGTGTTCTACATCTACAAGCAGGGGGGGAAGCACTTGGACCCCTTATGCAGGGAGGCGGCCTAACCCTCTCAGTGGTCCATGTCCTGAAAGTGCTGAACACTGTGGCAGACAGCCTCAGCTGGACTCAGTCCAGCATGCACGAGTGGGAACTCATCTCATCAGTTGCAGAAGATTTATAGATTTATTCGACGGATGGGGTCATCCAGAGTTGAACCTTTTTGCATTCCCACTCAATGCAAAACTGCCTAGTTTTTGCTCATTCGATCCAGGGCCTGGAGTTTTCTAGTGAGACGCATTGCCCTCTCCTGGAGTGGGAGGTTCCTTTATGCCTTCACTCCATTTCCTCTGATTCAGAGGATGCTAATCAAATTACAGATGGAGGGGGCCAGCACGATTCTTGTAGCCCCATTCTGCCCTCACCAGATCTGGTTTCCATTGCTACAGCAGCTGGCGGAGGAGCCTCTGGTCCCTCTCCCCCCTCTACAGAAACCTGCTGACCCAGGCTTAGGGGACCCTGGTCTATCCCAGCCTGAGGTCCCTTGATCTCCATGCTTGGTTCCAGTACTCCTTCCTCAGTGTGCACCTTTTGGCTATCTTGGGTTTCCATGAGCTTGTGGGTGACGATACCATATCTCAGCTGGATGTTTCTTGTACCTTTTTGAGGGGCATCCTGCATCTGAAACCCACAGTCCATTCACCTGTCCCGGCTTGAGACTTGAATTTTGTTTAGGAGAAGTTGACCCTGTCTCCCTTTGAGCTAGCTGCAACTTGTGAGCTACGCTTTCTTTCCTGGAAAGCGTTATTTTTAGTTGCTATTACTTCTGCTCAAAGAATTTCAGAGCTTCAGGCCCTCTGTGGCGAGGAGCCTTACTTGATTTTTCGCAAAGACAGGGTGTCTTTTCACATGAATCCTAAGTTTCTCCCCAAGGTGGTGTCTGAGTTTACACTGAACCAATCTATTTACCTTCCTGTTTATTTTCCCCGAGTGTGCCAGTCCAGGGGAAGCACTGCTCCATATGTTAGATGTGCACAGAACTCTGAAATATTGCCTGCTCTGAACCAAGGAATGCAGAAAGTTGAAGCAGTTGTTTCTTTCACCCCAGGTAGAGAGGGCAATCAGGTTTCTAAACAATGTTTATCTAAATGGTTGGCTAATTGCATTGTGTTCAGCTACAACAAGTACGGCAAAGAGTTGCCTGGAGCGATAAAGGCTCATTCCACAAGAGGCATGGCTACCTCTGTGGCTTGTTTTTGTGGGGTCTCAGCCACTGATATTTGTGCAGCTGCCACCTGAAGTACTGCCCATACTTTCAGCAAGCATTACAGTCTGGACATTGCTTCAAGAGCCTGTGTTGGATTTGGCAGGGCTGTGCTGCGGGGCCTCCTGTCTTAAGTTTATGGTTGGCCTTCCTACCAGACTGTCTTTCGGCTCCTGTAACTGCTTGGGACTTGTTCCTATGGTGTGATCTGATGACTGAGCTACCCCTGAAGAAGCTAGAACAGTTATGTAAGAACTTACCATAACAGTAGATCTTAGAGGGAATCTCAGTCATCAGGTCTGTTTTCCCCTCCCACCATCCCTCTTCTTGGGGTTCTTTATTGGAACTGGCTATGTGTTGTATTCAGCCTTTCACATAGGCCTGGGCACTTCTCTCTCTCTCTCTCTCTTCATTTCCCCATGGCTAGAGCTATGCTCCTTTGTCTCTGGGGCAAAGAACCGAGGAGGGAGCGGGGCCGCTCATGCCTTATTAGGGTTGATGATGTCAACAGATGACGTCAGCGTGGGTGGCCCCAGTTGTACTGCTGAAAATCTTCCGTGTGGATCCTGCTTCACCAGTGGTGAAGTTCCTACATTGTGACCTGATGACTGAGATCCCCTCGAAGATCTACTGTTACAGTAAGTTCTTACATAACTAATCTTTTTTTGAGTGGTTGTGAGTGGGAGTTGGTGTGAGAAAGCACTGTGGATTGGAGCTCTGTGAGTGACTACAGCATTGAGGCATTACTAGCTTTAGTGTTCAATTGACTCTAGTTTTTAGTTTATCAGCAGGATTAGTCACTTGGCAAGTGGTCAATGGTTAGCTGTATAGGTGCAGCTATCTGTTTCCTGTTGGACTGATAAACTGTACTAACTGGGCTTCAAGTTTATTGCAGGAAAGACTCCGTTGAGCAAGCTGATTCACAAGGCGGTCCTGAGGCACATACACATACAGTGCGCAATTACATAGACAGGAGATATAAAACATAGAACAACAAAGAAAAAAAATATATAATACAAGAGGTATACACAATAGAAGTCCTTATGCTATATATGCAGTACATTCCAGCTTTAACCTTGCCCTAAATTATGCAACACATTTCAGCTTAATAAGTAGAGGGCCAGTTGGTACCTAGGAAGTTGACTTATGCTAGCCTAGTAGCACCTACATATGTCTTTTAATTTAGAGATAGCTAGTGTTTTGTAGGAGTTAATTGATACTATGCTGGTTAGCTTCAGCATGGCTTGTAGTTGGTTCCAAATGTTTGGGAGGGCATACGAGACAGCTCTTTGGCCAGCTGTGGTACGTGTCCTGGGAACATCTAGTAGGATAAGGTCGGATTTCCTTAGGGAATAGGCGCTATGCAAGATGAGTATGAGAGACATTAAATAGACAGGCAGTTTGTGGAGTAGTAATTTGAGGGTCCAAATGCCAGGATGTAGGAGGCGTCTGGTGGCAAGAGAGGTCCACCCAACTGCTGCATAAAGATCACAGTGGTGGGTCCTGTACGCAGAGTTAGTAATGAAGCGAAGAGCACGGTGATAGAGTACGTCCAGTTTAGATAGGCTCAGGGTTGGGGAGGAGATAAAGATAATGTCTCCGTAGTCAAGCAAGGGAAGGAATGTTGCTTGACAAGTCTTTCGGGTCGCGAGATAAAAGAGGGTCCTATTTCTAAAGAAGAAACCCAAGCGTGCTCTAAGACTCTTTGATAGATCCTCAATGTGGTCGTTGAAGGAAAGCTTGTTGTCTATCCACATACCTAGATATTTAAATTTAGGTACGACTTCCAAGGGTTCACCTAGGGAGGTAACTATCAAGTTTTTAGGTGGGGTAGGTAGGGCACCAGACAAGGCAAGTCTCGAGAAAATCATTGTCTTGGTTTTTTTGGCATTTAAGAGAAGCTTGGCATTGATAAGGTTGCTTTCTAACTGGATAAAGTCAGCTTGGAATGCTTCCCTGACTTCAGTTAAGGACGTGCCTGATGCGTACAAAACCGTATCATCCGCAAAGAAATGTATGCTAGAGTTCTTTATGTGGCAGTCAAGGTTGTTGATGTACAGGGAAAAAAGGATTGGTCCTAGGATGGAGCCTTGAGGGACTCCTCTGGCAACTGGAAGGGGGGCGGATAATAGGCCATCAGCTTTGACTTTTTGTATCCTTCCTGTGAGATAACTGTTAAACCACTGTAAGGTAAGTGGAGTGGCACCTATGTAGGCAAGACCGGTGATTAGGAGGTGATGGTCTACAGTGTCAAAGGCCTTACTGAGGTCTAGAAAGACTGCACCAGTTACCTTCTTGGTGTCCATAGCATGGATCCAGTCATTAGAGACTTTAGCCAAGGCTGAGATGGTACTGTGCTTCGACCTGAAGCCAGATTGGGCCGGGTTTAGGAGTGAGTGCGCTTCAAGGTGATTTTTTAGTTGGTTGTATATAAGTTTTTCCAGCACTTTGGAGAGAACGGGCAAGATAGAGATAGGATGGTAGTTGTTTAAGTCACAAGGATCTCCTGATTTGAAGAGAGGAAGAATATGAGCAGATTTCCAGCAGGATGGAACAGTGGCTGTGGTAATCGAGAGGTTGAAGATGTGAAGGATGGGGGGCTGTGAGCTGGGCATAGCCTAACCGCAAGAAAAATGATTCAAGACCATCGTCCCCTGCACTTTAAACCACTTAAAACCACAGTGACTGTAATGCCAATTCATAAACACACAAAGGCATAACTGCAACACTGTTATGCTGCAGAGCAAAAGTTAGTTACTTTACTATGTAGCCGATTGTCCGTCTTTGCGGCCTAATGCAGTGCAGTTAACAAAGCCATCATTTTTCAAGGCACAATGTTTTAAATGTTTAAATGTCTGCAAGTTGAAACAAACAGTCATTGCACTGCTTTGATGTAGGTCCGTCTTTGCAGCTCACCTAATCCACTATGACCACAGATGCAGTCACAAGTGTCCTGAGTTCTGATGCCTCAGCATATCTCACCTAGATCAGTACATTTTTTGTTCTGTAAAAATGTACTCAGGACACTTCTGACTGCATCTGTGGACGTAGTGGATTAGGCAATTGAGCCGCGAAGACGGACCTACATCAAAGCAGTGCAACAACTGTTTGTTTCAACTTGCAAACATTTAAACATTTAAAACACTGTGCCTTGAAAAAATATGGTTTTGTTAACCGCACTGCATTAGGCAATAGAGCCGCGAAGACTGACAATCAGCGAAGCGGTGAAGTAATTGACTTTTGCTCTGCAGCATAACAGTGTTGCCAAATAGTCCCTCAGTTCAGACCCCCATCGCAACCATACACACCACACATTGACCTGCCTTTTCACAAACCAACTGTCTGTGCCCATTTCATCCCCATTTCCCCTCTACACGCACCACACAAGCTCATACACACTAGTTCCGCTTCTCTCCCCACCCCCTACCTCTCACATTTAAACAAGCATTTGTCAGTGCCGAATGTTTGCTTGCTGGCATTGGCATTGGTTGTGTAGGAGTTACAGAGCTGCAGAATAGGAATGGCAGTGAAGTATTGAACTGAAGGCAACCCCACCACCACCCTGCAGAGACTGACAGGCATTGGGGTGTACCTTTGGGTCGTCAGGCATAACGGCCACGCCATTTCACCACACCCTACCCTGCAGACACCGACAAGTGTCACGGTGTGCCTTGGGGTCTTTGGCCTTATGCGCACCCCATTCCATCAGGAAATACAGTGAGATAGGTACGGTATAGGAGAATGGGGTGAACTTTGGGCCGAAGAGTCCAAGGCACACCTCGATGCCTCTCACTGGCTGCAGGGTGTGGAATGGTATGAGCATTATAGGCGAGAATCCCATGTCACACCCCTGGTGCCTGTCATTCTCTACAGGGTGGGGCGTTATGGTCAGAAACCCTAATGCCTCAGACATTCGTTGGTATTTTCACTCCAAATTTTCAACATGGTTTTTATGTGACCCCCACCTCATGAACAGTGGCAATATCAGTTCGTTAGCCTAAAGCTGCTTTTGCACAGCGACTACGGCATTTAGCACCACAGGTGCAAAAACACATTCCGAACAGGATGTGAAAAATGACAGCTGTACTGTTCATGGGGAGGATTAAAAAATGGCAATGTTGAAAATCTGCAGTGAAAATATTAAAAAAACTGGTGAAGTCACGAGCGTGCATAGAAACTGCAACGCACACCCATAATGTAATTAGTTTGGGGATATTTTACAGCAGATTGTCAACACAGGCATTTTGGGACCTCTGATCATGAACAGTGTCACTGTGATTTTCTTTATCTGTCCCGCAATGATTTCCCACAGCGTACCACGATTTCTGCGCCTGAAAGTGTGAAACACATTTCGCCATGTTGTGAAAAATGACAGCTGTACTGTTCATAAGGAAGTGTGGAAAAATGCCACTGGTGAAAATCTGGACTGAAAATATTACAAATTCATGAACTTAACGAGGGTGCATGGAAACTGCAATGCCCACTCGTAACACAGTCATTTTATGGACTTTTGTCACCAGCTTTTCAACATAGCCATTTTAAGACCTCTGCTCATGAACAGTGTCACTGTGATTTTCTTAATCTGTCCCAAACATTGCTTTCGCACACCAACTGCACCATTGTGCGTCACATGTGCGGAAACACATTTTGGGCAAGATGTGAAAAATGGCAGCCGTACTGCTCATAAGGAAGTGTAATAAAATGGCAATGTTGAAAATCTGGCGTGCAAATATTAAAAATTCGCAAACTTGTGAGCATGCCTAGGAATTGTGCAATGTGCGGTCCTAAAACAGTCATTTTGGGGAATTTTTTTCACCAAATTTTCAACATAGCCATTTTAAGACCACTGCTCATGAACAGTGTCACTGTGATTTTCTTAATGTGTCCCATACATTGATTTCGCACACCGACTGCACCATTGTGCGCTACGTGCGCGGAAACACATTTTGGGTGAGATGTGAAAAATGATAGCTGTACTGCTCATAAGGAGGTGTGGTAAAATGGCAATGTTGAAAATCTGGAGTGCAAATATTAAAAATTCGCAAACTTACGAGCATGCGTAGGAACTGCGTAATGCACGCTTCTAAAACAGTCATTTTTAGGAATTTTTTCACTAAATTTGCAACATAGGCTTTTTGAGAGCCCACCTTATGAACACTGGCACTGTCGTTTCGTTAATCGGTCCCGAAAGGTGATTTTGCGCAGTGACTGCAAAATAACCCTTCGGCCCGATTAACACCATGGCAGTTCAAGAATGCATGAGGAGGGGTCACAAAAACCCCATGTTGAAAATTTGGTGTCAAAATTCCAAAAAATGCCTGAGATATACATTAAAGTTGAAAAAACCCAATTTATTGCATTATACAGCTTACCGGCATTTCCTCAGTTCGCGGTCGACTTTGAAGAGTGTAGATGTGTTCCTGGTCCACTGAAGATTGTCGCGCCGAGCTCCGGAGGTAAGTGTGGGGTGAGGGTGTGGGGAGGCAGGGTGGGTGTGGGTGGGCAGGAGTCTGCCGAGGGAACGTTTGTTTACAGTTTTTTTTTTTTTTTTAGGACAACGACGATGTTTGCCACGCTGGGGTGGGCTCCCAGCATGGCAGCTGAAAGGTTGTTTGGGTGGGCCTGAGCTGATGGGGAAACAGTTTTACCACGCTGGGTGGCTCCCAGCGGGCACCCGCAGCTTTTTGGGGTGGAGCCGACGGATTGGGTACCCCCATCGGCCATAGAGGTGCGCGTGGGGAAGCACATAAGCACGCAATATGCGTACATGCATGTGGAGGGGGGGGTGCTACTCACTGAAGCAGAGCTCTCCCTTTCCACTGTAGGGCCCTGCATTCTCAACTGCTGTCATAGACAGCTGCAGTGTTCATTAGAGAACTGTGGACGCACCTTCAAACACACTGACTGAATTGGAAGACGGCTGCCACACCTCCAAAAACTTGGATGATGGCATCACTGCTGGCAGAGGAGAATGAAATTGGAATACAGGGCAGATTTTAGAATAGCTACAGCACACAGTCATGTGCCAAATAACTAGACATCAAAGGTCATAGTGAAACATGTTTTTTATCTGTATATTTTGGTTGGATATGTAGATTGTGAAAAGGCTGACTATAACATTGAGTTGCGTGTGGAGCTCCTGTCGAAAATGGAAGCAAGAAAAAGTGTGAGTTTGGGAAATAAATCCATGTTTTACTGACAGAGCTATCACTGAAATGTAATTTTTTTATTTATTAAAATGAATTCTGCCTTTTGTGCATTTGATTTGTTCAGTACTGTACTAAGAAGGGTTTCTTTGGGCAGTCCACTGATTTGTACTGAGTTATCTGTGAGTTTAACATTTCTTTGGAACATCCATGAGGTTTCTTGATTGCTTTTGAGTGGGAGTTGGTGTAAGAAGCACTGTGGATTGGGGCTCTGCGAGAGGTGTTCCTAGCTTTAGTGTTCACTTGACTCCAGTTTCGGATTTATCAGCAGGATTAGTCGCTTGGCAAGTGGTCAGTGGTTAGCTGTGTAGGTGCAGCTCAGACTTAGCACCTTTAGCTGCTTCACCCATTTCCTGTCAGACTGATAAAATGTACTAACTGGGCTTAAAACCACAGTGACTGTAATGCCAAATTCATTAACACACAAAGGCATAACTGCAGCACTGTTATGCTGCAGAGCAAAAGTCAGTTACTTTACTGCGCAGCTGATTGTCCATCTTTGTGTCTCTATTGCCTAATGCAGTGCAGTTAACAAAGCCATCATTTTTCAAGGCACAATGTTCTAAATGTTTAAATGTTTAAATGTCTGCATGTTGAAACAAACAGTCATTGCACAGCTTTGATGTAGGTCCATCTTCGTAGCTCGCTTAATCCACCACGACCGCAGATGTGTCCTGAGTTCTGATGCCACAGCATATCTCACCTAGATCAGTACATTTTTATGTTGCTTGCACGCATGTGCAAGAAACATAGTGCCATCATCGGAGATTTCGGAGGTGTGTCACCTCCTCCTCCAATTCAGTCAGTGAGCTGGCAGGCGCGGCCCCTGTAAGCCAATGCATTTTGGAGCTGTCTATGACACGCCTCCAAAATGCAGTGGCATACAGTTGAAAGGGGAGCTATGCTTCAGTGAGCAGCGATAAGCAGCTAGCCCCCCACACGCGCAGAGCGCAAGCGCGCCGCCCGCACGCACTGTATAGCCGACGGGTGCCCAATCCGCCGGCTGAGCTGCGCCATGCCCCCCAGTAGGTGCCACGCTGGGAGCCCACCCCAGCGTGGGCAAGCAGTCCCACGCCTTTTTTTTTTTAAACCGTAAAACAAAACAGTCCCGAGGCGCCTCCCGACACCCTCCCACAACCCGCACCCACCCACTGCGCACTCCAGCCTCCCCACACCCCCTCACCCATACTACTTCCCGACCGCGCGACGACCTTCGTGGACCGGGAACACGCCTGCAGTCTTCAAAGCCGATCGCGTAACTGAGGAAATGCCGTAAGCTGTATAATGGGCTAGATAGGGGTTTCAACTTTATTGCATATCTCAGGCATTTTTGGGAATTTTTGCACCAAATTTTCAACATGGGGTTTTTTGGACCCCTTCTCATGAATGATGTCACTGTCATGGCGTTATTCGGGCCGGAAGGGTGATTTCGCGCAGTGACTGCGCAGTGACTGCGAAATCACCCTTTGGGCCCGAATACCGCCATGACAGTGACATCATTCATGAGAAGGGGTCCCAAAAACCCCATGTTGAAAATTTGGTGCCAAAATTCCAAAAAATGACTGTTTTACGAGCGCGTGCTGTGCAGTTCCTACGCAGGCTCGTAAGTTCGCGAAATTTCAATATTTTCACTCCAGATTTTCAACATTGCCATTTTACCACACCTTCTTATGAGTAGTACAGCTGTCATTTTTCACATCTCACCCAAAATGTGTTTCCGCCCATGTAGCGCAGAATGGCGCAGTCGGTGTGCGAAATCAATGTACGGGACAAATTAAGAAAATCACAGTGACACTGTTCATGAGCAGAGGTCTTAAAATGGCTATGTTGAAAATTTGGTGAAAAAATTCCTCAAAATGACTGTTTTCGACGAGAGTGCAAGGTTTGCGCAGTTCCCACAAGACGTCAGAAGGTCGCGAATTTCAATATTTTCACTCCAGATTTCCAACATTGCCATTTTTCCACACCTTCTATGAATAGTACAGCTGCCATTTTTCACATCTCACCCAAAACGTGTTTCTGCCTATGTAGCAACAATGGCGCAGTTGGTGCGTAGATCAATGTATCGGACAAATTAAGAAAATCACAGTGACACTGTTCATGAGCTCTTGTGTTAAATGGCTATGTTGAAAATTTGGTGAAAAAATTCCAAAATGATTGTTTTACTAAGCGCATGTTGTACAGTTCCTATGTACGCCAGAAGTTCGCGAATTTTCAATATTTTCACTCCAGATTTCAACATTGCCATTTTGCCACACCTTCTTATAAATAGTACAGCTGTCATTTTCACACCTCACCCAAAATGTGTTTCCGATTCCATGAAGCATTAATGGCGCAGTCGGTGTGCGTAAATCAATGTAATGGATAAATTAAGAAAATCACAGTGACAGTGTTCATGAGCAAAGGTCTTAAAATGACTATGTTGAACATTTGGTGAAAAAATTCCAAAAAATGACTGTTTTACGAGCATGCGTTGTACAGTTCCTACGCACGCTCGTATGTTCGCAAATTTTCAATATTTTCACTCCAGATTTTCAACATTGCCATTTTACCACACCTTCTTATGAGTAGTACAGCTGTCATTTTCACATCTCACCAAAACGTGAGCTTCCGCCTAAGGAAGCATAAATGGCTAGTCGGTGTGCGAAATCAATGTACGGGACAATTAAGAAAATCACAGTGACACTGTTCATGAGCAGAGGTCTTAAAATGGCTATGTTGAAAATTTGGTGAAAAAATTCCTTCAGATGTTCTGCAATATTACTAATGAAGACATTGAACAGAACTGGCCCCAGGACCGATCCCTGCAGCACCCCACTGGTCGCCCCTCTCCCTAGACTGCATACCATTTACCACCACTCTCGCCTCCTGTCTGTTAACCATTTTTCAACCCAGTTTACCACCCTTTCCCCATGTCCAGCCTACCCAGCTAATTTATCAGCCTCCTATATGGGATGGTGTCAAGGCTTTGCTGAAATCAAGGTAAGCTGTGTCCGCTGCCTCCACCCTGATTCACTTCCTTTGTCACCCAGTCAAATAAATTAACCAGATTTATCTGACATGATGTCCCCACTGTGAATCCATGTTGTCTATGGTCCTGGTTCCGATGGCATCTAGATGCCCCACTATCCTTTCTTTAAGCAATGTCTCCATGATCTTCCCACTACTGAGGTGAGGCTGAATGGCCTATTGTTCTCCTGCCTCCTCCCTGCTGCCGGACTTGTGTAGAGGGACCACATGTGCCCTCCTCCAATTCACTCATGTTGAATGGCTCAGTGAACATGGCTGCCAGAGGTACTGCTATCTCCTTCGCAGTTCCGTTATTATCCTTAGCGATGCCATCTGGTTCCATCGCTTTGTCTACCTTCAATTTAGTGAGCTCCTGCAGGACTCTTTTTGTCCACCCTTCACCCCTTGGCAACTGCTGTACTGTTGTGGCCCTTGCCCTCCCACTCGTCTGTGACTACTGAGCGGAAAGACACAGTGGATGTCTTGGGAAGAAGGCATGAAACTGTCACTTCCCAATACCTAAACAGCACATACAAGCAAGCAACATTCGGCATTGACAAATGCTTGTTTCTTCTGTAAAAATGTACTCAGAACTTAGGACACTTGTGACTGCATCTGTGGTCGTAGTGGATTAGGCGAGCTGCAAAGACAGCCCTACATCAAAGCAGTGCAGCGACTGTTTGTTTCAACTTGCAGACATTTAAACATTTAAAACATCGTGCCTTGAAAAAAATACAGTTTTGTTAACCGCATTGGATTAGGCGATAGAGCCACGAAGACGGACAGTCAGCTAAGCTGTAAAGTAATTAACTTTTGCTCTGTAGCACAACAGTGTTGCCAAATAGTCCCTCAGTCCAGACCCCCACCACAACCACACATACCACACATTGACCTGCCTTTTCCCAAACCAACTGTCTGTGCCCATTTCATCCCCATTTCCCCTCCACACGCACCACACAAGCTCATAAACACTAGTTTCAGTTCTCTCCCCACCCCCTACCTCTCACATTTAAACAATAACAAGCATCATAACTTTATGGCTTCACTGCTGGCAGAGGAGAATGAAATTGGAACACAGGGCAGATTTCATAGTAGCTGCAGCACACAGTCAAGTGCCAAATAAATAGACATCAAAGGTCATAGATAGTGAAACAAATGTTTTTGTCTGTATATTTTGGTTGGATATGTAGGCTGCGAAAAGGCTGACTATAACATTGAGTTGCTTGTGGAGCTGCTACCGAAAATGGAAGCAAGAAAAAGTGAGAGTCTGGAAAATAAATCCATGTTTTACTGACACAGCTATCACTGAAATGTTATTTTTCATTTATTAAAATGAATTCAGCCTTTTGTGCATTCACTTTGTGTAGCACTGTACTGAGAAAGATTTCTTTAGGACAGGCCATCTATTTGTACTGAGTCATCTGTGAGTTTAACATTTCTTTGGGTTATCCATGAGGTTTCTTGAGTGGGTGTGAGTGGGAGCTGGTGTGAGAAAGAAGTGTGGATTGGGGCTCTATGAGAGGCTACAGCATTAAGGTATTACTAGCTTTAGTGTTCACTTGACTGCAATTTCTATTTTATTAGCAGGATTAGTCACTTGGCAAGTGGTCAATGGTTAGGTGTCTGTCATCAGGCTTAATAGTGCAGGTGCAGCTCAGACTCAACACATTTAGCCGCATCATCCTTTTCCTGTTAGACTGATGAACTGGTCTGAGTTTAAAACCACAGTGACTGTAGTGCCAAATTATACATGCACAAAGGCATAACCACAACACTGTTATGCTGCAGAGCAAAAGCCAGTTACTTTACCGCTTAGCTGGTTGTCCGTCTTCATCGCTGTGTTGCCTAATGCAATGTGGTTAACAAACTATATTTTTTCCAAGGCACAGTTTTATTTTTTTACTCCTGCCCTGCCCCCAAACTGGCCACTCCTTTGGGCCGCCAATGGTTAACCCTGCCCACCAAGTTGTCCCCTCCACCAACGTCACTGTCCCCTGTTGTGTTGTGCCCTGGTCCACCCAACATATCCCTTCACTGGGGGGCCCCTCCCAGAGCCTATGAGAGGAGAGATGGGTTCTGATACTATACTGGGCGCATGACAGGTGATTGGTTTGGAAGGCTGGCTGCCAGGGCTGCATGGTGAGAGAGGAACCAGGTGACCGTCATCTGGTCAGCTAAATGGACAATTTTCTGGTTTCCCCCATGTAGCAGCCGCACATTTGCGGCATCCTGGGAAGTACATACGGCAGTGTTTGGTCACCCACGCCACAAGTGCAGATCCATAGGAGAACTGCCATAAGTCACCTGAGTAGTGGTGCAGGCTGTACCCTCCCTCTCAGGGAAGAGAGTGTCCGAGTGGACACCCATAACTCTCCCCGCTGGTCTCCATGCCTGTCGTCCCAGGTGGTGGTGAACCCGGGTTGCCTGCATGCTGAGCGATCTCCCCATCGCTTGGTGCCATGGAGCTGGCGGCACAATGCTTTAAATGTTTAAATGTCTGCAAGTTGAAATGGAGAGTCATTACACTGCTTGTAGGTCCGCCTTCGCAGCTCAATCGCCTAATCCACTACAACCACTGATGCAGTCACAAGTGTCCTGAGTTCTGAAGTCTCAACAGCTGAAAAAATATGGTTTTGTTAACCACATTGGATTCAGCAATAGAGCCATGAAGATGGACAATCAGCCAAGCGGTAAAGTAATTGACTTTTGCTCTGCAGCATAACAGTGTTACCATTATGCCTTTATGCGTTTATGAATTTGGCAATTAAACTGCTGGCTGCTTCCCGAGTCCACAGTGCTCCGAACCCAGAAGTGAACACGGAGCTAGAAGGTAGTGTGCAGGGGGAGGAGGGGGTGAACAGCATTGTGGTTAATGGCCAGGACTGCATGTGCTTCCGTTCCACTGGTGGAAGGACACAGTCTAGGTATCCGGTCACGTGCTTCCAGAGTCTCATTTCTCTCCTAAATAATAGCAATATGTCAGCATGGCTCTACCCATGCAGCCATAAAAAGGGAGTGAGTGACAACAAACTCATATTTCAGATGGAGTGATCCACCATGAAGCTTTCAATAGGAATTCACACCACATGTGAAGTGCTGTTCAATATTAAATGTGCCGATGCCTGTAACTGATGCATCAATTTTATTTTCCTGTGTGTGTTTAATAAATGTATCTAACATCCTGAACTGTCAAAACCCATGTGTATGCAAGCCTCTCTTACAGTTTATCACAAACCCACTCATCAGGTCAACCCTCTGCTCCCAAAGTGCCAATCTCCGAGCGCAGTCTTGTGAACAGTTAACAGAAACAGGGTAACCTTCCTGTCTGTTTTGTGGGTTGGAATCAACCTTTGGTCTCAGTTCTGGGGGATTCAAACTACGAACCTCTTGCTTGCGTACCCAATGCACAGGCTCAGAAAATTCTGTCTTCGGGGGGGGGGGGGCAGATATCTTTGCCAACGGACACCTAACCAGGAGTACAGAAATGAACCCTTAAAAACTCTAATAAAGACCTCAGATTTCTCTTACCTTTTTCCAGTTTGGTATCACCATTCAAGCTTATGCACAGTATCTGCTTTAACCATATATACTTCACTTGTTAAAGAAAAGAAATTCAAAGACAGACCAGGTAGGCTGTAAAAATAGAGTTTTACTAAAATAAATAAAAGTATAAACCATAAAATACAGAACTATGTATCACAAGAACCATACAATCTTTTAAAAGAACAAGGTTTTAACAGTGCAATTCCTACTACAGTACTTATTTTTTGTCTCTCTCCCTGTATACTTGCTTGCAGTGCTCAAAGATGTTTCTTTGTCAGAGCATAGATAAAAGTCTCTGAAAGAAAACAGAATACTGTTTAAAAAACTGTCTTGGCCAACCCCTTTGCATGAGGTCACCTAGCTTCTCCTGTGTTTATGAAAAATCATACACCCAGGATATTTTATCATATTAGAAGGTAAGATAATTAAGGTTACATCAGCAGAAACTCCTTTCCCCATGTGACTTCCCCAATTAAGTCTGAAAATTTCCTTTCATCTATAAGCAGTATGCTCTCTCACACAGACATCAAAGCATTTATGATTTCGCACCAGTGTACTATCACCTGGGCATCCTTTTCTTTGTCAGGTCAGATACGGGAGCAGCCAGGGCACTGTAACTGGGTACAAATTTTCTGTAGTACCCTGCTGTCCCTAGAAAACTCCTGACCTGCTTCTGTGTTTCTGGTTTGGGCCATGCCTGGATTACCTCTATCTTTATTTGGTTAGGACGGAGCTGTCCCCGGCCTACCACATGCCTGAGGTATGCCACTTCTCCCATGGTCACCTGGCACTTCTCGGCTTTGACAGTGAGCCCGGCCCTCTGTATCCTGCCCAGCACTTCCCAAAGGTGGGATAGGTTTTCCTCCCAGCTGGTACTAAAGATGGCAGTGTCATCCAGGTACGCCGAGGCATACTCCTCTGCACCATTTAACACCTGGTTCACCAACCTTTGGAAAGTAGCCGGGGCATTCTTCATTCCGAAAGGCATTACTTTAAACTCAAATAAGCCTGTTGGAGTGATGAAGGCCAACCTCTGCCTAGCGCTGTCTGTCAGTTGTACCTGCCAATACCCGTTAGTCAGGTCAGTGGTCGTAAGGTAGGGCGCCCGTCCCAACTTGTCCAGGAGTTCGTCTGTCTGGGGCATCGGGTGGGCGTCTGACTTCGTGACTGCATTCAGTCCATGATAGTCCACACAGAAACGAGTAGAGCCATCTGGCTTAGGCACAAGGACTACTGGTGAGGTCCAGGGGCTGTGGGATCTCTGGATTACCCCTAAATCCAGCATCTCCTCCACTTCCCTCCTAATATCCTTTTGGACAGCCTCTGACACCCGATATGCTCTCCACTGTATGGGTGTCCATGTCCCTGTCTCCACATCATGTGTCACTAAGGGGTTAGTCCAGGTTTGGCACTAAATAATGGGGCAAAGTCTGCTAAAACCTCACTTACTTTCTGGATCTGGTCCAGGGTCGGCTGGGGAGAAAATTTTACTACCTCCACAGAGGACTCCCGCTTACTTTCTTCCAGCAAGTCCAGAAGGGGGTCTCTTTCATCCGTCCCCTTCCCATGACTACACACTGCAAACACCATGTCAGCCCTATTTGCATATGGCTTCATCATATTGACATGGTACATCCTTTCTGTCTGTCTTCTGTCAGGTAACTCTGCCACACTTTTTGTTTCTGTTGGGCAGTTGCCAGGTTGCTCTGGGCTGTCCCCATAAGCTCCTTCAGTCTTTCCCTAAAGTTAAGGACGTAATCCACAATGGGAGTTCCCTGGGTGGTGTGCTTGCCTTCCCAGTCCTCCCGGATCAAGTCTAGGGGTCCACATACCCGGCATCCATATAAGAGTTTGAAGAGGGAAAATCCTGTCGACTCTTGGGGCACCTCCCTGTATGCAAACAACAGGTGGGGAAGGTATTTCTCCCAGTCCCTCCCATGCTGTTCAGCAAACGCCCGGAGCACTGACTTTAGGGTACCATTGAATCTTTCCACAAGCCCATTGGCTTGTGGGTGATACGGTGTCGTGCATCTCTGCACCACCCCCACACTTCCTCCATAACCATTTCATCAGGTCCAACATGAAGGAACCCCCTCGATTGGTGATAACCTCCTGAGGAAACTAAACATGGGAGAAAATCCCAAGTAAGGCATCTGCCACTTTGTCTGTCCTCAGAGAGGATAGAGCGACTGCCTCTGGGTACCGGGTGCCATAATCTACCACAGTCAGGATAAATCTCTTCCCTGAGGAGCTGGGGGTATTTAAAGGCCTCACAATATCCATTCTCACCTTCTGGAATGGCTCCTCCACTGTGGGCAGTGGAATCAGAGGCTGACAGGTTTTCTTGGGCGCCTTCCCTATTTCTTGGCACCGGTGACAAGACCTACAATACTCCTTCACCTGCTGGGTGAAGTTAGGTCAATAGAAATTCTGGGCCAACCGCTGCATAGTGCGCATGATTCCCAGATGACCAGACAAGGGAATATCACGTGCAGTCTTGAGAAACTGCTCACGATACCCCTGGGGAATGACAAGCTGCCTGCCTAGCACCTCTACCTCTGTCTGTAGTGCCTGAGTATACATAAGTCCATTTTCCCAATAAACCTTATGTCTGCTGTCACCTCCCTGTGCGCCGTCCGAGTCTGCCCAAGCCCTTAGCTTCTCTAAACTAGGGTCACTTCTCTGAGCAGCTGCAAACCCCTCACACATTCCCAAGGCATGGGACAGGTTCCCTTCAGTCGCTAAACTAGGGTCCCTAGCACTAGCGTCAGGGCACTCAGGATCACTGTCAGTCCCAACCCTCTGACAGTGGGTCACCCCTCCCTCTTCAGAGTAACCTGCTGTAGCTGTGTGGTTACTTGCTACTAGGGAAATTTCTACCCCCTTTTCATTAGTCTCCCCATCTGGAGACACAGGCTGGGGAACCAGCCTCTCAGCGGTTTCAACAATGGCTTCTGTGGGGTTCAGGGAACTACCATTTTCCCTTGCCACTTGGTTACGGGTAACTGCACATACCATCCCCTGTTTTAGATTGTTGCCCAGGATCACATCCACTGTTAAGGTTTTGGCAACAGCCACCTGTTGCACAGTTCCCCCTGTTTCACCCCAGTCTAGGAGAACACTAGCGAGGGGCAATGTTTTCGCCTCACCAGTGAAGTCCTGTACAGTGACATATTTATTGGGTATAAGCTGACCAGGCTCTACTAGATCCCCTTTTACCAATGTCAGGGATGCCCCTGTGTCCCTTAACCCTTGCGTCTGTACACCATTCACCATGACTGGGTGCATGTGTTCCCTAATGTTCACTGGCATGCTCCCAGGGAAACACAAACAACCCACTTCTTTTCTAGTACTATTCTGCGTATTATTGCTCATTCTTTTGGGACATTGTCTGGCAATATGCCCAGTTTCTTTACATAACCAACATTCACTTCTCTTTTCAGAGAAATCTTTTCTCTGAAACCTGGGGCTAACTGGTTTCAGTGGAGGCAGTGAGGGTTTTAGCTGCCCTGAAGGCGCGCTTTTCCCTTTCTGCACTGCCACGCCCGCCCCATTCACTCTCAGAGCAGGTCTGCTGTTGGCATAGTGGTCCGAGAGTTCAGCAGCCTCTTGCACTGTTTTGGGTTCTTGGTCCTCCAGCCAGGTTTTCAACTCTGCTGGGCATGCCCAATAAAACTGTTCTAACAAAATCACATTTTCAGTTTTATCAACAGAGTTTGCCTCAATTCCTTTCCGCCAATGTTTTAAAGACTGACGTTGTTTCGTGTCTAGCTCCTCGTAGCTCATGTTAGGGCTTCTGCTGAGCTTACGGAATTTAACTCTGTATGATTCAGCAGTTAATTCAAATTTTTTTAACAGTGCAGCTTTAAGTTTGCTGTAATCATCACTGCCTTCATTGTCCATTTGACCCAGTACATCCCAAGCTTTCCCGGTAAGTAGCGGGGATAGCTGGAAGCTCCAGGACTCTCTAGGAATTTTAGCCTGAATACAAACTTTTTCGAAAGAATTTAAAAAGGCCTCCATATCCTCCCCCTCTTTAAATTCGGCTATCAATTTGGAGTTCAATTTGTAACCTAGTCCCACAGTCCCGGTTAAACCCAAGCCAATTACCTGCTCTGGTGCCACTCGTTGGAGTCATAGCTTCTCCAGTTCATGTTGCCTCCTGCGCTCCTGCTCCTCAAGGTCTGCATCTCAGCATTCTTGCTCTGCCTCATGATCCGCCTCCCGCTGTTCATGGTCCCTCTCCCTCTGGAACTCCAGCTCCATTCTGCGCAACTCAATTTGCAGCCTGAGTACTTCTGGATCCAGGATACTGGCGACCTTCCCCTGCTGCTGTGGCCCTTCGCTGACAGTGGCCCTGTTGTCCTCCTCATCAGATCTGGACACTGCACTGGCCACTAACCCTGCCACAGTCGAGGTTTGGTCCTTTTCAGTCACGGTCTGTGACTCAGTGCTCTGGGTATCTGCTACCATCAGGGAATCCACTAGGTTCTGTTTGCTGACTTTTGCCTTGAACGGGTCTCCTCTGTCCTCGCATGACTGCTTTAAGTAGTCTACAGCATGCCTGCTGTAGTTGGAAGCCATCTTCTTCCCTAACTACTGCTATTCTGACTTGCACTTTAGAAAAAAAAAAATAAAACGGGTAGGAACTTGACTGTATGCCAAGTGATATAGTTCTGTTTCCTTGTTTAAAAATAAATCACTGCTTTTTTCCTTTTTTGCAAGTGAGCTGACGGTCTCAAGCTCATACACTGAACAATAACAGCTTGTAATACCAAAATTATCCACACCGCTGCCAACCAATCTGTCACAAACCCACTCAGCAGGTCAGCCCTCTACTCCCAAAGTGCCAACCTCTGAGCACAGTCTTGTGAACAGTTAACAGAAACAGGGTAACCCTCCTGTCTGTTTTTTGGGTTCGAATCAGCCTTTGGTCTCAGTTCTGGAGGGATTCAAACTGTGAACCTTTTGCTAGCGTACTACGGGCACCTAACCAGGTGTACAGAAATGAACCCTTAAAAACTCTAATAAAGACCTCAGATTTCTCTTACTTTTTCCAGTTTGGCATCAACATTCAAACTTATGCACAGTGTCTGCTTTAACCATATATACTTCACTTGTCAAAGAAAGAAATTCAAAGACAGACCAGTAGACTCTAAAAATAGAGTTTTACTAAAATAGATAAAAGTATATAAACCATAAAATACAGAACTATATATGACAAGAACCATACAATCTTTTAAAAGAGCAAGATTCTAACAGTGCAATTCCTACTACAGTACTTAGATTTTGTCTCTCTCTACCTGTATACTTGCTTAAAGTGCTGAAAGATGTTTCTTTGTCAAAGCATAGATAAAAGTCTCTGAAGGAAAACAGAATACTGTTTAAAAAACTGTCTCGGCCAACATTTTTGTATGAGGTCACCTAGCTCCTTCTCTGTTTATGAAAAATCATACACCCAGGATATTCTATTAGAAGGTAAGATAATTAAGGTTACATCAGCAGAAACTCCTTTCCCCATGTGACTTCCCCAATCAAGTCAGTAAATTTCCTTTTATCTATAAGCAGTATCCTCTCTCGCACAGACATCAAAGCATTTATGATTTCGCACCAGTGTGCTATCACCTGGTTTCCTCCTCTAACATCATAAAATGGACACTGATTTCCCTCTTAGCAGTTAAAGCTATATTTAACTTAGAAAAACATGAGATTCTTGATTAAGGCTGGTTCTAGTCCGTAATTAGCTTCTGGCCTTCCAGGTTACACCTTGTATCTAAAACCTGTGTGTGTGTGTGTCAACTCACATGATGTCTCAGCATCTCTCATGACAGACAGTCCATAACACATTTTTATATTACAAAAATGATACAGTGATCAGAACCAGCTGTCCAAGTGTCACACAGTTCACTTAGCTTCTTGACTGAGGTGAGGCTGACACCATATAATAACCTTCTCTTGGTGTCAGCTGGGGGTGGACATGGCCCAGGGTAACTCTCTGTGTCTAGCAGTATGATGGACTGCTTGCCAGAGGGCTCCTCTCCTTGTCACACATATCTGGCAAAATCAGAAGTCACAAACGGGAAAACAATTCCGTAACACCCTCCATGTCAGCACTGTACAGACAGGTTCGATCCTGACTATGGACATGAGTCAGGACCTTAGAGTCCCTTTATAAAGATTGTACCCTCCACTCATATTAGGAGCCACACAGTCCCACCTATTCCTTTTACACACACCAGAGGGTGAGGTTATATCTCTGGTCAGAGCCTGTTCTACTGCTCACATAACACATTCTACCACTGTGATGTTAGGTTTTTGGAGTTCTACACAGTTCACCTATCTTTGGCACCATAGGGCTTAGTCAGTTTGTGATGCAGGAGGCATCACTGCTGTAGGGACATTACACTCAGACCATTGGGTTCACTGGTAGCCATCCATGGGTCCCTGTCCTGAGGGCAGCTGTTCCGTACAAGGCTAATCTTCCTATTGGAGCCCTGAAGCCACCTCCTGCTAGTAAAGTGGCTCACATCAGCTTCTCCTATTCACCGGAGGGTGTGCTGGGCACAATGCAGCAGCACATAATTCCAGTCAGAGTCAGTCACTGGTAGACAGTAGGCTCTGGGTCTGACATTTCTGGCAGCCAAGCCGCTCTACTCTAGTGGTAGGAGGGGTTTGTTACATGTGAACTCAAACTCATTACCAGCATACTGTACTTGTGACTATGTAACTCTTTTTTTCCTGTGGGGGGCATTATCCCTGTGCCTGGAATGCAGGAAAGAGTTTCTTGACTGGAGGTACTGCACATCAAAAGAGAGAAGAAAGAGAACAACACCAAACCCACAGTGGTAACCATCCTAATCTGCTTTTACCACAGAAAGGGTTACCACATTAAGGTACTGCAATACAGCACTTCGCCTTATTGGAGTATTTTTTAAAGTACAGGAAATTCCTGATACATGCACATGCTTGGGACACCCCATTTTTTTTGCATACATCCAAAATGGCATAGAACCAAAATTGTATTGAAATCAATGAAGCCACTAAGTAAAACACCTTCTCACTTGCTAGTCACTTTTTACTTTTAATGAATGTATCAAACTCATTGAAAACATGCCAAGTCATCAGATGTTGCATACTCTGAGACGTTTAAGCCATTTATTTTCTCCATGGTTGCTTGCTTTGACAAACAGGATGAAACTGACTAAAACTTTCATATATTTAACCACTGGCAGCACAGTTAGCACCTGTTTAACAGGTGTGATTAACAGTATTAAGGTCTGTGGAGCCCCTGTCTGGAGGAAAAAGTGTGGATACAACTGAAATCTGGTGTTTATGCGAGCATGTTTTTTTATTATTAAGCGTATAGGATTGGGATTGGGACATGCCATTATTGTGTATAGGACCGAAATGTGTATACATCCTATGTGCATACAAGTGGAATGTAATGTACCACATTAGCTGAAGTGTTTCTTTATTGTTGTGCCAAAGTACAGTAAGGTAACACTTCAACTAATGTGGTATCTTGTTGTATTGCAGTACCTTAATGTGGTAACCTGTTCTGTGATAAAGTGGAATGTTAGGATGACTACCATCGTATGTCCATTTATTTAAAAGTAAAAGTCATCCACATTTATCTGTGGCATAGTCTCACCTTGTAGGTGTTGTTGGGGGAGGGGGGGTGTTACATAATGTGGGAAGTTACAGGTGGAAATTAAAGATCCCATGGCAGCCGGCACGCCGGCGCAGGGGCAAGGCGTCTGTCTTCGGTGCCGACATACCAGGTTCGGGGACAGACTTGGGAGTCGGAGGGCTGGCCGGGGCAGAAGGATTGAGCGTCCCATGGACTACTGTTCTTCCCTGGGGGAGGGGGCAGGAGTGTCCAGCACACTGCTGACCCCTGGCAGAGGCTGGGGCATCGCTGCGGCTACTATACATGTAAAGGAGGGCAGGTGGACGATGGCGTCATTGCACGCCCCCACCCCCAGGGAAGAAAATTGCCAAAATCATCTCCGTCTGCTAATGGCGGTCCCTCCTCCACCGCCACTCCCTGCCGCAGACCAAAGTTCACCGGGTGGGGGTCCCGCTCCGGTGACTCCGCCCTTGTGGGGCAAGCCAGGGCCTCGAGACCATGTTTCCTGGAGAGGGGGCTCTTCCCAGGGGGTAAGTCTAGGGATCGGGGGGAGTGGCAAGCGGGAGTTGGGGGCAACAGCCTCCCGAATGGCAGGCAAATTGCCGGTACAAAGAAAAAAACAATGGCAACTATTATAAGAGTAGGAGAATCTTTTATTCAGAAAACAAATACTGTACAAACAGAAAAACATACATTATACCATAAAGAAAATATAAATCATACTAAAACAAACAAATAAATCTCCAGAATCAATATTCATTTCAAAAGTAGAGAAAAAATACTAGTGTATAAGTAATATGTTACCCATACAACAATTGGATCAACCTCTGTCATTTCAAATAGTGGTATTCCATCTGATAGATGATCTGGAGGGAAGCTGTAATGGTGTTTGTAAGTCACCATGTAATTTTTTTCAGCAGTAATGTTTTTCTGACAAAAGCATCAGTGTACCAGTTTTTGTTTTCTTTCATTCGAATGAATATAATGGAATTTGAGGTTTTTAAAATGTCCTAATCCCAAGCCATGCCTGCCATGAAACAATTACTATACTTCTGGCACCACCTCTTTTTAAGAATGTCTCTGGCACTTATGCCTTGTGTAGAAAGCTTTTAAAGAAGGTGAATTATGGGAATATGTTGGCTTAAATAAATAAAAAAATACTAGAGCACATGGCCAACAATTGAGAGGCGAGATATACAAAACAAATAAGAGAGGTGGATGGTTAAACCAAAAAACTGTGTCCACATGGAACTCCCTTCCAGATTTAGTAGTGGGCAGCATAACAATGGAGACATTTAAAAAATCACTTGACATCTATCTTGACAGTACAGGCACTAGAAAATTCCACTGATATGGGACATGTCACATTTGGCTTATGCTGACTGACTCGTATCCCCATATATGAAATCTATGAAAATCTTTTGCCATGAGACTTATAAGTTGGGGGCCCATTGGCGTAGCATCCCGGCACACTGTGCCGGATTTACCCCTGCCAACCTTGATCGTAAATTTAGGCACTGGATGTCACGTGGCTTGGCACACTTGTTTCAGTTCTGTGCGGCAGGCCAGGTAAAATCCTTAGCACAACCACAGGAAGATTACAAGTCACCAGGGGCCCGATACTCAAAAGTTTGCCCGTGCACAAATCCTAGTTTGCGAATTGCTTAGAAGCCTGGTTAGCATAGGCTAGCAGGGTTTATGCCGGGACAAACTGTGGAGAGATACGCAATGCAAATGAAGGGGTGGGGACCTGAATATCAGTGCAGTCCAATATACAGAGTAGTTGCACCACACAATGGCATTTTGCGTGGTCCCCTTGCGTGGTGCAAAAAGCCACCGACTTAGACTATGACTTACTCTCGCACAACCTTAGTGGTTGGCGGAGGAAATATAGCATCCCCTGGCCTCCAGCGCAGTAGTCCCTGGTGTCTAGCGGTTTCTCCCCCCACCCAATGCCATGCCCAATAGGAAGTACCCATTGCCCTGGTGTCCAATGGTCCCTCCCCCACCCGACGCCATGCTCAATATTACATAGCATTTTTCCTGGCATCCAGTGGTCCCTGCCCCATCTGATCCCCATCTATGTACCGAGGAAAGCCCCCCCAGCTTGTCAGCTCTACCCCACCACAGTAATCACCAGCCCACCACTGCTGTGCAGCATGCCATTTGCAAGTTCGTCCCCCCCAAAACAAAGCCCCGGCCCCGTTCCCGAACAGTGATCTGCCCCCCCAAAGCCCATCCCTCGTGGTGGTTAGTGGCACCCCTTCCACCTGCGGCACCAACAACCCACCCTCCCAGTCCCCTGTACCTGGTTGTCGGTGCGCTGATCACTGCTCTCCACACACCACCATGACCGCCTGCCATTTGACAGGAGCGTGAAGCTTATTTATAGGGTGCCTATAAATAAGCTGCATGCTCCTGCTCCTGTCAGATGGCGGGCAGTTGAGGTGGTGTGTGGAGGGCTATGATGATCATTGTCCACTCAACTGTGGCACCGATAGGCAGGTATGGGGGACTGGGGGTGGGTTGTTGTGTCATGGGTGGGATGGGGGCCACTAACCACCACTGAGGGACGGGCTGGGGGAGGGGTAGATCATGTTCCAGAACAAAGCTGAGGCTTTGTTGTGGGAGGAGATGTACTTGCCGCATGGCAGTGGTGGACTGGTGATCGCCGTGGGGGTAGACTTGACTAGTTGGGGGACTTTACTTGGTACAGGGACAGGGATTGGGTAGGGAGAGGGACCACTGGACACCAGGGAAATTGATATTTAATATCAGGCATGGCATTGGGGGGGGGAGTGAGAGGGAACACTGGACACCAGGAAAAATGCTATGTAATATTGGGTACGGCATTGGGTCGGGGAAGGGACCACCACTGCACACCAGGGAAAAGTCTATGTAGTATCAGGCATGGCATTGAGAGGGGAGAGGGACCACTGGCCACCACGGAAAATGCTATGTAATATCGGGCACAGGATCTGGTGGTGGGGGTTGGACCACTGGACACCAGGGATATTGCTATGAAATATGGGGTATGGGTGCAGGTGGGGGGGATGGACTACTGGCACCAGGGGTAGCTCCTCTGGGACTGGGCAATTGGGTGGGGTACGCTGCACAAACCAGCCTCACTTCCCATGCAGGTAAGCCCATAATGGACATGCAAATGTCCCCTTAGTGCCTTGCATACCCAGTGGGCTCATTTGCTTGGGTCCATTTGTATATCGTAAATTTAGTGGGGGCACAAGTCATTGTGGCACCCTATTTCGGGAGCCATGTCGGCACAGCTGTAAGTTCCTTTGCACTGGACCAATGTGACCCTATATTCAGTCAAATAGTGTCGGTGCGCTGTTCCACTGAATGTAGCATCTTTGGGCACCCAAGCTGTCGTAAAGCGCAGTGCATATTTTTGCACTCTGCTTTGCACATCTTTGAATATTGGGCCCCAGAGATCATTATCGTTGAGTACAAATCCTTCATCGTCTCTCTTCCTTGCTTGGCTTAAGCCTTGATTGGGTGACCCCCTCCCCCCCATTATGCTCCTTTATTTGCATGATTATATAGAGAGAATGGCCAAACCATTTTATTTCTCTTTGCTATAGGATGTTGCAGGGAGACCAAATGGTGACTGTTTCCCAAACACATGGGAATCTGAGCTTTCCTTCACTACAACAGAGTGGGAGTGGACCTCTGTTTGGCTCCACAACATAAAGTCTCAGTGTTCCCAGCAGTGCTCCAGATAATGTTAGCATTCGAGAGTAAGGTACTCACCATTTTTGACATTGGAGAGTATAATATAATAATTTGTTTTTTTTTATATTTATTACACTTTTTGCAACTGCCAGCTACCCAGAACCTCAGCCAGGTCGTGGATCCTCGCTCCCACCTCCACATTAGACATGCCCCTTCAATGCCCCCTTGCTTACCCCCCCCCCGGACGCGGTTGCGGCACCGACCTGGCATGGTGCCGCAGACGACGGGATAGGTCCTGGAGGCTGATTGAAGTCGAGGGCTGGCTTCATCTAGGGCGGCCGGCAGCTTGGTTTCCCCCCTGTAGGCAGTGGCGGGGACATGCAATAATGCCAGCGTCCACCCCGCCCTTCGAGCATCATTCCGATGTCGGTCACTGCGGTATCCCCGGCCTTTGCCAGGGGTCCATAAAGCACTGCTCACACACCCCTGCCTCCCCCCAGAGAAGGAGAGCAGTCCTTGGGTTGCTTGATCCTTCTCCCCCTGGATGGCCCTCTGGTGTCCCGGGTCCATTCCCGAACCCAGGTTGCTGGCATCGCAAGTGAAAATCTAACCACTGCGCATGAGTATAATATAATTTTGATGATTTTTTTTGTTGACTCTTTTTATCCTCCTACTCACTGTCACCTGGACTCTCTCCAGTGTGGTTGCTCGATGTTGCTTTCTCCCACCCACCTGAAGTCCTCCATCGCCGCATTGGTGTGCCCGTCTCCACTGTCACCTGGACCGCCCAACCCCCGACTCTGAGTCCCCCAGGGTGGGACCACTAACTCCTACTAGCACTCTCTTTATAATCTGATAGAGTGGCCAGGCTTAGCGGAGCACCAGAGACTGGCATGGAGGACCCGGTAGTGGGTGTGGGTGCGGATGCAGCACCCCTAGAACCCACCTTCGCCTACCGGGGATAGGGCCATTTTCCTTCTTGTTCCTCCCTCTGGCATGGATGTGCAATGGCATCAGTGAGCAGATGGGATGCTCCCACCCCTTCCTGCAGATGCCCACTGACACCAGACCCTCCATTGGCTGTTCCCACCTGTGGTGTTGTACCTACCGGCTGCTGCCAGGAGCCGCCACCAGGAACGGAATCTGCAGAACCCACCCCAGGAGAGGAAAGCAGTCCTCCGGATGCTAATCCTCTCCTCCTCCGCCGACCCCAGGCAGCCTGAGCTTGCTCCTGAACTTGGGTTGCTGGCATGATGCGAGGTGTGGTGTCCAGTACCTCAACTTTCAGCGCCACCAGGAAGGCCAATTTTGATGATTAAAAGAGTTTTAAATTTGGAAAAACAGCACCTTTTGAAGTATCTGTGGAGCATTTCCAAGGGTTGGGATGAATATCATTACTCATGAAAAAGATTTCAAAGGATTTCTTAAAATTTGGTGAGTATAATAAGCCATTACTCACCTTACCTGGAGCACTGCTTCCCCACAGTGGTGGGAGTTCAACTGGAAAACTACGATTCAATTTTTTACTCATGCCCCAGATCACTGGTAAGTTCCTGGCAACCAGAGACTCCTCCTGTTGGAGAGGCTGCAGCTGAGAAGTTGCTGCACACATTCATGTACTTAGGTTGTGCCTGATTCTGCCAGTATTTTGGAAAGATGTAGAATGGGAAATAAATGCCATCATTCAAAATTATGGCATCCTGACTCCAGAGGCAGTGCTGTCAATGTGTTACCTCATCATATTGAAAACAAAAATCCATTTATATTTTCTCAGCATCCTTCTGGTAGCAGGAAAGAAAGTAATTACAAGATTATGGTTAAAAACTGACTCCCCATTGATTACACAGTGGGAGGACATGGTATATATATATATATATATATATATATATACATACATACATATATGACAGAAAAGCTCACAGCACAACTAAATAGAGTCCGAACATCAGAATAAATGGAATCTCTAGCTGCTACATATCATGTCCAAATGGCTGGGTATCAGACCTTCTTATGGCCCTAACTACCACTTACCCTGGAGAGTGAAAGGGGGGGGGTGGAGAGGTCCAGCAGCCATTATGCATGCATTAATAGTGTGTGTGTGTATATGTGTGTGTGTGTGTGTGTGGACTGGCTGTCACCAGGCCTGGGATTTGCTGTCTAATACCTGACTAGTTCTAATTATGTCTCTGATTTCCTGCTGTCACTCACCTGTAATGGAATGTACACCTGTACCTGTTTATTATGTAATGCAGTTGACTCATTGCTATGACATGTTTCCTGTGGACAGTAAAAGCCTAATAAAGTTTCAGTTTTAAAAAAGTACATATCTTCATACAGTGCTGTGCTGTTTACCGTCAGAAACATGTAGTAGCACCCAGGTTCTGGAATGAGCCTGGGGCATCGGAGGACTGACTGGGGGAGGGAGGATGAATGAGCGTCCCATGGATGCTCGCATCCTCAGGGGTGGAAGGGAGTTCAACTCCGCTGTAATACCACCGCCAGGCTTACCACTAGTGGCGATGCAAGCTGGAACCATTGGTCGACGGGGGAGTGATGTTGGCAGTGTGACACACTGCATCTGCCAGGGTCTTTCCAATGCTCCCCAGGGCAGAAAATGGAAAACTAAACTCCCAACCATGCAAGATGCCCTCCGCCACCCACCGCAAGCCTCACATTGCTGACTGGGTCCTCCACTCCAAGACCGACACTGCCATTCTGCCCATGGGAGTAAGGTTCTGACCCCCTGGGCAGCCCTTCCCATGGGGGGGTGTCATCCATTTGGGATGGTGGAGTGGAGGTAAGTCCCAGAGATTGTGGGTGACAGAGCTGGGCGGAGTGGCAGGACTGATGGGCCGGTCGGGCTGCCAAGAGAAAAGTACAATAAATTTTAAAAAAAAATTGCATAGCAACATCCTAATCTATTTGGAGTATGGGTCTAGTATGTATATTCAACAGGTAACCTCAGCAGAAGAGATTTTTAAAAATTGATAGTGGTGACCATCATTAATGATGTTGACTCAGTAATGTAAAAGTTTTAGAAATATCTGAGAAAATTAAAAATACTCAGATGATAAATGTAGGGATGTTGGGAACAAATTTTTTTTTTGCACTTTCTTTTTATCCCACCTTACCACCTACTCATCCCACTCCTTCAGACTTGATCACCCCCGGCGATTCTACCACAGAGTCTGCCCCTAGAGTGTCGGCCTTCCTTCCCCTTACCTTCCTCCTTCTGAAGCGCCTGCACACATTGGGGTCTGCCCGTGGTAGTTAGTTTGGGATTAGGTCAGTCATCATCTTGGGGTAGAGCAGGTTTTTTTCCGCATTTTCTCCCTCTTAGGTCCCACTACCCCTGAGGACGTCAGCACGCAGTACTGATGTCCAGGCAGACAACTTGCTGACACACGTCATTGCCAAGTGCCCACAACGTCCTCCTCTCCCCGGTTCTGAAGAACTGCCTATGCCCCGATACCCGTGCTTCCACAGGCACTGGTGCGTCGGGAGCTCAAGGCACCCCAGGAACCCACCCCTGGAGGAGGAGGAGAGCATCGGTTGGGACGCTTGATCCTCCTCCGCCCCTCGATGTCCCGAGTCTGTTCCTGAACCCGGGTTGCCGGTGTGGTGCGATGCCCAGCACCTCAACCCTCAGCGCCACCGGGCCAGCCAGGGAATACATTTTTATTAAAATAAAAAAAACTACATGATGAAATTTTTTGCCAACTGAAAAATACTGCTGCTTTGAAAATAAATTTGGAAGTGTATTTCTGTTATAATACAGAATGGCAATGGATTTGCCAAATAGAAACTATGAGCACTGCAAACAGCACACCTTCTAGAATTATACTTGTTCCATCCTATACCTTAGCTCTGTGCTGCCATACGTTAGAGATCACAGTATTTGCTCCCCTGTGCGTAACTGATCTGCTTAAAAAGTCAGCAGTGTAAGGACATTGCAAAAACAGATGCAGTTTGAGTTTCCAGTTGCTTATGGCACTCAGATGTGGGGCAGAACCCTTCTTCTAGGCTTTTGTGCTTGTGAGACTCTTGCACACCAAGTCTCCCATAGCAGCTAAAACATAACACATCACATATGTGGATCAGAATTCTTGGCTGCACTAACAAACGAATAACTGCTTGAATATCCCTTGGAAGATAGTCTTTAAAACCAAGTGCTTCCTTAAATTTAGTATATATTACCTCCCAATAAATCTGCTTCTGATGATTTGCTTTCATGTGGTCTGGGATTAGTCCCCAGATCTGTATATCTGACAGGGAATGATGTACAGTATATATTTTGGCAAAAAAGGGTATCCTGTATGGCAGGTATATGTAACTGGCCCTTTCTCCAATTCTGTAGAAAAGGTTACTGCAATCTTTGTATCCACTAAGACCATAGTTTAAGAGTAGGGGAAATTCTGGGTTTTTTTTGTCTGTTTTAGTGCCTGGTCCCCCTGGTAGTTCAGCCCCTACTTTCTCTGGCCTCCACTCACCCCCGGGGACTTACCTCAGTGATGGTCATCCCAGGTTTGCCCCCCCTGCACAGTGCTGCTAATCAGGCGTGCCCCCAACAAAGACTGTACTCGGTTCCTGGCAGACCCCCAACTACTAATGCTTATCCCTGGCTTACCTCACAGGGCAGGGCCATGGCATTGGGCCATACCGGATGAAGGACTGTAGTCAGTCACCAGCCAAGTGTCATGGGTGGGCACAGAAGGATCGAGGTGGTGCGTCTTCAATGGGGATAGCATTTTTTGATACTTTGTTCCCCGGAAAGTGTGGTGTGCAGTGATGTAGTGCGTTGAAGCGCTGATGTCTGGCATGCTTCCCCTATGTCTCAGCTCCAGCAGCTGCTCCCCCTGGTCTCTGCCAGGGGTCGGTCATGTGCCAGACACTCACCCACCCATCTCCCTAGAGGAGGAGAGCAATCCATGGGACGCTTAATCCTCCTACCCAAAGCTGGCCTCTGACTCCTCAGATCCATTCCCAAACCAGGGTCATCGGCATCGCAAGCAGTAGCGCTACTGCTGCGCTGGAAGGAAATTCTATTGTATAAAAACAATAAACAACAAAAACTATATACAGTACAAATTGTGACAGGTTAATTGGAAATTCACAACTGTGTGGGTGAGATGGACTCCATTTAAATAAAGAAGGATCAAGAATCCTAGGGTACAGAATAAATGGAAGTATACAGAGAAATGTAAACTGAATGGCAAGGGGAAAAGGGCAGGAGATACTACAACTATAAATATAGGAAAAACTTGGACAGTTAAAATAAAAGTAGCAAGCATTTCTCAATGCCGAATGTTGTCTTGCTGGCATTGGCATTGGTAGTGCAGGAGTTAGAGAGATGCATAATAGGAATGGCAGTGAAGTATTGAACTGACGCCAACCCCACCCCCCACCCTGCAGAGACTGACAGGCATTGGGGGTGTGCCTTTGGGTCATTGGCCATAACGCTCTCGCCATTTCACCTCACCCTACCCTGCAGACACCGACAAGTGTCGTGGTGTACCTTGGGGTCTTCAGGCCTTACGCTCACCCCATTCCATAAGGAAATATGCTGAGATGGGTGCAGTATAGGAGAATGGGGTGAACTTTGGGGCTGAAGAGTCCAAGGCACACCTCGATGACTGTCACTGGCTCCAGGGTGGGGGTGGAATGGCGTGAGCAGTACAACCAACAATCCCAAGTCACACCCCTGATGCCTGTCAGTCTCTACAGGGTGGGGCATTATGGTTGGAAACACTAATGTCCTAGGTGTTTCTTGGTATTTTCAGCATGGGCTTTTTGTGACCCCACCTCAAGAACAGTGGCACTATCAGTTCATTAGCTGAAAGGTGACTTTGCACAGCGAAAACACATTTCGGGCAGGATGTGAAAAATGACAGCTGTACTTTTCATGAGGAGGTGTAAAAAATGGTAATGTTGAAAATCTGGAGTGAAAATATAAAAAATTGGTGAAGTCATGAGCGTGCGTAGAAACTGCGCAATGCACGCCCATAATGCAATTATTTTTGGGATTTGTTACACCAAGTTTTCAACATAGGCATTTTGGGACCTCCGTTCATGAACAGTGACACTGTGATTTTGTTAATTTGTCCCAAACATTGATTTCCCACAGTGGCCACGCCATTGTGCGCCAGATGGCGTGAGCATTACAGCCAACAATCCCACGTTACACCCCTGACTCCTGTTAGTCTCTACAAGGTGGAGTGTTATGGTCGGAAACTCTAATGCCGTGGGTGTTTCTTGGTATTTTCACTCCAAATTTCAACATGGGCTTTTTGTGACCCCACCTCAAGAACAGTGGCACTATCAGTTTGTTAGCGGAAAGGTGACTTTGCACAGTGAAAACACTTTTTGGGCAGGATGTGAAAAATGGCAACTGTACTGTGAAAACATGGCAGTGTTGAAGATCTGGTGTGAAAATAAAAATTGTCGAAGTTACGAGTGTGCATGGAAACTGCGCAATGCACGCTCGTAACATAGTCATTTTTTGGAATTTTTTCACCAAATGTGCAACATAGGCGTTTTGGGAGCCTACCTCATGAACAGTGGCACTGTCGTTTTATTAATCGGTCCTGAAAGGTGATTCCACGCAGTGACCACAAAATGACCTTTCGGGACCGAATAACGAAATTATAGTGACTGTGTTCATGAGGTGGGACCCCAAGAACCCCATGTTGAAAATTTGAGACCAAAACTCCCAAAAATGGCTGAGATAGCAGCATAAATTGAAACCCCCCATTCAGTGCCATTATAGGACTTACCGTCATTTCTTCAGTTTGCAGTTGGCTTTTGAAGAGTGCCGACGTGTTCCCGGTCCACTGAAGGTCGCTGCTCCCGACCTCTGCAGGTATGTATGGGTGATGGGGGAGGTGGGGTATGCAGAGGGAGGGTGTGGGTTGGGGGAGGGGGGCAGTGGCAACGACAAGTGGCCATTTTCTTTTTTTTCCAGGTTTAAAAAAAAAATGTTGTGGGTACGTTTTCTTTTTTACAGGTAAACTATGGAGTTCAGCACACTAGGATAGGCTCCCAGTGTGCCAAAGTACTGGGGGTATCAATGCCGACCCGAGGGTTGGGCACCCCGAGGTCTGAGGATATGTAGGGGGAAGGTGCATCTGACACCGAGAGTGAGCATCCTGGTGTTGGAAAGAAACACCACAGCATGTTTTGGCACACTGGGGTGGGCTCCCAGTGTGCCACATTAAAGGATGAAGGGGATAGTAGCTAACATGGGGATTAAGCACCCTGATGTCGGCAAGCGGGAAAGGGGGTCTGCCAGCGCAGTCAGATTGCGCTTACAGTAAAAAGTACTTGGCAGACACTGACTACTCCCAGCCCATATGGAGGGAGCTTAGGCTGTGGCCTGCTCTGCATGGCTGGGAGAAAGTATTGCACCAGAGACAGCGGGACATGGAGGAGGCATGTATGTGTTATCCCAGATGATATTGGCCAGACAGCCACATTTTAAAGAAAACACAATTGCACATATCCCAGTAATGCAAAGCATCAAGGGAAACATATGCAAATCCACATGATGGTACAGAAGGTGGCAGTACATGAAAAAGTAATGGCTGGCATATGTTCAGCCTTGGGATTATTTACACAGTTTTTTTTTTTTTTATTATTATTATATTTTTTTAAGAGAAACAGGATTTTTGTCCATGAGGTGATGTAAGTTATATTTAAGCTATGTGCTGATGTCAGGAAGTCAGATGTGTGACATTAACTTTCAGAGGGGGTCGCTTTTGATAAGGGCAAGGTAGATATGCTTATGATAATGGGAATATTAGGAAAGTATGAGGTCTACGCAGAAGTGGAGTACAAATATGTACAGTTTCATAAGTATGTGCTCAGAGTGCAGGCAAATGTGATATGCAGGTCTGTTTTAGAAATAGGTAAAAACAGCGATACGTGCAATTAATAGAAAGATAGATAATTGAATAGACATATATATAGAGAGAGGGAGACACAGACAGACAGGCAGAATAGGAATGGCAGTGAAGTATTGAAGTGACGCCAACCCCACCCCCACCCTACAGACATGGACAGGCATTGGGGTGTGCCTCTGGGTCATTGCCTGTAACGCTCATGCCATTTCACCTCACCCTACCCTGCAGACACAGACAAGAGTTGAGGTGTGCCTTGGGGTTTTCAAACTTTATACTTACCCCATTCCATAAGGAAATATGCTGAAATGGGTACAGTATAAGAGAATGGAGTGAACTTTGGGGCTGAAGAGTCAAAGGTACATCTCGATACCTGTCACTGGTTGCAGGGTGGGGATGGGGGTGGAATGGCGTGAACATTACTGTTGACAGTCCCAAGTCACACCCCTGATGCCTGTCAGTCCCTACAGTGCAGGGTGTTATGGTCAGAAACACTAATGTCCTGGGCATTTCTTGGTATTTTCACTACAAGTTTTCAGCATGGACTTTTTGTGATGCCACTGCATGAACAGTGACACTATCAGTTCATTAGCTGAAAGAAGATTTTGTACAGTGACTGTGCCATTTGGCACCACAGGTGCAAAAACACATTTTGTACAGGATGTAAAAAATGACAGCCGTACATTTCTTGCTTCAGTAACTGCTTAGCACATCTGTTGCATGAGTTGCTTATTGACATTTTATATCTGCTATGCAATGCTCTGCTGCTATATCTGGGGAAGTACCTTTCCTAGGTTGCAAGAACAGCCTCAAAGGAACACACGCATAGCAGAACACAGCTGCGAAATGATTCGATTGTCTACAAGCACTGTTTTCCATGCAAGACACAAGCAATTGAATCAAGCAGCGCACACACACACACACACACACACACACACACACAAGAACACAGTGGCAAAATGATTAGATTTGTCTACAAGCACTGTCTTCTATGCAAGTTGTAGCACGGGGGGCGGGGAGGTGAAGGCTGGAGATCAGTTATGGTCCATGACATAATCACATAGTCAGAATATTAAATATTTTAAAATAAACATAAATGCAAAAGTAACCATTTCAATAAGAAAATGCAAACTGTCACATTTAAGAGTTATAGGGTAAGTTAGCACATCTGGACTTATTTGCTGCATATGCATCTCAATTGCTAAGGGGTCCTGACCATGTTCACCCTTCCTCAAGCCAAGCTAGCTACAGTATACGTAGCAATAACATGGATGGAAAAATTATGCCATATTTTCAACAAGAAGTTAGCATTTTAAAAACACAGTGCTGTAGACTGAGAAGCAGCTTGTGTAGGTGCATTCATCATGCTAGCCAAGATATGTTCTGGTTGCGTTCCATAAAGCTAACCAGTGGGAGAAGTAGGGGAAAGGGATAGAAATCTGAAATAGAACCATTTAACCCATATGTGATTTAAAGTTGCATGACAGAAATGCGGCTTCCAGAACTGGACACCATATTCCGAATGAGGCATTACCAGTGATCTACACAGTGGCATCACCACCTCCTTCCTTCTGCTGGTAATACCTCTCCCTGTGCACCACAGCATTCCACTGGCTCTCCTCACAGCTTTGGTACATTTTGTAGCCACCTTTAGGTCATTCAATATGATTACCCCAAAATCCCTTTCCATTTTGATGACCATTACCCCCCCCCAATAATCATTCCCTGGATTTCTGCAACCCTTCCTTATTCAGCAGGCATTTAGTGCATCTGGACTTATTTGCTGCATATGCATCTCAATTGTTAAGGGGTCCTGACCATGTCCACCCTTCCTCAAGCCAAGCTCACTGCAGTATGTCTAGCAATAACATGAATGGAAAGATTATGCATATGAAAACTTATTAATTATGCTGTACATACCCTAAAACTCAAAGTGTGTCTCCTTTGGCTGCCATGATGATGTCTGTGGTTAATTTGAAACAAAAGACAATGTAACAAGACACTGGCCTCCACTGGAGCTGTTAAACAATAGAGCAAACTGCACTCTGGGAAGATTGCCTGGGACAAGATGCAATAAAAAACACAAATAGCAGGTTCCAGGGAGTATAAAACCACCAGGAATGTTAGAAAAAAATCCCCCTTCCAACTCATTCACAAGTATCAATCAATGTATTTGTTAACCATGCTGGTTCATCTTCTTGCTTCCCTCATAGTAAAAATGTGAAACTACATTTGTGTTATTTTAAATGAGCGATAAATTGCATGTCCAAGGGGATGGCAACTCTGATAGTTGTTCCAACATAATAGATCCACCTCATGCCCCTCCCACGAAAATGAAAGCATAGTGCATGCAATAAACCTTAGGAACATCACATTTTTTAATGTCAGCTCTGATCTGTCCGGTCTTACTTTTTTCCTGGCTAGGGTTTATATTATCAGTGAAAAGAAAGTAGGAAAACAAAAACACCCAGTCTTTTGCTTCTATAAGTAGTTGTTAATTGCAGCTGGCACTTTTAACATGTGCAAGGCAACTCCACTTCTCAAACTTAAAAGAAAAGATGCATTTTATCGTCAAAGGGCTGTGACATTTACCAAGTACTGTACCCATGATTAAATCCAAAAGCTGAACTTTATGTTTTTAGTATATAAATGTTTAAGAAAAACATGTGGCTCTTTCAGCTTGAATCAGAATGCTGTGTCTGTTGTTTTCCTTGGAAGCTGTAGTTTCAGATACTCCTTCATTACTTTTTCCTTCTGAGATACCAGGTGGCTCTGATAATCATTTGTTCCAAGGGTTTTTAAGGCAATTTGAAGGCATTAAGTATCTTCTGTTCTCCTAGTCCTTAATAAAATGCAGGGACTCCTCAACTCGATCTTTCCACAGACTTGTTCTGTTCTTTGGTCCAGGTCCCAAACTAGTGTGTCCTGTTTCAACATGATAGATCCATCTCATGCCCCTCCCACATGAATGAAAAAAGGTGGGTGTGGATCTTTAGGAGCTTCTCAGGTGGAGGTGGGGGTAGATCTTACTCCCCCCAAAAAAAACAATACTGCCTCCCACTACTCAGGTTACAGTTCTTGTACTGCCCATTTAAGAAAGAAAATGGTACCCTGCAACCATTGACTAACATGAAAGTGTATTTATTTGAGGGTGGAAAACATTTCTTGGAGGAGGGTAAGGTGGAGGAGACTATTTACACCTACAGTCAGTTCCACTAACAGAAAAAATGACATCACTCCTTTTGTACATGCAAAACATCTGCAGGCTCCACCTACTGCAGCCACAAAAATGGAAGTCTCTGATCAGGAAGAGAAGGAAAATGTTTAACAGAGCAAAGAAAGTAGACACTGAGGAAGCCTGGAATGAATATAAAACAATAACCAGGGATTGTAAAAAAGTAATAAGAAAAGAAAAAAGGAACCTAGGACTGAGATTAGCATGTAAGGTTGGGGATATCTAAAAAATATTTTACAACCATATAAACCACGAGGGGCAGAACTGCACAGATCAGAACATTAGTTGATACAAATGGGGAAGTGTTCACAAATGAAAGAGAAATGGTTGAAATATTTAATAACTGTGTAGTATATATGGGTGTGGGAGTAAGTCTACTGCTAGGAGACCAGACAGATGCAAGTGACAATTCAGAGTAGTGTTATGCTTGTGCAACTGTGATAACTGCTTTGGCTGTTCACACCCTCTATTCCATGGGGAATTACCACCCTTTAGAAAATGGGTAAAAGTATCGAAGCCTTCTGATTGGCTCAGGAACTTCTCTAGCTGGGCATCTATCAGACAACAGATGCCCAGCTATTAAAAGTACCAACCCAGCCAACCCCATCACCAAAATCCTGTGACCTCCTCATTTTGTTTTAAATTTTCTGCCATTTGTGTCTCTCGCTTAGCGAGAGACTAGCCCATGAATGCTCATGCTTGTTTAGTTACACTACAGTTACCTGCTATGTACTTCTTAGTACAGTCCACTACTCAGTAACTGCCCAAAGTAAATCCATGTACATTTAATCTTCCGTTTTGTTTTTTTATCTCTCCTTAAAATGCACTCAATTTTACTTGCTAGTCTCGGTCTGTCTCCCACAGCTCACAGCATTCCATTCTTCCCCCATTATCCAACATAGCAAACCATGAAGCGACGTAGAGAGCAAACGAGATATCGCCTCACAAAGTACAACCCCCAAATAAAAAGCAATCTCTCTCCTGAATGCTGTAATGAAAAAAATAATTTCAACCGCTGCCTTCTGTCCTCGCACTCACGCGTCTTCCAACTTCCGGGTATAACTAAAATGGACATGCGCTTCACTGTTCGCAAATCCACTTTTCTTCTGAAGCACACACATAAAATAAAAGGGAACTGACACAGCAGCTTCCCTCTGTCCTAAAAATAACATTATGAATAAAAGACCCCACAAAAAATGAGACAGATACAGTCCTGCAAGTCATACAGCAGAGAGAGCACTAAAGCAAGAGAATGGGGTGGGGGTTACTTTACAATAAAACATTTAAATGTTTTTTCTTCCATTTTATTTTATTTTTAATTTTATAAAATTCCATATAAAAATATAACGGCAAGCCCATTTTCTAAGCGCAATAATACTCAACAGGGTGGGTGGTATTGGGCTATACCGGACCGCCCAGGGGCGTAATGAGGCCCGATGCCGCAGGCAGAAGTACTGAAATCAAGGAACCCTCAAAGAAGGTTCCACCCCTAGAGGTACCATGGGAAAGATTCCCTTTGCTAAAGGTACCTTAGGAAAGAGCCTCCCGAGGAGAGAGAGGCATGTCACTGGAGGAGGAGGAGGAAGCGGGGAGGATGGTGGGGCAAAGAAAAAGTGCTTCAGAAGGAGGCTGGGAAGAACTTCCTATATAGCTCAGGGAGGGGTCGTGGCTGGTTGCTCACCCCATTGAACTAAAGGCATAACCATCCAATTCAATGGGCCTACGCATCCATAGTAGTGTTTGTTTATTTATTTATTTATTGAATATTCGCATTAAAACCTTTGAGCTAAGAGCTCTTTACATAGGTTTCACATCAAGGGATTAAACAAAATAGATTACAAAAATGGTTGACATTCAGGTATTAAACACATCCTGGGTGATACAATGTGAGGAAGTGGGCAAAAGGAACACATTTTAACAATAAGTAATGAAGAAACAAATGTGACAATTATGAGTGTTTATGATAAGCAGGTGCACAGTATCATTGTAAAAACATTATTAGGCAGACAAATGAAGACAGTACAAGTTAACAACAAAGAGAGAGCAGCCCATGGGCTATGTCAAAAGAAAGCGAGAGAGAGAAAGTGGGGGGGTTAAAGGAATGATGGGTAGGAAAGGTGGGGGAAAATGGAGAGGTGGGAAATGGTAAGAGTGGGAAATGGGGAAAGGTAGTGAAGCAGAAGGATGAGGTGGGAGAGGGTGAGAACAATTTGAGGGTGAGGAAAGGGAGGACAGATAAGAGGGGTAGTAGGGAGGAAAGTGAGGTACGGCCAACACTGCTAACTTGGAATGCAGGAGTTGGCCAGTTTAAGTGCCAGTCGGGGACACACTGTGTGTAGGTGCATCTAGTGGAAGCAGTCACAACTAGCAGTAGTTACTAGGTGTTGCTGAAGCTTATGTTTAAAAGATCCCAGTGTGCTCGAGGAAGATATGTCATTAGGTAGAGAGTTGAGCAAAAGTGGGGCCCTATGGGTGAAAGACCTTTGTCCCAGTGATGTGCGGCAATGTGGAATCTTGAAAATCTGGTTATCAGAGTTTCTGGTAAGATAGGAGTAGCAGTATGGAGTAAGAAACTTCTGACCTCTTGGGGCACCAGTCCTAGGAGAACTTTTTTTGCAGTCAGACATGTTTGGCACATAACTTGATTTTTGAATTGTAGCAAGTTTGCCTGGGCATACTGGTCACAGGTGTGAGTAAGGCACGCTGCTCTGGTGAGGAGCCAGCAGGCTTTTTTAGTGCTACAAACATACGAACATACGGAATTTGCCAGCAGATAAAGGCCTAGAGGTCTATCAAGTCTGCTCGAATGTGCAGCTAGCACCCCTTATTCTGCAGCTGCCCCTCCCTTCCACCCTTCCCCTTCATTAACCCCTCCCTTGTCCTGTCCCATCCTCGCTTGAAGCAGTCCACTGTTCTACTGCATACCACTTCTGCAGGTAACGATTCCACCCAGCCACCACCCTCTCTGTAAAAAGTGTCTCCTCATCTCCCTCCTGAACCTTCCTCGCTCCAGTCTCATATCATGGCCCCTGGTGGCCCTCCCCTCCCTTACTTTGAACAGCCCCTCTGTACCTGTCTTGTTTATTCCTTTCATGTATTTAAAGGTTTCAATCATGTCCCCCCTGTCTCTCCTCTCCTCCAGTGAGTACATGTTCAACTCCTTCAACCTCCTCTCATATGATAAGTCCCCCAGACCCTTGATCATCTTTGTCGCCCTACGCTGCACTCCCTCCAGTAACTTAATGTCCCTCTTCAGATACGGACGCCAGAACTGCACGCAGTACTCCAGGTGTGGTCTAACTAATGACCTATACAGTGGCAGAATCACCTCCTCCCTCCTCGAGGATATACCCCTTGCAATACAACCCAGCATTTTGTTGGCCTTTGCAGCTGCCTTCCTACACTGTGCCGAGTTGTTCATTGACCCTGTGATGAGCACACTCAGATCCTTCTCCTCCTCTGTCTGGGCTAGCTGCACGCCCCTAGCTGGTAAGTCCTCCTTGGGTTCTTCATCCAAAATGCATCACCTTGCACTTTTGGCATTAAAGCCCAGTTGCCAGGTGTCTGACCAGGTTTCAAGCTTTGCCAGATCATCCTGCAACCCCTGCCATCCCCCTAGGTCATCCACCATTGCGCCAACCTTGGTATCATCAGCAAACAGACTGATCTTGCTCTTGATGCCCCATGATATGTCTGCAATGAATATCCCAAACAACACTGGTCCCAACACCGAGCCCTGTGGGACACCGCTCGTCACTGCCCTTGGGTGTGAGAGCTCCCCACCCACCACCACCCTCTGTTGCCTTCCCTGCAGCCAGTTTCTACCCATCTCCCCAGCATTGCACCTGCCCCTGTGCCTACTAACTTCCTTCCCAGCCTTCCATGTGGCACTGGGTCGAGATGCCTTACTGAAGTCCAGATACAGGACATCCACTGCATGTCCCTGTCCAGTTGCCTAGTTACCTAGTCATAGAACCCGACCAGGTTGGTTTGGCAGGATCGGCCACGTGTGAAGCCATGCTGTCTGCTGTCCTGTAGTCCTTTGGCCTCTAAGAGGGCCACCAGCCTCTCCTTCAGGATAGTCTCCATTAGCTTACCCACGATGGATGTGGGGCTCACTGGTCTGTAGTTTCCGGTTCATCCTTGGGGCCACTCTTGTGGAGGGGCACCACTTGAGCCATCCTCCAGTCCTGGGGTACACACCCCGAATGTAGTGAGGCATTAAATAGGTCTGCCAAAGGTCCTGCAAGGACCTCTGCCAGCTCCTTCAGTACCCTGGGGTGGATGCCATCTGGGCCTGGTGCCTTGTCCACCCTCAGTGCCTTCAAACCCTCTCGAACTCTGCCCTCCATGATTTCCCCATCTGTCACCATTTCCCCCCCTCGTCTGCTTTCTCCCATCTTGGGTGTCACCCCTCTTCTCTTTAGTAAATACTGAGCAGAAGTACTCATTTAGTGCTTCGCCTTATAGTACCCTGCTTCCACCCAACCCCCTCCTTCCTAATCCTTACTATGTGGTCCTTACAGCTCCTTTTTCCCTGATGTGCTAAAGATCCTTCTCCCCTTCTTAATGCCTTGTGCCAGCCTGAGTTCCGTAGATGCTTTGGCTCCCTACTGCCCTTGTCACCTCCTTGATTCTGTCAAGTACTCCTCTCTGTCCTCCCCATCCCTGTTTTCTTGTATTTCCTAAAGGCAGCTCTTTTCCTCCTTACCTTTTCCATGACCTCCTTGCTCAACCAGCTCGGTTTCTTAGCCCTAGCCTTCTTGCTCTGGGCTTTGCAGCAGGTTTTGGTTGCCTCCACTATCCCCAACTTTATGAGCTCCCATCTCTGGTTAGTATCCATACTAGATTGAATTCTGGCCAGGTGCCCTTTACCACTTCCCCATCCTCCCAAAGTCAGCCCTCCTGAAGTCCAGCACTCTTGTGCCAGATTCCCTCCTTCCTTGCCCATATCCAGTGTGAGCCATACTGAGTGGTGGTCACTCCTGACAGCGGTTCCTCCACTGTAAGTTCTCTCACAAAGTCCCCATTTGCCAGCACAAGGTCAAGGGTATTCCCTAACCTGGTTGGTTCACTGACCATTTGCAGCAGGAAGCTGTCCTGGAAGGCATCCAGCAGTACCTGCTCCCTTCTGTTCCTGGTTGTTGGGGTGCTCCAGTCCACTCCTGGCATGTTGAAGTCCCCCACAATCACCACACTACCCTTCTTCTAGGTCCTCCTGATCTGTCCCGCTAGTTCCCTGTCTAACTCCTCCATCTGAGATGGTGGCCTGTACACCACTCCCATTCTAAGACTCCTATTCTTGGAATCCTGGATTTGCACCCAAAGTGACTCTGTACTACCTCCTCCCTTCCTCCCTTACACACTTCAGTCCTTCCTTTACATATAGTGCCACCCCCTCCTTTCCCAGTCACCCTGTCCCTACGAAATAACCTGTACCCTGGTACAGACAGGTCCCAGTCATTATATTGGGTGGCCCATGTTTCCGTGATGGCTGCAATGTCCACCTCTCCCTCTGCCATGAGAACCTGCAACTCTGCAGTTTTCCTCCCAAGGCTCCTAGCATTAAGGGTAACCACCTTCCACCCTTTCCCCCTCCTCCCATCCTGCCCTCCTTTCCTAGCATCACCAATAGTACTTGCCATTTGTCCTTTGTCACTGTTATGGGGGGTAAGCTCATATTTTTAACGTTTTAATTCTACAGAGGGACGTGTCCATGGCAGACCCATAAATTACCAGTCCATAGTCAATTAGTGAGACAACGGAGCTGTGTATAGTAAGCTTCAGAGCATCCTAGGTCAGGCAGTGTTTATGCCTGTGGAGCAGACCAGTACACATTTTGACAGCTTTGACAATGTTGTCGATATGGCGAGCACAGAACAAGGTGTGCTATCAGTAGTAAAATGCAAGTATTTAAAGTGCTGAACCAGCTCCAGAGGAGAGCCTTCAGGATTAGTGATGGAAAGGGGTCAGGACTTGTGTCTACTTAGTGAGCTAGAAAAAAACATAGTTTTAGTCTTTTTATAGTTCATTATGAGCTTGTGGTTGCTGAACCATTTCTCAGCATTGTCAAAGCTAAGTTGTAGCTGGCTCTCAAGAAGCGTAAGGTCAGAATTGCTTGTATAGATAACAGCGTCATTGGTGTATAGCAGTATATGACCCTTGCAGGAGTTAGGGAGCTTATTAAGGAAGATACTAAGTAGGAGGGGTCCAAGGATGGACCTTTGGGGGACTCCCGAGTGGATGGGTCTTTTATCAGAGAGGACATCGACAATTTTCACCTGCTGTGAGCGATTATCAAGGTAGCTCTTAAACCAAGCAGCCGAATCATTGGAAATACCTATATCAGTTAGCTGGTCGATCAGAAGGGCATGATTAACCCTGTCAAAGGCTTTGGTTAAGTCAACAAATGCCATGCCAGCCAGGTGACCTTGCTCAAGAGAGTTATGGATGAATCCAGTGAACTCTGATAACACTGTGGTGGTACTGTGACCAGACCTAAAACCATGTTGTTGAGGGCACTGTATCTCATATTTTTCCAGATACGCAACCAGTTGGTCTGCTACTAATCTCTCCAAGGCTTTAGAGTGGAAGAAGAATGGAGATCCGTCTGTAATTACCATGTAGGGCCCGATCCCCACATTTAAGTACAGGTGTCACTATGGCTGCTTTCCACTTATGCGGGAATTGAGAGTTATGAAGTGATAAATTAATTATCCACGTTGGGGGTGCCAGGATATCATCCAGGGTGAGGGCAACAAGCTTGAGAGAGAGGGTGTCCCCGCTGACTCTTGATTTTCCAAGCACCTTAAGGAAGTATTTTCTTGCCTCACCTTATGAGTCTACTTTGAAGTAGAATGGCGGGTAATCAAGGGTCTGATCAAGTTTTCCGAAGTTATCACCTGTTATGACAGGGGTAAAGAAGTTGGGTGGGAGGACACTACTAAGATCAGTAAAAGCATTGTTGAAAGTATTTGCAGTGGTTCTAGGTTCAAGAGAAGGGACACCATCAATATTGATCATGGTGTGGGCTGATTTAGGAGCCTTTCCTAAGAGGTCATTGAGATCATTCCAGAACTTTCTGCCATCATTCCAGGAATGAGAGAGGGTATCTTTAAAGTACTGGCTTTTTACTGTATGTATAGCTCTGGTACATTCATTTCTAGTGTTATGCTTGTGCAACTGTGATAGCTGCTTTGGCCTGTCGCACTCTCTATTTCACGGGGAATTATCACCCTGTATGGGTACCGAAAGAAAGGAACCCTTGAAGAGGGTTCCACCCCTAGAGGTGTTGTGGAAAATATTCCCTTTGCAAAAGTACCTTAGGAAGGAGCCCCAAAAAGGATATTGATCAGTAAACATTGACTACCAGATTGAGAGCAGATTGACAGCAACAAGACAGCTTGAAGAATATGAATGGAATGCACAAGTTGTCAGGATTGCACTGATAAAATAGATTGCAGTGATGAAATAAGGGGGCTTCTTAAGGAGAGCATGAACGGCAAGTAGGGTCATCATCTTTCTCCATCCAACAGCAGAAACCTTCCTAAGGAAACTGGGGAGTACACTGTTAACAACTAACTACATATTATGAACTTTGGCATAGAGGAGAAGAAAAAAACCCTTTTAAAGGAGGAAACCTCTGGAGATCCAAGGCTTAGGTCACCTTCCCTCTAAGTTAGGGATAGTTTATTTAGTGACAGCTCTGCTGCTGCAATTTAGAAATCCAGTCCAAGAGGAGGAAATATTCCAATTTGGTGGAAAGCTCTCAGAATCCCTCTAATGGGAATGCCATGAAGGGTTGTGAGAGGCCTCTGCAACAACGGGTACTCTTGAAGCAAGAGCGTACCCCCCAAGGTGGAAGGAGGAGAGTGATGACCACTGAGGCACTCAGCTGACCTATGACTAAAACAGACCAGGTGATCCAAAGGTGGTCGTAGGGAAAATAGCTTTCAAGGGTACCATGGTGTCATCATAGCCAAAGGGGCGCTCTTAGGTTTAAGGACCCCACCCCTCAACAGCGGAAGTCTTAAATTTTATGTTGCCAGTGAGTTAGATGACTGACGCTCCACCTGGAGTGAGGACATTCCCACTATGGGCCAGATGAGAAGGACCCCGCCCCAGTGTCACATGCTCAAGATGCAGACTTTGTGGGTGCAGAGTGAGGCCATCAGCTACAGGGCAACAAATGAGCATGTACTGTATACTGTACACATTCCGGTACAATTCAGTTGGCGGCTGTCCATGTCGGTGTGAGGAGGGCTGTGCTAGTTGTCTGCTCAGGTCGGGGTGGGGGGAGCGGAGTGGTGGGTCACTGTCTGTGGGGGGTTGGGGCCATTAGATTACCAGGATCTTTTAGGTTTCAGCGGATGGGGATCAGAGAATGAGGGAGGGACCACTGGACCACCTTGGAATGGGTTTTGGTGAAATGGGGACAGCGATCAGGGAACAGGAAGGGGATCACTGGTCCACTGATTCTTTCATAATATGACAGGGGCTGGGGAGGGACGCTGGATCACCATTTCATTTTTATTTTATGAAAAGGGTAGGGGAGGGATGCTGGACCACCAATGTATTATCATTATGACAGGGGTTGGGATGAGGCCAGGGGAGGGACACTGGACCACCAATTCATTTTTACTTTATGAAAAGGGCTGGGATTGGGGCAGGTGAGGGATGCTGGATCACCAATTCATTTTTATTTTATGAAAAGGGCTGGGATTGGGGCAGGGGAGGGATGCTAGACCACAAATTCATTATTATTATGAAAGGGACATGGAGGGACCACTGGACCACCAGGGATTTCTTTTGTGCTACTGGGACGGGGATCAGAACTTGTGGAGGGGACCTGGCCCTGCACACTGGGCCATGCACTTTCATGCAGATGACCCCCATAATGGGCATGCAAATGGCCCCTGAGCACCGTGCTTGCACAGTGGGCACATCTGCATGTTTGGGCTGAATTTGGCCCATAGGGGCCACAGCACTAGCCAGTGTGCACTGCACTTTACCCAATGGATGGTCTTCGGCCCAAGGCTCTGGTAACGTGGCACAAAACATGGTGACTGCTTGCTGTGTGCCATGCTACCAGGGTCCAATATTCAAACAGATAGCATTGTCAGTTTGGATCATGCTGTTTGAATATGGTGCCAGAGCTGGCAGGCCCTATTTTTTCGCATGGTGCACCTTTCTGTGTGAGCAGCCAGCCGGCTCTGAATGTGGGACCCTTCATTTTTATAAACTGGAGTACTGCAGAATGAGGGGTGACCTATGTCTGGTCTTTGGAGCTTTTCATAACCCAGATTTATGGGATTGCCTGGATCTGGAGAGGAGAGAGGTATTGAGGGTGCAAGACTGCATATCCTGCAATTGGAAAGTGAAATATCCCACACAAAACAAAGGACTATGTGGTTTAGTCAGAGAGTGGATGCTTTATGGAATATGAACACCTTACCTGTTGTGGAGGTGGTGGGGAGTAAGGATATGGTGGAATTTAAGCACCAACTGGATAGACACTGTAAGACTAGCAACATAGTTGCATATTCCCTTTCAGAAAAGAGCGAGCAAAATATGGATAGATTGCCCATACTGCTCGTATAAATCCTATGAATCCTGTAACAGAAAAAAATATGCAGAATACATTCAGCTAAATTAAAAAAGTCCATGCAATACCAAAAGAGGCAAAAAAAAAAAAAAGAAAGAAAAAAAAACAAACACCAAAAATATTGACTCACACTTCTCGTGGAAGATAAAGAAACAAAAGAGAGAGGAACGAATAGAGATCATCATGACAGCACTAATCACAGGCTGTTCAGTACTATTGAACTGCTTTATATCATACTGTTATCCCTAAGGAAGGGAGCTTCATTTGCCAGCCATTCAGTATGCCAACACCTAGTGCATATCGTGCCATTTTTCTCTTAAAGCTTCAGTAGCAAAAATCTTACATTCTGACGAATACATTTTTGAATTCAGATGTGATTTTGCAGAGTAATTCCTAAATTGAAAAACATCTCTTTTGCAGTGTAGACTGGCATCTGTTGAACCAAATGTCTCATTTAAAGCATGCAGATAACACATTAACAGTGCTGCAGTTCCATTTCTTCCAACCTGCAGCATAGTGGCCATAGACAAAAACATCATAATCAATGGTTATAAATAAAGGTTCAGTCCATCTGTTAGCAACTAATGCCCAAAAGCATTGTAAATATCCCTCCCCACCTGAATGACAGGGTATCTCCACCAGCGGCTGAACTAATGCATATTTACAGTCTGTTTTGCGTTTATTATCTCTGCTGCTTGTGAGACACTATGAAAGGGCTGAATACGGCCCTGCCCCATTTGTTATGCAGAAAGAGGTTAAATGCAAGGATCTGTTCAATCCTTTCCTTTCCTGTCTCTTCTCTGTCTGGTTGCGCATCCACATTTTTTTGTGAGACCTAAGACCTGATCATTTTGATGGTTTTGCAGTTCTCCGCCCCTCTCGTTATCGCTTTGCCTTCACTTGCTGTTCTGTCTTTTCTTCCCCCTTGCATATCTGCAGGTATAAAAATTTATGTGTGTAACCCCCCTACAAATGGGGGTTCCTGAAAAGTCTTCCTTGAGCTTCCCTAAATGCTCATTGCCAGGCTGGTGTTCTGTGTTTTAGTAGATTAAATGTATTGCCAGAGAGTGACTGTATAGCCTCTGTGTACTGTCTCTTTAAGAGCTGCCTGGATTGCAGTCTTAATTAATCTAAAAGGGAGCTCTGTTAGAAGATGTGCTTGTTTGCTGATCATTTGCTAGAGTAGGAATAATATTGCAGTTTGTTTTAACCTGCCTTTTTTGTACCAAGGACTGTTCTGTTTATCTCCACCAACTTGGCCCGGGACTGTCAGAATGGGCCAATCAGTACTGTTGGGACTCTAAAATGGAGCCTGCCTATAGGGGCTTGGTGAGGTCAAAACTTGTAGGAATTGTAGTTTTTGCATTTTGGCGCCTAAAATAACCTGGGGGGGGGAGTCCTTGTTGTGACTGACAGACAGATCAGCCAACTGAACCTTTTGGATCTTGGGGAAATTCCCAAGCTGCTTGCAGCTAGTTTTGAATTCTGAGTTGGGAAGGGAAGAGACAACAGATTGAATGATTCAAGCAGCAGCCCTGGCATAGATTCGCTTGGAAGAACTGTGGAAAGGCCTGAGTTTTGCCTGCATGCCTGCCTCCTGTCCCTGAGAGGGAACTTGCACCTTTTTCGGACTGAATCCAAACTTGGAGAGCCAAGTAAGCCACTGAATTGTGACCAGGCTGCTACCTGAAGAAGACTGAAGATTTGCTGAATGCGATTGGCCTGTCTGGACTTCCAGCCACCTCTGAACTCCCGGATTGTGCAGAGTGTCTGTAATTGCGACCGGAGAGCCTTTTGCATGGTACAGTGGAATTTCCTTACATGTGAATGTGTTGTTTGCTTATAGTGGGTCGCAGTTTGGTTCCCCACTGTGGTTTGAACTGTATTCTGCTTGCTGGAAGCCACATCCAGCCCCATGGACTGAATCCAAAATCATCTCCATTGGGCCTGGGCCTTGCCACACTGGTCCAGCCCAACTACCCGCTGCACAGAAAAAGCCATCGATGAGAGACCTGCCTGGGGATCAGCCCCCTGCTCAACACTTGAACAGGAATGACACCTTGGTGATTCGTGTGGGCCCTGCTTCTCCGGGCACTCCAGCTCAACAATCTGCAGCCTCGATTTTGTCCTGCCTGTGTCCAGTATTGGGTATCGTGAGTAAACATTAGGGTTGCTCCCTGCAACAACAGCTAAATATAAGGTGTTGTCATCTGATTGTCTGCTTGCTTTTTCTTTTACGAACTGAGCCCTCTGGCACCGGATTACAAATAGTCTGTGTTGTGCATGTTGCTTTCTTCCATCACAGGACCCCAACCAGCTGCAACAATCCTGGCTAGCCCGTTGTCTCCCTATCTGGGTACCCAGAGGTGTGACTGTTTGGGGACTTAAAGCGCATGCATAACTGTTTGATTAATATAGCCTTTAAGCCAATGAATCAACCTGATTACACCCCTTCCTTGTTCAAGTCCCCTGAATAAATCAGATCCGACTTTTTTGCTGCATTTAACCTGACTATGGTTCCAGTTTGTGCCAAGAGTACTGTACTGTTGCTATTTGCTGTGCATAACCTTGTTTTACAGGGGGTCCCCAGAGTCGAGCCAGAGGAACCAGCCCTGGTGGTAAGTGCAAACAGTGTGGGGACTGGTATGGTGTACAAGGGGTAATGCGAAAGTGATTATTGTGTATTGCTCAGGCCACTAGAAGGGAAAGAGGGGGGGTTACAGTGTCCTGGAGGGCTGTGCCCGGGTTAGTTTGACCACTACCAACCCTGACCTCCGGGTGGAGGCACCCGTTTCAGAACTCAGGCCCCTTAACCTGCTAATAGCCACACAGGCAGGGGTAGTAGCTCTTGGGATAGCGCCACCAAGGGGTTACATGTGAATCTTTATGTGGAAATGTTACTGATATTGGGATCCCTTTGTGTAAAACTATGTATAATTATAGCGAACAATTTTTATTTTTTATGTTGCTGTTATTAAAAATAAAAGGCTATTTGCGAATTTTGAAACTGCTTCTGGTTTTCCTATGCTTCCTGACCTGTGCCTCGATGACAGACACACCCCTGCTTCCCAGCCAGACCCATGAACAGAACTTCTCCATTTAGCTGCCAGCAGCGTTTTCTCCAGCGGCAAGCTGCTGCCCCTGTGAGATTTCATAGTTAGCTCTGCTTGTGTACTCTGTGGCATTCGGCTCCCATCTGCTTCTGCATAGCTCGTTCCTTCTCCCAGATTCAGGAGTCAGTCCAAACAGGTTTTCAACTCTTTAGGATTTTTACTGTTACTGGTGACATTTTTTCTTTCTGTAACTGCAGCTAAAGCCGCATTTTCCTGTGCTAACATTCGCAGCAGGTGTGCACTTCATCCTTTAATTCCTGCTATCAAAACATCATCCTCCAGGCCAGAAGCACTAGAGTTAGGCACCGGGGGTGCTTGTGGTTGTTGTTTTATATTACTATATCCATCTGTATTAGTTACATTCTCAAGCCTAGAAGTAAACTGCTGGACTCCACTGCTTTCATTCTCCATAACAGTGCACTCAGATGAAATTCCCAGCCTGTCAGGGATTTCCAGTAAACGTTCAAAGACCATAGCTGTAACAGGGTCTTTACTGGCAGTGTGCTCCTCTCCTTCTCCACTATCACCAGGGTCTGTCATCTCACTGGCATCGAGATGGACAGAGGATCCCCCTACAGAAAGAGTAGGGGAATAGTTATTGTAAGAAAAAATAAACATACAACACTGGTACAATCTCAAGTGCATAAAAGGAAATAAAAAAAATATTAAAAAGACAGTCATTCTAGGGATGTGGATATGATGTTCTATCCACACTAACTGGCAGTGTTCTTTCCCTTTAAGATGATGCCAGAAACTCTTCAAGCTGGCTCCTCCCACCCACCCGGGTGGTAACTCCCTCTGCTCCACCCCATGACGCCAGATCTTTCTTTCCGCTGGAAGAAGCAGGTTCCCCCCTTACCGCTTCTGTGTTGAGTAGGCCCTCATGCTTAAATCTTTGGATTTACATTCTGAAACTTAAAACTCTCACAGGTTTCATCTTTAGCTCGATCTTTGATCGTGACCATCATGGACGATAAGTCCATTCCCGGGTTCCGCCAATTCCTCTATGGGCAGAAGATGTCCAGGACCGACCTGCATGCCACGTGCGTCTACTGCCTGGGGCACGACCACGATCTCCAGGCCTGCGACCTTTGCTGTTCTTTTCACTTGAATGTCCTGGAGGACCATCTCATCTAACTTAAACTGGGCTGCCCGGTGCTTTGGAACTTGCCGGTCAAATCCAAAGACACCTGTTGGGTGGTCTCGGCAGCTGCAGGGTCCACTGAACAGCTCGCAGCATTTGAGGAAGTGGCTCATGCTGCAGCACACTCTTTTTCAACTTCTGCCTTTGTATTGCTCCAGCTGGGCTTGACTTTCATGGGATCCTTCAAGGAATTGTCAGTCCCTGCCGCCCTTCAGTCAGGGACCCTCTGGGCATAAATCTTAAATCAAAAAAGAGTCCAAAAAAGAAAGGACTCAACATCATTTGTGGGCTTGGGAGCACTGTTGCTTGAGAGCCTCTGATTCCTGTGCTCCTCAGGATGTGGCTGCCAGCTCCACAGTAATCCCGTCGGGCCAGTTGGTAGACATGCTGGTTGAGGTCCTGGCCCGAGATTGTTCTCGAACCGACCGACCAGTTGTCGACTGAAGAGGCCGACACTTCCTTGTCCAGGACTTCAGTCCTGACTCAAACTGTTGGAGGGACGATTCAGTCCACTGTTCCGCCACCTCTGATCGACGACCAAGACCCGGAGGAGCCTTGGCGCTTGCCAACTCCCTCTGAACCCTGCCACCACCACCCCCGGAGGTCAAGGTCTCAGTCTTCCTCCCATGGGTCAAGCCAGTCCCGCTGACACCAGCGTTCCTGCTCTCAGCAGCGTAAGAAGTGGTACCGCTGCTGTCTTCATCCTCATCCTCCTCGGGGTGAGGAGAGGCTTTGATGCAAATTGCGTCAACACTACGAGGACTTGACGTGGCAACAGTTGGTGCTGACCGGCATCAAGCCGACTACAGCTCCTACACTGGCCATCACCTGAAAGGCTGTTGCCGTCTCCATCGAGAGCACTGACCAAAACAGTCCTGGCACGGCCGACCCTGACATCTCCTCCAGTAGTGGTGGAACCACCACTTAAACAGCCGCCGACCAGTGCTCCAACTAAGGAGTCTCAGATGTCTAAGGGGCTTCCCCATCGGCTGTCGGTCACCATCACCCCGACCATCCTTGGAGGGTCAGTGGGGACTCGGGCGGTTGACCACTCTTTAACGACTCCTCAGAGTCTGAGGGGTCCTCCCTGCACATTAGGTACCCTACAGGTACTCCACCCGGATCTTCAATCCCTGCACCTGACAGCTGGGTTCCTCAGCGGCCAGGTGATTAATCTCCTGGTGTACTTCACCAATCACACCTCGTAAGTTGAGCACAGGCTCCATACTCTGGACCTGAGGCAAGTGCACACTTATTACAAAGAGCGCATGGCTGGAGTTCAGGGAGAGGTTCACCAGCTGTTTGTCACCTACTCTGAAGCTGCATCTAGCAGACCTGCAGCCAAGTGGATGATTGGCAGGTGGATCACATGCTACATTGATCTCTGCTATAGGTTGGCAGGTAGGGAGCCTCCCGGAGGGCTAAGGGCTCGTTCCACCCACCATACCGTTGCGTTGGTGGCTGCTTCCAGGGACGTCCCTATCCAGGAAATCTGCAGGGCTGTTACCTAGAGGTCAGTACACACCTTCATTTCCCATTACCACATTGACCCAGAGCTTCACCGGGATGCTGGTTTGGGGGCCTCAGTTTTCCAAACTCTGTTTCCTAAACAGGGTGTGTGTGCCTTGCTTCCCTTCTCCCGGAGAGCTGCTAGGAGTCTGCTAGTTAGTGTGGTTAGAACATCATTTCCATGCCTCTAGAAAAACAGGTTACTCACCTGTAACAGTAGTTCTAGGAATGGTATATGATGTTCATCCACACTGACCCGTCCGACCTCCCCTGGCTTTGGCACACACAGCTGCTTTCAGTGGGCAAGATCTGGCATCATGGGGCGGAGCTGAGGGAGTTACCACCCGGGTGGGTTGTAGGAGTCAGCTTGAAGACTTTCCGGCATCATCTTAATGGGAAAGGACACTGCCAGTTAGTGTGGATGACCATCATGTACCTCTCCTAGAACTACTGTTACAGGTGAATAACCTGTATTTTTGGCTGTTTCAAGGAAGAAAAAAAAAATCTGTAGGGTAAATGAAAAAAAATTCAAGAGAAAAATAAAAACATGTAAATACAAAAAGATTTATGAGTGTACTCACTACCCTGCTCAGTTTACAACCAGTTAATGATTCATCATTTTTTAGAAAACTTTGTTGTCGGCCAAACTTGAAATTCTTTATAACAAACCTCTTTTATTTCAGAAGTAGTTTTTAATTAAGAGTTCATGTTGAGCCCGGCCCGGTGGCGCTGAGGGTTGAGGCACTGGACGCCACACCTCGCTCCACGCTGGCGACCCGGGTTTGGGAACGAGCCCGGGTCCTCAGGGGTCAGCATGGGCGGACTAGGATCGAGCGTCCCACAACAGCTCTCCTAGTCCTGGGGAAAGGGGTGGGTGCACACTGTGCTCTGGTGATCCCTAGGGATGCCCGGAGGTACTGCAGAGGAATGGGTACTGAGGTTGTGGGGGGGAGAGCACGGCAGACATCTGCACATTAGTGCGCGGACATCATTGCATGTCCGTGCCCCCATTGGGGAAGAACAAGGAAAACAGCAGTGCAAGTCCGCGGCAGCTTGATGGCCGCAGTTCACCGACCCGACAATGCCTGGAGGACGTGCGCCAGTAGTGGTTCCTCACCGGGCGCGGGGGCTTAGGGTAGCCCCTCTTGATGGTGTAGCAGCCTATGCCAGCTGGGCACGACAGCTTCGTGGTCGGCGGTGGATGAGCAGTGGCTGGAGACTGGCAGGACTGTGGCTGCAGGTGAGAAGGCATTCAAGGATTAAAAAAAAGAGTTCATGTTGAGAGTGAATTTCTGTTGTAATGTGAATTGACAATGATCAAGCCAAAGATGCCATTTGAAACAAGTAGAAATTATATCCAGAGTATCAGCTTCCCATTTAACCCAATCCTTAGCGTCAAATCCATGAACCAAGGTATGTAATCAAGTTTTTGGAGGTCAGCCTGGTAGTGCTGAAGGTTGAGGTGCTGGATGCCACACCTTGCGCCAATCCGGCGACCTGGGTTTGGGAATGGACTCGTGACATCAGGAGTTGGTGGGTGAGGAGAGGATTGAGCATCCAGAGGATTGTTCTTCTCTCCTGGGGATGGTTGGGGTGCATGCCCACTAGTCTAGCAACCCCAGTGGAGACTGGGGTTGCAACAGTTGGGGGCACCTTGAGATGGGGTTGGGCAGCAATGAATATCCTGTGGGCAAGCACGGGAGCATGCTTCTCGCGCACAGGACATCGTTGCACGTCCATGCCCTAGGGCATCTAAGTTAGAAAATCCCCTCCAGTGAGCAAGATGACGCTTCCAACGGACAACCTTCATGTGGCCAAACAAAGTCTGGCATAAGTCAGGGTGGGAGCTCCAGGGTGATGTGGTTTCTCCCACTGGTTTGTCCTCCACCAGGGGGAGACCCTCCGGTCCTCCCTGACCCTGCAGCCATGGCAGAGGCTGGCCTTCGGGACTGTTGAGCACCAGCATACAAGGCTGAAGGAGCTAAGTATGCCCTGCCACCAGAGAGGAGCGAAAAATAGAGTTAAATAAACAGTTTTTGGAAAAGGTATTCAAACCAGGTGTTTGCTACCAACTCCCAAAACCCCGATATATAGGAACAGTCAAAAAATAAATGTGACATTATTTTGGGAGGGCTGAAGCCTGAGGTTCAAAGTGGGGGCAACAATGTTTGATGTTCAGTGTTTAATGTTTAATGTTTAATGGGGAGGCAGTTTAGTGCAGTGGATTAAGGCTCTGAGCTGCAAGTCTGGTGACATCCAGCAGACCAGACCTGGGTTTGAATCCCACAGCTTCCACTTGCAGACTGTGTGACCCTGAGCAAGTCACTTAACTTTCCTGTGCTCCCAGGTTGCACCTGTGAAAAAGCTTTCAGCTTAGTGTGCTAGTCCTGGTCAAACAAATATATAAAAAAAAACCCATTCCACATAAAGGTCAGCCTCTCCCAGCAGCTCTCACTTAGCGCGTTGTGAACTGGTTTCACTGTGCTGTGGGCTCCTGTGTGTGCTGTGTAGCTGAGCCTCTTCTAAGTTTCCTGCTTTTCTGCTGCTTCTTGCTCCCCCTCTGTCTGGTCTGCCTTTTTGCCCTCCTTCCTCCATTCCCCTTCTTGTTTTGTCTCCCTTGTTTTACATCTCCTCTGGTCTTGCTTTATTCCCTGTTGATTGTTTTGCTGGTTGCTCATGTGACCCCCCCCCCCACCTTGTCTTCGTGTTAGTTTCCTGATTGTGGTTGTTTTTCCCTTTTTTGTTTTTAGGTTTTCTCTCTTCTCTCAGGGCCGCCGCTCCATTTGCACTGGCACTTCCGGGTTGCTCTTACTTTCATAGCGCTACTGTACATTCTCACAATCAGAGCTCTCCATAACCATGATTGAGATCATAGCTCTGTCACTAAGTGCTGTACTGATCTGCTTCATGCTCTGCCTCAGAATTCTGCTTGGTGTACTCTACCTACCAATTATATCATTTTAAATATTACCGTTTACTGCTGTGCCGCTTACTCATTCGATATTCCAGCCATCACTGATCAGGACCATTCAATCATCCTATCTGAATTCACCACGTTGCCTGTCTCCACTCGTTCTGTTCCCTCCGTCCCGACTTATTTGGTGCTCCTTTAATGTTGTTTCACTATCAGTCTGTTCCATCTGCTTATGCTGCCTGCTGTTGCCCAGTCCTGCAAATCCTGCTTCCCAGCAGTATGCTCATCTCCTCCAAGTCTCAGCTCAAAGCTGTCCCCACCTATTATTTGTCCTCCTAGCATTTCTCTGTTGTCTGCTTTTAGTTTGTCCTGTTGTGTCTTAAAGATATACACACCCCAGTCCATCCTGGTGCTTCAGTGTTGTTTGTCTTAGTTTGTTTACTTTTGCCTCCTGTTCAGCAGTGTACGTATTGTCCTTTCCTCCTGCTGTTTCCCAGCCTTCCCTTCCATTGTGCGTTACCTTTTCTCCTGCTACATCTTTCTGATTTTCTCCTTTTTTCTTCTGTGCAACACCCGGCTGCCATTTCCTTGCTCAGCCCATACCAGCAGTCCCACAGCTTCCATCCCTAACTCTACCTAGTGGGGTACTGAATGAAGGTAGGCTTGTCCTGTCTGCTGGGGATGGGAGTCCTGTTCCATCAGCCTTCCACCTATTTCATCACTCTGACAGTCTCCATCCTCAATTCTACCTTCTGAGGCATTGAGTGAAGGTGGATTTGCCCTGTCTGCCGAGGATGGGAGTTCTGTTCATCATTTTCAGTTTCTACCATCAGTCCATTATATACCATCATTCAACAGTCTCTGTCCCTAGCTCTGCCTAATGGGGTATTGAGAGAAGGTGGGCTTGCCCTGTCCACTGGGGTTGGGAGACTGTACCTCGTTTTTCGTTTCTACCATCAATCCATTCTTTACCATCATTTGACCACCTCAGTCCATACCTACAATCTGACAGCCTCCATCCCTAACTCATGCTTTTGGCATTTGAGTGATGGTGGTCTCACCCGGTCTACTGTGGATGGGTGTCTGTTCATTCAATCACACCGACTGCCAATTCTGTTCTCTACTGGCATTGTTCAGTTGCCTTCCACTTCATCCTATACCTTATTCTTTGTTCCATGTATCCTATGGACCAAGATTCTTATCCTCCATCTCCGTCCAGAAAGGGGGTCCCTCTGCCCATCAGCCTTCGGTCTTCTGTGCTTGGGTCATGTCAACTGTTACCATGCCTTGTATCTCTGAAGACAGTTCTGCAGATTTCCCAGGCCTTATTCCTCTGCTCCTTCAGCCCATCCTCAGGCTTCAGACTCAGCCTTCTCCATTGAAGACTGGTCTGTTCTAGCCTTGTGGCCACACTTCAGTTGACGACCTATCCTGTACTTGGTTCCTGCTCACACCCTGGATTTATATCCTTTATCCTCTCTCCTTCGCCACATCTCATTATGGGCCTTACACCTTGCTAGCTTGTTTGTCCTCAGATTATTCCCTGTTATCTGACATTTAGGACTACATGGCTCAGCTTGCCTTCCAGTTCCCAATCTGCACTCCCATAGTAGTAATGTGGCTTGCTTCCTGGCACTGCCTCTTCCAGTCTCTGGGTCTGCAGCTCCTGCTGCCACCTTCTCTATCAGTAGCGCTCCAGACATTCCTGCACCTCCGAGTTTTTGTCCAGGACTTGTCTATGTCTGCATTCTTCCTCACTTCACACCTCTGCTGTATCAGAATCTGTTCTGAACTCCTTCCACGGCACATTGCATTGGCTTTCCATCTGTCATGCAGCTTCTCCCGTGGGTTATAGTTGGACCCCTCTAGCATCTCAGCATTCTCTGCCTGTGTCTTCCATGTCCTACTCTTCAGTCCGCTGTGAAGGAACCTATTATCGGTCATCTGTCCTCTGATTTTCTGACTGGATTTTTTTTCTCCTAGGTCCTGTTAAGGTCCTGTTTAGTGCCTGCCATTCCTCCCGGTTGGATCAGTCATCTCAGTATGACTCCTTGGACATTTTCTGACCTGCTGTGTCTCCTCATCAGCTTACCAATTCCATGGTCATCCTCCACTCCTGGCATTGCTTCCCTCTGATTGACAGTTCTGCACCCTGTGCTTGTCTCTACGATGCCTTTGCATTCCTTGGGCACTTAGGCCCTGACTTCTAGCTCACTGTCTGGTTCACAGTTGCCTTTGGACTGCTTCCTGCTCATCCCTATCTCTGGCATCTCTATGGTATATTTTGGACGGTCCACTGTTCTGTTGTGGTGCATTTTCCATTCTACTGTTCAAGCGGCCTGGAGCTAAGGCACGTTTGCTTCAGTATCTTTTCCTTTGGGCATTCTCCATGTTTGCCGCCATCCAACTCTCATTCAGCTGTTTGATTATGTCTACTGATTGAGCTGACTTATGCTTCTCCCACAGCTGGCATTACTGCTACTGTCCAGCATGCAAAGGATTATCAGTTTCTCTCACTGAAGGGAAAATACCTGGTTTAGTGACATTCTTCAACCTGCAAGGCATCTTGGTCTCAGACAGTATGGAAACACCGTTGCCTCCTGATAATCTCTATGTGATCATTCCTCGGCATCCTGTTGAATTCAGACTATATAGAAGCTCTTATCTCACAATCATCTCCACAGGATCATTCCTCGGACATCTTTTTTTTTTTTGGTTTACTTTGCTTTTTCTCTCGATTGTTCAGCCCCACCATCCTCCACCTCACTTCCCCCTCCGGGACATACTGGCATGCTGGAGTGCTCCCTGGATTGCCCCCCAAGGTGGAGCTGTTGAGTCCTCCCCATAGCCTCCTGAATGGTGCCACATTCAGATCCAGTGATACTAAGCCTGGCGGCATGAGGCTTGGTGGTGGAGGCAGGCATCATTTGTGCAGCTGGATTTTTACCCCACTTATGGGAGGCATGGCATGGAATGACATGAAATGTGAACACGTCAGTGTCTGGCGTGCCCCCTGAGCACTCTCAGCTCAAGTGCTGCTGCCCCCCCCGGCCTCCGCCAGGGACAGTCAAGTGCCAAGTGCTAACCCTTTCCTCCCCCCTGGAGGAGGAGAGACATCTGTGGGATGCTCAATCCTCCCCCCCCCCACGGCCAGCCATCAGACTCCTGGATTTGTTCCTGAACCTGGGTCATCGGCATCGTGAGCAGAAATCTAACTGCTGCGCCAGCGGGCCGGCATATTCCTCAGACATCTTATTTGATTCAGACCATATGGAAACCATTATCTCCTGATTTACTCCAGTGGTTCCAAGCTTTAGTGGCATTCTCTTTGAACTGATCCTCTTGCAATGGAAACATGAACTTTCTTCCCTACTGGGATACCTCACCTGAACAATATCCATAATTTCTCAAGAGAGGTCTTTCATACCCTACCTATTGGCACTGGCACCAGTGGTTATCTGCATGGCACCATCATACCAATTCTTGGACGTGGCTAATCAGATTTGTCCATGTCATCACACTCCTATCTTCCTGGAGTAGCAATCTGATATTCTTCAAAGACCCTTCTTCCTTCTAGTGTATATGCACCAACATATCTCCAATGCTTAGCTAGCCTGCTGTTTTTGTGCAATACTGAATCCTGCTCCTTGGCCTCTGGACATCATAATTCTTCATGAAGTCATCTACATCTCCACCGGGATTCACCAGTTGTGTCAGTCACCTTCCTACGGGTCATTTGATCCCGTCAGACAGTATCTATCTTTCTCATACTCATTCCAGTGAATACCATCACCAAGGGCAAGTGTAGATTCCATTCCATCACACCACTAATGCACAGCTGACTTGGTTATCTCTTTATCACAGTCTCACTCCACAGCGATTCCACATCAAAACTATGCAAGACTATGCAGTTGACTCACTCGATGCGCTATACTATTTCCAGTAGCAAACTTTTCATTGCCCCATCAGTAAGCAGACTCAGTTAAGACTCCTCCATTTTTCCTTTTTTATTTGAATATTTTATTATGGAACAAAAATTGCATCTGCACATTACATACATTGCTAAGCAATTAAAGCAAACATCTCGAAAACACCATGAGAGATTTTCTGCTAATATGAAGGTCACCATATGGTAAATAACTGTACAGCACATGGCTACTCTATAACCAAATAGTACATTGGAGAGCTACAAATTCTGTAATAACTCATGCCCTGCATGGGAATATACACATAATTGTATATAAAAGAGAGAAATGTTGCCTCCGTATTTTTAGGACATAGAACAAAACAGAAAAAAAGTTAAAAGAACAAAATTAACAACATCCTCCCTTGTGCATAGATTAATTAAAAATTATTAATCATATTGAACACACACCGTAGATATGGTAGTGATAACAAAGTTCCATATCAAGTATTACAAGTGTCCATCCCTGGCCATCACTCATTATCCCAAGTGGCTAGCTGTTCCAATACCGAAGTACCCTCCAACTCCTCCACTACTGAAGTGAAAGGGTACCATCTAGAATTAAATTTCTCTATACAGAATTGCAGGTGAGCTGTAATAATGTCCATAGATCTCACCCTTCTGCAGTTCACTAACCAGGTTTGAAGGCTTGGGGAATTGGGCTAAAGTCATAATTGGGTAAATGTTTTCAAGGCCGCCACCATAATTATAAGAAAAAGCTGTCATTGATCTCCCCTTCCAACCTCCCTTGGGTGAGCCTTAATATAGCTTGTTCAAACCCAAGTGGTGTTTGCAGTTGAAGTGCTTGGACAGTCAAGCGACTCACCTCTTGCCAAAAAAAAGAGTATGCTGGGGACATCCCCAAAAAAATGTGAAAAGGAGTGCCCTTCTGTCCACAAAGCCACCAACACTGGTCAGTGGGGGTGGATCCATTCCAAAAGGTTTTATCTGGGGTAAGAAAATACAAGGCCACCACTTACCACTTAAATTCCCTCCAGCTGGCGGATCCTATCGTGCTGTGGGTTGATTGCCAGACCAGACCCCAATGTTTCCCCAATGGGAAGACATTGGCTTCCTTCTCTCAGAGGTCTTGAATGCATGTTACCGAAGTATGATCAGTGTTCCTATTTAGCAGTACATAAAATTTAGAAATAAGATGTTCACTTTCTAAGCAGTCAGATTCTTCCTTCACCCAGGCTAAAAGTAGATGAGGTACTTGAGAAGTGACCTGGCATGATTTATGTTTGATAATAAAATGTTTAGCTTGTAAGTATCAAAAAAAAAGTCTGAGTTAGGTAAGCTAAACCTCTCTTGCAATTGTTGAAAGGATATGATATGTCCCTCATCTATAAATTGTGGGAAGTGGGTGAGACCCATACGAGTCCAATTCCTAAAACCTGTATCAAATTTCGCTGGTAAGAAGTCTGGGTGCCAGCGTATGGGGACCCAGTAGAACTGCCGTATTGAAGTTGGGGAGAGTCTTTTTGATTGACAGCCATTGTGTCAGTGTGTGGCACATCCACTGGTTTGTGAATTTGAGCAAGTCAAGATTGCCGACCGATCAGCCAAGGTTGTAAATGCAGTGGTCAGTCACCAGGCAGTGCAGTCTCAATCTGTAACCAGGATAGGTCCTGATAGTTCCTGAGCATTTGTACAATATGGGTAACTTGGGCTGCCTTATAATATTGTTTCAAATTTGGTAACCCTAGGCCTCCCTCCAATTTGTGATGTTGTAGCAACCCCCACCTCACTGTCAGTCTCTTGTCCTGCCAAAGAAACTTTTTGATAGCTTTTTCAAGCGTAATCCTGCCTATAGAAAAAAAGAGGTAAAGTCTGATACATGAATAATAAATGGGGCAGGACATTCATTTTAATAGTTCCCATTCTTTTTATTAAAGTAAGGGAAAGCAGTGACCATCTTTTAGGTCAGCATAAATTTCCTGATGTAGCCTCCCATAATTGACCTGATAAAGGGAGGTTAACTGTTTTGGTAGAAATATGCCAAGATATCAGACTTTATCACTGTTCCAACAATATCCAATTTGCTGTTTAAAAACTTGGGGAATGAGACCACTAAGGCATATAATCTCTGATTTAGAGGTCTTAGCTTTGAACCCTGAGATATTACCATGGGTGGATAGCAGGTTTTCAAGTTTAGGCATGTTTTTCAACTGGGTCTCAGAGAAAAATGACCGTGTCATCTGCGTAAGAAGACACTTGGTTATCAATGCCTCCAACCACCACCACCCCACGGCCTCAGTGAGGATCATATAGCTTCCGATAATGGCTCCACACTAGTTGCAAAAAGGAGTGGAGAGAGAGGATAGCCTTGCCTGATGCCTCTGGTAATCTGAAACTGCGAGGAGTGAGTCCCATTAGTGCGAACCGAGGCCATAGGAGACTCACATAGCAAATCAATCCATTTTAAGAAATTTTTCTCAAAGTCCATTTTATGTAAAGTTTCTTTCGGAAATACCCAGTTAAGCCTATTAAAGGCTTTCTCAGCATCTATTAAAATAGCTCTTTGGAGAATTGGAGTTTTACATCCTTCAATGATAATACCGGTATTTAACATGCGTCTGATATTGTCGCTTAAATGTCTCCCTGGGATAAACCAAGTTTAGTCTGGGTGTATCAAGGATGGTATTACCTTATGTAACCTAGTAGCTAAGGTTTTTGATAAATATTTTAAGGTCTTGATTTTAAAAGTGATATAGGTCTGTACGATTCATACAACGTGACATTGTTCCCGGGTTTCAGAAGGACAGAAATAATTGCTGCATTCCACGTTTGGGGAATAACACCATGTTTTTGACAATCTTGGAATAGGTCACATAAAACTGGAGCTAGTTGAAATTTAAATTGTTTATAGCAGTCTGCATTATAACCATCTGGTACCAGGGCTTTTCCTGTTTTAAAAGAATGAAAGCATCCAAAATTTCCCTAATTGTGACAGGGCTGTACAGCATCTCGCGCTCCTCTGAGCTAAGAGCCTGCAATTGCAGAGGCTGCAGGAACTCCTTGGTGTGTTGCCTAATTTGATCTGTATTTTTGTCCTCTGAATAAAGAGAGGCATAAAAATCCTGAAAGCAGTTTGCTATGTCTGCAGGACAGGTCTTATATTCATGACTAAAATGATTTGCCTCGGTTTTTTGTATGGTACATTCTGCAGCCTCTTTATGCAACTGAAAAGCTGGCGACCTACAAGCACAACCTCCGATTTCATAATATTTATGTGCTCTGTAGTGCAGTTGACCCTCTACCTTTTTATTTAAGAGCTCTAACAACTGCTTCCTGGTCCAGTGTAATTCCTCTGTGATCTGTGGTGTTCTAGTTCATTTGTTGGGCTTCCAAGTTGCTAAACTTCTTTCCTAAACTGTCTTGCAAAGCCATTCTCTGTTTATTATGCACTGTGGCCCAGCTAATAATACTGCCCCTAAGGACTGCCTTCATAGCGTCCCAACGAGTTTGCATGGAGGGCAAGTCAGAAGCATGGAGTTCAGGATATGTCAAGATCTCCGTGTGGAGCATAGCAGTGAAGTTTGGGTCAGCTAAAAGATTAGAACTGAACGTCCACATTGTTTGCTGCTTCATTTGGTTCAAGTTTATAACTAAAGCAAACAGTACATGGATCTGAGTAGGTAATATTATGGATCTGTGTTGATTGGATTTTATGGGTGTCAGAGGAACTGATTAAGTAAAAGTCAATTCTGGAGGATTCTTGGTGAGGTTGTGAGAAAAAAGTGTAATCTCGTTCATCTAAATGTTGGTTATGCCATTTGTCTACCATACCAAATTCAGCCAAGAATCTCCCAAAGATTTTGCTTAAGGCTTTATTAGTATCTGAGTTTCTAGAGGATCTGACTAAGAGGGGGTTCATGACACAATTAAAGTCTCCCCGTAATAGAATCATTCCTGCACCAAGTATTGCTAGTTCATTAAAGAGCACCATCAAAAAGGATTTAGCATTGGAGTTTGGGGCATATATATTAACAAAGTGAATGGTAAGCGACCCAGTAGTACCAGACACCACTAAAAGTCTACCCTCTTCATCTGTAACAGAACATGATACCTCGAATGGGGTACCTCTGTGGATTAAAATTGCTGCTCCATTGTGTTTTTCTTTAGGGTGTGAAACTGCAAATACACACCCATGTTCTGTGGAGTTTTGAATGTTCTGTATCTGATAAATGAGATTCTTGGAGTAGCGCTATATCTGCTCAAAATTTACTCAACTCTGTGAGGACCCTAGCTCGCTTCATAACTGTGTTAAATCCCTTCACATCATAGGAAACCACAAGAAAATTATCCATAATCTAGAGACAAAGGAGATAGCAGCACTCTGTGACAGCTATGGAGGGAAACCCCCAGTGGATAAAAAGGGGAGGTGCATGACTAATAAGATAGAACCATGAACTATGGCTATATAAAACCAGCCTAACACTATAAACCACCAAAGGGAACAAACAGGTTCCTAGAAGGGCAGAGTAACAGTGTTTAACAGAACGAACAGACGTAACTATAACATTGTGTCTAAAATTAAGAACAGTATGACTTCAAGGAACAAGCTCAGTCCCGAGCTACACCTAGACCTCAGAATAGGTACCCTAGAGGGGAAGGAGAGAAGGCCCCTCCCCTCTAGGCACCAGACCACGATTGTCAGATGAGAAGGATCACCCTGATATAATAAGGGATCCTAAACCTGTAGAGTAGGGAAAAGAAACAAACCCTGTCACTGGAGAAAAAGAATTCCCCCTCTCTCCCAAGCCAACCCCCCACCAACACGCAGCATTGAATTGCAGCAAACCACCTTACAGTTAATAAACAATCAAGGAAAATTAAAGGAAAGAGGAAAAGAAAGCAGAATGCACTAAACCTGCATCCATTAGTCTGGTCTATAACCTGAATGTCTGTCCTGAACCTCTCCCTAAGGTGGATTGGAAGGGACAGTGTCAGGCCAAGGAAGCTAGAGAGATGGAGGTCCTGACAGCACCCCCGAGACCCAGTACCAGACCAGGCCCTATATGTGATATGGGAAAGGGTGAGTGGAGCACCATATATGAAAGGGAAAGCTTATGTGTTAGGATAATGTTCAACCAAGCAAGCCCGCAGGCTGACACTCTTGGTCAGTTACACTGTAAATGTGAAAGCTGCATTATTATCCTAACCAACAGGCTGTGGGCATTCTAAAGGGAAATCACAGCATTAGAGGGAGAGAGAGAGAGAGAGAGAGAGAGAGAGAGAGCCACTTCAGGCTACAAGAAATTTGCTAAGTGAGGAGGTCAAGGTCCATGCGTCAAATGTATGGTTCCAGTATAAGCAGGGAGTACCCCTCTCACCCGCCCTCCTTTGCCTTCATATGGCAGCAGAAGCAGAGACAACCCCCCCTCTGCCATCAGCTCAACTTCCTTCGTATGTCTGAATGCTGAATTCTTCCAAGTGTCCTCTGGCCCTCGAACAGGTTAAGGAGATGTAACCAGAATGTTACTGTTACCGATGCTCCACTCAAAATCCCCCCTCCCAACATTCAGCCCTTCTGCTAATGCAATGAGTTAAATGAAATTAGACTTAATGAAATGGACTGAGACACTATAACTTATTTAAGTGTTGCTAAACAGGAACACCTCCAGATAACGACATACAATATTAACCAAGCCAGCGTGCCACTCCATCCCCTCACCTCAAAGCCCTGAAGCCACCCCGCCATCCACTCACCTTCAGAACAAGATCCAGTATGCCTCCAGGATAATCAGTAATGGGAAATTTCCATCTGTAGGTGACACTGAACATGGATGTTCAAAAATTATGTCTGAAAAAGCCAACAGTGTTGCTGCCATTACCTGCAGAGTGGAGGATTAACAGGGCCCTGCAAAGATGCAACAGAACAATATTAAATACTAAGGACTAGTTCATTCATTTCTGTGTAGTGTGAGATTCAGAAGGCAGTGTTGTCTGAGAAGCCACTTTCAGCAAGCATTTCACATCGGGTTGCAAAATGGAGAGGAAGACAGACTCCCGTATGAACCCTTTCCTGCCTTTTAGTTACAGTGGACCATGCTGACTTAGAGAGAGAGCATTCTAGAGCGTCCATAGCTAGGTCCAGAAGTTCAGTGTCCCATTGTCGAAGCTGGAGGCAGCTTCTACTAACTTTTCAAAAACTTTATGTCCGGATTCCAAATACGGTTTGAGTTTAGTTGGGTAAATCACCTGTCCTTTGATTCTGCGTTTCTTTTTCAACCGTTGAAGGATGCCTCGAGCTTGCTGTCTCTGTGCCTGTAAAGCGGTAGAATAATCCTGCTCAAGAAAGAATGGTTGGTTATCGTAGGTGAGCCCTTTTTACTTCCATGCTGTAGACAGAATTACTTCTTTTAACTATAATAGAGCGGGGTTGAGCAGACTGGTCCTTTGGGTGCGGGCCCAGCAACCTGTGCGTATGTTCGATGTGTAGTGGAGTGTCGGATGGGAGTTCTAAGCTTGTGGTCAAAACACGTTTTACACATTCAGACATTGAGGGGACCCCTTCCTGTAACCCCTCTCTAAGTCCATGAATTCTGAAATTGTTATGACATGTTCTGTTTTCTAAATCTTTGGCTCTGCACTCCAGCTCCCATTCTCGTTGCTGAAAAATAGAGGAGGAGATGATCGTAGATCCCTGATTTTTCTAGGAGGTCACCCACTTGTTGATTTGTAGCTGCAATTTTCTTATATAAAGATTTCATGTGCATTTTGAGGTCTGCAAACGCCAACTCAATTTTTTGCACTGTTGCAAGGACTCGAAAGACCGTTTTATCTTCTGCCGTGACTAGATCCCCCTCGTCATCATATTCCACATCGGCCAATGAAATAGAGGCAGGCAAGTGGGAGCGAGATGATGAGGCCTTAGTACTCCTGTACTCCTGGTCTTCCCCAATAAAAATCATGTAATTTGTCCACAGGTGTCGCTGATTTCGACTTTCCAGACTTTCTGGACATGCTGTCTAAAACAGAACACCAGATCTGTACAACTCACATGATTTCAGCTACTTACTGTTCAATATATCAAATAGAACCATTGCACAGGATGATTATGGTCAGTATACAGTGACCACATTAAAAACGTGGCGGTTCATTTTTCAGAATCAAAAATTATCTTTTCCTTTTTCCTTTTTAAAAATATTATTCATGGTGCTGGATTTTTATCCCCGTTGAATAGACATGACATTCTCCAGATGGCATCTTTTAGGCTTGATGTGCATTTACCAATTTCTAGATACTGTAGGTATGGAGTGGTCCCCTTTAAGACTTTATAGTGTAAATATGGGTTGGTTGGCAGAGAACATTTCAGATATTTACAGGTCCAATCTTACTTGCTACATAAGTCCAAGGAAAGGACCAAATTACCAGAACCGACCCCTTTAATACTTCAGTTGCTGACAGATGCGTAGGCAGGGAAAACATGGGAAAAACTTATAGGACTATTTTATGCAGGGTTGATGGAATGCCTTTTTGACAGCACGCACTCAATCCTGGACAAATGGAATATAGACATGCCACTTCCTATCTCCAGGGATGACTGGTACAAACACATGGACAAGTCTATTAGAATAGCTTCCTCAAATATATGGCGAGAATTAGCCTGGAAGTGCCACATGAGACATTTTTATACCCCAGCCAGGATAACCAGAATTTTCCCTAATAGCTTGGGAAGTTACTGGAGGGAATGTGGGGCAGAACAGGTAGATCAGGCCCACATCTTCTTTTACTGTCCCAAACTAGAGACATACTGGAGAGATCTAGAGATGCAAATGCTTAAAATAGGGGTAAACCCAGCCTTAAACCAGCCTTTTTACTCTAACCATGATATTACTTAATCTACCCCAGGGCAGTGTTGGAGTGGCAGCCGGGTCCGTGGCCTCCATTCTAATACTGGCAGCTAAAAAAGCCATCACAAAGAAATGGAAGTAAATTCAACCCCCCAGTAGGGAGGAATGGTATCATATTGTGAATTACATATATTGTATGGAAAGAATTACTGCATATTTAAATGATAAGTTGGAATATTTTAGGCAAAGGTGGCAAACTGGCAATATAGCCTAGAGGTTAGAGTAACGAGCTGTGAACGAGCTTGATACATCCAGCAGACCAGACCTGGGTGTGATTTAGGGTTGTCAGAACTAGTTCATCAAAGATTCGAACCCTCCTCGAACCCTGGTGTTCGAGTTCTAACTTAGAACTCGAACACTAAAAGGTTCGCAAAAGGGTTTGAAACTGAGTCCCAGCTGATGACTTGTGTGTGTGGAGAGGAGGGCAGCGGAGGCACGTCCCAGCAGGCAGCCCCGATGTGGGGGGGGTGTAGGGGTATGTGTGGGGACTGGAGGAGGCATGTCCCAGCAGCAGCAGGCAAGTGGCAGCCCCGATGTGGTGGGGGGTGCAGCAGCAGCAGTGTTGTTGGGGTTGCCAGTCTTGCCAGATCCACCACGAGTTGTCTCACAGTTTGCGCTTGCGTAACGTGCTTACGTATCTCAAGTGAAGTCATCCTCACCACCTGACCAATACTGTGTGGTCAGGTGGGGGTCGAGTAAGCTGCATGAGCCGTGGGATCTGTGGGGGTACTATTTATTTAGGCAGATGCAAGCCGAGACAGAGCGCCATTTGCTGAGGATTTCAGGAGGCAGCAGCAGCAGCCTACTTAACTGTAGCGTACCGCTACTACCGCAGCCAGCATTCTTACCCGATACTACTTACTAGGCCAGGGCCCAGGTCGGTGTGGCCGCAATCAGACTGCAGCACTTGCTAGTTGCTGCAGTGCTTATTGAATTATTTAAAAAATTCCATCATCCATTTTCCTGTGAAAAAGGGCTAAGCAGGCCTGAGAGACCGAGAACGAGAGAAACGCTGAAAAAAAGGCTCAATAAATTAATGGTCGGGTGTGGGACTAGGGGGAGGTTGAGGTGGAGGGATTAATCAAGAATTGGGAAGGGAATAGGGATTGAGACCGAGATCAATATCAGGTCTCAGGAGACAGAATAAAAAAATTAAAAGAAGAACCTTTGTGAAATGTGATTGTGATTGAAACAGCAGCACTGCACAGTGGTGCACACTCAGCAGCTGCCAGCAACAAGCATATAACAGGGGGAGCAAAAAAAAGGCAAATAAATCTGTACCCTACCCAGTGTGTGTTACAGAGAGAAGCCCAGTGGCCAGTTGTGTGGAGGCGTTAACCTTATATGACAGAAGCGTAGAAATATAATTCTCATTCCCTGAGTTGTGTGTTATATATGACTCCGTCTCCTGTGGTCAGCCCATCACCCTGCTGCTGTGTGCTCCTTGACTGCACTGTACCCTACCCAGTGTGTGTTACAGAGAGAAGCCCAGTGGCCAGTTGTGTGGTGGCATTAACCTTACATGACAGAAGCGTAGAAATATAATTCTCATTCCCTGAGTTGTGTGTTATGTATGTGACTCCGTCTCCTGTGGTCAGCCCATCACCCTGCTGCTGTGTGCCCTTGACTGCACTGTACCCTACCCAGTGTGTGTTACAGAGAGAAGCCCAGTGGCCAGTTGTGTGGTGGCATTAACCTTACATGACAGAAGCGTAGAAATATAATTCTCATTCCCTGAGTTGTGTGTTATGTATGTGACTCCGTCTCCTGTGGTCAGCCCATCACCCTGCTGCTGTGTGCCCATTGACTGCACTGTACCCTACCCAGTGCGTGTTACAGAGAGAAGCCCAGTGGCCAGTTGTGTGGTGGCATTAACCTTACATGACAGAAGCGTAGAAATATAATTCTCATTCCCTGAGTTGTGTGTTATGTATGTGACTCCGTCTCCTGTGGTCAGCCCATCACCCTGCTGCTGTGTGCCCCTTGACTGCACTGTACCCTACCCAGTGTGTGTTACAGAGAGAAGCCCAGTGGCCAGTTGTGTGGTGGCATTAACCTTACATGACAGAAGCGTAGAAATATAATTCTCATTCCCTGAGTTGTGTGTTATGTATGTGACTCCGTCTCCTGTGGTCAGCCCATCACCCTGCTGCTGTGTGCCCATTGACTGCACTGTACCCTACCCAGTGCGTGTTACAGAGAGAAGCCCAGTGGCCAGTTGTGTGGTGGCATTAACCTTACATGACAGAAGCGTAGAAATATAATTCTCATTCCCTGGGTTGTGTATGTGACTCCGTCTCCTGTGGTCAGCCCATCACCCTGCTGCTGTGTGCCCCTTGACTGCACTGTGCCCTACCCACTGTGTGTTACAGAGAGAAGCCCAGTGGCCAGTTGTGTGGTGGCATTAACCTTACATGACAGAAGCGTAGAAATATAATTCTCATTCCCTGAGTTGTGTGTTATGTATGTGACTCCGTCTCCTGTGCTCAGCCCATCACCCTGCTGCTGTGTGCCCCTTGACTGCACTGTACCCTACCCAGTGTGTGTTACAGAGAGAAGCCTAGTGGCCAGTTGTGTGGTGGCATTAACCTTACATGACAGAAGCGTAGAAATATAATTCTCATTCCCTGAGTTGTGTGTTATGTATGTGACTCTGTCTCCTGTGGTCAGCCCATCACCCTGCTGCTATGTGCCCATTGACTGCACTGTACCCTACCCAGTGTGTGTTACAGAGAGAAGCCCAGTGGCCAGTTGTGTGGTGGCATTAACCTTACATGACAGAAGCGTAGAAATATAATTCTCATTCCCTGGGTTGTGTATGTGACTCCGTCTCCTGTGGTCAGCCCATCACCCTGCTGCTGTGTGCCCCTTGACTGCACTGTACCCTACTCAGTGTGTGTTACAGAGAGAAGCCCAGTGGCCAGTTGTGTGGTGGCATTAACCTTACATGACAGAAGCGTAGAAATATAATTCTCATTCCCTGAGTTGTGTGTTATGTATGTGACTCCGTCTCCTGTGGTCAGCCCATCACCCTGCTGCTGTGTGCACATTGACTGCACTGTACCCTACCCAGTGCGTGTTACAGAGAGAAGCCCAGTGGCCAGTTGTGTGGTGGCATTAACCTTACATGACAGAAGCATAGAAATATAATTCTCATTCCCTGGGTTGTGTATGTGACTCTGTCTCCTGTGGTCAGCCCATCACCCTGCTGCTGTGTGCCCATTGACTGCACTGTACCCTACCCAGTGTGTGTTACAGAGAGAAGCCCAGTGGCCAGTTGTGTGGTGACATTAACCTTACATGACAGAAACATAGAAATATAATTCTCATTCCCTGGGTTGTGTATGTGACTCCATCTCCTGTAGTCAGCCCATCACCCTGCTGCTGTGTGCCCCTTGACTGCACTGTGCCCTACCCACTGTGTGTTACAGAGAGAAGCCCAGTGGCCAGTTGTGTGGTGGCATTAACCTTACATGACAGAAGCGTAGAAATATAATTCTCATTCCCTGAGTTGTGTGTTATGTATGTGACTCCATCTCCTGTAGTCAGCCCATCACCCTGCTGCTGTGTGCCCCTTGACTGCACTGTGCCCTACCCACTGTGTGTTACAGAGAGAAGCCCAGTGGCCAGTTGTGTGGTGGCATTAACCTTACATGACAGAAGCGTAGAAATATAATTCTCATTCCCTGAGTTGTGTGTTATGTATGTGACTCCGTCTCCTGTGGTCAGCCCATCACCCTGCTGCTGTGTGCCCCTTGACTGCACTGTACCCTACCCAGTGTGTGTTACAGAGAGAAGCCCAGTGGCCAGTTGTGTGGTGGCATTAACCTTACATGACAGAAGCATAGAAATATAATTCTCATTCCCTGAGTTGTGTGTTATGTTGTGACTCCGTCTCCTGTGGTCATCCCATCACCCTGCTGCTGTGTGCCCTTGACTGCACTGTACCCTACCCAGTGTGTGTTACAGAGAGAAGCCCAGTGGCCAGTTGTGTGGTGGCATTAACCTTACATGACAGAAGCGTAGAAATATAATTCTCATTCCCTGAGTTGCGTATGAGACTCCGTCTCCTGTGGTCATCCCATCACCCTGCTGCTGTGCGCCCCTTGACTGCTATGTGTATGCCTATGCCCAGCAGCCCAATCATTCTGTAAGCCTTGAACCTGGGATCCTTTAGTTGCAAACCATCATATTCTTTAATTACTTTCAGTCTACTGCATCACAGTGTCACACAACCAAAATAAAATTTTGGAGTTTTAGACAGCGATCACAGATCACATTGCTTTCTTACACAGGAATTGTTTGGGTGTGGGTGTGTTCACTGCAGTATACTGGTACTGTTATGGCTGACACCAACACAGATGAAGCATCTGGTGATGGTGTTGGAGTAGGTGTTGGTGGTAGTGGTAATCCTGGTGCTAGCAGAAATAACCAAAATGTTTCATGTCATAAAATTCAAGAAATAGCAAAAGAGCAACAGTGAAGTGTGGCAAGGGGGACCTTTTAAGAAAACCTGTACAGCTGCTGGGGTCTACGGAGGCACCATAAGTAGCCATTCATGCTGTTAAGATCCCTGTGACTAGCAGCAATAATGCAAGTGACAGTGAGTCCCTCTCTGACTCGGACAGTAGCTCTTTGTCTCGGTCCGACACTGTTGTGTCTCGCGACGAATCATTATTTCCTCAACAAAGTGAAATGAGCAAGTCTGCTGACAATGAATCAGGTAGTGCACTTGCAAATACATCCAGCACTGTTGGCAATGAAAAGGACATATCCATTGAATCCACCTCTTCTGTGTTGGCCAGCAATGAAAATCCATCAGAGTCTTCTGGCCACTCTTCTAGCACCAAGGAGCATGTCCCGGTTTCTGTTAGGACAGGTGAAAAGACACAAACAGTCTTTAGCTATCTTCCTAGCACTCGAACAAAATCTGTCACATCTGAGGCGTGGAATTATTTCTCTGTCAGTAAAACTGATCCATGCAGAGCAGTTTGTTCCCTGTGTAAAAAGAGTGTAAGCCGTGGTAAAGTTGTGTCATGCCTTGGCACTACAGCTCTTAAATGCCATCTGAAAAAGCATTCAGTTTTGCTTGATCATCCAAAACCCATGTCCTCCATCTTCCAGACCGCACGTGAGAAGGGTCAGAAATCTGAAATGGATACTGAATTTTCTGAACTTGATGCGGGCAGAACCACTGCCAGCCCTAGGATCACTGTTACCACCAATGCCAGCACCATTAGTACCAGTTGCACATCCAGTGATGGCACTGAATGTATAAGTCCTAGTCCACCATCTCTCGTCCATCTGCCCATCAAGCACGTGTATAATAAACCAGCAGGGACATGTTGTAAACAGCTAACACTGTCTCAGGCATTTGGAAGGAAGAATACCTTTAGTAGAAATCATCCAAAGACCCTTCATCTTAATCACAGAATTGGTGAACTGTTAGCCGGAGCCCTTCTCCCATACTCTTTGGTAGATCATGAGGATTTTAGGGAGCTCATGACATTAGCAGAGCCTCGTTACAATGTTTCTCATCGAAGGTACTTTTCCTATGTTGAAATCCCAAACATTTATCAGGCTTTATAAGCGACAGTGATGCTTGCACTTAAAACTGCGGAGGGTAGGGTTATTCATGTCACAACAGATATGTGGACCAGCACTCAAAACATAGATTACATGTCCCTTACCACTCATTGGGTCACGTTTTCTTGTGCTTCTTCAAAACAAAGACACCCCAAAAGATGGCGCTGCTGCATAAAAAGATTTGGGCAAAGTCATACTGCTGCAAACATCTTGCAGGAACTAAATGACCTCCTTAGCGAATGGGTTTATTCTAACGGTCTAAAATGTGGCTTCATAGTAAGTGACAATGGAGCCAACATCTTGAAAAGCAATCAGGATGGAGGATTTCTGCATGCTTCTTGCTTTGCACATTGCTTACATTTAATTGTCACGGGATTTCTCAGCAATGAAACACAAGTGGATGGTATGATTGCTGTTTGCAAAAAAATTGTGACTCACTTTTCACATTCAACCAAGGCTATACGGACATTGTCCGAACTGCAAAAAACCACAACCTGCCCCAGCAAAAGCTGATTCAAAATGTTTCCACTCGTTGGAACTCAACGCTTTATATGCTGCAGCGCCTCTTGGAGCAAAAGCAAGCTGTACATGAGTATTGCTCCAGTTACATTATTGGAGATGGCATTATGCTGTCTGTGCTGCAGTGGAAATTAATGGAGACAGTGTGCTGCATCCTAGCTCCTTTTGAGACAGCTACAAGGGACATGTCTTCTGAAGGCACATCTCTAAGTCAGGTTATCCCACTCGTAATGCTCATTTCACATCATCTTAGTGTTCTAAATCTACAAATAGAAAAAGACAGATCTGAAGCACAGACAACATGTCACCTGTATCATGGGAATCTCGTAAAGAGAATGAGCGAGAGCTTTAAAACCAATGACAAATTAGTTGCAATGACGAAATCAAAACACTACACCCTTGCAACTCTCTTAGATCCCAGGTTCAAGGCTATACATCTTCCAAAAACAGATGATATAGAGCTGTTGCTAGATGAGCTGCAGCACTCACAGGAGTCAAACACAGACACGCACAGTACCCTCAGGTTGTCATCACCACAACATGCAGGTTCATCTTCACAAAGGGATACAGAACTGGAAAAGTCACCAAACATTAACAGTAGTTGTTCCACAACTGCCACTTCTTCAACCCTTAGTAGCAAGCTAAATCTGTGGCAAAACCTTTCCCAAATTGCTGCCATACCAGCTTCTGCTGATTCCTCTTCTGAGCGGTCTCTGTCCATCATGGTAGACAGTTACCTGCAAGAACTGCTTATTCCTATTGATGCATGCCCTTTTGAATACCGGAGATCAAAAAAGTCAATTTGGACAGAGCTGTATGATGAAGCCTGTAAATATCTTGGTTGTCCTGCAACAAGTGTCTCTTCAGAACGCATGTTTAGTACAGCTGGCAATATTGTGACAGACACAAGAAATAGGTTGCTGCCAGAAAATGTACACACGTTAACTTTTATTAAAGTTAATAAGTCAAGATATTCCGTATCCTACATCATACAAACTGATCCTGAAGTGATTGATGTTGATGGTGATGACAACTCAGATGGTGGTGGCTGGTAAATACTGTGTGGGACAGAGTCTCTCTGCACCAAAAAGGAAACTTTTACAGACTGTGATGACTTTGGTTGTCTCTCTCCTTTCTCGATGTACTACCTTGGACTATATACCCCCAAAACTTTCACCATTTCATGGCAAACTGCTCTGTAGCTAGGGTCTAAGCTAAGGTCAACAAGTTTTATATACAGGGCAATTTTAACATCAGTGGGAACAGGCCCAAATTTGGCATAAAAGGGACACTGTCACGTCAATCCTTTCTGTATCATATTATTTATAGTTAAAGTGCAAACATATATTTTTGGATTTACCTTCTGTGACTTTGTGGTGCATCAGTATGGGCTGGGACCGGGTGCGGTCTATTTTTCAATTTTAAAGAGGACAAAACAATGAGTTCTAATTGGTAGCTCTTTATTATTTTTTCAGTTACAGAAATGTTAGCCATAAACCAAAAATGGATGCTAGTACATGGGTGAGGATTGTGGGTTGGTTTTAACATGGGTGTAAGGGTGGTATGGGTGCTACTGCACAGACGAGGGTGGTGGAAGAAAAGTGGAATGGGTGATGGGGTGAAAGGTGGGTGTTGTTTTAGTCCTTTCATTTACAGATTCGTGATCGGCTGGGGATGGTGAGGAAAAAAATGGTGACAGACCGAACCTACTGTACATATAATATAATATAATATATATATATATATATATATATATTTTTCTTATTAAATACATTGCAAACTGCTGCCACCTAGCACAATTGTCCTGTCTCCTTTAAAAAAAGAATAAAGGAATCAGAAATAAAAGAAAATCTGCATCAGCAGTTTTCACAGAATGTGACCTATCATAAAGTGTTTTTGCTTTACAAGTAGTGATAATTTGATACATAATGGGGTTGACAGACGCTGTCCCTTAAACATCACATGCCAACTGCTGCAGCTACATTAAATGTTCCTTAAGTTAGTATGTGGTGAGGAAACCACTTTTTTTATTTATGTGACTGAAATACAGATTTTATTGAAGTATCAGCTGCAAAATGCATCATCTTAGAAAGTTGTATGTATTACTTCAATTTGCCAACAAAAATGTTGGTATATTATGCATTATCTTAGAAAATTGCATGCATTTTTGCCAGCAACAATGACTGGCATATTTTTTTATTCAAATGTCTTGTCTGACTACGTTATGACATAATATGTTTTGCAACAGTTCCACATGCTGCTGCTGTAGTACCTTAGCTTGACTTTGTTATAAAAGCTTTCTTTTAAACATAGCAACTTTTTTTACTCATTTAAAACAGAAAGCAGCAAATAGCTGAGATTAGGTAATATCAGTTATTTTTTCTCATAATTCATGACGATGAGTATATATAACTGAGTACATAAATGGCTAATGTGCCTCTTTCTTTCACTAAGGAACTATGATGCAGCTGCAGCAGGAAAACTTTTAACATATGGATGGGTGGATGGGCCTGTTACGTATTAAATTGCTGGCTTTAGCAAACAAAAGAAACCATAGATAAATATAGTTGTATTCCTATCAATGTCACACATGATAATTTCTCTCCCGCTTATACTGAACAGTTTTTCCTTTACATGAATTTTATTACTATCTTCATTACTGGCAGCACAATAAAAAAATAGGGTTCGAGTTCTAAAAAGTTCTAAAAAAGATTAGAACCCTAGAACTTTTTCAAAAGTTCTAGACTAGAACTAGAACCCAGAACTTCAGAGGGTTTTGACAACCCTAGTTTGATTCTCACAACCTTCACTTGTATACTGTGTCACTTAACTGCCCAGCACTCCCAGGCCGCTCCTGAAAACAGGCACTTGTACTTAGTGGGCCTTACCCAGTTACCAAACACTAAAAAAAACCAAAAATAAGTATGTATGTTATATATAATGCAGCATGATGCAGATTTTGTTCCATGAAAAGGTGTTAAGGTCTGAGCTGGAGCTGAAAGGAAAGTAATACTTAGTGCTGAAGTCAGAGAGTGGCGGACAGAAGCCTGTAGGAAAAAAGGGGAGAAAGAGCATTAGTCATTCAATATATGTATAAACACAGAATATTATGTATAATGATAACTCGGCTGTACTGATACAACTATGGACCTAGCGGTCTCCTCCTGCCGTCAACTTCTAAGTTTCTACGGCCCGGAAATTCAAAAGGGTTGTGCATGGCGCAATGAGGAAACGAAGAATTGTTTTAAACTATTCCTAAACTTTACTGTTAGTGAAGCGAGATTGGAGACATAACTAACAAGGAATTTTCACCTGCTGATTGGGTCTTGAGGCGTGGAGCAGGATCAGTGTCTGGATTATGTCAAGCCTTAGGATGGGATGTCAAGAATGAAGCTGATGGTGTGGAGTTGAAGCGAGAGGGTTCTCGTGCTGTAGGTTGGGCTGTGGAACATTTGACTGAGTTGGAGGTTGGATTGTTGTGTCCTGGTTCTGCAAAGGAGACAGTTGGAGTCGGACAGCTTTCCTGTTGGACGGCAAGTTTTGTCGGTTTCTCCTGGGAGTCTTCTCTCGGCCCTGGCCCGACTCAGTGGTGTGCTACAGTCTTGTTGCCGTAGGGCGGTCGGTGCTGTGGTGCTTCTGTTTGTCAAGCGGTAACTGGTGGGCTGCTGTTTGGCTGAACGGGTCTGGGGAAGGGTTTTGGGGCTGGGTTGAGGCTGGGAGGTGTTGCTGAAACAACTTTAACGTGACTCTGGCTGGAGTGAAGATTATGGAATTATGAGGGAATGCTGAACTTGGAGATCTGATATTTGAATCTGCATGGAAGAAATAATAGCAAGTCTGTATGTTTTTTACTTGAATTTATTAAGAGTAAGTAATAAATTGCATGAGAGATTCCCTCTCAGAACTTCGCTGGGATACATGACTGCTTTTGGTTCTCTGTGGAAGTGAGAGCCCACAGGAAGGACCAATTTACATTCATGGCTCCCTGAGATGTGAGCCTTTTCTGAAATGATAAAGTTGTTGGACTGACCAAGACTGTTAAGTGACTTTGTTGATTGAATATTTTAACTTTATAATTTATTTATTTTTAGTTTTAGTTTTATGTTAGTTTAAATAAGTATAAAGTTTGAAAATTTATATTATTCTCCCCTCTGTGTGAGAGACAGTGGGTGGGATTTGTAAATTTTCCTCTCTTTTCCACTACTTTGTGAGAGAAAGTGGTGGAGTTTTCATCAGAGAGTGGTTTTTTGTTTGTTTTTGTTTTGTTTTTTTGTTAATAGTTGATTAGGAGGTGTATTATTAAAGTGTTATTTTAGTAGTATCAATCGGTTTTAATGTGTTGGGTTGGTGAAAGCACAGTCAGGCGTTACTCCCCCTCAAGACTGAAGGATCTCCGACCTTTTGAATGTCCTGCACTTCCCTCAGAAGTGTATAGGAAATGCCGAATATTCAGCATTGTGAGATGTAGGAGTGGTGGGAATAGGAGATCCTGGAACTCTTGGAGGGGATGGGAAAAGAGTGGGCGGATAGGAACAGTTAGAACCAGGAGGCGCCCTGGGGCAAAATGGATGCAGGAGCGAGGTCCATCATATCTTGCGTCCATACCCAAGGACACTGACTTGGTCAGGCAGGCAGCGGAGTCATCCTTGGAGTCTCGTCCCTGTCGGGTGGTGTTAAGCAATGCTAGGTCTATCAGAAACAAGACTGCTTTAGTGGCAGATCTTGTTGCATCTGTGGACTTAGCTTGCATCACCGAGACCTGGCTTGATGAAAATGCGGGCCCCATTTTGGGGTCCGCGGTTCTGACAGGTTCTCGGTGATTCACCGCCCAGTGGACCGATAGGGAGTGGGGAGTTGCAGTCTGTTTGAACAGGAACTGGACCTCGGGGGTGCGGTTGGGCATACCAACTCCTTTGAATGTATTGTGGGTGCAGGTGCAGGCTTCAGGATACTTCTCATTTATCATCCACCAGGTGATGGGAGAGAATTCCTGAGGGAGGTGGCGGATTTCATCGATGAGAGGGTTTTGGAATCCCCCCGATGGTTAATTCTGGGGGATTTCAATGCTTGGGTCGACGATGAACTCGCGCTTTTTGGACTAAACCTCCTCCAATTGACTGATTCGTTGGGCCTGGCATGGGTTATTACCACTGCAACCCACCGGGGGGAAATTCATTGGACTCGATATTCCATCTGGGGATGGAAGTCTCTGATGTGGAGGTGGAGCCCATCGGTTGGTCTGACCATCATGCCCTGAGGTTCAGTTTCGCGGCCCCCCCAAAGGAGGCCTGCCCCTAAGGAGATAGTACAGTTCTGTCCTTTGAGAGGAGTTACCTCAGAAGGCCTAATGACGGAGCTTGACTTCTCGGGATTTCCAATGGATAGCATGGACCCAGGGTCTTTAGTGCTGGCCTATAATAGGGCAGTTGTGAGGGCCCTGGATGTCATTGCTCCTTTCCGTGTTCGCCCCTGTACTCTTCACCCTGGGGCCCGTGGTTTACCATGTGGAGATCCGTGGGTTGAAGAGACAGGGCAGGCTGGAGGGCGTTGGGGAAGACTCACCTGGAAGTTGACAGGCTTACACTGCTAGATCATTATAAAATCTACCAGTTAGCAATCTCCCATAAGAAGGCAGAGTTCCTGTCCAGGGAGATTGCTACAGCAAAGAATAGACTGGCCCAACTTTTCCGGACTGTGGACAGACTGTGCAATCCAGTCTGTCTTCATGCCGGTTGAGCATTATCACAGTTACAGTGTGAGGAGTTCGCAACGTTCTTTGCTGATAAGGTGTCTGCTATCAGAGATGAGATCAGCCAGGGCCTCCCCATTGGGTCTTGCCGTGATCAATCGAGGGACACAAATACCCATTTGACTTGGTTCACGTTCAGTCAACCGGTAGTCGTGGACATAGCGAGAATCGTCCAGACTTTGCGTCCAACTTTCTGTGGTTTGGATCCGGGCCCTACTCACCTACTTGTGGAGTGTGTAGAGGTTATTGGCCCGATCCTTACTGGGATAGTAGTGGCATCATTGGAGAGAGGGATCTTTCCTGATCCTTTGAAGGAGGCAATAGTACGTCCCCTCCTGAAAAAGGCCTCCCTTGATCCTGACTGCCCAGGAAACTACAGACCGATCTCGAATCTTCCCTTTTTGGGGAAGATTATTGAGAAGGTGGTTGCCTTGCAGCTGGAAGATCATTTAAACATCCACAATATCTATGACCCTCTCCAGTCTGGCTTCAGGAAATGGCATAGTACTGAGACGGCTCTTGTTCGGGTACTGAATGATCTCCTGATGGCAAGAGATCGGAGAACTCGTTCTATCTTGGTTCTCCTAGATCTTTCAGCAGCATTTGACACCGTGGATCATGGGGTGCTGCTCGAACGCCTGTGGTTTCTCTGTGGGCTAAGGAGGGTGGTCCACAGTTGGTTTAAATCTTTTCTGCAGGGTAGGACTCAGAGAGTGGTGTCAGAGATTTATTCCTCGACCTCTCGCTGCCTACACTGTGGAGTGCCACAGGGTTCGGTGTTGTCCCCCATGTTATTTGCGGTGTACATGCTTCCATTAGGGGACAGTATAAGACATTATGGTTTGAGTTTTCATTGCTATGCCGATGATTCTCAACTCTATATGTCTTTTGTGCCCGAGCAGGAGTCTGAGTCAAGTACATTGTTTAACAACTGCCTCCTGGAGATACAGAACTGGATGAGTACCAATTGGCTGAGGTTGAACCTGGGAAAAACAGAGGTATTGGTGGTGGAACCGGGGGTGAGGATATCAAGTCCATGGGCGGGAAAACCCTCAGGTTTATTTCTGGGAGGAGTCCCGCTCATGGCATCTGGTCAGGTGTGTAACCTTGGTGTTATATTTGATGAGGACTTGACCCTGAGGGCGCAGGTGTCAGCCGTAGTCAAATCATCCTTTTTTCATCTAAGAAATATAGCACGGGTGAAACACTTGATTCCATCAGAGGATCTTCCTACTCTGGTCCACGCCTTTGTTGCCAATCGTCTTGATTACTGCAGCGCCCTTTATCTAGGGCTGCTGGGGAGTGGATATCGCCTTGCAGCTTACAGCAGGTGCAGCTAGGTTGTTGACTGGAAGCCGGTCCAACCATATAACACCTGTGCTTCGCGAATTGCACTGGCTGCCTGTACAGTGGCGGATCACTTTCAAGGTCATGTTGATGACCTATAAAGCCCTACATGGTTTGGGACCTCGCTACCTGAAAGAACTCCTGACTTCTTACTGTCCTTCCCGCTCCCTCTGATCCTCTGGTGAGGGATTGCTGGAGATTCCCAGGGTAACTTTGAAAACATCTGGTGGAAGAACATTTGCCTTTATGGCCCCTACCCTGTGGAATTCTCTACCTTGCCAGATACACAATAGCCTGACTGTGGAGAGCTTTAAAAAAGCTTTAATGACCTTCCTTTTTAACCAAGCATTTTCAGTGACTTGAATTATATCGGATTGTGTTTTGAATTTAATGTTGTTTATAATTATGTTTTTTAATATTGTATGAAGGATATTGTAAAGGCGCCCTGAGCTTTGGAAGGGCGCCTTATAGAAATAAATATTTACTTACTTACTTACTCACAGTGCTGTGCCTTGCGCAACCACTGATGCTCCCGGTAGCGATATTCAATAGAGGATTGTGCCTGGCACAAATCGATGCACGGATGCATCAGTAATGTATCTGCGGCGCCAGGTGGGGGTATGCCATTAATACTCCACACATTCGATATTCAGCCCGGGATGTGCTGAGTCCGCATGCGTAACCCTACTTCTGCTGCACAGATGAAGCCAAAAAAAGGAACAGTGGCTGGCTGCCCACAGGTGTGCTGCCATATTGCAGGGTGCAACCGCGGCAGCTGCCACCTGGGTAGCCACCGAGCTCTGGCTGCACCTCCATGGCGGCGCCCCCCCATTCACATGTCTGGACTGTGTAGTGCGGTGTGGGGCTGCACGTCCATTGGCTCACACTGTGGACCAATGGGCGTACAGCCCTACCTACGGTGTCAGTCGGCGGGCAGTGGGGCGGCAGGCGGATGGGGTGCTGCCGCCCGCCACTGACCGGGGAGGGAGCGGGGTGGTGGGGCTCAGTGAGCGGGTGGAGAGAGGGGTACCGCTGGACCACCAGGGATATTGGACTTAATTTCTTTTAATACAAATGCCCGCGATCGGGCTGCGAGCGGTCCACTGGACCACCAGGGATATTGGACTTAATTTCTTTTAATACAAATGCCCACGATCGAGCTGCGAGCGGTCCACTGGACCACCAGGAATATTGGACTTAATTTCTTTTAATACAAATGCCCACGATCGGGCTGCAAGCGGTCCACTAGACCACCAGGGATTTAGGACTTTATTTTTTTATACCTAAGCCCACGATCAGGCTGACAGAAGTCCACTGGACCACCAGGGATTTAGGACTTTATTTTTTTATACCTTAGCCAGCAGTCGGGCTGACAGCGGTCCACTGGACCACCAGGGATATAGGTTGAGAGGATTTTTATACTTAAGCCTGCGATAGGGCTGACAGTGGTCCACTGGACCACCAGGGATATGGGACATGATTTATTATACACTTAAGCCCGTGATCGGGTGTGTAGCGGTCCACAGGACCACCAGGGATATGGGACATTATTTAACTCTCCGTGTGCCTGTGATTGGGCAGAGGGGCGCATTGCGCTGTGCAGGGGGCATCAGTCCCCAACGGCTGCTGCCTGGCAGGGTGCCAGGCGCAAGTCTCCGGGGATCAGCGCACCTGCATGCAAATGTGGCCATAATGACATGCAAATGGCCCCATTTGCGCCTTGCATACATTATGGTACCATTTGCATGTGTACTTTTGAATATCGCGGTTGTTGTGCATAGCGCAAGGGAACTCGCGCTAGTGCATCCCCCTGCTCCACTCTGGCCACTTGCGCTGGCGCAGTGCCACTGTGCCATGTGCACTGTGGGTGGCCAGAGTGCGATATTCAATGATGCTGTGCCATGGCGCAGCTCCGTTGAATATCGCCCAGTCAGTGCCCCTGCGCAGCCAAGTTGCACTGCACCCAGGTTTGTGCCATAGCCTGGTGCAGTCTGAATATCCCGGGCCATCATATATTAATGTATACTGACAACCAAATCTGCTATCTATACTGAGATATGATCCACTGTACCTAATGATTGTATGCACCATATCAAAAACAATAAAAATAATAAAAAAAAAAATAAAACAGGACACCGATGTACTTCAATTAAAACCACAGATGGATGAAGGATTGCGGTAGATTAGCGAGGGGGAGAGACGAGCCAAGACCTCAGGTTACCACCATACCAGTGGACATCACTGCGAGATCTCTGAGCTCTGTAAAACTCTGTAGCTTGGCCCTCAGGATTTTTCTGCCTCTTCTTGGAGAAAAATGTCTACCCAGGCAGAGATATATCAAAAATAGATGCTCTTTATTGGTCAGTTATAAAAAGATTACATCACTTGCAGATACTGTAAGCAGTTACACTTCCAAAAACAACTGTGTTATGACAGGTATGGTAAATCTGTTCTCTCTGTTTAGGCTCAGTATGTATTTCTGTCTTTGACCTCTGCCCTCTCCCCTCCAAAGTTGTGTGCAGCCACAACCGAGCTCAATCAGCCAACCCTTTTACTATTTCACCAGTCAGTGGGGATTGGCTAATCTCCCTCAGCACTACACACATGTCATCTCTTTAAGGAGTATTCAGAACCCCCTCATCCTGAGTCCTATGCCAGGATGTTTTTTCTGCCTTTGTGACAGAAAATATTTCGCCATACCTCTCATCTGCTATGTATTTCGCATAGTGCTGTGTATTTTATAGTCACATTTACCCTTGCTGCAAAAGATTTACTGATGTTCCTCCTAATGTTAGGGCTATTTCTGGACACACACACTATTAGTTAAACTAACATGAAAGAAACATTTCTTAAGAAAAAACATATGGAGTCCACTAATATGAAAGTGCTACACAGTTTGGCCATTCGCTTCGTATTATGAAGGCTTATGCTATGCATATTAACGCTGACAGGTTGAGAGGTCTGTCTCTTACCTGTGTGCAACATAAGGCTGATAGGGTTCCCATAAGAAAAATCCTTTGAGGCTCCTGCTGGTGTGAAAGGAAGCCTTCCTATAACCATTGATTCCTGCCGGGTATTGCTCTCCTAGCTAGAGGATGCACAAGTTTAAAGTCACTTCACTACCAGTAATCATTTTTCTTCTTCTACAGTAAACTGAGCTCTTCATTCTGCAGTTACTTTGTGCATTCTTACTGTATGCCAAATATCAAACACAGCATGCCCCAGTAATACACTGTCATGCTGAAGAAATGCAAGATCCCTTCCCCCAAACATCATATCATATCCTGTCATATACTGTATAATGTTTGATAAAAACATACTCACTCCTAAAATGTTTCTCACACCTCTGCTCCTCCTCCTCCTCTCTCTCTTGTCCCCTTCCCCTGCAGCATCCCTTTATGCTAAAACTCTCTGCCTGTTCTGTCAGGAAATGTAGAATTAAACCCTGAGCCATCTTTCAACTCCCCATTGCTTAAAGGTTGACCATGTTCCACCTGAATGCCGCGACTCTCTTCCCTAAACTCGACCAGCTCAAGGATGTGGGTTTTGCAGTAGCAGCACAATATCCTGGTCATCACTGAATCCTGGCTGTCTTCCCAAGTTGGCAAAGTGGAAATCTGGAATCTTAGAGTTTGCGATCCACAGACAGGATCGTAGGAAGCATGGGTGTAGCGTGGCTATTTGTATTGGTTTTATTTGAGTTTTTATGTACAGTGGAGTCAGCCAGGATGCAGTGCTCTCATTACAGTTTCTGCCAGTTACATGCTGCAGAGTACGACAGGAATACAATGTAATCCTACGGCAGTTACTTCAAGTTGTCATTCTTGTGTAACCCCCCTGCAAATGGGGGTTCCCAAAAGACTTCCAGGAGCTTGCTTGAATGCTCCAAGCCTGAATGGTGTTTGGCATTTAAGCCATTTATCAGTGAGTGTTTTTAGAGCCTCTGGTACTGTCTCTTTAAGAGCTGTCTGCTTGCAGACATAATTAGTTTATATGGGGGGACTGTGTGTTTCTCTGTTTGAGTACCACTCGAACTGCTGCCAATTCACTCCATTTTGCAGTCACTAGGGTGCAAAGGAACCTATCTGAAAGATGTAACTGTTTGCCAGAAATTATTTAGAGTGATAATGAAATTACAGTTTGTCTAACCTGCTTTCTTTTGCAGTCAGAACAGTGTCTGTCTAGTTCCCCATTCTGGTTTTGAACTGCTGAACTGGACCAATCAGTGTGGGGTAAGCTAGCTCTAAAATGGTGCCTTGGACGAATCAGAACTTGGACTCATAATCTGGGCCAGCCACAAGAGGATTGTATGGGCAGTGACTCTGGGAGATGTAGTTTAGACTTCAGTGCCTTTTGGACCAACAGCAGCAGTCTATTGTGAGTGACAGCCAATCCAGTCAAGAACTGGGAGGAACTCAAAGGAAGTCCGGTTTTGTCGGTTGGAGTTCAGTTGAGCTTTGGCAGTGAAGAAGGAAGGCCCTGTGCTTTTTCAGTGTGCAGTTTTAGTCAAAAGCGTGTATGAGGCCCAGAGTTCGGTCTGCAGCTTGTGTAACAGCTTGTTAGGACTGAATCCGTCCTGTGAAAAGAATCAAAGGATCTCTGAAGAGTAGAAACCAGGCTCACCCTGTAGAAGACTGGAAGAATTGCTGAAAATTGCACTCGGTCTGTCAGGAACTGAATCTGCTGTGTGTTCTCCGGGTATTGTGCAGTAATTGCGATCGGGATACAGATGCAGCCTGCCTGGTATAGTACTTTCTTTATATGGATGTGTGAAGAGGTTTGTGTACCTCAAGTGAGCCCTGCTGACATTGAAGGACCCTATCTTATTTGGAGGTCGTGAGTACTAATTCAGGGTTGCTCCTGTTGAATTGCCACATTAAATCCAAATGGAATTACTGTACTGCTGACTGTTTAATTCTCCTTTTCTCTGTGTGAAAGGGCCCTACCAGCTGCCACGGTTTGGACTAGCCACTAGGGCTTGGGTACCCAGGGACAGTAACTGATAGGGATAGGCCTGTGCACAGAGCCATAAATAGATTATTAGAGTGATAAGCTAATTAACCTGATTTCCCCTGTCCTTGTTATATCCCCTAAATAAATCAGAGCTGCTTGTTTCAGCAAAGTTATACTGCCTGAGGTATTTGTCTATGTTAAAGTACTGTACTGTGATTGTTGCACTGTATCTCATTTCACAGGAGGTCCCAGTGCGGAACCAGACCTGGGGGTAAGTGTGTACTGTGAAGGTAATTCTGATATATTGTGTGGGCCACTAGTGGGAAGAAAGGGGGTTGCAGTGTCCCAGAGGGCTGTGACCAAGTTAGTTTAACTATTGCAAACCCTGACCTCTGGGTGGAGGCACCCCATTGGATCCAGGCCCCTCAACCTGTTAGTGGCAAATCAGGCAGGGGTAGTAGCCCCTGGGATAGCGCCATCTAGGGTTACATCTTGGAGGCTCACCGCTGGGATTGTGTGTCCTCTAGTGGCCATATTCTACGAACCCTGTTAAGAAAAATGGGTACCCGACAGAAGTGGCTGTGCACCGGCTGGTGGAGTGGTGTACTGGGGAGGAGATCGACCCCAAAATGCTATGCTTATCCTGGACATCCCCTGGGTATCAATACGGACACTGTGCAGGAGTACTTTCCAAGGTGGAAGGTTTACAAAACCCTGTGGTGGTGAGTCGGCATGCTAATCTGCTCACCCACACTTTCCTGGCCCTAGTAGAGTTTAAGGATCCATAGATAGCTCCAAAGTGCCACAGACCATTACCCCAGAGGAGCCCTCACTGCTTGGAGAGTGATAACTAAGGACAGTAAAGACCGGGGAATCAGCCCCCACCACTATCTGAAACTTTTGAGGAGAAATTTGCTGAATGGTTGCTGGGAGAGGAAAACTGTGGAGGACTTGAAGAAACTATTCTGCCACCTGGGAGTGTTCCTCCCCAACACCCTCTCCTGCTCCAGTGCCAATGGTGGCTGAACCAATGCAGACTCCTATTTCTGCACCTGCCATTAGTCCGACTCTTACGAAGGTTGAGGATCTTCTCTGGCACCCTCCCACCCCCAAGGGAGGATGACTGGGAGACCTGGATAGACTATGTTGCCCCAAGTGCTAGAATGGCAATGCTCGGAAGGTGAAGCGAAGAGGGTTAGTGAGAACCTCCGAGGTCCTGCCCTGGCTACCATCCGTGCTAAGCAGGCCCAGTAACCCTAGGCGACTGCACAGGCCTATCTTGAGGCCTTGGAGAATGTGTATGGGAGCCCAGATTCTGATGAGGACCTATGGTGGAGAGTAAGAGATGCACAACAGTACCAAGGGAGTTGTTGTCTGTGTATGTATCTCGGCTGGAAAAATTGTTGCAAGAATGCCTCAGAAAGGTAGTTTGCCAGCGATTGAACTGGACCGAACCAGGCTGGACAGGATCCTTAAGTCTGCCCCTTCTCAGAACTGCTGTTGCTTCAGTTACACCTGGCAGATCGACTGGAATCCCCACCCTCCTATGATGAGTTAATGAGAGAAGTCGAGGAGTTGAGAAAAAGCGACCTCGGGAGGGACCTGCACCAATAGCTGCTGGCTCGACCCGAGTGACTGAGGTGACCCATCAAGTGAAGTTCAGGGGCAGAGGTTGGCAGTCAATGAGTGCTCTGACAAGGAAAAGATATGTCACAATGGGAGCGAACTGTTGAGAGAGATCCGGGAATTCAAAAACAGTCCCTTTATGAAGGCCCATGCCTGCAAATGCGGGCCTGACCTATATCGACTGCATCTGCTATGGGGTGGGGTACCCACCATATCTCCTGCTGTTAACAGCTCGAACTCGATTCCTTGACCATGGAAGTGGAGAAACTGACGAGATGTCTCCAAATGCTTATCACGCCGCAGACAGAGATGGCACCAAGGTTTCCAGTTAGTAATACCCCGCCCTGGCTCCCAGTGTGGCGCCTCGCCAGCTCAAACTCCAGAAAGTATGTTTTACTATAATTGTGGAAAGATGGGCACATGAAAAGGAATGCCAGTCCCAAAAGACACTGACAAAGTTGCATATAGGCTACAAGGAGAGCTGGAGAAAGAAATCCAGTGGTTAAGAGGTGCCGACATGATCCAGTGAGGCACCAAAATGCTAATTCACGTCCTTTTGTGGCAAGGTCAGTTGCCAGGCCCCCCCACTACCGCCTCTCAGACTGGTCCAGAATAGTGGGTCCCTCCATGGAGACCACTGTAAAGGTGAGCAGATGTCTACAAAAGCTATATTAGACAGTGCTCCCAAGTGACAATTATGTTCCAAGATTGGTATCAGAAGCATTTGTCAAGACATACCCTTACAACCATTAGAAGGACTGCATGTATGGGGGTTAAGTGAGAAGCCTACCCCTATTCCGGTATATCCGACTTGGCTGTCTTTCCCCACCTCCGTGGCCAGGAGTGGCTGAACAAGTAGAGACCCTAGCCTTAGTGTGTCCCCCACTGGACTGTATGATGGTGTCCTTTGTTGATTGGAACAAATGCTCATATGTTCGGAAGGCTGGCACAGTTGTGTTATGAAAAACAGGGGTCAAAGAACTAGTAGAGCTTTAAGAGTTCGCTTTAATTAAGAAGGCCTATGAGGCACAAGAGAGATGCTGAAAAAACAGAACCAGAGGAACCGGTCGGAATTGTATGGAAGAAGGATCCTGAGTCTCTGATCCTGGCCAAATGCCCAGTGTACCTTACAGGAGAGGTCCGTATCAGAAAGGATGTTAAGAATAAAATATTAATGTTGGATGCACCAGGCGATGGAAAATTGCCAGAGGGACTGCTGGTCAAGCCTAGTATTTTGCCCGCTAGAGCCCATGCTTATGCCAGAAGGGTAATGGTCCAAGTTCATAATGTGTCTGAAAGAGACATTCGAGTAAACAGAGGTTGCATCCTGGCTAATGTGCATTAGTGCGAACACTGCAGTGCTACCCAGCAGCAAGAGTTCAGGAAGAATGACAGAGTAACGCCTGACTTGTTTGATTTCGGCGACTCCCGCTGCCAGCTGAATGAAAGTGAAGATCGGTGAGAAGCTTGCCCAGAGAGAGACCAGGTGTTTCTTTAGGAATGGGATGTAGGATGCGTGCAAGGCCAGGCATACAATATCCGGCTGCGGAAGACCATTTCGTGAGAGGTCTCGGCGCCTGGCACCTGCTGACATAGATGATGTGAGACGGCATCTGCAAGAGATGTTAGCTGCTGGTGTAATACAAGAATCCAAAGCCCTTATGCTTCCCCCATTGTGGTAGTGAGGAAAAGAATGGAACAGTAAGGATGTGTGTGGATTATCGCACCTTAAACCGGCGGACTATCCTGATCAGTACACAATGCCCGCATTCAGGATGCTTTGGACTGCCTAAGCGGGGAGCAAGTGGTTCTCTGTGCTGGATCTCCGCAGTGGGTACTATCAGATCCGATGGCCCCAGAGGACCGTGAAAAGACAGCCTTTATCTGTCCGCTTGGCTTCTATGAATTCATGAGGATGCCTCAAAGGAGTTTCAGGTGCCCCAGCCACTTTTCAGCGATTGATGGAGGCGTGCAGTGGGGGACATGAACTTACTAGAGTGCCTGGTATACCTAGATGATGTTTTGTGTTTGGCAGCTCACTGGAGGAACATGAGAGCAGATTATTTAGGTATTGGACCGACTGGAGGACTTTGGCCTTAAACTGTCCATTGATAAGTGTCAATTTTTTCAAACATCAGTAAAGTATGTGGGACACATAGTATCCACCGAGGGAATAGAGACCGACCCAAGTAAAGTTGAGGCCTTGACCACCTGGCCACAGCCAAAAAATCTAAAGAACTGCAAAGATTCCTGGGATTCTGTGGTTATTATCAGTCGCTTTATCAAGGACTATTCAAGTGATCCGCCCTTTACTTAACCTTACTCAAGGTATCCCCAACCCACAAAAATACCAAAAGTCAGCGTCCCTCAAGACTGAAAGAGTGTATTTTCATCCGGTGAAGTATTTGGGGCCGCTGGACTCCTGATTGTGAGACTGCTTTCATGAGATCATATATCAACTTACCCATGCTCCAGTGCTGGCCTATGCCGATCCAAGAAAACCTTACGTCCTGCACACACAGTGCTAGCTTGCAAGGGTTGGGGCGTATGTTGTACCAAGACACGAAATGGCCTGAGACCAGTGGCCTTTGCCAGTAGAAGCCTGACCCCATCCGAAAAGAACTATCCTGTACATAAGTTAGAGTTCCTAGCTTTGAAGTAGGCTATTGTTGACCAATTCCATGAGTACTTGTATGGGGCTAAAATACTAGTAAAAACTGACAATAATCCTTTGACCTATGTGCAGACCTCAGCTAAGTTGGATGCCACTGGCCATAGGTAGCTTTCTGCATTATCTACATATGACTATGCTCTCGAATACCGAGCAGGTCTGAACCACATAGATGCTGATGCTCTCTCCCGGAGGCCTGTTCCCCAGAATGATTGGGTCCGATTGGCAGAACCTGACATTCGGGCACTCTGCCGGAAGTTTGACAGGAGGAACAAATGTCCCGCAGGCAGTGGACTGCATAGTTGGATTGGCAGGAGCCTCTGAGAGTGCATACCTGCTTTGTGCCCTTTTCTGCAATAGACTTATTGGTGCACTGCCTCAGCTGGACAATGACAGTAGTATGGGCTCAATCGCGATCCCATGATCAAAGCAGCTTTAGAAACCCTCTATGCAGGAAAGATGTGTCAAATTACGCTCCACTGATTTGAGAACTGCACTGTTATACAAAGAAGGTCCTAAGTTGAAACTGATCAATAAACTGTTATACAGAGAAACAGTAGACAGAGGGGACAAGTAGACAAACAACAACTAGTGCTGCCCACTGCCTGAGACTCAGTACTGAGGTCCTTGCACAACCATGAGGCACCTTGGTATAGACAGAACACTTGACTTGGTGAGATCCAGATTCACATTGGCCTAAGATGGGGGCTGATGTGGAGCAACACATTCGAACTTGTAGTCGCTGCTTACAGAGAAAGCTTTGCCCCAGAGGGCTGCCCCTTGTTAACATCACCACCAGTGCACCCATGGAGCTGGTCTATGTTGATTTTCTAAGTTTGGAGTCAGATCAAAGAAATATCAGTAATGTGCTGGTGGTCACTGACCATTTCACGAGATATGCCCAAGCTTCCACCAAAGACCAAGCATCCACTGTGGCCAAAGTACTTGTAGAAAACTTTTTTGTTCACTATGGGGCTCCACAAAGAATCCATTCTGATCAAGGAGAGACTTGAGAGTCGTCTGATCAAAGAGATGCTTTCTCTGTGGGGGTCAAAAGTCCAGAACCACTCCTTACCACCCCAGGGGACCCACAGCCTGAACGTTTCAACCGCACTTCTGCTAGATATGCTAGGCACCCTGCACCCAAAGGACAAGCCTAGATGGAGCCAACAAATTGTACCCTGGTACATGCTTATAACTGCACCAAAGTGATGCCACTGGATTCTCCCCTACCGCCTGATGTTTGGAAGAAGCTCGACTACCAGTAGATGTGTTTTGGGGTCTCTCTGATGGGGTTCAGGCTGACAACTATTTACAGTATGTGCAAAAGTTAAAGGCCCAGCTAACTCATGCTACCAACTGGCTCAAACCATGGCTGCCAAAGAAATCTGGCCAACAAAGAAAGGTATGATAAAGGTGAATCACAGGAACTCCGGGAGGAGATCGGTATTGCTAAGAAATCTGGGATTGCATGGCAAAGCACAAGATTGCTGACAGATGGCCCATCTCCTCACATTGTAGTGGGCAAACTAGATGATCTGCCAGTGTACAAAGTAAGGCCTGAGAATAATTCAAAGATGTAAAAACAATGCATAGAAATCATTTACTGCCCATTGGACAAATCTTAATTGAGTCTGAGCCCTAGAAGATGCCCCCTCTGGACCAGTGACTAGAGCTGCTGCTAAGAAAAGATCAAGAAAGTCTGCACCTACAGAAGCAAAGTTAAAGTGTTCCCTCACAAGTCCCAGTTGAGCATGACTGTCAGTCCATATCGGAAGAAAGTGAGTGACTTTGAATACTATCCTTCTTACGAACTGAGTCAATTGTTTCGGGGCAATCCCTAGTCAATACTGGAGACAAAGCTGGGCCTTCTGGACTGTTTAAGCCCCCAGCTTCATCCCTGAGCCAATGCTCCCAGAAAGTGAAAGGGCAAAGCATCAGATCAGATGAAATGGAATCATTGTGCATGGTTGAACTGTGCTTTCAGGGAGAAAATGATAGATTGGGGCAGACTGGTGATACACCGAACAAGAAGAGTATTTTGAGTGCCCTGACAGTCCACTGCCAGTGTCCGAAAAGCCTCCATGCGAGCCAAATGTTGTGGACTCGAAACTGTAACTCCTGGAGCTGAAAGTGCCCCAAGTTCTAGCCTCTCTACCCCATGGAGACTCCTGACAAGTGTGGACAATGCTGAAAATGAGGCTCAGAGTGCAGAGACTGTAACAGTTCCCCTAGAAAGACTGGTCGAGCTGTAAAGCCTGTGGTGCACCTCAGTTATGATTCCCTTGGGAGGCCTGTGGATTTGCCTCTCAATGTTGTCCATAAAGGAGTGTATGTGTCCCCGAGCTCATTGCCCAAACTGAGCTCAGTGCTAACCCAAGTTACTTGTGTTGCCCTCTCTAAGTATGGTGCCCTGCCCATCCAGCCCCAAGGTAACTGATAGGGAAGGGGCCCCTCTCTTCAGGTTTCATGTACAAGAGGTAATAACTTGAGTTATGGTACAATGTGTATGTAATACTGTGTAAAGAGTGACGTACTGCAATGTTTCAGAAATGTGTCTTGGTAAAATGATATATTGACTGATGATTACGTATGCGAGCCTAATGCAAATGTATATGGTTGCAGTTGAAACTTATGGGGTACTTGCTTGCCTGGACGCCAAGCTTTCCCAGGCCAGGAAGGGTGTAACCCCTGCAAATGGGGGTTCCCAAAAGACTTCCAGGAGCTTGCTTGAATGCTCCAAGCCTGAATGGTGTTTGGCATTTAAGCCATTTATCAGTGAGTGTTTTTAGAGCCTCTGGTACTGTCTCTTTAAGAGCTGTCTGCTTGCAGACATAATTAGTTATATGGGGGACTGTGTGTTCTCTGTTTGAGTACCACTCGAACTGCTGCCAATTCACTCCATTTTGCAGTCACTAGAGTGCAAAGGGAACCTATCTGAAAGATGTAACTGTTTGCCAGAAATTATTTAGAGTGATAATGAAATTACAGTTTGTCTAACCTGCTTTCTTTTGCAGTCAGAACAGTGTCTGTCTAGTTCCCCATTCTGGTTTTGAACTGCTGAACTGGACCAATCAGTGTGGGGTAAGCTAGCTCTAAAATGGTGCCTTGGACGAATCAGAACTTGGACTCATAATCTGAGCCAGCCACAAGAGGATTGTATGGGCAGTGACTCTGGGAGATGTAGTTTAGACTTCAGTGCCTTTTGGACCAACAGCAGCAGTCTATTGTGGTGACAGCCAATCCAGTCAAGAACTGGGAGGAACTCAAAGGAAGTGCCAGTTTTTGTCGGTTGGAGTTCAGTTGAGCTTTGGCAGTGAAGAAGGAAGGAGCTGTGCTTTTCAGTGTGCAGTTTAGTCAAAACGTGTAAGGCCCAGAGTTCCGGTCTGCAGCTTGTGTAACAGCTTGTTGGGACTGAATCCGTCCTGTGAAAAGAATCAAAGGATCTCTGAAGAGTAGAAACCAGGCTCACCTGTAGAAGACTGGAAGAATTGCTGAAAATTGCACTCGGTCTGTCAGGAACTGAATCTGCTGTGTGTTCTCCGGTATTGTGCAGTAATTGCGATGGGATACAGATGCAGCCTGCCTGTGGTATAGTACTTTCTTTTATATGGATGTGTGAAGAGGTTTGTGTACCTCAAGTGAGCCCTGCTGACATTGAAGGACCCTATCTTATTTGGAGGTCTGAGTACTAATTCAGGTTGCTCCTGTTGAATTGCCACATTAAATCCAAATGGAATTACTGTACTGCTGACTGTTTAATTCTCCTTTTCTCTGTGAAAGGGCCTACCAGCTGCCACAGTTTGGACTAGCCACTAGGGCTTGGGTACCCAGGGACAGTAACTGATAGGGATAGGCCTGTGCACAGAGCCATAGGTAGATTATTAGAGTGATAAGCTAATTAACCTGATTTCCCTGTCCTTGTTATATCCCCTAAATAAATCAGAGCTGCTTGTTTCAGCAAAGTTATACTGCCTGAGGTATTTGTCTATGTTAAAGTACTGTACTGTGATTGTTGCACTGTATCTCATTTCACAGGAGGTCCCAGTGCCGGAACCAGACCTGGGGGTAAGTGTGTACTGTGAAGGTAATTCTGATATATTGTGTGGGCCACTAGTGGGAAGAAAGGGGGGTTGCAGTGTCCCAGAGGGCTGTGACCAAGTTAGTTTAACTATTGCAAACCCTGACCTCTGGGTGGAGGCACCCGCCATTGGATCCAGGCCCCTCAACCTGTTAGTGGCAAATCAGGCAGGGGTAGTAGCCCCTGGGATAGCGCCATCTAGGGGTTACACTTGAAAGTATGATAGGCAGGACCACTGGAAAACTGCAGAAAAAGTTACCCAAAATTGCAGAGATTTGTGCAAAAATTGTGCAGAAATTGCGGGAGTTCTACTATAGACCTTGAATGCTTCACAATAAATCTTTTACTGTTTTCTGCAGCATATACTGTATTAGTCAGCATAAACTGCTAAATGAATACACTGCCACTTGAATATGTTTTAAACATTAAAAAACCTTATTTTCCTAAAATGAATACTAAACTGGTAAATGTGTTGTCTATCTTCCAAAATTTAAAAAAAACATCAGCCTCATACAGTGCTAAATAAAATTCTGTTTAGTGAGCCACAGCAAATAAATATTAAATAAATCCAGAATAAACAAATTTTGTCTGTTTCTGGATGTAGAATAATGAAGCCTGATCAACAGCTATTTAGAGTGCTCTGACAACTATTCACCCACTTTGGTGCAAGAAAAAATAAGCTAAGTAGGCTAAAGGAGTTAACATGATGTACTCGCTGGAGGAGAGGAGGGACAGAGGGGATATGATCGAGACATTCAAGTACATGAGAGGAATAAACAAGACTGGTATGGAGGGGCTGTTCAGAACAAGGGTGGGGAGGGACACTAGAGGTCATGACATGAGATTTTTTGGGGGGAAGGTTCAGGATGGAAATGAGGAGACACTTTTTTACGAAGAGGGTGGTGGCAGGGTGGAGCGCATTACCAGCGAAGGTAGTAGCCTGTAAAACAGTGGATTACTTCAAAAGGGGCTGGGACAGGGCAAGAGGGAGGATAAAGGGAGGGGGGTGAGGAGGGAGGGAGCAAGGGAGGGGCAGCTGCATAATAGGGCTGCTAGCTGCAAAATCGAGCAGACTCGATAGACCAAATGGCCTTTTTCTGCTGGCAAATTGTGTATGTAAGCAGATAGAGTGGCGAATAATTGAGTTTTAGTAAAATGTGTTAAAGTGTTTCATAATTTGCACTGTAGGTACTCTATACTATTTTTGAAATCACATATTAAAACATTAAATCTCGAGGTTATTGGGGCTAGCAGTATAACCTAGAGGTTAGAGTAACAATCTGTGAATGAGCTGGGTGCATCTGGCAGAGCTGGGTTTGATTCCCACAACATCCAGTTGCATACTGGGCTGGCAGTATAGCCTAGAGGTTAGAGTGATGAGCTGTGAATGAGCTTAGTGAATGACTCAGAGGGTGGTGTCTGGGATTTATTCCTCGGCATCACTCCCCCTATCCTCTGGGGTGCTGCAGGGCTCTATTTTGGCACCCAGGTTGTTTGCGGTATATATGCTGCTGTTGGGAGCGATTATTAAGCTGTACGGCTTGAGTTTTCACTGCTATGCAGATGATACTTAGCTGTACACGTCCTTTGTACCCGACCATGGTGGTGCTGTCTTGGTCTTTAACAACTGTCTCACCGGGATTCAGGACTGGGTGACTGTGAGCTGGTTGCAGTTAAACCCCGGAAAAACTAAGGTGTTGGTTGTGGACCCAGGTCATCGGGGGGCGGGTTTGCTGACTGGGTCACCTTCAGGTCTTTGGCTTGGGGGAACCAGTTGGCAACCTCAGACCGGGTGCGGAACTTGGATGTTATATTTGATGACTGTCTGACCCTTAAACATCAGGTGTCAGCCATTGTCAAAACCTCTTTTTACCATCTGAGGAATATAGCCCGGGTGAAGCATCTGGTTCCTGCTGATGACCTTTCAACGTTGGTCCATGCCTTCGTTACCTCCCGCTTGGACTACTGCAACGCCCTGTACCTAGGGCTACCGGGGGTGGACATCTGCCGCTTGCAGTTAGTGCAGAATGCAGTGGCCAGGCCTTTGACTGGTATGTCTAGGACCAGTCATATAACGCACGTCCTCCACGGACTGCACTGGCTGCCTATACAGTGGCAGATTACCTTCAAGGTCGGTTTTCTGACCTATAAGGCCCTACACGATCAGGGACCCAGTTATCTGCAAGATCTTCTTTGTCCCTACTGTCCTTCTCGTCGGCTCCGATCCACCAATGGATTGCTAGAGATTCCCAGGGTTCATTTAAAGACATCCGGGGTAAGATCATTTAGTTTTATGGCCCCAACCCTGTGGAATTCTCTACCTCATTGGGTGAGAGATTGCCTGCCCGTCCAAAGTTTTAAGTTAGCCCTAAAGACATATTTGTTTAGTCTGGCATATTCAGATTTTTAAATATATTTATTGATTGATTTTAGGATGTTGTTTTAATTTTATGTATTATCTACTGTAAAAGTGCTTTGGTTTTGGAAAGGCGCTTTTTAAAAATAAAGCTTTGATTGATTGATTGATTGATTGATTAGTACATCCAGCAGACCAGACCTGGGTTTGATTCTCACATCCTCCACTTGCATACTGTGTGACTCTGAGCAAGTCACTTAACCGACCAGTGCTCCCAGGTAACCCCTGAAATCAGGTACTTGTGCCTTGTGGGCCTTACCTGGTTACCAAAGACTAAAATAAAAAAAATAAAAATACTGTGTGGCTCTGAGCAAATCACTTAACCTCCCCAGTGCTCCTGAAAACAGGCACTTGTGCCTAGTGGGCCTTACCCGGTTACCAAAGAATATAAAAAAATACCAGTATATTTTTACTGCATCATACAGCAGTCAGGGTACCCTGTAATGTGCCTTTGTTTTTCTCTGGCTACAATGATTTTGTTTAGTTGAAGATAAATGTTCAGATACATTTTATGTGTTTTATAAGCTTGTTTTCAGACTTTAGTCAAGTTTTTATTGTAGTCATGTGAGCATCTAGGCTGTAGATTGCTAAGAGCGTGATCACTGTTACCAACTAGTTTTTTCAAGTTTATAATCAGTGCCATTCAAAATCCTCAGATGTTTGAATCAAAACTAGTCTGAATGAAAGTATGTTCACAAGGAAAAACCTGCCCTACCACTTATAAAAAGGCTTTGTAGTTAACGCCCCATTTAGGTGAATGAGATAATTCCCACCTTTTCTCCCACCTGCTGTTTCAGTCTCTATGGCAACAAAAAGTTTTCTGATAGACTACTTCAACAGAAATCAGATGTTAAGCATTTAAATGTACTCATGCTTGGCCAGTGGATTTTGAAACTAAACAAGACAAGGATTCAGAAGAAAGCAGTGTCACATAAAACCCTTCCCCCACCTTGCACTGCATTGTTTCGGCAATACCCAAGTCTGTATGCAAAACTGTCAACATATTTGAGAGTATTTTATTAAAAATGTTAATACTTTCTACATAGAGCAAAGAAAAAATGGAAAAATTGCAAGAAATTGCAGAACATGTCAGTTTTTGCAGACAGTGGTGAGAATTGCGGATTCCGCAAAAACATTTGCAGGTGCAGTTTTCCACTGCCCCTGGTGATAGACTCATCACAGAACATTGCATCTTGGCTGACTCTGATGTATAGCACTTTGAGCCCCTGGGATCATGTACTTTAGAAATAAAATATGATTAATTTATGTGCGTCATAGCCTCAGCTGTGATGTTGTATCACTCCACGGTCCTGTTCTCCCAAGAATTTCTACTATGTAGTCTCTCTCCTGCTATCCCATTTTCATTGGTGGCATCTGTTCCTCCAAGAGAGCCAAGCCTGACTCTCCTACTGATACTCTGTCTTCCCTCTTCTCCCTGGCTTCCACTGGTTAACTACTGATACACAGGGACCTTAATATCAAATAACTTCCCTCATCTAAAGGCATCATCTAGAAAACTGAATCCCTAAACCTTATTCAGCTCATCTCTGAGCCTACCCATCTCAGTTCACCTTCTTCAAAACACTACCTTAGTAACTGGGTCCTCTTTTCCCACCTCATCATGTTCTTGACTTTCTCACCCTCCTGGACACTTTTGGCAAGCACCGTATGGTCTGCTGCACAAATGAACATCAAATGCTGTAGAAAATTGTGCTGATAGCTCTGCAGGGGGCACTCTCCCCTTGGTTATAAGTAACCATACCAGTGTCCCACCATGATGTTAGAGGGACAGTGCATCATCTTTTTGATGAGACAGTAAACTAAGATCCCACCTGTCTGTTCAGGTGGTTGTTCAAATGGACATTAAATATTCCATGGCATTTTTCAAAAAGAGTAGGACAGTCTCCCTAGCATACTGGTCAAACATCCCCCATTCACTAAATCAATACTTCCTGTTCTTTCTTGCCAGTGAGATAAGGATGGAATGGTGGATATAGCCTACCTAGATTTCAGTAACACCGTTCCACATAGGAGACTAGTAAGCAAGTTGAGTAGCTTAGGAGTGGGTCCAAAGGTGGTAAACTGGGTAAGAAACTGGTTAAGGGATAAGCGTCAAAGGGTGATGGTAATCGGAGTTCACTCAAAGGAAGGGAGGGTGACCAGTGGGGTGCCTCAGGTATCGGTGCTAGGACTGGTCCTCCTTCATGTCTTTATAAGTGACATTGCAGTGGAGCTGGAAGGGAAGGTAAGCTTCTTTGCGGATGACTTCAAACTCTTCAATAAGGTAGACATTCCGAGGGGGGGCTATAAGGATGAGCAACGATCTGAGAAAACTCGAGGCATGGTCAAGGGTATGGTGGCTGGGTTTCAGTGACAAGAAGTGCAAAATAACGAATTTGGGGCACAGAAACCCAGGGACATAGTACAGAATGGGAGTGGTGGTACTGATGACCACTAAGCACGAAAGAAACCTGGGGGTGATCACATCGGATGATCTAAAGGTGGCCAGGGAGGGTGACAAGGCAGTTGGGAGAGCGAGTGGGATGCTGGGGTGCATAGGGTATCACCAGCAGAAAGAGGGAGGTGGTGTTGCCTCTATACAGACTGCTGGTAAGACCCCACCTACAGTACTGTGTCCAGTTCTGGAGATCACATCTCTAGAAGGACATATACAGAGTGGAAGTTGCCCAGAGGAGTGCAACTAAAATGGTGCAGGGTCTTCATCAGAAACCCTATGAGGAGAGATTAAAGGACTTAAATATGTACATGCTGGAAGAGAGGAGAGAGAGGGGAGATGTGTTGGAGACCTTTAAATACCTCCTGGGGGTAAACAAGGTATCCTCCAGTACCCTCAGTACCTTCAGTACTCTCCAACTTTCTCTACCTTGGATGGTTCATGCCTTGAGAACATCTCAACTTTTAAGTATTTAGGGGTTTGGTTGGATTCCCACTTAGACTTCTCCACCCATTTTGATGCCATCTGTGCCAAGCTTTGCCCCAAATTAAGTGCTCTTTGCCAGCACAAAAACTGCCTCCCCCTACCCGTTGCGAGCTTGTCACCAAAATGATTCTACCCACTTTTGACTATGCAGATGTGATGTATGGCACTGCTTCTCTGGCCTCCTTAAACAGACTCGTTATCCTGTTAAACTCCTTCTGCCGCTTTGCTTCAGCTTCTCCCCCACTTACTCATCACTGCCTTCTTTTTTCTGCCCTATCACTTAGTCCCTTGCCTCACAGGAGACTGGTTCACTGTGCTTCTTTCATTGCTAAATTCTGGTTTGGTACCCTCCCCTCTTATCTCTCCTCCTGCCTCTCTCAAGCCGCCTCCTCAAATTACTCCTTCATCACACAGTCCCTTGAATGTTCTCTATCCCTCACCCTCACTCTGTTTCTAGGCAATCTGCTTTCTCATTCCATTTCCCTTTTCTCTGGAATAAACTATCCCCTGATCTCCATCAGTCCTCCTCCCTCTTTTCCTTCAAAAAGCTCCCCAGACTCCTACCTCTCCAGCCATGCTCTCAGTGTCCCTAATCCTTACCTCCTTAATGTTTCTGTACCTTTTTTGTTGATTCCGTCTCCCAACCCCTCTTGTTACCGCCTTAATGTTTTTAAAACTTTTTGTTGTTATGCCTGTAACAGGCAAAGTTAGCCTGAGTCTTTGTGTCTTTTTTTGCTTATGGGGGTATTTGTGTACGCCGTAGTATTAACTTTTTGTTACTCCATTTTGCACTTTAAATTGCTGGTACCCTTATGATTTGCCAAGACTCACTATCCTGACACTGACCTGCCGGGGCAGTATTACCCGACAGGTCCAGTATCCATATAGTGAGCATCCTGGCAGTAGGAAACCCGACGGATGTTTACAGGGGTAAGGTAGCGGATGTGATGGCTTGCTACCTTGCCCCTGTTGATGGGATTTAAATAGTGGCGGAATCGGGAGGCTGGCCGAGCTGCCCCGGTGGTGTTGAGGGCTAAACCACTGGCAGCTCAGCCAGCATGCTCTGGGAGGGGCGGGTTCTATCCCGTGCTGTGTCCTGTAACGTTTTAAAATGTTATGCCCCTGTAACTAATTTTTTGTAACTCCGAGGTCCGCTCCCCCTCGGAGTTAGTTATTTTAGTTACAGGGGGTGGAGCCCCCTACATGGGGGTTCAGGGGGCCAAAACCCCCGAATTGCATTTTGTATTTTTCAGTTAGATGCCCGAAAGTGTATTTTCGGGCATCTATTGATTTGGGAGCATGGATTTTGGGCCAGTGGGGTCGGTATCCCAAGACTCAGGATACTGAATTTAGGGATACCATAGTATATCCAAATTGCTTGTGTTTTATAATCCTACTACTGTTGCTTTGTGTATTGCACTGTTTTTAGGTCTTGTAACCCTGACCCTTTTTACTGTCTTGTTAATTTATGCTCCTTGTTGATGATTATTTTTTCCACTTGTCCCTTTTTCCCTGGGTCGCTCCTGGAAACAAGCCTTGGCTCAATGGTGCCTTTCCCAGTCATCAACGTTTAAATAAATAAATAAAAAGGTACAAGAGGGAAGTATTTTCAGAAAAAAAGGTGCTCAAGGACAAGGGGGCACAATAGGAAGCTGGAAGGGGATAGATTCAGGAGAGATGTGAGGAAGTACTTCTTCACGGAAAGAGTGGTGGATTCCTGGAACAGTCTTCCGGTGGAGGTGGTGGTGGGGGAAGCGAAAACAGTGGTGGGGTTCAAGAATGATAGATATTTTTATTTATAAAGCACCCAATTCCTGAGACCCTGAGTGTTATACAGTAAAATCACAATGCAATATTATTTAAAATCACCAACCATACATAATAAAATCAGTGTAAGTACAGAATTTAATTCTATCTATCAGCAAACTCGCGTTATAAAAGCCAGTTCGAATAAGTACATTTTCAATCCCCTTTTAAAGGCTTCCACTGATGGAGCCCTCCTTAGATAGTCAGGCAAGGAGTTCTGCAGGGTTGGTATGGCCACTGCAAATGCTCTATCTTCTGAGTGCCGTAACCTAACCCTGGGAACCCCCAGGAGGCCCCCTTCAGCAGAATGGAGCATCCAGGCCGGACGGTAGGGGTCATAGAAACGTAGACCTTGATGGCAGATAAGGACCACTTGGCCCACCTAGTCTGCCCATTTCCCTACCTAGAGGATAAGCTGCAGATCCTATTTAACCAACAGCCTATTTCTTCCTACCCCACAAAAATTGCCTTATGTCTGTCCCATGCATTCTTGAATTCTCCCACAGTTTTAGACCCCACAACCTCCTCAGGAAGACTGTTCCATGCGTCCACCACCCTCTCTGTGAAAAAATACTTCCTCATATTGCCCCTGAGCCGTCCCCCCTCTATCTTCAAATTATGTCCCCTTGTTCTTGCACATCTCTTTTTCTGAAAGATGCTACCCTCTTGGACTTTGTTGATTCCACTGAGGTACTTAAACGTTTCTATCATTTCCCCCTCTCCCTCCTTTCCTCAAGGGTATACATATTAGGCTCCTTTAATCTCTCCTCGTATGGCTTCTCTTGCAGACCCTGCACCATTTTAGTTGCCCTCCTCTAAACTGCCTCCATCCTGTCTATGTCCTTGAGGAGATGGGGTCTCCAGAACTGGACGCAGTACTCCAGATGGGGTCTCACCAACTGTCTGTACAGGGGGATAAAAACTTCCTGTTTTCTGCTGGTGATACCTCTCCCTGTACATAACAGTATCCCCCAGGGTCAAGGAGATCTTGCAGATAGGCGGGACCTCCATCATGCAAGGTCTTATAGGTAAGGAGCCCTATCTTGGGATGCACGGGATAGGGAAAAGGAAGGGGGGTGAATAGGCTGGTGATCAGGTAGGATCTGCGCTTATACTACAGACAGGGAAAAATGGGCAGACTGAGTGGACCAAGCAGGCCTTATCTGGTGGCAAATTCTATATTTCTATGTTTCTATGAGATGAAGCTAAAAACAGCAAAATATTTCTATGCTCTCCTTTCCCAGTAAAAAAAGAAAAAGATACTCTTCCTGTAGAATCCATTGCCCCAACCCCTTTCCCAAAGTCTATCATTTTACCTGACTTCCTTTTTGGATTCTGTTAATAACATTGACTGGTCCCTGCTCTCTGTATGGTCCAGTAGAGATGATGCACTATTTCTCTTCTTGACTACACTAATTACAGTCTGGGACAAACATGTCCCCCTCATAGGTCTCATGTCTGTAGATCTACCTTCCTTGGAATAGGTGGGGGTAGAGTGGAGCATTCTGTAACATAAGAAACTCTGGGAGGGTTAGCAGATATTGTCTGAAGTACTTGGTGAGGACAGCTAGGAGTTTAATGCAGGGAGACTGTAACCCCTGTCATTCCCTTTTTGAAGTACTAATAGTTTGCTGGGTGCAACTGGATATCTAAGGGCCAAGCCAAGCTTCCACTGGCTGGCGTGAGCAGCAGGCACCAGAGCCAGGTAGGAGGGAGGGGCTTGCTGCTGCAGCACAAGGCACTGTGGAATCCTGCAGTGAGAATTCCAGAGGGAGTTCACTGAGAGCAGAGAGAGAGAGACAGTGTCTGTTTTCCTCTCTCTGTCCTGTCAGACCCTTTCTCTGTTGGAAGTGATGGCTTTTGGTGGGCTATGAAATGGCGACGGACGTTTTGTAGATTCCCACCACATGAAATGATATTCTAGGTCGACACAACTAAAGGTCCTCAGAGACTGTAAATAGTGGAGATGCCCTTGGTGTCCCTGTTAATGTGTGCCAAGTGTGGCCACTGTATACATTTAAAGCCAACACTCTATGCAATTCTGGACTTTTCTTTAAAAAACAAAAAAGAAGTGTGACATGGCTAAATTGCCTTTGAGGAATACTAAGGCACCAGAGGGTGCCCATGCTCAGCTAAGGCTATGGAGTTCTCTGGAAACTAATGACCCCCCAAGGGTTTGGATTTGATTGAGTTACCCAGTGGAGCTGTCCCCATCTGGCACAAGGTGAGGTAGAATGGAAACATGGGAAAGGATAAGAATTTATAAAAACTGTACATAGCTGGAATTTGCTTATCTTAGGATTGATTTTATTGCTTCTTAAATTAACTGTTTTATGCTGTAATTACATGAAATGCTCAGTGAATAGATTTGGGAAAGTCACATATTTGAATATTGCTGGACTGTATGCCCTGATGTGTACATCACACCACAAACTGTTTTGACACCCCGGCCAGCTTCCTCCCCAAGGTGGAAGGCTCCATAGCACCCAGCCCAACTGGGTTTTGTTACATTGATGTTTCATTTACCAGTAGTGTGGTTTCTGCCATTGTTTCTTTCATTGAAACACTTGTTTTATGAAATAAATCAACTTGCTGATTTGGGTACAGATCATAACTCTGCTTAAAAGCTCACCAGGAAAATTGGAAGATGGGTCAAGAGAGCAGCAGTGATAGTGGAAGTTGGATTTGTTGAAAGCACATGCTTCTTCCCGATCTCAATCTTGCTTGGAGTTGTAAACCGATCTTGCTGGCCCTCAGGACATCTTAAGAGTTTATCAGCACTGGTGAGTATGAATCCTTTCTGATGGCGAACTACAAAGTGGTACAGATCAAGATGTAGAGCCCAGTGAGCACATCGGCCAGTTGAATCATCTATAGCAGGGGTTCTCAAATGGTGAGGCCAGCCTCCCTTGGGAGGCCCCAACCTGTTCTAGGGGAGGCTCAAGCAAGTCTTGAAAAAGTACTGTATTTCAATTTTGAACTTTATGGAGTTTGAGTGAAGGGATAAGGCAAACTGAAAGAGGATAATAGTGGGTGAATGTATGTATTTATTCACAAGTCAGTGACCAGGAAGGTACTGTACACTGAGCCATGGCTTATTTCAGGTGTACCCAGGGAAGGGTAGTGAGAGAATACAATTCAAAATGTAACTAAAACACTCACGCAATACAAAATGAATAAACAAGCAAACAAATTAAGAACAATAAACTAACAATGCGAGGAACAGTTGGTCAATTAGACTGGCAGCAGAACTGTCCAAATACAAGAGTTAACCATACAGGTACTAGGAATAAGAGCAGGAGGGAGCAAAATGATCCCTGAGAAGATGCTTAAGAGCAGGGTGAGAGGCAGAGGTCAGCAGGAAGGTTATCCCAGTTAGATGGGCAAAAAAAAAAAGCAGTCTGACCCATGAAGGTATGGCAGTAATGGGTAACAATGGTTCAAGAGTCAGAATATTGGAGCAAGTAGGTTGTCCTGTTTGTTGGGGAGGTACAATAAGCTTAATAACATGAGAGCAAGCTATGCAAAGAGGTTTCAATTTATTCCTGATGTACTGTGAAAAGTAGGCTATTTTTCTATGGGGAGGCCCAAAAATATTTCAGTATTTTGGGTGAGGCTCAAGATCTTTTTCATGGCTTAGGGGAGGCTCACTTTGTCAAAGTTTGAGAACTGTTGATCTATAGGAATTTTATGATGGTCACTAAATGGTTTGTGGTCTATAATTATAGCAAATGCTTGACCATGAAGATAATACCAAAAGTTCCAAACAGACCACACTATGGCATACAGATCTTGGTCGTAAGTAGATCATCACTTCTCTGAAGCAGAAAATACATGGATGGCATATGTAATTGCACACTATTTGCAGTTTTGGAGTTGTGCCAGTACAGACCCCAAAGCGCTGTAAGAGGCACTGTTGTGCAACAGGAAAGGATAGTAATACTTGGGGAAGCTTACTGTGGGTGGCTGAGATAAGACCTGCCACAAACATCTGAAAGCCTCTTCACAATCCTTTGTCTGCTCAAAGGGGACATTCTTCTGGGTTGGTCAGTGCAAGGGGGCTGTGATTGTGCAAAACGGTGGACAGATCTGCAATAACAAGTACATAGACCTACAGGAGCAGGCCAGTCATGCACTTTCTGGGTATTTCAGGGATCTGGTCATAGCCATTCTCCTGATACTGTGTGTCCTATGAAAGCTACTTCTTGCTGTGGAAAACAGCATGTGGAAGATTTTAACTTTAACTCAGCTTGTCAGAAGTGAGAGAAGACCAATTCAAGGGATTTCAGGTACTCAGAAAATTATAAAGGATGACATTGTCCAAGTAAACAAGGACAATGGACCAAAACAGACCTCTCAGCACAAGCTCCATAAGGTGCTGAAATACTGGCGTTGCATTCAACAGACCCACAATGTGACATTAAATTGGTATCATCCACAGCCAGTGGTAAAGGCAGTTTTCTCTTTGTCATTTGTCTCTATTTCAGCCTGCTAATACCCACTAAATAAGGCCATCATGATAAGCAAGAAGGAGCCAGGTAAGGAGGAGTCAAGCATATCATCCTTCCGTTGGAGTGAATGAGAATCCTCTAAAGTGATAATTCAATTTTCTATAATCGATGCAGATTCAATAGGTGACATCTTTTGTGTTGGCTAGAACTACTGGAGATGACCATGGCCTGTGACTTGCTTCAACTCCATTACCCAGAAGTTGCTGAACTTACTGATGATGCTCTTTCTTGATAGCTGGTGCGGTCTGATAAGCATATTTCTTAATGGGTTCCATTTCCCCAGTGTGAATCCAGTGCCAAACCAAACTGGTTCTTCCATAGCATAATAGGAAGATTCCTATTGCCCGGCAGCCCAGAACAACAGAACCAGTCACTTGGATAACCAGACTGACATTTCTGCTGCCCACAGGGCTCATAACATTGGAGGCTTAATAGTAGCAGTTTGTGCATGCACTGTTTTTTCACCAGCCTGGCAAAGACCACGCATGGGTTACTGCCGATCTGGTCGCTTTATTTTTTTTCCATACATAGTTTTTCCTCCCCGGGTACACTGGGGGCAGGAACTCCAGGCTGCTCCACCTGTCTGCCAGCCTGATCACCCAACCATCCCCAAGACCCCCACGGATTACCCCCATGGCGAGGCCAGGAAGGAAGCTGTCTCCCTCCCCAGAGCACAATCCAAATCTGGGGAGACCACGACAGGTGAAACGAAGGTGGGATCTCATAGGGCCCCCAGCTGCCATTTTCCACTTTTCTATAATCCTCTGGCACACAAGGCATAGCGCGCGCATGTGAGGGCACATGCACGCCACGCCTGCTGGCTGCTGGTCTCTCTCTATCACCCCCAGCCCCCACTAGATGGTGATTGATGGGTGGGATGACCTTCTCTCTCCCTCCCAGAGAGAGGAGAGCAGTTCTCTGGATGCTCAGTCCTCTCTCACCCCTGCTGACCCCCAATGGCCATGGCTCATTCCCGAACCCGGGTCGCTCGGCGTGGTGTGAGGTGTGGCGTCCAGTGCCTCAACCCTCAGCGCCACTGGGCTGACCCACTTTTTTTTTTCAACTTAATTTCCAGTTATCTTCCTGTGTTGTGGTGAGAGTGGCTTGAGTTATGCTGGAACACTAGTAGCAGTCATGACATTTCTCACTGAGGAGATCAGCTGACATTATACAATGAGAAAGACAAGTGACAGTATACCACCCACGAGTCCAGTGAGATCTTACTTTGAGGGGGCTCTTGCAGTAGGTAACACCTTTAGGACTGAAGCCGGCAGGTGCCAGGACCCCCACAGAAAACTTCTAGCTAGCAGTATACAGCGGGGAACTGCCCCCCTACATTGGCCCACCCCTGATGTCACATATGGTATAAAAGGGGTGGTCCCCCAGCCCATCCACAGTTCTTTTCCTGCTGCTGACCGCACAAGTCGGACCTCTGCAGATGCCTTCAGCTAGTTGACCATTTTCATCGCGCTTACCCGCATTTTGTTATTTCCTCCAAATCCAGTGATTTCTTCAGTGATTTTCTTGCATGTCGTCTTCTTCTCCCTTCTCCTCAGTCAAGAGTCAGCAATCAAAGTGTGCGTGCGGCAAGCAGATTCCTTACAAGGACGGCCATTTAGCCTGTCTCTTCTGCCTAGGTTCAGACCACAGTATTGAGGCCTTCCAGCATTGCCAAGATTTTAATCAGTGCACCCGGCTCCACTGCCAGAAGACCCTCGAAGCTTTCCTGCTTTCCAAGAAACTATCTGAGATGAAGAAGGAGCTTCACTGCAAGAGTCCATCCTCTTCTCTGACCTCTGGGGCCTCCTCCTCATGTTCTTCTCATAAAGAGAAAAAAATTGAGCAGCAAATACAAGCACCGAGAGAAGCACAAGGAGAAACTCGGGCAGAAGACTGCTCAAGATCCCCAATGAAGTCATTGACCATCTCTGGATTGTCCCCCCACAGGGGGTTGGCCCCTGCCACCATGGCTGCCTCTTCATCCTCCAGACTCTCGGTGACCAAACTTCCCTCCCTTATCACAGTTACAGGAGAAAGTTCTTCGCAGCATGAGACGTCATCCCCTGCCTTCCAGCCTCTCAAGACCATTGTACCCATGGGCTCTAAGCTGAGTGGTTCAACCAGTAGTTCTTCGGGCAGCAGGCCTTTACCGGTCGCTCTCCCGGCCTGGGTGTCTGCCAAGTCTGCCCCGAGGTCAGGGTCCGACACTACCAGGTGACACCTGGGTCCATCGCCCTTCTCTGGGAAGGAGGGGTGTTCATCCTGCTTGGGAGCTAGCTCCCCTCTTCAGGCGACTCCACCCGGGTGGCTGCCAGCTGAGTCTCCAGCCCGGCCTCTGCCTACACTGGTTCCTTCGATGCCAGTTTCACCAGCACCTCCTCAGATGACCCCATCACCTTCAAATCCTCTGGAGTCTCAGGCTGAGCCTGACGGCCACCCCCAGCTGATGCCTGAAGGTCTGATGCCCTGATGTACAATAATCAGATGCCAGGTCCAGTTCGTCCAATGCCAGATGGTGCTACCCCTCTGGGTCTGATGTCAGGTACCTTGGATAAGCCTACCCCAATGCTCAAGTTACCCCAACCTGATGACCAGATGCTAAGGCCTTCTAAGCCTAACCCCCCCATGCCAGATACACCAAATTTGCCGAGAAACCCTCCGCAGGTCCTAAATGACCTCTTTAGAGACTGGTGGGCCTATTTTAAAGATAAAGAGGTGCCCAGGGCACCTGCTCAGCTGGTTCCCCAAGGGTCACCTCCAGACAAACCTCCAGTCTGCCCACCTACTCCTCCCTCAAGGGGGACTACCTCGACGCCAGATGGGGTGATTACCCCCTCCTAGAGGTTTGCCTCATAAGCACCCATGTGAACCCTCCCCCTCCCCAGACTCAGCAGACTTGGATGGGTACTCCTCCTCTTCATCCGGTCGAGGGGACTCTGACCTGCCATCAGAGCCCGAGGGTGGCAAAGATACCCCTTGTCCCCCCCTTGACGACCCAACTTTCATGGATGTAATGAGACACATCCAACAACTGAATGGCTGGGATACAGAAGAGCTGGATTCAGAGCGAAAACAGCTGGCCACTTTTCTCAGGAAAAAAGACACCCTGCCCATGGTGGTCCCTCCTGTGGTAGAGTCTTACAAAGATGTCAACAAGATGGCATGGAAGCGCCCCTTTTCTACACTGGCGGTGTCCAAGGAATCAAACCGGATATATACTACCCCCAGGGAAGATCCCTTTTATGGGGAACAACTGGAGGCGGACTCAATTGTGATTAATGTTGCCCACGACCGGTCCAGGCATCCTAGGCATCTCAGTACACAACCACCAGACAAGGCTTCAAAGCAGTTTGACTATTTGACCAGGAAGATATACTCCTCAGCCACACATGCCATACGCTCCCAAAATGTCCTTGCCCACATGGTTTAATACCAGAATGCCTTATGGGACAAGGCAATGGAGGTTGCCCAGGCCATACCGGATTCCCCGGGGAGGGCAGAGCTGTTGGCTATTTTGAAGTCAGGCTTAGACATCGGTAACCACATCTTCAGGGCATCCTATGATACCGTGGACTCGGCGGATAGAGCTGCTGCTTCCTCAGTTTGTATCCGCCATTATTCTTGCCTGAGAGTCTCTGGGTTTGATCAGGACGTCCAATCCAAGATTAGATATGCCCCCTTTAGAGAGCCAGTCCTGTTTGGTGAGGACTAACAAAATATCATCACCAGACTACAGGAATCTGGGAAAGCCATTAGATCTGTACATACCATGTACAAATCTCAACCTAAACAGCATTCCAAACAATCCTTTTGAAGGAATGCTAGGCAGCAATCCAGGAGACAGCAGCAGAGAGCAGGGTTCAAGTGAAAGGCTTCCACTCCTGTGTCCAAAGGTTCCGCCCCTCGGGCCCCCAGAACCTCCCAGCCTGTGCTTCCTCTCCCCAGCTCCTCAGCCTGACTCATTGTCCGCCCCCCCAACTCCAGCCAAGGCCTCAGAGGAGGTGGTGGGGGGGTCAGTTTTCCTTGCAGATCAAAGGGTGGCATTGGATAACCACAGATTGATGGGTTCTGCATCTTATAGAAAGAGGACACACTCTCGAATGTTTACTGAGGTTCCTCCAGTCAGCCCTCCGATTCAGTCCTATTACTCCCAGGCCCACAGCGTTCTTGTCGCAGAGGAAATCCAGGCTCTTGTGCAAAAATGCGCCATAGCACCTGTCCCCCGGCAAAACAGGAGACGGGTTTTTATTCCTATTCCTTCCTAGAGCCAAAGAAAACAGATCACCTGTGTCCCATCCTGGACTTCAGCCACCTGAATCAGTACATTGAATGCAAAAGATTCAGTATGGTCACTTTGATAGGTCTTCTCCCTCTGCTCCATCAGGGGGATTGGTTATGCTCCCTGGACATGCAGGATGCATACCTCTAATTCTGATTTTTCAACCACACAGGAGGTTCCTTTGCTTCCACTTCCAGGGACATCACTATTGGTTCAGGGCTCTGCCTTTCGGCCCCTCCTCAGCCCCCAGGGTTTTAAATAAATGCCTTGCAGTAGTGGCTGCAGTTCTCAGAAGGCAGGGGCATTATGTATTCCCCTACCTAGACGACTGGCTCCTGACTGCTTCCACCAAGGACCAGCTACTGGGCACTCTGCAGACCACCTTTTCCCTGTTCCAAGACTTAGGGGTCACCTTAAATCTCCCCAAGTCCTCCCCTTGGCCAAGCCAGTGGCTACAGTACTTAGGGGTAATTCTGGACATGGCTCAAGGCAAAACCTTTCTTTCTCAAGATAGAGCAGAGTGCCTTCAGATACATGCTCAGCAAATCTCTTCTGCTCGTCAAGTCCCAGCCAGGACTATCCTCAGACTCTTGGGACACATGGCAGCCACCATCGCTATAGACCCTCTGGACAGAGTTTTCTTGAGAGTGATCCAGTGGAACCTGAGAGTTCAATGGGATCAATGATCAGATGACCTGGACCAACTGATCTTGGTGTCCAACCCTGTCAAGCAAACCTTGATGTGGTGGCTGATTTCCTCCAACCTATCCAGAGGAGTTTGTCTTCGGATGGAACCCCCTCCCAGACAGGTCCTGAACACAGATGCATCAGACCAAGGCTGGGGAGCTCACCTAGGAGCTCACCAGACTCAGTAGTCCTAGGCCCAACACGAGTTTCATCTCCATATCAAGATTTTGGAGATGAGGGCAGTTCTGTACACTCTTCAGGCTTTTCAGACAGTCCTGCTGTCTGGACCCCTGTTGATCCAGATGGTCAACATGTCGGTGATATTTTAGATCAACAAGTGGGGGAAGGGGAGGACTCATTCTTATCCCCTCTGCAGGGAAGCCATGCGTGCATGGATATGGGCAGTGGACCATCACCTGGACTTAGCAGTCCAAGTTCCGGGCATCCAAAACACCCTGTCTCAACAGCCTCAGTCGGTCTCAATTCAGGACCCACAAATGAGAACGTCATCCCTCAGTGGCAGAAGATCTTTTCAACAGATGGGGTCATCCAGAACTGGATTTCTTTGCCTGCACATCCAATGCAAAACTGCCCAGTTTTTGTTTGCTAGATCCAGGGCCTGGTGTTTTCTGGTGAGACGCACTGTCCCTCTCCTGGACGGGGAGGTTCCTTTATGCATTTCCTCCCTTTCCTCTCCTTCAGAGGGTCCTCCTCAAGCTACAATCAGGGAGAGAGCAGAAATAATTCTGGTGGCACTTTTCTGGTCACACCAGATTTGGTTCCTACTGCTTCAGCAACTAGCAGTAGAACCTCCAATTCCCCTCCCCCTATGATCAGACTTGCTCTCCCAGGAAGAGGGGACCATGGTCCATCCAGATTTCAAATCTCTGTATCTCCATGCATGGCTCCTGCAAACCTAGCCATCTCCAGATTTGGGGTATCCCCCAGGGTAGTGGTTGTCCTAGTGGCCACCAGAAAACCCTCCACTAGGGTGACCTATGCTATGAAATGGAAGCAGTTCAGCATATGGGCCACTGCCAGACCGTCGTTGAGGTACAGGTCAGGAAGCATAAGGAAACCAGAAGCAGTTGCTAAATTCGCAACAAGTGATTTACTATTAATAACAATAAAATAAAAAAATAAAATTGTTCAGTATAACTATTTGCAAAGGCAGTATAAACAGAAAATGTCCATCTGGGTTTCTTCTCAATTTCCAGTCTCAGTCTCTCTTAGTCTCTGTGTCTCTCTTCTGCAAAACATTGCAGCTCCTTTTTGTAAGTCTGTGCAGGAGCTCATTAAGAAAATAGCATGCTTCTCACACAGTGTTCTTGTAAGTTTCAACAAGTGCAGCAAAAAGAACATTGTGACCCAGAACTGACCTCTTGCTTACAGCTTCTCAGAGAGTTTATAAACAGGTTAACCCCTTGAGTTCCAAACAGCTTTTTGCAATCATTTCAACAGTATAACTATATACATATCAACAGTAAAACTATATACACTTCTAAACAAAGGGATCCTAGTATCAGTTACAGTTCCACATAATGATTCACATAGATTTTTATACCAGCAGATATGCAAGGGGGATAAAAGATAGAACAGCAAGTGAGGGTAGAGAGACAGTGAGAGGCAAAGAATTGTAAGACTGTTGGGGTGATCAAGTCCTAGGTCTCATGAGAAAATTTGGTTGCACAACCAGACAGAGAAGAGACAGAAAAGGAGAGAATAGAATAGAACTGATCCTTGCATGTAAACTCCTTCTCCATGACAACTGGGATAGGGCCGTATTCAACCCTGTCACATACCCCCTTAAGAAGGAACCTGTTTTACAAAAACAGGTTTCCAAAACTTTCTAGTAATTCTCATCTAATATAAGCATATAACCTTTACAGTTCTGTACATATGCAGTATCCTTTTTTCTATAACAACAGTACAGCAAATAGTGAAGTTTAAACTCACGCATTTGTTTTTTCAGTGTTCAGAATTCTCAATTCCGGATCCATATCTAGACAGAAAATCAGGATTGGTATTCTCTTTCCCAGATTTGTGCATCACTTTAAATTTAAATGGCTGTAGTGCCAGGTACCACCGTGTGATTCTAGAATTTTTATCCTTCATTTGGTTAAGCCAGCAGAGGGGATTGTGATCTGTTTCAAGCGCAAAGTCAGCGCCTAGTAAGTAAAACTTAAGGGACTCAATGGCCCACTTTGCTGCAAGGCATTCCGTTTCAATGGTGGAGTACCTTTTCTCTCTGTCATGTAGCTTCCTTCTTATGTATAGAATAGGAGGTTCTTTCCCATCTATATTTTGACTCAGGACTGCACATAGGCCTACCTCTGATTAATTTGTAACAAAAACTGTTTCTCAAAGTCTGGGCTTCTTAAAACAGGGGCTGAACATAATGCAGTCTTAATGGCCCAAAAAGCTTCATCACACTCTAGGGTCCATTTCACATTATGTGGGAACCGTCTTTTTGTGAGTTCAGTGAGGGGAGTAGCTAACTCGGCAATGCTAGGAACAAATCTCCGATAATAACCAGCCAGCCCTAAAAATTACCTGATATGTTTCTTGGTTTTGGGGACAGGGCTGTTAGCTATAGCTTCTGTCTTAGAAACCTCTGGCTTGACTTCTCCATTTCCCAAAGCATAGACCAAATATCTGGTTTCCTACATGCCCAATGCACATTTGGTAGGATTAATTGTCAGACCTGCCTTTTTGATCGATTGGATAAATGCTCGTATGTGTTCCAGGTGACCTTTCCAGTCTGGACTGTACACCATGACATCATTCAGGTATGCAGCACAATAACCAGTGTGAGGGGAAAAAATTACATCCATGTACTGCTAGAATGTAGCGAGAACACCATGTAAACCAAACAGCATGGTGGTGAATTGATAGAGTCCTATAGGAGTGACAAGAGCAGTTTTGTCTCTGGATTCTTTAGCTAGGGGGATTTGCCAGAACCCTTGGTGAGATTGAGGTTACTGATATACTTTGCACTTCCCAGTCTGTCCACCAAATCCTCTGTTTTGGGCATAGGATAACTGTCAAATTCTGACACTTGATTAAGTTTCCTAAAATCAAGGCATATTCTTACACCCCTTTCTTTTTTGTTTACAATCACCATTGGTGATGACCTAGCACTTCCCGACTCTTCTATGATACCCAATTATTTCATTTTTTGTGCTTCCTTAACCATGTCAGCTCTTAACTGATGTGGTAATCTGTATGTCTTTTGTCTAATAGGGCAAGCATTCCTTGTCACTATTACATGCCCGACCCCTTTTGCTCGGCCTGGTACAGTGGTAAAAGTACTGTTAAATGTCTTTAGCAAGTTACAAATTTCTGCAGTTTGTTCAGAGGTTAAGGAAACATTCACCTTTACAGCATCAGCACTTACAGTCTGTTCCAGTCTATCATAAGCTACAGCAATATCTTTATCAGTTTCTGGTATAACTATCAAAACAGCTTTTGGTGTTTTTTCAACCCATTTCTTGAGGAGGTTAGCATGGTGTATCTCAGTAGGATTTTTCCTATCAGGGGTCTCAATCTCATAGTTAACTGTGCCAGTATGGCTAAGCACTATATAAGGCCCTTGCCACTTCATTAACAGTTTATTTTCTGGAGTGGGTAACAGTAGCAAGACCTTTTCACCTGGCTCAAAAACTTCTTCTTTTACCCCATGGTCATAATATACCTTCTGCTGGTTTTGAGCCTCTTCCTGATTGCTGTGGGCGATTTCAACATATTTTTCCAGTTTCTTTTTCAGGGCACACATATAAGATGTAATAGATGGTTTCTAATGGGGGTTATCTTCCCTTGTTTCTTTTATTACATCTAGTGGCCCTCTATGTTGTCTACCATACATCATTTCAAATGGTTAAAAACCTGTTGATGCCTGTGGCACTTCTCTGTAAGCAAAAAGCAGGTAAGGTAAGTATTGGTCCCAGTCTTTCCCTTCCCCTTTTACAAACCTTTTTAACATGCATTTTAGGGTTTGATTAAAACGCTCAACAAGACTGTCTGAGGGTGATAAGGGGAGGTTCTTTTATGGCAGTGATACCTAGTAGTCGGTACAGCTCCTTCATTAAAGCAGCACCAAAATTACTACCCTGATCAGTAATAATCTTTTTTGGTATGCTCACCCTGCTGAACATTTTTCCAAGCTCTGCTGCCACTTTTGGGGCTGTGACAGTATGCATTGGAACTTCCTCTGGGTATCAACTAGCATAGTCACATACTACCAAAATGAATCAATTTTCCTTTTTATTTGTGTCTAATGGGCCAACCATATCCATTGCAATTCTGTCAAAAGGCATATCTATCAAAGGTAGGGGCACTATGGGGAAACCTTGTCTTTTTTAGTCTCTGGGGCTACTTTCTGACACTCCGCATAAGAACTGCAATATGTAGCAACATTTTCATGAATTCCAGGCCAGTACACTCTGTAAAGCAATCTGGCAAGGGTGCGATCCCTCCACGAATGACCATTGGACTATCATGTGCCTATCTGTAGCAACTCTAAGCATTAAGAATACAATACTTTAAGCAACATCCCATTGTATTAGAGAGGAAAAGAAAGTGCAAAAGAAGAAGGAAACCACTTTGGTTCTTAAAAACAGTAGCAGAATAGGTCAGAGCCAAAAGGCTGGCCTTCAGGAAATATAGGGGAACACAGCGGGATGAAGATAGGGAAGCATACCAAACTTCCCTAAGGGAAGCAGGGAAGGCAGTAAGGCAGGCAAAGGCCCAAACTGAGGAAACACTAGCACAAACAGTAAAAGAAGGTGATAAGACTTTCTATAGATACATTAGTGAAAGGAGAACGTCCAGAGGGGGTATTGCTAAGATCAAAAGAGATAAGGGGGTGTGTATGGAGGAGGACTACGAAAAAATATCTGTCCTAAATAGATACTTCTGCTCAGTATTTAGTGAAGAGAAGGTAGGGCTGCGCCCACAGCTCAGCACCATGGACACGGGGAGGAGGTGTGCACTAGTCCCTTCACAGAAGAAAGGGTCCTACTAGAGCTCGATAAGCTCAGGGTAGACAAGGCAATGGGACCTGATGGTGTACATCCCAGGGTACTAAAGGAGCTAAGGGTGGAACTAGCAGAGTCATTATCAGAACTGTTTAGTGAGTCTCTGAGCACAGGAGAGGTCCCAGAAGACTGGAGAAGGGCTCATGTGATCCCGCTCCACAAGAGTGGTAGCAGGGAGGAGGCAGGGAACTACAGACAAGTCAGTCTTCCTCCAGTAGTGGGCAAGATTGTGGGCTCCTTAAGGAAGGATAGTGCAACACCTGGAATCCATAGGGGCTGGGATCCAAGACAGCATGGGTTTACAAAAGGAAGGTCCTGTCAAACTAATCTCATAGATTTCTTTGACTGGGTAACCAGAGTGGTGGACCGAGGGGGAGCAGTTGATATCGCCTACCTTAACTTCAGCAAAGCTTTTGATACTGTTCTACATAGAAGATTGATTAATAAGCTGGGTAGGCTCAGGGTGGGTCTTACATTGGTCAACTGGGTTGCAAACTGGTTGACGGACAGAAAACAGAGAGTGGTGGTAAACGGTATCCAGTCAGAAGGGATGCAAGTCACAAGTGGGGTATCTCAGGGATCAGTGCTGGGGCCAGTCCTCTTCAATATCTTCATCAGTGACATTGCAGATGGACTGGAGGGTAAGGTTTGTCTGTTTGCAGATGACACCAAGATCTGCAACAGAGTTGATGATCCAGATGGGGTGGGCAGAATGAGAAGAGATCTGGATAAACTAGCAAAATGGTGGGAAGAGTGGCAACTGGGGTTTAATGCAAAGAAGTGCAAGATCATGCACATAGGGAAGAGAAACCCTGAAGCCACCTCTAGGCTTGGAGGGGAGTTGCTGGCAGTCACAAAGGAAGAAAGAGACTTGGGCATCATCATCACCGATTATCTGAAATCATCCAAGCAGACCACTAAAGCAGTAGGTAAGGCTAGGGGGATGTTAGGGTGTATTAGTAGGGGTATCACAAGTTGGAAGATGGGGGTAATAATCCCTCTTTACAAGACACTGGTTAGGCCCCATCTGGAGTACTGTGTGCAGTAGTAGAGGCCACACATTCACAAGGACATTAACCAAATTGAAGCAGTCCAGAGAAGGGCAACCAAAATGGTTCAGGGACTGCATCAGAAAACATATGAGGACAGATTAATGGAGCTCAATATGTATACCCTAGAGCAAAGGAGGGAGAGAGGTGATATGATCAAAACATTCAAACATCTTAAGGGCATTAACAAGGTGAAAGAGTCTAACATGTTTCAATATAAGAAAAATAGCAGGACATGAGGGCACAGCATGAGATTAGAGGGAGGCTGATTTAGGGGTAATGTGAGGAAGTTGTTTTTCACAGAAAGGGTGGCAATGCATGGAACAGCCTACCTTAGGAAGTGGTGGATATGAATAAAGTGCAGGGCTTCAAACAGGCATGGGATAGGCATAAGTGAGCAATACAGATGAGTATGAATAGATAGGCCATTGACAGAGCAAAGGCTGATGTCACATTTATAAGGTGCAGTTTGGGCAGGGGAAGGGTGGTGGTGTTGGGAGACTTAAACATGCCACGAAAGGACCTGGAGACTATGACATCCTCAGTGACCAGGGAACAGAGATTGTTGGATGTCTTTCAGGACTCATTCCTAACTCAGCAGGTGGGGGAACCAACCAGGGAGGCGCGGATACTAGATGTGGTCCTGGCAGACAGTGACCAGATTGGGGGCCTGGAGGTAAGGGACCCGTTGGCGGGGAGCGACCATGCCACAGTCTGGTTCTGCCTGGACCTAGGAGGGGTAGAAGGCTGCACAAAGATGGAGGTAACTGACTTCAGGGGGGTGAATTTCAAGGAAATGGGAAGGATCCTTAAGAAGCATTTGGATGGGATTGGGCCACACATGGATGCTGACAGTAGGTGGGAAATCATCAGGAGGGGGTGCAGGATGCTACCAGCACTTGTACAAGAGTAAGACGAAACTGCAGTAGGGCCTGTAAACCCTGCTGATGAACCAGGGAGGTTCAGGAGGTGGTGAGGGGAAAAAAGGCGGCTTCTAGGCATTTCAAGTGCTCAAGGAGTGAAAGGGATCGAGGGGAGTATGAGCTGATGGCCAGAAGGGCCACTAGGGTGGTGAGGGCGGCTAAGGTAAGGAAGGAGCAGAACCTGGCCAGGGAAATTAGGAGAGAAAACAATGGATTCTTTAGATACATTAGAAAAATGAAGGGTGAAGGGCAGATTAGCAGGATTAAAACAGGGAGGGATGGGTACAAGACCCGGGGAGCAGGCTGAGGTACTAAATGAGTACTTTGCCTCAGTTTCCAAAGGAAAATGGGGAGGGCTGCATCGACATGGGAGGAGACAGGTGAACAGGAGGGGGTGACCCTTACCGATCGTGGGTGTGGGGAGAGGGGTCATCACTGGCAGGAGGGGGAAGACAAAACAGGGGATGAGGTAGCGGAGGTGGAAATCACAGCAGAGAGTGAGGGAAGTCCTCAGGTCCCTTAAGACAGAGAAAGCACCGGGGCTGGATAAATTACATCCCAGAGTGCTGAAGGAACTGGCGGATGTCCTGGCAAAACACCTGGCGGAGCTTTACAGCATCTCTCTGAGGACAGGGCGGGTGCCCCAGGACTGGAAGGTGGCACATATAGTGCCTTTCCAGAAGGGGGGTTCAAGGGAGGTGGCAGGGAACAACAGACCCGTCAACCTGACATCAGTGGTGGGCAAGGTGATGGAGGGCATTGTCAAGGAGAGGCTAGAGGGGGATCTGGAAAAGTCGGGGTGCCTGGACGATAGGCAGCATAGATTTGTCCCAGGGAAATTGTGTCAGACAAACCTTGTGGAGTTCTAAGACTGGGTGACAAGTGCCTTGGACCTGGGTAGACTGGTGGACGTTCTCTTTCTTGACTTCAGCAAGGCATTTGACTCTGTTCCTCATGGGGGCCTGTTGGATAAGCTGGGAGAAATGGGGGTTGGGAACCAGATGATCAGATGGATGGGAAATTGGCTCCAGGACCGGACCCAGAGGGTCGTGGTTGGCGGGATAGTCTCATCCCCAAGGAGGGTCATTAGTGGGGTCCCTCAGGGATCGGTCCTTGGGCACCTCCTGTTCAACGCCTACATCTCTGACATAAGGAAGGGTATCAGGAGTGAGATGAGTCTCTTTGCGGATGACTCAAAACTGGGGGTGGTGGTGGATGGGGAGGAGGGAGGTGGCCCTACAGGGGGACCTGGAGGCTCTGGAAAGGTGGTCTAGAAAGTGGAAGCTGAGGTTCAATGCAGGGAAATGCAAGGTACTACACCTGGGAGCCAGAAACCTGGGCCAAGTGTATACCCTGGGGAGAAATGTTACAAGTCTCAATGGCTGAGAGGGACCTGGGGTGGTGGTGGTGGATGTCAAGATGAACAACTCTGAGACTTGTAGGAGGGCAGCGGCCAAGGCCAACAGGATGCTGGGATGCATCGCTAGGGGGATCACCTCCAGAAGGAGGGCAGTGATACTCCCTCTGTATAACTGCTTGGTGAGGCCACCCCTCGAGTACTGCATGCAGTTTTGGAGGCCACACTTAAAGAGAGACATCGAAGTCCTGGAGAGGGTCCAGAAGTGGGCAACCAAAATGATCTGGGGCTTGGGGGACAGGACCTATGGGGAGAGTCTCGAAGAGCTAAATATGTACACTGTTTCTTGTTGAATTGCAGGCTCTGTCAGTAGCTGGCTGTTTTTGTTTGTCTCTGTCTGTAGTTTAGTTTTTGTGGTTTTTCATGTGTTTCTACTTGGCGGAACTGGACCATTCTTGGGCATAACATCTATGAACATTTTCTGGACTAAGAAACTACAAAACATCATCACCAGGTATAGGCATTCTCATCATAAATCAACTTTTTTTGGAAGACATCAAAAAGCAAAAGTGAGGTCAGTAAATCTTTTATACAAGTTTCTGGGTTGTGGAGTGTTGTATTGAATCCACATTTCTGTCTGACTTTCTTAAAGGATGTGTGCTTGTCTTTGAGGTCTGTTCACAACTGTTTTGGAGAACAAAGGGAAGATTCTAACAAAGGATTTTTTACATCCTGCATATGCCCTAGGCTAATGTTCATCACCTTCAGGAATCTAACACTTTCTGGGTCTTTGATCTACAGTAACAATCAGTTTTCTGGTCCACAGTAGCTCACCATGAGTCACTCAGGAACACTCACCCTTGCTACAGTAAACATTTGCAGTCTCCTCTACCTCTCACACTAACCATTCAAGCTCGATACCAGCAACCTGGCACCATGGCAAATCCTCCCTACCCTCACTAGTGGCACCCTCCTACAAAGGACTGGATGCAAATGACAGCTCACGCCGCTGGAAAGTTGACAAATCGACACCTGCTCCTAGCCATTACCCTACGCTGGGACCCTAAACGACTACACTGTACTCAAACTAACAAGAAACAGAGGCATTGCATGTTATACTATGAGCTGCGGCAGATGTCCCTTAAACTCCCTGCTCCTCCTCCTTCTGATGTCAGGAAGTGTCCATCCAAACCCTGGCCCTGTTTCTACCAGGGTAACAAATCTAGAAAAAAATGGAGGGGGGGTCTCACCATCGCCACCTTAAATATCTGTAGCCTCCTTCCAAAACTGGCATCCCTTCAAGTCTTTGCCAGTCAACACAATCCCGACATACTAGCCATTGTTGAAACAAAGCTGAAACCAAGCACTCCAGACCATGCCATCTCACTACAAGGCTACAATATTTTCAGATGGGACAGGACTAATAAGGGGAGGGGGGGTTGTGCTATTTACATTAAGGACAACCTCTCTAGCTACCCTGTCTGCTTTTCCACCACTAACTCTGTGCAATTTCTCCCTGTCAAGCTACTACTTGGTGCCCAAAATAAAGTGCTTACTGTGGCCATTGTCTATATCCCTCCTAAAGATCCAGGGTCCAGCCTCCAGACTGTTCTTGAATTTGTAAGATCACAACCACCTGACACCGAGCTCCTTCTCCTTGGTGACTTTAATATAAATTGGCTCGCATCAGACGTTGGGTCCCTCAAGGATGCTATCCTAGCAGCTAACCTAGCCAGATGGTGAGCTCCCCACTAGAAAACTACAGAACTGGAACTTGCACTCTCATTGACTGGATCCTTGCTAGCCACCCAGCCCGCATAAAAAACACAGTTGTTCTCCCGGACTCTCTCAGTGACCACTCCCCTGTGATCTGTACCTAGACAAAGAAGTTCCAAAAATCACTTCCAAAAACCATCTCAAGCAGAGTGCTACCCCGTGGAAACCTTACTAAGCTCAAGACCTGTCTTTTACAGCAAGACTGGTCCCCAGTATACAATACTCTAGATGTTGATGCAGCCCTAGATTATTTTATCGCAACTTTCAACACTGCCTGTGACACCTACGCACCAGTAAAAAAGCGTAAAATCAAAGCGCTCTCAAATCCCTGGCTCACAGCCAAACTACTGGCCCAACTCAAAGCTCAGGACCACCTCTGGGCCATAGCCAGAGCCACAGGCTCCTTGACGGACATCCAGAAGTATAAACAGGCACGAAACCAATGTACCAAACAAATCCGACTAATGAAGAGGTCCTATTTCAAAAATGCCCTCGCAAACTCCTGGGGTGATGGGAGATCATTCTGGGACAACATCAGAAATATCACGGGTAAGCAGTCCAAATCCTCTCCCACTATAATGACTGTCGATGGAACCACTACCCTAGACCCAATGGTCATGGCAAAGGCCTTAAATAAAACTTTCACTGACCTCAGTGGGGTCCTCCTGCCGGACTTCTTCTCTGACACGGACTCACCAAAACCAAAATCTCCTACTGCCTCACCTGACCAACCGCTTTTCCACTTCAAAATAGTTAAGCCACATGAAGTCTACACATATATAAAAAACGCTATCTCTAAATCCAGAGCAAGCAGTGATACTATTGATCTTAAAATTCTGTCCCTTACCCTGGAAGAAGTGGTGCACCCACTCACCAAAATTTTCAATCTCTCCCTCTGCCCTAGTCAATTTCCCAGAAAATGGAAGTCTTCTATAGTCACACTAGTGTTCAAAAGTGGCGACAAGTCCTTGCCAGGAAACTATCGGCGCTATATCTATACTTCCACCCCTCTCCAAGGCCCTCGAACGCATTGGGGCTGACCAACTCTCAGAGTACCTGCATAAGTATAACATACTCTGCTTGCAGCAACATGGATTTAGGAAAGGACACAGTACATCGACCGCCCTACTGGAATTCTCAGGAGAAATTCACAGTGCCTTGGACAAAGGATATCAAACCGGAGCTGTTTTCATTGACCTAACAAAGGCGTTTGATACTGTTCACCATGACTTACTTATCACACAACTACACTGTCTTGGGCTCTCAGAAGGACCAGGTGCCTGGGTTAAAAGTTACCTGGCTCAACGCTCTCAATCAGTAAAAATCTCAGACGTTCTCTCAGACTCAAAACTGGTCCACTCAGGTGTTCCACAGGGGTCAATCCTAGGCTCCCTCCTTTTCAGCCTTTTCCTAAATTCTCTCCCCAAATCCTGCCCAGAACAAATAATCCTTTATGCTGACAATGCCGTGATTCTCAAGGACGTGAAACCCTTACTTCAGAGCCTGCAACTTGCTTTCTCCAATGTTGAAAAGTGGTTCCTAGATCACAAGCTGGTCCTAAATCACAAAAAAACAAAATCCATGCTTTGCTCCAGTCCACAAAACAGAAAAAGACAAATTCCACATACTATCAAAACATACCCAGGAAATACCCTTGAACAAGTGTCAACATTTAAATACCTTGGAATCACCTTTGATCAAGGTCTTACCTAGACCCACATTGATAACACAGCGAGCGGTGAACCAGCACATTGGTATCCTGTTCTGAAACCGGCAATTCCTTACCCAAGCTCGCTGAGGATTGCTATCAAAGCTCTGTCATCTCAATCATAGACTATGGCTTAATTATCTATGGCTCTGCCACTACCACGCACTAGAGCATCACAACCACCTAAACAAGGCCTGTCGGCTGCTCACTGGAGCGCAAAGATGTACTCATACATGTGAGCTCTACACTGAAACAGGATGGTTGCAACTCTCAAATCATAAAATTACCTCACATGCTTGATGACAAAAAATCCATCTTAGGCCACACTCCATGCATGTATCAAGACCTACTTTGCCGAATACCAGCATCCGTCCCACCAGAAGATCAGAACACCAGCCTCTCCAGGTCCCCAGATGCCAGGCCACACAGGGCCAAAGATCTTTTGCCTATCATGCCCCCAGCTGGTACAATGCCCTGAGCTCGCTCATTATATCCTCCACGTCACTAGGAGCTTTCAAATCTGTGCTTTACTCTCACCTCTCAGCCTCTAGCTCCTGTGACTGCCTTGACTAATGATTCTTCCCTCATGGCCGTTTTTACTGTTTTTCATCCTCCTCCTCCTCCTCCTCCTCTGCTCCTTTCTTGACAAAGGCATCTGAGTACCTCTAACTACTCTAAGTCTGCTCCCCTCCCCATATCTCCTCCTACCCTTCCCACCTTGACCATTCCTCCAATGTTTTGTTTTTTTCCTGTGATGTACTGTATTATACTGGCTTATTGAAACCTTTATAATTTGCTGACCATTCTATGTAACATGTCTTGTTTGTTTGTATGTACATTGATGACGTGGAACCTTTGTAAAAGAGCCATTGGCTCAAAGGTAATAATTCCTAAAACAATAAACTAAACTAAACATTGGAAGAGAGAAGGGACCGGGGAGTCATGATAGAGGTCTTCAGGTACATGAAGGGAGTAAATAGGGGAGGAGCAGTCTGGGTGCTCCGAATGAAGGGGGGGCAACTAGAGGGCATGGGTGGAAGCTGGAGGGAGGGAGATTCAGGGGAGAAAGGAGGTGGAGGTGCTACTTCACTGAGAGGGTGGTGGAGCCATGGAATGTGCTGCACAGGGGGCTGGTGGAGGCAGAGATGGTGGAGGGGTTCAAGAGGGGGTGGGACAGGTACAGGGGAAGGGTTCTGGAAGCAAAGTCCTGTGCAGTGAGAATATCCAGGACTGGGAAGGGAGAAGCCAGAGAGGGTGAGGGGGGGCAGCAAGGTCAGCTCCCAGGGTGGGGGCTGACCAAACGAGCAGACACGAAAGACCATTAGGTCTATTCCGCTGGCATTTTAGCATGTTAGTATATAAAAAGAAATGGGCAGACTGGATGGGCCTTGTGGTCCTTATCTGCTGTCAACTTCTGTTTCTGTGTAACTCAGATCTATACTTTTGTGGTATAACCAATTGTCCTGTCTGATCCTGTGTCTGAGGTTTAACCCAAACTCTGTACAGTAGTCCATTACATTTTTACGTTCGCTTGCGCGCATGCGCAAGGAACGTTTCAAATAGCACACTTGGAAGTGTGCCTCTCCCACCAATGCACTGCTCCCTTGAGCAGGCGTGGCGATCCTGCACCAATGGGTGCAGAGAGCTCAATATGACAGCGATGTTCCTCTGCTTCAAAGGAAAGCACCGCTGCCATACTAGCGCCGCCCAGCGCCTCCGCCGCCCCCAAAGCTTTGGTGCAGCGTGGCAAATGTTGTTTGCTGGCGGGGTGTCAATCCCCCCATTGGCTCCACGGCCCCAAGCCGTCCTGCTGCCATGCTGGGGAGCCCACCCCAGCATGGCAAGCGGTTGGTTAGTTTGCGATGGGGTGCCCAATCCCCGTCGGCTCCTCGGCCCCCAGCGTGGTTTGCTGGCGGGGTGCCCAATCCCATTGGCTCCTCGGCCCCCAGCCATCTTCTGCCCGCTGGGAGCCCACCCCAGCGTGGCAAGCGTCCCGTCGTCTTTTTTTTTAACCTGTAAAACAAAGCGGTCCCAGGCGCTCAGCCCCCACAACCCGCACCCACCCACTGCACCCAGCCTCCCCACACACCCTCACCCCATACTTACCTCCGGACTCCGGCGCGACGATCTTCGGTGGACCGGGAACACGTCTGCACTCTTCAAAGCCGACCGCGAACTGAGGAAATGCCGGTAAGCTGTATAATGGGCTACATAGGGGGGGTTCAACTTTATTGCATATCTCAGTCATTTTTTGGAATTTTTGCACCAAATTTTCAACATGGGGTTTTTGGGACCCCTTCTCATGAATGATGTCACTGTCATGGCGTTATTCGGGCCCGGAGGGTGATTTTGCAGGCACTGCGCAGTCACTGCACGAAATCACCCTTCAGCCTCAAATAACGCCATGACAGTGACATCATTCATGAGAAGGGGTCCCAAAAACCCCATGTTGAAAATTTGGTGCACAAATTCCAAACAATGACTGTTTTACGAGCGTGCATTGCGCACTTCCTACGCAGGCTCGTAAGTTTGCAAATTTTCAATATTTTCACTTCAGAATTTCAACATTGCCATTTTATCACACCTTCTTATGAGTTGTATAGCTGTCATTTTTGACATCTCACCCAAAACGTGTTTCCGCCCATGTAGCGCACAATGACGCAGTTGGTGTGCAAAATCAATGTATGGAACACATTAAGAAAATCACAGTGACACTGTTCATGAGCAGAGGTCTTAAAATGGCTATGTTGAAAATTTGGTGAAAAATTCCTAAAATGACTGTTTCTGACGTGCGTTGCGCATTTCTCATCGCGCCAAATCGTTGCAATTTTCAATATTTGCACTCCAGATTTTCAACATTGCCATTTTACCACACCTCCTCATGAGCAGTACAGCTGTCATTTTTCACATCCTGCCCAAAATGTGTTTCTGCCCATGTAGCACACAATGGCGCAGTCGGTGTGCGAACTCAATGTATGGGACACATTAAGAAAATCACAGTGACACTGTTCATGAGCAGAGGTCTTAAAATGGCTGTGCTGAAAATTTGGTGAAAAAATTCCTAAAAATGACTGTTTTATGACTCTGCGTTGCACAGTTCCTACGCACGCTCGTAAGTTTGCAAATTTTCAATATTTTCACTCCAGATTTTCAACATTGCCATTTTACCACACCTCCTTATGAGCAGTACAGCTGTCATTTTTCACATCCTGCCCAAAACGTCTTTCCGCCCATGTAGTGCACAATGGCGCAGTCGGTGTGCGAAATCAATGTATGGGACACAGTAAGAAAATCACAGTGACACTGTTCATTAGCAGAGGTTTTAAAATGGCAATGTTGAAAATTTGGTGAAAAAATCCTACAAATGACTGTTTTACGAGCGTGTGTTGCACAGTTCCCACGCACGCTCGTAGGTTTGCGAATTTTCAATATTTCCACTCCAGATTTTCAACATTGCCATTTTACCACACTTCCTTATGAGCAGTACAGCTGTCATTTTTCACATCCTGCCCAAAACGTGTTTCGCCTATGTAGCGCACAGTGGGGGTAACAACAAGGTCATGCTGACAATTTATTGTGCAAATACCAGCAATCGCACAGGGCATTAGGGTAAAGCACCATACATGCCAAACACCACTGCAGATACCTGCAAGCGAACGTATGGCATTGACAAATGCTTGTTTAAACATAGGTTCACCCTGTTTTGAGTTCACCCCCAGCTGCTTAAAATAACCCTTGAGAGAAACATTGTTCGCTTGTTCTGAAAGAAAATCAGAATCAGTTAGTTTAGTTTCAGTATTTTCATGTTAATCCTTTTTGTCCATCAGTCTTTTGTTGCCACGATTTCTTTAGGTGTCATCTTTCTTTCCTGGACTTCTGGATCGTGGAGTTGTGGTCAAACAAGTTTGAATCAAAATCAGCAAAAGGAAGAGTCCCCACTATCTGAGATTTTCTTTACCTAAGCTCTTGTCACCACAGTTGCTGAAACATCAGGATTTACTCCCTCTTTGATTAACTCAGTAAATCCTGGAAAGTCATTTACAATAATCACAGGTACTGGTAACTTAGGTACTAACATACTAAAATGCCAGCAGAATAGGCCCAAAGGTCTTTCACATCTGCTCGTTTGGTCAGCCCCCACCCTGGAAGCTGACCTTGCTGCCCCCCTCACCTTCTCTGGCTTCTCCCTTCCCAGTTCCGGATATTCTTGCTGCATTGGATTTTGCTTCCAGAACTCTACCCCTGTACCTGTCCCACCCCCTCTTGAACCCCTTCACTGTCTCTGCCTCCACCAGCCCCCTAGGCAGTGCATTCCATGGCTCCACCACCCTCTCAGTGAAGTAGCACCTCCTCCTTTCTCCCCTGAATCTTCCCCCCTCCAGCTTCCAGCCATGCCCTCTAGTGGCCCTTCCTCCTTCCTTGAAGCACCCCGACTGTTCCTCCCTATTTACCCTCTTCATGTACCTAAAGACCTCTATCATGTCCCTGGTCCCTTCTCTCTTCCAATGTGTACATATTTAGCTCTTGAGCCTCTCCTCATAGGTCCTGTCCCCCAATCCCCAAATCATTTTGGTTGCCCTCCTCTGGACCCTCTCCAGGAGGTTAATGTCCCGCTTTAAGTGTGGCCTCCAAAACTGCACGCAGTACTCAAGGTGCGGCCTCACCAAGCAGTTATACAGAGGGAGTATCACTTCCCTCCTTCTGGAGGTGATCCCCTAGCGATGCATCCCAGCATCCTGTTGGCCTTGGCTGCTGCCCTCCTACAAGTCTCAGAGTTGTTCATCTTGACATCCACCACCACCCCAGGTCCCTCTCAGCCATCGAGACTTGTAGCATTTCCCCCCCCAGGGTGTACACTTGACCTGGGTTTCTGGCCCCCAGGTGGAGTACCTTGCATTTCCTTGCATTGAACCTCAGCTTCCACTTTCTAGACCATCTTTCCAGAGCCTCCAGGTCCCCCTGTAGGGCCACCCTCCCCTCCCTCCCTCCTCCCCATCCACCACTACCCCCACTTTGATTTGCTGCAGCACCCCATTATTAGTCAGAGTCACTTGGCTGGTGGGATAGTATTCATCATCCCTGTGGATGCAGAGGACACCTGTACCTGGTCCTTTTGGACATTGTTTTTCTGGCACTTCAGTATATACTAGGGTCTGTCTGCTTCCCGAATCTATAAGTCCCTTTACAGTCTTATCTCCCAGCTTCACATCTGTTAAGTACTTGCCCCAATTTGCTAAGTACAAATCAGCTTGAGTGTCACTCTTCTTAGGGCAATTTCTTGCAGTATGACCTGGCTTATTACAATTATAGCAAATAAAGTCTTTGGGCACAGATATGTTACCCCCACCAGAGTTCTTATCAGACTTGGAGTTTAAATGGGAAAAAGAATGTCTTACCGGTGCTTGGCTGTTACTTCGCTGCTGTGGCGTCTGTCTGGCCATTTGGTAGTCTTTAGCCAAAGAAACAGCCTTTTTGCCACTTTCGGGTTGGTGTTCCTTTACCCAAAGCTGCACATCTGTAGGAAGGATGTTGATGAATTGCTCCATTGCAAATATGTCGATGATCTATGGGACTGTTTTGCTCTCTGGTTGGAGCCATTTTATCAGGAGTTCTCTAAGTCGGGTGAACGCTTCTCGAGGATTGTCGACTGAGTTGTACTTCAGAGATCGAAATCTCTGCTTGTAGGTCTCTCCTAAGATGGCATACCTTTTCAGGATTTTGCTTTTCACCAGGTCATAGTTTTCTGACTGTGCAATGTCCATACTGCTGTAGGCAAGTTGGGCTTTCCCTGTCAGGTAAGGTACCAGCCTGATTGCGCATTGCTGCTTTGGCCACTGGCAGGCTGTGGCAACCCTTTCAGAATTTGTCAGGTATGCTTCAATATCATCCGAGGGACACAACTTTGTAAGTTTAAGGTATTTTAAGTTGTTTGTGTCTTGGTGCTCTGCTGGACCAGTGCCAGATCCCCCAACTTTGAGAACTTGCAAGGCATCCAGCCATCGCTGCTCCTGTTGCTGCATCTCTTCTCTCATCTGCTGCTGCTGTTGCCTCATCTCTTCTTTTCTCTGTTTGAGTTGTTGCATTTCTTCTTTTCTCTGTGCTTCTAAACATTGAATTTCTTGTTCTCTCTGCTGCATCTCCTCTCTTCTCTGTTTCTCCATCTCTTTTTGTTGTATAGCCCACCATTTGTAAAAGAGGCAGTCAGGCTTTCAGGTTCTGTCACTGCCTGTTCTTTTTCTATAACTGGTGCTAGTTGTACAGTCTCAGCTTGGACTTCTCTCTCTGCTAGTTTGGCTGCCATTCTCCTGGTAACCACTCCTGGGCTTGCTACTGCAGAATCCATACCTTTCTTCTGTGCTTTCCTGGTACCAGGTCTAGTACCAACGCACAAAACTCCTGGCTTAGAGTATGCATGGCATAAATCCCACTTAGGCTGACACTGTCTGTCATCGAGGCACATGTCAGGAAGCATAGGAAAACCAGAAGCAGTTGTAAAATTTGCAACAAGTGATTTATTATGAATAACAGTAAAATAAAAAAATAAAATTGTTCAGTATAACTATCTACAAAAGCAGTATAAACAGAGAAAGTCCATCTGGGTTTCTTCTGAATTTCCAATCTCAGTCTCTGTGTTTCTCTTCTGCAAAACATTGCAGCTCCTTTTTGTGTCTGTGCAGGAGCTCGTTAAGAAAATAGCATGTTTCTCACACAGTGTTTTTGTAAGTTTCAACAAGTGCAGCAAAAAGAACATTGTGACCCAGAAGTGACCTCTTGCTTACAACTTCTCAGAGAGTTTGCAAACAGGCTAACCCCTTGAGTTCCAAACAGCTTTTTGCAATCATTTCAAAAGTATAACTATATACATTTCAACAGTAAATCTATATACATTTCTAAACAAAGGGATCCTAGTATCAGTTACATTTCCACATAATGATTCACATACATTTTTATTCCAGCAGATATGCAAGGGGGAAGGGAGAAAAGACAGAACAGCAAGTGAGGGTAGAGAGCTAGCGAGAGGCAGAGAACTGCAAGATTGTCAGGGTAATCAAGTCCTACGTCTCATGAGAAAATTTGGTTGCACAACCAGACAGGGAAGAGACAGAAAAGGAGAGAATAGAACTGATCCTTGCATTAAAACTCCTTCTCCGTAACAGCTGGGACAGGCCATATTCAACCCTGTCACACAGATGTAACCCCCACTCCTGCCTTTTTGCCAAAACGACAGGTGGCATGCTGTTGGTGCTGGCAGCAATACCTGGTGGGGACCTGGGTTCGGGGAGGATGAGGTTACCTGGCACAAGGGGACCTAGGTTTGGCTACTCTGCACAGGGGCACCCAAGTAAATCTGAACACAGGAAGCAATAACTGTAATGTCCAGAACCAGGAATGGGATTTTTCAGTGTGGCTTTTATTCACAACTAGCTAAACACAACAAAGCATAGATGGACCCCCATGGGGCTACGTTTACTGATAATGCAGATTAGAGACTACAAGGCGGTCCACTTGAAGAATGAACCAGTTCTACTGTTTTTAGGCTCTGGACCCACCAGGCACACAGCCCGGACTTGCACGCTTTTTGGGTACACAGCCCGACTGGCCCGGCTCCCCTGCTGGCCACTTGAGCTGGTGGTTCATTGGAAGAATGAACCCATTTACTTGTTGTGGCTCCCCACACCACTTAGAGTCTGCGACCCCTAGAGAGATTTCCCATTTGCTTCTTCTGACTCCATCTCAAAGAGAATTTTCTTCACACTTGTTGTGGCTCCCCACACCACTTAGAGTCTGCGACCCCTAGAGAGATTTTCCCAATTGCGACCCACATCTGGGTACTTCCCTCATCACTGGTTAAGCGCATGAGGTAAGTAGCAATCACAGCAGAAATCCATAGAGGTGGACCTGGTTACTAAAGATGGGGGGTGTTCCCACCTCCAGCTCCCACAGCCCATACCCGGCCATTTCTCTGGACAAACTGAAACTTTGAAATGTAGATTAAACGGTGGATGAACTGTCGCACCCCCTCTACAACATTACTTGAATCCACACAGCACTTTAGCTTTTGACACTACTCCATTTGTTTGTCCTAGTACTATAGGCCTCCCAAATAGTAGTACAAATCCCAGATTTCTTCACATTTCCCAGGCTGAAGAAACACATTTTTTGCCCTCTATATTAGAGCAAACACTCACCCTTTTGTTGCAGATGCCCCACAGGTGAAGTACAACTTTTTCCACTCTTCAAGCACAGACCAAAACTGTAAAAGGCAGCTTTCTTTCTTTAGCAGAAATTAGGGGATTGCCCCTGGAATCTACATGGGGATACTTTACTCCCCCCCCCCCGGAGGGAGGGGGGCACTGAGACCTGGACAGCGGTCTCCACCACTAGAACACTGGACTCTCACTCCTTCTCCTTCAGAAGGTAAATAGGAACTGACTTTGAAAACTCCCAATGCTCTATCTCACTCCCTCTGCTGCAGATTCCAATGTGGCTTATGCAGCTGTGACAGTTCTATTGGTGATGTCATCTCTCAGTCTCAACTGAGACTGAGAACAGAGTGAGACAGTGTGAAACCCATTTAACTGGAGTTTCACAAGCTGCCTTCCCTGCCTACCACTAGGTCTTACTGGGATTCTAGTAACTCCGGGTAACAAGGGGTTACACAGACATTTAGATAACTTCACCTGCCCAGTGAATTCAGTTCTAGAGTACCTTCTCTCCTTATCTGATGCAGGACTCAGCTACTCTTCTTTTAAGGTGCACTTGTCTGTCATTTCAGCCTACCATGTGCCTATTGAGGGCAAAAGTCTTTGCCCATCTAGATCTTCACTGTGCATTTTTTTTATAAATACTTTATCCTCCTCTGCCCCTGGCTGCCCCCTTCTGCTCACCCCCCCAGCCCTGTCACCCTGATATCACCGGGACTCACCCCTGCCCAGTCACTGGGTGCGGAGCCTGCAGGAGGTCAGTTGTCATTCACAGTTGGAGGTGTTTTTCCTATTTTCTCCCTTCCCCAATACTGGGGTGCACACACAGGACATGTACACGTAGAGGTGTGTGCGCATCCACAGAAGTCCCACAGCATCCTTCCTTCATCTGGCCCCTCTGACCTGCACTGTCCTCCAGCCTCCACCTGGGGTAGTCATTTGCCAGGAGTGCCAGTCCTCCCTCCCTGGGAGAGGAAAGCTGTCCACTAGATGCTCGATCCTCTCCCTCCCTCCCCTGCCAACCTCTGATGGCCCGTGCGCATTCCCGAACACGGGTCGCCAGTGTTGTGCGCGGTGTGGCATCCGGCGCCTCAACCCTCAGCGCCACTTGGCCAGCTCTTCCCCGTACATTTTTACGGGGCATTCTGCACTTGAAGCCTCCCATCAGGGACCCCATCCTACCATGGGATCTTTTGTTTGTGTTAGAGAAGCTCACTTTGCCTCCGTTTGAACCTGCCACAAGTTGTGAGCTGTGCTTTCTTTCATGGAAAGCATTATTTTTAGTTGGTATTACCTCTGCTCGAAGGATTTCCAAGCTTCAGGCCCTCATGTGTAAGGAGACTTATTTAGTTTTAACAAGGACAGGGTGTCCTTGTGGACTAATCCTAAGTTTCTTCCCAAGGTGGTGTCAGAATTTACTTTGAATCAGGACATCTACTTTCCTGTCTACTATCCAGAGCACTCGAATGGAGGGAAGGCATTACTGCATACTCTGGATGTTGATAGGGTGCTTCGTTATTACTTGGAGCACACCCAAGCTTTCGGAAAGTCTGCCCAGTTATTTGTGTCATTTGCCCCCAGAATGCAAGAGGCTCCTGTTTCTAAGCAGTGTTTATCTAAATGGTTAATTGCATTGTTTTCTGCTGCAACAAGTTTTACAAACCCTTACTGGGCTCAGTAAAAGGTCATTCTACCAGGGGCATGGCTGCTTCTTTTGCCTCCTTGAGGAACGTGTCAGCTGCTGACATTTGTGCAGCTGCTACTTGGAGTTCTGTCCACACCTTTTTCAAGCACTACAGTTTGGACATTGTATCTTGACGCAGAGCAGGCTTTGGACTGGCTGTCCTTTAGGGCCTCTTGTTGTAATCTTATTTGGGAGACATCTGCCTCTACCCTTCTGACTAGGGTTTTTCCTTACTGCTTGGGACTCGGTCCTAAAGGTGTTACCTGCTGCAAGAGCCCCCTCGAAGTAAGATAGTACAGTTACGTAAGAACTTACCATAACAGTAAATCTTTGAGAGAAGCTCTTGCAGCAGGCATTGCATTTCCCTCCCACCTTCCCCCTGGTAGCTACTTCTCCATCACAGATACCTTAGTTTCCTCCATCAGAGGAACCTCCTTGGTTCTCCATTTTTTCTTTCTTGCCGGGTCTCCGGTGGGAGGACTGGGGATGAGCTGGGGGACCGCCCCTTATATACCAAATGTGATGTTGGGGGAGGACCGAAGTAGGGGGCAGTCCCCCGAGGTATCATTGCACTGGGAGATTTCAATATAAATTGGCTTGCACCCTCCTCTGCCCCATTTAAGGACTCCATTGCTACTATGGACCACACCCAAGTTGTTCTATCCCCACAAGACTAAACCTTAATAAGGGGACATCCTCTCTCCTAGACCTCATCCTTACTAATCGTCCCATTAGAATATATGGAGTCACTGTACTCCCAGATGCCCTAAGTGACCATTCACTGGTAATCTGCCGATGGTTGACTAGGACCCCCAAACCCCCAGCCAAGCTCACTTTTCAATGCCGCCTTGAAAAGGGATCCCTTTCCTGCTTCAGACATCATCTACTGCACTGTGACTGGTCCCCTATTAACTCGGCTCCCTCAATTGACATTGCCCTAGAATACTTTATAATCACCTTCAACTCAGCCTGTGATCTCTATGCTCCTATCACTAAACAGGTGATTAAAGGCTGTCACACACCCTGGATCTCTCAAACCCTGCTTGATCTCATGCACCATGGAGATAATTTGTGGCACAAAGCTAACAAATCTCACCAACCTCATGACCAGCAACTGTATAGAGAAGCTAGGAATAAATGCACCTGGGAAATCTGTAAAGCAAAAGCCGTCCATTAACAGGAAGCCCTCTCCTCCTCCTCCTCCTGGGACTCCGGGTGCAAGTTCTGGAACAGTATTAAAGAGCTTAATGGCAAAACCATCTCTGCCCCTTCTGCCCAATTCCTTGTAAATGGTTTCCTCACCCAGGATCCCCAGCTTATTGCTGATACTCTTAACTCCACCTTCTCCGACCTTAGCAATGTCCTTACCCTAACTTCTTTGATCCATCCATTGTACCGATCCTGACCCCTCCACTACCTACTAACACCCCACCTTTCAGACATGGGACAATCTCCCTGAGGCCAGACACTACCTTTCCAAAGTCCTGGGAAAAACCCATCACAGTGGTGACACTCTTGATCTAAAACTCTTCTTCCTCGCTCTCAACTTTGTCCTCACCCCTCTCACCAGTCTTCTCAATAGGTCCCTCTGCCTCAGACAGTTCTCAGCCCTTTGGAAATCGGCTGTTATCACACCAATCTTTAAAAGTGGGGACTGCTCCTCCCCAAATAACTACCACCCCATCTCCATTCTTCCGCCCATCTCTAAGGCACTTGACAAAATAGTATCCGATCAGCTCACTGATTACCTGACAAACCATAATCTGCTCTGCCCTGAACAACATGGCTTCAGTAAGGGGCATAGCACCACTACCGCTCTCTTTGAATATACAACCTTTATCAACAGGACCCTCGATAATGGACACTTAGTTGGTGCAGCCTGTATTGACCTAACTAAAACATTCGACACCGTCACTCATGCTCTTTTCATCCAGTCCATGAATGCCATTGGGCTATCCACTGAGGCAACCTCCTGGTTTAAAAACTACCTCAGTGACAGATCCCAACAAGTCAAAATTCCACCATTTCCTCCCATAAGTCGGTTTGTTCTGGGGTACCCCAGGGATCTATCCTGGGCCCCCTCCTTTTTAGTCTATTCTTAAATTCTCTCCCTAAGGCCTGCTCCAGACAGGTACTACTCTATGCAGATGATGCCATACCCTTTACCAGTCACTCTGACCCCACCTCCCTTCAATCCTCACTTCAACAATCCTTCTCTGAGGCTGAAGCCTGATTCTCTGAACATAGACTTGTACTGAACTATAAAAAGACTAAGGCCCACCATCAAAGCAAATTCATGGACTTTCCACTTAAGATTCTTAACTACCAGCCTACCCCACTGGAACTAGTTACCTCATTCAAATACCTGAGTATCACCCTTGACTCCCACCTTACATACCATGACCATATTGGCTTGCTAAGCTCAGCAATCAACTCTAGATTAGGGCTCCTGTACAGACACAGGAGATGTATGCCTCTGGAGGCACTTCGATTAGTAGTGAACTCCTCAGTCCTTCCCCTAATTTATTATGGGATCATATTCTATGGTGCTGCCGACAACTCTGTCCTCCACCATCTTAAGGTTTCCCTTAATAAAGCCTGCCTCCTTGTCATGAGGTGTGACAGGTGGACACACACCTGCAAACTCTACAGGTGCACCAATTGGCTAAACTTTGATGGCAGGCTTAGATATCACACTTGTCTCATAGCCAGAAAGCTCTCCCTCAGCCTCTCCCCTCCTGGCCTCCGACACCTGCTACAACTGGTCCCTCACTCGAGGATTACCAGAAGCACCACTTTGGCCTCCTTTCAAGTCCCCCGCTACAATGACACCTAGCTCGTTGTCTACATTGGTCTTTGGTACTGGCCTCTACCTTACAATTGTATTGTGTTATCTGCTGTTTTGTTAGCCTAACTTGACTCAGGGTTTGTCATTACACCCCTCAAACCCAGTGGTCCAGATAAGTTTTAGGACTCAGAAGTGTTTACTACTCCCTTTTTACACCTGGTAGTATTTTCATCCAAATGGTATTACTGTCATCCACTGACCCATCTCATACCCCCCACATCTAAACCAAGTCTCAATCCCGCTGAATGCCTGCTGTCACTGACTGTCTAATACTGCTGTGGAGTCATACTGTGACCTTATTTTTAAAACTGTCATGTTGCAACAGTCCTTCTAACCAGCCAATGAGCAACTCCAGTCCCCACCCCTATGGGTTCCTGTGTAGGGTCATGGCTGCTAGCATCTCATGGTACTGCCAACTTTGTACATGTGTACCACATATTGTAAATTTGCAGGGTGGGGAAAAACTTCCTAAAATCAGAAAGTGAGAGTATTTCAGTCAAACATGGTAGTAAAATACTCCTTTACTCCTCTTATCTGTTCCCCTGCTCGAACCATGTCAACTGCCTGTATGTACTAGATACTATTCTGTGTTAGTTCTAAGTATGTTGTATCTGACATGGAGCTTTTGCAAAGGAGTCCCTGACTCAAAGGTTTGTAATTCCGATCTCTATATAAAATAATAATAAAAAAAAAAAAATACTGTTAGCTAGAAGTTTTCCGTGGGGTCCTAGCGCCTGCTTGCTTCAGTCCTAAAGGTGTTACCTGCTGCAAGAGCTCTTCTCAAAGAGCATCTGTTATGGTAAGTTCTTACATAACTGTACTTTCCTGATAGTTTGGGACAGCCTGTGCTCACATAAGGGGAGGCGGGGAAGTCAGATGATAGACATGCTTGGATACCAGAGGTCAGTGTCCATTTTCCTTCCACTATATGTATTGCTACACCATGTTCTCTCACTATTCAGCACACCACAGTTGCCTGTTCATTGAGGAGGAGTGAAGCTGTGGCGAGCTGCACAGAGATCGTGATTCAGAATTCAGTGTGGACTCTGATTTAAAATAAAAGCTTTTTTAAGAGCTAAATCAGAGACAGCCTTAACAAAAAAAAGTGCCAGATGATGTAATTACATAAGTAAGCAAGAGATGAGAGGAAAGTCAGGGGAGGAGGAGACTGACGGGCACGTGGTAGAGGAGGGAAGGAGTGATTCTGTAAATGAATATTTACAAATAAAACTTTTAAGAGCTGTTATTGTTAATGTGAAGGGAAAACATTTAGTAGGAGGGGCCACAACACAGAGTCTGATTGTAGTGAGAGAGGAGGGAGAAAACTATATAAAAGGCTCTTACAGCAAGTGACTTGAGTAGAAAGGGTCTATGTGACTCCACAGGATCACACTTGGCTGCATATTGCATTAAAAAAAAGGTAATTATCTGGGCAGGTAAGAGGCCGCATTTTTCTATTAAAATACTAGGAGCTTCCCAGGACAATGGTGGCCTGGGGCTTCTGAATTTATATCACTATTACCTGGCAGCACAGGGTGCACAGTTGTGCACCTGGGCTAAGCAATGCCTTGAGTCTTGTTGGTACTCAATAGAGGAAGCTTCACTCCTGGGTGGAGCACTTTGGACATTGCCCACTAGAGCAGCCCCCCCCAAAAAAATCTGGTCTCAAACACAAAGTCCCTGGCTCAAACATTCATTGTGCATCCTGTTGCGTCTCCGCAAGCTTACTAATACTCCTGACACAGTTGGCCCTCTCTCTGTAATTTGCCAAGAGGATTCTTTTCTCCCTCTCAAACTGGACCTGGGCTATATTTATTGGAGCACCAGGGTTTCACCACCTTTTCCCAATGTACGGACCACACAGGTTGTCCTTCCTTTACAAGACTGAGGGATCTGTATTCCCTCAATCGCGAGGATCACTTCAGGTACCTACAAGTTTGGAACTTCATACAGTCTGCTGATACTTTTCAACATTTATGCAGAGACCAAACATAGCTAGAATCCTTTTCTTATGCTACAGTTAAGCTCAAAGATAAATTTAGATATATGTTAGTTCTCTACACAGCTCTTGCCTCAACACAGACCCCACCCTTGGACGAGATTCGAGGCAGATGGCAACTGGAGAGCAGGGTCTCATTTTTACCTGCCCAGTGGTCCCATCATCTTCGAATAGGATGGAAAATAACCTCTTCTACAACATGGAGGGAATTCAATTGGAAAATTCTTACTCGCTTCTTTTGGACACCCACAGTAATGAAACACTTCCATCTTAGCCATGCAGATAAGTGCTGGAGGCAGTGTGGGGATGCCAAGGACACGCATTATCACATCTTTTGGGATTGTCCTAAGATTTGTCCCTTTTGGCAGGATGTCCACTCAGAATTCCAGGTACTGTCGGGAATTCAGTTTCCCTGTACCTTGGGTTTCCCTGAACTAATGCCCAACAAAACTGATGCCACTCAATTGGGCCAAATTCTTAGGGTTGTAGCCCTCAAATGTATAACCTCTCTATGGCTCTCCTCTAACCCCCCCTTCCCCACAGTAGAGCAGTGGACTTCAAGGGTTGCAGAGACAGAGCATATGGAATGGATCACCTATACCTTTCACCTCGCAACGGACAAATTCCTTGCAGTCTGGCATCCATGGTATTTAAGAGAGATTGGGCAAATATTGTAAGGTATTAAGTGGCTTAGGTATGATAGGAGGATGAAGAGATGGTGGCTTCATTAACTGCTAGGACTTCATTTTGGCTGGCTTATAGGGAGTTATAGATGGGAAATCTCTGTGACAGTTAGCTCTGCGTGGGGGGGGGCTACACACCTTATTGTTTGCTGTTTTCATTTAATTTGCACATTTATTGTTTATTGTTAATTCTGGATTGATTCCAGGTTCTACAGTGACAGGCTCACTCTAAGAGGCACTTTTATTTTGCCTGTTACATCGAGATCAAGGCTCCTTAAAGTCAAAGATCATGTTATGATTAATGAACTAATAGCAAAGTTGCTTCATAATATTATGCACTATTGGACAGATATCTTAAGTGGACTCTGATGTTGTTGCCTTTGTATACCAGTGTTGTATGTCTCGAAGCTCATTATTTGGCTTGCTAGATCTGAGAACCTGTTTAATTTTCCAGAAGACTGATCTAGACAACCAGTGTTGGATAGTTATCCATGTTGGATGACCTTAATGTTTTGTATATGTCAGTTTATATTCAGAAACCATAAAAGCCTTTCTGAGTAAAAAAAAAAAAAGTAAAACCTGAGGGACAGGCAGAATTTTAACAAGGCAAGGCAGTTTATTTATATGGTGCCCAATCCCACAGACTCTGGGTGCCTTACATAAAAAGTAGGGTATTAATTAAAACATCACTTATCATAAATAAAACAAGTAAAAGAATAAGATAATAAAATAGAAATGGCATAAACAGTTTAATGGTAGGAAGCTGATCAGGTCACACCATCAGGGAAAGCCAGGAAAAATAGATGGGCTTTCAGACCACTCTTTAAGCTCTCCACTGATGGGGCTGCCCTGATAACAGCTGGCAAAGAGTTCCACAGGACTGGAACAGTCACACTAAAAGCTCAGTCACCAGATGTTCTTAGTCTGGTCCTGGGAACTGCAAGGAGGTCCCTGGTCAAGGAGGGGAAGGAATGGACTGAGGTGACCGGTGTCAGAAGATCAGTCAGGTAGCCAAAACAGAACCTAAAAGAAGATTGTATTGTAAACACTCACACTTAGACCGAGTGTATGAGTGTAACAAAACTGCATTAAAACTCAGTGGCATAATTTTATTTAAAACTGCAGGACAACAGAAAACTTATGCCAGACAACTAAATTCCAGGTCATGGTTATCCATGTGCAAGTCGTTCTCTAAAATGTTTTCCTAACTTGTTCAATGGTCTCCTGGTTTGGAATTAAAGTTGGCTAAACACCACCTCTGGAGCTCCGGAAGTTGTGTTTTTTTTCCACAGGTAAGACACGAGTTGGTAAGGGCAAAAAACAGTAAACTAGAACAAGTTTCAGCAAATGAAATGGCAGTAGTAACATCAGAGACCAGTGCATCCATGATGAAAAACACCATTTGAAAAGTTATAGCAAAGAACTGTACCAAAGAACTCTTCTTGTGAAAGCAAATGTCTTCATTTTGGGGGTTCAGAATTCTGATGTAGGCTAAGCTTTTGTCAACTAGACTTAGCATTCTGGAAAGCACCAGGCCACTGTCTTGAACATGGGACTGCAATATACCTACAAAGCAATCAGGATCTAAGCCATACTTGTTAAGTAGTATGATAGAAGCTGCAATGTTCTGCTCTGTCATGCTGGAACCATAATAGAGCAGATCAGAATAGCAATACTGCATGCAGGAGCATGGTGGTTCTTGCGAAATAAAGTAGGAGTTTGATCCCAGACATGAAATAGTCAACCATCAGTATCAGTGGTATGGTTGTCCCTTAAGAAATCTCAACCAAGGAGACAGGGATGCTTGGCATTCGAAACAACTTGGGCCTCATGTCTAAACCTGTCAGTCTAAATCCAAGTGGAAATACTAACTGCTCATTCTGTATCAAAGGGTGGGCCACTAATGGACCTAGTAAGACAGTATGACTTCTTAATAGACTGTGTTATCAGTGCATTTATTTATTTATTTAAAACTGTGGTAACCGGGAAAGGCACACAAAACTGGGGTTCATTTTCAGGTGCCACCCGGGGGAAAGGGGCATGGGAGATACAAAGCAATATAGTATCACATCTACTGAGCCAAAATGAGGCAAATTCATGAACAAGAAGATCCAGAACAAACATACAAAATGAAAAGGGAGTCGGGTATTTATTTCTTTCGTTTCTGTTGACCGGGTAAGTGCACTAGACAAATCCTGCCTATTTTCAGGCACGACCCGGGGGAAGGGGATACAGATGAATACCAACTGACCTTGAACCAGATTAAGCTGTTGATGATATTTTTAGTGAATGAGGGAAATTTGTCAAGGACACTGGGGAAATTCCCCTACTCTTTTCGATAAGTGCCATGGGATCTTTGACATCCACCTGAACTACCACCAATCCAGGCAGATGGGACCTCGGTTTAACGTCTCATCCGAAAGACGGCACCTCAGAAGTGCAGGACCCCTCTCATGCTGCACTACAGTGTCAGTACTAGGATATTAACCCAAGTGCAACATATGCAGGGTATACAAAGGTAGTACAGATCAAATATCATAGCACATCAACTGAGCCAAATGAGGTGAATCCAAACAAGAACATCCAAAACATACAATATGATTTGCGTAAACCACAATTAAACAAGTCTAAAATGTTAATAGTGCAATAAGAAAACAGAGCGCAGAGGAGGCATCAAGGAGGGGGGGAACATGAACAAGGGAGACACTTCAGTTCATGTTTTAGTGTGGACTGAGTTGAGGCAAGGTGGGTGGAGAGGGCGAGTTGGTTCCATAGAGCTGGTAGCCTGTAGGAGAAGGCATCTTTGCCCACTTGGGAGTGTGGGAGCAGGATATGGAATGACTGACAGTCACGTGATCTGAGGCCATAGCCAGATGAGGCAGAAGGGTAGAGGAGGGCTGATAGATAACTAGGGAGGGAGGCTGACCAGTATTTGCCAATGAACACAGCATAATGAGCGAGGTGGCAAGTAGCAAGGAAGGTAGTACATCCATGGACATTTTGAGTTTGTCACTGATAAGAGACACATCCGAGCCAGTACCAATAAAAATATTAATCTCTGCATCTCAAAGTATATCTTTTATATATTCTGCAAGCAGTTAGGAACCATCATTTAAGTTCAGGACCTGGACAGGGTTTGTGACAACCCATGAGTTGCTTGCATCACCAGTTAATAGTCGTTTAATTGGCTTAGATGCTCGCATGTTACCCTTTCAGAGCACTGAATCCTGACATGTCAAGCTTGTCCATGGCTTGGAGAGCAGTAAGAAAGTGGTGAATACCTGCATCTGCTACTCTCCCTGGAAGAATGAGGATTTGTGGTCAGTCTTCTGGAACCAAACTGGTGAAGACTGTATTATAATCTGTCTCACAACATTGATAATATTTGCTATTGTGCTCCAGTGAGTAACCTTGGTGATTATGTGGTGATGGCACATAGATGATGACCAGTGATACTGGTGATCTGGACAAGATGAGTATGCTCTGCTAATCTTCTCATCCCTGTAAACATCTCTACTGCTGTTGAAAGCAGATTGTTTCCTTTCTTGATGCAAAGTGGCAACTGTGTCTTGCAGACAGGTAACAGTAACCTACCTTCGATTTTTATAGTCTGTTCTTTCATGGACTCCAGAAGAAACATATTGAAGAATAATGGTTGATTTAAGTTGTACTGAAGCAATAGATGCAGTACTTTGTTCCACAGACAGAGGCTAAAAAGTTGGGAGTATATATCACTTCAAGACCAGTTTGCTCCCTTTGACAATGGCATGCAGCTTGAAGTGTAGCTGCTATGGTTTCAGCACAAAATTCAAAATTATTAGACTGAAGATTAGGATCAAGATCAGCTATAAATCTTCTAAACCGCTTCCCTTTGATTGCATTCACAACATAGTCTAGAAAAACTAACAGCACATCTAGTTATTTCAGCTGCAAACTCTTCTTAAGGCTAGCTCCCCTGGCTATGGGGCCTAGCTTTCACACAACTTTGAAAGGAAAGAATGCCCTGCTTGCAGCTGAAAACAGGTTCTAGCTTCTTCTTACTGAAAGTATGATTGTTTTGCCTACATGAAGTTAGGCTATCCCAGATTTTTAGAACTGCACCATTGAAACATGCAGGAGGAAGTTTGGCTAAAGTTGCTTCATTGCTGTCATAGGCAGCCTGCACACACAGTTCAGATCTCCTAATCCAGATACAGTACTCCCTCGCTATAATGAATGAGTCAGGAGCCAAGTCCTTCATTCGTTATAGCAGCGTGTTTGTTCTATCGAGGAAGCATGTAAAAAAAAAAAAAACATTACCAGCAAGTAAAACACCAGTTTGATTTAGTAAATTCACTTTTATTCATTATTGAGTTTAGTTTAAAAAGTAAAACAATAATTAAATGCAGGTTCATTCGTAACTGTTAGCTGATGGTTTCATAAAACCGGTAATCTTAGACTGTTTACATTTTTTGGCCGCAATGTCTCTCATATACGATATTATGTTTCTCAGCTGCAATACCTTAATCGGATCACTGTCCTGTGACTGCAAATAGTGGAGCCCAGCTTCCCTCCCCTGTATCGCCACTGCATAACTAGGTACTGTGACTTCTTCCATGTCTTCATCCTCAGAGCGATCGTTACTCTGCTCGACATGCTTCACTGCACTGACTATCTCAGAGTCTGCAATCGACTCTGACTCTTGCACTTCATCATCGACAGACAGCCAGTCATCGATGGCCGAGGGATCTGGTGTGTCCAGCAAGCTCAACTCTGTTGCAAGAGCAGCTATCTCAGGTGTGTCATCTTCAGCATCTTCTTGGGTGTTTTCAGGGTCGCAAAGCTGTTCTCTGAATGCTGTCCCCAGTGTGGCTTGCCAGAAGTGGGTAATGGTAGAGTGTGTAACTTTTCCCCTCGCTTCTCCTGCAATTGTTACCACGTCTCTTAGGTTCAGGTTTTTTAAGAATGAACACACTTCAGTACCCTCAGCAACCAAATCAGTAAGCAGTCGCTTACGATAATGTTTTTTAAATGTTGCGATAATGCCACCATCTAGTGGCTGAATTTTGGAGGTTGTATTCTTTGGGAGGAAAAACGCTTTTATTCTCCCATCTCTTGACTTCATTTCTGATTCTGGGGGGTGAGCTGGGCGCTGATCCAGCAACAGGAGTGCTTTGCCAGGGAGATTTTGTTGTCGTAAATGACTTCAGACCGATGGTACAAATGACTCCGCAAACCACTTGCGGAAGATGTCCGAAGTCATCCAAGCATTTCTACTATGCGCATAGGTCACAGGCAGGGATGCCATCGAGACATGATGGAAACATCTTGGGCTGGCGTACTTCCCTATACACAGTGGCAGCAGTTTGTGGGTTCCTGTTGCGTTCGTACAGAACATGTAGGTTACCCTGTCCTTTGCAACCCTGAACCCCTTGGATGCGTTGATTTCATTCTTACTAGCCAGTGTCACGTCAGGGAGACATCTCCAGAACAAGCCAGTCTTGTCACAGTTGTACAACTGTTCTGGAGTGTACCCACCCTTGACCAAAATGTCTTGCAGCTTTGGTAGAAATGCCTGGACTGCTGCGTTGCTCACAAGACCTTGCCTCCTGTAATGCACCACGGTGATTCATGCCTCCACTGGAATGTCACCAGCAGCCTGATGATGATTTGAAATTGTACTCCTCGCAGTGAATATCTTTGGCGAACTGCTCCGCCTTGCTCTTCACGATAGAGCCGGACAGTGGTACCCCATGAGCACGCTGCTGCTCAAACCAAAGCTGGGTTGCTTGGTCAATTTCGCCCTCGTCAGGACGCCTTAACTTTTTTTGAGCCATCTCCTGGGTCTCTGAGCACTCATCAGCAAATGCTCGGAGGGCATTCTCCTGCTTCCGCCAAGTACATATGGTGGATTTTGAATAACCACTCTCAAAAGACAACTTAGTCAAGCTTCACCACCTTTCAGGCAGTCTAGAATTGCCAGCTTAGTTTCGACTGTGTAGCAGGATCACTTCATTTTGCATGCCATACAGCTGCAGGATGCCGGCACTGTTTTATAGGCAGTGTGTAATTGATAATTGCAAGTTAATTGCTGATGCACCTATCAATTAGAGAAACTGGATCGGTAGCCATCACCCTAATTCGTAATAAGTGGGATTTCGCTATAGCGAGGTTTGTTATAGCGAGGGAGCACTGTACTAAAATCTGCATTGGGAGCTACAACCATTAAATGGTGGAAGTACCTCAGTGGGTAGCTGATTACTTTTGGAGACCCTCTCTCCTGTGCACACCTGTGCTGTGTGCTATCAGCACTTTGCTCCACTTGCTGCTGTGACATACTGTATTCAGCGTTTACAGTATTTTCCTTACAGTGTAAATGGGTTTAGTGTTGCAAATTGGCCTAGGCTAGCAAGTTACAGATACTGCGTTCTAAGAATGATTGCAACTTTCACAGCACTTTTGGCCTTGCTGTAGCCACCTGTAGCTATAGATACTGGAAGATATGGTTCCACCCATTCAGAGCACCGATGTTAGTGCGCTCGGTCATTAGGGTGCCAAGTTGATTTTGCCAACCTATTTTTGAGGGGGCTAGCCCCCCATTATTATTATTATTCTAACTCGAGGGGGTGGACCTCAGGAGGGGTGCAGATCCCAAAATTGGCACCCTGATGTGCTGATGCAGTAATGCCAGCGCTGTAATGGCCAGAAAGGGGAAGATATGACTACATACAAAGATACATACATTGAACAATGGTGGCAAAAAAGGCCAATCAGCCCATCCAGTCTGCCCACCCTTCCTAATTACTCTGCACTGGTCCTAGTGGCCATCTCTCCCCAATGTTTCGCCCTCCTTTTGTCTAGCTAATCCCATATGCCTATTCCAACCCTGCTTGAAGAGGTATAGGCTTGATTTGACCTATACCACTTCCTCTGGCAGCTTGTTCCACTTGTTCACCACTCTATCAGTGAAAAAGTGCTAATGGATGTCCCTTTTGAATATCCCCCCCTGCAAATTTGTGAGTTCCCATTAGTCCCTGTGTTTGAACTCAAGAAGAAAAGTTCCCTGGCATCCACTCTGTTTATCCCATGCAGGTACTTGTATGTCTCAGTGATATTGCTCCTTTCCTCAATGATGTGATGTCAGGGCCTGCAGCCTCCCCTCATATGTCTTGCCCCCTTGCCCATGGACTGTCTTGGTTGCCCTGCGTTGTACTGCTTCCACCTTATCGCAGTCTCTCCTCAGTTGTGGACTCCGGTACCCTGCTCAGTATCCGGGGTGTGGTCACACCAGTAACTTGTACAGTGGAAGGATCACTTCCCAACTTCTGTAGCTTTTCCCTCCCTGTGCAAACCAGTGTCCTGTTTGCCTTACACACAGCTCTATCAAAATGTGCTGTTATTTTTAGGCTGTCCGGTATAACAACCCCTAGGTTCTTCTCCTCCGTGGGGCTTTTCAGCACCACACCCCTTATTTCATATTACACTATTGGGCTCTTCCTCCTAGTGTGCATCACTTTTTCTGTTTTTTTTTTTGCATTGAAGCCCAGCTGCCAAATCGTTGATCAGCTCTCCATCTTGCCCAGCTCCTCCCTGAGTTCCCTATCTCTTCCTCTGTGTCCAGCCTTGAGCAGATCATTATGTCCTCTGCAAAGAAACAGATCTTGCCTTTGATGCTGTCCCACAATACACCACAATATTTCAAGGTGCCTATTAATTAACAGAGCTTCACAGTACTTCCCTATCTGCATATTTCCATGAATGTTACACTAGGGTAAGCATAGTACAGTTAAATATCATGGGCCACTCTGTTTAGCAACTAAAGGTCTATTTCACCCAAAAATTATACAGGGAAAGTGAATCTCGCACCTTAACGTGGTCCCACAAGGAAAACATTTCGGTAAGGAGTAAACTTATGTTGTTGAAACATACCTAAATAAACTGGCTTAGCTGCTGACAGCTGCAGTCTGTGTGAGACCCCTAGTTCACAAAGGGTAGCCTGGATGGTATCAAAAGCCTTACAGTGGTCCTGGTTATGAAACTTAGGTCTGGATAAATTGAGACTTGGGCTTCCTCAGGCGTGGACAACTGACAGCTCCTTTTAGCTGCATCAAGCACTCTTTCTCTCTTGTGCGCCCCTGCCTTGTTGATAGGAAAGCATGGCAGCTCTTTTGGTTATCCCAGCTCCTTCTAGGAGTTACCCTATAAGCTTTAAGAGCAACAGTTGAAAGGTTCAATTGTAACATATCCACCAACCACACACCAGCAGAAAACTCTGGATATGCTCCCTCTGAAGCCCACGACCCCTAGATTTCCTGAATAAGCCTGATTTTCAAGATTTTCTAAACAGAACCTTAAGTACCATGTTTTCTTTGATCAGGTCCACTGTTGTCATCATTGCTTTTGTTGCTGTCCTGGTGCTTACTTCACTTATTCCTGGGACTCACAAACCACCAGACGAACCAGGAAATGGATAAGATTCTTGTCCAGGTCAATTACCTTATAATTGAGTGCTTTAACAGCTTGAAGAACATCATGCAGCATGGTCTTCAGTCACTGTACTCTGCCAGCGTGGAAGGGTTGGGTCTACAGGGGTCAGAATTAAGTTTTACAGCCACTAGCCAAAAGGGCTAGTGACTAGGAACATCCACTAACCCCACAGACATTTCCACTGGCCCAGATGATGTTCATACTGAAGGGTTGCCTTCCCCAGTACAAGCCCACAAGGCTAGTTAAATGAAAATTTTACTAGCCCAATACAAAATCTACCAGCATCTGGCTAGCGGGCTGGTGCCAATTTCGACCCCTGGGTCTGCCATTCATATTCGCAGCATGCTGCCCCTACTTGCTGCCATCACCGCCAGTTGTTTGTTTTCTCATATTCCCCGTGATTTAAGATACCAAACAGTCACAGAATAAGATACCTATGCTCTGAATGTCCCAGATTAGTAAAGTACAATTCTTTGAGCTTTTTCCTGGTTTATATAACTTTTACCAGGATTCCCTTAGGGAGCTGTATCTAGGCATGTTTTGCCCTCAACGGTTGCAAGTTCTAACCCCCCACTGTTTACATTTTTATAGACCTGGCAGAAATCTTTGTTACTGTGGCCCACTTCATCCTCCTGGATAAGTTTGGGAGGCTGAACTGTCTGACTTAGTGGTTGGCAGGTTTCACTCCTACTTTTTTTTTTAACTTTGCTTTTTATCCCCAGCTTGCTATTGCTCAGCTCTACCTTCCTTGCCACCTCATCCCATCTTCCAGGACTTACCTGCATTCACACTGGAGTGCTCCCTGGATTACCCCCAGGATGGAGCCATCAAGGAGCTCTACCCTTAAGCTCCCCAAGTGGTGCCACATTGACGTGTGGCAGTACATTGCCTTGGATAGCTACATGAGGCTCGGTGGCAGAGGCAGGCATCATCCGTGCAAGCCGGGATTTTTTTTGTCCCCATTAATGGGAGATGTGGCATGCAATGACGTGAGGTGCGAACATGCTGACATTCAGCATGCCCCCCGAACACACTGTAAGCCTCAGGTGCTACCCCCCTGACCTCCGCCAGGAGTCAGTCAAGGGCTGAGCGCTAACCAGTGCCCCTCCCCCCGGAGGAGAGCCATCCATAGGATGCTTGAGCCTCCTCCCCCCGGCTGGCCCTCTGACTTCCATGTCCATTCCCAAGCCTATGATGTTGGCATTGCGAATGGAAGCCCCACCACTGCCCCGGTGGGCCAGCCTCCTTACTACCTTTCTGACTGGCACTAGTTGGTCCCTGGTGGTGACACATTATCCTTTAATTTCCCCATCAGATCTGGATTACCCTAGAGCTCCATTCTCAGTCCAAACATCCTTCCCATTTTTTCTACGTGTCCCCTCAGTCTGTTTTCTTGCACATCCATTTGTATATTGCTAACTCAGTACTTTATCTCTGGGGCATCAATTCTGGAGCTAAAATTGTCACTATAGCATGACTGTAAAAATGCCAGCATTTATTTATTTATGTTTTTGGTAACCGGGTGAGCAAACTGATCCAAAGGACCATTTTCAGTTGCGACCTGGGCCGTACAGTGGCACACACAATAGGTACAAGTTATAATACAGTAGGTACATATAATACAGTGAGTACAGTGGTATCAGAAACAGTGAGACATAAACATCATATCTTAAAATAGGGATTAAGGACGCAAAAACAAGTTCATAGCTGGCCCGGTGGCGCTGAGGTTGGCGCTGGGCGCCACCTCGCTACACGGCGACCGGGTTCGAGAGCGGACTCGGGTGGCCGGGGTCGGCAGGGGAGAGGGAGGACTGAGCGCCCCAATGGATGCTCTCCTCCTCAGGGTGGGAACCATGAACGCCTGTTTCTACATCATTTCGTAGCCGTGGAAGCACCGCACAGAGGGGATGGAGGCGCCCGCTTAACGGAGTCGGGAGGGGACGCCGCCGACGCATGAGGGCTCTGGCGCGGCGCCAGTACGCCATCATTCGGGACGACGTCCCAAGTGTTCGACGCCCCTAGGGGTAGGGGACGGAGGGGAAAAAACGGAAAATCCCCTCCGGCAGCCCTAGATGAAGGCTGCCCTAAGTCCAACCGGACCACCTGCAGGACAGACCCCACTGTGCAAGGAGAGGAGGATGGGCACTCTAGGGGCAGATCCCCAAGGTAGGCAAGGGGAGACATGAGCGGACGGAAGGAGGGGGCTCCGGAGGTAGTAAGGAGGAATAAAAAGAAAGTAAAAAAAAAACAAAAAAAAAACAAGTTCATGATAAAATAAAGTGACGCGTCTTCGCTTACAGAGAACTAGGACTAGTTCCACTCAAACCAGCTCTGTTAATGTCAGAAAGACTTTTTCCATAATCTTTGGTTTTAAGCAGGGGATGACTAGGCTCCAAACAAAACCAGTCTTCTGAATCACTGAAGACCAGGCCCCCCTTGAAGAAGTTCCCATTTCAAGTACCATGGTGTATGGCTAGATGGAAACCTTGACTTCTCCACCGATATCAATATCACACATAAAAAACTATGCCCAAGTGTGACATACCCTACTGCAACAAAACCTGCCTTCCTCTTCCAGTCTGCAGTGAGGTTCTCCTCAGGATGAAAATACCAATGTTTGACTATGTAGATGTGGTTTCTAGGGACATGGATATGTTGTTCATCCACACTTATTGGCAGGTTCCTTGCCGCTTTAAATCTTGCCGGAAGGTCTTCAAGCTGGCTCCTCCCACCCACCCGGGTGGTAAAACTCTCGGCTCCGCCCCATGACACCAGATCTTCCTTACCGCTTGGAAGCTCAGGTTCCCTCCTTAATGCTCTGCGATAAGACTGGTTCTAATTCTTGAGTTTGAAATCAAAAGTTTTTGCTAAAAGACTTGATCTTCTTTCCTCATGACTCGATGGATCATCGACTCGGTTTCGGAGGTGCCCTGCGGGCAGAAGATGTCTAGGATGGATCCGCACTCCGCATGCGTCTACTGCTTGGGCCTTGGAGCATGACCCGCAGGCCTGCGACTTGTGCTCTTCCTTTTCGGCCTACGTTCTTGAAGACCGTGCTGCCCGATTACAACTGGGGCGCCCCGAGAAAAGAATTCCTCCAGTTAAATCTAAAGAGGCCCAGTTGGCGGTGTCCTCGGCGGATCAGCTCGAGCAGATGATCGCCCTTGAAGAGGAGGCGGCACGGGCCGCTTCTACCTCGGCCGTGGCATTTGTCCCGCTCTCTCTTGGTGCCTCGTACTCGGCTTCCTTTAAGGAGCTCTGTCTGACCCTCTCTACTAAAGGTGAGGTCCAACTTCTTCTGGGCCTTTTCCAGGTCCAAAAGAGCAAAGTAAGTCTCTCCATCGCGCTCTTGGGAGTGGGCGATCCCCTCCCTTCTTGTCGACAGTCGACTTTGGTCGACCCTCAGCTTCGGCCACTGGCTTCACTGTGTCCCCGTCAGGCCAGTTGACCGAGACTCCCGTCGAGGCGGTCGAGATTTTTCTCGATCCGTTAGACGGGTTGTTGGCTGGAGAAGCTGAGAATCCCCTCTCCCCGGTTCCCCCGGTGGGAGTTGAGGATCCCATCAGCTCGTCCGTGCCTCCGGTTCCGGAACCTTCGGTGGGATTGTCCGAGCCGAGGGGAGTGCCGATTCCCAACACTTCCCCTCGCTGTCCTCGGCCTAGCCGAGACTCTCGGTCTTGGTCTCGGACATCCCTCGCGGTCCAGCCGATCCCGCCGTCATAGGCGGTCTCGGTCTTGGCACCGACGGCTAGCGCGCGCTGCTCTCTTCCTCCTTCCTCCGGATCGAGGGAGGCTTCGCGCAGTTGCGCCGGAGGTATGAGGAACTCATGTGGCAACAGCTCCTTTTGACCGGGAATAAGCCGACCCAGTCGTCTTCCCCGGCCGTTAAGTGGCTGTCACCGGAGCGGCCGAAACAACCCCTCGTTGTAGCCGAGGAGCCTGTTCTCAGGCCGGTTGTTCGGCCAATTCCAGCTGCCCCACCGATTCTGGTGGAACCTCCGCCTCCACAGCCGTTAGTTGGGGCTCCGACCAAAAATTCTCGGTCGGCTAAGGGTTTGCCCCATAGCCTGTCTGTCACCCTCACTCCCGATAAACCTTGGCAGGTGAAGGGTGGCTCAGGCCTGAGGCAGCTCTTTGAGGACTCTTCCGAGTCTGAGGATGATTCCTCCCTTTTCTCCAAGCGCATGGACTTGGAGTCCTCTGGAGGACAGTCAGTGGACGATAGCCCTTCGTCCTTCTTAGGGTTGCTTTGGCTCATCTCGGAGTCCACCCGGGATGAAGCTCGAACCCGTTTCTAAACGGGCCAGGTATCCCCTCACGGAGATTCTGGACCGAGGGGATTCTCCTACGGAGGCCTTTCCGGTGGCCGAGGCCATAGTGGGTCCGGCCTTGGAGCTTTGGCAGCGCCCTGCTTCCTGCCCTGCGCCTTCGGCCAGATTGGCCAGGAAGTATGCGGTCCCTACCGGTTCCCTGTCCGGTTTTTCGGAACACCCCTCTGCCGAGGGGTTGGTTACTGACAGCGTTTTCCGGCGTGCCGGGAACGCCAGGGATGTGGACAAACCTCCCGACAAGGAATCCAAGAAATTGGATTATGCCGGGCGAAAAGTCTATGCTGCGTCCTCTCTCGGCCTTCGTCAGGCCAGTTCAGCCGTCCTCATGGCACATTTTTATCATGCCCTGTTGGGCTCCCTGGATGAGGTCATCCCCTCATCTTCCCGCGGATCTGCAGACTACGGTCAGGCAGGTGCGGGACCAGGGCAGGGCAGTGGCCAAACAGCAACTCCAGACTGCTTTAGACATCGGGGACTCATGTGCCAGGTCGGTGGCGGCCGCAGTGGCCATGCGTCGTCAGGCTTGGCTGAGGATATCCACCTTTACCTCGGATACCCAGCACAAGTTGGTGGATGTTCCCTTTTTGGGGACTGACTTCTTCGGCCCTGGGGTGGAAGGTCACCTGCAGAGGATCGAGAAGTCTAATGCTACCTTGGACTCAGTCTCTTCCGCTCAGAAGGACAAAGGCCGCAAGCCACAGCCTAAGCCCTTTTGTCCTTCTGCGCCCGCGGCACGCCTGGCCCAGCAACGTCAGGGCCAGCAGGCTCGAGCTTGGCATCCCAAACCCAAGCCATCCGCTTCCTCCAACAGGAAGCAGGGAGGAAAAGGCCCTGGAGGTCCCTCGGCCGGTCCCTCCTCCAAGTCTGCCCAGTGATGGGCTGAGGGGTGTCGCCCCCATCCCCGTCACCTTAACCCTGGTTCCCCCCGTGGGGGGACGGCTCCGACACTTCCTTTCCGCCTGGTCCGCTGTTACCACGGACAGGTGGGTTCTGGAGGTGGTGGGAAAAGGCCTGCCTCTAGAATTCGAGCAGGCCCCGCCCTTCAGAGCCGTCGCACCTCGGGGGGCCTCGGGGTCCGCAGCCTCACTGGCGGCTCGTCGAGCCGACATCGCTCTCCTCCTCCAAAAGGAGGTGATCAGGGAGGTAGAGGACCCCCCCTCAAACCTGGGGTTCGTGTCCAGGTATTTCCTGGTTCCGAAACGGACGGGGGGCTGGCGACCCATTCTCGACCTGCACGAACTGAACAAATTCCTAAGGTCTCGAACCTTCAGGATGGTCACTCTGGCGCAGATAATACCATCTCTGGAACACGGCATGTGGTTCTGCTCTCTGGACCTACAGGACGCGTTCTTTCACGTCCCTATCTGTCCGTCTCATCGGAGATTCCTTTGCTTTCGAGCGGAGGGATCCCTCTTCGAGTTCCAAGCCATGCCCTTCGGCTTATCTCCAGCTCCCAGGGTCTTCACCAAATGCATGGCAGTGGTGACAGCATTCCTGCGGCGCCGAGGGGTCCGGGTGTACCCTTACCTGGACAATTGGCTGATAGCAGCCCCTTCCAGACAGGAGGTGGAGTGGTCCAGAGATCTGGCCCTCCAAGTCTACTCTCAAGTTGGCCTTCTCATCAACGAGGCCAAGTCGGAACTCGAGCCGAAGCAGGTGATCCTGTTCATCGGGGCAGAGCTCGACTCTCTTCGAGCCAGAGCACGGCTCCTGGCGGACAGGGCTGAGGTTCTTACCTCCTTTGCCCAGTCATTTCTGGTTGGGCAATCGCACCCTGCTCGGGACTTCCTGCGCCTCCTGGGTCTCATGGCGGCCTGTACCAGCGTGGTCCGTTGGGCACGCTGGCACATGCACCCCCTTCAGTGGGGACTGGCCAGCCAGTGGTCACAACGCTGCGATCCATTGGACCAGCTAGTGATAGTGACCCAGGAGATGTGGAACGCTCTCCAGTGGTGGACTGTTCCATTTCATCTGCAGGAGGGCATCCCATTTGTCCGCCCCGAGCCGACGGTCTCTCTATCGACCGATGCCTCTCTGATGGGTTGGGGTGCCCATCTGGGGGAACACCGAGTGCACGGCCTCTGGTCCCTGCGGGAGTCCCGATGCCACATCAACCTGCTGGAGCTCCGAGCGGTCCGCCTAGCTCTCACCGCCTTTGCTCTGTTTCTCCGGGGTCAAGTGGTCCGAGTCCAGACGGACAATACCACGACCATGTACTACCTGAACCGCCAGGGCGGGACGCGCTCCATGCTTCTATGCAAGGACGCTCTCTGCATTTGGTCACTCGTGCGCAGCTTGGAGGCGGATCTCCTAGCCATTCATGTGGCAGGAGCCTCCAACACCCTGGCTGATGCCCTGAGCCGGATAGGGGCTGCATCTCACGAGTGGTCTCTCCTGCCGGAGGTAGTACAAGATCTGTTCTCCCACTGGGGCACACCTCAGGTGGACCTGTTTGCCTCCAGGGAGAACGCGAAGCTGAGGCTGTTTCATGCCCGCCCCCCTCAGCAGGGCTCGCTGCAGGGGGATGCCTTCTCGAGGCTCTGGACCCCGGGCCTCTTTTACGCCTTTCCCCCATTTCCCTTGATTCACAAGGTGCTTCTCAAGGCAAGGAGGGACAAGGCGCAGGTGATTCTGATAGCCCCAGACTGGCCCCGCCAGTTCTGGTACCCAGATCTCCTCAGCCTCGGCTCCAGGCTCCCGAGGCAGCTTCCAGCTCGCCCGGACCTGCTCTCAGTCAATCAGGGGAAGGTGTTCCATCCGGACCTTCAATCCCTGCACCTGACGGCCTGGTTCCTGAGTGGCTAGAGTTCCAGGCCTTGGGTCTTTCCGACGAGGTCCTCAATGTTGTTGAGGCATCCGTAAGGGAGTCGACCAGAAAATGCTATGCCTTCAAATGGAAGAGATTTTCCATTTGGTGTCAGAATAGGCTTGGACCCTTCCTCCTGTTCTGTGGCAAGCATTTTGGACTATTTATGGTCCCTTTCTAGTCAAGGGCTTAGGTCGGCGACCCTTAAGGTGCACCTGGCAGCCATCTCTGCTTACCGGGCGCGAGCCGGGGAGCAGTCGGTGGTGCAGGGGAAGGTGGTCGGGCGCTTTTTCAAAGGCCTTGATCACATTTCCCCTCCGGTGTGAGATCCTCCACCTCTGTGGGATTTACTGCTGGTACTGGCAAAGCTCATGGGCAAGCCATTCGAACCAATGCACAGGTGTGAACTCTCTCACCTGTCGTGGAAGACCGCCTTCTTGGTGGCTATCACGTCAGCCAGAAGGATGGGAGAACTCCAGGTGCTCTGCATTGAGTCTCCTTACCTGGTCTTCCACAGGGACAAGGTTGTCCTGCGCCCCCAACCGAAATTCCTTCCGAAGGTGGTGTCGGAGTTTCACCTTAACCAGGTGTTGACTCTGCCGGTGTTCTACCCCGATCACACCTCGGAGGCCGAATACAGGCTCCCTACTTTGGACCCTAGAAGGGTTCTCGCTTAGTATAAGGAGCGCACGGCTGAAATTCGGGGAGAGGTTCGCCAGCTGTTTGTCACCTACGCTGAAGCCGCACCTGGCAGACCTGCAGCCAAGCGGACGATAGGCAGGCGGGTCACCTCCTGCATAGATCTCTGCTATAAGTTGGCGGGCATGGAGCCTCCCAGAGGGTTAAGAGCTCATTCTACCCGCCATACTGCTGCATCGGTGGCTGCTTCCAGGGACGTCCCTATCCAGGAAATCTGCAGGGCTGCTACCTGGAAGTCAGCACACACCTTTATTACCCATTACCACATCGACCTTGAGTCACGCCGGGATGCTGGTTTTGGGGCCTCGGTTCTCCAGTCTTTATTCCCTAAGTAGGGGGTGTGTGCCTTGCCTCCCTCCTCCCGGAGAACTGCTAGGAGTCTGCCAATAAGTGTGGATGAACAACATATCCATGTCCCTAGAAATACAGGTTACTCACCTGTAACAGGAGTTCTAGGAATGGTATATGTTGTTCATCCACAAACCACCTGACCTCCCCGGCTTCGACACACAACCTGAGCTTCCAGCGGGCCAGATCTGGTGTCATGGGGCGGAGCCGAGAGTTTTACCACCCGGGTGGGTAGGAGGAGCCAGCTTGAAGACCTTCCGGCAAGATTTAAAGCGGCAAGGAACCTGCCAATAAGTGTGGATGAACAACATATACCATTCCTAGAACTCCTGTTACAGGTGAGTAACCTGTATTTACAGTGCTGCACTCAAACCTCCTTGGCCAGACTGGACCCCCCCTTTCACTACTTTGCCTTCAGTGTCTCACCCCCTGCCCACCATTTCTCCCTCTATCTCAACCTTGCACTTCCCTCTCGATTCTTGTTAGTTCCACCACTGCACCTACATTTTTGCTAAGTACTGCATCTCCACAATTCCGTTCTACTTTTCTGATCTCCTTAATCTTTTTCTTCTGCCATCCTCCAACATACTCAGCTTCTCAGATGCCCAGTTTTTCATCCCTCAGTACAAAACTTGTGTTGGTCAGTCACTTTCTCTACCCACCTCCCAAATCTCTGGAAGAGTCTCCCATCTCCCTGTAAATTCCTTCTCCTTCATCCCCACCCTGAAGGCTCTTCTCAGTGCTCATTTTTCTTCCTCTTGCTCCTATAACTAGTTTATTTTTGTCCCCTACTGTCACCTAGTATTTATCTTTCTTTTTTCTTTTCTCTTCATCTCATATTTTCACTGCTCTCTTTTCTCTCATCTTTACACCTCCCCCTTCCCTTGTCTTTACTAAATTGTCCCTTATCTTGATTTTTAATTTTGTTAAAAAAAAATTCTGCTAGCCACACTGCACCTTATTGTTATTTATTAATTAATTAATGTATTTATTTATTGAAAAGTTTCACCAGGAAGGCACACTGAGTGACAAGTTGCTTGTCTCCTGGTGCGACCTTGGTGGAGGGGGGGTACATTAGGAATGAGATTAAACATTCAAGTTGTAAGTTCAACATTAACATACAGTTGTAAGGTAGATGTTACAAACAGTGTTACAACAGTGTTACACATGATAGGTAAAAACAGTGGCTAATAGTAAGTGCTTGGTTAATAAGTAACAAATGCTTATGTGAAAGTAAAGGGGAAAGAGAGGCAGTGGTGAGGTGTGTGGGGAGGGGGAAGAGTTGTGTCCCTGGAGACCACTTCAGGATGTGAGGATCCTGTACTGCACTGACCAGAGAGAAGGGGATAAGGGAGTGTCCCTGAGAGACCCTTTCAGGATGGTGGGGGAAGGGAGTAGATGAGAGATACAAGCCCCTTTGGGGGGGTTGGGGAGGGGCACATGGAGACCATTTGGGGCCCTCTTATGTTCTGTGAGAGATCAAGGTAGGCCAGTAAGGGGGAGCAATTTGGGGAAAGGGGAGGAGAGCTAGGAATTTGGGTGGGTGTGCACAGGGTAAAATAAAGGTGATGGTAGAAGGGTGCAGTTTGTCCAGGGCTTAGAGGAGGAAGTTAGGGAGGGACATGGCAGGAGCAGCTAGGAGCAAGGTAGTTATTGAGGGCAGAGCTGATGGAGTAGGCAGAGGATGAGTGGCAGATCTGAGGGGGAGGGAATTCCAGATTTTTGGGAGGCGGTGAGAGAAACCGGATTGGCTGATTTGGTTGGATCTGCGGGGGACTACCAGGGTGCGAGAGTCGGTTGATCTAAGGGAATGCGAGGGTGTGGGGGGTGCTATAAAGGAGGAGGAGGTGAGGTAGGAAGGGAGCTCACCCAACCAGTGCTTGGAGATGAATTTAACACAGTGGGAGGACCGCCTATTTGCAAGAGAGGGGAAGGATAGGGCACGATAAAGATCACAGTGGTAGGTGTGAGGGGGGCATCCAAGGCAAAGTGGCAGAAGGAATTGAAGAGGGTGTCCAGTCTGACCAGGGAGGACTTAGGGGCAGCACCATAGACTATGTCATAGTAGTCAAAAATGGGCAGTGTCATCTTCTGGACAAGTTCATGAATAGCAGTAAGAGGGATGCAACTACAGTTTCTGAACAGGGCACCAAGCTTGGGGCATAGTTTTCTTCTGAATGGCATCAACATGTCCAGAGAAGTTTAGGTGTTGGTCCAACCAAACACCTAAGTACCTGAAGGAGAGTGTGTCCTCAAGTAAAGTCCCATCAAGGGTATGAAAAATGGGTAGGGATCACTTATATCCTGCCTTACAATGTTACTAATTGTTGTATGTGCAGGGTGACACTCCCAGCTGTCTAGGGGTATCATAGATGTTACAATCACGTGGGAGGGGTCCCACACCAGAAAACAGAAAGTCCACTTACTTGACCTCTTGAGCCTGATGTTAGTTCTGAGGCTCCACTGGCACACGGTAGAGCTAATGAGGCTGTGGATAAAAGGGGTTAGCAGAACTTGGAAGCAAAACATGCAAATGTCCAAACGGGATATTTTAAACAAAACAGGATCCTTTATTTTTTACAGCTTGAGCTCAGTAAAAGATGACACTTTTATCTAGCTGGCAAAGTCCATTTTCTCCACATCAGCACAGATGGACATTATCCATTCACACTTCTGGGCTGGCTTCAACCCTGGTGGGTTACTTTAATTTCAGTGCTGCACAGATCTGAGGACTCAATAGACTCACAGAGTCCCCCACCTCTGCAGCTTGAGAAGGAAACCCATGGGCTTCTTCAAGCCCATTTTTGGCATTTACTAGCCACATGGCTACTTCACAGTTTCACTGACTGGCAGCAACTCCATCCTGTGACAGATTTCAGGTATCCACTCTGTCATCCCACAGAGCATATCCTTTTTTTCACTTTTCAACACTCTTTATCTCTGAGACCACAAACACCTGTGCCCACCTGGGCGTAGCTGAGGTGCAAATGGGTTCCACATATCTTCTAAATTCGGGCACTCCGGCCAACACTGAACTCTTTTTCTGAGGTCAGTTCCTGTTGGCTGACAGGAATCTGCATCATGTCAGATGCTGTCCCTCTCTTGATGAGTGAGGGCACTGGGGAGTGCCAGCCAGTCACTTCACATTTACTAAAGCTTGGGTCAGCCATACAGCGTTAGGGCTTCCATCTGCGATGCTGACATCTCAGGTTCAGGAACAGACCTGAAAGTTGAAGGGCCAGCAGCATCTGAGGAACTGCTGTCCTCTGATGGGAGAGGGATTGAGTGGCTGGCGCATGACTGACCTGTGACGGAAGGCAACTGGTGGAAAATCAGGCCATGCAGAACGCCATCCGCCTCGTGCCGTAAGTCCCGCACCACTGTCTGTGGCACTACTGGGGACATATACTGGTGTCTGACGGGAGGGTGAGCCCCCTCCTGGAGGCCCTGCCCTAGGGGGTAAGCCAGCATGAAATGGGATGGAAGCATTTGGGGCCATATACTGACTTCCAGTGGGTGGTTGGGCTCCCTACCATGGCCCCACTGTGGGGAGTAAGCCAGAGCATATCTCCGGTTGGGTAGATTCACGGAGGGTGGGCGATGGGGCTGGATGTGGGGCCGGGTTGATGGTGGCCGGTCTTCAGGGTTGGAAAAGTACAGCAAATTAAAAAAAAAATAATAATAAAGCTTAAACATCACCTCAGATCCTTTGCCCAGAGAACTTTCTGGCTTCACCTTCCTCACAGACCTCTAAATTTTTCTTCAGACAGATTTTCCTCCTACTGGAGAGGGGCACCCCCTTTCAGAGGCTGTAGAAGACAGCCGCCACCACGATTGGGCACTTTTTCTCACTGCCAGGCTCTATAGAGAAACTAACAGCATAGTTGGAGCTGGCACTGTGTGCCAATGGTTCCTTCCCACCAACTCTGACTCAGCAATCTCTGCCCTTCAGCAGAGAACACTGATTCCTTCCCTTTGGAATGCCAGGGCAGACCAACTGACCCAGTCCTCTGAGTGCATTGAAACTGTCAACGCCTTAGAGGTCGATAGACACTCTTAAAGGGTTATTAATGTAGCTCCTAAGGGGGGGAGGCTACATATATATGTTGTCATATTTGAGAATATTGCTAATGTATATACTGTATTTACTGTGACAAATTGTCACGTGCATGGAGGTAAACAGACAAGCTTTTTCCCCAATGTAGTTTAGGTAAACAGTGTTCGGATTTTATTTGTTCTTTGCCCCCATCCTTTTGGTTCTGAACAGATGGGGGATCCAGGGGAAATCATTTGTCTTTTTTTTGGTTCCCAGACTAGAAGAGTGATTAGTGACACTCAGGGGATGAGCAAAGAAGACAGATCAATAGGAGTGAGCCCATCATAACATTTTGGGAAGAAGATGTTTAGATTAGCATCCATCTGAAACTTAAGTTTACACCTCTGCTGGGATGAGGGGATAATAAAGACAGAGGAGCAGAGAGAGAACATCAGTCACAGAGATGCTCAGTCTGACTATGAGAAACAGTTAAGATTCAGGATTCTGTGCTGTTAACACCTTTCAGTACAGAGCATTTCTTTTACATTCTTCATGGCCACCATGGGAATCACAGATGGGGAGGGAGTTGGGGCAGCTGCAATCTAGAGGGCTAGCTGCACACTTTGGCAGACATTGATGGACCGGGTGGTCTGTTTCTGCTGGCAGATTCGTATGTTCATCTGTTCTTACTGGAACCAATTTCTGTAAATAATAAGACACATTATTTTACAACAATATATTATATGTATGGACTGAATTCGATACTGCAGACAGTGATATCACTTACTGAAGACATGACTATCAATGACAGGCTGGTATTTCCAGAGGAGAGTAGTTCTGAGACAGCATCAGGCAGCCTTATGCCGGTGAGCCATACCCCGGAGGATGCATGCAAAAAGTGGCAAGTAGGCAACAGGCCAGAGAAGATGGGCTGTAAAGCCATTCCCCGGTAAAGTAATCCCAGTAGTGGCAGCAAGCAAGTTTTGTGCAAAACACTTTAGAGTGAACATGGCCATTACATATTGGTGGAATAGCTCCTGGGGTTCGTCACTGTGTGAGAGCAGTAAACGGAGTCAAGCCAGTTACAAGAGAACTTGTTTTCAAAGCAGCACAAAAATAAGAGCAGAGGGCAGTGTTTACACTGCAGAAGTTGTTTGAAAGAAGTGATGCCTAAAGGAGTACTCACAGCAGACTTGGTACAGGTGCTGATAGAAGCTGACCAAGTAGGAACAGGGACTGAGAATGGCAAATCGTCTGTCCCAGAGACAGGGCCAGGAGTTGAGGAGAGATTGCACCAGTTGGCACCGGAGAGGCAGGAGCAGACAACAAGAGGAAGTCTGCATAATGGATTGCAGAAACAGTGTTACCAAAGAGGCTGAAATTATAACAGCATTTTTTTAACTGGAGAAAGTAAACATGGATGAGAGGAAAAGGGGGATGGAGATGGGCATAAAGCAACTGGAATTGGCAGAAAAGGTGACAGAGTGTCAGCATCAGTTGAAACTTGCAAAGCTGATGATGCCAAATGTGGTGAATAGTGGCACAAATAAGTTATTCTCGAGTCCTGTAGGCACTAAATGTATAAATAGCTAGCACTGCTTTAAGAAGATAGGGAATTGTTTTTACTTAGTTAACTGCCCTTCTGTTATCCTTTCCATGCCAGTTATGTATTCTGATATGCTTTGACCAGGTTCTGATAAATAAATCACCCTGTCATCCCACCTACCTACCTTGGTCTCTACTACATACGTTGCACTTATGCGCCCCCTTCCCTTCACATTACCTACCTCCCTTCACCTTACCTACCTTCCTACCTTGAATTTGTTAAAATATGCTTGATTATTTAAAATGTTATGTATATGTCTCTTTCTTACCATTATAAACAAATGCAAACAAATGTATATAACTGTTGTAACTTGTGTTTAAATTTTTGTATTGTCTCATTCAAAATTGTACCTGTTTATTTATTTAAATTTTAGTAACCGGGTGAGCCTGCTGAGACATTACAGTCCCTTTTTCAGGGGCGATGGGGCGACCTGGAAAGTGCAGAACATAGACAATGATATGGCAGTAGCAGTGGAAACATTTACAGCATTCATTGATTTACAAAAATTCATTGTTTACAGAAACATTCACAGATTGAACATTTACAACATTCATTGATTTACTAAAATTCGTTTACAGAAACATTCAGAGATTGAACATTTACACATTTCAAAGACATAGCAGTTACAGTGGTTATATTTACATCATGCACAGATCTACAAAATGCACCATTTACAGATACACTTACATTAAATATGTACATAAATAGGAGGGGTCAGGGAGTGGGGATTCTTAAACATATGAGGATCATATGTTGTATTTCCACTGTCATTGTATTGTACCTGTGTATCCTCACCATCCCCTTCAGGACCTCCTTGTAAATGAGCGTACTCAATGAAGCTTTCCTGTGAATAAACTTGAACTTGAAATAATATAGCTTTGGAGTTCCCACCACAGCAGCTATTGCTCTTTCTTTTCATATTTCTAAGACTTGATATCAGTTGCACCATTCCATGCTATTCACACAATGACCTGGAATGGTGTTACTGATGTCATATAACGTTCATGCAGTACAAAATGAGAGAGCAGCAACTGCTGAGGAGAGAAAGGTCACAACATATCAGAATATTATGTAGATGCCAGCCCGCCAGCACAGCGGCAGGGTGTCTGCTTGTGGTGCCGACATACCAGGTTTGGTGACGGACTTGGGAGTCAAAAGGCTGGTGGGGAGGGAGGAGGATTGAGCATCCTGGGGACCGCTGTCCTTCTCCCGGGGGAGGGGGGGAAGAGTGTCTGGCACTTTGTGGACCCCTGGCAGAGTGGGGGTACCATTGCGGCCGGCACCGTCCTCTAAAGGGGGGGCGGGCGGACGCTGGACGTCATTGCACATCCTGCCCCTGGGGATTTCCACCTTCAGTACTCCCCCTCCCTCCATGATGCTTCGCGCTCCTCATCGGCTGTTTCCCGACCCTGCCGGTGACAGGTAGATGTGCATCAGCTGGCGCATCCCAGTCCCATGGCCCACCCTGGGGGCAAGCCAGGGGGCTCCGGTGGGGGATTCCTGCTGGAGACCCAACTTAAGGTCCACGGGTGTTGGGGTTGACTGGCAGCCCCATCCAGTAGGGGCAAGTCTTGGATCGGTCACCCCAGGTAAGTGCAGGGGGGGGGGTCAGTCAGATTTTGGGGCAGTGGGGGCTGAGCTTAAGGAGGTAGACACAAAAAAAGCATACTAAATTGCAAAAAAAAAGAATATTATATAGACAGTAACAGGAAAACAAAAGGGCATATAGAGATGTACAATTCTGTTTCCTAGTACCTTTAAAGAAAATGATAATGAAGGTAGGTTTCTAAGATCATTTGAAAAATTATGTAAGCAATATAAAACTTTGAAAGGACACCTGATCTACTTACCTTGTGCAGCTGCTCAAAGATAAAGCATTAGAAGCTTTGGTGCTCATATCAGTTATTCCTGAATGCAAAGAAGACAGTCTCCATGACCTTCAGCACTGGGCAGACTCTCTCGGCTCACATCCCCACCCATCTTCCACACCCTTGACAGGACTTTGCTCGAGAACACCTCCTCATTTTGCTATCTAGGGATCTGGTTTGACCAGAACCTCCAATTCTTTGGACACATCGATGCCATTCACAAAAAGTTGCATCTCAGACTGGGTGCCCTATATAAAAACCGTGGTTGTATCCCGCTGCCGGCTCACCATGCTGTGATCCAGAAAATGATACTCTCCATTTTTGACTATGGTGATGTAGTCTACTGTGCCACTCCCAATCTACCTTATCCAAGCTGGAGACTCTATTTCACTCCTTCTGCCGTTCTGCTCTTGACAGTCCTCCACACACCCATCATTGCAATCTCTACCAATCTCTCTTCCTCCCCTTCCTGGCTGACAGATGTCATGCACTGTGCCTCCTTCCTTGCCAAATTCTGGTTTCACTCTCTCCCTTCTTACCTCTCATCCTCTATCTCTCCCAAACCTTCTTCCTACCACTCTCTTAGAAACCAAGACTCACGAACCCTAAACCTTCCTCACAGATCTTCATCTGCAGGCCAATCAGCTTTTCCTTACCACTTCCCTAAAACATGGAGCTCCCTCCCCCAGCCTGTCCGGCACTCTGCCTCACCTAAAATCTTCTCCTCCCTCTTAAGGAACCTTTTCTCCCGTCTGTACTTGTGCCTTATCTAAACATACTAAATAAATACTACCTCATCTTATTTTTTGGCCCCTGGGTTGCACGTAAACTGTTAGCACTTATAAATGTTAAAAGTTAAATCACTCTGTGTTTTGTAATTCGTTGGAGTGAGTATGCTTGTTTTGTTGCTGTGTTCTCTAAGTTTTGCACTGTTTAATACTTTGCCTGAAGCTAACTCAGTATCTCCTTGTTTTCTGATGTACACTATATATCAAACTTTATACCCTCTATAAAATTTGAATTACTACATGTGTAAGTTTATACCGCATATGATGTTTATATCTGTTTGTATCCCTTCCCTTTATCTCTTTCCCCTCTCCCCCAGGACGCATCTGGAAATTAACTTTTGCTCAGTATGCCTTTCCTGGTAAAACATTTTAAATAAATAAAATAAAATAAGCTTATTTCAGGTAGCAAGCGGCGGCTGGAGGATGGTCCATTGGCTCCTTAATTTTGGGCCAAGTAAGGCCCCTTTGATCTTTAATTTTTACTGCAATGCTGTTGTTCCCAGAACCATCTTGTGATGGTGGAAGAAGACTCATGACCTGATGTAACCCTCTCATGTGCTGCAGGATGGTTTGGAAGGCCAACAACTTCCAGAGACAACAGTGCACGAAGCTGGGCCTTTTTTTTTTCAGATGGAGGTCCTTTGAGGAGGTATACCCTCTTTCTGTCCTGCCCTCAGTCTCTGACTTCAGTATCAAAAAAATGTACAAGTGCTAATCAGGTATTTGCTTTTCTCAATACTTTTGTTTTAGTTTCCTTTATGACAGCTGTGTCATGTTCTCTGTCTGAGTTTAAACTGTTGTTCTGAACTCTTATAGGAACTCCAGTATACCACTAATGTTCTGGATATTTCCTACAAGAATCTATTTACTGATGGGGATTTGAATATTTCTTAACATTTCTATATTTAAATAGGGAGGGCTTAGGAGGACTCTGTAGTGTGCCATTTCTAAACAGGTTGTAAACAATTTACAGTTTACTGTTACATGGTTAGACAAGGCCAGTTCTGACCACATGTGCTGTGGACATTAGTTTTTGACTTTCTTTACTACCATATCTGTGATCATGGTCTTGTCACACCGGCTCATCTGTTACAGTGATTGGGCTTATTATATTTTCTAGCCGTATGGATTTTATATTGTTTTCCAATATATGTACCAGATTGATTGTAAATGAAAAACACTACTGTATCGTGCATTACCTTGGTCAGATATGGACAGGTATTTCTATTGATTTTTGTAATCCTGGATGACATGTTTATGTTTTTCTTTTAAACTGAATAAAAATACATTCAAAAAAAGAAGTGTACATCAGGTTAAGAGATGATGAGGACTCTAGTTTATATGCAATGTTAAATAATTATATTCTATAAAAGTACCAGCTGACTCTAGAGAATTGTTGACAAGCCCCCCACCTGTGCCCACAACCTGCCACACTCTCACCCTTGGCTACTGTAGACCCCAACCATGGTTCACCCTGTACAGTGTTCTGCACCCATGCTTAGCTCTCTGCAGTGGGGGCATGCTACAGACACTAAGGCCCTGTCCACACTACGCCTCTGTAACATTACAGAGTGCCCAAACCATTACTGCAACGGTTTGCGTTTACACCTGTAACGTCACAGAAGGCATTTTCATCACTGTTGTTGAAACCACATATAAGGTGGTTTCAACAATGGTTATGAGACCAGTTACGCCTCGGTAACATTACCGGCTGTAGTGTGGACACATGGTAATGGTCTCCTGCAGGGCCCCGTAGTGCAGTGCGAGTTGCATTCTGGGATCGGGTGCCACCGTAATGGTCGCCTGGCTCCTGTAGTGTGGACTGGCTGCACCGGTCCCGTAACGGACACCACCGCAGTGTAGACACACTGACTGCTCCCCGGCCATAACGGTTTGCATCCATTACCTTCCCTGAGCGGTGTAGTGTGGACGGGGCCTTAGACCCTTTGAGCCCAGTCTCCAGTCCCCCTGTATCAAGCCAAGACAGACTTCTTGAATCCCAGGTGGAGTGTGGGTTTGTCTTTTCAACTTTATCCATATCACTTCCTGTATCAGGAGGGATTCTGTTTCTCCAGTTAGTTATAATAGGATAGCGTGTTCCTTTAGAATGATACCTGCTTCAGAATTCCACAACAGTACAGTACCTTCTTTAAAAGGTTAAGATTGGCAAGAATTAAAACAAAAATGCTTATAGGAAAAAAGATGCAAAACAAGATGATTATACAGAAACAAAAAACTTGGCTTTCCCCATGTGAGGTACTATCTTAGATAAAAAATAAATGACATCTTTCAGGAGACTACTACATGGATGAATCCTATGCCTTTTTCAGATTCTGAAGAAATTAGAGTTCTCCACCATCTCTCTCAAATTCTGCCAGTTTGTACAGTTAGAGGAAGGTCTCCTCTCTGCTCAGACTCTGGGCCTTTTAAACCTAATTTTGGCTCTGACTGATTACATATCTGTTTTCTCAATCATATAGTTAAATTGGTTCTTAAAAGTAACCATTAAGATTGCATTTAGTAAGCAAACAAAGATAACTGGACCATTTGTTTCTGAACAGAAATCCAGCTTAATAGCGTTTGCAATATGGTATCATAAAATACTCAAGAACAAAGGTCTTTGCTTTCTGAGCAGTGTGTAAGAAATAAGATATAGATAGACTATTTGTTTCTAGGCAGATCCCTAGCCGAGTAGTGTTTACAGTTTATCATAAATTACACAAGAACAAAGGTCTTTGCTTTTTAAACAGTGGGTAGTTATGCTGGCAGTTAACATTTGGCCACCGTATATCCATGGAGTGCCAGCTGAGAAATCCTAGCTAGTCTGTAAGCATTTTTTTTTATCTCAGCCTGTTTCATAGTGCTGTGTACAGCAGGTGTTGTGAGGATGGTGATGTGCATGCAGCTTACTGTACATTTGTATGGTAGGCTTGCAGCCTACCAGCCTTCTCACTAGACTTCCAGTATCTATGCAGCCCTCCACAACACTGTCTGGGCAGCTGAGTAGAAAAGCATGTTGATTTCGTACTTAAGCTTTAAGATGTCCCAGGTTAGTTCTTGAGGGGGGTTGGTGGCAGTGTTATAGGTGTTTTCCTTCTGCTTGAGTTCATATTAAAGCTCTGCAACCCTAGCCTGCCTTTGCTTCTTGGCATATGCTGCCATGTATCTTATAATTCTTCCTTGAATATAAGCTTTAAAAACATCCCAAAGGATGGCTTGGGACATGTCAGGTGTATTATTTACATCAAAGTGTTTTTGGCTCTCCTTAGGTAGCCATGTACCTTTTTCTGCAAGAGAAAGTTGCTAAAGCGCCACCATGGTGTGGAGTTGGTGCTCATACCCAGGGATATGATTAGATAGATGCAGGCATGGTCCAAGATGATTATCAGTCCAATATGGGAGTCCTGGATTGTGGAGGACAATTAAGTGGGCGTAAGGAAGTACTCAGTTCTACTACTCATATTATGCCCGGCTGAATGGTGAGTAAAGTCCCTTCCCATGGGGTAGGTGGTCTCCATGTGTCTATGTTTGCAGGGTTTAGAAGAATGAGTGCCTGTGCAGTGTAGCTTGTCCATTAGGGGTCCCACACTTTGTTGAAGCCCATCCAGGATAAAGACGTCCACTGGCAATAAAATGTTAGGGCTTCTGACACCTACAGGAAGAAAGTAGTGGAATTGTCATTGGGGGCATATATATTCCCAATCATCATAATTTGGGAGTCAATTTGAAGCCTCATCAGCACCCATCTATCCTCTTTGCTCTGAGAGGAGCTGAGTATCTAATGTGTATGTAATAGAATGGCCATCTCCTGGCCTTGGAGGAGTAGGAGCAGCCCTCAACATGTCCCACTGAGTCCTGTTTAAGCTTTTGTGTTTCTGCAGGCCCGAGGTGGGGTTCTTTCTGTTTTAAATCAAGCTTTATGACCCCTGTTGCCACCTCCCACCTACTTGGCAATGGGGGTACATGGTAGAGCTGGCAGGCTGCTCTGGCCCCCCCTTGGAGGGGCTCAGTCTCGGGACCCCGTGTCTCTGTGCCCAACCCTCCCAGCCATCCCTCACAGGTTGCCCCCCCCGTGGCAGGGCTGAGGGTGAAGGGCGTCGACTTTCCCTCTCCCCCGGAGACCAACATCTAGACTCCGGGGAGGCTGGCACAGTGCTGTGGGACCGTCAAGCTCCATTTTGTTGCACATGTTTCTCCCTGCCCCATGCTGTGGTTGCTCACATGCGTGTGGAGGCATGCGCATGCAGCGACTTGCGGCACCCTCCCAACTGCACTATCTCTGTGCCTCCACCAGGGGGCAGCCTTGCAGCAGGCGGGGCTAGATCCCCACCCGGGAGGGGAGAGCTGCCTTATGGCTGCTCAGTCCATCTCCTGGCCTCCGCCCCCTCCCGCCGACCCCTGATGGACCAGACTCATTCCCGAACCCAAGTCACCTACGTGGTGCGAGTTGTGGCATCCAGCACCTCAATCCTCAGCACCACCCGGTCAAGAGGTGGGTTTGTTGCAGGAAGCAGAATATCATAGCATTCCTTGTTCAGTTGAGAGAGCACCCGTTTATGCTTGATGGGGGAGTGGAGGTCCTGGACATGCCAGAAGGTTACTTTCAGCATACCCAGTGAAGTACTACCTATTTCTTAACAGTATAAGGAGATGTGGGACTAAGGATTTTAGCATGTATAGGAAAAACAGAGCTGTAGGAGAGGTATAAAGCGAGCTGGGAGGAGGTATCCAGAATCTCATGAAAACACAGTAAACATTTTTTTATTCAAGTGGCATGTTACTTATGATAAAGAGTGTGATATCAGCAAAGGTTGGTTACTTAAATATCTATAATAGGACCTAGGTGAAACAAGATAGTAAATTGTAGTAATTTTTTTTTTTAATTATTATTCTTTATGCCTTCTCTCGGAGCTGGCAGGTGGCTATGGCCTCTCCCTTGGAGGGAACTCGTCTCTCGGGCAGGCTTTTCTCTGCACCCGCTCCCAACGGACATCCCTCATGGGTTGTCCCCCATGACAAGGCTGGTGGTGAGGGGCACCGGCCTCCCCCCACCCCCGGAAGCCAACATCTAGATTGCCGGTGGGGAGGCGTGGGTGCAGCCTGCCAGGTTCGAAGCCTTTTCCTGTTTTCTCTCCAGACCACACATGTGCAATGGGCTGGGCAACTGTCTCCACCTCTGCGAAGGCAGTCTTATGCCCTGTGCGTGGGTCTACCCCATTCTAGGATCATGCCTGTGCTGACCCCCAGCCACCGCTGGGCCTCAGTCTACAGCGTGATGCTGAGACCCACCCCACCCCTTGAGGAAGGAGAGCTGTCAGCGGACGCTCAGTCCTTCCTCGCTCCGGCCGAGCCCTGAGTGACCTGAGTCTGTTCCCAAACCTGGGTCGCCAGTGTAGCGTGAGGTAAGGTGTCCAGCCCCTCAGCCCTCTGCACCACCAGGCTGGCAATTGCAGTAAGTTTTTGAAGAATAAAACATTGTCTGGACCAGCACCAGGAAGGTACTCATCCAGTATCTGAGTTATCAATAAAAGTTACACAAGGGTAGCTTAACACTGGGTACAAAAAAAAGAACAGACTGTAAGGAGGGTCAGTAATAGCTTATGGGGCTTCGGAGAGAGGTACACATGTCCAAGAAGCAGCTGTTATTTTCAGAGCAGAATGCTGTGCATCCTGCGTCTGGGAAACCCCAGCCAGATATACCGGCAAGACCAGTGCCAAGAGGAGTCTTCCAGTCTCCGTAGATAGACCCGTAAGCTGCAGTGAAAAGGAAGGTGGGTGAGACAGAGAGAAAGGGAAGAGAAAAGATGCAGGTGGGGGAAGGGAGGGTGGGATTGTACTAGGGGAGGAGGATGAAGATGGACAGTCTCTTTTTTGAAGGTAGACAGATGGGGGTTGGGTTTCCCTCCTCCACTGTAAGAGGGGAAGGGAAGTATTCTGGAGTGGTACCTGTCATTCATTAGTGACTCAGTTGAGCCAGTTGATTTAGTGCTTACTTTCCAGGCTTGTAGAAACAAGATGGGAAGATGATGTTGCAGGCCAAACAGCTCACTATCAATGGATGTGAGGAATTATACTGGAGAGAGGGGGAGTTCCCACAATGGGCATTGTTCACCGGAAAAGAGGAGGAGGGGAGATCCATGTTAGCCTTGTACATTTAAGTTCAGTACCTAATTCATCTTTTTTGTATAGGTGGATCCTGGAGGAGGTACTAAAGCATGGGGGGAAGGGTACTGGCAGTCACAGCCAGTTTGCAAAAAGCATCAGCTATTAAGCGTTATTAAACATAACAACCCTTCAGTTTCTAGAAGTGATAACACAAACGTGTGTGTTCGGGAAAAAGTACAGGCTGGAGATACAGCTGTTACACTGTGAAACACAACCAGGAGCCCACTAATAATACCATGCAAGCCCCATTTTGGCAAGCCCCATTTTATAGCCAAGGCTTATGCCTTTGGTGTAAGGGAAAGTGAGGAGTCAAGCATGCAGTCATTCAGTCCCATACCTGGAAATATTACCACCGTTGTTTGTAGGTGCCGAATTGACAATGGGGAGGGGATAGTGTAACCCCCAGGTGGCGCTATCCCAAGGGCTACTACATCTGCCTGCTTGACTACTAACAGGTTGAGGAGCCTAGGTTCTATGGCGGGTACCTCCACCCAGAAGTCAGGATTTGCAGTGGTTGGTCTAGTTTGGTCACAGCCCTCTGGGACACTGAGACCCCCTTCTAATCCCTCTAATGGCCCACAGACTGATTTGCAGGTTCGTCTCTGAGGACCCCCTGAAAAATAAGGTTAAGCAGCATAAACAAACCAATACAGTGCTTGGCATGAAGATACTGACACTTCAGACAGTTTAAAGTTTAACAACAACAACAAATCTGATTTATTTAGGGAACAGTAACACGGGAAGGGGAAATCAGGTTAATTAGTGACATTAAATCACAGTACTGTGCTTGTGCACACATACAGGGTCTGAAAAGTCACACTCTGGGTACCCAGGTTGGGGGGGGGGGGCTAGCCAGGTCCGTTGCCTGGGGTTGGCTGGCAGGTGCAGATGGATAGGGCCCTGTAGAAGAAAATATATGCACAACACCCAATTGTAATCCGGAGCCTGATGGCTCAGTCCATGGAGCAAAGAAACGACAAGAATTAGATGACACACTTGTAATTGAAAACAGGCTGCAGGGGAATACCCTGATTTGTACTCACAATACCCAAGCTGAGAAACAGATGGTGGATGTTCTTCTGGATTGTCAGAAACAGCAGGGCATGGAGACAAGGTCCTTGTGACTGGACCCCACTGCAGTTTATAGCAAATGGATTTAGTTTGAGACAAGCTGGGGTTTGCTTCCAGCTTCAACGCACAGCACACAGCACAGGGGATTGGAAATAGCGATTCCCCACAAGCACTACGCACATTCATATGTAAAAGGAAAGTACTATACCAGGCAGGCTGCTCCTCGATCCCGATCGCAATTACTGTAAGATACCCGGGAGCACACACAGCAGCTTCAGTTCCTGACAGACCGAGCGCGATTCAGCAGTTTCTCCAGTCTTCTACAGGGTGAGCCTGGTTTATACTCTTCAGATCTCCATATTTCTCCTCACAAGTCAGAATCAGTCTGAACTGGCACTTACAACAACTGCAGGCTGAACCACAAGGCCTCACACTCGCTTCCCGCGTGAAACTATACACCGCAGAAGCACAGAGCTCCTTCTCTCTTCACAGTCACAACTGATCTGATCTTTCCAGTCACAGAGCAGGGCATTTCCTTTAGCTCCACACTATTCTGTTGGCTGATTCAGCTGTCACTCACAATAAGACTCCCTCTGTTGGTAGAAAAAGGCGCCAAGGTCAAAACTACATTTGCCAGAGTCACTGCCCATACAGTCCCCTTGTGGCTGGCTCAAAATTAAGAGTCCAAGTTCTGATTCATCCACAAGCTCCATTTTAGGGAACCCTTAACCCAATTGGCCCAGCACAGCAGTTTAGGTCCACAATGGAGGGGTAACACACACAGAGTCCCAGCTGCAAGAAAGGCAGGTTAGACAAACTGCATTTTACTTAACACTCTAACTGGTTTCAGGCAAAGACTTAAATCTTTCATTTAGGCTCCCTCTGCGCTCTTAGCGACTGCAGAAACGGAGCGATTTCTCAGCAGCTCAGGCAGGATTCGAGCATTAAATACACTGTCCCCCCATAAAAACTAATTAAGTCTGCAAGCAGACAGCTCTTAAAGAGATAGTACGTGGAGGCTCAAATAGAACTCACTTGGAACCACATTTAAACAGCTCAGACGCCAAACACCACCCAGACTTGGAGTATTCAGGCAAGCTCCTGGAAGACTTTTGGGAACCCCCATGTGCAGGGGGGTTACACCCTTCCTGTCCTGGAAAGCGTGGCATTTGCGTCAAGTAAGTACCCCCATAAGTTTCAGTACAACCATATACATTTACATCAGTATCACATTAGGCTTATACATATAATCATCAGTCAACATGTCACCTTACCAGAAACACATTTCTGAAACTTTTCAGTACATCACTTTGTACACAATATTATACACACATTGTACCATAACTCAGGTTATTACCTCCTGTACATGAACCCTGAAGAGAGTGGGCCCTTCCCTATCGGCTACCTTGGGGCTGGATGGGACAGAGGCAACATACCTGGAGGGCAACACAAGTAACTTGGAGTTAGCACTGATGTTCAATTTGGGCAATGAGCTCGGGGACACATACACTCCTTTATGGACAACATTGAGAGGCAAGTCCACAGGCCTCCCAAGGGAATCCTAACTGAGGTGCACCACAGGCTTTACAGCTTGACCAGTCTTTCAAGGGGGAACTGTTACAGTCTCTGCACTCTGAGCCTCATTTTCAGCATTGTTCTCACTTGTCAGGGGAGTCTCCATTGGGGTAGAGAGGCTAGAACTTGGGGCACTTTCAGCTCCAGGAGTTACAAACTCTGAGTCCACAACACTTGGCTCACATGGAGAGCGTTTGGACACTGGCAGTGGACCATCAGGGCACTCAAAATACTTTTCTTGTTCTGGTATATCACCAGTCTGTTCCAGTCCATCATTTTCCTCCTCTGAAAGCTCAAACAGTTCAACCATACACAATGATTCCATATCATTTGACTTGATGCTTTGCACTTCACTTTCTGGGAGCATTGGCTCCAGGGACAAAGCTGAGGGCTTAGACAGTCTAGAAGGCCCAGCTTCGTCTCCAGGATTGACTAGGGGATTGCCCCGAAACAACTGACTCAGTTCGTAAGAAGGGTAGTATTCAAAGCCACACTCGCTTTCCTCTGACATGGACTGACAGTCATGTTCAACTGGGACGTGTGGATGGGAACACTTTAACTCAGCTTCTGTAGATGCAGACTTTCTTGATTTTTTCTTAGCAGCAGCTCTAGTCACTGGTCCAGAGGGGGCATTTTTCTGGGGGCTCTGACTCAATCAAGATGTGTCCAATGGGCAGTAAATGATTTCTATGCATTGTTTTAACACCTTTTGAATTATTCTCGGGCCTTACTTTGTACACAGGCAGATCATCTTGTTTGCCCACTACAATGTGAGGGAGGTGGTGGCATCTGTCAGCAATCTTATGTTTGCCATGTAGTCCCAGGTTTATTAGCAATACCCGATCTCCCTCCTGGAGTTCCTGTGCTTTCACCTTTTTATCATACCTTTCTTTGTTGGTCAGATTTCTTTTGCCAGCCATGGTTTGAGCCAGTTGGTATGCATGATTTAGCTGGGCCTTTAACTTTTGCACATACTGTAAATAGTTGTCAGCTTGAACCCCATCAGGAGAGACTCCAAAACACACATCTACCGGCAGTCAAGCTTCTCTTCCAAACATCAGGCAGTAGGGGAAGAACTCAGTGGCATCACTTTTTGTGCAGTTGCAGGCATGTACCAGGGTGCTAATTTGTTGGCTCCATCTAGGCTTGTCCTTTGGGTGGAGGGTGCCTAGCATATCTAGCAAAGTGCGGTTGAAATGTTCAGGCTGTGGTCCCCCTTGGGGTGGTAAGGGGTGGCTCTGGACTTTCGCACTCCCCCCAGAGAAAGCATCTCTTTGATCAGATGACTCTCAAAGTCTCTCCCTTGATCAGAATGGATTCTTTGTGGAGCCCCATAGTGAACAAAAAAGTTTTCTGCAAGCACTTTTGCCACAGTGGATGCCTTCTGGTCCTTGGTGGGGAAAGCTTGGGCATATCTCGTAAAATGGTCAGTGACCACCAACATATTACTAATGTTTCTTTGATCTGACTCCAAACTCAGAAAATCAATACAGACCAGCTCCATGGGTGCACTGGTGGTGATGTTAACAAGGGGGGCAGCCCTCTGGGGCAAAGCTTTCCTCTGTAAGCAGTGACTACAAGTTCGAATGTGTTGCTCAACATCAGCCCCCATCTTAGGCCAATAGAATCTTTATCTCACCAAGTCAAGTGTTCTGTCTATACCAAGATGCCCCATGTGGTTGTGTAAGGACCTCAGTACTGAGTCTCGAAAGGCTGTGGGCAGCACTAGTTGTTTGTCTATTTGTCTCCCTCTGTCTACTGTTTCTCTGTATAACAGTCTATTGATCAGTTTCAACTTAGGACCTTCCTCGTATAACGATGCAGTTCTCAAATCTGTGGAGCGTAATTTGGACACATCTTTCCCTGCATAGAGGGCTTCTAAAGCTGATTTGATCATGGGATCTCGGGATTGAGCCCGCTGAATACTGTCAGGTCCAGCTGAGGCAGTACACCAATGTCTATTGCAGAAAAGTGGCAATAAGCAGCAGGTATGCAATTCTCAGAGGGTCCCAAACAATCCACCATACAGTTCACTGCATCCATGGATATTTGTTCCTCCCTGTCAAACTTCTGGCTGAGTGCTCGAATGTCAGGTTCTGAGAGTCTGACCCAGTCATTCCGGGGAGCAGGCCTCCGGGAGAGAGCATCAGCATCTATGTGGTTCAAGCCTGCTCTGTATTCAACAGCATAGTCGTATGTAGATAATGCAGAAAGCCACCTATGGCCAGTGGCATCCAACTTAGCTGAAGTCTGCACATAGGTCAAAGGATTATTGTCAGTTTTTACTAGTATCTTAGCCCCATACAAGTACTCGTGGAATTGGTCAACAATAGCCCACTTCAAAGCTAGGAATTCTAACTTATGTGCAGGATAGTTCTTTTCGGATGGGGTCAGGCTTCTGCTGGCAAAGACCACTGGTCTCAGGCCATTCTCGTGCTCTTGGTACAATACGGCCCCCAAGCCTAGCAGGCTAGCATCAGTGTACAAGACATAGGGCTTCTCTGGATCTGCATAGGCAAGGACAGGAGCATGGGTAAGTTGATTTATAATCTCATGAAAAGCAGCTTCACACTCAGGTGTCCATCTGGCCCCAAATACTTCATTGGGATGGAAATACACTCTCTCAGGCTCAGAAGAAACCGACCTCTTGTGTTTTTTGTGGGTAGGAGGGTAACCTTGAGTAAGATTAAGTAAAGGATGGATCACTCTTGAATAGTCCTTGATGAAACGGTGATAGTAGACACAGAATCCCAGGAATCTTTGCAGTTCTTTTAGATTGTGGGGCTGTGGCCAGGTGGTCAAGACCTCAGCTTTACTTGGGTCAGTTTCTATTCCTTCGGTGGAGACTACGTGTCCCACATACTTTACAGATGTTTGGAAGAATTGACATTTATCGATGGGCAGTTTTAGGTCAAAGTCTTCCAGTCGGTCCAACACCTTGAACAGTCTGCTCTTATGTTCCTCCAGTGAGCTGCCAAACACAATAACATCATCCAGGTACACCAGGCACTCTAATGAGTTCATGTCCCCCACTGCACGCTCCATCAGTCATTGAAAAGTGGCTGGGGCACCTGAAATCCCTTGAGGCATCCTCATGAATTCATAGAAGCCAAGCGGACAGATAAAGGCTGTCTTCTCATGGTCTTCCGGGGCCATTGGGATCTGGTAGTACCCACTGCGAAGATCCAGCATGGAGAACCACTTGCTACCATTCAGGCGGTCTAAAGCATCCTGGATGCGGGGCATTGTATACTGATCAGGGATAGTCCACCGGTTCAAGGTGCGATAATCCACACACATCCTTACTGTCCCATTCTTTTTTCTCACTACCACAATAGGTGAAGCATATGGGCTTCTGGATTCTTGTATTACACCAGCAGCAAGCATCTCTTGCAGATGCCGTGTCACATCATCTATGTCAGCAGGTGCCAGGCGTTGAGACCTCTCATGAAATGGCCTTTCATCATGCAGCCAGATGTGGTGCTTAGCTCCTTGCACACATCCTACGTCCCATTCTTTGAAAGAAAACACCTGGTCTCTCTGGGCAAGCTTTCTACGGATTCTCATCTTCCATTCGGCTGGCAATCGGGAGTCACCAAAATGAAACAAGTCGGGCGTCACTCTGTCATTCTCCCCCGAACACTTGTTACTAGGCAACACTGCAGTATCTGCACAATGCACATTAGCCAGGGTGCAACCTCTATTTACTCGAATCTCTCGATCAGGCACATTATGAACTTGGACCATTACCCATCTGGCATAAGCATGGGATCTGGCAGGCAAAATACTTGGCTTGCCCAGCAGTCCCTCTGGCAATTTCCCATCACCTGGAGCATCCAGCATGAGGATTTTACTCTTGACATCCTTTCTGATACGGACCTCTCCCTGTAAGGTACACTGGGCATTTGGCGCCAGGATCAGAGACTCAGGATCCTTTTTCCAGACAATTCCAACCGGTTCCTCTGGTTCCACTTTGTCAGCATCTCTCTGGGCATCAGAAGCCTTTTTGATCAATGCAGGAATTCTTAAAGCTCTACCAGTCTGTGACCCCTGTTTCTCATAACACAATTGCACCAACCATCCAAACATAGGTGCATTCATCCCAATTAGTAGAGGAACCCCATCATACAGTCCAGTAGGGGGACACACTAAGGCCAGGGTCTCTACTTGCTCTGCCATTCCAGCCACGGAGGTGGGGAAAGACAACCAAATTCGGATATACCCAGGGTAGGGGTAAGCCTTTTCACTTAACCCCCATACATGCAGTCCTTCCAATGGTTGTAAATGTACATCTGACAAATGCTTCTGATATTAATCCTGGAACATAATTGTCACTTGGGAGCCACTGTCTAACACAGCTCTTGTAGACACTCCATTCACCTTTACAGTAGTCCCCATGGAAGGACCCACTATTCTGGACCAGTCTGGAAAGGCGGTAGTGGGGGCCTAGGCAACTGACCTTGCCACAAAGGGATGTGAGTTAGCATTTTTGGGATCCTCACTGGGATCATTTCATGCACTTCTTAACCACTGATTTGTTCTCCAAAGCTCTCCTTGTAGCTTATATACAACTTTGTCTGTGTCTTTTGGGGACCGGCATTCTCTCTTTATGTACCCATCCTTCCCACAATGATAGCAAAATATACTTTCTGGAGTTTGAGCTGGCCGAGGCGTCACACTGGGAGCCAGGACAGGGGTACTACTAACTGGACACCTTGGTGTCATCTCTGTCTGTGGTGTGATAAGCATTTGGAGGCATCTCATCAATTTCCCCACTTCCATGGTCAAGACATCGAGTTTTGAGCTGTCGTCAGCAGGAGGTGCCTGGGTGGGTACTCCCACCCCCATAGCAGATGCAGTTGGATATAGGTCTGGGCCTGTACTTGCCGGCGTGGCCTTCATATAGAGAGTGTTTTTGAATTCCCTGATCTCTCTCAGCGGTTCACCCCATGGTGCCATACCCTCATTGGTCCCCACTTCACAATGACCTTCCGATGCTGTGATCACTTGGGCTGCACTCACCCCAGAATTAGAATCCCCCTCCTCATCTTCAACCTCCTGAAGTTCTTTTATTAAGTCACAATAGTCCAGTGGGTCACCCCTTCTGTCTGGGAACCTTAATTGAAGGAGCTGCAATTTAGAATGCTTTGCATGCTGTAGTAGGTGCTCCAACCTTACACGGTTTAAGCCACTGGCGGCTACCCCGCCTTTTCGGTAAGCCTACTGCAGAGCTCTTTCCAGACGAGTAACATATGCAGAAAAACTTTCCCCTGTCCACTGTTTTGTACCTTTAAATTTCCACATCAAGCTCTCCCCTGACTCAGTGCTCCCAAATTTGTCTTCAAGCACAGATAGGTACTTCTGGGCAGATGCATCAGGATTTGTGGACCTCAAAAATTTAATGGCCTCTAGGGCAGGACCCCTCAGACTTTCTATGATTCTTTTTCATTTCTCAGACTCCACACACTGCCATTCAGGTATCGGGGGGCCACACAATCTATCCAGGTGTCCCAATCATTCTCCCCCTGTGGGGTGGGGAGGGTGCCAGAGAAGATCCTCAACCTTTGGTAAGATTTGTGACTAATGGCAGGTGCAGAAATAGGAGCCTGCATTGGTTCAGCCACCATAATGGGTATTGGAGTGGGAGAGGGTGTTGGGGGAGGAACACCCCCAGGTGGCAAGAATAGTTTCTACAAGTCCTCCATAGTTTTCCCTTCCTCCAGCAACAATTTAGCAAATTTCTCCTCAAAAGTTTCAGATAGTGGGGGGCTCATCTCCCCCCCACCGGGTCTCTACTGTCCTTAATTATCACTCTCCAGGCAGTGAGGGCTCCCTCTGGGGTAATAGTCTGTGACACTTTGGAGCTATCTGTGGGGTCCTTATACTCTGCTAGGGCCATGAAAGTGTGGGTGAGCAGATCAGCATGTCGACCCACCACCACAGGGTTTTGTAAACCTTCCACCTTGGAAAGTACTCCCTGTACAGTGTCCGTATTGATACCCGGGGGATGTCCAGGATAAGCATAGCATTTTGGGGTCGCTCTCCTCCCCAGTACACCACTCCATCAACCGGTGCACAGCCACTTCTGTCAGGGTACCCATTTATTTTTTTCAACAGTGGTTCGTAAGTGTGGCCACTAGACACAAAATCCCAGTGGTGAGCCTCCAAGATGTAACCCCCAGGTGGCGCTATCCCAAGGGCTACTACTCCTGCCTGCTTGACTACTGACAGGTTGAGGGGCCTAGGTTCTATGGCGGGTGCCTCCACCCAAAGGTCAGGGTTTGTAATGGTTGGTCTAGTTTGGTCACAGCCCTCTGGGACACTGAGACCCCCTTCTAATCCCTCTAATGGCCCACACGATGCACAGGAGTTACAGTACCAATACCCCACATGTACACACTGTTCATTCATAAGGTACCACTTACCCTCGAGACTGATTCGCAGGTTCGTCTCTGAGGACCCCCTGAAAAATAAGGTTAAGCAGCATACACAAACCAATACAGTGCTTGGCATGAATGTACTGACACGTCAGACAGTTTAAAGTTTAACAACAACAACAAATCTGATTTATTTAGGGAACAGTAACACAGGAGGGGGAAATCAGGTTAATTAGTGGCATTAAATCACAGTACTGTGCACACATACAGAGTCTGAAAAGTCACACTCTGGGTACCCAGGTTGGGGGGGTGAGGCTAGCCAGGTTCGTTCCCGGGGTTGGCCAGCAGGTGTAGATGGATAGGGCCCTGTAGAAGAAAATATATGCACAACACCCAGTTGTAATCCGGAGCCTGATGGCTCAGTCCATGAAGCAAAGAAACAACAAGAATTAGATGACACACTTGTGATTGAAAACAGACTGCAGGGGAATACCCTGATTTGTACTCACAATACCCAAGCTGAGAACAGGATGGCGGATGTTCTTCTGGATTTGTCAGAAACAGCAGGGCATGGAGACAAGTTCCTTGTGACTGGACCCCACTGCAGTTTATAGCAAATGGATTTAGTTTGAGACAAGCTGGGGTTTGCTTCCAGCTTCAACACACAGCACACAGCACAGGGGATTGGAAATAGCGATTCCCCACAAGCACTACGCATATTCATATGTTAAAGGAAAGTACTATACCAGGCAGGCTGCTCGTCAATCTCGATCGCAATTACTGCAAGATACCCGGGAGCACACACAGCAGCTTCAGTTCCTGACAGACCGAGCGCGATTCAGCAGTTTCTCCAGTCTTCTACAGGGTGAGCCTGGTTTATACTCTTCAGATCTCCTTCTTTCTCCTCACAAGCCAGAATCAGTCCGAACTGGCGCTTACAACGGCTGCAGGCTGAACCACAAGGCCTCACACGCGCTTCCCGCGCGAAACTATACACCGCAAAAGCACAGAGTTCCTTCTGTCTTCACAGTCACAACTGATCTGATCTTTCCAGTGACAGAGCAGGGCATTCCCTTTAGCGCCACACTATTCTGTTGGCTGATTCAGCTGTCACTCACAATAAGACTCCCTCTGTTGGTAAAAAAAGGCGCCAAGGTCAAAACTACATTTGCCAGAGTCACTGCCCATACAATCCCCTTGTGGCTGGCTCAAAATTAAGAGTCTAAGTTCTGATTCGTCCACAGGCTCCATTTTAGGGAACCCTTAACTCAATTGGCCCAGCACAGCAGTTTAGGTCCAAAATGGAGGGGTAATACACACAGAGTCCCAGCTGCAAGAAAGGCAGGTTGGACAAATTGCATTTTACTTAACACTCTAACTGGTTTCAGGCAAAGACTTAAATCTTTCATTTAGGCTCCCTCTGCGCTCTTAGCGACTGCAGAAACAGAGCGATTTCTCCGCAGCTTGGGTGGGATTCGAAGATTAAATACACCGTCCCCCCATACAAACTAATTAAGTCTGCAAGCAGACAAATCTTAAAGAGACAGTATGCGGAGGCTCAAATAGCACTCACTTGGAACCACATTTAAACAGCTCAGACGCCAAACGCCGCCCAGACTTGAATCATTCAGGCAAGCTCCTGGAAGACTTCTGGGAACCCCTATTTGTAGGGGGTTACACTAGTATGTGTGGTTATGTCCTAGCACATCTGGTAGGATGCAGAGGGTCAAGGTGAATAAATTGCTGCAGTATAGCTGATTACCATGTGACTAAAATGGTGCCATGACTGAGCTACTCACTGTGTGGGACAGTGATATCTAGGAGGCTTACAGCGGTCAATCCTTTCAGTGTGCATCACACAAGGCACACTCGGTCTGCCTCAAGAAGAGGGCCATGGTAGTGTCCAGGAATCGAGGTGGGGGGTGGAAGCAACTGAGTCACAACCAGTTTGTAATAAAGACATGCACTTTGAGTTAACTCAACAGTAAATGGGTGAAAAAAAAAAGGAAAATGGAATAATTCTGCTCTCTCAGCAGTTAACAGTTTATAGAGAGGAATGAAATTCAGGTACCTATTGCCTATGCCCCCTTCCCCCGTGTCCCACGCAAGCTGTCTGGGGGACCTCTGAATTCAAAGTGGGGGGAGAGGGAAAGGGGAAATTGTTTAACCAGGAAAGGCACAGTAAGCCAGAGCTTGTTTCCAGGTGTGGCCTGGGAGCACAAGGAAGTTAAGTGACTTGCTCAGGGTCACACAGTATGCAAGTGGAAGCTGTGGGATTCAAACCCAGGTCTGGTCTGCTGGATGTCACCAGATTTGCAGCTCAGAGCCTTAGACCACTGCGCTATACTGCCTCAGTATGGCCAGATTAAGGCATAGGCAAGTTAGGCACTAGCCTTGGGCCCCTCACCAGCCAGTAGGCCCCCCCAGCAATCCCCTAACTATATTTACTACAACCCCATTTCTTTGTGCTGAATTTTTTTGTAATGAGCTTGACTTCTGAATAAGATGAACAAGGCAGAAGCTGAACTGTGATGGAAATCTCACCTCCCTGATTAGGTGTTAAATACAGCTGATGACCTCAGGGGGCTGGAACCAGATTAACTTTTAAGGTGTAAACGGGCCCTATTCCTTTGCTTTGTCTGCTTGACTGTGAAGTTCACCTCCCTGATTGGGTGTTAATTACAGGTGATAGCTATGTGGTGCTCCAGCCAGACTGAATTTTTATGTGAAAATAGGACATTTTCCTTTGCTTTGTCTCCCACTCCTCTGGAATCCCAAGTGCGAAGAAGTAGCTAGAAAGATCTTTGCCCACCCACCTCCATTTGGTGTTCCTGATAGGGAGAATAACTGGTGATGCAAATCTTGAATGGGGACCCCTTGCAGTAGTTTGTCCACTACTTTCTCATCTTTTGTGCATTTGAGGGGGTGCCCTATCATTCATACTGGAAGGATCAGACAGCCAGTAGAGCCATCTTATTGGAGAGCTTGCTCCAAGTTCCAGATGCCTCTCATTAGCACATGGATGTTCTGTGGCATTCCATAGTCCTGGATCATGATATGCAGACAGAGGTTGTGGTTCACAAATCCAAGTGCTCTGAGTCTACATGTTTTCCAGGTTCTTTGCTTGAAGCTGTAACTACTATGCTATACAATACTGCCTAATGTTTTAATTAATTTTTACACTCCTTGATTGGAATTGGATTATCACTGTTAAATGCAAGTCTCCTATCAGTGAAAATTAGTAGCAGAGTTCACAGAATCACAGAAGGTGATGGTAGAAAAGGACAATATGGTCCATCTAGTCTGCCCCTTGCCCCCCTTGTCTACCCTAACTAAGCCCCATGTGTCTGTCCCAAGCGGGCTTAAATACCTCTACAGTCTCTGAATTCACAGCCTCCTCTGGAAGCCCATTCCAGTTCTCCACCACCCTCTCCATAAGTGCCGGAACAGGGGGGCTGTTAGGGCCATGGCCCTACCACTTTCATAAGTGGCCCTTTCACTTTTTGCTATCATGGTAATATATTTAATAGGGGAAAATGTACCCCTTACGTGCTTGGCCCTACCAATTTTCAAACTGTTCCGGCACCACTGACCCGTTCCATGAAAAATTGACTTCTCACTTTGCTCTTGAAGTGCCCCCTGGAGTTTCAGTCTGTGCTCCCTTGTTATGTTCCCTTCCTTCCTTCATGTGGAACAACTTCCCTGTGCCTCCCTTATTCATCCATTTGGTATATTTAAAGGTCTCAATCATGTCCCCCCCGGTCTTCAATATATATAGCCCCAACTCCTTGCACCTCTGTTCATATGACTTGCCCTCCATCCTCTGCACCATCATGGTCACCCTCCGTTGGACCCTTTTGATTGAGTCTATATCTTTGCGCAGGTAAGAACTCCAAAACTGGACACTGTATTCGAGGTGTGGCCTTATGAGGGCCTGATAAAGGGGTACCAGGACCTCCCCATGCCTGCTGCTGATCCCCCTGCTGATACCTGCCAGCATCCCATACACCCTCCCCACCGCCCTCGAGCATTGCTTCCCTACCTTGAGGTTGCTGGAGACAACTACCCCCAGATCCCTCTCGTCCTTGACATCTTGACTCTCTCCCCACCCAACATATACTCAACCTTTAGGTTCCTGTGCCCCAGGTGCATAGCAGCACACTTCTTGATGTTGAATTTTAGCTGTAAGGTCTCTGCCCACTCCTCCAGTGATCTCATATCCCTTCTCATGTCCTCCATCCCCACAGGGTAGTCAGCTCTATTACAGATTTTTGTATCATCTGCAAAGAGCACCACCCTCCCTGACAGTCTGTCCACAATGTCTAGTACAGTTCTCCCTCACTATAATGAACAGAATAGGGGCCAAGTAGCATATTCATTATACCAGCGTGTTCGTTACATCGAGGGAGTGGCTATCCATGTTGCTCAGACAAACACTAAAAACACTGTCAGTGATTAAACAAGTTTAATTTTGTTCTTTGGTTCTAAAATACATTTAAAAATGCAAAATAGTGCAAAATGTGCTACATGGCATAGAGAATGCAAAGCAGCATACGGCTTGTCAGAGTAACAGTACATTTACATTCTACGGTTTTACAGTAATTAACTTTTAAAAAAAGCCTGTAATGCTTTTCTACTTGATTTGTTTTTTCAGGCCACATCCCATGAATATGACAACAGCTGTCTTAGTTGCAATACCTTCAGGTGGTCCACATCCTGAGCCTGTAACCACTCCAGAGCCATTTCCAGTTCAGTGACTGCAATATAACTTGGTGGAATTGCTTTGTCCTCTTCTTCTGACTCTTCGGAGTCTCCACTCTCATCAGCCTGCTCCTGCCCCCGTTCCAGTTCTGTTCCCATTACTGCATTCACTATCTCTTCCTCGGTCAGCTGATCGTTGGTTGGAATCCTGTCATCAACTAATATCCAGTTATCAATTACATCACTGGCAGATTGCCCTTCCTCGATCAAATTGAGCTGAGTCGCTATGGTAGCAATCTCTGTAGTATCATCTGACTCCAGTTTTCAATCCTGTTTGTACCAAGTACAAATTGTGGATTTAGAAAAGCCGGTGTCTGAAGATATTTTCTTGAGGCTTTCACCACATTTTAGTCTGTCCAGGACAGCCAGCTTGGTTTGGACCAAGTATGAGGATCGCTTCATCCCTACAGCAGCAGTGTTTAACACTAAGATGTGAATCATGAACTTAGTGTGTCTTTTTGTCAGTGAAACTGGGTGGGTAATTGATTATTTAATTGATTGATTGCTTTACAGGGGTATTCCGTTCATTTGTTTAATTGATAGGAGAAATTGCATGCAGTTGAGTGCAGCACTGTGTTTTCAATGCAGACATGCATACAGTGCGACAGCGCTATGACGGTAATGTTTCAACAAGGTGCTGAATTCTGGGGAGCCAAGTGAGCCATTTGTTACATCCAATAATTTGCTATAATGAGGTTCGTTATAGTGAGGGAGCACTGTACATAGATACTGAACAGGAGGGGTCCCAGCACTGATCCCTGGGGAACTCCACTCTTTACCTGCCCAGGTCCTGAGTACACACCATTCATCACCACCACCTTCCTCTGACTCCTATCCGCTAGCCAGTTTTCAACCCATCTTGTTATTTTGAGCCCTACCCCTATGCTATCCAATTTGTTGACCAGCCTCCTATAGGGTACAGTGTTGAAGGCCATACTGAAATCCAGATAGGCCATATCCATCGCACTTCTCTGGTCCACTACCTAAGTCACCAAGTCATGAAATTCAATCAAATTGGACTGGGATGACTTGCCTCTAGTGAACCTGTGATGTCTGTTATCCAGCAGTCTTTTCACTGTCAGGTACTCCAGTTTCATGCTTGAGTTTGGGCTGGGGCAATGAGTGTCATGAAAATGATCATCAAAGTTATGAAAAGAAATGGACTAAATTTTCTAAGAATTTTCACAGATGGCTACTGAACAAATGAAATAACCCTGAGATATGACCAAAGGTAGTTAGATGGGTGAGAAACTGAAAGGTAAAAGTCAGAGAGTTGTGGTAAATGATATGCACTCAGGGGAAGGCAGAATGGCTAGTAGGATGCCACAGGGTTGGTGCTTGGTCCAGTACTCTTCAATACATTTATTTGGGAGGGGGGTGGAGCAAATGAGGGAGGAGCTTAGCAAACTGAGAGTGGTCAAGAGCTTTGGAACTGGGCTTTAATGTAAAGAAATGCAAGATCATGCACCTGGGTAAAAGGAACCCTAATTCTAAGAGCCATTGGGGGGAGGAGAGAACTGATGGTCATAAGACCTGGGGTAATTATTTCTGAAGACTTGAAGGTGGCTAAGCAGTGTGATAAGGTGGTGGGGAAAGCCAGCGGGGGTGCAAAGGCATTGGGATCACCAGCAGAAGGGAAGTCATAAAGCTAGTGAGACCTCACCCTGAGTACTGTGTACAGTTTTAAAGACCCTACCTCTGAAAGGACAGAAACAGAGTTTAAGGGGTTTAAAGGAAGGCAACCAAGATGGTGAAGAGCTTGCACTTAAAGGTCTATGAGGACAGATTTGGGGAGTTAAACATACATTAAACAAACATACACCCGTGAGACATATAAATATCTCACGGGTGTGAACAAGATACAGGAAGGGAGTATTTTCCGGAGGAACACTTGCAAAAGAACCAGGGGTCACACAGTGAAACTGGAGGGGAAGGGGGCTGAGGGGGAATGTCTGTAAATGTTTCTTTTCAGACAGGGTGATGGGAGCTTGGAACAGACTCCTGGTGGATATGGTGGAAGCTAAAATGATCACAGGCTTCAAAAACATGTAGGATAGTCATGAAGGAATCCTAGCACCAAGGTAAACATGGGGAAATCTGAGGACTTACAGGGGCTACAGAGGGGCTATAGACAGGATTAACAGAGTGGACTAGGTGGGCCAAGTGGGTCTTATCTGCTGACAACTTTTATTAGAAAGGGGAGCAGAAAGGTATGAATTTTGATTCATATTTTGTTGTCCATGTCTCTTACAAACTGTATCCTAACATGAGACGTAGTTTGCATATAAATGGGTTCCCAAGGTGCCTTACAGTCTGTGATAGGGTCCCTTTGTGGAAAAGTGGCATAGTCATGGCAAAAGGGGCCCCCGGATTTCTCTGGGGCCTAGGGACCCAGATTTCCTTAATCTGGCCCAGGGGGAGGGGGGCATTTCTTGCCAGAGGGTCAAAATATTTCACAGTGGTAAAAAATAAGCTTTTATGAGGTGAACCAGACCCAAAGAAGGATATTAAGTCAGGAGATACTGGTGTATATAGAAGTGCGGAGTGTCCAGGTGTTGAGAAGAGTTGTTGTATTTTTGGTGGACTATCCTGAAAGACTGGGGTGATAGCAGTATGTAGCAGTCATTCTGAAGCAATGAGCACAAGGGCAGAGTCACTATAAAAGAGTCAGGTTACATTCTGAAACTAAACAACCAAAGGCTCCATAGCACTTGCAGAGTCAAGACAAAATCCAAGCAAGACTTGATAGCCAGTGCAGTATATTTATTTTTTTATTCAAGTGTCTCAAATATCAAAGACATTTAACAACAGGCTATCAGTCAAAAATGCCGCCACGCCAGTAGCCCCAGCACTTCAACTCTAAAGAGTCTTCCTCAGGGGGTTTGGTTAGTGGAAGATCCTCTCAACATGTATGCTGATGGTTTAAATATTCATGAATATTAATCATATTCTCCTATGCAGCAATTCAATTAACTTTTCTGGTTCATCTTAGCTTTGTTGTGTCTATGTGCAGTGGTGCATGAAGTCATTAGTATCAAAGTGCCATAGTGTTTGAGTACAAAAACCTATTATTAAAACTGTAAATAGGTTCTGCTGTACAAAAGGAGAATTAATTTAGACTCAGAGGGTCTTGCAGCTAGATATCAGCATCTGTTAAATTGTTAAATTTTTACTGTAATTCAGTATACATTCCCAAAATTACTGAAACCATGTTCAGAGATAGAAAATATTTGAGAAAATGTCAATCAATCATTTTTAATTTACCAGGAATAGCACCATTGAGCAAGCTCATTTTCAAGGTCATCCTGGATGGACACAACAGAAAGACAATACAATACAATACATATATTGGTACAACCCATGTAATAATACTCATTACAACCAGGAAAGGTAAAAAATAACACAATGTATAATACAGTGCAATTGTGGTCTGTTTAGAAAAGTTCTATATGGCATATTTACTTGACAAGAACAAATAAGTACATTGCAATATACAGTCAAATTAGTTACAAAGTAATAAGTGCTAGACAGGGGGTGATGCACAGAACAGCCATCCCCAATGAGGGCCGCCATAAGACAACAATATAGCTGGAAGGTGATAATTTATGAATAGCATGTACAGTTCTCCTTCGTAAAGCAGTCTAATAAGGACTTAAAGGCCTGAAGGCAGATAATGTTAAAAAGTTTCAGGGAGCATCGGAGAGTATTCCACAAGGCCAGGAGAGTGTGGCTAACTGCTGTTTCGCCATAATGGGACCATAGCCTAGGTATATCTAGTAGAATATAAGAGTATCTCCTCAATGAGTATGCAGCTGGAGTATACTTAAATAATTCTGTAATATAGGGAGTTTGTTTAGGATAGCTCTGTACGACCATAGTGAGGCATTTTCTAGCCTTCTGTTTTGAAGCGAGGGCCAGCCAAGTTGGATGTAAAGAGCACAAGGGGACGTTAGCAATGAACTTTAGAGTTCTGTGGTAAAGTGTGTCCAGTTTGGTAGGGGCTGATTTAGAACACTGACTATAAATGAAATTTGCACAATCAATGAGGGAAAGAAAAGTGGTCTGAACCAGCCTTCATGTTTAAGAAGGTGCTTGACTCTATAGAAAAGGCCTAGCCTCTGTTTTAGTTTCTTGAAGAGTTCCTCAACATGTGTTGCGGATGACAGCTGACTATCAAGCCAGAACCCCAGATATCTAAATGTGGCCACTACCTCAAGTGTTTCTCCTAAGAGGGTAATTATCTGTAAGGGGGGACAGGTGGTAGGAGCAATTGCTGCTTTGGCATGAGGGAAAGAAACATGACCGTAGTTTTTATCACATTTAACAACGATTTGAGATAGAAGAGATTTTTTTTGAGCAGGTTAAAGTCATGTTGCAGGTCTGCACAGGCAAGCTCGAGGGAGGGCCTGGGGACATATAAAACTATGTCATCAGCAAAGAGATGCACGTTAGCCATCCTGATGTTAGTGTCTATGTTAGCGATATAAATTACAAACAGTAAGGGCACAAATATAGACCCCTGGGGCACTCCTCTAGGCAGTTTTAAGAGGGGAGAGATCACCTTGTGCCTTGATTTGTTGCTGTCTGTTTGTAAGATAACATGAGAACCATTGCATGGCAGTGGTGTCTAGGCCAATGTTCTTTAACTTGTGGAGAAGTATTGTGTGATCCACGGTATTAAAGGCCTTACTCAGGTCCAGGAAGAATGCACTGATATAATGCTTAATTTCAAGTGCTGATTGCCAGTCATTGGTAACTTTTGCTAAGGCAGACATGGTACTGTGTTTTGGCCCAAAGGCGGACTGTAAAGGACTGAGAAGGTTGGAGGAGTCCAGGTACTGCCTTGGCTGCATGTTAACTAGTTTTTCTAGTAATTTAGATAGAATAGGTAGAAGTGATATGGGCCGATAGTTGTTGAGATTGCAGGGATTGCCCGATTTAAAGAGGGAGATTATATGCATTATTTTTCAGGATGAGGGAAGGACTCCTTGTGTAAGAGACAGATTGAATAGGTGAGTGATGGGTGCTGTGAGGTAGGGGTAACCCAGTTTAATGAAAAGAGGTTTGAGCCATTCAGCATTAGCACTTTTTATGGTGTCTACTGAGATATATAGTCTGTTACTGCAATTACCCCCCCATTTACTCCCTATCACTATTTTACCTTCCCATATTCCAGGGTCGGTGGGGGGGAGAACATCAGCATAACTTGGTCCAGTAGATAGAAAAGAGTCTAGAAAGAAGGAAGAGAAAAAAACAGGACTACCGATAAATTTATAAATTCGCTATTTTCAATTAAAGCATTTCACAAAGTAGTACTAACTTCAACCATTAATACTAATGTTTCTCTGTTCCCAGTGGTGTGACCACAGTGCCATTTTACTATAAAAACAATAAAACCGGGTTTCGTTTTTTCCCTAAGGGAAACCCAATTTGTAATTTGCTGTTATAAAGGAGTGATTATAATGGCAAACACGTGCCGGGATTCCCTTGCACTGTGCATGCGCAAGCCACAGTTCTTCCCGTTTTCAGTGCCACTGCCACTCCATTCTGCCAAAGACTTCACTGCCACTTGGACTCTGCAGTAAGTTTTTAAATCACTGGTCTAACATAACTGGGCTCCTTCAACAACAAAAAAAACAGGCGGGCTAAGTTAATTTTTTTTTATTTATATAGATTTTTATCGACTTTTTCCCTCCTGTTTTCTCCCCATCCCCTGAGCACGTGCATGCATGAGGAGGCACATGCACGCCATTCCCTGGGGTGCCCTCCCACTACACTGCCACCCCCTTTTGCCTACGGTACCTGCTGGACCTCCACCTTGTGGGAGCAGAACTACAGAGGGCGACGACCACCCCAGGAGAGGAGAGCTGCCTTCAGTTGCTCAGCCCTGCTTCTCTCCACCCCGTGCCAACTCTCTGACAACCCAAGGTTATTCCCGAGCCTGGGTCACCAGCGTGGTGTGAGGTAAGGTATCCAGCGCCTCAGTTCTCAGCGTCACCAGGCTGGAAAGGTGGTAAGTTCTTACATCACTGGGCTAACATAACTGAGCTCCTTTTAAAAAATAAAAAAAGGCACTTTGGACTGCAGACTGTGTTGAAATTCAACGGACCATGGCCGCACAGGGTTGTATTTTATTTTATATAATTGCTGTGGTGAAAAAACAATACCCAGCAATTATATAAATAAAACATGGTGTTGTATGTAAGATTCGAATTTTACACACACCCTTGGTGTTGGTTGCTTGTATAGCATCCAGCACCTCGGGTGTGTATAAAATTCTCATTATACACACCGCACCATGTTTTATTCTACATTTAATGTCCCACTGTACATTTAGCCCTACAGGTTTCACATTTCGTAATCTACATATCCACCTACTTCCTCTTCTTAAAAGAAGGTTAAGTCTGTCATCTCCTCTCTGCTTATTTGGTACTGCCTCTAGACCCATAAACCTAAGTTCTACTGGTTTGCCATTATGTTTCTCAAAAAAAATGAGTACCCACAGGTGTAGCTTGTGCACCACTGGATACAGAATGTATTCTTCTCTTGAGTGAGCGAACTGTATGCCCCACATATACCTTATTACAGGTGCACCACAAAATGTACACTACAAAAGGTGTATCACAGGCTGTTAGTTCTCTGATTTCAGTAGTGATAGCACTACAGTATCTGCAGGATGCACAACATTTTTTCCAGTATTTGTAAACATACAGATATTATGTCTAGTACATTTATTTATATTCTGAATCCCATAGTTATTACACAGATAAATGGTACCCTATAGATCCAGTCAAATCCACTTTGTCCCATATGGTCCAACGACAACCCTTGAGTGTAACAGTTCAATTGTAAGCCTTCTTTGAGTGTGTAAGCTAGGAGAGGAGAAGTAGGAGCTGAACTAAGCAGTTGCATTTCAGTTTACTTGAGTACTAGCTCTTCTTTGTTAATTGTGGGCCAAATGCCACACTGTCAAGTAGCTGCGAGGTATTGTGCCAGGGGTGAGCTCCCACTCTTGGCATTGTTCAGCGAAGAACCTCCATGTTAGCCTTCTGTGTCAGGTTCAGCACCCAGTTCATCCTGTTACATAGATGACTCCTGGATGAGGTACTGATGCACTTGGGGGTGGCAGGGGAGTAATCAGCCTAAAAAAAGTGTACGCACAAAAAATAAAAACTGTAGGCCAGCGGCCCCCAGAAAAGTCTTGCTTTTTGGCACATTGTGGGGGGCGTTTGAAACAGAATTTGCTACCCTGCTGCCGCCTCCCCTTGTCTAGTAAGTTGCACCCATCGTTCCATCCTCAGAGTCCCCCAAGTCCAGCATGTTGCCTGAATCCTCTTCCCAATAGCCCATCCAACTGCTTAAGTGTGAGGCACCTGACCATCCCCAGCCCAGCAAGTTTCACCCAAGCCCAGCTCTCTAGAATCCCGAGCTGTCAAGCACAGTCAGCAGGTTGCATTCTAGTGCCCTCCCTAGAGTCCTCAGCTCAGCATGTTGCCGTTTCCTCCAGACCAACTTCCCAGCTCAACCCAGTCCAACAGGTTCCCCAGACCCCTCAACCAGACCACCCCAAAATGCACAATAGGTAATGAACTCATGAACTAAACAACATAACACATTTAAACAGCTGCAGAAATTCTGTTAAGATGGCCAGTGCAGATTACAACTGGTAATAGGTGGCAGCACTGTGTGGTCATGGCCTGTGCGCTATCTCAAAATGGCTTCTTTGTTAATGCAGTTAACAGCCCCCCATAGACCTGCTTGACCTACAGTCCCTAATGTGGACTACTGTGTTTCTACGGTACAGCATAAGGGGTATTAGTATTTATTCATGCTTGCTATGATGTAGTATTCAGTATAGTTATATTTGTGGTCTTAGCATGCCATCTACAGCTATTAGCCATAATACTATGATCAGCATATTATTTGAATCATTCTGTTGTAACCCAAACCTAGTTTTAGTCAGCATAATGCTTATCACTGTGCACGTGCAAAATCTAATGGCCCTGGGTGCGAGCTGCCCACTGTACCCACCAATAGAAATGCTTTGTTTAGCTTTTCTCCTATGCAGATGAGCCCATTACCAGTTAACGGACCCTCTTATCTCTGACTATAAGAGTTTGTGTAATCCTGTTTTTCACTGAGTTTTTCCTATGAAGAACCAGGTGTCTGGAGGTTCCAGACTCCCAAGCAATTATGCTGTCCTTTTTACATGGATTTTGGGAATAAACCTTTATTCTGCATCACCTGTCTCCTTTGTCATGTTCAGCCATCAGGTTTAGAATCCTGCCAAAACCCAACAAATGGTGACCGTAGCACAGACCTGATTGGATAGAATTGAACAGTACACAAAAGGGTGTATAGAATAACAGGCACGGGAATCAAGAAGGCGCTTGATCCTACGCCCACCTGTTCAACCCATACGGACAATGTTACAGGCCCTCTGCACCTTGAATGGGACTGGGAACCATGAAGGCACTCAAACCTATGCCCCCTTGTTCACCTAGTGGCATTGGTCTGTGGGATTCTGTATCTCAAATGTGTAACTGTCTAGCTATAGAGCACAAGGTGATTTGATATGCCTTGGACTCCTGGCTTTGCAGATGACACAAAGATCTGCAACAGAGTTGATGCACAAGGTGGGGTGGAAAGGATGAGAAGGGACTTGGCAAGGTTAGAGGAATGGTCAAATATATGGCAGCTTAGAGTCAATGCTAAGAAGTGCAAGGTAATGCACCTGGGAAACAAAAACCCAGGGGAAGCGTACACAATGGGGGGTGAGATACTAACAACAACAAAAATGGAAAGGGACCTGGGGGTAGTCATATCAGATGACCTAAAGGTGGGCAAGCAATGTGAGAGGGCAGCAAGGAGGGCTGGGGAATACTGGGATGCATAGGAGAGGCATCACCAGTAGAAAACAAGTTATTATCCCTCTGTACAGACAGCTGGTGAGACCACATCTGAGTACTTAGTGCAGTTCTGAGACCCAATCTCCATAAAGAACATAGACAGGATGGAAGCTGTCCAGAGGAGGGCAACTAAAATGGTGCAGGGTCTGCACCGGAAGACATATGAAGAGAGACTTAAGGAGCTTAATATGTATAGCCTCGAGGAAAGGAGGGAGAGGGGGGACATGATAGAAACTTTCAAGTACCTCAAGGGAATCAACAAAGTCCAAGAGGGTAGCATCTTTCAAAAAAAGAGGTGTGCAAGAACAAGAGGCACAATTTGAAGATAGAAGGGGGCAGCTCAGAGGTAATTTAAGGAAGTATTTTTTTACAGAGAGGGTTGTGGATGTATGGAACGGCCTTCCAGAGGAGGTTGTGGAGTCAAAATCAGTGGTGGAATTCAAGCATGCATGGGAAAGTCATAAGGCAATTCTAGGGGGTGGGGGTAGGAAGTAGGCTGCTGGTTAACTAGGATCTGCAGCTTATCCATCAGGTAGGGAAATGGGCAGACTGGGTGGGCCAAGCGGTCCTTATCTGCTGTCAAATTATATGTTTCTATGTTAGTGCAAGAAAAGTGTAACCTTCCAAGATGGCCATTATTGTAGAGCTCAAGTTAGATGTCTCAAATGTTCTAACCTCTCACAGTGGTTGGGATCATTTTATGCTGGATATGAAGTCACATGGTCATCCGATAGCGTATGTGTGCACGCTGTATTCAGAGACCAAACATACAGTTAAGAAACATGACTAAAAAGAAGTAATGGTTGCCACCCTGTATGCTGCACTATGAGCAGTGGAAACAGAGGTCCTACCTCTGAAAAAGGAACTGGACTCTGGACTCCAAATCCTGAGAAATGGGCAAGCAACAGAGGGAGTTGGGACAAGAAATTGGGAAACTCAGAATTAACTGCAATATGCTGTACTGTATAGGAGCAAGATAGTGAGGTTGTTAGATTGAGAGAGGATTGTGAAATGTTGCAGCAGGATAAGAAGCACGTTACACCTGAATGATTTGCTTACTGGTATGAATGATATTTTGTGGAGTGAGAATGAGGAACTGTATGAAGAGTTTGGAAAATGCCAGGAAGCACTGGACAGGGAGATTAGGGACAATTGTGAAGTAAGTGCCACGTACAGAGTTTTGCAAGAGCATGTCAGTAAGGGACAGTACAAAGCAGAGTGAATCATTCAATGTGTAGAGCCCAGATGACAAAATTACTTCAGCAGCTGGCAATCCTGAAAGGTCATGTGAGAGCTATGCTGTATGCCTCACCCATTGATCTGGCATCATTGGAAGATGACGACAGCGATGATGGAGAAATTCAAGATGGCGATCCCTGGGATGCCAGAGAGTTGAAGCCTCACCCACCGGTAGCCGCCTTGAATAAGAAATACAGGGAAGACGTACAGGGCCTGATCCAACAGGTGATCTCAAAGGCTGGGATCTCTGATAGACTAGGGTGTTGAGACAAGCAGTTTCTAACCTGTTTCAAAAGGAGATGGAACAGCAGACTTGTCTTAAGGGCGTGGCCACTGCCAAGGCCAAGGTGGTTGTCCGGTCCACCACAGGGCAGCAATGAAGTTCATGCAATCCATCCAAAACATTGCGGACAAAGTAGGCTGAATGGCCCTAGGCAAGAACCTCAATGCCATTTGGAAAAAGTGAGAAATCACTGTGAGATGCTTAGCCTTGCAGCTGAGCATAGGGTACAGGTTCTGAAACAAACTGTGGACCCTATGTTGTGAGCCAAGTTGCTAGAAGGCATACGTCATGACGTCAGAGCCCCATTCAAAGCCGTCACCACCCACCTCTTGGTGGTGCACAGTACAAATATGGTTGGCATGATGCTAGCCTATCCAGTCAAGCAACACACCAAAGAGACCTCGGCCCAGAATGAAGGCCACTTGTGACTCATGTATGTAGCAGGTAAAGACCTGGCAGGTGAAAATTCTGACAGGGAATTGATTGAGTACAGATCCCTGTTCCTGAAAAATCTGCAACCTGCCCTTCATGAGAAGGTAGAAGCGGTAGTGTTCCCGAGATGGGACCACTTCCGTGAGATCATGGAAAAAGTGGAATGCATGTACCAAATTTACACGCAGGACCTGGGCTCAGGTTCCAAGGCCAATGTGGCTGCGGTGCAGAACAGCACCAAGTTATCCACCCAGTATGTGGTGGAAAGGAAATCAAAGTATTCCCAACAGGACAAACCCTCCTACCAGAACAGAGGAGGGTTGAACTAGAACAAACAGCAGTATCGGCACAGAAGCCAAACCAGCAGAATACGAAAAGGAATAATGGACAAAAACAGTGGTCCGGCCCTTCATGCAGGGATTTGGTTGAGGAAGAAGACTGGGTTTGAGAGTTTAAGGGCAAAGTCCAGTTGCTTTCAGCAGCCATCCCATCCAGAATGGTGTCTGCCATCTTGTTCACTTCTCCATTGGATGAATACGACGAGGGCGGGCATTCCATGTCCCCATACTCCAATGTTATACAAATGCTTCGAGAGATAGACCCCTCATCTGACATCCCTAAGCAAAAACAGTATGAATCAGACTGACGGTGTCAGGCTCCAGTTCACATCATCACACCTTGGTAATCAATGATTATGGATGTCCACGTGTAGAAGCGCTAGTTGGAGGCTGCCATCACAAGTTACTTCTAGATACAGGCGCCGCAGATTCAGTGCTGCATCAAGATGATCTGCAGCTATCTTTTTGGTTGTTTGGGAAGGCCACTTCTGCCCAGAGCTTTGAAGGGACCGTGATCACAATGTACCGGTCCAAACCAATACCAGTCATCTTTGGTACTTTGGAGGTAACACACCATTTTGACCTCATATTGCATCATCACTAGAGCATCTTGGGAATAGATTTTTCTCTCACACTACATCTGCGTAGTGGATTTAGCCAGTTGGCTATTGCTTCAGATACCTGGCCAGTACCATATGCTCCTCATCTCTGTCTCACATGTGGTGATAGCAGATAAGGCCAATGATGCAGAGTATGACATCATCCTCATGCTTCAGCACCACAAACTATTCCCTCACCTGAGACCAATTTTGGAAAAGCATCAAGATGCCTTTGTCAAACACAAACATGATTGTGGGAGAATGGACACTCTCATACAAGTCACTGGTGATGAACCACCATGTCAGAGACAATATCCCTTTTCCAGCAGAGGCACGACTCACTTTGAGGGCCACTGTTGACTCCTTTTTGATGCAAGAGGTCATTAGGTCCTGTGTGTCCACAGTCAACTCCCACATCTGGCCAGTGAAGAAGCCTAACAGTAGTTGGAGGCTCACCATTGACTACTGAAGGCTTAACCAAGCCAACCTCAGTTGTGCACCCACTGTGGCATCTGCCCCGAATGTGTGCAAACTTCTGAAACCTGAACACAAGTGGATCAGTACACTAGATATCTTCAGTGGTTTCTGGTCACTCCCATTGGCATTTGAGAGCCAATACAAGTTTGCCTTCACATTTGAAGGATGTTAGTACACATGGAACTGCCTCCCACATGGATTCCACAACAGCCCCTTCCTTTTCACATCCACATGAAGAATGCTATACATGACTTCAGCACATCAAAATGCCTCCTGCAATATGTGGACGACCTCCTCCAGGCCATAACAGGCCTGGAGAAACACCTGAAGTTCCTAGATGAGCTCCTGACACTCTTACAGAGGACAGGCATCAAGTGCAACCCTGCAAAGGTACAATTGTGCCTTCCTGAAATCTCTTTTCTGGGCCTGTGCATCACTGCTGAAGGTAGGAGCCCTGCCCTGGACAAGGTTCAAGGCATTTGGGACTTGTCACTTCCTATGAGTATGGCTGCACTGAGATGTTTCCTGGGTATGGCCAACTACTCCAGGGACTGCAGTTGCAACTTTGCACAGAAGGCCACACCCCTGTATGAGCTACTGAAGAAAGATGTCCCCTGGAAGTGGGGACCAGAACACACAGCAGCTGTTACTTCTTTGAAAAAGGCTTTAGCCTCTGCTTCAGCTTTGGTCAACCCTAACCCAGAACTGCCGTTCCATCTGGAAACTACCACTTCTGATGTGGGCATGTCAGCAGTCCTTGCAAAAAAGTCAACTGGTACCTTGAGGTCTATTGCCTGTGCCTCACATATGCTCTCCATTGTGGAACAGAAGTACTCTCTGTATGAGAGGAATCTCTTGCCAACCTTTTGGGCTGTCAGACACTTCACCTACATCATAGGGTTCCCCCATTGTGCTGCACACCAACTGCACTCCTACCAACTTCCTGCTGACAGAATCAAAGATGGCAATGCGTCTAACACTAGACATCCATTGGTCTCTCCTCCTACAGGATTGAGACATTACTGTACTTGCCACCAAAATGCCCTGCATCTTGGCACATGGACTCCTATACCAAGGAAATCCCCATGAGTGTGGCCTGGAGCAACCCACACTGCCAGAACCAGGTCCATTTCTTCCTGTCACCGAGTGTAACTTAAAAGATCCTGCACTGTGTCATATCTTTACAGATGGATCTTTCTCCTACAATAAAGGAGAACAAATTGCAGGCTTTGGGGTCCTGGTCCTATACCCAGCAGGTGACACCTTTGAGGTGTCCAGGAAGTGTACCATAAAAACTTCCCAGTATGCAGAACTTGCTGCAGTAGTCTGCACCTTGGAAATCATCCATAGCCAAGGCAAAGAAGACACCATAATCTTCTCTGATTCTTCCTGGGTGTGCAGCTTCCTGACAGAATTTCTTCCTTTTGGGAAGACCCATGGTTTTCATACACATTGTCATCCTTGCTAAGAAATTTATTTTCAGGCTGTACATACACAAGGTTAAGGCCCACTCCAAGTCGGATCCTTTCCATAAGTACAATGATCAAGCAGAAACCTTAGCAAAATATGGCACTCGGGGGGGGGTATGAACTATGCAGCCCCCTACTGGTCCACACACTGTGGCTACCCACCAGAAGACCATGTTGTCCCTCTGGATCTAGCTGTAGTGCAAATGGCAGATCCAGAGTTAAAAGAGGTATATGAATACCTCTCAAAGGAGACAGAAAAATAAATGTCTTTGAATAACCCATTCAAAAGACATTCTGACAGCCTCCACTTCTCTACAGACCAGAAGTTGGTCCTGTGCCACTGTGGTGACCAAAAACTGTGGGTGATTCCCAAAACACTCCAACCAGAATTCATCCATCCAGTCCATGACACCCCTACAGGTGGACACCAAGGGGTAGACAAGGCCCTGCAGAGATTGAAAACTGTAGGTTAGTGGCATGGTATGACAACAGATGTCCAAAATTATGTGGACAATTGCATTAGCTGTGCTCAGAACAACCCTGTTCTTGGCAAGAAAAATGCCAAACTGCTCCTGCAGAGACAGTCAGGTCCATGGAATGCAATTCAAATTGATTTCATTGGACCCTTGCCAAACACCAGCAGAAATAATAAGTATGCACTTGTAATCACTGACTTTTTCTCTAAATGGGTAGAAGCCTTCCCATGTCAAGCGAACATGGTGAAAGCTACCACCAAAATCCTGGTAGATTAAGTATTTACCAGGTGGGGCCTACCTCTCAAGGTAGACTCTGACAAAGGGAGTAGTTTTACAGGAGAACTAATGCAAGAATGTTTGGAGTTATTGGGAGGTAGCCAGAAGCTCCACACTGCATGCCACCCTCAGTCATCTGAACAGGTAGATAGAGCCAACAGACAGATCAAACTAATGTCTAAATTTGCAAATGAGAACCGCAGAGGTTGGAACACTTTGTTGCCCTTACTCCTAATGGCAATCCGAGCTACCCTGGCTGCGGCAACCTGGTGCACACCCTTCGAGGTGATGACCGGCAAGCAAATGAGACTACCAGAACATATGTGGATTGATCTAAACACCCCTACTGCAGACAGAGTGTTGGCAGATGCTTATGTTGCGCAATTGAAGGACAATCTGGTACAGACCTACCTTTCTGCTGCTAAGAATTTGGGTCAGACTCAGCAGCAATCCAAAATATACTTTGACAAGAATGTCAAAGATGTCGATTGGCGCGTAGGAGACCAAGTTATGGTACTGAAATTCTCCACTCTTGCCCACCCATTCGCTAACAAATTGGTGGGCCCCTATGATATCATCGGCACATTGAACCCTGCTGTCTATCAAGTGTGGATAATGGACCACAAGAAACCCACAGACAAATGGTACCATGCCAATTATCTGAAACTGTACAAAGGTGATTAATGCTCTTTCCCCCGGCCAGGGGAAGGAGATCTGTAAGTTTACCTTTCTGTGCTTTCTTCTTTTTTAGAAATGATAATTCTCCTCTGTATATGCTGGCAAGCATGTCAGAATTCCACCAGATGGATCTGCAGAGAATTCTCCATGTTCTGAACCCTGCGAATCCAGACTACTTTCCTTCTCACCCCGCACCATCTTCCACTGGAAGGGTGGCCATCAACCTTCCGCCCACCTATGTGACTGTATATGAAGAAAAAGATGCCTATCTCAACACCATAATGGTATCAGACTACTCCACTCTACAGATAGAATGGAAGACTGATAACCCTTCTGGAAGGAAAATTCCAATAGCCCACTTTGCCAAAGGGACTTTTCAGGGCTGTCCCAATACTCACATTTGCCCCAGTGGAACTTATGCATACACCAAGTTAACCAGCAACATACGAGCCTCTATAACCTCACAGCCCCAAGTCCAGACATTTGCATCAGATTCCCTAATACCACCATGCGCCAATACTGTTCCAGTCACTCCACTGCAACAGCTGCTCTTTTTCTTACAGTCATCCCAGCATCAAAGGACAATCCTTTGCAATGTCCAGGCAAGGGGTCAGGCCCATCCAGTGGTCTGACCACTACCTCTGTCCCTGGGGCCCTCATTAATAATGTTCAGTTTATGCATGTTCCTGTTGTTTTGAACCTCACTTACATAAACATGACCGAGTTTGGCCACTGTTCCTCAACAAATGTTTCAAAGTTCCACACTCTTATGTGGTTAGATTTAATGGCAGCATATCAAGCACATGCACAAGACTCTGTAGCTAGGCACCACTATACAGAACACTGAGGAGTGTTCAGCGGAGTTTGGAATTTTCTGACATAACAAGCATTGTTATAGGTATATTTGAGTCAGGAATGTCAATCAGGAACTGAGCCAATTTGGCTAGAATTCAAAGTCAAACCAACATTTTCAGCAGTAAATTGGTCAGGATGTGATGCAGCATATGCTACACGGTAGTAATGGTATTTTCCAGGAGAAAATATTCACGGTGTATAACATGCATGATATTGCATGTTTTTGTAATGAGACCCGAAACAAACGTAATGAATTGATTTTCCAAAACAATAAAGAAGCCTCAGAGCAACACATGCTGTAGGTAGGGAAATCATTTGTTCAACTTATGAAAATTTTGCTATTAACACTATCACCAATCTCTTCTGAGATCTCGAATCAGGGTGGATCCTGGATTTGATCCATGATAGATGTATGGTTAAATGGTATTGTCCCTGTTGTAGAACCCCAACATACACTATCAGGTGCATGGACAGGACTGTGTCCTTTTTGTTGGCCACAGCATGGAACTTGGGCTATGTAACTCCACACCCGAACCAAGGACCCTGTTACGCTGTGGGTCAGTGTACTCTATGGGATGCTATGTATGTCACTTTCACTGTGTCCCTCCTGATCTTTGACAAAGATTCTTCAGTCTTCGACAAGCTGGCGAATGTCCACTCTGTGGGTCATCTAGAGGGCAGCATCTATCGAGAATGGCTCAACTTGCCTCCTTTACTGGTTTTTCATCCTCAACTGGACAGCTGGGTAGCCCCACATACTGACTGTTGTGCCCAACGGGGTTACCATTATTTGTGCAGATGTGACGTCTTTGATGTAACCACACCTGTTTGTGGTTACTCGCCAAACTCTGTAGACTGGTCATATACTTTTGATAATGACCTCTTTGCCAATGAAACTGTTAATGTCACATCTCCTTCTAACAAGCCAAGTGTCACTTACACTTCACGAGAAGATGTGAAATGCCTTACCAGCCAGATGACGAATGCCTCCACTATCTGCCCTGTCCATCTCATGAAGTGGCGCCTTCCTCAAGTTTGAGTTACCTACAATACTGATGGACAGTACTGCATTGTGATGAACTACAAGACTTTCTATTATAGACCTCTGGTGTGCGGTGTCACTATGCCCACCTTCTGTTTTGTACCTCACGAACACATTATCATTAGTCATACGGTTATTACCCCTGTTCTCACCCTGGACAGTGATTACATTGATAGTGACCCTGACTGTCTAAATGCTATTTAACAGTATCTACCAGTGTTTAATGTGCATATCTACTCACTCACCCTGAATCTTGGATCATTGTTAGAAAGACGGGATACACACCTTATCCATATGAGTAAGAACATTACTAAGGCAGGCGATTCTTTGAATGAACTATTTCACAATGGTGGTTTAAGTACTGCATTATCCAACATATGGTTGGAATTTACTTTTAAAGGTTTGTTATTATTCAAGTTTTTCTTATCATTTTTATGTTTGCTTGCACGCATGTGCAAGAAACATAGTGCCATCATCCGAGTTTTCGGAGGTGTGGCAGCCCTCTTCCAATTCAGTCAGTGTGTTTGCAGGCGCGGCTGCAGTTCTCCAATACCTGCTGGAGCTGTCTATGACAGCAGTCTAAAATGCAGTGGAGTACAGTTGAAAGGGGGAGCCTTAATTCAGTGAGCAGGATAAGATATCTACTGCTCATGCGCCGCCTCACACACACACACACACACCATCGCATACTGCATGCTCGCCTCCCACGCACACACTGCATATGCTCTCCCCAAACAGAAACATGCCACGCTGGGTGCCCACCCAGCGTACACACATGTAGGCCAACGGGGTGCCTCAATCCCCCATAGGCCCACTGTCTCCTCCAGAGTACAGGGTGCCAGGCTGATCCCACCCCAGTGTGGCAACAGATGCTGTCGCTGACGGGGTGCCCAATCCCCGTCGGCTCCTCACCCCCAAACAGTCTCTTGTGCCATGATGGGAACTCACCCCAGCATGGCAACAGATGCTGTCCGATGGGGTGCCCAATCCCGTCGGCTCCATGCCCCCCCAAAAAGCCGTGTTTGTGCCACACTGGAAGCCCACCCCAGCGTGGCAAATGTCCCGCATCATCTCATCCTTTGTTTACAAAAAAAAAAAACCTGAAATAGAAAAATGGTCCTTCGCTGTCTCTGCCCCCACCCGCACCACCCACAGCACACCCTGCCTCTCCACACCCCCCTCACCCCATACTTACCTCCGGACTCCGGTGCGACAATCTTCAGTGAACCGGGAACACGTCTGCACTCTTCAAAGCCGACCGCGAACTGAGGAAATGCGGTAAGCTTTATAATGGGATAGATAGGGTTTTTTCAACTTTGCTGTATATCTCAGGCATTTTTTGGAATTTTTGCACCAAATTTTCAACATGGGGTTTTTCGGACCCCTTCTCATGAATGCTGTCACTGTCATGGTGTTAATCAGGCCCAAAGGGTGATTTTGCAGTCACTGCATGAAATCACCTTTCAAGATCAAGTAATGAAGTGACACTGCCACCGTTCATAAGGCGGGCTCTCAAAAAGCCTATGTTGAAAATTTGGTGCAAAAATTCCTAAAAATTACTGTTTTACGAGTGTGTGTTGCGCAGTTCCTACACACGCTCATAAGTTCATGAATTTTCAATATTTTCACTCCAGATTTTCAACATTGCCATTTTACCACACCTCCTTATGAGCAGTACAGCTGTCATTTTTCACATCTTGCACAAAACGTGTTTCAATCGCAGATAGCATAATGGTGCAGTCAGTGTGCAAAATCAATGTATGGGACACATTAAGAAAATCACAGTGACACTGTTAATGAGCAGAGGTCTTAAAATGGCTATGTTGAAAATTTAGTGAAAAATTCTAAAATGACTGTTTTACTGAGCGTCGTTCTGCAGTCTTCCTTGCACGCTCGTAAGTTGTGAATGTTCAATATTTTCACTCCAGATTTCCAACATTGCCATTTTACCACACCTCCTTATGAACAGTACAGCTGTCATTTTCACATCTTGCCCAAAACATGTTTCCACCCATGTAGCGCTAATGGTGCAGTCAGTGTCTTGAAATCAATGTATGGGACACATTAAGAAAATCACAGTGACACTGTTCATGAGCAGAGGTCTTAAAATGGCTATGTTGAAAATTTGGTGAAAAATTTCCTAAAAATGACTGTTTTACGAGCGTGCATTCGCAGTTCCTACGCACTCTCTTAAGTTTGCGAATTTTCAATATTTTCACTCCAGATTCTCAACATTGCTATTTTATTACACTTCCCTATGAAAAGTACAGCTGCCATTTTTCACATGTCACCCAAAATGTGTTTCTGCACATGTAGTGCACAATGATGCAGTCGGTGTGCGAAAGCAATGTTTGGGACAGATTAAGAAAATCACAGTTACACTGTTCATGAGCAGTGGTCTTAAAATGGCTATGTTGAAAATTTGGTGACAAAAATCCATAAAATGACTGTGTTACTAGTGACCATTGCGCAGTTTCCACGCACCCTCGTAAGTTCATGACTTTGTAATATTTTCAGTCCAGATTTTCACCAGTGGCATTTTTCCACACTTCCTTATGAACTGTACAGCTGTCATTTTTCACAACATGACTGAACTGTGTTTTCACACTTTCAGCACAGAGATGCGTGGTCGCTGTGAGAAATCATTGTTCGGGACAGATAAAGAAAATCACAGTGACACTGTTCATGATCGGATGTCCCAGAATGCCTGTGTTGACAATCTGCTGTAAAAAACCCACAAACTAATTACATTCTTCAGTTATGCGTTGCACAGTTTCTATACTGCTTGCCCGGACTTCACTAGTTTTTTTAAATATTTTTACTGCAGATTTGCAACATTGCCATTTTTTACACCTCCCCATGAACAGTACAGCTGTCATTTTTCACATCCTGTTCGGAATGTGTTTTTGCACCTGTGGTGCTAAATGTCATAGTTGCTGTGCATAAGCAGTTTTCAGCTAACAAACTGATATTGCCACTGTTCATGAGGTGGGGGTCACAAAAAAACCATGTTGAAAATTTGGAGTGAAAATACCAACGAATGTCTGAGGTGTTTGGGTTTCCAACCACAACACCCCACCCTGTAGAGAATGACAGGCATCAGGGTTGTGACTTGGGATTCTTGCCTGTAATGCTCATACCATTCCGCACCCTGCAGCCAGTGAGAGGCATCGAGGTATGCCTTGGACTCTTCGACCCCAAAGTTCACCCCATTCTCCTATACTGCACCCATCTCACCGTATTTCCTGATGAAATGGGGGTGTGTATAAGGGCCAAAGACCCCAAGGCACACCGTGACACTTGTCAGTGTCTGCAGGGTAGGGTGTGGTGAAATGGCGTGGCCGTTATGCCTGATGACCCAAGGGCACACCCCAATGCCTGTCACTCTCTGCAGGGTGGTGGTGGGGTTGGCTTTCAGTTCAATACTTCACTGCCATTCCTATTATGCAGCTCTGTAACTTCTACACTACCAGTGCCAATGCCAGCAAGCAAACATTTGGCATAGATAAATGCTTGTTCTAATTGCTACCTTTTGCTGTCTAAGCCACATGCTCAAACAGCATCGTGCACAGTTGAAATTTCTTTGTGAAACCCATGCAGCTGGACTATAACTAACCACACTTTCCCTAATGGTGTTGCCCCTTTATTTAGGAAACAAGGAAGGGGGATATGTAGACCTACCTGATCTACAGTCCCTAATGTGGACTGCCATGTTTCTGCAATACAGCATAAGGGATATTAGTACTTACTCATGCTTGCTATGATGTGCTATTCAGTATAGTTATATTTTTGGTCTCATTATGCCATCTACAGCTATTAGCCTTAATGCTATGATCAGCATATTATACAAATCATTATATTGTAACTCAGAAGTAGTTTTAGTCAGCATAACGCTTATTACTGTGTACAAGCAAAACCTAATGGCCTTAGGTGTGAGCTGCCCACTGTACCCACCAATAGAAATGCTTTATTTAGATTTTCTACCATGCAGATTAGTCCACTACCAGGTAATGGACCCTCTTATATCTGACTGTAAGAGTTTGTGTAATCCTGTTTTTTTCACTGAGTTTTTCCTTTGATGACATCAGGAGTCTGGAGGTTCTGGACTGCTAGCAGGTACCCTATCCTTTTCACATATATTTGGAGAATAAACCTTTATTCTGTATGACCTGTCTCCTGTTTTGCCATCAGGTTTAGAATCCTGCCAAAACCCAACACCCCAAAATATGGTGTCAATTTTAGCAGGGCACTAGAAGCCCTTTGGCAAAAAATAGAACATCCACATGATCCGGCTGCAAACCATGCCTCAGATTTAGCACATATTCTGAGGAGGATGCAGTAACAACACAGACTTTTCCCCACCATACCTCTCAACTGTCCCTGATTACGAGAGATGTGTCTCATTTTATGCCTCATAATTGCTCTGTCCCTCATCCGTCCCTTATGAAAAAGGTTCTACTCACACAGAGAATGTGCTGTAAATTATGATATTCATAATTTTCCAAGATCTTAAATCCAAAATAAACGTTCTACTAGTAAGTACTGTGGTACAGCATTCTGTGCTTGTATCTCCATGTATGAAGATGTGTCCAGCATTATGAGGGCCAGTGTCCCTTACTGTCCCTCATTCTGAGTGTCCGTTTCCCACATTTCAGTGATGACAGGTTGAATATGCTCCATACTGGTGCTTGCAGTCAGGGCAACTCTTTTTCAGGGAGTAGGTCCCGATCCACAGTGTACCCTATAAGTCAGCCACTTAAAAGGAGAGGCCTCTGAATTAAAAAAAAAAAGATTTTAGATAACAAATACTGTCCTTTGGTTGCAAACTCAAATTCCACCCAGGTCACGATGACACTGCAGTGCTCAGCATCACATGCCACCCTTACTCACAAAAAAATGGTGCTGCCAAACCAGTGCCTGCCATAAGCAGGGATAGGATGTCACTCACCTCATTTTTGCTCCCAGTTATTCTGGTCCCTGTCACCAGGCCATGATCTAAACTGCTCCTACCAGCTCTGAGTTGAGTACAGTACATGTCCAGATTTGAATGCTTGCTGCCTGTCCCCGGCCCTCCTCCATAGTTCCTGCTCGCATGGCTTGGTAGTCTGTGCATTAATCATAATCCTCCAAATCATGAAAAAAAAAAATCAGTAAAGTGGTGCCAAGTAGGATTCAACGAGGCAATGATGGCTGCAGCTGCTTGCTTAACTTGCAAAATAATGATTAGCACCAAATGTAGCTGCAGCCTTGTCACTAGTCACAGTCATCCTCCGTTTGGTAGCAGTAATCCAGTATAAGGGTTTACGGGCAGATTAGATGGGCCAGGCAGTCCTTATCTGCTGACAATTTCTGTGTTTCTATGTTTGTAAATGACCGTCAGTATCAGGCAGCCAATCAGCTACTGTGGTGATGGGGATGGCCACAGGCCGCCAGATGGTAATAACAATATGGTGGTTTGTGGTGCCAGATGCAAAAAGTGCAACTGTTTCTCCCGCTGATATGTCCTGGCCCCCCCCCAACTGAAGCTGTTTGGGTCTGAATTCACCTTTCAAGAGAGCATTCCGAGTGCTGATTGGAGGATGTGGCATGGGGTTTAAATACATACCCTGCTGCCGCCTCCTCCAGTCAGCCCTTGGTACGCTCTCATTAAAGGGGAGTTCAGTACCACACAGCTTAAGTCGGGGCTAGGCACAGACAGGGACAGATTAAGGCAACCTGGGGCCCTAGGCCCAAGAAAATCTGGGGTCCCCCTCACCGTGACCAGCCATTTAACTTCTGTAATACACATGTATTCACCAAATTAAAAAAAAATGTAAAGGATAAGACAATATCCATCCATTTAATAATTTATTATGAAATTATTCAGTTAAAATCCACATGGATAGGGCAAGGTCAAGATAAATTCAGTGAGGCATTTTAAAAATTAATAGCACATTCCCTTACAAAATTAAAGTTATACAGGCATTTTCAAGAGCCACTTTTAACATTGCAGATAAGGGAACCCCGCCTGACTATGACGATATAAAACTGCAGAAAACTCCTACACACTGACCCACTAGATCAGCAACTGCCAAAGTGCATACAGAAAACTCAAAAACAGCCATGCTTCTAAAGGATGGAAAGCTTTTCCTGAAACAAAGTAGCAGTATTGTTAACAGTTTATTCGTGGGCTGCTGCCTGCTGGCATGATAACTTGTTCGCATGGGTCTCCACGGAAGCTTTGTCACAATTTTGCACCATTTCTTGCCCACAGCTTTTTTTTTTGGTAGACTTTATCACTTGCCCTGTCAGACTCTTTCAAGAGCGGATTCTCGGTGGTAGCTTGTGCTGCCCACCTGAAGCTGCCAACTCTGGTGCTCGACGATCCCAGACCTCTCTTCCAGCCTCTCCAAGCCACTCGATCTCCTTGCTCTGAGCCCCCGGGGTGGGAACGCAGGTCGCCGGTGTGGCACAAGGTGTGGAGTCTAGCGCCTCAAACCTCTACCACTGGGCCAGCATATGCCTACAGCTTTTTCATACTTACTATTTTAGATTCTCTTTTTCTAAAGAGATTCCTTTATTTTCTTTATGTCAAAAGTTAATCCTTCAACCTCTCTCTTCCATCACTGCCACTGCAGAAAGAAGATTGCCTCTACAAATGAGCACTCTCTGTGTGTTTGCTATCTTGGGCCTGACCACGAAGTCTCCGACTGTGAGCTCTGCCAGAAGTTCAATCAAACAACCCTCCAGCCAGACAAAAAGACACTTAAAAATTTCCTCATGGAGCGACAGGTAGCCAGTTCCAGGCAGGGTTCCCAGTCGCCAGCAGGGTTGTTGAGCTCTCAGGCCGCTAAGACCTGAGACAAGTCCTCGGTGAAAAGTCATAAGGAAGGCTGTGATTGGGACCATTCCCCCCGGTGGTGGTTCTGCCCCCCAACAGCCTCTTCCTTCTCATCTGCACAAATCTGCTGTCCAGGTGTCTGTTCCTACCAGACCCATACTGACAGTGCCTCTGCCCGATCTCCAGGGTGGCTGGTCACTGACCTCCATGTCGTCGGCCCCTCCTTAATCAACGTCCTCTCATCAAGGCCTGATGCTTCCCCAGGCCTTTGGGCTCTTCAGGCTTGCAGGGTCCTTCTGGTGGGTAATTGCTGCCCTCACCATTGACCCCCCCTCCATTGATGCAGTCTTCAACTGTCGTCAACCTCAATGAAATTTTGACTAAATTCACTATGGTGATAGTTCACCAGTTTAACGCATGTAGGCCTACATCACCTTCATCATCAACAGCAGCATTGTCAACATTACCTCAGCTGTCACAGGCTGCCCCCTGCAGACTGTCGTCGGTTCCTTGGATGTCAGGCCTTGAACTGGAACAGGTCGACGTCGAGGAGGAGTACAATCCTGATCTTATTCTTCCTGATGAAAAAGAGGAAGAACCCGTTTCCTCAGACAGATCCACCACCTCCTCAGTGAGTGAGGATTCTGTCAAAACACATTCCTACAGTGGGTGTTGTAGAAGAGTTTCCTCGGTAACTTGGTATACTTCAGTACATGTGGTAGTGAGGGGGGGGGTACTAAGGTATAATGGGAAGTATATCTCGTTACCATGTCAGTAGGGTTTTAACTATGTGTTTGCAGTATGGGAGTGCTGATTAATTGATTTTCATTTTTGGCAGTTTAAATGCACCTGGTGGCGCTGTTTGCAGCTAATCTGCCCTTGAGTGTTTCAAATTTCCAGCAGGTGTCCCCACAGTCCTCTTCTTTCCAGTCCTCCACCCTCCCCTGTTCTCCAGCTGCCCTTTAAAAAAACTGTCTTGAAATAATGCTCTTGACAGCCTCAAGAATATGTATCACTTAAATTTTACTTGTAGGTTAAAATTTGTAATTGTGGAAATTGTGCATCTGCCAATGGATCATTAGTGCACTTGCTCTGGGAGACTAACCTACCAGTTTCACCTCTCCACAGCATGAACTCTGCTAGGGTAAACCCCAATAAATCTGCACAACCAAATTAGCTCCAAACTACAAGTGTGCTCGATCTAAAGTCTAATTACAGGAGCAGCAAAAATCAGCACTATTCTGGAATATTCACAAATTTCAGCTTTTAATGTTTAAAATACAATATCCTTTTGTGTATTTTAAACATTAAATCTGAAATTTGTGAATATTCCAGATTAGTGCCAATTTTTGCTGCTCCTGTAAACCCCAATAAAACTTGAATGTGGCTGTGTTAATGTGGCAGATCTAGAAGTTAACTTAATAGTGGATCCAAGTACTGTAGCTGAAATGTTATATAAAACTTACAGATGCCTACTGGTAAATAGAGTCCCCCGATTTGCAGTGACTCTCCTGTATAGACTTAATCTGATTTCTATAGGATTTTTGCTGCCCAGTTGTAACTGCCCCCCCACCAAACCCATATTGTTTTACTTTTGTATTTTCTAAGTGCTTGTTACAGTAGTTCAAGACGATGTGTGATGGAGGATGTGTACTTTAGTGGAGGGGAAAATGTACTTTTGGTAAACATGGGGCCATGTAACATAGTGGAGGGGTGGCAATTTACCTTATTACCACCTGCTTCCATTCTCTGCCCTTTGCTACATCTGCTTGCATGCTACTGCAGTTCAAGTCTGCATACCACTGCAGTAGTTCAGGTCTTCATGAGTGCACAAGAAGAAACAAGCGTTGTATACAGTACTTGAAGGTATGACCCACAGAACACAGCACAGAAACAGCATTTTCATGCAGTTGTAACAGAAGGGGGCCTTTCATGTGTTATTAATGTAAGCTAGTGGTCAAAAGTAAAACTTTCAGAATGGATTGAATGGGAGATCTGTAGGATCTGTGGAAATATTTTACTAATTGCAAATGTGTGAATTTGTAGAAGGGTCAATAGGGCTTATCAAGGTAATACTGACATAGAGCTGGGTGTTTATTAATGGTTCCTATCGTATTTGGATTTACAACACTATAGGATTACGAGGTACTATATAAAGAAAACAAAAGGGTACCCAGTAATGAATTTGAAATATACAAAGATTTCACCAGATTAGGAATGAGCCACTAATGCTTGTATTTTCACACTTAAATTTTACAGTTAGGGTGAAAAGTTCCTGTAATATGTGCCATACAGTATACTCAATACATTATATGGACAACTACAGTCTTTTTAGAAACCAATAGTGCTACCTGACTTCTGTATGAATGATGTTGATATTTGGTCATGGTGGTGGCAAATGCTATGCAAATATCTACAGTGCCTGTGCTTGAATGCTCATCCAATATGCAGCAATAGTCATAAAACTGAGGGTCTGTCCACTGGTCCAGATGTCAGCGTACTGTAGTATACATCTAATTCACCTCAGTTTTATTCAGTACATGTGTATGTGTTTTTGCTGCAGCTTTGTTCAACTATGGCAAGCTATTTGTTGAGAGAAAAGATCCCATATGCATCATAACATTATTCATTAGGAAACATACACTTAACAAAACCAAGGGCAAAATACTGGTGTGTGAGAATGGAAATATCCATTGCACCATGTTATATTATCATTAGGTCTCTGCATTATTGAGTCATTCGGCATGAATTACTGTGTGTCTTCTTTACAGTTTTTGTCAGTGTCCATTGATAATTCCAATAGCCCAGTTTGATTTAGAGAAGGCGTATTTCCTATGTTTCTGCTGTACTTCTATTTTTTAACACTCCTGTTACTTGACAATGAATCACTGGAGTGCTTTCATAAGATGACAAATTTCGTGACTGAAATAAAGATTGTGCTGTGGACTGAGATGGTGTTGCTGCTGTTAACACTAACATAAATTCCAATGCGTCAGAAAAAAAAAACACATTTCGGGTCCAAAACAGTTGTGACTAATTCACCAGCATCACTGCCATCTTCATTCTAGAGTGCGGATAAGGAAATTGGCTACTGCCAGACCCTTCCTCCCTCTGTATGTCCTGCATCAAACATTGTCTTGTATCCGGTGGTCAGCTGCCTCTCCCCATTACATTTCAAACCATCCGTGGTATCCAGCTAAACTAAATTTTACATTTAGTTTAAATAATTGACCTTAGAGGCTTGTGAGATCTACCATATAAAACATGATTTTAATAGTGAGAGCTCCTAAATCTGACATTTCATTAAAATTCTCCAGTCATTTATCTTTTTTCCCCTCTTCTTTGTGCCTCAACTATATTACAATTTTGTTTATGAGCCTTCATGATAATTACTGAATAGGGGTCAAAAAGCATCACCCAGTCCTTCACTACTGATTGTTCATTTTGGACATTCTACTTATATCCTGTATTTGCAGCACCTATTTCTGGCCTCAAGCATAGAAACATAGCAGTTTTTGGCAGATGGGGACCTCATGATCCATCAAGTCAATAGGATTTATCAAGGTAATACTGACATAGAGCTGGGTGTTTATTAATGGTTCCTATCATATTTAGATTTACAACACTATAGAATTACAAAGTACTATATAAAGAAAACAAAAGGGTACCCAGTAATGAATTTGAAATATACAAAGATTTCATCAGATTAGGAATGAGCCACTAATGCTTTTATTTTTACACTTAAATTTTACAGTTAGGGCGACCAGTTCCTGTAATATGTGCCGTACACTATACTGATGACTACAGTCTTTCTAAAAAACATTTAAAACCATATAAGACCTCCGTACTGTTACAGCATGTAGGATCTAATGGATCTGGTGCAAACTGATTTGTAATATATGGATACACCTCAATAATACTATGCTAAGTTATACACAAAATTCCCAGTAATACATCACTACTCTCAATAATTCTATCCTGAAAAGTGATAATACTATCATTGTTGCTGATAATACTTAAGTTCAAAGGTCATCTCCAATTGTAGTATTATCAATGGATCCATATATTACAAAAAATAACAGAAAGATAAGTGTTTTACAAGACAGTAATACCATCTCAAGGTTTTGGGGACTTTAGGACCTCTCGAGTTTTGCATTCGAGGGTTCATGTTCCCAAAATCTCTCGATGGTATTACTGCCTTATAATAACTGGTCAGCAATTTTTTTAATGGGCTGAGCCAGTTATAATTTGCCATTATAACCCACGGGTTGTAACGGCAAACACGCGCCACATCAGTAAAAGAAGAGCGCATTCTGATTGGCTCTGCACTTGTAATGGGTGGGCTAAATACAGTGGCAAACATGGCGACTCCTCTGTCCTGCTTCGCGAGGAGCCGCCACACCAAGAGCATGAAAAATGTTTTTTTTTACTTATAAACTATTTGTATCTGGTTGATCCTGCCATTCACAACCTGCATGGGCATTTCACAGCCCCACCAGAGAAAAGCTGCCAGGAATGCCTCACACGTACTTCACCAAAAATGGCTCTGACATCGCTTGTTGAGGTAAGAAGATCATGATGTCAATACACAAATCTGCTCAAATGAAACAAACATAAAAAAAGGAACTGTAACAAAAGAAAAGTTAAAAAAAAAGAGGAACAGGGAGACAGAGTGTGTGTGTCACACTCAGGGCTCAGGGCTAGAAAAAATTGCTGCCCAGCAATTATAAATAATAAAAGATGGGGAAGTGTGCTTAAATTTGAAACTAATGGTTGCCCTCGATGTGGGATGCTTTAATAAACCTCTTGGGCTTCGCCCTCGGGGTTTATGTAGCATCCCAAACCTTGGGCAACCATTAATTTCTCATTACGCAAACTTCCCCATCCATTATTGTATATGCAATACACACTTATCTATCTATTATTCTGTTTATTGCTTAACATTTTTTTGGAGTAATTCATGCATTCAGAAGTGATCATTCCAAAAACGGGAATTTATTTTATTCCTCCAACAGTTCATCCTTTGCGTCCTCCTTTATAGTGTACCTCTGCTGTATTACAAAATTGTCTGAGACATTTCATGACAATTTCTTGGTGGTGGTCAAAAAAATCTTGCAGTCCCTCACTTTTCATTGTATGATTCGTAGAGTAATTTAAAATATGCACCTGAAGACCTACCATTATAGGAAATATAAAATAGTAGGTGTATAATCAGAATCAGGCAAACACCATAATTTACCTTTTAAGTTAGCAGCCACATGTTAAGTTGGGTATTTATGTTACATTTACAATAAGTTAAGTAACAAATCAGTTTGCACCATTTTCTCCAAATCCCTCTCATTTGGTAATCCCATGGAGGTCAGAAATGGGTGCTGCAAATTGTAGGATACAAAGTAAAACACCCGATTCAAACAATGAAGAGTGAGGTACTGTATGCTTTTTGTTTTTTTACTCCCACATATGAATTACCATGAAATGTCTTAGACTATTTTGTAATACAGCAGAAATGAAACTGTCTTGGATCATCATTCAGGAGTTTTGGCACAAGTTTAATAGTATGGGATATTTTTTGGAACAGTTGGCAGCCTACCCTGTGTACTGCTATGCCTACTACCTACAGCACCTCATTAAGCCAAAAACATTGTGTTGCAAAACGCAAGATGGGGTTCTAAGTATTGTTAGCTTGCATTGTGGACTGCTGCATCTGTTGTTTAACATCCATCCTGTGCAAATATGCTATACCAGGTTACATGAGCATACTCTTAGGGGCCATTGCTAATTGTCCAATTAGCCAATTACATGCAGTATAGCATCTCAGTTCCTCCAGGGTCCCCATCCCATCTTTCAGTTCCTGGCCACAGATTTTAATCTCTGTGATGCAAGCAAAAGCTACATCATTTCTACAGGACAAGCAGTTGAGAACACAATGCTGTGCAATGTGCCTTCCAGACAACAACAACAAAAAAAAACCTAATTGAGCTAGCAATATGCTGCTGATTTCCAGGGACATCATGCGTTGAAACCAATGAAATCATCACACCCTGCTTCAGAGATAGGTATTGTAGCATATGCATAACATGGCTGTTAACCACGTTGGGTCTCTAAGGAGACTGATGCTCCCATTCTCGGATCCCAAAACAACCCTTCAACAAATCTGTTGGGAAAACACAAGTTTTAAGTTCAGGGCATAATGCATAACTGTAAACTATATAAAACTGTTAAAAGTAACCAACAAAATACTCATAGCAATTTTGTCAGGCTGGCTGTAATAAACCCAAATTTGAACTTATTGCAAGAGAAAAAAAAGTTATTAATTTCGGCATTGCAACACAAATAGATAGGAAGCTGTACACGTGGAACCATCTAAGCATAAATACTCATGAGATAAAATAACGTTGCTGTTCATTCTAGATAAATATAAAAGAGAATATAATACACAGATAAAACTGTCTGACATACTGTAATAACCCCAACCCTAAACATTAACAGTCCCTAATAACTGTACATAATCTCAATCACTCTATGGTCCCATATTTCATGGAACAAAAAGAAATGTCTATTGCTTGCAGATTTTATTAAACTATATGTCCCACCTTTTTTACAAGATCACCCCTAAACATGTAATTCAACTACAGTCCAGTTAGCCAGTGACATACAGTATAGCATCTCAGTTTCTCCAGGGTCCCCATCATATCTTTTAGTTCCTGGTTTCAGATTTTAATATCTGCGATTCAAGAAAAAGCCACAACATTTCTAATGTTAAAAAAGTACATTTGATGTGGCTGAAGGATCAGGGTTGGATATCAGATAGGAAACCCACCACCAGTGGACACAAAATGCCATTAAGTGTCTGTAAAAAATCAAAAACAGCTTGCAAGTAAATCAACATACTATATACGACTACTGTAGATAACAATACATCTATGTACAAGGGTAAGTCAGTACCTGCTTGCTTTATTATGCTACTGGTACAGTATTTATAAATATTATGAGATGGAAGTGTGATTTAACATCCTGGTGATCCCATACCCTTGGAGATATGAGGTATATTTATCTCTTTATACTGTATATGGTGATTTGGTTATACCCTGTTTTTGATTTTTTCCAGACATAGGAACGGCCTTTTGAGTCTGCTGGTGGTGATGGTGGTGGTGGTGGTGGGGGATTTTTATATCCTACCCACCCCCATTATAATTTACTGAATTGTACAAATATGCTCCTTTTGTTCCATGAGCTGATGAGGTATGGCATGATTAGGGGTTAGTGGCCTTTTGGGGTGGGTTATTAGGTCAGATAGCTTTATCTTTGTATTAAAGAGCAACTGACACCATCTGGCCAAAAGAGCTACATTGCAGAATTAGAATAAACATACCCCCAGTAAATCGCATGCCACAAACTGTATTTCTGCATAACTTCATTTTAAAGTTATATGCTACTTTGTAACCCTGATTTCACTACCTGCTCAAAACAGCCTGTATCAGTGAAAAGCTACTGCTGATGTCATCTCAGGACTTCACAATCTAGTATTTCCTGTCAGCAAGGTTATAGGGCCCGTTTCTCCAAACTTGTAAAGATCATATGCAATGGTTTTCACAAGTAAAACAGGCAGCACCAGTCAATATACGTTGCTTTAAAAATGTGTGTGTTTCAGGTTTTGTAACAAAGCTGACAATATTTTGTTTATGTGCCTTTTTGTTGTCCTTTTTTCCAGGGTTGCTGGATGCTGGGTCGTAGCACACTGTTGTGAGGTTTGCACACTGAATAAGTTGATGTGGTGAAAGGCTGAGATCATTCACACCTATCATTCAGTTGAAGCGATTTCTGGGAAAAGCATATTAAACCATTATTCCATCTCCTTATCAATGGGGGTGGGAGAAGTAATGCTTTTTTAAAAACTTACTAGGAGTTTCTAATTTAGCCAGCATAATGTGTTCTCCCTCGGGGTTAGTGTCTCCAAATGTTTAGGGATTTCTACTATCGTGGCAAGAATGGACCCCATTCTTTAGCAAGGGCATATTCAAAACTCAAGAAATGAGTACTGTATTAATCTTTGATGTTTGCTGAGAGCACTCTTCTCAGCACACACAACGCCCCCAAAATGGCTTCCATTTGAAGTTCATAAGGTGTCACAAGTATTGGTAGCATATTTAAATGTGCCTGAAAGTTCTTTTTGATTAGTCCCATTGCTCCAAGCACTACTGGAACAATTTGTGTGTCCTTATTCCACATCAGTTTGGTTTCTGACTGCATATCTTGGTATTTCATGATTTTGTGTCTCTCTGTACGCAGCACACTGTAGTCACTAGGGGTGGCTATTTCAATCAGCAATGCTACCTTTGTTCTCTTTTCTTGTATTACAATATTGGGTTTCCTTGCTTCCACTTTCTTGGCTGTTGGCATTTGGTGATCCCAGTGATCATTACTTCTTCATTCTCTGTGATTCTTTGTGGTTCATGTTTCCAGTGTCTCTCTGCTACCAGTATGTTATAGTGTTTGCACAGTTTCCAGTGGATCAATCTTGCTACATTGTTGTGTCTTTCAGTATACAGGCCTTCTGCCATGAGTACTTCACATCCAGCCACGAGATGAGCAACTGTTTCTAATTCTTTACTACAGAACCTGCACTTGTCTGTTTCTCCTGTTTTTTCTATGGATTTTGTGAACTGTCTTGTGCGTAGCCCACTATCTTGGGCTGCCATTATTAGTCTCTCATCTCGTGGCCTAAATTCACCTCTTTTTAACCACTCATGGGTCAGGGCTTGATCGACCTGTGGTTGCTCCAGTAGCTCCCTGTATTTTCCACTATAATTATGGGCTTTCCAATTGTTTTTTCTTTTCTGTTGGTCTTTATCCTTATACTCCTTTTTCTGATTCTTTGCGTTTTCTGTTGCTGACAATTCCTTATCTACTTGTGGATTGACATCAATCTCTGCTACCCTTCTGAAGGCTTCTCCTAATTTGATGAGAGAAGTCATTTTAGGCTTATTTTCTTCATGATGCAAGACATTGACTATATTTGGGTCCAAGGATGTCAGTAAATGTGTATGTAGATCCACTATTGTGGATCTACATGTGTAATCAATCTCAATGAGGCCCATGCCTCCCTCTGCCCTTGGGATGTATAATCTTGGCATGCACTGATTTTTGTATATTAATTGGTGAACATGAAATATTTTTCTTGTTTTTTATATCTAGCTGGTTCAACACTTTCTGTGGCCAGTCTATCACACCAAAGCTGTATGATATCACTGGAAGGGTGAGTTGATTTATAGCTTACACTTTATTTTGTGTTGTCAAAGCAGTTTTCAGAATTAGCTTTAACCTTCTAAAATATCCCTTGCTTACTTTTACTCTCATTTGTTCATGTTGTGCTGTTACTCCTTCATCTATTCCCAGGTATTTATACACTCCCTCTTGCTCAAGTTCTTTTATGTCACAAACCTCCGCCAGATTCATGTTTTCTTTATGAGTTAACTTTCCTGCTACAAATGTTGCTTTGGCACATTTGTCTAGGCCAAACGTCATCCGTATGTCATCAGAAAAGGTCTTAACAATTGGTAGTTGTTCTTTCAAATGTTTGTCAGATGAACTGTAAAGTTTTAGGTCATCTACAAATAGAAACATAGAAACATAGACTTTGACGGCAGATAAGGACCACTTGGCCCACCCAGTCTGCCCATTTCCCTACCTACTGGATAAGCTGCAGATTCTAGTTAACCAACAGCCTATTTCCTGCAACCCCCCACTATAATTGCCTTATGTCTGTCCCATGCATGTTTGAATTCCTCCACTGTTTTAGACCCCACAACCTCTCCAGGAAGGCGGTTCCATGCGTCCACCACTGTCTCCATGAAAAAGAATTTCTCACATTACCCTGAGCGTCCTCTCTAACTTTAAATTGTGCCCTTGTTCTTACACATCTCTTTTTCTGAAAGATGCTACCTCCTGGACTTTGTTGATTCCCTTGAGGTACTTAAAAATTTCTATCATGTCCCCCCTTTCCCTCCTTTCATCAAGGGTATACATATTAAGCTCTCTCAGTCTCTCTTCATATGGTTTCTGATGTAGACTCTGCATCATTTTAGTAGCCCTCCTCTGGACTGCTTCCATCCTGTCTATGTCCTTGCGTAGATGAGGTCTCCAAAACTGCACGCAGTACTCCAGATGGGATCTCACCAACTGTCTGTATAGAGGGATAATCACTTCCCTTTTTTTTACTTGTGATGCCCCTCCCTATGCATCCCAGTATCCCCCTGGCTTTCCCTACTGACTTCTCACATTGCATACCCACCTTTAGGTCATCTGATATGACTACATCCAGATCCCTTTCCATTATTGTTGTTGTTAGTACCTCCCCTGCTATTGTGTACTCTTCTCCTGGATTTTTATTTCCCAGGTGCATTACTTTGCACTTCTTTGCATTGAATCTAAGTTGCCATATGTCTGACCATTCCTCCAACCTTGCCAAGTCCCTTCTCATCCTTTCTACCCCACCGTGTCTATCAACTCTGCTACAGATCTTTGTGTCATCCGCAAAGAGGCATACCTTTCCTTCCAGACCCTCTGCAATGTCACCTATAAAGACGTTAAAGATGACTGGACCCAGTACTGAGCCCTGAGGTACTCCACTAGTAACCCCCCTTTCTTCAGAATGTGTTCCATTCACTATTACCTTCTGTGTCCTGTTGTGCAGCCAGTTTTCATCAGGCTACCACCTGGGACCCACCCCAGGCTGGCTAACTTGATTATTAATCTTTGTGCAGACTGTGTCAAATGCCTTGCTAAAGTCTAGGTAGGCCATATCCACAGCCCTCCCTGGTCTATTACTTTGGTCACCCAGTCAAAGAAATCAATTAGATTTGTCTGACATGACCTTCCTGCTGTGAATCCATGCTGCTTTGAGTCCAGTGCCCCACTGGCCTCTAGGTACTCAACAATTCTTTCTTTCAGAAGTGATTCCATCATTTTCCCACCACTGAGGTCAAACTAACAGGTCTGTAGTTTCCTGCTTCTGCCTTGCTCCCACTTTTGTGAAGGGGAATCACATCTGCCCTCCTCCAGTCCTCAGGTACCACCCCATCTTCCCATGATTTGTTAAAAAGTGTGGTTAGTGGTGTCACTAGGTCCTCCGTAGCTCTTTTTAGGATTCTAGGTGAATCCTCACAGCCCTATTGCTTTGTCCACCTTGAGTTTTAGAAGTTCTTTCAGTACTCTTTCTTCTTTAAATGGACTGGTATCAATCCCACTATCCAGAGTGCTTCTACTGTTTGGTTTAGGTAACTCCTCCTCTTCTTCTTTTGTGAATACTGAGCAAAAGTATTCATTCATTATCTCTGCCTTTTCACTGTCTCCCTCTGCCCACCTCCCCTCTCCTTTATCAATCTTCCCTATCCCTCCCTTAACCTTTCTATGTTCCCTAATGTACCTATAAAAGGTTTTATCCCCCTTCTTAACTGAGTTGGCTGTCCTTTCCTCGGTTTGGGCCTTTGCTTTTCTGACTGTCTTCCCCACTTCTTTCTGCTTTAATTGATATAGTTCCCTGTCGTGCTCTGTCTGTGATTCCTTATACTTTTTGAATGCAGCCTTTTAAGGTGAGATGTTAGCTGTTGATTGTTTTTGTTTCTGGGGTTCAAGCTGTATCCATAGCCTAGGTTGTTGATTAGGCTAGTCAAGGGATTGAGGGCAAGGCAAAACAGAAGTGGTGACAAGGAGTCACCTTGAAATATCCCTCTCCCTGTTAGTCTGTTTTGATGTACATTCAGGCTCATCTATGTTCTACTCTAATTTAAAAAGATAATTTTACCAGAGCCAACATTTCCACCCCTAGCAGGAATTAATACCAGAAGGCCCCTATTAAAACATATTGTAAAGCAGACACTGACAAACAGCAGTGAAGTTACCAACATTATAATACTAGCAGTACAGTAACCCTTCCATGTAATGAACTGAAAGGGAGCCATAATTAGTATTCGTTATAGCTCCCTATTCGTTACAATGAGGGACGCTACTATGGACTACTGTTGGCTAGTGCATATGTCACCCGCATACACCAGATGCTTCCCATATGCCTTATACACTGCACTGTCAGCAAAATAAAGCTAAAATAAAAAATACCCACATCTTAACTGCTAGCTGAGACTCCAAGTTAAAGACAGCACCTGTAACAGGAATGGCGGCTCAGAGCTTCTATGCCCTTTACAAACACGCCCCCCCCCCAATTCACAGATTCATTGCTCCAGATATCTGTATATAGACTAGTACACTGCGCAGTAGTAAAAGCAAAAAAGAAACAGATTGACAAAAAAAATGACAACAGCAACAGCAAAACACCTCTTTCCAAATTCCAGATCTTTTTGATGCTCTTCCTGCTTTCATAATCACCCCCATCTGACTCACAGATTGCAGCTCCAGCTCCACCATATCTGACTTCCTCAGTATGATTTAGAGCCTACCGTGTGTAAAACAAATTAAATACTGGACAACATAAATTTACTAACTAAAGATGAGAGTCAGGTAGGGGGTGGAGGGGGAACATGTTTGTAAAGCACGTGGAATCTCTGAGCCACCATGCATGTTACAGGTGCTCCCTGCTGGAGCCATGGCCAAGCATCCTAAATGTGATGGACCAGCCCCAGCAGCTGGTCCTGCCTCCACTTGACTCCTTGCCAGACCTCCATCTTCCAGTCCCCGACCAGGAGGGGAAGTACCAAGTTTGGTCGACAGTGACAATGCTGACCTCCCCCACAGTGACACCACAATACTGACGCAGGTATTGTACCGCCTGTTGTAAGGGTGTTTTCTGTGGGGGGCTGTACCCCCCTCTCCCCCTGGACTTTGGGATTCCAACTTCAGGTCAAAGTTGGTCTGGGGAAGGGGCGGAACACTAGGGGAAGGTGAAACACAGAAAAAGGACCATTACTGTGAATGTCGCCGTAATGGTCTTTTTTCCTGTTTCACCACTGGGGTGTTGACAAAAAGGGGTGCACCACCAGGAGGTGGCAGTTGAAGATCGGTTTTCCCTCCATCTCAATCAATGGAGAACCATCACGTCAGATGCCTTGATTCTACGAATCATAGAAAGGGGTCACACTCTGGTGCTCACTGAGCAACCTCCAGAGACTCCTCCTCTGCCCTCCACTTACCCCCCAGCCCACCTGTCTGTTCTCCGGGGTTAAGTACAGTCCCTCCTGTGCAAACAGGCCATTGAGCCCATGCCCAGGCACCAGAGAAACAAGGGGTTTTGTTCCAGGTTCTTCCTGGTCCCCCAAAAGAATGGGGATCTGAGGCCCATCTTAGATCTAAAGGACTGCAATCAGTTTGTCAAGTACAAAAAGTTCCGAATGGTGACTTTTCCAGATCTAATGCCCCTTCTCAAGGAAGGTGCTTGGTGGTGTTCTCTGGACATACAGGATGCTTACCTACACATCTCAGTATTTCCTCCCTACAAGAGGTTTCTCCGGTTTCTTTTCCAGCGCGAGCATTGCCAATTCAAAGTGCTGCCCTTTGTCTTGTCCTCTGTGCTGCAGGTCTTTACCAAGTGCTTTGCAGCAGTAGCTATGGCCCTCAGAAGGGAGGGGCTGTATGTTTTCCCCTATCTGGATGATTGGCTTCGAAAAGCCCTGTCCAGGGAACAGCTCCTGAGGACTTTGGAGAACACTATTCAGTTATCTCTCTCCCTGGGCATTATGATCAACTTGCCAAAGCTGGTACTAGTTCCATCCCTAAGACTGTAATATATAGGGGCAGTTCTAGATTTGGCACAAGAGAAGGTTTTACTGCCTCAAAACTGGGTGGAGTGCCTTATTGCCCAGGCTCAGGAGGTGGCTCAGAGCTCATATGTCCCTGCTAGGGTGTACCTGAGGCTGTTGGAACTGGAGGTGGCAGCCTTCCCCCACTGTTCCTGGCCAGGTTCCACATACATATTCTCTAGTGGACTCTCTGAGTACTGTGGGACCAGCAAATGGACAATTTAGATCAGTTAGTGCTGCTCTCCTCCTCAGTCCTCAAGGTGCTCCAGTGGTGGATGGACCCCCTCAACCTGCTGCAAGGAGTCCCATTCCAGATCTCCTCTCCACAACAAATCTTCACCATGGATACTTTCAGTTTGGGCTGGGGCTCTTCTGGATCCCTTTCAAACTCAAGGCTCTATGTCCCACATCATAACCTCCCTGCATATCAATGTCCTGGAAATGTGGGTGGTTCTTTATGCCATGCAGGCCTTTCAGAACCATCTCCTTCCAGGTCAGCTGCTTATTCAGTCATACAACCTCAATGTAGTGTACTATAGCAACAGGCAGGGGGGTACGCATTCGTACCCCCTATGCAGGGAGATCATGAGAGTGTGGTACTGGGCATTAAACCACAGCCTAACCCTCTCAGCAGTTCACATCCCGGGAGTGGTAAATACTCTGGTGGGCAAACTCAGTTCAGTGTGTGAGTGGGTACTTCTCTCATCCATTGCAGAAGATCTGTTCAAGAGATGGGGTCATCCAGATTTGGACCTTTTTGCATCTACACTCAATGCAAAACTGTCAAATTTTTACTTACTTGATCCAGGGCCTGGAATTTTCTGGTGAGACACATTGTCCCTCTCCTGGAGCGGCAGGTTTCTGTACACCTTACTTCCATTTTCTTTGATTCAGAGGATGCTAATCAAATTGCAGATGGAGAGGGCCAGCACGATTCTATTAGCTCCATTCTGGCCTCATCAGATATGGTTTCCTTGACTACAGTAGTTGGCATAGGTACCTCTGGTCCCTCTCCCACTCTGCAGGAACCTGCTGAAACAGGCTCAGGGGACCCTGGTCCACCCCCACCTCAAGTCCCTTCATCTTCATGCTTGGCTCCTGAGAACATAGCCATCACTAGATTTGGGGTTTTCAATTGGGTAGCAGATGTTCTAGTGGCTGCCCGGAAACCCTCCACTCGAGACACTTGCACCGTGAAGTTGAAGAGGTTTGCCACCAGGGATGGCAAGCATAATCTGGATCCTTTCACTTGTCTGGTGAACAAGATTCTGGACTACCTGTTATCGCTGTCAGACTCAGGTCTCCAGTACTCCTCCCTCAAGGTGCACCTTTCAGGTGTCTCGGCCTTTCATGAGCCAGTGGGTGACCGTACCATAGCTCAGCTGGATGTTTCCTGTACTTTCTTGTGGGGCATCCTGCATCTGAAACCTCCAGTCTGTTCCCCTGCACCAGCTTGGGATTTAAATTTTGTTTTGGAGCAACTGACCCTGTCTCCTTTTGGGCCAGCCATGACTTGCGAGCTACACTTTCTCTTTTGGAAAGAGTTAGGTTTGGTTGCTATTACTTCTGCTCGAAGAATTTCTGAGCTTCAGGCCCTGTGGTGCGAGGAGCCTTATTTGATGTTTCACAATGACAGATGTCTTTGCACACACACCCTAAGTTCCTCCCTAGGGTGGTGTTTGAGTTTACACTCAATCAATCTATCCACCTTCCTGTTTATTTTTCTGAGTGTGCCAATCCAGGGGAAGCACTGCTCCATATGTTAGATGTGCACAGAACTTTGAAGTATTACCTGCTCCGAACCAAGGAATGCAGAAAGTCGAAGCAGTTGTTTGTTTCTTTCACCTCAGGTAGAGGGGGCATCAGGTTTCTAACCAATGTTTATTTAAATGGTTGGCTAATTTGTATTGCGTTCTGCTACAACAAGTATGGCAAAGAGTTGCCTGGAGGGGTTAAAGCTCATTCCACCAGAGGCGTGGCTGCCTCTGTGGCTTTTTTCATGGGGTCTTGGCTGCTGACATTTGTGTAGCTGCCACCTGGAGTACCATCCATATCTTCACCAAGCACTGCAGTCTGGACATTGCCTCAAGAGCCTGTGCAGAATTTGGAAGGGCTGTGCTGCAGGGCCTCCTGTCTTATGTTTTAAGGTTGGCCTTCCTCGCAAACTGTCTTGCTGCATCTTTAACTTCTTGAGACTCATTCCTATGGTGTGACCTGATGATTAACATACCCCTGAAGAAGAAAGAACAGTTACATAAGAACTTACCGTAACAGTAGATCTTTGAGGGGATCTCCGTCATCAGGTCTGTCTTTGTTCCCACTATCCCTCTTCTTGGGATTCTCTACTGGAACTGGCTATGTGGTGTATCAGTCTTTCTCATACACTTAGGCACCTCTCTCTCTCTCTCTCTCTCTCCCTCCCTCCTCCCTCCCTCCCTCTCTCCTCGGTCCCACATGGCTAGAGCTATGCCCTCTTTGTCTCCGCAGGAAAGAACTGAGGCGGGAGCAGGGCTGCTCATGCCTTTATAGGGTTGATGATGTCGGTGTGGGAAACCCTTGTTATACTGCTGAAAATCTTTTGTGTGGATCCTGATTCACTGACAGTGAAGTTCCTACAGTGTGACCTGATCACTGATGTCCCTTCGAAGATCTAGGCCCTGTCCACACTTAACCCTTTTGATTTAAACGGTTCTTGAAATTATTGCTGCCCTTACCCTGTTGGTGTATCCACATTTGCATGATGAGCTGAAAATGTTTTTTCCTTTTCCATTGTCTTGCATCTTCACTCCCAATTGTAACCATGTTAGGCAAACTCAGTTCTGAAGCATGTTTACAGTCCCATGGTGCATTGTAGGATACGCTGATGTTGCGCTGTGGTCCCAGGAAGCATTTGCGTCGATGCTAAGCAATGTTTGTTTAGACATGTCCACACCCACCAGAACCATAGTGAGACAGACGGAGCAGGGTCAACCAGATATTTATTTAAATAAAATAGACATTGTGAATGTTTGTTTGAATGAAATGTACCAATTACTGATTCAAAAAAAGCACTGTTTTAATGTTTTATTGAGGAATCATGGTTGGATGGGAGGTAGGGGATCAACACTGCAAGGGATGGCAGAGGGCATAGTGCCACAACAGTGTCATGATTGGTTGGCACACAAGATCATGTGCCATATCATGTCCAACTGTGATGCTTCCTGCTGTCATTTCTGGCTGTCAGTGGTGCCCATCACTAATTGGTGGCATTAATTCCTAGATTTCATCAAGATCCTGGTGTAGCACAGTTGTTCTACTATGGCTGAGAAAATATGGTTATGCTGCTGATGCTACTGACTTCAAGGCACAGACGCATCATGAATGTTAAATAGTCAAATATAAGGAGAAGAAGGGCTGAACGTGAGAGGAGAGATAAGTGGATGAGGTGCTTGAATATGAGACTGTTGGAGACAGTTTCCATATTGAATGACATTTGAGTGCGTCTGTTTGTGTCACCTCAGCCCCAAGAAGTGTGTGGTCAGTGGAAAGAGCATGTACGTGGTGGACTGACATTGTATTTGGAGGCTAGACAAATGAGCAATGGCTGGCAAATTTCAGGATGAAAAGAGAGACTTTTCAGTTTCTTTGCAGTGAATTGTCGCCATATATCAGGTGCATGGATACCAAGCTCTGAAATGCAGTCCCAGTTGAGAAGCATATTGCCATAACACTGTAGTGTCTTGCAACAAATATTAAATACTGAGCACTAGCCCACCTATTTGGGGTAGGTCACTCCACTGTGGGTGAAATTGTAATTGGGGTATGTAAGGCCATTGTGTTGGTGCTGATGCCCAGGATGATAAAAGTACAGAACATAGTTGAAATCATCAGTGGCCTTGAAAGAGACTGGGGGTTTCCTAACTGTGGAGGGGCAATTGATGGCACACATGTACTCATCATTTGTCCACCTGGTAATGCCATGGATTATTACAACCGTAAATTTTACTACTCTGTGATCCTGCAGGCACTTGTTGATCACAAGTACTGTTTTCTTGACGTAAACATCGGATGGCCTGGTAATGTACATGATGCATGTGTCTTTAAGAATAGTGCTTTGTAGCAGTTAGCCCAAGGTGGAAAACTGTTTCCATCACTGAATCGGGAGATTAGCGGAGTGATTGTGCCAGTAGTCATACTAGGAGACCTGGGATACCCATTATTTCCCTGGCTGATGAAGCTGTTCCCTGACTGCAGTGACCCCCAAAAAAAGAAACTTCAGTTACCATCTCAGCAAAGCAAGGATGGTGGTGGAGTGTCCCTTTGGCTGTCTCAAAGGTCGATGGTGATATCTTTTGAAAGCGAATGAATTTAGTATTGATAATGGGCCATATGCAGGGCCACTGGGAAACAGCAGAATTTTTTAGCAGATTTTGCGGGGAATTTGCGGGACTTTTTTCTCCCAAATTTTGCGGGGATTTTGCAGGACTTTGCATGTATTTTGGGGTGATTTTGTGGACTGCTGGGCACACATTTTCCTTTGTGAGGTACAAGTATGGGGTTTTCAATTTCAATTGCTTTGTGATGCATATCTAAGTCAGCCATCAAAAAGGTAAAGGTTTTTGTAAAAAAGCAAACAAAAAAAACACAGACACACACAAAAGGTACAAGTTTTTATTAACACCTACGACTGATCAAATAACAATATACATTATAATAGTAGCATCATTGTCAAAGCAGTACCACCACCACCCTCTAATAATTCAAACAATAAACATTATTAGTGTTGTACAGTAAAAGCATAATACCACCACCACCCCAGATCATCAAGAAAGGATTTTTACATCATAGAATGAGCAGCAATGGTTATCCAATAAAGATCTTTAAAATTTCTTATTGTACTTCAACATAAGAAGTAGTCTAGTGTTGTCATCTGTCAAACTTCGCCGATTGTCTTTTAAAAAGTTTGTGTACTGCAAAAAAGTCCGTTCAACGTCTGCTGTGCTTACGGGAAGCCAGATATACCTTTTTGCCACAGCAGCAAGATGTGGAAGTGTATCCCTTTGTGCTTCCCACCATTCGGCAATATTAAAATCACTGGGTACTGACTGGGTGAAAGTTCTGTACCCATGCCATTCAAAGTTTGAAACACCAACCAGAGATGGTAGCTCCTGGGTGTGTTTTACTTTTTCCTTGTCCAGTGTTGGCAGCTGCTTTGGGTCAAAGATTCGGGCATCTTTGAATGTGCTGACAGAGGGATGAGATTTGAAATTTTGTCCAGTTTCTCACTGCTGTCCAACATAATCTTCTGGAAAAGGTTCACACAGTTTTGATTTTCATGTAACTGACAGCGGGACAACATTTCTACTGTATTTGGTCTGTATTCAGTTTTCCCTGCAGTGGCACAAAAGTCCAAAACCATGTGTATATTTTGCACCCTTCCAAATATGATGTGTCCCTGTGACTGGCTTCTTGACTGCAATTGTAGAATAAGGTTAACAAGTTCAGAAGAGTGTTCCACCACAAAAGTGGCTTGTGTTACCAGCTCTGCTGCTTTGCCTTTCAATAAGCACTTCAGGTGCTTCAAGGTTGCTGCATCAGATTGTAGCATTTCAACAGGTTCTGTTAACACGGGCAAATAGTCTGCCAAATACTGAACAGCATTAACCCAGGAGCACCACCGAGTTACCACTGCATATATTGGCATCTTGGGTACAGTGCCCTGCTTGGATTCCATGAAGGCAAAGTACTGATGCCTACGCATTGGGCTCTGGCAAAATATTTTTTTAACAAGGGAAACAGCAGTGTTTAAGTCTTCCAGTGTGTCTGCCCAAACTTCCAAGACCAAATTGAGGAGGTGGGCAATGCAAGTGACATGCACTGCATTTGGTAGGACACAGGACAGCACAGTACAGTTTCAAAAGCCTTGCGCATATAACTTGCACTGTCCGTGACAATGGCAAAGACTTTATTGAAGTTTACTCCATTGGTGTTTAGCACTTCTAGTAGAGCTTGGGATACTGTGGTGTTGTTCACATGATGCAAAAACTCCACACCAATTAGGAGTGGCTGCTCCCCAACATTAAGCAATGGTTGGGCCAAAATAGCCAACATGCTACGCCCACAGGCATCTGTTGTCTCATCCAGAAAAAATGAAGACATATTGATCCTCCACCGCCTCTTTCAGGGACTGTTTGTGATCAGGCCGAAGTTCTTGGAGGTACAAGATCCAAAGCTGTGCTGGTCTCGGAAGACTACCGCCTTGTTTTGTATGGTTCTTTAAGAACTCTTGAAAGCCAGAAGCCTTCTCCAGTGGTATGTCTGCACAGGTCAAATAGCGGATGAAGTCCAGAACAAATTCCTTCTGTTCAATGGAAGATTCCGTTGCTTGACTGAAACAAGTCAGCGACTGCTGTCGTAGAGATGCGTAAAAAAAAAAAAAAAAAGATTTATTTTACAGGGAAAAATAAACTGTGCCTGGAAAACAAAACAAAAGCAAACAAGATTTAATATTTTACTGGGAATAAACAAACTGTGGCCAGCCCAATGTCATAGAGGGCTGAGGAGCTGTGAGCTTTACCTCCTGCCATGCTGGCAACCTGTTTGGGAACAACATCAGGTCAGCGGGGAGGGGAGAGGGTCAAGTGTCCAATTGGCTGCTCTCCTCTCCCGAGTAGGGGTTGGAATCCGCTGTCTTGCTCTTAGAGGCCAGGTGGTTGTGTCAAACTCTAGCAGCAAGGAAGGGGGATGCAGGAACAAGGCACATGTGCACGGGGGGGGGAATGGTGTTCCACGGTGCCAGAGAGAGATTAAATGGACTTGGCAGGCAGGGACAGAGTAGATACCAGTCACCCAAGGGGAAAAACAGACTATGTAAAACATAAAATAACTGCAAACATCTGTGTGACTAGTACTTACTTTGCATGTTTTTCTTTACAGCTTCTTTTCTTTCTATATGTTTCTGTGACTTCATGTGCAAGTCAACTGTATGCTTCCACACGAAGTCGAGTGTGTGGGTACAAGCACGACAAAACAGCAATCCCCCATCCTCATAAAGATCCTCCGGATATAACTTAACCCGATCCTGGGCACACACAAGAAAAGAGACATGACGGTCCTTGGCCTCTTCGCGAGAAAGATGGAAGCGCTTTGGTGGCAGTGTAGACATGGTGTAGTTTAACTAAACCAAAATTAAACCAAAAAAATTAAGACTTGAACGAGAACATCAGTGCATAGAGGGAGGAGAGCTTTCCTTTGGATGCTTGATCCTCCAGTATCACACCACTAGTTTGCATCCCACAATGTTCTAAGCTGGGCAGATTGGTTTGAAAACCTCACCTAATGGAGTTGCCTTGCCGTGGCGCTGAGCTTGGCCATAGACTTGCTAGTATCCATGGAACAAAAGACTCCAGAAATTCAGTTTTCTTGCTACCTTTCATACTGGCCAGGCCCACCCCTCCACTCCCATCTCTGAGGAACCACAGCAGTGATCAAGGACACACCACTGGAGTGAGGGACGGACCCAGGTGACTGCCATACATGATGGAAAAAAATTGTTCTGTGCCACTCTGGTCATCCGCCCAACCCTGCTCTCTCACCAGAGGCCAGAACAATTTTTTTTGCCATGTGTGCCAGTCCGCCAGGCCCACCCCTCTACTCCCATCTCCAAGGAACCACAGCAGTGATCAAGACTACACCACAGGAGTGAGGGACAGATGCTGGCGACTGCCATACATGGTCAGAAAAAATTGTTCTGTGCCACTCTGGTCGCCCGCCCCACCCTGCTCTCTCACCAGAGGCCAGAACTATTTTTTTTTGCCATGTGTGCCAGTCTGCCAGGCCCACCCCTCCACTCCCATCTCGGAGGAACCACAGCAGCGATCAAGGACACACCATGGGAGTGAGGGATGGACCAAGGCAACTGCCATACATGATGGAAGAAAATTGTTCTGTGCCACTCTGGTCACCCGTCCCATCCTGCTCTCTCATCAGAGGCCAGAACATTTTTTTTGCCATGTGTGCCAGTCCGTCAGGTGCACCCCTCCACTCCCATCTCCAAGGAACCACAGCGGCGATCAAGGACACACCACGGGAGTGAGGGACGGATGCTGGTGACTGCCATACATGGTCAGAAAAAATTGTTCTGTGCCACTCTGGTCGCCTGCTCTACCCTGCTCCCTCACCAAAGGCCAGAACAATTTTTTCCACCATGTGTGCCAGTCTGCCAGGCCCACCCCTCCACTCCCATCTCTGAAGAACCACAGCAGTGATCAAGGACACACCATGGGAGTGAGGGATGGACCCAGGCGACTGCCATACATGATGGAAAAAAATTGTTCTGTGCCACTCTGGTCACCCGCTCCACCCTGCTCTTTCACCAGAGGCCAGAACAATTTTTTTTGACATGTGTGCCAGTCCGCCAGGCCCATCCCTCCACTCCCATCTCCGAGGAACCACAGCAGCGATCAAGGACACACCATGGGAGTGAGGGACGGACCCAGGCAACTGCCATACATGATGGAAATAAATTGTTCTATGCCACTCTGGTCGCCCGCCCCACCCTGCTTTCTCACCAGAGGCCAGAACTATGTTTTTGCCATGTGTGCCAGTCTGCTAGGCCCACCCCACCCCTCCACTCCCATCTCCGAGGAACCACAGCAGCGATCAAGGACACACCATGGGAGTGAGGGACGGACCCAGGCAACTGCCATACATGATGGGAAAATGGTACAGGGTCTGCATCAGCAATTGTATGAAGAGAGACTGAGAGAGATTAATATGTATGCCCTTGATGAAAGGAGGGACGGGGGGACATGATAGAAACATTCAAGTACCTCAAGGGAGTCAACAAAGTCCAGGAGGGTAGCATCTTTCAGAAAAAGAGATGTGTAAGAACAAGGGGACACAATTTAAAGATAGAGGGGGACGGCTCAGGGGTAATGTGAGGAAATCTTTTTTCACAGAGAGAGTGGTGGATACGTGGAACTGCCTTCCTGCGAGGTTGTTGGGGCTAAAACAGTGGGGGAATTCAAACAAACAAAAGGAGGCAGTATAGCGCAGTGGTCTAAGGCTCTGAGCTGCAAATCTGATGACATCCAGCAGACCAGACCTGGGTTTGAATCCCACAGCTTCCACTTGCATACTGTGTGACCCTAAGCAAGTCACTTAACCTCCTTGTGCTCCCAGGTCGGTCCTGTAAAAAAAAAGCTTTCAGCTTAGTGTGCTATACCTGGTTAAACAACTAAATAAAAAAAAAAAAACATGCATGGGACAGACACAAGGCAATTGTAGTGGTGGGGGGGTGACAGGAAGTAGGCTGTTGGTTAACTAGAATCTGCAGCTTATCCAGTAGGTAGGGAAATCTGCAGACTGGGTGGGCCAAGTGGTCCTTATCTGCCGTCAAAGTCTATATTTCTATGTTTCACCACAGGAGTGAAGGACGGATGCTGGTGACTGCCATACATGGTCAGAAAAATTGTTCTGTGCCACTCTGGTCACCCGCACCACCCTGCTGTTTCACCAGAGGCCAGAACAATTTTTTTTGCCATGTGTGCCAGTGCGCCAGGCCCACCCATCCACTCCCATCTCTGAGGAACCACAGAAGTGATCAAGGACACACCATGGGAGTGAGGGACAGACGCTGGCAACTGCCATACATGGTCAGAAAAAATTGTTCTGTGCCACTCTGGTCATCCACTCCACCCTGCTCCCTCACCAAAGGCCAGAACATTTTTTTCCACCATGTGTGCCAGTCTGCCAGGCCCACCCCTCCACTCCCATCTCCGAGGAACCACAGCAGTGATCAAGGACACACCACGGGAGTGAGTGACGGACCCAAGCGACTGCCATACATGATGGAAAAAAATTGTTCTGTGCCACTCTGGTCACCTGCCCCAACCTGCTCGCTCGCCTGAGGCCAGAAACATTTTTTTTGCCATGTGTGGCAGTCCACCAGGTGCACCCATCCACTCCCATCTCTAAGGAACCACAGCAATGATCAAGGACACACCATGGGAGTGAGGGACGGACCCAGGCGACTGCCATATATAGTCAGAGAAAATTGTTCTGTGCCACTCTGGTCACCCGCTCCACCCTGCTCCCTTCCCAAAGGCCAGAACAATTTTTTCCACCATGTGTGCCAGTCTGCCAGGCACTTCCTTCCACCCTCCAACACAGAAGAACCATAGCAGCACAGTTTGACATGTACTTAAAACAAAACATTAACTGTACATTTTAACATGACCTCCACTGCTCTCTGAGGGCCCAATGTTTTTAAAGCACTTCACCCCCTAATCAGGACCCTCTGTGGCTCCCACCATTCCTTTTATTTTATTTTTACTCCTGGGCTCCCCCGGACACCCCCGAGCAATACTGTTTTTATTAAGACAGTCCCCCTTAGCTGAACCCCCTAGTCTTCCTCCATTTTTGAAGCACTTGACCCCCTAGCCTGGAGTCGGACCCTCGACTCTCACCATTCCTCTTCATTTTTCTTTTCACTACTTGCTCCCCTGGGCTCTCCAGAGACCCCCCCTTAAAAATCAGCACAATTTTGAACCATTTCAAATCCCGCCAAGCCAACATATTCTCCCTTACATTGAATTAGTTAATTGCAGCTTACCTGTAACAACAGCAGCAGTATTGAGAAAGGTTTAGCAGCAGCAATTCCCAGTGGCAGGTTGACAGCACTCTGGAGTGAATTGCTCTTTTTTGAAACAGTGTTGCCAGCCAGCCAGCGAGCAGTCGGCAGAGTAGGGTTACCAGGCAAGATGTCTTTCTGTTGCTTCTCAGTCGGCCGAGTAGGGCTACCAGCCTCTCCGTTGCTTCTTGCTTGTTGCTTCTCGCTCACTCTCTCTCTCTCATTCGCTCACTCACAGGATATAGGTGCTCTGCTCTGATTCCCCCCTCACTTGTCTGCTTGTATTTATAGTCCATTTTGATTACTTTGGTGGACCTGAGGGGGGGACAAAGCACAGAAAAAGCACAAAGAAACAAACAAAGGAGGGTTTTGCTGGTGTGATGTGCTGTAGTGATATCAGTAGCGCGTCACACACTAGCAAACCCAATCCGGTGCCCTTGTTCTTTGGGACTCCAAGAGATCAGATGAGTTGACGGATTGAGGGTCGGAGAGCTGTACTTGGGAGATGGCTGGGGAGTTCACAGAGGACTGTAGTGGGACAGATGACTGGGGCACAACAAATGTCAGCAGCATATTTTGTGGGGAGCGCATATTTTAGCGACGGGTCAAATAATCGCGCTTTCCGCGACAAAATCGTGGACGTGATTTTCCAGTGGCCCTGGCCATATGTAATTGGGGCCTGCTGCACTCTTCACAACATGTGTGAAATGAAATCTGAGGCGTTCCTGACTGTGTGGATGAGTGCACTGGATGATGAAGTGTTTCAGCTGCTTGACGGTGACACTGTCTCAGCAGAGGACTTATCCTTGGCCGTTATGAATTGGCAGGCCGCAGCTGTAAGGGATGCATTGGCTCAATATGTCCATAGCCACATGGGAAGTAATACCTGGACTATGTGGCACACTTTAATATCAAAGTTCTATAAATAGTTTATTGAGAGTGATGATGGGCCTACCTTCCTGTTCTTTGTGAAATAAGTAACAGGACACAAACTTAGAGCTCAAAACAGTTTATTTTAAGATCAAAGTCAAAAGTGCAACTGCTTCATGCAGTTTAAAAAAATTGTTGCTATGCTATTTAATTTTTTAATATTAACTTCAGTGTTATACATTAACTGGTGAAGCTATGGTCATTGGCATAACCAGAAAAATACGATGAAACGATTTCTAAAACCTTATGAATAAAAACAATTCCATTTATACCTTTTTCAAACCTTGGCATGAATTTCTGTCTGTATGATATGCTAAAAAACATGCAAACATTAATCCATAACACAGCATGGTTCTTCTGTGAAATTAATGCATGCCTGGGGGGGGAGTACCTCAACCACCCCGGCATGGATTAATTCTACAGTAGAGCCATGCTGTGGAGTGGATTAATACACTTGCAACATGGCAAATGCAGAAACGGAATTATGCTTGATAGGAGATTGTAACATGACAACCTATAGTAGCAAGTACAGTAAAACACTGACCCAGAGACAGACACAGGTAGTTGGAACGTTAAATTCTGTATTGTGCTGAACAGGCTGATTTTTCTTTTAATATTGTGAGTACAACGGTGAACAGTGGTTCATTTACTGATTACATGCAGATGTGATCAACATTTCAGAATATGTGTTGATTTTGACTGACTAGTGTGAATTTTGTAATCGTCTCCATTTTTCTGCTGTGTTTGCTGTTAGGGATTTGGCTGCTGTGCATGATGGGAAATGCATATATTTAAGTGCATTCTATATTGCGCTGAACAGGCTGATTTTCCTTTTAATATTGTGAGTACAACAGTGAACAGTCATTCAATTAAGGATTACAGGCAGATGTGATCAACATTTCAGAATATGTTTTGATTTTGGCTGACTTACTTTTGCGAACGGTGGAATTGTCTTTGTTTTTCTGCTGTGTTTGCTGTTTGGGATCTGCCTGCTGTGCATGAATGTAAATGCATATATTTTTAAGTGCACAGGAGATTTGAGTTCTGGTGGTGAATGACAGAATTACAAGAGTAAGCATGATTTATTAAGGAGCAAGGATGGTTTATTAGTAAGGCAGTAAGTAATTCACGGCATGCATGGAATCCACGATTACCGTGAAAATAGTGTGCTGCCTTGAATTTTATTAAAGTTGAATAAAGTTGATTCTGGGGGTTGGAACAGCTCTGCCAGCTAGACAATGTCTATCTCAACGGCTGGTTCCGTAAGCAGCAGACGCTAGCTAATCGGGAGGTGCTGAACAAAAGGCATCTAGTTTAAACAGTTGGGCAGTGTTTAAAAAAGGGCAACAGAATACACAGGCTTGGAGACCTAACGGGCGATCGGAGGGTCCAGTGTGTTGGGGTTGGCTGCCAACGAGGTGAGATGGCACTGAAGAGGGGACCTGCCCTGGTCTGTCCGAACGTTGGTCTCGTCCGCCGCCACCTTCCCCCGTGCCGAAGAGCTAGCTGTAAACGGACTCCAGCAAAACTGCTTTCAGAGTGATGTATCCAGGGCTAGCTAATGGGCACTGAACAAAAGGCACCTAGTTTAAACAGTTAGGCAAAGTGTTTAAAAGAGGGCAACACAATACACAATCTAGGAGACCTAAGGGGTGATTGGAGGGTCCCTAGGGTGTGCTGTGGGGTTGATGAAAAGTGGAGCATTTTTTTATCATGAAAAGGACCATTTACTTCCATGCAGCCACCATGAAAAACATCATTATTTGCCGTGAAAAAAATTCAGCCTTATTTATTAGAAATTAAACTATGGTCAGGTGGTGTTTTTCAACCAATGTGTTTGCTGCTTTACTTGCTAATATAGGATGCCATGTCACAATTGATAACAATGTTGTTTTAATTGTGAATACTACCTTTTACGTTAACTTGTTGGACATTTTTGAAAGAAACAACTTAAAAATCACTATAACGTGTTCAGTTTAGTACAGTTTAAAATATTTTTAGCACTGTTAAACAGTAAACATTGCTAACATAAGTTGATAAAGTTTGTTCTAAGTCTAATTAATTATTCATGACCTCACCTAGCTCGCTGATTGGCTGCTGTGCCAGTCTGAAATCTCTTAGAAGTGACCGGCACGGCAGCCGCACTGCTGTTCCTGCTATGCATAAGCTATGCGGCATATGCAGTGCCACAAAAACAATTTTAAAAATAAAAGAAACAACATCATTATTGTGATTAGGCTTATAATCGCAATAATGACCTCAGAGCCAATCATTTCCTCTCGATTAATGACTGGTGGGTGGGGGTGGGCCTCGGCTGTGCCTCAGGCCACCACTGACCCCAAGCCGGTCGTTAATCTCTAGGAAATGACCGGCTCTTCAGTCATTATTGCTTAATTATATTTGTATGGAACCTTTTTTAGTTGTATAAACACATCTTGTTTGAATGTAACACATTTAGATTAACATTTGCAGAATTTTGAGTATACTGACTATCATTTACTATATCGGTTGTGACTCAGATCCGACAAGTTTGCTGATAACAGATTACCCCTCAGAAAACCCTTCAACCCCACAACAAACTGGGTTTATAATAATGAAATGCATAAACTGAATCAGGTAGATATTTCCTTACCCTCCCCAACCAAAAGGTTACAATACTGTTTAGCAATTTAATTACCTATGCACACCTTGGAAATGCTCACATTACAAAGAAGTCCATGTAAACTCTTCATTGTGCAGGTCGGCAGTGAAGGACCCAGTTACCTGATTCCCAGAATGCATGCTATCACTGTCACCTTGAATGGGATCTTGGGCTGGAGGGGGACTGACAGAACTGTCATGTTGTGGTGCTTGTAGTGATGGAGAATGGAACTGTGCACTTGTGCTGGGTACAGCAACACCATCATGGACATGTTAGTAAACTGGCATGTGAGGAAGCAGTGGGTGTGACAGATAAACAGCTGTTTAGCCGAGATGACTGAGATGGTTGTGTGACTGTCATCGTATTTGGTGGAGCACTAAACTGCATGGTATTATTGGAATAATACTGAGCCAGTTTGCATTGCTGAGGTTGGTATTGCGAGGCAAATATTCATATTAAGCTCTGTTAGAATAAATTGCTCTGTTCTGCCTCTTCATGGCACAATCTGGCCTCCAGCTCCCGCTCTTCCTTTGCCTTCTTTCTCTCTCTCTCTCTCCATCTCAAGCATCAGGTGTGCTGATCCATAAGCATCCTGGCGTGTTGGTTCCAAAACAGCCACCACAATTTCCTGCATACATGACACTTTCTTCTTTATGCAGAGGTTTGAAAGAGGCTTTGGGCTGAGGTGTCTCTTTCTTCCGGAACCGCCACCATTGGGTGCCTGATCACTTAAATGAGATACAGAGTCCTCAGACACGGCAACAACCTCAGTGGTCACATCTACTTCATGGCTCTAGGACATGTCTTGCTGTTCATCATCTGTGATTAACAAAGGTAAGGAAATGGTAAAAATTCACTACTGATGTGGAAATGTACAAGCGCTAGTGACAGAGACATAAATCATTGCTAAAAAAAAACAAAAAAAAAACAGTTGCAACATGACAACATACCTGCCTCCAGTATAGGACCAGGGTTTTCTGCTGCGGTACTCTCCAGCACAATGGAAGGATCTGACGTTGGCTTTGTCCCCAAGATCTTGTCAAGTTCTTTGTAAAAGGGGCAAACCACCCTGATGCCTTCGGACCGATGACTGCCATCTCTGGCCTTGCTGTACCTTACTTTTAATTGTCTTATTTTTTCACAATATTGCTTCATGGAATGTTCTATGTCATCTTCTAGAAGGTACTGTGACACCTTTTTGTATACTTTAGTATTTTGCCAGCACCTGCACAGTTCATCTTGTACCTACTCCTGTGACCAGTTGTCAGTCAACAGATGAGTGGCTTTGTCAGACCAGGTGGTACTTCTATCAACTGTGAGCCATATGCAGTCTTGTGCATATATATATATATATATATATATACATATACTGTGTATATGTATATATATATATATACTGTGTATACTGTATGTGTATATATACATATATATATATATATATATATATATATATATAACAAACTCCATTTAATGCATTAGTTAGGGTTGTTCCACAGTGACAAAAGTGAGGAAATTCGGTGATGGGGTTGAAAGTCCCCTTGGACCCCACCACCAACTGGCATCTGGTGCGTGTTGGGCTTGCCGGCCCTAACTCTCACCCCATCAGATGTGTGAAGAATCAGAGGTGTAGGAGAATGGGGTGAGAGTTAGGACCAACAACCCAAACACGCACCCCGATGCCGGTTGGGGGTGTGGGCGTGGGGGTCCAAGGGGGGGCTTTCAACCCTAGCACCAAATTTCCTCACTTTTGTCACTGTGGAACAACCCTAACTAATGCATTAAATTTAGTTTTTTGCCTCTAATTTCCCTTCTTTTTGAGAATGATAATGAGAAATAGTGAATGTAATGCGGAGCCTCGCGCTCCTGCCATGTGATGTCTTGTCACATAGTAACACGGTGCCGACAAACGCAAATGGTAATGCGCATGGTGATGCAAAGTGAAACACAAAGATAAACAGTACTGTAGACACAAATGGTTAAAATAACACAAACGCAAGTGCAAATGAACACTGAAGGGTAACTATACGGTGCCATAGACGGGAACAGTAAGTGAACGGGTACAGAACCGCAAAGCAGAATGTGTGTGGTAACAGTAATGTGTTACACAGGCTGGCTTTTCCTCAGAAGCGCATAGAGAAACAATGAGTACAAAGTATGTATGCATAATAATGGGTCTCGGAGCAGAAAATGAGGAGTTGGAATACTAAATTGCTTATATCTCGACGTAGAAAAAACATTTAAAAGTCATATGATTTATGACTTTCGTGGCTGGTTTTGTACTTATCCCCTACTAGAGGGCTAAGCAATTTTCTGACGAAAAGTCCGTATCTCGCACCGTTTCTGAGATACGGGCCCTGAAATGCGTGGCGAATGCCGTAATGTTATCCTATGGGAAAAAAAGAGAAGTTTGGAGTGCCATAACTTTGGCTCCCTGTAATATTTTTTTCACCAAACCACTGAAAGGCACATATGTGGGATGTTGGCTTTCTTCCCTTCAAATTACAGCCCAAAAGACCAAACCGTTATTTTGCAATAGGGCGGCAAAGGATTCCTGTAATGCGGCAGATGCAGTAATGTTATCCTATGGGAAAAAGTGTCAACTTTGGAGTGTCGTAACTTTGCCGCCCTGTAATATTTTTTCACCACAACACTGAAAGGCACATCTGGGAGGTGTTGGCTGCATTCCCTCCAAATTTCAGCCCCAAATACCAAACCATTCTTTTGCAGCAGGGTGGTAAAGAATTGCTGTCATTTTACCACAGCCTGGAAAAGTAGTGTTGAACTTTACGAAAGCTTTCTCAAATTCATGTGACACTGTCGCAAATGTAAAAGTACTTTGTGAAAGTACTTTTTCCAGAAATTTGAAAAACATATTTCTGGGTTGTTTTACCACAAAATAAATACATGCTTAGCATCCTCAGGGTCCGACTAGGTGAATACAAAAAGAATTAGGTTGCTGGAGGGTCCCAAATTTAAATGCCAAGCATTTTTCTGATGACCAACTGAAAACAAAATGGCAAATTTGTGACAGTAAAAGGGCCATTTGCTAAAGTAAAAACTGCATTTGTGACACTGTTGAACTTTTTGTTAACATTTCCCATTGACTTATAATGGGAAATTGTTTTTTGAATAACTTTTGAACCGTGTAATATTTTTTCACGAAATCTTCAAAAGGCACATCGGGGACCCTGGCTGCACGTTCCATGAAGATTTCAGACCGGTCGCACAAACCATGCGACCTGTAGAGATGAGCAAAGAATTCCAAAAAAGCATAAACGTGCACAGATCACGCTTAATAACTCTGCAGCTGTATATAAAAACAGTATGAAAGTTGGCAGATCCCAAGATGTATGATTTTTAATCATGTATTCCAAATTTCAGGCAAATCCGTTGCATAGTTGCAAAGTTATTAAGGTGCAAAATATTAGGTTTAACGTGTAATGGCTCCTCAACCCTAACTATGGTAGCACTACCGTATACCATAATATGTGTGTGTGTGTATATATATATATATATATATATATATATATATAAAATAGCGGCACGGTAATGCCACTATAGTTCGGGTTGAGGACCCCTTTAAGGTTAAATCTCAAATTTTGCACCTTAATAACTTTGCAACCATATTATGATGGATTTACCTGAAATTGTGCATGCACAGTCTGGTACCCTAGATCTCTGGATCTGGCAAGTTGCATTACAGTCGGATGTACAGTTTGTGGAACTACAGAGCGCCAAAAAAGGCAAAAAACCCGCACTTTTTGCACATTTATTTGCTCACGCCTACAGCCCACACGGTTTGTGTGTTTGGTCCAAACTTTAGGGAACATGCAGCCGGGGTCCCTGATGTGCCTTTCAAAGATTTAATGAAAAAATATTAAACGGTTCAAAAGTTATTCAAAAAGCAAGGTTCCCCATTATAGTCAATGAGAAAAGTTAACAGATGCGGAAGTTTCACAAATGGCCATTTTTACCATTGCAAATGACCCTTTTACTTTCATGAGTCAGCCATTTTTTCCCCCAGTTAGAGCTCAGAGAAATGCCTGGTGTTTAAAATTGGGACACTCTAGGGAACACAGTTCTTGTTGTGTTCACCTAGTCAGACCCAGAGGATGCTAGGCATATCTTTTTTGGGGGGTTAAACCCCCCAGAAACATTTTTAAAATTTTTGGGAAAAGTACTTTCGCAAATGTGAAACTTTCGTGATTTTTTTTTTGAGAAACTTTCCTGATTTGCGAAAGTAATTTGTGAAAGTGTGGACAAAACAATAGGAAATCTTTGCCACCCTCCTGCAAAACAACGGTTTGGTCTTTTGGGTTGAAGTTTGCAGGGAACAAAGCCAAGATCCCACAGATGTGCCTTTTGATGGTTTGGTGCCAAAAATATTACAGGGCTCCAAAGCTACGGCACTCCGAAGTTGACAATTTTTCCCACTGGATAACATTATGGCGTCCGCCACGCCTTTCGGGTCCTATATCTTGAAAACGGTTCAAGATACGGACATTTTGTCACAAAAATTCTTAGTCCCTCACTGGGGGCCCTAAGTGCAAAACTAGCCTGGAAAGTCATAAATAATAAGAGATTTACTTTTTTTTTGTACTTGGTACGGTTCCTGATATTTAAGCAATTTAGTATTACAAGTGCTCATTTTCCTGTCCAAAGGCCACTATTATGCCCACATTCTTTGTATTCACTGTGCTTCATGATGCACCTGTTTTGGACACAAACTGTGCGTGTTAGCATTAGCGTTTATGTTTGTGCTTGCGTTTCCATTACTTTTTGTGTTAGCGTTTCCTTTTGCGTCACCGTTAGCATTACCTTAACTGTTTGCGTTTGCGATTCTATTACCATTTGTGTTTATGTTTGCATCACCATTAGCTTTACCAGTAGTGCTTTTGGTTTGTGTTTCCGTCAACATTAGCATTACAGTTAGCATTTGCGTTTACGTTTGTGCTTTCATTTTCGTTACAATATGCGCTACTGTTTCCATTTGCGACACCGTTACTGTTTGTGTTTGCATTTGCACTTGCGTTTGCATTACCATTTCCATTTCCTTTTGCGTTTCTGGCACTGTTTGCATTACGGTTTGTGTTTGCGCTTGCGTTTCCATTACCGTTTGTGGTTGCATTTATGTTTGTGTCACTGTTAGCATTACTGTTAGTGTTTGCATTTACATTACATTACCATTTGCTTTTGCATCACTGTTACCGTTACCGTTTGTGTTACCGTTTGCATTACCAATTGCATTGCATTTGCATTACCATCACCGTTAGCGTTTGCATTTGCGTTACTGTTACTATTAGCGTTTGCATTTCCATCACTGTTACCATTACCGCTACCGTTTGTGCTACCATTACCGTTAGCGTTTGCGTTTCTGTTTGCATCATCGTTACTGTTAGTGTTACCGTTCGTGTATGCGTTACCATTACCATTAGTGCTAGCATTACAGTTACTGTGTGCGTTACTGCTACCGTTTGTGTTTGCATTTACATTTGCATTATTGTTTTTGTAACCATTTGTATTTGCGCTTATGTTTTCGTTATCATTTTTGTAACAGTTTACGTTACCATTTGCGCTTGCATTTCCATCTCCGTTTTCATTACCGTTAATGGTAGCGTTACCATTTACTGTTTCTGTTACCGTTAGCATTCACATTTCTGTTTGCGTTACTGTTACCATTTGCTTTTGCATTAGCATTACATTACCGATAGCGTTACCGTTAGCGTCACTGTTAGTGTTACCATTACTGTTTGCATTTCTGGTACCGTTACCACTACCTTTAGCATTACCGGTACCATTTGAGTTAGCATTTCTGTTACTATTCACATTTGCATTTGCATTACCATTCATGTTACCATTACTGGTTGCATTTCCATTTCCACTTGCATTTGCGTTACTGTTTGCATTTGCGTTACCGTTTGCGCTTCCGGTTGCCTTTCCATTTGCATTACTATTACCGTTACTGTTAGCGTTTGCATTGCCATTGCTGTCAGCGTTACCATTACCGCTGCCATTAGCTTTAGCATTACCGTTACCATTAACATCACCATTATCATTACTGTTACTGTTACTGTCACCCTTAGCATAGCAAATCACTGTTACAAGATTTTCTTACACTACAGGGCTGCACTACAGCATCCTGCTTCACTGTACGTGGGAGCACAAGGCCCAGAGGGCCCGTGCTCCCACAAACACGTATGATTAAGATGGAATGGGCAGCTCCCACCAAGACATACCAGTCACTATTTATAGTTCACATTCTCAAAAAGAAGGGAAATTCGTGGCAAAAAACTCCGTTAATGCATCAGTTAGGGTTGTTACACAGTGACAAAAGCAGGGAAAGTTGGTGTTAAGGTTCAAAACCCTAACTCCTCATTCCCCCCCCACACACACATACATGCAAGTAGGGGAAGGACCAAGGCAACACAACCAGTCACTCACAACCAGCAGCAAGTAACACAAATAAGATTCAACTATCTAAACCATGAAACCAGACCCCCATGCTCCCATTCTCCACACACCAACAGATGTTGGGGTGTGGCATATGGACGTCACTGCTAACTCTGATCTTGGAAGTTCCATGCTCCACCAAACACATACTGTATCAGTATGGACAACTGGTCATCTTGGGCCCCACGCTGCCAGTAACACGCAACACAGGCTACACATATGCTTTTTGGGGTTTACAAGCCCCAAAACAGGATTTTGGACATTTTCTGATAATAGTTTCACAAAATACTTTAGCAAATGCGAAAATGTTGTGCTATACATTTATGACACTTTTGTGTTTGTGAATTATTTGCGAAACTATGCTCCTCATAACTGTACATCTTTGCCATCCTCCTGAAAGCAAACGGTTGGGTCCTTTGGGCTACAATTTGCAGGGTGGCATGCCATGGTCCCACAGATGTGCCTTTTGCTGCTTTGCTGCAAAAATAGTTAAGGATGACAAAGTTACACTGTTCCAAAATTGATCAATTTCCTATAGGCTAACATTGCGGTGCCCATCACGCCTTTTGCCACCCATATGTCAAAAATGAAGTGAGGTACAGACTTTTCACTACTGGCAGCTTGGTTCACCTTTAGGTGAAGTTACCTGCTGAAACAAGTCTGGAAATACTGTATGATACCTGAACTTGAATTTTTTCCCTACTTGCTACGGTAACAGAGGTATAGACCTCCTGCTGGTTGTGTGTGATTGGTTCTGTTGCTTTGGTCCTTCCCCTGCTTGCATGTATGTGTGTGTGTGGTGGTGGTGGTGGGGAAATGTGGAGTTAGGGTTTTGAACCCTAACACAGAATTTCCTTGCTTTTGTCACTGTGTAACAACCCTAATTGATGCATTAGCAGAGTTTTTTGTCGTAAAAAAAAAATATATACAGTATATACACACACACACACACACACACACACACACACACACGTGTGTGTACCTAGAGATAGAGAGAAATATATCCAGATAGGTGTTACTTCAATATTGGATTAATTGTCAGACATGTCAGTAAAATCTGTGTATTTTAAAAAAACAACTCTGTACTTCTAACACAAATGCGTGTAGTCGGTCCACAATTTCTGAGTACATTGCCACATGGTAGTTTAGATGCAGGATACAGGAGACTACTGGCACTAATGTCAACCAGTTAAAAACCACAGTCTGTAAACCAAACTGAGCATGCATGCAATATGTACAAATCTCTCCACCACAAGATTAATTGGATTTGCACAGCATGCAGATAAACAGGATGCCCAGAACATCCAATTACAGGAACTTGAGTTTTGACAGCTCAGTTACTAAATGGTTAAATTATCCACCTTTATTTTAAAAGTGCAAGCCATTAGCATAGCCCCATCTCTACTGTGATGTTTACATGATGAATCGCACAACATCGTGCGTGCACAGTGCATGAATTGCAGTGTGGGACAGAGGAATGGTGCATCATGGCCCATGATGCACTGTTCCTCTGTCCCATACTGCACGCATTGTGCATGCACAATGCCATGCGATTCATCATACAATCTGAAGGGCGGGGTTGAAATGCCAATGCAGAGCCGAGTACTGTGCTGGATCTGGGCATGACTTTACCAGGACCACAATTTTTGGCGACTTTTCAGGTTACTACATTTTTCATGGCATTGGCTAAATTTCATAGAAATCGTGAAATCCATGGTAGACATGAAAAAGATACCGCCCTAATCATGGCTGTTAGGAAGACCAGCTCAAAACAGGTGGAGAAGCACGCTACCAGATTCCTGTTCATACTTCCAAAGGTGGGCATGTTGGTAACTGAACCATGTTGAAAACCATGCTAAAACCTTGAAACTGGCAGGGTTCAAACATGGCTTTAAGACATGGTTTCAAACCATGTGCAGCATGTTAAGGGATCAGGTAATGTTTTAAACACACAGTAATGTTATGGGACCCCTAGAGTGGAGGGGAACCCTACTGTTACATTAAGTTCTTATGTAATTGTTCTTTTTTAAAAAAAATTACCACATAAACACTTCCTGAAAGAGATTTTTCTCTCTAATTTCCCAGAAACTACTGAGCCGTCACTCTTGTGACCTGCCCACACCTCATACCTTAGAAGTGCGATTATACTGAGGGAAAAAAAAAGAAATGCAAAGGTTCAACAGACAACGTAAAATACTCTTACTTGTATATGCAGTGGCTGTGGAAGGATTCTCATGCTTTCCTGCCACATAGAATCCAATTTATCCAAGGGTTCCGAGAAGTTTCTTGATTTTTCAACGGAAAGTATTTTTAACAGTTTTGTTTGCAATTATATTTTAAGATTAAACTCAGGGAGATTGGGATTATTTCAGATCTCAAGGATTATATTTACTATTGCAAAAATTCTGTCAGAATTGAAATTAATTTGTAGGTCTGAAAAATTATTAAAAATAATAACACGAAATTTCCTCAGAATTGTGATTTTTAATATTCTTTGGATTTCAAGTCTAGTTATTTCCCACCAGTTACAAATGTGGAGACAGTTCATAGGAGATGGGCTAAATTTTCTGCTTGTTGATATTTGTGGCAGCATTTCAGATCTATCTTACGAACATACAAACATATGATAATGCCAGCAGAAACAGGCCTCATGGTCTATCGAGTCTGCTCGAGTGTGCAGCTAGCACCTTATAATGCTGTTGCCCTTCCCTTCCCCCATCCTAATACCCTTTCCCCTATCCCAGCCTTTCTTGAAGCTGTCTACCATCTTGCAGGCCACTACTTCACCCTGCAAGGAGTTCCACTTGTCCACCACTCTTTCCGTGAAAAAAGTCCCCTCATCTCTCTCTCTTGACTCTGCCCCCTCCAATCTCAGTTGGTGTCCTCTCATGTCCCTCCCCTTTCTCCTCTGGAAAATTCTCTCTGTATTAATATTTTTTATTCTCTTCAGGTACTTAAAGGTCTCAGTCATATCTCCCCTGTCCCTCCTCTCTTCCAGAGAGTGCATATTCAACTTCCCCAGCCTTTTCTCATATGGCTTGCCCTCCAGTCCCTGGATCATCTTTGTAACTCTACTCTGCACCCCTCCAACAATTTGATGTCCTTCTTCAGGAACGGGCACCAGTATTGCACACAGTACTCCAGTGGGGCCTGACCAGTGACCTATACAGGGGCAGGATAACCTCCCTACGTCTGGAGGAGATCCCTCTAGCTATACACCCCAACATTTTGTTGGCTTTTGCCACCATTGAGTTGTTCATGCTCCCTGTTATGATCACCCCTAGGTTCTTCTGTTCTGTGGAGCAACCCAACTGAATCCCATATAAGTGATAATCCTTCCCCTGGTTCCGGCCTCCAAAGTGCAGAACCTTGCACTTCTTGGCGTTGCCCAAGTATCATCTGCGAACAGATTGATTTTTCTCCGGATCCCATTCAGGATATCCGCAATGAAAATCCCAAACAGTACTGGTCCCAGCATGGATCCCTGTGGCACCCCACTCATCACTACTCTCGGTGATGGGAGTCCCCCCCACCACCACCCTTTGCTGTCTCCCCCTTGGCCAGTTCCTGATCCAGGTCATCATTTTGGTCCTGTCCTCACTCCAGCACCCTCCCCCAATCTCCCATGTGGCACTGAATCAAAGACTTTACTGAAGTCCAAATACAGGACATCTGCAGCATGGCCCTTGTCCAGTTCCTGTGTTACCCAGTCATAGAACTCTACCAGGTTTGTCTGGCATGATCTGCCCATGACAAACCCATGTTGCTGGTCGTCCTGGCTACCATTTGCCTCCAAGAAGCTCACAAGCCTTTCCTTTAGGATGGTTTCCCTGAGTTTGCCTATGATTCAGGTGAGACTCTCTGGCCTGTAGTTCCTTGGTTCACCCTTTGGCACACTTTTATGGATGGGAACCATGTGGGCCATCCTCCAGTCCTGTGGTACACATCCTGTGTCCAGGGAGGTATTGAACAGGTCTGCCAGCAGCCCTGCAAGGACCTCTGCCAGCTCCCTCGGTACTCTAGGGTGAATGCCATCTAGCCCAGGCACTTTGTCCACTCTTAATTCCCTCAATTCCTCCAGCACCCTGTCCTCTGTAATCCCTACATCTGTTGTTCTCTCCTCCCCCTTGCCCACCCCACTTGCCTGAGGTAGTTGCCCCCCTTCTCCTGCGTGAACACAGAGCAGAAGTACTTGTCAAGTGCCTCTGCCTGCTCTGCCCCCTTCTCCACCTACCCCCCCATCTTTCTTGACCCTCACAAGCTGGTCTTTGCTTCTCCTTTTCTCCCCTAAGTAATGGAAGAAGTCTTTTTCTCCTCTTTTGATCCACTGCGCCAGTCTCGGCTCTCTAGATGCTTTGGCCTCCCTGACCAGTCTGGTAACCTCCCTAGACTTTTTCTTCTATACATCTTTATCTTCTCCCCTCCCCATTTTCCTATACTTCCAAAATGCCACCCTCATGGCTCTCACCCCTTCCCTGACCTCCAGTGACAGCCAACTGGGTTTCTTTGCCCTGCCTTTCTTGTTTTTTTTTTCCTAGTACAGGTCTCTGCTGCCTCCGCCAGCCCTCCCCTTATTATAGTCCATTTCTGATCTGCATCCATGAGTTGGATGCCTGCCAGGTGTGTGCACAGAATTTCCTCCATCATCCTAAAGTCCTCCTCCCTAAACTCAACCACCCTTATACCTGTTCCCCCTGTGTCCCTCCCCATGTTTAGTGTGAACCACAATGAGTAGTGGTCACTCCCAGCAAGCAGTTCCCTCACTTCTAGGTTCCTTACAGCTTCCCCATTATCCAGTACAAAGTCCAAAGTCCTTTCCAGCCATGTTGGCGCCTGTACCAGCTGTGTCAAGAAGCTGCCCTGAAAAGCTTCCAACAGGACCCCCTCTCTTGCACTCATGTTGACAGCTGTGCTCCAATCTACCCCCAGTAGGTTGAAATCCCCCACCACCACCGCACTTCCCTTCCTGCTTACCCTTTGAATTTGCTCTGCCAGTTCCTGGTCCAAGTTACAACCCTGTGATGCTGGCCTGTACTCTACCCCCATCATCCTCAGTGTCCTATTCCTTGCATCCTGGAACTGCATCCGCAGAGCTTCTGTCCTCTCCTCCTCCCCTTCCTCCTTTATGCACTTAATCCCCTCCCTCACTTAGATTGCCACCCCCCATTCCCTTTGGCCCTATAATTTCTAAATAGCCTGTACTCTGGGATCATCATATCCCAGTCCTGGTACTGGGTGGCCCATGTTTCCATGGTGGCTGCGATGTCCACCAATTCCACCACAAAGAGAGCCTGTAACTCTGCAGTTCTGTACCTTAGACTTCCTGCGTTCAGTGAGACCACCTTCCAGCCTGATGTCTCCCCAACTTTACCATTCCTCTTCCACATCTTTGGTTCTCTCTGTGCCCCTCCTCACTGCTTTCACCTCTAACTAGGGGGGTGAGCACCCTATGCTCCTCTTTCCAGGCATTGTTTCTTGCAATGGTCCCCTTGCCGCCACCCCCCTAGTTTAAATCCATCCTTGTTGAAATATACCCCTCCATTCCCTGTTTGAGTATGCTCTTCCCCTCTTTGCTCAAATGTAACCTGTGTGTAGGTCACTGTTGTCCCAGGTCCTGCCCCAGTCTGACACCAGTCCGTATTTCCTGGACCGGCACTAATCCCTCAGCCACCCACTGAACTCCTCTATCCTTTTTTTCTCTCCCTGTAATTACACCTGGTACCGGTGGGTTTCTGAGTAGTATTTATTTATTGGTTCCATTTAGTCATTACTTTTTTCCTGTATGAAATTAACATAGTTTTTTTTATCCACAATTAAAAGTGAACACTGGGATAATGGTGCCTTTCTCGTACCCAGTTCCAGTAGTTAAAATAAAAGAGAGCAGTCACCCCTTACTTCAAGGAACTCTTCTTGCAAACTGATACATTAATAGTAAAAACCTTTTTTTGTTTATTTCATTGCCGAGTACACAGTGCAGCACACAGGTGAGTCAGATGTCAGTGCTGTAGCAGACATCTACCTTACGTTTTGCCCCAGTCAATCAGGCCCTGATTTTATTTTGATAACTTAGTTTGTTAATATTGTCTTGATGGGAGGCTTTTTTTAATTATTTGCTGTACATATTTGGATGAATCTGCAGTATAATTTCTCATCAGCATGTCCCAATCTAGGACAAGAATATTTTCTATAAATTTTGCATAGTTGGTATATAAAGATAGTAGGACTTGATATTCCCACCAATTTAAAGTTAACTCTTTATATTTGACTCACAGTTCTGTGGCATATGAAGACTGTCAACTCCTATAATATAATTCATTTATTTCATTGTAGTGAATGGGTGAGCCCACTGAGACTGAAGTCCCTTTTTCAGGGGCGAGACAGATTTAATAACAGGTATACATTTAGAGTAACGTTTCATATCAGACAATTACACCATCAAACAGTCACATTAAGTGCTATTACATAAAGGGGATGATAAATTCGACATGGGTTAATAACAGTTGACATGAAGGAGATAACACACCTTATCACGGAAGTAAATCATGTGTCATCAGCGGCCTGCAATGTGTTTATGTATGCTGTGTATTTTAATCGATTTGTATAACTATGTTTATTAACTTACCTAAGTATGTTAACTTGTACTCCCTAAATGTTTATTGATTAGTCAATTCCCTGTCTCATTGTATAATCTGTTTCTTACTGTATGTAAATCACTGACATTTACTGAATGTAAATTAATCCTGGGTTGCCCCTGAAAAAGGGACACTATGTCTCAGTGGGTTTACCTGGTTAACAAATTTCACTAAATAAATAAATAACCCTGGTAAAACACACTACATTAAAGGAGATAGGAAATAATTTTTACACAGTTAACTGCCCTTCTATCTTCCTTTCCATGCCAGTTATGTATTTTGATATGCTTAGATGATTTTTTTTTTGCAGTTAATCTTTTTATTAAGATTATATAAACATGACATAGTGCAGCACAAGGGACTATATGTGGTAAGATATAAAATACAATTTGCAGTAAAAAAGAAAAAAAGTAGGAAATATGATGGAAGTATGTATACTATCTTAAAAGAGAATACAGAGTATTATACAGATTTCCATATAATATGTATATTCTAACCGTGCTACACCAAGTAAAATGCAAATAGTGACAAAAAAGTGAATAAGTGATAATAATTATAGACTTGAAACAGTAAGAAAGAAGGAGCTGCAATACGCTAAGACTAATAAAAAAAAAAACATATGTATATATATTATGATTGAAGAAAATTCAAATAGCTCTGCCAGCAAAGATGATATTCATTAAGTCTGTCAATAATTAAGTAAGAAATTCTCTCAAAAGAAGAGATACAGGTTAGATGTTTTAAAATGTCCGTCAAAGTAGGGATTAATTGAGATTTCCAACGAGTTAAGATCAGTCTCTTGACTTGCATAAACAATATCTGAAGCCATTTATGCTGATGTTTTGTTAAATTAGTACTGCTGTCAGTAATGCCAAGTAAGCAGAATTTAGGATCAAATGGAATAGATTTGCCAATGACCTTAGAAGCAAATTGATGGACAGTTTGCCATAAATTAGAAATAAGATTACATGACCATAATAAATGTAAGAGATCCCCATTAGGGGCATTAATAGCCAACAGTTATTATTAGATAATAAACCGATATTGTATAGATGAGCTGGAGTATTATACCATAAATGCAAAATTTTAGATTGAATTAATCTGCTCTGTACATCTTTGAAGGAGTCATGACAAAGTTTCCAACAATTACTCCATTGAAGGTCGGAAATGTCAATGTGAAGTATCTGGTTCCATTTGTTTCTGGCGAGAGAGACTGATTAGGGAGCTTATCCCTAATTAATTTGTAAATGGTACTAGTCAGGCCTTTTTGAATATTAATCCAATTATTAATGTATGGGTGAGTTCTTGGTGGATTATTGAGTTGTAAAGTGATATGAGAGATAGCGGATCTAATCTGTAAATACTTCCAGAACTCTGTTTTATGAATTTTCCATTTGGCTTGTAAATTACTAAAGGAATCCAGAGTATTATTATTATCCATTTGTATATCATTAAGAAAAAGGATATTTTATGAGACCAGGATTTACAGTATATGGGTTTATTCTCAATGTAAGTTTTGGATTACCCCAAATAGGTGTATATCGTATGGAGTAGGATCAATGTTTAGCCATTTGTGCATCCTAAACCAGTAATAAATGGACGAATTAATGACAGGATTTTGTTTAGCTTTAGATATGGAAGTAAAATAGATGAAACTGTTAGGAGTTAGTCCAGAAGATAATGATGTCTCCATATCATACCAAAGAGGGATATTACAGTTAGGTTTAACAAACCATTTAATCGTTTGTGAAGCTCTAAATGCCCAGAGATACGCATTGAACCAGGGTAGGCCAAAGCCTCCTCCAGTCCAATGAGATCTTAGTTTCGTATGACTGAATCAAGGTATACGTCCTTCCATAAGAAATTTCCTATCATTTTATCAATTTTATACAAGAAATGTAGAGAATTTTAAATGGAATCTAAGCGAATAAATATAACATTTTTGGAGTGATATTCATTTTAATTGCGGATATTTTACCTGGGAAAGATAAATTAAGATTCTTCCATCTATTCAGGTTACTTTTAACATCATTTAATAATGGTAATATATTTAAATCCCAAATCTTGTTCAAATCAGATGAGATCTTGATTCCGAGATAGGTGATATATTGTGGGGCCCATCTAAATTGAGTATGAGTTTTAGTTAGAGGATCGCAGTGATCATTTAATGAGAGGATTTCTGTCTTTTGGTAGTTAACATTTAGACCTGAAAGAGAAGAAAAACGATTAAGTAAATTATAAAGAGGTTGATAAGATAATTTGAAATTTTCTAACAGAATAAGCATATCATCCGCATATGATAATGATGAGTAATATATACACCAATGGGAATACCTTTAATATTTTGTTGAGTTTGAGAGAAATTGCAAGAGTTTGAGAGCAAGAATAAAAGAGAAGGAGATAAGGCAACCTTGGCGGGTGCCTCTTTCTAATGCAAAGGGCTGAGATAATGTAAAATTGGTGAGCACAGGCATGAGGATTTGTATAAATAAGTTGGATCCAGGAACAAAAAGTTTAAAGGAGCAAAGCGAGATAGTACTTGATAAAGGAAATTCCAACAATAGGTCGAATGCTTTTTTGAAATCTATGGAAAATAGCAACTACGGAGCGAAAGGTTTTGCTATTGTATTAGATTAATTAAAGAACATAAGTGATCCGAACCCATTTTCCCTTTAATAGAGCCAGTTTGAGATCTGTGAATTAGATTAGGTATGTATGATTCTAAACGACTGGATAAAATTTTAGCAAAAATCTTGCCATCAGTGTTAAGTAGTGAAATGGGATGATAATTTCCAGGATTAGTGGTATCCTTATCTTTCTTTGGGATGACAGTTATAATAGCATCCGTCATTGTTTTTGGTAATTGTCCAACGATTGTAGATTCTTTGTATACATTACATAAGGGGCTAATTGTTCAACAAGAATCTTATAAAATCCACAGAAACCATCTTCACCTGGAAGTGACCTGATTTAAGGAAAGAATAAGCGTTTTAACTTCTTCTATAGTAATAAACCTAAAGTATGTATAGCTTCTTCTGGTAGGACAGTAAAATAAGCTCATCTAAAAGAAGAGATTTCAGAGGGATTAGCTATAGAGGGAGGAGAAGAATAAAGATTTTTATAAAATGATGTCATTATGTTATTGATAGAGCCATGACTGGTACAAATTTTTCCTGAGTGGTCTTTTAACGCAGTGATATAACGTTCCGCTTGTTGCATTCTGAGTCTATAAGCAAGGATTTTACTACCTTTTTCCCCACCTTCCCAAAATTTCTGTTTTATTCTAAGTAATGCTAATTCTGTTTTTCTAGAAATAAGCTCGTTAATCTGCATACAAAGTTGTAAAATTTCTTGATGAAGAGATGAGGAAGGATCAGGTTTAGAGGAGTTTGAATATTCGGTTTGTTTTTGTTTAAGTAGGTTCTCAAGATTATGAATTTGTTGTTCCCTAAGTTTCCTTCTATGGGTCGAAAACCCAATTATCTTACCACGTAAAGTGGCTTTAAGTGCTTCCCAGGTAATACTCATGGATGTATCTTTAGGATCATTAAAAGTCATGTATTCTTTAATTTGTGTTCTAATCAAGGCAGAAATTCTGGGTCCTTTAACAAAGAGGTCTAAGCGCCAGAGGGTTTTAGTGGGTGAGGAGCCCCAATTAAACAAGAGTTTAACAGGAGCATGATGGATATAATTAACGATAATATTTCTGAGCCAGTAGTATTAGCAGTAATAGAAGGGATGTGAGCAAATAGTCAATTCTACTATAAGTTTGATGCGAGAGGAATAAAGTATAATCCCTGTCTCTAGGATGGAGAATTCTCCATATATCAGTTAAACTGAGATCTTGCATTATTGTGAAACAATTTCAGAACTTTTGGGATGACTATCTGGAGAGTTGTTACTTGATCCATATACTTGTCCAAAGTAAGGTTGAAATCTCCACGATCAGTAGGGATGAATTCACTAGATTATTTGAAATCAAGGTATGTAGAAGGTTTGAAAAAGAAGGATCATCGAATTAGGGCATAGATATTAACTATAGTTATAGGGCCCTGAGGGGTATCAAAAGTGATAATAAGCCATCTACCATCTGAGTCTTTTAAAATAGTAGTAGGCGTCCATTTCAAATTCTTATGAATAAGAATGGCAACACCTCTCTTTTTAGATGCAGCAGAGGCCGAGAATACTTGGCCTACCCATTGACATTTTAATCTAGGGTTGTCTACATCTAACAATTTGGTTTCTTGCAGTAAAGCAATTTGAATATTATGTTTTTTGAGATAGTTCAATACTTGTTTATGTTTGATTGGTGTATTGAGTCCCCTGACATTCCATGAACATAATGATATATTAGCTGTCATATGTAAATATATTCATAAAAGATAAAGTAGTAATGGTGTCAGGAGGCTCAAATACACCAGGATAGTAAGATAAGAGTATAAATGTCAATGAACAGTGCATACAAAAAACAAATATATTGCTGGCAGAGCTATAAATAAAAATTATATAAAGAAAAAAAACAAGTTTCTGTAGTTTATATTTTTTGCAGCTCACTTCTAATAATGTAAAGATAACAATATTGTGTTTAACAATTGTGTAATAACAAGAACAGATAAGAACCATCTGCGATGAACTGAGAAGTAAAGGTTGGTCAGTGTGAGGAAGGAAGAAAGAAAAGGAAGAAAAAGAAAAAGGGGGAGAAATAGTAAATGCCTTGATGACCAAGACCTCTTCTCAGTCCTCTAGGATGTAGCAGAACAGAAAGAAGCTATACAAATTCAATGGGTTAAATTGCGAAAAATATATGTTAAAAAAGGAAAAGAGAAAAGAAAAAAAGAAAATAAGTTATTATATAAGAATAAAGCCCAATAATGGGATATAATAATAAGGTTTTTAACCCTGTTTAGTTAAGTCTGTTGCGGTATTAACATTATCATGAATCCAGCATCACAGTAATAAATTGACATGATTGAGGTCAATATAATGAGGTAACTATAATGCTACCTTAAAAGAGAGAAAGAAAAAAAAAAGGGGGAAGGGAAAGGAAATACAGAAATAAAATCAACAACAGCAAAGAGGAAAAGGGAAGAAAAGAAAAAAAAATTAAAATAAATATTCATTTACGTAAATGGCTTAATGCATATTCAGGCAGTAACAATATAAGAGTAGTATTATAAATGCACAATATTATAAAGTGCAACAACTGTAATTGTTATTGTAAGTGACCACGGTAAAATAGAAACAGTTACAAATAAATCTGAGGTTAATATGCACATTATGATGAGTTAAAGCAGAGGTATTAATGTATGCGTATTGTATCACCATTATGCTAGATCTTCTAACATTTTTCCTTATGGAGGTTCTGAATTTTAGTAGGAAAATTGTCTTTGCAGCAGGGCCAAGAAGTGCCTTCTAATTACGACCATTGCCGTTTCTGGTTGACCAACAGGATCTCTATAGACGAGATCGCCCGAAGTAGATGGATCCAATAGGGGAGAATATAGCGATGTTATCGGTGACATAACAGTGACAGCATGGGAGCAGCACTACAACCGCTCGGATGTAATGGTATGCAACATCCATAATTATAATGCAAATAATCACGGCGAAGTGAAGTCCACTATAGTTGGATCACTAAAACGGCGCACATATTGTAGGTATTAAAATTTAAATTATTAGTATTTGCGAGGTGTGTCGCCTTTTTGTTTATTCTTCCCCCGACGTCTTTTCTTAGGAGGCTCAGAATTTTTGATGGGAGAATTGCCCACACTACAAGACCAGGAAGTGCCTAACAATTCGCGATCCTCTGTCGCATCTAGCTGACCAACATGATCTTCGTCTATAAGATCGCCCAAAGTGGATAAATCCTGTAAGGGTGAATATCTGTTAGAAACTGCAACTCCGGGTATAATAGAGGCTTTATTTTGGGAGGTATTGTCTTCTCTAAAGTTAGAAGGTTGAGTTGAATTGGGACAAAGATCGTTTTGTGTAGCAGAGGGCAGTGATAGATATTGGATGGTGAGTCAAATAAAATTGAATTGGAAGGACTGACATCTCACAGGTACTAGAAGGATGTACAGCAATATTGCCAGTGACAGTACTGGTAGTGCTATGAGAGTCGTTACGTGACACTGTGCTTGATCAGAGGCTGAGAAATTGTGGGCATTGGTAGAGTAGCTTTGTAAAAGGCTGTAAGAGATTCAGGATTGCTAAAGTCCTGGTAGGAGTTACCCTGGAAGACTCTCATGATGGCAGGATATCGGAGAGAAAACCGAAGGCCCAGTTGATGCATAATACGTCTGGCAGGAGTGTAAGCTTTACGTTTAATTGATACTTCTTTAGAGAAGTCCCGATAGATATAAATGTTGAATCTCTGCCAGGAAAGCTGGCCAATTTCTTTGCTTTCCGCATGATGATCTCGATAGTGGCATAGTTTAAAAATTTGGTTATGATTGGTCTGGTCGATGATCTGCGGGAGGTTTAGGGCCTAGAGATCTGTGTGGCTGACTCCAATGGTAAGATCTATATCAGACTGAAGACCGAGGTTTGTGGCCTTTCATGAAAAACTGTCGTGTTTCCTGCTTCTATATCTTCCGGGAATCCAAAAATGCGAAGATTGTTTCTGCGATTCCTATTCTCTAAATTGTCGATTCTTGATTGTAGCTCCTTAATGGTACGATCCTGAGTTCTGATTGTGGATTTGAGATCCTGTATTGCGTCTTCGTTAAGACGTACCTTGTTCTCTGTAAAGGCCAGCCTAGTGTTAATAGCTTCCATAGTCTGGGTATTTAACTGTGTAGCGGTTTTTAAATCTTGCATATCCAACAAAAGTTTACTGAACATATTTTCTATGTTTTTTAAAGGGTCTTTTTGTGAAGTAGAGTAGGCCATGGCTAAATTACAGCTGTCGCGTTTCTGCAATGTGAGCTCAAGTTGTAAGCAGAAAAGGGGCTATTCGGTACGGAAAAATAAATATCAATTAGGTAGCGGAGGTATTAATCTTCGTATTTTACCTCGAAGTTGTTATGAAGTTGCTTTAGATGCAGTAAGGTGATGCTGGATGTGATAGTTGAAACGGAGCTCAAAATTTAAGCTGCCATCTTGCATGGAGCCAGGCCACGCCCCCCCTTAGATGATTTTTTGATAAATAAATAATCAAGCTGTGGGGTGCCCCGAGATCTACATAGAATTCCACTCTCCTCACCAGATACTACTCTTTATTTTCATAGTTCAAAGACATTCTATGACATCTCAGTATCAGTAACTCCCATTCTATGCTATTCATCTGAATTGCCTGGAAAGGAGTTTGTGATGTCATAGAATATTCAGGCAGTTTAAAAAAAAAAGAGCCGCAGCTGCTGAGGAGAGAGGGATTCAGACTCCTTAAAAAGGCAACAAAATGAGATTATTAATTTAACAAAACAGATCAAAAACTTTATCAGAAGATTGGATGGAACAACTGGAGGGCATCTAGAGGTGTAAAAACTGTTTCCTATCCCCTTTAAGCAAGCATAGCAGTTACATTATGTTGACTGAGAGTCAACAATTACATGACAAAGACATTTTTCTAGATAATAAACCTTTAACCCCTTTCTGAAGCTATCTAGGGAGTTCACAATTTGTATATCTATATTACCTTTTATTTTGGACCATATTTCCATAAAAAGATAAGGGAGTATTGGGAATCTGTTTTATAGGTGATTTTAACTGCTTTTACAGTCTCTATAAAGGCCATATGTTTTTCTGTTGAAACACTGGCAGGATGAAATAGTAATTTAGTTAATACAGGTGATGCGTCCAGTGTACCCATAAGTGTTGCTGCAGGATTTTCTGAATTCTTACCAGCTATAACCCATCTCCATGCTGTTGCTACTTTGGTGACTTGCTAATATATTGCGGGGTCAGGACTACCATTCCCCCCTTTTGTCTTGAGACTTATAAAACCTTCCCATGTGAATCTAGGGTATGCCATTATGTGGGCAATGCAATTAGGGCACTGTAGCCAGTTCACTTGCCATGCTAGTGAACCAGATCTTGCGGCTCTCAGCAGGGACAGTGCTGTCCAAGTGTTGCCCCTTGCCCCATACACCTCCAGCATGGAGGTGATTACATTGAAGTGTGGGGGGGGGGGTGCTGGGGGCACAGCCCCCTGAAAACACCCAGAATGTGCCCTGGGGCATTGGGTGCAGTAGGGGTTGGGAGGCACAACTGCCAGGCAGGATGTTTGCCATCGGCATTGTGCTGGCACCCTAATAGTTGCAGTTTTTCTTGTCACTTTGACATGGGTGAACCAGAATCCCTCTACACAATACTTTTTTGAAAATAATACAAATTTTACTTAAAGAGGGACTCCTGCCAAAAGTGCTACATTGCAGAATTAGAATAAGCATGCCCCTAATAAATGTCATATCAAAAATTAGGTTTCTGCATTACTTTGTTTTAAACTTATGAGCTATTTTGTAACCTGGTTTCACTACCTATTCAAAAAAGCCAGTTTCAGTGAAGAGCCACTGATGACGTCATCTCCTGAACTCACACTCTAGTCCTCCCTGTCGGCAACCTTATAGGATCTGCTTCTCCAAAGTTTAAGAAACTGTAGCTATAGTAATCCTTTAAAAAAAAATTAAATTGGGTTGGCTGCAGTGCTTGCATTTCCAGAATGTTCAGATGCATGTCACTGTACTTTAGAACATGTCAGAAGGTGGTTTTGGAATGCTGAACTGAACCAAGGCATAGAATGTCAAGGTGGTGCACAATTTTAAAATGTTGGGGGGGGGGAGGGGACACGTAGTCTCAGAATGTGACAGGGATGTGCCATCTCAAAAATGTGGTGGGACAATCAGTCTCAGAATGCGACAGGGACACACATTGAGAAATGTGGTGGGGACTGGCAATTTCAGAATATAGTGGGGATTTATGCTGTCATAATGTGACAGGACACACCATTTATTGTCCTTGCCACATTCCAGAATTGTACGCACCCGCCACATTTCAAAATTGTGCATCACGTCACCACCACATTCCAGCATTGTGCATCCCAGCCACATTCTAAAATTATGTTTCCCTGCTACATTCCGAAATTGTACATCCCTTCCCCATTCCCAAATTGTGCATCTCTGCCACATTCTAAAATGGTGCATCCCCACAAAATTCCATAATTGCACATCCCTGCCAAGTTGTGTTTCAATGTCACATTCCAAAACTGTCACTGCCACGTTCCCAAATTGCGCATCACTGCCTTATTCTGAAATTATGCATCACCACCACATTCCGAAATTGAGCATCACCGCCACATTCTGAAATTGAGTGTTTCCACCACATTCTGAAAATATACGTCACTGCCACATCTTGAAAATATGTGTCACCGCCACATTCCGAAACTGTGCATCACTGCCACATTCTAAAATTGTATGTCACCGCCACGTCACTGCCACATTTCAAAATTGTGTGTCACTGCCACATTCTGAAATTGTGCATCACTGCCACATTCCGAACCTGTGCATCACTGCCGCATTCTGAAATTATGTGTCACCACCACATTCCGAAACTGTGTGTCACTGCTGCATTCCAAAACTGTGCATCATGGCTGCATTCCTAAATTGTGCATCACTGCCACATTCCAAACCTGTGCAACACCACTGCATTCCAAATTTGTGCATCACCGCCACATTCTGAAAGTGTGCATCACCGCTGCATTCCAAAATTGTGACTCACTGCTGCATTCCAAAATTGTGCCTCACTGCCACATTCTGAAATTGTGCATCACCAACACATTCCAAAACTGTATGTCACTGCTGCATTTCAAAATTGTGCATCGCTGCCACATTCCAAACCGTTGCATCACCATTGTATTCTGAAATTATGTTTTACTACTGTATTCCGAAAGTGTGCATCACCGCTGCATTCCAAAATAGTGTGTCACCACTGCATTCCAAACCTGTACGTCACCACCACATTCTGAACCTGTACATCACAGCTATATTCTGAACCTGTGCATCACTGCCACATTCTGAAATTGTGCATCACCGCCACATTCTGAAATTGTGCATCACTGCCACATTCCGAAAACTGTGCATCACTGCTACATTCCTAAATTGTGCTTCACTGCCATATTCCAAACCTGTGAGTCACCACTGCATTCTGAAATTGTGTGTCACTGCATTCTGAAATTATGCATCACTGCTGCATTCCAAACCTGTACATCACCGCTGCATTCCGAACCTGTGCATCACAGCCGCATTCTGAACCTGTACATCACCGCTATGTTCTGAACCTGTGCATCACCGCTGCATTCCAAAATTGAGCGATACCGCCACATTCTGAAATTGTGTGTCACTGCCACATTCTGAAACTGTGCGTCACCGCTGCATTCCTAAATTGTGTCACTGCCACATTCCAAACTTGTGTGTCACCACTGCATTCCAAAATTGTGCATCACCACTGCATTCTGCAATTGTGTATCACTGCCGCATTCTGAAATTGTGCATCACCACTGCATTCCGAAACTGTGCATCACCGCTGCATTCCAAACCTGTATGTCACTGCTGCATTCTGAACCTGTGAATCACTGCTACATTCTGAATCTGTGCATCACCACCACATTCTGAAATTGCTCGTCACCACTGCATTTCGAAATTGTGTGCCACTGCCACATTCAAAAATTGTGCATCACCACCACATTCCAAAATTGTGCACATGGGGTGGAGCCAGGGGGTCGGTGGGACAGTTGACCCTTCACTTTCAAAAGTAAGGGTCAGAATGTAAATTTTGACTTCCCACTTCTGATATAGGATGTACTAGCCTGTTATCCTAGGTCTGCGGCACACACCACACACATTCACTGGAAGTCAGGGAGAGCTAAGGTGAGATGAGCTCACTACATTGTATTGACTAATTGCTACATACCCTTCCCCTAATGGCACACAAAAACACCTTTTTTCAGCCTTTCCCCTAGGAATGGAATGTGACAAAGGCTGAAAACTCTCAAGTGCTTAATTGCCTCCCTGAAAATGGACACCAAAGAGTGTGTGTGTGTGTGTTACCTAGAAAAGGCTCCATTGAGTGATCCTTATTTACAAGGTGGTCCTGGTTTTAGTATAACCACTGTCCTAGAAAGTCATAGAGCACTGTCTGCTGCATACTAGTTTGTTTTAGTCATCAGAAATTATGTTAATGAGTGTTCAGAAACAACATATTGAGAATACAGATGAAAACCTATGGGATGCTCCCTTTTTTGGTGTTTATTTTTATTCTTTGGTAACTGGGTAAGGCCCATTAGGCCCAAGACCTGTTTTCAGGTGCTATCTGGGAGCAATTGCTCAGGGTCACACAGTATGCATGTGGAGGCTGTGAAAATCAAACCTAGGTCTGCTGGATGTACCAAACTTGTTCACAGCTCCTTACTCTAATCTCTAGGCTATACTGCCAGCTCAGTGCTGGAAGTGTAAAGCAGACTCAAAATGAAGAAAAAAGGCTGCAGTATTCATTTCAGAGTGAGGGAACTGGGACAAGTTCCACACAGTTTTCAGTTTTGACCCACATAAAATGTTACGCTTGTTAATGCATAACATAGCTATAGCATTGTAACCATGCTGGTTGGTTGCAACATAATTGGTGAACTGTGGTGGGTATAGAAGTAATGACATCTGGGTTGAGGCTTGCTGACTCCTGGAGTAACTGGGAAGAACAAAAAGGTCCTGAAGTAACCGCCTCTATGGCTTTTGCAACCCTGTACATACTAACGTAGTATTAAGGATTAGGGTTATAAAGAAAGAAAATAAAATGGGAAAACTTAACCTAATGATAAGTAGTAGTTATGTTTACAGAGAGCACCACATTCTAAGTGTAACCCCTAGGTGGTGCTATCCAAATGGCTACTACCCCTGCCTGCTTGGCAAGTAGCAGGTTAAGGGGTCTGAGTTCTGAAATGGGTGCCTCCACCTGGAGCTCAGGTTTGGTAGTGATCAAGCTAACCTTGGCATAGCCCTCCAGGACACTGTAACCCACCTATTTCCTTACTAGTGGCTGGAACAATACATAATAATCACTTTCACACTATCCCCGATACACCACACAAGTACCCACACTGTTTGCACTTACCACCAGGGCTTTCCTCTGGCCTGGCCCTGGGGATTCCCTGTAAAACAAAGTTATACACAGCAAATAACAGCAGTACAGTACTCTTGCACAAACTGGAACCACAGTCACGGTAAATGCAAAAAAGAGTTAAATCTAAATTATTTAAGGGACTTGAACAAGGGAGGGGCGTAATCAGGATAATTTGCTTAAAGGCTATATCAATCAATCAGTTATGCATGCATTTCAGGGTCCATAAACAGTCACACACTCTGGGTATCCAGATGCAGAATGGTGGGCTAGCCAAGAACGTTGCAGCTGGTTGGGGCCCTGTGATGGAAGAAAACATCATGCAGAACACACACTATCTGTAATCCAGAGCCAGAGGGCTCAGTTTGTGAAAAGAAAACAAGACAATCCGATGACACACTTTTAGATTAGGCTGCTGTCGCAGGGAGCTACCCTAATGATTACTCACGATACCCAAGACTGGACGCAGGCTGGACGAAAATTGAGACTGCAGGTGGTTGATCTGGAGTGCCAGGAGAAGCAGGGCCCACACAATTCACCGAGGTGTCATTTCTTTTCAAGTGTGGAGCAGGGGGCTGATCCCTAGGCAGGTCTCTCATCGATGGCTTTCTCTGTGCAGTGGGTAGTCTGGCTGGGCCAGTGTGGCAAGGTTGAGGCTAAATGGAGACAAATTTGGATACAGTCCATTTTGGGCTGGGTACAGCTTCCAGCAAGCAGAACACAGTTCACACAGTGGGGAACCAAATCACGACCCACTTTCAATCCACAGCACATTTACATGTAAGGAAATTCTACTGTACCAGGCAAACCACTCTCTGGTGACGATCACAAAGTCAGTGCACAAACCGGGGATTCAAAAGCAGCTGGAAATCCTGACAGGCCGATCGCATTCTGCAAAATCTTTGGTCTTCTTCAGGTACGAGCTTGATAAAAAATCAGTGGCTTACTTCGTTCTCACAAACTTGGAATTAGTTCAAAATAATTCTCTTCTCTCCCTCTCAGGGGCAGCAGGCAGGCATGCAGGCCGAAAACTCAGGCATTTCCACAGAGACTGTATTTAGCTCTTGCTTCTTCAGCTCCCAACTTAGATCTGCCCCTAATGGCAAGCAGCTTGGGAATTTCCCCAAGATCCAAAAGGTTTGGTTGGCTGATCCTCCTGTCAGTCACAACAAAGGCTCCCCCTTCAGGTGCAAAAAGGCGTTAAAAGCCCCAAACTACAATTCCTACAGATTTTGACTTCAGACAGTTCCTGTAGTCCGGCCCCATTTTAGGTCCCACCAGAACTGATTAGTCCAATTCAGCAGTCCAGGACCAAGATAGTGGAGATAAAACAGTCCTTGCTGTAAAGAAGGCGGGTTAGACAAACTACATTATCATTTTCACTCTAAATGATTTTCAGCAAATAGTTACATCTTACAACAGAGCTCCCTCTCAGATTACTTATGAATGCAATCCATGCAGCTCTTAAAGAGACAGTATACAAAGGCTATACAGGCACTCTCTGGCAATTACATTTAAACTGCTGAAACACAGGACACCAGCCTGGCAGTGAGCATTTAGGCAAGCTCGAGGAAGACTTTTCGGGAACCCCCATCTGTAGGGGGGTTACACCCTTACCTGCCTGGAGAAAACTTGGCGTCCGCATCAAGTCTGTACCATCATGCATCAGTTAACATAAACTTATTACTTTACTATACATATTCACTACATTTCCCAACACTTTGTCCATTCTGACAATACATTAGGCATATTTCACACAAGTCAGTTGAACATTACTATACTAAATCAGGCAATAACTTCTTGCACCTTGAACAATGCAAGAGAGGGACTTTCCTTATCAGCTAACTTGGGGCTGGATGGGGCAGGGGCACCATGGTGAGAGGGCAGAACAAGTAACCTGGAATAGGCCGTCAAGCTCAATTTGGGCAGTGAGCTTGGTGAAACATAAACACCTTTGTGAACTACATGGAGAGGCAAGTCCACTGGCCTCCTGGGAGAATCATAACTGAGGTGTAGGACTGGCTTGACAGCTTGGCCAGTCTTTCTGAGGGGGACACCTACAGTCTCTGTACTTTCAGCACTGGTCTGGGGACTCTCATCACTTGTGAGGGGTGCCTCTGCCTGGGTGGGAATGTACAAACTCGGGGCACTGTCGGCTCCTTGCTCTGCAGGCTCTGTTTCTACAACACTTGACTCATTTTGCGAAGGCTCAGGCACAATCAAGCTTTGAGGCACTGAACGGGGGTGGTCAGCACTCTCACAGTGTTCTTCAAGTTCTGGTATGTCACTGGAAAGACTCAAAACCTCAGTCCCTTCTTCAGGCAAATCATACAATTCCACAATACACAGGGAATCAGCATATTCAGACGTGATACTTTGCACTTCACTTTCAGGGAGCATTGGCTCCAAGGACAAAGCTGGGGGTTAAGGCAGTCAAGAAGGCCCAGCTTCATCCCCACAATTTATCAGGGGGTTACCTCAAAACAGCTGACTCAGTTCGTAAGAGGGGTAACAGGCACAGTCGTATTCACTTTCATCAGAAGTGGACTGACAGTCACTATCATTCTGGGCCTGCTGCGGAGGAAACCTTAAATCTGTGACCACTGGGGTAGGTTGACTCTGTCTCTTTCCTGCAGTAGCATGAGTCACTGGCCCAGGGAAATCAATCTCTGATTGTTCAGCCTCAATTATGACTTGGCCAATAGGTAACAAGTGGTTACGGTGCATGGTCTTGACAGCTTTGGAGTTGTTCTCTGGGCGCACCTTGTACACAGGTATATCATCCAACTTTCCAACTACTACATGGGGAAGATGGTGCCACCGATCAGCAATTTTTTGTTTACCATGCAGTCCAAAATTGCGGCACAACAACACTGTCTCCAGGTTGAAGCTCTTGAGCCTTTACTATTTTATCATTTCTCTCTTTGTTGGCTAGATTTCTCTTGGCGGCCATTGTCTGGGCCATTTGATAGGCATGGTTCAATTGAGCTTTCAGTTTTTGTACATATTGCAAGTAGTTTTCATCTCGGACCCCATCTGGAGAGACCCCAAAACAGACATCAGCAGGCAGTCGGGTCTTTCTCCCGAACATGAGGCGGTAGGGAGAGAACCCGGTAGTATCATTTTTCGTGCAATTGTATGCGTGTACCAAGGTGCTGATCTGCTGGCTCCATTTATGCTTGTCTTTTGGGTGGAAGGTGCCTAGCAAGTCTAGCAGGGTGCAGTTAAAGCGTTTTGGTTGAGGGTTCCCCTGCAGGTGATAATGGGTGGTTCTTCACTTTCGCACCCCCATACATAGAGAGAGGATTTCTTTGATTAGCCGACTCTCAAAGTCTCTGCCTTGATCAGAATGAATCCACTGGGGGGGCACCATAGTTGATGTAGACATTTTCCACTAGCACCTTGGCCATGGTAGATGCCTTTTGATCTTGGGTGGGGAAAGCTTGTGCATACCATGTGAAATGAACTGTAACCACTAACACATTGCCAATGTTCCACTGATCAGGTTCTAAACACAAGAAGTCTATGCAGAATAGTTCCATGGTGGTGCTGGTAGTAATATTAACAAGGGGGGCAGCCCTCTGAGGCAGGGCTTTTCTTTGCAGGCAGTGACTACAAGTCTTTACATGGTGTTCAACTTTGGCCCCCAATTTGGACCAGTAGAAGCAAGATTGTACCAGGTCAAGGGTTCTGTCAATACTGAGGTGCCCCATGTGATTGTGGAGGGACCTCAGTACCAAATCTTTAAAGGCCGTGGGCAGGACTAATTGTTGCTTGTCTACTTTACCACTATGATCTGCTGTCTCTCTATACAGCAACTGATTGAGCAACTTCAATCTGGGGCCTTCTTCAAACAATAAAGCAGTTCACAAGTCGGTGAAACATAACTTAGACACATCTTTCCCTGCACGCAAGGCATCAAGTGCTGGCTGAATCATATGATGTTGGGATTGAGCCCACTGAATGCTGTCATTGTCAAATTGAGGTAGTGTACTAATGTCTAGAGCAGAGAAGTGGCCATAAGCAGCTGGTATGCAGGTGTCAGAAGGGCCCAAGGAATCTACTAAACAGTCCACTGTGTCCACATACGACTGTTCATCTCTATCAAACTTTTGGCACAGTGCTCAAATGTCCGGTTCAGACAGCCTGACCCAATCACTTTAGGAAATGGGCCTTCGTGATAGGGCATCAGCATCAGTATGGTTCAGGGCCGGTCTGTATTCGACAGCATAATCATAGGTTGATAATGCAGAGAGCCACTGGTGCCCAGTGATGTCTAACTTAGCTGAAGTCTGTACATAGGTCAACAGGTTATTGTCAGTCTTCACCAATATCTTTGCTACATAGAGGTATTCATGAAACTGGTCACAGATGGCCCATTTTAGCGCAAGGAACTCCAACTTATGTGCAGGGTAGTTTCGTTCGGATGGGGTCAAGCTCCTACTGATAAAAGCTACTGGTCTCAGGCCATCCTCATGGTCTTGATACAGCACCGCTCCTAGACCCTGCAGACTAGCATCCGTATGCAGCACATAGGGTTTGGTGGGGTCAGATTAGGCGAGTATGGGGCATGGGTGAGCTGGTATATGATCTCATGGAAGGCTGCTTCACAGTCGGGCATCCAGTGGGGCCCAAAGAGTTCACCTGGGCAGAAGTATACTTTTTCTGGTTCTTTAACGGCCCCTTTTTTGTATTTATGATTGGTAGGAGAGTAACTCTAGGTAAGGTCCAAGAGTGGGCAAATCACCTTGTAATAGTCTTTTATGAACCTGTGGTAGTAGCCACAGAACCCCAGGAAATGTTGTAGTTCTTTGAGACTATGGGTCTGGGGCCAAGTAGTCAGTGCTTCAACCTTACTGGGATTAGTCTCTATCCCTTTTGTAGATACTATGTGCCCCACATACTTCATGGAGGTTTGGAAAAACTGGCACTTGCCAATGGACAACTAGAGGTTGAAGTCTTCCAGTCAGTCTAGGACTTTAAACAGTTGGTTCTCATGCTCCTCTAAGGCGCTCCCAAACACAATGACATTGTCCAAGTACACCAGGCATTCCAGCAAATTCATATCTCCCACCGCACGTTCCATCAGTTGCTGAAAGTTGGGCGGGGCACCCGATATCCCTTATGGCATCCTCAGAAACTTGTAGAACCTCAATGGACAGATGAAGGCTGTTTTCTCATGGTCTTCCATGGCCATCAGGATCTGGTAGTATCCGCTGTGAAGATCCAACATCGAGAACCATTTGCTCCCATTCAAGCAGTCCAGGGCATCTTGTATACCAGGCATAGTGTGTTGGTCTGGGATGGTCCGCTGGTTCAGGGTTTGATAATCAACACACATCCTCACAGACCCATTCTTCTTATGCACAATCACAATGGGAGAGACATATGGGTTCCTGGATTCTTGTACCATGCCAGCAGTGAGCGTTTCCTGCAGGTGTCTTCTCACATCATCTGTGTCTGCTGGGGCTAGGCGTTGGGACCTCTCGAAATGGCCATTCACCGTGCAGGCGTATGTGATGCTCCGCACCCTGGACACATCCCACATCCCATTCCTTCAATGAAAACACTTGGTCTCTCTGGGCAAGTCTCTTGCTAATTCTAGCCTTCCATTCAGCTGGCAATGGGAGTCACCAAAGTCAAACAAGTCTGGGATCACTCTCTCCTTCTCACCAAGATGCTTGTTGCTGGGCAATACTGCAGTGTCTGCACAGTGTACCATAGCTAGGATGCACCCTCTGTTCACCAAGATCTCCCGATCTGACACATTATGACTCTGGACTATCACTCATTGTGCATAAGCATGGACACGAACAGGCAAGATGCTGGGTTTGACCAATAATCCTTCTGGAAATTTTCCATCGCCTGGCACATCCAAAATCAGTATTTTGTTCTTGACATCTTTCTGGAGGTGGACCTCCCCTTGAATGGTACACCGGGCGTTAGGTGCCAGTACCATTGAATTGGGATCCTTCTTCCACATGATCCCCTCCAGTTCATTCTGGTCTACTTCCTCGGGTTTCTGTTGCAAATCATAGGTCCTCTTGATCAGAGCTGGAATTCTCAGGGCCCTCCCAGTCTGTCGCCCTTGTTTCTTGTGACAGAGTTGCACAAGTCTCCCAAACATATGGGCGTTTGTCCCAGTGAACTGGGGGACCCCATCATACAGTTTGGTGGGGGGACATACTAGGGCTAATGTCTCTGCTCACTCCTCTATACCAGTTACAGTTGCAGGAAAAGACAACCAGAGGCGGACATACCCTAGGTAGGGATAAGACTTGTCACTCAGGCCCCACACATTTAGGCCTTCCAGGGATTGCAAAGGCACTTCAGATAAGTGTTTGTCATACCAGTCCTGGAATACAGTAGTCACTTGTGACCCACTGTCAAACACAGCCCGAGTATGAATACCATTCACAGTCACCATAGTCTCCATTGAAGGGCCCACTATTTTGGACCAGTCTGGAGAGGCAGCAGCAGAGGCCTGGACAGACGACTTAGCCATAAAGAAATTTTAGTTAGGGTTTCTCAAACCCTCACTGCAGTCATTTCAGGCACCCATTGGCTACTGATTTGCTTTTCAGAGCTCCCCTTGAAGTCTGTTTACTACTCTTTTAAGTCCTTCTGAGACCGGCATTTTCTTTTCATATGGCCATCCTTTCCACAGTTGTGACAAATGATAGACTCCTGGGTTATCCTGGGAGAAAACATTGTATGAGGAACTGAAGCAGTAGTAAGAGATTGGGGTCTAGTATCTGCTTGCAGCGGTGAGAGTGGTACAACATGTCTTAACAGTTCCTTTAGAGTAGCAGTCAATCCAGTGATCTCAGCCTTGGAGCCACCCTTGGTAGTGGAAGCCTGAGGGTGCACTCCCACCCCCATGGCAGTCACGTCCTGAAAGGGACCAGAATCTTGTTCCATGGGGGAAACCCTTGCAGAGGCACCCATCTTCAATTCTTGGACTTCCTTTAGTAGCTCATCTTTCCAATGCTGGGCCCAGGGTGTGAAGTCCTTTGCTTTCTCAGAGCGCTCATTAAGTGCCGACTTTTGCCCCTGAGCCTCACTTTGCTGATTACTCTTGGTCACTTATGTAGCTGATATGGGTGCAATTCCCCCATGGGGTCACCTTTGCTCAACCCCCTGAATTTCTTTCATTAGCTCATCATAGGAGGGGGGCAATTCCAGTCAGGTGGCAAGGCACAACTAAAGCAGTAACAATTCTGAAAATGGAGCAGACTTAAAGATCCAGTCCAGCCTAGTTTGATCTAATTCATTTGATGGCAAACTACCCTTTCTGAGGCACTCTTGTAGCAGCTTTTCAAGCCGAGGTACATACATGGACAATGGCTCCCCTAGGTACTGCTGAGCATTTCTTACTCTCCACCACAGATTCTCATCTGAATTCGGGCTCCCATACACATTCTCCAATGCATCAAGATAGTCCTGTGCAGTTGCTCTGGGGTTAATGGCCCGCTTGGCATGGATGGTAGCCAGGGCAGGACCTCGGAGGCTCTCACTCAACCTCTTTCATTTCTGTGCTTCTGAGCATTGCCATTCAAGTACTAGAGGGGCAACATAGCCTATCCAGGTCTCCCAGTCATCTGCCCCTGTGGGGTGGGGAGGGTGTCCGAGAAGATTCTCAGCCTTCAGTAGGAGTCGTGGCTCATGGCAGGTACAGATATAGGGGCCAGCGTTGGCATGGCACAGAAGGCGCGGCAGTAACAGGTGCTGGAGTGGGAGGGGGTGTTGGGGAAGGAACACCCCCCAGGTGGCAGGAATAGTTTCTTACAGTCATCTACTGCTTTCCCTTCCACTAGCAACAACTTAGCAAATTTATCCTTAAAAGTCTCATAATGGTGGGAGTGCATCCTCCCCGGGGTGTCTACTGTCTTTTGTTATCACTCTTCAGGCAGCTGGAACCCCTTCTGGGGCAATAGTCTGTGGTACTTTAGAACTGTCCACAAGGTCACTTCACTCTACTAAGGCTATGAAAGTTTGGATGATCAAATCAGCCTGTCAACCCACCACCACAGGGTTTTTTAAACATTCAACTTTGGAGAGTACTCCCTCTAGAGTGTCCTTACTGGTACCCAGAGGAATATCCAGTATAAGCAGAGCCTTTTGGGAGTCGATCACCTGCCCAGTACACCACCCCACCAACTGGTGTACAGCCATTTCTACTGGGGTAGCCATTAATCTTTAACAATAATTCGTAATTTCTGGCCACTAGAAGACACAAATCCCAGTGGTGAGCCTCCAAAATGTAATCACTAGGTGATGTTATCCCAAGGGCTACTACCCCTGCCTGCTTGGCTAGTAGCAGGTTAAGAGGCCTGAGTTCAGAAACGGGTGCCTCCACCCGGAGGTCAGGGTTGGTTGTGGTCAAGCTAACCTGGGCGCAGCCCTCTGGGACACTGTAACCCCTCTTTCCTTACTAGTGGCCGGAACAATACACAATAATCACTTTCACAATACTCCTGATACACCACACAAGTACCCACACTGTTTGCACTTACCACCAGGGCTTTCTTCTGGCCTGGCCTGGGGGCCCCCCTGTAAAACAAGGTTATACACAGCAAATAACAGCAGTACAATACTCTTGCATGAACTGGAACCACAGACAGGGTAAATGCAAAGAAGAATTAGACCTCATTTATTTAAGAGACTTGAACAAGGAAGGGGCGTAATCAGGTTAATTTGCTTTAAGGCTGTATCAATCAAACAGTTATATATGCACTTCGGGGTCCATAAACAGTCACACACTCTGGGTGTACCCAGATGGAGAACAGTGGTCTAGCCAGGAACGTTGCAGCTGGTTTGGGCCCTGTGATGGCAGAAAACATCATGCACAACACACACTATTTGTAATTTGGAGCCGGAGGGCTCAGTTTGTCAAAAGAAAACAAGACAATGAGATGACATACTTTTAGATGAGGCTGTTGTTGCAGGGAGCTACCCTGATGATTTCTCATGATACCCAAGACTGGACACAAACTGGATGAAAACTGAGACTGCAGGTGGTTGATCTGGAGTGGCAGGAGAAACAGGGCCCACATGATTCGCTAAGGCGTCGTTCCTGTTCAAGCATGGAGCAGGGGGCTGATCCCCAGGCAGGTCTCTCATTGATGACTTTCTCCATGCAGCGGGTAGTCTGCCTGGGCCAGTGTGGCAAGGCTGAGGCCAAATGGAGACAAATTCGAATACAGTCCGTTTTGGGTTGGGCACAGCTTCCAGCAAGCAGAACACAGTTCACACAGTGGGGAACCAAATCACGACCCACTTTCAATCCACAGCACATTTACATGTAAGCAAATTCTACTGTACTAGGCAATCCGCTCTCCTGTCATGATTGCAAAGTCTGTGCACAAACTGGGGATTCAAAAACAGCTGGAAATCCTGATAGGCCGATCAAATTCAGCAAAATCTTCGGTCTTCTTCAGGTATGAGCCTGGTAAAAAATCAGTGGCTTACTTTGTTCTCACAAACTTGGTATTAGTCCAAAATAATTCTCTTCTCTCCCTCTCAGGGGTAGCAGGTAGACATGCAGGATGAAAACTCAGGCCTTTCCACAGAGACTATATTAAGCTCTTGCTTCTTCAGCTCCCAACTTAGATCTGTCTCTAACAGCAAGCAGGTTGGGAATTTCCCCAAGATCCAAAAGGTTCGGTTGGGTGATTCTCCTGTCAGTCACAACAAAGGTGAAAAAAGCATAAAACTACAATTCCTTCAGATTTTAACTACAGACAGCTCCTGTAGTCCGGCTCCATTTTAGGTTCTACCAGAATTGATTGGTCCAATTTGTCAGTCCTGGACCAAGATAGTGGAGATAAAACAATCCTTGCTGCAAGGAAGGCAGGTTAGACAAACTACATTATCATTATCACTCAAAACGATTTTCAGCAAATAGTTACATCTTTCAACAGAGCTCCATCTCAGATTACTTATGACTGCAATCCAGGCAGCTCTTAAAAAGACAGTACACAGAGGCTATACAGGCACTCTCTGGCAATCACATTTAAACTGCTAAAATGTAGGACACCAGCCTGGCAGTGAGCATTTAGGCAAGCTCGAGGAAGACTTTTCAGGAACCCCCATTTGTGTGTGTGTGTGTGGGGGGGTTACATAAGCTATTTCTTGGACCCACCATTCTCCAGTTATGCCAGCAGGTTTGATAGGTCAGATATTGTGTGTGAGGGGGTGGTGGGGATAAAGCCCACTAATTTTGTTTAGAAACTATCTTTTTTAAGAAGACAAGAGGCGGAGTGTACTCTGTAGAAAAAGCTAGACACTTGAAAGACTGTTTTATTACTTAGACTCCTTTGTATATTGCTGGTATGACCATTGATTTCCTAAAACCTCACTTTAGATTTGATCTGATCAATGAGAATGCAGAGTCCAGTAGTGAAGGCAGGGGGACATAATCTGTAGATGTTCTGGGATTCTGTGCGGGGGTTGGGGTTGTGTGTGTATAATGTCTCAGATAACAGCTGACGTGCTCCAGGCAGGCAACTCGTACTAAGAAGTTGACTTCCCAAAGAGCTAGCTTTAAAAGAAATATGTACCTTAAGTTGCCTGACTTGCATCTTCCATGCACGAGCCAAGCGGCTGCGGAGCGCTGCAGCAGCTCTGCCCATAAAACAAGCTTAATGAGGACACAGAGTAAGGAACAGGCTGCAGGTGCTCTATGTAGATATAAATAGGATATATGAGGAGGGGAACTCTCTAAATGTAGTTGCATTACTTTTGCTGGAAGTTCTAAATGCATGGGTCTGTAATTAACCCCATGCATGCAGAGCTGCAGCAAAAATAATGCAGCTAGGTTTAGAGAGACCCCACCCCCCATAGGAGCCAAGTTTGTAAAAAGTTTGGTGGGGTCAGGGGTTGAAGCCCTGCGCCTGGCCCATAGGTCAAAGTCCCACCCCCCACAGAAGTCTATGGGCGCAGAGCCCCCTGTACAGTAACATGGGGTGTGAGGCCCCTGGCCTCAGGTATGAGGAAAAATTGAAAATACTCTTTAAAGGCCCAATCAACAATGGACACCAGGTGCAATAAACAATGAACACATCACAACAGTTAAGGCAGCAGTGCTGGATAATCAGGAAGTGATCAGTTTCCAGTTTCTGTAGTGCTACATTAGATATGGTGGCAGCATATAGTGCTGCATGGAGAGTGACTGAAATGGTAAACAAAGGAAAACTGAGCAAATTATGGGGTGATAGTACAATGCTGGTGAGAAAGATTACCGGGTAAATGCTCAGCAGAGCACAGGGAATAAACTGTTGAAAAAGTGCAGATTTTTTTAATCTTGCACTGCTTCTTTAATGTAGCTGCCAAATCACAACACAAAATACTGTGCTAAAACTTCCTGTCCCATAACCTGAAAGAGCCAGTGGAGCCAAAACAGGCAGATGGGTAAATAGAAATGTTTAAGTAGTCAGTAGAATTTTTTTAAATATTAGTCTTAAAGGATCTGGTGGAATTTTGCACATGTGCTGTGTTGGCCTGCAAATCATAGTGAACTCTACTGCACTGGGCCATGGCATGGCCCCCAAAATAAATACTACTGTATTCAGAAGCTTGTGAGACTACCCATAACTGGCGAATGTGTACATTATTGGACCACCCCTGGACCTCAGCTATTAGCGTAGTGCTTAAGTTGCACTGGATTGTCCCCTTACAGCACTGCACGCTGTACGCCATGTCAGGCTGTTGGTTAATTTTTGTGGAGTTTGAATTGATGGGGGGCTTCGCTCCCCCACACCCTCCATGCAAATTGTATGCCATATCAGACTATTGGTTACTTTTTTATTAGTTTATAAGAGTTGGGGACTTTGCCCTCCGCACCTCGGTTTAAAAAAAAAGGATGGGGGTGTGCGGGCAGAGCCCCCCAACTCACATAAACAGACAAAACTTAAATTAACAGCCAGCATGCAATAAATGTAACCCAGCACAGCTATGGTACAGCGCAGCATGCAAGCAAGCATCGAGAGTACATTGTATTCTCTGTAGCTTTGCGTTACATAATAGCGATGATCAGATAATCTACACAATCACCCTCATAACTTGCACTATGCAGAAAAACTTCCTTCATCATGTCTCTTAACACCTCAAAATTAAAATGTGCAGCACTAGTGGCCTTTAAATATGGAGCCAGTGGCCATAAATCCAGGCAGGAACACAAAGTAGTTTAATTTGGCAATTCACCAATACAAAGTGGAAATTAGCAAGATTCTTGTGATTGATGGCTATTGACAAGAGTTGAACTACAGGACTCGCTGGTTGCTACAATGACTGGCGACAGTATTTTCCAAGGAGAAATGCAGTTCAGCAAGACCTCGCCAGTGTGAGAGAGCTTCCAAGTCAACATCTGCCAAGTCATTAGTTGATAGCACTGGTTCTGACCAACGTACAGGGGGCAGGAGCCGGCTGGGGCCCAGTTAGTACTGGGGGCCCACCTGGAAATATACCTCTCTACCTTTTGTCACTGAATAAGTACTCAAGATGAGGGACAATGAAGGCATATCCTCAAGATCTGCTAGCTCAGAATGTTGTGGAAACTACTATGTTTACATGTAACAAGTTTATTTTTGAATTAGCATCTTAGAATAATATGACTGCTGTAAAGAAGAATTGCACTGAATCTGAATGTTATTTTTCACAGTAGAAGCAGATTAAGTACTAGTGCAAATTATGTAATTTTGTTCCATCTCTACGGGATGTTTAGTTATCCTGAACAGTGTGTATCTCTGATTTACACACAGCTCGACAGGACCATTTTAAAAGTGTGTGATGTACTGTACATTATGTCTCTTGTTCTGCTTTTCCATAGTTACAATGCATTTCAGTTCTACTGTAGCACTCTGTAAATGGATGGGACATACACTACATCATACATTTCCAAATGGTCACTTACCAGAGTGTAAATCAGAAATGCCCATGGTGGTTACTGACTGGCTTGGAAATATAAAACAATAACAACATTGGAATTTGTTCTTACAAACAAGTTCTAGTGGGAAAATTACTTGCAGATCCAGTACAGTTCTTCTTTAATGTCCGAATGTACAGCACATTCTCTGACATTCTGTGTGATTTCAGCACATTTTCTATGATGGATGGATGCAATTTTGAGAGTACAAGGAGGAACTTCCCTTGTAATCAGGGACAGCTGAGAGGCATGCCTGAAAATCCACAGAGTCTGAGTGAGATACAGGATGGGGGTGCTGGGGCCCAACTGGTCCTGGGGGCCTACCTAGAAAATCAATGGAGTCCCTGGAGAGCACAGCACAGTCACATCAACATTCCACTGGCATACTGGTACTGGTACTACTACAATTTCAATCAATCAATCAGTCAATCATAATCTTTATTTTGCCAGGTGGAACATCATTGAGACAAGTTCATTTACAAGATGGAACTGGGGCAACACAATTGCCAACAGGGTTAAGACATAACAGGTTGAGTGAACATACATAACAATTACATAGTAATAATAACAACATAATAACATATAACTATCACATGACAAGATACTTGCACCAGAACATAGCAATAGGTTCAACAGGAGGTAGTGCCATTTAAATACAATTGCATGGATACAGATATATGGACGTAGGGTAATGAGCTAAAGTTTATACAGTAAACATCATTGGAGGAGTCATAGTGAGCAGGAGTGGCAGTTACTCTAGCGTCAAAGTGTGAAGAAGATTGAGATGTAAGAGTCCTTTGATAAGTACTGTAGGCATGTCCTGGCAAGTGGGGTGGGAAGGGGGTATAGGGAGTGAGGAGGGAAGGTCAGCCGAGTCAGGAGAGGGTTGGACATGATGGCCTAGGGAGGAAGAACTGTTCAAAGGGAGAACATGACAAATGCCACAGGCAATGGTTGGGGTTTAAGTCCAATATTTGAGGCAAAGACAGATTGTGATGTTGGGACCTTGATTTGTACAACGACAGAAGGGAGGACTCAAATGACGCCTCAGGCAATGGTTGAGGCTTAAGTCCAGAATTTAAAGCAGTAACAAATCGTGATGTTAAGTGTAATTTCGTGTTTGTTTTGTGTCATTTCTCCCAGAAATCCCTTTAATTTAGACAATGGATGATTAAGGCCCATGTTTCTATAGTTTTAAGTTGGCAGGTACTCAACTCAGGGGACTCACAATGCTGGAATTCCATTAGTGGGCTTTCCAGGACTCAGCACCTATAACTGTGACATGAGCTCACGATATCAGTGCCATTGACGTATAATGGAAGAGGGTGGGCGTGGGAAGCCAGATTTAAAAGCAAGACCCTCTGCCCCCCCACACCTCCACCAGCACCACTCCCAAAGTTCATAAAGTATAATAACTGGGAGAGCTCCTGATTCTGCCTGTTAAAATGTTCACATGTCCTTCCTAGCTGAATATCAGAAATGCAGTGCTGGACCCATTCAGTTCAGTGTCTGCTCTTTAATTCTGATGATTATGCAGGACTTGTCACTCGGAGGCCAGCTTTGTGAAAATAAATCAGATTCTTTCTATGTCTACAATGTTAGCCAGAGATAACACTCACAAGCAGTCATAAATAAGGTATACTTTACTATACTTACACCAAGCATGTGACAGAGAAAATCACAAATCACAGGGTAATTGCCAGTTGCAGAAGAATGTACAATTCTCAAGAACGCAGAACTGGAGTCACGTGATGCAAGCTGCCTGAAAGCTGCACCTGCCCTGGGCTCCTACCAACCATCTGCTACAGTTCGTTTTAAAGTCTGTTTTATCCCTCTAAAGTGCACAATAGCGGCTGCTGGAGATCTGTTAACCTCTGCCTATCGATCTTATCCACGGATCTTGGCATCACAAAACTTTATTGCGGCGATGGAAGCAGAGATGAAGCAAGCCGCGATCCAGCATACACCACCGAACGCGTCTGAAAAGCTCTAGAAGAAAGCGAGGAACCAGGGCACCAGGAGCCTGAACAAGGCGGGCAGCACCAACCCCCTGGTAGTCCCTCTATCTGAAGAGCGATTCCTGCAAGAATTATCACCTTTTCGAGAGGCACTGGAGAATATAACCGCAGAGCTCAAATCAATCAAAGGAGACCTCACCACCTTAAAAAGTAGAGTGATCGACTTGGAGGCTAGAATAACTTCTCAAGAGAGATGGAAAGACAAAATTGACCCAGAAATCACCCTCCTGAAACAGCAGATCTGAAAGCTCCAACTTTAAAACGGAAGATTTAGAAGGGCGAAGCAGGAGGAATAACCTCCTAATTATCGGGCTACCTGAGGCAGAAGAGGGCTCGGATGCTATTGCTTTCCTCCAGAAGTTCCTTCACAAGTTCATGGGGCCTTCACCACTGAATCCTCAGTACCACGTTGAGAGATCCCACTGATCTCTGAGGCCGAAGCCCCCACCTGATTCCTCTCCTCGCCCTATCATTATCAAGTTCCTCAACTTTATAGAAAAACAACACGTCCTCAGTAAGGCTAGAGAGCTACAGTCCATAACCTGGGGGCCATCCAAGATCAGAATTGCACAAGACCTTCCGATCGAAACCAGATAGAAAAGAGCAGCCTTCCACCCAATTGTCCACAAACTAATTGCGGCAAGTATCCGATTCAGGATGCTGTATCCAGTCAACTTAAGAGTTACAATCGACGGATCATCGTTCACCTATGAATCTCCTGATCAAGCTACCAAGGAATTAGCCTCTAGGCTTCCCAACCTATTTAAAGATGGTTGAACTAAGTACTTTACTGACAAATAGTCACATCGGGACTGTTGTCCTTTTGTTAAAGTTTAGATAACTTCTTGTTTGTTACCTGTTTGTTCTTGTTGTTAGAGGAAGGGCCGAGCAGCCTGATGGCTGATAGGAGGCTTGTCTGTCTTGCTTTCTGAAGGCCGTGAACACCTTAGCATTCCCAGGGACTGCCCCGGAACCTTTGTGCAGGGTCTCAGTGGTGGCTTGCCGATTTTGCCGCGGACCGACTTTGGTCCTGCAACAAATTATGCCCCCCAGTGCCTTCCGTTAGTGATGGGATAAACAACCGCCTAGCCTGACGGTGGGTTTAAAATACATGTTCTCCATTCACACTTGGGAAAAGACTCGCTATAAGGGCCTGAACACTCGTGGCATGGTAAGCGGTCTTTCTCAACAGCTTAAAGACGGTGAGAGATGTAAATCTCCAAGCTCGGGTTGATCGTTACCTCTGGACCTGATAATCTATAAGCCCACCTTCCTTGGCCACTACAAGGAATGGTCCTCAAGATGCTACTGAAGTAAGAGGGTGGGGGCCTGGGGTGGGATATGCTCGTAGGAAGCTGCCTCATGAGCTAATAAGGGGGGGATGGCGATCTACAGGGGAACCCTATGGAGGTCAGCCTTATAGGTTCTTGGGTGATACAGCTCAGCAGACTATCCCCTAATTTTCATAGGTATACCTCACCAGGAGGGTCTCAATCCATGAAGCTCCTGGGATTCGCCATTAGGATCTTAGTTCCAAGTGTTTATTGCTGGCTTATCCGGGCTACACTTGCCCAAGCTTGGAACTACTGTGTATATAGTTGGTTGGGTCATTTTCCATTTGGGGGGATGGGTGGGGTTCTCTCTGGATCCAGGACCTAGTTTCCCAATTACTGATCAAGGTCACTAGCATTTTCCTGGCAGTACTTGTTTATCAGGGATTTTGGAGCTTTTTTCTGTGTAGGGTGGGATGGGTTAAAGGGGGTTCGAGAGTGTGCCTTAATTTTTCATCTTGGATGTATAATAATTCTTATTTTCTCAACTCAATTGCACATGAATGGTTATGGCATCGATTAAGATAGCTACTTGGAATGTACGGGGGCTCAGAGACAAAACTAAGAGACACCAAGTTTTTAAACACTGTGACTTACTTAAGGCTGACGTTCTCATGCTTCAAGAAACCCATCTGTCAAATAATGAATCAGTTTGGTTACATAGGTCTGGGTTTTCTCAAGTATTTTCTGCTAGTGGAACAGCAGCAAGTAAAGGGGTTGCCATTTTAATTAAGAATCACGTCTCCTTTCTGGCAGAAGAGAAACTAACGGACCCAGAGGGCAAGTTCATACTGGTCAAAGGTTGTCTCAATAACTGCAGTATTGTGCTAGGCTCTGCTTACGGCCCAGTGGGAGGGGACCCAGAGTTCTTCATGACTCTAGCAGATAAGATTGGCAATCTTCTACCTTCACAGTTAATATTAGGAGGGGACTAGAATGTCCCACCAAGTCAGGCTCTTGATAGAAACTATATACCATTAAAACCCACAATCCCAGCCCAAATAGCTTTACTGGACTTCATGCAACTTTTGGGATTATGCGACCCCTGGCTGCTTGCTAACCCTTGACTCCGGTCCTTTTCTTTCTTCTCTCAGGTACATAACTCATGGTCTAGATTAGACTACATTCTGATCAGTACTTCACTTCTTCCCGGTTTCCTCCAATCAGGTATTGAGCCAATAGTGTTATCGGACCACTCAGCAGTCTGGGTAAGGATCTCCCCTGATCCTAATTTTCAGCGGGACACGTTCTGGAAATTAAACACCCAACTCCTCAAGGATAATCAGACTGTCTCCCATATTAAAGACCTAATCTCTAACTTTTTGGAATTCAATAAGGACTCTACCCCGAGAGAAGACTCAGTATGGTGCTCCCTGAAATGCTACCTTCGGGGAGAGTTAATTAAACTCACCTCATTGAGGAAGAAACATAGGGAGGCTCAGGCAGCCTCACTGCTAACCAAAATCAAAGAACTAGAGCACTCACTATCCCTATCCTCCCCCTCCAACTCGCTAGAATCTCTGCTAAAATTAAAGAATGAATATGCAGACCTGTTAAAAGAAATAGCAGAATATGCTATTTTAAAAACCCAATCTAAATATATCAACCAAGAAGAAAAGGCCAGCAGATTACTGGCTCTCAGATTGCAAAAAACAGAGAGCTTGAGACTGATCCTGATGCTACAAACACCGGATGGCGTAGTTAAAATGACACCCAGAGATATTTCTCAGATCTTCGAGGAATTCTATAGTAAGCTCTATAGTAGACACCCTTCCCCAACGTCCCTATCGGAATCTCAATCTACTTAGAGGACCTCAATCTCCCTCGCCTTCACCCACACCATAAAACGGCCCTCACCTCTCCCATCACTCTGCTCGAGGTAGAGGCGGCGATTGCCTCTCTAGCTCCTGATAAATCACCTGGTCCCGATGGATACCCATCCAATTTTTACAAAACTTTTAGCAAGGAATTAGCTCCTCTCCTCCTTAGACTTTATGAGTATATGTTCAAGACCGATATCATAGATCCTACATTATTAGAAGCCACGATCGTGCTAATCCTCAAGCCGTACAAACCACCAAAAGATCCTGCAAGCTACCGCCCTATCTCTCTTTTAAACTGCGATATTAAGATTCTAACCAAGATCTTAGCCGAGAGGATTAAAAAAATTTGGATCTACCTTCTGAGTCCAGAGCAGGTAGGGTTTGTGCAAGGCCGCTCCCCTGCTGACCACCTTAGAACCCTCTCTCATATTTCCCATGCAGCTCAAACATCGCATATTCCGATGGCACTAATTTCCCTAGACGCTGAAAAAGCATTTGACAGAGTTAATTGGGATTTTCTATGTGCGACGCTTGCCAGAATGGACTTCCCAACATCTTTCATTTGGTGGATCCAGGCAGTGTATAGATCCCCTTCGGCTAAGATCTATTGCAATGGTGTCTTTTCCTCGCTGTTCTACCTTTTCACTGGCACTAGACAAGGTTGTCCCCTTTCTCTCTTTTTGTTCAGTCTATACCTAGAGCCTCTCCTCCTTAACATTAAACGATCCCCATATATCCAGGGCTGCCTGGTGCTACAACAAACATTGACTCTTTCTGCTTACGCGGATGATATCCTCCTCCATATTGCCCACCCCGAAACATCGTTAACACGTGCCCTTCATGTTATTACACAGTATGGCCTCCTTTCTCACTACAAACTGAATCAAGCTAAATCAGAGATATTCACCTTGAATGCCTTCACACATAAAGCTAGCTTTACAAGATTTGGCATGAAATGGTCTCCTCAATCGATTAAATACTTGGGAATACACCTTACCAATGACCCACTTCTACTAAAGAAGTTTAATCTGGATGACCTAATGGCCAATATTCAATTGGACCTCCAAAGATGGTCCAAACTTCCCATTTCCCTTTGGGGTAGAATTAACATCAAGATGAACATCCTACCCTGAGTTTTCTACCCTCTTAATTTACTGACTTTCTGGTTACCCCTATCTTATTTACAGAATCTGCATTCCACTCTCTCTCAGTTTATCTGGCAAAATAAATCCCCCAGATGCTCTTTCTCTAAACTCTGCCTCCCCAAAGATAAGGGAAGACTCCGCCTCCCTAACCTATTATTTTACCACTGGGCTACCCATCTCTCCAAACTGGGCAGATGGCTCCCGAACAGGGCTGAGGGACCCCTTCCGATTTGGCTTCAAATCGAAAGACGAATACTTGGGGAAGCCAATCTCTGCTCTCCGACTATATTCTTTCTTCCCAGTTCAGCACTCCCAACCTCAATACAAAATCCGACCATCAGCATCTCCATTAAAGTCCTCTCTCAATGCCTGCACTATCTCAAAATCTCCCCAAAAAGAGACCTGGCACAGCCTCTTATTCTAAATCCCAATATTCGTTTAGGAGGCTCAGTGATCACCTTAGACTGGCTTCCTCAACTACGCGAAGCCCTGGTGGAGAATTTATACTCTCAGGACTCCCTTCTCTCTTCTCAGGATATTATGGCCAGGCTTAATGTTCCCAATAATAATATTTTAAAGTATATCAGCTGAGACACCTCATTAGCACTAATTTTGGTACCAAATTTCGTAACTCTCAAGTCAGTCCCTTTCTCTTTCAACTTCAAGATCTAGCTACTAAATCCCATGGGATCTCATCTATATATTCCTATTTGTTGTGTCTCAACTATCCGGACACCTTCCTAGGCTTCAGTGTTTGGTCTTCTCTTCTGCCAGATCTCATTCCTAACTGGCACAGATCTGGAAAGACCTATATAGATATCACACTCAGGATAAGTTCAGACTTATTCAATACCATATGCTAAATAACATGTACTATACACCGGTCAAATTAGCTCGATTAGGGAGGCTTCCTCTCCCTCTCTGCTCCAGATGTTCACAATCAGAAGGGAATCTGCTCCACATCTTCTGGCAATGTGAGAAAGTGGCCCCCTTGTGGCACTCTATTCAGTCCAATTTGGATCCACTTTTGGGTCTGGACAGACTGCTCACCGCAGAAATATGCATTCTAGATATTTACTCCAATGTTGAAAGCCATGAACGCAGATTCCATATGGCGCTAATCTCCATGGTGGTCAGAAGGCTGGTGCTCAAACACTGGATGGACCAACTAACCATAACATATGCTGAGTGGCTGAAAGACTTATCAGCTTGGTTTAATATTGAGAGACTTATTGCTAGTTCTCATAATCGCATTGACTCGTTTCACAAAAAATGGGGTAAATTATACACTTTGTATTTACATTAGTGATCATCTGGATTTGTCTCTGATGCTCTTTGCCCCTTCAATTTCGCCATTGAACTTCATTCGTTCATGGTAATATGGTAAAACCATATACTGTATCAAGTATGCACACTCTGGGAGGGTTAGGGTTGGGGGGCCGGGAGGCATGGGGATATTGGGATGTTTTCTTTTTCCTACTACATTTCACACCTATGATTCTGGTGTACAAGGAAGTTTGTTATGTGACTCAGTGACAGTACCGATGTAAACCCTGTGGAATTGTGTAATTTATAAAATCAATAAAGCTTAATTAAAAAAAAAAAGAACGCAGAACTGACAAACACAGTGTTATATAGTGAAGATAACATCTAAATGGCAGATATAAAGAACCTTCTGTATTGGCTCTATATTGCAAACAATGCTACACAATACATTCTCTATTGGATAATTACTTGGGAGGCAGAATTACTAATGAGTATAATGTAAGACAAGAAATAATGCTTCTGTTTGCATAAACCTTAGACACAGAGAATGCTGACACTTAAAATCTACATGTGGTGTTACTTTGCTTAGATGAGAGACTAAACAAGGACTCTCTCTCTGTCTCTCTCTCTCTGTCAGCTTAGACAAAGATAAGTGCTAACATGGCTCTGTTACACATGGCATACCTGCCTGAGTGTAAAACACACACTACATATAATTATATAAGAATAAAGGTATACAATAATCACCGATGATCCCTCAGGGTCATCATATCAGTAATTAGATTATATATGGAATATATACAAAAAAAAACATAATCTAGGGAAATGCATTATAGTGAGGTATAATGAATCATGCATGATATAATCCTATAAAGATATAACATTAGCAGCAAAGCATATTCCTGGCACCCATGCTTATATGATTGGTGCCTAAATCTACAATGTTAGTGCAAAATAGCAGTATCACAGTATAATAGACCAGCGATATAGTGTAAGGCATATGTGGGACAATAGGGGGCATAACCCAGGTGCAAAAGACTACAATGATGGCAGACAAATCAGGGAGACTCCCAATGAGGAGACTTTAAAAGTATGGTCACTGGATCAGACCTCAGAGTCAGAACCCTGTCTGGGCCACAAATCAGGGACGTATCATGACCACATACCTCTCATCATACATTTGGAGAGATTCTTCTGGATGCCTATTCAGGTGGCATTAATTTCTGTGAAACAGTTCAAGGCAGTACAATAGAGCATTGTTGTTTGCTGGCCCACAAATAACTCGCTGACACATCTGACTACCCTACCTCCAGAAATCGGTACCTGTTGGTATCTGCCCTCTCTGCATAAATCTTTGAGGAGAAGGACTGCTTAGTTTACTTAACTAAGGTTTACCACATATCATCTGGACATGCTTAAGTTCATAGCCTGACCACCTGGCAGCAGAGCTGAGATAAAAACCCATGGCCTCAGCAGAATGCAAGAGGAGTAGTACTCCTAATGTGCTACTACCTTTAACTACTTTTTGGGATGACTTATGAGAAGGTAACAGCAAGGAGTTGAGTGTCCCTAGAAATTTCTTGCTTTTTCTTCCATTCTCTTTCTGCAGGAACAGGATTGCACATTTTATACTCATTACCCCCATACTCAGCAGATTCCATAGCCAGCTGCATGTGTCTCTGCCTGTCGATCAGAGTCAGACTGGCCCACCAGGATACCTGGAAGTTTCCATGTGGCTTTGTGGACCCCTATGTTGGGTACCTGGCAAAAGTGGCAACCTTCTAAACTCTGCAGATCTTTGGCTTTTTTTTTAACTCAGCTTTATTGTTTAATATCATACATTAGCAGTTCATACTTGTTTTCCTGATTTACATAAATAAAAACTTTCTGAATAGTATCAAGCTGTATAGCACCATGCACTTCATATCTCCTGAGTTCTTCTGTTAGCTTTCAGTCCGTCTCTGTTTGATTATATTGCAGCATTGGGAAACAATCCAAGCAAAAGAACTTATCAATATTAAAATATGTTCAGGAGCTGCTGTCATTAGCATTCAGTTCAGAAAACACCCAGTTATCTGGGAGTGAAGTATATGATTTGATTTTACTGCCAAGTAAAGAAAAAAACAAGAAATGTTAAAATAATTAATATAACACAGATTAATTTAGGACCCAACATGGCTGCACACCTCTACCCTAATCCCCCCCCTAGATTAACCAAAGCCAGTAATATAGTCTCCATCTTGATACACCACTTGTGTTTTGTTGTACTTCTCTCAGTCGATCCCTGATTTTAGGTTGAAGTTCCAGGTACCCCTTCCCTCTGCAATCTCCAAACTTCCCAACCTCTCCACCTCACTTCATGTTTATCAAATCTTAACCAGAGTCTGGCCGTTAATGCCTCCATTGTGAGGACCTCTTGTGTCCTTTTTACCCAATCCTCTAAAACAGGAGGCCTAAGCTGCAGCCACTTTGCTGTGATACATTTCAAGGCTGTCACAGTCTTTGGCTTTTTTTTTTTTTAAATAAATATGCCCTGCGAGTAAATTAAATGTAAAATGCAAACACAGTGCTAGAGTATCATTGATGTGGAATCCTGATGAATCGGTCACCCTGGGCCCTCCCTTATTGACTCAGGAATCTATGAGGTGGGTGGGCCCCTGTGCAACTTTTCAGGTGGCCCCTGCACCCTGCCATACCTCAGTCCAACCCTGCTGTCAGTGCTTACCAGGGGTTAAGTTTGGCAAGAGCCCACTGGAACTCAGTTCCACCACCACCTCATAAAAATGTTATGACAGTTCCCCCACCTCTGCAGTTTTTCTTCTTCCATTGACTAAATAGAGTTCTTGACAGTTCCATTCCTTTCCATTCTACCAGTGACAATTCCCGGGCTCCACCCAAACCCAGTTTTGCCACTGGTGGTGGTGCTGCTCACTGGGTACAAGTTGATTCTTCCTCTTATCAGACTGAAAGAAGGGCAGAGTACTATTTTAATCCCTCATAGAAACATAGAAACAGAGAATTTGACAGCAGATAAGGACTGCTTGGTCCACCTAGTCTGCCCATTTTCCTACCTAGCAGATAAGCTGCAGATCCTAGTTAACCAACAGCTTACTTCCTCCTGCCCCCCACTAGGACTGCCTTATGTCTGTCCCCTACATTCTTGAATTCCCCAACTGTTCTTGACTCCACAACCTCCTCAGGGAGGCTGTTCCATGCATCCACAACCCTCTCCATGAAAAAATACTTCCTCACATTACCTCTGAGCCATCCCCCCCATCTTCAAATTGTGTCCCCTTGTTCTTGCACATCTCTTTTTCTGAAAGATGCTACCCTCTTTGACTTTGTTGATTCCCTTGAGGTACTTGAAAGTTTCTATCATGTCCCCTCTCTCCCTTCTTTCCTCAAGGGTATACCTATTATGCTTCTTTAGTCTTTCTTCTTATGTCTTCTGGTGCAGACCCTGTACCATTTTGGTTGCCCTCCTCTGGACAGCCTCCACCCTTTCTATGTCTTTGCAGAGATGGGGTCTCCAGAACTGCACACACTACTCCAGATGGGGTCTCACAAACTGTCTGTACAAAGAGATAACAACTTCTTGTTTTCTACTATTGATTCCTCTCCCTATGCATCCCAGTATCCCCCCAGCATTCCTTATTGCCTTCTCACATTGCTTGCCTACCTTTAGGTCATCTGATATAATTACCCCCATGTCCCTTTCCATTTTTATTGTTGTCAGTATCTCACCTCCCATTGTGTACACTTCCCCTGGGTTTTTGTTTCCCAGGTGCATTACCTTGTACTTCTTTGCATTGAATCTGAGCTGCCATACATTTGACCATTCCTCCAACCTTGCCAAGTCTCATCTCATCCTTTCCACTCCATCTTGTGTATCAACTCTGTTGCCGATCTTTGTGTTGTCAGCAAAGAGACATACTTTTCCTTCCAGTTCCTCTGCAATGTCACTTATAAAGACATTAAAAAGGACCAGTCCCAGTACTGAACCCTGCATTACCCCAGTAGTAACCCTCCTTTCATCACTGTGGACTCCATTTACCACTACCTTTTGCATCCTGCTGTCTAGCCAATGTTTTATCCAGGCTACCACCTTGGGACCCACTCCAAGGCTGGCTAACTTGTGTATTCATCTTTTGTGTGGGACTGTATCAAATGCTTTGCTAAAATCTAGGTAGGCCATGTCCACAGCCCCTCCCTGGTCTACTACTTTGGTCACCCAGCCAAAGAAATCCATTAGATTCATCTGACATGACCTTCTCATCCTGAATCCATGCTGCCTTGGGTCCTGTGCCATACTGACCTCTAGGTACTCAACATTTCTTTCCTTCAGAAGTGATTCCATCATTTTCCCTACCACTGAGGTCAAACTAACTGGTCTTTAGTTTCCTGCCTCTGTCCTGCTCCCACTTTTATGAAGAGGAACCACATCCACCCTCCTTCAGTCCTCAGGTACTACCCCATCCTCCCATGATTTGTTAAAGAGAGTAGTCAGCGGTGTCACTAGTTCTACCCTTAGTTATTTTAGAATTCTTGGGTGAATCCCATCAGGCTCCATTGCTTTGTCCACCTTCAATTTTATTAGTTCTTTCAGAACTCTTTCTTCTATAAATGGACTTGTATTGACCCCTGTCTTCAGAGTGTTTCTCTTCTTTGGTTTAGGTACCACCCCCTCCTCTTCCTTTGTGAATACTGAGCAGAAATATTAGTTTAGTATCCCTGCTTTTCCACTGTCACCCTCTGCCCACATTGCCTCCCCTTTATTGAGCCTCAGTATCCCTCCTTTGGTCTTTCTTTGCTCCCTAATGTACCTATAAAAGGTCTTATCTCCTTCTTAACAGAGTTGGCTACCCTTTCCTCGGTTTTGGGCCTTTGCTATTCTGACTGCCTTCCCTGTTTCTTTCTGCTTTAACTGATAAAGTTCTCTGTCCTTCTCCTTCTGTTGGTTGGACATCCCTTACTACTAGACGCCTGCTCCATGCTGAGCTATGGACTCTTAAACTGCTCCTGCAGAAATTGCCAAGCTATCTCTCTTCCCTTATTAGTATCTCACATAGTGCATACTCGTTAAGAAAATCTGACTTTATTATGCTTATTACCAAGGACGTGGACTTCCTTTGGTAAACGTGCTATTGCATATGCCCTTCTATCCATTTGGAACCAATTACAAACCGTACTGAAACTAACTAGCACAGTTTCAATAAACTTCTACAAATCACTAAGTTCAGCCAAAATAAAAGACACCTGTAACTGTCATTAAGTCTCTTCCTTCCCCATGTGTGCCATATTTATCCACTGGTAAGGTATAATTGATTTGTCATATTAACTGCTTTCCCTTCCCCTTCTACTCCTGGCTTTATCTTTGCTTACGCTCCACTGCTACTCTATCAAATCTCTCCTCCCTCCCATATCAGTTGTAGACTGTTGTTTGTTCTAGCTGCCAAAATACTGTATATTTGATTTGATTTGATTAAATACTGTATATTTGATTTGATTTGATTAAATCAAATCACACCAGTCATCATTGTTTCATTTATCAGTATGCGACCTATAAGTCGCTTCCCTGTCTCATATCAATGTTTACCACCTGCGGTCACCCTATGTGGTACCCTTGTATGTATATCCAACCTGTATCATGTAACGTGTATTTCATGTATATACTGTTATTACCTATCTGTGTTTGTACTTTAAGTGTTTATGTCACAGGACCTCCTTGCGAATGAGCTTGCTCAATGGAGTTTTCCTGCAATAAACTTGAACTTGAACTTATATTTCCTGAATGCTATCTTTTTCTCCTTAACCTTCCCTGCCACCTCTTTTGAGAGCCATAGCATTTTTTTCCTTCATTGTGTTTTGTTGATTTGCTTTACACAAAGGCTTGTTGCCTCTGTGATGGCTGTTTTGATTACTCCCCATTGCTCCTCCACCTCTCCTTCTTGTCTGTTTGCTAGTGCTTTTCTGAGGCACTCTCTCATTTTCCCAAAGTCAGCCCTCCTAAAGTCCAGTGCTCTTGCTTTTGTATGGCTTGATTGTATGGCTGTATTTATTGTGAACCACGCTGTTTGGTGGTCGCTTGTTCCCAGATGGCTACCCACTTCTAAATCTGAGATTCTTTCTCTGTCCCCATTTGAGAGTACCAGGTCTAAGATTGCTCCCTCCTGAGCGGGTTCCAATACTAGCTGTCTGAGGCCATGCCCCTTGTAGGGCATCAGGAATGACCCTGCTCTTGGATGTGCCTGCAGCAAAGGTGCTCCAGTTAACATTTGGCATATCCAGGTCCCCCATCAACAATATCTACCCTTTTTCTGTCATTATAAGGATGTCTTCTGTCATTTCCTTGTCCATTTCCTCCCCCTGAGATGGGGGTCTGTATACAACCCCCATGCAGATTGTGGTGCCATTTCCTGTCTCCAGGGTGACCCAGAGTACCTCATCTGCTCCCTGTTTACTCTTTAGTTCTGTTGATTTGATCCCTTCCTTTACATAGAGATCAACTCCTCCTCCTCTTGTACCCTCCCTGTCCCTCCTGTAGATTGTGTATCCTGATATGTTGACATCCCAGTCATGGTTCTCTGTGTACCATGTTTCTGTGACTGCCACAATATCCAGGCAACCCTCTTCCATCAAGACCACTAGTTCAGGGAGCCTGTTACACAGACTATGGGCACTGGTACTCATCACCCTCGACTTTTTGATGGTCTTACCCGTTTTAGTCCCATCACTGTCCTTACTGCCTTTGCCTTTTTTTTACATACATACAGATATTTTTTTTAACATATACTGACCCTCAGGAGAAATTGGATATTCTTGGTGGCACTTTGGAAGGCCAGGAGATTATTATCAGCAAGGTTTTTTTTCTTCTGAGTCGTGACTCTTCTGATATAAAGAGCTTATTAGATAAATTATTAAAGAACACACAAAGTTTACTTGTATTGTACTTGCTGAAGACATCAATATGGCATTTCAGCCTTATATGTGTTACCCCCCCTTTTGGGGGCTTACCTTTTTTTGACCCCGACTGTCCATAGATTTGCTGGCATTCTTGGCTTCCCCTCAAGTTTTCTCCAGCCAGCCTGCTGTTTTCTGCCCTTGTAGGGTATAACCCCATGGTTGTGAGCGGCTGGCATGTTGATTCGGACAGCACTCATGCAAGTGCAAGGGGCACTTTGATGTGCCGACCGCCATTGCAGTCTGACGAACGGGTAGTTTGTCCATGGTCCCTGTGCCCATCCTTACATCCTAGGGGACTAGAGACCTGAAGAGAGTCGAGCAGAAGCCCATACCGGCACCACAAAGGGAGTTCAAACAGCGGGGTTGCTTGGGGGTTTATGAATGTGAATGAGCGGCCCCATACATGTTGATGAGTGCTGCCTGCTGCCTTGGAGGACAGAGTTTCGATGGTAGCAACAGATATACATCTGGGGGCACCCTAAGGAGAGTGGGCTTGTTTAAAAAGGGACAGCTGGGGCTACAAGCTGGTGAGATGATGGTGCAAATAAGGTAATGTGCTGGGCTGCATTGAAGCTGGAAAGGGGAGGTGTTATGTTGTATGGGACTCCAGGTAAACAAATTGGAGCAGACATGTTGTTGACATTTAACCCCCTTGTTGCAGCCAATCACTGATGTAGGCACCCAAACTGGACACCAAGAACTCCTGGGAAAAGGAGGGGACTTATTCTGGTGTCTAGATCATGTCCCAATAAACAAGCAGGAAGTGTTGATCACTGAGGGTATTGATTATTGAAAGGCTTCAACAGCCAGTCAGAATGCTGGGTTTTCAACTGATACAGTGTGGAATTTCTGGGATTTCTTCAGTCTGTGGTTGGGTTCTGTATGAGTCAGGACTGTGCTGTGAGTGGGGACATTGCACTTCAGAGGCTTCCTCAGGCTTCCACTTGGAGAGCTGTCTGTCAGCAGGAGTGGATTGAAAAGGGGACAGCAGGAAAAATGATTGTGCTGAGGTTCTGGTTCCCCAGGTACTTGCTGCTGGACTGAGTGAGGAGGGAAAAGAGAGAAATAGATGGGACTGTGATTCCCCAGGTATGGTGAAGTTGCTTGTGTTTAATGAGGGAGACGGAACACTGTAGAAGCCCTGCACTGGAAAGTCAAAATTGCTGAGAGGACTGTGTGGATTGGCAGAGTGCCACAGCCAGGACTGATATGCCATTTTACCTGTGTTTGGGACTGCAATTTAAATTTTGAAGGGACAGAGCGTCTCTGGTTGTCAGGGTGCTAGCAGAAGCTGTGTGTGTGTCCTGTATGAACTGATTAAAGTGGCTGAGAGCTGAGTCCTAGCTGTAACCAAAGAAAAGGTTATGGGCACTGTTGAACTGGAAAAGCATGGACTGATGTGCAGGGGGTTGTTATTCTTGAGCTCCTCTGCTGAATTGCACTTGTGCTTATTGAATCAGAGGCTGGCACCCCTACTGATTGGCACTGGACTTTAGTGGAGCAACTGCCTAAGAACTTTTCTTTGCTGAGAGATCAGTGCAGGGACTGCAGGAGGACCCTCACGGTTTGGGAGTCCTCACTCAGAGCCAGGGAGGGAACTTGCTAACCCCTTCCAAGTGAGACTCACTGTCTCAGGAGGCCACCGGCACTTGCTGGGTACTAGGGCATCTGTGATCCATCATGGGATCTGGACTGTGGAGCCACTCCAGATGGAGGCTGCACTAATTCAAGGAGCTTCATTTCCCCTGGTGCTTAGATCGATTAATTGTCAGTACCCAGGACATGGCTCCTGGGAGGGAAAAGAGGAATTATTTGTTATTCATTATACAAGTATTTCTAAAAATATTTCAGGGCCTCAACAGCCGGCCAGCCTTTGGCACCGATCAGGCCTGCACCTAGTGGGTACCCCTATAGATAGTTTGGGGACACTGGTATCAGTGAGGGAAGGCTTGGCCTGTCAGCCCACATGTTGAAGTTGCATATTGCGCTAACCTTTTTTTTGCCTTCACAGCTACCCTATGCCCAGGTATCCCTTTCCCTATTCCACCCCATGAATAAAGCTGTGAATTTGTTGTTTGAACCTGCTGTGTTAGTGAAATTCATTGCATGTGCTCATTACGGAGATATATGGTTTATGGTGGAACAAGGTATTGGGGGACGCAGTGTGCAGAGTGGTTGGTTGGGGAGGTGGGTAGGCACAGTAACCCAGATATCAAGCCCACTGATACTTTACGCTGGGTGGAGGCACTGTGCTGTTTTCAATATTTCTGAGAATGACCCCCCAGTTGACACTGTAGCAGGACCCAGTCCCCTTGCCCGGTATCAGAGACAGTTGGCAAGGGGGGCTAGTCAATTGGCATATGGTGCTGGGGCTACATCTTGGAGGCACTGCTGGGATCTTTGTGGACCAGCCATGTCTGCACCGGGAGATCAGAGGGGCCCAGTAAAGGAGTGCACCGGGGCCCCTGGCAGGTCCAGCTCCATGGCTCACACCAGAGTTTCATCAGGCAGAACTAACAGGACAGCACCATTAGATATGCGAAAGTTGGTGGGACCAACAGCTGAGACTGAGATCGCCATCAACGGGTCCCCACCGACGCTGTTCTGGATAGTGGCTCTCAGGTTACCATCATCTTTGAATCCTGGTATGATCAGCATTTACCAGACCTGGAAATACAGCCGCTTGAAGTACTGCATGTGTGGGGCCTCAGTGAAAAGGCATACCCTTACCTCGGCTATGTCAAAGTATGGATGGCTTTCCCTACTATGGTGGCTGGAGTGAGTGAAGCTGTAAAGATCCTAGCTTTGATTTGCCCAGAAGCTAACATTTTTGACGTAATGCCAGTACTGGTGGGCACAAATTCCCATATGTTTGGATGTCTGGCCCAGCTGTGTTGTGCTTGAGTGGCTGAAAGAAGAGGAGAGAAGTACCCATTGCACCCCCTGCCGCTGTGGAAGAGTCTGATGATCCCATGGGAACAGTGTGGAGAAGGGACAGAGATGAAATTCTGCTCCAGCCAAATGTGGAATGCAACATTGCTGGTGTAGTGAGATTAAAGAAGGATGTCAAGAATCACATATTGATGTTGGATGCTCCGGATGAACGTGGATTGCTGGTGGGACTGTTAATCAAGCTCAGCATTCTGCCAGCCAGAGTGCATGCATATGTAACCCCTAGATGGCGCTATCCCAGGGGCTACTACCCCTGCCTGATTTGCCACTAACAGGTTGAGGGGCCTGGATCCAATGGCGGATGCCTCCACCCAGAGGTCAGGGTTTGCAATAGTTAAACTAACTTGGTCACAGCCCTCTGGGACACTGCAACCCCCCTTTCTTCCCACTTGTGGCCCACACAATATATCAGAATTACCTTCACAGTATACACTTACCCCCAGGTCTGGTTCCGGCACTGGGACCTCCTGTGAAATGAGATACAGTGCAACAATCACAGTACAGTACTTTAACATAGACAAATACCTCAGGCAGTATAACTTTGCTGAAACAAGCAGCTCTGATTTATTTAGGGGATATAACAAGGACAGGGAAATCAGGTTAATTAGCTTATCACTCTAATAATCTACCTATGGCTCTGTGCACGGCCTATCCCTATCAGTTACTGTCCCTGGGTACCCAAGCCCTAGTGGCTAGTCAAACCGTGGCAGCTGGTAGGGGCCCTTTCACACAGAGAAAAGGAGAATTAAACAGTCAGCAGTACAGTAATTCCATTTGGATTTAATGTGGCAATTCAACAGGAGCGACCCTGAATTAGTACTCACGACCTCCAAATAAGATAGGGTCCTTCAATGTCAGCAGGGCTCACTTGAGGTACACAAACCTCTTCACACATCCATATAAAAGAAAGCACTATACCAGGCAGGCTGCATCTGTATCCCGATCGCAATTACTGCACAATACCCGGGAGAACACACAGCAGATTCAGTTCCTGACCGACCGAGTGCAATTTTCAGCAATTCCTCCAGTCTTCTACAGGGTGAGCCTGGTTTCTACTCTTCAGAGATCCTTTGATTCTTTTCACAGGACGGATTCAGTCCTAACAAGCTGTTACACAAGCTGCAGACCGGAACTCTGGGCCTTACACACGTTTTTTGACTAAAACTGCACACTGAAAAAGCACAGGGCTCCTTCCTTCTTCACTGCCAAAGCTCAACTGAAACTCCAACCGACAAAACCGGGCACTTCCTTTGAGTTCCTCCCAGTTCTTGACTGGATTGGCTGTCACTCACAATAGACTGCTGCTGTTGGTCCAAAAGGCACTGAAGTCTAAACTACATCTCCCAGAGTCACTGCCCATACAATCCTCTTGTGGCTGGCTCAGATTATGAGTCCAAGTTCTGATTCGTCCAAGGCACCATTTTAGAGCTAGCTTACCCCACACTGATTGGTCCAGTTCAGCAGTTCAAAACTAGAATGGGGAACTAGCAGACACAGTTCTGACTGCAAAAGCAGGTTAGACAAACTGTAATTTCATTATTACTCTAAATAATTTCTGGCAAACAGTTACATCTTTCAGATAGGTTCCTTTGCTCCTAGTGACTGCAAAAATGAAGTGAATTGGCAGCAGCTCGAGTGGTACTCAGAGAAGCACACAGTCCCCCCATACAAACTAATTATGTCTGCAAGCAGACAGCTCTTAAAGAGACAGTACCAGAGGCTCTAAAAACACTCACTGATAAATGGCTTAAATGCCAAACACCATTCAGGCTTGGAGCATTCAAGCAAGCTCCTGGAAGTCTTTTGGGAACCCCCATTTGCAGGGGGGTTACACATATGTTTGAAAGGTGACTGTGCAACTGAAGAATGTCACGGATAAGGAGGTAGTGGCATGGAAAGGATGAGCTGTGGCTCAAATATAATGTGCCAGTATGGCAGTGCATACTGCTAAAGTGAGCAGAGGTGCCCCAGTGGGGCTTGATCAAGAGTTGTTTGTCTTAAATGTCTCCCCCATCCTGGAGGAATAGAAAGGGAGAGAGTAAGGGCGAAGCTGGCTGCTCGGACAAATGTTTTCTCCCTGCATGAATGGGATGTAGGGTGTGTGAGCAGACAGAAGCATCGGATATGACTCACTGATGACAAGCCTTCCTGAGAGAGATCAAGGCAGTTGGCACCAGCTGATATAGATGATGTCTGGTGGCACTTGCAGGAGATGCTGGCTATGGGGATTATGCAGGAATCCAGGAGCCCTTACACATTACCCATCGTGGTGGTGAGAAAGAAGAGTGGAGCCATTTGAATATGTGTGGACTACCGCACCCTGAAGAAGTGGATGGTGCCAGATCAGTACACTATGCCCACAGTGCAAGATGCACTGGACTGTTTGAATGGAAGCCAATGGTTCTCGGATTTGGATATACGAAGTGGCTCTTACCAGTTCCCGATGGCCCCTCAGTATCAGGAGGAGATGGCTTTTATATGTCCCCTTGGATTTTATGAGTTTCTGAGAATGACCAAGGGATCTCAGGTGCCCCTGCCACCTTTCAGCACCTGATGGAGAAGGCTGTCAGAGATATGAACTTGCTGGAGTGTTTGGTCTACCTGGACAGCATCATTGTGTTTGGAAAAACCCTGGAAGAGCACAAGGCCTGGCTGATGAAGGTGTTGGACTGCCTGGAAGAGTTTGGACTGAAGCTGTCCATTGACAAATGCCAGTTTTTCTTGACTTCCGTCAAGTGTGGGGCACATTGTCTTGGAGAAAGGTATACAGACTGACCCCAGCAAGTTGAAGCCCTTACCACTTGGCCTAAGCCATGCACTCTGAAGGACTTACAGTGGTTACTGGGTTTCTGTGGCTATTACAAAAGATTCGTAAAGGACTACACCCGGGTGGTGCAGCCCCTTTTGAACCTGCTACTGTGGTACCAGCCCACTAACAAAAGCAAGAAAACTGCCATGCTTGGGGACTCTGTAAAACCTACCCACTATTTCTGCCCATCTGAACCATTTTGCAAGAGGTGAAATGGGGACGGTGATAGAGCTTTTGCAGCCATCATCTGTTGTTTGACCCATGCCCTGGTACTGGCTTATGTGGACCTGCAGAAACCCTACGTCCTCCATACCATCGCCAGTTTTAGTGGATTGGGAGCTGTGTTGTATCAGGAGCACCCCGAAGGTTTACCTCCAGTTGCATTCGTCATTTGGAGTTTAAACCCTTCAGAGTGGAGGTATCCGGTCCATAAACTGAAGTTTCTAGCATTGAAGTGGACCATAGTTGATCAGTTCCATGACTGTATGGGGTCAAGATCACTGTGAAGACAGATAATAATCCCCTTACTTATGTGCAGCCCACGGCCAAGCTAGACACAGGCAGTCATAGGTGGCTGTCAGCCTTGTCCACCTATGACTACTACGTGGAATACCTCCCAGGCCTAAACCACATAGATGTGGATGCTTTGTCCAGGTGGCCCCAAACCTGTAAAAATGAGAGCTCAAACTGCATATGCATCTCGGAACAAGCTGTAAAGACTTTCTGTAAGAAGCATAATGGCAAAGAGGTTTTTCCCACCGAAGACACCCATCGTTTGGAAGACTGGCCGGGGACCTCAGGGGATTGTCTTCCAGTTGCCTATTGCTGGCTGGCCATCCTAGATGTTAGATCCATCCTGCACTTAACTACTCAAGACCTACAATGGGATCAAAGGGCCAGCCCAGTCACCGGGCAGATCGTGCAAGTGTTGAGACGGCAGGGGAGCCAGGAACAAGTGGACACCCTTATTCCTCTAGCACAGCTGCTGCTATGTGAATGGCCTAAGCTACAGTTAAAGAAGGGGTTGCTATACCAGGAGACCCAGGACCAGTAAGTGGCCCCACAAGAGCAACTGGTACTCCAACAAAAGCATGTTAAGACTGTGTTGAAGGCCATGCATAATGATATGGGGCACTTGGGAGCTGAATGCACTTTGGGCCTGGTTAAAAGTCGATTTTATTGGCCAAAGATGGGGGCAAATGTAGAGATGTATTGCAAGAGCTGCATGAGATGTATAACTGAATACATAAAAAAGTACAATATACAGTGCCCGCAGCAGCATGGGTTTCACAAAGGACACAGCACCACTACTGCATTGCTAGAGTTTACCGGCTATATTCACAGGTCCCTGGATCATTTTGCACTAGTCGGCGCTACATTCATCGACCTGTCAAAAACCTTTGACATGGTTAATCATGACCTTCTGGTCAAACAGGTTGCATCTATTGGTCTGTCTAATGATACTATCACCTGATTTAAGAGCTACCTCACAAATCAGTTTCAACAAGTTAGGATTGATAATGTCCTATCTGACAGTAGACCCATTCATTCCGGTCAGCCCTAGGGCTCCATCCTGGGCCCCATTTTATTCAGTTTGTTTCTAAAAAGGCTCCTGCTCCCCAGTAGCTGTCCTATTATGCTCTATGCAGATGATGCAGTCCTTTATACAAGTGACTTTGATCCCTTTACCTTGGAACGCAAGCTCCAAGACAGCTTTATTGCAGCTGAAAGATGGTTCAGAGAAGAAAAACTCACTTGGAGCTATAAAAAAAACAAGACTGTACTGTTTTCCAGTCCCCAGAATAGGCATCATTCACACCCACTCAATATAACAAATGAGTCTGGCAGTACATTGAAACTCATCCAGCACTGTAAATATTTGGGGGTCACTGTAGACAGCACTATGTCATATGCCTACCACATTGAAAATATTGCAAAGGCTGTGAACATCTGTATTGGTTTGCTTTACAAACATAAGTAAAGTCTTACCCTGGAGGCCCTAAAACTCGCTATCCAGAGTGCAGTGGTCTCTCTTGTTGACTGTGGCATACTATTCTACAACTCAGCTACGGACACAGCCCTCCACCATATAAAAGTCACTCTAAATAAAGCCTGTCGATTCTTAACTGGCTCCGCAAGGCTCACACATACATGTGACCTACATGACCAGGCTAACTGGCTCCAGTTCACAGGTAGGCTCAGGTTCCAAACGCGCCTCCTGGCCAAGAAAGTGTGTCTGGGCCTCATGCCAGTGGTCATTCAGCAGCTCCTTACTCCCTTTGAAAACAGCCGTTCCACCAGAAGCTCAGATAGCACGGTCTTTAAATTCCTAGGTGTTGAACCTCGCTTGGTCAAAGAGCTTTTGCCTACTGTGCTCCCAAATGGATTAATAATCTTCCTCCTGCCATCTCTTCTATAACAGCATTAGGCCCCTTCAAACGTGAGCTCTGAAAACATCTCAATGCTAATGCCAGCTGTGACTGCTTCCCTTAGCCCCTCAATTGCTGTTTTACCTTGTGCATAGGCAGCACTCCCTTGTGACCACATGGCCCCTTGTATCGTGCACTTGTTTCTCTCCCGTCCTGTGTCTTAATCCTTCCTCCATCAAACTCCCCTCTTAACCCCACCCTCTTTTCTCCTACAATCCTCTCCATCTGCCTTCAGCCCAACCTCTCAAAAAAAGCTTTGACGAGGCGACCTGGGATGATGTTTCGCTACTTCTTGAGCGGGTGTGGCCTCCCTGGGCTGCTATAATCCCTGTACAATGCCCTCCATCCCAATAACGCAATCTGCTGCAGTACCTCTCTCTGCCTTTCAGGTAGCCCAGTCTGAGTTTGCCTCTCTCCCTTAACTGCCTTAACCCTCTCAGATACTCTTTGTGCTTATAATAGCCTGTTGACTTAGTCCGCTGTCTTTGTCTTCTTGTTTATATTTAGATTAATATTTACACTCCTATTTGTTATTAGCGTGCACTTACTGTTCTACTGTATACCTAAATGTCTTTTTTTTTTAAATCGTTATCAATGTAATTGTGACGTGGCACCTATGTAATGAGCTTGTTCTCAAAGGTGTTAATCCGAGATCACAATAAATAAAAAAAAATAACATGGAAGGTGCTCCCCCAGAGAGCTGCTCCATTAGTCAACATCAAAACTAGTGGCCCTATGGAATTGTACGCTGGAGCCTGACTCATGCAATGTCTCCAACGTTTTAGTTGTTACTGACCACTTCACCCGATATGCTCAAGCTTACCACACCGAGGATCAACGAGCTTCCACTGTGGCCAAAATATTGGTGGAGAAGTGTTTCGTGCACTATGGTGCCCCCCAGAGGTCCACTCAGATCAGGGCTGAGATTTTGAGAGCTGGCTTATCAAAGAATTATTGTTGTTGTGGGGCATCAGGAAGTCCTGGACCGTGCCTTACCAGCCCCAAGGTGACCCCCAACCTGAAAGATTCAACAGGACCCTGTTAGATATGCTGGGCACCTTGAATCCCTGGGACAAGCGCACATAGAGTCAGCAGGTGGGCACTCTGGTCCACGTCTACAACTGCACACATAGTGATGCTATGGGATTCTCTCCCTACCAGCTTATGTTTGGGAGGAAAGCCTGTCTGCCAGTGGACCTGTGTTATAGAGTCTCCTCAGCTGGACTGGGAGCAGGAGACTATCTGCAGTATGTGAAAGCCCTGAAACAACAACTAGATGATGCATACCGGCTCGCTTCAGAGATGGACACTAAGAGGAACCAGGCGAATAAGGAATGCTATGACAAAAAAGAGTAAGCTCAAGACTTGGAAGCAGGAGATAGAATGCTGCTATGCCGGCTGGGCATACAGGAAAGCATACGCTCGTTGACAGATGGGAGACACTCCATATATTATAACAGAGAAGCTTGCAGGCCTGCCGGTGTACAAGATTCGGCCTGAGGGAGAGACCCGAGGGCACAAGATTATTCATCGTAACCACCTACTGCCTATTGGTGACAAAAGTAGTGAATGCTGAGGAAGCTGTGGAAGAATCTTCATCACCCTCCACTACTTGAGCTGCTGCACATAGAAGACAGGCAGAGAGAGAGTGATGCCATGGAGGCTGGGCCTGCCCTGGGTGAGGAGGTCTCAGGTGAGGGAGACACCAAAGATGAGTCTGAAGAGGTAGATGATGAGATCCTACACAGTCATTACCCTACCAGGGAATTGACCAGGTTATTCCAGGGATCGCCTCTGACAAGGGATACACCTAGAAGACAGGGTAGGGTTGGAAAGTCTATTCCGGCCGTGCCCCTCGGGGGTGGGGACCACTCTGGACTTGAATACTTGTCCAGCTGAGCTGCTTGAGTGGTACCGGAGCAGCTCTCCTGCAGATACACCCCGGAAATGGTTGCAGGGTGATTCTGAGGATCAGGAAAATGGCGGGGGAATCCATCTTTTGGAGGGCCCACATTGGAACTGAACACTAATCTGACTGTGCCCTTTGAAGGAGCCCAGGTTAGCCCCCCAAGAGCTGTGCCTGACGTTAGCGAAGTGTTGGAGTCATTCATCCCATTAGCTGAGGAACAGGAGGAGGGTGAAGAGGAAGGGGAACTCGCTGCTGACCCAGGGGGCCAGTGGGGGTGTAGGTATTCAGACCTCTTGTACGACAGGGAGGATGACAAGGCCTGCCCTTAAATTGATGTATGATGCCCTTGGGTTTCCTACAGACTTATCTTTGTTTGTAGTACATAAGAGAGTGTACATTACTGCTAGGTCTCTACCAAAGGTGATTATTCCCTGTTGATGCTAAGCCCCCCAGGTCAGAGGGAAAGGTGACCAGAAGAAGAAGAGGGAGGTGAACAGGGTACCTAGCAGGTTTGAGGGAAACAAGTGTATTTTGTGGGACTTTAGTACCTGATGACTGATGGAGCAATCTGATGGGTGCCACTTTTCATGTGGCCAAAGGGCTTAAACAAGGGAAAATAATTTGCTAAGATGTATATAGCGTTCTGTGTCTGAATGTTCTTATGGTTATCACATACTAGATAGGAACCAGGTGTATAGATAGAAATGTTATTAATGTTGGTGCAAATGGGTATTTTCCCTTACGCTTGACGTGGAAGCCAAGCATATCAAGGGGGGGAAAGTAACCTCCCTTTTGGGGGCTTACCTGTATTTGCCTGACTGTCCATAAATTTGCTTGCATTCTTGGCTTCCCCATGGGTTTTCTCCAGCCAGTCTGCTGTTTTCTGCCCTGGTAGGGCATAAGCCCATGGTTGCAAGCTGCCTGCATGTTGATACGGCTGGCACTCGTTTAAGCACAAGGGGCGCTTTGATGTGCCGACCGCCGTTGCAGTCCAACAAACGGGGAGTTTATCTGTGGTCCCAGTGCCTCTCCTTACATCCTAGGGGACTGGAGACCTGAAGATAGTCTGGCAGAAGCCCATACCAGCACCACAAAGGGAGTTCTAACAGCAGGACGTCTTGAGGGTTTATGAATGTGAATGAGCGGCCCCATACATGTTGATGAGTGCTGCCTGCCTCCTGGGAGGACAGAGTTTTGGTGGCAGCAACAGATAAATGGCTGGGGGCACCCTAAGGAGAGTGGGCTTGATTAAAAGGGGACAGTTGGAGCTACAAGCTGGTGGGGTGATGGTATAAATAAGGTAATGTGCTGGGCTGCATTGACGCTGAAAAGGGGAGAAACTGTATTATGTTGTATGGGACTCCAGGTAAACAAATGGGAGCAGACATGTTGTTGACATTTAACCCCCTTATTGTAGCCAATCACTGATCTAGGCACCCAAACTGGACACCGAGGGACTCCTGGGAAAAGGAGAGGACTATTTCTGGCACCTAGATCATGTCCCAATAAACGAGCAGGAAATATTGATCACTGTCATTATTGATTATTGAAAGGCTTCAACAGCCAATCAGAACGCTGGGTTTTTGACTGATACAGTGTGGTCTTTCTGGGATTTCTTCAGTCTGTGGTTGGGCTCTGTATGAGTCAGGACTGTGCTGTGAGAGTGGACATTATACTTCATAGGGTTCCTCAGGCCCCCATTTGGAGAGCTGTCTGTCAGCAGAAGTGGACTGGAAAGGGAACAGCAGGAAGAAAGATTGTGCAGAGGTTCTGGTTCCCCAGGCACTTCCTGCTGGACTGAGTGAGAAGGGGAAAGAGAGAAAGAGACTGGACTGTTATTCCCCAGGTATGGAGATGTTGCTTGTAGTTAATGAGAGAGACTGAACGCTGTTGAAATCCTGCACTGGAAAGTTGAAATTGCTGAGAGGGCTGTGCAGATTGGCAGAGTGCCACAGCCAGGACTGATAAGCCATTTTACAAACTTACGAATCTGCCAGCAGAATAGACCAATCAGTCTACCAAAGTCTGCCCGAGTGTGCAGCTAACACCCTAGATTGCAGTTGCCCAAGCCTCCTCCCCCACCATTCTTCCCATACCTGCCACTGCCCCGCCCTCCAAACCCTTCCTCTTGCTTTGTCCCACTCCTTCTTAAAGCTTCTGACTGTCTTGCATGTTACCACCCCCACTGGTAGTGCATTCCAGTTAGACACCACCCTCTCAGTGAAGTAGTGGCTCATTTTCTCCCTCTTAAAACATCCCCCCAACCTTAGTCCATGCCCCCTCATCTCCCTACCTTTCCTCAGCTTAAATATCCCCTTGTTGCTAGGTTTATTAACCCCCCTTAAGTATTTGAACGTTTCAATCATATCCCCCCATCCTTCCTCTCCTCCAGTGTATACATACTCAGCTCCTGCAACCTGACTTCATTGTCCTTGCCTTCCATCCCGTTTAACATTTTTGTTGCCCTCCTTTGTACCCCTTCCAGTAATTTTATATCTCTCTTCAGATAAGGCCTCCAGAACTGCACACAGTACTCCAAATGTGGTCTGACCAAGGACTTGTAGAGAGGCAGGATCACAACTCTATGCCTGGATGAGAAACCCCTTGTGATACAACCCAGTATCCTGTTTGCCTTAGCCACGGCTTTGCTGCATTGGGCCAAGTACTTCATGTTCCCTGTTACCATCACCCCAAGGTTCTTCTCCTCCTCAGTGGTCCCTAGCCTCACCCCATCCAACCAGTAGTCCCCCCTGTGATTTTTTGGCCCGAGGTGCATCACCTTACACTTCTTCGCTTTGAATCCCAGCTGCCACCTCTTCGACCATGCCTCTAGTTTGGTTAGGTCCTCCTGCAGTTGTTTCTATCTGTTCTCTTTGTCCACCACCTCCCCCATTTTGGTATCATCTGTGAACAGACTAACCCTGCTCTGAACTCCATGTGCTATATTGGAGATAAAGAGGCCAAATAGCACCAAACCCAGCACTGAACCCTGTGGCTCACTACTTGTCACTACTCTGGGTGTTGAGAGCTCTCCCGCCACAACCACCCTCTCTACCCTCCCCTATAACTATTTCTGTATCCATTTTGCCAGCTTCTTCCCCACCCCTATGGCAGTCAGCTTCCCTCCCACCCCATTCTCCCATGAAGCACTGTATCAAAGGCCTTGCTGAAGTCCAAGTACAGGACATCTACCACATGACCCCCATCTAGCTCCCTAGTTACCCCATCGTAATACTCTATTAGGTTTGTTTGACAAGACCTCCCCGAGACGAACCCGTGTTGCCGCCAATCCAGGATGCCATTACCTTCGAGGAATGCCACCAGCATCTCCTTCAAAATCGTCTCCATAAGCTTCCCCACTATGGAAGTAAGACTTGATCAACTGATAATTTTCTGGCTTATCCCTAGGCTCATTCTTGTGTATAGACACCACATGGGCCACCCTCCAGTCCTGAGGTAGACACCCTATTTCCAGGGAGGTGTTGAACAGATCTGCCAGTGGCTCGGCCAGAACTTCTGCCATCTCCCTCAGCACCCTGGAGTGGATTCCATTAGGACCAGGTGCCTTGTTGTCCACCCTTAGCGCCCTTGGCCCCTCTAGCACTCTACTCCCTATGATCATTTTGTCTGTCACTCCCTTCCCCCACCCCCCCAAGTCCATACTGGTAGTGGTCCATCCCTCTCCTCGGTGAAAACAGAGCAGAAGTACTTATTTAGTATTTCTGGTTGTTCCTCTCCCTTTTCCACCCATTCCCCTCCCCTCTTTATCTTCACTATATGTTCCTTGCACTTCCTCTTTTCCCTGACATATTTAAAGAAGTCCTTCTCCCCTCCTTTTATGCTCTGCGCTACCTTTAATTCCCTGGAGGCCTTGGCTGTCTTCACCCACCTGGCCACCTCCTTGAACCAACTCCTGTAATCCTCATCCTCTTCCTTCATGTAACCCCCTTGTTACCCCGGGGTTACTAGAATCCCAGTAAGACCTAGTGGTAGGCAGGGAAGGCAGCTTGTGAAACTCCAGTTAAATGGGTTTCACACTGTCTCACTCTGTTCTCAGTCTCAGCTGAGACTGAGGGATGACATCACCAATAGAACTTTCGCATCTGCATAAGCCACATTGGAATCTGCAGCAAGGGAGTTGAATAGAACGTTGGGAGTTTTCAAATGAGAGTCTGCAGTTTGGCTTGAGAGAGTGAAGTTTGTACTCAAGTGGTGGAGACCGCTGTATTCGGGTCTCAGTGCCCCCTCCCTCCGGGGTGTAAAGATTCCCAGCAGATTCCTGGGGCATTCCCCTTAATTCTGCTAGTGGAGGAAAAGCTGCCTGTTTAGTCCAGGATTTGTTATGGAAGATGGAAGATTTGTGAGTCGCCTGTGGGGCACCTGCAACTTAAGCATGAGTGTCTGCTCTGGCTAAAAGGGCATATGTTTTCTTCACCCTGGGACTTGTGTGAAAATCTAGGGATTGAACTACATATTGGGAAGCCTAGAGAAATGGGCCAAGCAAGTAAAAGTAGTGTCAAATCCCAGAGTTTTGTGAGATGCAAATAATATGTAGAGGAGATGTGACAGGCGCTCACCCTTAATCTACATTTAGGAGTTCAGCAAAGGAATTGTTCAGTTTTCCAGAGAAATGGCTGGGTATAGGCTGTGGGAGCTGGAGGTGGGTGGCCCCCCATCTTTAGTGACCAGGTCCACCTCTACGGATTTCTTCTGTGGTTTCTACTTTGCCTCAGGCAGTTGGCCAGTGATGGGGGAAGTACCCAGATGTGGGATTGTAAGGAAAATTCTAAGAGTCGCAGACTCTAGTGTGGTATGGGGAGCCATGACAGGATAATTGGTTCATTCATCCAATGGACCGTGGATCAAGTAGCCGGCAAGAGAGCCGGGCCAGTGGGGAATACCCAAATGTGTACAAGTCAGGCTGTGTACCCAAAGCTGCGTGCAAGTCTGGGCTGTGTGCCTGGTGGGTTCAGAGCCTGAGGGCTGAAAATGGTGATAAAGTGTTCTGTAGTCTCTAATCTGCATTACCAGGAAATGTAGCCCCATGGGGGTCCGTCTATGCTTTGTTTGTTCAGCTAGTATGTGAATAAAAGTCACACTGAAGAATCCCATTCCTGGTTCTGGACATTACAGTTATTGCTTCCTGTGTTCGGATTTACTTGGGTGCCCCTGTTCAGAGTAGCCAAACCTAGGCTCCCCTGTGCCAAGTAACCTCATCCTCCCCGAACCCAGGTCCCCACCAGGTACTGCTGTCAGTTTCAACAGCATGCCACCTGTCATTTTGGCAAAAAGGCAGGGGTGAGGGGTTACATTCATAATTCTCCTATACTTCTGATACGCAGCCCTCTTTGCACTCACCCCCTGCAGCACTTCACTGTTCAGCCAGCAAGTTTTTCTGGCTCTGCCCTTCTTACTCTTAGCTCTGGTGCAGGCTGCTGTGGCCTCTGCCAGCCCAGCTTTAATAACTTCCCACTTTTGCTCTGCATCCATCCCCGGCCTAATATCCTGGTGTCTCTCTTGCAATATTTCACCCATCCTCCCAAAGACCACCCTCCTAAAGTCTACCACTTTAGTGCCTGTGCTTCCAGTTTCCTTGCTCAATTTGAGGGTGAACCATACAGTTTGGTGGTTGCTACCAGCTAGTGGGTCATCCACCCTTACCTACCTCACTGCTTCCCCATTTGCCAGTACCAGGTCTAGTGTGTTCCCACGCCTTGTAGGCCCACTTACCGTTTGTGTCAGGAGGCTATCCTGGAATGCATCCAGGAACACCTGCTCCCTGGCACTGTTGGTGGCAGGGGTGCTCCAGCCAACCCCTGGCAGGTTAAAATCCCCCACTGTCACCACACTCTCCCTCCTACATACCCTCCTTATCTGCTCTGCCAACTCCCTATCCAGTTCCCCCAATTGGGCTGGTGGTCTGTACACCACTCCCAGCCTCAGTTTTCTACCCTTGGAGTCCAGAAGCTGCACCAAAAGCACCTCCATTCTCCCCTCCTCCCCCTTGTCCCTCGTGCAGTTGATCCCCTCTCTCACACATAGTGCTACCCCCCCTTCCAACTCCCCAGTCCCTCCTGTAAATGCTGTACCCTGGGATTGCCAGATCCCAGTCGTGGAACTCAGTGGCCCAAGTCTCTGTTAATGCAGCAACATCCACCTTCCCCTCTGCCAGTAGTGCCCGAAGTTCCACTGTTTTGTTTCCCAGGCTTCTTGCATTTAGGGAGGCCACCTTCCATCCGTAACCCTCCTTCCTCCCTCGCTCCCCTCTTCTCCTTGGTATACTCCCCTCCTCTCGGTAGTCCACACCCTTTATCCGCCACATTATTACAGGATGGTGGTGCCTTCTGCTCTTCACGCTGGCTACCTTGTGTGCCCCTTCCCTGATTTGCTTCGACTATGCCTTTACCCATATCTAGGGAGGGTGAGCTCGTTAGGCTCCCTAACCAGACCTGTTTACTAACCTCAGTCCTTTTGCCACCACCCCCCCAGTTTAAATCCACCTTAGTTGATATATTCCCCTCTATTTCACCCTTCAGTACTCCCTTCCCTGCTCAGGTGTAACCTGTCTCCAGCATACAGTACAAGTCAATATTCCCCCAGGTCCTACCCCAGTTTGTCACTAAACCATAATTCTTAGCGTGGCACTATTCCTTCAGCCACTCGTTGAACACCTCTATCCTTCCCTTCCTCCTCGTGCTCACACACAGTACTGGGAGTACCTGAAAATGCCACTGACTCACCAATCCCCTCACACTACATGCCCAACTCCTCAGATCTCCCCTTCACCACTTCTGCATTCTCCCCTGCCAAGGAATTGGTACCTACATGCAACAGTAAGTGAGTTTTTTCTCTCCCTTTAGAAACGCATTTGAGCAGTGCCTGCTCTGCCCTTCCCGCAGTCAACCTGGGAATAGCTTCAACCCAAATACGGCTATGCCTTTCCCCCCTTCCTCCCCATCTGATCCCTTTCAGTATAGAGTCCCCCAGCATGAGTACCCCGCCGTTCCTATCCCTTACCCCTTTTCCTCTCTCTTACCCTTTCCTCTTCTCCAGATTTTATACTGCCCTGCCCCACACACACACACTCCAAGTGCACCCTCTGTGTCTCCTGCAGCTGCGCTCTTTGTTTCCTCTTCTCTCCCTGTCTCCACCCTGCTTCTCCCATCCCCCCTAATCTCCTTACCTGCCTGACTTCTGCCTACTGGGCTTCTCCTATCAATCGCCCCTCCACTCCTACTGATTTTCAATCCTTTCCCTACCCCCTCTGTTGCCGATTTTGAGCACCCATTACCCATGCCCCCCTTAGCCTTTTGCCTGTGTTTGGGACTGCAATTGAAATTCTGAAGGGGCAGAGTGTCTCTGATTGTCAGGGTGCTAGCAGAAGCTGTGTGTGTCCTGTGTGAACTGATTAAAGTGGCTGAGAGCTGAGTCCTAGCTGCAGCCAAAGGAAAGGTTGTGGGCACTGTTAAACTGGAAAAACATGGACTGATGTGCAGGGGGTTGTTATTCTTGAGCCCCCCTGCTGAACTGCACTTGCACTTATTGAATCAGAGGCTAGCACCCTTGTGGAACAACTGCCTAAGAACTTTTCTTTGCTGAGAGCTCAGTGCAGAGACTGCAGTAGGGCCCCCATGGTTTGGGAGTCCTCACTCAGAGCCAGGGATGAAACTTGCTAACTCCTTTCAAATGGGACTCACTGTCTCAGGAGGACACCAGCGCTTGATGGGGTGCTAGGACATCTGTGACCCATCATGGGAGCTGGGATGTGGAGACATTCTTGGGTCTGGGCCTTCTGGGGCTGGTGTTGTCCTGCCACAGTGCTCTGCAATGAGCCAGATGTGGCTGAAAGTGACAAGTGGCCATTACCACAATGAAGGTGACCAGCTGTGAGATCCTTAAGCAAGTTCCATCCAGATGGAGGGATCCTGGCCAGCCTGTTCTCTGCTTTGCTGCACTAATTCAAGGAGCTCCATTTCCCATGGTGTTGAGATCGATTAACTGTGAGTACCCAGGACCTGGCTCCTGGGAGGAAAAAGGGAGATTGTTTGTTATTCATTCTTCAAGTTTTTCTAAAAATATTTCAGGTCCCCAACAGCTGACCAACCCGAGGCATCATTCAGGACTGCACCTAGTAGACACCTCTATAGGCAATTTGGGGACACTGGTACCAGTGGGGGAGGGCTTAGCCTGTGGGCCCACATGTTGAAGATGCATATTGCACTAACCTTTCTTATGCCTTCACAGCTACCCTATGCCCAGGTATCCCTTTCCCTATTCCTCCCCCATGAATAAAGCTGTGAATTTGTTGTTTGAACCTGCTGTGCTAGTGAAATTCATTGCATGTGCTCATTACTGAGATATATGGTTTATGGTTAAACAAGGTATTGGGGGACACAGTGTGCAGAATGGTTGGTTGGGGAGGTGGGTAGGTACACTATCCCAGGGGACTGTGCCAAGCAGATATCTGGCCCACTGATACTTTACTGTGGGTGGAGGCACCATGTTATTTTCAATATTTCTGGGAATGAACCCCCAATTGACACTTTAATAGGATGCAGACCCCTTGTCCAGTATCAGAGACAGTTGGCAAGGGGGGGGTAGCCCATTGGCATACAGCTCCGGGGCTACAACTATGGCCCAGCGATCCTTTACTCAATGGGCCCCTCTGTGGACAAATGGTCTACCACCTGACATAGCTGAAGCCATAACCCTTGGTTCCTTTAAGCGCAAACTCTGTCAACACCTTACCAACAATAGTACCTGTAGGTGCCCTCGCTAGTCTGCGCCCGCAGCTTTAGTTTGCCTCAGCACTTCCAACTCCTGACCCGCCAAGTTAAGTCTTTACCCAAGCACTTGCCTCCCACCCCCTTTGCCCTAGCACTTGCCTCCCATCCCCTACCCCTTGGCTCTTTTCTTTCCCTTTGCCCTTCCTATTCCAGCTCCCACTGCCCCTCCCTACCTCACCCTAACAGTCTGTCTCTGCCTCTTTCTCTTCTGCAGGACACTGGCATACCATGTACTATGTCTTAGCACAATTTGTGTAACTGTTTGTCATTGCAACCCATGTACTGTTGAATTTTTTTGTACTCTGTACGTATAATTTACTGTAGCTGTATTGTGTCTTTTCATGTTAATGTATCTGTATGTATTTAAAATGCTATGTATACAGAGATACAGCCATTAGGGTTCAAACAAACTCTATTTACAAGGCATACCTGTTTGTATAAGATTCTAATGGTTGCTAAAATAACAAAGTACAAAAGATAAAAAAATATATATATATCAACAAATAACAGTATATTAAATACACATTAAACATGACAAGACATTTGTTTAAAAGGATCACAAGCAGTTGAATATTTCATTCATAACATTCACCTATTACATTGACAACGGAAGTTTAATTCTTGCTTCACTGCCGTTTTAAATGCAGTAGTAGATACTTCTAAATCATGAAGAAAAGGGGGAAGTCCATTCCAGCAAGAAGCAGCCTTATGCTGGAAGGTCATGGTACTAAAATGATTTTTTATTATTGGAGTTACCAATTCCCTAGCTCCCATTTTTCTTAAATCTAGTCCATGTTTTGGCTTTTATAATTTAACTACTAAATTGTGGGGTGGTTCGCTTTTGAGTAGTCCCTGTACCTGATTAATCCAAGTGCCCTTTGCCCACAAGTAAGTGAATTCCAGTTAAGATTAGTGTACATTGTACAATGATGTATGCTGTAATCACATCTTAGTATAAATCTCGCTAATCTGTTATAAAGTACATCCAAATTCTGCAATTGCTTTTTTATAGTGTGCCTATCAATATGGCTTCCATAATCAATTACTGGTAGTACTAGCTGATTTGTTATCGTTAGAAGCATTTCTTTTTTCATACAATTTGATATACGTCTCATTGCTCCTATTTTAGCATTTGTTTTCCTTACTAGTTCTATTATATGGTATTCAGAGGTTAAGTGTTGGTCAATATGGATACCTAAATATTTATAGACCGATGTTTGTTCAAGAGTTTTCCCTTCCTGGGTTATTATTTTTATTTGTGGAACACTTCTGTTTTTCCGCTCTGGACCAAAAAGCATGGTCTGTGTTTTATTATTATTTGTCAATAGCCGCAGGGAGGAAAAACATCTGTGCATAGCTAAAAAGTCATTTTGCAGTTTTTGTTCTACTTCTTCAGGGTCTTTGCCTACAGATACCAATACGGTATCATCCACATATAGTCTGATTTGTGAATGCCTGATGTACTTGGGTAAATCGTTCAAATATATGTAAATAAGAAGGGGCCCAGTATAGATCCCTGGGGCACCCCTTGTGTCACAAAATCAGTTTTAGACTGCTGCCCAATTAAGGTGACAAACTGAGACCGCTTATCGAGATAGGATCTGAACCAACTGCAAGTTTCATCCGCCAGTCCTGTTTTCTCCAGACTGCTTATTAGAATTCCATGGTCAACTAAGTCAAATGCTTTTGACAGGTCCACGTATACTACACCCATGGACTTCGCATCCCAAAGTGGGGTAGCTATTAGATCTAAAAAGTCCGTGAGCGCAGTAGTTGTGGACCTGCCCTGTCTGAAGCCTGCTTGAAATTGAGTTAGTTTGTTGTATTTCTCAAGATACTCCATCAATTGACCACAAACAATCTTTTCTAGTATCTTGGAAACTGTTGACAAAAGGGCTATTGGCCGATAATTAGAGGCATCCTTGGAAGCCCCACCTTTGACATGGAACCTCTCAATGATTATCCGCTCACTCATTCAAGATTTCAATAAATAGATAAATAAAAATAAAAATACATTTGAATATGTCTTGGCCTAATCTAACTAGATAAAACTTTGCAACCAACCATGTTTTGCAAACAGCTGCACAATGGGACTGGAAGGAGGTATGGTATACTTTATTTATTTATTTTACCAGGAAAAGCTCCATTGAGTAAGCTCATTTACAAGCAGGTCTTGGAAAGGACAGAACGACAAAAATTGAAAACAAATATTCAGTTGTTTACGAGTACATGAGAGGCATATGAATCTAACAAAAGAATCTCAGAGATATAACAAGAGGATAAGGGAGAGTACAACACAGTCATAGGATTATACAAGACTAGAATATGCACTGCAAAAATCATAATTCTAATGATAACATTAGGTCCATTAAAAGGTAAATTGAATTTCTACAGTACAACATAACAGCCATGGTAATCAGGGCACACAAGGTAAGAAATGTGGATATAGACGCTAGGTACAATTATATGTGTCAACACAGTACTGTTTTAGGAGGGAATGAAAGCGAGAGGGGCAGGTCAATGTGGTTAATGTGGTATGTTTCTGAAAGAAGTTCCAGGCAGATGCTACGGTCCAGCTGACGGCCATTTTACCGTACTTGGAAAAGTGCAGTGGAGCCTCCAAAGAGATAGATTTATGCAATCTAAAAGCATAGGGGTCTTGCACCCTGCAGAGTAAAGAGGAGATATAACTAGGCAGAGAACCCTTCAGTGCATTAAAAGTCCAGGTGTTCAGGTGCCTTAACCTTCTTACGTGCAGTGAGGTCCAGCCTACAAGTTTGTACAGCTGACAATGGTGGGTAAAGGGCAATGCATTACTAATAAATTGTAGTGCTCTATTGTATAGGATATCGAGACTGCTTAGCAGAGTGGCTATGGCTCTGCCATTAACAACATCTCTGTAGTCCAAGAGACGAAGAAAGGTGGCTTATACTAGTCGCTTCCTATCTTCAGGGTTTAGGCAAGAGTGGTTCTGGAATAGAAAACCTAATTTTTGCTTCAGTTTAATGCAGAGAGCATTAACATGCACTTGGAATGCAAGTTTATCATCTAATAACAGGCCTAGGTATTTAAAAGTGTGCACAACCTCAATAGCTTCTTTGTTAAGTGTGCATAGGGAGGAAGATAACATGATTCTTACAGCTTGAAAGCAGCTCATCTGTGGGGCTCCTGTCTCTCCACCGTTCATCCAGACAAATATACCGACAAAAATCACTAACACTCAGGAAATTCCTCTCCTTTTGTTGGACCCTGCCTGCAGTGTTCATCTGGTGTTCCTCCTAATCGACATTGGTGCTCAGCAGCCACGATGGAGGTCAATATGTGGCCGGCCCCACTCCGCCATACTCCTTCCACGTCCCCAGAGAAGATTCCTAAGAAATCAAAAACCCAAGGTATCCCCAAGACTAAACAATCTGGCTCCTCTGCATTGGTGATCCGCTCACAGAGGATCGCTTTCTCCAAAAGCTGCTCCCATTCAGGGAAACATTATCTGATATGTCATCAGAGCTGAAATCTCTCCAGGTGTATCTAAGTGACCTGGGCTGCAGGCTGGGAGATGTGGAAGCCTGCTCCACAACACTAGAGCACTGGCAGGATAAGGTGGACCCCGAAATTATAAAACTGAGGCAAGAACTGGCGAAACTGCAGCTGAAGTCCGAAGAATTAGAAGGCCGCAGCTGCCATAACAACATCCTGATTTTTGGATTACCAGAGTCTGAGGAGGGCCCAGCCATCATCACCTTTCTGCAAAAGCTTCTTGCCAAAATAGTAGGCCCTTCTCTCTACAGTTCTGCCTATCAGATCAAGAGGCCACACCACTCCCTCTGTCCTTGGCCATCTGAAGGTGCACCCCCAGGCCAATCATCCTGAAATTCCTTCAGTATCTCAAGAAGCAGCATGTCCTAGCTAAGGTCAGGGAGCTGCAAGTGGTGCTCGAGGAGGGTAAGAATCTTAGGTTTATTCAAGACCTACCTTATGAGACACTGAAGAAGCATGCAGCCTTCCACCCGATCATCAATAAGCTGATTGCAGTCGGCATAAAATTTAAAATGGCCTACCCAGCCAGCCTGCAAGTGCTAGTATCAGGACCGTGGCTCTCCTTTGAATCTCCAGATCTAGCCATAAATGACCTCTCTGTTAAATTGGCTGATTTGTTCAAAAATACCTGAAGGAAGACCTCTGCTGGATTTTCTTATGTCTACCAGCCTCGATGGATTTAAATGTGTTTTCTTGTGCCTTACCAGGGGAATATAAATAGTTCCATCTTGCCTGTCCTGGGGATTTTCTGGCCTGTACCTCTCCCTGAGTTGGAAGCCTGGACAAATAACTCTGAACTACTCGTGCCAGCAGGGGGTCCCCTCTTGGTTCCCTGTCGAGTCTGAGATGCAGGAATTACTGAGACTGTGAACTCAGGACATTGGGTTCGTTTATCCAGGGGGATTGTTTTTTCTGTTGACACCCGGTCCCGGCAATATACTGTTCCCCTTCAGTTGGTTCCAGATCTGCATCTCGAACACTTCAGCCGCATAAAACCAACAAGAAGATCTCCCAGGATTTCAAGTACTTTATCGATGCCTATGTTTCTTTTTTCTTTTTTTTCCATGCCCATTTCCCTCTCCTTTTATGCCTTCCACTTTGTTACTGCTTGCTAAGTGTCTTTGTGATTTAATGGACCAGGATAAGAGGTATCTCAATGGGTTGGGATTATCTCAAAGGCAAAGCTTGGGGGCTAGCCTGTAGAGCACAGACATCACATTTCTACACTGTGACTGACCCGAGTACAATTACTGGTACAATTAATGGTTGGTGGAGGTCGACTCCAATCCTTTTCATCCTCCTGGTCCCCTTGGTCAGCTGTTCCTGAGTTGATTTCCCCTTTTAAGGGGTCTGGGACTCTGACAATTCGGGGGTGGTGGTGGGTGACTCTGGGGGTTGAGTGCAAACCTGAGCTGACAGTTGTTGCTGACTGGCTAATGGGGGGGATAGCCCAACGCCTCCTCTTTTTAAGCTGGTATTTCAGACATATTCCATCAGCAGAAGTGTACTTATGGGTAGGGATATGCCTTTACAGACTCCTAGTTTCATTAATACAAGTCTCTACTCCTTCATGGCTGACCCTGGGCAGTCTCCTGCTGAATGAATCCAGGCACTGGAGGAGGGTTTGGTGGGCTATATGGGGTTGGGTTATCCTATTTGATGGAGTTTTTTTGGGGGTGCTATTATAAGGTCAATCGGGATAATCTTTGTATATAGGGTTTGTTATGGGGGGTCAGGGTGGGGGAGGAGTACCTTTATGTAGATATGAAACATTCCTTTCCCGGGCTCAAGGGTTTATGGTGGCGGGAGTTGGGAGGCTCTGACCCATATGTATTTTGGTGGACATCTGGATAAGTGGTTTGATGCCTCATTCTTGCAGTGTTTCTCTTATTACTATATATTGGTTCTTTCACAGCACTGTTTACTACCATGTGTGGTTGGAAGGAGGGAGGATTGGCGGGGGTGGGGTGGGGCTCAGAGTGTGCCTAAATTCAGGTTTTGGGTTTCTCATGTTTACTGGTAATTATGACTATGGCTAATAATTTCATTAGACTGGTAACCTGGAATATCAGGGGAAGCCAGAGAGCCACTCAAAAGATATCAAGTTTTTAAGCACCTAGCGTTAATACATGCCCAGATTACTTTCCTTCAGGAAACTGATCTCCTTACCCAAGAGGCCAGTTGGCTTCACAGGCAGGGGATCAATCAGGTGTTCTCCGCTGGGGACTCAACCTCAAGGAGGGGTACTGCAATTCTACTCACAAAAAGCATCGCCTTCCAAGCCGAGCATATGGTATCGGACCCACAAGGTCAGTTTGTCTTGGTCAAGGACCTCCTAGATCAGAGTGAGGTGTTTCTGGGAAGTATTTATGGCTCTGTATGGGGGATCCCACCTTTTTCATGGATTTAGCTGACACAGTTGCTCCCCTTCTGCCAGCTCATCTAATTTTGGGTGGGGACTGGAATCTTCCTCCATCTTAAGGCCTGGACCATTCCAACCAACCTCTCAGACCTCTATCCCTGGACCAACAAGCCCTAGTGAACTTCATAGATTTACTCAGTCTTCGTGATCCCTGGCGAATCTTTAATCCCTCCACCCGTACCTAAATCTTTCACTCGGTGGTCCACCACATTTCCTCTAGGCTTGATTACATCCTCATTAGTTTAACTCTTCTACCCGGGATGTGCAAGGGTGGAATAGATCCCATTGTACTTTCAGACCATGTGGTGGTCTGGCGCTGGCTCTGTCTCCCTCACTAGACCAGCAGTGTGACACTACCTGGAAACGAAATACCCAGCTTCTCAAGGATGACTTTATTGTTTCCCGAATAAAATCTCTTATTCAGACTTGCATCAAATCCAATCAGAATTTTGTTCCCAGGGGCGATCATGAGTGGTGTGCCCTGAAATGCTTTCTGCAGGGGGAACATATTCGTTTGGCTGCTAAGTGGAAGAAAATCTGTGAGTCTACCACTAGAGCCCTATTAGACCAGATACATTCACTGGAACAGTCTTTATCTCCTGCCTCTTTCCCCGATTCTTTGACCACCTTGCTGTCCCTTGGAGACAAATATGCAGATCTTTTATGAGAAAAGGCTGAATATGCCATCTTGACCCAATCTACATATACTGAAGAAGGCGACAAGGTAGGGCAACTTCTCACTCTGTGTTTGAGGAAAATAGAAAGCTCTAGAATTATCAAATCCATTTCAGATCAGGATAGAACCATTAGAACTCTCCCTAGGGACATTGCGTCAGTCTTTAAACAATACTACACCAACCTGTATAGTCAACACTCATCTCCACCATGCCCTGAAGAGATTGATACCTACCTAGCAAATATCTCCCTCCCAAAACTTCTAAATCACCATCAAGGCCTTCTCTGTTCTCCAATTTCCTTATCTGAGGTGGAACCAGCCATCAACAGTTTAGCCCTGGATAAATCCCCTGGCCCAGATAGGTTCCCATCCAATGTTTACAAAAGTTTTATTAAAGAACTTTCTCCCTTCTTACTCCGTCTCTTCCATTTTATGCTTTTCTCTAGACTTCTTTCTCCTTGAGGTGATGATTGTGCTCCTACTTAAACTGGATAAACCCCTTTCTCATCAAGCCAGTTATCATCCCATGTCCCTTTTAAACTATGACCTTAAAATTCTCACTACAGTTTTAGCTATGAGACTTAAAAATGTCTGGTCCTGCCTCCTTAGTCCAGAGCAAGTAGATTTTGTTCCTGGTAGATCTTCTGCTGATCACGCACGTGAACTGGCCCACATTTTTCAAGTTGCTAAATTCTCTCCCATCCCTATGTCCCTGATCTCTTTTGATGCTGCAAATGCATTTAATAGAGTTGACTGGGCCTTCCTATGAGCCACTCTCAGGAATATGGACATCACTGTTCTATTCCTCCATTGGCTTCAGGCTATTTATTCCTCCCTGACAGCTAAAATTTACTAGAATGGTGTGTTTTCCTCCCATTTTCCCCTTTACTCAGGCACCCAGCAAGGATGCCCACTATCTCCCTTTTTGTTTAATCTTTATTTAGAGTCCTTACTCAGACAGCTGAAAGCTTCCCCTCTTATAATGGGTGTGCCAGTCAGGGATATGGCCCCATCTATCTCTGTGTATGCGGATGATATCCTCCTTCATCTGTCTCATCCCTTCGCTTCCCTCACTGAAACCCTTAGAGTGATAGACCGATATGGCCACTCTCCAGCTATAAGTTGAACCGTAACAAAACGGAAATCCTACCCCGAATCACTTTACCTACAATGCCGACTTTACTCGGTTTGGGATGCGCTAGTCCCCTAAATCCATTAAATAACTAGGTATCTCTTTATCCACTGATCTTTCTCTTGTGAAGAAACTTAACCTTGAGGACCTTATAACATTTATCCAACAGGACACTGTATTCTGGAAATTTCTCCCTATCTCCCTACGGGGCCGGATTAACATTGTCAAAATGAACATCTTACTCAGACTCTTTTATCCTTTAAGTATGCTAAATATATGGCTCCCTCTTTCCTTCTTTCAGTGTCTCTTATTTCCCAATTTATCTGGTTAGATAAATCCCCTAGATGCTCATATCTTAAGCTGGGACTAGCCAAAGACTCTGGGGGCCTTAGACTTCCGAATTTCTTGTACTGCTGGGCCGCCCACTTCTGTAAGTGTGGAAGATGAATATGTCCCTCTTTTGTTACAGATTGAATCTCATCTTCTCCTCTCCTCCAACCTTTCCCCATCCTCTATTTTATTCACTCCTTGGAAGGCATTACTGGCTGCTCTCCGGGATTTGGTAATTGGCACTTCGGTCAGGGTTTTTTCACAACTATGCATTTCCCTTCATAAATCACCTTCCAAAGACTTCTCTCAACCAATCTTGTTCAACCCAAACATTATAATTGGAGGTAGCACTCTTTCGTCTTGGTGGCTCCCTCAATTACAAGGGATCAGAGTTTTAGACTTTTACTCCCAAGTCTCTTTGCTTTCTTCTCCGGAGATCTTAGTGAAACTTTGTCTGGGTCCCTCCCATATTTTCAAAATGTTTCAGTTGAGACATCTGTTATTTCATCACTTCTGACTCTCTCCTAAGGCTTCTGAATTGGATGGTTTACTGGAACAGATATAGACCCTAGTAATCCAGCCTCACGGGACTGCTCTGCTTTATTCCCTTCTCCTCACTATGTTTCACCCTTCTCCTCCTGAAGGCTCTAAAGTCTGGGGGGCCCTGATGCCAGACATCACTCTCAAATGTTCTCAAATTTGGATGGATTTGTGCATATATAATACCCAAGACAGGTTAAGACTTAACCCAGTACCAAATCTTGAACAACATGTACTGTGCCCCTGTTAAATTGGCTAAGATGGGTCATCTTTCTTTCTCCTCCTGTACCAGATGTGGCAAAGAAGAAGAAACTCTCACACATATCTTTTGGACTTGTGAAAAATCTCTCCTCTATGGGACATGATTAAAACCTGTATTGACCCTCTTCTGGGTCTGGACAGGATTTTTACTCATGAAATTTGCATCATAGGGAACTATTTTCAAATCGGGGTCAAGAAAAGAAGATATCATGTTGCCCTTATTTTCATGGCTGTCAAAAAACTGTTCCTCAAACATTGGCTTGATCAGTCAACAATATCCTATAGGCAGTGGCAACGTGAGCTCTCCTTTTGTTTGCGCACAGAGCGCCAGATTGCCAGTACTCACCATAGGCTTTCCCTCTTCAGTAAGAAATGGGGTAAGGTTCATGCTTTATACCTGAACTAAATTTCATAATTTCTTGCCTGGTTCCTTGACTCTTTTATTATTGTCTTGGAACTATGGCCATTCTAATATCTTTTTAGGGCTAACTGGCACACTCTGGGGAGGGAGGGCTGGGGGCTGGGGATTTTCAAATGTGAGGGAGGGGAGGTATGGTTTCTCTGGACAGTTTCATGTTCACTGTAATTGATGATGATTGTTATTTGAAAACTCAATAAAGTTGACTTAATTTAAAAAAAAGTGTGCATAGGGAGGTCACATATGTGTTGTGGCCTGAATTTGATGAGAATATCATATACTTAGTTTTTGAAACATTTAGTAATAGTTTAGCTTGGATGAGATCGTGTTGTAGGAGGTTGAAATCTTCCTGGAGGACTGACTTGGCTGTAACATAATCTGGGTTAGACACACAGAACACCGTGTCATCTGCATAAAAATGCAATTTGGCCTTGGTAACATTGTGGCCTAAATGATTGATATATATAAGGAAAAGCAGCGGGCCATTATTGACCCCTGCAGAACTCCTTTGCGGATAGGTACACTGGTAGAAGTAAGGCCCTCAACCGTTATTTGCTGTTGCCTGTTTGTAAGGTAGGAGCGGAACCATTGAACCACACTGTTGCCTGATATGATGGCTGCTAGTTTGTCTAACAGAATATTGTGATCAACAGTATCAAATGCCTTACTAAGGTCTAAGAATAGGGCTGCCATAGTTTGTTTGTGATCCATTGCTGTTAGCCAGTCATTGGTGACCTTAATCAGGACCTAGGTGGTACTATGTTTTGCACGGAACCCTGATTGTAGTGGGTTGATAAGGGAGTGAGATTCCAGGAAGTCTTTTATCTGATTATGGAGCAGTTTTTCTACAATTTTGCTAGAATGGGGAGAATAGATATTAGCCTGTAGTTATGTGGTGAGTTTCTATCTCCAGATTTGTGTAGCAGGATAATGTGGGCTGTCTTCCAAAGGACAGGGACTTCAGACTCTAAGATGGAAAGGTTGAAGAGATGCATGATAGATGCCATGAGTACTGAGTTTCCCAGTTTTAAGAAAAGTGGATCAAGCCTGTCAGCATCTGCACTTTTTCTGTGGTCTAAGGTTAAAAGAAGGTGCTCCACATCTTTGAATGCTACCTGTTGGAAGGTGAAGGTGTGTGGACTTCCTTATACTGAGGGACTATACTTATTTTTCACACACTATGGATCCTATGATCACCTTTATTGTTTCTTTGCACAGGAGGAGAATGTGGAGAGCAACAGCATGGTTAACTGTAAGATTTCTGCCCGTCACCACCTCTGATCATGCCCCTCTGGAACTGCTTTTTGGGATCTCAAAAGCATGTAGAAAGACACATAGCAGGTGCTTTAATATGTCTCTTCTTAATGCTGCAAAATTTTATGGAGCAATGTATTCAACAGACAATTAAGACTAATGATAAAGGGGATGTTGGATGTGTCTCCACATGATGTGGACAGTGGACACAACCCATTTATCCTCACTATGCTCAATAGTCTGTTGGATGCATTGCTCCATGTATTATAAATTTAACCACTAGGTGGCACTATCCCAGGGGCTACTACCCCTGCCTGCATGGCTAGTTGTAGGTTAAGGGACCTGGGTACTGAAACGGGTGCCTCCACCCGGCGGACAGGGTTATTAGTAACAAGGTTAAACTGGGACACTGTAACTCCCCTCTTTCCCCTCTAGTGACCTAGACAATATGCAACAGACACTTTCACAGTAGCCCCTATTCAGCATACAAATCCCCATGCTGTTTGCATTTACCACCAGGGCTGGTTCCACCAGTTTGACCCTGGAGACCACCTGTAAAACAAGATTAGGCACAGCAAATAACAGTACAGTGCTTTTGGTACAAACTGGAACCACAGTCAGATTAAATGCAAAAAGAGTTAGATCTGATTTATTCAGGGGAATTGAACAAGAAAGGGGCTTAAACAGGTTGATTGATTCGAAAACTGATCCAGTCAGGTAATTATGCATGCACTTTTAGTCCCTACACAGTCACATGCTCTGGGTACCGAGTTGGAAGTAAGGTGGGCTAGCCTGGAACATTGCCCGGGGTAGGCCGGCGTCGCAGCTGGTTGGGGCCCTGTGATGAAAAGAAAAGGCATGCACAACCACACACAATTTGTAATCCAGAGTCTGAAGGCTCAGTTCGTGAAAGGAGAAACAACAATACAATCAGATGACAGCACTTGAGATTTAGCTGTTGTTGCAGGGAGCTACCCTGATTGTTACTCGTGCTACCCAATACGAGACACAGGCTAGATGAAATGGAGACTGCAGGCTGATGACTGGTTTGCCAGGAGAAGCAGGGCCCACATGAATCACTGAGGTGTCATTCCTGTTCGAGATGGTTGAGCAGGGGGCTGATCCCGGGTGAGACTCTTGTCGATGATGGTTTCTACGCCTGAAGTAGCTGGCTGGGCCAGGTGGCAAGGCCCAGGCCGGGTGATACAGTTTGGATTATGAGTCCAGTAGTACTGGATGTAGCTTCCAGCAAGCAAGTCACAATTAAACAGTGGGGAACCAAATCACGACCCACTAGCAGGTTACAGCACATTTATAGTAAAGCAATCACCATACCACCAAGCGGATAGCAGTCTGGTCGCAATATCAGTGTCTCTGAGCAAAACCGGGAGTTCTGAGGTGAATGGATCTCCTGACAGGCCGATCGCGTACAGCAAATCTTCGGTCTTCTTCAGGTTTAAATCTTGTTACTCTTCAGTGGCTTTGTCACACTCTGAATTGGACACAGTCCGATTACTAAGCCTTTCAAAGGATTCCCTCTCGAGGGACAGCAGGAAGACAGGCCAAACTCAGCCTTTCCACCAATCTCCCACATGAACTATGCAGAAGGAGCTGCTGAAATCACTTGAGCTGTTCACTCTCCAGCCTCTGCCTCCAGACTGACTGACTGCAGCAGGCAGCTTGGGAATTTCTCTTCAGTCCAAAAGGTTCGATTCGTTGATTCATCTGTCTGTCAAAAGCAAGGGATGCCCCTCCAGGTACATTTAGGTGCCAAAGTTTCAAAACTACAATTCCTACAGAAATTCACTCTCACAAGAGCCCTGGGGGAAGACTCCATTTTAAGGCCCCCAAAGGTACTGATTGGTACAAATAAGCAGTCCAGGACCAAGATGGTGGTGATACACTGAATTGTCCATGCTGCAAAGAAGGCAGGTTAGACAAACTACCATATCATTACTATTCTAATAGATAATCAACAAATAAGTACAGCTTCTAATAGAGCTTCCTCTGTGCAAATAGCGATGGCAGAATGGAGCAATTATCTGGCAGCCCGGGCGGGACTTGAGCATAGAAACACTCATCCCCCTCCCAGATTAAATAAGCACCATGTTATAGGCAGCTCTTAAAGAGACAGAGCACAGAGGCATTAAGACACTCTCATACAACATTTTTAAGATGCTAAGACACAGTATATCATCCTGGCAGTGGGCATTTAAGCAAGCCCAAGGAAGACTTTCAGGAACCTCCATTTGTAGGGGGGTTACACCCTTCTCTGCCTGGAAAAACTTGGCGTCTGCGTCAAGTCTACACCATCACAATATTGAAGAAGCAATATATATGAGACATATGTGACATCTCATACTATGTACTTGACTGCCACCTCCTGATTAATTGTTTTTCTCTCAGAACATGGTGTCCCTGTGCCATCTAGCCCCAAGTTGGCTGATAGGGAAGGGCCCCTTTCTACATTGTTTTCTGTACAAGAAGTTATAACACACTGGACTATGGACTGCAGACCAAACAGACTTATGACGCATTAACTTAGCTCTCAATAAAGCATGCCGCTTTATCACTGGATGTGAATGTTTTACTCACACTTGTGAGCTGTACAATCTCATGAACTGGCTAAACTTCGAAGGCAGGCTCATGTATCACACTTGCCCTCTTGTAAAAAAGATACTCCAGAAGCAAGGCCCTCGAGGCCTTCACCACCTCATCCAAATAGACCCTAACAGAAGAGACCCCAGGCTTTCCCCCAATACCACCCACCTAGTCCCTCACTGTAGGACCTCCCTCGGACAATGATCCCTCTGGTATCGGGCTACCCTGTAGCTTAACAACCGTCTGCCCTCCATCTCCATGGCACCCAGCCTTGGCCAATTTAAAACCGTTCTCAAGACCCTCCTCCTTGCCTCCACAGCCTGTGACTGCACATAATATCCCATCTTCCTACTTTTCATATCTATAGGTTGCATTCCTTAATCCCTAGGAGGAATATTTTCCTAACTTGTTAGTTTACTCACTAGGATACACACTGGAAAGGGGAACCATATCTTGATTAATTCCCTCATTACTCCTCTCACACTGTGTATATATTATGACTCAGGGTCCACGTAAGACCCCTTGAAACTGAAACCTAACATATGTAATATTTATGACATGGGGTCTACTGCTAATGACCTCTACAGCTGTAACCTGCCAATTGTATATATTCCCTGTACTGTACTACCTATGTAAGTATCCTGTTATTTTATGTATATGTGTCTATCTGATATGGAGCCTTTGCAAAGGAGTCTTTGACTCAAAGGATTTTAATTCCGATTTCTCTCTTAAATAAATAAAAAATAAAAATTAAAAAAATAAATGTAGATAATATCTGATGCGTCAGTTAAAGGGACACTGTCAACTCCCCTAGGTCTCAAAGTGTCCCTAGTTTAAAAAACATTATTTTATGATTGCCAAAATTCTGTAAAGATTGGTGATGTAGCTGGTAGTTTGATTCTGACTCTTATTTTCTTTAAAAAGGTAAAAAACAAACTGCCCAACATTCTGGTGTTATCACACCAAAACAGGTTTGTTAACATTCCTTGATCAACTCAAAATGCATCTTTCCTGGACTTGGAAACACCCACAAAACAGTCTATCCTCTCATGATGCATTGGGAGATTAGGAGGCTACTGTCTTATGAGTGACTGCACTGTATGTGTGTGTTTCTAATGCTCAGGACATGTGCAGTAAGAACAGAACCATGAATGTAAACAAAAACAAGGTTGTTTATACATGTACATTACCATGCATTTCAGTTCTACTAAGCAGGGCTACAGACAAAACAAACAGCAACATCAATGAATTTTAGAGAGGGTAAGCAATCATAAAATGTGGGGTTTCAACTAGAAATAATATGATGAAAAACAGGTTGACAGTGTCCCTTTAACGTAAATGTATCACATTACTATACATTTCATTGTATCTCACTGTACCATATCTTCATTGACAATACTTATGCATGTTTCATACATTCTATACTGATTCTATTATGATTACCATAGTATGAACAGTTACCTATGACTTCACGTTATAACGTCTTGTACAGTAAACAGTGTAGAAAGGGGCCCTTCCCTATCAGCTAACTTGGGGCTAGATGGGACAGGGACACCATGTTCTGAGAGAAGAACAATTAATCGGGAGGCGGCAGTCAAGCTCAGTTTGGGCAGTGAGCTCTTGGAAACGTAAACACCTTTATGGACCACATTGAGAGGCAAGTCCACAGGCCTCCCAGGGGAATCATAACTGAAACGTAGCACTGGCTTAACAGGTCGCCCAGTCCTTCTGGGAGGTGCAGACACTGACTCTGGCTTGTCATGATGGGCATTGGACACTTCCTTTTCTTCTTCCAGGAGGGGCGCCTCTGCACTGGACGAGAAGTTCAGGTTGGGAGCACTGGCAGCTCCGGGCTCAGTAGCTTCTGTTTCCAAAGTACTTTGGTCATTAAGGTTTGCTGCAGAATGCCCTGACTGGTCACCCTCAGGGCACCTTCACATACTAGAGCTTTGTGGCACAGAAAGGGCACTGTCCTCACTTTCTCTTGGCTCTGATAGTTCAGGAAGACTCAGAACATCAGCCCCTTCTTCAGGCAAGTCAAACAGTTTTACAAGACAGAGAGAGTCTGCAACCGCAGATGTGATACTTTGCACCTCACTTTAAGGGGGCATTGCGTCCAGGGAAGAAGCTGGGGGAGGGGTTAGGCAGTTCTGAAAGCCCAGCTTCATCCCCACGATTCTGCAGAGGATTGCCTCGAAACAACTGACTCAGTTCATAGTAGGGATAATAGGCATTATCACAGTCACTCATCAGAGACAGATGAGCAGTCATCACTATCACTCTGGGCTTGCTGAGGGGAAGGCCTTAGTTCTGGAACAACATGGACAGGTTGGCTCTGTTTCTTCTTTGCAGCAGCATGAGTCACTGGACCAGGAGAAGTGTCAGGTGCTGGTTCAGCATCAATAATAACTTGGCCGATGGGCAGTAAGTGATTACAGTGCATGGTCTTAACAGCTTTGGAGTTATTTTCTGGGTGCACCTTGTACACGGGCAGATCATCCAATTTACCAACTGCTACATGGGGAAGATGGTGCCATCTATCAGCAATTTTATGTTTTCCTTGCAGTCCCAAATTGCGTAGTAGTACCATATCTCCGGCAACAACTCCTGGGCTTTTACTCGTCGATCATGTCTTTCTTTGTTGGCAAGATTTCCCTTAGCAGCCATAATTTGAGCTAGTTGATAGGCATGATTCAACTGATCTTTCAATTTCTGAACATACTGCAAGTAATTTTCGGCTCGAACCCCATCTGGAGAGACCCCAAATCAGACATCAACTGGCAGTTGGGCCTCCTTCCCAAACATGAGACGGGTTGGGGAGAACCCAGTAGCATCACTTTTGGTGCAATTGTATGCGTGTACTAAGGTGCTAATCTACTGGCTCCACTTATGTTTGTCTTTTGGATGGAGGGTGCCCAGCATGTCCAGAAGGGTGCGGTTAAAGTGTTCTGGTTGAGGGTCCCCCTGTGGGTGGTAGGGGGTGGTTCTTGACTTCTGCACCCCCACAGAGTGAGCATTTCTTTGATTAACCTACTTTTAAGTCTCTGCCTTGGTTTCCACTAGTACCTTGGTCACGGTAGAGGCCTTTTGATGTTTAGTTGGGAAGGCTTGTGTGTACTGTATAAAATGATCAGTAACTACCAGCACATTGCCAATGTTCTTTTGGTTGGGTTCTAGGCACAAGTAGTCCATGCAGACCAGTTCCATGGGGGCACTGGTAGTAATATTGACAAGGGGGGGGGCAGCCTTCTGATACAGGGCTTTCCTTCTGAGGCAGTGACTGCAGGTCTTTACATGGTGCTCGACATCTGCCCCCATCTTTGGCCAGTAGAATCAGGATCGTACCAAATCAAGAGGTCTATCAATACCGAGGTGCCCCATGTGGTTGTGGAGGGACCTCAGTACCAGCTGTTTAAAGGCCGTGGGTAGGACCAACTGTTGCTTGTCTACTTGACCACGATGATCCACTGTTTTTCTGTATAACAGTTGATCATGCAACTTTAACCTGGGGCCTTCCTTGAACAATAGAGTTTGTCCCAAGTCAGGGGAATGCACCTTGGACACATCCTTCCCTGCACACAGGGCATCAAGTGCTGGTTGAATCATGGGATCTTGAAATTGAGCCCACTGAATACTGCCATTATCAAACTGAGGTAGTGCACTAATACCTAATGCAGGGAAATGGCAATAGGCAGCTGGCATGCAGGTATCAGGAGGGCCCAAGCAATCTACTAGGCAGTCCACTATATCCGCAGACATTTGTTCATCTTTATCAAACTTTTGGCATATGCTTTGATGTCAGGTTCAGACAATCTGACCCAATTGTTCTTAGAAGTTGGCCTTCATGACAGGGTGTCATCATCAATGTGGTTTAGTCCCAGTCTGTACTCAACAGCATAATCATAGGTCGATAAGGCAGAAAGCCAACGGTGCCCAGTGGCATCTAGTTTAGCTGAAGTCTGGACATAGGTCAGTAGGTTATTGTCAGTCTTAACTAATATCTTTGCCCCCTAGAGGTACTCATGAAACTGGTCAGCTATGGCCCATTTTAGAGCAAGGAATTCCAACTTGTGGACCAGACAGTTCTGCTCTGATGGGGTCAAGCTCCTACTGGCAAAAGCTACAGTTCTCAAGCCATCTTCGTAATCTTGATATAGCACAGCCCCAAGGCCCTGCAAACTAGCATCCATATGCAGAACATAGGGCTTGGTAGGATCAGCACAAGCAAGGACTGGGGCGTGGGTGAGCTGGTATATGACTTCAAAGAAAGCTGCTTCCCATTCGGGTGTCCACTGAGTCCCAAAAGGCTCACCTGTTCGAAAATGCATTTTCTCTTGGTCTTTAATAGCCCCATTATGTATTTTCAGTTGGTAGGGGGGTAGCCTTGGGTAAGGTTAAGAAGCGATCGATTCACCTTTGAATAGTCTTTGCTGAACCTGTGGTAGTAGCCGCAGAACCCCAGGAAACGCTGTAGCTCTTTTAGGTTATTGGGCTGGGGCCAAGTGGTTAAAGCTTCAACTTTACTGGGATCTGTCTGTGTCCCTTCCGCACACAGTATGTGTCCCACATATTTCACAGATGTTTGAAAAAACTGCCACTTGTCTATGGATAACTTGAGGCCGAATTCTTCCAAACAATTGAGGACTTTGAACAGTTTGGTCTCATGCTCCTCTAGCATGCATCCGAAAACAGTGACATCATCCAAGTACACTAAACATTCCAGCAAGTTCATGTCTCCCACCGCACCTTCCATCAGTCTCTGGAAGGTGGCAGGGGCACCCGAAATCCCCTGTGGCATCCTCAGGAATTCGTAGAACCCCAAAGGACAGATGAAGGCTGTTTTCTCACAGTCGTATGGGCCATCGGAATCTGATAATATCCACTGCAGAGATCCAGTACTGAGAACCATTGACCCCCCGTTCAGGCAATCCAGGGCATTCTGTATGTGTGGCATGGTGTATTGATCTGGGATAGTCCGTCGGTTTAGGGTCCAATAGTCCACACACATCCTGGGGGATGCATATGGGCTTCTTGATTCTTGAATAATGCCAGCAGCGAGCATTTCCTGTAGATACCTCCTAACATTGTCTATGTCTGCTGGGGCAAGGCGTCAGAACTTCTCTCGAAATGGTCGGTCATCATGCAGGCATATGTTATGCTCGGCAGCATGGACACACACCATGTCCCAATCTTTTAGTGAGAACACTTGGCCTCTCTGAGCAAGTTTCCTGCTAATTCAGGTCTTCCATTTGGTGGACAAGGGGGAATCACCGAAGTCAAATAAGTCTGGGGTCACTTTCTCCCTTTCACCAGAGTACTTGTTACTGGGTAATGCTGCAGTGTCTGCGCAGTGTACTGTAGGCAGTGTACATCCCTGGTTCACACAAACTTCCTTGTCCAACATGTTTCTCACTTGCACCATCACTCGGCAAGCATAGGCATGGGCACATGCAGGTAGTATACTGGGCTTAACCATCAACCCCTTTGGCAGCTTCCCTTCACCAGGGGTGTCTATCCTCAATATTTTGTTCTTTACATCTCTCATTAGCTAGACTTCTCCATGGATCGTACACTGGGCATTGGGAGCCAACACCAAAGAGTCAGGATCCTTTTTCCACACTATCCCCACTGGCTCATCTTGGTCTGCTTCATTGGGTTTTTGTTGCAAGTCATAAGCCCTTTTGATTAATGCTGAAATTCTTAAGGCCTGTCCAGTCTGTTGCCCTTGTTTCTCATGGCAGAGTTGTGCTAGTCTTCCAAACATGTGGGCGTTTGTTCCAATTAACAGGGGAACTCCATCATACAGTCCAGAGGGGGGCACACTAGGGCAAGTGACTCAACTTGTTCATCTACCCCAGCCACGGCAGTAGGGAATGACAGCCAGATCCGGATATACCCCGAGTACGGATAGGACTTCTCACTCAACCCCCACACTTGCAAACCTTCCAAGGGTTGTAGGGGCACATCACGCAGATGCTTCTGGAACCAATCTTGAAATACTATGGTTACTTGAAATCCACTGTCAAGCACAGCCCGGGCAGACACACCGTTCACCGTTGCTGTAGTTTCCATTGAAGGGCCCACCACCTCGGACCACACAGGTAACTTGGACTTGGATGCCGGCTTTACGGCTGCCTTGGATGAATAGATTTTTCGGGCAGCACTACCCTGCAGCTGTATGTTGCTCCATCAAATCAGTGCTAGCAACCTAGTAGTAACTTTTCTCAGATTCTCAGGGGAACGGCAGGTGAACAGGGGGGTGCCAATCCTTGCCGCAGTGATAACAGAAAATAGGTTCTTTAGAGTCTCTAGGGGAAGAGGAGCTATTCCCCTGCTTGAACTTAGTGGGTGATTCTCGGGGTCTTTCTCTGGTCGGAGGTTTGCTCTCTTGCCTTTCTGAGCTTCTCAAAGGATCAGCATCTTGGGTAGCTAAGAGCTGGAATAGATCTTCCACTACAGCTCTCAGTTCTCGTACCTCTTCCTGCAGGCTGTTTTCAGGCTGGGCTTCAGAAGAAACAATGTGTACTCCCACCCCTCCTGGCAGGATTTCCTTTTTTGTCTTTGGGGGGGGAGCTGGACAGGAATTAGCATCTTTGGCCACCTCGGCAGCTTGCTGACTGACTCTTAACTCAGTTAACTCCTTGATCAGTTATCTCATCTGTTGCAGTTTGGCCTCCTCACCTTCCTCAGGGGCCTGGCAGGCGTGGGAAACCCCCGCATAGGGCTCCCATTCCTCTTCATCATTCTCAATCTCTTGGATCTCTTTCATTAGGTCACAATATTGGAGGGGTTTTCCCCTTCTGTCTTGTAGTTTAAGCTTCAACAACATCATGCTAGAGTACCTTGCTGACTTTAAGAAGTGATCTAGCCTGACCCTGTTCAATTCACTGGCCTGCACCCCTCCTTTTCGGTGAACCCACTGCAAAGCTCGCTCAATTCGAGTAATAAACACTGACAACTTTGCATTCTTCCACTGTTTGGTGGATTTAAACTTCCACATGAGGTCATCTCCCGACTCGGTGCTACCAAATACCCCCTTCAAGACAGAGAGGTACTCGGTAGCTGTGGCCTCTGGGCTGGTGGATCGCAGGAAGAAAATGACCTCCAGTGCAGGGCCCCTCAAGCTTTCCATGAGCCTGTTACTCTTTTCCCCCTCCGCATACTGCCACTCCTGTATCAATGAGGTGGCATAGTCCAGTCACGTTTCCAGATCGTCCTCCCCCACGGGCACTGGGACCACGCCCGAAAAGAGCCTAAGTCTGTGGTAGGAGTCCAAATGCACAGCAGGTATCAGTATGAGAGAAGCAACTGGAGGGGTGGTGGGAGAGGCTATGGGGGACTGCACGGGAGTGACATCCTCAAAAAGCTCTAACATTTTCACCAGCTCTGTAGCAGAGCACCCCTCAGAGGCTAACAGTTTAAGCAGCTTGTCTTTAAATCCCTCTATGCAGGGGGACCCTCCAGGAGCAGCCGGATCGCTATGTAAATAAATGACCCTCCACCCCTTTTGGGATCCTTCAGGCAAAATGACAGGGGGTACCTTCTCTGGTTCGGTGTGCAAGCTGCAGGAGAGCAGGGCCACCATAGTTTGATCAAACAGGTCGGAATCCCTTCCCCTTACTTCAGCCTTCCCCAAACACTTAATTAGTTTGTCCACTTCCACAATAGTGGCATTATCGGTGCCCAAGGGGACATCCATTAATTGCAGAGCTTGCCGGGGGTCCACCCCCTCTGTCTCACCCCAACCCATCATACAGTGCATTAGCAGCTTGTGGGGAGCAAATTTAAACTTGGGCGTAGTGATCGCCTCCATTTTACCACAGTTTTTAAGCGTGGAATTGTAGTACCCACTTCTGACCACTAGAAGGTGCAGATCCCAGCATTGGTGCCTCCAAGATGTAACCCCTAGGTGGCACTATCCGAAGGGCTACTACCCCTGCCTGTGTGGCTAGTTCCAGGTTAAGGGGCCAGGGCACTGAAACAGGTGCCTCCACCCGGAGGACAGGGTTGCTAGTAACAAGGCTAAACTGGGTACAGCCCTCCGGGACACTGTAACCACCCTCTTTCCTCTCTAGTGGCCTAGACAATATGCAACAGAAACTTTCACAGTAGCCCCTATTCAGCATACAAATCCTCACACTGTTTCCACTTACCACCAGGGCTGGTTCCACCAGTTCGACCCTGGAGACTCCCTGTAAAACAAGGTTAGGCACAGCAAATAACAACAGTACAGTGCTTTTGGTACAAACTGGAACCACAGTCAGATTAAATGCAAAAAAGAGTTAGATCTGATTTATTCAGGGGAATTGAACAAGGGAGGGGCGTAATCAGGTTGATTGATTTGAAAACTGATCTAGTCAGGCAATTGTGCAGGTACTCTTAGTCCCTACACAGTCACATGCTATGGGTACCCAGTTGGAAGTAAGGTGGGCTAGCCTGGAATGTTGGCCGGGGTAGGCCGTCATCACTGCTGGTTGAGGCCCTGTAATGAAAAGAAAAGGCATGCACAACCACACACAATTTGCAATCCAGGGCCTGAAGGCTTAGTTCCTGAAAGGAAAAACAACAATGCAATCAGATGACAACACTTGAGATTAAGCTGTTGTTGCAGGGAGCTACCCTGATTGTTACTCACACTACCCCAATACGAGACACAGGCTAGATGAAATGGAGACTGCAGGATGATGACTGGTTTGCCAGGAGAAGCAGGGCCCACACGAACCACCGAGGTGTTGTTTCTGTTCAAGATGGTTGAGCAGGGGGCTGATTCCTGGGTGAGTCTCTCATCGATGTCGGTTTCTGTGCCTGAAGTAGCTGGCTGAGCTAGGTGGCAAGGCCCAGGCCAGGTGAAACAGTTCGGATATTCAGTCCGGCAGTGCTGTTTGCAACTTCCAGCAAGCAAGGTGCAATTAAACAGTGGGGAACCAAATCGCGACCCACTAGCAGGTTACAGCACATTTATAATAAAGCAATCACCATACCACCAAGCGGATAGCAGTTTGGTGGCAATATCAGTGTCTTTGAGCAAAACAGGGAGTTCTGTGGTGAATGGATCTCCTGACAGGCCAATCGCGTACAGCAAATCTGCGGTCTTCTTCAGGTTTAAATCTGATCACTCTTCAGTGGCTTTGTCACACTCCGATTCGGATACAGTCTGTTACTAAGCCTTTCAAAGGATTCCCTCTCGAGGGCCAGCAGGCAGGCAGGCCAAACTCAGCCTTTCCAATAATCTCCTGCGCGAACTACGAAGAAGCAGCTGCTTGAATCACTCGAGCTGTTTACTCTCCAACCTCTACCTCCAGACTGACTGACTGCAACAGGCTGCTTGGGAATTTCCCTTCGGTCCAAAAGTTTTGATTCATTGATTCATCTGTCTGTCAAAAGCAAGGGCTCCCCTCCAAGTGCATTTAGGCACCAAAGTCTCAAAACTACAATTCCTACAGAAATTCATTCCCACAAGAGCCCTGGGGGCAGACTCCATTTTAGGGCTCCCAAAGGTACTGATTGGTCCAAATAAGCAGTCCAGGACCAAGATGCTGGTGATACACGGAACTGTCCCTGCTGCAAAGAAGGCGGGTTAGACAAACTACCATATCATTACTATTCTGATAGATAATCTGCAAATAAGTACAGCTTCTAAATAATAGAGCTTCCTCTGCGCAAATAGCGATGGCTGAACAGAGCGATTATCTGGCAGCCCGGGCGGGACTCGAGCATAGAAACACTCAGTCCCTTCCCAGATTAAATAAGCACCACTTTATAGGCAGCTCTTAAAGAGACAGAGCACAGAGGTATTAAGGCACTCTCATACAAGACCTTTAAAATGCTAAGACGATACCATCCTGGCAGTGGGCATTTAGGCAAGCCGAAGTAAGTATTTTGGGGACTCTCATCTGTAGGGGGGTTACATAAACATTTGGCAACATTAAGAAGGGCCAGGTTAAAGTACCTGCTATGTATCTTTCCATGTGCTTTTGAGATCCTAAAAAGCAGTTCCAAAGGGGCATGATTATGATGTGGACCACATTATTTCAATGGTACAGGGTAAAGCTTCAAGCTGGTCTAGTGTGGCGTGGTCTGCCCAGCCAGCTAGTCTCAGGCCTGGGAACCCAGAACAAGAAACTCATCAGGTCAGCTCTCTCCTCTCTCCTTTCCTATCTCCCTCCTCCAGCTCCTCGACTTCCTTTGCTGTTGCATCCCATCCCCACTGCACTTTACCTGGCTAGTGCTGGGACTTCACTGCTGGCTGCTTGCTCTCTTGGTTGGGGGGTATGTGTTACTGTACCCCCGGTGCTGCTGCAGACAGTGCTGCTCTCTCTCTCTCTCTCTCTCTCTCTCTCTCTCTCTCTCCTCTGGGTCTGGAGTACTGCCTGTCTGTGCTGGACTGCTGCTGATGTGATGCTGGTCTTAGACAGTGGGTCCCTCACACCCTTCCGACTCCTCTCTCCTCTCCTGAATCCTGACTTCTGGCTGCTCCATTGCTCTGGCCTGGCAGTGGCTCCTTGAACTCTGCTCCTCCTGAGCCCTAGTGCTCCTCATTCTCTTCAGCTGACGGCAGCCCGACCAATGACAGTCCCCCCGCCCGGCCGCTCACTGCTCACCAACGACTCCCTCTGGCCTGGGGCCAGTCTGCTGCATGCCAAACACATTGGTTCGCTGGGTCCCTCCTCAAGTTGTTGCCCTCACTCTGCCTGCACACCTGGGTCTCCAAAACAGTCCAGTCCCTCCTCACCTTCTTCCTCTTCTTGAGTCTTCAGGAGTTGGCCTTCTCACCAACAGACACTCATGGCCAATCAGTCACCCTATGCATCGCCTTGCCAGCCCATCTCGCCTGCTTCAATTTAAGCCCTCCTGCTGCCCAATCAAAATGCCCGCTCTCTTCTTTCATTGCATGCACATGAAGGGATTTGGCAACCTTCAAATAATGCCATGGGACCACCAATGATTTCAAATTTTCACTGAGGATTGGGTTCGCGGAGGGGGAGCTAGTGCATGCCCAGGTCCAAACATGAGCCTAAAACAAAAAGGAAAAAGAAAAATGGTAAAAATTATTGGTGGAGCAGAGCCCACATCACAAAATATTGCTACAGACTATATCCCACAGGCCCATACAACCTGGCGCCTATGCCACCCCCACCAATCCTGTTAACACTTTTTTTACATAGAGCACCTGCAAACCCCTTCCCTAGTTTGTGTTATCATTAGACATATTTTACAGGCGGGGCTGCAGCTGCAGCACTCTAAAAGTTACAAGCCTGGCAAATTAAAGAACATGTTTCTTATTACTATAATTAGGGAGAGCTGGCACAGATGAAAAAACACCCCCCTGAACTGGTTAAAGGACCAGAAAACAGTGGTATATCATGAACCATCAATGGTAGTATCACCTTCCAACAGTATTGATAACATGACTTCCGAGACTGTGTAACTGTCATATCATGATATAATTTGTTCTGACCCCCCAGTTTTTGAACCGCTCCTCTGCCTATGATTGTACGTCACTGCCACATTCCGAAATTGAGCATCACTGCCACATTCTAAACTTTTGTGTCACTACCACATTCTGAAATGATGTGTTCCAGTTACTTTATGAGACTGTGTTATTGCTGCATTCCACAACTGCAATTTGGTGACATTTTGAAATCTTATATCTGCAGTATTTGAAAAATTGCACACAACTTTGCCATTCTAAAGCCATGTTTGCCACTGCATTCCATCCCCCGTCACATTCTGAAGTACTGTACCTTGCATCTACATATTATGGAAGTGTATATGCTGCCCCAGTGTCAGTTTTCCTTTTTCAGATGTTTACTACACCTGCAGTTTTAAGTAACATAGGAGAAATAAATCATATAAGGTAGCTTGCAGGGAGGACTAGGTTGTGAGTTCAGGAGATGACATCATCAGCACCTCTTCACTGAAACTGGCTTTTTTTTTGAACAGGCAGTGAATTAAGAGTTACAAAATTACTTGTAATTTTTAAACCAAGTAACTTACAGATCTGAATTTTGGCATGAGGCTGATTGAGGATATGCTGATCCAAATTCTGAATTTATTGATGTCAAAAATGTTGCCCTCGGTCCCTCTTTAAAATTGTACTTGACCCGTCCTAGAAAACTTACCAAAGTTGGTTATGGGGAGGGTAGTGTGTTTAGTTATTTTCTTGCACATCTAGTGATAACAATGGTTTGGGGTATATCAGTTACTGTACTACTACTACTAATTTCCATGTGGCTGGGAGCGGGGGGGTGCCATGACTGAACTGCTCGCCACATGAGGTGGTGATCACTAGGGGGCTTGTAACAGCTCACCCTTCCAGTATCTAGCTTTGCACTAGGCACCTTCTGTCTGGATTGAAAGGGGCAGGGTAGTGCTTGGGAATTGGGGGTGGCAGCTGAGTCTTAGCTAGCTTGTAATAAAAACATACACTACAAATGTTTCCAGTAACACTAAAAGAACAACAGAAGCAAATGGGATGGCTCAGCCCTCTGAGCAGTACCAGTTCATGGAGAGAGATGAAGCTCAGTTACATATGTCCTCCTACCCCGTGTCCCACTCAGGCAGCATATGGGACCTCTGACTAGGGGGTCTAGGGGAGCCACTTCTCACCAAATGCCCAAAGCAACCAACAGTGGCTCAAAATTAACTTTTGTAAGTTTAATTGGACCCAAAAAAGAACATTAAGTTAGGAGATGCTGGTGTATACAGAGGTGCAGGGTGTCCAGGTAGTGAGAAGAATTTTTGCAGTTTTTTGGAGGGCTGTCCTGAAATCTGGAGTAACAGTAGGATGCAGTAGTGATTCTGAAGCAATGAGCAGAGAGGCCAAGTCACTGCAAAGGTTTCAGGGTACACATTGAAGCCATAAGGAATTTTACAGATAAATGGTACCCTATAAAGGTAGTCAATCCTGCACTGCCCCAAATGACCCGGCGTAAACCCTTGAGTGTAATAGTTGAGTTTTAACCCATTTCTGAGCTTATGAGGCAGCAAAGTAAGAAAAGCAGGAAGATAAGGAGAATTTAAGAGCTGAGCTGAGCAGCTGCATTTCAAGTTAACTGAGTACTGGCTGTCTGTGACAGGGGATCAGTATGAAGCTGGTGATTAAAAGATTCAGCTGCCTGTACGGCATCTGCCGAGGATGTGGAGGGAGGCTGTTGTGAGGAGTCAGAATTGGAATTTATTTGCATTAACTGCTTGCTGCTTTAGCTGTGGTAGCAGGGACCCTGTTAACAGGGTCTCAACAGGGGGCTCAAATTCAGGGGAGATGCCCTGGAGCCCCGACTGCTGCTTTGATATGTGGAGCAGTGAGTGGTGTGTTTCTGGCAGAGTCCTGCACAGCTGTTCTGTGTTTTGTCCATTTGTGCTGCTGTTGCTCAAGCGGAATCATCATGAGATGTGTTTTGCACCACAGAATTCAGTCTTCGGTTTTGTCATGTTACAAGACTTATGATCATTATATATTTTTGTTAGTGTACTTAATAATTGGCATGTATCACATTTATTATTCATTTATTTTAATTTTGGTAACTGAGTGAACCCACTGAGACAATTACAGTCCCTTTTTCAGGGGAGACCTGGGAAGTGCATTACATTGACAAAGACATGGCAGGTACAGTGGTTACATTTTCATCAATCCCAGAATAACAAATTACATCTTTTACAGGCACACTTACAAATTACATTTTCATGTACATAACAGGTACAGAGAGTGAGGATACGTATGCATAGACTTTTGGAAGCAGAAACAAGAATTATTGGAAGCAGGAGCAAAGTGAAGGGACAGAGAGGTGAAGTAATAGGAAGCATTGAAACTTAGCGAGAGAGGTGCAGGATAAAGTAGAGTGTGATAGGGAGTTCCAGGTGGACACTGCCGAGAAGGCAAATGATCTCCAGGCCACAGCTAACCATGGTTTGGACAATACGAGAAGGGTGAGGGAGGTGTACCTTAGTGCATGTGGCACTTGCCGGAGCTGAACAAGTTCACTAAGACAAGGAGTGGTATAATGGTGGACCAGTTTGTACACTAGGCTCAGGGTGGAATACAAGAGTTTAGATTCATACAATAGCCAGCCCAGGGAGGAGAGGACATCACAATGGTGGTGATGGGCATTGGCCCCTAAGGCAAACCTTCCCACCCTGTGATAAGCCTGTTTGAGGCAAGATAAGATGGTTGGGTTGATTGTAAGTAGTAGCGGGGTGCCATAAGTAAGGAGGGGGAGGAGGGTGGCAGCCATGATCTTGTGGCAGGATGCTGATGAGAGGAGGGGATGGATGTGGTAAAGCAGGCTCAGCTTCTGGTTTAGCAGTTTGGTTAGGGGGTGACATGAGTGTCAGTGGAGAGAGAGGTATCTAATGTGACACCCAGATATTTAAAGGACTGGACAGATTCAAGGGCATCACCGTTGTGCGAGAATATTGCAAGAGAGGGGTTGGGATGTGGTGTGGAGGAGAGGTTGGAGAACAGCATGCATTTGTTTTTTTTTTGGTGTTGAGGACTCTTTGGTTATCTAGGAACCAGCCCTCAAGAGTCTGGAAGTCTGATGCAGCATACTGTTGAGTCACCCAACTTCTGATGAAGAACGGTAAACAATGGTATTGTCCACATAGAAGTGCACAGTGGCCCCTCCCCCCTGCAGTTATTTGGTAACTCATTAATAAAGAGGGAAAATAGTAACGGGCCCAGGATGGAGCCCTGAGGGACGTTGTGGGTTACAGGTCTGCGGTCCAAAAGAGATCCAGTTCACTTGACCTTTTGTGTGCGGCCTATAAGGTAGTTTTGGAGCCATGTTAAGAAACTAGCATCAAGGCCAAGAGAGTGTACTGTAATTACTGTAGTAGGAGACTGTGGTTGATCAGGTCAAATGCCTTCATCAAACCGACAAAGATAGCACCGGTGGCAAAGCCTTGGTTCATAGCATGGAACAGGTCGGCTGTAACTTTGATTAAGGCAGTGAGGGTACTGTGTTTTTTTCTGAACCCATGCTTGAACATTGAGAGGAGGTGGTTCAGATAATCCTGTTGGTGGTTATAGAGTATTCACTTTTGGATTTTCACCAGCGGACAGAGGATGGAAATAAGTCTAAAATTCTCAATGGTAGTGTTGGGTCCACCCTTGTGAAATGGGAGCAACCACAGCTACCTTCCATGTATCAGGAACAGTCCTTGAGAGGAAGGATCTGTTGAACAGATTGCAAACTGGGTGAGCAGGGGCTGCAGCCCCCAATTTGAGAAATTTGGGTTTGAAGGTGTCATGATCGGGGGCACTATTAGCTATTAGATTTAGTGAGGAGCTGGTGAACTTCATCGAGGGTGGCGAGTTTAAGGTGAAAGGCTGGGAAAGCACCAGTGTCCACTGGTGGGGGTGGTGGGGGTTGGTAAAGAGCGCAGTATATCTATGCAGGTCAGTAAAGAACTCATTAAATCCAGTGGCGATGGATGGGGGGAATGGGGGGGGGGTCTGAGAGGACAGTGCCTTGGGTGGTGTGGGAGCTATAGGCCTCAGAGGACTTGCCTTTGAGTACGTAGTTCATCTGCCTCCAGAATTCTTTGGGATGGCAGAGATGCTTGGTTTGGAGTACCCTGAAGTAGGTACACTTGGCTTTCTGAATAGGATTTTTACACACATTCCTGAGCTGCCTGTAGGCTTGCCAGTCAGTGGGTAGCCCACTACGTTTGAAGGTTCTTCAAGCGTGATCGCAAGCGGTCATGAGCGTCCTTAGACCTTTAGAGAGCCAGGGAGCTTTGAGTCCTTTTGATCTACACCTCTTCACTGGGGAATTAAGATCAACTATATTGTGAAGGTTGTCATGAAAAAACTGAGGGTCTGGTTGTTATCTGGGTGAGTGGTTCTAGGTCCCTAGATAGCATCTGAGTTAGAGGCAAGAAAAGCACTGGGATCGAGTTGAGACAAATCCCGGACCAGGGTGACCTTGGGTGGAGGGTTGGGGGAGTTATTTCACCAGATTCAGAAGGTAGGGGAGTGATCACTGATTCTGTCAGAGTGCACCCACATATTTCACCTTGAGGGCACAGTTGGTGACCACTCAGCCAAGCAAGGAGTGGTTGCCAGATTTAATGTTAATTCTTGTTGGGTCAGTGATGAGTTGAGCCAGCTTACAGTCAGCACGAGTGGCACGTACCTTGTCAGAGTTGGGGTTCAGCCAGTCTGAATTAAAATCACCACAAAGTTTGAGGTCATGGTGAGGGAGATTGGCAAGGGAGGTTATGAAGGGGAGGAGGCAGGTCGAAGCCTCTTTAGGGGGCAGGTAGATGTAGCCCACTATTAGTTTTTTGATGGAGCCAAGAGTCAGGGAGAAACAGTGATTCTGCTCCTGGGAGTCCAGGGGCTGGGGTAGGGATTTCATTGGCATCTAAGCCAGCCCAAACATACATGAGGACACCACCTCCCTGTTTTCCCACCAGCTCCTTCCTGAAGCAGTTGTAGCTGTGTATTGCAATCTCATGTTGCTTGATGCTAGGTTTTAGCCATGATTCAGAAATGTCTAGTATGTTCGGGAAGTGTTGAGCAAGCCATGCTTTGTGTTCGACAAACTTGTGGTGCAGACTTTGGGCATTTATGTGGGCTATATTCAGCCCTTTAGGTGATTGGCATTTAGCAATTGGGGTGGAGAGTGAGAGTATTGGGCATGCAGGACGAGGGGTGTGCTCTATATCTTCTGCTCAGGTAAGGAGGATAAGGAGGGGTAGAAAAGTCTAGGTTGAGGTACGGAGTTGCTGCAGGGTGAAGCAGTCGAGTGGTGTAGATACACGTAGTTTTTTATGGAACCATCTCCTGAGATAAACAACATCCAGTTTGGGGAAGCAGAGAGTGAGGAGATGCATGCGCATGGGTTCCGGGGGCACATGCCATGGCAGTGCGTGCTCATTGTGTTGAGGTGGGTGCGTCAGGAGGAGGACAGTAGTCAGTGGTGCAAAGGATCAGGAGGCAGGAGAGGGTAGCCAGGCAGCCTACTATACTCATTGTGGGTAGGCAACAAAAGCCATTCCTTGAGATACAGAGCAGGAGTTAACCTGAGCTGGGGGGCCTTTCGCTACAAATGACTTTGTCTGATGGTATCCAGTCAAGAGCACTTGGGAATATGATCGCGGTGAAATGAGCACTGAGAAAAAAGCATGAGTGAAAACAGCTATATGGAAGTAACTAGCGTGGGCATTATAGCACTGTACATGTAGCTGTTTGCACTCATGCCGGGCAGTGTAAGTCTGCAAGTGTGGGCTGTCAAACCATGCTGGCAACGTAGCATACAGGGTAGAGTCGCAAGCTGTCAATGGGCTTGCTACTTCCAGTGGACCTGAGTTTGCTTCCAACACCTTTTTTTCTTTGGTGTATTTTGGACATTGTGCTCCCCTGCTGCTCTCCCCAGTTATGTTGGTAAATCTGCTCCCCCCTGACTTTGTCCCTCCATAATCGGAATAGTAAATCTGCCCCCCCAACTTTCGCTCCTCCCGACTTGCCTGTCCACTGCGGAGTTACAATACTGAATTTGTCCCCCCCCATCCCGTTTCATCTAACCCTGGTGTTGTTCCTTTCATTTTTTCCGTGTTGTCAAATTCATCCTGTGTTGGGTTGTGCAGTGCAATTAGTGCTTCTTTCATTTTCATTTCGTTTTCTTTCTTTCTTTTTTATAAACTTGTAAGCAGGGTGAGCAAACTGCCCATTTTCACCAGCGACAAGCTTCTTGTGACTGTTCTGTTTTTTCATGGCGCTCTTTTGAATTGTGCTTTTGTCCGCACGTTTTTTTTTAATACTTGCCCGGCTCCTTTGGCTGTCAGAGGGGGCCTCGTACCCCCTCCTACTCCATCTGCCAGGTCCATTCATGGCTTTCCACCCCAGTTTCATGTTGCTCAGTGGGCCGGGGGTGTATGTAATTTCCCCCCATTTTTCACCCTGGTACCTCCTGAGGATGCCAGAGCAGAGGACTAGGTCTAAATGAGCGACCTGGTGATGTACATCATCATCAAGCGCCCGATAGCATCCTTCCCACCCTTGACTCCAGAGAGTTGTGTGCCCTGTACTGCCCGTGCTTCCACTGGGTGTTATATACATCCTGGTAACCCACCCCAGGAGGAGGAAAGCATCCGTTGGGATGCTCGCTCCTTCTCCCCTCATCCGACCCCCGGAAGCCCGAGTCCATTTCTGAACCCGGGTCACCGGCGTAGCATGAGTTGTGGCATCCAGCGCCTCAACCCTCAGCGCCACTGGGCTGGCCCATCTGCACATTTTTTGATGGCACTGTTTTGCATTAGCTCTTTTGACCTAAACCCTTGTCTGACAGGATTCCTGATAAATAAAATTAGTGATGAGGGTGGTGTGGCTGGGTTGCAGAACTAGAGGGCATACCATGTGTTTAAGGGTTTGGGGTGGGAAGAAAAATAGGGGTAATGTGAAGAATATTTTTCTTTTCACCTAGGGTGTTGTAAGCCTATGGAAGAAGCTCCCACAGGAATTAATCTAAGTGTTGAGTGTTGAATCTGTTAAACTCCAACTGGATCATTTTTTCATGCGTAATATCATTCCTGAGTACAGTGTTAAATAGAAAAGTAAGGTCCTGAGGAGTGTACCTTTTAGCAGAATTAGTAAAAGCAGGAGGCATAGGTGCCAGAAAGTTCTGAAAAGTGGTAGGACCAGCTGGCCCACTGGTGCAGCGGTCACACTATCATTTCGACTCTAGCAACCCGGGTTCGGTAGCGAGACTAGTTTGCTGGAGGGTCAGCTGGGGGGAGAAGGATTCAGCACCTGATGGGCTGCTCTCCATCTCTGGGGAGGGTGGGCTGCAGATCCCATTGCTATACCACCACCTGGGTGATCACATGTGGTGGGCAAGTCAGGGAGGCAGAGAATATAGGGAGGCCCGGATGTCGGACGATATCCAGAGTGACGGCATGTCTCTGTGTGCCATCAGCATCTTGGAACTCCTTGTGTCCTGCTGTCTAGGGGAGGAATCATAACAAGGAAACACTCCATGTCTGCACCAGGAGATGGGCCCCAGTACCTAAGGCAGGCATGAATGGATCGCCCGACAAGTTGGACATTGGCTGGAGGATAAGTCAGGTGTCCCTACCCTACCCGAGGGGCTATCCTTTGCTGGGGTGGGTCCAGTGTGACACTGCCGGGCTGCTTTGGGAGTCCATGATGAAGGTACAGACACAGTGACAAAGAGGACATAAATAGCAAGTTAAAAAAAAAAAAAAGTGGTAGGACCAAGGAGGTAAAAGGTGAATTGTCCCCCTCCGCCACCCTTGTGAATCGTCCTTCATACACATTTTTTTGTGTGCAACATTTATAATTGGTAGAGTAACTGTCATCCACCCTGATTCATAGCAGTTCCATAGGGTTAGTTCTGTGACCCTCCCCCAACAACAGGTCCATATGCCAGTTTAGTTTAGTGTATGTAGTCCTCTTTATTGGTAGGCCTTAGATATAACATACCAGACCTTATCTTCACTGCAAAGCCTACTCTCTGGTGCTGTGCATATAACCCCCATCAACACTGTTTACCATGTACAGTATACTGCAACTTCAAAAGTACAGACTTGAAGCGTTTTGTTTTTTTCTGAGCCTGGCTTTTATTATATTTTACACTGCTGGAAATCCGTGGCAGAATAAGAAACTACATTAAATTCATGGACTCTGTCACTCCCATGACAAAGGCACAGCTCTTATAGTAACACAGTAACGTGACTGTAAAAATTGATAGGGCCAGGCCCTGCCATTCATGGAAGTGGTAGGCCCATGACAGTACTGCCACACCCAGTACCGGCACCTGTGATGGGAAGAGGAACAGGCAGATCGCTTGACCAGTGGTTTCTGTCACTAGGTGTTTTCCTTGCCATAGTGATAAAGCTCATAAAATGCATTGCTTTCGTTTCCAATTAAACCACAGCTGTTTCTGGTAATACTGAATGCAGCAGCTACCTGAATGACAGGAGACAAACATGATGAACCCTTTGCCCTTTTTTCATCGAACATTTTCTTAACTTCTGATGTATCAAATCCTTTTAGTAAAGCCATCATGTCCCGCTTCTACAGGACTTTGGAAAATGTTTCCCCCTGCAGTTCTGGCTAACATTTTAGGAACAGTCTGCTCTAAAACCCCACTTTTGTCGCCGACCTTTGAATGTTTCTTTTTTCTTCTCTTTCTTTTTATAGTCTTGGAGATCCTAGTGGAGTTGAGTCAAGTAATTATGTGAATGAGGATTAATGGACTCCTCTGAGAGAAAGGGAATACCTTACAGCTATAAACTTTTGTGAACACAGGCTGGATTGCAGCATGCACAGGACCACATCGATTCTCTCTAACAACTCTGCTAGTCACTGTTTACTCAGTTCCTCATGTTTCCATTGCATACCTCTCAACTGTCCCTGATTTTCAGGGATGTCCCTGATTTTGCCTCAAAAATTTACACTGTCCCTCCTAAAAATTGTGTTTTTGTGACCAAACAGTGGGAGTTGTAAGCACAAAATAATGTCAAACCTTAAAGTTACAGACTTGTTCTTCCTTAGAAAATGCATTTTACACTAAGCCCCTTACTCTACCAGCTTCCTGAATTGATATCTCCAATTTTTAAGATATGTCCCTGATTTTGGTCCTTTGTCCCTGATTTTTTTAAGCCTTGTCCCTGATTTATGAGGCAGGAGGTTGAGAGGTATGTTCCATTGTCATAAGTCATACACACAGCTGTGTGATTAGAGTGAGTGGCTCGGGAACAACACAGTGAACTGGCAAGAGTGCCAAATGGGTGACGGCTTGAAGGTAGGCTGTATTTCCATCTTTCTACAATTATGACAGCAGTACTGTGTGAATCTTGGCATGGTGTTTAAATTACTTCAGCAGTCAACCTGTGGTGTGGGAGGCCCGAGTCTGTGCATGCTTACATGATCTCTTCAGAAGAATGCCTTTATGTGACGGGACAGTGATCATTTCCAGAGTGGGGGATTGGGACAACCTGCTGTTTGATGTGGAAGACCTGGGTTGTCATTTTGTGCTATCGGAGTCCTGAATTGTTAGCCCGGTGATGGTGGCACTTAAAATATAATGTAAAACCCATACTTGTCTGCACTTTTGCAATATAAGTTCACCTAGTCCTGTTTTACTCCCTGTTTCTTCTTTATTGCTGTTAATTTTAAACCCCTCCTTTTCTTCGATTCAGTAGATGATAGGTTCCACTCATTAGTGAAAGTGCCACCACCAGGGTTGTCAGCTTGGGGTGTTGGAGACCCCAGCTGTCCTACCGTTGTATAGATGATACAGGTTTCAGCCTGTGGTGTGTGATGCAAGTTGCCCTCCTGTGGTGTGGGAGAACCGGGTTGTCTGCAGGGGCTGTGTGACCCGTGTTATCAACCTGGGGTGTGTGACTTGGGATGTCAGCCTGAGGTGTGTAAGTTCTGTGTTGTCAGGTGTGTGTGTGTGACCCAGGTTGTTATCCTGTGATGTTGGGAGTCCTGGAATGTCATTCCAGGTTGTCAGCCTGAGGTGTAAAAGATGTGGGTTGTCATCCTGGGGTATGGGAAAGTCAGGTTGTCAGTCTGTGGTGTGGGAGATCCAACTTATTGTCCTGAGGTGTGGGAGACCCAGGTTGTCAGTGTAGGGTATGAGACACCAGTGTTATCTGCAGTGGTTGTGAGTCTGGGGTGTGTGATTCAGGCTGTCAGCCTGTGGTATGTGACTAGGGTTGTCAGCCTGTGGTGTTGGAGACCCAGATTGTCAGCCTGGAGTGTGGGAGACCCAGGTTGTTCTCCTGTGGTGTGGGAGCTCCAGGCTGTCAGCCTGAAGTATGGGAGACCAGAGCTGTCATTCTGTGGTGTTGGAGACTGGGGTGGTCAGCCTGAGGTGTGGTAATCCTGGGTTGTCAGCCTGGGGTATGGGAGACCTGTATGCTTGTGGTGCAGAAAACTTGGATTGTTGGCCTGGCATGTGGGAGACCCAAGTTATCCACCTGTGGTGTGGGCAGACCCAGGTTGTCAGTCTATAGCGTTGCAGACTTTAGTTACAGTATAAAAAATCCTGACATAGTGGAACCTTTTTAGAAGGCCTCCTGAGGTCTCTGAGACCTGGGTTATGTGCATCCTGGCATGGTGGTTACCTTTTCAGAAGTATGCTTGTGGGGTGACCATGGTTGTCAGTCTGTGTATAGGAGTCCCAGACTGTCAGTCAGCATAATGGGAGCAGATCTGTGTGGATTAAAAACAAAAAAAGAATGCATCCTTGCATGATGATTACCTCTTAAGAAGTGCGCTTGGGACTTGGGAGACCCTGGTTGCCGGGCTGAGTGTGGGAGACCTGTGTTGTCAGCCTGGGGTATGCAAGTCTCAGGTCATCAGCCAGAGGTATGGGAGTCCTGGGTTCTCAGCCTGTGGAGTGTCTATGAGAACAGGGAGGGCCCGTGCTCTGTGGGGCTGGAAGTGGTTTCTGCTACAGGGGTAAGTGGCCCCAGATGAGTACACCACCAAGCAAGAATGTGACACACAAGAAGTCAGGACTCTCACTTGCAAACAGAACACCAGCAATTAAAGCCTGGAAGTGCAGTGAGGTTAAATAAAATGAGCACGGCAGATGAACAGCCAGACAGACAGAAATGACATATTTGGACCAGGTCGGATCCCCAGAGCTCCACTCATGTAGAGCTTCATCAAGGACAGGTACCTTACAGGACACACTCTTTATATACCCACAGATTGGCTGCCACCACAGGTAAATGGATGTAGTTGCTCACAGAGTATTTTTGTATTGTAGTTATTTATTTCACCAGGAAAAAGGCTCAGTTGAGCAAGTTCATTTACAAGAAGGTCCTGGGTAGGTCAGCATACAATGGTGTGTAAGCCCCTCCTCCCAGTCTAGGTTTTTTTATTATGGTAAACAGTTTGAGGGGGAAGGGTCACTTATAGCCAAAACACACAGTACTTTTGAGGTAGATAAAAGTAATTGGCTCGTACCTTCTTCTGCTGGACCAGTTTCTTGGAGGGTGGTGGGAGGCTTTCAGAGTTTGATCCCCACTGAGGGCGACCGCAGCTGCAGGAGCAAATCTTTATTAAATTCATTAAATTGCATTTAAGGATTTTATGGCCCACACCATCAGTGTAAAGTGCATAAAATGATTTAAAGGATACCTAAACAGTTTTTTAAAACTGCAAACTCCAAAATCTGGATTCGTTGCTTGGTAAAGTAAAGGCTACTGTTTACAGTAATGCTAAAACTGCATTTATGTAAATAACATAAATGCAGTTTCATAGTTTTTGGAAAATGTAAACATCAGCCTTTAATGTACAAAAAACAGCCTTGCCTTCTCCCTAAGATGTCTGCCAACTGTGTTAAGTGATGAGTAATGATGACATCATCAGAGCCACAGACCGATATAGATTGCTATAGGCTAACTAGTTCTTCTTTCCCTCTTTGTTTTGCATCGTTTTACCAGAGTGATCAACACCATGTGTTAACATATGGATTATTTTGATCAGTACACATGTTAGGCTATGAATTTGTTCATTTTATTTACTTTAACTTGCTGAAAATGGTTTGCAATCTAGCTGACTTTCTCTTTGGCAAACTGCAGAACAGTAGAACACTTCAAATACCTGATGATCTATTTTATTTATTTATTTTTATTTATTTGTGACTTTGATAACCAGGTGAATGCACTGATCCCAGGGACCGTTTTCAGGCACGACCTGGGCCATAACACATGGCGCAGGGTGACAGTGGAGTACAACGTAACAGTAATACACATGAAACAGATTTGATACAAGCAACAATAGTAAGCACAATATATAGGTTTGATGCATAGGTCCATTTGAGAACAGTGAATATAAGGTTTCAGTATCGGACATGAGGAGATTTGGTACAAAACAAACAAATCATAGGCAGAGTGTACAGTGTGTGACTGCATCATCCAGTGAGCAAGTAATACACAGAATATTCAGTAAAAAATATATATACAATATGTACAGGCAAGGAAGTCAAGTATTATTGTGAAAAATACGATATAACAGTTGTAGGCAGGGGAGTTGACTAGTGTGGGTAGGTGGGTAACCCCTGGGCTGGGGAGTTGACTAGTGTGGGTTGCTGTCAGACCCCAGGGAGCAGCGGCAGGATGAGTTTGCCAGGAACCAGACTTTAAGGTGGGACTTGAACTGGCGTGCGTGTCAATGGAACAGAGTTCAGCTGGTAGTTTGCTCCACTGCAAAGGGGCAGCTGCAGACCAAGCTCTACTACCCATGTTGGTGGATACCCTAGGAACAGCTAGAGGGGGAGTACCATTAGAGTGGAGGTTGCGGAGGAGCATTCTGGTTTTCAGAAGGACAGTTGGGGGGATTCTGGAGCCATGCGGATGATACTGTCTACCATGCAGTAGGGGGCTAGGTCAAAGTGACCTTGTAGCAGTAGCCATTCAAGGGTGTGATAGAGGGTGCAGTGGTGGGTGGAGAACAGGACCAATAAAGCAAGGCGACAGGTGCTGTTGTAGGCAGCGGAGAGTTTAGCCCTGGCAGTAGCTGAGGTCCTGGCATAAATAGGGGAGCAGTAGTTAAGAATAGGGAGAAGATTACCCTGGACAATGGCTGGTCTGGCCTCAGGGGTAAGGTATTGCCTGAATCTATAGGCAGCACCTAACTTTTGATGGAACCTTCTTACAAGGGAATTTGCATGCTCAGTGAAGGTGAGAGAGGGGATTGAGCAGTACTCCCAAGTATTTGTAGATGTTGTCATCCTCCAGGGCTGGGCTGTCTGGGGTGAGAATGCGTAAAGGGGCATGGTTTTTAGTTTTGGCCAGAAAGGGCTTAGATCTGAACAGCATGGATTTAGTTTTTTTGGCATTTACTAAGAAGAGTTTTTTTGAGAACCAGCTGTGGGCCGCAGCATAGTTGTGTGAGAGAACTGAGGAGATTGCAGCCGTGGATTTGTCACTGTGGAGAGGACAAAGGTGGGTGACGCCTGAAGAGAGTGACAGTTGAGGCAGTCGAAGGGAAGCACATTAACGACTAAGGAGAAAAGGAGGGGACCCAGGATTGAGCCTTGAGGGATCCCCACAGAGACAGGCAGAGTGGGGGGAGCAGGTTTGACCAATATACACGTTAGGGTTGTCAGAACCCTCTGAAGTTCTGGGTTCTAGTTCTAGTCTAGAACATTTGAAAAAGTTCTAGAGTTCTAATCTTTTTTAGAACATTTTAGAACTCGAACCCTATTTTTTTAATTGTGCTGTCAAAATGAAGATAATAGTGAAATACGTCATGAAACTGTGGGCAAAAACAAATAAATCTGTTCATGAGAAACAGAGAGAGAGAGAGAGAGAGATGATCACAGGTGACTTTGACAGTACTAGCTAGGGTTGCCTGTGGTTTCTTCTCCTTTGCTAACAGGAAAAAATAGCCACTTACAGGTGCTTACAGGACCGCCAACCCACCCACCTGTATGAGATACCATGTACCTAGTGCCAAGTGGCACATGATCACACACTAGGTACAGTGCAGTCAAATGAATCACAGTAGCACAGATGCAAAATACACCATGCAGCAGTCACAGATATTTTTAAATGAATATCGGATTTCTCTCTTCTCTCCAGTCACCTAAACACTTCCTAGGCTTAATTTTATTTGCAAAATACCACACCCTTACTAATCAGTGGCACACGCACACACTGGGTATAGACTGTGAATTTCCAGACACCACATCAAATATGACAAGAAGAATACCACACAGATATTTTAAAATGAAGGATTTGTCTCACCCTGTCCTGGTATGGTATGACCATTATCTGATTCAACAATCTGTTGCCACCCTACGTGCCCTAGTTCTCACATCTGTGCCTTCTCTGTGCCCCAGAAGATCTCACATTTCTGCCCCTTCAAGCCCCAGCTCTCACATATCTGCCCCCCCCACCTGTTTTCACATACTGTAAATGTTCGCTCCCTGCCTCATTTCTTACATTTTTGCTTGATGGCTCACAAGCAATATAAAGTTGTATACAGACAGATTCACTCAGCTCATGGTGTATAAAACAATTCAATCACTAAATTACTGAAATACATATATAACTCAGTTGAGTATCCAGTATTCTATAGGGCTTTCACATCTCATAAAATCCATCAGTCATGTACCTGAAGATGCTTGGTGCCAGAATCACATCATAAATTATGTTCAAAGTTGAAAGCAAAATGATACATCCAGCATCAGAAATTCACTACGGAAATCAGTAAAATGCAGGGATCCAAATCAGTTCTTCTCAGCTGGGGTACATCAGAAGGTACCTCCTACCAAATGGATGAGAAAGGGTTATATGCAACCAATAACCAACTTCATTAAGTAGGGTGGTATGCCTCCTCAAACATGTGCATCTTTATGCACCAACCTACTGTAGCCCCACTGGCTGTCTTTGAATGCTCAAGTCCTCCACAGATCCTTGTAAGATTTGATAAGGCTGTTACATTCTATTACTTTCTGTGGCAAACTGCTAACTCAAGTCATATGTCGTCTTGTGACCAAAAGTTGCCAGACTGTTTTTCCCTAATGGCAGCTGTCACCCCTTAAAAATAGATAAGAATTATAATGTTATAATGTCTTATATCATATCAAATCTTAGGCATCTCAACAAATCACATTTCCAATTACCTCACCAAAAAACTGTTCAAATATGTTTCCACAGAAACAACCATGACTCCGTTTAAATTTGAATTCCTTTTGTAAAAATCGTATATTCTGAATTGAGTAACTGAAGTGTGTATTGTAGGAATGACTACAGCACTGGCAAAAAAAAACACAAGGACTTAGCTGTAGCTGGTTGTTGCAACTGCTTTGTGTGCTGAAATTCAGAGATTGTATATGAAGTCCTTATTCCATCCGTATGAAAGTGAAATGCAAAGCCTAACTGGCCTGTGTAAAGTATAGAGTGAATAAACTCGCCGCTTGCTCACCGCCATGGCCGCCCAGCACTTTGTCAATACCTAGAATTATGAGTGTGTGAGAAGAGTGGAAGTGGAAACAGGCAGCACTCATCAGGCACAGAACAGTGTCTTTTCTCTCACTGGGGCATTTCTCAAGTGGGATTTAACTAGCGATCGGTTGCATAACATCACCGTGAGAGCGACTAGGTGAGTCAACAGCAATGGGTTGGACTAGGACTGCTGTACAAGTATGAATGGAGGATGTGGAGGTAAGCAAAGATAAAAAAGACCGAACCCTTATGTGGATCCCTCTGGTGTTCGAGTTCTAATTTAGAACTCGAACACCAGAGTTCGAGCAGGGTTCGAATCTTTCTAGAACTAGTTCTGACAACCCTAATACACGTATTGTGAACCATTGGTAAGGTAGTTAGTGAACCAACTTGTGACTTTCTGAAAACAACCAAGGAGGCTAAGCTTAGAGGTAAAGAGAGCATGGTTAACCATGTCAGAAGCCTTTGAGAGGTCGACGAAGACAGCCCCAGTGGCTTTTCCATTATCCTTGTTAGAGAGGATGTGGTCGGTCAGAACGGTGAGGGCAGTGGCAGGGGAATGATTCTTGTGAAAGCCATGCTGTTGGTTGCATAGGAGGGTGTATTTGGCTATGTACTCAGTGAGCTGATTGTGGACTGCTCTCTTGAGTAGTTTACTGAGATGAGGGAGGATGGATATCAGACGGTAATTGTCGGAGGATTTGGGGTCAATAGATTTAAGAAAGGGGATAACCTTAGCTATCTTCCATGGGTAAGGCATGGAGGTGGTGGAAAGGGCAAGGTTAAAGACAAAGGTGAGTGGCTTGGCAATTGCTGGAGAGATCAGCTTAAGGAAGACTGGATATAGCCCATCAGATCCAGAGGAGCCGTGGTTAAATAGACTTTTGAGTAGCTTCACTGTGTTGTGTATGGACAGGGCTTTAAAACAGAATGGGGGTTATTTGCGGGTGAGTGGTAGAACTGGAGGAGGATGGCAGTGTATCAGGTATTAGGGCTGAGCTTTGAGGTTGGGCAGTTGGCAGCTTATTTAGGTACATGGATAAGTTGGTGACCTTACAGTTGAAGACACTGGCCACATCATGAGGGTTGGTCAGCAGCCTGTCCTGGTGGTTATGTGATGCCTTGAATTTTTTTTTGTTACCCAGGAGAGACACATTATGCTGAAACCTTGTTTACAGATGTGGTCTGGCAGCACAAGGAAGTTAAGTGACTTGGTCAGGCTCACACAGCGAAGTACCGGTCTGGTCCAATTCCAAAGCTCATTCATTCTTGTTAATCCACGTAAAAAGCTTCTCTTGTTTTCTTTTTCCAGGTGAACCCCCTGCACCTAGCCTGGCTTCTGTTGAACACCCCACCATCCATACCATGTCCTTAGTACTGCCTGGGGCTGCATATGAGCTTGCGGTCTCATGAAGAGAATTATCACACCTCCGACTGTAATCGTATACCTCAAGAGAGTTGTGCATACCTACACCGATATGGATCATCAGTTGGCACTGTTAAAAAATACCTCCCCAATCACACTTAAGTCCACTTTTTCAACGTTTGACTTCTGCTCCCACAGTAAACATTGAGTGGATCACCACCCTTCTGCACAGTGAATGCAGTATGTACAGTTCCCCTGTTGTGTTTTTGTCCTGCCTCATTAACCAACAATTGGGTCTTCGTGGAGGGCCAAGCAATAAGCCTTAGGACTCACCAGAAAAACTGCTGTTCATGCCCTCATAAGGGCTGTACTTACTATGGATGACAATATTATTAGAAGGAGAAGCATACTAATGCCATAAGACAGGGGTTCTCAAATGGTGAGACCAGCCTCCCTTGGGAGGCCCCAACTTGTTCCAGGGGAGGCTCAAGCAAGTCTGAAAAAGTACTGTATTTAAATTTTGAGTTTTATGTATTTTGTTTGACAGGATGACGCAAACTGAAGGAGGATAATAGTAGGTGAAATTTATGTATTTATTTACAAATCATTGACAAGAGAAGGTGAAGAAGTCAAGGCATATTTCAGGTGTACCCGGAGAAGGGTGGGGAGTGAATAGAATTCAAAAGGTAACTGTGAAGCAGTCAAGCAATACAAAATAAACAATAGTGCAAACAAATATGAAGAATAAATTAATAATGAGTGGTGGTAATTGATCAATTTGTAGAGTGATGGCAGAACAGCCCAAATACAAGGGTTGAGTGTAGAAGTGCTAAGAGCAATAGTAGGAAGGAGCAAAGTAATCCCTAAGAAGTTGCATAAGAGCGGAGGTATGTAGGAAGGTTATTCCAGATAGAGAGAAACAGAGAAAGTAGTCTGACCCCATGAAGGTACTGCAACAAGGGGTAACAACGGTTCAAGAATCAAAATAGTGGAGCAAGTAGGCTGGCCTGTGTGTGTGTGTGTGTGGGGGTTACAGTAAGCTGAATAACATTTATTTTGTTTTATTTGTTAGTCAGATAACACCTTTGAGCACAGGTGCTCTTTTTCAAAGGTTCCACATCAGTGAAAGACAAAGAACTGAATGAGAGCCAAGTACTCAAAGGGGTTTCAATTTATTCATGGTGTACTGTGCAAAGTACAGTATGTTAATTTTCTTTGGGGAGGCCCAAGATTATTTCAGTTTTTGGGGAGGCTCAAAATCTTTTCCATGGATTTGGGGAGGCTCACTGTGACAAATTCTAAGAACTGTTGCCATAAGAGAATCCACCAGATTTCCTGTGTCAGTCTACTCCTTTACCTGTGATCTGCAGAATCCTGCAGGACAGTTTCCTGCAAAGCTTTTCCAGTACTTTTTAGTGCCTTACTCTACAATGCGAGCTGGTTGGCTACCACCCTTCTAAATCCTGAATAATCTATACACAGCTTCCTCAATACTGTCCTAACAAATGTCAACCCCCCACACACACACACACATGTGAGGGTAATCTCCCTATACACTGAATTCAAGTAACACTTTAAGAGCAGCCCTGCCACTGAGTATTTGTCATCGCTGGCTGCACTCATTTGCAGTCAGGTAATGATCATGGAGCTGGCAGCCCTACATTTCCGATCTCACAGTGATCTGCTAAACATCCCCCTTTCTGTCTTCCCCTATCCTGAATATAGCTATACCCTGCTGGAATGGCCTATTCAATCCCTCTCTGGCATTCATACCTCTCAACCTCTTGTCTCATAAATCAGGGACAAGGCTTAAAAAAATCAGGGACAAAGAACCAAAATCAGGGACACTTCTTCAATATTGGAGCTATCCATTCAGGAAGCTGGTAGAATAAAGGGCTCAGTGTAAAATGCATTTTCTAAAGAAAAACAAGCCTGTAACTTTAATGTTTGACATTAGTTTGTGTTTATTACCCCCGCTGTTTGGTCACGGAAACACAATTTTTAGGAGGGACAGAGTAAAATTTTGAGGCAAAATCAGGGACATCCCTGAAAATCAGGGACAGTTGAGAGGTATGCTGGCATTCATTCTTCTATTCTGCTCCCCACACCAAAAACTGGTGAGCTCACTACCCTTCTGCATCATGAATGAGGTTAGTACAGTCACCTGTGTCATTTTTACATGTTAATAATAAACATGATCTTCTGGTAAGTCAGGCTGATAGCAGCAGGGCACAAGTGGAAACATAGGTATTCCTACTCATATAAGATCGAATCCACCTATGATTAAGCACTATTAAATGACTTGCATGATGATGTGCACACCATCATTTAATAGTACCTAATCAAAAGTAGCCTAGATATTTTGAGGATAGGAAAGCCTATAATTCCCCTTGTTCTCTGCTGCTATCAGACTAACTTACTGGAAAGATTTGTTTATTTTTGATATGTCAAAAAACCTGGGGACTGTACTACCTGCATTCACGGTGCACAAGGGTGATGAGCTCACCAGTTTTTGGTATGAGGAGAAGTAGTAAGAATGAATACCAGAGGGGGGCTGAGAAGGCCACTCCTGCAAGGTTCAGGGAAGAGGATGACAGAAGGGGAGAAATATGAGCAGATCACTGTGAGAAATAAGATGTGGGGCTACCAGCACCATGATCAATACCTGACCCTATTGTCCTGGCCAACATTCCCCTTCCCATAAAACCAGTTCATGCAATAGTCCAAGGCTGTGTGTTGGTATTAATATGTGAATTGGCTGCCACTACACATTCGGTCACTTCACTACCAGACTAGCATTGCTTGTAAAGCACTTTGGGATACAGTGTGTATGAAAGCACTATGTAAATACTGATTCTTATTATTATTTCCCATGGATAAAGAAGAGAAGACAAGACAAGCATATTTATGATTTCCAAGAAAGTATGAACTCTGGCATTGGACTACAGAAGAACTTTGCTACAAAGAAGTGGTGGATCTCTGGGGTTGCGGCTGTAACCCCCCAACCCCCATTGTAAAGTATTCATTTGCTGCTGCTGCTGCATTTCGCTTTGTTGAAGAAGTCTGATTTATTTGTTGAACAAATGTTTACATTCAAAAATATGGATTACATTTGTAGTTTTAGTCAAAAACATACTAGAAAAGCATAATAGCAGAAAATATAAAGGTTTCATAAAAATGTTAAAAAGTGCATATGCAACCCCTAGGTGGCACTATCCCAAGGGCTACTACCCCTGCCTGCTTGGCTAGTAGCAGGTTAAGGGGCCTGGGTAATTCAATGGGTGCCTCCACCAGGAGGTTAAGGTTTGTTAGTGGTCAAGCTAACCTGGGCACAGCCCTCCGGAACACTGCAACCCCCCTCTTTCCCTTCTAGTGGACTGAACAAAATACAGTAATTACTGGCCGGCCTGTCGGCGCAGCGGTGGAATTTCCGCCTGCGACGCCGGCGACCCGGGTTCGAGGAGCGGACTCGGTCGTCGGAGGCCCGACCGGGAAAATAGGATCGGCGTCCGATGGGCAGCCTCCTACTCCGGGGAGGGTGCGGGTAGCGCCGGTATGTTGGGACCCCTGGTGAGACCGGGGAGTCGCATAATCGGCTCGATATGGGGGAGGTGGAAGCGGACGTTCGGCGTCATTGCACTGCCCGCCTCCTCAGGGAAAAAAGGGGAGAAGCCGCCCAGCGTATAATGACGCTCTGCTCGGGAATGCCCTGATTGGCCACGGGCCGTTCCCCGACTAGTCACTAGTTCGCTGGCCCAATATGGGGTCGGAGCAGCCCCACTCTCTGGGGAAGCCAGGGATGACTGTGGGAGTCGGCGATTTCCCGTGGCCGGGGATCCCGGAGCCCATGACCAGTGCAGATGTCTGACGTAAGGGCGTGCAAAAAAGAGCAAAAAAAAAAAAAATACAGTAATTACTTTCACAATGACCCTTATTCACCAGGCAATTACCCACACTGTTTGCACTTACCACCAGAGCTGATTCCTATAGCTTGACCCTGGGGACCCCCTGTAAAACGAGGTTAAGCACAGCAAATAACAACAGTACAATACTCTTGGCACGAATTTGAACCACAGTCAGGATAAATGCAAACAAAGTTAAATCTGATTTATTCAGGGGACTTGAACAAGGGATGGTCATAATCAGGTTGATTTGCTTAAAAGCTACATTAGTCAGACAGTTATGCATGCAGTTCAGAGTCCCTACACAGTTACACACTCTGGGTACACAGGTAGGAAAATGGTGGGCTAGCCAGGAACGTTGCTGCTGGTTGGGGCCCTGTGATGGAAGAAAGCAACATGCACAACGCACGCTGTTTGTAATCCGGAGCTGGAGGGCTCAGTTCATGAAAGAAAAGGCAACAAGACAATCAGATGACAACACTTTTAGATTTAGCTGTTGTTGTATGGAGCTACCCTGATGTTTACTCACAATACCCAATACTGGACAAAGGCAGGGCGAAATTGAGACTGCAGGCTATTGAGCTGGAGTACCTGGAGAAGCAGGGCCCACATGAATCACTGAGGCGTCATTCCTGTTCAAGGCATTGAGCAGGGGGCTGTTCCCCAGGCCGGTCTCTCGTTGATGACTTTTTCTGTGTACCAGGTATTCTGGCTGGGCCAGTGTATCAGGGCCCAGGCAAATGGAAATGGATACGGATTCAGTCTGTGGAGCTGGATACAGCTCCAGCAAGCAAAACACAATTCAGACACACAGTAGGGAACCAAATCACGACCCACTATAAGCACACAGCACATTCACATGTAAGGAAATGCTACTGTACCAGGCAAATGGCTGTCCGGTCACAATTACAGAGTCTCTGCACAATCTGGGAGTTCAGAGGTAGCTGGAAGCCCTGACAGGCTGATCGCATTAAGCAAATCTTCAGTCTTCTTCAGGTTAAAGCCTTGTCACAATTCAGTGGCTTAATTCGCTCTCCAAATTCGGATTCAGTGCGAAAAAAGCACAAGTTCTCTCTCAGGAACAGCAGGCATGCATGCAGGCCAAACTCAGGCCTTTCCACAGTTCTCCCACATGAATCCACTATGGATTGCTGCTCGAACTATCTCGAGCTGTTACTTCTTCACTTCCCAACTCAGACCTAACTGAAACTGCAAGCAGTGTGGGATTTTCCCCAAGATCCAAAAGGTTTGGTTGGCTGATCTGTCTGTCAGTCACAACAAGGACTCCCTCTCCAAGTTATTTTAGGTGTCAAAAGCCCAAAACTACAATTCCTACAAGTTTTGGCCCCACCAAGCCCTTGTAGGCAGGCTTCATTTTAGAGTCCCAAATGTACTGATTAGCCCATTCTGCAGTCCAGTACCAAGATAATGGAAACAAACAGAACTGTCCATGCTGCAAAGAAGGCAGGTTAGAACAAACTGCAATATTATTACTACCCTAACATATTATCAGCAAACAAGTACATCTTCTAACAGAGCTCCCTCTCATATTAATTATGACTGCAATCCAGGCAGCTCTTAAAGAGACAGTACACAGAGGCTATACAGGCACTCTCTGGCAATACATTTAAACACTAAAACACAGAACACCAGCCTGGCAGTGAGCATGTAGCTCAAGGAAGACTTTTCAGGAACCCCCATTTGTACGGGGGGGAGGTTACACCCTTCCCTGTCTAAAGAAAAATTGGCCTCCACATCAAGTATGTACCATCATGCATCAGTTAACATAAACATATTACTTTACTAGACATATTGACTACACTTCATAATACTATATCCATAAGGACAATACTTATGCATGTTTCATACTGGTAATACTGATTCCACTATGATTAACATGCTTGTGACATCACAATACTGATTCATGTTACAACTTTCTGTACATTAAACAAGGTAGGAGGGGGCCCTTCCCTATTAGCTAATTTGGGGCTGGATGGGGAAGGGGCACCATACTGAGAAGGAAGAACAATCAACCTGGAATTGGCCATTAAGCTCAGTTTGGGTAGTGAATGCAGAGAAATACAGACACTTTTCGGAACCACATTGAGAGGCAAATCCACTGGCCTCCCGGGAGAATCAAAACTGAAGTGCAATACTGGCTTGACAGCTCGGCCAGTCTTTCTGGGGGAAACAGCCACAGTCTCTGTGCTTTCAGCACTAACTTTGGAGCTTTTGTCATTTGTGAGGGGTGCCTCTGCATGGATGGGAATGTCCAAACTGGGAGCACTGTCAGCTCCTTGCTCTGTAAGCTCTGTTTCCACAACACGGCTCATTTACAGAAGGTACTGGCACAATTAGGCTTTATGACACTGAAGGGGAGCTGTAAGCACTCTCACATTGTTTTTCAAGTTCTGGTGTGTCACCAGGGAGACTCAGACCAACAGCCCCTTCTTCGGGCAATTCACACAGTTCCACAAAACACAGAGAGTTCGCAACCTCAGATGTGATGCTTTGCACCTCACTTTCAGGAAGCATTGGCCCAAGAACAAAGCTGGGGGGGTTAGGCAGTCCAGAAGGCCCAGCTTCATCCCTACAGTTAGTCATAGGGTTACCTCGAAACAGCTGACTCAATTCATAGGAGGGGTAATAGGCACTGTCACACTCACTACCATTCTGGGCCTGCTGTGGGGGAAACCTTAACTCTGTAACTACTGGGGTAGGTTCTCTTTTTTGCAGCAGCACGAGTCACCAGCCCAGGGGGGCAGTGTCTGCTGGTTCATCTTCAATAATAACTTGGCCGATAGGCAGCAAGTGGTTACAGTGCATGGTCTTGACATTGACAGCTTTGGTGTTCTTCTCTGGGCATACTTTGTATACTGGTAGATCATCCAACTTTCCACCTACTACATGAGAAAGATGGTGCCACCTATCAGAAATGTTGTGCTTGCCATGTAGTCCCAAACTGCATAACAACACACGGTCTCCGGGCTGTAGCTCTTGAGTGTTTACTTTCTTGTCATGCCTTTCTTTTTTGGCAAGATTTCTTTTAGCGGCCATTGTCTGGGCAAGTTGATATGCGTGGTTCAATTGAGCTTTCAGTTTCTGTACATATTGCAGGTAGTTTTCAGCTCGGACCCCATCTGGAGAGACCACAAAACAAATATCAACTGGCAGAAGGGCCTCCCTCCCAAACATGAGGTGGTAGGCGGAGAACCCAGTAGCATAATTTTTGGTGCAATTGTACGTGTGTACCAAGATGCTAATATGCTGGCTCCACTAATGCTTATGTAACCCCCCTGCAAATGGGGGTTCCCAAAAGACTTCCAGGAGCTTGCTTGAATGCTCCAAGCCTGAATGGTGTTTGGCATTTAAGCCATTTATCAGTGAGTGTTTTTAGAGCCTCTGGTACTGTCTCTTTAAGAGCTGTCTGCTTGCAGACATAATTAGTTTGTATGGGGGGACTGTGTGCTTCTCTGCTTGAGTACCACTCGAACTGTTGCCAATTCACTCCATTTTTGCAGTCACTAGGAGTGCAAAGGGAACCTATCTGAAAGATGTAACTGTTTGCCAGAAATCATTTAGAGTAATAGTGAAATGACAGTTTGTCTAAACTGCTTTCTTTGCAGTCAGAACTGTGTCTGCCTAGTTCCCCATTCTGGTTTTGAACTGCTGAACTGGACCAATCAGTGTGGGGTAAGCTAGCTCTAAAATGGTGCCTTGGACGAATCAGAACTTGGACTCATAATCTGAGCCAGCCACAAGAGGATTGTATGGGCAGTGACTCTGGGAGATGTAGTTTAGACTTCGACGCCTTTTTGGACCAACAGCAGCAGTCTATTGTGAGTGACAGCCAATCCAGTCAAGAACTGGGAGGAACTCAAAGGAAGTGCCCTGTTTTGTCTGTTGGAGTTTCAGTTTAGCTCTGGCAGTGAAGGGGAAAGGAACCCTGTGCTCCTTCAGTGCACAGTTTTAGTCAAAAAACATGTGTAAGGTCCAGAGTTCCGGTCTGCAGCTTGTGTAACTGCTTGTTAGGACTGAATCCGTCCTGTGAAGAGAATCAAAGGATATCTGAAGAGTAGAAACCAGGCTCACCCTGTAGAAGACTGGAGAAATTGCTGAATTGCACTCGATCTGTCAGGAACTGAATCTGCTGTGTGTTCTCCCGGGTATTGTGCAGTAATTGCGATCAGGCTAGAGAAGCAGCCTGCCTGGTATAGTACTTTCTTTTTTACCATATAAATGTGTGAGGAGGCTTGTGTACCTCAAGTGAATCCTGCTGCCATTAAGTGACTTTTGCCTGTGACTGTTTACCATATAAATGTGTGAGGAGTCTCTTGGAGCTCAAGAGTAGCCCTACTGACGTTGAAGAACCCTATCTTGTTTGGAGGTCGTGAGTACTAATTCAGGGTCGCTCCCTGTTGAATTGCCACATTAAATCCAAATGGAATCACTGTACTGCTGACTGTTTAAACTAATTTTTCTTTTCTCTGTGTGAAAGGGCCCCTACCAGCTGCCACGGTTTGGACTAGCCACTAGGGCTTGGGTACCCAGGGACAGTAACTGGTAGGGATAGGCCTGTGCACAGAGCCATAGGTAGATGAGTAACGTTATAAGCTAATTAACCTTATTTCCCCCTGTCCTTGTTATATCCCCCTAAATAAATCAGAGCTGCTTGTTTCAGCAAAGTTATACTGCCTGAGGTATTTGTCTATGTTAAAGTACTGTACTGTGATTGTTGCACTGTATCTTATTTCACAGGAGGTCCCAGTGCGAGAACCAGTCCTGGGGTAAGTGTATACTCTGAAGGTAATTCTGATATATTGTGTGGGCCACTAGTGGGAAGAAAGGGGGGTTGCAGTGTCCCAGAGGGCTGTGACCAAGTAAGTTTAACTATTGCAAACCCTGACCTCTGGGTGGAGGCACCCGCCATTGGATCCAGGCCCCTCAACCTGTTAGTGGCAAATCAGGCAGGGGTAGTAGCCCCTGGGATAGCGCCATTTAGGGGTTACACTTATCTTTAGGGTGGAGGGTGCCCAGCATGTCTAGAAGGGTGCAGTTAAAACCTTCTGGTTGAGGGTCCCCTTGCAGGTGATAGGGGGTGGTTCTTGACTTCCGCCCCCCCCCCACAGAGAGAGCATTTATTTGATTCGCCAACTTTCAAAGTCTCTGCCTTGGTCAGAGTGGATCCGCTGGGGGGCACCATTGTTGACAAAGAAATTTTCCACTAGCACCTTGGCCACAGTAGAGGCCTTTTGATCTGTAGTTGGAAAAGCTTGGGCATACCATGTGAAATCATCCGTAACCACTAAAGCATTGCCAATATTCCACTGATCAAGTTCTAAACACAAAAAGTCTATGCAGACCAGTTCCATGGGGGTGCTGATAGTAATACTGACAAGGGGAGGCAGCCCTTTGAGTCAGTGCTTTCCTTTGCAGGCAACGACTGCAGGTCTTTACATGGTGCTCAACATTTGCCCCCATCTTGAGCCAGTAGAATCGAGATCGTACCAGGTTGAGAGTTCAGTCAATACCAAGGTGCCCCATGTGATTGTGGAGGGACCTCAGTACCAAATCTTTAAAGGCCGTGGGCAGGACCAGTTGCTGCTTGTCTACTCAACCATTGTGATCTACTGTCTCTGTATAACAACTGATTGTGTAACTTCAACCTGGGACCTTCTTTAAACAATAGAGCAGTTTGCAAGTCAGGAGAACGCATCTGGGAAACATCTTTCCCCACACGCGGGGCATCAAGTGCTGGCTGAATTATAGGATCTTGGGATTAAGCCCACTGGATGCTGTCATAGAAACAGAATTTGACAGCAGATAAGGACCGCTTGGCCCACCCAGTCTGCCCATTTCCCTACCTAATGGATAAGCTGCAGATCCTAGTTAACCAGCAGCCTACTTCTTTCTACCCCCACCCCCTAGAATTGACTTATGACTGTCCCATGCATGCTTGAATTCAACCACTGTTTTTGACTCCACAACCTGCTCTGGAAGGCCATTCCATGCATCCACAACCCTCTCTGTGAAAAAATACTTCCTTACATTACCTCTGAGCCCCCCCAATCTTCAAATTGTGCCCCCTTGTTCTTGCACACCTCTTTTTTGAAATATGCTACCCTCTTGAACTTTGTTGATTCCCTTGAGGTACTTGAAAGTTTCTATCATGTCCCTCCTTTCCTTGAGGCTATACATACTAAGCTCCTTTAATCTCTCTTCATATGTCTTCCAGTTTAGACCCTGCACCATTTTAGTTGCCCTCCTCTGGACAGCTTCCGTCCTGTCTGTGTGCTTGCGGAGACTGGGTCTCCAGAACTGCACGCAGTACTGCAGATGAGGTCTCACCAGCTGTCTGTACAGAGGGATAACAACTTCAACAACATCATTGTCAAATTGAGATAGTGCACTAATATCTAGAGCAGACAAGTGGCAATAGGCAGCCAGTATGCAGGTATCAAGAGGGCCCAAGCAATCTACTAAAGAGTCCACTGTGTCCGTAGACATCTGTTCATCTTTATCAAACTTTTGGCACAATGCTTGGATGTCAGGTTCAGACAACCTGTCCCAGTCACTCTTGGAGACTGGCCTACCTGGCTGGGTGTCAGCATCAATATGGTTCAGTCCTGGCCTGTATTCGACAGCATAATCATAGGTTGATAAAGCACAGAGCCAACGGTGCCCAGTGGTGTCCAGCTTAGCTGAAGTCTG